>CM060912.1:744806207-747418707 GCA_030737875.1 Allium sativum
GTACAATACACTCATGTGTAAACATACTTTATCACTACACTCATATACTCATATAATGTTCATACTCATTCTCACTCAGTTGTGCTCTTTATTGTGTGCTCCAGAATTTACCCAATCATCCAACATATCTGTCAAAATAAAATAATGTAGTAAACAGGAAAAGAAACAATTTAAGTATGCAAATATGATTAATTTAATTTTTTAGTTGCCTTAGTTTTTGGGTTGTTTCTCTTCGTCTTTCATGACATGATCAAGTATATATATACACGCACGCACACACATACATACATACAAACATACTCGAACAACTTATATTATTTATAGTGATACACTATAAATACTATATGGTCCGAGCACGTATCGTTGTTACGGACACTTGCAAAGGTCAAGCCATATGGCTTAACTCGGTGCTATACAAGAGACTAGAATCAAATCAGCCTTAATAAATTCAAATGACCTAGAACAGTACATTACCTCGGCAAGCTCAAGTGCTCAATCAAAAAAATATGAACAAATGACCAAGCAAGTCAAGTCATCCTCGACTATGGTGCACTTGAATATTTAGTGCATGTATATGGGTGAAACAGCAACAAAGACCATAAACAGATCCAACAACTCAAACAGAAGTGCAACAGTGTGTATAAAGATCAAAGCCAACAAAATTGGTGCACAAAATTTTCTTTGGTCATTATAAGACAATGCAAATTAAAGCTTCTTCGTAAATGACTTGATGTTCTTGGAGAAATATAAAACCAACATATGAGTTGTCATTCCCATTGTATAGATATGCTCACAAATGTAAAGGATATGTCTAGACACCACATGAACAAATAAACTGATTGTTCTATTATGTTACACATGAATGTATAGTGCAGTGTTGCACACACTCAGTGTAGGCCCTGCACACAGTGGTTCCTTAGGCAAAAAATAAATCATGTGGCCCCTGATACATGTGTAAAACAGCAAAACAAAATTATAAGACAATGGATAAAAATAATAGAAGCATGAAGCAGTTGAGCTGGCAGGATTTGATCTCGGGTCACATGGCATAGAAGCAACACTAACAACTAATCAACCACAACCATTTCTCATTTACAAAACAAATATCAGTTTTAATTAAACAGTTCTTAAGTTTGAGGCCCCTCGCCACCTTTTTCCTCCTTCACCTCAGCCCGAGGCCCTAGGCGACCGCCTTGCCGGCCTATGCCAAGGGCCGGGCCTGTATGCACTGACTGAAAATAAATCCATACACGACACATAGTAGGGTTGATATTGCATTTTCCTGGTTCTGTACTCATAAAATATACATCATTGTCAACTGTCAACAACACTACAAAAAAAAACCTGAAGACCATTAAATCTTATCTTAAATTTATCCATATTCTTTAGTTTTTTTTTGAAATAACAATTATTTCAAATTAAAAAATAGTTATATATCATCCCAAATCAAAATTGCCTCAACTAGTAAGTTTAATTGCATTAACCCAAATAAACATTTAAACATATGAATTATTCCAAGTTTATGATAAGTCATAACTTGTAAGTACGTTGCTCCAATAAATGACTGCATTGAATTATCCATTGCAAATTTTATGGGTGCTTTGCTCCATTTTGAAAGTACCATCTGTGTTTTTTAGCAGATTTCCTACTGGAGTATTTCTGTTAAACCAAATAAAAGGAAATTGCAACTACAAAACAAATGAGTAAGATAGGTTAAAGACTTGAAGCAATCAACTAACATAGTTTACAGCCTATGTAAATATTCAAAACTAAAGGAAAAAAAAATCAACTTTTACAAAACACTCAGTGAACCTCTGAGTAGTGACTAAATGACACTTTTCACAGCCTCAAGCCATACAATTTAGCACCATGATAAGTGGTAAGACTAAAATAGTGATCACCTAATGACTAGGTAGCATTTTTAGATTAAATCAAAGAGCTCCACTGATACCTCTAAGCATTATTGATGGAGTGGTCCGTGGGCATGATACTAATGATGGTACATCCATTGATGTTTAAAGAAGATCTTTAATAGAGAAAAGGGGTTCCATATGGAGAAACATGACATAAATGTTGCTATAAGTGGGTATTTGTACAGTAGCATCCTCCTATATATATATATATGAGAAGTTCAATCTATTATTCATCTATGTACACTGAAAAAATAACATCCCTCCTATATAAAGGAAGACGAGAAAATATATCCATTTTATTGGAAGTCAAACTTTGATTCAAAGAACTGTCAAGCTAGAACTTGCAAATAGAAGCAAAAAATTAACTCAAACCAACTAAAAAAATCACGCTTTTAAATCAAATCATAACCCAAATAAAACCGCGCTAGAAGAAAAAACAAGTATAATAAAATACCAAAAGGAAAGGCCAATCAGTAGGCGACACCAGCTGCTTGTTTACCATTATAATACAAACTGAGCTCCATCCACTGGAGTGAAGTTGATGTTGTCGTCTAGAGACTTAAGCAAGTAGCCGAGAACTGGCTGCATCGAGTTGGAGTTCGATTTCACATCGATAAAGAATTATCTTCGAATCATCAACAGTAACTAGCATCTCTTCCAAAAATTTCGTGACTTAAGCTAGACCTGTGTTCTCGGGTTCGGGTATGTAGGAGAGGCGTGGCTTGTTATCGAGTTTGGATTTGGAGGAAGAACGTTTGAGGGTAAGTGAAGATTGAGGGTGTGTTCGGCGCAAGCAGAAGCGGAAAATTTAAGCGGAGATTTTGAACGGAGAATGTTAGCGGAGAATTGTAGTTAGCGGAGACTGTGTTTAGTGCGTTAAGCGGAGAATTTGAGCGGAGCATTTAAGCGGAGTATTTTATTTTTATTTTGTAATTTAATTATTTAATGATTAAAACTTAATAATATGATTAATGCAAAATCACATATTTAACCATATATATCATTTCAGTACATAATAACATTCCATACCAGTTACTACATAATAATATTTCATACCAGTTCACTACATAATAATAAAACGAAAACATACAACAAACTACTAACATCTGCGGAATCTAGAAAGATGATAACTTATGTACCCCATCAACTCCATATCAGGCAAGATCTCAACCACCTCCAAAATAGACCAGTCAAGACAAAAAATCTCAATAATCTCCCACTTGTCGACATCAGTGATGGGCGAGAGAATGACATAGCATCGGTCCACCGCTATGGAGAAACGCTCTGTCTGAACGAAGGCCGGTTCGGGAGGAGCTGCCCTACTAGATGTGGCACGCGTTGACTGCCTCCGTGCAGACTGAACCGGCGGTGCACTATCTGCGGCGGCCGGGGGAGCGAGGGAATCTGATAACTGTAAGTGTTTGCGCCAATGCAGCCCCCAAAAAGCTGGTCCTACTCACGAAACTTCAGAGGTGGCTGTCTCCTAAACTTCTGGTACATGCGTGCAGCCCCATGCCACCAGTTGTCTGATCCATCCAAGTGGTCCTGCGAAAAATTCCAAAAGTCGCCAGGTATCTGTAACAGGGCATTCCATGAAGTCCAGACCCTCTTCAGATTATCCCATTTGTTTTTTATTTGGGTCTGAGACACCTCGTCCTCAAACATCTCATTGATTTCAGTCTGCATAGCAGTGAGGAATCTGTTGGTTCCTCGAAGATGAACATTATTGAGGCAAATATCTATGAAAGCCTCGGTGTGATCCACTGGCCATAAAGCATTCGGGGCGTTGGAAGAGCCAGAAGCAGAAGAATGTGTCATTTGACTGAAAAAAGAAAAAATAGAAATAAAAAATAAACGTAAACAGAAAATAAAAAAATTACCTTAAGAAGGCAGAACGAAGCAGAAGGAAGCAGAAGCATGAAAGAAGTGAGGAGAAAGGAAAGAAGGGGGGATTTATAGGGGGAAGGAACCAACGGCTCAAATTTGAGTTGTTGGCTCAACGATCCTAAAAGGACCGTTGGGTATAGGACGCGTCCCACGCGTCTGTTACCCAATCGGTCCGTTTAGGACCAAAGAACGGGCCCTGAAGCTCTGAAGGGAGTGGAGAGAGGAAGTGTTGATTAAACCCGAAAGCGTCCTTTCGAAAGCCAAAAAATTGGTTTTGCAGCCTAAATGAAAATTTTGTTCTGGTGCCAAAATTTGACGTTAGAACAAACAAAAATTTATATACCCTGGCATAAAACGTTCAATGTTAATTAGGTTAAAATTTTCAAAACCATCCATATTCGTATTTAAAAAATAATAATCTATTGATATCTGAAAACTGGATATGAATACAGTCGCATTTGCATCCAATATTTAGCTGTTTGGTCATATCAAGATAATAATTAATTTTCATATATTCTAGTACAAAAAATGATTATCATTTACAATTTTATAATAGTAAAAAAAAGTATAATATGTTTATGAAGATCAATATTTGACGCTTAAAACTATTTTGCCTTGCACATTTTCTAGTACTAAAATCGATATAAAATGAATTAGAATTCTCTGTTTATTGGCTTAGTTTTATTACTATTGTTATTTAATATTAAATTTTAACTTTTAACTATTTATTGTAAAAAATTATTAATAATAATTAGATGTTAGTATTTTACTATGAATTTATTATAATATTTTAATTTCAAATTAAATATTTAATATTTATTTACAAATGATTGATTATTAATTTATGAAATAATTTATAATTAAAAGGAATAATATTGTACTTTAAATTATTTATTAATTTTTATTATTTAATATTAGCCATCAATTATTGTATGTTAATATTTAACTTTTATTATTTAGAAGTGTTTATTTAATATTATTTCTTATTGATTATTAATTATGATCATTATAACTAATTATAAATTTATATTTATTTTTAACTTTTAGATTTTATTTAGTTTTAAATTTTAGATTTTAATATATTTTTTGCAAGATCAATGGAGTTGAATGGTCCCCTACCATTTATTATTAATATACCAAAGAAGAGTACATTGGAACAAAACCAAAAAAACAAAACAAAAAGAAAACTAAGGCACAAGGCATATCAACCACAGGAAGCACGTAGACAAAACACAAAACAAAGCAGTATATTGTTCCAATGCCCTTTAACAATCTGACATTCAAAGAGAATATGAGAAGCATTTTCAGGTTCATTGCTATAGAAGAGGTAGTAGATTTAAATATACATTCCAACACCGACGAGTTTAACCCTTGTTAACAGCGCATTGTATAAGACCTTCCAAAGCATATGGTTCTCTTTGGAATTATTGCTATTCTTCCACGTCGAGTTGTACCAGCTACAAACGTTCATATCTTTAACTCTGTGAAGAACATTATACATTAGTTTAATTCAGAAATTCTCACATGACCAATTCCAAATTATCACTTCAGCCGTGGCATCTTAAAAGGTTGGTTGCCTAATCTTGCTCAAAGAAGAAAAATTGTTTGGTTGGAGGAGTTGGGTAGCCGAAGACTTCTGCCTTGAGTGATGCTAGCAACCATAGCATTCCTACAAATACCAAATTGAGAAATTTAAAGAGGCATTAGCTGTTGTTTAAGAATATATCCAAACTCAAGCTAACAATCATCCCAGAAGCTAGCCTTGAAATAGGTGGTAAGTTAACTTTAATTGAAGGAAGGATGCAATTTCGCAATTTGAAAATGCTTCTCCACATCTAACTGATATTCTGCAGGGGAGTCATATTCCAGAAACACTTGTCAGGAATTATATTATTGTTGGACCATTTGAATTAAGCATTGTCCCTATTGTTTAAAACATTGTCTATATGCCTTACAAAGGCTTCCTTATTCCAGATTAATATATTGTATAATCCAAGACTATCATACCTTATTGGTTTTTCCACTTTAATAAAGGAGGTGGGAACCATGTACGTAGAGTGAATATTTCTTTTCTATAGGAGTTTCATAAAAGAAGATCTAATCATACCAATGATCTTGGTAGGAAGAATGAACGTGCGAGCTCAGTAAACTTGCATGGAAACAAATTATAGATTTGATCAAAATTAATCTACCAGCTTGACTCAAGAATTTTAAGGACCAACATTCAAGCTTAGCGACGATTTTCTTCATAAAGAGAAAGATGTTGTTTAGTTGTTATTCTGAAAGAGACAAGCGATAACCCAAGGTACGTAGAAGTTGAATTACAAACCTTCAGTCCAGTGAAAGAGTTGATCCTATTGATATAATCATCACTATCTCCAACAATTAAAATTTCGGATTTATCAAGATTAATTTATAGGTCGGCCATAACATAAAAGTCATTTAATTTTTTCATGATATTCTACAGAGTTTTATGCTGCGGTTTGCAGAACAATATCAATTCATCAACAAATAAAAGAGAGGTAACTTAAGGCTCGATACATTAGGGATGAAGTTTAAATTGATTCTTGTCAACTAAGTCGTCAAACATCCTAGTCAAAAACTCCATAATGATAATGAATAGGAAAGCAGACATGGGCTCTCCTTGCCTCACTCCTCGTTTACATCCAAAGTATTCTACCGCGGACCCATTGATGTTAATGAAGAAGTGTGTCGTTGATGTGCAAGAGTAAATCCAAGAGAGGATGTTAATGGGGAAGTTCATATATCCCATGCTTCTGATAATAACTCCCCATTGCAAAGTGTCGAAGGCATTTTTGACGTTAAACTTTAGCATGGCTCTGGGAGAGATGTGTTTCCTCTTGTAACCATTGAGAAGTTCATATGAGAGCATAACGTTATCTAAAATAATTATGTTAGGCAAGAAAGATGAATGGTTCTTGGAAACGATAAAAGGCAGAACAGATTTCAGTCTAGTGGAAATGATTTTGGTAATACATTTGTAAACAGTATTATAACATAAGAGAGGCATGAATTCTTGAATTTCTAGGAGACTTAACTTTGGGAATTAAGGCTATGTTCGTGCTGTTAAAAGAATCCATCATACTCGAGGTTTTGAAGAAATTCAGTATAGCATTATAGACATCATGACCGACTACATTCCAGCTACGGGTATAGAAAGTTGCATTAAAAGCATCAGACCCACCTGTGGAAATTTTTATTAAGGGAGAACATAACTTCCTTGATTTCGTTTTCTCTAACTATTTTATGAAGAAAATCAAAGTTCTCTTGACTAATTTGTGGAAGTAAATGTGGTTGTATGTCATCAAGCCTGGGAGAGAAGTTGTTTTTCATTACCAAATAGAAAATTGAAGTATAGAATGAAGGTATTCTTAATCCCATCTTGATTTTCATAAAGGTTACCGAGATGATCATTTATCCTGACAATATACTTGCGGGTGTGCTTGGCTTTTAATGTAGAATGGAAGTATTTAGTGTTTATATCTCACAACCTGGTAATGGCTTAAAACAGGATCATGGTAGCAAGGCTATGTGGGTCATTCCCATTAGGGTATGGTCATTCACTTCTAGATAAAAAGTTACATCATGGTATGGGGCCCAGGTATTTAATTATATGAAAATTTACTTTATGTGGATGTTGAAAACAAGCGCTCTGTTAAAAGTTGGTTACAACCGGGGAATGCCAAATTCGTGTTGCCATCTAGCACAATCATCATATAGAGATTGTCCGGCTTTGTGTAGCCGAATAAGCGTTAGTTCTTCTCATGGCTACATCCCTCTAGTGATGTTCCCATCGGATAGGAATACCCTTTGCATTGGTCATTGTTGGCATCTAATTCACCACTACGAGCCTTCACGGTTTTAATTGTATACCTATATGTCAACGTAATATTATGGGGTATCATGTTAGCTATGATTGATACATTTACTTGCGAAGTGATTTTTCTACACTATGCACTAACAATAATATCAAATGGTTTTTGCGTATCAAGCAATTTTTTGTTATCATAAGGATAAAACTCGCTCATTGGTGTGCGCTTGCATTGTGTGATGTGGGACGAGCCTTATGATAACTTCATTTTCTTAAAAGAACTGCAAATTTTCTACAATGATATTTATAAGGTAAAAACACATTCTGTGTTTATACGACATGGCCTTATGAGTTACCTTACTCTAAAATATAACTGCTTTAGCTTCTCACACCAGTCGCGTGACTAATATGGAGTTTATTGTTCTTCCACTTAAACTCTTAGTACCCATATTTTTCCACATGGACAACCTAACAGTTAAGGTTTTGCAGATAGTTTGGAGTCATTTTATAGAGTAGGTTAAAGGATTTAGACTGGAGCTTTACTGGAGCATTCGTATTCTTCCGTTGTACTTTAGTTATATTATTTCATTGTATATTTTATGTACTCTAATATATATATATATTTGTAACTTTGACCTAAAATTATTGTCTTGTAATCAAAGTTCGTTTTATTTCCGTTCTGATGTGTTAGCACCCATAAACAATCTATCTTTAAGAACATTTCGAGTTTGTTTAATTATCGACTTGAAGCAGTCAAAAAGGAGGGTCGTTACAGATTCATTCACATTCACTATAAAGGTGTCATCATCAAAAAAAGAAAGATTGTTAGATTCTAGATTTTGATAATCGAAAAGCGAGCTACTCAAAGATAAAGATGATGAAGAAACTATAGACATTCAGAAATCTTCAACAATGAACTATGAAGACGAAGACAAAACTTGAGGAATTCAAGTATGAAATTACATATATATTAAAAGTCTATTTTAGTAGATTATAATTGTTAAAATCGATAATCTAGTAGTTCATATGCACAAATATTCACCACAAAAAGTTTTCAAAACCAACTTTTTAATCAAAAACCTATAGCATATAATATACCCGAATCAATCAGAGTGGATCATCCCTTTTTTTAAACCTATGCATGTAATGCTATCACGTATTATATCATACCGTACCATATCAAATTGAGTGTTGCTTTTGAACCATCTATTGAAGTGTGCGGTGGCTAGTAGGACTCAGACGAATATAAGTTTGTACACACTGCTTTTGGGCAGTGTGTACAAAACACTGCTTTTTATTGGCTGAAATCAGTGGGGGCCATACTGGCCTCCCTGATTTCAACCAATAGCACCGAGTGTTTTGTACACACTGCCCAAAACAGTGTGTACAAACTCGGTCTCGGACTCAGACCTCCTACCACTGAAGGACTGAGAATGAATTATTATTGCCATTAAAGGCGAGAAAATGATGGCTGCAAGTCGCCACACTCAACGAAATTGGACTTCTATAAAAGTACGAAGCAATCTACATAAATGCAAAGCTAGTTAGCAGAAGTGTCAATTACTGCAATTAAAGCACAGAAAACATTGGCCGCCCTCCTCCTTTCTTCACCTCACATCAATGGATCTCCTCCCTTCACTGTTAACCATCATCACTCTTTTCATCTCTCTCCTCCTCCTCCTCAGAAAATTGCGGTCACCAAAGCTACCACCCGGCCCAACTCCCTACCCAATAGTTGGTAATCTCTACCAAGTCAAACCACTCCTGCTCAGGTGCTTTGCTGAGTGGTCCCAAAAGTACGGTCCCATCGTGTCAGTCTGGTTTGGCACCACCTTGAACGTGGTGGTGTCTAGGCCAGACATGGCCAAGGAGGTGCTCAAAACAAATGATCATCTTCTCAGCGACAGGCCCTGGAACAGAGCCATAGCACGGTTCAGTAGGGATGGGATGGACCTGGTTTGGGCTGACTACGGCCCCCACTATGTTAAGGTTAGGAAGCTCTGTAATTTGGAGCTTTTTTCTACTAAAAGGTTGGACGCTTTGAGGCCAGTCAGGGAGGAGGAAGTTACTGCTATGATTGAATCCATTTTTAAAAGCTGTTCTACTCCACAAGGTTTTCTTCTTTCTTTCTTCTTTACTTCCATATATAAGCTTGAAACAGAGTGATGGTAAGGTCACTGACTTTATGATAACTAATACAACCCAAAATTTAGTAGTTTTGAGTGTAAATATTGTTTTGTATGCTACTGTAAGCATCTGAAAAATAACTTCTGCCTCTCATAATAACTGGCCACCATATAAATTTAACTGTATTTTGAACAAATATTATGTTGTATTAAAAACAAATTATCAGTTCTACTTTCTCTCCACTTTCATGTGTCAAGCTAATTGCAGTAAATATATATATGTATAATTATGTGTTCCATGAATGATTTATATCATGGTTATGGTTGAGACTTGAGATAAAAAGTCATCCAGTAGGAAAGATCATGACACTGTGGTACCAAGATTGTAAATTGACAGGTGATGTCCCAGACATTATCTTTGGACTATTACTTTACAAAATGATAAATATAGCTGCCTCAACTCTTTTGGTGCATTCTGCTTTTTCTGCGTTTAAATTTCTTTCTTTTTTCGGCCTTCAATTTTTTTTGTACAATGTGTAAAATTCTACTTTAAAACATGGCTTATTGTAGCCCTCATGCTAGGATACCAGAACATAGCAGGAGCAACCAGTGTCACGCTTTTAATTACTATGTAATGTAATTATATATATGTACCCTAAGTTTATCTTATAAAATGTATTTCTGCGCTAGGCTAACTCTTTAATGGACGCAGAATCTAGGTGGGTTACAATTTATGATATTTTGATTGCATTTATGTAATTCTCTTGAACGTTTCGACATCTAAGATACTCAGTAAGCTCTTTAAGATCTTAGCCGCCGATTCAATAAATGTTTGAGGTTCATATATCTGGTCTTAACTTTTATAGGATCATTCAATCAGTTATAATTTTAAAATATAGAAAATGTAATGCTTACATTCAAAATTGTAAGAAATGTTGTTTTCATCCTTAGAAGTGTACTCCACTGCTTCTAAAATCGAGTCATTATATTTTAGACCTGTAACAATAATTAGTTAACAGTTCATATAATTCAGGTACGATCAATGGAAGCTGCTTGGTTCTTCGAAATCACCTTTCAAGCGTTGCGTTTAACAACATAACAAGACTAGCATTCGGAAAGAGATTCATGAACTCAGATGACGTAATGGACGATCAAGGTTTGGAGTTTAAAGCAATAGGCGTGGAAGGAATGAAATTTGGAGCATCTATCTCACTAGGTGAATACGTAAGCTGGCTTGAATGGATGTTCCCTTTGGACGAAGTAGCATTTTGAAAGCACTCCTCTCGAAGAGATCAGCTCACTTGAGACATAATGAACGAACACACACTTGCCCGTAACAAAAATGGTGCCAGACAACACTTTGTCGATGCATTGCTCACCCTTCAAGAAAAGTACGATCTTAACAAAGATACCATCATCGTTCTTCTTTGGGTTAGTGTACTACTTCTACTTACCATAGTTAAAGTAACTTTTAAATATTAAATTTTATTTAAGTACATGTGCAGGATATGATAACAGCTGGGATGCACACAACAGTTATCACTGTCGAGTGGGCTATGACAGAGACAGTAAAAAACCAAAGAATACAACTTAAGGTACTTATTATTCTTCTTATTCTTCATAAGGCCCCACATCGTGTAAACAAATAATATGACTGATTGGGTGTAAAATATGAAGGTACAAGAAGAGCTTGATAGAGTGGCAGGAGTAGATCGCATCATCGATGAAACAGACTTTGCTAAGCTTCCTTACTTGCACTGTGTGGTTAAAGAAGCTCTCAGATTGCATCCTCCTACTCCACTAATGCTCCCACATAAAGCCACAGATAAAACCAAAATTGGAGGTTATGACATTCCTAAAGGAATGATAATCCATGTTAATGCATGGGCCATTGCCCGCGACCCATTGTTGTGGAAGGATCTATTAGAGTTTAGACCAGAAAGATTTGAGGAAGAAAATATAGATATTAAAGGGAATGATTTCAAAATTTTGCCATTTGGAGCTGGGCGTAGGGTCTGCCCTGGTGCACAACTAGGCATTTTGTTGATTGCATCGATGTCGGGCCTTTTGCTACATCATTTTGAATGGAAGCTTCCTGAAGGGATAAAGGAAAATGAAGTGGACATGAGCGAGGCTCTGGGGTTAGTGACTTACAAGAGTATGCCACTTCAGGCTGTTACAGTGCCCAGGTTGGAGACGAACTTGTATAAAAGTGTACCATGTACTATATAGGTAGATTACTAAAAATATTATTGAGTTTGGTAAATGAAAGTTTTAAATAAATGTCATCTCATCTTTTTAAACCTGATTATTCGAGATCACCCATCCTCCTATTCCGACGTGTATGTGTTTACGATCTGTATTATTCAAAATCATGCATATGCAACATTATGAACATATTGGACTTTCATATTTGGCTTTGTGAATATTTTAAATGTTAATAAACTCTGCGGCATTCATTATTTGTACAAAATCTCATGAAATTAAAAATCTGATGATACTTTCTTGGAAGTACATGAAATTTATAAGTCTTATTAAAATGTTCATACCGTAAACCATAAAGGCCGGGGCTATGCTTATCTGAAAACTTTGAGGAATAATACCTTAAACTTTGTACATATCCGAGCCTATTCATATTCCTGAGTCCTTTTATGAGCATGATACATGGGATCAATACACATTTTTATTTTAATGCCATGCTTATTCATAAATAGTTAAAGCTACATATCGAGACTGAAGTTCATATTCAAGTCAATATTTTCAGAAGCCAAAAATGTGTGCGAAAGTATTAAAGAAAATCATTTTTTTTTGAAACTTAAATATTCACCCGAAATACAAAGTGTATTCAGCATTTCCAAAACTTGGTCAATAGTCTTAAATTGAGCAAGAATTTGTAAATTTTGCCTCAAAACATGGATATTTTTAAAGCACATACACATGCGGACCTGGAAAATAGTGGGAGTGCTGCTGCTGCATAAATTACAAACTTCTGTTCTTGCAAACTGAACCACTATATATAAAGGAATATGTGTACAAGTTCAAAAGCAATTTGACGCATTTTAAATACTCCAAGCAAGTAAAGGATCTTCATATAGTGGAATTTTATTCGTACTGAAATAAAATGAATCTTAAACTGGCGTCTGATCAAAACACAAGATCTAACATTTTAAAATTGCATATGCATATAGAGCCATAGATATCTCAAACTTCCAAAATATACCATGGAAAAATCTCTTTTATGCAAATATGCAGGGACTAGAACATATGAAGTTTTACATCATTACGTGTGTATATATCTATGTTTCCAAGATTCGCCTGTATATGAAAAATTACTGTATTGCTGGGAATGCCTTTCTAGAATCTTATAGTTGACATTCAATCATAAATAGTTGTACAAGACTTGATTTTCATAAGAGCTTATTTTCGATACAACTTTGAAATTGTATGCATTTTAACTTGCATATGAAATCCCATTTCCATATTCCTTCAAAGTAACAACTTTATCTAAGTTATTATTCATTAAAAGTCTAAATGTGCTTAGGATTATTACATCCACAAGCTAAAAACTTATCATATGCTGCAAAACAAAAATCGAAAGTTATATTAAAAATCACTTATAACTGATATTCGTTGTTGAGTACTATACAAGAAAATATTGATTTTGCAACAGAAATTTCCATCATAAATCCGTCGCCATTATTGATTTAGCGACACCGTGCAAAGCTTCTTCATAAATGACCTGATGTTCTCGGAGAAATATAAAACCAATATATGTGTTTTCATTCCCATTGTAGATACACTCACAAATGTAAAAGGAGATTTCCTAAAACCGTGAACAAATTAATCATTGTTCTATTCTGTTACACATGCATGTATAGTGCACTACTGTATACGCTGGCTGGAAATAAATCGGTATGCGACACACAATAGGCTAGTATTGCCTAGCATGCACAATTTTTTTTCGTTGCACTTTCCTGGACCTATACTCATAAAAGGTACATCAATATCAACTGTCAACAGCACTACAAAATGAACTTGAAGACCATTAAATCTTATCTCAAGTTGATCCATATTCTATAGTTATTTTTACATAACAATTATTTCAAATTAAAAAATAGTTATAAATCATCCCAAATTTAAATTGTCTTAACTCATAATTTTAATTGCATTAACCCAAATTAACATTTTAACATTCGAATTATTCCAAGTTCATGGTATGCCATAACTTGTAAGTACTTTGCTACCTTAAATGACAGCATTTAATTATTAGTTGTAATATTTATGAGTGTTTTGTTCCATTTTCAAAGTACCTTCTATATTTTCAACAAATTGCCTATTGGAGTATTTCCGTTAAACCAAATAAAAGGAGATTGCAATTACAAAACAAACGAACAACATAGGTTAAAGACTTAAAGAAATCAAACGACACAGGAATTATGTCCATAATTTGAGACTGAAATATCCCGAGAGAACGAACAAGACTAATTTATTAAACGAACAAGACTAATTTATTAAACGAACAAGACTTGTTAATAAGAATCTATTAGACGACACTAGACTTGTGTCTATAATTACAAAACAAACTAATAAGATAAGCCTGTTTAAATATTCGAGACTGAAAGGTTTTTTTTTTTACAAAACACTCAGTGATTCAGTGACACCTCTAAGTAGTGATGCAGTTCGCAGCCTCAAGCCGCACTCTAGCACGATGATACATGGTAAGACTAAAATAGTGTCACTCAATGACTCGGTAGCATTTTTAAATTAAATCAAAGCGATCCATTGACACCTCTAAGTAGTGTTGATAGAGTGGTCCGTGGATATGATATTAATGATGTTACATCCATTGATGTTTAAAGAAGATCTTCAATAGAGAAAAGAATCCATATGGAGAAACATGGAGTAAATGTTCAACATGTGGGTATTTGTATAGTAACATCCTCATATATATAAAAAGTTCAATCTTTTATTCATTTATGCACATTCAAATAATAGCATCCCACCTAAATAAAGGAAGATGAGAAAATATATTCATTTATTGGAAATAAAACTTTGATTCCAAGAACTATCAAGCTGCAACATGCAAGTAGAAACAAAAAATTAACTCAAACTAACTAAACAAAATCACATCTTTTAAACCAAATCGTAATCCAAATAGAACCGCACTAGAAGAAAAACAAGTAGAAGAAAATATCAAATGGAAAGGCATAATCAGTAAGCAACATCAGCTGCTTGTTCGCCATTATAATACAAACTAAGCTCCATTCATAGGAGGGATGTCGAGGTTGTCATTTTTGAGGAAAATACGATTGGGACCACTCAGTCCAATCCCTAACGCAGTGGAAAGCAAGCTAGATAGTGCACAAACAACCAATCGATGATCAAACCAACCTCTACCGATTCAAACCAGATCATAAACACAAAACAAGCATTATAAATGAACTATAACAATAAGCTAAATCACACCGAGATTTATAGTGGTTCCAATAACAATTTGTTAGTGTACATCCACTTTGAGAGAGGGCTTTTATTATCACCAAATCAGAAGAGTACAAGAGATTGATTACAACGATCCAATATTCAATAGAGAATATATGTTTGTTGAGATTAGAATTAAAGAAACAATTAGGATTGCCAAACCCTAATTAATGGAGGACTAAACCCTTGCTTTAATGGATTAACCAAAGTCTTTCTTTCAAACCTGAGAAAATAGCTTATATACTTGTGTAGGAACCTAGGAAAAACGTCCATAAAGCCCCTTGTAACATCGCAAATCAACCCTAGCTTTCCAAGCCCGAAATAAGCCTATGTTATGTTTCATACATCTAAAATTAATTTAAGACGTCATTTCAGACGTATGAAACTGCTCTCAGCCCAAATACGAACTCTGATTTACGAACGGTCTTCTTATACACGAAGCTACTTCCACCTTATTCAAGTCTACCATATTTTATCGCAAAATTTAACACTCCATGTAGATACTATAACTATCTCTAACACCAATTGTACCATCCCACCACTTACATTCGATAGCACTAACTATCACCACTTTTACCTTCACCCAAGCTTGAATGTTTTCCCAATGAGTTCCGGCAAATCCACCCTCGTTGCACTTCATCAACGTGTTCACACAAAGACCCCACCCGCTAATTAAGTATTAAAAGCACCCAGCTAAAAAAAATCGTCTCAACTAAAGACTAAAGTACCTAGGAGTGTCAACTAGTACTTACATGAGGATAAAACTCCGATCTTGCACCACTACTCTTCCTCATCAAAACAAAGTCCATACCTTACCTATGCCACCTAGTGGCACCTAGCACTCCTCCAAGCGAATTAAGTTTGAGTAATGCTCAAACTCCCCAATCGGCAACGTCTTAGTGAACATATCCGTCGTATTGTCTTTTGTGTGCACTTTCCAAAGATATACTTACTTATCTTCATCCATGTCTACCAAGAATGACTCTCTCACTTCTATGTGCTTGTCCGTGAGCTAAACACCAAGTTCTCCGCCAAATGGATAGCACTTTGGCTATCAGAATGAACATCAATGCTATCGTGTTCAAACCCCAAGTCACACAACAAACACTTCAAATAGAGTGCCTCTTTTGCTGCCTCCACCGCGGCTATGAATTCCCCTTTTGTAGTGGATAAAACGAATATGGTTTGCAATCTCGATTGGTCGTGCCACCAAGTGTTAAGATATCCGAAATTTGAATTTCTTTGGTCCTTATTACCAGCGTAGTCTGAATTACAATAACCAACGAAATCAATACTCTTTTCCTTACTACCCCCAAAGACAAGTCCATGAGATGTTGTACCTTTCAAGTACCTCAATATAAGCTTGACCTCTTTCGAATGAGATTTTCATGGATTAGCCATCAACTGGCTAACCACCCTGACGATATTTGCAATATCAATTCATGTACACACAATGTCATTCATCAAACTACCAACCGCACTTGCATATGGCACCATTTCCATATAAGCCTTATCTCTCTCCTCGATAGGTGATTCTTGACTCGAAAGCTTCACATGCAAAGGCAAAGGTGTATACGATGCTTTTGCATTTTCCATGCTAAACTGGTAAAGCATTTTCTTTATGTACTCTTTTTGAATCAATTTCAACTCAAAACGCATTCAGTCCCTTCTATTTCCATGCCTAAAACCTTCTTAGCTTCCCCAAGGTCATTCATTTTGAATTCCTCTTTCAATCTCAATTTTAACTTGTTGATTTCCGCCTTGTCCTTTGAAACTATGAGCATATCGTCCATGTACAAGAGCAAATACATCCAAGAATCATTTCTCAACTTCTTGAAATGTACACAAGCATCTTTGATGCTTCGATGTAAGCCACTTTCAAGCATGAAATGATCGAACCTTTTGTACCATTGCCGAGGAAATTGCTTCAACCCGTATAGCGGTTTCTTTAACTTGCACACCAAGTTTGACTTACCATCTATCATAAACCCTTCTGGTTGCTCCATGTAGACGTCTTCATCCAAGTCACCATGCAAGAAGGTGGTTTTCTCATCAAATTGCTCTCAACTCCAAGTCGTGAATATCAACTATAACAAGTAATATCCGGATAGGCGCTTAACCGATGAGAATATCTCATCATACTCCTTTCCCTTTCTTTGGGCAAATCCCTTTGCCACTAGCCTAGCCATATATCTTCTGTCATCTTTCACCTTGTATATCCATTTGCACCCAATTGCCCGATTTCCTTTAGGAAGTGGAACCAACTCCCAAGTTTGGTTCTTCGTCAATGATTGCATTTCTTTCTCCCTGGCATAAATCCATTTGGAGCTATCACTCGACTTCATGACGTCACTAAGGTCCATCGGTTCACCTTGGACTACATGATGCTCATAGTCCAACCTATCACAAAAGATTAGGTAGTTCTAATCACCATACCTCTCAGGTGGCCTTATAGGACGACGGCCAACTAAAGTAACAATGTAACAGCCCACATTTTACGTTTCGAAAGATCATAAAATATTTTTATTTTATTCCCTGAGGGTTAGATCATTCTCATATTTTGATATGTTGCTTATGGGGATGTGAGACATGTCCATAATTTTTACGAATTTTGTTTATGACCATTTTTCCCCTGACAGCCCTGTACAGGGCATAACTTCTGACTCAGGTCGAATCAGAGGGTGATTCCTATGCCATTGGAAAGGAAATGATGAATGCATTTCCATAGAGTGGTTACATCAAAGATTTGGCTCAGCAGTTTGGGAGAAATCACTGTTTTAAGGTTTTTCAATGGGCTGTTCAGGTTTTGGGAGCCACAATGGGTTGATTTTGGAAACCCACAATGGGTTGATTTTGGAAACCCATTAGTGGGCTGGTGGAAACTACAAATAGAGGGTGAGAGAGATATAGGAAATGATTTAGTTTCTCTATTATCCCAATTGGTGGCCTATGTTCCTTCTTCCTTTGACACCTTTCCACCATTAAAAATCAAAATCTAAGGAGGGAAGTCAAAAATCTACACCATTGGAGGCTAGATCTACATCATTTCAAGGGCGAATTCATCGAATCAAGGAGTTTGGTTCGAATTTCTCGCTGTTTGGATTCATATTTCTATCATTTTAGCTTGTTTTGGAGAAGTGGTGAGTGATATGCATCTCTCACATAGATTCAATAAAGTATATGAATGTTTGATCATGTTTTTCATCAAATTCAAATGTTTAATCGTAGATCTACACAATGATAAGTCCATTTTCATATGAATTACCCTTTGATCTAATTTAGCAAGTTTAAAACCGTCATATGTTTATGCAAGTTAGACCCATAATTTTGTTCAAATGATCATTTATCATGATTTTGGTGAAATTGCATAGTTTTGATGAAAATCGTCATATTCATGTTGTTAGTGGTTACATAACATGCTTATGATTATATTGGATGTGTTGGATGAGTTGGTTTCGTCGAATTTGTCGTTTGGCGAAGTTTTGGCCGAAATTGGAGTTGGATTGGGGCTGTACAATGGACTGATCGGTTAGGAAGGATCAGTTGTGGCTTGGAGAACAAGCTAATGGGAGGAACGATCGGTGCCCAGAGGATGGATCGATCGGTGGGTGTGTTCCAGAATGGGAGATCAATGGTATCGTAATCCAGGAGGTCGATAGGTGGCGTTGTGTTATAGGAGGGTGATCGGTGGTGTCGTGTTCTAGGAGGTCGATCGGTGGTGTTGTGTTCCAGGAGGCCGATCGGTGGTGTTGTGTCCCAGGAGGCCGATCGGTGGTGTCGTGTTCCTGGAGGTCGATCGGTGATGTTGTGTTCTAGGAGGGCCAATCAGTGGGTATTCCAGGGGTCCGATCGGTACTCTCCAGGTGGGGGCCGACCAACCGGTGTTCTGGGGAAGGTTTAATTTGTCAGTGCTACAAGAAGATGGGTCGATCACATAGGGTTATTTCTGAAAAAATATATTTTTTGGCTACGATCTAGATATAAAGTAAAGAGATTGAAAAAAAAATCGGGGGCAACCCCCTGAACCCTAGCCGCAGCGCAGTGATGTAATTTGGCTCGGTGAGGGTGTGACTTCGAAGTAAATTTAAGTAGGAAGGTTCGAAGTATTGAAAGGTATTCGTTGATCGGTGTAGAACAGCGAATGAAGTGACAACTCAAAGGTCGTGAGTTGGTGAATAATGGCTGCTTGAGAAGGTTGCTTGAGCTATGAAAAGTCATCGGGTTGGACGACTAGAGATGCGAAGGCCAAGAGATTATCGTTGTCGTAAGTTCTAGCAAGCTCAAAGCATGGATACGATAGGGGCACCTAAAAGACCGGTTGTAGGTCGAGTACCCTAGGTATCGTTGAAAGGCCTAGTTGTCAAGGTTGTACAAACATATGTATCGTTGAAAGGCGCATGGAGTTTATGCTAGAACTGGGGTTACCATTAGCCCTTGACATATGACAAGGCTGGCCGTCATACGATTAACGATGGTTTCGAAGTAGGATTGGCGGTGATAGCCAGAGTCTGTCATAGTGGATTAGTTGCCTTGTTCGAACCATCTCATGTAGATTGTATAACGTCGAAGGAGATGTTCCTTGGGTGCTTGTCTAATATTGGTTTAGGCCTTTGGGGCTTGTGCTTGAGCGATGTTGAGTTCGATTAGGATGATTTACATAAGATATATAGTTTAAATGTCATGAGTGCTTGCCATGATTGAATGGGTGTTCTGGTTTCCATGGATATGTGGTTGAAATGTTGTTGTAAAGGCTATCACTGTCCGATGTGGGAAGATAAGGTTGAGTTCTTCTCTGGTGTCGTGGGTATATTAGCATGTTTATATGTTCCTTCTCATATACTTTATGTTTGTTAGTTGTTTTATCACTCACTAAGATTGTTGTCTGACTCAAGGTTTTATGTTTCCCTCTTATTACCTTGGGCTGTTCATCTGGTTGTGGATGGACAGACTAAGAGGCAGGTGATAGATGATTAGTGAGGATGATGTTGCAGTTCGGAGGCAAGCTGGAGGCTTACATACCAGTTTTATTACTATCTACTATTTCTGTTTCTGCTGTTTGAGTTACACTGTGAGTTTTGTAGTGAGGCTTTATGTACAAACTTTGATATTTCCTATGATGTTTGGATAATCTTTCAGGATGCTGTGAAAGTTTCAAAAGTTTGTTGTATGATGCTTCACTATTATTACATGTTGTATATTTTCTACTATACTTTATCCTTGTGATGTGAGTTCTACGACAGGTTCCGATGGTATTATCATAGCTGATGATCATCCACAGCTGCCTGGCACACCTATCAGCATACTACTCCTCTTGTTTAGTATAGGGGTTGTGGGCGGTCGTCACAAACATTACCATACTCGGACTTCTTTCGGATCCACCTTGATTCGAATTTTCTCTACGCTCATGTACATCACCGACACTACTAGAGGAACCACGTGGACTATGTGATGTTCCATCAATAGCTTCTTCCCTACAAACATCTCCAACAACTCTGCTCTCTTTTCTCCTTGAATAAAATGTGGTAATCACCTCCTTCTCCTTTGATTCATCATGATCCAATTCTGAAATGTCCGATGAGACATCATTCTCCTTGAACATAGCCGACTAATCAGAAGTAACATGACGAGATAATCTAACCTCCTTTGTTTTCGAATTCCAAATCTGATAGCCTTTCACTCCGTCCTCATAACCAAGAAAAATCCCCTTGAAAGCTCTAGACTCAAGTTTATCATCTGGATCATGCACATACACAGGACATCCAAAGACGCGAAGATAAATCAAGTCAATGCTTTTTCCCTTCCACACCTCCTCCAGAATTTTGTTACCAATAGCCGATCACAGAATTCAATTCACAATATGCACCGAGGTTGACAATGCTTCGGCATAAAATCCCTTTGACAAACCCGATGTTAATCTCAAGCATCAAGCTCTCTCAAGTAGAGTACGGTTCATCCTCTCAGCAACCCCATTTGATTGTGGATATCCTAGTGTGCTGTAAAATGCCTTCGAATACCATGATGCTTGAAACAATCCAAGCATTCTACGAAAACATACTCGTCGCCATTGTCGGACCTAAAAACCTTCAGAGACCTACCACTCTCATTCAACAAGAGCTCTCCCTTCTTTGAACTTAGCAAATGCCTCCGACTTGGTGTTCATTGCATACACCCGAACTTTTTGATAAAAGACATCTACAAGTGAAATATAATTCCTAGCTCCTCCCAAAGAAGCTACCGATGCCGACCCCCAAACATCTGTGTGCACATACTCAAGAATTCCTTTCGAATCATGTTTTCCTTCATTGAATGTTACTTTAGTTTGCTTCCCCATGAAACACTCTTCACAAAACTCCAACTTGTTGAAACTTTCTCCTCCAATCATCTCCTTTGTCCAACGAATATCCAAACTCTTCTCCGAGGCATGACCCAATCTCAAATGTCACAACCTTATAGCATCCTAGCCACGAGAACTATTAACGCCTATGCAAGTTTCACCTTCAACGGCCACTCCGTGAAACAAATAAACTCCATTTGCTCTAGCACCTTTCATAACGACAAGCGCCCCTTCGAAACCCTCAAGCTATCACTCTCAATAGTGACCTTGCATCCCAAAGAATCCAATTGCCCCAAATAGATAAGTGACTTCCTAAGTCCCGGAACATAGCCCAAATTGGTGAGAGTACGAACCACTCCGTCAAACATCTTAATTTGCACGAAACTAATGCCTTCCGACTAACACATAACACCATTACCCATAACAATTGCATTTCCTTCCTTGTTGACATAAGAAGAAAATGAATTCCTATTAGGTTTCATATGATAAGATGCCCCCGAATCGAGCACCCAATCGCTACCCAAACATCTGATGCTACTGCCGTCAAAACATCCATATCTCCTTTAGCAACACCTCTCTCCACCGCTACGGATGAAGAAGCTAATTACTACTTTTCCTTCTCCTTGTTCGTACACTCATTATTCCAATAACCAGGCTTCTTACAAATATAGCACTTGCCTTTAATTTCTTTTGACTTCCCTCTCCAACTGGGATTCCTAGATTTAGAACACCTCCGGTTCTCCTTCTTTACATATTTATCCTTCTCCACAAACAAACCTTGATCAATATGGCATTACCACTTCCCACACTCAACTCCTTCATTTGATCTCCCAATTCTTCACTAAGAAAACCAATCTTGACATCATCCAATGCCAATGTATCCTGGATATAGATCAAACTATTTGAGAAACCCATACGGCGGTCCGATAATAAACACAATAATCTCATTGCCTTTTCCTCTTCATCAATCTTCAAATCTACCGCCTTCATCTTCATTAGAAAATCATCAAACACATTCAAATATTCCTTTAAGGAAGTTCACTCTTTCATCTTATTGGTGAACAATGTTTGCAACAAGATCAAATGATTAGTGAGTGACTTCTTCATGTGTAACTCCTCTAATTTCTCCCAAATACCTTTAGCGGTCATCTACTAATTTTGAATATAACATTCTCTCCAATAGTAAGTATAAGTGTAGTAAATTTCCCTCTTCCATTTCCTCTCCCTCAACATTCGAAATGTCCATCGGTAACAAATGTGTATAAAACACTACCTGATGCACCCGATTCCTCCTTAGATCCGCTTTCATCTTCCATTGTCACTTTTCAAAAACATTATCCGATTAACTGTGTACATACGACGCTATTCCATTTGAACCAACCACTGAGGGACTATTTGAAACCGATTCTAGCATTTCTACAACCACCTAACAACACCTATGTTCTGATACCAAATGTTGGGGAAAACGTACGATTGAGGCCACTCAATCTAATCCCTAACACAGCGAAAACAAGCTAGATTGTGCAATATAGTGCACAAACAACCAATCTATGATCAAGCCAACCTCTACCGATTCAAATTCGAACACAAACACAAAACAAGCAATATAAAAGAATGATAACAATAAACAAAATCACACTGAGATTTATAGTGGTTCAACTAACAATTTTTTAGTGTACATCCACTTTGAGAGAGGGCTTTTATTATCACGAAATGAAAAGAGTACAAGAGATTGATTACAATGATCCAGTATTCAATAGAAAATATATATTTATGGAGATCAGAATTGAAGAAACAATTAGGATTGCCAAACCCTAATTAATGGAGGACTAAACCCTTGCTTTGAGGATTAACCAAAGTCTCTCTTTCAAATATGAGAGAACAACTTATATACTTGTATAGAAACCCCAGGAAAATGTCCATAATACCCCTTACAAAATCACAAGTCAACCCCAGCTTTCCAGGCTCGAAATCATCCCAGGTTAGTAGGTTCCATTTCAAATGTCTAAAACTAATTCCATACATCTGAGATTAATTTCAAACGTTTAAAATTACATTCAGGATTCTCCCTGGCTCGTTTCATACATTTGAAATATATTTCAAACGTATGAGTGGCTTCTTAGGATTTTACACAGGCTGATTTCAAATGCCTGAAATTAATTTCAGACATCCGAAACTGCTCTTAACCCAAATCCTCCTGCCCTGTTCGTCATAACTTCCACATACGAGCTCTGATTTGCGAATGGTCTTATTCTATACAAAGCTATTTACATCCTCCTTAATTTTTCCATATAGGATAACAAAATTTTGTTAGGAATGCGGATTTAGGATTTTTAGGCAAACTAAACACTAGAAGGGGTGAATAGTGTTTTGTGAGATTTATTAATTTTTTGAAATCTTTTTGGATTAAACAGAACAATATGCAAATCAAAGATACTAACAAACATAGAATCAGTCACAAAATGCAGAAAATTAAAGTAAAAGTAGTAAAAAGGAAAGTACACACTAGGTTTCTTTATTGGTTCGGGACTACCCTACATCCAGTCCCACACAATACCTGGTTAATGCGGATTTTTATTCAATAATATCTAATCGCAATCCTAGATTTCAGAGCTATAATGGCACGTCTCTAACTGATTCCAAGTACAGTGAGACATATATCATTTACTGTCCTCAACTTTACATCTAATCAATTTTCAGGGTACAGTCGCACCCAGTCACTTTACACGAGAAAAGATCGCACTCTTCTCTTATCAGTTTTTGTAGTATTGACTCGATATGACTTGATCTTGAGATATTTTTATTACAAATAACCTATAAATCTTGAGTAGCACTTGAATTCAGAGAGAGTTTTATTTAGAATTGAAAGAGAAGAAAAATGATATGATTTCTATTGAATCGGCAGAGTACAAGTGCAGAAAGATAAGAATTTAAGAATAATAAAGGTTGACTGTTTAGAGAGGAAGGAGTTAAAAAGTGATTAAAAAGTTTGAATTTCAAAAGGTATTTATAGTTTTCCAACAAACACAACCTTTCATAAAAAGTTTGAATTCAAAAGACACTTCTTTTCAAAATTAAAAAAACAACCTAACTGCTAGTATGTCGACATATAGAAATGATGATGTCAACATATGCTAGTGTAATTTTAAAAAATGACTTCTAAAACAAAGTAAATAATGTTTAAATAAATTATGGTGAATCTAGAGTTAAAACTAGAAAAGAGCATTTTAAGTAAAAATATATTTTAAAAACATATATTAAAATGATTAAGAAATAATTAAAAACTAAATATAAAATGATATAAAGTATAAATATAAAACTATGAATATGTTATAACTTAATATAAACAAGGAAATTAAAAACATAAATAATTATAATAAAACTAGTAATAAATTCGTAAGTCAAACTTATGTTAAAATCTATTAAGCATAAATTTGAAAATATGAATTAAAAATAAATTTCAGGAGTTAAAATATATCTCAAAAATAAAGAAATATATATTTATTAATAAGGAAGTAATTATGAAATCATTTGAAAACCAGATTTAAAAAACAAGGAAATAATTTTAAAATTATTTGAAAGTAGAATTTAGTTTGAAATCAGAATTCAGTGCTAACCAGAGTTTTAACAATATATTTAGACACATTTACTCTATAATTCTAGAACTCTTGATTTCTTGATACTCATGAGTCTTGGAACTTGAACTTTTCTACTTTGAAATCTTGATTCTCTGAACTGTACAATCTTCAATAATAAATACCTGCATAGATTTCCTGTATATACAAATATATTCTAGAAAATCGTGTTAATATATATTTTATAACAATAATAATTAAAACGAAGTTGAAACAAGGTTGTTATCATCATAACCATCACCATTAACTTCTCAGTCTCTCGCAATCTCCCCCTTTTTGATGATGACAACCTTGGTTATAAAATATTCATACTTGATGTTTTTATTTTCCGGTTAATCCCCCTTACTTCAGTATCTCCTTCTAAATTCACTAACCCCTCCCCCCCCCCCCTTAGTCTAAGCCCTAGTCTTATTTTATATTTCCCCCCCTTTGTCATCAACAAAAACTATATAATCCTAACTATAATATTCCCCCTAAAACTAAGGAATAGTTCTAAGACTATATGATAGTAATATCTAAAACTAAGATTAATACACCTAAACTATTCTATATCAAAGCTAATGTAATAGTCTAATAACATCCTTAGGTATAAATACTATCATATAGACACTAAATACTTGAAAACTAAGGAACATCCATAATAACATATACTATTTTTTATTATTTATGTTGTTTTACAAATACATTAGTATCTTTAACGAATATATACAAACATTCACGTAAAATATCGCATATGCAAATATATAATCGTAATTATTAATTGTTTCTAACAATCGGAGATTTGTGAATTGGACAATTTGGGTAATGGAGACTGAATTCCCCATTTTGTTCAACCACATTTCCATTCTTATCGAAACAGACTTCACCAACACATATTACTTTATACTCTTCGTTAATTCCTTGATTGTGATCCTATACTTCCCTTTCTTCTTCAACCTCTTCTTCTTGATCTTCCTCCATAGGATCATGGACTGAATGTTGAAGGAATCAACTTCGATAATAATTGGATTTTCTTAGTTATCCATTATATATTTTTGTAGATTCCTAATGATCTTCCCTTGCTTTTCTTGCTTCTTGGCCATCCGGAGTAGAACAAGTTGGATTTCAGTGAGCAACTGAATGGTATTTTTCATAGATTCTTCTAATTTTATAACCCTTGTGTGTGTAGAACATTGAAATGGGCCTTGGGTAGGCATAGGAAATAGAAAGAATTTGTTGTCGTTATTATTTGAAGTGGAAGCCATTATTTTATAGTTCAAGGATTTTTATTAAAGTGAAAATAAGTGAGAAGAGAAGGATTTTCAAAGTGGAGGGTATAAATAAGAGTAATAACTAACTTTGGAGAGAATTTTAATTTTAAAATTTTCAATTATATGTTGACATACAACTTTACCTATGTCGACATATGAATGTTAATTTTGAAATGAAATTAATTGTAATTTATACTAATTTATTTAATTATTTTACTTCATTAAGAGAACAAATTCATAGTTCTCTTCTTAATTTAAATGTGGCTTCATTTAATGGTTTAGTTAATATATATATGCAATTCGATTTTCTGTGTTAACAAATTCCAGTGAAATATATTCTATATTTATGTTATCTCTTAGAAAATGATATATCACATCAATATATTTTATTATAGCATGGCGTGTAGGATTTTTAGATAGACTTATACAACTCATATTATCGTAGTAAATTAGTGATTTGATTATATTTAAACCAAAATCTCTTAGAGTTTGTTGCATACATATTACTTAAGAACAAGCCAAAGCAGCAGATATATATTTTGCTTCAGTTGTTGACATGGAAACGATATTTTTCTTTTTACTAAACCTTAAAACCAGGGAGTGGCCCAAAAAGTGACAAGTTCCACTTGTGTTTTTCGGTTTGATTTACAACCAGCATAGTAAGCATCACAATATGAAATAAAATCAAATGAATCATTCTTAGGAGAGAATAATCCAAAGTCTAATGTATGTTTGACATATCATAGAATATGTTTTACGGATTTTAAGTGAGTTTCCTTAGGTTGTGATTGATATCTAGTGCAAATACAAATGTAATACATTATGTCTAGTCTACTAGCAACTATATATAGTAAGGATCCTATCATTGCTCTATATAGTATTTGATTTACATCTTTTGAAGAACCAACTTTACATAAGGCTTCACTAGTTGCCATAGGAGTGGGTTTTTCTTTAGTACTAGCCATATTAAATTTACTAATCAAATCCCTAGCAAAATATTCTTGATTAATAAATATTCCATTATCTAATTGATTAATTTGTAATCCTAAGAAGAAAGCAAGTTCTCAGATATGACTCATTTCAAATTCTTTTGTCATGATTTCTGAGAATTCTGGATTCATTTTATTATTAGTTGATCTAAAAATTATATCGTTTACATAGATTTATACTAATTGAATATCATTTTTATTTCTTTTAATAAATAGTGTATTATCTACTTTACCAATTTCAAAGTTTGGTTATAAAAAATAAATTCTTAATCAATCATACCAGGCTCTAGGAGTTTGTTTTAAACGTATAAAGCTTTCTTTTACTTGTAAAACTTATAAACGTGATTAAGTAATTTTTCATCCTCGAACAATTGTAGTTGTTCAACGCAAACGTCTTCTTTGACGAATCCATTTAGAAAACCACTTTTTACATCCAATTGAATTAATTTGAAATTATTATAATTTGTGAAAGCAAATAAAATTCTAATAGCTTCTAGTCTTGCTACAGGGGCAAAGGTTTTGTCGTAATATATTCCTTCTTCTTGACAATATCCTTGAGCAACTTATCGTGCTTTATTTCTAACGACCTCACCAAGTTCGTTCATTTTATTTTTATGTACCCATTTAGTTCCTATTATACTTTTATCCTCTAATCTAGGAACAAGTTCCCATTCATCATTTCAATAGTTGATTCAATTCCTCCTGCATTGCAAGTATCCATGAATCATCAGTTGATGCTTCCTTCGGATTTTTGGGTTCAATAGTTGATATAAATGCTATTTTATTTATTTGATTTCTAGTTCTAACTACAAATTCAAAATCTCCTAGTATGTTCTCTACAAGATTACTCTTAAAAGCCTAATGCTTTTATTAGGTTGAATAATTTCAATATTTATTTTATTTGATTCATCATTATTATCGAAGTCATCTTCATTTTGATTTAAATCCTTATGATTTTCATTAAATGATACATTTAAAGTTCCTTCAATAGTATGAGTTTTTATATTGAAAACTCTATAAGCTTTACTTCTATTTAAATATCCAATAAACAATCCTTTATACGATTTTGGGTCAAATTTATTTGGATTCTCTTTAGTACTTAAAATAAAGCATTTACTCCCATAAATTATAAAATAAGATACCGTTGGTTTCTTTTTATACAGAAGTTTGTATGGAGTTTTTCTAGTTAATAGTCTAATTAATATTCTATTTAAAATATAACAAGCCATAGCAACAGCTTTAGTCCAAAATCTCTTTGGTAAACTACTATTATATAACATAGTTCTCGCGTACTCTTGAATCATCCTATTTTTATGCTCAGCTACTCCGTTTTGCTGAGGAGTCCTAAGAAAAGAAAAATTATGAGTAATTCCCTTTTTATAACAAAATTTCTCAAAATTTTCATTTTCAAATTCTCCACCATGATCACTACGTATATTTTTTATTTTAATGATAATAGATTTTAAATTCTCTTGGCATAGGTTTTAAATAATTCAAAAGCATTAATTTTATGTTTTATAAACAATGTCCAAGCAAAACTAGAGAAATCATCGATAATTACAAAAACACATTTATTATCTAATTAGCAAGCATCACATAAATTATCTAATTTAAAATTCATTATGGGTAAACCTCTAACTAAATCTAGTTTAGAGATTTTAGATAGATGTTTGAAACTCAAATGACCAAATCTCTTAGGCTAAAACAACGGGTCACTAGTGTTGGCCAAAAGACACAAATTATCATTTGAAATTTTCATAATTAAGATGTAAATATTTTTCTTTCTAATTCCTTCAAAACTTATGTTTGAATTATTATCTTCGATAGAGCACTTATCTTTTTCAAATTTAATTACATAGCCTTTATCACATAATTGACTTATACTTAGTAAGTTATGTTTTAAATTCCTTACTAATAAAACATCTGAAATAGTAGGAGTTTTTGAATTACCGACATTGTTGATGCCAATCACATATCTTTTCGAGTTATCACCAAAATTGACCATTCCTCCATCTTCATAGTCTATATTGTTTAGTGATTCCGATTTTCTGGTCATATGCCTCGACCAACCACTATTCATGATCCATTTATCTCTTTTGATTTGCACCAATTGACCGTTAAGTTTTGAATCATTATCTTCCATATATCACCTCTTTCCTATACAACACACTGATTTGGTAGACAACTTGACTTTTAATGATAATTAAATGTGGACTTATGGAACAATAATGAAATGCATACTTTAATCTAGTGTTATAAAAATCTTCAAAAATTTCCATTTAAACTTTTCAATATTCATATTATGAAAACTTTGGAAACCAATGCTTTGATACCAATTGTTGAGGATGCATATTAAGGATCTTTAGGCAGACTAAACAATAAATGGGGTGAATATGTTTTATGAGATTTATTAATTTCTTGAATCTTTTTGGATTAAATAAAACAATATTCAGATCACAGATATTAACAAACATAGAATCAATCAAAGAATGTAGAAAATGAAAATAAAAGAAGTAAAAGGAAAGTACACACCAAGATTTTATACTGGTTTGGGACTCCCTTACATCCATTCCCACACAAATCTCGGTTGATGCAGATTTTTATTCAACAATATCCAATTACAGTCCTTGATTTAAGGGCTATAAGGGCATACACCAACTGATTCCAAGTACAGTGAGACTTAGTTGATTTACGAGCCACAATTTACACCCAATCAATTTTCGAGACACAATCGCACCTAGTAACTTTATAGGGGACGGGACCACACCCTTCTCTTATCAGTTTGGTAGTATTAACTCGTTAGGACTTGATCTTGAGATCTTTGGTTACAAACAGCCTATAACTCTTGAGTATCACTTGAATTCAGATAGAGTTTGATTTAGAATTGAAAGAGAAGAAGAAAATATGATTTCTATTGAAATCGGCAGAGTATAAGTGCAAAAAGTTAAGAATTTAAGAATTAATAATGGTGGAATATTTAGAGAGGAAGAAGGAGATGAAAAGTGATTAAAAATTCAAATTTTGGAAGGTATTTATAGTTTTCCAACAACCACAACCTTTCGGAAAAGGTTTGAATTCAAAAGGCACTTCTGCTCAAAATTCAAAAAACAGCCTAATGGCTAGTATGTTGACATACACAAATGATGATGTCGATATATGCTAGTGTAATTTTAAAAATTGACTTTTAAAACAAATTGAATAATGTTTAAATAAATTATAGTGAATATAGAGTCAAAACAAACTATATTCCTTTATATTAGAAAAAAGTATTTCAAGTAGAAATTTATTTTTAAATCATATATTAAAATGACTATGAAATAATTGACAACTAAATACAAAATGATATAAAGTATAAATATAAAACTAGAAATATATTAAAACTTGATATAAATAAGGAAATTAAATACATAAGTAATTATAATAAAAGTAGTAATACATTCATAAGTAAAACTTAAGTTAAAATCTATTAAGCAAAAATTTGAAAACAGGAATTAAAAATAAATTTTAGGAGTTAAAATATTTCTCATAAATAAAAAAAATATTTTTATAAATAAGGAAGTAATTATGAAATCATTTGAAAACTAGATTTAAAAAACAAGTAAATAATTATGAAATTATTTGAAAATAGAATTAAGTTCGAAATCAGAATTTTGTGCTAACAAGAATTTTAATAATATATCTAGACACATTTACTCTATAATTCTTGAACTATTGATTTCTTGATACTCATGAGTCTGGAACTTGAACTTTTCTACTTTGAAATCTTGATTCTCTGAACTATACAGTCTTTAATAATAAATACCTGCATAGATTTCCTACATATACACATATATTCTAGAAAATAGTGTTAGTATATATTTTATAACAATAAAATTGAAATAAAGTTGAAACAAGGTTGTTCTCATCACCATCAACATCTTAGTCTGTAACAAATTTAACAGTCATTCAAACTGAAGCAAGTAGCTGAGATTTGGATACATGAGTTGGTGACAGATTTCAGATCAATAAAGACTCATCTCTGAATCCTCAACAATAAGTAACATCTCTTCTAAAATTTTACGATAGAAGTCAGATCTGTGTTCTTGGGCTTGGATTCGAAGGAGAGGCGAGGCTAATTATCGTGTTTGGATTTCGAGGAAGAACATTTGCGGATGAGTGAATATTGAAGCTACGAAGGGAGATGAGAGAGGGAGCGTTGATTAAACCTGAAAGCGTTGTTTCGAAAGCCAAAAAATTGGCTTTGTAGCCTAAATGAAAATTTAGTTTTGAAGCCAAAATTTGAGGTTGGAGCCAACAAAAATTTATATGCCTTGGCATAAAATGTTCAATGTTAATTAGGTTAAAAATTTCGAAACCATCCGTATTTTGTATTTTAAAAATAATAATTTATCTTATATTTGAAAAACGGATATGAATATGGACACATCCACATCCGATGGTTAACTGTCTGATCCTAATCAAGATAATTAATTTTTCATATTTTCTAGTAAAATTAAATTATTTTCGTTTACAATTTTATATATGTAAAAAAATTAATACATTTATAAAGATTAATATTCACTACTTAAAACTATTTTTTCTTAACATATTTTTTAGTAGATTGATATATAATGAATTAGGATTCTCTGTTTATTTGTTTAGTTATAATACTATTGTTATTTAATATTAAATTTTATTGTAAAATATTATTATTAATAATTAAATAATATTATTTAATAGTGGAATTGTTATAATTTTTTATTTCTAATTAAATATTTAATATCTATTACTAATTATTGGTTATTAATTTATGAAATAATTTTTAATTACCAAATAATTATTAAAAGGAATAATTTCATACTTCAAATTAGTTTATAATTTTTATTATTTAATATTGGTCATTAATTATTAAATGTTGATATTTAAATTTTATTATTTTGAATTATTTATTTAATATTAATTTTTATTGATATTAATTATGATTATTATAACTAATAATGAATAATAATATTATTTAATATTTATTTTTAATTTTTATCCTTTAGTTGTTATTGATTTTCAAATTTTATTTATTACTTAGTTAATTACTATTTATTTTAAAAAAATATTATATATCAATTGTTAGTTACTAGTAGTGGCTAAAAAAATAGTATATAATAGTGGCTATTATATATCTCTCAAAATCTTCTTTTTCTTCAGTTTAAATATTATATTATATATAATAGTGGCTATTATATATCAAAATCTTCTTCTTAAGTTTAATATATCTCTCAAAAGTTGGAGCTTTCTCTCCAACGGTGATTGAGTTTCTGTCTACCTCCCTTTTCATTTTCTAGTCTCCTGCTTTGCTCTTATTTAGCTCTCCTCCTTCAGATCTACTACTTTCTTCTTCGATTCTCCCCTCTAACTCAGCTTTCGTCGTTCTGGTTTGAGTTTTGACTTTCCCTTTTTCTAGACTTTTTTCTAGATCTTGCCGGACTCTCTTCTTAGCCTCCTTTATTCCTCGTTGTCTTTCCATCCTTACCAGATCCTTGTCTAACCCTAGTCTCACTAATCTGCACTTCTCTTCCAACCCACTTGAGATCCATTCCTTTGTTCAACCTTTAGATCCTGTTGTTATATCTTTTAACTCTTGACTTGGTGAACAAATTCTCCCTAGCTTGTATCTTCGATCACTATGAAAGATTTACCACCGAAAGGCAGGCTGGTTTACAACTGTTGATCAATAATGTCGACGTGCAGGCGTTTAGATCTTCACTATGCCGGTGGTTATCGAGTGTGATTTGTGCTTGTTGCTTTCTATTGGTTTTACCTTTTGTACTGTCTATGTTCTTCAGTTTGTTTTGTGCTTTGTCTTATGTTTTCTTTATCTTATGTTTGTGTAGTTTGTTTTTGTGGTTTTTCCATGGTTGTGTGTAAGGTTGGTCATCTCTTACTAGTGTGCGTTAGTTGAATAAGGAGGAGTTTGAAAGAAGCTTTTTGTGTTGGAAGAAGATTTCCACCACTTAGTTGTGGAGATAAAGTTTGTCAAGGGTAATTTGTTGGTGTGTGTCCGGCTTGTCAGAGGCTTGTTTCGACTGTAAGCTAATTAAAGTGATTTATTATGTTGTTTGTTATGCAATTGTGTTTACATCTATTTGCAAGTGGTGAGGAAGTTTTCGTAGGCAAGTGAGTGTCTTGTGAGATTAGTATCCATTTCGTGTGGTGTAGTGACTGGGAAGGCAATCTAAAATGTGAATTTGTTGTGTGGTGTAGTGACTGGGAAGGCATCTTAAACTGTGAATTTGTTTTGTAGTGTTAGTGATTGCCTCGGTAGCAAGTGAAGTGATGTGTAATCAGTTCCGTTTGGTTGATGTAATAAGTGTTAGGTTTTATTTTTGCATTTTCACAGTTCTATAATTTCATCGTGCGCGATGTCTAGTCTTGAACTGTAAAACGACTATAGCAGATAGGCAATCTTCCTATCTCTTGAATATTATTGTACTCATTATTCATAGTAATGAAAAAAGCGTTACGAACCACTATAAAAACTAGTTGGTCTTGCCAAAAAAATATAACAGTGGTCAATATTTAAAACTTATTAACTTATTATTTATTAATTACTAATTAAATATTAATTACAGAATAATAATTGATATGAGTTATGTCATTTTCCAAATTAATTGTTGTAATTTAATAATAATAATAATTTTTTATTATAAATTTATATTTAATTATAATTATTTATTAAAAAATATTTATTGTTTATTATAAATTTTATTTATTATTAGTTTTTTTATGAATTATCATAATTTAATTACCTAAATATTATGTCTTAATTATTAATGTTAATTATTTCTTTTGAATTATTACTTCTTTATTTCAAACTATTAGTATTAATTATTCGTTATTAAAAATGAATTCTTATTTTCTAAGTATTAATTATTAATTCTAAAGTAATAATTATTAATAATAAATATTTCATATGTTTAAATTAATTATTAATTATTAAGTATTATTATTTAATTATAATCATTAACATATGTTTTTGATGGGCAAACAAAAAGGGTTGTATTAAACGTCTATTACAACTAGCAAAAAAGAATAGTTAGTCTTTAAAACACAAATTGTACAATGTTATTTCCTTAAGAAACTGACAAATGTTCTATCAACGCATGGTCAAACAGTATGTCTGATCGCTATGAAACTTGAAAACAACTAACTAATACAATTCCAAAAATATATATTTCTTCGCAATCCGACACCGTGCTCCTAAAACGACAATTTACGCGTATTTCGATATCGATTTGACCATCAACTAGTCTGAACTTGAAATATAGCGATCCATGTTCTCATTTCCCATGTAACGGACAATCCAAACTCAATGGAACTAACCTCGAGTCCTGATTCGATCGTTTGTGAAAAATCACACTTTGGAACTGTCAGCCGAATAATTAACGATCAATATTAAAATATATAATCGTTAAAATACGAGCCATTACATAAATTATAAGATGTGATGATAATAGGCAAGATGAAATTTAGGGCCAAACTGTGAAAATAGTGAAAATTCATTACATAAACCAAGTCTAACGTTTCAGCTCTCCGCTGCAAGAATAGGTTATTTTTGATCAAATTGTTTGTTCTCCATTAGCTAGATGTGTTAACATACCTTCTTCTTGTCTCTTCACACTGTGCCAACTCATAAGATGCACAGTTATAGAAGATGCATAAGTCCTTTGTATGGGACTTCATTTCCCTTCTTCTTTCCTGGTTTGTATCTTCCCTAGTTACAAATTCTACAATTCCTTAGATTGATATATTTTTTCCAAACAGTATACAACCATTTAAACATATTCCTATTTCTGATACAGCAACCCAAAAGTTGACATAAGTTTATTTTATTTTATAATAGATCTCACACATAAAATTACCGAAAGTGCCATTTTGCAACTTGTACAACAGCTACAAATCCATCTTATATGAGGATGTATTTTTATTTCATTGCAGTTTATTTTGCAGTTACTGATAATTGAGTGTCACTTATACAGCCTTCCCAAAGAGGTTTCTTAGCAGTTTCCATACATTTTTTGCTTTAATATTTGGTTCTTCTTTGACATTAACATCATCATAAAAAAAAACAACTAGTATGGAACATCAAACGTGTTGCATCTTCAATTACATCTTCTACGAGATTCGGCATAATAATTTCATTACTCATCACCTCCTTTGACTGTGCATGATCAGGTAATACACGTTCTCCATAGACCATGACAATTCCACATCAAAGAATTTGGCGTAAAACCGTATTGATGCAAATGAATTATAATCATATCTAGCATCAAATGCTTCAACAATTTGTACCTACTACACGGACAATGGATTTCTCCTTCGTTTCCGTTATTACTCACAACGAATTCAATAAATAAGCGTATTCCATCATAAAAATGTTTACTTATTGCGCCATCCATTTCCCTTCGTTGTTGATACATCCAACTTCGATCAGTAAAATAATTAATAGTTTCTTCTAATTAAAAACATATGATATAAACTATAAAAAATAGATATTTTATTTTTCAATTTGATCTTATAGTTTATTTATCAATTAAAAATAAAAATAATTGATCATTCTGTTCGTTTATACATTTTTAATGTTTTGTTAACCATACTTCTACGGTTAATTTTCAATTATCGATTTCATGCTTGACATTCTAAATATAATATTTATTTTTTATCATAACTTGTTAACCATTATACTAAGTTAATCATCTTTTGATATTTTACAAAACATATAAACTATATAATGCTTATCCACAGTTACCTACCCAAGCAAGGTCTAAACGCGTCAATCACTCAACAACTAAACACTAATTACTTATTGCATAAACTAAACAGATTAGTATTTATAATATTTAAAGGGCAATAATAGCAACTAACATTCAATAAATTATACTAAACGATCATTAATATTGCACAAACAAGCAGACTAACAAAGTAATCCTAAATAACAAAATTAAAAGTAATTAGGATTTAATTAAATTACTTAATTAGAGGTGGTTAGGAGGTTGAAGAGACGTGCACTGGAGGAATTGGAGGTGCTCTCAAATCTGTGGAGAATGACCAGTGGTGACGTGGAGGAGGGGGTTTATTTTCGTTTTGGTAAACAAGAGGAATTAGGGAAGAATCAGGTCTCAAGTTTGGATATTCCATGAGTTTCCGAAGACGATCGACGGTTGTTGATGGTATACAGATCAATGGTTTTCGATGGTTATATAATTTATTTATAAAAATAACACCGAAAGAAGCGCTAGTAGACAGTTATGGGAAATTCCATCTGTGACCATTGGAATACATTGTTCCTCTTATAGTGTGAACTTCACCTCTCACGCAAACATCCAACGGTTCAGATCTTTTGTGTTTTATTTTATGTGCAAATGGCCAGGCGTATATATGTGTTTATGTATGTTTATACACACACACACACACACACACACACACACACATATATATATATATATATATATATATATATATATGCACATACATACGCACGCACTGTCGATGTAGGGAATTATCGCTATTCGCGCACGCCAACGCCCGAGTGTACGTTTTGCAGAAAAACGATAATCCAAATCCAAAGTTATGAAATATGCAGGGAGAACATGGGTTTTTATATTGATCTGTCACTAATACCTACATACACTTTATAGTATTCATTCATCATATAATAGCTGATTACAAAAGTTGTACAAGTTCGGATAATATTTGTAATAACCCGGAAAATCGGTACCAATTTAAAGATTTATTTTGGCTATTTTAATGAATTTTGAACATTTAAAATGATTTAATTCAAATAATAACAACTTAAAAAAGTATTTAAATCAAAGTAATAATATATAATTTTATTTAATTATATAACAAGCCTAAAATGGTGTGGTAGTTTGAAAATTCGATTTTAAAGTTTAACTGAATGTACAGGATTCAAAATAAATCGGATTTCAGTAAAACAAGAAATATTTGAATCTGTTTAATAATATCTTTCAAACGAATGTGGAAAAAAAAAGAGATTTCATAATATAAATTGGAAGATATTTCCAATTTAAAATTCAGAATAGTCGCTATGGAATTTATATATATTTTAATATAATATATAACCATTAAATATAGCCATTTTGCAAACGACCTCCGTTTTCGATTAAACCACTTTTGTTGGATCCCGAATGTCAAATTATTGCTAGACTCCAATTTTCATAATTTTTGGAATTAATATGTGAGCGTGGCAAATTAAAACGTGTTTGGTCAATTTCAGTTGAAATGGATCGACCAGAAAATGGCCATTTTTCAAACGGTCTCCAAATTCAACGAAATTAGTATTTTTAGGACCTTATCGTCAAAACAAAGCTAGAAATAATTTTTTGTAATTTTTGGAGTCAGTGTGTGACCCCGGTAAATTAAAATGTATGTTCAAATTGAATATTGAATGTTTTATACTTCAATTTTGATGAAAACTGATCAAAACAGTCGAATTGGCTTACGAAACATATCCCATTGTGTTCGGAACGGAGGTATTTAGCTAGGGGTGACAGTCATTGGGTTTAGTTTGGAGTTCGGACGCAACGATACAAATTAGTGAATTGAATATTAAATTATATATATATAACATGGAAAATATAAACCCTAAATCTCTTATAACCTTCAATGTCGTCACCCTATGAAGTCAATGGTCAAGGCAATTCTAATCAAAACTCTAATAATCTTCCAATCCGCGCCTCCACATCACGAATTTCAAAAGCCAAATTCTTCCTCTCAGTGATATGCATCTGATCGACGGTTATGATCATTAATCTCGTTCTGTATTAAGCAATTTTACCAGTCATTGGCGTCGCCATTCGTTTCGTTTTCTGGCAACCAGAAGGTCGCGAGTGGGGCGTCGCCGCCTGCGATGGGAGGTGGGCCGATGGCCTTCGTCATGGTACTCTTAGATCGGCTGCTAGTGCCTCGATGAAGCACGCGCAGGTGGATGTTTGGGGTGAGCAGGTGTTCGATTTTCGTTGATGAAGACTAGCAGTGTTAAACCAAGAAGAAGGATTAATGAGGGTGATTAACCCTTAATTAATTTATTAATTATAAACAAAAATGTTTTTAAATTTTAGTTTTTTATAAAATTAGACATTGATTTATTTTCAGTTTTTAAAATAGCGATTTATGCAATTAGTTTAACTAATGTGGTAATTAAATTTTTATATGCATACCATTTGTTTAAAAATCAAATTTTCATATGAAATAACTTTGTATTAAAAATGTGATTTTATAATTAGCATTGTTTGTAAAATAAAATTAGTATTGTTTTTAGAATAAAATTAGCATTGTTTTTAAAATAGAAATAGAAAATTAAAAATATGATTTCTATGTATATAGCTTTGATATAAAAATATGGTTTGTAAATATATGAAATAGCGATGATTTAAAAGTGTGACTTTTATGTAGATAATAAAATTTTGATTTTTTTATAAAATAGTTTTAAATTAGAAATATGATTTTTAATTTATATATAGCATTTATTTTAAAAATATAAATAGCATGATTTTTAAAGAAATAATGCTGTATAAAAACATGATTTTTAATACAAACTGCGTGAAACAGATTGCGATGGAACCGACTGGAAGTATAATCGAATCCAAATCATCCAATAAAGAATGGAGGAGTGGAAATCGAGGTGAGAACTCTCTGTCACTAATTTTTTTTGTACATTTATTTAATTTATTTTATAATTGTATATAAATATATAGAATTGCCAGTGTAGATTTTTATCCGTTTAATCATTATAAACTGTATATGGTGCCTACTAGATCACCTCCCTCGTCCACAGACCATGGACGATTTAAATTGACTGTATTGTGTGTTGTTTGTGATGTTGAAATGTTTAAAGTATTAAAAATAAGGTTAACATGAATGTGGTAATTGAAAATTAAATTATAAATATCCATTTATAGTTAAACAGTGAAAAATTGATTAACTAGGAAAATAATTCAAATTGAATTAGAATTGGTTAAATTTGTTAATCAATAATTTATTTAAATAAACTGTTGTTGTTTGAAAACCCCACACGGGTCTGGGGATGATAATTTATTCACATCTCCCGTGAATTTAATTATATGTCAATCGATTGATCGACAGACTGTGATGAACGTTATTTATTTATTTTAATGCTCACACAGTTGTAAATTTCACTTTGGATGTGAATGGACTGTTTAATGATTATTTATCATTATTGTTGAATACATGCGATGTATGAAATCAATATAACTGAAAATTATATGGTAATTTATTAACTCGCATTCCGATTCTGAAATAAAGAATATTTTTAAATAAAGAACATTTTAAAGTAACGAATATTTAGTGAAGTAATAAAAACAATCATATGGTGAATTATATTTTTGTTAGTTAAAAATATCATCTCTAACATGTTAATGAAATAATAAAAATATGCATCTGTTGAATTACATGTTTGTTAGATAAAAATATTATTTTTAACATGTATGTGAAGTGAATAAAATTTACATGTCTTGAAATATATTTTTGTTCATTAAAAATATCACTTTCAACATGTATATGTGAGAACCATTAAAATTTACAAGTCTTGAAATATATGTTTGTTCATTAAAAATAAAGAATATTTTTAAATAAAGAACATTTTAATATAAAGAATATTTTAAAATAAAGAATCTTTTGAAATAAAGAATATTTTAAAATAACGAATATTTTAAAATAATATTCAATGAAGAATAAAATTGTGATTTTGATGTCCGACTTTGGATGGACACAAAAATATAAAAATATGAAGCCAAGGTAAGTTTAGAACGTCATTTTTAACCCAAACGGGTTTATCGATCGATTTTATTCACTTTATAATGAATATCGAAAAGAAGTGATTTCAAAATCTAATATTTTGAAAATATTATCATTTTAATATGATAAAGATATAGAATATTCAATTTTGATTAAAAATTGAAAAAGAAGTTGAAATCGTTGTAAAATGAATTTACAAATATTTATAAATACGATTTAAATGGAAATCGATGAAATATATATAGTATATATATTTAATGGCATTAGTAGAACGCGTCGCGCGACGACCGTTTGTGAATTCAACCATTAACTTCAAATTGATATAACGGGAGATCCGACCATCGGATTCTCCTAAAACCGGAACCGTTGGGTTCGTATTGAAAAGAGCTTTCCAATGAATACAAGTGATTTCAAATCTAACGGTTAGATTGTAAAATATGTCCAAAACAATTTTGGAAAAGGTCGTTGTAAATGTAGTTCGCTGGCCGTTATTGGAAACCGACTGTAAGAGCCTTAATAAAATTATTAAAAATATGGAAAAATTATGTAAAATCATAATAAATGATTTGTAAAGATTTTGGATGAAAAATTCCAAGTTTGAAATGACTAAAATATGTTTAATCGAAATGAACTAGGTATTAACTAGAGTAATAATCCAATGTTTTTAAATAAATAAATTGGATTTGTAAATGGTTTTAACATAACCAAAATTATCCAAAGTATGAATTAAAATGGAAATCATCTTCGGGATATTTCAATATTGGATTCCATGATTATACGGATATTGTTGTGGAATTTGGAAGATATAAATATCGTTATTCCCAATATGATATTTGTTGATTTAAGAATTTGGTATTGAATATAAGCCGATATAATTTCTATTCAGAGCCTTTTATTTAATGTCAAATTGGATTTTGGGTTTGTTATGAATGGTGTCTTCAATAACACTGTTCTTAAACCCAGTTGAGAAAAGAATAGATCTTTTAATTAAGATTTAGCGAGGTTTTCCAATTAATTAATATTCAATTGGAATTGAATAAAAGAATTAGATTTTGGGTTTGTCGTGAATGTTGTCTTCAATAACACTGTTCTAAAGCCCCGTATGAAAAGAATAAATCTTTTAATTAAGATCATTAGAGTTTCCAGTTATATTTAGTAATTGGAATAAAATGAAATGTGAATTGGGTTTATCGTGAACTGTGTTTCAAATGACATTAGTTCTTTAACTCGGTTAATGATAAGATTAATTTGTTAATTTGAATAATCATTAAGTAATGATTTTTGAGATTAAAATCGAACTAGAGTTTTAATGGATCTTTAAATAGATTGAAATGGGAATGAAATAATTAAATTTATCGAATTCTTGAAATGATCGAGAATGGAGTACTACCAGTTTTACTCCAAGCGTTAGTTAAATCTTTAATTAGATTTGAAAGTTTAATGGTAATTAAATTTACCTAGAATACGGTGGGTGTTAGATATGGAGTGCTACCAGTTTTGCTCCATGGGATAAATAGGTTGGGATTGGAAAATAATAAATGATTATTGCGGTAAGGTTCGATAATCCCGACTGGTTAATAAAATCTGTTGAAATTGATATCCAAAAGAATATTAAAGAATAATTTTACAAGAATTTATCATTGATTAAATTTATGGGAACCTTTCCCTAATAATGTGAATATTTTATGAAAAGAATATTCTGAATTGGAATGAGGCGCGTGGTGTGTTTTATAGCACTTGATTATAAAATACGCGTGTTATTCGGAAAGATCGGATTAAACCCATTTTGAATAATTACTACGATGACTAAAGTCGACTACGAAGATGGTGGTTGAAGACCGGAGTTCTTCTCATCGTCTAGATGATTACTGATGTCTTGATTGGACTGTACACCCAAGACAACGAAATAAGTGCTGATCGTTCACACGTACTTGGATATCGACGGATATGCGAGGACCTCTCTTCTGTATTGGAAATACGGGACGAGGAATAAGGTGCCTCCGGTTTCGTTCAGACCCAGAACGGGCTTGTAAATGGATGTGTGTCTGACAGTGAATTTTATTCTATGTTGATTGATCTCTAGTAAATATATATCTATTTGGTGGCGGAGGATTTACTTTCTTTCTTAACACCCTTCTCTGAGATGTACGAGCTAAGAGGTTATATATTGATAGACATTAGTCGCAAGGCGTGAATTATCAATGTGGCATGCTATGATACAAATGATCAAGGCTTTTGTTGAAAAGCAGAGTCTTGTGGATGATGATCAAATCACAACTTTAGTTAGCATAGCTTTGTGTATAGCGATACTTCGCGAGCCTCACACTCCGGTATGAACCAGAAACGGGAGAGGACTGCAGAGAGAACATGCATTTCTTTCTAGCAAGGAGTGGTGTCATGGTATGGAGCCCAGACATTTTACTTTTGTGGATGATTGAATGAGGTGCCTTGGATATTGAGTCCCCAGTGACTCAGATTTTATTCCCCATAGGGCAGGGAAATGTATTTTTAGGAATTACTAATCCACTAAAGTAAGTGTGGACTGGCCCTGCGGATCCAACATGCAGTTGCGACTGATCCTAAAGCACGGGCTAGAGTGTCTCGAATTCGATAAGGACGATCCCTTGCCTTGGTTCATGATGGAAATCCAACTTCCAATACGACATCATGCGGTTTTGATTATAGAACTAGTATGGCGACATGATATATGGTACCCGTGTCGTCTATGATTGATACATTTATATTTGAAGTTGTTTTAAACACTATGAACTTATAATATCAAAATGATTTGTTTTATACGTATCAAGCATGATTGACTATTATAAGGGAAAACTTTATCCTCCGGCTTGCGTTTCATTGTGCGATGGGGCCTGAGTCTTGTAATAGCTTCATTTTTCCAAAAAAGCATTGCGTTGTTTTAATTTAAAGTAAGATTCATGTGGAGTAAATCCGTTCCATGTTTTACGGCGTGGTCCCATGAATTCCCAACTTTTAAAGTAAAGTTAATATCTGTTTTTAGTTCTCACATCAGCCCCATGACTGACCTGGAGTTTATTATTTTAACCTAAACTCTAGGTGCCCATATTTTCCACATGGACAGCTAGTAGTTTTGGTTTTCGTAGATAATTTCTTTTCACAGGATCCTGGATTATAACTGGATCTATATTCGGAAAGCTTTGTATCCGTATATCTTTTCAGTTGTGTTAGTGGTTATTTTCTGCTATGCATTGTACTTATGTATTATTTTTCGCTGCTATGTAATTTTAAATCTCTGATATTATTTTATTTCCGCTGTGTAATATCTATTCATACTCTGATATATTCTTCTACTCCGATGTAATTGTTGTAATAACAATGAAATGTTTTATTGTTTGTGTTCTAATGAGTGTTATTATCAACTCAATCCGGGCTTTCTCGGAAGGGGAAGTTTGGGTCGTTTCAGCGTGGTATCAGAGCTTTGGTTTACAGAGCTCGAGAACAAGGCATATTAGAACCAAACGAAAGAATTCATCAAATATTAGATTAGTAATATCCAATAAGAAAAACTTGTTAGAATTAGGATCAGTAGTATCCTAAAATGAGTTTCATAGAGTGTTATTTTTAAAATAAAAATGAAAACAAACTAGTTTTGAAAATTATACTTTATTATACGTATTTGACTATTTTATATTATATTAAATTGGGGCAATCGAATATATGAAGATTTTGCATATACGTCTACCTAGTGTATATACGGAGTATCAAATATACTGGATAGATACAGAATCATGCTCTAGTCGCCCGGGGTTAATTCTGGTAATGCGGCCACATTATCAGTATTTATGTTCGAGTTTCAAAAGTGGGATATTTTTATATTTCCAATTGACTGGTGTGAAAATCAAAACTTAAATAAGGTCAATTGTTTGGAATTGGCATTAAAAATATGGTTTTTGGGTATATATAAAAGTTATGCATTTAAAAATTTAATCAACTAATTGATTGCTGGTTGTGTTGTTTTACTGTTAGTCTGATTAATAAAAATATATTGGAACCATAAAACCAGGAGAGAAATGAAAGTAAATTTAGCCAAATTGAATCAAAATACTAAATTAAATTGAAAATTGATTGAAATTTCATACATATACATATGTATATAATGAACAGGTCATAGCATGGAAGCTAAGAAGAGGAATAAAATTGTATGCCCGACAAATAGGTACATATTTACTCTATTTCTTGGGTTTGATGATTTTATGAGCCGATTAGCAAGCCGCTTGGCTTTTTCTTGTTCTTTTGGATTGATGAGGTCCCTGCGTGGCTAGTTGCGGTTTTAAAGGTCTCCCCGTACAAAGGAGGTTATGGAAAAAATTTAGGGTGTTAGCTAAATTTTTGGGAAATTAGAAAAATCTTAGAAACTGAAAATCTGAAGAATGAAAGCCAGAATGAAAGTTGATTGGTTAATCAAACAACTTTCAGCTCCGTTCCTTTTCGAGAACGAAAAGATTTTTAAGTGGGGGAGAATGTAACAATCCTGAAAATCGGAACCAATTTAAAAATTTTATTTTGGCTATTTTAATGAATTTTGAACATTTAAAATGATTTATTTTAAATAATAACGATTAAAAAATTTATTTAAATCGAAGTTAGAATATAAAAATTTATATTAATTACATAACGAGCCTAAAATGGCGTGGCAGTTTGAAAATACGATTTTAAACTTTAACTGAATGTACAGGATTCAAAATAAATCTGATTTCACTAAAACAAGAAATATTTGAATCTGTATTATAATATCTTTCTAATGAATGTGAAAAAAAATGAGATTTCATAATATAAATTGGAAGTTATGTTAAATTTAAAATTCAGAATAGTCGCTATGGAATTTATATATATTATAATATAATATATAGCCCTTAAAAATATCCATTTTGCAAACGACCTCCGTTTTCGACGAAACCAATTTTATTGGATCTGGAATGTCAAACTATTGCTAGATTCCAATTTTCATAATTTTGGAATTAATATGTGAGCATGGCAAATTAAAATGTGTTTGGTCAATTTTAGATGAATTGGATCGACCAGAAAATTGTCATTTTTCAAACGGTCTCCAAATTCGATGAAATTAGTTTTGTTAGGACTGTATCATCAAAACAAAGCTAGAAGTAATTTTTCTATAATTTTTAGAGTCAGTATGTGGCCCCGATAAATTAAAATGCACGTTCAAATTGAATATTGAATGTTTTATACTTTAATTTTGATGAAAATTAATCAAAACAGTCGAATTGGCTTACAAAACATATTCCGTTGTGTTCGGAACGGGGGTATTTAGCTAGGGGTGACAATCGTTGGGTTTGATTTGGAGCTCAGACGCAACGATACAAATTAGTGAATTAAATATTAAATTAGATATATATATATGTATATATGTATGTATAACGTGGAAAATCTAAACCATAAATCTCTTATAACCTTCAGCGCTATCACCCTATGAAATCAATCGCCAAGACAATTCAAATCAAAACCCTAATAGTCTTCCAATCTGCGCCTCCATATCACGAATTTCAAAAGCCAAATTCTTCCTCTCAACGATATGCGTCAGATCGACGGTTATGATCATTAATCTCGTTCTGTATTAAGCAATTTTACCAATCAATAGTGCCGCCATTCGTTTCATTTTCTGGCCTTCAGAAGGCCGGGAGTGGGGCGCCGCCGCCTGCGATAAAAGGTGGGGCGATGGCCTTCATCATGGTACTCTTGGATCGGCTGTTAGTGCCTCGATGAAGCGCGCGCAGGTGGATGTTGGGGGTGAGCAGGGGTTCGATTTTCGTTGATGAAGACAAGCAGTATTAAACCAAGAAGAAGGATTAATGAGGGTAATTAACCCTTAATTAATTAATTAATTATAAATAACAATGTTTTTAAATTTCAGTTTTTTTTTTGCATAGCCGACCGGTTTTTAAGGTGACCGCAAACACCTTTATTATAACTAATAAAAAATTGAAATGAAGTACAGGTGATTGTTAGTAGACAATCAGCTACGGTTTTTAAAGTGGTCCGTCCATCACATATGCTGGATTGAAGTGTCTAGCTCACTGTACAGAGATTACAGGAGTGAAGCAGATGTGCTTCAACTACTAATTTACCTAACAACTAATCACCTAAAGCTGAGCGAGTCGAAGATGAAGACGATGAAGAGGCAGAAGGTGTGGTGGAAGATGCAGGGCCTTTGTCATTCAGCAAAGTTGCAAAGTGACTAGCGAGGTTAGGCAAATAACCAACGTGGTTCGTATCATATATGAACTTTCTGTCCCAAGAATCATCAACCAAGACGTCGTTATTATACTCCCCATAAACATTGTCAGAGTATAGTTTCAATTCGTTTCCATCGTCCTAATAATGCAAGATTCTAGCTTCTACATTTTCGTCCTCTTCGTCCGATATAAACATGTAATAAACCTGGTTGATTGGATCATAACGCATACCCGAGCCCAAATGCGCCCAGGATCTTTCTTAAACAATCCATACAACAGTTGCATCGACAATACTCTTTGCGGCCATAACTTCATCAGAAAGGGAAGAATCGACTGGGGGTGCTACAACATCAACAGAAGGGGCAATATCACCAGGGTGAACAACTTGCTTGGGAGCCCAAACACGTGGTCGAGGCTTCACAATGGGTGTTTTCGGCTTGGAGGATGCAGAAATAGGATATTTGCACACAGTACTAACATGCCCAATTGAATGGCAAGAACTACAAATTTCAGGTTGCCATGCATACTGAACATGAACAAAAGAGTCAATACCATTAATAGTTACCTTAAGCTTAGTAGGGAGGAGATTGTTCGGAGAAATTTCAATAAGTGATTTCGCAAAAACAAGATTCTTCCTCGCCTCCGTATGAGCATCAAAACATTTGAATTTCCCAATCCTGCTAGATAACCAGTTCAATCCAGGTAGGGATTGCAGCACCGACGGTATATGTGTGAAAATAGTCCAGACCGAAATAGATTGTACCCTTTCTCTTGCGCTCTCAATCGTCGTACTCCATGGGGTAATAATTAATGATTTCCCTCCTATGATAGGCGGATTAGCTTCTAACGCTTTTCTTCTTTCCTCCAGATCTGAAAATTTAAAATAAAACATACCGTTCACAAAATTTACTCATAGCCCACCCCTCAAATTCCAGGCCTTTCGACATTGCACACGCACATCATCGTACGATGCACCCGAATCCAGAAAGAATCCAACTAGATGATCCTTCCAAATACCTATGCCTTCTTGAACTATCTCACTCGGTGGGCACGGGTTGGCAGGGTCAAACTCAAAGACTCTAGGGGTGTAATTCCCTACACAACGAGGGAGAGAAGTAAAGAATGACGAGTATGTTGGCTTCACCATAGGCTCAGGCAGATGCAGATTATTATCAGAAATTGGTACATTCAATCCTGTTGCGTTCAAGACAGGTACGGTGCTTTCAGTTCCCGGAACTAATACATGGGTTGCAATGAGAGGGGTGACTGAGACATTAACGCGAACGTTTGGAGAGCATGACTTGAAAGATGCATCGGTGGGATCTGGAGCAACAGAAGCAGGCACCGCATCACTGCTCAGGCCCAAGTCAAGTCCCAAAATAGCATCACCGTTTCTTTTATCAAATTTATCCAGTTGTAGATTGTCTAAACTTGAATTAAAGTTTGATTGAGCGTTACCTAGAACTCCCAGAGGGATCGGCTTATCAAAATTAGCAGAGACAGAAACTTCTTTCCATCACGTTTCAGCATTCAGATCTGCAAGTAGAGAGCTAATCAGAGTTGAGACTGCAGCGTTGAGGCCTGATAGCGGTAGTACTGGCAGTGAGGAAAGTTCAGAAGTAAACCCCAGATCCAGACCAGCAGACGATGACGGAACTGAAGAACAGCCAGATCTGGAGTTACTCTTGTCAGAGCGAGACTTAGTCTTCTTGGTCATGAAGGAGATGGGGGAAAGGAGAAGGGGGCGTTAAGAAGAAGTGGAGGAGAATGGTTAGGCGAAGATTGGACGAAGGGAAGATGAGAGAATTAGGAGATGGAAGCGAATATCGGCTGAAGCGGACGCCATTTTTTCCAATTCGGTTTTTTTGAAAACTTTGGGGACGGTTTCAGTTTTTTTTTTTTAAATTTGACATCGATTTATTTTCAGTTTTTAAAATGGTGATTTATGTAATTAGATGAATTAATGTGGTAATTAAAATGTAATTAAATTTTTATATGCATAGCATTTGTATAAAAATCAAATTTTTATATGAAATAACTTTGTACTAAAAATGTGATTTTATAATTAGCATTGTTTGTTAAATCAAAGCTATATACATAGAAATCGTATTTTTAATTTACTATTTCTGTCTTAAAAACAATGCTAATTTTATTTAGAATATGATTTTAAAAACATGAAATAGCGATGATTTAAAAGTGTGATTTTTATGTAGATAATAAAAGTGTGATTTTTATTATAAAATAGTTTTAAATTAGAAATATGATTTTTACTTTATAAATAGCATTGATTTTAAAAATATAAATAGCATGATTTTTAAAAGAAATAACGTAGTATAAAAACATGATTTTTAATACAAACTGCGTGAAACAGATTGCGACGGAACCGATTTGAAGTAAAACCGAATCCAAATCATCCAAAAAAGAATGGCGGAGTGGAAACCGAGGTGAGAACTCTATCTGACTAAAAATTTTTGTTCGTTTATTTATTTTATTTTATAACTATAAAAAATATATAGAATTGACAATGTAGATTTTTATCAGTTTAATCACTATAAATTGTATACGGTGCCTGTTAGATCACCTCCCTCGTCCACAGACCATGGACGATTTAAATTGACTGTATTGTGTGTTGTTTGTGATGTTGAAATGTTTAACGTATTAAAAATAATGTTAACATGATTGTGGTAGTTGAAAATTAAACTATAAATATCCATTCATTGTTAAATAGTGAAAAATTGGTTAATTAGGAAAATAATTCAAATTGAATTAGAATTGGTTAAATTTGTTAACCTATAATTTGTTTAAATAAACTGTTGTTGTTTGAAAACCCCACACGGGTCTGGGGATGATAATTTATTCACATCTCCCTTGAATTTAATTATATGTTAATCGATTGATCGACAGACTATGATGAGCGTTATTTATTTATTTAATGCTCACGCAGTTGTAAATTTCACTTTGGATGTGAATGGACTGTTTAATGATTATTCATCATTATTGTTGAATACACGCGATGTATGAAAGCAATATAACCAAAAATTATATGGTAATTGATTAAGTTGCATTCCGATTCATAAATAAAGAATATTTTTAAATAAAGAATCTTTTAAAAATAAAGAACATTTTAAAGTAACGAATACTCAGTGAAGTAATAAAAATAATCATATGGTGAATTATATTTTTGTTAGTTAAAAATATCATCTTTAACATGTTAATGAAACAATAAAAATAAGCATATGTTGAATTACATGTTTGTTAGGTAAAAATATTATTTTTAACATGTACGTGAAGTGAATAAAATTTACATGTCTTGAAATATGTTTTTGTTCCTTAAAAATATCACTTTCAACATGTATATGTGAGAACCATTAAAATTTACATGTCCTGAAATATATGTTTGTTCATTAAAAATAAAGAATATTTTTAAATAAAGAACATTTAAATATAAATAATATTTTGAAATAAAGAATCTTTTGAAATAACGAATATTTTAAAATAATATTCAGCGAAGAATAAAATTGTGATTTTGATGTCCTACTTTGGATGGACACAAAAATATAAAAATATGAAGCCGAATTAAGTATAGAAACGTCATTTTTAACCCGAACGGGTTTATCGATCGATTTTATTCATTTTATACCGAATATCGAAAAGAAGTGATTTCAAAATCTAATATTTTGAAAATGTTATCATTTTAATATGATAAAGATATAGAATATTCAATTTTGATTTAAAATTGAAAAAGAAGTTGGAATCATTTTAAAATGAATTTATAAATATTTATAAATATGTTTTAAATGGAAATCGACGAAATATATATAATATATATTATATATTTAATGGCATTAATAGAACACGCCGCGCAGCGACTGTTCGCGAATTTCGACTATTAACTTCAAATTGATATAACGGGAGACTCGATCGTTGGATTCTCCTAAAACCAGAACTATTGGGTTCGTATTGAAAAGAGCTTTTCAATGAATAAAAGAGATATGAAATCTAATAGTTAGATTTTAAAATATGCCCAAATCAATTTTGGAAAAGGTCGCTGTAAATGCAGTTCGGTGTTCGTTATTGGAAACCTTCTGTAAGGGCCTTAATAAAATTATTAAAAATATGGAAAAATAATGTAAAATCATAATAAATGATTTGCAAAGATTTTGGATGAAAATTTCCAAGTTTGAAAAGATTAAAATATGTTTTTATCGAAATGAACTAGTTATTAACTAGAATAATAATCCAATGTTTTTAAATAAATAAACTGGATTTGTAAATGGTTTTAACATAACCAGAATTTTCCAAAGTATGAATTGGAATGGAAATTATCTTCGGGATATTTCAATATTGGATTCCGTGATTATACAGATATTATTGAGGAATTTGGAAGATATAAATATCGTTATTCCCAATACGATATTTGTTGATTTTAGAATTTGGTATTGAATATAAGTCGATATAATTTCTATTCATAGCCTTTTATTTAATGTCAAACTGGATTTTGGGTTAGTCGTGAATGGTGTCTTTAATAACAATGTTCTTAAACCCAGTTGTCAAAAGAATAAATCTTTTAATTAAGATTTAGCGAAGTTTTCCAATTAATTAATATTTAATTGGAATTGAGTAAAAGAATTGGATTTTGGGTTTGTCGTGAATGGTGTCTTCAATAACACTGTTCTTAAACCCCGTATGAAAAGAATAAATCTTTTAATTAAGATTATTAGAGTTTCCAATTTTATTTATTAATTGGAATAAAATGAAAATGTGAATTGGGTGTATCATGAATCATGTTTTAAATGACATTAGTTCTTTAACCCAATTAAAGATAAGATTAATTTCTTAAATTTGAATAATAATTAAGTAATGATTTTTGAGACTAAAATCAAACTAGAGTTTTAATGAATCTTTAAATAGATTGAAATGGGAATGAGATAATTAAATTTATCGAATTCTTGAAATGATCGAGAATGGAGTACTACCAGTTTTACTCTAGGCGATAGTTAAATCTTTAATTAGATTTGAACGTGAAATGGTAATTAAATTTACCAAGAACACAGTGGGTGTTAGATATGGAGTTCTACCAGTTTTGCTCCATGGGATAAATAGGTTGGGATTGGAAAATAATAAATGATTATTGCGGTAGGCTTCGATAATCCCGACTAGTTAATAAAATCTGTTGAAATTGATATCCAAAAGAAGGTTAAATAATTTATTTTTGATTAAATTTATGGGAATCTTTCCCTAATAATGTGAATATTTTATTAAAAGAATATTCTGAATTGGAATGAGGCGTATGGTGTGTTTTTATAGCACTTGATTATAAAATACGCATGTTATTCGGAAAGACCGGGTTTAACCCATTCTGAATAATTACTATGACGACTAAAGTCGACTATGAAGACGGTGGTTGAAGATCGGAGTTCTTCACATCGTTTGGATGATTACTGATGTCTTGATTGGGCTATACACCCAAGACACGGTAATAAGCGGTGATCGTTCAGGCGTACTTGGAGATCGATCGATATGTGAGGACCTCTCTCCAATATTGGACATATGGGATGAGGAATAAGGTACCTCTGGTTTCGTTCAGACCCAGAATGGATGTGTGTCTAACATTGGATTTTATTCTGTGTTGATTGATCTCTATTAAATATATATCTGTTTGGTGGCGGAGAATTTATTCTCTTGCTTAACACCCTACTCTGAGACGTATGAGCTTAGAGGTTATATATTGATAGACATCAGTTGCATGGTGTGAATTGTCAGTGTGGCATGCTAAGATGCAAATGATCAAGGCTTTTGTTGAAAAGCAGAGTCTTGTGGATGATGATCAAAGCACAGCTTTAGTTAGCACAGCTTTGTGTATAGCGATACTTCGTGAGCCTCACACCCCGGTATGGACCAGAAACGGGAGAGGACTGCAGGTAGAACATGCATTTCTTTCTAGCTAGGAGTGGTGTTATGGTATGGAGCCCAGACATTTTACTTATATGGATGAGAGGCACCTCGGATATTGAGTCCCTAGTGGCTCAAATTTTATGCCCCATAGGGCAGGGAAACGTATTGTTTTGGAATTACTAATCCACTAAAGTAAGTGTGGACCAGCCCTGAAGATCCAAGGTGCAGTTGCGACTGATCCTGAGGCACGGGACAGAGTGTCTTGAATTCGGTAAGGACGATCCCTTGCCTTGGTTCATGATGGAAATCCAACTTCCAATACGATATCATGCGGTTTTGATTGTAGAACTAGTATGGCGACATGATATATGGTACCCATGTCGTCTATGATTGATACATTTATATTTGAAGTTATTTTAAACACTATGCACTTATAATATCAAAATGATTTGTTTTATACGTATCAAGCTTGATTGGCTATTATAAGGGAAAACTTTATCCTCCGGCTTGCATCGCATTGTGTGATGGGACCTGAGTCTTATAATAGCTTCATTTTTCCAAAAAGCATTGCGTGGTTTTAATTTAAACTAAGATTCATGTAGAGTAAACCCATTATGTGTTTTACGGCGTGAGCCCATGATTTCTCAACTTTTAAAGTAAAGTTAATAACTGTTTTTAGTTCTCACACCAGTCCCATGACTGACCTGATGTTTATTGTTTTAACCTAAACTTTGGGTGCCCATATTTTCCACATGGACAGCTAGTAGTTTTGGTTTTCGCAGATAATTTCTTTTCACAGGATCCTGGATTACAGTTGGAGCTATATTCAGAAAGCTTTGTATCCGTATATCTCTTTCAGTTGTATTGGTGGTTATTTTCCGCTACGCATTGTACTTATGTATTATTTTCCGCTGCTATGCAATTTTAAATCTCTAATATTATTTTATTTCCGCTGTGTAATATCTATTTATACTCTGATATATTCTTCTACTCTGATGTTATTATTGTAATAACAATGAAATGTTCTATTGTTTGTGTTCTGATGAGTGTTGTTCTCAACTCAATCTGGGATTTCTCGAAAGGGGAATTTGGGTCATTTCAATATTTGCATACGAAGTTGTATAATAGATTGACAAATAGTTTGTTAATTCTAAACTTTTACTAGAATGCCCTTCGTCTTCTTCATTGGATCAAACTGTGCAGAAATAGCTCCAATGTCCAAAAGTGTGAAAATAGTTCCAAAAGCATGCCAAAAGTCCTATTGAATGTCCAAAAGTTGAAGGAAAATGTTTATGCAATGTTTAGAGGTTAAAGTTATGTCCCATAGTTATTGAGAAGAAGATGATAACCATTAATGGTGCTTGTGAGCTCCAAGAAGCCTAAAATACCAAATGAGAACCAACCCCTTTGAATGCCAAGCTTGGGGTTATTTATAGGTGAGCTTTGAGAGAAATATCCCGAATTTCGTATCCCTGGGGGATGCAAAATTCGCATCCAAAAAATGAAGCCAAAAAACAAAGCTAAATTAGAAAATTCGCAACCCCAAATCCAGAAAATTCAAATCCTAGAAATAGCTGGAAAACTCGTGCGAATCAAGTAAAAATGGGTGACCCGCACGGTACATTGCCATGCCAAAGTCGCTTGAAATTTGCTAAACTTCGAGCTCCTTAGACCAGTCCAAAATTCCGACTCCCGAATCATCCAACCGCACACGAGTTATTTTGAGTCCAGCTCATGTTGATCCCAGATTTCAAGTTGCCAAATTTTCCATCTTCGTTGTCCAAGAATTTTCATCATGGATTTTCCAAGTTTTTGAATCTGATTCCCTGATGCAGAATCGAGGGTTTCATATCCCAGCTCGACTCGAACCTGCCTTTTTGACATGCCGGGATTTCGACTCCCTGTTATGCCACTTTTCGTATCCGATGCGAATATGTGATTTTTGTTGCAGGGGTCGATGAGAATTCGAAGATTTCGCATCTCGGCCATGGTACAAAAAATTGGGATGCAAAATCCCATGTTGCTAAGACAAAGTTCTAGAGATGATCGGGTTGATGCATGCACGTGGAAATAACTAATTTTCCCATGCCGATCATTGCATTTTCAACGTGCCAAACCCGATGATCGGCCAAATTTCAACACGTGATCAATTAAGCACGAACATGTGGTTTTCCATGTTTCTCACAAGCCGATCACCTATTTTTTAACGTTCCTGACCAGAAGTTTGCCAAGTTCCATATTTTGATGTCGTGAGTCGCGCAAGCCATTTTTCGTGATCATCCCATGCTGATCAACTGTTTTTGAGTGGGTGGCACTGCTTTTTACCAAAATAAACTTATTTTTCCATGACGGGTTTTCCATGTGATCGGCCCGACACGCTCGAGCATTTTTAGTCGATCGGACCAAGTCGATTATGCATTTTTACCATGCCTGTTTTTCCAAGTCCATTAATGATGATTTTACGAATCGACGCTATTTCCAACCTTTTTAAAACATGTCGCGGTTTCGACCAAATCGCTTTCTGTTTTCTGACAACGTTCTCGAGACTTAAGCGCATCGCTAACAAAAATCTTGATGTGTGACAGCTTTGACCAAAAAGCGTGTCAACACTTTACCCCCTAAAACATGTATTGCTTGATAGAAGGAAGATATTTTTGCGTGAAAACCAGAAATCTAGAAACCAAAGCCAAGGGAAGTCCGAAGTGAAATTCTATAAAAAAAAACCAAAGAGCCACGACGGCGTTTACCAGAAATCCAAAATCACTCTAGATCGTATTAACCAGAAATCCACGATCACTCGAAATTGTATTATCCATGAACCCAAAATCCAAAAACCTGAAATCCAATGAAACCCGACGATCATGCCATTTGTTTGGAGATAACTAGAATAACCAGAATACCAGAATGACCGGAGGACTGGAGGAGTCTGATAACCTGAAAAACCAGAAAATCCATAGCAAGGAAATTAAGGAAACCCGAAATTCATAAATCCAGAATAACCATATACCCAGATATCCATATGAGTTCAAGGTGACCTTGCCGTGATAAGACAACCGAAAATAGGCCAGAGAATTCCAAGATGGGCCGATGACCAAGGATAAGCTAGAGAATTCCAAGATGGACTTGCCTAGGCAAGATAACCAAGGATAAGCCAGTGAGGTCCAAGACAGCCTTGCCGAGACAAGACGACTAAGGATAAGCATAAGATTTGGGAAGATCATATCGCCCAATTTTCTACTAAGTACTTAAGGCCGAAAGCAAGACTTCTTACACGAGTTCTTATCAATGCAGTCTTTCCTCGTCTTGGTATACATGTGAAAAAACTTGATTTAGAACATAGAGCCTTATATGCTATATTCACTGGTATTCAAGTTAATTGGGATCATTTCGTTTTTGATGAATTAAAAGGCTTTTGGAATCGGTCTCGATAATCAATCATATATTTACCTTTCATTATGCACTTGTTGAAGGAAAAAGAAGTTCCTACCTATTTATCAACATTCGACGAAATTCTGGTTAAGGAGGCAGCTAAAAAATCTTTTCTTTGACACAACTTCCACAATAACTATATACTTTTTGCACTCTCAAAGAATGGAGAGAGAGGCATCAAGGACAACAAGTTCCGCTGTAAGAGCATCATCATGAAGAACAAATTCAGGATATACCGGAATCCACATCTCAACAAACTTCTCAATTTCAAACATTAGAATGTATCTCCCAAAACACAAAGTCCAAGACGAACTTGCGAAGCAAGACAACCAAGAACAAGCCAGGTGGGCCCCAAGACGTCCTTGCAAAGCAAGACGTCAAAGGACAAGGCATGGACTGAAGTCCTTAGAGTTTATAATCCAGTTATAGATTTCATACTCCGTAAGCAAGCATCCTTACTTTGTGGAATAATCTTATTAAAGTTGTAAACTTTGGAGTTTTTAATAAAACCAAAAGGAAAAACAAACGGTTCCTCATCCGTAAAGAGCATGCCTGTAGACTCGCCTATCCCTGTACATGGGTATGTGGACTTAGCCGTTTCCGATTTCGAATTCATTTATGAAAGAGACTTGAACAGATTACCGTTGGCCAAGAGCATGCCTAGGATCTCGCCGATTCCCGTATATGGTAAGCATACTTAGTCATTCGAGTTCCAAAACCAAAGTTTTCTCAAGATGGTCTTGCCAGAGAAAGACGACCAACGGTAGCCAGAAAAGTTCAAGGCGGCCCTACCGATGTAAGGCAACTAAGAAAAAGCCTAATTGTCCAAGGCGGCCTAACCGGGGTAAGGCGACCAAGGAAAGACAGAATACATCAAGGTAGCCTTACTGGAGTAGGACGACAAAAAAAAAGCCGGAACCAATCCATTTTATTAATAACCTGGGGGTGATGGTGTATTATCGAGCAATTAGCATGCCAAATGATTATAACATCTCTCTTACATATGCAGGTCGACTCAACCATCAACAATACAGAAAACCAAAAGATTAATCTAGGGGCTGAAGCCTACAAAGTCAAATCCATGGGCCGGAGCCCGAGTATCCAAAATAAATAGATAGCCAAGAGAGTCAAAACATAAGCCCAAGAAATCCATAAGCCGAAAAAGCAGAAGTGAGAAATCCATGAGTGGGAATCCCATTATCCGAGGGACATAGAATCTAGAGGCCAAGAAACCAAAGAAAGCTAAATCCAAAGCCTAAGAACCTAAGGCTACAAATCCAAAATCCAGGAATCCTGGGAAGATCAAAATCGGGTCCAGAGACTAAGAGACCGAAAGGGCAAGACCAAAATCCAGTAGACTAAGCAGAACCAAGAATCAAGAATCCAAAATATCCACGAAGCCAGAAGACCAAAATCCACAAGTCATAAGACACTAATACCCGAGAGACTTGCATCCGAGACATCAGAGTCAGTAAGGGGTTTAGTTGATAACAATGCCACCGGGATGAGTACTGGTCTTAGGCCTATCTTGATTAGCATGATGGGGTTGTGATTGTCCTGGCACCATAGCCTAATTCTGAACAAACCGTGCCAACTTTCCGCATTTGACATGCTCCTAGATCACATCCTTAAGATGTCGACACTCATTTGTATTATGACCGTCAAGATCATGAAATAATAAATGCCGGCCGAAATCCCTTTCTCTCGAAATCGACTCACTTGAAGGAGGCTTCCTGAAAGGAGCAATGGGATAAAATTTCAAGTAAACTCTTCCGGGGTATGAATAAGTCTAAATTAGTTAAAAACTTAGGTTGCTTCCAAGCCATGTTGTGATCATTTCCCAGAAGGTTTACTAGTACCAGAACCCTTTTATTTACCATAATCGGTCGGTTTCCCGCCCTTAACCACATTAGCTTTGAGAACCTCTTTATCAATTCTTGCATCCTCTTCTCGAAGGAATCTTTGAACTTCAAAATAGAACTCACTGAGATCCCTCTGCAGTTCCCGATGCAGTGAAGTCTTAAAGTCAGATTTGTCTAGAATTTTAGATATTGCAGCCATCAAAACCATAAATGGATCGGGTATGTCGACCGAAGCCACCGCAACATTAACCCGTTTCAAGAATTTACGCAGAGTCTCGCCAGATTTCCACTTAATGCCATTTAGAGTCATAACGCTTTTCAGATGAGTGATGTTAACTATGAACTATTCCACAAACCTGCCAACCAAAGCAATCCAGGAAGTGATAAAGTCCGTCTCCGGCTGCCTAAACCACATAGCAGCTATATTTTTCAAGTAAAGTGGAAAATACTTTGACATGACACTTTCTAAAGTGAAGAGAACTTTCATATGTCGAATGTACCATCATAAGCTTCCTACACCGGTATTTTGAAATCTAGCTGATTATGAGAATTTTTTATATCCAAAGAGAAGAAGAGGCACAACCTCGAGTGAATCGATGAGAAACATACGTGATTTGAGATCCATTACCAAAAGCAAGCAACTAATTCAAATTATCCAAAGCGACACTGATGCCTCTAGTGTTTAAGTCCAAATTATGAGTCAGTTGATTAGCTAGAAGAATATCCGGTTGAATTCCAGCCTGAGGAGCCGCGCCAGGTGCAATTCTTACTCCCAGAACTGTGGAAGCACTACCATCCAAAGGTGTGCACACGGGCGCTTGAACAACATTACATATTGCGGAACCCACAACTTGACCAACCAAAGTATCACGAGTTGGAGCAATGTGTGGATTAAGGGTGCCCCGAAGTGTAGCAGGACCGACACCAGTCCGAGGATTGACGTCAGCCTGCTGATAAGTTTGTGGGGATGCCCCTAAGTCCTGAATCGTAGCTTTCGTAACATTAATACTTGTTCCAATAATATCTGTCTGTCCAGTCAGCCTTCCAAAATTTCCAATCCAAGCCTCAATCCAAGCGAGAAAAGTAACGAATGCTTCTTTCTACTGCTCGAGTAGAGCATTCAAATCCGTAGCCTAATTCTTAATCATCTCTTCGACTTCGTCAGGAGTGACATAATTCGAGGGAACTCCAATCGAAGAAAGTTCTTGAATTCCTTCACCTCCCACACCTTGAGCTTCAACAATAGCATCGATCTTCTTGCGCTTATCCGTGGTGAAAAGCGAGTGATAAAGTCGAAGTCGAAGACTAAAACCAAAGTCAAAATCCAAAGACAAATTAGAGAATCCGATCCAAAGCAGTAGTCAAAGTTGTACTCCCTCGTCCTGGCATGCCAAGGTGTTGACGCGGTGGAATTGCCCCTATTTGCACACACCAACCCCCGAGTGTATGTTTTGTAGAAAAACAACAGTCCAAAGTAATGAAATGTGCAAGGATAACATGTTTTTTTATAGTGGTTCGACACTAATGCCTACGTCCATTTTATAGTAATCATTCATCATATAATAGCTTATTACACAAGTTGTACAAGTTCGGAAACATTTGCTTATAAAGTTATATAATAGAATGACAAATAGTTTGTTAATTCGAAAATTTGACCAAAATACTCTTCGTCTTATTAGTTGAATCAAACTATGCAGAAATATCCAAGAAATAGCTCCAATATCCAATATGCACAATAGCATGCCAATGGTCTAACCGAATGTCCAAAAGTTGAAGGTAAACGTTTATGCAACGTTTAGAGGACCAGGCTATGTTTAATAGTCATGGAGAAGAAGATTGCAACCATTAATGGTGCTTGAAAGCTTCAGGAAGTCCAAAATACCAAACGAGAACCAACCCTTTTGAATGCCAAAGAACGAATTTCGTATCCCCAAGGATTGCGAATTCGCATCCCAAAACTGAAGCAAAAAAAACCAAGTCAAAGTAGAAAATTCGCATCCCAAAGTCCATAAAATTCAAATCCAAGAAGTAGCTAGAAAACACGTGTGGATAACGCCAAAATGGATGATCAAAATAGTACATTGCACTACCATAATCGTTTGGCATTTTCCAAACATCAATCCAAAATTTCGACTCAAAATTTTTGACTCCCGAATCATTGAACATGCACACAAGAAATTTTGAGTCCGACCCGTGTTGATTCCAAATTTTGGGTTGCCAAATTTTCCATCCGCCTTGTCCAAGAATTCTCATTAAGGATTTTCTAAGATTTCGCATCTGATTCCTCGATGCGGAATCGGGGATTTCATGTCCCGACTCAAGTCGAACCCGCCTTATCGAGTGCAGAGTTTTTGACTCCCAATTGTGCCACTTTTCATATTTGATGTAGATACATGATTTTTGTTGTCGGGGTCGACGCGAATTCGATGATTTTGCATCCCGACCGTGATACAAAAAATTCGGATGCGAAATCCCATTATGCAAAGCCAAGGTTCCAGAGATGATCACGTCGATGCACACACGTGCAAATCAATGATTTTCCTATGTCGATTATTGCTTTTTCAATGTGCCGAACCCGATGATCAGCCAAATTTTAACAGGTGATCAGATAAGCACAAACATGTGGTTTTCCATGTTTTTCACGTGTGATTACCTGTTTTTGAATGTGTCAGACTAGAAGTTTACCAAGTGCCAGATTTCGATGTCATGAGTCGCTTAAGCCATTTTTCGTGATCGTGTCATGCCGATCAGCTGTTTTTAGTGCGCGACACTGCTATATACCAAAATCCATATATTTTTCCACGATGAGTTTGGTCACGTGATCGGACCGACACGCTCGAGCATTTAAGTTGATCAGACCGAGTCGATCATGTGTTTTTACCATGTTAGTTTTTCCCAGTCCATTAACGACTATTTTACGAATCGATGTTATTTCCAGCCTCTTCCGAACAGTTCGCGACTTTAACCAAATTGCTTTGTGTTTTCTGACGATGTTCTTGATACTTGAGCGCGTTACTAATCAAAATCTTGACGTGTGACAGCATTGACCAAAAAGCGTGTCAACACGCATATATATATGCATATATACACACACATGTACATAAATGCATATATACACACGCATAAATATATGTACATACATAAATGCACACACGTATGTATAATGGTTAAGCAACATCCCTATTTTGCAGCAGCCTTATTATAACTACAAATTATTTCAATAATGTAGTGGAAAATAGAGAATGAGTGGGAAGATAGAGAAACAATAATATATATATATAGTGAATACAATGGGGCTTTTAGGGTGCTGCAATATCTTGTGTGCAACCGATATTTTCTAACATATTTATATTTATATTTATATTTATATTTATATTTATATATATGTGTGTGTATATGTATATATATACATTGTTAACCCGATCCATAATTTCCGATTGTATATAAAAGAGAACGCTTCAAATATAACATGAACACACATAATGGATCAGTGATTATCGTGGAACGGTGTAAAAAGACAGTGAACTGATTGTGTAGCATCATATGGATCGCCGATTGATTGATCGGATCGAAGTAATCATGTGGACCATTTGTATTTTTGATGGAGCATGTGTGGATCGTTTGTTATCCGATCAAGAAAGCATGGATCAACTAAAAATTGGATCGGGAAAATGCAGCAAATATGGATCGTTGGCTTGCACAAGGCATGGATCAGGCTAATGACTATAATGCGTGGATCGGTGTATAAACATGGATCAGTGGAAATAATCGATAGGGTCATATGCGCACATGGATCGCAAGCATAGAACAAAAAAATGGTGGACTAGATCGCTGCACACGTATGGATCGTTCATATATGGATCGTGTGATCCGACAAGTGTGGTGTGTACGGATCGTATGGTCCGATCAAGTGCCGCATGCATAGATCGTTCTCTGATCCATAGAGCATGGAGCTCAGTAAACAATGGATCGTAAGTTGTAGTGCTTGGACCATGCACACTTCATTACAAACTCCCAAGCACTCATACCTACACCTATAAATACTATACCACCTCACACATAAACAGGGTTAGAATTTCTCCTGCCGAATCTTTGCCATTATTGATCTCAAAATTCTCAAACATCATTCTCCTCCAGAATTCACCGAACTTCTTCAGCGAGTCGATTATTGAAGATTAAGCCCCATATTCATCGTTATTCATGGAATTAAAGTGCACTTCTATGGTGAAATAAGAGAATTGTTGCAAATCATCGAGAAAAGTTGTAAATCAAGATCAAACTTGTTATTTGTAATGGAGAAATCAATGAAGTGTGCATTCAAAGTGGATGTAGGCCTAAATAGCCGCTGAACCACCATAAATCTTGTGTTTTACTTTACTTTTCTGCTATTTTTTGCTTTTAATCTTGTTTTATGTGCAATTGAAAGGTATTTCTACAACTCTCTGGGTATTGACCATTTTTCGGTGTTAACATTTCGGATCCTACCGTGGGGCTCGATGCCATGAACATAAGGTTAAGAGCCTTGATTTGGAAGATTTGGAGCCTGTTCTTTTACGATAGATCCAGAAGGTCTAAAAGCCAAGTTCGTTGAAAGGATTTCTGTGAAGCCTAGAAAGTTGTCTGACTTTATGACACCTTCGAATAAGAATAGTAAATCCACAAGAGTTTCTGGAAATGTTGTTGATGATACCATAGCCACTCCTCAAACTTATAATCCGACCATTGCTCAAACTTCGGGAGTTGGTATAACTTGAAGGGACTTCAATGCTAGTTGTAGCCAATTTGAATCGGCATATGGAAATTTGAATAAAATTTTGGTGGATAAGTTGGATGGTCTCCTTGCCACTCAGACCAATCCTGCAAATCGCAGAGTTGACAATGATTTGGAAGAAAATGCACACTCCTCCGCTTCAGATCGTTCCAGGAGGAATCGTGATTTCTACGTCGAGGAAATGGATGAATCAGACAAAATGTCAGCATCAGGTAGCAGGAATGGCATTGATGTGGAAGATTCCAAGGTGAATGATGATGTGCTTAAGCAATCCCGGTCGGGAAAGAATCATTCCAGAAATCATACTTGTCAACAAATTGCAAGTCCCACCAAAAGGGAACCTCCCCAAGCTAGAGGTACAGGGCCTCAGTTCGCTAACTGTGATCGCTTGCTTAGAAACGCATCCGGGAAAAGGACTAGCGTCCGTCCTATGGAACAATGCAATGATGAGGAGTATATTTCGGAAATGATTAAGCAGATCATAAAGGAAAGTTTGGCTAGAAATGAAGATGAAAGGGAGTGGGACTTTGCTTCAAGTTAAAATCCTTTTACCGAAAGGACTCGGCATGCTGAATTTCCAAAGAAGTTTGTCCCTCCAACCATGCCTTCCTATAACGGGATGAGTGATCCCAATCTATTTTTGTACAAATATGAATGGTGCAAGGGCAAAGGACGAGATCAAGTGTCTTTACTTCCCCGTCTATCTAGAAGGAGTAGCACCGCTATGGTTCATTAAGCTGCCAAAAAAATCCGTAGATCAATTCTATGATTTGGTAAGGAAGTTCAGGTAACAATTCAAATTGTATACCTCAAAGGCGAAAGATATTAAGTCGCTATCAAAATTGGAGCCAAATCCAGGAGAGTCGGTAGGCCTTTCTTAGTCGTTTCAATACAATTGTATTAGAGGTTGGAATTCCAGATCCTAAGATGATATTGATGGCATTGGTTCGAGCTATGGATAAGAAGACAGAGTTTCGAAAATGCATAAGGATGAAAGAGCCCAACACACTCGAAAAGTTCTACATAAAGGCGGAAGGGTTCATTAGGCTGAAAGAAGACCCTTCTACCACCCAGAATATCATTGGAAGCAATACTGTGGAGGATAAGAATGTGATGATACTCAGGGCAGTAAGAAAGATGTTAGGGGGCAAAAAGGGGAAACTAAGGGAAGGAAAAGAAGAATAACAAGAGGCTTCATTTTTTAAAATCCGAAGATTTGACACTTTTAAGAGATACCTTGGAGAGTATCTACTTTGCCACCAAGGATACGGGATATTATCTGACTCCACGACCAATAAGAGCAGGATATGAAGAACCGGATTCTGGAAGATTCTATCGCTTCCACAACTAGCCCAGTTACAACACTAATGAATGTGGACATTTTAAAAGCTTGATCGAGGAATTGATCAGAACGAACAAGCTGTAAAAGTATGTAAGGAAGTCACAAACTGCTGATCCTTCTCCATCTCCTCAGGGGAAAAGTGCACTTGCCAATCAACAAGGTCCGAGTGATAGAGCTCCAGCGCAGAATAATACAAGGCTAGTGATCAATACCATATCTAATGGTCCTCATCCAGTGGATAAGAGTTGGGGGAGATGGAACGATATGCGAGTACCCTGGAGTACAATCCGTGGGAAGAGAGATGCTTGATCCTTAGTAATACCATTCTCGTGAAGTAGCAGAAAATTTCCCATGATGACATTGTATTTAGAGAGAAAGATGCAGAAGGTGTGGTAGCTCCAACCCTTGATCCAATGGTGGTCACAGTTGGAATTGGTCCAGCGATGTTAAAAAGATTGCTAGTTGATTATGGTGCTTCTGTCAATGTCCTTTTCCGAAAGATGCTCAATACGATGAATTTGTCGATAACTGATGTACAAGCTTGTCAAATGAAAATCCAAGGGTTCATGGGAGAGCTAAAGTAGCCGATTGGAACAATTTACTTGCTTATCGAGTTAGGAGAAGGAGAGGGGAAGGATATCTTGAAGCAAACTTTTGGACTTGTGGATGAAGTTTTTGCTTATAATGCATTCCAGGGAAGAACCGCTTTGGCTGATTTTAGAATTACACTAGCACCATGGTGTTTAGCAATGAAGTTTCCCATGAAGAAAGGTGTTATTGTGGTAAAAGGACATCAGAACATTGCCAGAGAATGTTACATCACTGAGTTCAGAAAAGCTAAGAAGAAGGATAATGGGAAGAATGTGAAGGGCCCTCTCCACATTCCAGAACCTATCTTATAGCAGCTAAAGCATGGCCCCTGCACTGGTGAGCATAGTGGGGATCAAAAGGAAATGGATCCTAGTAAAAATAGTGCAGGGGATAATCGAGCGGTGCCTGCGGAGATCACGGTACCTATTGCAGTTCGTCCAAAGGATCCTGATCAAGTCTTGAATATCAGATCTTAGTTGGATAAGAAGTTGCAAAAGAAGTTAGTTGTTTACATTAAAGCTAATTTAGATGTATTCGCCCTAAAGTCATGTTGACATGTGTGGCATATCCCCAGATGTGGCAGTTCATGCATTGAATATAGACCCTTGCATCTCGCCTGTAAAGCAGAAGAGAAGAATCCAAGACCCAGAAAGATCGATGGCTCTCAAAGAAGAAGCGGATTGATTGATGGAAAATCGCTTCATAAGAGAGTCAACATATCCAGATTGGGTGTCCTATCCCGTTCTTGTAAAGAAACCGAATGGTAAATGACGCATATGCATAGACTATTCAGATCTCAATAAGGCATGCCCTAAGGATAGCTTTCAATTGCCTAGAATTGACCAGTCGATAGATTCGACAACAGTGCACGAATTGCTATCATTTATGGATGCTTATTTGGGATGCAATCAGATAATGTTGCACAAGCCAGATCAGGAGAATACAAGCTTCGTCACGGATGTGGGTTTGTACTACTATAAAGTCATGCTATTTGGGTTGAAAAATGCGAGGGCAACCTACCAGCATCTTGTTAATGCGATGTTTAAGTCACAAATTGGCAAGACCATGGATGTTTATGTGGATGATAAGCTTGTTAATTCAAAGAAGGCGGACGATCATATGGGGAATCTAGCAGAAATGTTTAGTGTTTTGAGAAGATATGGCATGAAGTTGAATCCACTCAAGTGTTCATTCGGAGTTGCATCAAGGAAATTCCTAGGGTTCATGGTGAACGCCAGGGGCATTGAAGTTAACCCTACTTAGATTTCAGCATTAAGAGAGGTGCGGGCTCATAGAACCAAGAAAGAGCTTCAAAGTCTGAATGGGAAGACTGTTGTGTTGAGTAGCTTCATCTCAAAAGAAATTGATGGGTCTATTCCCTTCTTTGATGCATTGAAAAGGGGAAAGAAGGATTTCGAATGGACTCCAGCTTACCAGATGACCTTCGATGAACTGTTCAAACACATGGAGACACCCCTAATGCTTTCAAATCCCAATGATGGAGAGGATTTGTTTCTATATTTGGCAATGTCGTCCGATGATTTGACCGCAGCCATGGTACGAGGGAATTCAAAGACTCAGCGACCTGTATATTATATCAGCAAAAGGCTTACCGGAGAAGAGTTGAATTATCCCAAGCTGGAGAAACTTGCAAATTGTTTGCTCATCGCCTCAAAGAAACTTAGGCCGTATTTTCAAGCTTACTATATTAAGTTGCTTACAGATCAACAGCTAAAGCAAGTCTAGTTTCGCCCTGAAACTCCGGGTCGGTTATTGAAATGGAATATTGAGCTTAGTCAGTATGATATCACATATCACCCCCGAGGAGCGATTAACGGGCAAGCCTTAGCAGATTTTATTGCCGAGTTCACAGTTAGAGGTAGTGAAAAGGAAGAACCTATTGATATGGTAATCGAGTGAAAGTTGTTTATCGATGGAGCCACAAATGAATATTGTTCGGGGGTAGGAGTAGTTCTAGAAACTCCCGAAGGACGTTCAGTATGCTATGCTTAAGATTAGAGTTTCCATCAACAAACATTGAAGCAGAGTATGAAGCATTAATCGCTAACTGAGAATAGCCAAGGAATTGAATTTGAAATACTTGCACATTTTTAGTGATTCGCAGCTGGTGGTGTATCGGGTCCGTAGAGAGTTTCATGCCAAAGGAGGACATATGCCTGCTTATCTGTCTAAAGCTTGGAAACTCCTAAACAACCTCGACTATTACGCCATAACTCATCTCCCCAGAGAAGAGAATATGAAGGAAGATTCACTCGCCAAATATGCTAGCACATGAAATGCTCAATTATTGGGATTAGTGCCGATAGAGGTCCTCTCTAATCCCAGTACTAAAGGCGTCGCTGTTGATTGGATCATGGAAACCGCTGAAGAGCCAAAATCATGGATGACTCAAATAAAAGAGTACCTCCTTAATGGAATGCTATCAACAAATATAAAGAAACAAAAGAAGCTGTTGCGGAAATCCCTTTTGTTTCTCATGTAGGATGGTTGTTTATACAGGCGGGGCTTCTTTATGCGTTTGCTTCGATGTGTTACAAAAGAGGAGCCTAAGACAATTTTGGCAGAACTACATGGAGGAGAATATGGAGGACAGTCGAATGATCAGACGTTGGCTAAGAAGATCCTTTGATATGGTTATTTGTGGCCTTAATTAAACCGAGACTCTGTAGAATACACCAGAAAATGTGACAAATCCAACATAAAATATGTCATTGTAGCCATTGATTATTTCACTAAGTGGGCCGAAGCAGAGCCACTTGCTACTTCTCCCTCAAAGAATGCTATTAATTTTGTGTTGAAAAATAGTATTTGCAGGTTTGGTGTGACTCTAAAGATAATAACGGACAATGGAACTCAGTTCGAAAGTGAGTAATTCAAGGGTTTCTGTGCCAAACACAAGATCCTGGAGAGCTTAGCAGTTGTGGCCCATTCGCTGGTAAACGGGCAAGTGGAAGCAGTGAACAAAACTATCAAATCAACCATTAAAAGCGACTAGAGAAGGCTAAAAGGTGGTTGGGTAGATGAGCTGCCGCTTGCACTATAGGCGTATCAGACGACTCACAAATCTGCAACTGGGCGCACGCTATTCTTTTTGGCATTTGGCTTTAAAGCAATGATTCCTGTAGAATTGGAAGTTCCCACTCATCGAAGAATTCATTTCAATCAAGCAGAAAACGAGCAGCTACTCTTGATCAGCTTGAAGAGAAAAGAGATGAAGCCGAGCTCCGAATTGCAGCACACCATAGAAGGATAGCCAGACACTTCAACACCAAATTCCGATAGAGAACTTTTGAAGTTGGAGACCTCATGCTAAAATGGGTGATGACTAGCACTAGAGTATTTGGGCCTAATTGGGAAGGACCTTACATCATCAACCAAAAGCTTTTGGATGGCACATTCAAGTTGTCAACGATTGATGGAGTTTCGATACCGTAAGCCTGGAACAACGACCATTTGCATCGATATTTTACTTAAAGCATTGTCCGTTTCTTATAAAAATTGTTGTAATTTTTCTGGTAAGTATAAACCACCCACTCTTAAAGAGGGGAATTATAATTGAACATCATCTCTATTAATGAAAGTCTTCACCTGCTTATATCGATCATATATTTGCAAAATTTTGTTAAAAATTCAAAATTTGCTTAAAATAGATTTAACATTGCTGGTTATCTAAAGAACACTTGCTTTCTCACAGTTCGTTAAGACCTGGAGACCCTTATAACACATCATGGCCATTGTATATAACAATTCTATGATTTTTGTTTGATGATAACAAACACATATATATATGTTATAAATGTGTTTGAAATTTTACTATTCTACTACATCACATACAGAATTAAATATTTATATTTAAATAGAATACTGCTGCACAAGAATTTAAATATTCAAACAGTATTTTATTTAAATATAATATTTTATTTCAACATCTGAATAGTACATATTTTTCAACTCCTCCATTTGTACATCTCAGTAATACAATACATACAATTTCATTTGCTACATCAGCTCCTATAAACTCTTAGTTTCACTTAGCTGTATAAACATACAAACACACATTTAGTTTCACTCAGCTCTCTCATATACATACATTCACTCACTAACACTATGTCTGTCTTCAGCCTGCTTCACAGTCAGGCATGTCATCTGTCACATAAACACATACAACAAACAAGAACAAAAATATGTTTAAATTATAGCAAACATAATTTTATTTTAAAATTTATTTGCCTTAGAATTTTGGTGTATTTCTCATCATATTTTATAACTTAATCTGATATGTATATATTTCCATCTGCGACTGGACTGCTTGTGATATTCACAGTGATTCACTGTAAATACCACAAGGTAGACAGTGTCTCTAGTGCTCATATATATATATATATATATATATATATATATATATATATATACACACAGCACATACATGTATACACATACATGTGTATGTATATACACATATATTTTTGTGCAGGGGCAATACGATCAAACATTAGTGAATGGGCAAGAACCAAGAAATTCAGTGAAGTGCAGACACAAACAGACACACATATATATACACACATATTTGTGCATATATGTGTGTGTGTGTATGTATGTATGTATGTGTGTGTGTATATAGAAGCAACAATGGTTAAGAAAGATCAAGATGGCATACAAGTGTCAAATGCCAACTGAAGTATACAACATGCATCAAAGCAAAGATACTCATATATATATATATACAAGTTTGTATACATATGTATATATATATATATATATACATGGTTCAGATCGACTATGTACACAAGTACATGCCAGTAAACAAAGACCAAACATAGACCAGTGAAAAGAACGACATTGCACAGAATAGCCAAGACATACCATTGTAAATAGGGGTACACAGATTGGCGGCATTGAAAAGAGCAATGATTGTGGAGCAGGAGTATAAAGACATGCACAAGTGTGTACAATAGTTCCATAGTACACAACAATACAAAAGGAAGAGCAAATATTCAAGCAGGCAAGTGCAAGCCAAAGTGCAGCCGTACACATGTATAAACAGCTCAAAGCACACGAACAAATTCAAGGGCCATGCACTATACAACAGTAAGACAAGTTTATGATGCAACAACAAGGTCATTCCAAAGTACACAAGATTGCATAAAGACTCAACAATGATACATGAACATCAATGCAACAACAAAAATGTTCAGGGTAAGACAAGGCACATGTACAAGTTTTTCAAAACCAAAAAAATCATAACACATGGAGATTGGTTCATGGCCAAGACAATTAGGGGTGAGCAAAAAGCCGAAATAAAACCAAAACCGAACCGATAAAAACCAAACCGAAAAAAACCGAAACCTAAAAGCAAAAAGTCGAGCCGTACTAATATTTCGGTTTAGGTTTTAGGTCCAAACCGAACCAAAAAATCGAACCGAACCGAACCGAATTTTAAAATGTTGCACATTGTCTCATGCTACATGTTGTTTCGTATTATATGGTATATACACACTGGCCACTGCTTCACTCATTTGATTTAGCTGAATACCGGATTAGAGGTAGACTAATATGAAATGTCCATTTCTTATTTTTGTAGATTCTTGGATGTTTTGAATTGAAGATGAAAGTTGAGGTACCAGTAGACTATTTTCTAGAATTCCAAGTTGTTGTTGGTCTGCTGTAGTGTGGTTCACTGAAGTGCCCCTGCTCATTTCCTTTTTTTTGTTTCTTGTCTTCGGCTTAGAGCTAGCTAGCTTAGCTTTGTACTACTTTGGATGACTTATAGTCTACTAGTCTGTACTTTGTACCACGTGTTCCAATACACTCGGTTGAAACAATTTATTTTAATTTCTTTTATGCTTGTTTAAATTTATAATATTTTTTTTGTTTAAATCAGTTTTAAACCAAAACCGAACCGATAAAAACCGAAACCGAGGTTTTGAAACCAAAACCAAAACCGATGCTTCGGTTCGGTTATCGATTTTTAAAACCAAGGTCTTTCGGTTTCGGTTTTACCCAAAACCGAACCGAACCGGGGTTTGCTCACCCCTAAAGACAATATACACAATGCAAAATGCTCCTGGGTACAAGTTTTCAGGCCAAGACAAGGTTGCAACAGCACATGCATGAGTATAAGCATGTACAAAAAGAGGCATCTCAAATGTAGTCAAGACAAGAGTAAAACATGGCACAGTAATGCATAGAATTGTGTGCATGGAGACATACAACAAATTCAGACTCAAAGTTCAGATATAAGTAAACTAACCAAGGGAGTATACATAACTGTATAAACACACGTGCGCGCGCGCACACCCACACTCACACACACACACACACACACACACACACATATATATATATATATATATATATATATATATATACACACGCATATACACATTCATGTGTATATATACATTAATATATTGATATGTATATTTGACTATGTAAAGAATTCAAACTCGAGCAACTACATGGCTCAACCCAAATCAGACTTGGTGCAACATCAAATACGTGCTACTGCAATTTACCAAGTGTACAAGATATCACAATGGGAACAACGCAGTGAAAAATTCACTTGCATATGAAAAATTAATGTATTGCTGGGAATGCCTTTCGACTATCTTATAATTGAGATTCAAAAATAAATGTTTGTACAAGACTTGATTTTCACAAGAACATATTTGGATACAACTTTGAAATTGTATGCTTTTTGAATTGCATATGAAATCCCATTTCCATATTCGTTCAAAGTTTGTTTATGAAACAACTTTATCAAAGTTATTATTCATTTAAAGCCTGGTTGTGCTTAGGACTATTACGTCTATAAGCCAAAAGCTTATCATATGCTACAAAAACGGAAATCAAAAATTATATTTGAAGCTGCTTTTAACTGATATTATTGTTGAATATAAAAATATTGATTTTGCAATGGCAGTATCCTTCTGAAATATGTGGCTATTACTGTAACGGTGGATTTTATAGCGGTAATTTAACATCTCTTTTGTGATGAAATTAGCATGAATCACCAACCTTATACCGTCTATAACCTAAATAAAAAATTCAATTCTAAAATATTTTTTCAGCATTTAACCGACGGATATATATATTTTTCCAAAAGTTTATTTTTTATACAAAGACATCAGTAAACCCTTGATAAATAGCAAGGGATTAGCAACAAATATTATTTTAGATGTATATTTATCCTGTGTAACGACCTGCATTCTACGTATCGAAGGATCGTAGAATATTTATTTCTTTTTCATATGAGGTCGTATAGTCGTGTAACTTTGGGGGACGACTATTGGGGTCATTTCCCATATTCCTGATTTTTTCCGATTTTTAAGTGACCATTTTGCCCCTATCTGATCTTGTTTCAGCCATAACTTTTGACCGGTAAGGAGTTTTGACCTAAAACCACTTCCATTAGATTCGGATGATGGTTTACAATTCTGTAGAGTGGTCACATTAGCCAAACGGACTCATCGTTTAGGAGATATGGCTGAAACAAGGTTTAGAAGGTGAAAAACTGCTTCAGTGGGCTGATTAGGGTAATTTGCAAATGGACCCATAACCCATTTCGGGATTAGGGTTATGGGAAGGCTGAAAGGAGTTAGGTTTTCATTCTGTTTCAGTTTTCTAGCCGCCATTTACCTCTTAGAAACCCTAACAATGGCCTCCACCTTCTAATTTCATCCAAAATCGCTCTATAATCAAGGATTAAGCTAATCAACATCAAATCAAGACAAATTGACACCAAATCAGAGTTGGAGCTACTGTGTTGCATAGGAAAACGCCCCAAATTAGAGATAGTTTCATATCTAAGTTTTATTTGTGGCTAAGGTGAGTGATTTGCATTGTTTTTCACTAATTACGGCTAATTAGGGGTGATTAGTGATAATTAGTGAAATCATAACTCAAAAAAAAATAGAAAAATTTGTAAAATTCTAAAATATTATTTTAGGGCTCTGATAGAAATTTGGGCTAATTTGGATAAGTTTTGCTAATTGTATGCTTAAACATGATTAAGAGGGATTAAGGGAAAAATATGGGTTTTGGGTATGTTTAATCCATTTTAACATATCATATTGTTGTTTTGCTGTTTGTAGTTGATTATACATGTTGCTATGATTGTATGGTATGCTTTGTGATTGATTAGAAAAGTTAGAATGGTCGAAAACGCCCTCGTATGGCGTAAAACAGTCGCTGGAAGAGTTGTAGGAAATTGTGCAGGAACTGGATCGGATCGCCCCCCTCTCCGAACCGAACCGTTTGTGATTCACGAAGATGATACAAACTGACCTCCAGGAGCACACAAGCCGATCCACTTACATCTGAAGTTCTCTGACCTGCTCGCGTCAGAAGTTCCCCGACACGAACCGTCTGCCTCCGAACCACTTGCCTCGAACCGGTGGGGACCCGAACCTTTGGAGATGCATCACGAGCCGCCTCCTCCGAACCGAGTCGAGTTGGAGTCACAAGCCAGAGCATACTCACGAATTGTATGGGGATCATGACCCGAACCGGAGCGCGCGACCGAACCAATGCACCACGAGTGGACTATCACGACCGACCCGATGCTTAGGGAGGAGTATCCGAACCGAGCCACTTCAGGGAGTCCAATCCGAAGCAAAGTGAAGAAAAAGGACTGAACCGATCTGGAGAAGACCAAACCCGAGATGCAATGGTAGTCCAAATGGAAAGTAGAACTCAGGATCCAAATGGGAACCAACGAGTCAACTTCATGATTGGGCTTCGCTACGGGACGTGTGCTAAGGGGTTATCGATGTCCGTAACTTTGATTCACCACTGAGACGGATGCTAGGCTACGGATCAGTGCAGTGGGGCAGCTATTACTCCATGGGGCAGAGTGATCATAGCATGGCTATGAGCCAGTGCAGTGAAGTCGTCATGACTTCATGGGGCAGAGTAGACATAGAAAGGACTAGTGGCTATGGATCAGTGCGGTGGAATCGACATGACTCCATGGGGCAGAGTGATCATAGCAAGGATTTGGGTGATCAAAGCGGTGGATATCATATGCTTTACGCACTGAGTGAGAGAAGTGAGGATGGTTACTATGCTTGATTGTTTGCCCTCACTATGACATGCACACCCCCTCCCCCGTATCTTTACACCATATGTTATTGTCACCTTAGAGTATAGTATATCTTATTGTGCTAACTCTTTGGTTCCAGGTCCAGGTTCAGATGTGGTTATGTATACTTGTTATTGTTCTGTTTTGCTGCTTATCGCTCATACCAGACTTTTGTCTGACCCAGAGTTTCATGTCTCTTCTTATTACTCTGGGTGCTCTTAAACGGGCAGACTAGAGATAGGTTAGCTGGTTGTGCACAAGTAGCTGTCCAAAGACGAGCAGGAGGTTTACACGTACTATTCTCTCTATATATTCTCCCCCTGTCGTGGCTGGTCACTACTTTGGGCATTAGTAGTGTACCTTTCCTTACATTACTTTAGAGACAGTTTTAAAAGTTGTAATAATGTTGATGTGGGACATAAGCTGTATTTTGGATTTTCCGCTGCTATGATGTTTAGTTTTTCAGCTTATGCACTGTTTCGCCTATCTTATGTCAAAGTTATGTTATTATTATATTTTATCCCATGTGTTGTGAGACACTCTACAGGTTCCTTGTTAGTTCAAATTCCTTCCTTTCCTTTCTTTGGCGACCGTCTCGGGCTACTTGGACATTGGTACAACGCATTTCGGGGGAAATGTCGGCTGGTGCGGGGCGGGTCGTCACACTTGGTATCAGAGCTCTAGGTTGCGTAGTTATCCTAGAGAAAGACACCAGAGAGAGAAAGTACGTATATAAGAGCGCGTATTTGTGGTATTTTGGTTTTCAAAAGATATGTGTGTATATATATATATACTATTGGTATATCTAAGGATGGAGTCGCACTGCACTGGCACCACTGAAGAGATGGTTAATTGTTTTCTCCATACAGATTGAACAATGAGTTGACATACGAGGGGTACTGGTAGAGGAGCTAATAATGGGAATGCTCCTGATATGAGGATGATGTTCGCTGACTTCATGAGAGAGATGCTTAGAGATGTGCAAGGAGCAGTTCTTAATGCTGAAAATGGTGATGGTGCAGCGGTGCAGGCGCCTAGGGCCGATTTCGCCAAGCTCTGTAAGGACTACACTAGTCTTGGTGGGAAGCCGTTCCACGGAACGGAATCGGCTACAGAAGTCCAGGATTGGTTGGATAGCTGTGAGCGCATCTTCGAGGACTTAGGGAATGATGACAGGATGAACAGAAAGCTAGCATCACGCCAACTACAAGCACAGGCTATGAATTGGTGGAACGCTATTAAGGAGGCTACCCCTAAGGATCAAGTTACTTAGTATTAGTTTAAGGCCCGATTCAGTGATAAGTTTATCCCAGCTACTGAGAAATCAGAATTGTTTAGGAAATTTCTAGAGCTTAAGCAGAGTGGTAGCGCAGTCTCGGAGTACATTGCTGAGTTCGATACTTTATTGAACTATGGATTATCTCTTATCGACACTCCGAGAAGAAGAATGAGAAGTTCATAACTGGTTTAGATCAGTACTTGGGAGAAAGGCTTATAAATCATATTGATGAGACTTTTGAATCAAATGTTGGAAAAGCATTGAGGTCAGAGAGCCTTTATCTAAGCTTAAGACTGAAGTCGTTGTTGTATCTGCAGAGGGGCCAAAGCCTCAAGCAAGCGGTGGAGGCAAGAATAATTCTCAGAATAAGAGGAAGCAGAACCAAACTAAGGATGATCAGAAAAAGAGTAAGAAAGATGTTGAGTCCTTTCATTGTGGCAAGAAGGGCCATTATGCTAAAGAATGTCGAGCAAAGCCTGCGGACAGGTAGTGCTTTAACTGCGGCCAAGTGGGACATCACAAGGATAAGTGTCCGTAACCCCCTAAAGAAAAACAGATTGTAAAAGCATATGCTATCAATGTTGTTCCTTCTTCGTCGAATGCACCAACTACGGCGGAGAAAGGAAAGAGTGTCATCATTCAAGGTATGCTTTCTGTTTATGATGTTCCTGTTCGAGTATTGTTTGATACCGGAGCTTCCCGTTCCTTCATATCTAGTGACCTGGTAGATAGGTTGGGATTGGAACCCGAGATAGTCGATAGACCTTTAGCGGTGGTGAACCCGATTGGCGGTTCGACTAGCCTTAGTATGATTTATCGTAATGTGGTCTTATCGAGACATGGATGTATGTTTGTTTGTGATTGCTTTGTTTTGGGCTTTACTGGGTTTGGCATTATTTTGGGAGTTAATTGACTCCAAAGGTACGGGGTGGTGGTAGACTGTGAGGGCCTTTTGGTGACAGTTAGAGCGGATGAAGGGCAGAGGGTAGTGTTTGGTGGTCTACTTAGTGATGGGGTAATGGCTAGTTTTCTAAATTCCCTCGATATCCCGCATGATGAGTTGTCAGATGTGCCCGTGGCTGACCAGTATCCGGATGTCTTCGAGGAAGTGACCGGACTTCCACCACACCGAGAGATTAAGTTTCGTATTGATTTAGTGAAAGATGCCAGACCTATAGTGATGCCACTTCGTCGTATGGCACCAATGGATCAGCGAGAGCTCGGGGTGCAAGTAAGCGATCTTTTGAAGAAGGGAATTATTAGAAGAAGTGTCTCCGAGTGGGGAGCACCAATTGTGTTTGCTACCAAGGCAGATGGTTCCCTTCGACTGTGTGTGGACTATCGCGAGTTGAATAAGGTGACGAGGATGAATAAATATACTCTGCCGCGGATAGATGATTTATTTGATCAGTTGGGTGGCGTGAGAGTGTTCTCCCAGTTGGATCTCGCGATAGATTTTCATCAGCTTAGGGTGGAAGTTGAGAGTATAGCTAAAACGGCCTTACGGACACCGTCTGGATTCTATGAGTGGTTGGTCATGCCATTCGGGTTGACCAATGCACCAACATATTTTGTGGATCTTATGAATAGAGTATTCAGGGATCAACTGAATAAGTTTGTCCTTGTGTTTGTAGACGATATCTTGGTTTATTCAAGGACAAAGGAAGAACACAAGGAACATTTGAGGATAGTGATGGAGGTGTTAAGAAAAACACCAATTGAAAGCAAAGTTTTCTAAGTGTCATGTAACAACCCGAAAATCTGGGCCAGTTTAAAATTTTTATTTTGCCAATTTCGGCGAATTTTGAACATTTAAAATAGATTATTTTAAATAATATCGACGATAAATTTATTTTTGAATATAATTAGAACGTATGTATTATATAGATCGTCGTTAGAATATAAATAATTATTTATATATATAAAAGGAATTGAAAATGGCGCGGTAGTTCGATAATTCAATTTCAAACTTCAATTGAATGTACTGGGTGCAAAACAAACCGGATTTTAGTGAAACCAAAAATAATAGGATCTATTTGAGGATATCTTTCCAACGAATCTGAAAAATCAAAATTTCATAGCGGGAATCAAAAGATATGCCCAGTTGAAAATTCTGAATAGTCGCTATGTAATTCAGGCCCTTAAAAATGGAAATTTTGCAAACGACCTCGGATTTCGACGAAACCACTTTTGTTGGATCCGCGATGTCAAGTTATTGCTAGACTCCAAATTTCATAATTTTTCGAATCAATATGTGAGCGTGGTAAAGGAAAACGCGTTTGACCAGTTTCAGTTGATTTTAATCGACTGGAAAATGGCCATTTTTCCAACGGTCTCAGAATTTGACGAAACTAGTTTTGTTAGGACCGTATCGTCAATACGAAGCTAGAAAATATTTTTCTGGAATTTTTCAAGTTCGTATGTGACCCCGGTAAATTGAAATACGCGTTCAAATTCAATATATAGAGTTATATGTTGATTTTTGACGAAAACTGATCGAAACGATCGAATCAGCTTATGATACATATCCCATTGTGTTCGGAATGGGGGTAATTAGCTATAGACGACAGGCGGTGGGTCTCGTTTTGAGGTCGAAAATAAAAGTTGCTTTTTGGTGGAAAATAAAATAATTAAATAATAAAAAAAAACTCTCCTTAAAACCTATTGCCCCCACCCCCCCCCCCCGATTAAATCAGAAATCAAAAAAAGAAAAAAAACCAAAATGATCGAGCGCGCCCCTTAGGCGGCGCCGACCACCGCCGATCCTCCACCCTATCGCTGCCGCTCGCACCTGCAACCCCCCCCTCGATCTCCACCTCGATGCCAGCGCGAAACCCCTCAAACCCGCACGCGTTTCCCCTCCTCCGACCATCACCCGGCCTCGCCCTCCGCCTGCGCCATCTCAGCGCGCCACCCCGACCATCCCTCACCTCCTCCTCGATTTCACCCTTCCTCCACAGAAAAACCCACAGCCCCCTTTTCACCAGACGCGTGGATCGAAGACCCCCCATCTCCAGCACCACCAGCCCTCCTCCTTCTTCGATTTACATGGCTACGGACGGCGAAAGTGACAAAAGGCGAGCACGGTAAAGATGTTCTACATAGGAAGAGTCGTGGAGCTGGATTAGCTATTGGTGAGAATTTCTCACTCTTCAATTTCTTTTTCTAGTTATATATATATATATATACTAGGATGCAGACGGTGCTTAGCAGCACCCGACACCCGTCATCCACAGACCATGGATGGCTTGTTTGTTTGATTGATGTGTTGTGAAAATTGATTGTGTTGTGGAATGATCGAATAATAAAATATTCTTGTGTTGAAAGGAAATAAAATATTTATATAGTTAAAAATATTTTATCGTTAAAAATATAATTTTTAACGTGAATGTGAATAAATAAATATTTATAAACAAATCGGCCGATTTGTTTATATACACTGATTTGACTGATATTGACTGGGTCGATAAATTTTACACATCGCCCAACTGCACAAATAAAAATCTGTGTTTGTTGATTTGAAACCCCACACGGGTGTTGGGATGATATTTGGGTACACTAATCCCAATTATTTAATTGTATGTCGATCGATTGGTCGACCGACTGTGTATGCGTCGATTATTTATATTTGATACCTATGCAGTTGTGGGGTGCACTTTGGATGGTGGTTGATTGTTTATCGTTGTTATTTTATACATGTGTGTATGGAATCCATATAATTAACTTTGTATGGTAATTGATTGGGCCTCATTCCAATTTAGAAAATAAAGAACATTATAAAATAAAGGTTCATGTGTTGACCGTACTCATCCGTTGAGATTAGTCATGTGTTGAACGAAATATTTTAACAATAAATTTTACATCTTTATATTATAAAATAAAGGTTCATGTGTTGACCGTACTCATCCATTGAGATTAGTCATGTGTGGAACGAAATATTTTAACAATAGAATTTACATCTTTAGCATATATAAAATTAGAAACTAACTGGAAAATAGATAAGATGAATGGTTTCCTGGATATTGATCTGATGTTGGTTTCGGCCTTCGGGGTTAATATTTAGGGAATCGTTCTCTTACTAATTTACGGTTGGAGTCTGATTTGATATCAAACGATAGAAACCATAATTTTTATAAAATATATTAAATAACAAAAATAGTCACACGTGGACAGTACTCATTCGTTGAGATTAGTCGTGTGTTGACAAAGATATAAAGTCATGTATTGAAAGAAATATAGATTCATTTGTTGAATATAAAGCCGTGTTGATTAGAGATGCGCTATTTTGACATGAACGATAATTTTATCGATTATATTTGATTTGAATTGAATATAAAACGAATTTGAATTGAATTGAATAGGAAACGAATTTGAATTAAAATGAATAGAAAACGAATTTGAATTGAAATGAATAGAAAACGAATTTGAATTAAATTGAATATAAAACGAATTTGAATTAAATTGAATATAAAACGAATTTGAATTAAATTGAATATAAAACGAATTTGAATTGAAATGAATAGAAAATGAATTTGAATTAAATTGAATATAAAACGAATTTGAATTGAAATGAATAGAAAACGAATTTGAATTAAATTGAATATAAAACGAATTTTAATTAAATGGAATATAAAACGAATTTGAATTGAAATGAATAGAAAACGAATTTGAATTAAATTGAATATAAAACGAATTTGAATTGAAATGAATAGAAAATGAATTTGAATTAAATTGAATATAAAACGAATTTGAATTAAATTGAATATAAAACGAATTTGAATTGAAATGAATAGAAAACGAATTTGAATTAAATTGAATATAAAACGAATTTGAATTGAAATGAATAGAAAACGAATTTGAATTAAATTGAATATAAAACGAATTTGAATTAAATTGAATATAAAACTAATTTGAATTGAAATGAATAGAAAACGAATTTGAATTAAATTGAATATAAAACGAATTTGAATTGAAATGAATAGAAAACGAATTTGAATTAAATTGAATATAAAACGAATTTGAATTAAATTGAATATAAAACGAATTTGAATTGAAATGAATAGAAAACGAATTTGAATTAAATTGAATATAAAACGAATTCGAATTGAATTGAATAGGAAACGAATTTGAATTGAAATGAATATAAAACGAATTCGAATTGAATTGAAAACGAATCGAAATAGAATAAAAATTGATTTGAAATGAATTCAAATTGAATTGAAATTTGAATTGAATTGAAATGAATTTTAAAACGAATTTATAAGGAAAAATCCAATTTTGATTTGAATTTGAAATGGAAGTTGGAATTGTTTTTGAAACGAATTTAAGACTATTTATAAAATTCGTTTTAAATAGAAATCGACGAAATATATATTATATATATTATATATATAATATAATGGCCTGAATAGAACGCGACGCGCCGCGATAGTTCACGAATTTCGATCATTAACTTCGAACGGACATTACGGGAGATCCGACCGTCGGATTCTCCTAAAACCGGAACCGTTGGGTTCGTATCGAAAAAAGCTTTCTAACGAACATTAGAAATTCAAAATCTAATGGTTGGATTTGGAGATACGTCCAAATCAAATTTGGAAAAGGTCGCTGTAAGTGCAGTTCGATGGCCGTTGATGGAAATCGACTGTACGGGCCTTGATAAAATTATTAAAAATAGTAATAATTTGTGTAAAATCATAAGAAATGATTTGGGAAAAATTGGGATGAAAAACTCCATACTTGAAAAGATAAAAATAGATTTTTATCGAAATGAACTAGTTTTGAACTAAAATTAAAACCCATTTATTTTTAAATAAATAAATTGGATTTGAAATGGGTTGTAAATAGAATGTGATTTGGGTTTATTGTGAACTGTGTTTTAAATGACATTAGTTCTTTAACCCAGATTAGGGATTTTTAATGAATCTGCAATTAGATTGAAATGTGAATTGATAATTTAAATTATCAACTTTAGAAAGTGAGCGAGAATGGAGTATCACCAGTCTTGCTCCAAAACGATAGTCAAATCTTTAATTAGATTTGAACGTGAAATGGTAATTAATTTTACCGATAATACCGTGGTGTTAGATATGGAGTATTACCAGTTTTGCTTCATGGGATGAATAGGTTGGGATTGGGAAATAAAATAAATAATTACTTCGGTGTGGTTCGCTAATCTCGACAAGTTTGGAAAACCATAATTTGGTTTGAAATGACATCTAAAGGAAGATTCAAGAATAAAATTTAAAGAATTTATCTTGGATAAAATTAATGGGAACCTTTCCCTAAGAATGTGAAATTTAGAAACTAGCTATAGGTTAGTTAAGAAAAATGGTTTCCTGGGTATTGATCTGATGTTGGTTTCGGCCTTCGGGGTTAATATTTGGGAAATTGCTCTCTTACTGATTTACGGTTAGTGACTAATGAATTGGAATGAGGCGTATGTTGTGTTTGTGTAACATTTGTTTTTAATATACGCGGGTTGTTCGGAAAGGCCGGGTTTATACCCATTCTGAATAACCGATTCGACGATAAGTCGAAGATGATAACGGTGGTCGAAGACCTTAAGTCTTCACATCGTTTGGATAATTACTGATGATCCTGATTGGGTTGTACACCCAAGAGGATGGAAATAGTTGGTGGTCGTCCAGACGTACTTGGAGATCGATGGATATGCGAGGAAAGTGCCTCCGGTTTCGTTCAGACCCAGAACGAACTTGTAAATAGATTGTGTGTCTGACATTGGATTTCATTCTGTGTTGATTGATTTCTGTTAAATATATATTTGTTTGGCGGCGGAGAATTTATTCTCTTGCTTTACGCCCTTCTCTGCGACGTACGAGCTTAGAGGTTATATATCGATAGATATCAATCGCATGGCATGAATTGCCTGTGTGGCATGCTGAGTTGCATGGATCAAGGCTTCTGTTGAAAAGCAAAGTCTTGTGGTTGATGATCAAAGCATGGCCTATGTGGCAGCTTTGTGTATAACGTGAATTCGCGAGCCTCACACCTCGGTATGAGTTAAAAACGGGATACGGACCGTTGGGAGAACACGACGTTTCTTTCTTGCTTTGGTGGTGTCAGTGACTTACCAGCCCTGACATTTATATACTTTTCACCTTTGTGGTTGTTGGAATGAGGCGCCTCGATATTAGGTCTGTAAGGACCGGGAAACGTGTGTTCAGGAATTACCAATCCTCAAACGTAAGAGAGGACTAGCCCAACCGATCCAAGTGGCTGCCCAGAGTGTGTAGTCCTGAGCATTTGCTAGAGTGTCTCGAAGCGGAGAGGAGCTTGCCCCTTGCCTTGACTCATGATGGAAATCCAATTTCCAATACGTGTATTTCAGCTTTATTTATAGAGCCTAGTATGGCGACATAGTGGTATGGGGCACTTATGCCGTCTATGATTTATATTTATAATTGAAATTGTTTTGGCACTATACACTTATTATAGTATCAAATGATTTGTTTTAAACGTACCAAGCATGTTTGGCTGTTATAAGGTAAAACCCTATCCTCCGGCTTGCGTTGCATTGTGTGATGGGACTTGGGTCTTATAATAGTTTCATTTTTCGAAAAATCATTGCGCTGTTTACTCTATGCACTGGTATTCTTGGGAGGAAACCCGTTCCGTGTTATACGGCGTGGTCCCTTGAATTACTCTCTTTTAAAGTAAAGTTTTAAATAACTATTTTAGTTCTCACACCAGTCACATGACTGACCTGGAGTTTATTGTTTTAACCTAAACTCTGGGTGCCCCTATTTTCTACACGGGCAGCTAGTAGTTTTGGTTTTGCAGATTTATATTCACAGGATCCTGGTTTACAGCTGGAATGATATCCGAAAGCTCTGTATCCGTATATCACCTTCAGTTGTGCTTTGAATTATTTTCCGCTGCTATGTAATTTATTGTACTCTCTGATATTTATCGAATGTATATTTATTCATACTTTGTATATTCTTGTATTCTGATGGAGTTGTTGTAATAAGCAATGAAATGTTCTTCCGTCTGTGTTCATTTGTGTGTTGTTCTCAAAGTATCCTCTCTTTCCCTCACGGGGAAGTTACGGGTTCTCACAGTGGTATCAGAGCTTTGGTTTACAGAGCTCGAGAACAAGACACATTATAACCATACGAAAGAATTCATCAGATATTGGATTAGTAATATCCAGTTAGAATGACTCGTTAGAGATAGGATCAGTAGTATCCTAGAACGAGTGTGAAGAGTATATTTTTCAAATGAAAACAATTTTGTTTTGAAAATTTAAATCGCTTTATACGTATTTAAATATTTATTTATTTTGAATTTGGACAATCGAGTATATATAGATTTCGCATATACGCGTCATGAATGTATAGTCGAAGTTTTAATATACTGGATAGATATAGAATCACATTCTAGACACCCGGGAATAATTCTGATGATGTGGCCACATCATCAGTATTTATGTTCGTATTTCGAAGGTGTGATATTTATATATTTCCATTAGACTGGTGTGAGAACCAAAACTAATATAGATAGATTTATTTGTTGTGATTGGCATCAAAAACATGATTTTTTGTATATATATCAAATTATGAATTTGAAACGTTAATTCACTAATGGATTGATGTTGTGTTGCTTGTTTATTTGTTTGATAATTTCGAACCATTATGCCTAATTGAATCAAATATCGAACTATATGGAAAATTGGTCGCATTTGCTTGCATATACATGTACTTACATTGAACAGGTCGTAGCAAGGAGGCTAGAGCAGAGAATAAAATTTGTTTGCCCGACAAATAGGTACATGTTCACTATATAATCTACTGTTTTGTTTGGGTGATGATGATTTTATGAGCCGATTGGCTAGCCGCTTGGCTTTTTCTTTTTCTTTTTGAGATCAGAAGGCCTGTATGGCAATTTCGGGATTTTCCCGTGGCTCCCGGTGCAGGGGAGGTTATGGCGAAATTTTTCGAAAATTCCGGGTGTTAGCCAAATTTTTGAAGAATTTGAAAATTCTCTGAAACTGAAAAGTTGGAGAATGGAAGCCAGATCGAACGTAGAGTTGATTAATCAAACCACTTTCGACTTTGTTCCTTTTCGGGGACGAAAAGTTTTAAGTGGGGGAGATTGTAACAACCCGAAAATCTGGGCCAGTTTAAATTTTTTATTTTGCCAATTTCGGCGAATTTTGAACATTTAAAATAGAATATTTTAAATAATATCAACGAGAAATTTATTTTTGAATATAATTAGAACGTATATATTATATAGATCGTCGTTAGAATATAAATAATTATTTATATATATAAAAGGAATTGAAAATGGCGCGGTAGTTCGATAATTCAATTTCAAACTTCAATTGAATGTACCGGGTGCAAAACAAACCGGATTTTAGTGAAACCAAAAATAATAGGATCTATTTGAGGATATCTTTCCAACGAATCCGAAAAATCAAAATTTCATAGCGGGAATCAAAAGATATGCCCAGTTGAAAATTCTGAATAGTCGCTATGGAATTCAGGCCCTTAAAAATGGAAATTTTGCAAACGACCTTGGATTTTGACGAAACCACTTTTGTTGGATCCGCGATGTCAAGTTATTGCTAGATTCCAAATTTCATAATTTTTCGAATCAATATGTGAGTGTGGTAAAGGAAAACGCGTTTGACCAGTTTCAGTTGATTTTAATCGACTGGAAAATAACCATTTTTCCAACGGTCTCAGAATTTGACGAAACTAGTTTTGTTAGGACCGTATAGTCAATACGAAGCTAGAAAATATTTTTCTGGAATTTTTCAAGCTCGTATGTGACCCCGGTAAATTGAAATACGCGTTCAAATTCAATATATACAGTTATATGTTGATTTTGACGAAAACTGATCGAAACGATCGAATCAGCTTACGATACATATCCCATTGTGATCGAAATGGGGGTAATTAGCTATGGACGACAGGCGGTGGGTCTCGTTTTGAGGTCGAAAATAAAAGTTGCTTTTTGGTGTAAAATAAAATAATTAAATAATAAAAAAAAACTCTCCTTAAAACCCGTTGCCCCCTCCCCCCCCCCCCCCCCCCGATTAAATCAGAAATCAAAAAAAAAAATAAAACCAAAACGATCGAGCACGCCCCCTAGGTGGCGCCGACCACCGCCGATCCTCCATCCTATCGCTGCCGCTCGCACCTGCAACCCCCCCTCGATCTCCACCTCGATGCCAGCGCGAAACCACTCAAACCCGCACACGTTTCCCCTCCTCCGACCATCACCCGGCTTCGCCCTCCGCCTGCACCACCTCAGCGCGCCACCCCGACCATCCATCACCTCCTCCTCGATTTCACCCTTCCTCCGCAGAAAAACCCACAGCCCCCTTTTCACCAGACGCGTGGATCGAAGACCCCCCATCTCCAGCACCACCAGCCCTCCTCCTTCTTCAATTTACATGGCTATGGACGGTGAAAGTGACAAAAGGCGAGCATGGTAAAGATGTTCTACATAGGAAGAGTCATGAAGTTGGATTAGCTATTGGTGAGAATTTCTCACTCTTCAATTTCTTTTTCTAGTTATATATATATACTAGGATGCAGAAGGTGCTTAGCAGCACCCGACACCCGTCATCCACAGACCATGGATGGCTTGTTTGTTTGATTGACGTGTTGTGAAAATTGATTGTGTTGTGGAATGATTGAATAATAAAATATTCTTGTGTTGAAAGGAAATAAAATATTTATATAGTTAAAAATATTTTATCGTTAAAAATATAATTTTTAACATGAATGTGAATAAATAAATATTTATAAACAAATCGGCCGATTTGTTTATATACACTGATTTGACTGATATTGACTGGGTCGATAAATTTTACACATCGCCCAACTACACAAATAAAAATCTGTGTTTGTTGATTTGAAACCCCACACGAGTGTTGGGATGATATTTGGGTACACTAATCCCAATTATTTAATTGTATGTCGATCGATTGGTCGACAGACTGTGTATGCGTCGATTATTTATATTTGATGCCTATGCAGTTGTGGGGTGCACTTTGGATGATGGTTGATTGTTTATCGTTGCTATTTTATACATGTGTGTATGGAATCCATATAATTAACTTTGTATGGTAATTGATTGGGCCTCATTCCAATTTAGAAAATAAAAAACATTATAAAATAAAGGTTCATGTGTTGACCGTACTCATCCGTTAAGATTAGTCATGTGTTGAACGAAATATTTTAACAATATATTTTACATCTTTATATTATAAAATAAAGGTTCATGTGTTGACCGTACTCATCTGTTGAGATTAGTCATGTGTTGAACGAAATATTTTAACAATAGAATTTACATCTTTATCATATATAAAATTAGAAACTAACTGGAAAATAGATAAGATGAATGGTTTCCTGGATATTGATCTGATGTTGGTTTCGGCCTTCGGGGTTAATATTTAGGGAATCGTTCTCTTACTAATTTACGGTTGGAGTCTGATTTGATATCAAACGATAGATACCATAATTTTTATAAAATATATTAAATAACAAAAATAGTCACACGTGGACAGTACTCATTCGTTGAGATTAGTTGGGTGTTGACAAAGATATAGAGTCATGTACTGAAAGAAATATAGATTCATTTGTTGAATATAAAGCCATGTTGATTAGAGATGCGCTATTTTGACGCGAACGATAATTTTATCGATTATATTTGATTTGAATATAAAACGAATTTGAATTGAATTGAATAGGAAATGAATTTGAATTAAAATGAATAGAAAACGAATTTGAATTGAAATTAATAGAAAACGAATTTGAATTAAATTGAATATAAAACGAATTTGAATTAAATTGAATATAAACGAATTTGAATTAAATTGAATATAAAACGAATTTGAATTAAATTGAATATAAAACGAATTTGAATTGAAATGAATAGAAAACGAATTTGAATTAAATTGAATATAAAACGAATTTGAATTGAAATGAATAGAAAACGAATTTGAATTAAATTGAATATAAAACGAATTTGAATTAAATTGAATATAAAACGAATTTGAATTGAAATGAATAGAAAATGAATTTGAATTAAATTGAATATAAAACGAATTTGAATTGAAATGAATAGAAAACGAATTTGAATTAAATTGAATATAAAACGAATTTGAATTAAATTGAATATAAAACGAATTTGAATTGAAATGAATAGAAAACGAATTTGAATTAAATTGAATATAAAACTAATTTGAATTGGAACGAATAGAAAACGAATTTGAATTAAATTGAATATAAAACGAATTTGAATTAAATTGAATATAAAACGAATTTGAATTGAAATGAATAGAAAACGAATTTGAATTAAATTGAATATAAAACGAATTTGAATTGGAATGAATAGAAAACGAATTTGAATTAAATTGAAAATAAAACGAATTTGAATTAAATTGAATATAAAACGAATTTGAATTGAAATGAATAGAAAACGAATTTGAATTAAATTGAATATAAAACGAATTTGAATTGAATTGAATAGGAAACGAATTTGAATTGAAATGAATGTAAAACGAATTCGAATTGAATTGAAAACGAATCGAAATAGAATAAAAATCGATTTGAAATGAATTCAAATTGAATTGAAATTTGAATTGAATTGAAATGAATTTTTAAACGAATTTATAAGGAAAAATTCAATTTTGATTTGAATTTGAAATGGAAGTTGGAATTGTTTTTGAAATGAATTTAAGACTATTTATAAAATTCGTTTTAAATAGAAATCGACGAAATATATATTATATATATAATATAATGGTCTGAATAGAACGCGCCGCACCGTGGCAGTTCGCGAATTTCGATCATTAACTTCGAACGGACATTACGGGAGACCCGACCGTCGGATTCTCCTAAAACCGGAACCATTGGGTTCGTATCGAAAAGAGCTTTCTAACGAAGATTAGAAATTCAAAATCTAACGGTTGGATTTGGAGATACGTCCAAATCAAATTTGGTAAAGGTCGCTGTAAGTGCACTTCGATGGCCGTTGATGGAAATCGACTGTACGGGCCTTGATAAAATTATTAAAAATAGTAATAATTTGTATAAAATCATAAGAAATGATTTGGGAAAAATTGGGATGAAAAACTCCATATTTGAAAAGATAAAAATAGATTTTTATCGAAATGAACTAGTTTTGAACTAAAATTAAAACCCATTTATTTTTAAATAAATAAATTGGATTTGAAATGGGTTGTAAATAGGATGTGATTTGGGTTTATTGTGAACTGTGTTTTAAATGACATTAGTTCTTTAACCCAGAAAAGGGAGTTTTAATGAATCCGCAATTAGATTGAAATGTGAATTGATAATTTAAATTATCAACTTTAGAAAGTGAGCGAGAATGGAGTATCACCAGTTTTGCTCCAAAACGATAGTCAAATCTTTAATTAGATTTGAACGTGAAATGGTAATTAATTTTATCGATAACAGCGTGGTGTTAGATATGGAGTATTACTAGTTTTGCTTCATGGGATGAATAGATTGGGATTGGGAAATAAAATAAATAATTACTTCGGTGTGGTTCGCTAATCTCGACTAGTTTGGAAAACCATAATTTGGTTTGAAATGACATCTAAAGGAAGATTCAAGAATAAATTTTAAAGAATTTATCTTGGATAAAATTAATGGGAACCTTTCCCTAAGAATGTGAAATTTAGAAACTAGCTATAGGTTAGTAAAGAAAAATGGTTTCCTGGGTATTGATCTGATGTTGGTTTCGACCTTCGGGGTTAATATTTGGGAAATTGCTCTCTTACCGATTTACGGTTAGTGACTAATGAATTGGAATGAGGCGTATGTTGTGTTTGTGTAACATTTGTTTTTAATATACGCGGGTTGTTCGGAAAGGCCGGGTTTATACCTATTCTGAATAACCGATTCGACGATAAGTCGAAGATGATGACGGTGGTCGAAGACCGGAAGTCTTCACATCGTTTGGATAATTACTGATGATCCTGATTGGGCTGTACACCCAAGAGGATGGAAATAGTTGGTGGTCGTCCAGACGTACTTGGAGATCGATGGATATGCGAGGAAAGTGCCTCCGGTTTCGTTCAGACCCGGAACGAACTTGTAAATGGATTGTGTGTCTGACATTGGATTTTATTCTGTGTTGATTGATTTTTGTTAAATATATATCTGTTTGGCGGCAGAGAATTTATTCTCTTGCTTAACGCCCTTCTCTGAGACGTACGAGCTTAAAGGTTGTATATCGATAGATATCAATCGCATGGCATGAATTGCCTGTGTGGCATGCTGAGTTGCATGGATCAAGGCTTCTGTTGAAAAGAAAAGTCTTGTGGTTGATGATCAAAGCACGGCCTACGTGGCAGCTTTGTGTATAACGTGAATTCGTGAGCCTCACACCTCGGTATGAGTTAAAAACAGGATATGGACCGTTGGGAGAACACGACGTTTCTTTCTAGCTTTGGTGGTGTCAGTGACTTACCAGCCCTGACATTTATATACTTTTCACCTTTGTGGTTGTTGGAATGAGGCGCCTCGATATTAGGTCTGTAAGGACCGGGAAATGTGTGTTCAGGAATTGCCAATCCTCAAACATAAGAGAGGACCGGCCCAACCGATCCAAGTGGCTTCCCAGAGTGTGTAGTCCTGAGCATTTGCTAGAGTGTCTCGAAGCGGAGAGGAGCTTGCCCCTTGCCTCGACTCATGACGGAAATCCAATTTCCAATACGTGTATTTCGGCTTTATTTGTAGAGCCTAGTATGGCGACATAGTGGTATGGGGCACTTATGTCGTCTATGATTTATATTTATGATTGAAATTGTTTTGGCACTATACACTTATTATAGTATCAAATGATTTGTTTTAAACGTACCAAGCATGTTTGGCTGTTATAAGGTAAAACCCTATCCTCCGGCTTGCGTTGCATTGTGTGATGGGACTTGGGTCTTATAATAGTTTCATTTTTCAAAAAATCATTGCGCTGTTTATTCTAAGCACTGGTATTCTTGGGAGGAAACCCGTTCCGTGTTATACGGCGTGGTCCCTTGAATTACTCTCTTTTAAAGTAAAGTTTTAAATAACTGTTTTAGTTCTCACACCAGTCACATGACTGACCTGGAGTTTATTGTTTTAACCTAAACTCTGGGTGCCCCTATTTTCTACACGGGAAGCTAGTAGTTTTGGTTTTGCAGATTTATATTCACAGGATCCTGGTTTACAGCTGGAATGATATCCGGAAAGCTTTGTATCCGTATATCACCTTCAGTTGTGCTTTGTATTATTTTCCGCTACTATGTAATTGATTGTACTCTCTGATATTTATCGAATGTATATTTATTCATACTCTGTATATTCTTGTATTCTGATGGAATTGTTGTAATAAGCAATGAAATGTTCTTCCGTCTGTGTTCATTTGTGTGTTGTTCTCAAAGTATCCGCTCTTTCCCTCATGGGGAAGTCACGGGTTCTCACATGTCACTTTTGTTGGAGGGAAGTGAGATTCTTGGGCCATGTTGTTTTAGAGAATGGTATTGCCGTGGATCCGGTGATGGTGGCTACGGTACAAGATTGGTCTACGCCCAAGATTGCAACAGCCGTAAGAAGTTTCTTGGGATTAGCTGGATATTATCGTATGTTTATCCAAGATTTCTCCAAGACAGCGGCACCGCTAACTCAGTTGACCAAGAAGAATCAAACTTTCGTTTGGGACGAAAGGTGTGAAAATGCATTCGAGAGTCTAAAGTAAAAGTTAACGCGTGCGCCAATGTTAGTCATTCCTATGTGGAATGAAGAGATGACAGTATATACAGATGCATGTGGTACCGGACTAGGTGTTGTATTGATGCAAGGAGGTAGGGTTGTAGCTTATGCAATTCGGCGACTGAAACCGAATGAGAAAAGATACCCTACCCACGATTTGGAATTAGCAGCGATCGTGTTCGCGTTGAAGATGTGGAGACATTATCTCTTGGGAGAAAGATTCAAGTTGTTTACCGATCATAAATCATTAAAGTATCTTTTCTCCCAGAAGGATCTAACGGAGATGGTTAGAATTCTTGGTTCCTATGATTTCGATATTGTATATACTCCTAGAAAGGGCAATGCAGTAGCTGATGCATTCAGTAGAAGACATGCCAGTTTAGGGGCTATGTTTCTTGAGTGGAAGCAACTGGAGTATATCGCAGGGTACGATTTCAGACCAAAGTGCGAATTGGATCCAGAGATGTTAGCAAGTTTGACGATCAGACCCACTTTTATTAAGCGGATTGGTTCCAGTCAGAGGGACGACCCTAACCTATTGGAAATCATCTCCAAGTTAGAGATGGGAATTGACGAGGAGATGAACAAGTATGGGCTTGATCGAGATGGATGGCTTAGAAAGAATGGGAGATTAGTTGTACCCAATGTCAATGGATTGAGAGATGAAGTGCTTAGAGAATGTCATCAATCAAAACTGACTATAAACCCAGTGGTAAGAAAATGTATGGAGACATGAGGCAGACCTACTACTGGGAAGGGATGAAAAGAGACGTTGGGATGTTTATATCCAAATGCATGAACTGCCGGCTAGTTAAAGCTGAGCAAAAGAAACCAAGTGGTTTGTTGCAACCATTAGAGATTCCATAATGGAAATGGGAACAAGTCTCAATGGATTTCATTGATGGGTTACCAAGGACTAGGTCGGGCCATGATAGCATTTGGGTGATTGTGGACCGATTGACCAAGAGTGCAAGGTTTATACCCGTCAAGTCAAATAGAACAGCAGCTAAGTTAGTAGAATTGTATATGAAGTGGGTAGTGAGATTTCATGGAGTACCCAAAGGCATTGTGAGTGACCGAGATCCGTTGTTTACTAGTGGATTTTGGAAGAGCTTACAAGAGGCGTTAGGATTAGAATTACATCTCAGTACGTCGTACCATTGTAACACCCCACACCCGCTAAGGTCACTCACTAAGGGAATGCCTTAACTTCGGTGGAGTATTTTAAGTGAATATAGAACAGAAAAATTACAACAAGACAGATATAAGTAATACTTGAAATTTAAAACATCATTTCATTGCAGCAGAAGGTAAACATGTTTGGTTACATATCAAAAACCAACAAGTCAAGTACAAAATATCCATCTCGTTAAAAACATAAGTACATAATCCCACTACATAACTAATAGCCATAATAGAAAAGATAAGCTGAGCTTTACATCACGGTCCAAGCTCCCAAAAGATAGATAAAGCAATCTGATCAAAGCCCACTAGTGCTAGGCCCACTCTGAGAACCTGAGGGTTGGGAAAAAGATAAACACAACGGGGTCAGACATAAGTCTGAGTGAGCCCTATAATTTTAACAATACAATCATTAAAGTAATTAGGGTATGATATAAACTTGGCACGGTAACGACTGGGGATAAATGACTACACTAAGCAGCCAACTAGACATAGGAAGAACTAAGATATCGGTAAAGACGCATCTACCCACCCAAGGGTAATTACTACACTGCACCACACCAGTCATTCCTACTCAAAGGTTGATCCCACCCATGGACTTAGAAAATATAACTAGTAGTTTCGTGTACCCCTAGCTGACCACATAGGTGTCATCTGCCCCTATCTCCACTAGGTGTACCCACTACTCCCCAAGTGATCGGCTCCCTAACGTAGATACCAGTGCTGATCCCACAGCGGGGTGTATCATTCCCCAAAGTGGTAACCCGATACCAACACTGATGCACGGCTTATACCTACACGATGCAACAACATCTTACCTACCAGCCCGGGCCCACACACGCATATGAAACCCATTGGACTTGCGTTGCCACCGCTAACCCGTTTTGGCCTCTTACAGTCAAACCCAGTACGCGTGTCCCGTCCTCGACATGGGTCGAGCCCAATAAGATACATATGGGTTACTGGTTGAAATGGACCCCACAAGCTACCCACCTAAGCTTGTCCCTTTTCTAGTGCATCCCACTTAACCCTTTAATCATGTTTAATTACATGTTTCCACTTGGTTAAGTATTCTAATCGTATTTTCTATTGCCACCCAAGGCAACCCACTAGATTTCCACATGCCACCCAAGGCACTCACTTGATTTCCACATGCCACCCAAGGCACCCACTTAAGCCCTCAAGCCCCACTACATGCTTATCTAGTTAAGTGTTTCTTAACTGATCAAGAACGTAACCTTTGTAAAGACCTCTCACATTAGACTATCTTTTATGGCAGCTGGATTTGCCGGTTGGGTCCGGGCAGCCTTACGCCATAACCGAGTCTAACCTCGTGTCTTTACACTTGTCACGTATTTAGTTTATGCCTAAGACCTCTCACATTGGGCCAATCATTTGTAGCTACTGGATTTGCCGGTCGGGTCCCGGCAGTCTTATGCTACAAAAGGGTCCAACCTCGTGTCTTAGTCGATTAATTACACCTAATTAATCGCCCCCATATTTTGAATTAATTTTCCCTAATTAATTCCAATTTATTGATGTACATAATTGACTCAATTATGTCCATCCACTTATGGTATGCAACATCATACCAATTTCACCACAGTTTTGTTAACATGAATATTAACCCCATCGTTCCCCACGTAATACGCTAACATGACATACTTAAAAGGGAAGATTCATCACAAATACAATGGGTTCTACCTAGCATAACATTAGCATCAACATGGGTTTTAAAGGTGTCAACTTGCATATATGACCATGGCATCAAACCCAACTAGCATAATAATCAACCCAAACTTGCATGAATCACATATGTCATAAAGAGGGTAACTTGCATAGATGTTCATGTCATAGACCTATCATAAAGGGATAAACTTGCATACTTGTCATAGGTCTAGAAAGGGATGAACTTGCATATGTTACTCACATCATATAAAGGGGTAAACATGCATATGTATGCATGACATACAAAGGGGTAAACTTGCACATGTATGCATATCATACAAAGGTGTAAACTTGCACATGTTACTTGCATATAATCAAACACCAAACTTGCATAGCATGTCATATATGAACTTGCATATAATCAAACACCAAACTTGCATAACATGTCATATATGAACTTGCATATAATCAAACACCAAACTTGCATAACATGGTGTCATAATGGATCAATGTTTATCATAGTGATTTGCATACTAGCATCATGAACATATAGCATAAAACTTGCATAACTAGCATCATGAACATATAGCATAAAACTTGCATAACTAGCATCATGAACACATAGCATATGATAACATACTTGCATTGATCCACATTCACAACCATAACCTCATTATATCCTATCATAATTAGTTTAGCAATTGCTTGCTAAAAGCATAGAAACTCACAACTTGTTGATTAGCACTCCTATGAAGAAGATTAAGTTGCTAGAGTTGATTAGAAGTTGATTTGAGAAGCTATCTTCCTCTTTAATTTATGGAGGCTCCTTCTAAGTTGCATTTTGACGGCATGACGACGTTGTATCCAATTTTAGTATGAATTAGGGTAGTCTTAGGGTGTATTTATAGATTAGTTAAGTGTTTTAGGCCATTAGATTAACCCTAAATCAGATTAGAGCCGTCAGATCTCGTCACTAGCCACCAAAACACAGCCCAAATCCCAAATCAGTGCACCCAGGTCACCTGGGCTCGACCAGGGAGGTCGACCCCCAGGTCGACACTAGGGTCGACACCCATGTCGACCTGGTGGGCAGGTCGACCCCCAGGTCGACCTGGTCTGGGCGGGAATTTTCCCGCCTAGCCTATATTCTGCATTTTTGAAATCTGTTTCGTTTTCTGATTTTTCGTGAAACTTCTAAAGGCCATATATCGGACATACGGACTCCGATTCATGAAATTTCGGACTCTATTTCGCGTATTTTTCCGAGACGAACGCAACCGCGAAACCCTTTCCCTTAATTCTCACGTCTGAGATTAATTATTTATCAATTTATGAACATCACTGTTGTTTAGAAATACGGGGTGTTACATTCTCCCCTACTTAAAGGATTTCGTCCCCGAAATCTCTAAGTCAAGAAGAACGTATCCTACCAACCAAACAACCATCTACCAAACCATCAAACACTGGTATCCATTGTCCTTAAACTTTCTAATGCTGGATGAACATATGCAAAAAGTGTGTGTGTATATGTTCCCTGTCTAATGCAAAATCAGGCGGCCTACTGATTCTGTTGACCTCCTTAATGCAAACCATGATAGTGCCATGCATCCAATATGTATGCGAAAGAACCCTATCGACACATACTATTTCTACATGTGTGCACAACCATACACCAAAATACATCATCCATATGATAACGCAACCATTATACATCCATTAATATAGCTACCTACATACAATTATATGCAATATGCAATATGAAGTGACTGAGCCGATCTAGTGTCTAAAGTGTGTGTATATGCATCCACGAGCAACCACTAGCAAACACTTGCATCCACACGCATCCATCAATAATAACATGTCTCAAACACATGTTTCAACCATAGGTTTACCCTATCTAAAGGTCAAAGGTACTAACGAGAGGACATACTAAAGATAAGATAAGAACTAGACAAACGATAAAGGAGAAGTTAAAAGACATACCCTCAAAAAGGAATGGGTACAGTGAACGCATCTTCGCTTCTGTCTCCCAAGTAGCGTTGCTTTCATCATCTCCCCATTGCACTTTGACTAGTTGAACCACTCTGTTTCTCAACCTCCTAATCTCTGACCCAAGGATGCGAGTAGGAGCTCGTCGAATCATCGCATCACGCTCTACCTCCACTTCTCTAAGCAAGCTCGGCTCTACCACCTCTGCGGTCTCATGTAGGCACTTCCTCAAATGTGACACATGGAATACGTCATGTACACCACTATGTCTCTCGGGCAAATCCACTATATATGCCATCTGTCCAATCCTTTCCTTAATAGGAAACGGTCCTACAAACCTTGGTGCTAACTTCCCAACGGACCCAAAGCGAACGACATTCCGTAATGGAGATACTTTAACAAAGACCATGTCCCCAACATCAAACTCAAGATCCGTCCTCCTCTTATCCGCGTAAGACTTCTGTCTGTCTTGCGCCGCTTTCATCCTTCTTCTAATCAAATCAATCTTTTCCGAAGTCTCTCTAACCATATCAGGCCCAAGCAAGATCTTATCCGTAGATTCCCACCAACATGTAGGTGACCGACAAGGCCTTCCATAAAGAGCTTCGAAAGGAGCCATACTAATACTAGACTGAAAGCTGTTATTATACGCGAACTCCACCAATGGAAGATGCTCTTCCCATGTACCTCCAAAATCTAAGATATATAGTCTCAAAAGGTCTTCTAGAATACGATTCACCCTCTCGGTTTGGCCATCCGTCTGAGGATGATATGCGGTGCTCAAACACAACTGAGTCCCTACTGCCTCTTGCAAACTCTTCCAAAACTCGCTAGTGAAGATAGGATCTCGATCGCTCACTATGCTAGAAGGTACACCATGCAACCGAACTATCTCTCGAAGGTAAACTGAAGCTAGCCATGGAGCAGTCCTCTTACTCTTCACGGGTATGAAATGGGCACTCTTAGTAAGTCTGTCTACCACAACCCAAATTCCCGTATTACCCTTCCTCGATCTCGGTAACCCATCAATAAAATCCATCGAGACGCTATCCCACTTCCATTGCGGAACTTCCAATGGGTGAAGCAATCCACCGGGTTTCTTTTGCTCCGCTTTCACTTGTTGGCACACCAAGCATCTAGCGACATACTCGGCCACATCCTTCTTCATACCGGCCCAAAAGAAAACTCGCTTCATGTCTTGGTAAATCTTGCCCCCACCGGGACGAATGGTCATCCTAGAACGATGTGATCAAGTATAGCCTTCCTCAAACCCTCATCTTGCGGTACACAAAGTCTACCGTCTCTACGCAACCACCCCCTATCGTCTAGGGTGTGCCTACTCAAATGGCTGGACGACTCCCCCCTTATGAGCCTCTCCACCAACTAACCAACTGTGGGTCGTCCCGCTGTGCCTCGCCAATCTGTCCCAAAAGAGTAGGTCTGACCTCTAAGGATGCTAGCAAACCGGGTACAAAGTCAACGGAAGGTCTAAAATCAAACATCGAGATAAATTCCAAGCTTCGTCGTTCCACGAACAATGGACTCAAGGACAACCTTTTTCTGCTTAAGGCGTCCGCCACCACGTTACCCTTGCCAGGGGTATACGCTATCTCGAAATCATAGGATGCTAAGAACTCCATCCACCTTTGTTGCCTTAAGTTCAAATCCTTCTGAGAAAACAAGTACTTCAATGATTTGTGATCGGTGAACAATTCGAACCTCTCGCCAAGAAGATAATGGCGCCAAGACTTAAGCGCAAAAACAATAGCGGCCAATTCTAGATCATGTGTAGGGTAATTTTTCTCATGCGCTCTCAACTGCCTTCCACCATAGGCTATTACCCTTCCCTCTTGCATTAAGACCGCGCCCAGTCCTGTCCCACAAGCATCGGTATAAACAACAAATGGCTTACTCCCATCTGGCAACACTAAGACTGGAGCTGTGGTTAAAGCTCTCTTTAACCGTTGGAACGCATCATCACAATCTACGTCCCATGTGAAGACTAGATTCTTCTTCATCAAGCGAGTTAATGGGGCTGATATCTTCGCGAAGTCCTTGATAAACTTCCTATAGTAGCCAGCCAACCCCAAGAAACTCCTCACCTCGGTAGTATTCTTCGGAACCTTCCAATCTTGGATGGACACTACCTTCGCGGGATCCACAGCTATCCCTTCCTTAGAGACCACGTGCCCTAAGAACCGCACTTCCTTCCTCCAAAAGTGACATTTAGAGAATTTAGCCTTAAGGCTATGCGCTCGAAGAGTCTCCAACACTTCCCTAAGATGTAGGGCATGCTCTTCTTCACTCTTAGAAAAGACTAAGATGTCATCCACAATGACCACCACGAACTTATTAAGGTACTCCCTGAACACCCTACTCATCAAATCAACAAAGTATGCAGGGGCGTTCGTCAAACCAAAGGGCATCACCAGCCACTCATAGAAACCATCCGGAGTCCTAAAGGCAGTCTTATCTATGCTATCCTCAGCCACTCTCAACTGATGAAACCCCGTGGCTAAGTCCAACTGCGAAAACACTGAGGCGCCAACCAACTGATCAAAAAGATCATCAATCCTCGGCAATGGGTGTCTATTCTTCTTTGTAAGCTTGTTGAGTTCTCTATAGTCTACACAAAGTCTGAGGGACCCATCCGCCTTCGTGGCAAAAACTACCGGAGCACCCCACTCCGATATACTTCATCTTATGAACCCCTTCCGAAGCAACTCCCCTACTTGCTTATGGAGTTCCCTCCTCTCACGAGGAGCCATGTGGCGCACTGGCAAAGATACTGGTTTAGCATTGTCTACCAGATATATTCAGAAGTCAATTTCCCGCTTCGGAGGTAAGCCCTTCACCTCCTCAAACACATCCGAGTATTCCCGGACCACTCTAACAGATCGCAAACTCTCGACCGAAGCGTTAAGCGATTCAAGATAACTTAGCATAATAGAATTCATGGGATTACAAGAGATCTCGAGAGTGTTCCCCAAGCGGGTCATGAGCCTAACAACTCTCCTTTCACAATCAAGAACGGCACCATTACTGGATAACCAGTCCATGCCCAAAATCAACCCATAGCCCGTGAAGCCCAAAACAAAAGCATCACATCTAAACTCAACGCTAAGTATAGAAATCCTCAAACCCAAACATATCATGGACAAATAAGTGGAGCCCCCAATTGGGTTTGAGACAACCAAGGGATCATCTACTAGACTGGTGTCTAAGTGCAGTGACTCAACTAATGATGATGAGATAAACGAATGCGATGCGCCAGAGTCAAATAAAGTACGGACAGGATGATCAAACAGAAAAACCAGACTTTCAACGGAAATATTTCTACCTCTTTCCTGAATTGGTGGAACCGTGAGAGCCTGAACTTGCCCCCTTGCCTGACCTGGTGCCATAAGAGCTTGCACCTGTCCTCCTGAGGTAGATCCCGTCCTTTGCCCCTTCTTAGGGCAATCCTTCACTAAATGCCCTGCTTCGCCACAGTGGAAGCAGCCAGTCTTCTTCTTCTTCCGACAATCTTTGCTTAGGTGGCCTGGTGTCCCGCAATTGAAGCACTTCTTCTTTCCCTTGCCACCGTTGCCTTTCCCACCCTTGTTTTGCTGTTGCTGTTGAGGTCTCTTCTGATCTCCTTTCTTCTCGGGTGCCTTATTAGCATTGGGACCTTTCTCTTCCTCATGCATGAGTGCCATGTCTACTAGCTTCTCAAAGGTGGCCCCCATAGGGATGTGAGTCATAGCCAATCCATGCATCGGTTCATTCAAGCCTTTAACGAACCTCAAAGCCTTCTTCTCTGGTGTATTCACCATGTCTATGCCAAACCTTGCCAACTGATTAAACTTGTTGACATATTCCTTCACTGATAGGTTTCCTTGCTTTAGAGTCAAGAACCTTTCCATATACAGATTTTCTTCCGCCCTTGAAAGAAACTTTGCCACAAACCTTTGTCTGAAATCCGCCCAAGAGTCCACTAGGCGTTCTCCATTAGTGACCTCCCACCAGAACGAGGCCTCTCCCTTCATTAACCAAGCAGCTAACTTGACTTTCTTTCCCTCTTCCATCTCAAAGATATCTATCAACTCTTCCACCTCCTTAAGCCAATCCCTAGCTTCCTCAAAAGTTTCTGATCCTTGAAAAGTTTTCCCTCCCATAGCCTTAAATTCCTTGCAAGTCTTAGCAAAAGTATCCGCGCGAGGAGGAGGAGGAGGAAGATCGGGTGCTACTGTTGGTGGAGGAACATTTGCTGGACCCGCAGTGGCGGCCCTAGCCTCCATCAACCTCCTATACCATACTGGTATCGCTACACCCTCCGGAAAGTTAAGATCTTCAGCCATGCTGAAACGAAAGAGGAAAGATTCAAAACGGAGAATTCGAAAGATAAAGATATGGCTATTGGGGATTATGCTTTTCTTTCAAAAACTTTTCTCTTAAAAGACATGTTTTTGAAAATACTCCTTCAAAAATGTTCTTAGAAAAATAGTTTTTCTAAAAATTTTATCTGTTCTGGTAACCTTATGCTCTGATACCACGTGTAACACCCCACACCCGCTAAGGTCACTCACTAAGGGAATGCCTTAACTTCGATGGAGTATTTTAAGTGAATATAGAACAGAAAAATTACAACAAGACAGATATAAGTAATACTTGAAATTTAAAACATTATTTCATTGCAGCAGAAGGTAAACATGTTTGGTTACATATCAAAAACCAACAAGTCATGTACAAAATATCCATCTCGTTAAAAACATAAGTACATAATCCCACTACATAACTAATAGCCATAATAGAAAAGATAAGCTGAGCTTTACATCACGGTCCAAGCTCCCAAAAGATAGATAAAGCAATCTGATCAAAGCCCACTAGTGCTAGGCCCACTCTGAGAACCTGAGGGTTGGGAAAAAGATAAACACAATGGGGTCAGACATAAGTCTGAGTGAGCCCTATAACTTTAACAATACAATCATTAAAGTAATTAGGGTATGATATAAACTTGGCACGGTAACGACTGGGGATAAATGACTACACTAAGCAGCCAACTAGACATAGGAAGAACTAAGATATCGGTAAAGACGCATCAACCCACCCAAGGGTAATTACTACACTGCACCACACCAGTCATTCCTACTCAAAGGTTGATCCCACCCATGGACTTAGAAAATATAACTAGTAGTTTCATGTACCCCTAGCTGACCACATAGGTGTCATCTGCCCCTATCTCCACTAGGTGTACCCACTACTCCCCAAGTGATCGGCTCCCTAACGTAGATACCGGTGCTGATCCCACAACGGGGTGTATCATTCCCCAAAGTGGCAACCCGATACCAACACTGATGCACGGCTTATACCTACATGATGCAACAACGTCTTACCTACCAGCCCGGGCCCACACACGCATATGAAACCCATTGGACTTGCGTTGCCACCGCTAACCCGTTTTGGCCTCTTATAGTGAAACCCAGTACGCGTGTCCCGTTCTCGACATGGGTCGAGCCCAATAAGATACATATGGATTACTGGTTGAAATGGGCCCCCACAAGCTACCCACCTAAGCTTGTCCCTTTTCTAGCGCATCCCACTTAACCCTTTAATCATGTTTAATTACATGTTTCCACTTGGTTAAGTATTCGAATCGTATTTTCTAGTGCCACCAAAGGCAACCCACTAGATTTCCACATGCCACCCAAGGCACTCACTTGATTTCCACATGCCACCCAAGGCACCCACTTAAGCCCTCATGCCCCACTACATGCTTATCTGGTTAAGTGTTTCTTAATTGATTAAGAATGTAACCTTTGTAAAGACCTCTCACATTAGACTATCTTTTATGGCAGCTGGATTTGCCGGTTGGGTCCGGGCAGCCTTACGCCATAACCGAGTCTAACCTCGTGTCTTTACACTTGTCACGTATTTAGTTTATGCCTAAGACCTCTCACATTGGGCCAATCATTTGTAGCCGCTGGATTTGTCGGTCGGGTCCGGGCAGTCTTATGCTACAAAAGGGTCCAACCTCGTGTCTTAGTCGATTAATTACACCTAATTAATCACCCCCATATTTTGAATTAATTTTCCCTAATTAATTCCAATTTAATGATGTACATAATTAACTCAATTATGTCCATCCACTTATGGTATGCAACATCATACCAATTTCACCACAGTTTTGTTAACATGAATATTAACCCCATCGTTCCCCACGTAATATGCTAACATGACATACTTAAAAGGGATGATTCATCACAAATACAATGGGTTCTACCTAGCATAACATTAGCATCAACATGGGTTTTAAAGGTGACTTGCATATATGACCATGGCATCAAACCCAACTAGCATAATAATCAACCCAAACTTGCATGAATCACATATGTCATAAAGAGGGTAACGTGCATAGATGTTCATGTCATAGACCTATCATAAAGGGATAAACTTGCATACTTGTCATAGGTCTAAAAAGGGATGAACTTGCATATGTTACTCGCATCATATAAAGGGGTAAACATGCATATGTATGCATGACATACAAAGGGGTAAACTTGCACATGTATGCATATCATACAAAGGTGTAAACTTGCACATGTTACTTGCATATAATCAAACACCAAACTTGCATAGCATGTCATATATGAACTTGCATATAATCAAACACCAAACTTGCATAACATGTCATATATGAACTTGCATATAATCAAACACCAAACTTGCATAACATGGTGTCATAATGGATCAATGTTTATCATAGTGATTTGCATACTAGCATCATGAACATATAGCATAAAACTTGCATAACTAGCATCATGAACACATAGCATATGATAACATACTTGCATTGATCCACTTTCACAACCATAACCTCATTATATCCTATCATAATTAGTTTAGCAATTGCTTGCTAAAGGCATAGAAACTCACAACTTGTTGATTAGCACTCCTATGAAGAAGATTAAGTTGCTAGAGTTGATTAGAAGTTGATTTGAGAAGCTATCTTCCTCTTTAATTTGTGGAGGCTCCTTCTATGTTGCATTTTGATGGCATGACGACGTTGTATCCAATTTTAGTATGAATTAGGGTAGTCTTAGGGTGTATTTATAGATTAGTTAAGTGTTTTAGGCCATTATATTAACCCTAAATCAGATTAGAGTCGCCAGATCTCGTCACTAGCCACCAAAACACAGCCCAAATCCCAAATCAGTGCACCCAGGTCACCTGGGCTCGACCAGGGAGGTCGACCCCCAGGTCGACACTAGGGTCGACACCCATGTCGACCTGGTGGGCAGGTCGACCCCCAGGTCGACTCCCAAGTCGACCTGGTCTAGGCGGGAATTTTCCCGCCTAGCCTATATTCTGCATTTTTGAAATCTGTTTCGTTTTCTGATTTTTCGTGAAACTTCTAAAGGCCATATCTCGGACATACGGACTCCGATTCACGAAATTTTGGACTCTATTTCGCGTATTTTTCCGAGACGAACGCAACCGCGAAACTCATTTCCCGTAATTCTCACGTCTGAGATTAATTAATTATTAATTTATGAACATCACTGTTGTTTAGAAGTACGGGGTGTTACAACCATCCTCAAACCGACGGTCAGACAGCGAGGGTGAATCGAGTATTAGAAGATATCTTGAGAGCTTGCATATTAGATTTTGGCAGATCATGGGATGGCCATTTGCATCTAGTGGAGTTCGCATAAAATAATATTTATCAATCCAGTATCGATCTGGATCCATTTGAAGCTTTGTACGGAAAACCATACAACTCACCTTCATGTTGGTTAGAAACCGGTGAGAAATTTGTGCTTGGACCAGATTTGATAAGAGAAACCTCAAATAAGATCAAAGTTATCCAACAACGGATGAAGGCTGCCCAAGATAGGTAGAAGAGTTATGCCGATAAGAGGAGAAGAGACTTAAAATTATCCATTGGTGACATGGTATTTGTCAAGGTTTCTCCGTTAAAGAGCGTGATTCGATTTGGTAGGAGAGGCAAGTTAACACCAAGATTTGTTGGTCCATTCCCAGTTCTCGAACAAGTCGGGAATTTGGCATATAAAGTAGAGTTTCCAGACAAGATGGCGGGAGATCATAATGTATTTCATGTTTCCCAGTTAAGGAAATTCGAGCACGACCCCGATGTGGCTATTTCACCTGATCAGTTGGATGATATCGAAGTAGAACCCGAGGCGGTTGGGAACCGCAGGCAGATTCGTATTGCCGAGCACAATACGAAAAAACTTCAATGAAAGTGGTGAATCTAGTCAAGGTTTAGTGGGGCGGGGATGAGAATGACTGTACTTGGGAGATAAAGGAGAGCATTAATGAGACGTATCCAGAACTCTTTGCCTGGTAAGGTTTTCATTTCGAATTAGTCTTTCTGCATGCTAGGATAGATTTATTTTGTTTGTTTTGCATGTTTGATTGTTGTATATGGCTGATAGGCATGCGGGATCCATTATTTGTTTCTTATTTGAGGAATTTCGGGGTCGAAATTTCTTAAAGGGGGGGGGGGAGTGTAACAACCCGGATTCTTTGTATGGAAGGATCATAGAATATTTATTTCTTTTTCATATGAGGTCGTATAGTCGTGTAACTTTGGGGGATGACTATTGGGGTCATTTCCTATGTTCATGATTTTTTTCGATTTTTAAATGACTGTTTTGCCCCTAGCTGATCTTGTCTCGGCCATAACTTTTGATTGGTAAGGAGTTTTGACTTGAAATCACTTTCATTAGATTCAGATGATGGTTTACAATTACATAGAGTGGTCACATTAGCCAAACAGACTCACCGTTTGGAAGATATGGCTGAAACAAAGTTTAGAAGGTGAAAAACTGCTTAAGTTGGCTGATTTGGGTAATTAGCAAATGGGCCCATAACCTATTTCGGGATTAGGGTTATTGGGAGGCTGAAATGAGTTAGGTTTTCATTCTATTTCAGTTTCCTAGCCGCCATTTACCTTTTAGAAACCCTAACAATGGCCTCAACCTTCTAATTTCATCCTAAATCGCTCTCTAATTGAGGATTAAGCTAATCAACATCAAATCAAGACAAATCGACACCAAATCAGAGTTGGAGCTGCTTTGTTGCATAGGAAAATGCCCCAAATCAGAGATAGTTTCAGATCTGTGTTTTATTTGTGGCTAAGGTGAGTGATTTGCATTGTTTTTCACAAATTACGACTAATTAGGGGTGATTAGTGATAATTAGTGAAATCATAACTCAGAAAAATTTGTAAAATTCTAAAATATTATTTTAGGCCTCTGATATAAATTAGGGCTAATTTGGATAAGTTTTTCTAATTATATGCTTAAACATGATTAAGGGGGATTAAGGGGAAAATATGGGTTTTGAGTATGTTTGATCCATTTTAACATATCATATTGTTGTTTTGGTGTTTGTGGTTGATTATACATGTTGCTATGACTGTATGGTATGCTTTGTGATTGATTAGAAAAGTTAGAATGGTCGAAAACGCCGTCGTATGGCGTAAAACAGTTGTTGGAAGAGTTGCAGGAAATTGGGCAGGAACCGGATCGGATCGCCTCCTTCTCTGAACCGAACCGTTCGTGATTCACGAAGATGATACGAACCGATCTCCAGGAGCTCACAAGTCGATCCACTTACATCTGAAGTTCTCCGACCCGCTTGCGTCAGAATTTCCCCGACCCGAACCGTCTGCCTCTGAACCACTTGCCTTAAACCGGTGGGGACCTGAACCATTGGAGATGTATCACGAGCCGCCTCCTCCGAACCGAGTCGAGTTGGAGTCATAAACCAGAGTACACACATGAACTGTATGGGGATCACGACCCGAACCGGAGCGTGCGACCGAACCAATGCACCACGAGTGGACTGTCACGACCGACCCAATGCTTAGGGAGGAGTATCCGAACCGAGCCACTTCAGGGAGTCCGATCCGAAGCAAAGTGAAGAAAATGGACCGAACCGATCCGGAGAAGACCAAACCCAAGATGCAAAGATAGTCCAAATGGGAAGTAGAACTCAGCATCTGGATGGGAACCAATGAGTCAATTTCATGATTGGGATTTGCTGCGGGATGTGTGCTAAGGGGTTATCGATGTCCATAACTTTGATTCACCACCGAGACGGATGTTACTTTACGGATCAGTGCAGTGGGGTGGCTATTACTCCATGGGGTAGAGTGATCGTAGCATGGCTATGAGCCAATGCAGTGAAGTCGTCATGACTTCATGGGGGCAGAGTAGACATAGCAAGGACTAGTGGCTATGGATCAGTGCAGTGGAGTCGCCATGACTCCATGGGGCAGAGTGATCTTAGCAAGGATTTGGGTGATCAAACCGGTGGATATCATATGCTTTACGCACTGAGTGAGAGATGTGAGGATGGTTACTATGCTTGATTGTTTGCCCTGACTATGACATGCACACCCCCTCCCCCGTATCTTTACACTATATGTTAGTGTCACCTTAGAGTATTGTACATCTTGTTGTGCTAACTCTTTGGTTGCAGGTCCAGGTTCAGGTATGGTTATGTATGCCTATTATTGTTCTGTTTTGCTGCTTATCGCTCATGCCAGACTTTTATCTGATCCAGAGTTTTATGTCTCTTCTTATTACTCTGGGTACTCTTAAATGGGCAGACTAGAGACGGGTTAGCTGGTTGTGCACGAATAGTTGTCCGGAGACGAGCAGGAGGCTTACACGTACTATTCTCTATATATATTCTACCTGTGTCGCTGCTGGTTACTACTTTGGGCATTAGTAGTGTACATTTCCTTACTTTGCTTTAGAGACAGTTTTAAAAGTTGTAATAATGTTGATGTGGGACATAAGCTGCATTTTGGATTTTCCGCTGCTATGATGTTTAGTTTTTCAGCTTATGCGCTGTCTCTCCTGTCTTATGTCAAAGTTATGCTATTATTATATTTTATCCCATGCGCTATGAGACACTCTACAGGTTCCTTGTTAGTTCAAATTCCTTCCTTTCCTTTCTTTGGCGACCGTCCCGGGCTATTTGGACATTGGTACAACGCATTTCAAGGGAAATGTCGGCTGGTGCGGGGCCGACCGTCACTCCAATGATATCTGCGGAAATCCATCGATAAACCCTTACAAATTCGCAAGGGATTAGCGATAGATATTATTTTAGGTGTATATTTAATCCAACAGTATCATCTGACAATTCGTCGCTAAACCCTTACAAAGTAGCAAATATTGATTATATTGATATGTTTGTTTTTCTTTTGAATATTGATTAATATTCCAACATGATGATCATGGTGGGTCTTGAAATATTGACATCTTACCGGATAGGAGCATGCATTTTCACTGTGTCACACCATGCTGACTATGTTTATGTATTATTCAATGAATGTGTTTATATATACACTATTCAATTTTGCGCAAACAAATAATTTATTACACCATTGAATAGTACACATTTATGTTTCTATCTATTACATAGTCATGTGTAAACATACTTTATCACTACACACTCATATACTCATATAATGTTCACACACATTCTCACTCAGTTGTGCTCTTTATTGTGTGCTCCAGAATTTACCCAATCATCCACCATATCTATCAAAATAAAATAATATAGTAAAGAGGAAAAGAAACAATTTAAGTATGCAAATAATTAATTTTGTAGTTGCCTTAGTTTTTGGGTTGTTTCTCTTCATCTTTCATGACAGGATCAATTATACACACACACACACACGCGCGCGCGCGCGCACGCGCACACACACATACATACAAACATACTCGAACGACTTATAATATTTATAGTGATACACTATAAATAATATAAGGTCCGAGCATGTATCGTTGTTAAGGACACTTGCAAAGGTCAAGCCATATGGCTTAACTTGATGCTATTCAAGAGACTAGAATCAAATCAGCCTTAACAAATTCAAATGACCAAGAACAGTACATGACCTCGGCAAGCTCAAGTGCTCAATCAAAACAATATGAACAAATGACCAAGCAAGTCAAGTCATCCTCAACTATGGTGCACTTGAATATTTAGTGCACATATATGGGTGAAACAACAACAAAAACCACAAACAGATCCAACAACTCAAACAGAAGTGCAACAATGTGTAGAAAGATCAAATCCAACAAAATTGGTGCACAAAATTTTCTTTGGTCATCATAAGACAGTGTAAATTAAAGCTTCTTCGTAAATGACTTGATGTTCTTAGAGAAATATAAAACAAATATATGAGTTTTCATTCCCATTGTATAGATATGCTCACAAATGTAAAGGATATGTCTAGACACCACATGAACAAATAAACTGATTTTTCTATTATGTTACACATGAATGTATAGTGCAGTGTTGCATACACTCAGTGTAGGCCCTGCACATAGTGGTTCGCTAGGCAAAAAAAAAAAATAGTGTGGCCCCTTATACATGTGTAAAACAACAAAACAAAATTAAAAGTCAATGGATAAAAAATAATAGAAGCATGAAGCTGGCAGGATTTGATCTCGGGTCACATGGCACAGATGCAACACTAACAACCACTCAACCACAACCATTTCTCATTTACGAAACAAATATCAGTTTTAATTATACAGTTCTTAAGTTTGAGGCCCCTCACCATCTTTTTCCTCCTTCACCTCAGCCCGAGGCCCTAGGCGACCGCCTTCCCGGCCTATGCCCAGGGTCGGGCCTGTATGCACCGACTGAAAATAAATCCATACACAGCACATAGTTGGGCTGATATTGCCTAACATGCACTTTTTTTTTTTTGCATTTTCCTGGTTCTATACTCATAAAATATACATCATTGTCAACTGTCAACAACACTACAAAATGAACCTGAAGACCATTAAATCTTATCTCAATTTTATCCATATTCTATAGTTTTCTTTGAAATAACAATTATATTCTATAGTTTTCTTTGAAATAAAAATTATTTCAAATTAAAAAACAGTTATATATCATCCCAAATCAAATATGCCTCAACTAGTAAGATTAATTGCATTAACCCAAATAAACATTTAAACATACGAATTATTCCAAGTTTACGATAAGTTATAACTTGTAAGTATGTTGCTCCAATAAATGACTGCATTGAATTATCTATTGCAAATTTTATGGGTTCTTTGCTCCATTTTGAAAGTACCTTCTGTGTTTTTCAGCAGATTTCCTACCGGAGTATTTCCGTTAAACCAAATAAAAGGAAATTTCAACTACATAACAAATGAGTAAGATAGGTTAAGGACTTGAAGCATCAACTAACATAGTTTACATCCTATGTAAATATTCAAAACTAAAGGAAAAAAATCAACTTTTACTAAACACTCAGTGAACCTCTGAGTAGTGAATTAATGACACTTTTCACAGCCTCAAGCGATGCAATTTAGCACCATGATAAGTGGTAAGACTAAAATAGTGATCACCTAATGACTAGATAGCATTTTTAGATTAAATCAAAGAGCTCCACTGATACCTCTAAGTAGTATTGATGGAGTGGTTCGTGGACATGATACTAATGATGGTACATCCATTGATGTTTAAAGAAGATCTTTAATAGAGAAAAGGGGTTCCATATGGAGAAGCATGGCATACATGTTGCTATAAGTGGGTATTTGGACAGTAGCATCTCCCTATATATATGAGAAGTTCAATCTATTATTCATCTATGTACATTGAAACAATAACATCCCTCCCATATAAAGGAAGACGAGAAAATATATCCATTTTATTGCAAGTCAAACTTTGATTCCAAGATCTGTCAAGCTATAACTTGCAAATAGAAGCAAAAAATTAACTCAAACCAACTAAACAAAATCGTGCTTTTAAATCAAATCATAACCCAAATAGAACCGCGTTAGAAGAAAAAACAAGTAGAATAAAATACCAAAAGGAAAGGCCAATCAGTATGCGACACAAGCTGCTTGTTTGCCATTATAATACAAACTGAGCTCCATCCACCGAAGTGAAGATGATGTTGTCGTTCAGAGAATCAAGCAAGTAGCCGAGAACTGGCTGCATCGAGTTGGAGTTAAATTTCACATCAATAAAGATTTATCTCCGAATCATCAACAGCAACTAGCATCTCTTCCAAAAAATTCGTGAGTTAAGCCAGATCTGTGTTCTCGGGTTCGGGTATGTTGGAGAGGCGTGGCTTGTTATCGAGTTTGGATTTGGAGGAATAACGTTTGAGGGTAAGTGAAGATTGAGGGTGTGTTCGGCGTAAGCAGAAGCAGAAAATTTGAGCGGAGATTTTGAGCGGAGAATGTTAGCGGAGAAAGTGTTTGGCGCGTTAATTGGAGAATTTGAACGGAGCATTTAAGCGGAGTATTTTATTTTTATTTTTTAATTTAATTATTTAATGATTAAAACTTAACAATATGATTAATGCAATATAATATTTCATACCAGTTCACTACATAATAATATTTCATACCAGTTCACTACATAATATTAAAACGAAAACATACAACAAACTACTAACGTCTGCGGAATCTAGAAAGATGATAACTCATGTACCCCATCAACTTCATATCAGGCAAGGTCTCAACCACCTCCAAAATAGGCCAGTCGAGATGAAAAATCTCAATAATCTTCCACTTGTCGACATCAGTGATGGGAGAGAGAATGGAATAGTATCGATTCACCGCCATGGAGAAACGCTCTGTCTGAACGAAGGCTGGTTCGGGAGGAGCTGCCCTACTAGATGTGGCGCGCGTCGACTACCTCTGTGCAGACTGAACTGGCGGTGGACTATCTGCGGCGGCCGGGGGAGCAGGGGGATCTGATAACTGTAAGTGTTTGCGCCAATGCAACCATCAAAAAGCTGGTCCTGTGCATGAAACTTCAGAGGTGGTTGTCTTCTAAACTTCTGGTACATGCGTGCAGCCCTATGCCACCAATCATCTGATCCATCCAAGCGGTCCTAGAAGCATTCCAAAAAGCGCCAGGTATCTGTAACAGTGCATTCCATGAAGTCCAGACCCTCTTCAGATTTGGGTCTGAGTCACCTCGTCCTCAAACATCTCATTGAATTCAGTCTGCACGACAGTAAGGAATCTGTTGGTTCCTCGAAGATGAATATTATTGAGGCAAATATCTATGAAAGCCTCAGTGCGGTCCACTGGCCATAAAGCATTTAGGGCATTGGAAGAGCCAGAAGCAAAAGAATGTGCCATTTGACTGAAAAAAGAAAAAATAGAAATAAAAAACAAACGTAAACAGAAAATTAAAAAATTTACCTTAAGGAGGCAGAAGGAAGCAGAAGCAGGAAGCAGTGAGGAGAAAGGAAAGAAGGGGGGAGGAGCCAACGACTCAATTTTGAGTTGTTGGCTCAACGGTCCTAAAAGGACCATTGGGTAACAGACGCATCTGACGCGTCTGTTACCCAATCGGTCCGTTTAGGACTAAAGAACGGGCCCTAAAGCTCTGAAGGGAGAGGAGAGAGGAAGTGTTGATTAAACCTAAAAGCGTCCTTTCGAAAGCCAAAAAATTGGTTTTGCGGCCTAAATGAAAATTTTGTTCTGGTGCCAAAATTTGATGTTAGAGCCAACAAAAATTTATATACCCTGGCATAAAATGTTCGATGTTAATTAGGTTAAAATTTTCAAAACCATCCATATTCGTATTTGAAAAATAATAATCTACTTGATATCTGAAAACTGGATATGAGTATAGTAGCATCAGCATCCAATACTTAGATGTTTAATCATATCAAGATAATAATTAATTTTCATATATTCTAGTACATAAAATGATTATCATTTACAATTTTATAATAGTAAAAATAATAATATAATATGCTTATAAAGATCAATATTTGATGCTTAAAACTATTTTGCCTTGCACATTTTCTAGTACTAAAATAGATATAAAATGAATTAGATTCTCTGTTTATTGGTTTAGTTTTATTACTATTGTTATTTAATATTAAATTTTAACTATTTATTGTAAAAAATTATTAATAATAATTAGATGTTAGTATTTTACTATGAATTTATTATAAAATTTGAATGGTCCCCAACCATTTATTATTAATATCCCAAAGAAGAGTACATTGGAACAAAACCAAAAAAACAAAACAAAAAGAAAACTAAGGCACAAGGCATATCAACCACAGGAAGCACGTAGACAAAACACAAAACAAAGCAACAACAAAAAATGGCAGAAACAAGACATCACATGATTCCAGCATTAACACTGTCTTAAAGGATTCCATTGTTGATCAAGTTCCATTCCATCTGATTGTCATCATGAACGACAATGCTCCCACGAAGAAGAAGCGGTATATTGTTCCAATGGACATTCAAAGAGAATATGAGAAGCATTTTCAGGTTCATTGCTATAGAAGAGGTAGTAGATTTAAATATCCACTCCAACACCGACGAGTTTAACCCTTGTTGACAGCGCATTGTATAAGACCTTGCAAAGCATACAGTTCTCTTTGGAATTATTGTCATTCTTCCATGTCGAGTTGTACCACCTACAAACGTTCATATCTTTAACTCTGTGAAGAACATTATACATTAGTTTAATTTGTAAATTCTCACATGACCAATTCCAAATTATCACTTTAGCCGTGGCATCTTAAAAGGTTGCTTGTCTAATCTTGCTCAAAGAAGAAAAATTGTTTGGTTGAAGGAGTTGGGTAGCCGAAGACTTCTGCCTTGAGTGATGCTAGCAGCTGTAGCATTCCTACAAATACCCGATTGAGAAATTTAAAGAGGCATTAGCTATTGTTTAAGAATATATCCAAACTCAAGCCAAGAATCATCCCAGAAGCTAGCCTTGATATTGGTGCTAAGTTAACTTTAATTGAAGGAAGGATGCAGTCTCGCAATTTGAAAATGCTTCTCCACATCCAACTGATATTATGCAGGGGAGTCATATTCCAAAAACACTTATCGGGAATTATATTATTGTTGGACCATTTGACTTAAGCATTGTCCCTATTGTTCAAATCATTGTCTATATGCCTAACAAAGGCTTCCTTATTCCAGATTAATATATTGTATATTCCAAGATCATTGTACCTTATTGGTTTTTCCACTTTAATAAAGGAGGTGGGAACCATCATACCTATGAGCTTGGTAGGAAGAATGAACGTGCGAGCTTGGTAGGAAGATTAATATATTGTATAATCCAAGACCATCGTACCTTATTGTATAATCCAAGACCATCGTACCTATGAGCTTGGTAGGAAGAATGAACGTGCGAGCTCAGTAAACTTGCATGGAGAAAATTATAGATTTGATCAAAATCAATCTACCAGCTTAACTCAAGAATTTTAAGGACCAACATTCAAGCTTAGCGACGATTTTTTTTCATAAAGAAGAAGATGTTGTTTAGTTGTTATTCTGAAAGAGACAAGCGACAACCCAAGGTACGTAGAAGTTGAATTACAAACCTTCAGTCCAGTGAAAGAGTTGATCCTATTGATATGATCATCACTATCTCCAGCAATTAGAATTTCGGATTTATCAAGAATAATTTATAGGCCATCCATAACATAAAAGTCATTTAATATTTTCATGATATTCTACAGAGTTTTATGTTGCGGTTTGCAGAACAATATCAAGTCATCAACGAATAAAAGAGAGGTAAGTTAAGGCTCGATACATTTGGGATGAAGTTTAAATTGATTCTTGTCAACTAAATCGTCAAACATCCTAGTCAAAAACTCCATAATGATGATGAATAGGTAAGCAGATATGGGGTCTCTTTGCCTCACTCCTTATTTACAACCAAAGTATTCTACGCGGACCCATTGATGTTAATGAAGAAGTGTGTCGTTGATGTTCAAGAGTAAATCCAAGAGAGGATGTTAATGGGGAAGTTCATATATCCCATGCTTCTGATAATAACTCCCCATTGCAAAGTGTTGAAGGCATTTTTGATGTTAAACTTTAGCATGTAACCATTGAGAAGTTCATGCGAGAGCATAACGTTATCTAAAATAATCATGTTAGGCAAGAAAGATGAATGGTTCATGGAAATGATAGAAGGCAGAACAGTTTTCAGTCTAGTGGAAATGATTATGGTAGTACATTTGTAAACAGTATTATAACATAAGATAGGCATGAATTCTTGAACTTCTAGGAGACTTAACTTTGGGAATTAAGGTTATGTTCTTACTGTTAAAAGAATCCATCATACTCGAGGTTTCGAAGAAATTTAGTATAGCATTATAGACATCATGACCGACTACATTCCAGCTATGGGTGTAGAAAGTTGCATTAAAAGCATCAGATCCACCTATAGAAATTTTTATTAAGGGATAACATAACTTCCTTGGTTTCGTTTTCACTAACTATTTTACGAAGAAAATCAAAGTTGTCTTGACTAATTTGTGGAAGTAAATGAGGTTGTATGTCATCAAGCCTGGGAGAGAAGTTGTTTTCATTACTAAATAGAGAATTGAAGTATTGAATGAAGGCATTCTCAATCCCATCTTGATTTTCATGAAGGTTACCGAGATGATCTTTAATATTGACAATATTCTTGTGGGTGTGCTTCGCTTTTAATGTAGAATGAAAGTATTTAGTGTTTTTATCTCACAATCTGGTAATGGCCTAAAACAGGATCATGGTAGCAAGGCTATGTGGGTTATTCCCATTAGGGTATGGTCATTCACTTCCACATAAAAAGTTGTATCATGGTATGGAGCCCAGGTATTTACTTATATGGAAATTTACTTTATGTGGATGTTGAAAACAAGCGCTCGGTTAACGGTTGGTTATAACCGGGGAATGCCAAATTTGTGTTGCCATCTAGCACAATCATCATATAGAGATGGTCCAGCCTTGTGTAGCCGAGTAAGCGTCTGTTTTCTTCTCATGGCTACATCCCTCTAGTAGTGTTCCCGTCGGATAGGAATACCCTTTGCCTTGGTCATTGTTGGCATCCAATTCACCACTACGAGCCTTTACTGTTTTAGTTGTATACCTATATGTCAACGTAATATTATGGGGTATTATGTTGGCTATGATTGATACATTTACTTGCAAAGTGATTTTTCTACACTATGCACTAACAATAATATCAAATGGTTTTCGCGTATCAAGCAATTTTTGGTTATCATAAGGATAAAACTCGCTCATTGGTGTGTGCTTGCATTGTGTGATATGGGGCGAGCCTTATGATAACTTCATTTTCTAAAAAGAGTTGCGAATTTTCTACACTGGTATTTATAAGGGAAAAACTCATTCTGTGTTTATACGGCATGGTCTTTTGAGTTACCTTACTCTAAAATATAACTGCTTTAGCTTCTTACACCAGTCGCATGACAAATATGGAGTTTATTGTTATTCCACTTAAACTTTGAGTACCCATATTTTTCCACATGGACAACCTAATAGTTAAGGTTTTGCAGATAGTTTAGAGTCATTTTATAGAGTAGATTAATGGATTTAGACTGGAGCTATATTGGAGCATTTGTATTCTTCCATTGTACTTGTATATTTTATTTACTCTAATATTTATATATATATTTGTAACTTTGATGTAAAATTATTGTCTTGTAATAAAAGTTCGTTTTATTTCCGTTCTGATGTGTTACTACCCATAAATAATATGTCTTTGAGAACATTTCGAATTTGTTTAATTATCGACTTGAAGCGGTCAAAAAGGAGGGTCGTTACAGATTCATTCACATTCAGTATAAAGGTGTCATCATCAAAAAAGAAAGATTGTTAGATTCTAGATTTTGATAATCGAAAAGCAAGCTACTCAAAGACAAAGATGATGAAGAAACAATAGACATTCAGAAATCTTCAACAATGAATATGAAGATGAAGACAAAGCTTAAAGAATTCAAGTATGAGATTACATATATATTAAAAGTCTATGTTAGTAGATTATAATTGTTAAAATCGATAATCTAGTTGTTCATATGCACAAATATTCACCACAAAAAGTTTTCAAAACCAACTTTTTAATCAAAAACCTATAGCACAAAATATACCCGAATTAATCAGAGTGGATCATTCCACGGTCGGGTCGGGTCGTGATAGCTCTCCACGGTCAGGTCGGGTCATGATAGCTCTCCACGATCGGGTCGGATCTGAGCTTCAGGTGCGAGCAGTCCTCCAGCTGGTGGTCTTCACATTCACGATCGGGTCGGTTCGGATGGGGGGGGATCCGACCCGGTTCTGGGTCATTTCCTGCAACTTTTCCTGTGACTGTTTTACGCTATACGACGGCGTTTTCGACTATTCTAACTGTTCTAATCAATCACAAAGCATACCATACGGTCATAGCAACATATAGAATTGACCACAAACGCCAAAACAACAATTTGATATGTCAAAATGGATCAAATCTACCCAAAACCCATATTTTCCCTTTAAGCATGTTTAGCGATCACTAATGATAAGATTAACAAAACTTAACCAAATTAACTCAAACTTCTAACAGAGGCTTAAAATAATATTTAAGAATTTTTAAACATTTTTTCCATATTTTTGACATGCATAATTTCGTTAATTAACACTAATCACCCTAATTAGCTGTAATTAGTGTAAAAACAATGCTAATCACTCACCTTTGCCACAATTAAAACTTTCAGAATTGAAACTCCTCTGATTTTGGCAAATACCAATGTCTAACAGCAGCTCTAACTCTGAAATGGTGCTATTTCTCCTTGATTTGATGTTGCTAAGCTTAATCCTTGATTAGAGAGCGATTTGGGATGAAATTAAAAGGTGGAGGCCATTGTTAGGGTTCCTAAGAGGTAAATGGCAGCTAGAAAACTGAAATAGAATGAAAACCTAACTCGTTTCAACCTCCCGATAACCATAATCTCGAAATGGGTTATGGGCCCATTCACTAATCATCTCATTTGGCTCGGTTAAGCAGTTTTTCACCTTCTAAACCTTATTTCGTCCATATCTCCCAAACGGTAAGGCCATTATTCACATATGTCAACTCTACAGAAAGGTAAATCATCATCCAGATCTAATGGAAGTGGTTTCAGGTCAAAATTCCTTACCAATCAAAAGTTATGGCCAAAACAATATCATCTAGGGGCAAAACGGTCATTTAAAAATCGGCAAAAATCATGAACATGGGAAATGACCCCAATAGTCATCTCCCAAAGTTACATGACCATACGACTTCGTATGTGAAAGAAATAAATATTCTACGATCCTTCGATGCGTAGAATGCGGGTCGTTACATTCTCCCATCCCTTAAGAAATTTCGCCCCCGAAATTCCTTAACTAAGAAACAAGCAAAGGATCCCTCATGCCTACCAACCATTCACAACAATCAAACATACAAAAACAAACAAACAAGTCTATCCTAGCATGCGGAAAACTAAGTCGCAATTAAAATCTTACCAGGCAAAGAGTTCTGGATACGTCCTCCTTATATTCTCCTATGTTTCCCAAGTACAGTCTTTCTCGTTCTCGCCCCACTGAACTTTGACTAGATCCACCGCTTTCCTTCGAAGTTGCTCCGTATCATGCTCGACAATACGATTCGGCTTGCGGTTCCCTACCGCCTCGGGTTCTACTTCGATATCATCCAACTGATCAGGTGAAATAGTCATATCGGGGTCGTGCACGAATATTCTTAACTGGGAAACATGAAATACATTATGGACTCCTGCCATCTTTTCTGGTAATTCAACTTTATATGCCAAATTCCCAATTTTCTCGAGAACTGGGAATGGACCAACAAATCTTAGTGTTAACTTGCCTCTCCTACCAAATCGTATCACGCTCTTTAATGGAAAAATCTTAACAAAAACCAAGTCACCAATGGAGAATTTTAAGTCTCTCCTCCTCTTATTAGCATAACTCTTTTGAATATCTTAGGCAGCCTTCATTCGTTGTCGGATAACTTTGATCTTATCTGAGGTTTCTCTTATCACATCTGGCCCAAGCACAAATTTCTCACCGGTTTCTAACCAACATGACGGTGATTTGCACGGTCTTCCGTACAAAGCTTCATATGGAGCCATACCAATACTGGATTAATAACTATTATTATATGCAAACTCTACTAGATGCAAATGGTCATCCCATGATCCACCAAAATCCAATATGCAAGCTATCAAGAGATCTTCTAATACTCGATTCACCTTCTTTGTCTGACCGTCAGTTTGAGGATGATACGCGGTACTGAGGTGTAGTTCTTACCCTAGAGCCTCTTGTAAGCTCTTCCAAAACCCACTAGTAAACAACGGGTCTCGGACACTCACAATGCTTTTAGGTACTCCATGAAATCTCACTACCCATTTCATATATAGTTCCGCTAACTTAGCTGTCGTTCTATTCGACTTGACGGATATAAACCTTGCACTCTTAGTCAATCAGTCCACAATCAAAATGCTATCATGGCCCGATCTAGTTCTTGGTAACCCATCAATGAAATCCATTGAGACTTTTCCCATTTCCATTCTGGGATTTCTAATGGTTGCAACAAACCACTAGGCTTCTTTTGCTCAGCTTTAACTAGCTGGCAGTTCATGCATTTGGATATAAACTTCCCAACGTCTCTTTTCATCCCTTCCCAGTAGTAGGTCTGCTTCATGTCTCGATACATTTTGTTACCACCGGGATGTATAGTCAGTTTTGAGTGATGACATTCTCTAAGCACTTCATCTTTCAATCCCTTGACATCGGGCACAACTAGTCTTCCATTCTTTCTAAGCCATCCATCTCGATCAATCCCATACTTGTCCATCTCCCTATCGATGACCATCTCTAACTTGGAGATGATTTCCAATAAGTTAGGATCGTCCCTCTGGCTGGAACCAATCCGCTCAATCAAAGTGGGTCTGATCGTCAAACTTGCTAATACTTCTGGATCCAATTCGCACTTTGGCCTGAAATCATACCCAGCGATGTACTCCAGTTGCTTCCATATTAGAAACATAGCAGCTAAACTGGCATGTCTTCTACTCAATGCATCAGCTGCCGCATTGCCCTTTCCTGGTGTATATGCGATATCGAAATCGTATCTTTCTCCCAAGAGATAATGTCTCCACATCTTCAATGCGAACACGATCGCTGCCAATTCCAAATCATGGGTAGGATACCTTTTCTCATGCGGTTTCAGTTGCCAACTAGCATAAGATACAACCCTACCTCCTTGCATCAATACAACACCTAGCCCGGTATCACATGCATCTGTGTATACCGTCATCTCTTCATTCCCCTTAGGAATGACTAACACTGGTGCACATGTCAACTTTTCCTTTAGACTCTTGAATGCATTCTCGCACTTTTCGTCCCAGACGAAAGCTTGATTCTTCATGGTCAATTGAGTCAACGATGCTGCTATCTTGGAGAAATCTTGGATAAACTTACGATAATATCCAGCCAATCCCAATAAACTTCTTACGTCTGTTGCATTCTTGGGCGTAGACCAATCTTGGACTGTAGCCACCTTCGCAGGGTCCACGGCAATACCATTATCTGAAACAACATGGCCCAAGAATCTCACTTCCCTCCTCCAGAAGTGACACTTAGAAAACTTTTCTTTCAATTGGTGTTTACTCAACACCTCCATCACTATCCTCAAGTGTTCCTTGTGTTCTTCCTCTATCCTCGAATAAACCAAGATATTGTCCATGAACACAAGAACAAACTTATTCAACTGATCTCTGAATACCCTATTCATAAGATCCATAAAATATGCTGGTGCATTGGTCAACCTGAATGGCATGACCAACCACTCATAAAATCCATACGGCATCTGAAATGTCGTTTTAGCTATACTCTCAGCTTCCACTCTAAGCTAATGAAAACCGGTCGAGAGATCCAACTGGGAGAACACTCTCGCGCCACTCAACTGATCAAACAAATCATCTATCCGCGGTAGAGGATACTTATTCTTCCTCATCACTTTATTCAACTCACGGTAGTCCACACACAATCAAAGGGAACCATATGCCTTGGTAGCAAACACAACTGGTGCTCCCCACTCGGGGACACTTCTTCAGATAAATCCCTTCTTCAAAAGATCGCTTACTTGCACCCTGAGCTCTCGCTGCTCCCTTGGTGCCATACGACGAAGTGGCATCACTATAGACTTAGCATCTTTCACTAAATCAATACCAAACTCAATCTCTCGGTGTGGTGGAAGTCCGGTCACTTCCTTGAAGACGTCCGGATACTGGCCATCCACGGGCACATCTGACAACTCATCATGCAGGATGTCGAGGGAATTTAGAAAACTAGCCATTACCCCATCACTAGGTAGACCACCCAACGCTACCCTCCGCCCATCATCCGCTCTAACTGTCACCAAAAAGCCCTCACAATCTACCACCACCCCGTATCTTTGGAGCCAATCGACTCCCAAAATAATGCCAAATCCAGTAAACCCAAAACAAAGCAATCACAAGAAAACATACATCCATGACTCGATAAGACCACATTATGATAAATTATGCTAAGGCTAATCGAACCACCTATCGGGTTCGTCACTGCTAAAGGTCTATCGACTATCTCGGGTTCCAATCCCAACCTATCTACCAGGTCACTAGATATGAAGGAACGGAAAGCTCCGGTATCAAACAATACTCGAACAGGAATATCATAAACAGAAAGCATACCTTGAATGACGACATTCCTTCCTTTCTCCGCCGCAGTCGGGGAATTCGACGAAAAAGGAACAGCATTGATAACGTATGCTTTCACAATCTGCATTTCTTTAGGGGGTTGTGGACAATTATCCTCGTGATGTCCCACTTGGCCGCAGTTGAAGCACTTGCTGTCCGCTGGCTTTGCACGACATTCTTTAGCATAATGTCCCTTCTTGGTCTGATTCTGCTTTCTCTTGTTCTGAGAACCATTCTTGCCTCCACCGCTTGCCTGCGGTATCGGTTCCTCTACAGATGCAACCTCAGTCTTCGACTTAGGGTAAAGACTCTCTGACCTCAATTCTTTCCCCACAATCGATTCAAACGTCTCATCGATGTGGTTAATAAGCCTTTCCCCCAAGTATCCATCCAAACCAATTACGAACTTTTCGTTCTTCTTCTCGGCAGTATCGATAAGGGATAATCCATACTACGATAATGTATCGAACTTTGCAATCTACTCTGAGACTTCCCTACCATTCTAATTAAGCTCTAGAAATTTCCTAAACAACTCTGATTTCTAAGCAGCTGGGATAAACTTATCACTGAATCGGGCCTTAAACTGATCCCATGTAACTTGATCCTCTGTAGTAGTTTCCTTAATAGCATTCCACCAATTCATCGGTCGTCCTTGCAGCTGATGGGATGCTAGCTTTCTCTTCATCGCATCCTCGATACCTAAGTCTTCAAAGATACGCTCAAAACTATCCAACCATTCCTGAACTTCTGTAGCTGATTCCGCTCCGTGGAACGACTTCCCACCAAGGCTAGTGTAATCCTTGCATAGCTTGGCGAAATCGGCCCTTGGCGCCTGCACCGCTGCATCACCACCATTTGCAGCATTAGGAGCTGCCCTCTGAACATCCCTAAGCATCTCTCTCATGAGGTCAGTGAACAACGTCCTCATATCAGGAGCATTCCTATTATTAGCTCCTCTACTAGTACCCCTCGTATATAGGCTCATCGTTCAATCTGTAAGGAGAAAATGATTAACCATCTCTTCAGTGGTTTCAGTGCAGTGCGACTTCATCCTTAAATATACTAATAGTATACATATATATATATATATATATATCTTTTGAAAACCAAAATATCACAAATACGCGCTCTCATATACGTACTATCTCTCTCTGGTGCCTTTCCCTAAGTTAACTACGCAACCGAGCTCTGATACCAAATGTGACGGCCCGCCCCGCACCAGCCGACATTTCCAATGAAAGTACATTGTGCCAGTGTCCAAACAGCACGGGACGGTCGTCAAAGAAAGGAAAGAAGGAAATTTGAACTAACAAGGAACCTGTATTATATCCCACATCGCATGGAATAAAATATAATAATAACATAACTTGACATAAAACAGGCGAGACAGTGCATAAGCTGAAAACTTAAACCATCGTAGCAGCGGAAAATCCAAATACATCTTATGTTCCACATCATCGTTATTACAACGTTTAAAAAAACTGTCTCTAAAGCAAAATAAGGAAGGTACACTACTAATGCCCAAAGTAGTGACCAGCAGCGACACAGGGAGAATATATAGAGAATAGTACGTGTAAGCCTCCTGCTCGTCTCCGGACTGCTACTCATGCACAACCAGTTAACCTGTCTCTAGTCTGCCCGTTTAAGAGCACCCAGAGTAATAAGAAGAGACATAAAACTATGGGTCAGACAAAAGTCTGGTATGAGCGATAAGCAGCAAAACAGAGCAATAACAGGTATACTAAACCATACCTGAACCTGGACCTGCAACCAAAGAGTTATCACAACAAGATGTACAATACTCTAAGGTGGCACTAACATATGGTGTAAGATACGGGGTTGGGAGTGTGCATGTCATAATGATGTCAAACAATCAAGCATAGCAACCATCCTCACATCTCTCACTCAGTGCGTAAAGCATACGATATCCACCTCTTTGATTACCCAAATCCTTGCTATAATCACTCTGCCCCATGGAGTCATGGAGACTCCAATGCACTAATCCATAGCCACTAGTCCTTGCTATGTCCACTCTGCCTCATGAAGTCATAACGACTCCACTGCACTGGCTCATAGCCATGCTACGATCACTCTGCCCTATGGAGTAATAACTACCTCACTGCACGGATACGTAGCCTAACATCCATTTTGGTGGTGAATCAAAGTTATGGATGTCGATAACCTCTTAGCACATGTCCTGCAGCAAAGCCCAATCATGAAGTTGACTCGTTGGTTCACTACTGGATCTTGAGTACAATCTTCCCATTTGGAATACCTTTACGTCTCGGGTTTTGGTCATTATCATCCCGTTCGTACTTCAGTTCCATTCAGCTCATTCGCTGTCCAGACTTGAAGATCAGTTTGTGGATCACCCTCCTGTCCTCGGCTCGTGACGATGCTCCACTCATGACCCATGGCTCGTGACACAACATTCGGATCGTGGGACCCTCTGGTTCGTGATAATGGATGCTCCACGGATCGTGGTTCCCTGTTTGGCTTGGCTCGTGATCTGTTGTTGGTGACATGCTTGGCTCGTGAGGCTATCTCACGAATGGAGGGCTCAGGTCGTGATGGCTCTCCACGGTCGAGTAGGGTCGTGATAGCTCTCCACGGTCGAGTCGGGTCGTGATAGCTCTCCACGGTCGGGTCGGGTCGTGAGCTTCAGGTGCGAGCAGTCCTCCAGCTCGTGGTCTTCACATTCACCCTCGGGTCGGTTCGGATAAAGGGGGGGGGCGATCCGATCCGGCTCTGGGTCATTTTCTACAACTTTTCCTGCGATTGTTTTACGCCATACGACGGCGTTTTCAACTATTCTAACTGTTCTAATCAATCACAAAGCATACCATATAGTCATAGCAACATAAAGAATTGACCACAAACACCAAAACAACAATTTGATATGTCAAAATGGATCAAATCTACCCAGAACCCATATTTTCCCCTTGAGCATGTTTAATGATAACTAATGATAGGATTAACAAAACTTAACCAAATTAACTCAAACTTCTAACAGAGGCTTAAAATAGTATTTAAGAATTTATAAACACTTTTCCATATTTTTGACACGCATAATTTCGTTAATTAACACTAATCACCCTAATTCACTGTAATTAGTGTAAAAACAATGCTAATCACTCACCTTTGCCACAATTAAAACTTTCAGAACTGAAACTCCTCTGATTTGGGCGAATACCAATGTCTAACAGCAGCTCTAACTTTGAAATGGTGCTATTTCTCCTTGATTTGATGCTGCTAAGCTTAATCCTTGATTAGAGATCGATTTGGGATGAAATTAGAAGGTGGATGCCATTGTTAGGGTTTCTAAGAGGTAAACGGCGGCTAGAAAATTTAAATAGAATGAAAACCTAACTCATTTCAGCCTCCCCATAACCCTAATCCCGAAATGGGTTATGGGCCCATTCACTAATCACCTCATTTGGCCCGGTTAAGCAGTTTTCACCTTCTAAACCTTATTTCATCCATATCTCCCAAACGATAAGTACGTTTTTCACATATGACCACTCTACGGAAAGGTAAACCATCATCCGGATCTAATGGAAGTGGTTTCAGGTCAGAATTCCTTACCAATCAAAAGTTATGGCCAAAACAAGATCATCTAGGGGCAAAACGGTAATTTAAAAATCGGCAAAAATCATGAACATGGGAAATGACCCCAATAGTCGTCTCCTAAAGTTACACGACCATACGACTTTGTATGTGAAAGAAATAAATATTCTACGATCCTTCGATGCATAGAATGTGGGTCGTTACACATTAGTTGTTGTTTAACAATATATCCAAACTCAAGCCAAGAATCATCCCAGAAGGTAGCCTTGATATTAGTGGTAAGTTAACTTTAATTGAAGGAAGGATGCAATCTCGCAATTTGAAGATGCTTCTACACATCCAACTAATATTCTGTAGAGGAGTCATATTCTAAAAACACTTATCGGGAGTTATATTATTGTTGGCCCTTTTGACTTAAGCATTGTCCCTATTGTTTAAAACATTGTCTATGCGCCTAACAAAGGCTTCCTTATTCTAGATTAATATATTGTATAATCCAAAACCATTGCACCTTATTGGTTTTTCCACTTTAATAAAGGAGGTGGGAACCATGTATCTAGGGTGGATATTTCCTTTCTATAGGAATTTTAAAAGTAGATATAATCATACCTATGAGCTTGGTAGGAAGAATGAACGTGCGGGCTCAGTAAACTTGCATGGAGAAAAATACAGATTTGATCAAAATTAATCTACCATCTTGACTCAGAATTTTAAGGACTAACATTCATGCTTAGCGACGATTTTTTTCATAAAGAGGAAGACGTTGGTTAGTTGTTATTCAGGAAGAGACAAGTGACAACCCAAGGTACATAGAAGTTGAATTACAAACCTTCGGTCCAGTGAAAGAGTTGATCCTATTGATATGATCATCACTATCTCCATCAATTAAAATTTCAGATTTATCAAAAATAATTTATAAGCCAGCCATAACATAAAATTCTTTAATGTTTTCGTGATATTCTACAGAGTTGTATGGTGCGGTTTGCAAAATAATATCAAGTCATCAACGAATAAAAGAGAGATAACTTAAGGCTCGATACATTTAGGAAGAAGTTTAAATTGATTCTTGTCAACTAAGTCGTCAAACATCCTAGTCAAATACTCCATAATGATAATGAATAGGTAAGCAGACATGGGGTCTCCTTGCCTCACTCCTCATTTACAACCAAAGTATTCTACTGCGGACCCATTGATGTTAATGAAGAAGTGTGTCGTTGATGTGCAAGAGTAAATCCAAGAGAGGATGTTAATGGGGAAGTTCATATATCCCATGCTTCTGATAATAACTCCCCATTGCAAAGTGTCGAAGGCATTTTTGATGTCAAGCTTTGGCATGACTCTAGGAGAGATGTGTTTCCTCTTGTAACCATTGAGAAATTCATGCGAGAGCATAACGTTATCTAAAATAATCATGTTAGGCAAGAAAGATGAATGATTCATGGAAATGATAGAAGGAAGAACAGATTTCAGTCTAGTGGAAGTGATTTTGGTAATACATTTGTAAACAGTATTATAACATAAGATAGGCATGAATTCTTGAACTTCTAGGACACTTAACTTTAAGAATTAAGGCTATGTTCGTGTTGTTAAAAGAATCCATCATACCTGAGGTTCTGAAGAAATTCAGTATGGCATTATAGACATCATGACTGACTACATTCCTGCTATAGGTGTAGAAAGTTGCATTAAAAGCATCAGACCCACCTGTAGAAATTGTTATTAAGGGAGAACATAACTTCATTGATTTCGTTTTCACTAACTATTTTATGAAGAAAATCAAAGTTGTCTTAACTAATTTGTGGTAGTAAATGAGGTTGTATGTCATCAAGCCTAGGAGAGAAGTTGTTTTCATTACCAAATAGAGAATTGAAGTATTGAATAAAGGCATTCTCAATCCCATCTTGATTTTCATGAAGGTTACCGAGATGATCTTTAATCCTGACAATATTCTTGCAAGTGTGCTTGGCTTTTAATGCAGAATGAAAGTATTTAGTGCTTCTATCTCACAACCCGGTAATGGCCTAAAACAGGATCATGGTAGCAAGGCTATGTGGGTCATTCCCATTAGGGTATGGTCATTCACTTCTAGATAAAAAGTTGTATCGTGGTATGGAGCCCAGGTATTTACTTATATGGAAATTTACTTTATGTGGATGTTGAAAACAAGTGCTCGGTTAAAGGTTGGTTACAACCGGGGAATGCCAAATTCGTGTTGCCATCAAGCACAATCATTGTATAGAGATGGCCCGACCTTGTGTAGCCGAGTAAGCATCGTTTTTCTTCTCATGGCTACATCCCTCTAGTGGTGTTCCCATCAGATAGGAATACCCTTTGCCTTGGTCATTGTTGGCATCCAATTCTCCACTACGAGCCTTTACGGTTTTAGTTGTATACCTATATGTCAACGTAATATTATGGGGTATTATGTTCGCTATGATCAGTACATTTACTTGCGAAATGATTTTTCTGCACTATGCAATAATGATAATATCAAATGGTTTTCGCGTATCAAGCAATTTTTGGTTATCATAAGGATAAAACTCGCCCATTGGTGTGCGCTTGCATTGTGGGATGTGGGACGAGCCTTATGATAACTTCATTTTCTTAAAAGAACTGCACATTTTCTACAATGGTATTTATAAGGTAAAAACTCATTCTGTGTTTATATGACATGGTCTTATGAGTTACCTTACTCTAAAATATAACTGCTTTAGCTTCTCACACTAGTCGCGTGACTAATATGGAGTTTATTGTTCTTCCACCTAAACTCTGAGTACCCATATTTTTCCACACGGACAACCAAACAGTTAAGGTTTTGTAGATGGTTTGGAGTCATTTTATAGAGTAGGTTAAGGATTTAGAATGGAGATATATTGGAGCATTCATATTCTTCCGTTGTACTTTAGTTATATTATTTCATTGTATATTTTATGTAATCTGATATATATATTTGTAACTTTGATGTAAAATTATTGTCATGTAATAACAGTTCATTTTATTTCCGTTCTGATGTGTTACTACCCGTAAACAATCTGTCTTTGAGAACATTTCGAGTTTGTTTAATTATCGATTTGAAGCGGTCAAAAAGGCGGATCGTTACCTATTCATTCACATTCACTATAAAGGTGTCATCATCAAAAAAAAGAAAGATTGTTAGATTCTAGATTTTGATAATCGAAAACCGAGCTACTCAAAGATAAATATGATGAAGAAACAATAGACACTCATAAATCTTCAACAATGAACTATGAAGACTAAGACAAAGCTAGAAGAATTCAAGTATGAAACTACATATATATTAAAAGTCTAGTTAGCAGATTATAATTGTTAAAATCGATAATCTAGTAGTTCATATGCACAAATATTCACCACAAAAAGTTTTCAAAACCAACTTTTTAATCAAAAACCTATAGCATATAATATACCCGAATCAATCAGAGTGGATCATCCCTTTTTTTAAAGCTATGCATGTACTGCTATCACGCATTATATCATATCATATCATATCAAATTGAGTGTTGCTTTTGAACCATCCATTGAAGTGTGCAGTGGCTAGTAGGACTCAGACCTACCACTGAAGGACGGAGAATGAATTATTATTGCCATTAAAGGCGAGAAAATGATGGCTGCAAGTCGCCACACTCAACGAAGTTGGACTTCAATAAAAGTATGAAGCAATCTACATAAATGCAAAGCTAGTTAGCAGAAGTGTCAATTACTGCAATTAAAGCACAGAAAACATTGGCCGCCCTCCTCCTTTCTTCACCGCACATCAATGGATCGCCTCCCTTCACTGTTAACCATCATCACGCTTTTCATCTCTCTCCTCCTCCTCCTCAGAAAATTGCGGTCACCAAAGCTACCACCCGGCCCAACTCCTTACCCAATAGTCGGTAATCTCTACCAAGTCAAACCACTCCTGTTTAGGTGCTTTGCTGAGTGGTCCCAAAAGTACGGTCCCATCGTGTCAGTTTGGTTTGGCACCACCTTGAACGTGGTGGTGCCTAGCCCAGACATGGCCAAGGAGGTGCTCAAAACAAATGATCATCTTCTCAGCGACAGGCCCCGGAACAAAGCCACGACACGGTTCAGTAGGGATGCGGTGGACCTGGTTTGGGCTGACTACGGCCGCCACTATGTTAAGGTTCGTAAGCTCTGTAATCTGGAGCTTTTTTCTACAAAAAGGTTGTAGGCTTTGAGGCCAGTCAGGGAGGAGGAAGTTACTGCTATGGTTGAATCCATTTTTAAAAGTTGTTCTACTCCACAAGGTTTTCTTCTTTCTTTCTTCTTTGCTTCCGAATAGAAGCTTGAAACAGAGTGATGGTAAGGTCACTGACTTTATGATAACTAATACAACCCAAAATTTAGTAGTTTTGAGTGTAAAAATTGTTTTGTATGTTACTGTAAGCATCTGAAAAATAACTTCTGCCTCTCATAATAACTGGCCACCATATAAATTTAACTGTATTTTGAACAAATATTATGTTGTATTAAAAACAAAGTATCAGTTCTAGTTTCTCTCCACTTTCATGTGTCAAGCTAATTGCAGTAAATATATATGTATAATTATGTGTTCCATGAATGATTTATATCATGGTTATAGTTGATTGAGATAAAAGCTTTGCAGTAGGAAAGATCATGACACTGTGGTACCAAGATTGTAAATTGACAGGTGATGTCCAAGACATTATCTTTGGACTATTACTTTACAAAATGATAAATATAGCTGCCTCAACTCTTTTAGTGCATTTTGCTTTTTCTGCCTTTAATTTTTTTTCTTTTTTCGGTCTTTAAATTTTTTTGTACATCGTGTAAAAGTCTACTTTGTTTACATGGCTTAATGTTATTGTAGCCCTCATACTAGGATACCAGCGCATAGCAGGAGCAACCAGTGTCACGCTTTTAATTATTATGTAATTATATATATGTGCCCCAAGTTTTATCTTATAAATTTAATTTCTGACTTCTGTGCTAGGCTAACTCTTTAATGGATGCAGAATCTAGGTAGGTTACAATTTAGGATATTTTGATTGCATTTATGTAATTCTCTTGAATGTTACTCAGTAAGCTCTTTAAGATCTTAGACGCCTATTCAATAAACGTTTGAGGTTCATATATCTGGTCTTAACTTTTATAGGATCATTTAATCAGTTATAATTTTAAAATATAGAAAATGTAATGCTTACATTCAAAATTGTAGGAAATGTTGTTTTCGCCTTTAGAAGTGTACTCTACTGCTTCTAAAATCGAGTCACTGTATTTTAGACTATAACAATAATTAGTAACAATTCATATAATTCAGCTATGATCAATGGAAACGGCTTGATTCTTTGAAATCACCTTTCAAGCATTGCGTTTAACAACATAACAAGACTAGCATTCGGAAAGAGATTCGTGAACTCAGATGACGTAATGGACGATCAAGGTTTGGAGTTTAAAGCAATAGGCGTGGAAGGAATGAAATTTGGTGCATCTATCTCACTAGGTGAATATGTAACCTGGCGTGAATGATGTTCCCTTTGGACGAAGTAGCATTTGGAAAGCACTCCGCTCGAAGAGATCAGCTCACTAGAGACATAATGAACGAACACACACTTGCCCGTAACAAAAATGGTGCTAGACAACACTTTGTCGATGCATTGCTCACCCTTCAGGAAAAGTACGATCTTAGCGAAGATACCATCATTGTTCTTCTTTGGGTTAGTGTACTACTTCTACTTTCCATAGTTATAATAACTTTTAAATATTAAATTTTATTTAAGTACATGTGCAGGATATGATAACAGCTGGGATGGTCACAACAGTTATAACTGTCGAGTGGGCTATGACAGAGATAGTAAAAAACCCGCGAATACAACTTAAGGTACTTTTTTGATAGTAAAAGGTAGTGAATCGCGAGATTCACGCCTTCTTTCATTAAACAAAAAAACCAGTACAACGTGGAGTTCAGTACATCATACACCATACATACTACTAATATTTACAACAATATGTACAGACAAAAAACACATGCACGCAGGCATGGAATAACAGCAGCAAATACACATAAAACAGACCCAAAATAGACATAATATACATCTTACATCCCCATCATAGCTAAAGTACCTTGCTGCCAAAAGCCAAAAAGAAGAAACATCATGGTGCAACAGCATCAGTCTCGCCTACCACGAGCACGGTCCATAACACGCGCACCAATGGTATCAACAAACTTTATCTCTTCGTTGCCTGACCAATGAGAAACAAATTTAAGGATGTTGTAAATGACGGAACTAGGTGATTTCATTTTACATTTAAACTTGCGAGAGTTTCTTTCATGCCATAAGATCCACACATAAGCAAAATTCAAAACAGTAAACAGGTGTCACATAGGTGAAACAGGAAGGGAATCATAAATGGTGTGCCAAAAGTGAAATTGGTCCTCGATGAAGCAAGACTAGTCCAAGCAAATATTAAGGCTGACCAAGCATTTCGTCCAAATATAGAAGGCAAAATCACATTCAACAAACAAGTGCAGGTAAGTTTCATCATTATTAGCGCAGAAGACGCAGCCACCTTTTATATGAACACCTTTTTGGCGAAGTCTCAACGTCGTGTTTAATCTATTGTGCATGATCGTCCACATATGAATTTTAACCTTAGTAGGTATCTCTTTAAAGCTCCACATGGAATCAAAGCCAACAAAACTTCTGCTTGCAAAGTTCATCATGTTGTAAAGCTGGCATACGCGAAAGGATTTGCTATTTCCATTAATCTTCCAGACAAACTCATCATCCTCATTTTCAGAAAGTTGAATAGCATCAAGCAAACGAATCAAGTAACTCAATTGAATCAGCGCATTACCAGCCAAGAGACGACAAAAAGTGAGTCTCCATCTGAAATTGACTCCATTACCGTTATACATTTCGTATACCGTATGATTCTTGTTGCAAGCAATATCGTATAGGTCATCAAACTCAACTTTCAGTGGAATGGGAAGCAACCAACAGTCAAGCCAAAATGAAGTATTGCGTCCGTTCTTTATTTGTATGCCCATGCCAATTTTCATCTAGTGTACATTCGACATAACACCCCGCCAGAAAACTGAACAGTGAGAGGCATTCACATTCCAATCAAATCGTCCTCCATAGCAAGTGTTTAGTATCCACTCTTTCCAAAGAACCTTTTTGTCACTTAACATCGTCCACAACCATTTGCAAAGTAGTGCTGAGTTCATGTTTCTCAAGTTTAAAACTCCAAGGCCACCCCGATCTTTTGATTTACAAACCTGATCCCACGACACGAGACAACATACTTTGTGTGTGTCTTTAGTTCCAGTCCAGAAGAAGTTGCGACGAACAGCATCAATTTTTTCAATCACCCATCCTGGACAGGAGTAAAAAGAGAGCCAGTACAAAGGAATAGCTGAAAGAACCGAATTCACCAACACCATTCTACCAGCCTTAGATAAGCAGTTTCCTTTCCATCTCGCCAGCCTCCGATCCACCTTGTCAATAACAACTTGCCAGTCTCTCTTCATCAGTCGTTTTGGACGAATGCACGCACCAAGATAATTGAGAGGAAACGAATCCGCCTTACAATTGAGCATCTCAGCACATTTCCTGTTTACATCAACACTACAACCCAGAATGTAAACGCTACTCTTATGAAAATTTATTTTTAATCCAGATAAACTTTCAAATGCATAAAGTATGAATTTTAAAGAGGCAATGTATTTGTAATCTGGATTACTAAATATAATAGTATCGTCAGCATATTGTAAAGAGTTGATACCCCCAATGATATGATCTCTACCAAAACTCTGAATGATGTCATTTGCACTTGCCACCTGAAGAATCCGACAAAAAACATCGGCTGCAAAATCGAAAAGTGAAGGGGAAAGAGGGTCTCCTTGTCGCAAGCCACGTTTGGAAACAATAGTGTTACCCACCACACCATTAACACAAACTTTTGATCTGCTAGAAGTTAAAATACTTTGAATCCAGAATATCCATTTATCAGGAAAGCCCCGCGCAAGATGCAAGTCAATGATAAATCTCCAATCAACAGTATCAAAAGCCTTAGCAAAATGCAGCTTTAAAATTGCACAAGGTACATTATTCCTATCTCTATGAGAGATGACTTCCTGAACAAGCACAGCTCCATCCAGAATAAATCTACCTTTAATAAAAGCCGTCTGCGAAATATTAACTAGTGCATCCATTCTCATTTTTAACCTATTAGCGAGAACTTTAGTGATCAACTTGAAACTACTATTCAACAGACTAATAGGTCTAAAGTCTGCAGCAGAGACACTACCATCCTTTTTGGGTATCAAAACCATATTTTCATACCCAAGCAAATCTAACCTCAAGGAGCCAGCATGAAATTCCTTAAAGATGCTGATGACGTCATGCTTGATCAAATGCCAGTATTTTTTATAAAAAGAATTTGGGAAACCATCAGGGCCAGGGGCTTTGTCACTAGGCATCTCATTCAAGGTCGCCAAAATTTCTTCCTCCGAGAACTCAGAATCAATGCCACTAAAATCAATATTAGTTGGGTACAACATGCTCCAATTTACATTCGCCCGATTTTCATTTCTTTCTCCAAAGATACTTTTGTAATAATCAGTAAACACTTCACCTATTCTCTGTTGGTCACAAATTTCTTCTCCATCCTTCCAAATGTTGCAAATCAGTAAACAACTTAAGGTACTTATTATTCTTCTTATTCTTCATAAGGTCCCACATCGTGTAAACAAATAATATGATTGATTGGGTATAAAATATGAAGGTACAAGAAGAGCTTGATAGAGTGGTAGGAGTAGATCGCATCATGGATGAAACAGACTTTGCTAAACTTCCTTACTTGCATTGTGTGGTTAAAGAAGCTCTCAGGTTGCATCCTCCTACTCCACTGATGCTTCCACATAAAGCCACAGATAAAACCAAAATAGGAGGTTATGACATTCCAAAAGGAACGGTAATCCATGTTAATGCATGGGCCATTTCCCGCGACCCATTGTTGTGGAAGGATCCATTAGAGTTTAGACCAGAAAGATTTGAGGAAGAAAATATAGATATTAAAGGGAATGATTTCAGAATTTTGCCATTTGGAGCTGGGCGTAGGGTCTGCCTTGGTGCACAACTAGGCATTTTTTGATTGCATCGATGTTGGGCCATTTGCTACATCATTTTAAATGGAAGCTTCCTGAAGAGATGAAGGCAAATGAAGGGGACATGAGCGAGGCTCCAGGGTTAGTGACTTACAAGAGTATGCCACTTCAGGCTGTTGTAGTGCCCAAGTTGGAGACGAACTTGTACAAAAGTGTAACATGTACTATGTAGGTAGATTACTCAAAATATTATTGAGTTTGGTATATGAAAGTTTTAAATAACTGTCATCTCATCTTTTTAAACCTGATTATTCGAGATCACCCATCCTCTTATTCTGACATGTATGTGTTTAAGATCTGTATTACTCAAAATCATGCATATGCAACATTATGAACATTTAAGACTTTCATATTTGGCTTTGTGAATATTATAAATGTTAATAAACTCAGAGGCATTCATTATGTGTACAAAATCTCATGAAATTAAAAATATGATGATACTTTCTTGGAAGTACATGAAATTTATAAGTCTTATTAAAATGTTCATACCGTAAACCATAAAGGCCGAGGCTATGCTTATCTGGAAACTTTGAGGAATAGTACCTTAAACTTTGTACATACCCGAGCTTATTCATATTCCTGAGTCCTTTTATAAGCATGATACATGGGAACAATACACATTTTTATTTTAATGCCATGCTTATTCATAAACAGTTAAAGCCACATATCAAGACTGAAGTTCATATTCATGTCAATATTTCAGAAGCCAAAAATGTGTGCGAAAGTATTAAAGAAAATCATTTTTTTGGAAACTCGTATATTCACCCGAAATACAAAGTGTATTCAGCATTTCCAAAACTTGGTCAATAGTCTTAAATTAAGCAAGAATTTGTAAATTTTGCCTTAAAACATGGATAATTTTAAAGCACATACACATGTGGACCTGGAAAATAGTGGGAGTGCTGCTGCATACATTATAAACTTCTATTCATGCAAACTGAACCAATATATATAAAGGAATATGTGTACAAGTTCAAAAGCAATTTGACGCATTTTAAATACTCCAAGAAAGTAAAGGATCTTCATATAGTGGATTTTTATGTGTACTGAAATCAAATGAATCTTAAACTGGCGTCTGATCAATACACAAGATCTAACATTTTAAAATTGCATATGCACATAGAGCCATATATATCTAAAACTTCCAAAATATACCACGGAAAAACCTCTTTTATGCAAATATGCAGGGACTAGAACATATGAAGTTTTACATCATTACGTGTGTATATATCTATGTTTCCGAGATTCACCTGTATATGAAAAATTACTGTATTGCTGGGAATGCCTTTCTAGAATCTTATAGTTGACATTCAATAATAAATAGTTGTACAAGACTTGATTTTCATAAGAACTTATTTTCGATACAACTTTGAAATTGTATGCTTTTTAACTTGCATATGAAATCCCATTTCCATATTCCTTTAAATTAACAACTTTATCAAAGTTATTATTCATTTAAAGTCTAGTTGTGCTTAGGATTATTACATCTACAAGCTAAAAACTTATCATATGCTGCAAAACGAAAATCGAAAGTTATATTAAAAGTCACTTATAACTGATATTCGTTGTTGAATACTATACAAGAAAATATTGATTTTGCAACAGAAATTTCCATCATAAATCCGTTGCCATTATTGATTTAGTGACGGATTTTCGATGGATATGTGTAGTCGACAATATTCAAGTTAGTAATTTAACGTCTCTTTCGCGATGAAAATTAGCATGAATTCCACGACCTTTTACCTAAATAAAAAATTTAAATTCTAAAATAATTTGCTAGAATTTTATGGAGGAATATATATTTTCCTAGAATTTATTTTGTATACAAAGACAACGTTGAACCCTCGCTAAGTACCAGGGAATTAGCGATAAATATTATTATAGATGTATACTTAACCCAACGATATCTGCAGGCATTTCGTCAATAAACCCTTACAAATTAGCAAGGGATTAATGATAGATATATTTAGATGCATGGGCGGATCCAGACAAGAAGTTCAGTGGGGGCAAAAAATCTCAGGAGAAGGAGGGGGGCCAAAATGAAACCAAATTTGGAATAAAGAAGAAATAAGAGAATATATTAGGATTTTCCACCCGTTTGAGAAGAAGAGGAGTAAATATGCGGTGCTCAAATCTAACCCTAATATTGCTCGAGATAAAGAAGAAAGGTAATAGGTTGGGAATTGCTCCAGTTTTTGCTATAAATCTTATTCAAGAAGATGCTTCAGTAGAAGAAAAGTCAGGCATGCGGGTGTTCTTTGTTTTTGAACTGTGTGTAATGTGTTGTTGTTCTTTTACATGTTTGAGGTTCTGTTTGTTGTTTTGTGTATATATTTAGTTGTATAAGCATTTATTTGTAATAAAGTACAAGGTTTTTTCAGAGGAAAAGAAAGTAGTTGCTGAAGACGAAAAGGAACGATGGAAAACGGTGTTAGAAGTTGCAAAGAGTGACATGACTGGTAAAAATAGCTATAAAAAAAATCTTAGTGGGTCAGTTGCCCCCACTCGTACTCGTACGTGGCTCCGCCAGTGTTTAGATGTATATTTAATCCAATGATATTTGCAGACAATCCATCGCTAAACCCTTACAAAGTAGCAAGTATTGAATATATCTATATGTTTTTTTGTTTTATTACAGTAAAATATATGCATTGTTCAATAAATGTGTTCATATATGAACTATTTTATTTTGCATAAATAAATATTTTATTACACTATTAAATAATAATACACATTTCTATTTCTATCTGTTACACAATTACTACCAATACACTCATTTGTACACTCACTTCCTCACACCATACTCATACACTCATAAAATGTTCACACTCACACACTCTCACAGACTGGGCTAGGTGCACTTTTAAGACCTTGGTCGGTTTTCCTTCTAAACAAATTCAAAAATAACAATATACTATTTACTGTGATACACTATGAATACTATAAGGTCTGAGCACGTATCACTATTACAGACACCTGCAAAGGTCAAGCTATGTGACTCAACTCGGTGAAGTACTGGAGACCACAATCAAATTGACCTCAAAAAATTCAAATGACCGAGCACAACATACGACCTCAACTAACTCAAGTGCTCAATCAAAAGAACATGAAAAAATGACCAAGCAAGTCAAGTCAACCTCAACTATGGGGCACTTGAATATCTAGTGCATGTATAGGGGTGCAACTGCAACAAAGACCGCAAACAGATCCAACAACTCAAACAAAAGTGCAACAGTGTCTAGAAAGATCTAAGCCAGCAAAATTGGTGCACAGAATTTTCCTTGGTCATTATAAAACACCGTGCAAAGCTTCTTCATAAATGACTTGATGTTATCGGAGAAATAGAAAAACAATATATGTGTTTTCATTCCCATTGTAGATGCACTCACAAGTAAAAGGAGATTTCCTAAAACCGTGAACAAATTAATCATTGTTCTATTCTGTTACACATGCATGTATAGTGCACTACTGTATGCACTGGCTGGAAATAAATCCGTATGCGACACACAATAGGCTAGTATTGCCTAGCATGCACAATTTTTTTTCGTTGCACTTTCCTGGACCTATACTCACAAAATGTACATCAATATCAACTGTCAACAGCACTGCAAAATGAACTTGAAGGCCATTAAATCTTATCTCAAGTTGATCCATATTCTATAGTTATTTTTACATAACAATTATTTCAAATTAAAAAACAGTTATAAATTATCCCAAATTTAAATTGCCTTAACTTATAATTTTAATTGCATTAACCCAAATTAACATTTTAACATATGAATTATTTCAAGTTCATGGTAAGCCATAACTTGTAAGTACTTTTCTACCTTAAATGACAGCATTTAATTATTAGTTGTAATATTCATGAGTGTTTTGCTCCATTTTCAAAGTACCTTATATATTTTTCAACAAATTGCCTATTGGAGTATTTCCGTTAAGCCAAATAAAAGGAGATTGCAATTACAAAACAAACTAACAAGATATGCTAAAGACCCAAAGAAATCAAATGACACAGGACTTGTGTCAATAATTCGAGATTGAAATATCCCGAGAGATCAACTAAAGACTAACCTATTAAACGAACAAGACTAATTTATTAAACGAACAAGACTTGTTAATACTAATCTATTAAATGACACCAGACTTGTGTCCATAATTACAAAACAAACTAGTAAGATAAGCCTATTTAAATATTTGAGACTGAAAGGAAAAAAAAACTTTTACAAAACACTCAGTGATTCAGTGACACCTTTAAGTAGTGATGCAGTTCACAGCCTCAAGCCGCACTCTAGCACGATGATACGTGGTAAGACTAAAATAGTGTCACTCAATGACTTAGCATCATTTTTAGATTAAATCAAAGCGATCCATTGACACCTCTAAGTAGTGTTGATAGAGTGGTCCGTGGACATGATATTAATGATGTTACATCCATTGATGTTTAAATAAGATCTTTAATAGAGGAAAAAAAATCCATATGGAGAAATATGGCACAAATGTTCAACATGTGGGTATTTGGACAGTAACATCCTCCTATATATAAAAAGTTCGATCTTTTATTCATTTATGCACATTCAAATAATAGCATCCCACCTAAATAAAGGAAGATGAGAAAATATATTCATTTATTGGAAATAAAACTTTGATTCCAAGAACTGTCAAGCTGCAACATGCAAGTAGAAACAAAAAATTAACTCAAACTAACTAAACAAAATCACATCTTTTAAACCAAATCGTAATCCAAATAGAACCGCACTAGAAGAAAAAATAAGTAGAAGAAAATATCAAATGGAAAGGCATAATCAGTAAGCAACATCAGCTGCTTGTTCACCATTATAATACAAACTGAGCTCCATTCATAGGAGGGATGTCGAGGTTGTCATTTTTGAGGAAAATATGAGTGGGACCTCTCAATCCAATCCCTAACGCAGCGGAAAGCTATCTAGATAGTGCACAAACAACCAATCTATGATCAAACCAACCTCTACCGATTCAAATCAGATCATAAACACAAAAAAAGCAATATAAAAGAACGATAACAATAAACTAAATCACACTGAGATTTATAGTGGTTCCACTAACAATTTGTTAGTGTACATCCACTTTGAGAGAGGGCTTTTATTATCACTAAATCGAACGAGTACAAGAGATTGATTACAGTGATCCAATATTCAATAGAGAATATATGTTTGTTGAGATAAGAATTGAAGAAACAATTGTGATTGCCAAACCCTAATTAATGGAGGACTAAACCCTTGCTTTGATGGATTAACCAAAGTCTCTCTTTCAAACCTGAGAAAATATCTTATATACTTGTGTAGGAACCCAGGAAAAACGTCCACAAAGCCCCTTGCAACTTCACAAATCAACCCTAGCTTTCCAAGCCCAAAATAAGCCCATAAACACTAAGACGTTGCCGGTTGATGAACAAACGTCCACAAAGCCCCTTGCAACATCACAAATCAACACCAAGTCGTGAATATCAACTATAATAAGTAATATCCGGATAGGCGCATAAACGCTAAGAATATCTCATCATACTCCTTTCCCTTTCTTTGTGCAAATCCCTTTGCCACTAGCCTAGCCATATATCTTCTGTCATCTTTCACCTTGTATATCCATTTGCACCCAATTGCCCGATTTCCTTTAGGAAGTGGAACCAACTCCCAAATTTGGTTCTTCGTCAACGATTGCATTTCTTGGTCCCTAGCATAAATCCATTTGGAGCTATCATTCAATTTCATGACGTCATTAAGGGCCATCGGTTCACCTTGGACTACATGAAGCGCATAGTCCAACCTATCACAAAAGATTAGGTAGTTCCAATCACCATACCTCTCAGGTGGCCTTATAGGATGACGGCCAACCCGAGTAACAATGTAATAGCCCCCATTTTACGTATCGAAAGATTGTAAAATATTTTTATTTTATTCCCTGAGGGTTAGATCATTATCATATTTTGATATGTTGCTTATGGGGATGTGAGACATGTCAATAATTTTTACAAAATTTGTTTGTGACCATTTTTCCCCTGACAGCCCTGTACAGGTCATAACTTTTGACTCAAGTCGAATCAGAGCGTGATACTTATGCCATTGGAAAGGAAATGACGATTGCCTTTCCGCAGAGTGGTTACATTAAAGATTTGGCTCAGCGGTTTGGGAGAAATAGCTGTTTTAAGGTTTTTCAATTAGCTATTCAGGTTTTGGGAGCCACAATGGGTTGATTTTGGAAGACCCATTAGTGGGCTGGTGGAAACTATAAATAGAGGGCGAGAGAGATATGGGAAATGGTTTAGTTTCTCTATTATCTCAATTGGTGGCCTATGTTCCTCCTTCCTCTAACACCTTTCCACCATTAAAAATCAAAATCTAAGGAGGGAAATCAAAGATATATACCATTGGAGGCTAGATCTACATCATTTCAAGGGCGAATTCATCGGATCGAGGAGTTTGGTTCGAATTTCTCGTTGTCCGGATTCATATTTCTACCGTTTTAGCTTGTTTTGGAGAATCAGTGAATGATATGCATCTCTCACATAGATTCAATGAAGTATATGAATGTTTGATCATGTTTTTCATCAAATTCAAATGTTTTATCATAGATCTACACAATGATAAGTCCATTTTCATATGAATCACCCTTTGATCTAATTTAGCAAGTTTAAAATCGTCATATGTTTATGCAAGTTAGATCCATAATTTTGTCCAAATGATCATTTATCATGATTTTGGTAAAATTGCATAATTTTGGTGAAAATCGTCATATTCATGTTGTTAGTGGTTCAATAACATGCTTATGATTGTATTGGATGTATTGAATGAGTTTGTTTCGTCGAATTTGTCGTTTGGCGAAGTTTTGGTCGAAATTGGAGTTGGATTGGGGCTGTACAATGGACCGATCGGTTAGGAAGGATCAGTTGTGGAGCGGCTTGGAGAACAAGCTAGGGGGAGGAACGATCGGTGCCCAGAGGATGGACCGATCGGTGGGTGTGTTCCGGAATGGGCAGATCGGTGGTGTTGTGATCCAGGAGGTCGATAGGTGGTGTTGTTTTACAGGAGGCCGATCGGTGGTGTTGTGTTCTAGGAGGTCGATCAGTGGTGTTGTGTTCTAGGAGGCTGATCGGTGGTGTTGTGTCCTAGGAGGCCGATCGGTGGTGTCGTGTTCCTAGAGGTCGATCGGTGGTGTTGTGTTCCAGGAGGGCCGATCGGTGGGTATTCCAGGGAGGCGATCAATACTATATGGTGCTCCAGGTGGGGGCTGACCAACCGGTGTTCTGGGGAAGGTTTAGTCGATCAGTGCTTCAAGAAGATGGGTCGATCGCATAGGGTTATTTCTGAAAAATTATATTTTTCGAGTACGACATAGCTTTAAAGAAAAGAGATTGAAAAAAAAAATTCGAGGCCAACCACCTGAACCCTAGCCGCAGCGCAGTGATGTAATTTGGCTCGGTGAGGGTGTGACTTCAAAGTAAATTTAAGTAGGAAGGTTCGAAGTGTTCGAAGTAAATTGGAGCATTCGTGTTCTTCCGTTGTACTTTAGTTATATTACTTCATTATATATTTTATGTACTCTTATATATATATATATATTTGTAACTTTGATGTAAAACTATTGTCATGTAACAAAAGTTCGTTTTATTTCCGTTCTGATGTGTTACTACCCATAAACAATCTATCTTTGAGAACATTTCGAGTTTGTTTAATTATCGACTTGAAGCGGTCAAAAAGGCAGGTCGTTACAGATTCATTCACCTTCACTATAAAGGTGTCATCATCAAAAAAAGAAAGATTGTTAGATTCTAGATTTTGATAATCGAAAAGCGAGATACTCAAAGATAAAGACGATGAAGAAACAATAGACATTCAGAAATCTTCAACAATGAACTATGAAGATGAAGATAAAGCTTGAAGAATTCAAGTATGATATTACATATATATTAAAAGTCTATGTTAGTAGATTATAATTGTTAAAATCGATAATATGGTAGTTCATATGCATAAATATTCACCACAAAAGTTTTCAAAACCAACTTTTTAATCAAAAACCTATAGCATATAATATACCCGAATCAATCAGAGTGGATCATCCCTTTTTTTAAACCTATGCATGTATTGCTATCACGTATTATATCATATCATATCAAATTGAGTGTTGCTTTTGAACCATACATTGAAGTGTGCGGTGGCTAGTAGGACTTAGACTTACCAATGAAGGACGGAGAATGAATTATTATTGCCATTAAAGGCGAGAAAATGATGGTTGCAAGTCTCCACACTCAACGAAATTGGACTTCTACAAAAGTATGTGCATGATAAAGCAATCTACATAAATGCAATGCTAGTTAGTAGAAGTGTCAATTATTGCAATTAAAGAGCAGAAAACATTGGTCGCCTTCCTCCTTTCTTCACCGCACATCAATGGATCTCCTCCCTTCACTGTTAACCATCATCACACTTTTCATCTCTCTCCTCCTCCTCCTTAGAAAATTGCGGTCACCAAAGCTACCACCCGGCCTAACTCCCACCCAATAGTAGGTAACCTCTACCAAGTCAAACCACTCCTGTTCAGGTGCTTTGTTGAGTGGTCCCAAAAGTACGGTCCCATCGTGTCTTTGGCACCACCTTGAACGTGGTGGTGTCTAGCTCAAACATGGCCAAGGAGGTGCTCAAAACAAACGATCATCTTCTCAGTGACAGGCACAGGAACAGAGCCACAGCCAGGTTCAGTAGGGGTGGGATGGACCTGGTTTGGGCTGACTACGACCCCCACTATGTTAAGGTTAGGAAGCTCTATAATCTGGAGCTTTTTTCTACTAAAAGGTTGGAAGCTTTGGGGCCAGTTAGGGAGGAGGAAGTCATTTCTATGGTTGAATCCTTTTTTAAAAGCTATACTACCCCACAAGGTTTTCTTCTTCAATTACTTCATATATATATATATATATATATATATATATATGGCAAGCGTTCTGTGGCACCCCAAAAATGGAGCACCCCAAAAGCCCCCTGATTTCCACCTCTCATTTATATTAAAGAAAAAGAGTGGGAAGTGAGAGAGTTAGTGGAAGGAGAGAGAAGGGGAGTTAGTGAGAAATGAGTGGTGGAAAAGTGGGAAGCTAAAGGGGTGCTCACTATTTGAGGTGCCATTGAACATGCCTCTACACACACACACACACACACACACACACACACACACACACATATATATATATATATATAAGGGTTCCGCTACGCCTCTCACTACAAGAGGAACAGGGGTTTCCAACGGCCAGCGACTTTTGGAAACCCCGTTGGAAGCCGTTGGTCAATCCGTTGGTATACGGATCAACGGCTTCCAACGTGTAACGACATGGGTTTCGCCCAGACCTAATCGATCGCTAAACCGATCAAGACCGTTCGATTCCCGCATACGCTAACTCTGGGTATACAACACATCAGAACAAATAACAGAAGACTTCTATAAACATCATAATAATGTTACATCAGAGTACAGAATATCAGAGTATATCGAAATATAATACACAACGGAAGATGAATTTACATAAATGTAAAACAGTGCACAACGGAAATATAAACTACACAGCGGAAGACTGTAAATGCCTGGACATAGCTTAAAGCTTCAATCCAGAATCCTGATCAATACATCTGCAAAATAAACTACTCGGCTGCCCATGTGGAAAATAGGGGCACCCGAGTTCGCAAGGGAAAATCAAACTACAGGTCAGTCATGGGACTGGTGTGAGAAACTCTAACAGTTATAATTAACTTATTTGATAATATGGTATATCACGGGACCACGCCGCTAACGCGGAACGGTTTTACCCCCATGAATACCAGTGTATAAACAACAATCAATATAGATATATGGATCTACTATGCATCAATCAACATGCAATATCCTAATCTACCCACTTAGATTAATCACTACACTTAGATTTTCTAATTCCAATTCAATTTACAGAAATTATTCCTTGGGATTTTATTCCCGATTTCTTATTTCAAATCATTTGAAATACATATCTAACTTTCTATATCAAAGTAGATTTCACTTCGGGATCTCAAATCAAATCGTTTGGAAATGTGAATTCCAAAACATAACAATGCATACAAACAAGTATGCAACCAAATATTGTGCTCCCCATCGACAAGGCAAAGGGTATGCACCTCGCAACTCGATATATAAATGTGCACCTACCCCACGTAGGAGTAGGCTACACCGACGATGCACCTCCCACACATGGAGAGTATACACTGCCCTCTCACCCATACTTTTAGTCTGAGGGTTACCCGAATCTTTAGCCACATACTAAATCATTTCATATCCCGAAGTAGGGAAAATCATTTCACAACGTAATAATCACAAGTACTTTCAAAATATAGTACTTCACATCAGTAATTCACGCATATGATTAGTCACTATTAATCACATAACCTTTGAGCTCGTACGTCTCAAAGAAGGGTGTTAAGCAAGAGAATAAATTCTCCGCCACCAAACAGATATATCATCAATAGCAACTAATCGAATATGCGATGAACCACAATGTAACATATAATACATTTCTAAATCATTTTAGAAATCATCGGGTTTTGGGCCTCGAAATCCTTTCTGTTTTATAAAACATTTTTTTATAAAACATTCCCTGTCCAAAATCAGGAATACATTTCTTTTCACTTAAGAAAAATATCATTTCACAATCATTCATGAAATTTGAAATGGACACAACATCGCTAAACACCTTATCGTCAAATCGTGAAGTGTTTCACAAGGCGTTAGCACATAGATATTTTCAACCCAACCCAATGCTATATGTAAAAGCATATTCTGCTCATAAACTAGTCGAGCACAATCCAAACAATCCATCAATCCAATTTGACATTAAATAGAAGGGTTTGAAAAAAGATAGTATCGACTTATATTCAACATCAAATCCTGAAACCAATAGATATCATATCGGGAATAACGATATCGATATCTTCCAAATTCCCATAACAATATCTATACAATCACGAAATCCAATATCGAAAATATCCAAAGATAATTTCAATTCAAATCTAATCCAATTTATTTATTTATAACTATTGGATTATTTTTCTAGTTAATAACTAGTTCATTTCGATAAAAATATATTTTTATCTTTTCAAATATGGAGTTTTTCATCCCAATTCTTCACAAATCATTTCTTATGATTTTACACAAATTATCGATATTTTTAATAATTTTATCAAGGCCCATACAGTCGATTTCCATCAACGGTCATCGAACTGCACTTACAACGACCTTTTCCAAATTTGATTTGGACATAATTCCAAATCCAACCGTTAGATTTCAAATCTCTAATATTCGTTAGAAAGCTGTTTTCGATACGAACCCAACGGTTCTGGTTTCAGGAGAATCCGACGGTCGGATCTCCCGTAATGTCCATTCGAAGTCAATGGTCGAAATTCGCGAACTGCCGCAGTGCGGCGCGTTCTATTCAGGCCATTTTATTATATATATAATATATATAATATATATTTTGTCGATTTCTATTTAAAATGAATTTTATAAATTGTTTTAAATTCGTTTCAAAAACAATTTCAACTTCCATTTCAATTCCAATTCGATTTCAATTCGAATTCATTTTCTATTCTATTCAATTCGAATTCATTTTCTATTCTATTCAATTCGAATTCATTTTCTATTCTATTCAATTCGAATTCATTTTCTATTCTATTCAATTCGAATTCATTTTCTATTCTATTCAATTTGGATTCATTTTCTATTCAATTCAATTCGAATTCATTTTCTATTTTATATCAAAATCGAATCTTTCATATAATTGACAATTTTATACAGTGTATATATATATATATATATATATATATATATATGTTCAAAATTATATTTTTAACAATCAATCCATTTTCACATTTCATATATATATATATGTACATATATCATTTTCATTTCATATATACATGTTATTTCACTTCGCTATATATATAAATTTCACTTATATATATATATATATATATATATATATTTCACTTTCAATATATACGATATTTTCACTTTCAATATATACGATATTTTCACTTTCAATATATATATTATTTTATTATCGATTTCACATCAACATCACAAACAATTTTCACATCACATCAATCAAACAAACAAGCCATCCATGGTCTGTGGATGACGGGTGTCGGGTGCTGCTAAGCACAGTCTACATCCTAGTATATATATATATATAACTAGAAAAAGAGAATTTAGAGTGAGGAGTTCTCATCAAAGCTATTCCAATCATCTCGACACTTCATTTATAAAAATCTTCATTGTTCTCGTCTCTTGTCACTTTCTTTGCCCGTATTCTCTACATATGTAAAAATCACATTTTTACTTCGCTATTCAATATATAAAAATCATATTTTTACTTCGTTATTCAATATATAAAAATCGAATTTTTACTTCGCTATTCAATATATAAAAATCGAATTTTTACTTCGCTATTCAATATATAAAAATCGAATTTTTACTTCGCTATTCAATATATAAAAATCGAATTTTTACTTCGCTATTCAATATATAAAAACCGAATTTTCACTATCTCTACCTTATAAAGATTATATTTTTATATCATTAACAAAGAAATCGTACTTCCTAACTGATGAAAATTTTATTCTTTAACAATGAAAACCATATTTTCTTCAGCAATGAAAACCATATTATTTAACAATGACAACCTATATTCTTCATATTTTAAAACGACCTTTTTATAAATTGCATTTCAAAAAAAAAAAAAATTACTGCTTAAAATAAATAAATAAACAAAATTTAAAGGTCTGAAAACTTACTTCGATCGGAGGAGGGGGTTTATGGTGATGGCGCAGGGGTTTCAACGGTGGCGTGGGGCTTGCTGAGAGGTGCTGCGAGGTTGGTCAGGCGATGGAGGCGCGCTGGCGTCGGCGCAGTGGGGGAGGAGTTCGCGGTGGCGCCTGGTCCTTCCAGTGGTCGACACGATAGGGTTCACGAGGTAGTGGGTTGAAGGGGGTTCGGTCTTCGATTTCAAGCAGGAGGGTTTCGGTCTTTGGCTGCTGCGGAGGAGAGAGAGGGAGGATGGGGTCTTTGGTGGTCTCGGCGCTTGAAGGGAGGCGATTGGCGATCGACGATAGGGCGGCGCGTCGAGTTCGAGATCTGGTTTTTTTTCTTTTTTTTCTTCTTATTCAGTGTGAACGAATGAGGGGGGGAGGGGCCAGAGAGGAAGTATGGAGAGGAGGAGAGAGGTTTTTTATTTTTTTTATTTTTTTATTTTTATTATTTTAATTTCAAAAAGTTGATTTTTTCATACGACCTCTAAACGAGGCCCACCGCCTGTCGTCTGTAGCGTTTTACCCCCATTCCGAACACAATGGGATATGTATCGTAAGCTGATTCGACCATTTCGATCAGTTTCCGTTAAAATCAACATATAACTCTATATATTGAATTTGAACGCGCATTTCCATTTACCGGGGTCACATATGAACCCTTTAAATCCCTGAAAAATATTTGCTAGCTTCGTATTGACGATGCGGTCCTAACAAAACTAGCTTCGTCGAATTCTGAGATCGTTGGAAAAATGGTCATTTTCCAGTCGATTAAAATCAACTAAAACTGGTCAAACGCGTTTTCCTTTGCCACGCTCACATATTGATTCGAAAAATTATGAAATTTGAAACCTAGAAATAATTTGACATCACGGACCCAACAAAAGTGGTTTCGTCGAGATCCGAGGTCGTTTGCAAAAATTCCATTTTTAAGGGCCTGAATTCCATAGCGACTATTCAGAATTTTCAACTGGACATATCTTTTGATTCCCGCAATGAAATTTCAATTTTTCGGATTCGTTGGAAAGATATTCTCAATTAGATCCTATTATTTTTGGTTTCACTAAAATCCGGTTTGTTTTGCACCCGGTACATTCATTTGAAGTTTGAAATCGAATTATCGAACTACCGCGCCATTTTCAATTATATTTATAATTATATATAATTATATATATTCTAACAACGATGTATATAATATATTCATTCGAATTCTATTCAAAATAATTTTCTCGTCGTTATTATTTAAAATAATTCATTTTAAATAATCAAAATTCGTTAAAATTGCCAAAATAAAAATTTTAAACTGGCCCAGATATTTTCGGGTTGTTACAATCTCTCCCACTTAAAACTTTTCGTCCCCGAAAAGGAACAAAGTTGAAAGTGGTTTGATTAATCAACTCTACGTTCGATCTGGCTTCCATTCTCCAACTTTTCAGTTTCTGAGAATTTTCAAATTCTTCAAAAATTTGGCTAACACCCTAAATTTTCGAAAAATTTCGCCATAACCTCCCCTGCACCGGGAGTCACGGGAAAATCCCGAAATTGCCATATAGGCCTTCTGATCTCAAAAAGAAAAAGAAAAAGCCAAGCGGCTAGCCAATCGGCTCATAAAATCATCATCACCCAAATAAAACAGTAAATTATGTAGTAAACATGTACCTATTTGTCGGGCAAGCAAATTTTATTCTCTGCTCTAGCCTCCTTGCTATGACCTGTTCAATGTAAGTACAAGTATATGCAAGCAAATGCGACCAAATTTTCAATACAATTCACCTTTTGATACAATTTGGCTATATGGTTAAAATTGTCAAACAAATAAACAAACAACACAAACATCAATCAATTAGTTGATTATATTTTCAAATATATAATTTTATATATTTAAAATCATATTTTCTAAAACCAGATTATATATATAATCACAAATACGTTATTTATAAACAAATAACTCTCGACTCATTCTGGAGCATTTCTAACCCCATCTCTAATGAGTCACTCATTCTAGAATGCTACTGATTCTATCTCTAATGAGGATTCTTTCATAGGATATTACTAATCCTACCTCTGATGAGTCTTTTATTCTGTTCTAACGAGTTGTACCCCAAAGATTTGAGTTTAACCAAAGCTCTGATACCATATGTAACGACACGGGTTTCGCCCGGACCTAATCGATCGCTAAACCGACCAAGACCGTTTGATTCCTGCATACGCTAACTCTGGGTATACAACACATCAGAACAAATAACAGAAGACTTCTATAAACATCATAATAATGTTACATCAGAGTACAGAATATCAGAGTATATCGAAATATAATACACAGCGGAAGATAAATTTACATAAATGTAAAACAGTGCACAACGGAAATATAAACTACACAGCGGAAGACTGTAAATGCCTGGACACAGCTTAAAGCTTCAATCCAGAATCCTGCTCAATACATCTGCAAAATAAAACTACTCGGCTGCCCGTGTGGAAAATAGGGGCACCCGAGTTCGCAAGGGAAAAGCAAACTACAGGTCAGTCATGGGACTGGTGTGAGAAACTCTAACAGTTATAATTAACTTATTTGATAATATGGTATATCACGGGACCACGCCGCTAACGCGGAACGGGTTTACCCCCATGAATACTGTAACACCCCACTCCCGCTATGATCACTCGCTAAGGGAATGCCATAACATCGGTGGAGTATTTTAAGTGAATATAGAACAGAGAAATTACAGCAAGACAGATATAAGTAATACTTGAAAATCTAAAACATCATTTCATTGCAGCGGAAAGTAAAACATGTTTGGTTACATTACAAAACCATAATAAGAGTCAAGTACAAAATGTCTATCCTGATAAATAAAAATACATAATCCCAATACATGAACTGATAGCCATAAAAGAAAAGGGTAAGCTGAGCTCTACATCTAGTGTCCAAGCTCCAAGAGAGTAATAAAAGCAGCCTGATCAAAGCCCACTCGTGTTGGGCCCACTCTGAGAACCTGAGGGTTGGGAAAAAGATAAAAACAACGGGGTCAGACATAAGTCTGAGCGAGTCCTATAACTTTAACAATACAATCATTAAAGTAATTAGGGTATGATATAACTTGGTACGGTGTGACTGGGGATAAATGACTACACTCCGTAGCCAATCAGACTTAGAATGAACTAAGATAACGATAAAGACGTATTTACCCACCCAAGGATAATTACTACACTGCACCACACCAGTCATTCCTACTTAAAGGTTAATCCCTCCCAAGGACTTAGAAAATTTACCCAGTAGTTTCGTGTACCCTAGCTGACTACATAGGTGTCGCCTGCCCCTATCTCCACTAGGTGTACCCACTACTCCCAAGCGATCGGCTCCCTACCGTAGATACCCGTGCTGGCCCCACAATGGGGTGTATCACTCCCCATAGTGGCAACCCAATACAACAAATGGTGCACGGCTTATATCTACACGATGCAACAACGTCTTACCTACCAGCCCGGGTCCACACACGCATATGAAACCCGTTGGACTCGCGTTGCCACCGCTACCCCATTTTGGCCTCTTATAGTCAAGCCCAATATGCGTGTCTCGTCCTCGACTTGGGTCGATCCCACAAAGATACGTTTGGGATATTGTTTGAAATGGGCCCCCACAAGCTACCCACCTAAGCTTGTCATTTCTAGTGTATACCACTTAACCCTTTAATCATGTTTTAATTACATGTTCCACTTTGGTTAAGTATTCTAATCGTATTTTCTATTACCACCCAAGGCAACCACTAGATTTCCACATGCCACCCAAGGCACCCACTTAACCCCTCATGTCCCTCTACATGCTAATATGATTAAGTGTTTCTTAATTAATTAATTAAGATCATGACCTCATAAAGTCCTCTCACATTAGACCATCTTTTATGACTGCTGGATATGCCGGTTGGGTCCGGGCAGGCTTCCGTCATAAAAAGGGTCTAACCTCGTGTCTTTACTTTAATCACGTATTTAATTTATGACTAAGACCTCTCACATTGGGCCAATCATTTGTAGCTGATGGATTGCCGGTCGGTTCCGGGCAGACTTCTGCTACAAAAGGGTCCAACCTCGTGTCTTAGTTGATTAATTACACCTAATTAATCACCCCCATAATTTGTATTAATTATCCCTAATTAATTACACATTTTTAAGAATATGGGTAGACCTAACTCAATAGGTAAATTCCCAATTCCATAGTATGGGTAGACCTAACTTAATAGGTAAATTCCCAACTCCATAATATGGGTAGACCTAACTTAATAGGTAAATTCCCAATTATGTCCATTCATTTTATGTTATGCTTAAGCATACCAACTTTACACATTTCTTTTAACATGCATATTAACCCCATCGTTTTCCCACGTAGTTCGTTCTCATGACATGTCATATAAATGGGAAGATTCATTATAAATGTAATGGGTTCAATCTTAGCACAACGTTGGCATTTACATGGGTTTAAAAGGTGTCAACTTGCATCACAACATTAAACCCAACTAGCATAAATCATTAACCCAAACTTGCATATGAACTTGCATATAAACTTGCATATAGAATTGCATATGAACTTGCATATGAACTTGCATATAAACTTGCATATGAACTTGCATATAAACTTGCATATGAACTTGCATATGAACTTGCATATAAACTTGCATATGAACTTGCATATAAATTTGCATATGAACTTGCATAACATGTCATACATAGAGGCAACCTTGCATATGTTATGCATATCATAAAAAGAGACAAACTTGCATATAAACTTGCATATAGACTTGCATGTGAACTTGCATAACATGTCATATCATAAAAAGAGACAAACTTGCATATAAACTTGCATATAGACTTGCATATGAATTTGCATAACATGTCATATCATAAAAAGAGACAAACTTGCATATGAACTTATAACATATGACAACCACAACATGCATAGATCCTCATTTACATCCATAGCCTCCTAATATCCTATCGTAATTAGTTTAGCAATTGCTTGCTAAAGGCATAGGAACTCACAAATAACTAATTAGCACTCCAATGAGGAAGATTAAGTTGCTAGAGTGGATTAGAACTTGCTTAGAGTTGATTTGAGATGCTAACTTCCTCTCAACTTTGGTGGAGGCTCCTTCTAGTTTTAATTTGACGGCATGAGGCCCTTGAATCTATTTTTAGTATGAATTAGGGTAGGCTTAGGGTGTATTTATAGATTAGGCAAGTGTTTTAGGCCCTTAGATTAACGCTAAATTAGATTAGGACCATCAGATCCCGGAAGCTTCTAGAGAACAGCCCAAAGCACAGCCAAACCCTAAAATGGTGCACCAGGTTAAACTGGCCGAGCACCCCCTATCGACACCCAAGTCGACAGGGCTGTCGACTTGGTCCTAGCCAAGTCGACTGCCCAGTCGACAGGGCTGTCGACTTGGGTAGCTAGGCGGGAATTTTCCCCGCCTGCGCCCAATGGCCCCAATTTCGAATTTGAACCTGAATTTTAAATCTGTTTTGAACTTTGAATTTTCTACAAACTTCATTGGGCCATAACTGGGCCATACGGACTCCGATTTACAAAATTTCGGACTTTATTTCGCGTATTTTTCCGAGATGAACGCAATGACGCAGCCCGTTTCCCCCAATTCTCATATCTGAGATTATTTATTCTGCAATTAGTGAATTTTAGCATTAACTGAAATTCGGGGTGTTACATTCTCCCCTCCTTAAAGGATTTCGTCCCCGAAATCTCTAAGCTAAGGAGAATGCATATCCTACCATCCAAACAACCATCTACTCAATCCATCAAACACGGGCATCCATTGTCCTTAAAGCAATTTCTAATGATGTATGAGCATATGCAAAACGTATGTGTATATGTTCCCTATCTAATGTATGAACATATGCAAACCATGATAGTGCCATGCATCCATTATGTATGCGAGAGAACCCTATCGACACATACAATATCTACATGAGTGCACAATCATTCACCAAAATGCATCATCCATATGATAACACAATCATTATACATCCATAAATATAGCTACCTACACACAATTATATGCAATATGCAATATGAAGTGACTGAGCCGATCTAGTGTCTAGAGTGTGTGTATATGCATCCACGAGCAACCACTAGCAAACACTTGCATCCACATGCATCCATCAACCATAACATGTCTCAAACACATGTTATAACCATAGGTTTACCCTATCTAAAGGTCAAAAGTACTAACGAGAGGACATACTAAAGATAAGATAAGTACTAGACAAACGATAAAGGAGAAGTTAAAAGACATACCCTAAAAAAAGAATGGGTACAATGAACGCATCTTCGCTTCCGTCTCCCAAGTAGCGTTGCCCTCATCTTCTCCCCATTGTACTTTGACTAGTTGAACCTTTCGATTCCTCAATTTCCTAGACTCTGACCCAAGGATGCGAGTAGGAGCTCGTCGAATAGTCGCATCACGCTCTACTTCCACTTCTCTAAGCATGCTCGGCTCTACCACCTCTGCGGTCTCATGTAGGCACTTCCTCAAATGTGACACATGGAATACATCATGTACACCACTAAGTCTGTCGGGAAACTCCACTCTATATGCCATCCGTCCAATCCTTTCCTTAATAGGAAATGGCCCTACGAACCTTGGTGCTAACTTCCCAACAGATCCAAAGCGAACCACATTTCGTAACGGAGACACTTTGACAAAGACCATGTCCCCAACTTCAAACTCAAGATCCGTCCTTCTCTTGTCCGCATAAGATTTTTGCCTATCCTGCGCTGCTTTCATCCTTCTTCGAATCAAGTCAATCTTCTCAGAAGTCTCCCTAACCATATCAGGCCCAAGTAAGATCTTATCCGTAGATTCCCACCAACATGTAGGTGATCGACAAGGCCTTCCATAAAGAGCTTCGAAAGGAGCCATACCAATACTGGTCTGAAAGCTGTTATTATATGCGAACTCCACCAATGGAAGATGCTCTTCCCATGTACCTCCAAAATCTAAGATACAAAGCCTCAAAAGGTCTTCTAGGACACCATTCACCCTCTCAGTCTGGCCGTCTGTCTGAGGATGATATGCGGTGCTCAGACATAATTGAGTCCCCACTGCTTCTTGCAAACTTTTCCAGAACTCGCTAGTGAAGATAGGATCTCGATCACTCACTATGCTAGAGGGTACCCCATGCAATCGAACTATCTCTCGAAGATATACTGAAGCTAGCCATGGAGCAGTCCTCTTGCTCTTCACAGGTATGAAATGGGCGCTTTTAGTAAGTCTGTCTACCACAACCCAAATTCCCGTATTACCCTTTCTCGATCTGGGTAACCCGTCAATAAAATCCATCGAGACGCTATCCCACTTCCATTGCGGAACTTCCAATGGGTGAAGCAACCCACCTGGTTTCTTTTTCTCCGCTTTCACCTGTTGGCACACCAGGCATCGAGCGACATACTCGGCCACATCTTTCTTCATACCGGCCCAGAAGAAAACCCGCTTCATGTCTTGGTACATCTTGTCCCCACCGGGATGAATGGTCATCCTAGAACGGTGTGCATCATCAAGAATAGCCTTCCTCAAACCCTCGTCTTGCGGTACACAAAGTCTACCGTCTCTACGCAAGCACCCCCTATCGTCTAGGGTGTACCTACTCAAATGGCTGGATGACTCCCCCCTTATGAGCTTCTCTACCAACTCAACCAACTGTGGGTCGTCCCTCTGTGCTTCTCCAATCATCCCCAAAAGAGTAGGTCTGACCTCCAAGGATGCTAGCAAACCGGGTATATAGTCAATGGAAGGTCTGAAATCAAACATCGAGATAAATTCCAAGCTTCGTTGTTCCACGAACAATGGACTCAAGGACAACCTTTTTCTGCTTAAGGCGTCCGCCACCACGTTACCCTTGCCAGGGGTATACGCTATCTCGAAATCATAGGATGCTAAGAACTCCATCCACCTTTGCTGTCTCAAATTCAAATCCTTCTGAGAAAACAAGTACTTCAATGATTTGTGGTCAGTGAACAATTCGAATCTCTCACCAAGAAGATAATGGCGCCAAATCTTAAGCGCAAAAATAATAGCGGCCAACTCTAAATCATGGGTAGGGTAATTTTTCTCATGCACTCTCAACTGCCTTCCACCATAGGCTATTACCCTTCCCTCTTGCATTAAGACTACGCCTAATCATGTTCCACAAGCATCGGTGTAAACAACAAATGGCTTACTCCTATCTGGCAGCACTAAAACTGGAGCGGTGGTTAAAGCTCTCTTTAACCGTCGGAACGCATCCTCACAATCTATGTCCCATGTGAAAACAAGATTCTTCTTCGTCAAGCGGGTTAATGGAGCTGATATCTTCGCGAAGTCTTTGATAAACTTCCTATAGTAGCCCGCCAACCCCAAGAAACTTCTTACTTCGGTAGCATTCTTCAGAACCTTCCAATCTTGAATTGATACTACCTTCGCGGGATCCACAGCTATCCCTTCCTTGGAGACCACGTGCCCCAAGAACCGCACTTCCTTCCTCCAGAAGTGACATTTAGAGAATTTAGCCTTAAGGCTATGTGCTCGAAGAGTCTCCAACACTTCCCTAAGATGTAGGGCATGCTCTTCTTCACTCTTAGAAAATACTAAGATATCATCCACAAAGACCACCACGAACTTATTAAGGAACTCCCTGAACACCCTACTCATCAAATCAACAAAGTATGCAGGGGCGTTCGTCAACCCAAATGGCATCACCAGCCACTCATAGAAACCATCCGGAGTCCTAAAGGCAGTCTTGTCTATGCTATCCTCAGCCACCCTCAACTGATGAAACCCCGTGGCTAAGTCCAACTGAGAAAATACTGAAGCGCCAACCAACTGATCGAAAAGATCATCAATCCTCGGCAATGGGTGCCTATTCTTCTTTGTGAGCTTGTTGAGTTCTCTATAGTCTACACAAAGTCTGAGGGACCCATCCGCCTTCGTAGCAAAAACTACTGGAGCACCCCACTCTGATATACTTCGTTTTATGAACCCCTTCTCAAGCAACTCCCGTACTTGCTTATGGAGTTCCCTCCTCTCACGAGGAGCCATGTGGCGCACTGGTAAAGATACATGTTTAGCATTATCTACCAGATATATTCGGAAGTCAATCTCCCGCTTTGGAGGTAAGGCCTTCACCTCCTCAAACACATCCGAGAATTCCCGGACCACTTTAACAGATTGCAAACTCTCGACCGAAGCGTCAAGCGATTCAAGATAACTTAGCATAACCGAATCCATGGGATTACAAGAGATCTCGAGAGTGTTACCCAAGCGGGTCATGAGCCTAACAACTCTCCTTTCGCAATCAAGAACGACACCATTACTGGTCAGTCCATGCCCAAAATCAACCCATAGGCCGTGAAGCCCAAAACAAAAGCATCACATCTAAACTCAATGCTAAGTATAGAAATCTTCAAACCCAAACATATCATGGACAAATAAGTGGAGCCCCCAATTGGGTTTGAAACAACCAAGGGATCATCTACCAGACTGGTGTCTAAGTGCAGTGACTCAACTAATGATGATGAGATAAACGAATGCGATGCGCCAGAATCAAACAATGTACGGACAGGATGATCAAATAGAAAAACCAGACTTTCAACGGAAATAGTTCTACCTCTTTCCTGAATCGGTGGAACCGCGAGAGCCTGTACTTGCCCCCTAGCCTGACCCGGTGCCATAAGAGCTTGCACCTGTCCTCCTGAGGTAGATCCCGTCCTTTGCCCCTTCTTAGGGCAAATCTTCTCTAGATGCCCTGCTTCGCCACAGTGATAGCAGCCAGTCTTCTTCTTCTTTCGACAATCTTTGCTTATGTGGCCTGGTATCCCGCAATTGAAGCACTTCTTCTTCCCTTTGCCACCGTTGCCTTTCCCACCTTTGTTTTGCTGTTGTTGCTGAGGTCTCTTTTGATCTCCCTTCTTCTCGGGTGCCTTATTAGCATTGGGACCCTTCTCTTCTTCATGCATGAGTGCCATGTCAACTAGCTTCTCAAAGGTGGCCCCCATAGGGATATGAGTCATAGCCAATCCATGCATCGGTTCATTCAAGCCTTTCACGAACCTCAAAGCCTTCTTCTCCGGTGAATTCACCATGTCTAGGCCAAACCTTGCCAATTGATTAAACTTGTTGACATATTCCTTCACTGAGAGATTTCCTTGCTTTAGAGCCAAGAATCTTTCCATATACAAGTTTTCCTCCGCCCTTGAGAGAAACTTTGCCACAAATCTTTGCCTAAAATCCGCCCAAGAGTCAACAGGGCGTTCTCCATTAGTGACCTCCCACCAGAATGAGGCCTCTCCCTTCATTAACCAAGCAGCTAACTTGACTTTCTTTCCTTCTTCCATCTCAAAGATATCTATCAACTCTTCCACCTCCTTAAGCCAATCTCTAGCCTCCACAAAAGTTTCAGATCCTTGAAAAGGTTTCCCTCCCATAGCTTTAAATTCCTTACAAGTCTTAGCAAAAGTATCCGTGCGAGGAGGAGGGGGAGGAGGAAGATCGGGTGCTACGGTTGGTGGAGGAACATTTGCTGGACCCGCAGTGGTGGCCCTAGCCTCCATCAATCTCCTATACCATACTGGTATCGTCACACCCTCCGGAAAGTTAAGATCCTCAGCCATGCTGAAACGAAAAAGGAAAGATTCAAAACGGAGAATTCGAAAGATAAAGATATGGCTATTGGGGATTATGCTTTTCTTTCAAAAACTTTTCTCTTTAAAGACATGTTTTTGAAAATATCTCTTCCAAAAAATGTTTTTAGAAAAATAGTTTTCTAAAAAATTTATCTGTTCCGGTAACCTTTGCTCTGATACCACGTGTAACACCCCCACTCCCGCTATGATCACTCGCTAAGGGAATGCCATAACATCGGTGGAGTATTTTAAGTGAATATAGAACAGAGAAATTACAGCAAGACAGATATAAGTAATACTTGAAAATCTAAAACATCATTTCATTGCAGCGGAAAGTAAAACATGTTTGGTTACATTACAAAACCATAATAAGAGTCAAGTACAAAATGTCCATCCTAATAAATAAAAATACATAATCCCAATACATGAACTGATAGCCATAAAAGAAAAGGGTAAGCTGAGCTCTACATCTAGTGTCCAAGCTCCAAGAGAGTAATAAAAGCAGCCTGATCAAAGCCCACTCGTGCTGGGCCCACTCTGAGAACCTGAGGGTTGGGAAAAAGATAAAAACAACGGGGTCAGACATAAGTCTGAGCGAGTCCTATAACTTTAACAATACAATCATTAAAGTAATTAGGGTATGATATAACTTGGTACGGTGTGACTGGGGATAAATGACTACACTCCGTAGCCAATCAGACTTAGAATGAACTAAGATAACGATAAAGACGTATTTACCCACCCAAGGATAATTACTACACTGCACCACACCAGTCATTCCTACTTAAAGGTTGATCCCTCCCAAGGACTTAGAAAATTTACCCAGTAGTTTCGTGTACCCCTAGCTGACTACAAAGGTGCCGCCTGCCCCTATCTCCACTAGGTGTACCCACTACTCCCAAGCGATCGGCTCCCTACCGTAGATACCCGTGCTGGCCCCACAATGGGGTGTATCACTCCCCATAGTGGCAACCCGATACAACAAATGGTGCACGACTTATATCTACACGATGCAACAACGTCTTACCTACCGGCCCGGGTCCACACACGCATATGAAACCCGTTGGACTCGCGTTGCCACCGCTACCCCGTTTTGGCCTCTTATAGTCAAGCCCAATATGCGTGTCCCGTCCTCGACTTGGGTCGAGCCCACAAAGATACGTTTGGGATATTGGTTGAAATGGGCCCCCACAAGCTACCCACCTAAGCTTGTCATTTCTAGTGTATACCACTTAACCCTTTAATCATGTTTTAATTACATGTTCCACTTTGGTTAAGTATTCTAATCGTATTTTCTATTGCCACCCAAGGCAACCACTAGATTTCCACATGCCACCCAAGGCTCCTACTTAACCCCTCATGTCCCTCTACATGCTAATATGATTAAGTGTTTCTTAATTAATTAATTAAGATCATGACCTCATAAAGACCTCTCACATTAGACCATCTTTTATGACTGCTGGATATGCCGGTTGGGTCCGGGCAGGCTTCCGTCATAAAAAGGGTCTAACCTCGTGTCTTTACTTTAATCACGTATTTAATTTATGACTAAGACCTCTCACATTGGGCCAATCATTTGTAGCTGCTGGATTGCCGGTCGGTTCCGGGCAGACTTCTGCTACAAAAGGGTCCAACCTCGTGTCTTAGTTGATTAATTACACCTAATTAATCACCCCCATAATTTGTATTAATTATCCCTAATTAATTACACATTTTTAAGAATATGGGTAGACCTAACTCAATAGGTAAATTCCCAATTCCATAGTATGGGTAGACCTAACTTAATAGGTAAATTCCCAACTCCATAATATGGGTAGACCTAACTTAATAGGTAAATTCCCAATTATGTCCATTCATTTTATGTTATGCTTAAGCATACCAACTTTACACATTTCTATTAACATGCATATTAACCCCATCGTTTTCCCACGTAGTTCGTTCTCATGACATGTCATATAAATGGGAAGATTCATTATAAATGTAATGGGTTCAATCTTAGCACAACGTTGGCATTTACATGGGTTTAAAAGGTGTCAACTTGCATCACAACATTAAACCCAACTAGCATAAATCATTAACCCAAACTTGCATTTGAACTTGCATATAAACTTGCATATAGACTTGCATATGAACTTGCATATGAACTTGCATATAAACTTGCATATGAACTTGCATATAAACTTGCATAAGAACTTGCATATGAACTTGCATATAAACTTGCATATGAACTTGCATATAAATTTGCATATGAACTTGCATAACATGTCATACATAGAGGCAACCTTGCATATGTTATGCATATCATAAAAAGAGACAAACTTGCATATAAACTTGCATATAGACTTGCATATGAACTTGCATAACATGTCATATCATAAAAAGAGACAAACTTGCATATAAACTTGCATATAGACTTGCATATGAATTTGCATAACATGTCATATCATAAAAAGAGACAAACTTGCATATGAACTTATAACATATGACAACCACAACATGCATAGATCCTCATTTACATCCATAGCCTCCTAATATCCTATCGTAATTAGTTTAGCAATTGCTTGCTAAAGGCATAGGAACTCACAAATAACTAATTAGCACTCCAATGAGGAAGATTAAGTTGCTAGAGTGGATTAGAACTTGCTTAGAGTTGATTTGAGATGCTAACTTCCTCTCAACTTTGGTGGAGGCTCCTTCTAGTTTTAATTTGACGGCATGAGGCCCTTGAATCTATTTTTAGTATGAATTAGGGTAGGCTTAGGGTGTATTTATAGATTAGGCAAGTGTTTTAGGCCCTTAGATTAACCCTAAATTAGATTAGGACCATCAGATCCCGGAAGCTTCTAGAGAACAGCCCAAAGCACAGCCAAACCCTAAAATGGTGCACCAGGTTAAACTGGCCGAGCACCCCCTGTCGACACCCAAGTCGATAGGGCTGTCGACTTGGTCCTAGCCAAGTCGACAGGGCTGTCGACTTGGGTAGCTAGGCGGGAAATTTTCCCGCCTGCGCCCAATGGCCCCAATTTCGAATTTGAACCTGAATTTTAAATCTGTTTTGAACTTTGAATTTTCTGCAAACTTCATTGGGCCATAACTGGGCCATACGGACTCCGATTTACAAAATTTCGGACTCTATTTCGCGTATTTTTCCGAGACGAACGCAATGACGTAGCCCGTTTCCCCCAATTCTCATATCTGAGATTATTTATTCTGCAATTAGTGAATTTTAGCATTAACTGAAATTCGGGATGTTACAAATACCAGTGTATAAACAACAATCAATATAGATATATGGATCTACTATGCATCAATCAACATGCAATATCCCGATCTCCCACTTAGATTAATCACTACACTTAGATTTTCTAAATCCAATTCAATTTACAGAAATTATTCCTTTGGATTTTATTCCCGATTTCTTATTTCAAATCATTTGAAATACATATCTAACTTTCTATATCAAAGTAGATTTCACTTCGGGATCTCAAATCAAATCGTTTGGAAATGTGAATTCCAAAACATAACAATGCATACAAACAAGTATGCAACCAAATATCGTGCTCCCCATCGACAAGGCAAAGGGTACGCACCTCGCAACTCGATATATAAATGTGCACCTACCCCACGTAGGAGTAGGCTACACCGACGATGCACCTCCCATACATGGAGAGCATACACCGCCCTCTCACCCAAACTTTTAGTCTCAGGGTTACCCGAATCTTTAGCCACATACTAAATCATTTCATATCCAAAAGTAGGGAAAATCATTTCACAACGTAATAATCACAAGTACTTTCAAAATATAGTACTTCACATCAGTAATTCACGCATATGATCAGTCACTATTAATCACATAACCTTTGAGCTCGTACGTCTCAAAGAAGGGTGTTAAGCAAGAGAATAAATTCTCCGCCACCAAATATATACATCATCAATAGCAACTAATCGAATATGCGATGAACCACAATGCAACATATAATACATTTCTAAATCATTTTAGAAATCATCGGGTTTTGGGCCTCGAAATCCTTTCTGTTTTATAAAACATTTTTTATAAAACATTCCCTATCCAAAATCGGGAATACATTTCTTTTCACTTAAGAAAAATATCATTTCACAATCATTCATTAAATTTGAAATGGACACAACATCGCTAAACACCTTATCGTCAAATCGTGAAGTGTTTCACAAGGCGTTAGCACATAGATATTTTCAACCCAACCCAATGCTATATGTAAAAGCATATTCTGCTCATAAACTGGTCGAGCACAATCCAAACAATCCATCAATCCAATTTGACATTAAATAGAAGGGTTTGAATAAAGATAGTATCGACTTATATTCAACATCAAATCCTGAAATCAATAGATATCATATCGGGAATAACGATATCGATATCTTCCAAATTCCCATCACAATATCTATATAATCATGAAATCCAATATCGAAAATATCCAAAGATAATTTCAATTCAAATCTAATCCAATTTATTTATTTATAACCATTGGATTATTTTTCTAGTTAATAACTGGTTCATTTCGATAAAAATATATTTTTATCTTTTCAAATATGGAGTTTTTCATCCCAATTCTTCACAAACCATTTCTTATGATTTTACACAAATTATCGATATTTTTAATAATTTTATCAAGGCCCATACAGTCGATTTCCATCAACGGTCATCGAACTGCACTTACAGCGACCTTTTCCAAATTTGATTTGGACATAATTCCAAATCCAACCGTTAGATTTCAAATCTCTAATATTCGTTAGAAAGCTGTTTTTGATACGAACCCAACGGTTCTGGTTTCAGGAGAATCCGACGGTCGGATCTCCCGTAATGTCCATTCGAAGTCAATGGTCGAAATTCGCGAACTGCCGCAGTGCGGCGCGTTCTATTCAGGCCATTTTATTATATATATAATATATATTTCATCGATTTCTATTTAAGATGAATTTTATAAATCGTTTTAAATTCGTTTCAAAAACAATTTCAACTTCCATTTCAATTCCAATTCGATTTCAATTCGATTTCAATTCGAATTCATTTTCTATTCTATTCAATTTGAATTCATTTTCTATTCTATTCAATTCGAATTCATTTTCTATTCTATTCAATTCGAATTAATTTTCTATTCTATTCAATTCGAATTCATTTTCTATTCTATTCAATTTGGATTCATTTTCTATTCAATTAAATTCGAATTCATTTTCTATTTTATATCAAAATCGAATCTTTCATATACATGACAATTTTATACAGTGTATATATATATATGTTGAAAACTATATTTTTAACAATCAATCCATTTTCACATTTCATATATATATATATGTACATATATCATTTTCATTTCATATATACATGTTTTTTCACTTCGCTATATATATAAATTTCACTTCTATATATATATATATATATATATATATATATATATATTTCACTTTCAATATATACGATATTTTCACTTTCAATATATACGATATTTTCACTTTCAATATATACGATATTTTCACTTTCAATATATACTATATTTTCACTTTCAATATATATTTTATTTTATTATCGATTTCACATCAACATCACAAACAATTTTCACATCACATCAATCAAACAAACAAGCCATCCATGGTCTGTGGATGACGGGTGTCGGGTGCTGCTAAGCACCGTCTACATCCTAGTATATATATATATATATATAACTAGAAAAAGAGAATTTAGAGTGAGGAGTTCTCTCCAAAGCTATCCCAATCATCTCGACACTTCATTTATAGAAATCTTCGTCGTTCTCTTCTCTTGTCACTTTCTTTGCCCGTATTCTCTACATATGTAAAAATCACATTTTTACTTCGCTATTCAATATATAAAAATCATATTTTTACTTTGCTATTCAATATATAAAAATCGAATTTTTACTTCGCTATTCAATATATAAAAATCGAATTTTTACTTCGCTATTCAATATATAAAAATCGAATTTTTACTTCGCTATTCAATATATAAAAATCGAATTTTTACTATCTCTACCTTATAAAGATTATATTTTTATATCATTAACAAAGAAATCGTACTTCCTAAATGATGAAAATCTTATTCTTTAACAATGAAAACCATATTTTCTTCAGCAATGAAAACCATATTCTTTAACAATGACAACCTATATTCTTCATATTTTAAAACGACCTTTTTATAAATTGCATTTCAAAAAAAATTATTTACTGCTTAAAATAAATAAATAAACAAAATTTAAAGGTCTGAAAACTTACTTCAATCGAAGGAGGGGGTTTATGGTGATGGCGCAGGGGTTTCACGGTGGCGTGGGGCTTGCTGAGAGGTGCTGCGAGGTTGGTCAGGCGATGGAGGCGCGCTGGCGTCGGCGCAGTGGGGGAGGAGTTCGCGGTGGCGCCTGGTCCTTCCAGTGGTCGACACGATAGGGTTCACGAGGTAGTGGGTTGAAGGGGGTTCGGTCTTCGATTTCAGGCAGGAGGGTTTCGGTCTTTGGCTGCTGCGGAGGAGAGAGAGGGAGGAGGGGGTCTTTGGTGGTCTCGGCGCTTGAAGGGAGGCGGTTGGCGATCGACGATAGGGCGGCGCGTCGAGTTCGAGATCTGGTTTTTTTTTCCGGTGTGAACGAATGAGGGGGGGAGGGGCCAGAGAGGAAGTATGGAGAGGAGGAGAGAGGTTTTTTATTTTTTTTATTTTTATTATTTTAATTTCAAAAAGTTGATTTTTTCATACGACCTCTAAACGAGGCCCACCGCCTGTCGTCTGTAGCGTTTTACCCCCATTCCGAACACAATGGGATATGTATCGTAAGCTGATACGACCATTTCGATCAGTTTCCGTTAAAATCAACATATAACTCTATATATTGAATTTGAACGCGCATTTCCATTTACCGGGGTCACATACGAACTCTATAAATCCCAGAAAAATATTTCCTAGCTTCGTATTGACGATGCGGTCCTAACAAAACTAGTTTCGTCGAATTCTGAGATCGTTGGAAAAATGGCCATTTTCCAGTCGATTAAAATCAACTAAAACTGGTCAAACGCGTTTTCCTTTGGCAAGCTCACATATTGATTCGAAAAATTATGAAATTTGAAACCTAGCAATAATTGGACATCACGGACCCAACAAAAGTGGTTTCGTCGAGATCCGAGGTCATTTGCAAAAATTCCATTTTAAGGGCCTGAATTCCATAGCGACTATTCAGACTTTTCAACTGGACATATCTTTTGATTCCCGCTATGAAATTTCAATTTTTCGGATTCGTTGGAAAGATATTCTCAATTAGATCCTATTATTTTTTGTTTCACTAAAATCCGGTTTGTTTTGCACCCGATACATTTATTTGAAGTTTGAAATCGAATTATCGAACTACCGCGCCATTTTCAATTCTATTTATAATTATATATAATTATATATATTCTAACGACGACGTATATAATATATTCGTTCGAATTCTATTCAAAATAAATTTCTCGTCGTTATTATTTAAAATAATTCATTTTAAATAATCAAAATTCGCTAAAATTGCCAAAATAAATTTTTTAAACTGGCCCAGATTTTCGGGTTGTTACACAACGACTTCCAACGCACACAATGCTTACTTTCCAACGGCTTCCAACTGATACATGAGGACGCGTTTATTATGTTTCTGGCAAACAGGCCGTTGGAAACCGTTGGCATGGCATGACCGTATAGCCGTCGCAATCCGTTTAACTCCGTTGGAAATCTTGGTTTTTTTTTTTTTTTTTTACAGATTTCAGATTTTCCACTTCAAGCCACACACCACATTTATAACATTCTGAACTACTCCATTTCGAGCATATAACTCACAATCTCAACCATATATACATCCAAACACAATATAAAATAAAAAAACAAACACAAAACACAAAAATTAACCAATATTTACATAACATAACAACCAAATGTCGCCAAAACAACATAATCACGTCCAAACAACATAACCAACACCATGTCCAAACCGTGACCATCATAACATCATGTCTAAACCATCATAATAATATATACAACTACCACATAGCAAGCCTCACCAACTCTCAAAACACATCAAAACAAGCTAACCTGATCAACTCTCTCCACCTGAAGATGAAGGTGTCGTACCGTGCTGGGCAATGTACTCCGCCAATCGCTGGTTAAGCAACTCCATCTGCCATTCACGGCGACGATCACGCTCATGAAGCTCTGCAATCTCTGCTTTCAACTGTCCGATTTCTTCCTTTTCCTGAGCCTTCTGATACATCTGCTGAGATGCTGTAATCTGTATATAATTTTAGATTTTCAGTATTTCATGTACATTTGAGTTTGTATTATAAATTTTAATATTACCTCTAGATTTCCATAACCATATCGTCTGTTTCGGGTAGCAAGATCCATGACAGCATCAAATATCCTGTCCTCGTCTTCCTTGGTCAGCTCAGTCCTCCTTGTTGATTCCAGTACATGCGCCCTTTGTTCCTAAAATTTCTCCTGTTAAACAAAAAACAAATAAATTTAGATAACACTATTTTAATTAAATTATAAGTCTACTTAACTATTTTATACTTACAAATCTCTCACGCGCCTTATCATCATGGTCCCAAGTGTACGAAACTGAGCCTGTGTCGTCAGTCTGACTCAATGCATGTATATGCTCGAAAACATCCCAGTACGACACATGAGCCATACATGCTCTCTCCTGAAATAAGCATGCACATATGTAAATTAAAACTTAAACTTAAATCAACTATTAATTTTTACAAGTTATGAATTAAAATTTTAAACTTTGCAATTACAAAATATACCAGATCCTCACGATGATGCTGAAATGACTTGGACCCACCTCGATGCGTAACCAGATTCTTGCTCCTATTAGCTGCATTTCTCTCAGACGAGGCCTATACATTTAAATTAAAAAAATGTATTATTCTAAATCACATATTGAATGAATAGAATAATTTGAATTAAATATGCAGTAAAATTTACCAGAAAGTCCTCATTACTATTCCAATAAGTAAGTAGATCATTCCACACCGATTCACTCACCTACAACTGCCTTTTCCCACCTGTTTTTAAAGTGTTCATTGTCTGTCTGTAATTTGCTGCCATTTTGCTGTTCCAGTGGCGCTTAACGAGTTCCAAATCCATCTCCTGAAGATCCACCGCACCCTGCGTTGTTTATAAAAATAGCATACATATGAACTTATCAAATAGGAGCATGACAACTTAACGTAATAAATGTTATATCATACATACGTACCAAAAAATCCTGCCATATGGTTTACTTAACTATGTCGGGTATCGAGCTCCATGTGGGCCAACATGCAGTCATGCGGGCCTGATAAGCACATTTTGATATCCTCAAAACGGTGTTGGACGGCTCCAACTCAAACCCCCTGTGTTAAACGGAAAAAAATACATGGTTACTAGAACAACAATTTAAATAATTTATTGTACTTAAATTAAATTTATACTAAAAACTTAGTTTTTACCCTCTGGATGCTTTTGGCTTAAGCCAGACCACGGGATGGGATAAGTCCGACGATGGACCACCCTCATCGCCACCTGACGCCATACCTGTTACAGACAACAACATAACATAACATAACATAGCATAGCATGACATAACATGACATAACATAACATAACATAACATGAATGAGCTATATGTAAAAACAAGGTATTAGATAACATGAGTACTTGATAATAGAAATGTCATAACATATGTCTAGTTAACATTACAAGTTTGATTCATAGAAGTGTTAAATATAAGTTTGATTCATAGATATGTGTAGTTAACATATGAGTTTGATTCATAGAAGTATTAAATATAAGTTTGATTCATAGATATGTCTAGTTAACATATGAGTTTGATTCATAGAAATGTCATAAAAATAAATATGTTCAGATTCCGACTCTATTTTCCTCGACGTCTGCTTGATAAGCATGGTCATCGGGAATATTACGCCCGTCAAATGTAAACCTTGCTTTTGTTTTGAAAACAGCCCACCTATCTATTTTGTCTCTTCTCATAGAAGGATAAGGAGCATAATATACTTGAAGAGCCTGTTTGGCAAGTACAAAAGGATCGTACTTATAATAATGAGAAATATGTCTTACTTCTATAACATTATAGTTTGGATGCACGTTGATTCCAGAACCTGGAACGTTGCTGAACCAGTTGCATTTAAACAAAAATACTTCTTCCGCAAGCAAAAATACTTCTTCCGTGGGTCTTGTGAAATATATCACTTGCAGAATCTGTTTTAGCACGCCATAAAAATCGTGTATATGGTCGTTTGGATCATCACTACCCTTAACAAATACACCGCTATTGTCAGTTAATTTTTCAGCACCAAATTCTTTAGTGTTAAATTTATATCCATTGACAAAGAATATTGAATATGTCTTCATATTTCTTTTAGGTCCCAATGCCAAATGTTTCAATCCTTCATCCACAATACAATTTGTTGGATCAAAAACATATTGAGTAAACCAACTAGCGAATTCTTTGCTGATATCTCCGTTTGGATACTGTGGTTCATAAATGCTGCAATTATAGGACATACGTTACATATATGATTAAAGATACAATACATGTATACATAGATGCATAAGTTCACATTACCTAACGAACGGTGCAACTTTGGTGCAATTGAGAGGAATATATGTGCGTACTGCATTATAATCTTTATCATTCAGCCATTCTTCCACACATCTGCCAGAAGGCCAACCATGTTTTTTAAAAATAGATAAAGTCGCTTGACAGTCATCTTGATCAATGCCTTCATCATTACGTGCAGTATTTGCAAATGAGATGTTCACATGATCACTCAAATAATGAGAGAAAAAATTAAGCTTCTTCTTTGATGTATGATTTGCAAATAGAACCTTCAACTCGAGCTTTCTGCCTCATTTTTTTTTCTTTAGATGATTTAAATACCTATTTAGAATTATTGTAAATTATTTTTTCATACATTTCATTAACCAAAATTAAATTAACTGCATATTAATATACCTTTCAAATGGATACATCCATCCGTATTGCACAGGCCCTCGAAGACATGCTTCTGATGGAAGATGAGTAGGTAAATGCTCCATAACATTGAAAAACCCTGGAGGAAAGATTTTTTCCAATTTGCAGAGTAATATGGGGATTTCTTCCTCTAGTTTACGTAGACGGTCAGTTTTTATTGTAGATGAACAAAGCTCTTAATAGAACAAACTAAGCTCTGTTACAACAGTCCAAACTTTTACGGGCAATAGTTCTTTGAAAGTGACGGGTAATAAATTTTCCATCATAACATGACAGTCGTGGCTTTTCATCCCGCTAAGTTTACTGCTTTTTTAGTCAACACATCTACAAAGATTGGAAGATATACCATCCGGGAATCTTAATCCTTCCATCCTTTTTAAAAATATTTTTATTTGATTACTATCCAGTTCATAGCATGCTTTCGGCTTTCTGGTGTCATTTGGCTTTATATGAAGCTCCGGACGATTACATATTACTTCAATATCACGTCTTGATTTCAAATCATCTTTTGTCTTCCCTTTGACATTCAAAATTGTATTGATTACATTATCAAACACGTTTTTCTCATTATGCATCACGTCAATAATATGACGAATCAGAAGATCTTTCCAATAAGGCAACTCCAAAAATATGCTTTGTTTCCACCAATTATGAATTGTTGTTTTACTTTGAATTTCTGTCTGTACTCCGGTTTCATGAATCTTGGGAAAATCTTGTACAAGTTCATAAATTTTCTCACTTGTCCATATTTAGGTGGTCGTAAAGTTTCAAGTCTACTAGATGTAAAAAATTCTTATCTCTTCTAAAAGGATGATTTATATGAAGAAAACATCTATGACAGTCAAACTATGAAATTTTCTTTCCAATAGGTAAAGAAAATGCTCTTGTTTCTTCTATATAGTACGGACAAGCTAGACGACCAGCCGTACTCTAACCTGAAAGCATTGAATAAGCAAGAAAATCGCTAATTGTCCACAACAGAGAAGCATGCATACGAAAGTTTTTCTTTTGGGAAATATCATATGTTTCTACCCCTTCATACAACAATTTTTTTAATTCTTCAATCAACGGTTGTAAATAAACATCGATTCCTTGTGTCGGATCATCAGGACCAGGGACGGCAATTGTAAGAAACATATAAGGAGTTTTCATACACATCCACGGAGGTAAATTATAAGGTGTTACAATTACTGGCCAGGACGAATATTTAGAACCAAATTGAGAAAATGGTGAAAACTCATCCGTACATAAATAAAGTCTAACATTGCGACTCTCAGATGCAAAATTGGGATACTTTTGATCAAAATGCTTCCATGCTTCTCCATCGGATGGGTGTGTTAAAGTACCTTCTTTCTGTGTTCTCACCTTGTGCCATCTCATATGTTGCGCGGTTACAGAAGATGCACATAACCTTTGAAGTCTAGGAATAATAGGTAAATAATGCATACGTTTATACGGGACTTCCTTTCCCTTTTTCTTTCTTCGTTGGTATCTTTCTTGATTACATATTCTACAGTTCTTAAGGTTGATATCTTCCTTCCAAAATAGCATGCAACCCTTTAGGCATGTATCTATTTTTTGATATGGTAAACCAATGGCCGACATCATTTTTTTTACTTCATAATGGTTTTCACACATTAAATTATTGGGAGGCATATGCCGCTTCGCAGCTTGTACAACAGCTGTAAATCCAGCTTCTGTGAGGTTGTATTTAGATTTCATCGCAATGTATTCAGCAGTTACTGATAATTGAGTTCCACTTTCACAGCCTTCCCAAAGGGGTTTTTTTGTGGCATCTAATAAATCATATAATTTTTTGGCTTCAATATTTGGTTCTTCTTCATCATTAACATCATCGTCGTTACCATCGTTTTCATTAAATTATTGAACCGGGAACATAGAATGTGCAGCATCTTCAACCATTTGTTCTACGAGATTCGTCATTGCAATTTCGTTATTCGCTACCTCCTCGACTTGTATAAAAGTATATGCTAACGGTTCTCCATGACGATCCCAAACTAAATAGTTCGGCACAAAACCGTACTGATGCAAATGAACTCTAATCATTTGCGGTATCAAATGCTTCAATAACTTGCATCTACTACATGGACAACGGATTTCGACGTCGTTTTCGTTGTTACTTAAAGCAAAATCAATAAACATGCTGACACCCTTAATAAAATGTTTGTTTATTGTGCCATCAGTTTCTCTTCATTTGTACATCCAGCTTCGATCATTAAAATAATCGTCCATTTTTCCTAAGTACATATAAAATTAGGAAGTAGGATATAAAATTAGGTTCATGATTTTTGTGTCCGATCGCTCAAGCGCTAAGATTGTATTTTAATGAAAACATTTCTTTTACGTATTAATTATGATGATAAAATTTGCATTGACAATGTGTTAAAACAATTTTAGTGCATAATGCATGTTATGTTAAATCATCATTTACTAGTGGGTTATCCTACCTCCCATTACAAATACAATAATGTAATTAAATCACGTAAATCTTTTCAATTTAAACGATTCAACAAAATTTCGTCAGCACTTCACTTTAGTTCCCTGAATAGTACACAATTGCGTGTACATAGGGAATATAAAGGAAGTGCTTTTGAAATTTTGAGAACTGTTTAAAATGAAATATTTTATGAGATTTAATTTCGTTATTGTTTTCGTTTTGTCCAATACAAAGGACAAATCCAGCAAATATTGTATACAATGAATATAAATGTCAGTTCCGTTAATAAAACGAACAATCATATAATGATTATATACAATAATTATCAGATGGGACCAAAAAAACTCTCTAAGGCTTTATGAATATAACATATTAGAATTTGTTTTTTTTCGTGAATTTAGGGTTTTTTTCAACTTCGATTTCGAAAATTCAACTTATATGTATATTTTCAACATATATGAATTTTATCACATGTACGTATATTTTCAACATTAAATTGAAGTATATTACAGTACATTATATACAAAATTAAATGTCGTTTTCGCTAAATTTTTATAAAACATAAACTTAAATATTTCCATTTCCACTACACGTTTTCAACAAATTAAATATTGTTTTCAATGAATTGGGGCTCAACCAAATAAACAAAATACATAGATTGATTACCAACAATATATACATACAACGCTACATATATGCATGTATATATATACAACTTGAACTAATTAAAACGTAGATTAGCAACATAAACAAATAAGTGTATAAATACAAACTCATTAACAACAACTAATTAAACTAATTAAACCTTAGAGTAACAACTAACGAATTTATAAATAAAACCCTAGATTAGGAACTAAAATGATTAAACCCTATATTAGCAACTAATTAACATTAATAGACACACAATTACATTCTATTATGCTTAAATTACTTAATTTATAGGGTATTAAACAAAATTAGGTTAATTCATACCTTGAAATCGGAAATTAGAGAGGAGGAGAGAGTGCCTTGAATGAGCTGGTGAGATCCTAGGCGGTTGATGGCGTGGAGGGGTTGATTTCAGAATCGGTGGGGGAAAGAATTAGGGGAAAGTGAAAAGAATTCGTGGGTTTGAGGAATGAGGAAGGAGGAGCAGGTTTCGGGAAATTTCTGCTCGACCCGTGTATCGGTTATCAACGGCCTCCAACGGCCTTAAAATCAACGGCTTCCAACGGTGTATTTTTTACCCATAAGAAATTTCCAAAATTTGGCTTCCGTTGGAAGCCATTGGTCAACGCCGTTTGAGGCCGTTGGAAAGATCCATTGCTATACTGTTTAATTCTTGCAGTGTCTTATATTGCACATGAACTCTCCCCCTTAATCTCCATCACCCATTTCTCCACTCATTCTATCTCTTCCCACAAAAAATAATATTGAAATGGGAAGAGAGAGAAAGAGTGGGGAAATGGTGGTGGAGATTAAGGGGGAGAGTTCACGTGCAATATAAGAGGTGTAGCGGAACCCTCCTTATATATATATATACAAGCTTGAAATAGAGTGATGGTAAGGTCACTGACTTAATGATTACTAATACAATACAAAATTTAATGATTTTGAGCATAAAAATTGTTTTGTGTATTACATCTATAAAATAACTTCATGTGCCAAGCTGATTGCAGTAAATATTTATGTATAATCGTCGCATCCTGTGTTCCATGAATGGTTTATATCATGGTTATGGTTGATTGAGATAAAAAGTTATCCAGTAGGAAATATTATGATATTATGGTACCAAAACTGTAAATTGTCAGAGACCAATTCTTCTGTGCCCAACTCCCCTGTCCTCGCGTGTGTCCACCAATAAAATCTTCCCATTTCCTTTTTTGCATTTAAGTCCCCGAAAAATTGAGGGGTTTAACTGCAAAAAAAAATTAGGGGGCTGTATTGGTTGGGGACACGGGGAACATAGGATTTGGTGCGAAATTGTCAGGTAAGGTCCCAGACATTCGCTTTGTACTATTGTGATGCTAAGAGCATTCCCAGCAGTTCCTCACATTTGCAGCGGGAATAGCTTATTCCCAGCGTCGATCCACCCCACTGTCCCAGCAGACAGTGGGGCGACGCTGGGAATTTAAATTATTTTAAAAAAAAACACTAAACGGTTTTCTGAAAACCGTTTAGTGTCTAAACGGTTTTCAGAAAACCGTTTAGCGTGCGTGAAAATTAAAAAAAAAAATATTGCGAGCGTCTGTTTTACAGAGTTATTATACTCTGTAAAACAGACACTGAAGTACATCCACAAAATCCCCAAATTCTCAAAACCCTAGTTCAAAATTTGATGTAAAAACATCGGATTTTTGCAACAACTTCATTATCTACCCTTCCTCGTCTCTTTAGCACAACCAATTCCATCGTTCTCCACCATAAACCCATCATTTTGGTCATCTTTGTTGATTTAACAAATTAGTTGAATTTGTTGAGGATGGAAGAGGAAATCATAGAAGGTACTAGCGCTGCGAGTGGGTTTCGGAGGAGAAAAAGTTCACGAAAGAGTCGTAAAACGATTGAACGCGAAGAAGGAGGCTACGGTGCTAGGAAGGAGACAGAAATCGAGCCGGGGTTTCCATTCATGTCCATCACAAGTCTACAAGAAGGAGTTTCACATATCTTCAACAGCGGAAAAGAGCTTACGGTATATTTTTTGTTTTTAAATTGAGTTAAAAAGAATTATTCGATACGAAAACATTATGTATCCGATTTTTTTTGTAAACAGAATCGAGACAAGATGAGATGTCATGGGGCATTTACAACGATGTTGAAATGGTGGAAGAAAGTTATAGTCTACCCGCAAATTTATGAGCCGATTGTGAGTATATTTGGTAAATTCATGGAAATTGAGTTGAAAAACTCTGATAACAGATGCATACATGCTATTGTGGAGCGTTGGTGGCCGACTACACATACCTTTTTATTTCCTAGTACGGAGATTGGGTTCCCACCTTTAGATTTTACCATGCTGACATCCATTCCCGTGGGAATGCATAATCTAACTTTACCGTATGATGAGACTTGGGGGCAATTCGAAAATGCAAAGCAACTACTGCCACTTCTTGAGCCGAATGATATTAAGGTAGGAAATATTCCTTTATCGCATCTTGTGAGGTACTTTCGTGACGACTATCTTGAGGCTACGGATAACAAAAGCCATATTGCGCGCATTTTTGTTTTGTATATGATGGGAACTCTTTTTTTTACAACAACAAATGACACTATTAGTCTGGGTTATTTGGAGGCCGTTTTTGATTTATGCTTAGCGGAACAGTTCGACTGGGGTTCTGCGATTATGGGTTACCTCTACCAGAGTTTGGATGTTGCTGTAACTAAGGGAGGACATATCACTGGTTTCGTTGAGCTATTGCAGGTATGGTAACTTATATGAAGCACAAAGTTTTTTAGGTTTACGAAGGTTTATTCTAGTGATTAATATTACATCTTTCCTTACTGCAGTACTGGTTTTTTGAGTACATGACGGTGTGCGGCTATATTGTCAAAGAAGAGGTGAAACAAGCTTCCTATCCGAGATTGAGAGCCTGGGAGAAAGAAAATAGGCTTATCATGCATGATACTTCAGCTCATTTGTTCTCGAGCACACGGTACCATATAGATCATCGCCACGCAGCGCATGTAAATTGGTATCCATGGCATAATTCAGTCGCTTTCGCTAATGGAGAGGTTGTCCATGCACGCAACCTATCTATGAAACGGTTGCCTTTGATTGTTCCGCCCGGTAGCTCCTATGAGATGTATTTAGGAGAGAGATGTATGCGGCAACTTACAGGGTGGGCGACTATTCCCCTTGATCCTCCCGCACATATGACCCGCAAGATGACATTTTCCACATATGCGGAGATGCAAAAAGCGTTATACGAAGATGACTGTCAACAGTACATATGTAAAGAGCCAGACATTGATTACAGCACGTATTGGCGCTCTGTGGCCAGAGATGTTGGTCCATTGTTAGACGCTTCTGTCCGTATCGGTAATATGGATTTTTTCGGACCTTCTGCTTTAAAGACAGGAATTGAAGCTCCAATCGTCACGACTTCAGAAGTTAATTACGCATCTCAGTTTTACCCACAGCCGCAGCATAGTGAGTGGGCCGAGGATCCGGGGTGGAACTTGCAATGGACAGGACATGATCCGTTACCGATTCCTCATTTGACGGATATACCGCCAGTTCCGTCCCATTACACCATTGATAGTCTATGGGAATTGAGTATGGGTATGCGACAGTTAGCTCTTGACCAGTCGAAGTATTATGAAGAGGGCTTGGATAGGATCAACACAGCTGCAGACGATTTTGTAAGTTATCGATTTAATTTTTGAGAAACATGTTTGTTTTCCAAAACTGCTCATAACATACAATCCCTAGTATTATTTGTATAATGATAGTGTGTATGTTTTTAAAAACTGTGCGGAACATGCAAGTTTATAGGGAACCAGTGTTGCATTTGGGAACCAATGTGGCGGGTCGAACAACAAGCAGGAAAAAAAGAAAAACTCAAGTACAGGTGGAAGCGGATGAGGAAGAAGATGATGACGAGGGTGATGAGTAAGATGAGGAGGTAGGTGATGAGGAGGATAACGACGAGGGTGATGATGATGATGATGACGGTCAACCCAGTGATGTACGTACTAATCAGTATGGTGTTAGGTTTAGATATCCATCTGCATCATCGTCGACGCCTGGTACTTGTTCATTTAACTCCATACACACTTGTTACCCGTGCACATAAATCTATTTATTTTGTTCTAAGTTCACATATAAATACCTGGTCAAGTTCACATATAACCAAGTGTTTATGTATGTGCAGGCAAGAGTTTAGACAAAGGGAAGCAGAAGAGCAGGGGTTTCGTCAACAAGGTGAAATCTATATTTACGGGAAAGGGAAAGAAGAAAGGAAGTGGGATTTACATTCCAGACATTGAGGACATTCAATGATGATCGATGAGTTAATTGTATGACTTTTTAGGTGCTAATGTTAATGTTATGAGATGTTAGTGTAATGGTATGTGAGTTTAATGGTACTATAATATTGTTATGAAGACGGTGTGTTAGTGTAATGGTTTGTACTCGTATGGTTTGTAATGGTTTTGGTTTAATGATAATGGACTATTGTTTATTATAGACTGTATTTGTTTTGTGTATTTTACTGGCTCGTATGTAGTAAAAATTGAGTGGAAACAATTAATTATGTGTATATAAAGTTACCAATAAGCTTACAACATCAGCTATTACAACAGTAAGAACTGCAACGTACACGAGTACGAACTACAATAATTAAACACGCAAACATCAAATTCAAATTCAAATCAAGATACAACGGAGTTAAAAAACATAACGGAGTTAAGAAACATAACGGTGTTAAGAAACATAACGGCGTTAAAAAACCTTAAAGTTGGACGCGAGTAGTCATATCGCTTTATATAGGTGTAAAAAAACAAAACAGGGTTGTGCTATCCTATCGCTTTAGTGCTTTTTTTACGGTGCTTTGTTAATTGGAAATACCCTGTCCATTCAAGTTCTAGCGATTGTGCCTTGTTAAAAATCAAAATTGGGTCGTCCTATCCTTTTACTTTAGTGCTTTCTGTACAGTTGTCTATTGCACCAGTGTTGCATTATTATAGTCTATTACCTTGTCCTTTCATATCCTATCCCTTTACTGCTTTGCTAAAAAACATAACTGGGTCGTCCAGTAATGCATTGTTCCAGTCTTCGCCACTGACTCGTCATATCTTGTCCTTTCATACCCTACAACTTTGCTGCTCTTAAAAAGCATCACTGGGTCGTCCTGTCCTATCACTGAGCCCGCTGTCTTGTCCTATCGCTTTAGTGCTTTTCCTATCATCTTAGTGCGTTGACTAGTCTAACGAATCTCAATTATATGTATGTTAGCCCTCATATTTTCCCCTATACAAATATCTATCTTTACTACGATTTAGTTATCTAGAACCAAATTTTTCATCAACAGAAAAACATGCCTTCATGGTCATGGCCCTCATCAATGGATTCAAACTATGATCAAAACTTTCCTGAGCGCTCGCCTTCAACTCCAAGAACAGATATTGATTGGAATATCGAATACCAAGAGCAGCACTACGAGGACCTGCGTCAAAACTACCCGGAGTTGGCACGCCTGACGATTCATCCACCAATTAATCAAGTTCCTGATGTAGGTCATGGACAAGTCCAAACTGGGAATGAAGAACCCTTACGAGCGGCTCCAGTCCCTCGTCGACCGACTTATCAGGATGTTGCTCGTACTCCGCATGTTCAAGTTGTACGTCATCAGGAGATACGACGAGTTTCAATTAACCAGACTCCTTACGAGCAGGAGGTTAACTCCTATCCCGTTTGTTGCTACTGTGATTACGAGGTGGAGGTAGTAGTATGAGCGGACGGAGAGAATATTGGTCATAGGATCCATTTATGCTCGCTGTGGCCTAACGGATGCAATTATTTCGAGTGGATCGACGATCGTTTCCCTCCTAGGGCTATTTCTTACGCCAACGAGTTAGAACAAGAGAATCGGCGGCTTCGAACCTCTTTAGAAGCTCTTCAGAATGAGCGTAATAATTAATGTGTTTGCGTACTGAATTCCCTAGTTTCCTATATTTTACTAGCTAGTATTTAGTTTTCTCTATTGTATCCTAAGTTTGGCTGGTGATATTATATTGAACACCAGTTTTATCGCAAAATCTTTGTATCGTTTTTAATATCTAGCGTATGTTACCAACTTACAACTAGCAAACTGGAGATAAAAACCAAAATAAAAATTGAGCGGAGGTAAAAATTCACAAATAAAAATTTTATCTATAAAACAAGATAAAATTTACATATAAAAAACCAATTTAAATATAAAACAATTTTAATATAAAACTTTAAAATTTTAAATATAATTTTTCAAGCTTAAAAAATCAGTGAATTTAAATATAAAAAAAGCATCAAATTTTCACTGAAACAAATAAAATTTTTTACTTATGAACTATAAAAATTAAATAAAATAAATATATTACGTTTAGATAACCACATTCATTAAATCCAGAAAACTCAACATGTTTAACCAAGTACAAAACAAGATACAGTGCAAAAGAATTTGCATTTAAAAAAAAGCACAGTTATTGTATAAACGGTTTTCAGAAAACCGTTTAAGGTGTAAACGGTTTTCTCAAAACCGTTTCCATACCGACGCTCAAAATTGAAAATGGCGAGCCTCGCCATTTCCAATTGCCCCCCACGCTGGTCCTGCTTCTGCTGGACAGCGTTAAAACTAATTTCGTCCCCATTTCATCAAAAATCAACGCTGTTGGGAATGCTCTAAGTGCATTCATATTTTGTAGGGGCTCTCACCGCAACTTCCGAATATTTTTTTTTGCCGTGTTCGGTCAACGGTTCTGTAGAAGTCCATAGCACAAAGTTCTGCGTCCTTTAGCACCACACTTGTACTATTATTTTACATTAAATAGCTGCCATAACACATCTGGTGCCTTTAATTTAGGGCAAGCTAGTTATAATGGTTGATATAAAAGCATCTATACATCAGAAAATATAATTACAAAAGAATCCTGCATAACCAGGGTTTATAATCCACGATGAAATAAAGTACGTGATGTCTGACTTTGTAACCTTACCATGTTGCTTAAAGTGCTTGTATAACATGTAAAAGTCTACTTTGTTTTTAAGGCTTATTGTAGCCCTCATGCTAGGATATAGCAGCACATAGCAGGAGCAACCTATGACGGGCTTTTAATTACGACGTAATTTTATATATATGTACCTGAGTAAATGTTGCACCTTTGGTCGGGAATATGTAAATTATACTAGAGCATCTCCAACCCCAGTTTAATCTTATAACATGTAATTTTCTTACTAGGCTAACTCCTCAATAAATATGGAATCCTAGGTAGGTTACATTTTAGGATAATTTGGTTGCATTTATGTAATTTTGTTGGGCGACAGGAGGCCGGATACTCAATAAACTCTTTAGGATTTTAGGCACTTATTCAACACATTTAAGATTCACATGTTTCATCTCAACTTTTATAGGAGCATTTAATCAGTTGAAATTTTAAAATGTAATAATTACATTCAAAATTGTAGAAGGTGCCATTTTCATGTTTAAAAGTGTAATCATTGTTTTCAAAACCGAGTCACTATATTAGACCTGTAACAATTAGTAACGATTCATATAATTCAGGTACGATCAATGGAAATAGCTTAGTTCTTCGAAATCACCTTTTAAGCATTGCGTTCAACAACATAACAAGGCTAGCATTCGGGAAGAGATTCATGAATTCAGATGAAGTAATGGACGATCAAGGTTTGGAATTTAAAGCAGTAGGCGCAGAAGGAATGAAATTTGGCGCGTTTATCTCACTAGAGGAATACGTATGCTGGCTTGAATGGATGTTCCCTTTGGACGAAGTAGCATTTGGAAAGCACTCCACTCGAAGAGATCAGCTCACTAGTGACATAATGAACGAACACACTCTTGCCCATAATAAAAATGGTGCCAAACAACACTTTGTTGATGCATTGCTCACCCTTCAAGTAAAGTACGATCTTAGCGAAGATACCATCATCATTCCTCTTTGGGTTAGTGCACTACTGCTACTTATCATAGTTATTATTATAACTTTGAATCTTAAATTTCATTTAAGTACATGTGTAGGATACGATAACAGCTGGAATGGACACGACAGTCATCACTGTGGAATGGGCTATGGCCGAGATAGTAAAAAACCCAAGAACACAACATAAGGTACTTACTATTATTCTTCTTCTTATTCTTCGTATAGTCCCACATCGTGTAAATAAATAGTATGATGGATTCGATATAAAATATGAAGGTACAAGAAGAGCTTGATAGAGTGGTAGGAGTAGATCACATCATGGATGAAACAGACTTTGCTAAACTACCTTATTTGCACTGTATGGTTAAAGAAGCTCTCCGATTGCATCCTCCTACTCCACTGATGCTCCCATATAAAGCCACAACTAAAACCAAAATGGGAGGTTATGACATTCCTAAAGTAACGGTAATCCATGTTAATGCATGGGCCATAGCCCGCGACCCATTGTTGTGGAAGGATCCGTTAGAGTTTAGGCCAGAAAGATTTGAGGAAGAAAATATAGATATTAAAGGGAATGATTTCAGGATTTTGCCAGGCGTAGGGTATGCCCTGGTGCACAACTAGGCATTTTGTTGATAGCATCGATGTTGGGCCATTTATTACATCATTTTGAATGGAAGCTTCCAGAAGGGATGACGACATATAAAGTGGACATGAGCGAGGCTCCGGGGTTAGTGACTTATAAGAGTACGCCACTTCAGGCTGTTGCAGTGCCTAGGTTGAAGACAAATTTGTACAAAAGTGTAACAAGTACTATATAGATAGATTACTCTTGAGCTATTATTGAGTTTGGTATGTGAAAGTTTTGATAAATGTCATCTCATCTTTTTAAAACCTCATTATTTGAGATCACCCATCCTCTTATTTTCTGATGTGTATGTGTTTAAGATCTATATTAAACATTTAAGAATTTCATATTTGGCTTTGTGAACATTTAAATGTTAATTGACAAAACCCAAACTCGCTCTTACGGGAAAGCCCGGATTGAGTTGAGAACACGACAAATCAGAACGCAAACAGAAGAACATTTCATTGCTTATTACAACAATTTCATCAGAGTACAAGAATATAACAGAGTATGAATAAATAATATACAATTGATAAATACCAGAGATTTAAAATTACAATGCAGCGGAAAAATAATACATAACACAACTGAAAGAAATACGCAGATACAGAGCTTTCCGAGTATAGTTCCAGCTGTAAATCCAGGATCCTGTGAATATAATATCTGCAAAAACCCAACTACTAGCTGCTCATGTGGAAAATAGGGGCACCTAGAGTTTAGATTAAAACAATAAACTGCAGGTCAGTCATGTGACTGGTGTGAGAACTAAAATAGTTATTTAAAACTTTACTTTAAAAGTAAATCAAGGGACCACGCCGTATAACACGGAACGGGTTTCCTCCCAAGAATACCAGTGCATAAACAGTAATAAACAACGCCATGCTTTTTTGGAAAAATGAAGCTATTATAAGACTCAGGTCCCATCACACAATGCAACGCAAGCCGGAGGATAGAGTTTTACCTTATAATCGCCAAATACGCTTGGTATGTTTAAAACAAATCATTTGATACTATTATAAGTGCATGATTTATAAAACAACTTCAAATATAAATGTTTCAATCATAGGCGGCATGCGTACCATCTATCATGTCGCCATACTAGGCTCTACAATTAAGACCGAAATGTCACGTATTGGAAATTGGATTCCCATCATGAGTCTAGGCAAGGGATGGACTCCTAGCCCGCTTTGAGACACTCTAGCAAATGCCTCAAGACTACACACTCTGGGCAGCCCCTGGATCCTCCAAGGTCGGTCCTCCCTTACGTTTGAGGATTGGAAATTCCTGAACACACGTTTCCCGGTCCTATAGGACCTATATCCATCGGCTCCGTAGTAACCGATATATCCGAGGCGCCTCGCAATCCAACAACCACATAGGTAAAAATAATAAATGTCTGGGCTCCATACCATGACACCACCCATGGCTAGAAAGAAATGTCATGTCCTCCTTAGGTCCCTTATCCCGTTTTTGACTCATACCGAGGTGTAAGGCTCGAAAATTAACGCTATACACAAAGCTATGCAGTATTAAAGTCGTGCTTTGATCATCAACCACAAGACTTTGCTTTTCAACGGAAGCCTTGATCATTTGCTTCTCAGTATGCTACACTGACAATTCACACCATGCAACTGATGTTTATCGATGTATAACCTTTGAGCTCGTACGTCTCAGAGAAGGGTGTTAAGCAAGAGAATAAATTCTCCGCCACCAAACAAATATATATTTAATAAAGATCAATCAACACAGAATAAAATCCAATGTCATACACACATCCATTTAATAGTTTGCTCTGGGTCTGAACGAAACCAAAGGCACCTTATTCCTCGTCCCGTGTCCAATACAGGATAAAGGTCCTCGCATATCCAGTCGATATCCAAGTACATGTGGACGATCACCACTTATTACCTTGTCCTGGGTATACCGCCCAATCAAGACATCTGTAATCATCCAAACGATGTGAAGACCTCTAGCCTTCAATCACCGTCTTCATCGTCGACTTATCGTCGAATCAGTTATTTAGAATGGGTATAAACCAGGCTTTTCCGAATAACTTGCGTATATAATAAACAAGTGCTATAAAAACACAACATACGCCTCATTCCAATCAAGAATATTCTTTTATTCCAATATTCTTATATTATTAGGGAAAGGTTCCCATTAATTTTATCAAAAATAAATTCTTTAATCTTCCTTTGGATATCAATTCAAACCAAATTAAGGTTTATCCAAATTAGTGGGGATTAGATCACCTTATCGAAGTAATTATTTGTTTAATTTCCCAATCTCAACTTATTCATCCCATGGAGCAAAACTGGTAATACTCCATATCTAACACCACTGTGTTACTGGTAAATTTAATTAATATTTCACGTTCAAATCTAATTAAAGATTTAACTATCGCTTGGAGTAAAACTGGTGATACTCCATTCTCGATCATTTCCCAATTTTGATAATTTAAATTATCTCATTCACTTTTCAATCTAATTGAAGATTCATTAAAACACCACTTAGTTTTAATCTTCCCAAAAATCAATATTAATGATTATTTAACTTTGGAAACACAAACATGCCGCATCGACAATGTACACTGTACTATTGATTTCTGCCGATATATAACCTCTAAGCTCGTACGTCTTAGAGAAGGGTGTTAAGTAAGAGAATAAATTCTCTACCACCAAACAGATATATATTTAGCAAAGATCAACCATACAGTTCAAAATACAATGTTAAACATGTAATCCTGCCTTTAACTGGGTTAAAGAACTAATTTCATTTAAAACATAGTTCACGATAAACCCAATTCACATTCCATTAATTATGGAATCTTCACGGAAAAACAGATCAATATATAATCGATATCAATTTCCGTATCCGACTAATAATATAAAACGACAAAGCCTTTTAAATTCCATATATATTAACAATCTTCCTCCACAGAAGTTCATTTCGATTATTACTGTTAACCCGCCTTTTGGCAAGGCCGTCAACCCATGGACCCCTCATAGGACCGCTCAAGGCTCCAACATGGACTTGTGCAAGCCCATACTTTCTTGGCTCAAGGGCTCTTGGATAGAAGCACTTCAGCCCGAAATACCTGGGCTCGATGGTCTTGAGATTAACTTACACTACAACACTGACTTGGTCATGGGATTTATTTCATAGCCTATTTACTTGGTCCAACTACCTATTCTAAAGCATATAAACTTGGATCAAGCTATACTTATGCTGCCACATATTGGAGGGGACCTCTCCACGTAATCAAGACTTAGCTCTATCATCTGCTATTCGCATGGATCAACCGACACATGGCAAATTGAATTGTTGAAGCCTACCGCCTATAAATACACCATGCTACATAACTAAGAAGAGAACTTTTGGCTGAGATCTGAGCCTGACTTTATAGCTCATGCATGCCCTCCACAACTCAATTATGGCTGCCAACCACTTTTACATCAAAAACGACTATGTAATGGAGATCGTGACGATCTCATTTATTGTATCTCCAACTTTATGATATTATTATGAGATTATAAAGTGGACGTAGGTTCGTTAATGCCGAACCACTATAAAAACGCTGTTGTCTTGCTTTTTCTCGCTTTTTCTGATATTTTCTCGCTTTGGCCGTTAAAGACCATTTTTTGCCATCAACAGTTTGGTGCTTTCACTGAAAAATGAATTCTCAACGTTTTAAGGGTTTTGCTCAACTTTTGGATCACCAAGTACAAGACGAAATCCTAGTTTTAGTCATCTTCAACAACCATGGTTTCCAATACTTATATACATGCTTTGGAAAGCAGAAGTAGCAACGTCTGCATAAAAAAACCCGATTTTTTCCAGTTCTGGGTTCGACCCCGGTCGGGTTGACCCCTCCTAGGTCGACATCGACCCGACTAGAGGAACAACCAGTAGGAATTTCACTTTGGAAAGCTTAAAGTATGTAGCTTGTCCCGGAGTAGGTCGTAGGCCGGAGTGAGATTGGTTCGAACACCATCGTCATATTGGTGTTCAAGCCCAGATCGACCGACTCTTATGAAACTCTCCACGTCGACCAACTCTTCCAAATATACCAACCCGGATTACTAGCCACTACTGAAGCCCTGCACATCAAGACGTGACAGGGTCATTTTCAGAAGAAAAAAATGAATTTTTCTGATCATCTCAAAGAAGGCTCGATCGCCACCGGGACTATGGGGCCCCAGACCCCCACCGGCGCTGCGTCCGGACCCGCTTAACGGCTCGCCTTTGGCTCGGAGCATGGCCTGTCTTCGGCTCGGCATATATTTTGACCAACAATAATCATAATGGCTTATCATCCAAGACTCAGTGGATAGTCCGAGAATATCAACAGCAAGATGGCAACGACCAGGATTCCTCCAAGAGCCATCACCCTCATTTACTGAGGTTATTCAATCCTAATCATCTGCTTCAGTCTTGCCGGAAGATCGGCGAGTTAAAAGTTTGAAACACTTAAGCCTGGATGTTTATTGATTGTCTATATATCAGCTCTCATTCCCCGACTTGGAATCAAAGACATAATCACGGATGGATGAGACATGTCTACATTCCTAGCCTCCGTATCTCACTCCCTAACATGGAAAAGACAAAGCTTCTATAAGCATGGATCCATTGTTCTCCTGCCGATCACCGCGTTAGCACCGTCAAGATGAGATGTCGCCATTAGCTGTTCTGATCTGACTACATAACCCATATTCTCTGCCCTTGACATGGGGGCAAAAAGGCGATTCAAAGGAAACACACCCTCATCATTCACCCACAAAGGCCGCCTGATTTCCTATATTATCCCAATACCCCAACCAAGGTTTGATCGTTCTTGGCATTGCCACCCAATGAGGAGTTGAAAAGACTTCCTTCATCAACTAGAACTTTAGCGGTCATCACCCGTCGAGATGGGACAAATCGGAATGAACTGGCAAAGGATATGCGACACCATTCTCATTATGAATAATACTCATTCCTCTAACATGATTATTTTTTACATATATCTTTTATCTTTACATGCTTTATGAGTTATTTATGTGACTAATAACTCTTATGAATTTATGTGTGAATGATATAGGTACCAAAAGTCTAGTACTGATCATGCTTCCAACGCCTGCACACAGAACTACAGGACATTTCCATAACGAGCCCGACTGAACCACTCATTTACAAAACCATGCCCCCCGTCCATGGAAAGTTATACAACTCAAGGTGGATCTGACATGACCATACACTACTCGGCTCATGTGTGGCATGACTCAAGACAATTGTGCATCAACTTTTACATTTCAAAGTCCAAATCCGACTCAGAATGGACGCGGTTCGACAATCCATATGGCCAGATCTATGTTTGACGCTATCAGATTTCGTGGATCCAAATAGACGAGGCAGCATCGCCCATCAACATACTTATTTTCCAACCATGCATTTTTGCCTTTACATGCTCTTGAGCTATTGACATGATTAACTCATGCAAATTCGTATATGAATGAGCAGGTACCCGAGGTTTGGTACCGACCACTCCTTCCATAGTTTGATCGGAGGAATGTAAAGCTTTGGCGAACGTGATTCGTCTATTCACCTGCTTACTCTTGGTTTGATGCCAACAATCTGAAGTAAATGAAGTTCGACCATTCATTCTCCGAATTTTTGCCCTTGACGCGGGGGCAAGGGAATAAACGCACATAAGTTCGACGTGTGTTATCTATATATGGACATACTAATGAGGCCTCCTCAGCATCTAGCCTTTGATTCGCCATGCAAGACATAGAAATGTATTCGGGTGTGACATAACCACTCAGTAGATCGACGACTCTATCCCTTGATCTGATGGGAAGAGTGCAACAGTGACGGGTACAATCCCATGAACGACATAACTTTTTCCTTCGATGTAGGGGCAAAAGAGAAATGTTAAGACGAGGATGAGTATGACTCGACCGCTCTTCAACGACGTTTTAACCCTTTCCCATGCTTCCGACAGGAGGAGTCTAAACTAAACAGGGACGTGAACCGACCATTCCTGATGACGACCTTTGCTCTTGACGTGGGAGCAAAGGGAAGATGCCAAGGCAAATATGATCCGACTATTTGCTCGACTAACTCTAATCCTCAGAGCATGGATAGGAGTATAAATCTAGGACGTGTGTGATGGGCACGCTAAGATTTAAGACCACTCGATCCACAACTCTAACCCTAACTGATGAAGGGAGAGTATAAAGGACGAATAACGACATCCACAACTCTAACCCAAACTGACTTTGGGAGAGTATAAAGGATGAGCCACGATGTCCATAACTCTAACTCTCATGATTTGAGAGAGAGTATAAATCTGTTGGGTTAGTGTGAATGGTGCACCATGACTTAAGACCACTAAACCCATAACTCCAACTCTCGCGACTTGGGAGAGAGTATAATGGATAGTGCTACGACGTGCATGCAATCTCCATCGCCCTCCGACTGAAGACAGGATTATAAAAGACTTACGGACCGGACGTCCGAGAGACTTAACCTTGTTCCCACCAACGCTGGGGGCACATGCATAGATTTCTGAATTTACTTCAAACACGCTTCGGACGCGACCCGTGTTTCAAAGCTAAATGGAGGCTACAGACACTATACCTCCAAACTAGACACCTGACACTTTGACATTTAATAGTTCTATGCTAGATAGCTTAGCACTTAACACATTTTCGTTTCAAGCCAGACTTGCTTGTGACATAAAGATTGACTTAGTAGCTTGCAAGACTAAGCAAACTATTCTTTTTCGAATTACAAGTTCATGTACAGATACCAAACACAGACGTGAGGGCCACACTTACATACACCAACGAAGGGTCATGTTCGATGGGATGACTTCGACTCCTAATTCTAAACTTCCCACATGACTCTATGCGACGACTGAAAGGAGGCATTAAGAGTGGGAGGTTCATCAGCACATCACACGACCTAAGGCAATGACCGAAAGAGGGCCTTAAGAGTGATATATGAAATCGACACGCATACCCATATATGACTGACTATAGCTCAAGTGCAACGACGAGTTTCACTTTGTAAGTACAATGAATAGAAAATGCAATAGCTCGAGCAATTAAAAGGTACAATCACTTAAGCTTTGAAAGTCATGCCTTTTTTATGCATACGTGTCTAAATTTGAAATGGATATGGTCCAACCACCTGTCTTTTTCCATCGCCCCTGGACTGTGGGCATAACTATTAAATGTACTTACAACCATCATAACTTATTTTCATGTACATAAATTATGCTTTGATCTTGACAGGCCGCATGTGGACCACTAAAGGGGTGCAGAGTGACCATCCATTGACTGATCCCAACCTACTTCCAAATTGGAAGGGGAAGAATGAGAGCATTCAAAGTGACAACAGTCTGACCTCTTGCAGCCCAACTTTGATCCTTAGAGCTTGGATGGGAGAGAAAAATCCAGTATGTGTTGAATACCAACAAATCATTGTGCATCTAACTCTAACTCACGACATGATGAGGAAGTATGAATATTGAGAAGACATGGATTTGAAGTCCGCTACTCAGTCAAGCCCCCAATGACTAGGGACGAAGAGTGCGAGCCATGAAAAGCATGAATCTACTTCTCGACTACTCTATGCACATTTTCAACTTCTTAAAGTTTCGCAGGATCCCAAACTACAACAAAAAATGATGACCTCGATGGAACCGAGCATAAAGAACAAATTCAACAAGAGTTTTGGACTATGCTGAAACATATACATAGGGAGGTCGACTAACTCCCTAATGACGTTCATTCGCTTGTATTTTTTATAAGCTTACTCAAGTTTGCGACTAATCAGATAAGAGTAACTAAGTTCATTGACATCCGATGAAATGATCCTCACTTTCCGACTAAAGTGAAGGAACAATGCCTAGACAAGTGAGATTCGACTGCTCGTATGTTCAACTTCAACTCTTCCCGACTCGAGAGAAAGTATAAAATGACTTGGGTTGGCTAAGACCGCCAAACCCGCTACTCTAACCTGAAACAACGACAAAGAGTATAAAGGCTTAAGGACTGGACATCCGAATGTCTTAGCTCGATCCCTACTGACGCTGGGGGCATGAGCACTGGCTTCGTTTGTCACCCATCGACGATATGGGCATAAGCGTCAGCTTATAGATGACTTTGAACACGTCCTTGACCTGACACGTGATTCAAAGGATATATACTATATCTTCGGACCATGACACGACTTGTATTACTCATCCAAGCGAGATAGCTAATGAGTTCGATAGGACTTGACTTACTCATTCAAGAAAAACAACTTATGAGCTCGACATGACCTGCCTTACTCATTCAAGAGAGACAACTTATGAGTTAGGCATAACATTGAAGACTAAAATCGAATTACATTGAATGAAGAGAGAAACCAACTTTTTTACTGCCTTATGATTTTGACAATCATACTAGGCATTGGCGCACATGATTTCAACAATATCTCGTACTGACTTGTACGTGCTCATTGGACCATAAAAATGATCCGGAGTGATCGTGGTTTTCTGGCTTTATATTGGTATGATATGGGGCGATCATGGATTCCTAGTCTACTATTCCAATGACTCGGGAAGTAAAAACCCATATGTGATGTCAAGTTCAAATGCCATTTTTGTTATTCTGCACTATCTCATGACTTGGATAACCAAACCATGCACTTACTTGTGTGTGACTAATGGTCTGACTTGACCTTACACTTGACCATGCTCTCGACTTTCATAAGGAGATGACACCATTTGGCGATGACCTGTTTATGAACGACCACGTGCAGAAGCCAGGAGCCCAGCTTGACTTATGATGATTTCATTCGACCTCTTGACTCGACGAGGCGTAAGTGATTACCTGTTCATCTCAACTACTCCAGCTTCGAACTTTGGTTCGATAGGTACCACAGATGACGGTGTGATGCATGACATGCTGTTTGGACAAAAAAAAAAGAATTCAAGCTTCAGGAATACTCCTAAAGACATGACAATTCGACATTGCTTTCCCGAAGATGAATGACATTCCAAAGAGATGTAGTTCATCTTATTCAAAGTATATCGTGTCTGCCACACGATGTACTTTGGGGGGCAAAGTGTTGACCCGCCTTTTGGCAAGGCCGTCAACCCATAGACCCATCATAGGACCGCTCAAGACACCAACATGGACATGTGCAAGCCCAGACTTTCTTGGCTCGAGGGCTCTTGGATAGAAGCACTTCAACCCGAAATACCTGGGCTCGATGGTCTTGAGATTAACTTACACTACAACACTGACTTGGTTATGGGATCTATTTCATAGCCTATTTACTTGGTCCAACTACCTATTCTAAAGCATATAAACTTGGATGAAGCTATACTTATGCTGCCACATATTGGAGGGGACCTTTCCACGTAATCAAGACTTAGCTCTATCATCTGTTATTCACAAGGATCAACCGACACATGGCAACTTGAATTGTTGAAGCCTACCGCCTATAAATACACCATGCTACATAACTAAGGAGAGAACTTTTGGCTGAGATCTGAGCTTGACTTTATAGCTCATGCATGCCCTCCACAACTCAATTATGGCTGCCAACCACTTTCACATCAAAAACGACTATGTAATGGAGATCATGACGATCTCATTTATTGTATCTCCGACTTTATGATATTATTATGAGATTATAAAGTGGACGTAGGCTCGTTAATGCCGAACCACTATAAAAACGCTGTTGTCTTGCTTTTTCTGATATTCCTTCATATATCATACTCAAATATGACTTTTGGCCGTTGATGACCACTTTTTGGCGTCAACAATTGCCAAATCGAATTCCATTCCATTCCAATTAAATATTAATTAATTGAAAAACTTTACTTTGGAAAATCCCATTAAATCTTAATAAAAAGATTTATAGATTCCAAATCACATTTCACTGTAAATCGGGTTAAAGAACGAATGTCATTAAAATACAGTTCACGATAAACCCAATTCACATCCCATTTTATTCCAATTAAATGGAAGCTCTAATAATCTTAATTAAATGATTTATTCTTTTCACACGGGGTTTAAGAACAATGTTATTAAAGACACCATTCATAACAAACTTGAAATCCAATTCTTTTATTCAATTCCAATTAAATATTAATTAATTGGAAATTCTTCACTAAATCTTAATTAAAAGATTTATTCTTTCCTCAACTAGGTTTAAGAACAGTGTTAATGAAGACATCGTTCACGACAAACCCAAAATCCAATTCAATATTAAATACAAGGCTCTGAATAGAAATTATATCGGCTTATATTCAATATCTAATTATAAAATCAACAAATATCATATTGGGAATAACGATATATATCTTCCAAATTCATCCACAATACCCGTATAATCACGGAATCCAATATCGAAATATTCCGAAGATAATTTCGATTCAAATCCATTCCAATTCATATATTGGAAATTCTGGTTATTTTTAAAACCATTTCAAATCCAATTTATTTATTTTAAAAATATTGGATTATAATTCTAGTTCACAACTAGTTCATTTTGATAAAAATATATTTTTACATTTACAAACATGAAATTTTTCATCCTAATTCTTTTCAAATCATTTCTTATGATTTTACACCAATTATTAATAATTTTAATAATTTTATCAAGTCCCGTACAGTCGATTTCCATAAAAGGTCATCGAACTGCACTTACAACGACTTTTTCCAAATTTGATTTGGACATAATTCCAAATCCACCGTTAGAGTTCAAATATTTTATATTCATTGGAAAGCTATTTTTCATACGAACCCAACGGTTCTGGTTTTAGTAGAATCCGACGGTCGAATCTCCCGTAATGTCAATTCGAAGTCAATGGTCGAAATTCGTGAACTGCAGCGGCGCGGCGCTTTCTATTCAGGCCATTAAATATATATATTATATATATTTCGTTGATTTCCATTTAAAAATGTATTTTATAAATTCGTTTTAAAATGATTCCAACTTCATTTTCAATTTTAAATCAAAATTGAATTTTCCTTATCATTATAATATATAAATGATAATATTTTCAAAATATCTGATTTTGAAATCATTTCCTTTTCGATATTCATTTTAAAAATGAATAAAATCGATATAAATATCATTCACATCAAAATGGCGCATATCTAATCAACACGGCTTATATATTTCAATATTTTCGTGTCCATCCCAAATCGGACATCAAAATCATATTTTGATCCATTATTGAATATTATTTTAAAATATTCGTTATTTTAAAATATTCATTATTTTAAAATATTCATTATTCGTCAATTTAAAATATTTGTTCTTTCTGAATTGGAATCGGACGCAGTCAATTACCATATAATTTTATTTATATGGATTTCATACTCACATGGACACACAATAATCAAACACAGTCAACCATCATCCAGAGTGCATTTCACAATTGCATAAGCATTAAATATAAGGATTAATTATCAAGAATAATCCAAACTTTAATGTGTCTTCCAATAATAATCCTAAGTTTGGATTATTTCAGAATAATCCGAAATTTGGGAGGGGGACCGTCCCATAATAATCTCATTTACTTGGTGTCTTCCCATATTAATCTGAAGTTTGGGGGTGTCTTCCCATATTGATCCCAAAATAACACGTCAGCGGGTCATCGGGATCAATATGAGAAGACACCCCCCAAACTTCGATTTATTCAAAAATAATCCAAACTTGGGATTATTATGGGAAGTCACGTTAAACTTCAGATTATTATTAATAATTAATCCTAAACATAAATAATCAACGCTTACAATAGTTTGTCAACCCATCGATTGACATACAACTAAACAATTGGGATTAGTGTATGTCAAATATCATCCCAATACCCGTATAGGGTTTCAATCAACACACACAGATTTTATTTGTGTAGTTGGGCGATGTGTAAAATATATCATCCCAATCCATATCAGTTAAATGTGTGTACATAAACAAATCGTCAGATTTGTAAATGAATATTTATTTTATTCATATACACATTAAAAAAAATATTTTTAACTAAAAAATGTTTATTTCAACACATGAATATTTTATACAGTTCATTTATATAATAAAAATGATATTTTTATTGTTCTAACATTTTTAGAAAATTTCGGCAGCATAACATCGCGATACTAGAAACGAAATAAGGTCTAGCCTTATCCCTCGCCTAATAATGGCTCGCGCCATACACATACCAATTCTAATCAATTCAATTCACAACACAAACCAAATTCAAACAAATAAATCAATCAATCAAACAACCAAACAAACATGATTTCAAACAAAGGTGTCGAGTGCTTCTAAGCAACGTCTGCATCTTAGTATATATATTTAACTAGAAAATAAAATTAGAGTGAGAAATTCTCACCTTTGGGGTCCACTCCGCCAGTTTTATTTCTGAATTTCTAAACCATTTGGATTTCCCCGAAATTCCAAGGCAATCTTTTCCACGCTGCTCATAGTAAAAATTACATTTTTAATATGATGTTTATATATTTAAAAATTGCGTTTTATATATAAAAGATTACATTTTTATTTCGCTTCATATATAATAAAAATCATATTTTTATATAACTAAAAATCGAATTTTTATCTAACTAAAAATCATTCCTTTTCTAACTAGAAATCATTTATACAAAATTGGATCTATAAAATGATTTCATTCGTATAAAAATCGCATCTTTAAGATGACTTCATTCATATAAGAATCGTATTTTTATAATCTCTCTTACAATATAAAAATCTTATTTTTATAATTCTAATATATACAAAAAGTATATTTTTATCTTCATGTAATCTATATAAAAATCATATTTTTACAACGCTACTTTCTATATAAAAATTATATTTTTACAATGCTACTTTCTATATAAAAATTATATTTTTACATTGCTAATTTCTATATAAAAATTATATTTTTATAATGCTAAAAATCATATTTTTATAACGCTTTTCTCATATAAAAATCATATTTTTATAATACTTCCATATATATAAAAATCATAATTTTATATAATTAAAAATCATATTTTTGTATAATTAAAAATCAAATCTTTTTATAATTAAACATCTAATCTTTTTATTATGAAAAATCTAATCTTTTTATAATGAAAAATCTAATCTTTTTATAATGAAAAAAAATCTAATCTTTTTATTTTAAAAAAACCATATCTTCATACAAAGCTATTTTATCTAAAAAAAAAAAAATCATATTCTTCTTATAAAAATCTGAAATTTAAAACTGTATTTTTAAACAAAATATTTAGCTTAAGTAAAAAGAATAGAAAAAAAACAAAACCTTTCTTTCAGCACAAAGAAAATCGCTCCAGGGCTTCACACTAGGTCGAACCCGTTGTTCAAACTTGCGCTCGCCTTCTAGGGCTCGCTGGTCTGCACTAGGCTGGAGCAAGGCGGAGGACTGACGCGCGACGGTCGGAGGCGAGGCAGAGGTGGAGGCGGCGGCGTAGGGGAAGCGCAGGCGGCGGAAGGGGCTGTGGAGGTTTTTGGGTTCGATGGGAGGAAAGGAGGGGGTTCCGGCGACAAGGAGGAGGGAGGGGGAGCTCTGGTGATGACGACGCTTGGGGAGGGGCGCCTCAGCGGTGGTGGAGCATCACGGGATTTTCCGCAATCGATTTCTTTTTTTTTTCTTCTGTTGAACGGGAATGAGAGAGAGGGGTGAGGTTGTTTTATTTATTTAATTATTTTATATTTCCAAAAAGTCACTTTTTCGTTCGGACTCCAAATCGAACCCAACGACTGTCGCCCGTAGCTAATTACCTCCATTCCGAACGCAATGGGATATGTCCTGTATGCCAATTTGACTGTTACGATCAGTTTTCATTGAAATTAAAATATAAATCAATATATATTTAATTTAAACGTGCATTTCAATTTACTGGGGCTACATACTGAATCCAAAAATTCCAGAAGTTATGTTTTGATGATACGGTTCTAACAAAACTAATTTCGTCGAATTTGGGGACCGTTTGAGAAACGGTCATTTTCCAGTCGATTAAATTCAAACTTAAAGTACCAAACACGTTTAAATTCACCACACTCGCATATTAACTCCAAAAATTCTGAAAATTGGAATTTAGCAATAATTTGACATTTTGGATCCAAAAAAGTGGTTTTGTCAAAAACGGAGGTCGTTTGCAAAATCGCTATTTTTAAGGGTTATATATATAAATTCCATAGCGACTATTCTGATTTTTCAGCTGGACATAACTTTTTATTCCCATTATGAAATTTAGATCTTTCACATTCGTTGGAAAGATATTTTCAAACAGATTCAAACATTTTTGGTTTTATTGAAATCCGGCTTATTTTGAATCCTGTACATTCATTTGAAATTTGAAATCGAATTTTCAAACTACCGCGCCATTTCCAATTTCTTTTATAATTAAAATAAATATTTATATTCTAACTTCGATTTAAATAAATTTATACGTTTAAATTCTATTCAAAATAAATTTCTAGTCGTTATTATTTAAAATAAATCATTTTAAATATTCAAAATTCATTAAAATTACGAAAATAAATTTTTTAAATTGGTTCTTATTTTCCGGGTTGTTACATTAATAAACTTAAGGGCATTCATTATGTGTACAAAATATCATAAAATTGAAATATATGATAATACTTTCATGGAAGTGCATGAAATTTATAAGTCTTATAAAAATGTTCATACCCTAAATCATAAAGACCAGAGCTATGCTTATCTGAAAACTTCGGGGAATTAGATACCTCAAACTCAGTTATATGCATTTTTATTTTAATGCCATGCTTGTTCATAAACAGTTAAAGCTACATATCCAAACTGAAGTTCATATTTAAGTCAATATTTTCACAAGCCAAAAATGTGTTAGAAAGTAAAAAAATCCTTTTGTTTGAGAACTCGTATATGCACCAGAAATACGAAGTGTATTCAGCATTTCTAAAACCTATCAATAGGCGTAAATTAAGCAAGAATTTGTAAATTTGCATCAAAAATGGATATTTTTAAAACACAAGAACTTTATCCAGACCTAGAATATAATGGAGTGCTGCATACATTCCAAACTTTTGTTCATGCAAATTGAACCAATATATATAAAGGAATATGTGTACAAATCCAAAAGCTTTGGTTTGATGCATTTGAAATGCTCCAAGAAAGCAAAGGATCTTCGTACAATGGATTTTTATGTATATCAAAATCAAATGAATCTGAAACTGGCGTCTGATCAAAACACATGGTCTAATATTTTCAAATTTGCATATGCACACAGAGCCATGGATATCTCAAACTTCCATATTATATGATGGAAACCCCCTTTTATGCAAATTTGTAGAGACTAAAATATATGAAGTTTTACATCATTACGTGTATATGTCTATTTTTCGAAAATTCACATGTATATGAAAAATTACTGTATTGCTAGGAATGCCTTTCTATAATCTAAAAATTGAGATTCAAAGATAAATGTTTGTGCAAGACTTGATTTTCACAAGAACTTATTTTCGATACAACTTTGAAATTGTATGCTTTTTGAATTGCATATGAAATCCCATTTTCGTGTTCCTTCAAAGTTTGTTTATGAAACAGCTTTATCAAAGTTGTTACTCATTTAAAGCCTGGTTGTGCTAGGACCATCACGTCTATAAGCCAAAAACTTATCATATGCTGCGAAAATGGAAATCAAAAGTTATATTTGAAGCTGCTTATAACTGATATTTGTTGTTGAATATTAAAATATTGTTTTTGCAGCGGCAATATCCATCTGAAACCCGTCGCTATTATTGATTAACGACAAATTTCTGATTGATATGTGTAATCAGCAAGATTCATATCGGTAATTTAATGTCACTTTTGCGATGAAATTAGCGTGAAACCTTGTACTTTTTTAACCTAAATTAAAAATTTTAATTCTAAAATAATTGGTCAGCATTTAACCGATGGATATACATTTTCCAAAAATTTATTTTTTATATAAAGACATCGGTAAAACCTTGCTAAATAGCAAGGGATTAACAACAAATATTATTTTAGGTGTATATTTAATCAAATGATATCTGCGGACAATCCGTCGATAACCCTTACAAACTAGCAAGGGATTAGCAAAATATATTATTTTAGATGTATATTTAATCCTACGATATATGTGAGCAATCCATCGCTAAACCCTTGCAAAGTAGCAAGTATTGAATATATTGATAGGTTTTTTGTTTTATGACAATAGACATATATATTATTCAATAAATGTGTTTATACACACATTATTCTATTTTGCACAAACAAACATTTTATTCCACTATTGAATAGTACACATTTCTAATTCTGTCTATTGCACAATCACAATACAATACACTCATGTGTAAACATAATTCCTCACTACATACTCGTATACTCATGCACTCATGCAATGTTCACACTCATTGTCATTCAGTTGTTCTCTTTCTTGTATGCTCCAGAATTTATCCAATCGTCCAGCATATCTGTTAAAATAAAATAGCACAGTAAACTGGAAAAGAAACAATTAAAGTATGCAAATATGAATTTAATTTAAGTTTTTAGTTGCCTCAGTTTTTGGATTGTTTCTCTTCAACTTTCATGACAGGATCACACACACAAACACACACACACACACACACACACACACATATATATATATATATATATATATATATATATATATATATATATGCACATAAACACACACACACACATACATTCACGCACATACTCGAACAAATTATATTATTTACAGTGATACACTATAAATACTATAAGGTCCAAGCACATATCGTTGTTATAGGCACTTGCAAAGGTCAAGTCATGTGGCTCAACTCGGTGCTATACAAGAGACTTGTGTTGTGATTTGTGACATGAAATCACATATGTTAATGAAGATTGATTTGATTAATTGATTGATTTGATTGATTAATTAATTAATTAATTGACTAATTGATTTGATTGATTGATTGTATCATAGAAGGAAAGAAATGAATAATTTTATTCTAGATATATTTCTAGGGCCAAATTGGGTATTTGCTTAGGCCTTCTATTCTCCTATATTAGCATCATCTAAGACTGGATTAAGAGCATGAGGTTGAGACCGAAATAGTTAATCCAAAGGTTTCCACTGTTCTTCATTGCTCTCCTTCTCCAACAAAAAGTTGTAGTCATCTAGAATTCTTTCCCTATTTCAATAAGGTTATTGATTCTTGTAATTTTGATTATTTTTTGTTGTAGATCCATTGTATGTAAACATAATTTGTATTATTGAATCAATAAAGAGGGTGGTTGGGTGGAATATCTTGTCTACGCATGTGATTTCATATCTATGTTGTTTTTCATAGAGATCATTTTTAAATATTTGGATGAATAAGATCCTGGTCGCTTTCGCAACGGCATAATATCCCTAACAATTGGTATCAGAGCGAGATCATCGCAAATCTTAGAGTGATTTTGGATTGAAAAAATATATCATTTTTTTGATGTCGGATATGATGGCGTTTCCGAAGATGACTATTTTTGACGGAGGAAATTGGTGGATCTGGAAGCCTAAGATGGAGGATGTGCTTTACCTCAATGATCTTCATGATCCGATTGATGGAGATGGGATGAAGCCCTCGGGTGTGCATGAGGGTACGTGGAAGAAGATGGATAAGAAGGCGATTGCCTTGATTTGGCAATACCTTAATGATTCGGTATTCCATCATGTGGCTAGGTGTGAATCCACGAAGGATTTGTAGGGCAAGTTGGTATCTTTTTATGAGTCGTGGAGTGCTATAAATAAGGATTTTCTGGTTCGAAAGCTTGTTCAGCGGAGATTGGATGAGTATAAGTCTGTTGCAGGGGATCTGAATAAATCTCAAGATGTGATCAATCAATTGACAAATCAGAAGGTCAATTTTGATGATGAGTTGCAGGCTCTTTTGCTGATGAGTTAGCGCTTTCAGAAAGTTGGGAAACTTTGGTTGTTTCATTGAGTAACTCCAATGCTAGTGGAGCTATCTCTTCGGAAACGGTACGAAATAGCCTTTTGAATGAAGAACTAAGGAGAAAAGGGTCGGGTTTGAAATCAGTTCGAGGTTAGGCTATGGTAGCAGAGAACTCAGGGAAAGATACAAGGAGGAAGAAGAAATGGGCTAATGGTAAAGGTGTCATCACTTGTTACTTTTGTAATAAGCAAGGTCACATATGCAAAAATTGCCATGCTTATCAAAGGGATAAGAAGAAGGTTGTGGATGGTGATAGTAGTACTGATGAGGCATAGGCAGGTCTTGCTGCAGGTTCTTTTAGTGAAGTCATTTCTTGTGATGTCATGTTTAGCAAAGTTAATCCTTGGAAGATGGATTAGGGAGCCAATTTTCACATTTGTAAGGAAGTGAAGTATTTTTCTTCTTAAGAGAAGAATGTTGAAGTGATTAGAACAACCAATGGAGTAGAGCTACCAGTTTATGGTATTGGATCTATTCGGTTTCGTATGCATGATGGCGTGGTGAGAGAAATCTCTGGAGTTAGACATGTACCCGCGAGTTCGCATAACCTCATTTCTCTCGGTCACTTGGATCGTCGTGGTTGCACTTATGATACTCAAGTTGGAGTTTTGAGAGTGAAGAAGGGTGGTCATGTTGTGATGAGAGGTGTCTTGGAGGAGGGAAACCTATATAGATTGGTTGGTTCTATGGTCAACTGTAGAAGACGAGTGACGGTTGAAGAACCTAGTACACAGCAAGGTGGAGAGGTTAATTTCGTCATTGTTGATGGTATAGACAGGGTTCTTCATGTTGATGATGCTCGAAGGATCTGGAGTAATCAAGGAAGGGGCTCAAGTAAAGTGATAGACGGGTGTCAATATGGAAAATCCACAAGATGGAGATCTTCTGGTATTACAAGCATTTTTAGACTGTTAGTATTGTGTGGTGCATCTCGGGGCAAAGATGCATTTTTTGGCAGGCGAAGGGTTGTGTTTGTAATGGTTTAACTGAGAGTAGGCGTCGTTAAAAGAGCTAGACGACTTGTGTGTTGGAAGTTCTTTTGATGTAACGTGATTTCATATTAAGGTGAAGTGTTGTGATTTGTGACATGAAATCACATATGTTAATGAAGATAGATTTGATTGATTGATTGATTAATTAATTGACTAATTGATTTGATTGATTGGTTGATTGATTGATTGATTAATTAATTGATTGATTGATTGTATCATAGAAGGAAATAAATGGATAATTTTATTCTGGATATATTTCTAAGGGGAAAATTGGATATTTGTCTAGGCCTTCTATTCTCCTATATTAGCAGCATATAGAATTGGATTAAGAGCATGAGATTGAGACTGAAGTAGTTAATCCAAAGGTTGTCACTATTCTTCATTGCTTTCCTTCCCCAACAAAGAGTCGTAGTCATCTAGAATTCTTTCCCTATCTCAATAAGGTTATTGATTCTTGTAATTTTGATTATTTTCGGTTGTAGATCCATTGTATGTAAACAAAATTTGTATTATTGAATCAATAAAGAGGGTGGTTGAGTAGAATATTTTGTTTGCGCGTGTGATTTCATATCTGTGTTGTTTTTCATAGAAATCATATTTAAGTACTTGGATGAATAAGTCCTGGTCACTTCCGCAAAGGCGCAATTTCACTAACAACTTGAACCAAATCGACCTTAACAAATTCAAATGACCAAGCTCAGTACATGACCTCGACAAGCTTAACTGTACAATCAAAACAATATGAACAAATGACCAAGCAAGTCAAGTCATCCTCAACTATGATGCATCTTAATATTTAGTACATGTATATGAGTACAACAACAACAAAGACCACAAACAGATCCAACAACTCAAATAGAAGTGCAACAATGTGTAGAAGATCAAAGCTAGTAAAACTGGTGCATAAATTTTCCTTGTTCACTATAAGACACAGTGCGAAGCTTCTTCATGAATGACTTGATGTTCTTGGCGAAATATAAAACCAATATATGAGTATTCATTCCCCTTGTAGATACACTCACAAATGTAAAGGAGATGTCCAAACACCATGAACAAATTAAATGACTGTTCTATTCTGTTACACATGCATGTATAGTGCACTATTGCATACACCGACTGAAAATAAATCGGTGGCGACACATAGTAGGCAAATATAGCCTAACATGCACAATTTTTCTTTGCACCTTCCTAGTTCAATACCGATAGAATATACATCATTGTCAACTGTCAACACCACTACAAAATGAACCTTAAGACCATTAAATCCTATCTTAAGTTAATCCATATTCTATAGTTTTTTTTTTGTGTAAAGCCGACCAGTTTTTAAAGTGACCACAAATACTTATTATTATAAACAATTAATAATTATAATATTATAGGAGATTGGCAGAATACCAACCTGAAAATTTGGTTTTTATGGTGGACCGTCCACCACTATCGGAGTTTAAAGTGGTCCGTCCACCATTCCTAAACAAGATTACAGGATTGTACCTAGACACTATTTCTAGACTACAATATACAACCACATAATCTGCGTAGGGACAAATACATAGTAATTACATACAGAAGTTAGATAGCATAACTTATAGAAAACACTATACAAACATACACCAACAAAAATACCGTTCGTTTTTCAGAAAACAGTATCATGATAGTACTTCTAGGAGGTACTCCAAGTAGTGAAGCTATAACGGTCGAAATCACCTGATCTGAAATCCCCTGGTCCCCCTATACCAAAATAATCTTACCCCCTGATTTCAGGTGGCTCCCACCAAAATCAATGGGTCAGATTGTTTTGACCCAGGAGGACCAGCGAATATGGGACCAGACGATTTGAATTCAAGCTATAAGCACTTGGTAGCATATTTGATTTGACAAGGTGCAAGCCCGAAAGCTAGTTTGTTGACACTATTCAACGTGTGTCACCATGACACCACTAATGGGGTTAGTGGTGTTTGACTGAGATTTAACAGGAGAAATTCAAGGGGCAATCTCAGTCACACACCAGTAACACCGTAAGTGGTGTCATGGTGGCACACGTTAAAATGGTGTCAACAAACTTGTATCGGTGCAACTACCATAACATCATGAAGTGACAAAAGCTTCAACCAGCTGAAATGTCAAAAACTAGCTCGTCGCAGCTCTCCAAGCTAGACAAATGCATATGACACAACCACCTTGTTAGGCCTGCAGTGGAGGAAAATAGGATGACATCAGAAAACCATCGTGACGGTAGATCAAGAGCATACGCCTTCACCTGGTTGCCTAAGATGAGGTTCCAATACCAACATTAGCCTCTCATTCACCATATAAATTTAACTGTATTTGAACAAATATTATGTTGTATTAAAATCAAAGTTTCAGTTCTACTTTCTCCTTTTTTATGTGTCAAGCTAATCGCAGTAATTATTTATGTATAATTATTGCATCCCGTGTTCCATAAACGATTTATATCATGGTTATGGTTGACAGGTTGAGACTTGAGATAAAAGAAGTTATGCAGTAGAAAAGATCATGACACTGTGGTACCAAGATTGTAAATTGACAGGTGATGTCCCAGACATTATCTTTGGACTATTACTTTACAAAATGATAAATATAGCTGCCTCAACCCTTTTGGTGCATTTTGCCTTTTCTGCCTTTTATTTTCTTATATGGAAATTTACTTTATGTGGATGTTGAAAACAAGTGCTCGGTTAAAGGTTGGTTACAACCGGGGAATGCCAAATTCGTGTTGCCATCAAGCACAATCATCGTATAGAGATGGTCCGACCTTGTGTAGCCGAGTAAGCATCAATTTTCTTCTCATGGCTACATCCCTCTAGTGGTGTTCCCATCAGATAGGAATACCCTTTGCCTTGGTCATTGTTGGCATCCAATTCTCCACTACGAGCCTTTACGGTTTTAGTTGTATACCTATATGTCAACGTAATATTATGGGGTATTATGTTCGCTATGATCAGTACATTTACTTGCGAAATGATTTTTCTGCACTATGCAATAATGATAATATCAAATGGTTTTCGCGTATCAAGCAATTTTTTGTTATCATAAGGATAAAACTCGCCCATTGGTGTGCGCTTGCATTGTGCGATGTGGGACGAGCCTTATGATAACTTCATTTTCTTAAAAGAACTGCAAATTTTCTACAATGGTATTTATAAGGTAAAAACTCATTCTGTGTTTATACGACATGGTCTTATGAGTTACCTTACTCTAAAATATAACTGCTTTAGCTTCTCACACCAGTCGCGTGACTAATATGGAGATTATTGTTCTTCCACCTAAACTCTGAGTACCCATATTTTTCCACACGGACAACCAAACAGTTAAGGTTTTGCAGATGGTTTGTAGTCATTTTATAGAGTAGGTTAAGGATTTAGAATGGAGATATATTGGAGCATTCATATTCTTCCGTTGTACTTTAGTTATATTATTTCATTGTATATTTTATGTAATCTGATATATATATTTGTAACTTTGATGTAAAATTATTGTCATGTAATAACAGTTCATTTTATTTCCGTTCTGATGTGTTACTACCCATAAACAATCTGTTTTTGAGAATATTTCGAGTTTGTTTAATTATCGATTTGAAGCGGTCAAAAAAGCGGATCGTTACCTATTCATTCACATTCACTATAAAGGTGTCATCATCAAAAAAAGAAAGATTTTTAGATTCTAGATTTTGATAATCGAAAAGCGAGCTACTCAAAGATAAATATGATGAAGAAACAATAGACATTCAGAAATCTTCAACAATGAACTATGAAGACTAAGACAAAGCTAGAAGAATTCAAGTATGAAATTACATATATATTAAAAGTCTATTTTAGTAGATTATAATTGTTAAAATCGATAATCTAGTAGTTCATATGCACAAATATTCACCACAAAAAGTTTTCAAAACCAACTTTTTAATCAAAAACCTATAGCATATAATATACCCGAATCAATCAGAGTGGATCATCCCTTTTTTTAAACCTATGCATGTAATGCTATCACGTATTATATCATATCATACCATATCAAATTGAGTGTTGCTTTTGAACCATCCATTGAAGTGTGCGGTGGCTAGTAGGACTCAGACCTACCACTGAAGGACTGAGAATGAATTATTATTGCCATTAAAGGCGAGAAAATGATGGCTGCAAGTCGCCACACTCAACGAAATTGGACTTCTATAAAAGTACGAAGCAATCTACATAAATGCAAAGCTAGTTAGCACAAGTGTCAATTACTGCAATTAAAGCACAGAAAACATTGGCCGCCCTCCTCCTTTCTTCACCTCACATCAATGGATCTCCTCCCTTCACTGTTAACCATCATCACTCTTTTCATCTCTCTCCTCCTCCTCCTCAGAAAATTGCGGTCACCAAAGCTACCACCCGGCCCAACTCCCTACCCAATAGTTGGTAATCTCTACCAAGTCAAACCACTCCTGCTCAGGTGCTTTGCTGAGTGGTCCCAAAAGTACGGTCCCATCGTGTCAGTTTGGTTTGGCACCACCTTGAACGTGGTGGTGTCTAGCCCAGACATGGCCAAGGAGGTGCTCAAAACAAATGATCACTTTCTCAGCGACAGGCCCCGGAACAGAGCCACGACACGGTTCAGTAGGGATGGGATGGACCTGGTTTGGGCTGACTACGGCCCCCACTATGTTAAGGTTAGGAAGCTCTGTAATTTGGAGCTTTTTTCTACTAAAAGGTTGGAGGCTTTGAGGCCAGTCAGGGAGGAGGATGTTACTGCTATGGTTGATTCCATTTTTAAAAGTTGTTCTACTCCACAAGGTTTTCTTCTTTCTTTCTTCTTTACTTCCGAATAGAAGCTTGAAACAGAGTGATGGTAAGGTCACTGACTTTATGATAACTAATACAACCCAAAATTTAGTAGTTTTGAGTGTAAAAATTGTTTTGTATGTTACTGTAAGCATCTGAAAAATAACTTCTGCCTCTCATAATAACTGGCCACCATATAAATTTAACTGTATTTTGAACAAATATTATGTTGTATTAAAAACAAAGTATCAGTTCTATTTCTCTCCACTTTCATGTGTCAAGCTAATTGCAGTAAATATATATGTATAATTATGTGTTCCATGAATGATTTATATCATGGTTATAGTTGACTGAGATAAAAGTTTTGCAGTAGGAAAGATCATGACACTGTGGTACCAAGATCGTAAATTGACAGGTGATGTCCCAGACATTATCTTTGGACTATTACTTTACAAAATGATAAATATAGCTGCCTCAACTCTTTTCGTGCATTTTGCTTTTTCTGCCTTTAGTTTTTTCTTTTTCTTTTTTCGGTCTTTAAATTTTTTTGTACATCGTGTAAAAGTCTACTTTGTTTACATGGCTTATTGTTATTGTAGCCCTCATACTAGGATACCAGCGCATAGCAGGAGCAACCACTGTCACGCTTTTAATTATTATGTAATTATATATATGTGCCCCAAGTTTTATCTTATAAAATGTAATTTCTGACTTCTGTGCTAGGCTAACTCTTTAATGGATGCAGAATCTAGGTAGGTTACAATTTAGGATATTTTGATTGCATTTATGTAATTCTCTTGAATGTTACTCCGTAAGCTCTTTAAGATCTTAGACGCCTATTCAATAAACGTTTGAGGTTCATATATCTAGTCTTAACTTTTATAGGATCATTTAATCAGTTATAATTTTAAAATATAGAAAATGTAATGCTTACATTCAAAATTGTAGCAAATGTTGTTTTCGCCTTTAGAAGTGTACTCTACTGCTTCTAAAATCGAGTCACTGTATTTTAGACCTATAACAATAATTAGTACCAATTCATATAATTCAGCTATGATCAATGGAAACGGCTTGATTCTTCGAAATCACCTTTCAAGCATTGCGTTTAACAACATAACAAGACTAGCATTCGGAAAGAGATTCGTGAACTCAAATGACGTAATGGACGATCAAGGTTTGGAGTTTAAAGCAATAGGCGTGGAAGGAATGAAATTTGGTGCATCTATCTCACTAGGTGAATATGTAACCTGGCGTGAATGATGTTCCCTTTGGACGAAGTAGCATTTGGAAAGCACTCCGCTCGAAGAGATCAGCTCACTAGAGACATAATGAACGAACACACACTTGCCCGTAATAAAAATGGTGCTAGACAACACTTTGTCGATGCATTGCTCACCCTTCAAGAAAAGTACGATCTTAGCGAAGATACCATCATTGTTCTTCTTTGGGTTAGTGTACTACTTCTACTTACCATAGTTATAATAATTTTAAATATTAAATTTTATTTAAGTACATGTGCAGGATATGATAACAACTGGGATGGTCACAACAGTTATAACTGTCGAGTAGGCTATGACAGAGATAGTAAAAAACCCGAGAATACGACTTAAGGTACTTTTTTGATAGTAAAAGGTAGTGAATTGCGAGATTCACGCCTTCTTTCATTAAACAAAAAAGCCAGTACAACGTGGAGTTCAGTACATCATACACCATACATTCTACTAATATTTACAACAATATGTACAGACTAAAAACACATGCACGCAGACATGGAATAACAGCAACAAATACACATAAAACAGACCCAAAATAGACATAATATACATCTAACATCCCCATCATAGCTAAAGTACCTTGCTGTCGACAGCCAAAAAGAAGAAACATCATGGTGCAACAGCATCAGTCTCGCCTGCCACGAGCACGGTCCATAACACGTGCACCAATGGTATCAACAAACTTTATCTCTTCGTTGCCTGACCAATGAGAAACAAATTTAAGGATGCTGTAAATGACGGAACTAGGTGATTTCATTTTACATTTAAACTTGCGAGAGTTTCTTTCATGCCATAAGATCCACACATAAGCAAAATTCAAAACAGTAAACAGGTGTCGCATAGGTGAAACAGGAAGGGAATCATAAATGGTGTGCCAAAAGTGAAATTGGTCCTCGATGAAGCAAGACCAGTCCAAGCAAATATTAAGGCTGACCAAGCATTTCGTCCAAATATAGAAGGCAAAATCACATTCAACAAACAGGTGCAGGTAAGTTTCATCATTATCAGCACAGAAGATGCAGCCACCTTCTATATGAACACCTTTTTGGCGAAGTCTTGACATCTTGTTTAATCTATTGTGCATGATCGTCCACATATGAATTTTAACCTTAGTAGGTATCTCTTTAAAGCTCCACATGGAATCAAAGCCAACAAAACCTATGCCTGCAAAGTTCATCATGTTGTAAAGCTGGCATACGCGAAAGGATTTGGTATTTCCATTAATCTTCCAGACAAACTCATCATCCTCATTTTCAGAAAGTTGAATAGCATCAAGCAAACGAATCAAGTAACTCAATTGAATCAGCGCATTACCAGCCAAGAGACGGCAAAAAGTGAGTCTCCATCTGAAATTGACTCCATTACCGTTATACATTTCGTATACCGTATGGTTCTTGTTGCAAGCAATATCGTACAGGTCATCAAACTCGACTTTCAGTGGAATGGGAAGCAACCAACAGTCAAGCCAAAATGAAGTATTGCGTCCGTTCTTTATTTGTATGCCCATGCCAATTTTCATCCAGTGTACATTCGACATAACACCCCGCCAGAAAACTGAACAGTGAGAGGCATTCACATTCCAATCAAATCGTCCTCCATAGCAAGTGTTTAGTATCCACTCTTTCCAAAGAACCTTTTTGTCACTTAACATCGTCCACAACCATTTGCAAAGTAGAGCTGAGTTCATGTTTCTCAAGTTTAAAACTCCAAGGCCACCCTGATCTTTTGATTTACAAACCTGATCCCACGACACGAGACAACAAACTTTGCGTGTGTCTTTAGTTCCAGTCCAGAAGAAGTTGCGACGAAAAGCATCAATTTTTTCAATCACCCATCCTGGACAGGAGTAAAAAGAGAGCCAGTACAAAGGAATAGCTGAAAGAACCGAATTCACCAACACCAGTCTACCAGCCTTAGATAAGCAGTTTCCTTTCCATCTCGCCAGCCTCCGATCCACCTTGTCAATAACAACTTGCCAGTCTCTCTTCATCAGTCGTTTTGGACGAATGCACGTACCAAGATAATTGAGAGGAAACGAATCTGCCTTACAATTGAGCATCTCAGCACATTTCCTGTTTACATCAACACTACAACCCAGAGTGTAAACACTACTCTTATGAAAAATTATTTTTAATCCATGTAAACTTTCAAATGCATAAAGTATGAATTTTAAAGAGGCAATGTATTTGTAATCTGGATTACTAAATATAATAGTATCGTCAGCATATTGTAAAGAGTTGATACCCCCAATGATATGATCTCTACCAAAACTCTGAATGATGTCATTTGCACTTGCCACCTGAAGAATCCGACAAAAAACATCGGCTGCCAAATCGAAAAGTAAAGGGGAAAGAGGGTCTCCTTGTTGCAAGCCACGTTTGGAAACAATAGTGTTACCTGCCACACCATTAACACAAACATTTGATCTGCTAGAAGTTAAAATACTTTGAATCCAGAATATCCATTTATCAGAAAGCCCCGCGCACGATGCAAGTCAATGATAAATATCCAATCAACAGTATCAAAAGCCTTAGCAAAATCCAGCTTTAAAATTGCACAAGGTACATTATTCCTATCACTATGAGAGATGACTTCCTGAACAAGCACAGCTCCATCCAGAATAAATCTACCTTTAATAAAAGCCGTCTGCGAAATATCAACTAGTGCATCCATTCTCATTTTTAACCTGTTAGCGAGAACTTTAGTGATCAACATGAAACTACTATTCAACAGACTAATAGGTCTAAAGTCTGCAGCAGAGACACTACCATCCTTTTTGGGTATCAAAACCACATTTGCATACCCAAGCAAATCTAACCTCAAGGAGCCAGCATGAAATTCCTTAAAGATGCTGATGACTTCATGCTTGATCAAATGCCAGTAATTTTTATAAAAAGAATTTGGGAAACCATCAGGGCCAGGGGCTTTGTCACTAGGCATCTCATTCAAGGCCGCCAAAATTTCTTCCTCCGAGAACTCAGAATCAATGCCACTAAAATCAATATTAGTTGGGTGCAACATGCTCCAATTTCCATTCGCCCGATTTTCATTTCTTTCTCCAAAGATACTTTTGTAATAATCAGTAAACACTTCACCTATTCTCTGTTGGTCACAAATTTCTTCTCCATCCTTCCAAATGCTGCAAATCAGTAAACAACTTAAGGTACTTATTATTCTTCTTATTCTTCATAAGGTCCCACATCGTGTAAACAAATAATATGATTGATTGGGTATAAAATATGAAGGTACAAGAAGAGCTTGATAGAGTGGTAGGAGTAGATCGCATCATGGATGAAACAAACTTTGCTAAACTTCCTTACTTGCATTGTGTGGTTAAAGAAGCTCTCAGGTTGCATCCACATACTCCACTGATGCTTCCACATAAAGCCACAGATAAAACCAAAATAGGAGGTTATGACATTCCAAAAGGAACGGTAATCCATGTTAATGCATGGGCCATTTCCCACGACCCATTGTTGTGGAAGGATCCATTAGAGTTTAGACCAGAAAGATTTGAGGAAGAAAATATAGATATTAAAGGGAATGATTTCAGAATTTTGCCATTTGGAGCTGGGCGTAGGGTCTGCCCTGGTGCACAACTAGGCATTTTGTTGATTGCATCGATGTTGGGCCATTTTCTACATCATTTTGAATGGAAGCTTCCTGAAGGGATGAAGGCAAATGAAGGGGACATGAGCGAGGCTTCGGGGTTAGTGACTTACAAGAGTACGCCACTTCAGGCTGTTGTAGTGCCCACGTTGGAGACGAACTTGTACAAAAGTGTAACATGTACTTTGTAGGTAGATTACTCAAAATATTATTGAGTTTGGTATATGAAAGTTTTAAATAACTGTCATCTCATCTTTTTAAACCTGATTATTCGAGATCACCCATCCTCTTATTCTGACATGTATGTGTTTAAGATCTGTATTACTCAAAATCATGCATATGCAATATTATGAACATTTAAGACTTTCATATTTGGCTTTGTGAATATTTTAAATGTTAATAAACTCAGAGGCATTCATTATGTGTACAAAATCTCATGAAATTAAAATCTGATGATACTTTCTTGGAAGTACATGAAATTTATAAGTCTTATTAAAATGTTCATACCGTAAACCATAAAGGCCGAGGCTATGCTTATCTGAAAACTTTGAGGAATAGTACCTTAAACTTTGTACATACCCGAGCCTATTCATATTCCTGAGTCCTTTTATAAGCATGATACATGGGATCAATACACATTTTTATTTTAATGCCATGCTTATTCATAAACAGTTAAAGCCACATATCAAGACTGAAGTTCATATTCATGTCAATATTTCAGAAGCCAAAAATGTGTGCGAAAGTATTAAAGAAAATCATTTTTTTGGAAACTCATATATTCACCCGAAATACAAAGTGTATTCAGCATTTCCAAAACTTGGTCAATAGTCTTAAATTAGGCAAGAATTTGTAAATTTTTCCTTAAAACATGGATAATTTTAAAGCACATACACATGTGGACCTGGAAAATAGTGGGAGTGCTGCTGCATACATTATAAACTTCTGCTCATGCACACTGAACCAATATATATAAAGGAATATGTGTACAAGTTCAAAAGCAATTTGACGCATTTTAAATACTCCAAGCAAGTAAAGGATCTTCATATAGTGGATTTTTATGTGTACTGAAATCAAATGAATCTTAAACTGGCGTCTGATCAATACACAAGATCTAACATTTTAAAATTGCATATGCACATAGAGCCATATATATCTAAAACTTCCAAAATATTCCACGGAAAAACCTCTTTTATGCAAATATGCAGGGACTAGAACATATGAAGTTTTACATCATTACGTGTGTATATATCTATGTTTCTAAGATTCACCTGTATATGAAAAATTACTGTATTGCTGGGAATGCCTTTCTAGAATCTTATAGCTGACATTCAATAATAAATAGTTGTACAAGACTTGATTCTCATAAGAACTTATTTTCGATACAACTTTGAAATTGTATGCTTTTTAACTTGCATATGAAATCCCATTTCCATATTCCTTTAAAGTAACAACTTTATCAAAGTTATTATTCATTTAAAGTCTATTTGTGCTTAGGATTATTACATCTACAAGCTAAAAACTTATCATATGCTGCAAAACGAAAATCGAAAGTTATATTAAAAGTCACTTATAACTGATATTCGTTGTTGAATACTATACAAGAAAATATTGATTTTGCAACAGAAATTTCCATCATAAATCCGTTGCCATTATTGATTTAGTGACGGATTTTCGATGGATATGTGTAGTCGACAATATTCAAGTTAGTAATTTAACGTCTCTTTCGCGATGAAAATTAGCGTAAATTCCACGACCTTTTAACTAAATAAAAAATTTAAATTCCAAAATAATTTGCTAGAATTTTATGGAGGAATATATATTTTCCTAGAATTTATTTTGTATACAAAGACAACGTTGAACCCTCGCTAAGTAGCAGGGAATTGGCGATAAATATTATTATAGATGTATACTTAATCCAATGATATCTGCAGGCATTTCGTCAATAAACCCTTACAAATTAGCAAGGGATTAATGATAGATATATTTAGATGCATGGGCGGATCCAGACAAGAAGTTCAGTGGGGGCAAAAAATCTCAGGAGAAGGAGGGGGGCCAAAATGAAACCAAATTTGGAATAAAGAAGAAATAAGAGAATATATTAGGATTTTCCACCCGTTTGAGAAAAAGAGGAGTAAATATGCGGTGCTCAAATCTAACCCTAATATTGCCCGAGATAAAGAAGAAAGGTAATAGGTTGGGAATTGCTCCAGTTTTTGCCATAAATCTTCTTCAAGAAGATGCTTCAGTAGAAGAAAAGTCAGGCATGCGGGAGTTCTTTGTTTTTTTTCTTTGTTTTTGAACTGTGTGTAATGTGTTGTTGTTCTTTTACATGTTTGAGGTTCTGTTTGTTGTTTTGTGTATATATTTAGTTGTATAAGCATTTATTTGTAATAAAGTACAAGGTTTTTTCAGAGGAAAAGAAAGTAGTTGCTGAAGACGAAAAGGAACGATGGAAAACGGTGTTAGAAGTTGCAAAGAGTGACATGACCGGTAAAAATAGCTTAAAAAAAATCTTAGTGGGTCAGTTGCCCCCACTCGTACTCGTACGTGGCTCCGCCAGTGTTTAGATGTATATTTAATTTAATGATATTTGCAGACAATCCATCGCTAAACCCTTACAAAGTAGCAAGTATTGAATATATCTATATGTTTTTTGTTTTATTACAGTAAAATATATGCATTGTTCAATAAATGTGTTCATATATGTACTATTTTATTTTTCATAAATAAATATTTTATTACACTATTAAATAATAATACACATTTCTATTTCTATCTGTTACACAATCACTACCAATACACTCATTTGTTCACTCACTTCCTCACACCATACTCATACACTCATAAAATGTTCACACTCACACACTCTCACAGACTGGGCTAGGTGCACTTTTAAGACCTTGGTCGGTTTTCCTTCTAAACAAATTCAAAAATAACAATATAGTATTTACTGTGATACACTATGAATACTATAAGGTCTGAGCACGTATCACTATTACAGACACCTGCAAAGGTCAAGCTATGTGACTCAACTCGGTGAAGTACTAGAGACCACAATCAAATTGACCTCAAAAAATTCAAATGACCGAGCACAACATACGACCTCAACAAACTCAAGTGCTCAATCAAAAGAACATGAAAAAATGACCAAGCAAGTCAAGTCAACCTCAACTATGGGGCACTTGAATATCTAGTGCATGTATAGGGGTGCAACTGCAACAAAGACCGCAAACAGATCCAACAACTCAAACAAAAGTGCAACAGTGTCTAGAAAGATCTAAGCCAGCAAAATTGGTGCACAGAATTTTCCTTGGTCATTATAAAACACTGTGCAAAGCTTCTTCATAAATGACTTGATGTTATCGGAGAAATATAAAACCAATATATGTGTTTTCATTCCCATTGTAGATACACTCACAAGTAATAGGAGATTTCCTAAAACCGTGAACAAATTAATCATTGTTCTATTCTGTTACACATGCATATATAGTGCACTACTGTATGCACTGGCTGGAAATAAATCCGTATGTGACACATAATAGGCTAGTATTGCCTAGCATGCACAATTTTTTTTCGTTGCACTTTCCTGGACCTATACTCACAAAATGTACATCAATATCAATTGTCAACAGCACTGCAAAATGAACTTGAAGGCCATTAAATCTTATCTCAAGTTGATCCATATTCTATAGTTATTTTTACATAACAATTATTTCAAATTAAAAAATAGTTATAAATTATCCCAAATTTAAATTGCCTTAACTTATAATTTTAATTGCATTAACCCAAATTAACATTTAACATATGAATTATTTCAAGTTCATGGTAAGCCATAACTTGTAAGTACTTTTCTACCTTAAATGATAACATTTAATTATTAGTTGTAATATTCATGAGTGTTTTGCTCCATTTTCAAAGTACCTTATATATTTTTCAACAAATTGCCTATTGGAGTATTTCCGTTAAGCCAAATAAAAGGTGATTGCAATTACAAAACAAACGAACAAGATATGTTAAAGACTCAAAGAAATCAAATGACACAGGACTTGTGTCCATAATTCGAGATTGAAATATCCCGAGAGATCAATTAAAGACTAACCTATTAAACGAACAAGACTAATTTATTAAACGAACAAGACTTGTTAATACTAATCTATTAAATGACACAAGACTTGTGTCCATAATTACAAAACAAACTAATAAGATAAGCCTATTTGAATATTTGAGACTGAAAGGAAAAAAAACTTTTACAGAACACTCAGTGATTCAGTGACACCTTTAAGTAGTGATGCAGTTCACAGCCTCAAGCCGCACTCTAGCACGATGATACGTGGTAAGACTAAAATAGTGTCACTCAATGACTTAGCAGCATTTTTAGATTAAATCAAAGCGATCCATTGACACCTCTAAGTAGTGTTGATAGAGTGGTCTGTGGACATGATATTAATGATGTTACATCCATTGATGTTTAAAGAAGATCTTTAATAGAGGAAAAAAAATTACTGTATTGCTGGGAATGCCTTTCTAGAATCTTATAGTTGACATTCAATCATAAATAGTTGTACAAGACTTGATTTTCATAAGAGCTTATTTTCGATACAACTTTGAAATTGTATGCTTTTTAACTTGCATATGAAATCTCATTTCCATATTCCTTCAAAGTAACAACTTTATCTAAGTTATTATTCATTTAAAGTCTAGTTGTGCTTAGGATTATTACATCCACAAGCTAAAAACTTATCATATGCTGCAAAACGAAAATCGAAAGTTATATTAAAAATCACTTATAACTGATATTCGTTGTTGAGTACTATACAAGAAAATATTGATTTTGCAACAGAAATTTCCATCATAAATCCGTCTCCATTATTGATTTAGCGACACCGTGCAAAGCTTCTTCATAAATGACTTGATGTTCTCGGAGAAATATAAAACCAATATATGTGTTTTCATTCCCATTGTAGATACACTCACAAATGTAAAAGGAGATTTCCTAAAACCGTGAACAAATTAATCATTGTTCTATTCTGTTACACATGCATGTATAGTGCACTACTGTATACGATGGCTGGAAATAAATCTGTATGCGACACACAATAGGCTAGTATTGCCTAGCATGCACAATTTTTTTTCGTTGCACTTTCCTGGACCTATACTCACAAAAGGTATATCAATATCAACTGTCAACAGCACTACAAAATGAACTTGAAGACCATTAAATCTTATCTCAAGTTGATCCATATTCTATAGTTATTTTTACATAACAATTATTTTAAATTAAAAAATAGTTATAAATCATCCCAAATTTAAATTGTCTTGACTCATAATTTTAATTGCATTAACCCAAATTAACATTTTAACATTCGAATTATTCCAAGTTCATGGTATGCCATAACTTGTAAGTACTTTGCTACCTTAAATGACAACATTTAATTATTAGTTGTAATATTTATGAGTGTTTTGTTCCATTTTCAGAGTACCTTCTATATTTTCAACAAATTGCCTATTGGAGTATTTCCGTTAAACCAAATAAAAGGAGATTGCAATTACAAAACAAACGAACAAGATAGGTTAAAGACTCAAAGAAATCAAACGACACAGGAATTATGTCCATAATTTGAGACTGAAATATCCCGAGAGATCAATTAAAGACTAACCTATTAAACGAACAAGACTAATTTATTAAACGAACAAGACTTGTTAATAATAATCTATTAGACGACACTAGACTTGTGTCTATAATTACAAAACAAACTAATAAGATAAGCCTGTTAAAATATTCGAGACTGAAAGGATTTTTTTTTTTTACAAAACACTCAGTGATTCAGTGACACCTCTAAGTAGTGATGCAGTTCGCAGCCTCAAGCCGCACTCTAGCACGATGATACATGGTAAGACTAAAATAGTGTCACTCAATGACTCGGTAGCATTTTTAGATTAAATCAAAGCGATCCATTGACACCTCTAAGTAGTGTTGATAGAGTGGTCCGTGGATATGATATTAATGATGTTACATCCATTGATGTTTAAAGAAGATCTTTAATAGAGAAAAGAATCCATATGGAGAAACATGGCGTAAATGTTCAGCATGTGGGTATTTGGATAGTAACATCCTCCTATATATAAAATGTTCAATCTTTTATTCATTTATGCACATTCAAATAATAGCATCCCACCTAAATAAAGGAAGATGAGAAAATATATTCATTTATTGGAAATAAAACTTTGATTCCAAGAACTGTCAAGCTGCAACATGCAAGTAGAAACAAAAAATTAACTCAAACTAACTAAACAAAATCACATCTTTTAAGCCAAATCGTAATCCAAATAGAACCGCACTAGAAGAATAAACAAGTAGAAGAAAATATCAAATGGAAAGGCATAATCAATAAGCAACATCAGCTGCTTGTTCACCATTATAATACAAACTGAGCTCCATTCATAGGAGGGATGTCGAGGTTGTCATTTTTGAGGAAAATACGATTGGGACCTCTCAATCCAATCCCTAACGCAGCGGAAAGCAATCAAGATAGTGCACAAACAACCAATCGATGATCAAACCAACCTCTACCGATTCAAATCAGATCATAAACACAAAAAAGCAATATAAAAGAACGATAACAATAAACTAAATCACACTGAGATTTATAGTGGTTCCACTAACAATTTGTTAGTGTACATCCACTTTGAGAGAGGGCTTTTATTATCACCAAATCGAACGAGTACAAGAGATTGATTACAATGATCCAATATTCAATAGAGAATATATGTTTGTTGAGATAAGAATTGAAGAAACAATTATGATTGCCAAACCCTAATTAATGGAGGACTAAACCCTTGCTTTGATGGATTAACCAAAGTCTCTCTTTCAAACCTGAGAAAATATCTTATATACTTGTGTAGGAACCCAGGAAAAACGTCCACAAAGCCCCTTGCAACATAACAAATCAACCCTAGCTTTCCAAGCCCGAAATAAGCCCTTAAACGCTAAGACGTTGTCGGTTGATGAACAAACGTCCACAAAGCCCCTTGCAACATCACAAATCAACACCAAGTCGTGAATATCAACTATAATAAGTAATATCGGAATAGGCGCATAAACGCTTAGAATATCTCATCATACTCCTTTCTCTTTCTTTGTGCAAATCCCTTTGCCACTAGCCTAGCCATATATCTTCTATCATCTTTCTCCTTGTATATCCATTTGCACCCAATTGCCCGATTTCCTTTAGGAAGTGGAACCAACTCCCAAGTTTGGTTCTTCGTCAACGATTGCATTTCTTGCTCCCTGGCATAAATCCATTTGGAGCTATCATTCAATTTCATGACGTCATTAAGGGCCATCGGTTCACCTTGGACTACATGAAGCGCATAGTCCAACCTATCACAAAAGATTAGGTAGTTCCAATCACCATACCTCTCAGATGGCCTTATAGGATGACGGCCAACCCGAGTAACAATGTAATAGCCCCCATTTTACGTATCGAAAGAAAGATTGTTAGATTTATAACTTTGATGTAAAACTATTGTCATGTAACAAAAGTTCGTTTTATTTCCATTCTGATGTGTTACTACCCATAAACAATCTATCTTTGAGAACATTTCGAGTTTGTTTAATTATCGACTTGAAGCGGTCAAAAAGGCAGGTCGTTACAGATTCATTCACCTTCACTATAAAGGTGTCATCATCAAAAAAAGAAAGATTGTTAGATTCTGGATTTTGATAATCGAAAAGCGAGCTACTCAAAGATAAAGACGATGAAGAAACAATAGACATTCAGAAATCTTCAACAATGAACTATGAAGATGAAGATAAAGCTTGAAGAATTCAAGTATGAAATTACATATATATTAAAAGTCTATGTTAGTAGATTATAATTGTTAAAATCGATAATCTGGTAGTTCATATGCATAAATATTCACCACAAAAGTTTTCAAAACCAACTTTTTAATCAAAAACCTATAGCATATAATATACCCGAATCAATCAGAGTGGATCATCCCTTTTTTTAAACCTATGCATGTATTGCTATCACGTATTATATCATATCATATCAAATTGAGTGTTGCTTTTGAACCATACATTGAAGTGTGTGGTGGCTAGTAGGACTTAGACCTACCAATGAAGGACGGAGAATGAATTATTATTGCCATTAAAGGCGAGAAAATGATGGTTGCAAGTCTCCACACTCAACGAAATTGGACTTCTACAAAAGTATGTGCATGATAAAGCAATCTACATAAATGCAATGCTAGCTAGCAGAAGTGTCAATTATTGGAATTAAAGAGCAGAAAACATTGGTCGCCTTCCTCCTTTCTTCACCGCACATCAATGGATCTCCTCCCTTCACTGTTAACCATCATCACACTTTTCATCTCTCTCCTCCTCCTCCTTAGAAAATTGCGGTCACCAAAGCTACCACCCGGCCTAACTCCCACCCAATAGTTGGTAACCTCTACCAAGTCAAACCACTCCTGTTCAGGTGCTTTGTTGAGTGGTCCCAAAAGTACGGTCCTATCGTGTCAGTCTGGTTTGGCACCACCTTGAACGTGGTGGTGTCTAGCTCAGACATGGCCAAGGAGGTGCTCAAAACAAACGATCATCTTCTCAGTGACAGGCACAGGAACAGAGCCACAGCCAGGTTCAGTAGGGGTGGGATGGACCTGGTTTGGGCTGACTACGACCCCCACTATGTTAAGGTTAGGAAGCTCTGTAATCTGGAGCTTTTTTCTACTAAAAGGTTGGAAGCTTTGGGGCTAGTTAGGGAGGAGGAAGTCATTTCTATGGTTGAATCCTTTTTTAAAAGCTATACTACCCCCACAAGATTTTCTTCTTCAATTACTTCATATATATATATATATATATATATATATATATATATATATGTGTGTGTGTGTGTGTGTGTGTGTGTGTATACATACATACATACATACATATATATATATATATATATATATGGCAAGTGTTCAGTGGCACCCCAAAAATGGAGCACCCCAAAAGCCCCCTGATTTCCACCTCTCATTTATATTAAAGAAAAAGAGTGGGAAATGAGAGAGTTAGTGTAAGGAGAGAGATGGGGAGTTAGTGAGAAATGAGTGGTGGAAAAGTGGGAGGCTAAAGGGGTGCTCACTATTTGAGGTGCCATTGAACCTGCCTCTATACACACACACACACACACACACACACACACACACACACACACACACACACACACACACACACACATATATATATATATATAAGGGTTCCGCTAAGCCTCTCACTACAAGAGGAACAGGGGTTTAAACTTCCAACGGCTGTTGGAAACCCCGTTGGAAGCCGTTGGTCAATCCGTTGTTATACGGATCAACGGCTTCCAACGACTTCCAACGCACAAGATGCTTACTTTCCAACGGATTCCAACTGATACATGAGGACGCGTGTATTATGTTTCTGGCAAACAGGCCGTTGGAAATCGTTGGCATGGCATGACCATATAGCCGTCGCAATCCATTTAACGCCGTTGGAAATCTAGTTTTTTTTTTTTTACAGATTTCAGATTTTCCACTTCAAGCCACACACCACATTTATAACATTCTGAACTGCTCCATTTCGAGGATATAACTCACAATCTCAACCATATATACATCCAAACACAATATAAAATAAAAAAACAAACACAAAACACAAAAATTAACCAATATTTACATAACATAACAACCAAATGTCGCCAAAACAACATAATCACGTCCAAACAACATAACCAACACCATGTCCAAACCGTGACCATCATAACATCATGTCCAAACCATCATAACAATATATACAACTACCATATAGCAAGCCTCACCAACTCTCGAAACACATCCAAACAAGCTAACCTGATCAACTCTCTCCACCTGAAGATGAAGGTGTCGTACCGTGCTGGGCAATGTACTCTGCCAATCGCTGGTTAAGCAAATCCATCTGCCGTTCATGGCGACGATCACGCTCATGAAGCTCTACAATCTCTGCTTTCAACTGTCCGATTTCTTCCTTTTCCTGAGCCTTCTGATACATCTGCTGAGATGCTGTGATCTGTATATAATTTCACATTTTCAGTATTTCATGTACATTTGAGTTTGTATTATAAATTTTAATATTACCTCTAGATTTCCATAACCATATCGTCTGTTTCGGGTAGCAAGATCCATGACAGCATCAAATATCCTGTCCTCGTCTTCCTTGGTCAGCTCAGTCCTCCCTGTAGATTCCAGTACATGCGCCCTTTGTTCCTAAAATTTCTCCTGTTAAACAAAAAACAAATAAATTTAGATAACACTATTTTAATTAAATTATAAGTCTACTTAACTATTTTATACTTACATATCTCTCACGCGCCTTATCATCATGATCCCAAGTGTACGAAACTGAGCATGTGTCGTCAGTCTGACTCAATGCATGTATATGCTCGAAAACATCCCAGTACGACACATGAGCCATACGCGCTCTCTCCTGAAATAAGCATGCACATATGTAAATTAAAACTTAAACTTAAATCAACTATTAATTTTTACAAGTTATGAATTAAAATTTTAAACTTTGCAATTACAAAATATACCAGATCCTCACGATGATGCTGAAATGACTAGGACCCACCTCGATGCGTAACCAGATTCTTGCTCCTGTTAGCTGCATTTCTCTTAGACGAGGCCTATACGTTTAAATTAAAAAAATGTATTATTCTAAATCACATATTGAATGAATAGAATAATTTGAATTAAATATGCAATAAAATTTACCAGAAGGTCCTCATTACTATTCCAATAAGTAAGTAGATCATTCCACACTGATTCACTCACCTACGACTGCCTTTTCTCACCTGTTTTTAAAGTGTTCATTTTCTGTCTATAATTTGTTGCCATTTTGTTGTTCCAGTGGCGCTTAACGAGATCCAAATCCGTCTCCTGAAGATCCACCGCACCCTGCATTGTTTATAAAAATAGCATACATATGAACTTATCAAATAGAAGCATGACAACTTAACGTAATAAATGTTATATCATACATACGTACCAAAAAATCCTTCCATATGGTCTACTTAACTATGTCGGGTATCGAGCTCCATGTGGGCCAACATGCAGTCATGCGGGCCTGATAAGCACATTTTGATATCCTAAAAACGGTGTTGGACGGCTCCAACTCAAACCCCCTGTGTTAAACGGAAAAAAATACATGGTTACTAGAACAACAATTTAAATAATTTATTGTACTTAAATTAAATTTATACTAAAAACTTAGTTTTTACCCTCTGGATGCTTTTGGCTTAAGCCAGACCACGGGATGGGATAAGTCCGACGATGGACCACCCTCATCGCCACCTGACGTCATACCTGTTACAGACAACAACATTACATAACATAACATAGCATAGCATGACATAACATGACATGACATGACATAACATAACATGAATGAGCTATATGTAAAAACATGGTATTAGATAACATGAGTATATGATAATAGAAATGTCATAACATATGTCTAGTTAACATTACAAGTTTGATTCATAGAAGTGTTAAATATAAGTTTGATTCATAGATATGTGTAGTTAACATATGAGTTTGATTCATAGAAGTGTTAAATATAAGTTTGATTCATAGATATGTCTAGCTAACATATGAGTTTGATTCATAGAAATGTCATAGAAATAAATATGTTCAGATTCCGACTCTATTTTCCTCGACGTCTGCTTGATAAGCATGGTCATCGGGAATATTACGCCCGTCAAATGTAAACTTTGCTTTTGTTTTGAAAACAGTCCACCTATCTATTTTGTCTCTTCTCATAGAAGGATAAGGAGCATAGTATACTCGAAGAGCCTATTTGGCAAGTACAAAAGGATCATACTTATAATAATGAGAAGTATGTCTTACTTCTATAATATTATATTTTGGATGCACATTGATTCCAGAACCTGGAACGTTGCTGAACCAGTTGCATTTAAACAAAAATACTTCTTCCGCGGGTCTTGTGAAATATATCACTTGCAGAATCTGTTTTAGCACTCCATAAAAATCGTGTATATGGTCATTTGGATCATCACTACCCTTAACAAAAACACCACTATTATCAGTTAATTTTTCAGCACCAAATTCTTTAGTGTTAAATTTATATCCATTGACAAAGAATATTGAATATGTCTTCATATTTCTTTTAGGTCCCAATGCCAAATGTTTCAATCCTTTATCCACAATACAATTTGTTGGATCAAAAACATATTGAGTAAACCAACTAGCGAATTCTTTGTTGATATCTCCGTTTGGATACTGTGATTCATAAATGCTGCAATTATAGGACATACGTTACATATATGATTAAAGATACAATACATGTATACATAGATGCATAAGTTCGCATTACCTAACGAACGGTGCAACTTCGGTGCAATTGAGAAGAATATATGTGCGTACTGCATTATAATCTTTATCATTCAGCCATTCTTCCACACATCTGCCAGAAGGCCGACCATGTTTCTTAAAAATAGATAAAATCGCTTGACAGTCATCTTGATCAATGCCTTCATCATTACGTGCAGTATTTGCAAATGATATGTTCACATGATCACTCAAATAATGAGAGAAAAAATTAAGCTTCTTCTTCGATGTATGATTTGCAAATAGAACCTTCAACTCGAGCTTTCTGCCTCATTTTTTCTTTAGATGATTTAAATACCTATTTAGAATTATTGTAAATTATTTTTTCATACATTTCATTAACCAAAATTAAATTAACTGCATATTAATATACCTTTCAAATGGATACATCCATCCGTATTGCACAGGCCCTCGAAGACATGCTTCTGATGGAAGATGAGTAGGTAAATGCTCCATAACATTGAAAAACCCTGGAGGAAAGATTTTTTTCAATTTGCAGAGTAATATGGGGATTTCTTCCTCTATTTTACGTAGACGGTCAATTTTTAATGTAGATGAACAAAGCTCTTAATAGAACAAACTAAGCTCTGTTACAACAGTCCAAACTTTTACGGGCAATAGTTCTTTGAAAGCGACGGGTAATAAATTTTCCATCATAACATGACAGTCGTGGCTTTTCATCCCGCTAAGTTTACTGCTTTTTTAGTCAACACATCTACGAAGATTGGAAGATATACCATCCGGGAATCTTAATCCTTCCATCCATTTTAAAAATATTTTTATTTGATTACTATCCAGTTCATAGCACGCTTTCGGCTTTCTGGTGTCATTTGGCTTTATATGAAGCTCCGGACGATTACATATTACTTCAATATCACGTCTTGATTTCAAATCATCTTTTGTCTTCCCTTTGACATTCAAAATTGTATTGATTACATTATCAAACACGTTTTTCTGATTATGCATCACGTCAATATTATGACGAATCAGAAGATCTTTCCAATAAGGCAACTCCAAAAATATGCTTTGTTTCCACCAATTATGAATTGTTGTTTTACTTTGAATTTCTGTCTGTACTCCGGTTTCATGAATCTTGGGGAAAATCTTGTACAAGTTCATAAATTTTCTCACTTGTCCATATTTAGGTGGTCGTAAAGTTTCAAGTCTATTAGATGTAAAAAAATTCTTATCTCTTCTAAAAGGATGATTAATATGAAGAAAACATCTATGACAGTCAAACTATGAAATTTTCTTTCCAATAGGTAAAGAAAATGCTCTTGTTTCTTCTATACAGTACGGACAAGCTAGACGACCAGCCGTACTCCAACCTGAAATCATTGAATAAGCAAGAAAATCGCTAATTGTCCACAACAGAGAAGCATGCATACGAAAGTTTTTCTTTTGGGAAATATCATATGTTTCTACCCCTTCATACAACAATTTTTCTAATTCTTCAATCAACGGTTGTAAATAAACATCGATTCCTTGTGTCGGATCATCAGGACTAGGGACGGCAATTGTAAGAAACATATAAGGAGTTTTCATACACATCCACGGAGGTAAATTATAAGGTGTTACAATTACTGGCCAGGACGAATATTTAGAACCAAATTGAGAAAATGGTGAAAACTCATCCGTACATAAACCAAGTCTAACATTGCGACTCTCAGATGCAAAGTTGGGATACTTTTGATCAAAATGCTTCCATGCTTCTCCATCGGATAGGTGTGTTAAAGTACCTTCTTCCTGTGTTCTCACTTTGTGCCATCTCATATGTTGCGCGGTTACAGAAGATGCACATAACCTTTGAAGTCTAGGAATAATAGGTAAATAATGCATATGTTTATACGGGACTTCCTTTCCCTTTTTCTTTCTTCGTTGGTATCTTTCTTGATTACATATTCTGCAGTTCTTAAGGTTGATATCTTCCTTCCAAAATAGCATGCAACCCTTTAGGCATATATCTATTTTTTGATATGGTAAACCAAAGGCCGACATCATTTTTTTACTTCATAATGGTTTTCACACATTAAATTATTAGGAGGCATATGCCGCTTCGAAGCTTGTACAACAGCTGTAAATCCAGCTTCTGTGAGGTTGTATTTAGATTTCATCGTAATGTATTCAGCAGTTACTGATAATTGAGTTCCGCTTTCACAGCCTTCCCAAAGGGTTTTTTTCGTGGCATCTAATAAATCATATAATTTTTGGCTTCAATATTTGGTTCTTCTTCATCATTAACATCATCATCATTACCGTCGTTTTCATTAAATTATTGAACCGGGAACATAGAATGTGCAACATCTTCAACCATTTGCTCTACGAGATTCGTCATTGCAATTTCATTATTCGCTACCTCCTCGACTTGTATAAAAGTAGATGCTAACGGTTCTCCATGACGATCCCAAAATAAATAGTTCAGCACAAAACCGTACTGACGCAAATGAACTCTAATCATTTGCGGTATCAAATGCTTCAATAACTTGCATCTACTACATGGACAATGGATTTCGACGTCGTTTCCGTTGTTACTTAAAGCAAAATCAATAAACATGCTGACACCATTAATAAAATGTTTGTTTATTGTGCCATCAGTTTCTCTTCATTTGTACATCCAGCTTCGATCATTAAAATAATCGTCCATTTTTCCTAAGTACATATAAAATTAGGAAGTAGGATATAAAATTAGGTTCATGATTTTTGTGTCCGATCGCTCAAGCGCTAAGATTGTATTTTAATGAAAACATTTCTTTTACGTATTAATTATAATGATAAAATTTGCATTGACAATGTGCTAAAACAATTTTAGTGCATAATGCATGTTATGTTAATTCATCATTTACTAGTGGGTTATCCAACCTCCCATTACAAATACAATAATGTAATTAAATCGCGTAAATCTTTTCAATTTAAACGATTCAACAAAATTTCGGTAGCACTTCACTTTAGTTCCCTGAATAGTACACAATTGCGTGTACATAGGGAATATAAAGGAAGTGCTTTTGAAATTTTGAGAACTGTTTAAAATGAAATGTTTTACGAGATTTAATTTCGTTATTGTATTCGTTTTGTCCAATACAAAGGACAAATCCAACAAATATTGTATACAATGAATATAAATGTCCGTTCCGTTAATAAAACAAACAATCATATAATGATTATATACAATAATTATCAGACGGGACCAAAAAAACTCTCTAAGGCTTTATGAATATAACATATTAGGATTTGTTTTTTTTCGTGAATTTAGGGTTTTTTTCAACTTCGATTTCGAAAATTCAACTTATATGTATATTTTCAACATATATGAATTTTATCACATGTACGTATATTTTCAACATTAAATTGAAGTATATAACAGTACATTATATACAAAATTAAATGTCGTTTTCGCTAAATTTTTATAAAACATAAACTTAAATATTTCCATTTCCACTACACGTTTTCAACAAATTAAATATCGTTTTCAATGAATTGGGGCTCAACCAAATAAACAAAATACATAGATTGATTACCAACTATATATACATACAACGCTACATATATGCATGTATACATATACAACTTGAACTAATTAAAACCTAGATTAGCAACATAAACAAATAAGTGTATAAATACAAACTCATTAACAACAACTAATTAAACTAATTAAACCCTAGAGTAACAACTAACGAATTTATAAATAAAACCCTAGATTAGCAACTAAAATTATTAAACCCTATATTAGCAACTAATTAACATGAATAGACACACAATTACATTCTATTATGCTTAAATTACTAAATTTATAGGGTATTAAACAAAATTAGGTTAATTCACACCTTGAAATCGGAAATTAGAGAGGAGGAGAGAGTGCCTTGAATGAGATGGAGAGATCCTAGGCGGTTGATGGCGTGGAGGGGTTGATTTCAGAATCGGTGGGGGAAAGAATTAGGGGAAAGTGAAAAGAATTCGTGGGTTTGAGGAATGAGGAAGGAGGAGCAGGTTTCGGGAAATTTCTGCTCGACCCGTGTATCGGTTATCAACGGCCTTAAAATCAACGGCTTATAACGGTGTATTTTTTACCTGTAAGAAATTTCCAAAATTTGGCTTCCGTTGGAAGCCGTTGGTCAATGCCGTTTGAGGCCGTTGGAAAGGTCCGTTGCTATGCTGTTTAATTCTTGTAGTGTCTTATATTGCACGTGAACTCTTCCCCTTAATCTCCATCACCCATTTCTCCACTCATTCTATCTCTTCCCACAAAAAATAATATTGAAATGGGAAGAGAGAGAAAGAGTGGGGAAATGGGTGGTGGAGATTAAGGGGGAGAGTTCACGTGCAATATAAGAGGTGTAGCGGAACCCTCCTTATATATATATATATATATATATATATATATATATATATATATATAAAAGCTTGAAATAGAGTGATGGTAAGGTCACTGACTTAATGGTTACTAATACAATAAAAAATTTAATGATTTTAAGCATAAAAATTGTTTTGTGTATTACATCTATAAAATAACTTCATGTGCCAAGCTGATTGCAGTAAAAATTTATGTATAATCGTCGCATCCTGTGTTCCATGAATGGTTTATATCATGGTTATGGTTGATTGAGATAAAAAGTTATCCAGTAGGAAATATTATGATACCATAGTACCAAAACTATTAATTGTCATAGACCAATTCTTCTGTGCCCAACTCCCCTGTCCTCGCGTGTGTCCACCAATCAAATCTTCCCATTTCCTTTTTTGCATTTAAGTCACCGAACAATTGAGGGTTTAACTGCAAAATAAATTTCAGGGGGCTGTATTGGTTGGGGACACGGGGAACATAGGATTTGAGTACAGAAGAATTGGTGCGAAATTGTCAGGTAAGGTCCCAGACATTCGCTTTGTACTATTGTGATGCTAAGTGCGTTCATATTTTGTAGGGGCTCTCACCGCAACTTCCGAATATTTTTTTTTCCTCCGTTTTCGGTCAACGGTTCTGTAGAAGTCCATAGCACAAAGTTCTGCGTCCTTAGCACCACACTTGTACTATTATTTTACATGAAATAGCTGCCATAACACATCTGGTGCCTTTAATTTAGGGCAAGCTAGTTATAATGGTTGATATAAAAGCATCTATTCATCAGAAAATATAATTACAAAAGAATCCTGCATAACCGGGGTTTATAATCCACGATGAAATAAAGTACGTGATGTCTGACTTTGTAACCTTACCATGTTGCTTAAAGTGCTTGTATAACATGTAAAAGTCTACTTTGTTTTTAAGGCTTATTGTAGCCCTCATGCTAGGATATACCAGCACATAGCAGGAGCAACCTATGACGGGCTTTTAATTAAGACGTAATTTTTTATATATATGTACCTGAGTAAATGTTGCACCTTTGGTCGGGAATATGTAAATTATACTAGAGCATCTCCAACCCCAGTTTAATCTTATAACATGTAATTTTCTTACTAGGCTAACTCCTCAATTAATATGGAATCCTAGGTAGGTTACATTTTAGGATAATTTGGTTGCATTTATGTAATTCTGTTGGGCGACAGTAGGCCAGATACTCAATAAACTCTTTAGGATTTTAGGCACTTATTCAACACATTTAAGATTCACATGTTTGATCTCAACTTTTATAGGAGAATTTAATCAGTTAAAATTTTAAAATGTAGAAAATGTAATAATTACATTCAAAATTGTAGAAGGTGCCATTTTCATGTTTAAAAGTGTAATCCATTGTTTTCAAAACCGAGTCACTATATTAGACCTGTAACAATTAGTAACGATTCATATAATTCAGGTACGATCAATGGAAATAGCTTAGTTCTTCGAAATCACCTTTTAAGCATTGCGTTCAACAACATAACAAGGCCAGCATTCAGGAAGATATTCATGAACTCAGATGATGTAATGGACGATCAAGGTTTGGAATTTAAAGCAGTAGGCGTAGAAGGAATGAAATTTGGCGCATTTATCTCACTAGAGGAATACGTAAGCTGGCTTGAATGGATGTTCCCTTTGGACGAAGTAGCATTTGGAAAGCACTCCACTCGAAGAGATGAGCTCACTAGTGACATAATGAACGAACACACTCTTGCCCATAATAAAAATGGTGCCAAACAACACTTTGTTGATGCATTGCTCACCCTTCAAGTAAAGTACGATCTTAGCGAAGATACCATCATCATTCCTCTTTGGGTTAGTGCACTACTGCTACTTATCATAGTTATTATTATAACTTTGAATCTTAAATTTCATTTAAGTACATGTGTAGGATACGATAACAGCTGGAATGGACACGACAGTCATCACTGTGGAATGGGCTATGGCCAAGATAGTAAAAAACCCAAGAACAAAACATAAGGTACTTACTATTATTCTTCTTCTTATTCTTCGTATAGTCCCACATCGTGTTAATAAATAGTATGATGGATTCGATATAAAATATGAAGGTACAAGAAGAGCTTGATAGAGTGGTAGGAGTAGATCACATCATGGATGAAACAGACTTTGCTAAACTACCTTATTTGCACTGTATGGTTAAAGAAGCTCTCTGGTTGCATCCTCCTACTCCACTGATGCTCCCATATAAAGCCACAACTAAAACCAAAATAGGAGGTTATGACATTCCTAAAGTAACGGTAATCCATGTTAATGCATGGGCCATAGCCCGCGACCCATTGTTGTGGAAGGATCCGTTAGAGTTTAGGCCAGAAAGATTTGATGAAGAAAATATAGATATTAAAGGGAATAATTTCAGGATTTTGCCAGGCGTAGGGTATGCACTGGTGCACAACTAGGCATTTTGTTGATAGCATCGATGTTGGGCCATTTATTACATCATTTTGAATGGAAGCTTCCAGAATGGATGACGGCATATGAAGTGGACATTAGCGAGGCTCCGGGGTTAGTGACTTATAAGAGTACGCCACTTCAGGCTGTTGTAGTGCCTAGGTTGAAGACGAATTTGTACAAAAGTGTAACAAGTACTATATAGATAGATTACTCTTGAGCTATTATTGAGTTTGGTATGTGAATGTTTTGATAAATGTCATCTCATCTTTTTAAAACCTCATTATTTGAGATCACCCATCCTCTTATTTTCTGATGTGTATGTGTTTAAGATCTATATTACTCAAAATCATGCATATGCAACATTATGAACATTTAAGACTTTCATATTTGGCTTTGTGAACATTTAAATGTTAATTGACAAAACCCAAACTCGCTCTTACGGGAAAGCCCGGATTGAGTTGAGAACACGACAAATCAGAACGCAAACAGAAGAACATTTCATTGCTTATTACAACAATTTCATCAGAGTACAAGAATATAATAGAGTATGAATAAATAATATACATTTGATAAATACCAGAGATTTAAAATTACAATGCAGCGGAAAAATAATACATTACACAACTGAAAGAAATACGCAGATACAGAGCTTTCCGAGTATAGTTCCAGCTGTAAATCCAGGATCCTGTGAATATAATATCTGCAAAAACCCAACTACTAGCTGCTCGTGTGGAAAATAGGGGCACCCAGAGTTTAGATTAAAACAATAAACTGCAGGTCAGTCATGTGACTGGTGTGAGAACTAAAATAGTTATTTAAAACTTTACTTTAAAAGTAAATCAAGGGACCACGCCGTATAACACAGAACGGGTTTCCTCCCAAGAATACCAGTGCATAAACAGTAATAAACAACGCCATGCTTTTTGGAAAAATGAAGCTATTATAAGACTCAGGTCCCATCACACAATGCAACGCAAGCCGGAGGATAGAGTTTTACCTTATAATCGCCAAATATGCTTGGTATGTTTAAAACAAATCATTTGATACTATTATAAGTGCATGATGTATAAAACAACTTCAAATATAAATGTATCAATTATAGGCGGCATGCGTACCATCTATCATGTCGCCATACTAGGCTCTACAATTAAGACCGAAATGTCACGTATTGGAAATTGGATTCCCGTCATGAGTCTAGGCAAGGGATGGACTCCTAGCCCGCTTCGAGACACTCTAGCAAATGCCTCAGGACTGCACACTCTGGGCAGCCCCTGGATCCTCCAAGGCCGGTCCTCCCTTACGTTTGAGGATTGGAAATTCCTGAACACACGTTTCCCGGTCCTATAGGACCTATATCCATCGGCTCCGTAGTAACCGATATATCCGAGGCGCCTCGCAATCCAACAACCACATAGGTAAAAATAATAAATGTCTGGGCTCCATACCATGACACCACCCATGGCTAGAAAGAAATGTCATGTCCTCCTTAGGTCCCTTATCCCGTTTTTGACTCATACTGAGGTGTAAGGCTCGCGAATTAACGCTATACACAAAGCTATGCAGTATTAAAGTCGTGCTTTGATCATCAACCACAAGACTTTGCTTTTCAACAAAAGCCTTGATCATTTGCTTCTCAGTATGCAACACTGACAATTCACGCCATGCAACTGATGTCTATCGTTGTATAACCTTTGAGCTCGTACGTCTCAGAGAAGGGTGTTAAGCAAGAGAATAAATTCTCCGCCACCAAACAGATATATATTTAATAAAGATCAATCAACACAGAATAAAATCCAATGTCATACACACATCCATTTAATAGTTTGCTCTAGGTATGAACGAAACCATAGGCACCTTATTCCTCGTCCCGTGTCCAATACAGGAGAAAGGTCACATATCCAGTCGATATCCAAGTACGTGTGGACGATCACCACTTATTACCTTGTCCTGGGTATACTGCCCAATCAAGACATCTGTAATCATCCAAACGATGTGAAGACCTCTAGCCTTCAATCACCGTCTTCATCGTCGACTTATCGTCGAATCAGTTATTTAGAATGGGTATAAACCCGGCTTTTCCGAATAACTTGCGTATATAATAAACAAGTGCTATAAAAACACAACATACGCCTCATTCCAATCCAGAATATTCTTTTATTCCAACATTCTTATATTATTAGGGAAAGTTTCCCATTAATTATATCAAAAATAAATTCTTTAATCTTCCTTTGGATATCAATTCAAACCAAATTAAGGTTTATCCAAACTAGTGGGGATTAGATCACCTTATCGAAGTAATTATTTGTTTAATTTCCCAATCTCAACCTATTCATCCCATGGAGCAAAACTGGTAATACTCCATATCTAACACCACTGTGTTACTGGTAAATTTAATTAATATTTCACGTTCAAATCTAATTAAAGATTTAACTATCGCTTGGAGTAAAACTGGTGATACTCCATTCTCGATCATTTCCCAATTTTGATAATTTAAATTATCTCATTCACTTTTCAATATAATTAAAGATTCATTAAAACTCCACTTAGTTTTAATCTTCCTAAAAATCAATATTAATGATTATTTAACTTTGGAAACACAAACATGCCGCATCGACAATGTACACTGTACTATTGATTTCTGCCGATATATAACCTCTAAGCTCGTACGTCTTAGAGAAGGGTGTTAAGTAAGAGAATAAATTCTCCACCACCAAAACAGAAATATATTTAGCAAAGATCAACCATACAGTTGAAAATACAATGTTAAACATGTAATCCTGCCTTTAACTGGGTTAAAGAACTAATGTCATTTAAAACACAGTTCACGATAAACCCAATTCACTTTCCATTAATTATGGAATCTTCACGGAAAAACAGATCAATATATAATCGATATCAATTTCTGTATCCGACTAATAATATAAAACGACAAAGCCTTTTTAATTCCATATATATTAACAATCTTCCTCCACAGAAGTTCATTTCGATTATTACTGTTAACCCGCCTTTTGGCAAGGCCGTCAACCCATGGACCCCTCATAGGACCGCTCAAGGCTCCAACATGGACTTGTGCAAGCCCAGACTTTCTTGGCTCAAGGACTCTTGGATAGAAGCACTTCAGCCCGAAATACCTGGGCTTGATGGTCTTGAGATTAACTTACACTACAACACTGACTTGGTCATGGGATTTATTTCATAGCCTATTTACTTGGTCCAACTACCTATTATAAAGCATATAAACTTGGATCAAGCTATACTTATGCTGCCACATATTGGAGGGGACCTCTCCACGTAATCAAGACTTAGCTCTATCATCTGCTATTCGCATGGATCAACCGACACATGGCAAATTGAATTGTTGAAGCCTACCGCCTATAAATACACCATGCTACATAACTAAGAAGAGAACTTTTGGCTGAGATCTGAGCCTGACTTTATAGCTCATGCATGCCCTCCACAACTCAATTATGGCTGCCAACCACTTTTACATCAAAAACGACTATGTAATGGAGATCATGACGATCTCATTTATTGTATCTCCAACTTTATGATATTATTATGAGATTATAAAGTGGACGTAGGTTCGTTAATGCCGAACCACTATAAAAACGCTGTTGTCTTGCTTTTTCTCGCTTTTTCTGATATTTCTCCATATATCATTCTCAAATCTGACTTTTGGCCGTTAAAGACCACTTTTTGCCATCAACAGTTTGGTGCTTTCACTGAAAAATGAATTCTCAACGTTTTAAGGGTTTTGCTCAACTTTTGGATCACCAAGTCCAAGACGAAATCCTAGTTTTAGTCATCTTCAACATCCATGGTTTCCAATACTTATATACATGCTTTGGAAAGCAGAAGCAGCAACATCTGATTTAAAAAAACCAATTTTTTCCAGTTCTGGGTTCGACCCCAGTCGGGTTGACCCCTCCTGGGTCGACATCGACCCGACTAGAGGAACAACCAGTAGGAATTTCACTTTGGAAAGCTTACAGTATGTAGCTTGTCCCGGAGTAGGTCGTAGGCCGGAGTGAGATTGGTTCAAACACCATCGTCATATTGGTGTTCAAGCCCAGATCGACCGACTCTTATGAAACTCTCCACGTCGACCAACTCTTCCAAATATACCAACCCGGATTACTAGCCACTACTGAAGCCCTGCACATTAAGACGTGACAGGGTCATTTTCTGAAAAAAATGCATTTTTCTGATCATCTCAAAGAAGGCTCGATCGCCACCGGGACTATGGGGCCCCAGACCCCCACCGGCGCAGCGTCCGGACCCGCTTAACGGCTCGCCTTTGGCTCGGAGCATGGCCTGTCTTCGGCTCGGCATATATTTTGACCAACAATAATCATAACGACTTATCATCCAAGACTCAGTGGATAGTCCGAGAATATCAACAGCAAGATGGTAACGACCAGGATTCCTCCAAGAGCCATCACCCTCATTTACTGAGGTTATTCAATCCTAATCATCTGCTTCAGTCTTGCCGGAAGATCGGCGAGTTAAAAGTTTGAAATACTTAAGCCTGGATGTTTATTGATTGTCTATATATCAGCTCTCATTCCCCGACTTGGAATCAAAGACATAATCACGGATGGATGAGACATGTCTACATTCCTAGCCTCCGTATCTCACTCCCTGACATGGAAAAGACAAAGCTTCTATAAGCATGGATCCATTGTTCTCCTGCCGATCACCGCCTTAGCACCGACAAGATGAGATGTCGCCATTAGCTGTTCTGATCTGACTACATAACCCATATTCTCTGCCCTTGACATGGGGGCAAAAAGGCGATTCAAAGGAAACACACCCTCATCATTCACCCACAAAGGCCGCCTGATTTCCTTTATTATCCCAATACCCCAACCAAGGTTTGATCGTTCTTGGCATTGCCACCCCATGAGGAGTTGAAAAGACTTCCTTCATCAACTAGAACTTCAGCGGTCATCACCCGTCGAGATGGGACAAATCAGAATGAACTGGCAAAGGATATGCGACACCATTCTCATTTCGAATAATACTCATTCCTCTAACATGATTATTTTTTACATATATCTTTTATCTTTACATGCTTTGTGAGTTATTTATGTGACTAACAACTCTTATGAATTTATGTGTGAATGAAATAGGTACCAAGAGTCTAGTAGTGATCATACTTCCAATGCCTGCACACAGAACTACAGGACATTTCCATAACGAGCCAGACTGAACCACTCATTTACAAAACCATGCCCCCCGTCCAAGGAAAGTTATACAACTCAAGGTGGATCTGACATGACCATCCACTACTCGGGTCATGAGTGGCATGACTCAAGACAATTGTGCATCAACTTTTGCATTTCAAAGTCCAAATCCGACTCAGAATGGACGCGTTTCGACAATCCATATGGCCAGATCTATGTTTGACGCCATCAGATTTCGTGGATCCAAATAGACGAGGCAGCATCGCCCATCAACATACTTATTTTCCAACCATGCATTTTTGCCTTTACATGCTCTTGAGTTATTGACATGATTAACTCATGCAAATTCGTATATGAATGAGCAGGTACCCGAGGTTTGGTACCGACCACTCCTTCCATAGTTTGATCGGAGGAATGTAAAGCTTTGGCGAACGTGATTCGTCTATTCACCTGCTTACTTTTGGTTTGACGCCAACAATCTGAAGTAAATGAAGTTCGACCATTCATTCACCGAATTTTTGCCCTTGACGCGGGGGCAAGAGAATAAACGCACATAAGTTCGACGTGTGTTATCTATATATGGACATACTAATGAGGCCTCCTCAGCATCTAGCCTTTGATTCTCCATGCAAGACATAGAAATGTATTCGGGTGTGACATAACCACTCAGTAGATCGACGACTCTATCCCTTAATCTGATGGGAAGAGTGCAACAGTGACGGGTACAATCCCATGAACGACATAACTTTTTCCTTCGATGTGGGGGCAAAAGAGAAATGTTAAGACGAGGATGAGTATGACTCGATCGCTCTTCAACGACGTTTTAACTCTTTCCCATGCTTCCGACAGGAGGAGTCTAAACTAAACAGGGACGTGAACCGACCATTCCTGATGACGACCTTTGCTCTTGACGTAGGAGCAAAGGGAAGACGCCAAGGCAAATATGATCCGACTATTTGCTCGACTAACTCTAATCCTCAGAGCATGGATAGGAGTATAAATCTAGGACGAGTGTGATGGGCACGCCAAGATTTAAGACCACTCGATCCACAACTGTAACCCTAACTGATGAAGGGAGAGTATAAAGGACGAATAACGACATCCACAACTCTAACCCAAACTGACTTTGGGAGAGTATAAAGGACGAGCCACGATGTCCATAACTCTAACTCTCACGATTTGAGAGAGTGTATAAATCTGTTGGGTTAGTGTGAATGGTGCACCATGACTTAAGACCGCTAAACCCATAACTCCAACTCTCGCGACTTGGGAGAGAGTATAATGGATAGTGCTACGACGTGCATGCAATCTCCATCGCCCTCCAACTGAAGATAGGATTATAAAAGACTTACGGACCGGACATCCGAGAGACTTAACCTTGTTCCCACCAACGCTGGGGGCACATGCATAGATTTCTGAATTAACTTCAAACTCGCTTCGGACGCGACCCGTGTTTCAAAGTTAAATGGAGGCTACAGACACTATACCTCCAAACTAGACACCTGACACTTTGACATTTAATAGTTCTATGCTAGATAGCTTAGCACTTAACACATTTTCGTTTCAATCCAGACTTTCTTGTGACATAAAGATTGACTTTGTAGCTTGCAAGACTAAGCAAACTATTCTTTTTCGAATTACAAGTTCATGTACATATACCAAACACAGACGCGAGGGCCACACTTACATGCACCAACGAAGGGTCATGTTCGAAGGGATGACTTCGACTCCTAATTCTAAACTTCCCACATGACTCAATGCGACGACTGAAAGGAGGCATTAAGAGTGGGAGGTTCATCAGCACATCACACGACCTAAGGAAATGACCGAAAGAGGGCCTTAAGAGTGATATATGAAATCGACACGCATACCCATATATAACTGACTATAGCTCAAGTGCAACGACGAGTTTCACTTTGCAAGTACAATGAATAGAAAATGCAATAGCTCGAGCAATTGAAAGGTACAATCACTTAAGCTTTGAAAGTCATGCCTTTTTTATGTATACGTGTCTAAATTTGAAATGGATGTGGTCCAACCACCTGTCTTTTTCCATCGCCCCTGGACTGGGGGCATAACTATTAAATGTATTTACAACCGGCATAACTTATTTGCATGTACATAAATTATGCTTTGATCTTGACAGGCCGCATGTGGACCACTAAAGGGGTGCAGAGTGACCATCCATTGACTGATCCCAACCTACTTCCAAATTGGAAGGGGAAGAATGAGAGCATTCAAAGTGACAACAGTATGACCTCTTGTAGCCCAACTTTGATCCTTAGAGCTTGGATGGGAGAGAAAAATCCAGTATGTGTTGAATACCAACAAATCATTTTGCATCCAACTCTAACTCACGACATGATAAGGAAGTATGAATATTGAGAAGACATGGATTTGAAGTCCGCTACTCAGTCAAGCCCCCAATGACTAGGGACGAAGAGTGCGAGCCATGAAAAGCATGAATCTACTTCTCGACTACTCTATGCACATTTTCAACTTCTTAAAGTTTCGCAGGATCCCAAACTACAACAAAAAATGATGACCTCAATGGAACCGAGCATAAAGAACAAATTCAACAAGAGTTTTGGACTATGCTGAAACATATACATAGGGAGGTCGACTAACTCCCTAATGACGTTCATTCGCTTGTATTTTTTATGAGCTTACTCAAGTTTGCGACTAATCAGATAAGAGTAACTAAGTTCATTGACATCCGATGAAATGATCCTCACTTTCCGACTAAAGTGAAGGAACAATGCCTAGACAAGTGTGATTCGACTGCTCATATGTTCAACTTCAACTCTTACCGACTCGAGAGAAAGTATAAAATGACTTGGGTTGGCTAAGACCGCCAAACCCGCTACTCTAACCTGAAACAACGACAAAGAGTATAAAGGCTTAAGGACTGGACATCCGAATGTCTTAGCTCGATCCCTACTGATGCTGGGGGCATGAGCACTGGCTTCGTTTGTCACCCATCGACGATATGGGCATAAGCGTCAGCTTATAGATGACTTTGAACATGTCCTTGACTTGACACGTGATTCAAAGGATATATACTATACCCTCGGACCATGACACGGCTTGTCTTACTCATCCAAGCGAGATAGCTAATGAGTTCGATAGGACTTGACTTACTCATTCAAGAAAAACAACTTATGAGCTCGACATGACCTGCCTTACTCATTCAAGAGAGACAACTTATGAGTTAGGCATAACATTGAAGACTAAAATCGAATTACATTGAATGAAGAGAGAAACCAACTTTTTTACTGCCTTATGATTTTGACAATCATACTAGGCATTGGCGCACATGATTTCAACAATATATCGTACTGACTTGTACGTGCTCATTGGACCATAAAAATGATCCGGAGTGATCGTGGTTTTCTGGCTTTATATTGGTATGATATGGGGCGATCATGGATTCCTAGCCTACTATTCCAATGACTCGGGAAGTAAAAACCCATATGCGATGTCAAGTTCACATGCCATTTTTGTTATTCTGCACTATCTCATGACTTGGATAACCAAACCATGCACTTACTTGTGTGTGACTAATGGTCTGACTTGTCCTTACACTTGACCATGCTCTCGACTTTCATAAGGAGATGACACCATTTAGCGATGACCTGTTTATGAACGACCACGTGCAGAAGCCAGGAGCCCAGCTTGACTTATGATGATTTCATTCGACCTCTTGACTCGACGAGGCTTAAGTGATTACCTGTTCATCTCAACTACTCCAGCTTCGAACTTTGGTTCGATAGGTACCACAGATGACGGTGTGATGCATGACATGTTGTTTGGACAAAAAAAAAAGAATTCAAGCTTCAGGAATACTCCTAAAGACATGACAATTCGACATTGCTTTCCCGAAGATGAATGACATTCCAAAGAGATGCAGTTCAGCTTATTCAAAGTACATCGTGTCTGCCACACGATGTACTTTGGGGGGCAAAGCTTTGACCCGCCTTTTGGCAAGGCCGTCAACCCATGGACCCATTATAGGACCGCTCAAGACACCAACATGGACTTGTGCAAGCCCAGACTTTCTTGGCTCGAGGGCTCTTGGATAGAAGCACTTCAACCCGAAATACCTGGGCTCGATGGTCTTGAGATTAACTTACACTACAACACTGACTTGGTCATGGGATCTATTTCATAGCCTATTTACTTGGTCCAACTACCTATTCTAAAGCATATAAACTTGGATGAAGCTATACTTATGCTGCCACATATTGGAGGGGACCTTTCCACGTAATCAAGACTTAGCTCTATCATCTGCTATTCACAAGGATCAACCGACACATGGCAACTTGAATTGTTGAAGCCTACCGCCTATAAATACACCATGCTACATAACTAAGAAGAGAACTTTTGGCTGAGATCCGAGCTTGACTTTATAGCTCATGCATGCCCTCCACAACTCAATTATGGCTGCCAACCACTTTCACATCAAAAACGACTATGTAATGGAGATCATGACGATCTCATTTATTGTATCTCCGACTTTATGATATTATTATGAGATTACAAAGTGGACGTAGGCTCGTTAATGCCAAACCACTATAAAAACGCTGTTGTCTTGCTTTTTCTCGCTTTTTCTGATATTCCTTCATATATCATACTCAAATCTGACTTTTGGCCGTTGATGACCACTTTTTGGCGTCAACAATTGCCAAATCGAATTCCATTCCATTCCAATTAAATATTAATTAATTGAAAAACTTTACTTTGGAAAATCCCATTAAATCTTAATAAAAAGATTTATAGATTCCAAATCACATTTCACTGTAAATCGGGTTAAAGAACGAATGTCATTAAAATACAGTTCACGATAAACCCAATTCACATCCCATTTTATTCTAATTAAATGGAAGCTCTAATAATCTTAATTAAATGATTTATTCTTTTCACACGGGGTTTAAGAACAATGTTATTAAAGACACCATTCATAACAAACTTGAAATCCAATTCTTTTATTCAATTCCAACTAAATATTAATTAACTAGAAATTCTTCACTAAATCTTAATTAAAAGATTTATTCTTTCCTCAACTAGGTTTAAGAACAGTGTTAATGAAGACATCATTCACGACAAACCCGAAATCCAATTCAATATTAAATACAAGGCTCTGAATAGAAATTATATCGGCTTATATTCAATATCTAATTCTAAAATCAACAAATATCATATTGGGAATAACGATATATATATCTTCCAAATTCATCCACAATACCTGTATAATCACGGAATCCAATATCAAAATATTCCGAAGATAATTTCGATTCAAATCCATTCCAATTCATATATCTGAAATTCTGGTTATTTTTAAAACCATTTCAAATCCAATTTATTTATTTTAAAAATATTGGATTATAATTCTAGTTCACAACTAGTTCATTTTGATAAAAATATATTTTTATATTTACAAACATGAAATTTTTCATCCTAATTCTTTTCAAATCATTTCTTATGATTTTACACCAATTATTAATATTTTAATAATTTTATCAAGTCCCGCACAGTCGATTTCCATAAAAGGTCATCGAAGTGCACTTACAACGACTTTTTCCAAATTTGATTTGGACATAATTCCAAATCCACCATTAGAGTTCAAATATTTTATATTCATTGGAAAGCTATTTTTGATACGAACCCAACGGTTCTGGTTTTAGTAGAATCCGACGGTCGAATCTCCCGTAATGTCAATTCGAAGTCAATGGTCAAAATTCGTGAACTGCAGCGGCGCGGCGCTTTCTATTCAGGCCATTAAATATATATATTATATATATTTCGTTGATTTCCATTTAAAAATGTATTTTATAAATTCATTTTAAAATGATTCCAACTTCATTTTCAATTTTAAATCAAAATTGAATTTTCCTTATCATTATAATATATAAATGATAATATTTTCAAAATATCTGATTTTGAAATCATTTCCTTTTCGATATTCATTTTAAAAATGAATAAAATCGATATAAATATCATTCACATCAAAATGGCGCATATCTAATCAACACGGCTTATATATTTCAATATTTTCGTGTCCATCCCAAATCGGACATCAAAATCATATTTTGATCCATTACTGAATATTATTTTAAAATATTCGTTATTTTAAAATATTTATTATTTTAAAATATTCATTATTCGTCAATTTAAAATATTCGTTCTTTCCGAATTGGAATCGAACACAGTCAATTACCATATAATTTTATTTATATGGATTTCATACACACATGGACACACAATAATCAAACACAATCAACCATCATCCAGAGTGCATTTCACAATTGCATAAGCGTTAAATATAAGGATTAATTATCAAGAATAATCCAAACTTCAATGTGTCTTCCAATAATAATCCTAAGTTTGGATTATTTCAGAATAATCCGAAATTTGGGAGGGGGACCTTCCCATAATAATCCCATTTACTTGGTGTCTTCCCATATTAATCTGAAGTTTGGGGGTGTCTTCCCATATTGATCCCAAAATAACATGTCAGCGGGTCATCGGGATCAATATGAGAAGACACCCCCCAAACTTCGGTTTATTCAAAAATAATCCAAACTTGGGATTATTATGGGAAGACACGTTAAACTACGGATTATTATTAACAATTAATCCTAAACATAAATAATCAACGCTTACAATAGTTTGTCAACCCATCGATTGACATACAACTAAACAATTGGGATTAGTGTATGTCAAATATCATCCCAATACCCGTATGGGGTTTCAATCAACACACACAGATTTATTTGTGTAGTTGGGCGATGTGTAAAATATATCATCCCAATCCATATCAGTTAAATGTGTGTACATAAACAAATCGTCGGATTTGTAAATGAATATTTATTTTATTCATATACACATTAAAAAAAATATTTTTAACTATAAAATGTTTATTTCAACACATGAATATTTTATACAGTTCATTTTTGTAATAAAAATGATATTTTTATTGTTCTAACATTTTTAGAAAATTTCGGCAGCATAACATCGCGATACTAGAAACGAAATAAGGTCTAGCCTTATCCCTCGCCTAATAATGGCTCGCACCATACACATACCAATTCTAATCAATTCAATTCACAACACAAACCAAATTCAAACAAATAAATCAATCAACCAAACAACCAAACAAACATGGTTTAAACAAAGGTGTCGAGTGCTTCTAAGCACCGTCTGCATCTTAGTATATATATTTAACTAGAAAATAAAATTAGAGTGAGAAATTCTCACCTTTGGGGTCAACTCCGCCAGTTTTATTTCTGAATTTCTGAACCGTTTGGATTTGCCTGAAATTCCAAGGCAATCTTTTCCACGCTGCTCATAGTAAAAATTACATTTTTAATATCATGTTTATATATTTAAAAATCGCTTTTTATATATAAAAGATTACATTTTTATTTCGCTTCATATATAATAAAAATCATATTTTTATATAACTAAAAATCGAATTTTTATCTAACTAAAAATCATTCCTTTTCTAACTAGAAATCATTTATACAAAATTGGATCTATAAAATGATTTCATTCGTATAAAAATCGCATCTTTAAAATGACTTCATTCATATAAGAATCGTATTTTTATAATCTCTCTTACAATATAAAAATCTTATTTTTATAATTCTAATATATACAAAAATTATATTTTTATCTTCATGTAATCTATATAAAAATCATATTTTTACAACGCTACTTTCTGTATAAAAATTATATTTTTACAATGCTACTTTCTATATAAAAATTATATTTTTACATTGCTAATTTCTATATAAAAATTATATTTTTATAATGCTAAAAATCATATTTTTATAACGCTTTTCTCATATAAAAATCATATTTTTATAATACTTCCATATATATAAAAATCATAATTTTATATAATTAAAAATCATATTTTTGTATAATTAAAAATCAAATCTTTTTATAATTAAACATCTAATCTTTTTATTATGAAAAATCTAATCTTTTTATAAAGAAAAATCTAATCTTTTTATAATGAAAAAATCTAATCTTTTTATTTTAAAAAAACCATATCTTCATACAAAGCTTTTTTATCTTAAAAAAAAAAATCATACTCTTCATATAAAAATCTGAAATTTAAAACCGTATTTTTAAACAAAATATTTAGCTTAAGTAAAAAGAATAGAAAAAAAAAAACCTTTCTTCCAGCACAAAGAAAATCGCTCCAGGTCTTCACACTAGGTCGAACCCGTTGTTCAAACTTGCGCTCGCCTTCTAGGGCTCGCTGGTCTGCACTAGGCTGGAGCAGGGTGGAGGACTGACGCGCGACGGTCGGAGGCGAGGTAGAGGCGGCGGCGTAGGGGAAGCGCAGGCGGCGGAAGGGACTGTGGAGGTTTTTGGGTTCGATGGGAGGAAAGGAGGGGGTTCCGGGGACAAGGAGAAGGGAGGGGGAGCTCTGGCGATGACGACACTTGGGGAGGGGCGCCTCGGCGGCGGTGGAGCATCACGGGATTTTCCGCAATCGATTTCTTTTTTTTTTCTTCTGTTGAACGGGAATGAGAGAGAGGGGTGAGGTTGTTTTATTTATTTATTTTATTCTTTTATATTTCCAAAAAGTCACTTTTTCGTTCGGACTCCAAATCGAACCCAACGACTGTCACCCGTAGCTAATTACCTCCATTCCGAACGCAATGGGATATGTCCCATATGCCAATTTGACTATTACGATCAGTTTTCATTGAAATTAAAATATAAATCAATATATATTTAATTTAAACGTGCATTTCAATTTACTGGGGCTACATACTGAATCCAAAAATTCCAGAAGTTATGTTTTGATGATACGGTTCTAACAAAACTAATTTCGTCGAATTTGGGGACCGTTTGAGAAACGGTCATTTTCCAGTCGATTAAATTCAAACTTAAAGTACCAAACACGTTTAAATTCACCACACTCGCATATTAACTCCAAAAATTCTGAAAATTGGAATTTAGCAATAATTTGACATTTTGGATCCAAAAAAGTGGTTTTGTCAAAAACGGAGGTCGTTTGCAAAATCGCTATTTTTAAGGGTTATATATATAAAGTGAAAATTAGGCTCACATCCCTAAAACATTTCAAAATATAAGCCACGTCCAGTGTAAAGATTTATCCATTTCCGGTCCCTAGAATTGAGGTGCCGCTTTTCTTTTTTTGTTCCAAACCGCCTCCTGCTGCTCCCCTTCGTCTTTTCTCATTTCTGACCAGAAAAAAATGCGCCAGCCACTAAAAAAAAAAAATTCAAAAAATAGGAAATATTCTCAGAAGCATTCGCCAAAAAAAAAAAAAAAAAGTTGCATACTTCTGTGCAACTATTGTCAATAGTAGCATACATTCATGCATATATTCATATAGTGTATTTATATTGAAAATATGGACCAATATACGCATATATGTATGCAACTATTACCAATAAACTGCATACATGTATGCATACAAAGTTGAACTGAGATTCAAGTGTTGCGCAAGTGTTGCGAATATTTGCATACATGAATGCAACTATTCTGTATATATGCATGCATGTGTGCAACAAAGTTAGAAGGGGCGATGGCTTCTGAATTTGCGCATGAATGTATGCATGTATTCTGTATAAGAGCATAAATGTGTGTAACAATGTCTGAAAACGGTGAATGGTTGAAAAACAGGCCAAATTTGAATATATGCATAAAACGATGCATATATTGGTGTTTTGCTGCATATATGTATGCATTTATACTGCAGTTTGGTGCAACACTGAAATATAAGCATGAATGTATGCAACTATGTACGAATATATGCATCTTTTGATGCAAAAACCTGTTGTTTCGCCGTTTTGTGTTATTTTGGGTTTTGACGTGGTTTTTGATTGTTTTTTCACCTGAATTTTTTGGTGTGAACGTGTTTTATTTAATTATGAATTTATGTGATTTTTTTTAATTTTTTTTAATTTTTTAAAATGTTTTTGAAAAATAGGGACCTAATTTACATGAAAAGTTGGACCGGATGTGAGCCTGATTTTGAAACTTAATAGGGACCTGTGACAAACGGACCCATATATAAATTCCATAACGACTATTCTGATTTTTCAGCTGGACATAACTTTTTATTCCCATTATGAAATTTAGATCTTTCACATTCGTTGGAAAGATATTTTCAAACAGATTCAAACATTTTTGGTTTTATTGAAATCCGGCTTATTTTGAATCCTGTACATTCATTTGAAATTTGAAATCGAATTTTCAAACTACCGCGCCATTTCCAATTCCTTTTATAATCAAAATAAATATTTATATTCTAACTTCGATTTAAATAAATTTATACGTTTTAATTCTATTCAAAATAAATTTCTAGTCGTTATTATTTAAAATAAATCATTTTAAATATTCAAAATTCATTAAAATTACGAAAATAAAATTTTTAAATTGGTTCTTATTTTCCGGGTTGTTACATTAATAAACTTAAGGGCATTCATTATGTGTACAAAATCTCATAAAATTGAAATATATGATAATACTTTCATGGAAGTGCATGAAATTTATAAGTCTTATAAAAATGTTCATACCCTAAATCATAAAGACCAAAGCTATGCTTATCTGGAAACTTCAGGGAATTAGATACCTCAAACTCAGTTATATGCATTTTTATTTTAATGCCATGCTTGTTCATAAACAGTTAAAGCTACATATCCAAACTGAAGTTCATATTTAAGTCAATATTTTCACAAGCCAAAATGTATTAGAAAGTAAAAAAATCTTTTTGTTTGAGAACTCGTATATGCACCAGAAATACGAAGTGTATTCAGCATTTCTAAAACCTATCAATAGGCGTAAATTAAGCAAGAATTTGTAAATTTGCATCAAAACATGGATATTTTTAAAACACAAGCACTTTATCCAGACCTGGAAAATAATGGAGTGCTGCATACATTCCAAACTTTTGTTCATGCAAATTGAACCAATATATATAAAGGAATATGTGTACAAATCAAAAAGCTTTGGTTTGATGCATTTGAAATGCTCCAAGCAAGCAAAGGATCTTCGTATAATGGATTTTTATGTATATCAAAATCAAATGAATCTGAAACTGGCGTCTGATCAAAACACATGGTCTAATATTTTCAAATTTGCATATGCACACAGAGCCATGGATATCTCAAACTTCCATATTATATGATGGAAACCCCCTTTTATGCAAATTTGTAGAGACTAAAATATATGAAGTTTTACATCATTACGTGTATATGTCTGTTTTTCGAAAATTCACATGTATATGAAAAATTACTGTATTGCTAGGAATGCCTTTCTATAATCTAAAAATTGAGATTCAAAGATAAATGTTTGTGCAAGACTTGATTTTCACAAGAACTTATTTTCGATACAACTTTGAAATTGTATGCTTTTTGAATTGCATATGAAATCCCATTTTCGTGTTCCTTCAAAGTTTGTTTATGAAACAGCTTTATCAAAGCTGTTATTCATTTAAAGCCTGGTTGTGCTAGGACCATCACGTCTATAAGCCAAAAACTTATCATATGCTGCGAAAATGGAAATCAAAAGTTATATTTGAAGCTGCTTATAACTGATATTTGTTGTTGAATATTAAAATATTGTTTTTGCAGCGGCAATATCCATCTGAAACCCGTCGCTATTATTGATTAACGACAAATTTCTGATGGATATGTGTAATCAGCAAGATTCATGTCGGTTATTTAATGTCACTTTTGCGATGAAATTAGCGTGAAACCTTGTACTTTTTTAACCTAAATTAAAAAATTTAATTCTAAAATAATTGGTCAGCATTTAACCGATGGATATACATTTTCCAAAAATTTATTTTTTATATAAAGACATCGGTAAAACCTTGCTAAATAGCAAGGGATTAATAACAAATATTATTTTAGGTGCATATTTAATCAAATGATATCTGCGGACAATCCGTCGATAACCCTTACAAACTAGCAAGGGATTAGCAACATATATTATTTTAGATGTATATTTAGTCCTACGATATATGTGAGCAATCCATCGCTAAACCCTTGCAAAGTAGCAAGTATTGAATATATTGATAGGTTTTTTGTTTTATGACAATAGACATATATATTATTCAATAAATGTGTTTATACATACATTATTCTATTTTGCACAAACAAACATTTTATTCCACTATTGAATAGTACACATTTCTAATTCTGTCTATTGCACAATCACAATACAATACACTCATGTGTAAACATAATTCCTCACTACATACTCGTATACTCATGCACTCATGCAATGTTCACACTCATTCTCATTCAGTTGTTCTCTTTTTTGTATGCTCCAGAATTTATCCAATCGTCCAGCATATCTGTTAAAATAAAATAGCACAGTAAACTGGAAAAGAAACAATTAAAGTATGCAAATATGAATTTAATTTAAGTTTTTAGTTGCCTCAGTTTTTAGATTGTTTCTCTTCAACTTTCATGACAGGATCACACACACACAAACACACACACACACACACACACACACACACACACATATATATATATATATATATATGCACATAAACGCACACACATACATTCACGCACATACTCGAACAAATTATATTATTTACAGTGATACACTATAAATACTATAAGGTCCAAGCACATATTGTTGTTATAGGCACTTGCAAAGGTCAAGTCATGTGGCTCAACTCGGTGCTATACAAGAGACTTGTGTTGTGATTTGTGACATGAAATCACATATGTTAATGAAGATTGATTTGATTAATTGATTGATTTGATTGATTAATTAATTAATTGACTAATTGATTTGATTGATTGATTGTATCATAGAAGGAAAGAAATGAATAATTTTATTCTAGATACATTTCTAGGGCCAAATTGGGTATTTGCTTAGGCCTTCTATTCTCCTATATTAGCATCATCTAAGACTGGATTAAGAGCATGAGGTTGAGACCGAAATAGTTAATCCAAAGGTTTCCACTATTCTTCATTGCTCTCCTTCTCCAACAAAAAGTTGTAATCATCTAGAATTCTTTCCCTATCTCAATAAGGTTATTGATTCTTGTAATTTTGATTATTTTTTGTTGTAGATACATTGTATGTAAACATAATTTGTATTATTGAATCAATAAAGAGGGTGGTTGGGTGGAATACTTGTCTACTCATGTGATTTCATATCTATGTTGTTTTTCGTAGAGATCATTTTTAAATATTTGGATGAATAAGATCCTGGTCGCTTTCGCAACGGCATAATATCCCTAACAATTGGTATCAGAGCGAGATCATCGCAAAGCTTAGAGTGATTTTGGATTGAAAAAAAATATCATTTCTTTGATGTCGGATATGATGGCGTTTCCGAAGATGAATATTTTTGACGGAGGAAATTGGTGGATCTGGAAGCCTAAGATGGAGGATGTGCTTTACCTCAATGATCTTAATGATCCGATTTATGGAGATGGGATGAAGCCCTCGGGTGTGCATGAGGGTACGTGGAAGAAGATGGATAAGAAGGTGATTGCCTTGATTTGGCAATACCTTAATTATTCGGTATTCCATCATGTGGCTAGGTGTGAATCCACGAAGGATTTGTAGGGCAAGTTGGTATCTTTTTATGAGTCGTGGAGTGCTATAAATAAGGATTTTCTGGTTCGAAAGCTTGTTCAGCGGAGATTGGATGAGTATAAGTCTGTTGCAGGGGACCTGAATAAATCTCAAGATGTGATCAATCAATTGACAAATCTGAAGGTCAATTTTGATGATTAGTTGCAGGCTCTTTTGCTGATGAGTTAGCGCTTTCAGAAAGTTGGGAAACTTTGGTTGTTTCATTGAGTAACTCTAATGCTAGTGGAGCTATCTCTTCGGAAACGGTACGAAGCAGCCTTTTGAATGAAGAACTAAGGAGAAAAGGGTCGGGTTTGAAATTAGTTCGAGGTTAGGCTATGGTAGCAGAGAACTCAGGGAAAGATACAAGGAGGAAGAAGAAATGGGCTAATGGTAAAGGTGTCATCACTTGTTACTTTTGTAATAAGCAAGGTCACATATGCAAAGATTGCCATGCTTATCAAAGGGATAAGAAGAAGGGTGCGGATGGTGATAGTAGTACTGATGAGCCATAGGCAGGTCTTGCTGCAGGTTCTTTTAGTGAAGTCATTTCTTGTGATGTCCTGTTTAGCAAAGTTAATCCTTGGAAGATGGATTAGGGAGCCAATTTTCACATTTGTAAGGAAGTGAAGTATTTTTCTTCTTAAGAGAAAAATGTTGAAGTGATTAGAACAACCAATGGAGGAGAGCTTCCAGTTTATGGTATTGGATCTATTCGGTTTCGTATGCGTGATGGCGTGGTGAGAGAAATCTCTGGAGTTAGACATGTACCCGCGCGTTCGCATAACCTCATTTCTCTCGGTCACTTGGATCGTCGTGGTTGCACTTATGATACTCAAGTTGGAGTTTTGAGAGTGAAGAAGGGTGGTCATGTTGTGATGAGAGGTGTCTTGGAGGAGGGAAACCTATATAGATTGGTTGGTTCTATGGTCAACTGTAGAAGACGAGTGACGGTTGAAGAACCTAGTACACAGCAAGGTGGAGAGGTTAATTTCGTCATTGTTGATGGTATAGACAGGGTTCTTCATGTTGATGATGCTCAAAGGATCCGGAGTAATCAAGGAAGGGGCTCAAGTAAAGTGATAGACGGGTGTCAATATGGAAAATCCACAAGATGGAGATCTTCTGGTATTACAAGCATTTTTAGACTGTTAGTATTGTGTGGTGCATCTCGGGGGAAAGATGCATTTTTTGGCAGGCGAAGGGTTGTGTTTGTCATGGTTTAACTGAGAGTAGGCGTCGTTAAAAGAGCTAGATGACTTGTTTGTTGGAAGTTCATTTGATGTAACGTGATTTCATATCAAGGTGAAGTGTTGTGATTTGTGACATGAAATCACATATGTTAATGAAGATTGATTTGATTGATTGATTGATTAATTAATTGACTAATTGATTTGATTGGTTGATTGATTGATTGATTGATTAATTGATTGATTGATTGTATCATAGAAGGAAATAAATGAATAATTTTTGTCTAGGCCTTCTATTCTCCTATATTAGCAGCATATAGGATTGGATTAAGAGCATGAGATTGAGACTGAAGTAGTTAATCCAAAGGTTGTCACTATTCTTCATTGCTCTCCTTCCCCAACAAAAAGTCGTAGTTATCTAGAATTCTTTCCCTATCTCAATAAGGTTATTGATTCTTGTAATTTTGATTATTTTCGGTTGTAGATCCATTGTATGTAAACAAAATTTGTATTATTGAATCAATAAAGAGGGTGGTTGAGTGGAATATTTTGTTTGCGCGTGTGATTTCATATCTGTGTTGTTTTTCATAGAAATCATATTTAAGTACTTGGATGAATAAGTCCTGGTCACTTCCGCAAAGACGCAATTTCGCTAACAACTTGAACCAAATTGACCTTAACAAATTCAAATGACCAAGCTCAGTACATGACCTCGACAAGCTTAAGTGTACAATCAAAACAATATGAACAAATGACCAAGCAAGTCAAGTCATCCTCAACTATGATGCATCTGAATATTTAGTGCATGTATATGGGTACAACAACAAAGACCACAAACAGATCCAACAACTCAAATAGAAGTGCAACAATGTGTAGAAGATCAAAGCTAGTAAAACTAGTGCATAAATTTTCCTTGTTCATTATAAGACACAGTGCGAAGCTTCTTCATGAACGACTTGATGTTCTTGGCGAAATATAAAACCAATATATGAGTATTCATTCCCATTGTAGATACACTCACAAATGTAAAGGAGATGTCCAAACACCATGAACAAATTAACTGATTGTTCTATTCTGTTACACATGCATGTATAGTGCACTATTGCATACACTGACTGAAAATAAATCCGTAGGCGACACATAGTAGGCTAATATAGCCTAACATGCACAATTTTTCTTTGCACCTTCCTAGTTCAATACCGATAGAATATACATCATTGTCAACTGTCAACACCATTACAAAATGAACCTTAAGACCATTAAATCCTATCTTAAGTTAATCCATATTCTATAGTTTTTTTTTTCCGCAAAGCCGACCAGTTTTTAAAGTGACCACAAATACTTATTATTATAAACAATTAATAATTATAATATTATAGGAGATTGGCAGAATACCAACCTGGAAATTCGGTTTTTATGGTGGACCGTCCACCACTATCGGAGTTTAAAGTGGTCCGTCCACCATTCCTAAACTAGATTACAGGATTGTACCTAGACACTATTTCTAGACTACAATATACAACCACATAATCTGCGTAGGGACAAATACATAGTAATTACATACAGAAGTTAGATAGCATAGCTTATAGAAAACACTATACAAACATACACCAACAAAAATACCGTTCGTTTTTCAGAAAACAGTATCATGATAGTACTTCTAGGAGGTACTCCATATAGTGAAGCTATAACGGTCGAAATCACGTGATCTGAAATCCCCTGGTCCCCCTATACCAAAATAATCTTACCCCCTGATTTCAGGTGGCTCCCACCAAAATCAATGGGTCAGATTGTTTTGACCCAGGGGGACCAGCGAATATGGGACCAGACGATTTGAATTCAAGCTATAAGCACTTGGTAGCATATTTGATTTGACAAGGTGCAAGCCCGAAAGCTAGTTTGTTGACACTATTCAACATGTGTCACCATGACACCACTAATGGTGTTAGTAGTGTGTGACTGAGATTTAACAGGAGAAATTCAAGGGTCAATCTCAGTCACACACCAGTAACACCGTAAGTGGTGTCATGGTGACACACGTTAAAATGGTGTCAACAAACTTGTATTGGTGCAACTACCATAACATCATGAAGTGACAAAAGCTTCAACCAGCTGAAACGTCAAAAACTAGCTCGTCACAGCTTTCCAAGCTAGACAAATGCATATGACACAACCACCTTGTTAGGCCTGCAGTGGAGGAAAATAGGATGACATCAGAAAACCATTGTGACGGTAGATCAAGAGCATACGCCTTCACCTGGTTGCCTAAGATGAGGTTCCAATACCAACATTAGCCTCTCATTCACCATATAAATTTAACTGTATTTGAACAAATATTATGTTGTATTAAAATCAAAGTTTCAGTTCTACTTTCTCCTTTTTTATGTGTCAAGCTAATCGCAGTAATTATTTATGTATAATTATTGCATCCCGTGTTCCATAAATGATTTATATCATGGTTATGGTTGACAGGTTGAGACTTGAGATAAAAGAAGTTATGCAGTAGGAAAGATCATGACACTGTGGTACCAAGATTGTAAATTGACAGGTGATGTCCAGACATTATCTTTGGACTATTACTTTACAAAATGATAAATATAGCTGCCTCAACCCTTTTGGTGCATTTTGCTTTTTCTACGTCTAAATTTCTTTCTTTTTTGGACTTTTTATAGTGATTGTTTTGATAATATTAACAAACTGGATTCTTTGTTTCCTTTGGATATTTCGGGAAGGCATATGATTTTATGTTATAGTAATTATTTTGTGGTTCACACGTTTGATCTCCGCTTTTATAGGAGGCATTCAATCAGTTAAAATTCTAAAATGTAGAAAATGTAATACTTATGTTCAAAATTGTTGGAGGTGCTGTTTTCATGTTTAAAAGTGCACTCCACTGCTTTTAAAACCGGGTTACTGTATTTTGGACCTGTATCAATTAGTTAACGATTCATATAATTCAGGTACGATCAATGGAAATAGCTTGGTTCTTCGAAATCACCTTTCAAGCGTTGCGTTCAACAACATTACAAATTAGCATTTGGAAAGAGATTCATGAACTCAGAGGAAGTAATGGACGATCAAGGTTTGGAATTTAAAACAATAGGCGTTGAAGGAATGAAATTTGGCGCATCTATCTCATTAGGGGAATATGTTAGCTGGCTTGAATGGATGTTCCCTTTGGACGAAGTGGCATTTGGGAAGCACTCCGCTCGAAGAGATCAGCTCACTAGAGACATAATAAATGAACACACACTTGCACGTAAACAAAATGGTTCCAGACAACACTTTGTCGATGCATTGCTCACCCTTCAGGAAAAGTACGATCTTAGCGAAGATACCATCATTGTTCTTCTTTGAGTTAGTGTATTACTGCTACTTCAACTTGATCATAGTTATTATAACTTTGAAATATTGAATTTCATTTAAGTACATATGCAGGATATGATAACAGCTGGAATGGACACGACAGTTATCACTGTCGAGTGGGCTATGACAGAGTAAAAAACCCGAGAATACAACTTAAGGTACTTATTATTCTTCTTCCTCTTCATATAATCTCACGTCATGTAAACAAATGGTATGATGGATTCGGTATAAAATATGAAGGTACAAGAAGAGCTTGATATAGTGGTAGGAATAAATCGCATCATGGATGAAACGGACTTTACTAAACTTCCTTACTTGCCCTGTGTGGTTAAAGAAGCTCTCAGACTGCATCCTCCTACTCCACTGATGCTCCCACTGTCCCACATAAAGCCACAGCTAAAACAAAAATAGGAGGTTATGACATTCCTAAAGGAACGGTAATCCCTGTTAATGCATGGGCCATTGCCCGTGACCCATTGCTATGGAAGGATCCATTAGAGTTTAGGCCAGAAAGATTTGAGGAAGAAAATATAGATATTAAAGGAAACGATTTCAAAATTTTGACATTTGAAGCTGGATGTAGGGTCAGCCCTGGTGCACAACTAGGCATTCTGTTGATAGCATCGATGTTGGGCCATTTGCTACATCATTTTGAATGGAGGCTTCCTGAAGGGATGACGACAGGTGAAGTGGACATGAGCGAGGCTCCAGGATTAGTGACTTACAAGAGTACGCCACTTCGGGCTGTTGCAGTGCCCAGGTTGGAGACGAATTTGTACAAAAGTGTAACAAGTACTATATAGGTAGATTACTCTCGAAATATTATTGAATTTGGTATATGAAAGTTTTAAATACATGTCATCTTATCTTTTTAAAACCTGGTTATTCGAGATCTGCCATCTTGTTATTCTGACGTGTATGCGTTTAAGATCTATATTACTCAAAATCATGCATAAGCAACATTATGAACATTTAAGACTTTCATATTTGGCTTTGTGAATATTTTAACTGCTAATAAACTCATGGGCATTCATTATGTGTTCAAAATCTCATGAAATTAAAAATCTGATGATACTTTCTTGGAAGTACATGAAGTTTATAAGTCTTATCAAAATGTTCATACCGTAAACCATAAAGGCTGGGACTATGCTTATCCAGCGTCCTGATATTCCTTTGGTTTCCTCTCCGGCTGAAGTCAAAGATACTATCTTGTCCCATTTCTAGTCTTATCTGAGCTCTCCCTCCATGTTTACCTTTGACCCATCCCTGCTCGCGTTCATCCCTCGTTTTGTCCTTCCCTCGGATAGCACTGATCTTGTTGCTCCCCCTTCCTCGAAGGAAATTCGTGTGTGTGTTTTTGCTCTTAGCAAGGACAGTGCGAGCATGCCTGATGGTTTCAATGGGGTCTTTTACAGGAGTGTGTGGTCGGTTATTCAAGCTAACTTTTGCCTTGCCATTCGGTTCTTCTTCTCCAGTGGCGCGCTACAATCGGGTTGGACCTCCACCAATTTGGTCCTCATTCCTAAGTGCGACCAACCTATTTATTACTCGGATTTCCGACCAATCACCTTGTGTAATTTCTCTAACAAGGTTATCTCCAAGGTTCTAACCACCAGGCTAGCATCATTTCTCGAGCGCCTTATATCTTCTTCATAGGATGGGTTTGTAAAAGGATGTTTGATCACTGATAATGTCCTTTTAGCCCAGTAGATGATTTCTCAGATCGACAAGAAGGTACGAGGATCTAATGTGGCCGTTAAGCTAAATATGGCTAAGGCTTACGATCGCATGTCATGGTACTTCATCATCAAGGTTCTGAGGACTTTTGGTTTTCCAGAACCTCTTATCGATGTCATTTAGAGGCTTATCTCCAACTGTTGGTTTTCCGTTCTCATCAACGGATCAGCCACCTGCTATTTCAGGTCCGGGAGGGGCCTTCGTCAGGGTGACCCGCTTTCCCCTCTCTGTTTGTTATTGCGTCTGAGGCTTTCGTTCGAGGGATGCACTCTCTTAAGATTACTGGGCAGATTCATAGGTTCGACATCCCTAGTGGTTGTTCTCTAATCTCCTCCTTTTCCTTCGCTGAGACATCATCATTTTCACTAATGGAAGTCATAAGTCTATTCGGAGCCTGCTGGGTATTATTCGGCAGTATGAGAGATGCTAGGGGCAACTCGTTAACTCGTCTAAAAGCTACTTTGTGGCTGCGAAAGACCTTTCCTCGGTCAGATCGTCTTGGATCAATATGTCTTCTGGTTTCATGGTGGCCATCCTTCCCCTTTCGTACCTCGGTATTGTGTTATACCGAGGCAGGAAGCTCAATGCCATCTTCGATCCCCTAACTGACAAAGTTAGGGGAAAGACCATTCGGTGGAATGCGACTCTCCTTTCTCAGGCTGGAAGATTGGTTCTCATTAAGTATGTTCTCGAGTCTATGGGATCTCATATCTTTGCAGCTATGACTCCCACTGCTTCGTTCTTCCGCTCTTACTGTTCCTTAGATTCGTCCTTCTTTTCGGGAAATAAGGACAATGCTTCTTGCCACCACTGGATTTCTTGGAACTCCATTTGTCGTCCCAAAAGTGAGGGAGGTCTTGGCCTCTGTAACCCTAAGGATATCTGTACGACCTTTGCTTGCAAGCTATATGCGAGTTTTTGAGAGAACAACTCCCTTTGGGTGACGTTCCTCCATGCCAAGCACCATAGATTGGAAGGTACAAATTTCTCCGATGTCCCGTCCTACGCTAGTGAGATGTGGAAACGGATGCAATCCTTGAAGGCCTTGTCGGATGCTCATGGGGGTGGCAATGTTTGGGATGGCAGTGCCTTCTCGCTTAAGGCAACATGGAATTCCGTTCAAACTCTTGGTCTTCGTCTCCGCCTTTTCTCCCTCATTTGGAATGTCCGTATTCCTCCAAAGGTATCTCTATTTATGTGGAAATCCTTACATAATGGCTTACCAATAGATGAGAACCTTCAGAGAATCGGCATTCCTCTCGTACCCAGGTGCAGGTGCTGCGGTTCTGGATACTCTGAATCCTTTACTCACTTGTTGCTCTCCGGGACCTGTGCCAGGTCTGTATGGAATTACTTCAGAAATATGATGGGTTACCGAGGTAATGCAACCTCGCTTGAAGGTTTACTGAGTTTCTAGTGGTTAGGGATCTTAGGAAAATCTTTAAGGTCGACCCTTCTTCGCTTGATTCCTTTTCTTGTCTACTAGCATTTCTGGTGCTCACCGAATAAGGAAATTTTTGACGAAGATGCTATGGAACCTCCTACCATTATCCGAAAAGTAAGGAACGATGTGTTCCTTGCGTTTCATGGTAGACCTTTTTGGGGAGCTCTAAGCTCTCGCGCTAGGAGATTGGCTATGACATTTGATGTGGCATCAGTACAGGTAACTTCTAGGGCAGGTATCAGTTGATTTTTATTTATTTGTTCTCGGTGGACTTTATTTTGGTTCATGTTGCTTATCCCTTTCCTACACTACCCCTCTCCCCTCGATCTTATACCGCTCGCTAGTTGTGCAAAGTTGGAGTACAGATTATCATAATGGACAGTTAGGAGCTGGTTGGATCTTTCTTCACTCCATCCCCGGTAGGGATGCTGGAGCAGGTGAAGCTGGATTAATTTATGGATCAGGAGATTGGAGTATTCTCAAACATCAGATGCCGCGCTGGGTATGTTTGAGCTTAAGGACCAGGCGGATTCAGGGGATCAGGGCCACCATTTAGGACATCTCACCATTTGTCTTCGGCTTTACTGGGATGGCTCACCGGCACTTATTGCTCTTTGTACGTCATTTGAAGGAGATTGGTGTTTTAGCGCCACCTCTCGCTTCGCCAATCTTCTACTGACGCCTCTATGGCCATGTCTGTTGATGTGATATCTTTTGGTTTTTTACTGTCCTCAGATTTAGTTGTATTTTACTATATATGTTGTATCATTGTGTGCACGGTTTCTGCATTCTGTAGATACTGTTTTTGTGAGCCGTTGGAGAATGGTTAGATTCTCCCTTTTGTTATATTATATTATACTATTAAAAAAAACTGTGTATATACCCGAGCCTATTCATATGCTTGAGCTCTTTTATTAGCATAATATAAGGGATTAGTACACATTTTTTATTTCAATGACATGCTTATTCATAAACAGTTAAAGCTGCATATCCCGACTGAAGTTCATATTCAAGTCAATATTTTCTAAAGCCAAAAATGTGTCCAAAAGTAAAAAAAAAAAAAAAAAGAATCATTTTTTTTGGAAACTCATATATGCACCCGAAATACAAAGTGTATTCAACATTTCCAAAACTTAGTCAAAATTCTTAAATTGAGCAAGAATATGTAGACGCCTCAAAACATGGATATTTTTAAAACACGAACACATGCGGACCTGGAAATAATGGAAGTGTAGTTGCTGTATACATTACAAACTTCTGTTCATGCAAATTGAATCAACATATAAAAAGGAATATGTTTACAAGTCCAAAAGCAATGGTTTAACGCATTTTAAATACTTCAAGCAAGTAAAGGATCTCCAGTAGTGGGTTTTTATGTGTACTGAAATCAAATTAATCTGAAACTGTCGTCTGATCAAAACACAAGATCTAATATTTTTAAAATTGCATATGCACACAGAGCCACAGATATCTAAAACTTCCAAAATATACCATGGAAAAACCTCTTTTATGCAAATATGCAGGGACTAAAACATATGAAGTTTTACATCATTACGTGTATATATCTATGTTTCCGAGATTCATCTATATATGAAAAGTTACTATTTTGCTGGGAATGCCTTTCTAGAGTTTTATAGTTGAGATTCAAACATAAATACTTGTACAAGACTTGATTTCCCCAAGAACTTATTTTCAAAACAACTTTGAAATTGTATGCTTTTTGAATTGCATATGAAATCCCATTTCCATATTCCTTCAAAGTAACAACTTTATCAAAGTTACTATTCAGTTAAAGTCCGGTTGTGCTTAGGAGTATTACATCTACAAGCCAAAAGCTTATCATATGCTACAAAACAAAAATTGAAAGTTATATTAAAAGTCGCTTATAACTGATATTTGTTGTTGAATACTATATAAGAAATTGTTGATTTTGCAACAGAAATTTCCATAAGAAATCCGTCGCCATTATTGATTTAGCGACGGATATTCGATGGATATGTCTAGTCGACAATATTCAGGTCGGTAATTTTGCGTCTCTTTCGCGACGAAAATTAGTGTGAATTCACCGACCTTTTACCTAAATAAAGAATTGAAATTCTAAAATAATTTTCTATAATTTTATGGAGGAATTTATATTTTCCAAGAATTTATTTTGTATACAAAGATAATGGTGAACCCTTGCTAAGTTGCAGGGGATTAATAATGGATATTATTATAGGTGTATATTTAATCCAACGACATATGCGTGCATTTCATCAATAAACCCTTACAAATTAGCAAGGGATTAATGATAGATATTATTTAGGTGTATATTTAATCCAACGATACCTGCGGACAATCCGTCGCTAAACCCTTATAAAGTAGCTAGTATTGAATATATCTATATGTTTTTTGTTTTTTTACAGTAAACATATAAGCATTGTTCAATAAACGTGTTTATATATGTATTATTCTATTTTGCATAAATAAATATATTATTGCACTATTAAATAATAATACACATTTCTATTTCTATTATTACATGATCACGACACAATACACTCATTTGTACACTCACTTCCCACACCATACTCATACACTCATAAAATGTTCACACTCACACACTCTCATGGACCGGGCTAGGTGCACTAGGGAGGGTTTTACGACTTCGGCCGATTTTCCTTCTAAATAAATTCAAAAATAATAATAATATAATATTTACAGTGATACTCTATAAATACTATAAGGTCTGAGCATGTACCACTGTTATGGACACCTCCAAAGGTCAAGCCATGTGACTCAACACAGTGTAGTATAGGGGACCACAATCAAATTGACCTCAAAAAATACAAATGACCAAGAACAACATATGACCTCAACAGACTCAAGTGCTCAATCAAAAGAACATGAACAAATGACCAAGCAAGTCAAGACAACCTCAATTATGGTGCATCTGAATATTTAGTGTATGTATACGGGTGCAACTGCAACAAAGACCACAAATAGATCAAACAACTTAAACAGAAGTGCAACAGTGTCTAGAAAGATCTAAGCCAGCAAAACTGGTGCACAAAATTTTCCTTGGTCATTATAAGACACAGTGCAAAGCTTCTTCATAAATGACTTGATGTTCTCGGAGAAATATAAAACCAATATATGAGTTTTCATTCCCATTTTAGATACACTCACAAATGTAAAAGGAGATTTCCTAAGACCGTGAACAAATTAATCGATTGTTCTATTCTGTTACACATGCATGTATAGTGCACAACTGTATACGCTGGCTGAAAACACACAGTAGGCTAATATTGCCTAGCATACACAATTTGTTTTCTTTCCACTTTCCTGGATCTATACTCACAAAATGTACATCAATATTAAATGTCAATGACACAACAAAATGAATCTAAAGACCATTTAATCTTATCTCAAGTTGATCCATATTCTATATTTATTTTTATATAACAATTATTCCAAATTAAAAAACAGTTATAAATCATCCCAAATTTAAATTGCTTCAACTTATAATTTTAATAGCATTAACCCAAATTAACCTTTAAACATATGAATTATTCCAAGTGCATGGTAAGTCATGACTTGTAACTACTTTGCTACCTTAAATGACTGCATTTAATTAATTGTTGCAAATTCTATGAGCGTTTTGCTCCATTTTCAAAGTACCCTCTATATTTTTCAACAAATTGCCTATTGAAGTTTTCCGTTAAACCAAATAAAAGGAGATTCAATTACAAAAAAAAAACAAACAAGGTAGGTTAAAGACACAAAATAATCATCCGACACAGTTAATAGTCTATTTAAATATTCGAGACTGAAAGGAAAAAAAACAACTTTTACAAAACACTCAGTGATTCAGTGACACCTCTAAATAGTGACTCAGTGACGCAGTTCACAGCCTCAAGCCGCACTCTAGCACCATGATAAGTGGTAAGACTAAAATAGTGATCACTCAATTACTCAGTAGCAATTATAGATTAAATCAAAGCGATCCACTGACACCTCTAAGTAGCATTGATAGAGTGGTCCGTGGACATGATATTAATGATGTTGCATCCATTGATGTTTAAAGAAGATCTTTAATAGAGAAAAGAATCCGTATGGGGAAACATGGCATAAATGTTCAACATGTGGGTATTTGGATAGTAACATCCTCCTATATTTATAAGAAGTTCAATTTATTATTCATTTATGCACATTAAAATAATAACATCCAACCTAAATAAAGGAAGATGAGAAAATATATTCATTTTATTGGAAATAAAAATTGATTCCAAGAACTATCAAGCCACAACATGCAAGTGGAAACAAAAAAATCAACTCAAACTAACTAAACAAATTCACGTATTTTAAACCAGATCGTAATCCAAACAGAACCGCACTAGGAGAAAAGACAAGTAGAAGAAAATATCAAATGGAAAGGCATAATCGGTTCAGCTGCTTGTTTGCCATTATAATACAAAGTGAGCTCCATTCATAAGAGGGATGTCGATTTTGTAATTGTTAGGGAAAATACACGATTGGGATCACTCAATCCAATCCCTAACGCAGCGGAAAGCAAGCTAGATAGTGCACAAACAACCAATCTATTATCAAACAAACTTCTACCGACTCAAATCAGATCATAAACACAAAACAAGAAATATAAAAGAACGATAACAATAAACTAAATCACATCGAGATTTATAGTGGTTCCACTAACAATTTGTTAGTTTACATCCACTTTGAGAGAGGACTTTTATTATCACCAAATCAGAAGAGTACAAATGATTGATTACAATGATCCAATATTCACTAAAGAATATATGTTTGTGGAGACTAGAATTGAAGAAACAATTAGGATTGCCAAACCCTAATTAATAGAGGACTAAACCCTTGCTTTGATTGATTAACCAAAGTCTCTCTTTCAAACCTGAGAAAATAGCTTATATATACTTGTGTAGGAAGCCCAGGAAAACGTCCACAATGCCCCTTGCAAAATCACAAATCAACCCCAGCTTTCCAGGCCCGAAATCATCCCAGGTTCTGTTTCATATGTCTGAAATTAATTTTAGATGTCATTCCAAACGTCTGAAATTAATTTCATACGTCTGAAACTGCTCTCAACCCAAATCGTTATGCCTTCTTCGCCATATCTTCCACATAAGAGCTCCGATTTGCGAACGATCTTCTCCTACATGAAGCTACTTACATCCTATTCGATTCTACCATATGTTATCGCAAAATTTAACAATCCACATAGATACTATACCTCTCTCTAGCACCAATGGTACCGTACCGTCATCTACACTCGGTAGCACGAACTATCACCACTTCTACCTTCACCCAAGCTTGAATGCTTTCCCAATGAGTTCCGGCAAATCCACCCTCATTGCACTTCATCAACGAGTTCGCGCAAAGCCTCCACCCGCTAATGAAGTGTTGAAAGCACTCAGCTCCAAAAAAACCGTCTCAACCAAAGACTAAAGTACTTAGGAGTGTAAAATAGTACTTACAAGAAGATAGAACACCAATCTTGCACCACTACTCTTCCTCATCAAAACAAAGTCCATCCCTCACCTATGCCAGCTAGTGGCACCTAGCACTTCTCCAAGCGAATCAAGTTCGAGAAATGCTCGAACTTCCCAACCAACAATGTCTTGGTGAACATATCCGTCGTATTGTCATTTGTGTGCTCTTTCCGAAGATACACTTACTTATCTTCATCCATGGCTACCTATAACGACTTTCTCACTTCTATGTGCTTGTTCGTGAGCTAAACACCAAGTTCTCTGCCAAATGGATAGCACTTTGGCTATCACAATGAACATTAATGCTACTGTGTTCAAACCCTAAGTCACACAACAAACGCTTCAAATAGAGTGCCTCCTTTGCTGCCTCCACCACAGCTATCAATTCCACTTTTGTAATGGATAAAACGAACACGGTTTGTAATCTCAATCTCCAACTTATGGTCATGTCACCAAGTGTGAAGATATCCAAAAGTTGAATTTCTACGGTCCTTGTCACCAGCATTGTCTGAATTGTAATAATTAACCAAATTGCACCTCTTTTTCTTACTATCCCTAAAGAAAAATCCATGAGATGTTGTACCTTTCAAGTATCTCAATATAAGCTTGACCGCTTCCGAATGAGATTTTCTCGGATTTGCCATGAACCGGCTAACCACCCCGACGACATTACAATACCGGGTCGTGTACACACCATGTCATACATCAAACTACCAACCACACTTGCATATGGCACAGTTTCCATATAAGCCTTGTCTCTCTCTTTGATAGGCGATCCTTGACTCGAAAGCTTCACATGCAAATGTAAAGGTGTATATGATGCTTTTGCATTCTCCATGCTAAACTGGGAAAGCATTTTCTTTATGTACTCTTTTTGAATCAATTTCAACTCAAAACGCATTTGATCCCTTCTATTTCCATACCTAAAATCTTCTTAGCTTCCCCAAGGTCATTCATTTTGAATTCCGCTTTCAATCTCAGTTTTAACTTGTTGATTTCCGCCTTGTCTTTTGAAGCTATGAGCATATCGTCCATGTACAAGAGCAAATACATCCAAGAATCATTTCTCAACTTCTTCAAATATACACAAGCATCTTTGATGCTTCGATGGAAGCCACTTTCAAGCATGAAATGATCGAAGCTCTTGTACCTTTTCCGGGGCGATTGCTTCAACTTGTATAGCGATTTCTTTAACTTGCACACCAAGTTTGACTTGCCATCTACCATAAACCCTTTTGGTTGCTCCATGTAGATGTCTTCATCCAAATCACCATGGAAGAAGGCGGTTTTCAAATCAAGTTGCTCCAACTCCAAGTTGTGAATAACAACTATAGCAAGTAATATCCGGACAGAAATATGGCACACAACCGATGCGAATATCTCATCATACTCCTTTCCCTTTCTTTTTGCAATTCCCTTTGACACAAGCCTTGCCTTCTATCTTCTGTATCTTTCAATTTGTATATCCATTTGCACCCAACTGCTCAGTTTCCTTTAGGAATTCGAACCAATTCCCAAGTTTGGTTCTTCATCAATGATTATATCTCTTTTTCATTGGCATAAATCCATTTCGAGCTATCACTCGATTTCATGATGTCATCAAGGTCCATCGGTTCATCTTGGAGTACATGAAGCGCATAGTCCAGCCTATCACAAAAGATTAGGTAGTTCCAATCACCATACATCTTGGGTGGCCTTATGGGACGACAATCAACCCGAGTAGCAATCCCATCACTCGGACTTCTTTCGGCTCCACCTTGAGTCGAATCCTCTCTAGGCTCATGTACATCACCAACAATACTAGAGGAACCATGTGGTTTCCATCAACCACTTCTTCCCCATAAGCATCTCCAACAACTTTACTCTCATTTCTCCTTGAAAAAAAATGTGGTAATGACTTCTTTCTCCTTTGATTCAGCATGATCCAATTCTGGGACATCCGATGAGACATCATTCTCATTGAACATAGCCGACTAATTTGAAGTAACAAGATGAGATAATCTAACCTCCTTCGTTTCCGGATTCCAAATCAGATAGCCTTTCACTCTGTCCTCATAACCAAGAAAAATCCCCTTCAAAGCTCTAGGCTAAAGTTTATCATCCGGATCATGCACATAAGCATGATATCTAAAGACACAAAGATAAATCAAGTCGATGCTTTTTCCCTTCCACACCTCCTCCGAAATTTTGTTACCAATAGCCGAGTATGGAATTAAATTCACAATATGCACCGAGGTTGACAATGCTTCGGCCCAAAATCCCTTAGACAAAACCGATGTTGGTCTCAAGCATCGAGCTCTCTCAAGTAGAGTACGGTTCATTCTCTCCACAACCCCATTTGATTGCGGATATCTTGGTGTTGTAAAATGCCTCCAAATACCATGATGCTTAGAAAAATCTAAGAATTCTCCGAAAACATACTCCCCGTCATTGTTGGACCTAAGAAACTTCAAAGACCTACCACTCTCATTCTCAACAAGAGCTCTCCATTCTTTGAACTTAACAAATGTCTCTGACTTGGCCTTCATTACATATACCCAAACTTTTTGATAAAAGTCATTTATGAGGGAAATAGAATTCCTTGATCCTCCCAAAGAAGCTACCAGTGCCGACCCCCAAACATCCGCGTGCACATACTCAAGAATTCCTCTTGAACCATGTTTTCCTTTACCAAATGTTACTTTAGTTTACTTCCCCATGACACACTCTTTGCAGAACTCCAACTTGTTGAAACTTTCTCCACCAATCGTCTCCGTTTTTCAAAGAATATCCAAACTCTTCTCCGAGACATGACCCATTCTCAAATGCCACAACCTTGTCGCACCCAAGCCATGAGAACTATTAATGCCTATGCAAGTTTCTCATTCAACGGTCACTCCTTGAAGCAAATAAACTCAATTAGCTCTAGCACCTTTCATAACCACAAGCGCACCTTCGAAATCCTCAAGCTATCAATCTAAATAGTGACCTTGCATCCCAAAGAATCCAACTATCCCAAAGAGGTAAGAGACTTCCTAAGTCCCGAAACATAGCGCACATTGGTGATAGTACGAACCACTCCGTCAAACATCTTAATTTTCACGGAACTAGTGCCTTCCGACTTACACATAGCACCATTACCCAAAACAATTGCATTTCCTTCCTTGTTGATATAAGAAGAAAACGAATTCCTATTAGGTGTCATATGATAAGATGCCCCCGAATCAAGTACCTAATCGCTACCCAAACATCTGATGCTACCACCACTAGAACATCCATGTCTCCTTTACCAACACCTCTCTCCACCAGTACGGATGAATAAGCTACTTCCTACTTTGCCTTCTCCTTGTCCGAAAACTCATTATTCCAATGGCTGGACTTCTTACAAATATAGCACTTGCCTTTCCTTTCCTTCGACTTCCCTCTCTAACTGGGATTCCTAGATTTGGAACACCTCCAGTTCTCCTTCTTTACATATTTCACCTTCTCCACAAATAAACCTTCATTATTACTTGCATTAATACTTCCCACACTCAACTCCTTCCTTTGATCTCTCAATTCCTCACTAAGAAGACCCATCTTGACATCATCCAACGTCAATGTCTCCCGGCTATAGAACAAACTATTTGAGAAACCCATACAACGGTTCGACAGTGAAAACAACAATATCACTGCCTTTTTATCTTCCTAAATATTTAAATCTACAACCTTCATTTTCATTAGAAAATCATCAAATACATTCAAATATTCCTTTAGAGAAGTTCCTTATTTCATCTTATAGGTGAAAAATGTTTGCAATAAGATCAAACGTTTAGTGAGTGACTTCTTCATGTGTAACTCCTCTAACTTCTCCCAAATACCTTTAGCAGCCGTCTACTAATTTCGAAGATAACATTCTCTCCCATAGTAAGTTTAAGTGTTGTGAATTTCCCTCTTCCGTTTCCTCTCGCGCAACATTAGAGATGTCCATCAGTAACAAACGTGTATAAGCACTACCCGATGCACCCGATTCCTTCTTAGAACCGCTTTTATCTTCCATTGCCACTTTTCAAAAACATTATCGCCATTCCACTTGTTTATAACCAATTATGATCCCGATGTCGCATATGATCTACGCATATACGACACTATTCCATTTGAACTAATTGCTGAGGGACTATTTGAACTCGATTCCGGCATTTCTACAACCACCTAATAACACCTAAGTTATGATACCAAATTTTGGGGAAAACACACGATTGAGACCACTAAATCTAATCCCTAACACAGCGAAAAACAAGTTAGATAGTGTCAGATAGTGCACAAATAACAAATTTATGATCAAACCAACCTCTTCCGATTCAAATCCGACCACAAATACAAGACAAGCAATATAAAAGAAGAATAAGAATAAACTAAATCACATTGACGTTTATAGTGGTTCCATTATCAGTTTGTCAGTGTGCATCCACTTTGAGGGAGGGCTTTTATTATCGCCAAATGAAAAGAATACAAGAGATTGATTATAATGATCCAATATTCAATAAAGAATATATATTTATGGAGATCAGAATTGAAGAAACAATTAGGATTGCCAAACCCTAATTAATGGAGGACTAAAACCTTGCTTTGACGGATTAACCAAAGTGTCTCTTTTGAACCTGAGAAAAAAGCTTATATATTTATACAGAAACCCTAGTAAAATGTCCATAGTACTCCTTGCAAAATCACAAATCAACCTCAACTTTCTACGCTCGAAATCAGCCCAGGTTCAGTAGGTTCCGTTTCAACTGTCTAAAACTTAATTTCAGACGTCTTAAATTAATTTCAAACGTCTGAAATTACATTTAGGATTCTCCCTGGCTCATTGCATACATTTGAAATACATTTCAATCGTCTGAATGACTTCTCAGTATTTTACACAGGCTGATTTCAAACGTCTAAAATTAATTTCATACGTATGAAACTTCTCTTAGCACAATTCAATCATATGAATGGCTTCTCAATATTTTACACAGGCTGATTTCAAACGTCTAAAATTAATTTCATACGTCTGAAACTTCTCTTAGCGCAAATCCTCCTGCATTGTTCGTCATATCTTTCACATACGAGCTCTGATTTGCGAACGGTCTTCTCCTATATGAAGCTATTTCCATCCTCTTCAATTCTACCATATGATATCACAAAAATTTGTTAGGGATGCAGATTAAGGATTTTATAGCAAACTAAACACTAGAGGAGGTGAATATCCACTACAACAAAAACATCCTATTGCAACGACATTTTTACAACGGGCATTGGTTGCCTGTTGTAATAGAGGGCTATTACAACCGTCAAATAAGGTCGGTTGTAATAAATGACCTATATAACGTCTTTTTTACAATGGGCAATAAAAGCCTATTGTAATAGGACTCTTTTACAACGGTTCTTTCTGGCCCGTTGTAATAGATGTCAATTTTACAACGTTCACTAAATGCCCGTTGTAATAAATGTCAGTTTCACAACGGGCAAACAATAACCGTTGCAAAAAGTGCCAATTTTATAACGGCAAAAAAATGTCTGTTGTAATCGTTATAATGAATGTCTAATGTGAATTTTCAATAATAAATAATTAATAATCATAATACTTTCTTAAAATTAATATTTATTATTTATTTGTATTTAATAATTTATCATTAATAATATTATATATATATTAGTCATACGTTACTAATTACTAACTGTAATATTACATTACTAATAAAATTTATTATATTAATCATATGCTACTATTATTTATTAATCATTAATAATATTATATTAATCATATGTCACCAATATTTATTATTTACTAATATTTAACAATAAATCATTAATAAATAATTTAATACTATGTAATTGAATTACTTTGTAAAAGCTTTCGAGGGAATCTTCGCTATATGAAAGGATCGAATCAACATGATTTTTCAACGTGTGCTATTTACATTTAGGTATGAACGATGGGTGAATGAAGTATAAGTTTGCAGGTAGCTGCGAATAAGATATTTGAGAAGTGCACTTCAAGGTAATTTAATTCATGATTTTTAATTCAACTAATTTATATTTAGTTGATCATTTATTTTTAATTATGTAATATGCGTTTGATAATCGTGAATTACATATTTTTTTTGCAAATTTCATTAAATTAAAAATTATTTCAAAAAAATTAATTGTAAAATTTTAGTTTGCTCGATTTAGTTCAAAATTACAATTACGGCTAATAAATTACAATTAATATTTATTAATTATATTAAATAATTAATAAATATAATTAAGGACTAGTGATTATATGATTAAATATTACTATTAAATAATTTCAATTAATATTCAGTATTTAATATTGATTATGTAGTAGTAAATAATTGATAATTAAAAATTACTATTGAATAATTCAAAAGCGATAACTAAACATGATAGACAAATAATTAATAAATGATATGTATTTACTTGAAAACAAGGGAGATACTACAAAAACATCTTTTATAATAAAATGGCGGTATTTATTTCTCAGAATTTAATATTTAAGAATTCAAAATTTTACAAACCATACTCAATATAGGTGTACTAAAACCAATGGCAGTGACATGTATTATTTAATTTAAACAGGAAAACAAGAACTAAGCATGGCCTACGTGTACACTTCAGTTGTCTTGTATTCACCCCGTTCTCTTATCTCAAACAACTCATCGCTTTTTTCCTAATTCCCTTTTCCCAAATTGCCAAACTGCTTTCAGTTTTCCCAAATTGCCAACCCGCTTTCCCCTTTCCCCAATTTACACTTCGTCACAAACTACTGAAACTGAATTCTTCACTTCTTTCACCAATTTGTGTTCCTACTCTCAAAATCGGGCATATGCACTGTGCACACAAATAGATATCTCATCGTCAAACCTTTGACACTCATCCTGCTTGATCTTTTACTCGCCGCAGTTTTGTTTTCTTATTCCGCACAATGAGAGGTTACAATCTCCATTCTTTCTTTTATCGTCTACAAATTCCGCATAACATTCATTCCTCATTGTGGTCGTGTTCCTACCCAGAAGCTTCTGCCAATTTCTACTATTGAACGTTTCTTAGATTGATGAGATGCGTGTGTTCATTCTACGCAGTTCAGGTAATTCATTTCCTAATTCCCACGATTTTTCATAAAAATAGTTGGCTGAATCTATATTTGTTGCAAATTCTGTTGAATGCAATCCCATAAACATTGAACAATGGTTATTTTTTCATTAATTGGTACTGCAATTTACATTTGGACTGCTGTTTGCTGTTAATGATTGCATTAAAGTTGCGAACATTTTGTTTTGCTATTGTGTAAAATTTGGACCTACTGTTCGATCCTTCAAGTATATTTTTGTCATGTAAATCAATAAATATTTTGAGACATATTAAGTTGAAAGTACTATCCTATATGTTGAAGGTTTCATGGGAGTATACGACGTGCTGGTGAAAAACAAATTTCAGTTTTGGTTGGGAAGGAATTAAGCAAACAAAAACTGCTCTACTACTATTATGTGCTCTCTGCTGCAAGACCACGACGATGTAATGGTTTGTTTCTGCTTCCAAATCAACGGAGGTGCTGCCCAGATCATTTTAATGTCAATTTGATTATCAAAGTTTGGAAACATTACATCACATTAGTGGCATCCGAATTCTATCAGGTGTACTTTCTATTGCTCATTTCTTAACTCGACATATCTATTAACACTGGGTTAATTATTCCATTAACAAAACACGTGAAAATAAATAAAATCCATTATTATATTTGTGGAAATAAGATTTGATCAATTAGCATTCTAATTTTGTATAAATAACATGGTTCTCTTCTGCTTCTTGCCGCATTTTATAAGTATGCTTCTACCAAATGTTATTTTAAGGGTGTTGCATATCTAATGTAGGAAAAAAAAATTGGTTATTGTGATAGCAAACAGATTTAAAAAGAATCAACCCTGCACTTTTACACTATGATCATCTTTTTTGTTTCACGTTTCTAACTACCAGTGTTTCTTGTACTTTCAAAATATTATTGTAAAATATCGATGAAAATTTTAAATGGTCTTATTTACTTGTTCAAACTATGATCTTCTTAGAGAATTGCTTACGCAGTTAAGTGTTATTTGTAATTATAAGTAATTGCTATTTTTACAATAAATTCAACATAGGGTAGGATTTAGGAAGCACGTCCTTAACTTGCTTTCTATGGTTGTTTATTTTATGCTTGAGAAAATGGTAAATCTTTTGTGCAACTGATGCCAAACATGAAACATATAAGATGTGATCAGTTACTAGCTAACATATTCATGTTAAATCTGAGATTTGTTTTCTTTGTGTAACATCACTAAACATCGTAATAATGATCAACCCATAAATATTTTCCTTTTTTTGATTGAAGGCACCTAAATCGCACATTTACGTTGTTTACCGTTGAATTGTCATGAACAAACATGTTAATATTTTTACAAACATCAACTCTTTAAACCTCTAAATAGATAAATATAAAAGCATGCCTACTAGTACCACACCACCCGTGAGGTTCAGTTAATTTTGTCCAAAGATTAAGAAACTTTTATAGGTTTTTCCTATCATGGATCCTTTTTATATATTTTTTCATGTTAACTTGCTTAGTCCACCCACTTTCGTAAATCACTTTTTTTCTCCTTGATACATCTCATTCTAATTTTTTTGCTCACTATCCCCTGCTGCATGTTATTCTAAACCGTTAAAGTTCATTGAATCAAGAACGAGAAATCACCCCAGCCAACTTCCCAATCATCTTAACCCTAACCCCTTTCGGCAACTCCACCACCTTCCTCCTCCTACCTCTCACTCCCCCAAATCCAAGACCCAACACCTCCTCCATCCTCCATCCGACCCTTCTCAGATCATCTGAACACTATTGTGCCGATAATGATATGGCTGCTTATATAGGATTTGATTTCATATATTATCCTTTTGAGATTTTGGTTTGAACTTTTATGAGATTTTATATTGGCTCTGGATCTTCTGTTGAATGGTCATAATGTTATACCTATACTGAATGTATATAGCCATCGAGGATAAATCGACTGAGCGATAACAAAGCCATCAAGGATAGAAAAGTACATTGAAAGCATAGAATTGATCACATGCCTATTCTTATATGGTCTTTTGAGGAGCATTTTTCATTCTTGATCCTATTTTTTTTATCGCACTTTTAGCCTTCTTTTGCAAAATATTGCAAATATAGCCCCCTTTTGGCCAGCTCAGCGCAGAGCTGGCTAGCGGTGGCCAAAATGTACTGGCGCAATCTGGAATTGCGCCGGTACCCGTGTACACTGGCGCAATCCCAAATTGCACCAGTTAAAAAAATAAAAAAAATTAATGCTTGGACGCAATCATAAATTGCCCCAGGCTATATATGATGGCATTTAATACCTTAGCCCATTCATTCCAAAATCCAATCTCAAATACCTGCTCCTACTTGGGAAGGTCGGTGGCTCATATATACAACTTTTCAATTTAATTAGTAGTATTACTGATGGATCCAAAACTTACCTAAGGTTTAACTAATCCACCTTCGACAAAAAAACTAACAAACATAACTTTGGGACCTTCTTCTCTAAAGTAAGTGTAGGCTGTTCAAGGCTTCTTGTATAGAAACGATACAGACACAATGGTCATTTAGTACCTTCTTCTCTAAAGTAAATCTCTTTACATTCTTAAAGGTATTGAGCCATTTGATACTTAAAATCTGACGCAAACCCTTGGTATATTTTCCCGGCCCTCATCTATACAGAAATGTATATCCCTACAATACTAGTCCTATGGCTGAAGATATCCCACATCAGTGGTACCTATACACATGTGCTGGCAGCCTCTAGGTGAAGAGTAGACCTTTATTGCGTAACTCTATAGATCTTGCACCCTACCTATATAAACATAAATATCAGGTTGGTCTCAACAATTCATGCTCATCCTAACATATTACTGAGACCATACTACGGAAATTATATTGAACTCAACCCTTCATCCTCATAACATACAAACTTGCATGCGCCATTCAAGATATGGTGGCCATGAGCCTGTCGTGCTTGACCTGCCAGCCATCCCCCTGAGTAGCTCGACATGGGGAGTCCGTCGGCGCGACACGGAGCGAGCTGTGGATGCCAATGTACATGCTCTTATGCATGCAACCTATGTTAATTTGTGCGGTTGCAGGCAACCTATTTGCAATTTGCTGTGGATGCCAACATACATGCTCTGTTTCTGCCTCATATTCCAATCTACAAGCCTGTATGCATGCAGGCAACCTATGTTGTAATTTGCGGAGCACCTCGACTCGGAGCATCAGCTCGGCACAGAACATCATCTTGGCACGGAGCGCCTCGGCACGGAGCATCGGCTCGGCGCGAAGCATCGGCTCAGCACGGAGCACCTGGACGCCGAGCATCGACTCGGCACATAGTGCCTCGACGCGGAGCATCGACTCAGCACAAAGTGCCTCGGCGTGGAGAATCTGCTCAGCACGGAGCGCCTCGGAGCGGAGCATCGGCTCGGCACGGAGCGAAGCAAAGAGCAGCTTGCATTGTGCATGGATAGCTTGCATTTGGCATGTGAAGTTTGCATTGTATGGGATGGTGTTTTCTCTTGTGCAGGAGTGGTTTGTGGTGTTCATGATAGCCCCCCTTGCAGGTTTCCATTATTGTTTTGGTTAGTGTAATAGAATTCAATTTTATTTTTCTTGAATGAAACATATGTATCAGTCAAGTTTACTTTATAGAAACATGCCTGTGTGATGGACTTTGGAGCTTGTTAAAGTGAGCCGTAATGAGGCTAGCTTTCTGGAAGGCACTGGTATTAGGAACGAGATGTGAAGAATAACTGGTCCGAAAAATAAAAGCGATGATCTAAGGTAGCTGTCTGGTGGTTGCGTTGGGAAGAGCGACAGCAGGGGAGAGCGGATGTACTAATAGTCAGGGCGAACTTGATGTTAATCAACGTAAGTTCAGCGCATGTACTAATTCAAGGTAGGACTACTTTTTGCATGAAGGGGAGGTAAATGCTGTGGCATGTGTTGCACAGGGAGGTGGGAGATAGCGTATTGTGCATGGGGAAGTTTATTTATGGCATGTGGATGTATAAACATGATGGAGGCGGAATTTGTGTGGGGGATAACGTGTAGGGGAAGTTGTGAAATGAAGTGGAAGCTAAATATAGCACGGGCGGTTGCTAATTTTGTAGGGGGATTGTGAATAATGCGGAGGTGGAAGGCTGTTTGTTTTGTGAAGTGGCGGATGGATGTTTTTTATGAAGCAGGCGGTGGTTTAAATGGAGGTAGGCGGGCTGGTGTATATGCGGGCTGGTATATACGAAGTAGAAGGTGGTATTTTATTGTGAGAAGGGGTGAAGTGGCAGAAAGCAAAAAAATTGGGGTGTAATTCCGGATTGCGCCCCAGGAGATTGAATTTTTTTTTCGTTTAACACACTGGCGCCATCCGAGATTGCGCCATTGTACACGTGTACCAGCGCAATTTCAGATTGCACCAATGCATTCTAAACAACACTGGCCAACTCAGCGCTGAGCTGACCAAAAGGGGCCTATATTTGCAATATTTTGCAAAAGGAGGCTAAAAGTGAAAAAAAAAAATAAAGGGACTACAAATGAAAAATGCTCTCTTTTTAGAGATAACATAGCTATTGAGGGTATGCAATATTCACATTTCATGCTTATCCAATTTGGGTGATCGATTATGTTTTATTTATCAAATGGGAAGGACTGTGGGGTATGTATATTTTACGGTCATCGGTGAGTCAATCTCGGACATTGATGTGAGCATGCCTTGTATTATTACTAAGTTTAATACATTTTAATTGTCTAATAATACTTGAATTGCCTTCATGATTCTATGCATATCATGTGTTGATTGTCACTATTTAGAAATGGTCTATTTTTATATGTATTGTTTCGAGATGTATCGACACTTGAGTTGCACTTTTTTTTAAATAGTAAACTGTATTTTTAAATGATATACTTGGTTTTCGTTTTCAAGCATCTGCTGGATTTTTATTATCTGCTGTTGTGATTTTAATCAAGTTTTTGATCAGAATTTGACAATTGACTCATGATTGGAGAAATTTTATTTAAAGCAGAATATGAATTGTAAAAAATTTAAGTGTTTTTATGATTAATGTTTAGAAGTCATCTAAAGCGTTGAAATTTGTAGGTAATTCATGGTTCTTTAGAGAAAAAGGTGAGAGGAAGAATGTTGCTCCATGACTGGCTAGTCGTCCTAACAGCTTAGTATAATGACATATTTAAACTTGTCGACTACGATGATGTAAACTCAAATATAAGCGTGGGTGTTTGTTTTCTCACATTGCCTGCAACTTCAACCATGCATTGGCCTTACTCATATTTGTCTGGTTTAGAAATCCCCTTGATTTAACGAAGAAGGATTTCATCCAGATTACAGAATATACCTGCAATGCCTTTTATGGTACCGTTCATCTCATGAAAAGAATGCAATATTGGTACCTTCAAATGTTTATTTCTGATTTCATCTGGTTGTTTTGTGAATCGTAAAATCATGCTGCCTTGATAACAAGCGACAAACCAATATAATTTCTTGATGCTTTTACGTTTGTTATTGTGCATTACACTGTCTATAATGGCAGACTGTTCGCTTCCTTTTCCTCCTTCACAAGATTATAAAGTTTGGTTTCTTTAGCTTTGTTAAGGCTCCATTCCTAATCAAAAGAAACTATTTAAGCTTCTGTTAAGTGCCTTTATTGTAATAAAATAAAAACAAAAACAAAAACAAAAAGAAACATAAAACAAAAAAGAATAAAAAAAAACTAAATACTTTTGAAAGTCGATATAATTATTTCCAAATTATTTCAAAAGTAATTTTTGGTAGTCAATTTATCTGTGCATATTTAGTGACCCTTTACGACTCATTTTTTTGTACTAGTTATGTGAGAGACGTCGAAAAGGCTGTTTTCCCTCTATTTTATGTTACTGCGTTCTTTTTGGGTGGGTTTCTGTAATTTTTCTGCTTCATAAAATAGTAATTCTTTTAACAAGGCCAGCCAAATCTACCATAACAAGGCCAAAAAAAAAAAAAAAAAAAAAAACAACACACACAAACTGTTACGGTAGACCTAACATTTGAATGTCAGTTTGTTTTGCATATTTAGGGACTCCTAAGCGGAATTGTTTGTTAGTTCCATTTAAAAAAATTCTTGCCTATAAAAATAGTGATGCTTATGCTAAGTAGTGATCCAGGATAGTTCCAACTCTACTATTAATAAATTCATGCATGAAAGACATAATTGCTTAAACTTATCAAGGATCTTTGAAGAATTATGGACTAGTTGGCTTTCATATGCTAAATCCAAAAACTAGTTTTCACTTCTTTTATTTGTGTCAGTATTCATTTTAGTTTTAGTGGAGGCAAGTTATTCTCTTTCCATTAGTTTTGATAATGACAACACTATCTAATATGTTTATTCGATCTGATCTGCTTATGCTTATTGGTTTGGTTGCATATAAACACCATTCTTTGATTAACTAGAGTACCTGAAGTCCATGTAATTATGCAAAGTAGCAACACTCAATTTTTCAAAGAGAGAATATAGAGTGGTTAGAGAAATGCATCAATTATCTCAAATAAGGCATGTTAATGTGGAAGTACGAATAAAGAGGATGCAACAGGTATGATGCTCAAGGCACAGTTTCTTAGCCTTGAAAAGATCAAGCATGAGTTGTGAACATTACAAATACACTGTGTATAATTGCAGCTAATTTTTGTTTCTTTTCTGTCTTTCCTTGTTTGAATATGTTGTCCTGCCTATATAAGATAGGAGTAAAGTATGAACATAGGAACGTTGAACAATAAATATAACCTAGACAGAAACTTAGTGAGGAGGTTTATTTATTTGGGGTCATAATTAAAATAAAATTATCAATTTTTTTATTTTATATCATATGCCTTAACGGGCAGTTTTCCCACCGTTATGCGGTAATACTAGTATGTATAACTAATTGGTTTTATTTTCTTTGCTTCTAAAATTAACTGTTTTACATGATTTAACATTCTTTGTTTATATCAAAAAGCATTGTTTCCATTGCTACATTTCCAGCATCTTTAATTGACTCAAAATGGCACATAGCAACCACTGAATATTATGGTATAAATGTCTCAAGGATGGAGCTCCTGGATGAAGTTCAAATAAGGGCAATCAATGTTGCAAATGGAAAACATTTACTTGGAAATATAACATTAATGTTTGAACTCATATGCACAGGTAATGTGTAACTTTATTGTTATATCTTCTGCTTGGAAAGCTAAGCACCAGAAGAATTTATCTCTCTACCCTATTTTACAATATATATGAAAGCACCAGGTAAAAAGTCATGGTTCCCAGCTTTTATCTCTCTACCCTATTTTCCCTGTAACGTTTTTTTTTCACAATATTCGGCACGGGCATTGCTTATTCAGAAAATAGTCGCTGACCAGAATGGCACTGATTGTATATATGTGGAAGATTATGTAGCAAAGGTAGAGCTATGGAAGGTATAATACTTGTTTACAATATGCATTTTATTTTATTTAAAACATTTTTTGTTTATTTACTAGTTATTATACGGTAGAATTTTTTATGTTTTACTTGATTAGATGTTGATCTTGTATCACCCCTATCGAAACTTGAATCATCTTTGTGCAGCTCTTTGAACCCATTGAAGGTACTTTCTATAACCTGTATATGGTTATTACCTTATACACACCCTTAGGGTTTTTGGTCTTAATTTTTAGTTTGCTAGAACACTATTTTTTGTAATTTGTGCGATGTTAATTGTGCAGGCTTTAACGAATAAAAGCTCAAAAAATATCAAAAGCTAGTAAAAGATGAGGATTTAGCCTGGTGGCCAAACAATAGATATTATTATTTATCGAGGAGTATGTTCTTTGTTATTTTTGTAAATATGTGACAATGTATAAAAAGAATTAAATGTGCGACTTCACAAATGTTGTGAATATATAGTCTGTCTTGGTTTTCAACCATTGTGAGTACAATTTGCATATATGTAGCATCAATTTTTTTATAATAATTTTGTATATTTTTAACAACGGGCAAAAGTAGTAGTAATAGGCGTTTATTACAATGGTCAATACCTGTTGCAAAAAATATTACAACCGGCTGTCATTTTATTGAAGGAACAACGTAAGACCGTTGTAAAAAGTCAATTACAACTGCTTGTTACCATGTTCATTGCCCATTGTAAAAGAGGACATATTACACAACGAGTGGGCTGGCGGCTGTAAAACACCTATTACTGTAATGACCTGCATTTGCAGAGGTATTATAATTAATTTATTTAATTATTGAAATGGTGGTTTAGAGAATTTAATGGTCGTGGGATTCAATAATGGTGAATATTTAATTAAATTAATAAATTAAATAATATATTTAATTCTGAAATAATCAGAATTGGATGAAATGGCGATATGGTGTGAACTGGATCATCTGTGATATTTAATTCAGCTTGGAATTGAATTTGAATAACGAATATATTATATAAACGACAGTTTGAACGTTGAGTTATAATATAATTAAAATCGAGCTCGAAATGGCGCTGTAGTTCGTAAATTGGCAATTTGAACTTCAACTGAATGTACATGGTCCGTTTTAAATCGGATTTCTGTGAAACAAGAAACGTGTGGAGCTGGTGGAGTATATCTTTCTAGTGGAAGAGAAAAAACAGGATTTCATTGTGTAGATTTTGATTTATGGCTAAATCAAATTTAGAAATAGTCGCTATAGAATCGTTTATCAACCATAACAGTTTATTCGATATAACTAGATATCGGATTCGAATTTAGACAAGGTTCTTTTGAGACGTAGGGATAATTTAATTTTTAGAATTTTATGGAAATTTTTAATTAATTAAATAAGCAACTTTTTATTTGGAGTATTTTGCACCCTTAACTAACATTTTTGGGTTTCAAAATATAAGTTAATCTACCGATATTATTATATTTTTGAGATCGTGACACATTGCTCGTCTCCCCGACATTTTTATTTTTGTCGACAACAGTCTGTATGTGGACAAAGTTTTATAAAACGAAGTACCGGAATTTTGTAAACTTAAACAAATTAAACATTTGCACATCATGAAAGACGACAGGATAAGGATAGCAATGCCTGTCAATGATATATAGAAGGTAATCTTCAAGTCACTCAACAATTAGCCTGACTCTTTGGATGTTCAGCAGGCATTTCATTTCCATGTACCAATCACTTCAATATGGCTAGTAAACCTACACGTTGACAGCAAAATATATGTGTCCATCATCTCTTTCCAATACCTTAACGTCGAAAGGAAACTACACGTCGAAGCCATCCTAACCTAAGAAAAACATCACTGCCATCCTTGTATAGTCACCATCCCACAACGTTACTGCTACGCTTAGCACCATTACTTTATGGCTCTTATATAATAAACAAATACCCCTCTCTTCCTTAACCCGAGACTTCTCCAATATAAGAACATGCTGCAGGGGCTTCGTCCCATTTCCTGGCTTCAGCAAACTAGAAGCACAAACCAGGTGTTGTTTCATGGCGCCACAGTATAAAAATTTATACATATATATATATATAATAATAATAATAATAAAACCGAAACTGTGGAAGTGGATGGACCCGAGCAAAGGGGCAGGGTAGCTTGGTGCATGCGGATATGAGTATGGGAGGGGTTCCACAGCAGTTGCGTTCGCTGCTCTATGTACCAGCGCAGTTAGTATGGGAATTCACTCAGCAAACAGTGGGTTCTAGGGTCTATCATTTCAAGTATTTTAGGTGTTAATTCGAGTTTCTATTACCAGATTTGAAGTCGTGACGTAATTTGACATTTCTAGGGAAATTTGTGTTGGGATCGACACATATTGGTGTCGAGATGCTGATTGTAGCAGCACGCCAGGAGGACTGGTCGGAATTCCCCTAGTGGCGTCGAGTTCCCTGATAAGGGGGCGGTTGTGTCGAGATTTGGACGAGGGAGATGTTAGAGTTGTAGGTTTTGGAAATGGTTGAGTTATGGAGGAACGAAGGGGATTCAAAGATTGGGAAATGGTTGCGGTAGAGGGCTGGAGCACGTTCGGTTTTAGGAAGATGAAGATATGAGCTGGCCAAAAGGAGTAATGGACCAAAATGTGGGGTAAGGGCCCAGCTTCATTTTAAGTGAAGTAAAATTTATTCAATTTCTACGTCAAACTTGTAAATTCAATAACAATTCCATACGATATCAGAATTTCAAACCGTCGGATCCGTTAGGATCATATGGATGATCACTCCACAATGAAAATGACTGGAAGTCCATTGGAGCTCGTTTGAATTTATGGCGAAATAAACTGTTTGATTCAGATCAAATAACAGTTTATCATTCTTTAACGATGAACTGCAAATGTGAGTAAATCTCACTAACTCTGAACAATTTATAATTTCATGTTGTATTTTTAGAACTGTTAAATATTGGTTGATTGACTGTGTGTTGACTGATTGATTGAACTGCTAGTCAGTTAGTTGAATTCCTATATTGATTCTGTTTAACAGAATATATCATATGGAACTAAAAGTGATGTTATCTATATTGTTTAACATCTGTGGTGCAGGGAAACAGGTTGGAGGGGTCAAACTGGACTCCTCAATATTTATGATACTGTTCTATTCATATATTGTAATATATGATGTGATATATATAATCTGTTTGATTATGTGTGTTAGAATGATGTTGATCATTATGATTCGATATTTTTAATATCATAAAAAGACCATGGGATGTAAAAAGAATTATTTCAATGTATATTGAAATAAAGGGATTTTATAAAATCAATAGATTTTATAAAAGGAAATATTTCGAAAGTAAATAAAAGGAAAATGTTTATAAAACGAATAGAGTTTTATAAAAGGGAAAAATGTTGATAAAACGAATAGAATAGAATAAAGGAATATTTATCTAGGAAACAAATAGGATTATAAAAGGAGTTAATCAAACGTAGTTATCAAAGGGAGTAAATTAGACATAGTTATATAGGATGAGATTCCATTTAGCACTAATGCTAGCGTAATTCGCAGGGCTGCAAATAGCCTACGGCGGTCGGATGTTTCTTGAGAGAATCAGGTGTAACCATTGTGATCCTTGCGATCTAGAGTTAAGCGAATGGAGTTAATCGAATATAGTTATTTGAATAGAGTTAAATAAATGGAGTTAATCGAAATAGTTATTCGAATAGAGTTAATCACATAAGAGTTATTGAATGAGTTATTCGAAAGGAGTTGTCGAATTTGGTTTATTCGAATAGAGTTAAAGGAGTTATCGACTAGAGTTAAATCAAATAGAGTTAATCCAATAGCGTTAGTCCAATAGAGTAAATTGAATAGAGTTATCGAATATACCTTATTCGAAGGAAAGAATTATCGAATAAGAGATAACTCGAAGGAGAGTTACATAAGGAAGTTTATTAAAGAATTAAAAGGTGAACTTTGTCTATTTCAAGGTTAGAAATGTTGTTCAGTTAAGGTCTGAGAGGTAGTATTACCCCAACTTGATTGACTTCATTTTTAACTAAGAAATGGTTAAGGTTCGAGAGTGAAAATGGTTAAGGTTCGAGAGTGAAAGTGGTTAAGGAATTTAGTTAATAAGCGTAATGGTTTGAGTTAGCATCGCGATGGTTTGTTTAAACATCTGTCTAAGTCCAATGAAGGAGTTTTGGAAATGTTTTCCAACTAAGAACCAGAAATGTTTTTCTGATATAGAAAACAAGAAATGGAAATGTTTTTCCAATGGTAATAACATATATTTTCTAAATTTAGAAAATAAGAAATGTTGAATATAGGGGAACATGAGATGAAAAATGAACTAAGGAGATAAATGTTAAATGATGTTTGATTGATAGAATTTCCATCTGGAAATAATATCGTTGTTTGCACACTTGTTTTTATTTGATAGTTAAATCACAGACTATCGAAGTTTTGACCATTTTAACATTGTTAATATGTAGAGACCGGTTGGATTATTATCCAAAGAACCACTCTGTATTGGCATAAACGTTGCGAATCATATATGCCAAAGGAAATTGAAGACGGAGTTATGCAAGGGCTATCCTGTTTACAGAATAGTGCCTTCGGTTCATCTTGTTCCTGGATGACTTGTATGGACGGATGTCTGACAGAGTATTTCCATACGATCACGTATATTGATTTCTCTAACCGTACCAAGAGTGGAAGCGGAGAAGGAAACTTCTTTTAGCTAATACATAATGTATGGTTGAGGACGTCAATCGGTGATTTGATGGATTTGACGACGTGGCATTCAAAGTGAATCTGGTGTGATGATAAAGCGTAGCTTCTAGCCTCACATCCGGTAAATGACAGAAATCAGGCAGGCAGCATGGCTAAGTCGGTCGCACCGAAGTAGGGTGTATATTCACCTGATCTAGAGTTTCATTTACTTCTAAAAATCTATTGTTGATGCTGTCCCATTCAGGAAACGGTTGTTGATCCCAACCGTTGGTGATATACATTCGATACACTCAAGCGAAATGAGTGGTCGGTCATGTGTGGCCGGGTTGCAAGATGTTCTTGTTGAACCCAATGTATTCCTTTCTAGAGGTACACTAACGAAAGGTGGTTCCATACCTTGTCATAGTTGGAAATCCATTACCCAATACGTGCTTGCGGTTTTGATTGTATATTATATATGTAGAACGTGAGATGAAAGCGTTCTGCCAGATGATTATTATTATTGTGGTTGATAGACATTTTTATAATATCAAAAGGTTTTTGATATAAAGATAATTTGGATTCTCAAAAGAGAAAAACCCGTTCCGTTATACGGCGTGCTCTTATGAGATATCGATTACCTGCTTGAACTATTTTAAACTGTTTTACTCATACCAGTCCATGTTGCGTGCTTGGTGCATGTGTCGCATGATAGGGGTTCTCGCTTTTCGTTAGGCGGCGAACGGGAGACTATTACCCCTACATGTCCTGAAAATGAGGGTTGGTTGTGAAGTCGAAAGGCTGGCCGTAAAATATGGTGCGGGGGTACCAATGTAGGTCACGGTGGGTTATTAGCCCGCTATCTGAGGGGATGAAAGGATGGTTGCAAAGCCTACCGGAATTCGTCGGATCATTACAGTTGGTATCAGAGCTTAAGTTAAGTGAATTACCTTGGCTCTGTGGCGTGACTCAGTAGAGATGGGTTTAGTAATACCCTAGAATGAGTTAAGTGTATATATACGAGTGAACGTATTTGTTATTGATATAAAAAATTGTTTTATATTGTGGTGATTTATTGGTTGAGTTGTTTATGGATTCTGGTCGATCAGTTTGATCCACTGTATCGGTAGGAGTTACTAAACACTTGAATACGATGAACCGTCATGGTATGTTTGAAAAGAGGGTAAACGAAATAATTTTGCCCCAAATTATATTTTGATATAAAGGATTTATATTGGAATGATTATAATATATTGGATATATTGGTTGTGATTATAATCGAGTAAGATTATAAGTAAAATGGTTATGTAAATAACCAATCATAATTCATATAAGCGAATTATATGAAATCGAAATGAATAAAATCTGAAATTTAAACCAGAAATTGAGTTAAAACTCTAGAGAGTTAGATAAGTGTTTGTAAATGGATTTGGATTAAAAATAAGGAAAATTTAAGATCCTGGGAGATTTTAAATTGTTTTACAAGCAGTGTGAATTATATTTTGAAATGAATTTCAAAGTGGAAATGTTTAGAAATGGTTTTACAGTATTGAACTCACTTCGATCGCTGGAAAATAAATTCTGATGATGACAGCTGCATCGTCAGTATTCATTTTCTAGTTATAAGTGACGAATTACTACCAGAGATACTGTTTTGAATCTGTTTTGGGAAAGACAAGTTGTGTTGAATTTCAAAATGGGATTTATAATAAAGAATGAATAAAGAAAGTTTGAAATAGAAATTGAATATAGAAATTCAAAGGGAGTTTGAATATATGAAATTCAATGGAAGTGAGATAGAATTTGAATATAGAAATTCAAATGAAATTTGAATATAGAAATTCAAATGGAATTCAAATATAGAAAATATAAAGGAATTCAAATATTGGATTTGAATATCGAAAGTGAAATGGAATTTGAATATAGAAATTCAAATGAAATATGAATATAGAATTCAAATGGAATTCAAATATAGAATTTGAATATAGAAAATATAAAGGAATTCAAATATAGGATTTGAATATATAGAATTTGAATATAGAAATTCAAATGGAATTCAAATATAGAATTTGAATATAGAATTCAAATGGAATTTAAAATATAGAATTTGAATATAGAATTCAAATGGAATTTAGACTATAGAATTTGAATAATAGAAGTGACATAAAATTTGAATAGAATTAACTAAGTCGAAGAGGAATTAGTTAATCGTGTTTAGAATTTGAACTTGAACATTGAAAGGTGAATTAGATTTGTAAATGGATATTCGAAATCGAATATAGAACTTAAATTTGAAATTTGGATTCAAATTAGTTAATAAGAAAGTTAAAATATATATGAACATGTCATGTTCAAATATAAAAGTGAAATAGACTCAAGAGTTAATTAACAAATTAATTAACGAATTGAGTTAAAACGATCAGGTATAGTTAAAATAGATTGGGCAGGTATAAATATACATGAGATAGGTATGGATAAGGTATGAAGGTATATAAATAGAATGCTCGACGAAAAGGTATGTATTTAATTCATATATGAGATTTTATGCGCCGTATCAGCTAGCCGCTTGACTTTTTCTTTTGGATTTGTGAGGGCCATGGGAGGCTATTTGAAATATCCCGATGCTTCCGGTACAAAGGAGGTTATGACGAATTTTTCGGGAATTTAAGGAGTTAGAATATTTTTAAGATAATTTGATAGTTAGAAATCAACGTATCGATATATATATATATAAGTCGATAAGGAAACGAACTTAGAAATAGAATAGTAAAATCAAAAAGGAAGTCTAAGAATAAAATCCAGTAAGAATAAAAAGAGGAAGCATATACGTGTTTAAAAGTGAATAAGTAGTTACATGGTATTGATTATTCGAGTAAGTAGTCATATTTGTTTTGACGTTATAAATGTTATTCAGTCAAGGTCTGAGAGGTAGTTATACCCCAACTTGATTAATTTCATTATTAACAAATAAATTGTAAGATTTCAGGCTCGAAGATCAATGTTGAATAAGAGTTAGTTGAATATAGTATTTGGGTTGTCGTAACAATGTTTTACACAACATCCGTTTTAACCCAAATAAGTGTAAGGTTGGAAATATAATAAAGAATATTTCCTAAGTATAGAAATAAACGAGATCAGAAAAGAGATAAGTAATTGGAATATTTTCCAATTATAAATAGCATATATTTTCTAAGGATTATAAAATAAAGGAAGGAGATATTCAGAAATGTTTTCCAAATAACATAAAGGCCAATATGGTTATTGAAAATATCTGGTTAACAAATATTGATAAAGAAATAGAGAAGTGATTTAACTATATTAAGGGCTCACTGACATGTTCAAATAGAAAATTTGATTTTTGAAAAGAGTAAACTGTTTAAAAAACTCCCAGGGAAAGACTATTTGAATTAAAAAAAAATTAATAGAAATTTGTGGAAGCAAATTTGAATTAAAGTAAAGCCAGTAAAGTGGTAACTGAGATTGAATTAGAATGATATCAAGACAAATTGGATTGTGAGATTCAAATTTGAAGTGTAATGCGATAATCAAGTTATGAGTTGGGAATCGAGAAGAAACTCGAGTTAAAATGATATTTGGCTCGGATATAAACGAATGGTTGTGTGGTGGATAAAAGCAGATTGGAATTTGATTGGGATGACCCTTGTATCCGCTGAATTTATAACAGGTGGAAAGGATATAATGATATGTCGACAAAAGGTACAAGTTTTTATTTCTATTGGATATAAGATTTATGAGCCGAATTGGCAAGCCGCTTGGTTGTTTGATTTTCTTTTGGGTTGGAGATGGCCTAGAGTGGCGAGTTGGAGTTTGACCGATTGGCTAGTACAAAGGAGGAGCTGGCGAAATTTTTCGAAAAGTTAAGGCGTTAGAAAATTTTCCGGATTTATGAAAATTTTCATTGATAAGAATTAATTAATAATTTAATTGAAATTAAATTGGTTCAGTTGAAACTGAAGTTAAGAAGTGAACAAATATATTCTAACCAGTCGATAGGGTCGTTTTCTACCTTAGCAATTTCGAGGACGAAATTATTTTAAGTCGGGAAGAATGCAATGACCCACATTTGCAGAGGTATTATAATTAATTTATTTAATTATTGAAATGGTGGTTTAGAGAATTTAATGGTCGTGGGATTCAATAATGGTGAATATTTAATTAAATTAATAAATTAGATAATATATTTAATTCTGAAATAATCAGAATTGGATGAAATGGCGATATGGTGTGAACTGGATCATCTGTGATAATTAATTCAGCTTAGAATTGAATTTGAATAACGAATATATTATATAAACGACAGTTTGAACGTAGAGTTATAATATAATTAAAATCGAGCTCGAAATGGTGTTGCAGTTCGTAAATTGGCAATTCGAACTTCAACTGAATGTACACGGTCCGTTTTAAATCGGATTTCTGTGAAACAAGAAACGTGTGGAGCTAGTGGAGTATATCTTTCTAGTGGAAGAGAAAAATTAGGATTTCATTGTGCAGATTTTGATTTATGGCTAAATCAAATTTTGAAATAGTCGCTATAGAATCGTTTTTCGACCATAACGATTTATTCGATATAACTAGATATCGGATTCGAATTTAGACAAGGTTCTTTTGAGATGTAGGGAAAATTTAATTTTTAGAATTTTATGGAAATTTTTAATTAATTAAATAAGCAACTTTTTATTTGGAGTATTTTGCACCCTTAACCAACATTTTTGGGTTTCAAAATATAAGTTAATCTACCGATATTATTATATATTTGAGATCGTGACACATTGCTCGTCTCCCCAGCATTTTTATTTTTGTCGACAACAGTCTGTATGTGGCAAAGTTTTATAAAACGAAGTACTGGAATTTTGTAAACTTAAACAAATTAAACATTTGCACATCATGAAAGATGACAGGATAAGGATAGCAACGCCTGTCAATGATATATAGAAGGTAATCTTCAAGTCACTCAACAGTTAGCCTGATGTTACTATTCTTTGGATGTTCAGCAGGCATTTCATTTCCATGTACCAATCACTTCAATATGGCTAGTAAACCTACATGTTGACAGCAAAATATATGTGTCCATTATCTCTTTCCAATACCTTAACGTTGAAAGGAAACTACACGTTGAAGCCATCCTAACCTAAGAAAAACACCACTGCCATCCTTGTATAGTCACCATCCCACAACCTTGCTGCTACGCTTAGCACCATTACTTTATGGCTCCTATATAATAATTAAATACCTCTCTCTTCCTTAACCCGAGACTTCTCCAATATAAGTACATGCGGCAGGGGCTTCGTCCCATTTCCTGGCTTCAGCAAACTAGAAGCACAAACCAGGAGTTGTTTCATGGCGCTACAGTATAAAAATTTATTCACACATATATATACATATATAATAAAACCGAAACTGTGGAAGTGGATGGACCCGAGCAAAGGGGGGGGGTAGTTTGGTGCATGCAGATATGAGTATGGGAGGGGTTCCACAGTAGTTGCGTTCGCTGCTCTATGTACCAGCACAGTTTGTATGGGAATTCACTCAGCAAACGGTGGGTTCTAGGGTCTATCATTTCAAGTATTTTAGGTGTTAATTCGAGTTTCTATTACCGGATTTGAAGTCGTGAAGTAATTTGACATTTTTAGGGAAATTTGTGTGGGGATCGACACATATTGGTGTCGAGATGCTGACTGTAGCAGCACGCCAGGAGGACTGGTCGGAATTCCCCTGGTGGCGTCGAGTTCCCTGATAAGGGGGTAGTTGTGTCGAGATTTGGACGAGGGAGATGTTGGAGTTGTCGGTTTTGGAAATGGTTGAGTTATGGAGGAACGAAGGGGATTCGAAGATTGGGAAATGGTTCTGGAAGAGGGCTGGAGCACGTTCAGTTTTAGGAAGATGAAAATAGGAGCGGGCCAAATGGAGTAATGGACCGAAATGTGGGGTAAGGGCCCAGCTTCATTTTAAGTGAAGTAAAATTTATTCAATTTCTAGTTCAAACTTGTAAATTCAATAACAATTCCATACGATATCATAATTTCAAACCGTCGGATCCATTAGGTTCGTATGGACGAGCACTCCATAATGAAAGTGACTGGAAGACCATTGGAGCTCGTTTGAATTTATGGCGAAATAAACTGTTTGATTCAGATCAAATAACAGTTTATCGTTCTTTTACGATGAACTGCAAATGTGAGTAAATCTCACTAACTCTAAACAGTTTATAATTTCATGTTGTATTTTATGAACTATTAAATATTGGTTGATTGACTATGTGTTGACTGATTGATTGAACCGCTAGTCAGTTAGTTGAATTCCTATATTGATTCTATTTAACAGAATATATCATATGGAACTAAAAGTGATGTTATCTATATTGTTTAACATCTGTGGTGCAGGGAAACAGGTTGGAGGGGTCAAACTGGACTCCTCAATATTTATGAACTGTTCTATTCATATATTGTAATATATGATGTGATATATATAATTTATTTGATTATGTGTGTTAGAATGATGTTGATCATTATGATTCGATATTTTTAATATCATAAAAAGACCCTGGGATGTAAAAAGAATTATTTCAATGTACATTAAAATAAAGGGATTTTATAAAATCAATAGATTTTATAAAAGGAAATATTTCGAAAGTAAATAAAAGGAAAATGTTTATAAAACGAATAGAGTTTTATAAAAGGGAAAAATGTTGATAAAACGAATAGAATATAATAAAGGAATATTTATCTAGGAAATAAATAGGATTATAAAAGGAGTTAATCAAACGTAGTTTTTCAAAAGGAGTTAATCAAACGTAGTTATCAAAAGGAGTAAATCAGACATAGTTATATAGGATGAGATTCCATTTAGCACGACTGCTAGCGTAATTCGCAGGGCTGCAGATAGCCTATGGCGGTCGGATGCTTCTTGAGGGAATCAGGCGTAACCATTGTGATCGCTACGATCTAGAGTTAAGCGAATGGAGTTAATCGAATATAGTTATTTGAATAGAGTTAAATAAACGGAGTTAATCGAATTAGTTATTCGAATAGAGTTAATCATATAAGAGTTATTGAATGAGTTATTCGAAAGGAGTTATCGAATTTGGTTTATTCGAATAGAGTTAAAGGAGTTATCGACTAGAGTTAAATCAAATAGAGTTAATCCAACAGCGTTAGTGCAATAGAGTAAATTGAATAGAGTTATCGAATATACCTTATTCGAAGGAAAGAATTATCGAATAATAGATAATTCGAAGGAGAGTTACATAAGAAAGTTTGTTAAAGAATTAAAAGGTGAACTTTGTCTATTTCAAGGTTAGAAACGTTGTTCAGTTAAGGTATGAGAGGTAGTATTACCCCAATTTGATTGACTTCATTTTTAACTAAGAAATGGTTAAGGTTCGAGAGTGAAAATGGTTAAGGTTCGAGAGTGAAAGTGGTTAAGGAATTTAGTTAATAAGCGTAATGGTTTGAGTTGGCATCGCGATGGTTTGTTTAAACATCTATCTAAGTCCAATGAAGGAGTTTTGGAAATATTTTCCAACTAAGAACCATAAATGTTTTTCTGATATAGAAAACAAGAAATGGAAATGTTTTTCCAATGGTAATAACATATATTTTCTAAATTTAGAAAATAAGAAATGTTGAATATAGGGGAACATGAGATGAAAAATGAACTAAGGAGATAAATGTTAAATGATGTTTGATTGATAGAATTTCCATCTGGAAATAATATCGTTGTTTGCACACTTGTTTTTATTTGATAGTTAAATCACAGACTATCGAAGTTTTGACCATTTTAACATTGTTAATATGTAGAGACCGGTTGGATTATTATCCAAAGAACCACTCTGTATTGGCATAAACGTTGCGAATCATATATGCCAAAGGAAATTGAAGACGGAGTTATGCAAGGGCTATCCTGTTTACAGAATAGTGCCTTCGGTTCATCTTGTTCCTGGATGACTTGTATGGACGGATGTCTGACAGAGTATTTCCATACGATCACGTATATTGATTTCTCTAACCGTACCAAGAGTGGAAGCGGAGAAGGAAACTTCTTTTAGCTAATACATAATGTATGGTTGAGGACGTCAATCGGTGATTTGATGGATTTGACGACGTGACATTCAAAGTGAATCTGGTGTGATGATAAAGCGTAGCTTCTAGCCTCACATCCGGTAAATGACAGAAATCGGGCAGGCAGCATGGCTAAGTCGGTCGCACCGAAGTAGGGTGTATATTCACCTGATCTAGAGTTTCATTTACTTCTAAAAATCTATTGTTGATGCTGTCCCATTCAGGAAACGGTTGTTGATCCCAACCGTTGGTGATATACATTCGATACACTCAAGCGAAATGAGTGGTCGGTCATGTGTGGCCGGGTTGCAAGATGTTCTTGTTGAACCCAATGTATTCCTTTCTAGAGGTACACTAACGAAAGGTGGTTCCATACCTTGTCATAGTTGGAAATCCATTACCCAATACGTGCTTGCGGTTTTGATTGTATATTATATATGTAGAACGTGAGATGAAAGCGTTCTGCCAGATGATTATTATTATTGTGGTTGATAGACATTTTTATAATATCAAAAGGTTTTTGATATAAAGATAATTTGGATTCTCAAAAGAGAAAAACCCGTTCCGTTATACGGCGTGCTCTTATGAGATATCGATTACCTGCTTGAACTATTTTAAACTGTTTTACTCATACCAGTCCATGTTGCGTGCTTGGTTGAGTTATGGAGGAACGAAGGGGATTCAAAGATTGGGAAATGGTTGCGGTAGAGGGCTGGAGCACGTTCGGTTTTAGGAAGATGAAGATATGAGCTGGCCAAAAGGAGTAATGGACCAAAATGTGGGGTAAGGGCCCAGCTTCATTTTAAGTGAAGTAAAATTTATTCAATTTCTACGTCAAACTTGTAAATTCAATAACAATTCCATACGATATCAGAATTTCAAACCGTCGGATCCGTTAGGATCATATGGATGATCACTCCACAATGAAAATGACTGGAAGTCCATTGGAGCTCGTTTGAATTTATGGCGAAATAAACTGTTTGATTCAGATCAAATAACAGTTTATCATTCTTTAACGATGAACTGCAAATGTGAGTAAATCTCACTAACTCTGAACAATTTATAATTTCATGTTGTATTTTTAGAACTGTTAAATATTGGTTGATTGACTGTGTGTTGACTGATTGATTGAACTGCTAGTCAGTTAGTTGAATTCCTATATTGATTCTGTTTAACAGAATATATCATATGGAACTAAAAGTGATGTTATCTATATTGTTTAACATCTGTGGTGCAGGGAAACAGGTTGGAGGGGTCAAACTGGACTCCTCAATATTTATGATACTGTTCTATTCATATATTGTAATATATGATGTGATATATAATATCTGTTTGATTATGTGTGTTAGAATGATGTTGATCATTATGATTCGATATTTTTAATATCATAAAAAGACCCTGGGATGTAAAAAGAATTATTTCAATGTATATTGAAATAAAGGGATTTTATAAAATCAATAGATTTTATAAAAGGAAATATTTCGAAAGTAAATAAAAGGAAAATGTTTATAAAACGAATAGAGTTTTATAAAAGGGAAAAATGTTGATAAAACGAATAGAATAGAATAAAGGAATATTTATCTAGGAAACAAATAGGATTATAAAAGGAGTTAATCAAACGTAGTTATCAAAGGGAGTAAATTAGACATAGTTATATAGGATGAGATTCCATTTAGCACTAATGCTAGCGTAATTCGCAGGGCTGCAAATAGCCTACGGCGGTCGGATGTTTCTTGAGAGAATCAGGTGTAACCATTGTGATCCTTGCGATCTAGAGTTAAGCGAATGGAGTTAATCGAATATAGTTATTTGAATAGAGTTAAATAAATGGAGTTAATCGAAATAGTTATTCGAATAGAGTTAATCACATAAGAGTTATTGAATGAGTTATTCGAAAGGAGTTGTCGAATTTGGTTTATTCGAATAGAGTTAAAGGAGTTATCGACTAGAGTTAAATCAAATAGAGTTAATCCAATAGCGTTAGTCCAATAGAGTAAATTGAATAGAGTTATCGAATATACCTTATTCGAAGGAAAGAATTATCGAATAAGAGATAACTCGAAGGAGAGTTACATAAGGAAGTTTATTAAAGAATTAAAAGGTGAACTTTGTCTATTTCAAGGTTAGAAACGTTGTTCAGTTAAGGTCTGAGAGGTAGTATTACCCCAACTTGATTGACTTCATTTTTAACTAAGAAATGGTTAAGGTTCGAGAGTGAAAATGGTTAAGGTTCGAGAGTGAAAGTGGTTAAGGAATTTAGTTAATAAGCGTAATGGTTTGAGTTAGCATCGCGATGGTTTGTTTAAACATCTGTCTAAGTCCAATGAAGGAGTTTTGGAAATGTTTTCCAACTAAGAACCAGAAATGTTTTTCTGATATAGAAAACAAGAAATGGAAATGTTTTTCCAATGGTAATAACATATATTTTCTAAATTTAGAAAATAAGAAATGTTGAATATAGGGGAACAGGAGATGAAGAATGAACTAAGGAGGTAAATGTTAAATGATGTTTGATTGATAGAATTTCCATCTGAAAATAATATCGTTGTTTGCACACTTGTTTTTATTCGATAGTTAAATCACATACTATCAAAGTTTTGACCATTTTAACGTTGTTAATATGGAGAGACCGGTTGGATTATTATCCAAAGAACCACTCGGTATTGGCATGAACGTTTCGAATCATATATGCCAAAGGAAATTGAAGACGGAGTTATGCAAGGGCTATCATATTTACATAATAGTGCCTTCGGTTCATCCTGTTCCTGGATGACTTGTATGGATGGATGTCTGACAGAGTATTTCCAGACGATCACGTATATTGATTTCTCCAACCGTACCAAGAGTGGAAGCGGAGAAGGAAACTTCTTTTAGCTAACACATAATGCATGGTTGAGGACGTCAATCGGTGATTTGATGGATTTGACGATGTGGCATTCAAAGTGAATCTGGTGTAATGATAAAGCGTAGCTTCTAGCCTCACATCCGGTAAATGACAGAAATCGGGCAGGCATCATGGCTAAGTCGGTCGCACCGAAGAAGGGTGTATAATCAACTGATCTAGAGTTCCATTTACTTCTAAAAATCTATTGTTGATGCTGTCCCATTCAGGAAACAGTTGTTGATCCCAACCGTTGGTAGCAAACACAACAGGTGCTCCCCATTCAGAAACACTCCTTCTGATAAATCCCTTCTTCAAAAGGTCGCTGACTTGCACCTCGAGCTCACGCTGCTCTCTTGGTGCCATACGACGAAGTGGCATCACTATAGGCCTGGCATCTTTTACCAAATCAATACGAAACTCAATCTATCGGTGTGGTGGAAGTCCGGTCACTTCTTCAAAAACATCCGGATACTGGCCAACCACGGGCAAACCTGACAACTCACTATGCGGAATGTCGAGGGAGTTTAGAAAAGTAGCCAATACCCCCTTACTGGGTAGACCACCAAACACTATCCTCCGTCCATCATCCGCTCTAGCTGTCACCAACAAGCCCTCACAGTCTACCACCACCCCATATCTTTGGAGCCAATCTACTCCCAAAATAATGCCAAACCCAGTAAAGCCCAAAACAAAGCAATCACAAACAAACATGCATCCATGACTCGATAAGACCACATTACGACAAATCATGCTAAGGCTAGTAGAACCACCAATCGGGTTCGTCACTACTAAAGGTCTATCGACAATCTCGGGCTCCAATCCCAACCTATCTACCAGGTCACTAGATATGAAAGAACTGGAAGCTCCAGTATCAAACAAAACTCTAACAGGAACATCATAAACAGAAAGCATACCTTGAATGACGACATTCTTTCCCTTCTCCGCCGCAGTTGGGGCATTCGACGAAGAAGGAATAGCATTAAGAGCATATGCTTTCACCATTTGCTTTTCCTTAGGGGGCCGTGGACACTTGTCCTTGTGATGTCCCATTTGGCCACAGTTGAAGCACTTCCTATCCGCTGGCTTGGCTCGACAATTACTAGCATAATGGCCCTTCTTACCACAGCTGAAGCACTCAACATCTTGCTTATTCTTTTTCTTCTGGCCATCCTTAGCTTGGTTCTGCTTTCTCTTATTCTGGGAACCACCCTTGCTCCCACCACTTGCTTGTGGTTTTGGCTCTTCTGCAGATGCAACCTCAGTTTTCGGCTTAGGGTAGAGACTTTCTGACCTCAATGCTTTCCCTACAATCGACTCAAACGACTCGTCGATGTGGTTAATAAGCCTTTCCCCCAAGTACTGATCCAAACCGGTTATGAATTTCTCATTCTTTTTCTCGGCAGTATCAATAAGAGATAACCCATATTTTGACAAAGTGTCAAATTCGGCAATATATTCGGAGACAGCTCTGCCATTCTGCTTGAGCTCCAAGAACTTCTTAAACAGCACTGACTTCTGAGCAGCTGGAATGAACTTCTCGCTAAAGCGAGCTTTAAACTGCTCCCAAGTAATCTGATCTTCGGGAGTAGCTGCCTTTATAGCATTCCACCAATTCATTGCCCGCCCTTGTAGCTGACGGGATGCTAACTTTCTCTTCATTGCATCCTCGATACCCAAATCCTCGAAGATACGTTCGCAACTATCCAACCAATCTTGAACATCCGTAGCCGACTCCGTTCCGTGGAACGGCTTCCCACCAAGGCTAGTATAATCCTTATTCATCTTGGCGAAGTCGACTCTTAGCGCCTGCACCATTGGACCACCACCATTTCCACCATTGGGGGCTGCTCTCTGTACATCTCTAAGCATCTCTCTCATGAGGTCGGTAAACATCGTCCTCATGTCAGCAGCATTCCCATTATTGGCTCCCCTACCGGCACCTCTAGTATATCGGCTCATCGTCAATCTGAAAAAGGAAACGATTAACGACTCCATAGTGGTGCTAGTGCAGTACGACTTCATCCTTATACTACTAATAGTGTATATATATATAGCTTTTGAAAACCAAAATAATCACAAATACGCTCTCTCGTATACGTATATTATCTCTCCCTGATAACTTCCCTAGGTTAACTACGCAACCTAGAGCTCTGATACCAAGTGTGACGGTCCGCCCCGCACCAGCCTGCATTTCCTCCGGAAGTGCGCTGTACACATGCCCAACTAGCACGGGACGGTCGTCATGGGAAAAGAAAGAAGAGAATGAACTAATCAAGGAACCTGTAGAATGTCTCACAGCGCATGGAATAAAATATAATAATAACATACTTGACATAAAACAGGTGAGACAGTGCATAAGCTGATAACTAATAATCAATGTCAACATCAGAGCAGCGGAAATCCAAATACAGCTTATTACAACTTTCCAAATTCACTGTCTCTAGCAAAGGAAAACTAAAGCAGAAGATGCACCACCAATGCCCAAGCCGTGATCTTCAACCACACAGGGAGAATACTATATATATTACGTGGAAGCCTCCTGCTCGTCTCTGGATCATCTACCCGTGCATCACCAGCTAACCTGTCTCTAGTCTGCTCGTGTGAGCACCCAGAGTAATAAGAAGAGACATAAAACTCTGGGTCAGACATAAAGCCTGGTATGAGCGATAAGCATCTAAACAGAATGATAACAGGTATACTAAACCATACCTGAACCTGGACCTGCAACCAAAGAGTTAGTACCACATACCGTACAATACTCCAAGGTGCCACAATAAATAGTGTAAGAATACGGGGGTGGGGTGTGCATGTCATAGTGATAGCAAACAAATCATCCATAGCAACCATCCTCACATCTCTCACTCAGTGCGTAAAGCGTACGACATCTACCACTTCGGAACACTAGACAAACTGAGGCAACGACGAATCCCGACTTGTAGAAACCCTGCTGTGACCAAGCCAAACACTTGGAGTCATGACCAAACATTTCAATGACCCACTTCATTGGTCGTAGCCCTTGGTTCTACCGATGCCATAATGACCCTGAATCCGCCTTCGTACCTCCTACCATAGTGGTCCAAAGCTATAGACGTCGATAACTCCTTGGCACGCGTCTCGCAGCAAAGCCCAATCATGAAGCGAACTCGTTGATTCCCATCTGAATCTTGAGCTCTAACTTATCATTTGGACTTCATTTGCATCTCGGGTTTCTGATCGAATTGGAGTGGGTCTTCAGAAGAGCTGTCGCGCAGCAGCAGCTCTAGGATTCTGTTCGGTTCGGTAGTCATCACCTTCATCGGGTCGGGTCGGTAGTCCACTTCGGGTCGGGTCGGTGTCTTCCTCCGGGTCGGGTCGGTTCAGTGATTCTCCCCCTTCAGATATCGGTTCGGTCCGGGTGTCTCTGCTTGAGTTCGGTTCGGAGGTAGTTCATCCGATCCGATTCCTTCTGTTTGACTTGTTTGTCTGCTCCGATCCGTCCTGTTCCCTTTCTCCGATCCGATCTGCTCTATTGCTCCGATCCGATCTTCTGTCCACTCCAACTCTAAGCAATGGCCTTCCTTCCTGCCAAGCTCCTTCCAGTGACAAGTCCCAATCCAGTTCGGGTTCCCTTGGCCAGTTCACTAGTCCGATCTGACCCCTTCTGCGATCCGAACCGGTTCGGGACCTGCACTTTTCTGCAACTTTCCAGCGAGCTTTCTACGCCATTCGACGACGTTTTCGACCAATTTAACTATTCTAATCAATCATATAACATACCATAGAGTCATAGCAATATGTAGGAACAACCCCAAACATCAAACAACAATCCAAATGAATCAAAATAGATCAAAAGTGGCTAAAACTTCACATTTTCCTATAATCCTTCTTAATCATGTTTAAGCACATACTTAGTAAAACTTAATCAAATCGTCTAAATTTTCTAACAGAGGCATGAAATATTATTTAAGAATTTCTAAACATTTTTCCAGAATTTATTAGTGTATAAATTCGCTAATCTTCACTAATTACCCTTAATTAACTGTAATTAGTGTCAAAACGATGCTATCACTCACCTTTGCCACAACTAGAACCCCAAAACTGAAATATTCTCTGATTTGGCGCTGTTCCAAATCTTATACAGCAGCTCCAACCTTGCTTTGGTGCTTTTTCTTCTTAATTTAATGTTTGCTAAGCCTAATCTTCAATTAGAAGGTGAGTTTTGGGTGTTTTAGAGAGATTTACAGAGTGGAGGCCATGACTAGGTTAAGAGGAATGAAAGTGGCGGCTGGAAAATGTCTAAGGAAATGTTTTCTAACCCTAATCAGCACCTATTTACCCCTAAACCCGAAATTCCCCTTGGGCCTAGCTGCTAATCACCCGGTTAAGCCCAATTAAGCTGTTTTTCACCATCTGAAACTTGTTTCAGCCATATCTCCCAAACGGTAAGTCCGTTTGGCTAATGTGACCACTCTACGGAAAGAGAAACCATCATCCGGAGCCAATGGAAGTGGTTTCAGGTCAAAATTCCTTTCCAGTCAAAAGTTATGGCCAAAACAGTGATAACTAGGGGTAAAATGGTCATTTAAAAATCGGGAAAAATCATGAACATGGGAAATGACCCCAATAGTCGTCTCCCAAAGTTACATGACCATACGACTTCGCATGTGACAGAAATAAATATTCTACGATCCTATGATGCGTAGAACGCGGGTCGTTACACTCTCCCCCCCTTAAGAAATTTCGTCCCCGAAATTCCTTAACCCAAAACAAAGGATCCCGCATGCCTAACAACCATATACAACAATCAATCATGCAAAACAAGCGAACAAGCCTATCCTAGCATGCGGAAAAACTAAATCGAAGTCAAAATCTTACCAGACAAAGAGTTCTGGATACTTCTTCCTTATGTCCTCCTCTGTCTCCCAAGTACAATCACTCTCGTCCTCGCTCCACTGTACCTTGACTAGCTTCACCGCCTTCCTTCGAAGTTGCTTCATGTCGTGCTCGACAATACGGGCCGGCTTGCGGTTCCCAACCGCCTCGGGTTCTACTTCGAAGTCCTCTAACTGATCAGGTGAAATAGTCATATCTGAGTCGTGAACGAACTTCCTTAGTTGGGAAACATGAAATACGTTGTGAACTCCCGCCATCTTCTCCGGTAAGTCAATTCTGTATGCCAAATTCCCGACTAGTCCAAGAACAGGGAATGGACCAACAAACCTTGGTGCCAACTTGCCTCTCCTGCCAAATCGTATTACGCTCTTCAACGGAGAAATCTTGACAAACACCAAGTCGCCAACGGAGAATTTTAAGTCTCTTCTCCTTTTATCGGCATAACTCCTTTGCCTATCTTGGGCAGCCTTCATTCGTTGTTGAATGATCTTGATCTTATCCGACGTTTCTCTCACTACATCTGGTCCAAGCACAAACTTCTCGCCAGTCTCTATCCAACATGATGGTGAGTTGCATGGTCTTCCGTACAAAGCTTCAAACGGAGCCATACCGATACTGGATTGGTAGCTATTATTATATGCAAACTCTACTAGATGCAAATGGTCATCCCATGATCCACCAAAATCCAATATACATGCTCTCAAGAGATCTTCCAAAATACGATTCACCCTCTCCGTCTGACCGTCGGTCTGAGGATGATATGCGGTACTGAGATGTAACTCTGACCCCAGAGCCTCTTGTAAGCTCTTCCAAAACCCACTAGTGAACAACGGGTCTCGGTCGCTCACAATGCTTTTGGGTACTCCATGAAATCTCACTACCCACTTCATATACAATTCTGCTAACTTAGCTGCCGTTCTGGTCGACTTGACCGGTATAAATCTTGCACTTTTAGTCAGTCGATCTACAATTACCCAAATGCTGTCATATCCCGATCTAGTCCTTGGTAAACCATCGATGAAATCCATCGAGACTTGCTCCCATTTCCATTCGGGAATTTCCAATGGCTGTAACAATCCACTGGGATTCTTTTGCTCGGCTTTAACTAGCTGGCAATTCATGCATTTGGATATAAACTTCCCAACGTCTCTTTTCATTCCTTCCCAGTAGTAAGTCTGCTTCATATCTCGATACATCTTGTTACCACCGGGGTGTATAGTTAGCTTTGAGTGATGACACTCTCTAAGCACTTCATCCCTCAATCCATTGACATTGGGTACAACAAGCTTTCCATTCTTTCTAAGCCATCTATCTCGATCAAGCCCAAACTTGTTCATCTCCTCATCGATATCCATCTCTAACTTGGAGATGATTTCCAATAGGTTAGGATCGTCCCTCTGACTAGAGCCGATCCGCTCAATCAAAGTGGGTCTGATCGTCAAACTTGCTAACATTTCTGGATCCAATTCGCACTTTGGTCTGAAATCAAACCCCGCGATAAACTCCAGTTGCTTCCATTCAAGGAACATAGCCCCTAAGCTGGCATGTCTTCTACTCAATGCATCAGCCACCGCATTGCCCTTTCCTGGTGTGTATGCGATGTCAAAATCATAAGAAGCTAAGAACTCTAACCATCTCTGCTGACGGAGATTTAAATCCTTCTGGGAGAATAGATACTTCAACGACTTATGATCTGTAAACAGCTCAAATCTTTCTCCCAAGAGATAGTGTCTCCACATCTTTAACGCGAACACGATCGCTGCCAATTCTAAATCATGGGTAGGGTATCTTCTCTCGTGCGGTTTCAATTGCCGACTTGCGTAAGCTACAACCCTACCGCCTTGCATCAATACAGCAACCAGTCCGGTACCATAGGCGTCCGTGTATACCGTCATCTCTTCATCCCCCTTAGGAATGACTAACACTGGTGCGCTTGTCAAATTGTCCTTTAGACTCTTGAATGCATTCTCGCACCTTTCATCCCAGACAAAAGCTTGATTCTTCTTGGTCAACTGGGTCAATGGTGCTGCTATCTTGGAGAAACTTAGGATAAACTTACGATAATACCCCGCTAACCCCAAGAAACTTCTTACATCTGTTGCATTCTTGGGCGTAGGCCAATCCTGTACCGTAGCCACCTTCGCCGGGTCCACGGCAATCCCATTTTCTGATACAACATGGCCCAAGAACCTCACTTCCCTCTTCCAGAAGTGGCACTTAGAAAACTTGGCTTTCAATTGGTGTTTTCTCAACACCTCCATCGCTACTCTTAAATGTTCCTTGTGTTCTTCCTCTGTCCTCGAATAGACCAAAATATCATCAACGAACACAAGGACAAACTTATTCAACTGATCTCTGAATACCCTATTCATAAGATCCACAAAATATGTTGGGGCATTGGTCAGCCCGAATGGCATGACCAACCACTCATAAAATCCAGACGGCGTCCGAAATGCCGTTTTAGCTATACTTTCAGCTTCCACTCTAAGCTGATGAAAACCTGTCGCGAGATCCAACTGAGAAAATACTCTCGCGCCACTCAACTGATCGAACAAATCATCTATCCGCGGTAGAGGATACTTGTTCTTCCTCGTCACTTTATTCAACTCGCGGTAGTCTACACACAAATGAAGGGAACCATCCGCCTTGGTAGCAAACACAACAGGTGCTCCCCTTTCAGAAACACTCCTTCTGATAAATCCCTTCTTCAAAAGGTCGCTGACTTGCACCTCGAGCTCACGCTGCTCTCTTGGTGCCATACGACGAAGTGGCATCACTATAGGCCTGGCATCTTTTACCAAATCAATACGAAACTCAATCTCTCGGTGTGGTGGAAGTCCGGTCACTTCTTCAAAAACATCCGGATACTGGCCAACCACGGGCAAACCTGAGAACTCACTATGAGGAATGTCGAGGGAGTTTAGAAAACTAGCCAATACCCCCTTACTGGGTAGACCACCAAACACTATCCTTCGTCCATCATCCGCTCTAGCTGTCACCAACAAGCCCTCACAGTCTACCACCACCCCATATCTTTGGAGCCAATCTACTCCCAAAATAATGCCAAACCCAGTAAAGCCCAAAACAAAGCAATCACAAACAAACATGCATCCATGACTCGATAAGACCACATTACGACAAATCATGCTAAGGCTAGTAGAACCACCAATCGGGTTCGTCACTACTAAAGGTCTATCGACAATCTCGGGCTCCAATCCCAACCTATCTACCAGGTCACTAGATATGAAAGAACTGGAAGCTCCAGTATCAAACAAAACTCTAACAGGAACATCATAAACAGAAAGCATACCTTGAATGACGACATTCTTTCCCTTCTCCGCCGCAGTTGGGGCATTCGACGAAGAAGGAATAGCATTAAGAGCATATGCTTTCACCATTTGCTTTTCCTTAGGGGGCTGTGGACACTTGTCCTTGTGATGTCCCATTTGGCCACAGTTGAAGCACTTCCTATCCGCTGGCTTGGCTCGACAATTACTAGCATAATGGCCCTTCTTACCACAGCTGAAGCACTCAACATCTTGCTTATTCTTTTTCTTCTGGCCATCCTTAGCTTGGTTCTGCTTTCTCTTATTCTGGGAACCATCCTTGCTCCCACCACTTGCTTGTGGTTTTGGCTCTTCTGCAGATGCAACCTCAGTTTTCGGCTTAGGGTAGAGACTTTCTGACCTCAATGCTTTCCCTACAATCGACTCAAACGACTCGTCGATGTGGTTAATAAGCCTTTCCCCCAAGTACTGATCCAAACCGGTTATGAATTTCTCATTCTTTTTCTCGGCAGTATCAATAAGAGATAACCCATATTTTGACAAAGTGTCAAATTCGGCAATATATTCGGAGACAGCTCTGCCATTCTGCTTGAGCTCCAAGAACTTATTAAACAGCACTGACTTCTGAGCAGCTGGAATGAACTTCTCGCTAAAGCGAGCTTTAAACTGCTCCCAAGTAATCTGATCTTCGGGAGTAGCTGCCTTTATAGCATTCCACCAATTCATTGCCCGCCCTTGTAGCTGACGGAACGCTAACTTTCTCTTCATTGCATCCTCGATACCCAAATCCTCGAAGATACGTTCGCAACTATCCAACCAATCTTGAACATCCGTAGCCGACTCCGTTCCGTGGAACGGCTTCCCACCAAGGCTAGTATAATCCTTATTCAGCTTGGCGAAGTCGACTCTTGGCGCCTGCACCATTGGACCACCACCATTTCCACCATTGGGGGCTGCTCTCTGTACATCTCTAAGCATCTCTCTCATGAGGTCGGTAAACATCGTCCTCATGTCAGCAGCATTCCCATTATTGGCTCCCCTACCGGCACCTCTAGTATATCGGCTCATCGTCAATCTGAAAAAGGAAACGATTAACGACTCCATAGTGGTGCTAGTGCAGTACGACTTCATCCTTATACTACTAATAGTGTATATATATATATAGCTTTTGAAAACCAAAATAATCACAAATACGCTCTCTCGTATACGTATATTATCTCTCCCTGATAACTTCCCTAGGTTAACTACGCAACCTACAGCTCTGATACCAAGTGTGACGGTCCGCCCCGCACCAGCCTGCATTTCCTCCGGAAGTGCGCTGTACACATGCCCAACTAGCACGGGACGACCGTCATGGGAAAAGAAAGAAGAGAATGAACTAATCAAGGAACCTGTAGAATGTCTCACAGCGCATGGAATAAAATATAATAATAACATACTTGATATAAAACAGGTGAGACAGTGCATAAGCTGATAACTAATAATCAATGTCAACATCAGAGCAGCGGAAATCCAAATACAGCTTATTACAACTTTCCAAATTCACTGTCTCTAGCAAAGGAAAACTAAAGCAGAAGATGCACCACCAATGCCCAAGCCGTGATCTTCAACCACACAGGGAGAATACTATATATATTACGTGGAAGCCTCCTGCTCTTCTCTGGATCATCTACCCGTGCATCACCAGCTAACCTGTCTCTGGTCTGCTCGTGTGAGCACCCAGAGTAATAAGAAGAGACATAAAACTCTGGGTCAGACATAAAGCCTGGTATGAGCGATAAGCATCTAAACAGAATGATAACAGGTATACTAAACCATACCTGAACCTGGACCTGTAACCAAAGAGTTAGTACCACATACCGTACAATACTCCAAGGTGCCACAATAAATAGTGTAAGAATACGGGGGTGGGGTGTGCATGTCATAGTGATAGAAAACAAATCATCCATAGCAACCATCCTCACATCTCTCACTCAGTGCGTAAAGCGTACGACATCTACCACTTCGGAACACTAGACAAACTGAGGCAACGACGAATCCCGACTTGTAGAAACCCTGCTGTGACCAAGCCAAACACTTGGAGTCATGACCAAACATTTCAATGACCCACTTCATTGGTCGTATCCCTTGGTTCTACCGATGCCATAATGACCCTGAATCCGCCTTCGTACCTCCTACCATAGTGGTCCCAAGCTATAGACGTCGATAACTCCTTGGCATGCGTCCCGCAGCAAAGCCCAATCATGTAGCGAACTCGTTGATTCCCATCTGAATCTTGAGCTCTAACTTCTCATTTGGACTTCATTTGCATCTCGGGTTTCTGATCGAATTGGAGTGGGTCTTCAGAAGAGTTGTCGCGCAGCAGCAGCTCTAGGATTCTGTTCGGTTCGGTAGTCATCACCTTCATCGGGTCGGGTCGGTAGTCCACTTCGGGTCGGGTCGGTGTCTTCCTCCGGGTCGGGTCGGTTCAGTGATTCTCCCCCTTCAGATATCGGTTCGGTCCGGGTGTCTCTGCTTGAGTTCGGTTCGGAGGTAGTTCATCCGATCCGATTCCTTCTGTTTGACTTGTTTGTCTGCTCCGATCCGTCCTGTTCCCTTTCTCCGATCCGATCTGCTCTATTGCTCCGATCCGATCTTCTGTCCACTCCAACTCTAAGCAATGGCCTTCCTTCCTGCCAAGCTCCTTCCAGTGACAAGTCCCAATCCAGTTCGGGTTCCCTTGGCCAGTTCACTAGTCCGATCCGACCCCTTCTGCGATCCGAACCGGTTCGGGACCTGCACTTTTCTGCAACTTTCCAGCGAGCTTTCTACGCCATTCGACGACGTTTTCGACCAATTTAACTATTCTAATCAATCATATAACATACCATAGAGTCATAGCAATATGTAGGAACAACCCCAAACATCAAACAACAATCCAAATGAATCAAAATAGATCAAAAGTGGCTAAAACTTCACATTTTCCTATAATCCTTTTTAATCATGTTTAAGAACATACTTAGTAAAACTTAATCAAATCGTCTAAATTTTCTAACAGAGGCATGAAATATTATTTAAGAATTTCTAAACATTTTTCCAGAATTTATTAGTGTATAAATTCGCTAATCTTCACTAATTACCCTTAATTAACTGTAATTAGTGTCAAAACGATGCTATCACTCACCTTTGCCACAACTAGAACCCCAAAACTGAAATATTCTCTGATTTGGCGCTGTTCCCAAACTTATACAGCAGCTCCAACCTTGCTTTGGTGCTTTTTCTTCTTAATTTAATGTTTGCTAAGCATAATCTTCAATTAGAAGGTGAGTTTTGGGTGTTTTAGAGAGATTTAGAGAGTGGAGGCCATGACTAGGTTAAGAGGAATGAAAGTGGCGGCTGGAAAATGTCTAAGGAAATGTTTTCTAACCCTAATCAGCACCTATTTACCCCTAAACCCGAAATTCCCCTTGGGCCTAGCTGCTAATCACCCGGTTAAGCCCAATTAAGCTGTTTTTCACCATCTGAAACTTGTTTCAGCCATATCTCCCAAACGGTAAGTCCGTTTGGCTAATGTGACCACTCTACGAAAAGAGAAACCATCATCCGGAGCCAATGGAAGTGGTTTCAGGTCAAAATTCCTTTCCAGTCAAAAGTTATGGCCAAAACAGTGATAACTAGGGGTAAAATGGTCATTTAAAAATCGGGAAAAATCATGAACATGGGAAATGACCCCAATAGTCGTCTCCCAAAGTTACATGACCATACGACTTCGTATGTGACAGAAATAAATATTCTACGATCCTATGATGCGTAGAACGCGGGTCGTTACACTGGCGAACGGGAGACTCTTACCTCTACATGTACCGAAAATGAGGGTTGGTTGTGAAGTCGAAAGGCTGGCCATAAAATATGGTGCTGGGGTACCAATGTAAGTCACAGTGGGATATTAGCCCGCTATCTGGGGGATGAAGGGATGGTTGCAAAGCCTACCGGAATTCGTCGGATCATTACAGTTGGTATCAGAGCTTAAGTTAAGTGAATTACCTTGGCTCTGTGGCGTGACTCAGTAGAGATGGGGTTAGTAATACCTTAGATTGAGTTGAGTGTATATATACGAGTGAACGTATTTGTTACTGATATAAAAATTTGTTTTATATTATGGAGATTTATTGGTTGAGTTGTTTATGGATTCTGGTCGATCAGTTTGATCCACTGTATCGATAGGAGTTACTAAACACTTGAATACGATGAACCGTCATGGTATGTTTGAAAAGAGGGTAAACGAAATAATTTTGCCCCAAATTATATTTTGATATAAAGGATTTATATTGGAATGATTATAATATATTGGTTATATTGGTTGGGATTATAATCGAGTAAGATTATAAGTAAAATAATTATGTAAATAACCAATCAGAATTCATATAAGTGAATTATATGAAATCGAAATGAATAAAATCTGAAATTTAAACCAGAAATTGAGTTAAAACTCTAGAGAATTAGATAAGTGTTTGTAAATGGATTTGGATTAAAAATAAGGAAAATTTAAGATCCTGGGAGATTTTAAATTGTTTTACAAGCAGTGTGAATTATATTTTGAAATGAATTTCAAAGTGGAAATGTTTAGAAATGGTTTTATAGTATTGAACTCACTTCGATCGTTGGAAAATAGATTCTGATGATGACAGCTGCATCATTAGTATTCATTTTCGAGTTGTAAGTGACGAATTACTACCAAAGATACTGTTTTGAATCTGTTTTGGGAAAGACAAGTTGTGTTGAATTTCAAAATGGGATTTATAATAAAGAATGAATAAAGAAAGTTTGAAATAGAAATCGAATATAGAAATTCAAAGGGAGTTTGAATATATGAAATTCAATGGAAGTGATATAGAATTTGAATATAGAAATTTAAATGAACTTTGAATATAGAAATTCAAATGGAATTCAAATATAGAATTTGAATATAGAAAATATTAAGGAGTTCAAATATTGGATTTGAATATCGAAAGTGAAATGGAATTTGAATATAGAAATTCAAATGGAATATGAATATAGAATTCAAATGGAATTCAAATATAGAATTTGAATATAGAAAATATAAAGGAATTCAAATATAGGATTTGAATATAGAAATTCAAATGGAATTCAAATATAGAATTTGAATATAGAATTCAAATGGAATTTAGAATATAGAATTTGGATATATAATTCAAATGGAATTTAAACTATAGAATTTGAATAATAGAAGTGACATAAAATTTGAATAGAAATTGAATATAATTAACTAAGTCGAAGAGGAATTAGTTAAACGAGTTTTGAATTTGAAGTTGAACTTTGAAAGGTGAATTGGATTTGTAAATGGATATTCGTAATCGAATATAGAACTTAAATTTGAAATTTGGATTCAAATTAGTTAATAAGCAAGTTAAAATATATTTGAACACGTCATGTTCAAATATAAAAATGAAATAGACTAAAGAGTTAATTAACAAATTAATTAACGAATTGAGTTAAAACGATCAGGTATAGTTAAAATAGATTGGGCAGGTATAAATATACATGAGATAGGTATGGATAAGGTATGAAGGTATATAAATAGAATGATCGTTGAAAAGGTATGTATTTAATTCATATATAAGATTTTATGCGCCGTATCAGCTAGCCGCTTGGCTTTTTCTTTTTCTTTTGGATTGGTGGGGGCCATGAGAGGCTATTTGAAATATCTCGATGCTTCCGGTACAAAGGAATTTATGGCGAATTTTTCCGAGAATTTAAGGAGTTAGAATATTTTTAAGATAATTCGATAGTTAGAAATCAACGTATCGATATATATATATAGAAGTCGATAAGGAAACGAACTTAGAAATAGAATAGTAAAATCAAAAAGGAAGACTAAGAATAAAATCTAGTAAGAATAAAAAGAGGAAGCGTATACGTGTTTAAAAGTGAATAAGTAGTTATATGGTATTGATTATTCGAGTAAGTAGTCATATCCGTTTTGACGTTATAAATGTTATTCAGTCAAGGTCTGAGAGGTAGTTATACCCCCAACTTGATTGATTTCATTATTAACAAATAAATAGTAAGATTTCAGGCTCGAAGATCAATGTTGAATAAGAGTTAGTTGAATATAGTATTTGGGTTGCCGTAACAATGTTTTACACAACATCCGTTTTAACTGAAATAAGTGTAAGCTTGGAAATATAATAAAGAATATTTCCTAAGTATAGAAATAAACTAGATCGGAAAAGAGATAAGTAATTGGAATATTTTCCAATTATAAATAGCATATATTTTCTAAGGTTTAGAAAATAAAGGAAGGCGATATTCAGAAATGTTTTCCAAATAACATAAAGGCCAATATGGTCATTGAAAATATTTGGTTAACAAATATTGATAAAGAAATAGAGAAGTGATTTAACTAATGGAATATTAATTAAGGGCTCAGTGACATGTTCAAAAAGAAAATTTGAGTTTTGAAAAGAGTAAACTGTTTAAAAAACTCCCAGGGAAAGACTGTTTGAATTAAAAACAAATTTAACAGAAATTTGTGGAAGCAAATTTGAATTAAAGTAAAGCCAGTAAAGTGGTAACTGAGATTGAATTAGAATGATATCAAGACAAATTGGATTGTGAGATTCAAATTTGAAGTGTAATGGGATAATCAAGTTAAGAGTTGGGAATCGAGAAGAAACTCGAGTTAAAATGATATTTGGCTCGGATATAAACGAATGGTTGTGTGGTGGATAAAAGCAGATTGGAATTTGATTGGGATGACCCTTGTATCCGCTGAATTTATAACATGTGGAAAGGATATAATGATATGCCGACAAAAGGTACAAGTTTTTATTTCTATTGGATATAAGATTTATAAGCCGAATTGGCAAGCCGCTTGGCTGTTTGATTTTCTTTTGGGTTGGAGATGGCCTAGAGAGGCGAGTTGGAGTTTGACCGATTGACTAGTACAAAGGAGGTGCTGGCGAAATTTTTCGAAAAGTTAAGGCATTAGATAATTTTCAGGATTTATGAAAATTTTCATTGATAAGAATTAATTAATAATTTATTTGAAATTAAATTGGTTCAGTTGAAATTGAAGTTAAGAAGTGAACAAATATTTTCTAACCAGTCGATAGGGTCGTTCTCTACCTTAGCAATTTCGAGAACGAAATTATTTTAAGTGGGGAAGAATGTAATGACCCGCATTTGCAGAGGTATTATAATTAATTTATTTAATTATTGAAATGGTGATTTAGAGAATTTAATGGTCGTGGGATTCAATAATGGTGAATATTTAATTAAATTAATAAATTAAATAATATATTTAATTCTGAAATAACCAGAATTGGATGAAATGGCGATATGGTGTGAACTGGATCATCTGTGATATTTAATTCAGCTTGGAATTGAATTTGAATAACGAATATATTATATAAACGACAGTTTGAACGTAGACTTATAATATAATTAAAATCGAGCTCGAAATGGCGCTGCAGTTCGTAAATTGGCAATTCGAACTTCAACTGAATGTACAGGGTCCGTTTTAAATCGGATTTCGGTGAAACAAGAAACGTGTGGAGCTGGTGGCGTATGTCTTTCTAGTGGAAGAGAAAAATCAGGATTTAATTGTGTAGATTTTGATTTACGGCTAAATCTAATTTTGAAATAGTCGCTATAGAATCGTTTATCGACCATAACGGTTTATTCGATATAACTAGATATCGGATTCGAATTTAGACAAGGTTGTTTTGAGACGTAGGGATAATTTAATTTTTAAAATTTTATGGAAAATTTTAATTAATTAAATAAATAAGCAACTTTTTATTTGGAGTATTTTGCACCCTTAACCAACATTTTTGGGTTTCAAAATATAAGTTAATCTACCGATATTATTATATTTTTGAGATCGTGACACATTGCTCGTCTCCCCGGCATTTTTATTTTTGTCGACAACAGTCTGTATGTGGACAAAGTTTTATAAAACGAAGTACCAAACTTTTGTAAACTTAAACAAATTAAACATTTGCACATCATGAAAGACGACAGGATAAGGATAGCAACGCCTGTCAATGATATATAGAAGGTAATCTTCAAGTCACTCAACAGTTAGCCTGATGTTACTACTCTTTGGATGTTCAGCAGGCACTTCATTTCCATGTACCAATCACTTCAATATGGCTAGTAAACCTACACGTTGACAGCAAAATATATGTGTCCATCATCTCTTTCCAATACCTTAACGTTGAAAGGAAACTACACGTTGAAGCCATCCTAACCTAAGAAAAACACCACTGCCATCCTTGTATAGTCACCATCCCACAACCTTGCTGCTACGCTTAGCACCATTACTTTATGGTTCCTATATAATAAACAAATACCCCTCTCTTGCTTAACTCGAGACTTCTCCAATATAAGTACATGCGGCAGGGGCTTCGTCTCGTTTCCTGGCTTCAGCAAACTAGAAGCACAAACCAAGAGTTGTTTCATGGCGCCACAGTATAAAAATTTATACATACATATATATATAATAAAACTGAAACTGTGGAAGTGGATGGACCCGAGCAAAGGGGCGGGGTAGCTTGGTGCATGCGGATATGAGTATGGGAGGGGTTCCACAGCAGTTGCGTTTGCTTCTCTATGTACCAGTGCGGTTAGTATGGGAATTCACTTGGCTATCGGTGGGTTCTAGGGTCTATCATTTCAAGTATTTTAGGTGTTAATTCGAGTTTCTATTACCGGATTTGAAGTCGTGAAGTAATTTGACATTTTTAGGGAAATTTGTGTGGGGATCGACACATATTGGTGTCGAGATGCTGACTGTAGCAGCACGCCAGGAGGACTGGTCGGAATTCCCCTGGTGGCGTCGAGTTCCCTGATAAGGGGGAGGTTATGTCGAGATTTGGACGAGGGAGATTTTGGAGTTGTCGGTTTTGGAAATGGTTGAGTTATGGAGGAACGAAGGGGATTCAAAGATTGGGAAATGGTTGAGGAAGAGGGCTGGAGCACGTTCGGTTTTAGGAAGATGAAAATAGGTGCGGGCCAAATGGAGTAATGGGCCGAAATGTGGGGTAAGGGCCCAGCTTCATTTTAAGTGAAGTAAAATTTATTCAATTTCTAGTTCAAACTTGTAAATTCAATAACAATTCCATACGATATCAGAATTTCAAACCATCGGATCCGTTAGGATCGTTTGGACGAGCACTCCACAATGAAAGTAACTGGAAGTCCATTAGAGCTCGTTTGAATTTATGGCGAAATAAACTGTTTGATTCAGATCAAATAACAGTTTATCGTTCTTTAACGATGAACTGCAAATGTGAGTAAATCTCACTATCTCTGAACAGTTTATAATTTCATGTTGCATTTTTATAGTTGTTAAATATTAGCTGATTGACTGTTTGTTGACTGATTGATTGAACTGCTAGTCAGTTAGTTGAATTCCTATATTGATTCTGTTTAACAGAATATATCATAAGGAACTGAAAGTGATGTTATCTGTATTGTTTAACATCTGTGGTGCAAGGAAACAGGTTGGAGGGGTCAAACTAGACTCCTCAATATTTATGATATTGTTATATTCATATATTGTAATATATGATGTGATATATATAATCTGTTTGATTATGTGTGTTAGAATGATGTTGATCATTATGATTCGATATTTTTAATATCATAAAAAGACCCTGGGATGTAAAAAGAATTATTTCAATGTATATTGAAATAAAGGGATTTTATAAAATCAATAGATTTTATAAAAGGAAATATTTCGAAAGTAAATTAAAGGAAAATGTTTATAAAACGAATAGAGTTTTATAAAAGGAAAAAATGTTGATAAAACGAATAGAATAGAATAAAGGAATATTTATCTAGGAAATAAATAGGATTATAAAAGGAGTTAATCAAACGTAGTTTATCAAAAGGAGTTAATCAAACGTAGTTATCAAAAGGAGTAAATCAGATATAGTTATATATGATGAGATTCCATTTAGCACGACTGCTAGCGTAATTCGCAAGGCTGCAGATAGCCTACGGCGGTCGGATGTTTCTTGAGGGAATCAGGCGTAACCATTGTGATCGCTGCGATCTAGAGTTAAGCGAATGGAGTTAATCGAATATAGTTATTTGAATAGAGTTAAATAAATGGAGTTAATCGAATTAGTTATTCGAATAGAGTTAATCACATAAGAGTTATTGAATGAGTTATTCGAAAGGAGTTATCGAATTTGGTTTATTCGAATAGAGTTAAATTAGTTATCGACTAGAGTTAAATCAAATAAAGTTAATCCAATAGCGTTAGTCCAATAGAGTAAATTGAATAGAGTTATCGAATCTACCTTATTCGAAGGAAAGAATTATCGAATAAGAGATAATTCGAAGGAGAGTTACATAAGGAAGTTTGTTAAAGAATTAAAAGGTGAACTTTGTCTATTTCAAGGTTAGAAACGTTGTTCAGTTAAGGTCTGAGAGGTAGTATTACCCCAACTTGTTTGACTTCATTTTTAAATAAGAAATGGTTAAGGTTCGAGAGGGAAAATGGTTAAGGTTTGAGAGTGAAAGTGGTTAACGAATTTATTTAATAAGCGTAATGATTTGAGTTGGCATCGCAATGGTTTGTTTAAACATCTGTCTAAGTCCAATGAAGGAGTTTTGGAAATGTTTTCCAACTAAGAACCAGAAATGTTTTTCTGATATAGAAAACATGAAATAGAAATGTTTTTCCAATGGTAATAACATATATTTTCTAAATTTAGAAAATAAGAAATGTTGAATATAGGGGAATAGGAGATATGAAAAATGAACTAAGGAGATAAATGTTAAATGATGTTTGATTGGTAGAATTTCCATCTGGAAATAATATCGTTGTTTGCACACTTGTTTTTATTCGATAGTTAAATCACAGACTATCGAAGTTTTGACCATTTTAACGTTGTTAATATGGAGAGACCGGTTGGATTATTATCCAAAGACCCACTCTGTATTGGCATAAACGTTGCGAATCATATATGACAAAGGAAATTGAAGAAGAAGCTATGCAAGTGCTATCCTGTTTACAGAATAGTGCCTTCGGTTCATCCTGTTCCTAGATGACTTGTATGGACGGATGTCTGACAGAGTATTTCCAGACGATCACATATATTGATTTCTCCTACCGTACCAAGAGTGGAAGCGGAGAAAGAAACTTCTTTTAGCTAACACATAATGTATGGTTGAGGACGTCAATCGGTGATTTGGTGGATTTGATGATGTGGCATTCAAAGTGAATCTGGTGTGATGATAAAGCGTAGCTTCTAGCCTCACATCCGGTAAATGGCAGAAATCGAGCAGGCAGCATGGCTAAGTCGGTCGCACCGAAGTAGGGTGTATAATCACCTGATCTAGAGTTTCATTTACTTCTAAAAATCTATTGTTGATGCTGTCCCATTCAGGAAGCGGTTGCTGATCCCAACCATTGGTGATATACATTTGATACACTCAAGCGAAATGAGTGGTCGGTCATGTGTGGCCGGGTTGCAAGATGTTCTTTGTAATGACCCGCATTTTCCAGGGGTATAATTAATTTATTTAATTTTTTAAAATAGTGATATAGGGAATTTAATCATCGTTAATTAAATAATATGGAATATTTAATTAAATTAAATAATATATTTAATTCAGAAATAATCAAAAATATTGGGAATCACAATATAAGGTGAACAGGGTCATCCCTAGGATTTAATTCAGATTAGAGTTGAATTATATTGACAAATATATTCAATCGACGTCAGTTTGAATGTAGAATTATAATATAATTAAAATATAGCTCGAAATGGCGCGGCAGTTCGCTATTTGGCGATTTGAACTTCAACTGGATGTACAGCGTCCGTTTTTAGCCGGATTTCTGTGAAATAAGAAACGTGTGGAGCTGGTGAAGTATATTTTTCTAATGGAAGAGAAAAATCGGGATTTCGTCGTGTAGATTTTGATTTACATTCAAATCAAATTTTAGAAAAGTCGCTGTGGAATTCCTTTATAACTTGCAATGCTTTATTTACGTTATAAAAGAGTTTTCAATATATTTGAATATCGGTTTTGAATGTAGACGAGGTTCTTTTGAGGCGTAGTGATAATTTAATTTTTATAATTTTACTGTAATTTTTAATTAATTTAATAAGCGACTTTTTATTTGAAGTATTTCGCACCCTGTAATCTATTGAGACACAAGAATTTCGATTGATAACAACAAAATAAAGATCAATGGAAATCTTGACATGGAGCTAAGATTATGGATATGTAGATGTTTAAAGGGAGACAAAGCTTATATACAGGGGAGATAGCAATAAAGATTAAAATATCCAGCTATATTGTCATCAATCAAAAAGGGGGAGAATGTTGAGTCAAGGATTTTTAATGATCGTTTTGATTAATGACGAGAAGAAGCTTCATGATCGACAAAAAGAAGATTCAATGGTTTCATAGGTTAGAAGTTGGTTATTTAGAGTATTTTATGTTAAAATCTATCCTCAAATAATCATACTTCTCATTGCTTTCAAAATTATGCATGAAAACTCGTTTTTACTGTATATTGACAAAAACAGGTCAACCTATTAAAAATAATAGGTCAACCTATTAAAATTAACAGGTCAACAGCTTTTTGAAATAACGGTCAAAAACTTGTCAACCTATTTTTGAATTTCATGAAGAGTCATCTTCTTTCTTGAAAAGTTGCATCCATTTCTCTTCATTAAAAATCACTCCTTTTGATTGCAACTTTTCACTAATAATTACAACTTCTCATTTGCTATAAATACATCATCTTTCATTCATCCAAATCCCCGATTCTTGCTCTGATTTCTGATCTTACTTTCTAAATACTCTTGCATTCTAAAAAGCTCCCAAATTCAAGTTACTTATTGAATCCTTGATAATATTTCTCATATTTTGATTCAACAAGCAACTAACTTCCTTCAAATCTTCGCATTCAATTCATATACTTGAGGATAAGATTATAGGAAGGTTGTACTCAATCATTGACTAATCAGTGTTGAAGAAAGAACACATTCAAGGTCAAACTCTTGTAATCGTCAAGTGGGTAAGCTTGTAGCCCGTGAAATCAAGTGGGTAAGCTTGTAGCTCGTGAAATCAAGTGGGTAAGCTTGTAGCCCGTGAAATCAAGTGGGTAAACTTGTAGCCCTAAATCAAGTAGTTGTGAACTTGTTCCTCCGAGTGAAGCGAGGGTGTTGTTTAGTGAAAAGCCGAAGAGGAGTTAGGGACTGGACGTAGGACTGGAGGTCCGAACCAGTATAAAAATCCTGGTGTCGTTACTCTACTTTACTTTACTTTACTGCATTTATAATTATTTGTGATATATATATTGTTTGCGAATATTTATTCGCATAACTATTGAATAGCTTAAGTTATCACATACATTCCGCATAGCCATATTATAGATCCTGCATAAGTCGTACACACTCCGACCCTTTTCATAATCAACATTTTGAAGTTTCAAAATACAAGACCACCTACCGATATTATTATATTCTTGGGATCATGAGACGGTATCTATCACAACGGTACGTTTAAATGTCTATAGAGGTTCGTAAAAACTTACCCTTTGAAAATAGAGCACACCCACACACACATCAAACTAAATGAACACGGCGAAGCCACACACACATTAAACTAAATGGATCAAAAGAAGGCCACGCTCTCAGCAACGTGGAAAACTTCTCCTCCACAAAATAAATATCTAATCCCTTGCTATAAATACACCTCGCTCTCTCAGTTTAACCTAAACCATTCTCCTGAAACCGGCCTCGGTTTACACTTCTTCAGAGTGGAAAAGAAAAATCCATGCTCAAAGAAAATCAAAACAAATACACCATTTTTTTCTTACAACAGCGAGACAGGCTGTTGAGTGCAACCTCAGGAGGAGATGGAAGTGAGGTGGGGAACACACGTGGCCGAGTTTTGGGTAGGATCAGCGAAGGAGTCATTTAAGTTGTATTGTGCGTGAGGAGCTGAGTTCATCAGAGAGGCCGACGCCGGTTGTTGGTTGGTGAACGATGTTGAGGAGGAGAAGAACTAGATGGTGGAAACAAGCGCTGGAAGGAAAATGATTTTCGAATATAATGGACAAGGTGCGGACGTTCCAGAAGAACTGGAAGTTGTTTGTGGTGTTAATCGTGAAGTACTGTGGAGTTTGTGGTTTTGGCGGTCCTGTAGTGCGTGCGTTATTAGGGGGAGCGTGAGTTAAATGGTACAGGAGGAGGGAGTATGGAGGGACTGCGCATGGTGTCTAATGAAGAAGGGGCAGTTGTTGAAACAAAGGCGCAGAGGGAAAAAGGCAGTTCGAAATAATTCTAGAAGAAGGATTTTCAAATCAACTGAAAGGCAGAAGAAGGTTTATTCTGGAGTACGGTGATTTCATTTGAGGAAGACGTTGACTTCTCAGAAGCGGGTTGGGCTAATACTTAGGTGAACGGGCCGGGAAGTAAGCCCACTTGTTTTTATTTTTAATTAAATAGAAATCTAATAAATGTATGAACTTCTAAATACCATAACTTCGTGATACGATATCAGAATTGAGCGAAACAAGATCCAATGGGATCGTATGGACATTGGCTACGCCACGGACCCGACTGGAAGTCCATCGGAGCTCGTTACAATTTATAGCAAAATAAATTGTCTGTCTGAATCAAGCGATGGTTATCGTTATTAATGATGATCGTCCAATGTGAGTAAAACTCACCAACTCTGAACAGTTATATTTTTATAATGTATTTTTAGAACTGTTAATCATCTGTTGATTGTTGTGTGTTGGTTGATTGATTGAATTGCTAGTCAGTTAGTGAAAATTCTATATATATATATATATATGTAATTATATATATATATAAACCGTTAAATATTTATATATTGATTATGCTATCAGAATAATTTATATTGAACTGAAAGTGATGATAATCATATTGTGTAACATATGTGGATGCAGGGAGATAGGTTGGAGGAATCCGACTGGTTTCCTCAACAGTTATTTTATTGTTTTTCATATATTATTATATGATGTGATATAAAATCTATGGTAGATTATATGTGCTTGGACGATATTGAACATCGTGATTTGATATGATTGAATACCATAACATACCGAAATGTTGATAAGGGGATTTTCAAAGTGATATTGAAAATAGAATATTTATAAAATTGGATATTTATAAATAAGAGATATTTATAAAGTGGAATATTTATAAATAAGAAATATTTATAAATTGGAATATTTAAAAATAGGAGATATTCAAAAAGGAAATAATAACAAATCATTTTCTTTTTGAATGGAAAGGCCTGTGTGGCGGGTTTGGGGATTTTCCCGATGCTCCCGTTACAAAGGAGGTTATGGCGAATTTTTCAGAGAATTTAAGGAGTTAGAATATTTCAAGAATAAATTTGAAAAGGAAATATTTGTAAACCATTTACAAATAGAATTGAAAAGGAAACGTTATAAAAAGGAAATCATTTTTAAAGTGTAGAACCGTTATTTAAAAGTAAATATTTTCAAATGAATAAAACGTTGTTAAAAAGGAAATCTTTATAAAGTGAATAAAGTAAATCGAATATGGTATTCGAAGGGAGTAAATCGAATATGGTATTCGAAAGTTAGTAAAACGAATATGCTATTCGAAAGGGGTTAGTCGAGTCGAGTTAGTTGAATAGAGTTAACCAGTTCAGTAGAGTTAACCAGTTCAGTAGAGTTAACCAGTTCAATAGAGTTAACCAGTGAGTTAAGTAAGTCAAGTTAACCAGTGAGTTAAGTAAGTCAAGTTAATCAGTTGGAGTTAATCGATTCGAGTTAAGATTTTCAAGTTGATAAATCGAGTTAAGTTTTCGAATACCACTTATTCGATGTAGAAGTTATCAAATATAGTTATTTGAGATAGAGTTAGTCAAACAGAGTTATTCAGGATAAGTTGTCATCTCGTACGACTGCTAGCGTAATTCGCAGGGCTGTAAATAGCCTACGGCGGTCGGATGTTTCCTGAGGGAGTCAGGCGTAACCATTGTGATCGCTGTGATCTAGAGTCAAGCGAATGAAGTTAAATCGAATATTAGTTATTCGATAGGAGTTAAGTTCTTGAGTTAGATTATCGAGATAAGTTAATCGAGTTAAGTTCTTGAGTTAGATTATCGAGATAAGTGAGTCGAGTTAAGTTCGTCGAGTTAAATTAATCGATGTTAGTTTCATCGAAAGGAGTTAATCGATGTTAGTTTCATCGAAAGGAGTTAATCGATGTCAATTTCATCGAAAGGAGTATCGATGTTAGTTTCATCGAAGGGAGTTATCGATTAGTTAAATCGAAAGGAGTTATCGATTAGTTAAATCGAAAGGAGTTATCGAATTTAGTTATTCGAACAGGAGTTATCGATTTGTTAAATTGAAAGGGAAGATTATCGAATATCGTTTATTCTAGAGGAGATTTTTGAATGTAGTTTATTCAAAGGAGTTATCGATTATTAGTTAATCGAAGTGAGTTATAGAATATTAGTTAAATCGAAGGAGTTATCGAATATAGTTTATTCGATGGAGTTAATCGATTAGAGTTAAATCAAATGAGTTGATCGAATATAGTTTATTCGAATAGAGAAAAGGAGTTAATCGAATATAGTTTATTCGAATAGAGTAAATGAGTTAATCAAATATAGTTTATTCGAATAGAGTTAGAGGAGTTATCGAATATAGTTTATTCGACAGGAGTTAAGTGAATTAGTTAAGTTAAACTAAGTGAATTAGTAAAGTGAATTGGTTAAGTTAACCAAAGTGAATTAGTCGAGTTAATCAAAGTGATTAGTTCAGTTAATCGAGATAAGTAAATCAAGTTAGGTTAATCGAGTTGAATTAGTCAGTCGAGTTAATAAATTGAGTTAGTCAAACCAAGTAAAACCAGTTAGAGTTAATAAATTAAGGTTGACCAGTTAGAGTTGATCGGTTAGAATTAACTAGTTAGAGTTAATCAATCAGAGTTAATCAAATAGAGTTAAGTAAAATTAGAACTGACTAGAGATTAGTAAATTGAATGGTTTTCTAAGTGTCTATCTGATGTTGGTTTCAGCCTTCGGGATTTATACTTAGGGGATTGTTCTCATACTAGTTTACAGTCAGGGACTGATAGTTGGGGAAGAGTAGTGATTTGTAAATAAGCAGATGGAAACGTTTTCCAGTGTTAATAACATATATTTTCTAAACATAGAAAATAAGGCAATATGAATATATATATATATATATATATATATATATATATATACATTGATGATTGATCGATATAATTTCCATCTGGAAATAATATCGTTGTTTGCACATTTGTTTTTCTTTGATAGTTAAATCACAGACTATCGGAGTTTTGACCATTTTAACGTTGTTAATATGGAGAGACCGGTTGGATTATTATCCAAAGAACCACTCTGTATTGGCATAAGCGTTGCGAATCATATATGCCAAAGATAATTGAAGACGGAGTAAAATGCAAGGGCTGTTGTATAAGTCTTAGATAACAGTGACTAAGATGGATATACTGAATAGTGCCTTCGGTTTGTCCAGTCCCAGGACAACTTGTATGGATGAATGTCTGACAGAGTATATCCAATGGATCGCGTAAGTTGATCTCTTCAAACGTATATACGTGGTGGCGGAGGAATTCGTTTCTCTTAGCTGTATACCCATTGTATTTTTGAGGAAATCAATTTGTGATTTGGCGGGTATGACGATGTGACATTCTAAGTGAATGATGATGACTTGTATGAATGAATGTCTAACAGAGTATTTCCAGAAAGGTCACGTACACTGATTTCTTCAACCGTACCAAGAGTGGAAGCGGAGAAGGAAACTTCTTTAGCTAACACGTAATGTACGGACATCAATTAGTGATTTTCGATGGATCTGACAATGTGGCATTCAAAGTGAATCTGATGTGATGATAAAGCGTAGCTTCTAGCCTCATCAACCGGTAAATGACAGAAATCGGGCAGGCAGCATGGCTAAGTCGGTCGCACCGAAGTAGGGTGTATAATCACCTTTCTAGAGAATATTCATTTGCTTCTTTAATCAATCAATGATGTTCCATATATATATATGGGAACGGTTGCTTATCCCAACCGTTGGTGATATACATTCGATACACTTAAGAAAAATGAGTGGTCGGTCATGTGTGGCCGAGTTACAAGATGTTCTTGTTGAACTCCAGTGTATCGTTCCTAGAGTACACTGATCGAAAGGTGGTTCCATACCTTGTCATAGTTGTAAATCCATTATCCAATACGTGCTTGCGATTTTGATTGTATACTATATATGTAGAACGTGAGATGAAAGCGTTTCTGCTAGCTGATATCTATTTGTACATAGACATTATTATAATATCAAAAGGTTTTTGATATAAAGATATTTTGGATTCTCATAAGGGAAAAACCCGTTCCATTCTGCGGCGTGGTCTTATGAGATATCGTTTACTTGTTCATATACCTGTTTAAACTGTTTTACTCACACCAGTCCCATGACTGACCCGGAGTTTACTTTGTTGTTTTCCCTAAACTCTTGGGTGTCCAATTTTGTATGGGCAGTCAAGTAGTCGGGATTTTACAGATACACTTGGAGAGCTTGGAGCAGAAGGCTTCAGGATTCTATAGCTATTATTATTTCCGCTGTTGTTGTAAGTGTTGTACTCTGATAAGTGCTATTGTATATATAACTGTTTGTATTTCAAAAGTTATGTTATATTTTATTCGTTCCGCTGTGAGATTCGTGTTACTCTGATGATGATGTTCTTCTTCTTCTTCTATTCTATAAGTTCTATCTTATCTTTCCTCACCCCCTAATTTCTTTCATTAATTACTGGGATTTTTCGATGTTTTGGTTATCGACATCGAGCTTATGTCGATAACCAAAGTCGCTCAAAATCCGGGTTGTTACAGTTGGTATCAGAGCTTAAGTTAAGAATATACCTTGGCTCTGTGGCGTGACTCGGTAGTGATAGGTTTAGTAATACCCTAGATTGAGTTTGAGTGTATACATATATGAGTGCGTATTTGTATTTGATATAAAAAATGTTTCATATTGTGGAGATTCATTGGCTGAGTTGTTTATGAGTTCTGGTCGATCAGTCTGATCCACTGTATCGGTAGGAGTTACTAAACACTCGAATACGATGAGTCGACACGATATGTTTTGAAAAGAGGGTAAATTAAAATAAGTTTACCCAAGGTATATCTTGATATAGAGAAGATATATATATCAAAATTATAATATAGTGGATATATTGGTTTTTATTATAATCAAGTAAGATTATAAAATGTGAAATGGTTATAAATAACTAATCAGATTCATATAAGTAAAGTATATGAAAACCGATGAATTAAGTCTGAATTTGAATCAGAATTGGAATTTAAAATTCCTGAAATTTGAGTAAGTGTTGATAAATGAATCAGGATTAAATATAAGGAAATTTTAAGTTCGTGGGAGATTTTGAAAACGTTTTTCAAACTGAAAGTGATATAGTATTGAACTCACTTCGATGGCTGGGAAATAACCCTGATGATGAATCGCGACATCATCAGTGTCATTTTCGAGTTCTAAGTGAGGGATTACTACCAAAGGTTTTGTTTTTGAATTGTTTTGAGAAAAACAAGTTGTTTAGAAATTCAAAGGTTCTGAATTGGTATCATGATTTCAAATTGATTTGAAATAAACCCAGGAATTTAAATTATGAAATTTAAGTCTAACTTATGAAGTTAAATAGATTGGGATGATAAAAGTAAAGTGAATAAATTGAAATTTTTACTTGAACTAAGTTAAGTAAAAACTGATTGGATTGAAAATAATCTGGAATTAACTTGGATTAATGAGTTAAGAGTTCGAAATCGAGAATGGAACTCGAGTGGAGATAGAATTCGACTTAGGTATAAGCGAATGATTTGGTTTTGAGAGTGAACTGATTGGAGATCAAGTTGGTAATGCATTGTTATATGCAGAAGTGGTAATGAATGGTAGGGATGTAATGATATGCCTGACAAAAAGGTACAAGTTTATATTTTATATGAGTTTGGAATTTATGAGCCGAATTGGCAAGCCGTTTGGCGTTTTGAATTTGTTTTGGGTTGAAGAAGGCCCAGAGAGGCGAGTTGGAGTTTGAGCTATTGACCAGTACAAAGGAGGTGCCGGCAAAAATTTTCGAAAGTCTAAAGTGTTAGAAAATTTTCAGAATTTTTGAAAATTTTAGTTAGTCGGAATGAATAAATATTTTAGTCGATATTAATTGGTTCAATTAAAATCAGAAATAAGGGGTAAACAAATCTTAGGAATTCCAATAGGTAGGGTCGTCCTCTAACTTAGCAATTTCGAGGGCGAAATTATTTTAAGTGGGGAAGAATGTAATGACCCGCATTTTCCAGGGGTATAATTAATTTATTTAATTGTTTAAAATAGTGATATAGGGAATTTAATCGTCGTTAATTAAATAATATGGAATATTTAATTAAATTAAATAATATATTTAATTCAGAAATAATCAAAAGTATTGAGAATCACAATATAAGGTGAACAGGGTCATCCCTAGGATTTAATTCAGCTTAGAGTTGAATTATATTGAGGAATATATTCAATCGACGTCAGTTTGAACGTAGAATTATAATATAATTAAAATAGAGCTCGAAATGGCGCGGCAGTTCGCTATTTGGCGATTTGAACTTCAACTGGATGCACAGGGTCCGTTTTAAGCCGGATTTCTGTGAAATAAGAAACGTGTGGAGCTGGTGAAGTATATTTTTCTAATGGAAGAGAAAAATCGGGATTTCGTCGTGTAGATTTTGATTTACATCCAAATCAAATTTTAGAAAAATCGCTGTGGAATTCCTTTATAACTTGCAATGCTTTATTTACGTTATAAAAGAGTTTTCAATATATTTGAATATCAGTTTTGAATTTAGACGAGGTTCTTTTGAGGCGTAGTGATAATTTAATTTTTATAATTTTACTGTAATTTTTAATTAATTTAATAAGCGACTTTTTATTTGAAGGAACATTTTGAAGTTTCAAAACACAAGACCACCTACCGATATTATTATATTCTTGGGATCGTGAGACGGTGTCGATCACAACGGTACGTTTAAATCCTCTATAGAGGTCCGTAAAAACTTACCCTTTGAAAATAGAGCACACCCACACACACATCAAACTAAATGAACACGGCGAAGCCACACACACATCAAACTGAATGGATCAAAAGAAGGCCACGCTCTCAGCAACGTGGAAAACTTCTCCTCCACAAAATAAATATCTAATCCCTTGCTATAACTACACCTCGCAATCTCAGTTTAACCTAAACCATTCTCCTGAAACCGGCCTCGGTTTACACTTCTTCAGAGTGGAAAAGAAAAATCCATGCTCAAAGAAAATCAAAACAAATACACCATTTTTTTCCTTACAACAGCGAGACAGGCTGTCGAGGGCAACCTCAGGAGGAGATGGAAGTGAGGTGGCGAACACACGTGGCCGAGTTTTGGGTAGGATCAGCGAAGGAGTCATTTGAGTTGTATTGTGCGTGAGGAGCTGAGTTCATCAAAGAGGCCGACGCCGGTTGTTGGTTGGTGAACGATGTTGAGGAGGAGAAGAACTAGATGGTGGAAACAAGCGCTGGAAGGAAAATGATTTTCGTATATAATGGAGAAGGTGCAGACGTTCCAGAAGAACTGGAAGTTGTTTGTGGTGTTAATCGTGAAGTACTGTGGAGTTTTTGGTTTTGGCGGTCCTGTAGTGCGTGCGTTATTAGGGGGAGCGTGAGTTAAATGGTACAGGAGGAGGGAGTATGGAGGGACTGCGCATGGTGTCTAATGAAGAAGGGGGCAGTTGTTGAAACAAAGGCGCAGAGGGAAAAAGGCAGTTCGAAATAATTCTAGAAGAAGGATTTTCAAATCAACTGAAAGGCAGAAGAAGGTTTATTATGGAGTACGGTGATTTCATTTGAGGAAGACGTTGACTTCTCAGAAGCGGGTTGGGTTGATACTTAGTTGAACGGGCTGGGAAGTACGCCCACTTGTTTTTATTTTTAATTAAATAGAAATCTAATAAATGTATGAACTTCTAAATACCATCACTTCGTGATACGATATCAGAATTGAGCGAAACAAGATCCAATGGGATCGTATGGACGGTGGCTACGCACGGATCCGACTGGAAGTCCATCGGAGCTCGTTACAATTTATAGCAAAATAAATTGTCTGTCTGAATCAAGCGATGGTTATCGTTATTAATGATGATCATCCAATGTGAGTAAAACTCACCAACTCTGAACATTTTTATTTTTATAATGTATTTTTAGAACTGTTAATCATCTGTTGATTGCTGTGTGTTGGTTGATTGATTGAATTGCTAGTCAGTTAGTGAAAATTATATATATATATGTAATTATATACATATATATATAAACCGTTAAATATTTATGTATTGATTATGCTATCAGAATAATTTATATTGAACTGAAAGTTATGATAATCATATTGTGTAACATCTGTGGATGCAGGGAGACAGGTTGGAGGAATCCGACTGGATTCCTCAACAGTTATTTTATTGTTTTTCATATATTATTATATGATGTGATATAAAATCTGTGGGAGATTATATGTGCTTGGACGATATTGAACATCGTGATTTGATATGATTGAATACCATAACATACCGAAATGTTGATAAGGGGATTTTCAAAGTGATTTTGAAAATAGAATATTTATAAAATGGGATATTTATAAATAAGAGATATCTATAAAGTGGAATATTTATAATAAGAAATGTTTATAAATTGGAATATTTATAAATAGGAGATATTCAAAAAGGAAATAATTACAAACCATTTTCTTTTTGAATGGAAAGGCCTGTGTGGCGGGTTTGGGGATTTTCCCGATGCTCCCGTTACAAGGAGGTTATGGCGAATTTTTCAGAGAATTTAAGGAGTTAGAATATTTCAAGAATAAATTTGAAAAGGAAATATTTGTAAACCATTTACAAATAGAATTGAAAAGGAAATGTTATAAAAAGGAAATCATTTTTAAAGTGTAGAACCGTTATTTAAAAGTAAATCTTTTCAAATGAATAAAACGTTGTTAAAAAGGAAATCTTTATAAAGTGAATAAAATAAGTCGAATATGGTATTCGAAGGGATTAAATCGAATATGGTATTCGAAAGTTAGTAAAACGAATATGCTATTCGAAAGGGGTTAGTCGAGTCGAGTTAGTTGAATAGAGTTAACCAGTTCAGTAGAGTTAACCAGTTCAGTAGAGTTAACCAGTTCAATAGAGTTAACCAGTGAGTTAAGTAAGTCAAGTTAACCAGTGAGTTAAGTAAGTCAAGTTAATCAGTTGGAGTTAATCGATTCGAGTTAAGATTTTTGAGTTGATAAATCGAGTTAAGTTATCGAATACCACTTATTCGAAGTAGAAGTTATCAAATATAGTTATTTGAGATAGAGTTAGTCAAACAGAGTTATTCAGGATAAGTTGTCATCTCGTACGACTACTAGCATAATTCGCAGGGCTGTAAATAGCCTACGGCGGTCGGATGTTTCCTGAGGGAGTCAGGCGTAACCATTGTGATCGCTGCGATCAAGAGTCAAGCGAATGAAGTTAAATCGAATATTAGTTATTCGATAGGAGTTAAGTTCTTGAGTTAGATTATCGAGATAAGTTAATCGAGTTAAGTTCTTGAGTTAGATTATCGAGATAAGTGCGTCGAGTTAAGTTCGTCGAGTTAAATTAATCGATGTTAGTTTCATCGAAAGAAGTTAATCGATGTTAGTTTCATCGAAAGGAGTTAATCGATGTTAATTTCATCGAAAGGAGTATCGATGTTAGTTTCATCGAAGGGAGTTATCGATTAGTTAAATCAAAAGGAGTTATCGATTAGTTAAATCGAAAGGAGTTATCGAATTTAGTTATTCGAAAAGGAGTTATCGATTTGTTAAATCGAAAGGGAAGATTATCGAATATCGTTTATTCTAGAGGAGATTTTTGAATGTAGTTTATTCGAAGGAGTTATTGATTATTAGTTAATTGAAGTGAGTTATAGAATATTAGTTAAATCGAAGGGGTTATCGAATATAGTTTATTCGATGGAGTTAATCGATTAGAGTTAAATCAAATGAGTTGATCGAATAGAGTTTATTCGAATAGAGAAAAGGAGTTAATCGAATATAGTTTATTCGAATAGAGTAAATGAGTTAATCAATTATAGTTTATTCGAATAGAGTTAGAGGAGTTATCGAATATAGTTTATTCGACAGGAGTTAAGTGAATTAGTTAAGTTAAACTAAGTGAATTAGTTAAGTGAATTGGTTAAGTTAACCAAAGTGAATTAGTCGAGTTAATCAAAGTGATTAGTTCAGTTAATCGAGATAGGTAAATCAAGTTAGGTTAATCGAGTTGAATTAGTCAGTCGAGTTAATAAATTGAGTTAGTCAAACCAAGTAAAACCAGTTAGAGTTAATAAATTAAGGTTGACCAGTTAGAGTTGATCGGTTAGAATTAACCAGTTAGAGTTAATCAATCAGAGTTAATCAAATAGAGTTAAGTAAAATTAGAATTGACTAGAGATTAGTAAATTGAATGGTTTTCTAAGTGTTTATCTGATGTTGGTTTCGGCCTTAGGGATTTATACTTAGGGGATTGTTCTCATACTAGTTTACAGTCAGGGACTGATAGTTGGGGAAGAGTAGTGATTTGTAAATAAGCAGATGGAAACATTTTCCAGTGTTAATAACATATATTTTCTAAACATAGAAAATAAGGCAATATGAATATATATATATAGATATACATTGATGATTGATCGATATAATTTCCATCTGGAAATAATATCGTTGTTTACACACTTGTTTTTCTTCGATAGTTAAATCACAGACTATCGGAGTTTTGACCATTTTAACGTTGTTAATATGGAGAGACCGATTGGATTATTATCCAAAGAACCACTCTGTATTGGCGCAAGCGTTGCGAATCATATATGCCAAAGATAATTGAAGGCGTAAAATGCAAGGGCTGTTGTATAAGTCTTAGATAACAGTGACTAAGATGGATATATTGAATAGTGACTTCGGTTTGTCCAATCCCAGGACAACTTGTATGGATGAATGTTTGACAGAGTATATACAATGGATCGCGTAAATTGATCTCTTCAAACGTATATACGTGGTGGCGGAGGAATTCGTTTCTCTTAGCTGTATACCCGTTGTATTTTTGAGGAAATCAATTTGTGATTTGGCGGGTATGACGATGTGACATTCTAAGTGAATGATGATGACTTGTATGAATGAATGTATGACAGAGTATTTCCAGAAAGGTCACGTACACTGATTTCTTCAACCGTACCAAGAGTGGAAGCGGAGAAGGAAACTTCTTTAGCTAACACGTAATGTACTGTTGTAGACGTCAATTAGTGATTTTCGATGGATCTGACAATGTGGCATTCGAAGTGAATCTGATGCGATGATAAAGCATAGCTTCTAGCCTCATCAACCGGTAAATGACAGAAATCGGGCAGGCAGCATGGCTAAGTCGGTCGCACCGAAGTAGGGTGTATAATCACCTATCTAGAGAATATTCATTTGCTTCTTTAATCTATCAATGTTGTTCCATATATATATATATATATATATATATATATATATATATATATATATATATATATATATATATACGGGAACGGTTGCTGATCCCAACCGTTGGTGATATACATTCGATACACTCAAGCAAAATGAGTGGTCGGTCATGTGTGGCTGAGTTACAAGATGTTCTTGTTGAACTCCAGTGTATCGTTCTTAGAGTACACTGATCGGAAGGTGGTTCCATACCTTGTCATAGTTGGAAATCCATTATCCAATACGTGCTTGCGATTTTGATTGTATACTATATATGTAGAACGTGAGATGAAAGCGTTTCTGCTAGTTGATATCTATTTGTACATAGACATTATTATAATATCAAAAGGTTTTTGATATAAAGATATTTTGGATTCTCATAAGGGAAAAACCCGTTCCGTTTTGCGGCGTGGTCTTATGAGATATCGTTTACTTGTTCATATACCTGTTTAAACTATTTTACTCACACCAGTCCCATGACTGACCCGGAGTTTACTTTGTTGTATTCCCTAAACTCTTAGGTGTCCAATTTTGTACGGGCAGTCAAATAGTCGGGATTTTATAGATACACTTGGAGAGCTTGGAGTAGAAGGCTTTAGGATTCTACAGCTATTATTATTTCCGCTGTTGTTGTAAGTGTTGTACTCTGATAAGTGCTATTATATATATAACTGTTTGTATTTCAAAAGTTGTGTTATATTTTATTCGTTCCGCTGTGAGATTCGTGTTACTCTGATGATGTTCTTCTTCTTCTTCTTCTTCTTCTTCTATTCTATAAGTTCTATCTTATCTTTCCTCACCCTCTAATTTCTTTCATTAATTACCGGGATTTTTTGATGTTTTGGTTATCGACATCGAGCTTATGTCGATAACCAAAGTCGCTCAAAATCCGGGTCATTACATTCTTGTTGAACCCAGTGTATTCCTTTCTAGAGGTACACTAGCGAAAGGTGGTTCCATACCTTGTCATAGTTGGAAATCCATTACCCAATACGTGCTTGCGGTTTTGATTGTATATTATATATGTAGAACGTGAGATGAAAGCGTTCTGCTAGATGATTATTATTATTGTGGTTGATAGACGTTTTTATAATATCAAAAGGTTTTTGATATAAAGATAATTTGGATTCTCATAAGGGAAAAACTCGTTCCGTTATACGGCATGGTCTTATGAGATATCGATTACGTGCTTGAACTGTTTTAAACTGTTTTACTCATACCAGTTCCATGACTGACCCGGAGTTTATTTTGTTGTTTTCCCTAAACTCTTGGGTGTCCAATTTTGTACGGGCAGTCAAGTAGTCAGGATTTACAGATACATCGGAAGAGCTTGGAGCAGGAGGCTTCAGGATCATATAGCTATAGTTATTTCAGCTGTGTTGTAAGTGTTGTACTTTGATAATGATGTATATTCAAGTATAGATGTATATTTCAAGTTATGTTATATATATTATATGTTATTCGTTCCGCTGTGAGGTTCGTGTTACTTTGATGATTTGTTCTTCTTCTTCTATTCTAAGTTTCTATCTTATCTTTCCTCACCCTCTGTTTTCTTTCTATTAATTTCCTGATTTTCAGTTTAATTTGGGGTTGGACTTGTGTTTTTGGTCATCTCAAATTGGACCGGATTTCCGGGTCATTACAATTACAATAGGCATTGCCCGTTGTAATAGATCTGTTTTGTTGTAATGAGTGTTTTGTGAGATTTATTAATTTATATAAATATTTTTGGATTAAACAGAACAATATGCATTTCAAAGATATTAATGAACATAGAATCAATTACAGAATGCAGAAAATAAAAGCAAAAGTAGTAAAAAGGAAAGTATAGATTTGGATTTATACTAGTTCGAGACTCCCCTACATCTAGTCCCACACAACGCTGGGTTGATGTGGATTTTTATTCAACAATATCCAATTAGTATCCTTGATTTCAGAGCTACAAGGGAACATCCCAAACTGATCCAAGTACAGTGAAACTTAGTTGATTTATGGGCCACAACTATACATCCGGCCGATTTCCGGGGCACAATCGCACGCAGTCACTTTACATGAGAAACGACCACGCTCTTCTCTTATCATTTTTTGTAGTATTAACTCGATAAGGCATGATCTTGAGATCTTTGATTGCAAACAACCTATAACTCTTGAGCATCACTAATTCAGAGAGATTTTGATTGAGAATTGAAAAAGAAGAAGAATCATATGATTTTTATTGAAATCGGCAGAGTATAAGTGCGGAAAGTTAAGAATTTAAGAATAATAAAGGTGGAATATTTAGCGAGGAAGGAGATGAAAAGTGATTAAATTTTTTGAATTTTGGAAGGTATTTATACTTTTCCAACAACCACAACCTTTCATAAAAGGTTTGAATTCAAAAGACACTTCTTTTCAAAATTTAAAAAATAACCTATCGGCTAGTATTTCGACATTCACAAATGATGATGTTGGCATATGCTAGTGTAATTTTAAAAAATGACTTTTAAAACAAAGTAAATAATGTTAGAATAAATAATTGTGAATCTAGAGTTAAAACAAACTATATTTCATTATGTTAGAAAAGAATATTTCAAGTAGAAATATATTTTAAGAACATATATTAAAATGATTAAGAAATAATTAAAAAATAAATATAAAATAATATAGATTATAAATATAAAACTATAAATATATTAAAACTTAATATAATCAAGGAAATTAAAAAAGTAAGTAATTATAATAAAACTGGTAATAAATTCGTAAGAAAAACTTAAGTTAAAATCTATTAAGCATAAATTTGAAAATAGGAATTAAAAATAAATTTCAAGAGTTAAAAATTTTCATAGAAATAAAGAAATATATATTTATAAATAAGGAAGTAATTATGAAATCATTTGAAAACTAGATTTATAAAACAAGTAGATAATTTTGAAATTATTTGAAAACAAAACTTAGTTTGAAATCAGAATTCATTGCTAATCAGAGTTTTAACAATATATTTAGACACATTTACTCTGTAATTCTTCAACTCTTGATTCCTTTATACTAACGAGTCTTGGAACTTGAACTTTTCTACTTTGTAATCTTGATTCTTTGAACTGTATAGTCCTCAATAATAAATACCTGCATAGATTTCCTGTATATACATATATTTATTCTAGAAAATTATGTTAGTATATATTTTATAACAATAATAATTGAAACGATGTTGGAATAAGGTTGCTATCATCAAAACCATCACCATTAACATCTCAGTCTCTAACAATCTCCCACTTTTTAATGATGACAACCATGGTTATAAAATATTCATAGCTGATGTTTTGATTTTCCAGTTACTCCCCCTTACTCCAATATATCCTTCTAAATTTACTAACTCCCTCTTAATCTCGGCCCTAGTATTATTTTATAATTCTCCCCCTTCATCATCAACAAAAACTATATAATCCTAACTATAATATTCCCCCTAAAACTAAGGAATAATTATAAGACTAATACGATTATAATATCTAAAACTAAGATTAATACACCTAAACTATTCTATACCAAACCTAATATAATAGTCTAATAATATCCTTAGGTATAAATACTATCATATAGACACTAAATACTAGAAAACTAAGAATCATCCATACAAACATATAGTTTAATTATTATTTATGTTGTTGTACAAGTACATAAGTATCTTTAACGAATATATACAAATATTCACGTACAATATCACATATACGAATATACAATCGTAATTGTTAATTATTTCTAACCATCATAGATTTGTGAATTGGGCAATTTGGGTAATGGAGACAGAATTCCCCATTTTTTTCAACTACATTTCCATCTTTATTGAAATAGACTTCACCGACACACATTACTTGATCCTCTTCGTTAATTCCTTGATTGTGATCCTATACTTCCTTTTCTTCTTCAACCTCTTCGTCTTCATCTTCCTCCATAGGATTATGGACTTGAATTGTTGAAGGAATCATCTTCGGTAATAACTGGATTTTCTTGGTTATCAATTATATATTTCTAAAGATTCCTAATGAACTTCCCTTGCTTTTCTTGCTCTTTGGCCATCCTGAGTTAAAGAAGTTGGATTTCATTGAGTAATTGAATGGTATCTTTCGGAGATTCTTCTAATTTTATAACCCTTGCATGCGTAGAACATTGAAATGAGCCTTAGGTAAGCGTAGTAAACGAAAAGGGGTTGTTTTGGTTATTATTTAAAGTGGAAGCCATTATTTTATAGATTCAGAATTTTTATTAAAGAGAAAATGTGTGAGAAGAGAAGGATTTTCGAAGTGGAGAGTTTAAATAAGAGTAATAACTAACTTTGGAGGGAATTTTATTTTTAAAAAATTTCTATTTTATGTTGACATACAACTTTACCTATGTTGACATACGCATATTAGTTTTGAAAAACAAATTTAATTTTCTTATAATCTAAACTAATTTATTTACTTATTTTACTTCATTTATAGAACAAATTCATAGTTCTCTTCTTAATTTAGTAAACGTTGCTTCATTTAATGGTTTAGTTAATATATATGAAATTCGATTTTCTGTGTTAATAAGTTCTAGTGAAATATTTTCTATATTTACATTATCTGTTAGAAAATGATACATCACATCAATATGTTTTATTCCAGCATGACGTTAGATTTATAGCACTCGTATTATCGTAGTAAATTGGTGATTTGATTATATTTAAACCAAAATATCTTAGAATTTGTTGCATATATATTACTTGAGAACAAGCCAAAGCATTAGATATATAATCTGCTTTAGTTGTTGACAAGGAACCAATATTTTTCTTTTTTCTAAATCAAAAAATCAAGGAGTGGCCCAAAAAGTGGCAAGTTCCACTTGCGCTTTTTCCGTTTGATTTACAACTAGCATAGTCAACATCACAATACGAAATTAAATCAAATGAATCATTTTAGAATAGAATAATCCAAAGTCTAATATATGTTTGACATATCATAGAATATGTTTTATGAATTTTAAGTGAGTTTCCTCAGGTTATGACTAATATCTAGCGTAAAGAAAAATGAGTCATTATATCTGGTCTACTAACAGCTATATATAGTAAGGATCCTGTCATTCCTCTATATAGTATTTGATCTACAACTTTTGAAGAATCATCTTTACATAAGGTTTCACTGTTTGCCATAGGAGTGGGTTTCCCTTTTGTACTAACCATATTAAATTTATTGATAACATCCATAGCATAATTTTCTTGATTAATAAATATTCATTATCTAATTGACTAATTTGTAATCCTAAGAAGAAAGTAAGTTCTCTAATATGATTCATTTCAAATTCTTTTGTCATGATTTTTGAGAATTCTGGATTCATTTTATTATTAGTTGATTCAAAAATTATATCGTTTACATAAATTTGTAATAACTGAATATCATTTTTATTTCTTTTAATAAATAGTGTATTATCTATTTTACCAATTTCAAAGTTTGATTATAAAAAATAAGTTCTTAATCAATCATAACAGGCTCTAGGAGCTTGTTTTAAACCGTATAAGGCTTTCTTTCACTTACAAACGTGATTAGGAAATTTTTCTTCCTCGAATAATGGTAGTTGTTCAACATATACGTCTTCTTTAACAAATCCATTTAGAAAAGCACTTTTTACATCCATTTGAAATTATTATATTTAGAGAAAGAAAATAGGATTCTAATAGCTTCTAGTCTTGCTACAGGGGAAAAGGTTTCGTCGTAATATAATCCTTCTTCTTGACAATATCCTTAAGCAACTAATCATGCTTTATTTCTAACGACCTCACCAAGTTCGCTTGTTTTATTTTTATATATCCATTTGGTTCGTATTATAGTTTTATCCTCTGGTCTAGGAACGAGTTCCCATACATCATTTCTGGTGAACTAATCTAATGCCTCTTGCATAGCAAGTATCCATGAATCATCGGTTGATGCTTCCTTTGGATTTTTGGGTTCAATAGTTGATATTACTTCTATATTGCTCAATTATTTATTTAAGTTCGGGTTCTAAGTACATATTCAATATCTCCTATTATGTTCGCTAAAGGATGATTTCTTAAAAGCCTAATTTTTTTATTAAGTTGATTAATTTCATTATTTATTTTATTTGATTTATCATTGTTATCGAATTCATCTTCGTTTTGATTTAAATCCATATGATTTTCATCAAAAGATACATTTAAAGTTCCTTCAATAGCATTAGTTTTTAAATTGAAAACTCTATAAGCTTTACTTCTATTTGAATATCCAATAAACATTCCTTTATATGATTTTGGGTCAAATTTATCTTTTTCAGTAGTATTTAAAATAAATCATTTACTCCCAAAAATTATAAAATAAGATTCCTTTAGTTTCTTTTTATACATAAGTTCCTATGGAGTTTTGCTAGTTGATGTTCTAATTATGATTCTATTTAAAATATAACAAGCCGTAGCAATAGCTTCAACCCAAAATCTCTTTGGTAAACTACTATCATATAACATTGTTCTCGTGCACTCTTGTATCATCCTATTTTTACGCTCAACTACTCCGTTTTACTTAGCACTCCTTGGAAAAGAAAAATTATGAGTAATTACCTTTTTATTACAAAATTTCTCAAAAAAAATTGTGTTTATATTCTCCACCATGATCACTACGTATATTTTTGTAACGACCCAGTTTTTGGACTAGTTTTATAATCTATAATGTATAGATTATACTAGTATTTGATTTAATTAAACAAAACTGGTATTTATATATATCTAGACGATATTAGAGTTAAATAAAATTTAATTAAATAAGATTTATATTTGGGAATATCAGGAGAATTCCAAATATATATATACAATTGTTGACGGTTTAAATTTATTAAACAATGTATTTGTGTATATAAAACAAGAAATTGTTGTTTTATAATTTTGTTGTACTTTTATTGTTTTAAAATTCGTATGAATATATATAATTATCTAAATAAAAATAAAAGGAAACGTGGGTTAGCTCATATATGATTTAATTTGGGTTGAAATCTAAAAATAAGAAATTTCATATGTAAATAATTTGATTACTTCATAATAACAAGTGGCATGTTTATTAAAAAGAAAATATTCTCCAATGCAAGATATTCACATAATTTTATTATATTCATAAGATCAAATTCATTCAAATTAGAACAATCATTACTATATATCTATATATTAACTTGTTATATGTAGATGTTGACAAGTGCTAAATGTCTTAACAATTTTGTTCACATTTAAACTTGATGTAGACTCATGTAAATGTGGAACTAATTAAAGTAATGTTGCATTCTGACTTTACATATAAGTATAAGAAATGATAGTTATAAAATAAATAAACAAAGAGGATATGCATTTACTTGATAGTAATGGATAGATCAAATCCATTTAATAAGTGGGTACTCCTTAGACGCTAAGTAAGTTGTAAATGCAGAGTACATGGATGTGCAGCTTTTGTAGCAAAAACCATTGATTTGATTTTTGCATGAGAACATGACATAGATTGATGTGCACTTCTTACAGCTAGATCATAGGCTGGGATAATAAGCATGAATTGTATAAGTCCACTTACATATGCAACAAAGATCATAGCTTAGAGGCAAGGTTTGGAAGCAAGTGCACATCCACATCACCACTTTAAGGTCAGACCATACACCCTATTGTATTACCGAACATACCCTGTATAAGCCTAGATTTGTATTATCAAACATACATATCACCATTTGTACTATCAAACACCTTGTGCAAGCCTTAGATGCTAAGTTTGAATTGATTAGTTGTCATGAGAAGTGCATTTACAGTACAATGCATGTACAAGCTAGAACACTTGGACTTTAATATGGTGATCTTTACTTTCCTGCCAAGTTTGATTTGTATACATCAAAATATAGCTAACCCATTAGGCTGGCCTCAGCAGCTAAAAGAAGTGAATGATAAGAACAACACATAGCTGGACATGCTACACTGGACTAGGAAAGAGATGAAATAAGAAATGACTAAACCAAATTTCTCTTCAATCATAAATAAGCTGCTTCAAATCTACACCATGTTGACCTGAGATGCTTGCTGACCTAGGACAAGTTTTCACCTATATATACACTTAGGTAACTCCACAAACCCATACCAGTTCACAGGGTAAACAAATGAGAATTTTAAAAAATAATCCCGGAAACTAAAATGGCTGAGAGCCAAGGAGCAAAACTGGGAAAGGCTGTAAAATAGAAATGGCAGATGAAAACAGAGCACAAACCTAGACATTAACAAGACAGTGGATGAAATAATGTGAGTAAACACTTACAAAAAAAAATCTTTACTGTTAAAATTAATGTGTGTTTATATGTTTTGATTCAAATATTTATGTCGTTTTATTGATTTAGCTCTGCAAAACTGTTAGATTAGGACGCGATGTTTTAATAACCTCGAAATGAGTGACGGTAATGTACACAGTAGCAATTAGCAAGTAAACACCTCATATTTTTCTACTGTTTTATGTTTAATTCTTATAGGAATTAAAATATATGCGTGTTGATATCTGTGATTCAAGTATTAATGTTTAAAATCCTTGAAAAAAAAATTTAGATTAAGCCTTGAAATGTTGAACAATCCTAAAGAACATAGATGCAAAGTAGCAATGAATATATATATGAGTAACACTTGAGACGCTTTCATCTATTATATTGGATATTAATTAGGATTCAAATTGTATTCATACTGATATGTACTCATTATATTGAATGGAATTATTTAAGTTAGTTAAGGATTTATCAATGAATCTGGTTAGTTTAAAACAATCTGAGAGAGAGAAAATACAATAAGACCGTTAGCACATTAATGTTAGTGAATAAACCCATAATTTTTCCCTTCAAAAATCTATTTATGTTTGTATGCATCATTGGATTCAAGTATATACCATTCATACCATTGATGTTGTGTGTAAAACAACCTTTATGCCCGTTTGTCTGTCCTATAGCGTATAACATTCGAATTGCTTACACATCATGCTGATCCAGTATTTCATCATTGCCAGCGAGTAAATGAGGCTCCTTTATATATGACAAGATGTATTTTTGTGCGGTTGTTCTTGAAGCAGTACCTGGGAAGAATACGAGGAGGATTTAAGGAGTCTACAGGAAATGATTTCGGTTATGTATAATTGGGTCTGGGCACGATTATTGAAAAATATTTATATTAATATATTCATGAAATAATAGTAATAATAAAATAATAATAAAGAAGGCTGAGCATGAGGAGAAATAAAGCAGGGACTAATTGCTATTGCGGATTAATGGGATTTGGATCCATAACATTTTTAAAAAAAAAGTTTAGTTAGATTTTAAATTACTTTCTAAATATAAGCAATATATAAGAAAACAAAAATAAGAATAAGGATCTAGAAGTTACCGATTTATTTTGTAATTGCAGAATAAACATTGTCGTTTAAACCGGGGTTCGAATCAGTAATATTTATATGTATAGTCTTTATAATAACAAAATAAATGTTAAATAAAATCAGTGGATTTATTTCCTGCGAGTTATGAGTGATATAATAAGTGTTAACCAAGGTCACATATTTTCGAACTGCTACTAAGTTAGAATTTCACATCAAATACTATTGATTTTGTGATGAATGATTATTGTTTATATTATGAAGTGATTAATCGAAATAGTTTAAAATAAAACGTTAACACGTTTTATTATATTTTAATCATCATGTGCTGATTGCTATTCCGAAATTTAGAAATTAGATTTATAAAAGTAACTAATTTGAATGGACATTATATATATATATATATATATATATATATATATATGATCTGAAGTAAACTGAATAAGTTTTACGTGATCACAATGTTTAAGTTTGATAGTTAAATACTATCAAAGAAATATTTCCTACACGTTAGTTCGAAGAGATCGGGATGGGAACAAGACCCAAAACCACTTCGAACCAACTGCGCGTTCACGACTAAGTTGCAGCCGTATAAAGATGGAGCATTGAAGACCGTTGATCTTCATGATCGGAAGAACTACGCGTTAAATCTCTCTGGTCTGGTCCACTAGTGTTATTATGACTTGTGACTCTTTCGTGATTGAAATTATCGGATATTGCAAGGACTATTCGCTACTGATCCATGGTGATTCCTATATTGGATGTAGCAGGAGAGTGTCTTCGATTCATCCTGTTCCTGGATGACTTGTATGGATGAATGTGTGACAGAATATGCCCCAAAAATCACGTACGTTGATTTTTACAAATATACCAAATTAGTGGAAAAGAATGACCCTTCTTTTACATCCATAGAATATTTGTGGACGTCAATTAATGATTTGACTGATCTGACCATGTTGCATTCAATGTAAATTACGACCAGTGTTCTAAAGGTAAATTCTAACCTCAAGCCTCATCAACTGGTAAATGACAAATATCGGGCAGGTAGCATGGCTATGTGGGTCGCTACCATTAGGGTGTATTAGCACCTATCTAGAGAAATTTCATTTCACTCTTTTATCTATTTTCCCCTTTCCGAAAACGATTGCTGATCCCAATTGTTGGTGACATACATTCGATACAATAAGGCGAAACGAGTGGTCGACCATTGTAACATCCCATATTTTTACGTATATTTAAATTTCAATTTAAAATAAATAAATTGGAATAATATTGGGAAAAATCAATTTTTTTGTCGATTATAAGGATAATGAATTGATTTAATTGAGAATAAGTTTCAGAATTTTGTTATTTCAAAAATGTTGTAACTTGAAATTTAATATTTTATAATTTATATATTTCAAGTGTTTAAGGCAAAATGAAAATTTCATTTTAAATGATGGAATTCTAAGTGATCAATAATAACTGAATTCAAATTTTAAATTTCAATTAACCAAATTTTGGAACTAAAATAGGTGAAATAAATTTATAAAAATTTATTTAAGTTGAAATTTGAGAAAAGGGGATTCAATAATTTAATTGGTTAAATGGTGGAATTTAAGCTGTTTAAGTTAAAACTGAAACTCCAATTCAAATTCGAATAATAAAATTTAGAGTTAAATGTGTGAAAATTTATTTATAAAATCTATTTGAGTCTTTATTGGATTTAAAATGGAATTTTTATTGGTATTTAATTTGAATTTAAAACAGTTAATTGAATTTTGAATATTTTATTAATTAATTTACTGTGGAATTAATAATTTTTGTAATTATCTCGGAATTCGACGAAACTGGCGCCATTGGATCCGGAACGGTGAATTATTGCAGGATTCCAGTTTTTAGAATTTTTGAACTTATTATGTGACCGTACGGGAGAAATCGCGAAAATGAATCGGTGAAATATAATATTTGTTGTTTATCATATTTGGGCCTCCTTTACTTATAAATAAATTTCCACCTCCTTCTTGTAAGCCCATTCTCTATTTCCTATGTTGTTCTCCATCAAAATTTCATCGTTAATGGCAGAAAATAAATCTTTATCTTAATCTCAAAAACAAAAATTCACCTCAAAATAAAATCTCTCAAAACCCTATCGTATTATATGTCATTTCGAAGCTTTCAACGAGTAGAACCCAGATCTACAATTCGTTTCAACATGCAATGGACGGAGTGACAGGAAATGGCTGGTCAAACTTGGTATTCTCGGAACCCTTGGCTATGATTTGGGGGTTTCTGATTTAGAGCCCAATCGAGGAATCGGGCATATGGGTATTGTAGAGATCGTCGGTGGGAGTCGATTGGTGGTGTTTGTTCGATCTGGAAGTCAACGAGGCGGCGGGAATTTGCGATTTAGGGTTCGAAACCCGTTGGGGGTTTTGCGTTGGCGGCGGCGCCAGGGTCAACCGGAGGTGACGGCTCCGGTACAGGTGGATGTGGTTTTCGATGAGGGAGGTAATGGAGGTGGTTTCTGGTCTTAAGTCGGTCGGAGGAGGAAGCATTCAACGGTCAAAGGGTAGGTGCGGATGGGTACTTTTAACCCGTCGGTTACTGTAGCAGAAGGGAAGAAGGAGCGGGAAAACGGCTATAGGGGTGATGATGTGTCAGTTCTGGGTTGGGTAAGGATAATTATTTATTTATTTTATATTTTCAAATTTTAAATAGTAAATCACTGATAACTTCTTCATATAAACTCGGATTTGGACGTGGTTTGTTGTGTTGGGATCGTGGCGGAATTGCGGACGTTTTAGCACTAACCTGGCTGCGTTTAGAGACTGTGAAATTTTGGGCTATGGTTGGACGTTCGATCCATTAAGGACCCAAAGGTGAGTGATTCTTCGCTCACGAAATACTGAATTATTCCCATATTTATTGAATTAAATTATGAAGTAAGTTTGGTTGCATGGTTGTGTTGGATTGTTGATGTGTGGTTTAAATTTAACATGCAAGTGTGTTAACATGCAATTTAAGTAATTGATTTGTTATTTAATTTAATTTAAATCTCTAGTTGAATTCGAACCCTTGTAAAATCCTGAAACAGTTTAATGCTGATCAGTTGAATGAAATGGTTGTGATGGATGTTGGTTGAAATTTATTACTGAATTTATAGTGACATTTTTATGCTCCTTATTCAGTATATTGTAATGCATGTTGATTTTTGACGATAAATCCCATTTACCCTTGATGTTGCGGGCATCTAATGAACCCGGGATTTATCGATAAAATGAATTAAGAACACGGAGTGAAATGATAAATCTCTGTGACCCTGATTTGGATTGAAATGATAGATCCATCCCTGAAATATCGAGAAATTAAATTTAAAATCACTTGGCCATTGGGTAGATAATTATATACAGACATCGGTTGGTTAAATGATTTTAAATATTTGAAATTTTTATTTAATAGAATTTTCCCTCTAAAAGAATGTACCGATACTCGATAATTCAATTCTTTAAAGATTCTGAACTGGGATGTTGATTAAAAGGGTTAAAGAAATTTTCCAAAACAAAGTGGAAATAGTTAAATCGGAATTTGAATATGATTTAAAATCTTTTCAAATTAAGAGTTGGATTAGAAGGAAATAAATTCTTATGTAATCTGATTTTGGGAAATTTGGAAATCAAAGATATCTGGGTTGTTTTAACTCAGTTGTATATATATTTGAACTCTTGAAATCAAATAGTTGTTTGAACGGGGTTGAAACGAGAGATGGAATTTAATGAACTCCGTTGAGACCGGAGGATAGATTCAAGTATTTGAAATTTGGAAGGAAGGAAGATTTTGATTAGAGAAATTTATTTTAAATATATTTATGCATTTGATTCCAAATAATTATTCTTGCTTTAAATTTATTACTTGCCTTTACTTATAACTATTGTATTTTTAAATAAATTTTTCCTTATAATTCATTTTTCAAAATTTTCTAGTAAATATTTTAAGTAAATATATAATATTTAAATTACTAATTTATTTTAATTATTATATCCTATATGTATATCTATATATTTATTTATATAAAATTTATTTTATTATTATTTTTATTATTACTATTGTTATTATTATATATAAACATTTAGTTTACAAGTGTTTTTGGAATTATAAATTTCTTCCGAATGGAAATGCTTGAGTTGAACCGCTGGTTCAAATGGAGTTGAGATAAGAATCCGTGATAATTTGAAATCTTTGAGATAAATTATATTCTATTTGAATATAAGTCATTTTTGAAATATTATATGATTATAATATAATGATGTGTAATATATTCTAGTTTAGAATATAATCGGTTTGGGTATGATTATGATATGTTGGTATGAAAATTTTATTCGTTTGAATATAAATTGGGCTCGAAACAGAAGATGATATTTTGGTATGAAAGCGACCCTTTATCAAATATAAAAGAACCGACCGATGTGAAAGGTGTAAGCGTTGGTTGTTAAAGAGACCGGAGTCGACATAAGGCATACTCTCTATCAGTGTCGACCCCACTTTGACAACTGTGAACGTTATGACGTATCCAGAATGAGTATGATGACTTGAAGGCGATTATTGAATCGAAGAAGATGAACGATGACGAAATAGCCTTGGCCTTCGGGTCAGAATTGAAATGACTAAAACAGGAGCTATACCGTGACTAATTGAGGTAGCACCTTTGATCGGACACACTTCTTCGATACTATTTCTATGGCTATGATGATGATGATGATTTGGGCCCATTTATGACTTTGGGAGTGTGTTCCGAGGTGGGCGGTAGTGGCTGCTATGCGTTACCACCGGTCCGGGAGTGCAATTGGTAGAATCCTACCCTGGGCATTGCCTCGAGTGCCTTGTCATATATATCCATATCGAGCCCCATACGATTTTGATTTAGCATTGCCTTCTATGGAGTGCCCTCTGATAACCCCAGTACGGTGAATTTACGGTATTGTATAGACTGTTGGTGCCTATAAACGGCGTAAGGGTAATATGGTAATCCCGCTTACGCTATTTTCAGTATTTATACTTTACTGGATAGACACTATCATAATAGCGTACTATATTATGTATGTATTAATTTAACGGATCCTTGAGAGGTGGAAAAATCCCGTAACATCTCTTGAGTTACCGCACCCATAATATTGATGTTATTTCATATTTTAATTTGACTAATATGAGATGATTTAGTGCTGATCCGAGTGTTTGTTGTGTTTTCTTTTTATGCAATACACCCGGGTCAGCAGATGTTGCAGTTAGCGAAGATTCCCTTGCCTCGGAGGACGAAGACGAAGTTTGGCGTATATATCTATTATGTGTATGGTTTAACCACCGCATTATTTCCGCTGCTTATTATGTACATCCATATGTATATGTAACTCTGATAATCATTGAATGTTGTAATCACAGTATACATTTTAATTGTTTTTTTTATGCTATTTGTTTATTATATATTGTCCTTCCGCTGTGAGATTCTGTTATTGTTTTTCTCTTCTTTCTTTCTTTCTTTCTCTTCTTTTCCCAATAACTACCTGCATTTGCGATTTGTTTGGGTCGACATGTGAGGCTTATTGTCGATTTGAACGGTCGAAAATATGGGTCGTTACAACCATGTTTGGCTGGGTTGCAAGATGTTCTGGTTGAACCTGGTGTATTCCCTTCTAGAGATACACTATCGGAAGGTGGTTCCATACCTTGTCATAGTCTGAATCCATTACCCAATAAGCGCCTGCAGTTTTTGATTGAATACTATATATGTGGAGCGTGAGATGCAAGCGTTCCGATAGATTTCTATTTACTTGATTTAGACACTATTATAATATAAGAATAATTTTAATATTAAGAAATGTTTGGGTTATCGTAATGTAAAAACCGTCCATATTTGTGTGTGGATCTGTCTTACGATTATCATTTATTTCAAAAGGATTTTTGAACGTTAAATCAAATTGTGTTAAACTCGTTTACACACACCAGTCTCATGACTGACCCAGAGTTTATTTTTTATGTTTTTCCCTAAACTCTAGGGTGCCCAAATTTGTATGGCACTCAAGTGGTTTCAGGATTTTACAGATTTACCTGAAGGAGCTTGGAGTAGAAGACTTCAACGTTAAAATATAGAGTTTATTTCCATTGTGTTGGATATATGTTGTACTCTGATGATGTATGTAACTATAAATACAATTTTGTATTTCAAGATGTTATATAATATATTTTATTCAGTTCTGTTGCGAGATTCGTTGTACACTGATTCATTTGTGTTCAGTTCTTCTTTTTCTCTTATTCTAACTTTATTTCCTTTCTATTTTCACCCTTTAACTTCTTTCTATTAACGATCTATTAATTTCTGATGGCTGATTAGTCGATACGTTATACAGGAAACATATTAGTTTTGATAATCAAGATCAAAACTTTTCGGGTCGTTACAATTTTTTTATTCTTAATGATAATAGATTTTAAAATCTCTTTGCTAAGGTTTTAAATAATTCAAAAGCATTAGTTTTATGTTTAAGAAACAATGTCCAAGTAAATCTAGAGAAATCATTGATAATTACGAAAACGTATTTACTATGTTTTACTGATTGTGTTTGAGATGGACCAAATAAATCCATATGAAGTAATTCTAATGGGTTTGAAGTGGTAATCTCAACTTTTGATTTGAATGAACTTTAACTAATTAATTTTGCTAATTAGCAAGCGTCACATAAATTATCTAATTCAAAATTCATTTTGGGTAAAGCTCTAACTAAATCTAGTTTAGAGATTTTAGATAGATGTTTGAAACTCAAATGACCAAATCTCTTATACCAAATCCAAGGGTCACTTGTGTTGGCCAAAAGCCACAAGTCATCATTTGAAATTTTCATACTTAAGATGTAAATATTTTTCTTTCTAATTCCTTCAGAAATTATGTTTGAATTATTATCTTTGGTAAAGCACTTATCTTTTTCAAATTTAATTACACAGCCTTTATCACATAATTGACTTATACTTAGTAAGTTATGTTTTAAATTCCTAATTAATAAAACATCAGAAATAGTAAGAGTTTTAGAATTACCAACATTGCCGATGCAAATCAGATATCTTTTCGAATTATCACCATAATTGACCATTCCTCCATCTTCATAGACTATATTGTTTAGTGATTCCGGTTTTCCAGTCATATGCCTCGACCAACCACTATTCAGTATCCATTTATCTCTTTTAATTTGCACCAATTGACTGTTGAGTTTTGAATCATTATCTGCCATATAACACCTCTATTCCTATACAACACACTGATTCAGTAGACAACTTGATTTTTAATGAAAATTAATAGCGGATTTACGAACAATGATGAAATGCATACTTTAAACTATATTATAAAAATCTTCAAAAATTGCCATTAAACTTTACAAAATCCAGATTATGAAAACATTGAAAACCAATGCTCTGATACCAATTGTTGGGGATACGGGTTAAGGATCTTAAGTCAAACTAAACAGTAGATGGGGTGAATATGTTTTTTGAAAATTATTTATTTCTAGAAATCCTTTTGGATTAAATAGAACAATATGCAGATAACAGATATTAACAAACATAGAATCAATCAAAGAATGCAAAAAATAAAAGTAAGTAAAAGGAAAGTACACACCAAGATTTTATACTGTTTTGGGACTCACCTACATCCATTCCCACACAAAGCTGGGTTGATGTAGATTTTTGTTCAAAAAAATCCAATTACAATCCTTGATTTAAGGGCTATAAGGGCACACACCAACTGATTCTAAGTACAGTGAGACTTAGTTGATTTACGAGCCACAAATTTACACCTAATCGATATTCGAGACACAATCGTATCCAATCACTTTATACGGGACAAGACCGCACCCTTCTCTTATCAGTTTTGTAGTACTGACTCGATAAGACTTGATCTTGAGATCTTTGGTTAGGAGCAACCTATAACTCTTGAGTAGCACTTGAATTCAGAGAGAGTTTGGTTTAGAATTGAAAGTGAAGAAGAATGATATGATATCTATAGAAATCAGCAGAGTACAAGTGCAAAAAGTTAAGAATTTAAGAATAATAATGGTGGAATGTTTAGAGAAGAAGAAGGAGATGAAAAGTGATTAAAAATTCGAATTTTGGAAGGTATTTATAGTTTTCCAACAACCGCAACCTTTCAGAAAAGTTTTGAATTCAAAAGACACTTCTTTTGAAAATTTAAAAAACAGCCTAACGGTTAGTATGTAGACATACACAAATGATGATGTCGATATATACTAGTGTAATTTTAAAAATTGACTTTTAAAACAAATTAAATCATGTTTAAATAAATTATGGTGAATCTAAAGTTAAAACAAACTATATTCCTTTTTATTAGAAACAGTATTTCAAGTAGAAATATTTTTAAAAACATATTTAAAATGACTAGGAAATAATTAAAAATTAAATATAAAATGATATAAAGTATAAATATAAAACTATGAATATATTAAAACTTAATATAAACAACGAAATTAAAAATATAAGTATTTATAATAAAAGTAGTAATAAATTCGTAAGTAAAACTTAAGTTAAAATCTATTAAGCATAAATTTGAAAATAGGGACTAAAAATAAATTTCAGGAGTTAAAATATTTCTCAAAAATAAAGAAATATATTTTTATAAATAAGGAAGTAATTGTTAAATCACTTGAAAACTAAATTTAAAAAACAAGTAAGTAATTTTGAAATTATTTGAAAATAGAATTAAGTTTGAAATTAGAATTTAGTGCTAACAAGAGTTTTAACAATATATCAAGACACATTTACTCTATAATTCTTGAACTCTTGATACTCATGAGTCTTGGAACTTGAACTTTTCTACTTTGAAATCTTGATTCTATGAACTGTATTGTCTTCAATAATAAATACCCGCATAGATTTCCTGTACTTACACATATATATTCTATAAAATAGTGTTAGTATATATTTTATAACAATAATAATTGAAACAAAGTTGAAACAAGGTTGTTCTCATCAAAACCATCATCATCGACATCTTAGTCTGTAACAAATTTAACAGTCATCCAGAGACTAAAGCAAGTAGTTGAGATCTGGCTGAATGAGTTGGAGATAGATTTCAGATCGATAAAGACTAATCTCCGAATCCTCAAAAGTAAGCAGCATCTCTTCTAAAATTTTGCGATAGAAGACAAATCTTTGTTCTTGGGCTTGGATTTGAAGGACAGTCGAGGCTTATTATCATGTTTGGATTTGTAGGAAGAACATTTTCGGATGAGTGAATATTGAAGCTACGAAGGGAGAGGAGAGAGGGAGCGTTGATTAAACCTGAAAGCGTTGTTTCGAAAGCCAAAAAATTGGTTTTGCAGCCTAAATGAAAATTTAGTTTTGAAGCCAAAATTCGATGTTGGAGCCCACAGAAATTTGTATGCCTTAGCATAAAACGTTCAACGTTGATTAGGTTAATTTTTTTGAAATAATTTGTACCCATATTTTAAAAATAATAAATTATCTGATTTTTGAAAAACGATACAAATACGGTCACATCTGCATCCGATGGTTAACCGTCTGGTCATATTCAAGATAATTAATTTTTCATATTTTCTTGTAAAATTAAATGTTTTACATTTACAATTTTATATATGTAAAAAAATATTAACATGTTCATAAAGATTAATATTCACTAATTAGAACTATTTTTCCTAACATATTTTTTAGTAAATTGATATATAATGAATTAGGATTCTCTATTTATTTGTTTAGTCATAATACTATTGTTATTTAATATTATATTTTATTGTAAAGAATTATTAATAATAATTGAATAATATTATTTAATAGTGAATTAATTATAAATTTCTAATTTCTAATTAAATATTTGATATTTATTTACTATTTATTGATTGTTAATTTGTGAAACAATTTTTAATTACCAAATAATTATTAAAATGAATAATTTCATACTTTAAATAGTTAATAATTTTTATTATTTAATATTGGTCATTAATTATTAAATGTTGATATTTAAATTTTATTATTTAGAATTATTTAATAATATTATTTTTTATTGATTATTAATTATGATTATTATAACTAATGATGAATTAATATTATTGTTTAATATTTATTTTTAACTTTTATCTTTTAGTTAGTATTGATTTTTAGATTTTAGTTATTACTTAGTTAATTACTATTTATTGTAAAAAAAATACTATATATCAATTATCAAACCAACCATTAGGGAGGTTTGCTTACTGTCACTTGACCAAAATCAACTTTTCCGAAGCCCAAAAAACATGGAACATGTTTATAATATGTCCCCCTAAATCTTTTCAATTTAATTCACTTAATTTTCTCCACTATTTTCTCCTTAGATTTCTCTAATTTTAAATAATATCTATCACTTTGGTTTTTAATGTTCAACTAAGACTAATAATTTTTTTACACGTTATGCAATTAAATGATCATTCCCCACCGTTAAGCAGTCGTACTAGTTCAAACCCATTGTTAGCGAGGTTTGCTTACTGTCATTTGGCCAAAATCAACTTTCCTGAAGCCGAAAAAACACGGAACATGTCTCCCGAAATCACTTCAATTTAGTTTACTTAAATCTCTTCACTTTTTCCTCCTTAGATCTCTCTATTTTTAAATATTCTCCATCACATTATTTTTTGATGATCAACTAAGATAAACTAGTATTACCGCATAACGGTGGGAAAACCGACCGTTAAGTTGTGTGATATCAAAAAAAATTAGAAAATTTCTACTAAATATTTTCTTAAACAAGAAATTATTAAAAAAAATCAGTGTGTTATTTAAAAAATAGAAATGAGTGCAAACATGTAAATTCTATTGTTTAATATATTCTAAATAATTACTAAATTCATAAAATAACAAATCAAACAAATGATAGCTTAAAAAATATCATTATATTTGTGAACACCTAATTAAAGAAGATGAATAATGCAATAATAAGTATAATGAACAAGTCATATATTAATGAACTATGTTACTTGAATAAATATCTAAAAGTACCATCGTTATTTTCAAAAATTAAAACCGCCAAATAAAAGACCTGCTGACATGGTTAATGGAATAGTTGGAATTGCAAGTATCTGCAGAATGTATGAGAACATAATTAACTTCAGTAACTAGATTTTTGATAGAGAAACATGAAAAAGCTCTACTTAATTTACTCTAGAGATAACAATTTTCAAGTTAAGGTATTACCAACATTAGTCTTGACCTTGTTTGGCAATATCTCACAATATTGTTTTCTTTCACAGATTAATAAATTTGTCTTGTACCCCAAAAAAAAAGTGTATATCCGCAATTATTCAATTACTGGTTCTGATAAGTTCTGCATATGATAATATTGCATGCCATACCATGCTTTATGCGTGGTAAAATAGGGCAAGGTTGAGTTATTTTTTAAGCATGACATACCATTGCGACAAATGGCTTTATTAATTGTATATGATATCACATTCGGTACATATCACAAATCCACAAAAATATTTGAGCACGGTATAAATTCAGTTGCATATGTTTGGAAGAATAACCACAAGAAACAAATATAATGATATGTTTTAAGCTAACATTTGTTTAATTTGTTATTTCATTTTATGAATTCAGTAATGATTTAGAATATATTAAATAATAGAATTTACATATTTGCACTCATTTCTATTTCTTTTAAATAACACATTGATTTTTTTTAATAATTTCTTATTTAAGAAGATAGTTAGTATAATTTTTTTTTGATATCACACAACTTAACAATCGGTTTTCCCACTGTTGTGCGGTAATACTATAACTTCAATCATTGAGCAAGCAACCGAGGTACAAAGGAGAAAGCCACTCAACTTTACATACATGAAGTACCATGATAATTCCAAGTATGTTGTAATCTACTGTTGATTTTTTTATATATGTAACACCACATGCACTATAATTTTTTATATGCAACACAACCATTCTTTTGAAATAACTTTGTATAAAACTTCGTGCTATCTCAAAAATTCCTGACAGTCCCTCCTAATAGAAAATATGTTTCGTAAAAAGTCTAACGTTTTCCTGTTTATAAGCTTATTTGCAAAATAAATTAATTTTAGAACCGTAGACACACACATATATTTATATAGAAGGTTCAGCAATCTCATGCTCCATACACATCAATTATAATTTTATGAATTTTAGATGTGAAAATTCAAAATGAAAATAATATTATATGAGTACTTAAACAATTAAAGCTATATTTAGTCTGAATATTCTAGCATGAATAACGTGACTTTCTTTTTTTGTAAATTCACGGTTAAAATAAATTTAGAAGAAATGAAGAATTCATAGTTGAAATAAGTCATTCGAGTTAACTAACTTTTTTCTACTAAAAGATTAAATGTTCACAACGTAGGACAAAAAAAATACGATAATAGCCATAGGCAACTTTTAGTGTCTTTGTTGCAATTAAACACCACTTATTCGCCTAGCATCAAAAAGGGTTGTTGTTTTCTGGGCCGAAACATGATCATTCAAAATAGCCCTGAACACTGAAATCAAATACATACTGCGCTCTTAAAAATAAATTGTATTCATAACAAAACCTGCTAAGTTGCCTTTTTCCCAAAATGTGCTCTAATGAAATTGGCAAGCTTTCAATGATTCCAAGCTTCGTGGTAACTAGTCTTGGTATGTGTTTTGCAGATTTGAGGAAATCTGGAAACTAGGAGTCATACCGACTTCTAAGATTACAGGAGATAGGAATTAAGGCAAAAGGAATCAACGAGAAGTTGAACTTAGGAAGTTGATCTCTGTTTGGAATAAGAAACTTGACTGGAAATAAAACATGAAGGTTGAAGGGACTTTAGATCGATAGCAAGAAGATTGGGGTATTTCAGAGGAGGACGAACTTTGTTAAATCGAGATGGATGGATTTTAGATCGGTAGGAAGCAGGAGAACGGATTTGAAGAGGAACGATGAAAGAAACCTAAAATCACGCATTGAGAAAGAATCGGAATTTGATAAATTTGAGGAAGAAAGAAAACGCAGAGAAAGTTTCGTGTTGTGTACCTGTTCTGAAAAAAGTTGGCTCAGACAATTTGATTTTGGCTCTCTTATAGTAAGGAAACATCCCTAACAGTTGTTTTGATAAAAATAATTAGTTTTTTTAAACTATACAATCTAACGGTCGGTTCTCCACCGTTGTGCAGTTGGTTAGTTACTAGTAGTGGCTAAAAAATAGTATATAATAGTGGCAATTATATATCCCTCAAAATCTTCTTTTTCTTTAGTTTGAATATTATATATAATAATGGCTATTATATATCAACATCTTCTTCTTCGGTTTAATACATCTCTCAAAAGTCGGAGCTTTCTTTCCAATAGTGACCTAGTTTCTGTCTACCTCGCTTTTCATTTTTCCAGTCTCCTCCTTTTTTCCTATTCAGCTCTCCTCCTTTGGATCTACTGCTTTCTTCTTCGATTCTCCCCTCTAACTCATCTTTTGTCGTTCTGGATTGAGTTTCGATTTTCCCTTTTTCTAGATTTTTTTATCTAGACCTTGTCGGACTCTCTTCTTAGCCTCCTTTATTCCTCGTTGTCTTTCCATCCTAACCAGATCCTAGTCTAACCCTAGTCTCACTACTCTGTACTTCTCTTCCAACCCACTTGAGATCCATTCCTTTGTTCAACCTCTAAATCCAGTTGGTATACCTTTTAACTCTCGACTTGGTGAACAAATTCTCCCTAGCTTGTATATTCGATCACTATGGAAGATCTGCCACCGAAAGGCATGCTGGTTTACTGATCGACTTGTGCCAAACCCAATGATCGACCAAATTTCAACATGTGATCAGTTAAGCATGAACATGTAGTTTTCCATGTTTCTCACAAGTCGATCACCTATTTTTTAACGTTCCTGACCATAAGTTTGCCAAGTTTCTTATTTTGATGTCATGATTCACGCAAGCCATTTTTCGTGATTGTCTCATGCCGAAAAGCTGTTTTTGAGTGGGTGACACTGGTTTTTACTAAAATCACATATTTTTCCTTGATGAGTTTTGCAATGTGATCGGACCGACACGCTCGAGCATTTTGAGTCGATCGGACCGAGTCGATTAGGTATTTTTTACCATGCCAGTTTTTCCAAGTTCACTAGTGACGATTTTACGAATCGATGTTATTTCCAACTTTTTTTAAACATGTCGCAGCTTCAACCAAATCGCTTTGTGTTTTCTAACGACGTTCTCGAGACTTGTGCGTGTCGCTAACCAAAATCTCGACGTGTGATAGCTTTGACCAAAAAGCGTGTCAACACTTTACCCCTTAAAACATGTATTGCTTGATAAAAGGAAAATGTTTTTGCGAGAAATCTAGAAATCCAGCAACCAAAGCCAAGATAAATCCGAAGTGAACTTTTATAAATAAGAAACCAAAGAGTTGTGATCGTGCCAGATCGCATTAACCAAAAATCCACTGTCACTCTAGAATAACCAGATGTCCACGATCGCTCCGAATCATATTATCCAACCCAAAATCCAAAAAACCTAAAATCCAATGAAAGCTCACCATCACGCCGGATCATTTGGAGATAATTAGAATACCAGAATGATCGGAGGATTGCAGGAGTCCGTTAACCTAAAAAACCAGAAAATCCATAGCCAGGAAATCGGGAAAACCCGAAATTCGTAAATCCAGAATAACAAATAACCATATAGCTAGATATCCATATGAGTTTAGGGCGACCTTACCGTGACAAGACGACCAAGAACAGTCCAGTGAATTCCAAGACGGCCGCCCGACTGAGAATAAGCTAGAGAATTCCAAGACGAACTTACCTAAGCAAGACGACCAAATAAAAGCCAATAAGGTCCAAGACAGCCTTGCCGAGGCAAGATGACCAAGGATAAGCATCGGATTTGGGAAAATCATATCCCCCAATTTTCTACTAAGTACTTAAGGCCGAAATCAAGATTTCTTACATGAGTTCTTATTAATACAGTCTTTCCCCGTCTTGGCAGTCGTGAGAAAATGCTTGATTTAGAACATAGAGCCTTATATACTATATTCTCTGGTATTCAAGTTAATTAGGCTCAGTTCAATTTTATGAATTAAAAGGCTTTTGGAATAGGTCTCGACAATCGATCATATATGCTCCTTTCATTATGCACTTGTTGGAGGAAAAAGAAGTTCCTACATATTTATCAACATTCGATGGAATTCCAGTTAAGGAAGCAGCTAATTTTTTTTCTTTGATGCAACTTCAACAAGAACTATATACTTTTTGTACTCTCAATGAATGGAGAGAGAGGCATCAAGGAAAACAAGTTCTGCGGCAAGAGCATCATCATGAAGAACAAATTCAGGGTATACCGGAATCCACATCTCAGCATACTTCTCAATTTCAAACATATGAATGTATGACTTCTCTCAAAACGCAAAGTCCAAGATGGCCTTACGAAGCAAGACGACCAAGGACAAGCCAGTAGGGTCTAAGATGGCCTTGCGAAGCAAGACGACAAATGACAAGGAATGGACCGAATTCCTTAGAGTTTATAATCTAGTTTTATATTTCATACCCCACAAGCAGGCATCCTTACTTTTTGGAATAATCTTATTAAAGTTATAAAACTTTGGAGTTTTTAATAAAACATAAAGGAAAACCCAAAAGGAAAAAACAGTGGTTCCTCATCCGTAAAGAGCATGCCTAGGGACTCGCTTGTCCCTGTACATGGGTATGCGGACTTAGCCGTTTTTGATTTTGAATTCATTTATGAAACAGACTCGGACAATTTCTCGTTGTCCAAGAGCATGCCTAGGATCTCGCCGGTTCACATATGTCGGTAAGCATACTTTGCCATTTGAGTTCCAAAACTAGAGTTATCTCAAGATGGTCTTGCCGAGCAAGATGGCCAACAATAGCCAGAAAAGTTCTAGGCGGCCCTACCGAAGTAAGGAAACTAACAAAAAGCCTAATTGTCCAAGGCATCCTAATCGGGGTAAGGCGACCAAGGAAAGCCAGAATACATCAAGGTGGCCTTACTGGAGTAAGATGACCAAGAAAAGCCAGAACTAATCCATTTTACTAATAACCAGGGGGTGATGGTGTGTTGTCAAGCAAAGAGCATGCCTAATGATTATATATAACATCTCTCGTACATGTGTAGGTCGACTCAACCATCTACAATCCAGAAAACTAAAAGATAAATCCAAGGGCTGGAGCCTATAAAGCCAAATCCATGGGCCAGAGCCCGAGTATCCAAATTCCATAGAAAGCCAAGAGAGTCAAACCATAAGCTCAAGGAATCCATAAGCCGAAAATGCAGAAGTGAGAAATCTATGAGTGGGAATCCCATTATCTGAGGCCCCTAAAATTTGGAGACCAAGAAACCAAAGAAAGCTAAATCCAAAGCCTAAGCACCGAAGGCTAGAAAACCAAAATCCAATAATCCCGAGAAGACCAAAACCGGGTCTAATGACTAAGAGGCCAAGACCAAACCTAGAAAACTAAGCAGAACCAAGAATCCAAAATATCCACGAAGCTAGAAGACAAGAATCCAAAAATCATAAGACAATGTTGCCTGGGGGACTTGCATCCGAGGCATTAGAGCCTATATGGGGTTTAGTTGATAATAATGCCACTGGGATGAGTACTGGTCCCAAGCCTATCTTGATTAGCATGGTAGGCTTGTGCCTGTCCTAGCATAACAGCCCAATTACGAACAAACCATGCCAACTCTTGGCGTCTGACACACTCCTAGATCATATCCTTAAGTTGTGGACACTCGTTTATATTATGACCATCAAGATCATGAAATAAGCAATACTGCACATAATTCCTTTCTCCTTATGTTGACTCCCTTGCAGGAGGCTTTCAGAAAGGAGCAATGGGATGAACTTTCAAGTAAATCTCTTCCGGTGTATGAGTAAGTTGAAAACTTAGGTTGCTTCCAATCCCTGTTGTAATCATTTCCCAAAGAAGGTTTACTAGTACCAAAACCCTTTTGTTCACCATAATCAGACGATTTCCTGCCGTTAACCACATTAGCTTTGAGAACCTTTTTTTCTGTTCTCGCATCCTCTTCCTGAAGGAATCTTTCAGCTTCAAAATAGAACTCAATGAGATCCCTCGGCACGTCCCGATGTGATGAAGTCTTATAGTCAGATTTGTCTACAATTCTGGATATTGCGGCTATCAAAACCATATATGGATTGGGTATGTCGACTGAAACTACTGCAACATTGATCCGTTTCAAGAATTTATGCAGAGTCTCGCCGGATTTCTACTAAAGCCATTTAGAGTCATAACGCTTTTCATATGAGTGATGTTGACTGTGAACTGTTCCGCAAACCTGCCAACCAAAGCATTCCAAAAAGTGATAGATATAACAACCCGTATTTTCAATAAACTGTTATAACATAAATCGAGGCAGAATTTAATTCAAAAATCAGAATCAGGGGAAACGGGCTATGCCATTGCGTTCGTCTCGGAAAAATACGCGAAATAGAGTCCGAGTTTTCGAAAATCGGAGTCCGTATGACCCGGTTAAGACCCATTGAAGTTTTCAGAAACTTCTATGCTAAAAACAGATTTAAATTTCAAATTAAAAAACAGGGATTAGGGCTAATCTGGGTTAGGCGGGAAAATTCCCGCCAGGGGGCCCATGTCGACAGGCATGTCGACAGGGCACCCAGGGTGTCGACTGCCCTGTCGACAGCCCTGTCGACAGGGGGTGCCCAGGCAGTCCAGCCTGGTGCACCATTTCTGATTTGGGTTGGGTCAAGTGGCTTGGTTCTGGAGAATTCTAAGATCTGACGGGCCAAACCTAATCTAGGGTTAATCCTAGGGCCTAAAACACTCTAATTCTCTATAAATATACCCCTAATCCTACCCTAAAGCCTCATTAATCAATCTTGCAACAAAACTATGTCAATTTGAATCCTCAAATGGCCTCCACCTAAAACCTAGCCTCCACCTTCCTCAAAGTTTAATCCTATGATGATATGATGATCATACAACCTTTTCTATGTTGTATGAATGCTTAATAACTTGCATACTTCATTAAGATGCAAGTTTGATTCGCTAAAGTTTGTGTTTTTGGGATTTTGCAAAAGGGTTTTCTTATTTGAGGCTTTGTTTTGGTTTTTAAAAGGGCTTCTTCATCTTATTTGGTGGACTTGTGGCTTGTTTATATTAGTAAGCCCTCTTACCTTCACTTTACAAACTTTAAAGTTAATGTTTGGTGAAAGTTGAGATTTATGTGAGTTTGGTTGATTATGCATGCTTATGCGAACTCACTATGTCATGTTTTATATGATTCATAAGTTATGCATGCTTATGCGAACTCACTATGTCATGTTTTATGTGATTCATAAGTTATGCATGCATATGCGAGATTTCTATGCCATGTTTTACATGTTTCACAAGTTATGCATGCTTATGCGAGCTTATTATGTCATGTTCTACATGTTTCATGGGTTATGCAAGTTTAATGGATTATGCATGTTCACCTTACCATGTTATGCAAGTTTAATGGATTATGCATGTTCATCTTACCATGTTATGCAAGTTTAATGGATTATGCATGTTCACCTTACCATGTTATGCATATTTAATAAGCTATGCATGTTTATGCGAATTCACCATGACATGATTTGCAAGTTTAACATGTATGCATGTTTATTACGACATGTGAAGTTCACCATGTATGTTATGCCAAGTTACCTTTTATACCCTTATACGTTATGACGAATATGTAAGCGAGATAATGACGTTGGGAGGGTTTGGGTAAACTTAAAAATACATGAAACTAAAAGATTGGGAATTTACCTATTAAGTTAGGTCTACCCCTTGGGAATTTACCTATTAAGTTAGGTCTACCCAAGTATATGTTAACTTGTAAATATGTTTTGAAATGGACATGACATTAGATAACATGATATGGCCAACTCGAGGTTAGACCTAGTTGTGGTGTAAATCTTCCCAGGTAACCACAACGTGGGGTCTAATGTGGGAAGTTGGTCATGTGGCACCATAAGACCCGAGGTTAGACCTAGACGTGGTGTAAATCTTCCCAGGTAACCACGGATGTCTAATGTGAGAGGTTGGGTGCGTTAAGTAATTAATGCCTTATGATTAGGGTTAAGTCATGGCCCACTAATACTTAACCAATAATGGGGATGCGAGGATTAGATGGGGATAAGTGGTTACACTTAGCTAATCTAATCCAGGTTTAGTGAGGGGTTAAAACCACACTTAACCCTCTTAGAAACCCTAGCAACGTGGTCTGTTCCAGCAGTAATCCCAGTTTGGTATCATTCACAACCCTAGAGGCTAGGCTAGGGCGGGGCACGATTACTGGACTGATGTAAGCGACCAAAGCGACGGCTGAGTGGTACAGCGGTGCGGGTCCGGCGGGCTACGGACGTGCATGTAGTCCGATGTTGGACAAACTCGAGGCACGGGTACCAGTAGGCTTAGACTGTGCATTATTGCTTAGGTGTCTGGGGTTGACACCCGAGGGCTTGATACACCCAAGGGTGGACCCAGCGCAGTCTGACTACATCCATGTGGGCCGTATGGACACCAACACTCGACGTGTTAGGTTTATAGGGAGCCGATCGACTAGACCGTTGGGCTGGGCCTTATACTAAGGTCACTTCATGTATTGGGCCAAAGTTTGGGCTAAGGGATCAAGATTTGTTTTGTGGGTTTGCTAGTACACTGTGGTGCAAAGATTAATCTCGTCTATGTGATGTCACCTTTATCTGTTGCCAGAATGTTCCTCTCAGTTTCCATCATACTGTTAACTTTATTAGTTTATAGATTGATCGTAGTAGGGCTTACCAGTCTTTTTGACTGACCTGTTTTCTTTCGCTTCTTTTCTTCCGTTTCCCCCCCCCCCCCACAGGTTCTCAGGGAGGGACTACATCTGCTTAGTGGATCTTTGACTTGCTTGTTGGATAGCTCATGTATGGATCTGAGCTAGCTGTGGCTTATCTTTTATTTCTGGGGATTAGTACTGATGTTTACTATGTATTTTGTTATCACGTATCTAGACTGGAGTTGTATTTTGGATCATGACATTTTGATATTATGTACTTGACTATGTGGGTTTTCTGTGATGATGATGGGTTTTTATCTGCTACCGCTGCTTTACTTATATTTATTTTTATATACTCTGTCTTGCTATATCTCTGTGCATGTTTACCTTCACAATAACGCCCCTCCAAAGCTAGTACATTCTAAGGAGTGATCCTAGCGGAGGTGGGGTGTTACATTTGGTATCAGAGCACAAGGTTAACAAGATTGAACAAAAACTTTTGAAAAAAAAAACCCTTTTTGAAAAACTATTTTCAAAAACCTATTAAGTATTTTCCAAAATAAAGTCTAGAGTATTTTAAGGCTAATCCCCAAAAAGCCATCAGCGTTATCCTTCGTTCCCTTGACCTAATCTTATCTTATCTCTTGTTTCAGTATGGCTGAGAATCTTGACATCCCAGATGGAGTGAACGTACCACTCTGGTATAGGAGACTCCTAGAAGCTAGGGCGGCTGCTGGTCCCGCCAACCCTACTCCCACTCCCCCTCCTGTGGTTGAGAATCCTACCCCTAATATCCCTCCTCCGGTGGTCCCTGCTCCCCCTCCTCCAGCAGCTAATATTCCCCCTCCCGTTGCTAATGTTCCTCCTCCTCCCGTTGCTGAGGCTCCTCTTCCTCCTCCTCCCCCTCAGCACCCTCAGATTGAGTTTACAAAGGTGTGTAAAGACTTCAAAGCAATGGGGGGCAAGAATTTTCTAGGCACAGAATCTTTCGTTGAAGCTAGGAATTGGCTGAAGGACACGGAGGACTTGTTTGCCATTTTTGGAATAGATGACGAGAGGAAGATCTTATTGACCGTATGGCTTCTGAAGGATGAGGCGGCCTATTGGTGGGAGGTCACCAATGGGACGAGGCCCGTTGAGACTTGGGCCGATTTGAGGGCTAGATTTGTAACCAAGTTTCTATCTTCAGCTGAAGCAAATTTACAAATGGAGAAGTTCATTGCACTAAAGCAAGGGGATATGTCTGTCAAGGAGTATGTGAACAAGTTCAATCAGCTGGCCCGCTTTGGTTTGGATCTAGTAAACACCCCGGAGAAGAAGGCTCTTCGATTTGCCAGAGGATTGAATGAGCCGCTACAGGGCTTGGCAATGTCACATATTCCGCATGGAGCCACTTTCGAGAGTTTGGTCAATATGTCTCTGCTTCAGGGAGAGGGAAAGAAGGAAGTCAAGTCAGGCGATACTCAGGCAAAGAAGGCTGATTCTCAAGGCAAAGGCAACCAAGGTCAAAGCAGTCAAGGAAATCAGAATAAGAACAAGAAGGGCAACAACAAAGGCAAGGGGAAGTGCAATTACTGTGGCATAGCTGGGCATTTTGCTAAAGATTGCAGGAAGAAGAAAAGGAAGCTTAATGGTGGATGCTTTTCTTGTGGAGAGGCTGGGCACTTCAGCAAAGACTGCCCAAAGAAGAAAGGACAGGCTGGATCTTCAGGAGGGCAAGTTCATGCTCTCAATGCCGCTTCAGTTCCCGAGAGAGGTAGTGTTTCTGTTGAGAACCTTGTTTATATCTCTGATCTTCCGGTACGTACCTTGTTTGATTCCGGTGCGTCACATAGCTTTATTTCATCTGATCTTGTTGATAGTTTGCACCTCAGTACTAGCTTAGTGGATGATCCCGTTTGTGTTTCGAATCCCATTGGGGGTTCTGCTCATCTATCCATGATATGTGAGGATCTAAGGATCTCTATACTCAGCGTTGAGTTCTTGTGTAGTGCGTATGTTCTAGGTTTCAGGGGATATGGATTGATCTTGGGCATGGATTGGCTGTCTAGATATGGAGCCATTCTGGATTGTGAGCATAGGGTTGTAAGGCTTGTGACTCGCCTGGGCAACACCTTAGAGATTTCATGCAATCCGAAGAATCCCGTCATGTTATGCTATCTAGAATCTCTCGACTCATCAGAGGAGGCCCTTCAGTCTGTAAGGGTGGTCCGAGATTATCCAGATGTGTTTGAAGAAGTTAAGGGGTTGCCCCCTAAACGAGAGATTGACTTTCGCATCTACCTGGTAGATAATGCTAAGCCTGTTTCTTTGCCCGTTCGGCATATGGCTCCGCGTGAGAGACGGGAGTTGAGCAAACAAGTGAAAGAATTGCTTGAGAAGGGCTTCATCAGAAGGAGTATATCCGAATGGGGAGCGCCTGTGGTGTTTGCAACTAAGGCAGATGGCTCTCTCCGACTCTGTGTGGATTATAGAGAGTTGAATAAGCTAACTAAGAAGAACCGACACCCGTTACCAAGAATCGATGATCTCTTTGATCAACTTGTTGGTGCTTCTGTTTTCTCTCAGCTTGACCTTGCTACGGGTTTCCATCAGCTCAGAGTGGCTGAAGACAGTATAGACAAGACTGCATTCAGAACTCCAGACGGATTCTTTGAATGGCTTGTTATGCCGTTCGGTTTGACAAATGCACCCGCATATTTTGTGGATTTGATGAGTAGGGTGTTTCGGGAGTTTCTGAATAAGTTTGTCGTGGTCTTTGTTGATGACATTCTGGTCTTCTCCAAGGATGAGGAAGAGCATGCGAGGCACCTAGTAGAGGTGATGGATACACTCAGAGCACACCAGTTAAAAGCTAAGTTCTCCAAGTGCCACTTTTGGAGAAGGGAAGTCAGATTTCTTGGGCATATCGTATCCAAGCAAGGCTTAGCGGTGGATCCCGCTAAGGTGGTTGCAGTTCAGGATTGGAAGACTCCAAGGAATGCAACCGAGGTGAGAAGCTTTCTGGGTCTTGCGGGCTTCTATCGGAAGTTCATTAAAGACTTCGCAAAGATATCCGCTCCTCTTACTAAGTTGACGAAGAAGAACTTAGTCTTTGCTTGGGATATGGATTGTGAGCTTGCTTTTCAGAGACTCAAAAGAGCCCTTACCTCTGCACCAGTTCTAGCCTTACCCGATGGTGGTAAGATATTTACCGTGTACACTGATGCTTGTGGCACCGGATTGGGTGCCGTTCTGATGCAAGAGGGCAGAGTGATATGCTTTGGTGGAAGGCAACTGAAGGTGCATGAGAGGAACTATCCCACTCATGATCTAGAGCTAGCAGCGATTGTATATGCGCTCAAAGCATGGCGTCATTATCTTCTGGGAGAGAGATTCGAGCTATACACCGATCATAAGTCTTTGAAGTATCTCTTTTCGCAGAAAGATCTGAACTTAAGACAGCAGAGATGGATGGAATTTTTGGCTTCCTATGATTTTGAGATATCCTATACCCCTGGCAAGGGGAATGTTGTAGCGGATGCGTTGAGTAGGAAAAGGTTGACACTAAGTCCTCTGTTTGTTGAGATGAAGAATTTAGAGTTCTTAGCGACCTTTGATTTCTCTTTGGCAATGGGGTCGGTGACCGGTTCCTTGGCATCTTTAGAGCTCAGGCCTACCCTCCTAGATCAAGTTGGGGCTTCGCAAAAGGAAGACCCTCAGATAACTGAGATCTTGGATAAGCTGGTTCGAGGGGAGACATCTAGTCACCTTGCTCGATATTCTATAGACGATAGGGGTTGGCTGAGGAGAGAAGGAAGGCTTTGTGTCCCGATGGTAGAAGACTTGGTGAGGAAAGTTCTCGAGGAAGCACATCGCTCCAAGATGACCATACATCCAGGGGGTGATAAGATGTATAAGGACATGAAGCGCGTTTTCTTCTGGCCCGGAATGAAAAAGGATGTGGCGGAGTTTGTCTCGAGATGTGTTATTTGTCAAAGAGTAAAAGCTGAGTCGAAGAAGCCCGGTGGGCTATTACATCCGCTAGAGGTCCCACTATGGAAGTGGGAGAGCATTTCTATGGACTTTATTGATGGGCTTCCAAGGTCCAGGAAGGGGAATACAAGCATATGGGTCATTGTAGATAGGCTCACGAAGAGTGCTCACTTTATCCCAGTAAAGAGCAAAAGGACAGCATCTGGACTAGCATCAGTATATCTTCGTGAGATAGTGCGACTACATGGAGTCCCTTCCAGCATAGTCAGTGACCGAGACCCCATCTTTACTAGTCAATTCTGGAACAGCTTACAGGAGGCTATGGGCACGAAGTTGAACCTGAGTACGGCCTATCACCCACAAACAGACGGCCAGACAGAAAGGGTGAATAGGGTACTTGAGGACTTGTTGAGGCTTTGCATTCTAGATTTTGGTGGTGCTTGGGAAGACCATCTCCCTCTTGTCGAGTTTGCATACAACAACAGTTATCAGGCGAGCATAGGGATGGCACCCTTTGAGGCTTTATATGGGAGGCCGTGCAAGTCACCTACATGTTGGTGGGAATCCACGGATAAGCTTATACTTGGACCCGACATGATTAGGGATACATCCGAGAAGGTGGAGTTGATTAGAAGACGGATGAAAGCGGCCCAAGACCGGCAGAAATCCTATCCTGACAGGCGAAGGTCCGAATTGGAGTTTGAGGTTGGGGACAAGGTTTTCGTGAAGGTTTCTCCTTTGCGGAATGTGGTCCGATTTGGAGCTGTTGGGAAGCTAGCACCGAGATTTGTTGGACCCTTCCCCATCATTGAGAGAATTGGAAAGATGGCATACAGAGTGCAATTGCCCGAGAAGTTGTCCGGAGTGCATAATGTCTTTCATGTCTCGCATCTCCAAAAGTGCCTGCATGAGTCCGCTGAGGTGGTTGAGCCTAGCATGCTAGAAGATGTGGAAGTAGAGAAAGAAGCAACTTTAAGGAAAGCTCCGATTCGTATCTTGGGGACAGAGACCAAGAAGCTAAGGAATCGGGAGGTCAGATTGGTGAAAGTTCAATGGGGTGAAGCCGAAGAGGACGCAACTTGGGAAACCGAGGAGAAGATGCGTGGGCTTTATCCATTCCTGTTTGAGGGTACACTCTCAATCTCTTCCCTTTGTTAATATATCTTTCTCTTTGCTAATCCATATTTATCTAGTTATCGTGCTAAGCTTGTCATGAGAACCTTAGGCAGAAACCCTTTGGATGAAACATGTGTTTGAAGCATGTTATGGTTGATGGTTACAAGTGGTTGCAAGTGTTTGCAAGTGGTTACTCGTGGATGCATGATACACATTAGGCACTAGATCGGCTCACACACCCCTCATATTGCATGTGCATGAGTGTTTATGCTTAATTCTTGGATGAACTTTGTATGCAATCACATGGATGTTGCATATGGGTGTATGGTTGAGCACGCATATAGACATTATACATTATAGGGATTTGCATACATATGGATACATTTCACTAACATATTTTGCATTGATCATTGCATTAGATAGGTGCATATACACACACTTTTGCATATTTTCATACAGCATTTAGAATCCTTTAAGGACAATGGTTGCTCGTGGATGATGTTTTGAGTAGATGGATGTTGGATGGTAGGATATGTTCTTCCTAACTTGAAGATTTCGGGGACGAAATCCTTTAAGGAGGGGAGAATATAACAACCCGTATTTTCAATAAACTGTTATAACATAAATCGAGGCAGAATTTAATTCAAAAATCAGAATCAGGGGAAACGGGCTATGCCATTGCGTTCGTCTCGGAAAAATACGCGAAATAGAGTCCGAGTTTTCGAAAATCGGAGTCCGTATGACCCGGTTAAGACCCATTGAAGTTTTCAGAAACTTCTATGCTAAAAACAGATTTAAATTTCAAATTAAAAAACAGGGATTAGGGCTAATCTGGGTTAGGCGGGAAAATTCCCGCCAGGGGGCCCATGTCGACAGGCATGTCGACAGGGCACCCAGGGTGTCGACTGCCCTGTCGACAGCCCTGTCGACAGGGGGTGCCCAGGCAGTCCAGCCTGGTGCACCATTTCTGATTTGGGTTGGGTCAAGTGGCTTGGTTCTGGAGAATTCTAAGATCTGACGGGCCAAACCTAATCTAGGGTTAATCCTAGGGCCTAAAACACTCTAATTCTCTATAAATATACCCCTAATCCTACCCTAAAGCCTCATTAATCAATCTTGCAACAAAACTATGTCAATTTGAATCCTCAAATGGCCTCCACCTAAAACCTAGCCTCCACCTTCCTCAAAGTTTAATCCTATGATGATATGATGATCATACAACCTTTTCTATGTTGTATGAATGCTTAATAACTTGCATACTTCATTAAGATGCAAGTTTGATTCGCTAAAGTTTGTGTTTTTGGGATTTTGCAAAAGGGTTTTCTTATTTGAGGCTTTGTTTTGGTTTTTAAAAGGGCTTCTTCATCTTATTTGGTGGACTTGTGGCTTGTTTATATTAGTAAGCCCTCTTACCTTCACTTTACAAACTTTAAAGTTAATGTTTGGTGAAAGTTGAGATTTATGTGAGTTTGGTTGATTATGCATGCTTATGCGAACTCACTATGTCATGTTTTATATGATTCATAAGTTATGCATGCTTATGCGAACTCACTATGTCATGTTTTATGTGATTCATAAGTTATGCATGCATATGCGAGATTTCTATGCCATGTTTTACATGTTTCACAAGTTATGCATGCTTATGCGAGCTTATTATGTCATGTTCTACATGTTTCATGGGTTATGCAAGTTTAATGGATTATGCATGTTCACCTTACCATGTTATGCAAGTTTAATGGATTATGCATGTTCATCTTACCATGTTATGCAAGTTTAATGGATTATGCATGTTCACCTTACCATGTTATGCATATTTAATAAGCTATGCATGTTTATGCGAATTCACCATGACATGATTTGCAAGTTTAACATGTATGCATGTTTATTACGACATGTGAAGTTCACCATGTATGTTATGCCAAGTTACCTTTTATACCCTTATACGTTATGACGAATATGTAAGCGAGATAATGACGTTGGGAGGGTTTGGGTAAACTTAAAAATACATGAAACTAAAAGATTGGGAATTTACCTATTAAGTTAGGTCTACCCCTTGGGAATTTACCTATTAAGTTAGGTCTACCCAAGTATATGTTAACTTGTAAATATGTTTTGAAATGGACATGACATTAGATAACATGATATGGCCAACTCGAGGTTAGACCTAGTTGTGGTGTAAATCTTCCCAGGTAACCACAACGTGGGGTCTAATGTGGGAAGTTGGTCATGTGGCACCATAAGACCCGAGGTTAGACCTAGACGTGGTGTAAATCTTCCCAGGTAACCACGGATGTCTAATGTGAGAGGTTGGGTGCGTTAAGTAATTAATGCCTTATGATTAGGGTTAAGTCATGGCCCACTAATACTTAACCAATAATGGGGATGCGAGGATTAGATGGGGATAAGTGGTTACACTTAGCTAATCTAATCCAGGTTTAGTGAGGGGTTAAAACCACACTTAACCCTCTTAGAAACCCTAGCAACGTGGTCTGTTCCAGCAGTAATCCCAGTTTGGTATCATTCACAACCCTAGAGGCTAGGCTAGGGCGGGGCACGATTACTGGACTGATGTAAGCGACCAAAGCGACGGCTGAGTGGTACAGCGGTGCGGGTCCGGCGGGCTACGGACGTGCACGTAGTCCGATGTTGGACAAACTCGAGGCACGGGTACCAGTAGGCTTAGACTGTGCATTATTGCTTAGGTGTCTGGGGTTGACACCCGAGGGCTTGATACACCCAAGGGTGGACCCAGCGCAGTCTGACTACATCCATGTGGGCCGTATGGACACCAACACTCGACGTGTTAGGTTTATAGGGAGCCGATCGACTAGACCGTTGGGCTGGGCCTTATACTAAGGTCACTTCATGTATTGGGCCAAAGTTTGGGCTAAGGGATCAAGATTTGTTTTGTGGGTTTGCTAGTACACTGTGGTGCAAAGATTAATCTCGTCTATGTGATGTCACCTTTATCTGTTGCCAGAATGTTCCTCTCAGTTTCCATCATACTGTTAACTTTATTAGTTTATAGATTGATCGTAGTAGGGCTTACCAGTCTTTTTGACTGACCTGTTTTCTTTCGCTTCTTTTCTTCCGTTTCCCCCCCCCCACAGGTTCTCAGGGAGGGACTACATCTGCTTAGTGGATCTTTGACTTGCTTGTTGGATAGCTCATGTATGGATCTGAGCTAGCTGTGGCTTATCTTTTATTTCTGGGGATTAGTACTGATGTTTACTATGTATTTTGTTATCACGTATCTAGACTGGAGTTGTATTTTGGATCATGACATTTTGATATTATGTACTTGACTATGTGGGTTTTCTGTGATGATGATGGGTTTTTATCTGCTACCGCTGCTTTACTTATATTTATTTTTATATACTCTGTCTTGCTATATCTCTGTGCATGTTTACCTTCACAATAACGCCCCTCCAAAGCTAGTACATTCTAAGGAGTGATCCTAGCGGAGGTGGGGTGTTACAATAGAGTTCGTCTACAACTGCATAAATCACTTAGCAGTTACATCTGTAAAGCAAAGTGGAAAACACTTTGCCATGACACTTTCTAAAGTGGAGAGAACTTCCATATGTCGAATGTAGTGCGTCAAGTGAGTAATCGGATTCTTCCGACCATCATAAGCTTCCAACACTGGTTATTTGAAATCTAGTTAATTACGAGAATTATTTATATCCAAAGAGAAGAAGGGGCACTTCCTCGAGTGAATCGATGAATAACATTCGTGATTTGAGATCCATTACCAAAAGCAAACAACTAATTCAAATTATCCAAAGCGACACTGGTGCTCCTGTGTTTAAATCCAAATTATGAGTCGGTTGATTATCGAGAAGAATATCCGGTTGAATTCCAATCTGAGGAGTCGCTTTAAACGCAATTCTTATTCCCAGAACCATGGGAGCACCACCATCCAAAGGTGCACACACTGGTGCTTGAACAACATTACTAATGGAGGAACTAGCAACATGACCAACCAAAGCGTCATGGGTTGGAGTGATGTCGAGATTAGGGGTGCCTCGAGTGTAGCGGGAATGATATTGGTCCGAGGATCGGCATCAGCCTGCTGATAAGTTTGCGGGGTTGCCTGTAAGTCCCGAATTGCAGCTTGAGAAACACTAGTACTTTTTCCAATAATATCTATCTGGCCAGTCGGCCTTCCAAAATTTCCAATCCTAGCCTCAATCCGAGCAAGAAAAGTAATGAACGCTTCTTTCTATTGCTCGAGTTGAACATTCAAATCCATAGCTAAATTCTTAGTCATCCCATCGACATCGTCAGGAGTGACATAATTCAAGGGAATTCCAATCGAAAAAAGTTCTTGACTTCCTTCACCTCCTACACCTTGATCTTCAGCAATAACATCAATCTTCTTGCGCTTAACCATGGTGAAAAGCGAGTGACAAAGGCGAAGTCAGAGAGTAAAACCAAAGTCAAAATCCGAAGACAAGTCATACAATCCAATCCAAAGCTGTAGTTAAAGTTGTGTGCCTCTGTCCTGGCGCGCCAAGGTGATGAAATGGGGGAATTGTCGCTATTTGCACACACCAATCCCCGAGTGTACGTTTTGTAGAAAAACAATAATCCAAAGTAATGAAATGTGCAGGGAGAACACGGTTTTTTATAGTGATTCGACACTAACACCTACATCCATTTTATAGTAGTCATTCATCATATAATAGTTTATTATACAAGTTGTACAAGTTCGGAAACATTTTCTTACAAAGTTGTATAATGGAACGACAAATAGTTTGTTGACTCTAAAATTTGACCAAAATAACCTTCGTCCTATTACTTGAGTCAAACTATGCAGAAGTATCCAAGAAATTGCTCCAATGTACAAAAGTGTGAAAAGATGTATAAAAGCATGCCAAAAGTCCAATCGAATGTTCAAAAATTGAAGGAAAACATTTATACAACGTTTAAAGGACCAAGCTTTGTTTAATAGTCATGGAGAAGAATATTGCAACCATAAATGGTGCTTGAAAGCTTTAGGAAATCCAAAATACCAAATGAGAACCAACCCTTTTGAATGCCAAGCCTGGGGGTATTTATAAGTGATTTTTGGGACCAATAGCCCGAATTTCGTTTCCCTAAGTGTTGCGAAATTCGCATACCAAAACTGAAACAAAAAGCCAAGCCAAAGTACAAAATTTAGATCCCGAAGTCCAGAAAATTCAAATCCAAGAAATAGCTGGAAAACATGTGTAGATCAAGCAAAAATGGGTAAGCAGCACAGCACATTGCCTTACCAGAACCGTTTGGTATTTTCCAAACTTCGAGTTCCTTCACTAGGTCCAAAATTTTGACTCAAATTTTTTGACTTGCAGATCACCTAATACGCAGAAGAGAAATTTTGTGTCCGACTTGTGTTGACCCTAGATTTCGAGTTAGCAAATTTTCCATCCGCCTTGTCCAAGAATTCGCATCACAGATCTGCCAAGATTTCGCATCTGATTCCTCGATGCGGAATCGAGGATTTCGTATCCTGACTCGAGTTGAACCTGCCTTTTCGAGATGCAGGTATTTTAACTCCCAGTTGTGCTACTTTTCGTATCTGATGCAAATACGTGATTTTTGTTGCCGTGAATTCGATGATTTTGCATCCCGACTGTGATATGAAAAATTCGGATGCAAAATCCCATGCTGCAAAGCCAAAGTTTCATAGGTGATCAGGTCGATGCACACAACTGTAAATCACTGATTTTCCCATGCCGATCACTGCTTTTTCAACGTGCTAGACCCGATGATCATCCAAATTTTAACAGGTGATCAGATAAGCATAAACATGTGGTTTTCCATATTTTTCATGTGTGATCACTTATTTTTGAACTTGGTATACTAGATGTTTACCAAGTGCCAGATTTTGATGTCGTGGGTCGCCCAAGCCATTTTTCGTGATCTTGTCATGCCGATCAGCTGTTTTTGAGTGCGCGACACTGCTTTTTACCAAAATCCATACATTTTTCCATGATGAGTTTCTTCACATGATCGGATCAACACACTCCAGCGTTTTAAGTTAATTGGACCGAGTCGATCATGTATTTTCACCATGCTAGTTTTTTTCAATTGTAACGACCCAACTTTTTGCCCAGTTTTCGCCGGTAATTAAACTAACTTAAACCATTCATAAAGACGGATTGTTATGGGTACTTACACATTTTCACAAAATTAAAAGAAATTTCCATTATCAATACAATAATATTACATCAGAGTGATGAGAGATACATTAGAGTATATCGATTATACCACGGAAGAGATACTAAACTCAATGGAAGAATATTCATGATTCAAGATATAACTACTCAGCTAAACCACCATCCTGCTCCAATCAACTCCAAGACTAAATATGTGAACCAAACTACTTGGCTACCCGTGCAAAAATAATGGGCACCCAGAGTTTAGGTGTGGGAACAATAAATTGCAAGTTAGTCATGGGACCGGTGTGAGAACTCAAAACAGTTGTCTTTAAGGTTAATTTTAAAGTTAGGTAATTCACCAGACCACATTGCTAATGCGGAACGGGTTTACTCCATGTGAATAACAGTGCATAGAAATTAGCAATGACTTTTTGAAAAATGAAAATCACATAAGGTCTCGCGACAAACACAAAATGCAAACACACACATGGGCGAGGTTTCTCCTTATGTAGTAAAAAATGCTTGATACATGAAAATCCTCTTTCAATACTATAATATAGTGTGAAAAATCCTTTCAAAAGTAAATGTATGAATATTAGCCAGCACAGGTACCATATACTATACTGACGTATGGTATACAATCAAAATCGTATGGGCTCTTAGTGGAGATTGGGTTTCCAACAATGACCAAGCAAAGGAACTTCCTTCCGAACCGAATTTTGAACACCTCTAGAGGGATGTATGTAACACCCTGTATTTTTAAGATAATAAAATAAGTATAAATTAATTAAATATTCAGAATTAAGTAAAACATTCTACGCAATTGTGTCCATCTCGATATTCTGGTCAAAATAAACATCTAGTTTGCGTAAAACGGACATCGTATGAAGAAATTAATAAGCCTAGAAGTTTGTATACGTGCAAGAGAGTTATATATATATATATATATAAACAAATAAAAATATTAAAAAAAATTCAAATCCAGCGAATGGAAGCCCCTATAGCCGAACCACCCCATTTTGGGGGTCAATCCGAGACCCGCTAGGTCGACCCATGGGTCGACACCCAAAGGGGGTGTCGACCCCTATACAGATCTGGGCAGAATTCAGTTTTGTGAATGTGGATTCGTTTCTTGACCAAATACATTGCTGAACACCCATATATAAGCCTGTAGAGCCTACCCTATGTCTCATATTTCTAAGACAACGCAGAAGCTCTTCCATTCCTCTCCCTCTCAAATCTAGTCAGAAAATCAAGATTATTAGTTTAGGAAAAATTCTGGATCCATATCTGAAGGAAAGGAACATATATTTGTAAATGGTTGTTCAGATCTCTTATCGTAGAAAGGTAATTATCTAGATCCAATCTATTCAAATTCCGTCCTCTTTCTTTCCTTTCTCTTTTAATGAAAATAATCAATCCATGGTCGTTAGGTTTTGAATTCGATTAAGGAAAAAACTATGGATGCTAAAACTGGATTACATCCAGAATATGGAAAGCGTTCAAGGTGAGTGGGTTTAAGCTAAAGCATTTTAGATAAATAATATGTTATCGTTTACCATTCCCCATTTTGTGTAATTGAAGATGTTAATATAAATAATTCATATGTTGGATCAGTTAAAGTGTAGGAATGATTACATGTTGAAAACAAACTTGTTAGAAAATGGTTAATGACTACTGTTGTTATAATCACATGATTCACTTGTGGTATATTATTGAGTAAATTACATGTTTAACCTGTTGTATTTGAACAATTACCTGATTAAATGTTTACATGTCAAAATAGAATTAGAGACATGTTAAAAGGACATGCGACAAAAGAGAGTCATAATTTGATGACGTGTGAATTAGATTTCTATAAACATATGAAAAGGACATTATGCCTAAAATTTACATGAAATAGGAAAAAATTTTAAAGAACGAACATGCCTAGATTCATAGTAATTCGACACTGTAACGCTCTTAGACACGAGGTTAGACTGCACTTGTGATAGAAATCTACCTGAAACCGCCTAGCATATCCAGCATTCGCAAGTGGTAAATCTAATGTGAGGGGTCTAAGTGCATAAATAAAACATGTAATGGTTTTAAGACACGTGGTTAAGTCAACTTATGGTAGAAGTCTGCCCAGACCCGTCCGGCAAATCCAGCGTCTACAAGTGTAGGCTTATGTGAGAGGTCTAGTGCATATATATATATATATATATATATATATATAAATACATATGATATAACCAGATATGAATAAATGGCAATGATGGTAATTAAATGTATAACTCATAAAATAAGAAAGGAAGGGATGTAATGGGCTGAGTAAGTGTGACATGAAGGAAAAGTGATGTATTTCCCTAAATGACCTATTCCTGAGAACATGGTTGCAAGTAAGCCACAGTGAATAAATTAAGAAAGAGGAAAGAAATTACTTGCCACCACGAATTTAGATGGGAGTGCGTTATGAAAATAATTCGCTAATTCCTTCTATAAATCAAACTGATAAGGTGCATGAAGAGTTTTCCTTAATAAAATAAGGAACAAATATTACAGTGAATGAAGAATAATGGATTACAATAGTAAATCGTTTAAAAGGGGAATGATAATAACCTATTATAAATAAATAACATTAATGAAAATGTTGTATAGTAGGTAGGCTTGTCCTTGGGACTAGTGAAGATTATAACTTAGGTTATAACAAGCTAGTAAGGAAATGAGATAACTGGTGAAATGAGATAAGTGGCACTTAATTGTAAATTAAGTAATCAGTAAACAAGGAGGCCTTAAACCAGTTGTTTGTAATAAGTAGAGAAAAAGGGGGGAAGTTTATGAAATGTAAGAAGTTGCACTTAATTATAAATTAAGTAATGGAAGTCTGAAATAAGATGATAAGAATAACGTGTTAAGGCTTGTCCTAGGGACAAAAGGAAATTATAACATAGGATATAATAAATGGAAAGGAGACTTATAAGTGAACCTTAGTTAAGAGAACTAAGTTAATAAGTAAACAACGATAAGTTGTAGTGACAATGTAAGATGGAATTATTAATTAAATAAAAAAGAGTGAGGCAGACTTATGAAATGAAATAAGTTATATTTAATCATAAATGATAATTGACATATTAGACAAAAAAACATGTAAATTGAGATATACTTAATTACATATTAAGTAGAACATGTTATTATAACCCTGAAATCAAAAAAAAAAATATAAAGGGATTGTGGATTACAGACCTTGGATCACAATTTAGAGAATAACATGTTGTGGGCTTATTAATAAACATAATTGGGTTAAGTTATATGATTGAAATTAATAAGCAAGGGGGGCCTATTCCTTAGAGATATAAGGGGCTAGAAAGAACTTGGTAGCCTTAATAAAAAGTTAAGATGATAACCAAGTTAAATGGAAACCCGATGAGGTAAAGCAAGCGCATAAAAAATGTTTAGACATAGGGTCTAATAACATATTAAAGAAAGGCGCTTCGACCAATCCACACGTTTAAGGGTGGATAACCCAACGGGGTAGATCATCGTGGTGTCATAAGGCATGAGAGGAGCGCACATTCATCTTATTATTCGGTCACCTCCGAAGGACTGAAAGGGGAAGCATGTGGCTTCCCGAGGTATGTAAGGTGCTCCTGATAGTCCTCTGTGTGGTGGCAGATGTTTAGGTTGTACTCTCAGAGGTTGGGTCTGTGCGTAACTACCAGGTAGGTGGCCCTTGACTGCAAAAGTAGCTTTGCAGTCAGAATGCTGTGACGAGGTGACACTGGGGTAATTTAGCGGTCGCCTCAACGGGAAGGTAGAGAGTCACGACCAACAAGGATAATAGATCGTCGGATGCCCATCATCGGCAGCTAGTGGGATGCGAAAAGACTAGAGCTAAACCCAATAGACCATTCACCTTTCACTATCGAGGTACGGTTGTTGAAGGAAGACGCTAAATGGATGTTTAAATTGTTTTTTTAGGGGTAGTCATTTAGCTTTTGTAGTCTTTACTAGTTGAGGGAGGTGCCGAGGTAGGGCCATGGCCACCGTGAAAACATACCCTAGGAATATCTGTATATAGAGGCTCTTAAAGAAGGGCCTGTACAGATATGGAAAAGCTCCCGACCAAGTTTTTTGTTCCTTGTATCGCCCTGCCACGAAACTCGATGCATATTAGAGGACGTGCGGTTAAGGCATCGAGCTACAATTGAAGATACGTATGTGGGACAATCTAGATACATGCATGTCGGATCTGGGTGGTGTATCGTAGATTTGAGGGCATTACTCTGGTATGAATTCTAATTCAATTGACGATGGTTGTCCGTACGCTTATGTAGCATAGTAATGTCAAATATATGCAGAACGTAACATTTTTATGTAAAGTTCCGCATGTTACTCCAGTGTTGGATAAGGGACTGCGTTCACTTCTGTGGCATTACGGTGGAGACCTTGCGAGTGGGGTACCATGGGGTGTACCTCAGTATTGAGGGGTAGCTACATATATACTGTATTAGGTCAATCCACTGGGACGTAAATGGGTATGACGTGTGTGTAAGCCTTGAGTTTTGTTAACCCAAGTAACCTAATAAATAAGAAAATATGTTTGAACGGGATATGTAGGATTATCCAAAGTGTATAATTTAAATCCAGTCACCAGAACTTGTGTTCTGACCCCCTCCTTATAACATACTCGCAGGTTAGATTTGTAGCAGAGACACAAGACATTATAGCTTTGGATACTGGTTAGACAGTATTATTAATACAGTAAGGCTATACTTTGATTGAATTGTATTTTATCCATTCCACTGTGAGATATTTTCTGATCTCCGACATATTTTATGCCTCTTTCATTTCTACAGGATACCAGAGCAAACCAATCCACGTTTCGGTAGATTGGAATTTTGAAAAAAAAATCAGTCTGTCGGAATTCGGGTTGTAACATCTGGTATCAGAGCTTAGGTTTAGGATTCCTATATAGATAGTGAGTGAACATACTTGTATTTTTTAAAATGTAAATATATTGTATATATACCTAGATTCATAGAGAACCCACTAATTAGAAAGAGTATAATATGGTAGGAATTGGGATGACTGCTTTGTACACTAAAGGAATGAATGTGGAAATTTGAGACCCTTAGGAAATTTGTGTGGGAAAGTGTACAATATATTTTGTAATAAAGAAAGGAGGATCCCATATGTTAGTATTTCAGATTAGATGGCTTGGCAATAAAACCATATAAATTAGAAAAGGTTAAAAACAAAAAAATAGATTAGGAATATATATAGTTGAGAGATTTGACTTTGCGCGAGAGTGTCTAGGAAAGCCTAGAAAAATTGGAAACCCGTTTTGAGTCTAACCCCGTTGTTAACTTTTAAGAACTTGAAATTGTAAAAGTTTTGGGAAAATGGTTTATGGTGTTTTCAAGTTTTAATCTTAAAGTTATAGTTTTAAATATGTAAAGTGTACGTATTGAGTTTTAAAGTAAAATGGGGCATATTTTGTAAATAGTAATTTCTTGCGAAAACTTTGTCTAAAGTAAAATTCTCTCAGTAAAAGGTGCATATTATAGAGCATGTATAGCTCGCTAGTTTTGTTGTTATATTTCATAGAAGAATTTTTCATAAAGAAAGTTTTGAAATATTTATTCTTTTGAGAATCATTTTTGATAAATTGTTTAAAAGAGAAAATTTTGTTGGGTGGACAAAATAAGTTTTAGAAATTAAGAATACAGTGGATGGTTGCACCGTGTAGTAAGAGATTGAATAGACCTTATAGGTAAGAACAAGTTATAAACCTGATTGAGGAATAATTGTCCTTATCTACTCCAGTTTTTGTGATTTGAAGAAAAATGATTTATGATTTTTTAAGATGACATGTTTTTATGGTTTGGCAAAAGTAAGTTTTCATGAGGAAAATAAAATTTTGACACTATTAAATTTTTAGAAGAAAATTTAGATGAAAAAAGGCCAAGCCGTGTTTTAAAAAGTATGGACTAGGTAAAGATTAGTTCCTAGTGAAGACGGGAAAAGTTTTGAGGCTATGAAGCAAATAGCGAGAATTATCTTGAAATAATGGTAAGTTGCTGCAGAATGCGTAAGCATTGAAAAGCCTAGGGTGTTGCTTGAAATAATTGTTGGTACACAGCTAGGACCAGTGGTGACTACTAGACATTAGAGGGAAAGTAAGTATTTGCATCTTGTTGGTTGAATTTTTCAGAGGGGGACATAGTCCCAAGTTTTTTGGCCCTTTGTAGTAGCTGTGTAGGGTGTCTGTTTTCCTGTTTTAGTTGAAAGACTAGAGGCCTTATTTGAAAACTAAACTTAGATCATATGATTAAATAAGCTAAATAAAGAGATATGGTACAACTAAAAAGGAAACAACAAATTTAGTAAAGCAACAAACACGATAAATTATGAGGAAAGATGGATAAAGATAAAAATTTCCAAGATAAGATGAAAAAGAAAATCAGCAATAGAGAAAAAACTTCTTATGAGGGTTGTGCTTGGATAGAAAAATAGGGGATCTTTATAGAATAGTTTCATAGAATCCAAGTACGGTTGGAAAAAGGTAATTAAAAGAAAGACAGAAGATGTGAAGTTTTCCACTTTCCACTTTTTTGTAACATAAGAAATCGAATTTAGAAAATTAGATTTTTCTAAAATTCAAAAAATAAAGTTGGTTGCTAGGATTTTGGATGCAAAAATTGGATGAACTATGCTCTTGCTCAATGAGAGTGTGGGAAAATTTGGAAGAAAAAGCATTTTTTTTATTTTCAAAGTATTGTATTCATGTAGAACTGCCAGTATATTTAGGAGGTGAGCATCATATTTTTAAAGAATTTTTGAAAATTTGCATACACATAGGAGGTACCACTTAGGCATACATGTATTATTATGTTGTATCACTATGCAAAAGTGCACAATGTTTGGAAAAATTGGATGCACACATAATGGATGTATATTATGCGAGGGTTAACTGATTTTTACCTTATCAAATTTCAGGGATGAAATTTGATAAGGGTGGGAGAATGTAACGCCTCTTATTTTTAGGATAATAAAAATAAGAATAATTTAATTAAATATTCAGAATTGAGTAAAACAAACTACGACATTGCGTTCATCTCGAAATTCTAGTCAACATAGACACTTGGTTTACGTAAAACAAACATCGTATGAAGAATTATTAAGCTTAGTTGTATACGCGCAAGAGAGTTATATATATACAAAAAAATAAAAATATTTAAAAATAAAAAAAAATCAAAACCAGCGAACGGAAGCCCCTATAGTCGAACCACCTCATTTTAGGGTCGACCCAAGACCCGTTGGGTCGACCTAAGGGTCGACCCAGGCTCTTTGGGGTCGACCCGTTGGTCGACCCCTGGGTCGACACCCGAAGGGATAGGGGTCGACCCCCATACAGATCTGGGCAAAATTCGGTTTTGTGAATGTGGATTCATTTCTTGACCGAATACATTGCTGAGCACCTATTTGTGACAACCCCAATTTCGACAGACCGGATTTTTTTCAAAGTTCCAATCTATCGAAACTCGGATTGGTTTGCTCTGGTATCCTACAGAAAAGACAGAGACATAAAACATGCAGAGCTCAGAAAAATATCTCACAACAAAAAGGATAAAATATAGTATAACCAAAACATAGCCTTACTGCATTATTAATACTGCCTAACCAGTACCCAAAGCTATCGTGTCTCTGCCACAATCTAACCTGCGAGTGTGTCATGAGGAGGGGGTCAAAACACAAGTTCTGGTGACTGGATTTAAACTATACACTTTGGATAATCTTACATATACCGTTTAATCATATTTTCTTATTTATTAGGTTACTTGGGCTAACAGCACTCAAGGCTTACATACACGTCGTACCCATTTACTTCCTAGTGAATTAACCTAATACAACATATGTAGCTATCTCTCAATATCAAGATACACCCCATGGCACTCCACTCACACGATCTCCACTGTATCATCGCAGGAATATAGCAGTCCCTATTCCTACGCCCGAATGTCGTATGGATTTCTGTATATATGTCAACGCAACATCTGCAAAGGACCACTACTTCTATATTACGTAAGTGTTCGGACTACCATCTTTGAACCATTCGATCGAATTAGATTCCATACTCGAATAATGCCCTCTAGTCTTATGATACACCACCCAAAGCGACATAAGTATACCTAGACTTTCCCACGTACGTATCGTCAATCGTTCTCGATGTCTATTGCACATGTTCTCTATATGTGCGCCCGAGTCCCGTGGTAGGGCTAATCAAGAAACACGGAACTCGGTCGGGAGATTTTAGGTATCTGCCGATTGCAGATGCTAAGGTCTGCTTTTACAGTGGCTATGGTCCCACTAGACACCTCCCTCAACTAATGAAAGGCACTCAAGAATACCAAGAATGAGAACTTAACCCCGGCCCCCTATGCCTTTCAAACCTATTGGCCAATCTCACCCATAACTAGATAGTAAAGTATATGATCTTTTGGAGTTCTCCGCCTTTCTACTTTACGTACTGACTGAAGATGGTAGGTAGACGACGAGTTGCTATCACAAGGCACTAACTAGTCTTGCCGAATCACGCTGGTCCATCTTAGTCTTTTTGATTTCCCCTTATTATTGCAATCAAGGCATACTCGTTGGTTCACCTACGCAGACCTAACATCTGTGAGTACAGGCGGATCATCTACCACTCATAGAGGAATACCAAGAGTACCCTACGTCCCCGGAAGCCACGTGCTTCCCCTTCCAATCCTTTGGAGCCTTCAAACAATCAGATGAATTTGCGCTCCCCTCGTGCCTTATAACACCTCGATGATCTACCCTTTTGAGTTATTCACCCTCAACCGTATGGACTGGTCCAAGCGCCTAACTTTAGCATGTTGTTAGACCCTATGTCTAAACATTCTTTTACGCGCTTGTCTCATCTCACCAAGTTTCCAGTTAACATGGTTATTCCAATTCATGTTGAATTCTTATTCAAATTGCCAAGTTTCTCTTGCTTATTAATTTCAGTCATACAACTTAATTCATTTTAGTTTATTAATATGCTGACAACATGTTGTTCTCTAGATTGTGGCCCAAGGTCTGTGATCCACAATCCCTTTTATATTCTTGTTTGATTTCAATAACATGTTTTACTTAATATGTAATTAAGTATATCTAATTCACATGTTTCCAATTAACTTGTCACTTACCATTTTACGATTATATATAACTTATTTCATTTCATAAGTTTTCCTCATCCTCTCTCATTTAATCATAATTCCACTTTACGTCATCAATACGACTTATCGTTGTTTACTTATTAACTTAGTTCTATTAACTAAGGCCCACTAATAAGTTTCTCTACCCATTTATTATAACCTAAGTTATAATTTCCCCTTTTCCCTAGGACAAGTCTAAACATGTTATTCTTACCAACGTGTTTCTGACTCCCATACTACTTAATTTATAATTAAGTACAATATATTTTCCCCCTTTTATTTAATTAGTTTTAGGTTTTCCACTTTTCTGATTAATTAATTTACAATTAAGTGTCACTTAACTTAATTCACCAGTTATCCCATTCCCCTACTAGTTTATTAGAACCTAAGTTATAATATTCACTTGTCCCTAGGACAAGTCTACTTATTTTACAACATTTTCATTAATGTTATTTATTTATAATAGGTTATTATCATTTCCCTTTTAAACCATTTACCATTGTAAACCATTATTCTTTATTCTCTGCAATATATGTTCCTTATTGTATTAAGGAAAACACTTCATGCACCTTATCAGTTTGATAGAAGGAATCAATGATTTATTTTCATAACGTTTCCCCATCTAAATCCATGGTAGAAAGTAATATCTTTACTTTTCTATATTTATTGTGGCTTACTTGCAACAAATTTTTCAGAAATAAGTCATTTAGGGAAATACATCACTTTTCCCTCTTATCACACTAACTCAGTTCATTACATCCCTTCCTTTCTTATTTTTTGAGTTAGACATTTAATTACCATCCTTGCCATTTATTCATACCTTGTTATATACATATATTTATTTATATATAAGCACTAAACCTCTCACATTAAGCCTACACTTGTGGACGCTGGATTTGTCAGGCGGGTCTGAGCAGACTTCTACCACAAGCTGACTTAACCTCGTGTCTTAGCACATGTTGTTAATTCTTGCACCTAGGCCTCTCACATTAGGTTCAACATTAGTGGCTGCTAGATATGCAGGTCGGGTCCGGCCAGACTTCCGCCACTAATGCAACCTAACCTCGTGCCATAAGTGTATTTACAATTTCTAATTGTAATCTTAGGCATATTCATTTTCATTCAATCACTTATGTTCATATCAAATTGCACTTCCAAATTAAAATCTCGAAACATAATGTACATTATGTTAATTACATGTAAATTTTAGACATATTATCCTTTTTACTTTAATATAGTTTACATTAATCTAATTTACATGTCGTCCAATTTTTGCCTATATTTTGTCGCATGTCATTTTCAGTATATGTTTAATTCTACTAGGACATGTAAACATTCAATCAGGTAATTATTTTAACATGTCGTTCAATCAATAATATGTCCCAAGTAAAGCATATAATTACGATCATTGAATTGACTATTCATATCCTAACAAGTTTATTTTCTCCAACATGTAAACATTCAATAACTTAGCCAATTCAACATAGGAATTTCCTGACATGTTCATATCAACATTTCAATTCGTTGCAACAACAATTTATAATTAAACTAGCCATTTCACAATTTATTAAAAAGGGGAATACTAAACGATAGTCATAACATTATCTAAAGGCTATAGCTTCAACCTACTCAGATTTAAGCTTTCCCCAAATTTTGGATCTGATCCATTCTACCATCCATGGTTTTCCTTTTCCCTTTAATTTGATTCACGACCTAACAACCATTGATTTATTATTTCATGAAAAGAGAAGGGAAAGAGAAATTATTTAAATAGATTGGTTCTTAGAGGTTTACCTTGCTTTTATGATTCAATAATCTTTTTTTATTAACGCTGATTCCCTCTTCCAGATCTGAATTCATAATCCTCCTAGGCTAACATTTTAATTTCAGAATAGATTTGAGAAGAGAGAGAAAGAGAGGGAGCTATGGCAGAGCTCCTGAATTATGATGTTTAGAGTTAGGTCTAGGGTCATATTTATAGGTGCTCAAGACCTTATCTTACATGCAGCGCTGAGTCAGCGTTGAACCCAGTTAAGAAAATAGTCCAGGTTCGCAGATGAATCTAGCCAAACCTTATCCTACACACAGTGCTGAGTCAGCATTGGGTCCCGCAAGCTGTTTTGGCGTAGAAATTTGAAATTTGAATTGTTTTGGCGTAGAAATTTGATTTTCGAACTTTTGAATTTTTGTAATTTTTGTAATTTATTTAATTGTTTTATTCATATGAAATATTCTTATATGTATACAATTTCTCTACCGACCATTTTACACGTATATATACGCACAATTTTCGTTTTATTTTCAAAATTCAAACGATGTTGCACCGTTATTTGATTCTTGCCATATTTCATTGACTATAGCTTTATCTTGAATTTTATCTTTTGTATACATATATTTATGCATATATATATATATATATATTCTCATATATATACATATATTTTCTTTATTTCCTTATATATATGTTCTTATCCTTTCAAGTTTTGAGAACCCCTGACCTCTATGTTACAAATCCAATGTCTTAACCAACTAAGCTATGAAGTCTTTTGTTAATAAGTCTTAGAACAATGATAATTATTGTTCTCTCCTTACTTCTCTTTTTCATGTTAGTTACAATACTTAAATTAAACCATTGCATGAATCTTTTTCTTTTAATGTTAATGCATTATGTTTGCAAATCAGTGCATGCAACATATTTACAATGCATGCAACCAATCCTTTCTTTCTTTCAATGCATGCATTACATTTTTTTCATTGCATGTATTTATTACATGCAATCCTTATTTTATTCTTTATTTTACATTTTAATTTTTTTGTATATATATGTATATATATATATATTTATCTTGTGCGTATACAAACATCTAGGCTTAATAACTTCTTCATATGATGTCCGTTTTACGCAAACCAGGTGTCTATCTTGACCAGGATTCCGAGACGGACGCAATGGCACAGTCCGTTTTACTTAATTATCAATATTTAATTAAGTTATTCTTATTTTATTATCTTAAAAATACGGGGTGTTACATCTATTCAGAAAATTAAGATTATTAATTTAGGAAAAATTCTGGATCCGGATCTGAAGGAAAGGAACGTATGTTTGTAAATGGGTGTTCAGATCTCTTATCGTAGAAAGGTAATTATCTAGATCCAATCTATTCAAATTCCTTCCACTTTCTTTCCTTTCTCTTTTAATGAAAATAATCAAACCATGGTCGTTGGGTTTTGAATTCGATAGGAACAACCATGGCTGCTAAAACTGGATCAGATTCTGAATTGGGAAAGCGTTCGAGGTGAGTGTGTTCAAGCTATAGAATTTTAGATAAATAATATGTTATCGTTTACCATTCCCCATTTTGTATAATTGAATTTGCCAGAATAATTAAGAATTATTGTTATAACAAGTCGAGATGTTAATATGAATAATTCATATGTTGGATGAGTTAAAGTGTGGGAATGATTACATGTTGAAAACAAACTTGTTAGAAAATGGGTAATGACTACTGTTGTTATAATCGCATGATTCACTTGTGGTATAAATTGAGTAAATGACATGTTTAACTTGTTTGATTTGAACAATTACCCAATTAAATGTTTACATACCAAAATAGAATTAAACACATGTTAAAAGGACGTGCGACAAAATAGAGGCATAATTTGATGACATGTAAATTAGATTACAGTAAACATATGAAAAGGATATTATGCCTAAAATTTACATGAAATAGGAATAATTGTTAAAGAACGAACATGCCTAGATTCATAGTAATTCGACATTGTAATGCTCTTAGACACGAGGTTAGATTGCACTTGTGATAGAAGTCTGCCTAGAACCATCGGACATAACCATAATTCACAAGTGGTAAGTCTAATGTGAGGGGTCTAAGTGCGTAAATAAAACATGTAATGGAGCTAAGACACAAGGTTAAGTCAACTTGTGGTAGAAGTCTGCCCAGACCCGCCCGCCAAATCCATCATCCACAACTGTAGGCTTAATGTGAGAGGTCCATTGCATATATATATATGTATATAACAAGATACGAATAAATGGCAATGATGGTAATTAAATGTCTAACTCAGAAAATTAGAAAGGAAGGGATGTAATGGGCTGAGTTAGTGTGATGCGAAGGAGAAGTGATGTATTTCCCTAAATGACCTATTTCTGAGAACGTGGTTGCAAGTAAGCCACAATGAATAAAGTAATAAAAAGGAAATAAATTACTTACCACCACGAATTTAGATGGGAATACGTTATGAAAATAAATCATTGATTCCTTCTATAAATCAAATTGATAAGGTGCACGAAGTTTTACCTTAATAAAATAAGGAATATATATTACAGTGAAAGAAGAATAATGGGTTACAACAGTAAATGGTTTGAACGGGGAATGATAATAACCTCTTTAATGAAAATGTTGTATATTAGGTAGGCTTGTCCTAGGGAGCAGTGAGGATTATAACTTAGGTTATAACAAACTAGTAAGTTAATGAGATAACTGGTGAAATGAGATAAGTGGCACTTAATTGTAAATTAAGTAATCAGTAACGGGGAAACCTGAAACCGGTTGTTTGTAATAAGTAGAGAAAAAGGGGCAAAGTTTATGAAATGTAAGAAGTTGTACTTAATTATAAATTAAGTAATGGAAGTCTAAAATAAGCTGATAAGAATAACGTGTTAAGGCTTGTCCTAGGGACTAGAGGAAATTATAACATAGGTTATAATAAATGGAAAAGAGACTTATCATTGAACCTTAGTTAAGAGAACTAAGTTAATAAGTAAACAACGATAAGTTGTAGTGACAATGTAAGATGAAATTATGATTAAATAGGAAAGAGTGAGGCAAACTTATGAAATGAAATAAGTTATATTTATTCATAAATGACAATTGACATGTTAGATAGAAAACATGTAAATTGAGATATACTTAATTACGCATTAAGTAGAACATGTTATTGTAACCCTGAAATCAAACAAGAATGTAAAGGGATTGTGGATTACAGACCTTGGATCACAATCTAGAGAATAAAATGTTGTTGACTTATTAATAAACATAAAAGGTTAAGTTATATGATTGAAATTAATAAGCAAGGGGTCCATTCCTTAGAGAAATAAGGGGCTAGAAAGAACTTGGTAGCTTGAATAAAAAGTTAAGATGATAACCAAGTTAAATGGAAACCTGATGAGGTAAAGTAAGCGCATAAAATAATGTTTAGACATAGGGTCTAATAAGATATTAAAGTAAGGCGCTTGGACCAGTCCACACGTTTGAGGGTGAATAACCCAACGGGGTAGATCATTTGGTGTCATAAGGCATGAGGGGGGTGCACGTTCGTCTGATTATTCGGTGGGTTCTGAAGGACTGGAAGGGGAAGAACGCGGCTTCCTAAGGTACATTAGGTGCTCCTGGTATTCCTCTGTGTGGTGGAATATGTTTAGGCCGTGCTATAAGAGGTTGGGTCTGTGCGTAACTATCAGGTGGGTGGGCCTTGACTACAAAAGTAGCTCTGCAGTCAGAAATGCTGTGACGAGGTGATGCTAGGGTGATTCGGTGGTCACCTCAATGGGGAGGCAGAGAGTCGCGAGCGATTAACAAGTATAGTAGATCGTCGGATGCCCGTCATCGGTAGCCGGTGGGATGCGAAAAGACTAGAGCTAAACCTAATAGACCATTCACCTTTCACTATCGAGGTATGGTTGTTGAGGGAAGACGCCAAATGGATGTTTAGATTAATTTTTTAAGGCCAGTGTTTTTACTTGTTGAGGGAGGGGCCGAGGTGGGGCCATAGCCCCCGTGAAAATAGACCCTAGGAATATCTGTATATAGAGGCTCTTAAAGACGGGCCTGTACAGATATGGAAAAGCCTCCGATCGAATTCCATTCTTGTATCGCCCTACCAGGTAACTCAGTGCATATTAGAGGACGTGCGGTTAAGGCATCGGGCTACAATTGATGATACGTATGTGGGACAGTCTAGATACATGCATGTCGGCTCTGGGTGGTGTATCGTAGTCTTAAGGTCATTACTCCGGTATGAATTCTGATTCGATTGACGATGGTTGTCCGTACACTTACGTATGGTCGCAACAACAGATATATGCAGAACGTAACATTGTTAAGTAGAGATCTGTATGCCAGTCCGGCGTAGGATGAGGGACTGCGTTCACTTATGTAGCATTACATTGGAGACCGTGCGAGTGGGGTACCATGGGGTGTACCTCAGTATTGAGCGGTAGCTGCATATATATTGTATTAGGTTAATCCACTGGGAAGTAAATGGGTACGACGTGTGTGTAAGCCTAGAGTGATGTTAACCCAAGTAACCTAATAAATAAGAAAATATGATTGAACGATATATGTAGGATTATCCAAAGTGTATAACTTAAATCAGGTCACCAGAACTTGTGTTTGTGACCCCCTCCTCATAACATACTCGCAGGTTAGATTTGTAGCAGAGACATGAGACATTATAGCTTTGGATACTGGTTAGACAACATTATTAATACGGTAAGGCTATACTTCGATTATATTTTATTTTATCCATTCCTTTGTGAGATATTTTCTGATCTCTGACATATTTTATGTAACAACCCGCATTCTACGCATCGAAGGATCGTAGAATATTTATTTCTTTCCCATATGAAGTTGTATGGTCATGTAACTTTGGGAAACAACCATTAGACTCATTTCCCATGTTCATGATTTTTGTCGATTTTTAAATGACCGTTTTGCCCCTATCTGATCTTGTTTTGGCCATAACTTTTGATTGGAAAGGAATTTTGATCTGAAATCACTTCCATTAGACTCGTTTGATGGTTTACCTTTCCGTAGAGTGGTCATAATAGCCAAACGGACTTACCGTTTGGGAGATATGGCTGAAATAAGGTTTGGAAGGTGAAAAACTACTTAACCGGGCCAAATAGGGTGATTAGTGAATAGGTCCGTAACCCATTTCGGGATTAGGGTTATGGGGAGGCTGAAATGAGTTAGAGAATCATTCCATTTTAGTTTTCTAGCCTCCACTTATCTCCATGAAACCCTAAAAATGGCCTCCAACCTCTAAATCACCCCCAAATCATCTTTTAACCAAGGATTAAGCTTAGCAACATCAAATCAAGGGAGATCTACACTAAATCAACATTGGAGCTACTGTTTAGCATTGTGATTCGCATCAAATCAGAGATTTATTTCAGATCTTAGTTTATTTGTGGCTAAGGTGAGCGATTTGCATAGTTTCTCACTAATTATGGCTAATTAAGGGTAATTAGTGTTAATTAGCGAATTTAAACATGATAAAATTCCGGAAAAATATTTATAAAATCCGAAATGATTTTCTAGACCTCTGATATGAATTTGGGTTAATTTGGTTAAGTTTTGCTAATCACATCATTAGTTTCACCTAAACATGCTTAAGGGGAAATATAGGGTTTTGGGTATGTTTGATCCATATTAACCTATCATATTGATGTTTTGATGTTGTGGTTGATTCTCTATGTTTCTATGACTGTATGGTATGCTTTGTGACTGATTAGAAGTGTTAGATTGGTCGAAAACGCCGTCGAGATGCGAAAATAGCTTGCTGAAATGGTGTAGGTTTGGGGTCGAGATAACCGACCAGGGGAGGGGGGTTGACCGACCCGAGTTCCTGGACCGACTAGAAATGGTGAAGGAGGACCGACCGACCCTGACATCGAACGACCGACCAGAAATGGTGAAGGAGGACCGACCGACCCTGACATCGAACGACCGACCAGAAATAGTGAAGGAGGACCGACCGACCCAGACATCGAACGACCGACCAGAAATAGTGAAGGAGGAACGACCGACCCTGGCAACGACCGACCAGGATTGGTAAAGTGTTCGACCGACCAGGGGGGCAATACCGACCAACCAGGGACGATGAAAACCGACCAGGATGAAAGGTGCTTGACCGACCGACCCGAACAGGAGAGAAGACCACTAACCCGAGATGCAAAGGTAGTCCAAGTTGGAAGTTATGACTCAGGATCCAGATGGGGACCAACGAGTTGACTTCATGAGTTGGACTTTGCTGCGGGACATGTGCTAAGGAGTAGTCGACGTTCATAACTTCGATTCACCACTGAAAATGGATGATGGGCTACTTATCAGTGCAGTAGAGTCACTATGACTCGAGGGGCAAAGTGATGGTAGCAAGACTACGTTATCAGTGCAGTAGAGTCATTATGACTCGAGGGGCAAGGTGATGCGTAGTATGACTATGAGCCAGTGCAGTGGGGTCATTGTAACTCCATGGGGCAGAGTGGACATAGTAAGGATTAGTAAGGCTATGAGCCAGTGCAGTGGGGACCTTGTGACTCCATGGGGCAAAGTGGACATAGCGAAGGATTTGTGGCTACGTTATCAGTGCAGTGAAGCCATTTATGACTTCATGGGGCAAAGTGATCGTAGCAAGGTACGTTGGGTGATCGAAGTGGTGAATATCGTATGCTTTACGCACTGAGTGAGAGATGTGAGGATGGTTGCTATGTTTGATTGTTTGCCATCACTATGACATGCACACCCCCCACCTCCGTATCTTTACACCATTTGATATGGCACCTTAGAGTGTTGTACAGTATGTAGTGCTAACTCTTTGGCTGCAGGTCTAGGTTCAGGTATGTTTTAGTCTACCTGTTATTGTTCTGTTTAGATGCTTATCGCTCATACCAGGCTTTATGTATGACCCAGAGTTTTATGTCTCCTCTTATTACTCTAGGTGCTCACACGAGCAGACTAGAGACAGGTTAGCTGGTGATGCGCGAGTAGCTGATTTGGAGGCGGGCAGGAGGCTTCCACGTATGGTATATAGATATTCACCCTGTGTCATTGGTGGTCGCTACTTGGGCATTAGTAGTGTACCTCCTTTATCTTGCTTTTGCTTTTGAGACAGTTTGAAAAGTTGTAATAATGTTTAACCTTGGATCATAAGCTGTACTTACATTTTCCGCTGCTATGTTAGTTGCTTCAGCTTATGCACTGTCTCACCTGTTTTATGTCAAGTATGTTATTATTATATTTTATTCTATGCACTGTGAGACATTCTACAGGTTATTTGTTAGTTCATTTCCTTCTTCCCTTCCCTTCTGACGACTCGTTCCGTGCTAACTGGACATGTGTACAACGCACCTTTGGAGTAAATGTCAGTTGGTGCGGGGCGGGCGTTCACACTTGGTATCAGAGCTCTAGGTTGCGTAGTTAACCAAGGGAAAGACACTAGGGAGAGATAGTACGTACATGAGAGTGCGTATTTGTGATTACTTTGGTTTTCAAAAGCTATATGTATATACTATTAGAAGTATAAGAATGAAGTCGTACTGCACTAGCACCACTATGGGGTCATTAATCGTTTCCCTTTTTCAGATTGACGATGAGCCGATATGCTAGAGGTGCTGGTAGAGGAGCTAATAATGGGAATGATGCTAACATGAGGGCGATGTTTACTGACCTCATGAGAGACATGCTTAGAGAAGGGCAAGGGGCAATTCCCAATCCCGGAATTGGTGTTGGCCCAGTAGGCAGGCGCCTAGGGTCGATTTTGCCAAGTTGTGCAAGGATTACACTAACCTTGGTGGGAAGCCGTTCCACGGGACGGAGTCGGCCACAGATGTTCAGGACTGGATGGATAGCTGTGATCGTATCTTCGATGACTTGGGTCTTGAGGACGCGATGAAGAGAAGGCTAGCGTCTCGTCAGGTGCAAGGGCGAGCGATGAATTGGTGGAATGCCATTAGAACAGCTACTCTAGAAGATCAGGTTACTTGGGATCAGTTCAAGGCTCGCTTTAGCGAGAAGTTTATTCCAGCCGCCCAGAAGTCAGTGTTGTTTAAGAGATTCTTGGAACACATGCAGAGTGGTAGGGCAGTCTCTGACTATATTGCTGAGTTCGACACCTTGTCAAAGTATGGACCATCTCTTATCGATACTCCTGAGAAGAAGAATGAGAAGTTCATTACTGGTTTGGATGGATACTTGGGGGAAAGGCTTATCAACCACATTGATGAGACTTTTGAATCGATTGTGGGGAAAGCTTTGAGATCAGAGATTCTTTACCCTAAGTCAAAGACTGAGGCTGCATCTGCAGAAGGGCCAAAGCCGCAAGCGGGCGGTGGAGGCAAGAATAACTCTCAGAATAAGAGGAAGCAAGACCAATCTAAGGGTAGCCAGAAAAAGAACAAGAAGGATGTTGAGTGCTTCAGCTGTGGTAAGAAGGGCCATTATGCTAAAGAATGGCGGGCCAAGCCAGCGGAAAGGAAGTGCTACAACTGTGGTCAAGTGGGACATCATAAGGATAAGTGTCCGCAACCTCTTAAGGAGAAGCAGATTGTGAAAGCATATGCTATTGATGCTGTTCCTTCTTCGTCGAATGCCCCAACTGCGGCGGAGAAAGGAAAGAATGTTGTTATTCAAGGTATGCTTTCTATTTATGATGTACCAGTTCGAGTTTTGTTTGATACTGGGGCTTCCCGTTCCTTCATATTTAGTGACCTGGTAGATAGGTTGGGACTGGAACCCGAGATAGTCTGACCATTGGTTGTGACGAACCCGATTGGTGGTTCGACTAGCCTTAGTATGTTTTGCAGAAATTTGGTCTTATCGAGTCATGGATGTATGTGTGTTTGTGATTGCTTTGTTTTGGGCTTTACTGGGTATGGCATTATATTGGGAGTCGATTGGCTCCAAAGATACGGGGTGGTGGTAGACTGTGAGGGCTTTTTGGTGACAGTTAGGGCGGATGATGGGCGGAGGGTGGTGTTTGGTAGTCTACCTAGTGATGGGGTAATGACTAGTTTTATAAATTCCCTCGACGTCCCGTAGGATGAGCTGTCAGATGTGCCCGTGGTTGGCCAGTATCCCGACGTCTTCGAGGAGGTGACCGGGCTTCCACCACACCGAGAGATTGAGTTCCGTATTGATTTAGTGAAAGATGCCAGACCTATAGTGATGCCACTTCGTCGTATGGCACCAAGGGAGCAGCGAGAGCTCGGGGTGCAAGTCAGCAATCTTTTGAAGAAGGGATTTATTAGAAGAAGTGTCTCCGAGTGGGGAGTACCAGTTGTGTTTGCCACTAAGGCAGATGGTTCCCTACGTTTGTGTGTGGAATATCGCGAGTTGAATAAGGTAACAAGGAAGAATAAGTATCATCTACCACGGATAGATGATATGTTTGATCAACTGGAAGGAGCAAGAGTGTTCTCCCAGTTGGACCTCGCGACAGGATTTCATCAGCTCCAAGTAGCGGATGAGAGTGTTCCGAAAACGACATTTAGGATGCCGTCTGGATTTTATGAGTGGTTGGTCATGCCATTTGGGTTGACCAATGCACCAAACTACTTTGTGGATCTTATGAATCGAGTATTCAGAGATCAGTTGAATAAGTTTGTTCTTGTGTTCGTAGATGATATCCTTGTTTACTCAAGGACGAAGGAGGAACACAAGGGACACTTGAGGATAGTGATGGAGGTGTTGAGGAAACACCAATTGAAAGCGAAATTATCTAAGTGTCACTTTTGGAGAAGGGAAGTGAGATTCTTGGGTCATGTTTTTTCAGAGAGTGGTATTGCCGTGGACCCTACGAAGGTGGCTACGGTACAGGATCGGCCTACGCCAAAGAATGCAATAGATGTAAGAAGTTTCTTGGGGTTAGCTGGATATTATCGTAAGTTTATCCAGGACTTCTCCAAGATAGCAGCACCGTTGACTCAGTTGACTAAGAAGAATAGTCCTTCGTCTGGGACGGAGTGTGTGAGAATGCATTCAAGAGTCTAAAGGAAAAGTTGACGCGTGCGCCAGTGCTAATCATTCCTAAATGGAATGAAGAAATGACGGTATACACTGATGCTTGTGTTACCGGACTAGGTGCGGTATTGATGCAAGGAGGTAGGGTTGTAGCTTATGCTAGTCGGCAGCTGAAGCCGCATGAAAAGAAGTATCCTACCCATGATTTGGAATTAGCAGCGATCGTGTTTGCGCTGAAGATGTGGAGACACTATCTCTTGGGAGAAAGATTTGAGTTGTTTACCGATCATAAATCGTTAAAGTATCTCTTCTCTCAGAAAGATCTGAATCTCCGTCAGCAGAGATGGTTAGAGTTCTTGGCTTCGTATGATTTCGATATTGCATACACGCCTGGGAAAGGTAATGCGGGAGCCGATGCCTTGAGTAGGAGACATGCCAGTTTAGGGGCAATGTTTCTTGAATGGAAGCAACTGGAGTATATCGCGGGGTTTGATTCCAGACCAAAGTGCGAATTGGATCCAGTCATGCTAGCTAGTTTGGCGATCAGACCCACTTTGATGGAGCGGATTGGTTCCAGCCAGAGGGGCGATCCTGATCTATTGGAAATCATCTCCAAGTTAGAGATGAACATCGACGGTGAGGAGATGAATGTGTATGGGCTTGATCGAGATGGATGGCTTCGAAAGAATGGAAGACTAGTCGTACCCAACGTGAATGGTTTGAGTGATGAAGTGCTTAGAGAATGTCATCAATCAAGACTAACTAACATCCCGGTGGTAACAAGATGTATTGATACATGAAGCAGACTTACTACTGGGAAGGGATGAAAAGAGACGTTGGGAAGTTTATATCCAAATGCATAAATTGCCAGCTAGTTAAAGCCGAGCAAAAGAAGCCTAGTGGGTTGTTGCAACCATTAGAAATTCCCGAATGGAAATGGGAGCAAGTCTCGATGGATTTCATCGATGGTTTACCAAGGACTAGATCGGGACATGATAGCATTTGGGTAATTGTGGATCAATTGACTAAGAGTGCAAGATTTATACCAGTCAAATCGACCAGAACGGCAGCTAAGTTAGCAGAATTGTATATGAAGTGTGTAGTGAGATTTCATGGAGTACCTAAAAGCATTGTGAGTGACCGAGACCCGTTGTTCACTAGTGGGTTTTGGAAGATATTACAGGTGGCTCTAGGGTCATAATTACATCTCAGTACCGCATATCATCCTCAGACCGACGGTCAGATGGAGAGGGTGAATAGTATATTGGAAGATCTCTTGAGAGCTTGTATATTGGATTTTGGTGGATCATGGGATGACCATTTGCATATAGTAGAGTTTGCATATAATAATAGCTACCAATCCAGTATCGGTATAGCTCCATATGAAGCTTTGTACGGAAGACCGTGCAACTCACCATCATGTTGGATAGAGACTGGCGAGAAGTTTATGCTTGGACTAGATGTGGTGAGGGAAACTTCAGATAAGATTAAGATCATTCAACAACGAATGAAGGCTGCCTAAGATAGGCAGAAAAGTTATGCTGATAAGAGGAGAAGAGACTTAAAATTCTCCGTTGGTGACTTGGTGTTTGTCAAGAGTTCTCCGTTGAAGAACGTGATACGATTTGGCAGGAGAGGCAAATTGGCACCAAGATTTGTTAGCCCATTCCCTGTTCTTGAACTAGTCGGGAATTTGGCATATAGAGTTGACTTACCAGAGAAGATGGCGGGAGTTCACAACGTATTTCATGTTTCCCAACTAAGGAAATTCGTTCACGACCCAGATATGACTATTTCACCTGATCAGTTAGAGGACTTCGAAGTAGAACCTGAGGCGGTTGGGAACCGCAAGCCGATCCGTATTGTCGAGCACGATACGAAGCAACTTCGAAGGAAGGCGGTGAGGCTAGTCAAGGTTCAGTGGGGCGAGGACGAGAATGACTGCACTTGGGAGACAGAGGAGAGCATTAGGAAGACGTATCCAGAACTCTTTGCTTGGTAAGATTTACTTTGTAATTTAGTTATTCCGCTTGCTAGGATAGACTTGTTTTGCCTGTTTTGCATGTTTGATTGTTATTTTATGGTTGATACGCATGCGGGACCCTTTGTATGTTTTGGTTAGGGAATTTCGGGGGCGAAATTTCTTAAGGAGGGGAGAATATAACAACCCGCATTCTACACATCAGAGGATCGTAGAATATTTATTTATTTCCCATATGAAGTTGTATGGTCATGTAACTTTGGGAAACAACCATTAGACTCATTTCCCATGTTCATGATTTTTGTCGATTTTTAAATGACCGTTTTGCCCCTAGCTGATCTTGTTTTGGCCATAACTTTTGATTGGAAAGGAATTTTGATTTGAAACCACTTCCATTAGACTCGTTTGATGGTTTACCTTTCCGTAGAGTGGTCATAATAGCCAAACGGACTTACCGTTTGGGAGATATGGCTGAAATAAGGTTTGGAAGGAGAAAAACTGCTTAACCGGGCCAAATAGGGTGATTAGTGAATAGGCCCATAACCCATTTCGGGATTAGGGTTATGGGGAGGCTGAAATAAGTTAGAGAGTCATTCCATTTCAGTTTTCTAGCCCCCACTTATCTCCAAGAAACCCTAAAAATGGCCTCCAACCTCTAAATCACCCCCAAATCATCTTTTAATCAAGGATTAAGCTTAGCAACATCAAATCAAGGGAGATCTACACTAAATCAACATTGGAGTTGCTGTTTAGCATTGGGATTCGCATCAAATCAGAGATTTATTTCAGATCTTAGTTTATTTGTGGCTAAGGTGAGTGATTTGCATAGTTCCTCACTAATTATGGCTAATTAGTGTTAATTAGCGAATTTAAACATGATAAAATTCCGGAAAAATATTTATAAAATCCGAAATGTTGTTTTAGATCTCTGATATGAATTTGGGTTAATTTGGTTAAGTTTTGCTAATCACATCATTAGTTTCACCTAAACATGCTTAAGGGGAAATATAGGGTTTGGGGTATGTTTGATCCATATTAACCTATCATATTGATGTTTTGATGTTGTGGTTGATTCTCTATGTTTCTATGACTGTATGGTATGCTTTGTGACTGATTAGAAGTGTTAGTTTGGTCGAAAACGCCGTCGAGAGGCGAAAATAGCTTGTTGAAATGGTGCAGGTTTGGGGTCGAGATAACCGACTAGGAGGGGTTTTTGACCGACCCGAGTTCCTGGACCGACCAGAAATGGTGAAGGAGGACCGACCGACCCTGACATTGAACGACCGACCAGAAATGGTGAAGGAGGACCGACCGACCCTGACATCGAACGACTGACCAGAAATAGTGAAGGAGGACCAACCGACCCGGACATCGAACGACCGACCAGAAATAGTGAAGGAGGACCGACCGACCCTGGCAACGACTGACCAGGATTGGTAAAGTGTTCGACCGACCAGGGGGAGCAATACCGACCGACCAGGGACGATGAAAACCGACTAGGGATGATGAAAACCGACCAGGATGAAAGGTGCTTGACCGACCGACCCGAACAGGAGAGAAGACCAATAACCCGAGATGCAAAGGTAGTCCAAGTTGGAAGTTATGACTCTGGATCCAGATGGGGACCAACGAGTTGACTTCATGAGTCAGACTTTGCTGCGGGACATGTGCTAAGGAGTTGCCTACGTTCATAACTTCGATTCACCACTGAAAATGGATGATGGGCTACTTATCAGTGCAGTAGAGTCACTATGACTCGAGGGGGCAAAGTGATGGAAGCAAGACTACGTTATCAGTGCAGTAGAGTCTTATGACTCGAGGGGCAAGGTGATGCGTAGTAAGACTATGAGTCAGTGCAATGGGGTCATTGTGACTCCATGGGGCAGAGTGGACATAGTAAGGATTAGTAAGGCTATGAGCCAGTGCAGTGGGGTCCTTGTGACTCCATGGGGCAAAGTAGACATAGCGAAGGATTTGTGGCTACGTTATCAGTGCAGTGAAGCCATTTACGACTTCATGGGGCAAAGTGATCGTAGCAAGGTACGTTGGGTGATCGAAGTGGTGAATATCGTATGCTTTACGCACTGAGTGAGAGATGGGAGGATGGTTGCTATGTTTGATTGTTTGCCATCTCTGTGACATGCACACCCCCACCTCCGTATCTTTACACCGTTTGATATGGCACCTTAGAGTATTGTACAGTATGTAGTGCTAACTCTTTGGGTGCAGGTCCAGGTTCAGGTATGTTTTAGTCTACCTGTTATTGTTCTGTTTAGATGCTTATCGCTCATACCAGGCTTTATGTATGACCCAGAGTTTTATGTCTCCTCTTATTACTCTGGGTGCTCACACGAGCAGACTAGAGACAGGTTAGCTGGTGATGCGCGAGTAGCTGATTTGAAGGCGGGCAGGAGGCTTCCACGTATTATATATATAGATATTCTCCCTGTGTCGTTGGTGGTCGCTACTTGGGCATTAGTAGTGTACCTCCTTTATCTTGCTTTTGCTTTTGAGACAATTTGAAAAGTTGTAATAATGTTTAACTTTGGATCATAAGCTGTACTTACATTTTCTGCTGCTATGTTAGTTGCTTCAGCTTATGCACTGTCTCACCTGTTTTATGTCAAGTATGTTATTATTATATTTTATTCTATGCGCTGTGAGACATTCTACAGGTTCTTTGTTAGTTCATTTCCTTCTTCGCTTTCCTTCTGACGACTCGTTTCGTGCTAACTGGACATGTGTACAGCGCACCTTTGGAGTAAATGTCAGTTGGTGCGGGGCGGGCGTTCACATTTTATGTCTCTGTCTTTTTCTGTAGGATACCAGAGCAAACCAATAGGTGTTTCGATAGATTGGAATTCTAAACATAAAAATCGGTCTATCGAAATTCAGGTTGTTACAATTCTGAGGATCAACTCATGCTCCTCATGCCAATACAAGGCCGGATTACCTCTATAACTAGGTAACTTAGAGTACGCCTGAGTATGTCATCTCCCGGTCGTTACCGACCTTTCCGAGCGTGCGCCAACAACAACCACAAAAGTAGATGCTTTTACCACATAGGTTAATACCTGGCTTCATAACATAGTACACCTTTTATCTAGATAGAGACAACACCCCATAACCTTGCCGCATTTCGTCCTATTTTGGAAATTTACCGAGGTGTGAGACTTGCCGAGGTCGGGATATACACAAAGCTACACTTAAATAAGCCATGCTTTGATTATCCATAGCTCATCACATATCTTAAGTATGCTGCATTGTTCATTCACAACGCATCACTGATTTCAATCAATATATAACATCTAAGCTCATACGTCTTAGAGAAGGGTTTTAAGCAAGAGAATAAATTCTCTGCCACCAAACAGATATATATAACAGAGATCAATGCTATACAGTCAATTACAATGTTAGACACATAATCCATACAAGTTCGTTCTAGGTCTGAACGAAACCACAAATCTGGAATTCCTTCACATACATTTGGTCTTCTTGCCACTTAGCTAATATAAAATCCATCTGTAAATGGGAGCAACCCATTTGAGACATTCAACAAATCGTCCTCATGATATGAAGGGTCCCGGTCGTCAATACCGTCTTCAATTTCTCCACAACATCGTATCATTAATTGAAATGGTTTTTGGACATACAATCGATCCCTGTCTTTCCAAATAATAAGCGTAATTAAAAAAACTCAATTATAGAACACACAGGCTTTCAACCAAATATCCTTTCATCTTGGATTTTGTCGAATTAAACTTCTTTAAACCCATCCCCGGATTATTACAAAATCCATATTTTAAATTTTCTCTTTTAAAACACATCCCTTAAATCAAAGATAATTCACCCTCAAAGCCTGAATTAATTTTCCGTTTGATAACTCATTACCAAAAATCCAGTTTCCGTTGAAAATCCTTAAATCATATTTCAACCATAGTTCCAAATAAATCGGTTTCCCAACATTCAATTCTTTAATCTTAACTAAAAGACTACACTTTCTTCCAAATTCCTTACCTTTAATTTCATCAAATCAAAGATTTGATTAATTCCTCAAATTACGATATGAATTTCCATAACTCAATCTCATTGGGTTCAAGAATGATATTATTGAAGATACGATTCACGACAAAACCCAAATTAATTAATATTGAACACAAGGTACACATAAATTGTATCTACTTATATTCGTTATCGATTCTCATAATCAACGAACACTACAAGTGGAATAATTATATAATAATAATATCTTCCAAATTCCTCAAATAGTATATGTTTAGACCATAAAATTTCATATTAAATATCCGAAGATTATATCCAACCAACTTATCTCAATCAGATTGAGAAACCCGTATCTTAATTAAAAGATTTATCCCACTATTTGACATTAGATATTGATAGAAATACCATCAACTTATCCTCAATATTAATCTCTATATCAAACTCACACTATAAGCGGAATAACAGTGAACTACCTTTTAAATTCCTCAAATAGTAAGAGTCATCATCCACCGAATTAATATCAAACATCCGAATATTTATCTCCAACCATATCCAACTATTTAAAATTGAAAACACGTTTTAATATCAATTTAAATTCCATATAAAATATTTCCAATACTTTTAAACCTTTGAAAACATTCCAAAAATCATTACTTATAGTTCAGAAAATAGTTTACTATTTAAAACTTTAAAATAGATTCTTTTCGAAGAAAGCGTTAAAATAGTGTTTCAAAAGTGTTACAAAAGCATTATAAAACAGTTATCTTAACTACATTGATCAAAATATCGTTTATCTTCGCCAGAACTTAAACTGTACAATTCAAAACTCTTTTACATAATTTTATAATGATTTTACAAAAAAATTCCATATTTTTTAAACTTTTGAAACAGTTGTTTATAGTTATGGTCGACAACCGCTCTTACAGTGACCTTTTGCAAAACGGTTTTAAACATGATTTGAAAAATATAACTTGAAATTAAAATCTTCTTTATTCATTTGAGAGCTTTTATTAATGGAAATCAGACGTTTTTCGTTTCATGGAATTCTGATTTGAATTGCAAAAGTTACAAGCATTTAGAGTTTGTAACTAAAATACGCGAGTTTGCCATTGTGTAACAAGCTCTATTTTGACCGAAATAGAAATCATTCTTTAATACTTCAAAATACCTTAGAAAACCATAAATACTTATATAAACGTTTTAAAATCATTTAAAGTAATTTACATTGACCTTCCAAATCATTTCGGGTTCCAAATTCAACTTTTATTTTCCAGTTAATTATCAAATTCCAATTCAGTTCTAAATTCAAATAAGTTCAAATTAACCTTCTCATTCGTTGGATCAGCTAGGGAGAGAAGGAAACTACATTTCCAAACCCAAGCCTAGACACTATCCTCTCTGTCATCCTAGAATGTTCCGATATTTATTTATTCATTTAAAGAAACTTTATCAATACATATGAGTTTATACATAGTGTTATTCCTAACCATTATCCTTCGATTTAAATAATAATGTTGTTTTCAATTACGAAGGAGATTTGTCGATCACGAATGTGATACCATAATTGTTGTGTCATAGTGTGTGCGAAACAACTTCAACAACCATTATAAACATCCATAGCACCCATCATCAACACAATTTAATAAATCATGTGTATAAGCATTATAACACTAACGCTTAATAGTGTGCGTTCTAAACTACGCATCCATCATCACAACAAACATCAACCATCATTAACCATTAATAATCCATCACTATATTTAAATTAGTCTAACTACAAATTAAATGAATAAATTATGGTTAAAGAGTTCTCACCGAACAACTTTCCAATATTCATGGTAGGCGTGCCTAGTTGAGCGAACCATCAGACAGTATTTTAACACACCGTCTTCTTCACCAAAATATATATTATATAGTATATACCAATATTTCTCTCTATATATTATAAGCGGAGAAGGAGGATGGAGACGAACTTCGGCAAGGTGGTGGTGAAAAAGAAGAAGAATTATGCCATGGAAACCATGGCCATAAGCTTTAAGAAGAAGACGAAAAAGGAGAAATGGAATGGTAAAAAAGTGGAGTAAAGGCCTCCTTATATAGGAATGGAGAGTTCAGTAGGTGATGACACCTAAGGGGGCAAGTGGAAGGCATGCATGAAAGGAAGCATGGAAAAATACAAGTGTCCTTACACTTGTCTTAAGGAGGGAAAGTGATCTTTTGGTATCATTTCCTTTAAAATGCTATGAAAACTAAGGATAACACTTAGTTCTAATGCTACTAATTCTTGTTATAGTTTGACCAATCCGACCGAACGACAAATAATATCAATAAATCAAAACTTACTAATAATCATTCTCATTTATACTTCAAATAAAATCTATCATTTAACTTATCAAAATTATTAAATATTCTTAGCCATATATATTTATGTCGAACTCAAATTTAAATTCAAATTGAGTAATGAAGATTCCAATTTTAAATTTTTTAAAATTTTTGGATCGTTACATTCACCCCCCTTTAAAACTTTTCTCCTCCTAAAGGAAAAGGAATTGTAACTACTCAATCGACATCTTGTAGATTTTCAAATTCTAGATTAAAATTCTTTATACCAAGACTCCCATTTCTCATAATGGATATATCGAGTAGAATATTCTAATGGACAACCATATCTATCATGGCCTCCAACGATAACTTCCAATTGCCAGTTATATTCAATTCATTGTTTAGTAGACCAATACTTAAACATTTACTGCCTTCCAAAAAATTCGGAGGTATAAATTATTCTCTTTGATCTTATCTTGCAAATACAATGGTTATGGGACTTATTCCCTTTCAGTTCCCCAAACTTACTATTATTCTTTATATGTATAACTCGATCCTCAAAACTCAACTCATCTAAACATTTCAGTTGAGGTAATTTCTTCTTACTATACCCACTTGCCAAATATACTTTAATCAAATTGTGAAATTTAATTCATAAGATATTCATGCTTACTTAAATAATTCCTCGTGTTGCCACAATATACTTTAGAACTTATCACCTGTCCAAAATTGCCAATAGTTCCATATTTTAATTCCTTATATTATTTAAGTTTGGCTATCCTTATTAGTTTCCGAATTCAAAGTTACAAAACTTATTTCCTTCAAGCTTTAGAGAAACAGCTTTAACCAATGTAGGCCTTAAACCAAAATATCGTAAAATATCTTATCGTCATATCGAATTCTCAAGATATTTGCATTTAAAATTTAATTAGTTAGGGAGGACTAATTATAAAATATCCTGATTAACTAATTCCAAATTAGCCTTTAAATCATTTCCCAAACTACTTTTTCTATATTTGGATTTCTTATGTTAATTATTACTTTACATAAACGTCTTTTAATCAATTGAAAAATTCCAATCACACGATGTCTGTGCTCAAGTTTTTAATTTCCAAATATTTTCGAAGATCTTTTTTCTTTATATTTAAAATATATCCTTTCAAAAGCAATTCCAAAGTAATTGCCAATTTTTACTCAAAATTTTGATTTGAGTTTTCAAATTATACATCTTTTCGAAACCCTTTTTTAGTATATATATATATATATCACAAATGCACTTTCTCATATACTCTTTACTGGCTTATCCTTATTACAGATTTACTTGATATAATTCTTACAACTTATCAAATTTTCAAGATCTCCCTTGCTTATTCTAATTCACATCAATTTACCAAATATTTTCAAATACTTATCGAAATTGGTTTAAGTAAATATTGATGTTTTAATCAGAATCATATAGTCATCCCACTTTCGAATCTCAAAAATACATACTGATGATGTTGCACTCATCAAAAGAATCATCTTCAAGCGACTAGAGTGTGATTCTATATCTATCTAGTATACTTAAGACTTCGCATATACATTGATCAGGCATATACACAAAATCTTCTCATACTTGATAGTCCAACCTCAACATCGAATAAAATAATCAAACTCTTATTATATTTTGGTTCCTAACCATGTTGATTAATTTCTTTGGAGGAGAATTACCTTAACAAATTTGAACCAAGTTTATCACTTAACAACTGATATAATATAATCTTATCAATATTTCGAAATGTTACCCAATAGTGAAATTAAATCCAAAAGGCATTTGTACTCGGATCATTTTCCTGACCAGTGGAAGGGGCTTACTTACCATGCATAAGAAGTATTTTATGTGTAATAATAATCACAAAATATAAACTTAAATTTAATCATTTGATTAAGTATCCAGGTTATAATTACCATATACTTTAAAAATATGTTTCTTTCTTTAAATATAACTTTTCAAAACTCACTTCATATTTTCAAATACGCTCTCTTGAGTACCGTACTCCAAAATCTCATTCCGGGGCATTACCAACCCTATCTCTAATGGGATATCATCACTCTGATGAGTCCTTCTTTATGTTCAAATATGTCGTACCACATAGCTTTGTATAAACCAAAGCTTTGATACCAATTTTGTAATAGTGTGGTCTTTTTCAACAATCAGACAGCGACTAATACACCAACATGGCATTACAATGGTATCCCAGCACCTTGTTTTACGGCCAGCCTCTCGACTGGTCACCCTCATGCCTAGCCAACCCCTCTTGGAACATGTAGAGGTAAGAATCTCCCGCTCGCCACCAAACTAAGAGCAAGAACCCCCTATCACACTGTCTCATGCCAAACAAGGACTGGGGTGAGAACTCAAAACAGTTGTCTTTATGGTTAATTTTGAAGTTAGGTAATTCACCGGACCATGCCGCTAATGCAGAACTAGTTTACTCCATGTGAATACCAGTGCATAGAAATTCGTAATGACTTTTTTAAAAATGAAACAAACATAAGGTCTCATGGCACACACACAATGCGAACACACACATGGGCGAGGTTTCTCCTTATGTAGTCGAAAATGCTTGATATGTGAATATCCTCTTTCAATACTATAATATAGTGTGAAAAATCCTTTTGGAAGTAAATGTATCAATCTTAGCCAGAATAGGTACCATATACTATATTGACGCATGGTATACAATCAAAATCGTTACGGGCTCTTAGTGGAGGTTGGGTTTCCAACAATGACCAGGCAAAGGAACTTCCTTTCGAACCGAATTTTGAATACCTCTAGAGGGATGTACGAGGATCAACTCAAGATCCTCATTCCAACATAAGGACGGGTTACCTTTGTAACTAGGTAACTTAGAGTACGCGTGAGTATGCCATCTCCCGGTCGTTACCGGCCTTTCCGAGCACGCGCCAACAACAACCACAAAAGTAGATGCTTTTACCACATAGGTTAATACCTGGCTCCATAACATAGTACACCTTTTATCTAGAAGGAGACAACACCCCATAACCTTGCCCCATTTCTTCCTGTTTTGGTCATTTACCGAGGTATGAGGCTTGCCGAGCTCACGATATACAGAAAGCTACGCTTAAATAAGCCATGCTTTGATCATCCATAGCTCATCACATAAATTAAGTATGCTGTATTGTCCATTCATAAAGCATCACTGATTTCTATCAATATATAAACTCTAATCTCATACGTCTTAGAGAAGGGTGTTAAGCAAGAGAATAAATTCTCCACCACCAAACAGATATATATTTAACAGAAATCAGTGCAATGCAGTCAATTACAATGTCAGACACACATTCCATAAAAGTCCGTTCTGGGTCTGATCAAAACAAAAAATCCTGAATTTCTTCACATACGTTTGGGATTCTTGCCACTTAGCTGATATAAAATCTACCTGCAAATGGAAGCTTCCCATTTGAGACATTCAGAAAATCGTCCTTACGATATGAAGGGTCCCATTCTTCAATACCGTCTTCAACGTCTTCAATTGCTCCACAACGTCATATTATTACTTGGAATGGTTTTTGGACATACATCCGATCCCGGTCTCTCCAAATAATAAGCGTAATAAAAAAAAACACAATTATAGAACACACAGGCTTTCAACCAAATCTCCTTTCATCTTGGATTTTGTCAAATTAAACTTCTTTAAACCCATCCCCAAATTATTACAAAGTCCATATCTTAACTTTTCTCTTTTAAAACACACCCCTTAAATCAAAGATAATTTACCCTCAAAGCCTTAATTAATTTTCCGTTTGATAACTTGTTCCCAAAAATCCAATTTCATTTGAAAACCCTTGATCCATATTTCAACCGTAGTTCCAAATAAATCGATTTCCTAACATTCAATTCTTTAATCTTAACTAAAAGACTATGCTTTCTTCCAAATTCCTTACCTTTAATTTCCTCAAATCAAAGATTTGATTAAATCCTCACATTATGATATGAGTTTCCATAACTCAATCTCATTTGGTTTCAAGAATGATATTATTGAAGATACGATTCACGACCAAACCCAAATTAATTGATATTGAACACAAGTTACACAGAAATTGTATCTACTTATGTTCGATATCAATTCTCATAATCAACGAATACTATAAGTGGAATAACGATATAATAATAGCTTCCAAATTCCTCAAATAGTATACGTTTACACCATAGAATTTCATATCAAATATCCGATGATTATTTCTATCCAACTTAAGTCAATCAGATTTAGAAACCTATATCTTAATTTAAAGGTTTATATAACTCTTTGACATTAGATATGGATAGAAATACCATCAACTTATCCTCAATATCAATCTCCATATCCAACTCACACTATAAGCAGAATAATAGTGAACTACCTTTTAAATTCCTCAAATAGTAAGAGTCATCATCTACTGAATTAATATCAAACATCCGAAGCTTTATCTCCAATCATAACTAATTATTTAAAATTGAAAACCCGTGTTAATATCAATTTAAATTCCATATAAATTATTTCCAATAATTTTAAACCTTTGAGAACATTTCACAAATCATTACTTATAGTTCGAAAACTAGTTCACGCGTTAAAACTTAAAAATAGATTGTTTTCGAAGAAAGCATTACACTAGCATTTCAAAAATGTTACAAAAGCATTACAAAACAGTTATCTTAACTATTTTAATCAAAATATCATTTATCTTATCCAAAACTTAAAATTTACAATTTAAAACTCTTTTACATAATTTATAATGATTTTACAATTTTTTACCACATTTTTAAAACTTTTAAAACAGTTGTTTATAGTTATGGTCGACAACCGCACTTACATCGACCTTTCCCAAAACAGTTTTAAACATGACTTGAAAACTATAGCTTGAAATTAAAATCTGCTTTCACTCATTTGAGAGTTCTTATTAATGGAAATCAAATGTTAAATGTTTCATGGAAATCCGGTTTGAATTGCAAAAGTAACAAGCATTTACAGTTTGTAACTAAAATACGCGAATTTGCCATTGTGCAACAAGCTCTATTTTGACCGAAATAGAAATTATTCTTCAATACTTCAAAATACCTTAGAAAACCATTATACACTTATATAAACGTTTTAAAATCATTTAAAGTAATTTACATTGATTTGCCAAATCATTTCGGGTTCAAAATTCAACATTTATTTTTTAGTTAATAAATCAAATTCTAATTCATTTCTAAATTCAAATAACTTCAAATTAACCATCCCATTCGTCGGATCAGTTAGGGATAGCCAGGGAGAGCAGGAAATTACATTTTCAAACCCAAGCCTAGACACTATCCTCGCTGTCATCCTAGAATGTTCCGATATTTATTTATTCATTTAAAGAAACTTTATCAATACATATGAGTTTATACATAGTGTTATTCCTAACCATTATCCTTCGATTTAAATAATAATGTTGTTTCCAATTACGAAGGAGATTTGCCGATCACCAATGTGATACCATAATTGTTGTGTCATAGTGTGTGCAAAACAACATCAACAACTATTATAAACATCCATAGCACCCATCATCAACATAATTTAATAAATCATAACTATGTATAAGCGTTATAACACTAACGCTTAATAATGTGTGTTCTAAACTACGCATCCATCATCTATCACAACAAACATCAACCATCATTAACCACTAATAATCCATCACTATATTTAAATTAGTATAACTAAAAATTAAATGTATAAATTGTGGTTAAACAGATCTCACCGAACAACTTTCCAATCTTCATGGTAGGCGAGCCTAGTTGAGCGAACCATCGGACAGTATTTCAGGGCACCATCTTCTTCACCAAAATATATATGATATAATATATACTAATCTTTCTCTCTCTATATATTATAAGAGGAAGAGGAGGATGACGATGAACTTCGGCAAGGTGGTGGTGAAAAAGAGGAAGACTTATGCCATGGAAACCATTATCATAAACCTTAAGTAGAAGATGAAAAGTAGGAAATGGAATGGAATGGTAAAAAAGTGGAGGAACGGACTCCTTATATAGGAATGGAGTGTTAAAGAGGTGATTACACCTAAGGGGGCAAGTGGAAGGCATTCATGAAAGGAAGCATGGAAAAATACAAGTGTCCTTACATTTTTCTTAAAGAGGGGAAATGTTCTTTTGGTAGCATTTCCTTTAAAATGCTATGAAAACTATGGACAACACTTAGTTCTAGTGCTACTAATTCATGTTGTAGTTTGACCAATCCGATCGAACGAAAATAGTATCAATAAATCAAACTCATTAATAATCATTCTCATTTATACTTCAAATAAAATCTATCATTTAACTTATCAAAATTATTAAATATTTTTAACCATATATATTTATATCAAACTCAAATTTAAATTCAAATTGAGTAATATAAATTCCAATATTAAATTGCTCCAGTTCATTAACGAGTATTTTATGAATCGACGCTGTTTCCGGCCTTTTACGAACACTTCGCGACTTCGACCAAATTGCTTTGTATTTTCTAAGACGTTCTCGATACTTGATCAAATTGCTAATAAAAATCATGACGTGTGACAGCTTTGACCAAAAGCGTGTCAACACGCACATATATACTTATATGAATAAATGCATATACACACTCGCATGTACATTAATGCATATATACAAAAAATAAAATAAAAGTACATACATAAATGTATATACACACACACATGTATGTATAATGGTTGAGCAACATCCCTATTTTGCAGCATCCTTATTATAATATAAATTATTTAAATAATGTAGTGGAAAATGGAGAATGAGCGGGAAGAGAGAGAACAAGAATATATATAGTAAATATCATGAGGCTTTTGGGTGTTGCAATATCTAGTGTGCAATTGATATTTTCTTATATATATATATATGTGTGTGTGTGTGTGTGTGAGTGTGTGTGTGTATTTATGTATGTATATTGTTAACTCGATCCATAATTTTCGGTTGTATATAAAAGAGCATGCTTAAAATATAACATGAACAAACATAATGGATTGGTTTTTATCGTGGAACAGTGTAAAAAAATAGTGAACCGATTGTGTAGCATCATATAGATCGCCGATGGATTGATCGGATCGAAGTAATCATGTGGATCATTTGTGTTTTTGATAGAGCACGTGTGGATCATTGTGATCCGATCAAGAAAGCATGGATCAGCTAAAAGTTGGATCGGGAAAATGCAGCAAACATGGATCGTTAGCATTCATAAGGCATGGATCAGGGTAATGACTATAATGCATGGATCGGTGTTGAAACATGGATCAGTGGAAATAATCGATTGGGTCATATGCACACATGGATCAACAAGCACAAAATGCAGAAAAATGGTGGATAGGATCGATGCACACGTATGGATTGCTCATGTATGGATCGTATGACCCGATTAACTGTGGTGCGTATGGACCATATCATCCAATCATGTGCTGCACGCTTGGATCATTCTCCGATCTAGAAAGCATGGAGCATAGAGAACAACGGATCGCAAGTTGCAGCGCTTGGATCGTATACACTTCATTACAAACTCCCGAGCACTCATACCTACACCAACAAATACTAGACCACCTCAACATAAAAAGGGTTAGAATTTCTCCTGCCGAATCTTAGCCATTATTGATTTAAAGCTTCCCCAAACATCATTCTCCTCTAGAATACACTGAACTTCTTCATCGAGCTCGATTATTGAAGACTAAGCCCCATAATCTTCATTATTCATGGTATTCGAGTGCATTTCTATGGTGGAATAAGAGAATCGTTGCAAATCATCGAGAAAAGCTGTAAATCGAGATCAAACTTGTAATTTATAATAGAGAAATCAATGAATTGTGCAATCAAAGTGGATGTATGTAATACCTCGTAATTTTTACAAAAAATAAAGAGGATAAATTAAAGAATAATTCATTTAATATTCAGAATTAAGAGAAACGGACTGTGCCATTGCGTCCGTCTCAAAATTCTTGTTGACTTTTGGTTTGCTTAAAACGAGCACCATATGAAGAAGTGATGAAGGTTTGAAGTTTGTATACGCACAAGAGAATTATATATATACAAACAAATGAAAATATTCAAATTAATTCAAAGTAGCCAGGCGGGAAGACCAAATGCATGAAAACAGCGAACCGACCGTCTCTGGGGGTCGATCCGAGTCCCCGTTGGGTCAACCTAGGCTCTTTGGGGTCGACCAATGGGTCGACCCCCGGGTCGACACCCAAAGAGTGGGGGTCGACCCCCTACAGATCTGGGCAGATTCATGTTTTTGAATGTGGACCTTGTTTATGGCTTGATTCATTGACCCTATGATATAAATAAGGCCCTATTTCTCTTGTTCTGCACAACTAAATCAATGATGGCCTAAATGCTGTGATGCTTGAAATGAACCTAATCTTTTTCTTCTTCTGCAATCAAGTTTAGAGATCCAAGTGTAGATCTGTGATTCAACCTTTGCTATTTTTCTTCTATATTTCTAGATCCATACGCATTGAATTTCAAGTTGCTTTTAGATTTAAATAATTTAAAAGTGAAACATGATATGACTGTAATTTGGATCTATGCTTGTAACTGCCTGAATCATGTCAGATCTGTAATAATTTGTGAACCTATGATATTCTGACATAATTATGACTTGGATCTAAACCTTTATCATATCAAATCTGAAATAATTTGTGAACCTATGATATTCTGACATATCTATGACTTGGAACCTAACCTTCATCATGTTAAATCTACCTTTGATATAAATCTAATTTGCTATTTAGATCACCTTGTACCTATCATGTTTGTGGTTGAATTGGATCAGTTATTAGTTGGACATTTAAATTATTATTTAGATCTTATCATGCCTATTATGACATCTCTATTATGTTATAAACAGTTCTGTCATCTTACGTTCACTAGATATGTTCTCATATGCCCATCTTATCATTATGCCATTATATGTTTATGTCAATTTTGTTAGAATAATCATTTCTGTCATCTTCCCTTTTATCATTCCCTTCTTATTTTATATAGTTAGGCCACTTTCGATACTAGGCATGCTGATGAAAAATGCGAATACATAAACGGGAAAAACGAGGGAAAACACTAAAATTGGGCATAATTTGTAAATGAGGAATTTGGGATAACTTGAATAGTGCTAATGTATATGAATTCAGGGCATATAATTCATTATGAACATAATTGGGAAAAAGGTGCATGAAACCTATAATGACATAGGTAAAAATGGGTTAATAAAGAAATGCCTAGGATTACAGTAATTAGAAACTGTAACTGCGCCTAGATATGAGGCTAGATTACTCTTGTGGTGGAAGCCTGCCCGAAACCGCCCTGAATATCCAGCGAACACAAGTGGTGAATCTAATGTGAGGGGTCTAGGTGCATAAATATGGGACGTGCTATGACACGAGGTTAAACCCAACTTGTGGAAGAAGTCTGCCCGGAGCCACCCGACATAATCAGCATCCACAAGTTATAGGTTTAATGTGGGAGGTCTAGTGCATTACGACTATAAATGGATATATAGTAATAAATTGGTGTAAACAGGGAATTGATAGTAACCTATTATAATTAATTACTCTAATAAAAATGTTATACAATGGGTAGTCTTGTCCTAGGGACAAGTGGAAATTATAACGTAGGTTATAATAAAAGGAAAGAAAGCTTATTAGTAAATCTTAGTTAACAAAACTAAGTTAATAAGTAAACAACGTCAAGTTGTAGTGTTACATTGAACAGAGAACAAGTGAACTGAGATGAAGTATACTTTGTTACATATTAAGTAAAACATGTTATTCTAACAATGGAATCAGATAATGAATAATACAAAGGGATTGTAAGATTACTTCTGTTAATTACAATCCAGGGGTGAAAGATTGTAAGATTACTTCCGTTAATTATAAACTAAAGAATAACGTGTGATGGGGATCATTAATAAACTTAAATGGATTAAGTTATATGTATATGAAATTAATAAGCAAGTGGAATTTTGGCAAGTGAAAAGAAGTAAATGCGAATGGGGATAATCTGTTAGTCTGTAATACTTAACCTACTTGAATCCCTAGGGATTATATGAACATGTTAACTTGAGTAAGGGTTAAGTAAACTTTGTTAAAAACAGTGGGAGGGTTAAGTATATCTGAGTTTGGTGGGTAATACTTACATATTGGCCCACAAAAACTTAACTAGTTGGGGTCATGTAATTAAAGACACCGTTAGGTAAGAATAACCTGTGGAAATGTTGGCGTTAAGTAAATCTGAGGGGCAGTGGGTAATATTTATATATAAGCCCACAAACATAACCGTTAAATAAGCATGCTTGAATTAGTGGATGGGTAAAGTAAATCTGAGAGAGGAGAGTTAATATTTATACATGGGCCCACAAGCTTAACCTGAAGGGTTATGTAATTAAAGACAACAATAGGTATACATAACCTGAGGAAATCCTAGTGAGGATACAAGATAAGGGGGAGAGCTTGTATCATCTTGTGTGTGGGGCCCATTTCGGTCAGTAATTTATATAACGGTATTGAATGAGGACTCTTCCCTAGGTCGCAGTCGGGGCATGCTTAATGGGCTGATTGTAAGAGACCCGAACATGGAGGACGGCGTGGGCGAAACAAACCGTTAGGAGCATGTGTGTGCATGTACGGGAAGAGGGGGATAAGATGGCCGTGACACCAGTAGATATGGTTGTGCAGGTCAACGAAGGGTTGCCACTTTAGGAAATGATACCTCCTACTATGGGGCCGGCACAAGGTACCTATGGAGTAGGGAGCCGATCAATTAGGGTAGTAGTTAGGGTACATCTAGACTCTAATAAAAAGTTCAGGAGCCTGTTAGGTTGGGCTGCTTGTGGATTGTATGGGGTTAAAACCTATCACCAGAAGTACACCTATGTCTACCATCTTATAGTAATTGGGATCATCTCATTCTGGTTATACTAGTGTCGATGCAGAGAATTAAAGTAATCTTTAGAAGTGCAATATACCCTATCATGTTTAACCAGTTTACCTTGTCACACCTTCCTTTTATGATGTTATCTCTATTATCTGCTTTTTTCCTTTCGTGCTACTTTTAAATATTTACTTACTAAAAGTAACTAGACCCGCTAGACTTTATGTCTGACCCTTTTTGTTTTCTCTTCTTTCTTCCATGCCCCCCAGGTTCCCAGGATGGGAATACTCAAGCTTGATCGGGATTCTGCTATCATTTTGTTGGAGCTGCTTAGATGTATCGCTCAAGATCCTATCTTTGCTAATGTAGCTATGTTTTTATTTGGGGAATTTTTCTTCTTTTATTTTGTACTTTGATGTTTAAAAGCAAGACATAAGTTTTTATGATGTACTAGTTTTTATGTAATGTAGACATATGATGTTTTGAACCACGAGGCTTCATGATTAATAAAGTTAGTTTTTATTCTGCTGCTATTTTTATATCTGTCTTGTAATGTTTTATTTATGTTTACCTTTGTTGCTTCATGAAACTTAATGCATTCTCTTAATGAGTGATATTAACGGACGTGGGGTGCCACACTTAGTATTAGAGCTGAAGGTTACCAGATTAGATAAAAGTTTTTGAAAACTATTTTCAAAAAGGTTTAAAAATGAAGCATTTTTAAAAGAAAAGTCTATTTTGAAAAATATATTCCCGCAAGCCATATAAAATATCTCTCGATTCTCCGCTTGAATCCTTTTTCCTTTTTGTTTGGGGAACCGATTCTTCCCGAACGGTGTCCCTATGGTGGGATGGTTTAGTAGGCATGTTAAAACTATGGCACATGTCGAAGGGCAATGAAGTGCCTAACCTCCATCTATATCCACAGTCGTTTCACCTATGGATAATTTTCTCGAGTTTTGTAAGGATTTCCATGCGATGGAGGTAGCTTTCAAGAGACTTGTTAGCTTGTTACGCAAGGATGGTAAAAAGGAGAGTAAGGGAGTTATGGCTAAGGAGCACAGCCCAAGGAGGGGAAAAATGATGGTCCAGGAAGGGAATATAGATAAAGTTCAGTTAAAGGTGAAAAGAAAGGGGCTAAGGTCGAGGAAACACAAAACAAGAAGGTATGGCCCAAGGAAGGATGACAACAACAACAAAAAAAGAAGGGTGGAAAGAATGACAAGGCTAAGGATAGAGGAATTACCATAATTGCGAACGCGAGGGACATTTGGTAAAGGATTGCAAAAGAAGGAAGAATGCTTGCTTCAGTTGTGAAGAGATTGGACCTATGCTAAGGAATTCCCAAAGAAACAGGGACGAGGTCAAAGGGCAGGAGCTTTTGGAGGGCAAGTGCATGCTCTTACGACCAGTGATCCAGATAGAGGTAGGAAAATTTCCATGGAAGGTCCGATTTCCCTTTCCAATTACCCTATTAGAACTCTTTTTGATTCTAGCGCTTCGCATTCATTTATATCTAGCTTTGTGGTTGAGTCTCTACACTTAAATACTAGTATGTTAGTGGATCCCATTATTATCTCAAACCCCATTGGTGGTTCGGCTCAATTGTCCATGATTTGTCGGGTAGCCATGTATGGTGCCATTCTTGAGTGTGAGAGGAGGGTCGTTAGACTTTTGACTTGCCATGGGAGGACCCTCGAGATTTCTTGTGACCCAAAGGGGTCTGTTATGCTTAGTTTCCTAGAGTCTCTTGATGCATCTATTGATGATCTACGATCTGTACCGGTAGTCCGAGAATATTCTGATGTTTTTGAGGAGGTTTAGGGCTTAACTCCAAGGCATGAAATCGATTTTCGTATATATTTGGTGGATAATGCAAAGCCAGTTGCATTACCTGCACGCCATATGGCTCCAAGGGAAAGGAGGGAGCTCAGCAAGCAAGTGGACGAGCTACTTGAGAAAGGTTTCTCTTTTGGGTTAGAATGATGAAAGATGTAGCAGAGTTTGTTTTTCAATATTGAATTTTCCAGCAAGTCAAAGCTGATCAAAAGAAGCCTGGTAGTTTACTTCATCCTTTGGAGGTTCCACAATGGAAGTTTGAGAGTGTCTCTATGGATTTCATTAATGGTTTGCCTCGATCGAGGAGAGGCAACACCAGTATTTTGGTGGTAGTAGATAGACTTACTAAAGAGCGCTCATTTCATTCCAGTTAAGAGTAAGAGGACGACAGCTTGGTTAGCAGCTGTTTATGTTCGTGAGATAGTCCGTCTTCATGAAGTACCTTCCAACATCGTAAGTGATCGTGACCCTATTTTCACTAGTGAATTTTTGAGGAGCTTGCAAGAAGAACTAGGTACACAGTTGCATTTAAGCACTGCTTATTACCCTCAAGCGGATGGACAGACTGAAAGGGTGAACAGAGTTCTTGAGGATCTTTTAAGGCTATGTATCCAAGACTTCGGAGGGACTTGGGAAGAGCATCTTCCTTTAGTACAGTTTGCCTACAACAAAGTTATCAAGTTAGCATTTGTATGGAACCCTTTGAAGCATTATATGAACGACCCTGTAGATCACCATCTTGTTGGTGGGAATCTATAGAAAGGCTATTACTTGGACCCTATATGGTTAGGGAAACGTCCGAGAAGATTGATCTTATCGGACGACGAATAAAGACCGCTCAAGACAAACATAAATCCTACGCTAACAAGAGAAGGACTGACATTGAATTTGAAGTAGGAGATATGGTTTTCGTTAAAGTGTCACCTTTGAGGAATGTGGTTCGCTTCGGATTTGTAGGGAAATTGGCACCAAGATTTGTAGAGCAATTTTCCATAACAGAAAGGATTGGCCAAATGGCCTATAAGAGTAAAGCTACCCGAGAGACTATCTAGAGTTCATGATATTTTCCTTGTTTCTCATTAGCAGAAGTGCTTGCATGATACCGCAAAAGTTGTTGAGCCGAGTATATTGGAGGAAGTAGAGGTGGAACGGGAGGCGACAATAAGACGAGTTCCTTCCCGTATTCTTGGATCAGAAGTTAAGAAGCTACGCAATAGGGAAGTCAAGTTGATGAAAGTTCAGTGGGGAGATAACCAAGAGGATGCGACTTGGGAGATCAAAGACAAGATTCGTACTTTGTACCCTTTTCTTTTCGAGGTTATGTTCTTAACTCCTTTTCCAAAGTTTTTATCTATGCCTGTTTCTATCATTTGAGTATGTCCTATCGATAAAATCTTCGACCTTTAGGTAGGAACCCCATGGATGTAAATTTGTGTTTGAGACATGTTATGTTTGATGGATGCAAGTTAGTGGTAGCTCGTGGATGCACACACACATTAGGCACTAGATCGGCTCAATCACTCTCATACTGCGTATGTTTGTGCATTTTTTTTCTTTTAATGGATGAAAGTGGGTGTATCATCATATGAATATTGCATTTAGACAGATGATTGTGCACCCATATAGAACTTACATGTTATAATAGGATTGTTGCATACATGTTGGATTCATGACACTAACATTCATTGCATTAAGGAAGTCGACTGAATCAGTAGGCCACCTGATCTTCGCATTAGTAGTGGGACATATACACACAACTTTGTGTATGTTCATATAGGCATTAAAGTCTTTAAGGATAGTGGATGCCTATGATTGGTGGATGAGTAGATGGGTGTGGATGGTAGGATATACATTCTTCTTAACTTGAGGATTTCAGGGACGAAATCCTTTGAGTAGGGGAGAATGTAACACCCCGTAATTTTTACAACACTAAAGAGGATAAATTAAAGAATAATTAATTTAATATTCAGAAATAAGAGAAACGGACTGTGCCATTGTGTCCATCTTGAAATTTTGGTCAAGATAGACATTTGTTTTTGTAAAACGGACACCATATGAACAAGTTATAAAGGTTTGAAGTTTGTATACGCACAAGAGAATTATATATATACAAAAAAAATCAAAATATTCAAATAGCCATGCGGGAAGACTAGAAGTGGGGAAACAACGAACCGACCGTTTCTGGGGGTCGACCACCGCCCGAAGCCCCACTGGGTCGACCCAGGCTCTTTGGGATCGACCCCGGGCTCGACACCCAAGGGCGGTCGACCCCCCTACAGATTTGGGCAGATTCATGTTTTTGGATGGGAACTTGTTTTGTGGCTTGATTCATTGACCCTATGCTATAAATAAGGCCCCATTTCTCGTGCTTCTCCAAACCTAAATCAATGGAGGCCTAAATGTTGTTGGTGCCTGGACTGAACCTAATCTTTTTCTTCTTCTGCAATCAAGTTTAGAGATTCAAGTGTAAATCTGTGATTCAACGTTTGCTATTCTTCTTCTGTCTTTCTAGACCCAAACATTGTGAGTTTCAAGTTGCTTTTAGATTTAAATAATTAAAGAGTGAAACATGATATGACTGTAATTTGGATCTATGCCTGTAACTACCTGAATCATGCCAGATCTGTAATAATTTTGAACCTATGATATTCTGACATATCTATGACTTGGATCTTAACCTTTATCATGTCAGATCTATAATAATTTGTGAACCTATAACATTCTGAAATATCTATGACTTGGATCCCAACCTTTATCATGTCAGATCTAACTTTGATATAAATCTAATTTGCTATTTAGATCACCTTGTACATATCATGTTTGTAGTTTAACTGGATCAGTTATTAGTTGGATGTCTAAATTATTATTTAGATCTTATCATGCCTATTATGACATCCCTACTATGTTATAAAGAGTTCTATCATCTTATGTTTGCTGGATCTGTTCTCATATTCCCATCTTATCATTAAGCCATTATATGTTTATGTCAATTTTGTTAGAATAATCATTTCTGTCATCTTCCCTTTTATCTTTCCCTTCTTATTTTATATAGCTAGACTACTTTTGAGCCTAGGCATGCCACTGAAAAATGCGAATACATAAATGGGGGAAAAGAGGTAAAACATTAAAATTGGGCATAATTTGTAAATAGGGAATTTGGCATAATTTGAATAATGTTAATGTATATGAATTTAGGGCGTATAACTCATTATGAACAAAATTGGGAAATAGGGGCATGAAACCTATAACGACATAGGTAAAAATGGGTTAGTAAAGAAATGCCTAGGATTACACTAATTATAAACTGTAATTGCGCCTAGACATGAGGTTAGTTTACACTTGTGGTGGAAGCCTACCTGGAACCGCCCGACATATCCAAAGACCACAAGTGGCGAATCTAATGTGAGGGGTCTAGGTGCATAAATACGAGACGTGCTATGAAACGAGGTTAAGGCCAACTTTTGGAAGAAGTCTACCCGGAGCCACCAGGCATAACCAACATCCACAAGTTGTAGGTTTAATGTGGGAGGTCTAGTGCTTTATGACCACAAATGGATATATGGTAATCAATTGGAGTAAACAGGGAATGATAGTAACCTATTATAATTAATTACTCTAATAACTATGTTGTATAATGGGTAGTCTTATCCTAGGGACAAGTAAAAATTATAATCTAAGTTATAATAAAAGGAAAGAAAGCTTGTTAGTAAATTTTAGTTAAGAAAACTAAGTTAATAAGTAAACAACGTCAAGTTGTAGTGTTACGTTGAACAGAACACAGGGGAACTAAGATGAAGAATACTTAATTACATATTAATTAAAACATGTTATTGTAACTATGGAATCAGACAATAAATAATACAAAGGGACTGTAAGATTACTTCCATTAATTGCAATCCATGGGTGAAATACTGTAAGATTACTTCTGTTAATTACAATCTAAATAATAATATGTGATGGGGCTTATTAATAAACTTAAATGCATTAAGTTATATTTATATGAAATTAATAAGCAAGTGGAATTTTGGCAAGTGAAAAGAAGTCAATGTGAATGGGGATAACCTGTTAGTTTGTAATACTTAACCTAGTTGAATCCATAAGGATTGTATGAACATGTTAACTTGAGTAGGGGTTAAGTAAACTTGGTTGAAAACAGTGGGAGGGTTAAGTACATCTAGGTTGGATGGGTAATATTTGCATATAGGCCCATAAAAACTTAACTGATTGGGGTTATGTAATTAAAGACACCATTAGTTAAGCATAACCCATGGAAATGTTGGGGTTAAGTAAATCTTTAGGGGGGGGGGTAATATTTATATATATGCCCACAAACTTAACCGCTAAATAAACATGCTTGAATTTGTGGATGGGTTAAGTAAATCTGAGGGGGGAGTAATAATTATGTATAGGCCCACAAACTTAACCTGAGGGGGTTATGTAATTAAAGACACCAATAGGTATACATAACCTGAGGAAATCCTAGTGGGGATACAAGACAAGGGGGAGAGCTTGTACCATCTTGTGTATGTGACCCGTTTCACTCACTAACCTATATAACGGTGTCGAACGAGGACTCCTCCCTAGTTTGGAGTCGGGGAACGATTACTGGCTTGATTGTAAGAGATCCAAACAAGGAGGACGGTGTGGGCGGCGCAAACTGACCAGAGCATGTGCATGCATGTCCAAGCAGAAGGGGATAAGACGATTCTGACACCAGTAGACATGGTTATGCCCATCAATGAAGGGTTGCCACTTTAGGAAGTGATACCTCCTACGGTGGAGCCGACGCAGGGTATGTACGGAGTAGGGAGCCGATCGATTAGGGTAGTAGTTAGGATACATCTAGACTCTGGTAAAAAGTTTAGGAACCTGTTAGGTTGGGTTGCTTGTGGATTGTATGGGGTTAAAACATCTCACCAGAAGTACACCTAAGTCTACCATCGTATAATTGTTGGGATCATCTCATTCTGGTAATACTAGTATCGGTGCAGAGAATCAGAGTAATATTTAGAAGTGCAATATACCCTATCATGTTTAACCAGTTTACCTTGTCATACCTGCCTATTGTGATGTTATCTCCCTTATCCACTTTATATGCCTGTCATGCTACTTTTGCTTATTTACTTGCTAAAAGTAACTGGACTCTCCAAACTTTATGTCTAACCCTTTTTTCCCCTCTTCTTTCTTCCGTTCCCCTCCTCCTCCCCCCCCCAAGGTTCTCAAGGTAGGAATACTCAAGCTTGACCACGATTCTGCTTTCATTTTGTTAGGGTTGCTTAGATGTATTGCTCAAGCTCCTATCTTTGCTAATGTGGCTATGTTTTTATTTGGGGAATTTGCTTATTTTATTTTGTACTCTGATGTTTAAAAGCCAGACATAAGTTTTTACGATGCACTAGTTTTTATGTAATGCAGACTGATATACACGTAAATGTGTATATTTTATCTTCTTATTTAGCTTATTTTCCCTTTAAAATAATTGATATTGTGTATTTACAGCTGTGTTTTTAGGTTGTTTATAAAAAGCATGGTTTAGAGCATTTGATGGATAAAGCATGAAGAATTTGCTTAAAAAGAGTGAAGTTTGAAATTACTAAAGCTTGAAGAGTGTAAAGCTTGAAGAATGGTTGCAAATATAGTTCAGTTAGGAACATTTGGCTTAATGATTACTCATGCTGCATTCACATTGGCTCATTTTCAAGGCCTCTTACTCATGTTGTGTTCACATTAGCTAATTTGCAAGACCACTTACTCTACAGTTGCATTCACAATGGCTTGTGTGTTATTTGGGCTAAATCTTTAGTCCTACATTGTGTAATTAGCCAATTAGTCCTTTTCATATCAGATATAAATACACATGTATCTTGTTCATTTGAAAACACAATGGGTTTTATTCTGTAATTATCTTCTTGGAATAAAACCATTCTTCTTCCTTTCTCTTTGCTTTTTATTGTATTTTATTTATGTTGTTTATTTTATTTTTCTCTTCTTCTTTAGTTATTTCTAGATAATCTCCTTTAATTAGGGGGTGATGACACTAAATTAGATTCAATATGAAACACATAAGCAAAGAGATTAGAACTTCATGTATGTTGATCTAGATCTGAACCAAGGGTTAGATCTGAACCTTCATACTCTGTTTCGTTTAAGAGCTATGCTCCTTCACATGGTATATTCGAGTTCGATCTAACGGTTATCAGATTTAGATCTAATATTTATGGTTTTAGAAATAAATTAGTGAATCTGTCCTGATAGCCTATGGTTGTTTAAGAGCTTAGCTCCTGCGTAGCCTGTACTTGTTGTTATTCACATATTTGTTTCTAGAAACCTAATTATCTTTGATTCATGTTTGTGACAGAAACATGAATTAGATCTGTATTAATTCGTTTGGCTATTAATGAATATTAATCTAATTTATGTTGTTGCTCCCTGATTACTTTCTTTAATCATATAAAACTTTCTTTTATTTAATTTCTGTTATTTTCTATGTTTTCAACCAATCAAAATTCTCGAATAACTTGATTGGATTTACTAGTTTAAATATCTTTGGTCCTAGAGTTCGACACCCTCTACAACAATCCTTGTTGTTTAGGAAAGACGAACGGATTTTACAGTTGTTTACAATTGTTTAATTTGTTCGCAAACAAATTTTGGCGCCGTTGCCAGGGACCATTATAATTTTCATTAGTAAATCCTTCAGGTTATATTTGTATTTTATTTTTTGTTTTTATTTTTCCTTTTATTTTCTTGTATAGAAAAGAAAATCTTGTCGTTGATTTGGTATTAAAATATTGATATTATAATCAACTAAACCAAGAGAAAAAAAATAAAAATCTTGCCTTTCTTTTTGGATCTCTTTCCCTTTTTTGATTTCTTTTCAATTTTTTTTCCTTTTACAATTTGATTTCTTTCCATTAAAGAAAAACAAAGAAACAAAAAAAAACTTGCCAATTATTTTCCGATTTCTTTCCCAGTTCTCTTTTCATTAATCATCTACATAATCTTTAATTCCTTCTTTTTACAATTTCTTTTATAATAAATATTTTTTTTTTTGCAACTTTCCTTCTCCACTTTGATTTTCTGCCGCAAGTTCCACACTACACCTTCTGCCAAAAGTCATCATATCACCAGAGCATCGCGTTCAACAAACCTCTACAAGTCATCCCCTACAAACATCTACACCGGTTCAACAACCAACTGCTAAAATTCACTACAGCTAACATACCCCTTCACCATTGCCAAACAACATTGGTTTCTATCATTCTACCCCTTTGACAGTGCAAACAAATACCATAAAACCATACTCCAAAACTTCAACGTCAGCAAACACTTCCCGAAACTGCCTTCATCACCAAAAACCATCCTCTACACCTGCTGTTCACGCAACCCAAATTACTTCTGCCATCAACTTCACACCATATTTCCAACCAAATACATCCGTCTCTAACACCCTCCGCCTCCAATCACCTCCAAAATCGCCAATCATCTCCGAACCCCCAAATCGAACCACATCAAAACCCAGATCTTGCTCAGTCCACCACAAATACTCTCCTTCACCGCAACATCAGATCCACCGTATCACAAACCAACCTGAAAACAAGCTGCTACAGTCAAACCCATAAATCACCGTCATCTCCACTTCGATAATACCAAGCAACAACTCGGATGCCTCATTGCCCTATCCAAAAATTCGCGCGTTGCAAAAAAATTCAATTCGAAGAACTGCTAAAGACCCAAAAATCGCAATCAATCCAAATCCTTATCTTCCTATGCAGATCAATTGCACCAACCCCTATTTACATGGAACAGCAATCGAAAAGGAAAAACAAGTTAAGAGGATGTCGGTTGCAGTTTTAATTTGATTTTGACGATTTCAGTTTTTCAATTTTTTAGAGGAAGCATTTCTTCTTCTAATTATTGACTATGCCTGGTAGTGTGTGGGTGATATTTTAGGGGGTCGGATGTGATTTTTTTATTTTGCATGAGATCTATTTCCCGAAATAGAAGAGGGTGCGTGATATTTGTTTTTTGGTTTGCGTTTTGAACTGAGGAGGGTTAAATGAATAAAAGGAGGTGGGCTAGTTTTGGTTAAACGATGAAGTGGTGTGCTTGTATTCTTTGAAAAATTAGCTCAATCTTCTGGAGAACTGTGCGCTTAAATATTTGGGGAAGGTGGCGTATTTTTTCAATTGGTAGCATTGTTTCCCAGTGCCTGGCGTATTTCTTTCTTTTTTAGAGTGTTCTTTGTTTGTTAAATTATTTTTGGTTTGATCGTATTTTCCGAGTTCGGATTTGGAGTTTTGTCTGGTTTGCTTTTTCATTATTTAATTTCAAATCCTACTTAGTTATTATTATTATTATTTCTTTTTCTTTCTACAAAAAAAGGAGAAATTTTTCAAAAACAAGTACAGTGGAAATTAGGAAAAGGTCTTAAAAAAATTCGGGCTCCTAGCCCAAACCCGTGCCATAGTGCAGTCAAGCAATTAATAGGAGGCGACAACAACAGAAAGCTGCGGATGATTCAGGGTTCGAGTGGTTGCACACCAAGTGGGGTGTGAACGCGCTAGCGCTACTCAGTTGCACTAGACGGACTGCCGATCTAAATGAGAATTTTCTAAACTCTACAGTGTCTGCTGCCACTTGAAAAATATATAAAATTTGCTTGTAAAGATTTTGTGTAGGTGTCACGGCTTGCTTGTAAAATTTTATTTCTGCAATTTTTTATTCCGTGACTGTTCTGTAATTGATTATTCGGCCTATTGATGTGTGGTTGGAAATTTAAAAAAATGTGGAATAAATTATTTTTGAAGTTAAATCGAGGATTCCCCAAAGCTCATAGGACAAAATATTCGTTAAACTGACAATTAGGATTGATACTCTCTGAGGTGTCCAAAGAACAGTAGAGTCCAGGACACAAACAGGTTCTTAAACCTTCAGTCGTGTTTCTACGGTGATTCGTGGCACACTGATAACCCCTGTCCGAACCTGTCCTGGACTTGTATTCAAATAATCTGAAGTTATTAATTTTAACATATTTTTTTAAAGAGCTTCTTTAGAGCCACAAATTTCGAAACTGAATTTTCGACGAAAAACTCTCTTCCTCTAGTACATGCACGCTTGCCTCATGTACAACCAAAATTGCAATTCTTTGCAAAATTTCAATGATTTTTGTTACAATTCAAATTAGAATGAATTTCAAGCTGAAAACTATTTGAATAATTTCCACAAATCTCATTAAACGGTTACACCCTAATATGAAAAACGTCATTCTACGATTAAGGAGAATTTATCTGAGGCGCGTCAACTTTTAGCGCAAATGGCTAAGCAGAATGCTGAAAATCAAAACAACTACAACACGGGTTTTAACGAATTTTTTGAAAACCAAAATGATTTTCATAATACGAGTGGATGTCAAATGTTGGTTATCAAATATGAAAATTTTGTTGCGAACAAGCTAAATTTTTGGCAATGTTGGTTTTGGAAAATAAATAATGGATGACTTCTAAGAGATGAGGTGGATGAATTTTTAAAGTCAACCAACGGGGAACGCATAGGATTGACGAATCTAAAAAACGATAAGTCTAATGTGACTACCAATTTGATTGAAGAAGGCTAAGTGAAATTGATCAAATAATGCATGAAATTTGGATTTTTTGCGAGGACATCAAGGAATGGGCACGAACTTTAGATGAAAAACAAGCTTCTGAAAATAAAGATATAAAAAACATGCGTATCATGGAACAGTTGGCTCAACACACTATTGAATTTTGGATACATCTAGAAAAGTTATTACTTGAGGGAGTTGATGATGTTGATGACTTGAAGGGTTCCATGAAACTTGGCTTGACTTACATCGAAGAACTGGCTCAAAGAATAGATGATAACAAACTAAATGTATCTCATAGGATTGTTTATCATATTTCTCTTCTTCAAACAAAATTTACGAACTTGTTCAACAACTATAAATCCCAATCTAGTAACAAATAAGTTTCTGCCAACGCTTCTTTTGAAACAAATAATCAGCCGTTAACTTTGTCACAACATTACATAACGATTATTGATGATTCTGACGATATGACCGTTGATGAAAATTTTGGAAAATATTTTTGCAAAACACTAATTTCTGTGAAATTGAAATTAAAACTCAAACTGATGCTTCTCTTGAAAATTTTCACATAACAACTTGTGAAATAGATGAAAATCTTAATAAAGTTGTTGAAATCTCTGTAATTGAATTGAATTTAAATTCTCTTAAAAACAAAGACGTCAATCTTCAATTTGATCTTCCTCTCTCCGATTCTGAAAATTTTGAAAATTTAGCAATTTTAGATTGTCAACATGAAAGAAATGACGAAGTTGGTAACAACTGTTTAGGTGAGGACGACTTTGATGAGCGAAAACTTCTTGAACTGATTGAGGATAATGTTGTTGGGTCTGAAATTGAAAATGAAACATTTGAAAACTTTTAAATTCTTGAGTTTGAAAACAATGAAACTATTGAATGTGATCTTAAACACAATAACGATTTTTCTAAAATCGTTGAAACTCCTTGCAACTTAATCGTTTCAACTGATCCTCGCTGTGATCACTTTTTTCATTGATAAATTTCTGCAGTATATGAACTCTTTCTAGAATAACACTGTTTTTGAGAAAACGCGATTTCAAAATTTACTGAAAATTCATTTGTTTGGTTTTGACTTTAGGTTTACGAATAAACCTTTAGTTAACAATATTTCAAATATCAAAGCAAAACCAAACAATATTTCTCAAAACAAGTGTGGGGGTGAGAGTGATGTGCATGTATCTCAATTTACACATCATCTGAACAAATCATGCTTTGTTTTTGAAACTTTTACTGAACCCTAGCTCAATGACCTCTCTTTAGTTGCTATAGAAATTCAATTCGATTTTAGGATCAATTGTAAGCTCAAAATTTTAAAATTTTAAAATTCGATTTTAGGATCAATTCTGTGCTTCAGCTGTGCCTCATAATCTTAATGAGGCTGATCCATTGTTCCATTGTCGACAGGTTCATTTATTCGATGACTGCATATTTTCTACACATGTATCTCCTAAGTCGTGTTGACCCTCTTATTTTATTTCCCTTTCACTAAGATATGTCTGATTAATGACTGTGAGGGCATAGTCACACTCAAATGTGTGTGTGTGGGGGGGAGGGGGGGGGGTTTACATTACATTAGCAATCAAATTTTATGAACTAGGTCATTCACTGAACAAGGACTAACTTAAAATTCATAAATAATACCTTGGTTCTTGTTTGATAAGTTGAATTGTTGGGTAATGGGAATGAACATTATTTATTCATTGAGTTGTAATGTGTCCTTTTAAGATGATAGCTTGAGACTGTGCAGACATTAGTCGTGTTCTAGTGTAAGCGTGTCAACCCTTGTTATACATGTTAGAATGTGCAAGTAAAAATAATCAAAAACAAAAAATAAACAAAAAACCAAAAAAAATGATTTTGCACCTACATATGTTGGATTTTCTGAGTTCATTTTCATGCATAATATTTTTTTCTCACTCAAAATTTTCAAATTCGTAAGTTTTACAATCCACTTGGCCCAATTAAGTAGAAATGACTCACTATAGCTTTCTTCTTCGGTACCCCACATTATTCAAACCTAAGTTTTAGTCGAATTACATCCATGTTTCGATAAGTTTTTCTTATATTGGTACACTTAAGAACCTTGTACTGATTTATTTTCAAAGGTTCAAAAAAGTCACTTTTTATACCAATATTACACTACCCGCTCCGTACTTGTTTTTAGGTAGGATAACCATATAACACATCTTAATTTATATGGGTTATCTATCTTACGAAACTTTTCTTATCTTTCCTTTTAGTTTTTATATAACATCAATCTAGACTTGTGTGCTGAATTAGGGTTATAGAATTAAAGTAACTAGGGCACAAAACTTTCCTTTCAAGAAGTGTTTGTCATGATTCGCTTAGTAGAGGAGGAATCAAATGAAATAATGTACGGTATCATTCCATTCCATCTCCACTCATCATTCATCGTGCAGAAAGAAAGAAAAAAAAGAAAATAAGAAGGAAAAAGGAAAAAAAGAAAAAAAGAAGAAAAAAAACGCAATAAAGAGAAAATCTCTGAGAATAAGATAGTCATCCATCATTCTTGACTGTAAAGCATTCATTTCCATTCCATCCACATCCGTCATACCATACTTTGAAGCAAGGATTGTAGTTGAGGAAATGAAAGGGAAACAAAAATGTTCATATGTGCCTTAGTATTACTTTATCTTTTGTAGCTTGAAGTTCAACTAATACACTTCCCCTCTTATCAATAACATTTTTAGAACTTACAAAATTTTCATTCACATATGCATAACTCACATCCAATATAGCACAGTTACACTGGTGCAAAATTATTCAAAAAAAAAAAGAATGAATAAATGATTGGGTGCTCATTGTCGATGTGTAGAACATTGGTTGTCACCACGCTCTAAACCTTCAAGAAATTATTATTCATCTTGAAATTTTTTATTCATTTTTGCACCAATTATGGGATGGACAATTTAGGACTGAACCGTTATTATTGAAGTTAGGTGAAGTCCTTGGAATTTGAAAGACCTTAAATATATCATTTGATTAATTCTCGTACTTAAGACGCTTTGGATTTTGTAGGTAGCATCCACTGAAAACCCTCATGAGACAACACTCGTTCAACTAGGGACACCTAAGGGTTTAACGGCTTGTTGCATACGCTAAATGCAATCGTGTTTCCTACGAAAGTGCGACATATCTTAGTTTAGTTTATTCGAGGACGAATAAAAAGATAACTGTATGGGTATTTGATATACACGTAAATATGTATATTTTATCTGCTTATTTATCTTATTTTACCTATAAAATAATTGATATTGTGTATTTATTGCTCTGTTTTCAGATTGTTTATAAAAAGCATGTTTTAGAGCATTAGATGGATAAAGCATGAATAATTTTCTTAAAAAGAGTGAAGTTTGAAATTACTAAAGCTTGAATAGTGTAAAGCTTGAAGAACGGTTGCAAATATAGTTCAGTTAGGAAGATTTGGCTCAATGATTACTCATGATGCGTTCACATTGGCTCATTTTCAAGGCCTCTTACTCATGTTGCGTTCACATTAGCTCATTTGCAAGACCACTCATTCTCAGTTGCGTTCACACTGGCTTATGTGTTATTTGGGCTAAATCTTTAGTCATACATTATGTAATTAGCCAATTAGTCTTTGTCATATCAGCTATAAATACACTTGTATCTTGTTCTTTTGAAAACCCATTGGATTTTATTATGTAATTCTCTTCTTGGAATAAAACCATTCTTCTTCCTTTCTCTTTGCTTTTTATTGTATTTTATTTATGTTGTTTATTTTATTTTTCACTTCTTCTTTAGCTATGTCTAGCTAATCTCCTTTAATTGGGGGTGATGACGCTAAATTAGATTCAATATGAATCACATAGCCAAAGAGAATAGAACTTCATGTATGTAGTTGTAGATATGGACCAAGGGTTGGATCTGAACCTTCATACTTTGTGTCGTTTAAGAGCTATGCTCCTTCACATGGTATATTCGAGTTCAATCTAACGTTTATCAGATTTAGATCTAATATTTAGGGTTTTAGAAATAAATTAGTGAATCTGTCCTGATAGCCTATGGTTGTTTAAGAGCTTAGCTCCTGCATAAGCTATACTTGTTGTTGTTCACATATTTGTTTCTAGAAACCTAATTGTCGTTGATTCGTGTTTGTGACAGAAACATGAATTAGATATGTATTAATTCGTTCGGCTATTGATGAATATTAATCTAATTTATGTCGTTGCTCCCTAATTACTTTCTTTAATCATATAAAACTCTCTTTTATTTAATTTTTGTTATTTTCTGTGTTTTCAACCAATCAAAATTCTGGAATAACTTGATTGGATTTACTAGTTTAATTATCTTTGGTCCTAGAGTTCGACACCCTCTACAACAATCCTTGTTGGTTAGGAAAGCCGAAAGGATTTTACAGTTGTTTACAACTGTTTAATTAGTTCGCAAACACAGACATATGATGTTTTGAACCACGAGGCTTTATGATTAATAAAGTTAGTTTTTATTCCGCTGCTATTTTTATATTTGTCTTGTAATGTTCTTTTTCTGTTTACCTTTAACGCTTCACAAAACTTAATGAATTCTCTTAATAAGTGACATTAACGGACGTAGGGTGTCCCAATGTTGGCCTAAATAACCGCTTAACAACTATAAATCTTGTGTTCTACTCTACTTCTCTGATATTTTCTTCTTTTAATCTTGTTTTTCGTGCAATTGAAAGGTGTTTCTACACCTTTCTGGGTGTTAACCCATTTTCGGTGTTAACATTTTGTTGCCCTCCGTGGGGCTCGAACCTATGACCATAAGATTAAGAGCCTTGATTTGGAAGATTTGAAGCCTCTAGTTTTACAATAGATTCACAAGGTCTAAAAGCCAAGTTCAATGAAAATATATCTGTGAAGACTAAAAAATTGTCTAACATTATGTCACCTTCGAATACGAATAGTAAATCCGCAAGAGTTTCTGGGAATGTTGTTGATGATACCATAATCACTCCTCAAACTGACAATCTGACTATTGCTGAAACTTCAGGAGGTAGTGTAACTCGAGGATAATTCATTGTTGTTGTAGCTAATTTGAATCGGCAAATGGAAACCTCCACTACAAGAAAACACTGATTTAGCGTCAGATATTTAGAAGTAGAAATTTCCATTGCTAATTGCGACGGATTTCCATGTGATCTGCAAGGGATAGTTTTTTGTTTTTTCAACTTTTTTCCTTTTATTTATTACTTTCTCTTCTGTCATCCCTCACTAAGCTATCGCAAATTGTGTCAAATTACCGATTGAAAATTTCTGTCGTTGTTTTCTGCTACAAATCCAGGTAGAATACCGACGAATATTTATCGAAGCTATTTTGCAGCAGAATTCCTACAGATTTGCAATGTAAGTTTAAATTATTTTTATAAGATATTAGTGTTATTTTTTTTTAATAATTATTAACATGTTCAATAATTAATAATTAATTTGCTCTAATTAATGTTTATAAGTAATAATAAATAATAATTTACGTTCTATAATAAATAACTTATAATCATTGCTTATTTGGAATTAGCAAAATAATCTTTGCTGATAACCAATATAATTACTAAGTTCTTAATTAAGCCCTCTTCTTTCTTCACAAATTTCACACTACAATAAAATAACTATATCACAACCTTTCGATTACAACCAACACAAATTGGCATATTTAGTAGATATTTTATAACTTTGTTATTTCGGATGTTGTATTAAATGTATTTTTAACAATTACTTTTGTGCGGTGCTTTGATTTTTCTCTCTTCATTTCTTGGACTGTCGATTTAACATTCTACTAAAACAAACTTAGGCCACAGTATTTTCTAATCTCAAACCATAACTCGATGAAACTTGGCCGCCAAAACAAATATTTTGCTTCTTCTTTCTCTTCGTCACCCTTCAGTAAATCGAGTTGAAGAAAGCTCAAACCCTAACCCGCTGCTCGTCTCCAATTTGCGACACCGCTCGCCGTTCGACTCTCGTGTCCATTTCGCGTCGCTCACCGCTCACCTCTATTTTTGCCTCTCACCTTTGTTTCTTGCCTCTCATGGGTATTTTTTTTCTTACTCAGTAAGTTTGCAGAGTATTGGTAGATAATTATTTTTGTTAGGTCATGGATCTTGGGTGATTCATGAATGAATCCCCTAATATCTTTAATTGGATAATGATATTGCTAAAGTTTCAACTATATTCCTTGAATAACTTTCAACAAAAGTGTTTCTAATCTGAAATTTTATACTCAATAAAGGAATATTCTAGATGTGGTTTCTCTAATCTGAAATTCCCTATGTGTTCTTAAGTTGTCACTTCATCCAACAATTTGCATTCAATTTTCCCAGCTGATTAATTCATATTTATGTTAGTTTAGTGAAACCAATGTGTATAGTTTAGCCTAAATACTACGACTTTGTACCATATTATGAAAATTGTTCACATTTTTGGCTTATTAATGGTTTGTGGCATAGGACAGGAAGAACGATGTTACTACATAATAAAAATAGTGAAAAAAAATATCAAGATGTTGGTTCAAAAAATGTAGTTCTATCATCAACTAATAATAAACCATAAATGTACACAAAACATAGTATAGTCGAACAATGTCATCTGTATTTTAGTGGATTTGATTCGTTTCAGTTTATCCAGTTCATGTATGCTGTGCTTACAGAAAGTCTATGTAAAACTTATGTTGTTTCTTGCGGAGAACTAGCCCGCTGTTATTTATGAAGAATATATGCTTATAGCTTCTATCTTAGAGTTCATAATATCTCTTGGAAGAAACTCTTCAATATTCATGCATTAGCTTCTATCTTTGAGTTCTTAATAGTATGTGTTAACGACAAAAAATGTCGAAAACACCAAAGATTCCTATTACTAGGAATTTTAGTTTTGGTCGCAAGACTGAGTAAAAGGAAGCGGTAAACGACACAAAGAATTTATAGTGGTTCGGCCTTGGGAGAGGCCTACGTCCACTTTGGAAAGGCGTTGGAATATTATTAATCACTCAATAATTACCAAGTAGAGGCATGCTCTTGAAATCTTATTACATTCATTTCATAATTGTCATGTGCTAGGTGTTTGGGAAAAGACAATTTAGTCCTTCTTGTTCCTTAATTGGGAGATGCCATTAATGAGGTTTATGAAGCTCTATGAGTGTCCCAAGTGAAAAAAATCCAACCCCTTTTAAGTGTGAGGCTATGGGCTATTTATTGGAGAGGCGTTAGGTAGGATTAGGTAGGAGTAGGTAGGAATGGGGGACCACATGCATAAATTCGTACACGCTACCTGTACATGCACGAATTTGTAAATCGGGCCTAGGTGCGAAATTTTGCACCTGCAGGGTGTGAAATTTCGCACCTGCAGGGTGCGAAATTTCGCACCTGCTTGGTGCAAATTTCGCACCTGTTGGGTGCGAATTTCGCACCCTGCTAGGTGCGAAGTCCCCCTGTCGGGGGGTGGGGGCATGAGAACCTTATGTTTGGGCGCTTGAGGCTTGCGACTCCTTCGGGGTCCGAGGCCTTAGTTTGGAAATGTTCTTTGGGCGCTGCGAGGTTCCGAGTGGTGCAGTCCCTTCTTGATTCTGTTCCATCACTCCTAAGTGCCCCTCTCGGCCTTAGCTTCACGCGATGCATTGAGTTGAGCGTTTCTGATGTACTCCTAGGAACCGGACCAAAAGCCGGTTAACATTTTCCCCTAAAGTATGTCTTGTCTTGACATGTTTGCTTTGTATTGGTTGAGATGATAGCTGAGCTATTGATTAATCATGTAAATTAAAGGAAAACAAACGTTTAGTTGTTGGGCTTATTCGCTCTGGATTTGAGAATGAGTAGTTTTCGAGGGGTGCGCCGTACTCAAGTCACTAAGTATCCGCAATGCATCGTCTCCGTGGGTGCACGGGAGTCGGTATGCATGTGCAGGGAGTACGTATACGAGAGAGCATGGCGCAATGTCTCGAACTCGGAGATGCGATTTTTTTTCCATTTTTTAGGGATGTGAACTTTCGAACCCTAGGGGGTTCGAAATTTTGATCCCAGGGGGTTCGAAATTTCGAACCCCTAGAGGTTTGAAATTTCCGAACCGACCCTAGAATACAAAGGGATGAACTTTCCTTTAATAAATAGGCCTTCCCCCTCATTTTCTTCCTTCTATTATTTCCTTCCCTGGCCGCCATTGTTGGGAAAGCTCTGAAGCTGAAAATTTCAAACCCGAAACTTTCGAACTCGAATTAGTAATGCCTAGGATCGAGAGAATGAGGAGAAAGAGGTCGAAGTGCCACGACATCGCCGGAGGGGGTCGACGCGAGAGGCGGAGCTGCCAAGCCTTTGGAGAAGGTATGGAAGTTCGAACTCAGTTGGGTTCGAAGTCTCGAACCTCCATAGGTTCGAATTCTTGAACCTTTTGGGTTCGAATTTTCGAACCTCATGTGGTTCAAAACTTCGAACCTTGATGGGTTCGAATTTTCGAACCTCGGGAGGTTCGGATTCCTGAACCTTCAGGTTCGAGTCTTCGAACCCAGTGGGGATCGTAATTTCGAACCCGTAGGGGTTCGAAGTTTCGAATCTTGAGCGGTTCAAAATTTTAAAGTCTGAGGGGTTCGAAAATTTGAACCTGGAGTGGTTCGAAATTTCGGACTTCGAGGCCAGGAGCTTTGAATTCTGGAACGGGTTGGCGCCTTTCTCTCCTGCCTATGACTTTGACCTCCCGACTGCCCATCTTCAGATTTACATATCAATCGTACAACCATGCGTTTAGCGCTAATGTATACACTAGTGGTTCCGTGAGTAGGGTTTCGAACCATTCACATAGGATAGAACATACATTCGGACTGGGACTTGAACTGTTGGATTGTTTCGAACTTTTATTTATGTTACCTTTCTTTGCTTAACACTACACACATATGTTAGTCATTACAAACACGAGTGGTACAGGACACTTTACTGCTAGTATTAACACTGATGTGTTGGAGTATAATTAGCAATGAAAACAAGATTGAAGACTGGAAAGACCTCGGAAGCCGAGGCTTCCCCGCCCTTGCCACATACATCTAGCTCTACCCCTAGTGGTAGCTCATCTGGCAACTAGCTTGAGACTACCGAAGGATCGACTCCTTCTCACACGGCTAGATTGCATGAAGCATTTGAGCACGGGGAACAAACTGAGTGGTAGCATTCCTCGGTTGCAACTGAGGATATTGAGAATGTGGACATTATGAGTGAGGATGCACAAGCGCCTCCAGTGGCTCTAGACATGCTGCCTGACACGGGTATCTTGGAGAATCCGATAGATTTGGTACCATCGCGCATGGATGCCACAACAGTTAGGATAATGGTCGCGCACTTCAATATACCAGTGGGTGAAGCCTACGCCCCAGGAAGGAATGGCAGAGCTCATCCGCCTCCCGAGGGTCTCACCGCCTGGAACAGGCAGGCTTGCTTTGCCGGGTGCATGCTCCTGGCCAATGACTTCATTCAGAACATGCTATACTATTTTCGCCCTGCCACATCGCAACTGCACCCGAATGCTTATGCTTCGCTCCTAGGTACTTATGTTCTCTACCACAAGTTCTTTCAACTGGAACCAACCGGAGAAGATATCCTATACTTTTTCCATCTAAGGAGAACGAGTAATGCCGCACCCTCTCAATGGTTTCTTAAAGCAACATCTGCCACCAAATTTTTTACCGGGAAGTGGCCCAGGCCATCAGTGATTAAGTACGAATGGTTCTTTGTTCGCTGCCCTCCTAGGTTTGTAAGGAGATGGATAGAAGGGAGTAAGTATTCCTCTAACTTTGTTACTAGTTGTAAATTCTTAGATCTCTTATCTCAAATTTCTTATGACTGGATCATGGCAGGAAATCCGGAGGCGCCTACCGGTGATGTCGGCAACGCCATAATGCTTTGCGAGCGATATCGTAGAACCTCCGCAAAAATAATACCGTGACAAATCAGGAGCGCCTTCGCCGCTCCAGGTTGCTTCCTAGTGACCGGGTTGTGATTAGGCCCGCAGTTGCAAGCAGTGCACCAAAGGAAGGAGTGGCTACAAGTTCAACCGCCATTGGGCAGAAGTGGAAGATGCCCCTGCTAGAGGGGAGCCGCAGAAGACTGTTCAATCCCGAGAAGATGTGCGCGGAGGCAAGGCCCATGGTTAGGAGGAGGCAGCCAGAGATGAGGCATTGTCGAGCACTCCTGTCTTGCCTCCGACAGGAGAGGGGAAAGGAGCGTTGGATAGACCACAGTCTCCGATGACCCATTCCGGGATCGTCGCTTCGCTCGAGGATGCGGGCTAGTTTGATGGCTTAAATGAACTCGACCTAGACTTGAATCCATGGCCAAATATAATAAGCACAGAAGAGCTAACCCTTGCTACGGAGGGTTTAACTTCTTTGAGCGGACCATAATCTGGTCTGTTGAGAGGACACTTACGTCATATACTCATATACACTACATAGCATAGATGTTTGCCTACGCATGTGACTTGACTAACTTTGAACTGTTCTCTTGGCAGGTGATACTAAAGGACTTTGTAGATGAGGTTACGAACATGGGGACCACCGATGCGCCCATAGCTCTTCCTTCGAAAGTTTCAGGAGATCGACAAGTTTATATGATGTCCCACCCTCACCAGGACAGGGTAGGGATCGATCTCGGTGATCCCCGACCCCTCCTCCTCCTCCTATTCGCGTGGCTGTGGGAGATTCTCGACTTAACCTAGGTGGATCCTGGCCTTCGCCTACGACAGCTCCCCCGCATACTACCCCTTTGGCTCCCATTCAAACTGTTAGGGGGAGTGAGTCGTCGTTTGGCCAACCAAGACTGGATAGAGAGACCGTAATGGAGATACATGACCTGACGGAGCCTAAGGTTCAAGAGCTTTCTTTGGATGAGCAGAGGGCTTTCTGAAACATCATTTCCCTCAGCATTACTTTGATGAGCGGTTCTTTCTCCCCGATCTCCGCCCAGCCCCAATGAGGAATCCGGGGAGGTATGGATGCATGTACAGGCTGCATATTATCAAGCCAATACCAATTATTCTTTTCACCTTTCGGAGCTGATCAAGAAGAAGAACCTGGAGCTTCTTAATCGGCAACTGACCACTGATAGTGAGAAGATCTCCGTTCCAACTTGGAAACCAAGATAGGTAAACCTATTTGCTGTGTCATAGTTACTTACCCGTTATCCTTCGCGTTTTCATATTCTAACTTTCAATTGTATTGCCGCAATGGAGCTGAAGCAAGCCCATGCGATTCTGAAGACGGAGGATATGTATGACCGCGAGACTTTTAAGGATACAGTAGGTCGCTTGACCATCGAGAATACAGCCCTTAAATGGTGTAACAACGTGGATTTTCAGAACCAATTTAAAAATTTTATTTTAATTGTTTTAATGGATTTTGAATATTTAAAGTGATTTATTTTAAATAATAATGATTAAAAATTTATTTAAAATGAAGTCAGAACGAATAAATTTACTCTAATTATAAAACGAGCCTGAAATGGCGCGGTAGCTTGAAAATTCGACTTCAAATTTCAAATGAATGTACAAGATTCAAAATAAATCGGATTTCAGTAAAACCAGAAATATTAGAATCTGTTTAATTATATCTTTCTAACAAATATCAAAAATCCAGATTTCATAACGGGAGTAAAAAGATATGTCTAGTTTAAAATTCAGAATAATCGCTATGGAATTTATATATTTTATATAATATATAGCCCTTAAAAATAGCCACTTTGCAAATGACCTCCATTTTCAACGAAACCACATTGGTTGGATCTGAAATGTTGAATTATTGCTAGATTCCAATTTTCATAATTTTTGGAGTTAATACGTGGGTGTGGTGAATTTAAACGTGTTTGGTGAATTCAGTTTGAATTTAATCAACTGGAAAATGACCGTTTTTAAACAGTCTCGAAATTCAACGAAATTAGTTTTGTTAGGACTATATCATCAAAATCTAGCTAGATTTATTTTTCTGGAACTTTTGTAGTTTGTATGTGGCCCCGGTAAATTAAAATGTACGTTGAAATCAATTTTGAACATTAAATTAATTTATATTTTAAATTTAAGGTAAACTGATAGAAATAGTCGAATTGTCTTACGAAACATATCACATTGTGTTCGGTATAGGGGTAATTAGCTAGGGGCGACAGTCGTTGTGCTTGATTTGGAGTTCGAACGAAAAGGAACCAATGAATGAATTAAATAATATAAAATAAAAGGGGATATATATTCTTTGCCAAGTCAAAACCCTAAGATAATTCATTCCTATGGTCAAATTGAAGGAGCCACCTCCCACAAAACAAATGGCTGAAATGTTCGAAGATCTATCCTCGTTTTTATGCAAATCCACGCAACCGTTTTGAATTCTTTCAAAGTGAAGGTTCAAGAGCTCTTCACGAGCTTCAAGTTCATACAGGACTGATCATTTTTCGAGCTTCAGATCCGCCAGAATCAGGCTATGAATGTGCGGCTATCGAGAGACATTCACCAGAGCATGGAGGCGTCGCAGCTCACTAGACTTGCGGCGGTTGGTGGCGCTCTTGACGGCGCGGTGGGTGGGCTATCTCGATCAAAGTCCGGCTCCTCTAAGGTGGAGCAATTGGGAACCCTTTCGTGCGATGGCGTTCGGTTTCTTTCCAGCGTATAAACGAGGAAGATAGAAAAAATAGTAAGCTTTTTTTAATTTTTTTTATATATAATTAGTTTATTTAATTTAGTAAATAAGCAGTAATTGAATTTTTTTCAATAAAACATCATACATAAAAATCAGATTATTTTAAATATAAATAGCATAATAAAAATGGAATTTTTATACGAAAGCATTATTTTTAAAATGTGATTTTTGTTATGAAATAGCATGGTAAATAAAAAAATATGCTTTTTATAAAATAGAATTTTTTTTTCAAAATATATAGAATTTTTTGCAAAATATAAACAGAATTGTTGTTCAAAATAAAAATAGCATTGTTTTTTTTAAATATAAACATAGTATAAATGTTAGCCTACTTTGTGAACTAGGCTACACAAAGATAAAAAGGTAAAAAGAATGAAGAACGTTTTTAGTCAAGTCGGATCGGATCGGATTTCCTTGGTAAAGGCAACACAGCTTAGAGTAGAGAAGGTAGGAGCGCAGGCCAAATCGGATCGGTTCGGGTAAACCCGATCCATTCCCTTAATTTGTAGTACTTCCGATCCGAACCCAGACGATTGAAGCAGCGTGGGTTACAGCCTGTATTTCCTTAAGACCCGAAGCGGTTATACCCACGTTCTCCTCACGTTTACCACTAATTTGATGCGCTGTTGCCACCATATTCCATCCGAACCCGACAATAATGGGATGGAGGCCACGTGTACCCGACCCAGAGCCATTTCAGAGGCATTTTCCACTATAGATACACCTCCAAAGCTCATTTCAAAGGATCTTTTGGCATTTTCAGAACTCAATCTCCTTTACTATCCAAATTTCATCAACTTATTCAGATTATAATCATCTTTTGGATCGTATTGTGAAGGAAATTGAGTGAATCAATGTATTGTATAAGTGAGAATTAAGTGAAAATCGTTGTTGTACTTGCATTCAAGACACCAATTCAAAGAATAGAAAGTGGACGTAGTCTATTTAATGCCGAACCACTATAAATTGTGTGTTTTCTCCGTTTTTTTATTTCATTTCAGTAGAATCATTATTCGTTTAGGTGTTAGAGCCAATTTTGGATCTAACATTTTGGTGCTTTCACTGAGAATTTTTTGGATTCTCCGCTTTTTGGGATTATCATTCTACTATGTGGACCTTCAAAGTTCAAAGAAGTTAATCCTCCGTTTTTGACATCTTTAAGTACCTGTTGGTTAATCATTGAAGAATTGGAAATTATGGCCAAAGGAAAAGGCAAGGAAATCCAAAGTAATCGAGAGAATGAAGTGAACGAAGATCAGCAAACAGTGGTTGTGACGAGGTCGTGTGGTCAAGATTATGGAGCAGGCCGCTCCGGTCAGGAAGGACCGATCCGAGACAATGAACCCAATTCGATCCGATCCAGCGATGTTGAATCCACCCACTCTCCCCATTCGTACCGGTCTGGCCGAATCCCTATGCTTTGATCCGACCCGAATCAAAGTGAAGCTGGAACATCTACTCGAGCTCCTGCCAATGCTCCGATTCCAACCGCTATGACCAATGATCAGCCTGACCCATTTGCACCCATCACACAAGGAGAACTTTCACGCTTTCTTGAAATGCTCTAGAGTACTAAGGAGGCATTGGAAGCCCATAAACGTGACAGTCTTCGCATGCAAGAGAACAAGATCACCATAAGCAGGGAACTCAAGGAGCTCCGGAGGCAAACGACACCTTCCCTAACACGTCGCCTTGCTGCAGATTATTCATATTCTTCAGATGAGGGACGTCCTCGTGAAAGAAGGCCGCTTGAGCGACCTCAAAATCTTGATCAGTTAACTTTTGGATCTTTAGGATCCCGTGAAGACTTTGCTCGTGTGTTAGGGCTTGATGACCCGAGCTTGAAAGAGCTTATGTTGTTGCCCATGCGTGGATCCCACGTTCTACCCATGGATCCTAACATTACAAATCCTACGCAACAACAACTTCTTCAGCCCCTTCCTACTGAGATCGACCGGGAGCGTAGGGAGCAATGTAGAGCAGCCGCCGCTAGAAACAGGAGGTTATCCCCTAATCAGGAACCCAGGGGTAATCTGAATATCAGACCTAGAGAACCTGTGCATACATTAACAAATGCCGATGTGTGGGCGATGGTGTGTCAGATTATGTCCGAAAGCCGACGATACACTAATGAGGACTGGGGCATTGAGTTAAGTCATACCCCCTTCACAATTGATATATTGGACTTCCAGTTCCCTTAGCGATTCAACTTTCCACAAATGGATCGATATTAAGGGAGACCAGACCCGAGATAGCATCTAATGAGGTACGCATGGTTCATGAATGCCACAACAGCTCCAGATACTATAAAATGCAAGGCCTTTCCAATTTACCTACAATACATGGCATTAATGTGGTTCACCCGACTCCCTCCACGGTCAGTGTCAAACTTCACAAAATTAAGTGAGCGCTTCATTAACCAGTTTCGACTTCATGCCCGCAAATCCAAAAGCGTCATAGAGTTATCAAGGATTAAATAGGCTCCAGCCGAATCTCTGAAATCATATTTGGACCGCTTCAACCTGACCATCACCAAAGTTAGTGACCCTCATGAACCCACTATTCTGATGGCTTTAATAGAAGGAGTTGACCCGGACAAAGAATTTGGGGATTATCTATCCCGGAAATCGCCCCCTACTAGGGAATTGTTCTACAAAAAAGAAAACATTCGCTTAAGGCGAGAAGAAGCTCAAGCAAACTTGAAGAGAAAGTCCGAAGGGGCCTCGAGGGAAGGTGTCCAAAGTAATGTTGCTGTGAAACAATCTGGTGACCGTTCAGGGAAGGTTGAAGTGAATGTCGGCAACCAAAACGGAGGTAACAACAACAAGAATGGATACGGCAATAGGAGGAGTAGGAACCGAGGGAACAATTCTAGCAAAAGACCTCGATTCCAAACATTCAAAAACTATTCGCCAATTAATGATACCTTGGAAAACATTTATTTGGACACATACAACATATTGCAATACAAAAAACCACCACCCAGAGACTCCACTGAAAAAGAGATCGCAATGGGAAAGTTTTGTTTGTTCCATGGAACCCACGGTCATTCCACCAACGAATGCCGTCATTTGAGAGATATAGTTGAAAGATTGCTGTGGGAAGGGAAGTTAGACGAGTACAAGGTTGCCCCAAGGGACAGCGCCAAGGGGCACAAGCCCCGAACCAAAACCAGCCTACTTCAAAACCCATAGCCCAACAAAAAGGTAAGGGGATCGTTATCAATACCATTATAGGCGGACCCCACATAGCTAGTCATAGTTTCAAAGAGATGGATCAATACGTTAATGCCGCCAAGCACTTTGAGGTGGAGAATGCAGTAACCTCGAAGACATTACTCCAGTAAAACAACAAAAGACGATGTTAGACGACGTCATATTCCGTACTAGAGATGATTCCGGAGTTCAATCCCCAGCTGAAGATCCACTGGTAATTACCACGACCATCGACCTTGCTTTAGTCCATAAAGTGTTAGTGGACAACAAGAGCTCGGTCAATATCCTCTTCAAGAAATCTTTTGAACAAATGAGACTTGAAGCAAATGATGTAAAGCCCTGCGAAGGATGGATGCGTGGCTTCAATGGGGCGTCGACGGCTCCGGTGGGCTATGTAGAATTACCAGTAACATTAGGTCAGGGAGATCGCCTGAGAGTGAGGATCCTGCCATTTGTACTTTTGGATGTAGAGTCACCCTAAAACGCTTTCCTAGGCCGACTGGCCCTTGCCGAGTTTAGGGCATGTATTGCACCTTGGTGCTTGCTGCTTAAATTCTCGATTGACGCAGGAATTGGGGTGATGAGAGGCGTTCAAGCTACAGGACGAGCTTGTTACATGACGGAGTTGAAGATGCTAATGAAGGGTTGAATATAGAAACTAAGGACGATTCTCCCCCTTCAAAGGAAAACTCAACATAGCAATTAAGGGGTCCAGCCCCAAGAGAGTCGCCGTCAGATGTGCTCGAGGATATAGATCCCAGAGAGGATAGAGAACCCAAGGATAGAAAGGAGACTCCCAACGAGATAACAATAGATATACCTACTAATGAGACAGATTCGACAAATTTACTATAGTTTGGCTCGCAACTAGATCCAGTTCGAGCGAAAGAGTTGGCTGATTTCTTAAAGGAAAATCTGGATGTGTTTGCCTGGACTCACGCTGATATGTGTGGGATTTCGCCTTCCATTATGAGCCACTCTTTGTGCATTAATCCAAAACACCCACCGGTCAAACAGAAGAGACGGATGTTAGGCCTAGAGCGGTCAGCAGCTTTGAAAGAAGAGGTAGGGAAATTAAAGGATAATGGATTCATTAAGGATTAGAAATATCCAAACTAGATATCAAATCCTGTCCTAGTCAAAAAATCTAACGGAAAGTGGTGTACATGTATCGACTTCTCTGATTTGAACAAGGCTTGCCCGAAGGATAGCTTTCCTCTTCCCAGAATTGATCAGCTAGTAGACTCGACGGCTGGACACGAGCTTTTATCCTTTATGGATGCCTATTCGAGGTACAATCAAATTCCTATGCACATACCAGATTAGGAGCATATAAGTTTCATTACAGACTTGGGGTTATATTGTTATGTGGTAATGCCATTTGGATTAAAGAATGCAGGAGCCACGTACCAGCGTTTGGTCAACCGCATGTTCTATAATCAAATCGGACAAACATGGAGGTTTACATGGATGGCATGCTTGTGAAGTCTAAACAATCTTCCGACCATCCAAGGGACTCAGCTGAAATGTTTGATATTCTTCGAAGGTATGGAATGAAGTTAAACCCCCTAAAATGCTCATTTGTGGTCGCATCTGGAAAATTTCTAAAATAAAAATTTTAAATTGGTTCAGAATTTCCAGGTTGTTACACAACTTCAAGGATATTCTTTTGTTTGGCCAGGCGTTTTTCCTCCTCCATGGCAGCAGCAATAAGGCGATGCCCCTCGGCCAGACGTGTCGATTCATCATCTCTCGGATACTTCTCCATGAGTTTGTCTTCATTAACGAAGTCTACCTCAGCAATTCTTCTTGAGCCTCTGATAGCTGTTTATGAGTTTCCTCAGCAGACTTAATAGCGCTATCCACATTCCCCTCAGCTAAGCAGCCCTAGCCTCGGCTTCCATTAACTTTGATTCCAAGTCAGCATTTCATTTCTCCAGCTCGGCATTCTTCCTCGCTAACTTGGCCTTTTCTTGCTCAAGAGCATTATAAGCCAGTTGCATTTTGACACTGTTTGACTTAGCATCTTCCGATTGTTTCTTCAACTCCAAACATTCCTGACTGTGAGATTCCAGCAAGTCATGATAATGCTTTTGTAATTCCTCAAATTGCTATTTGAAGTTGTTATCATCTCGTTGAGCAATGACAAGTTGAGCCTGTGTATCTTCTAAGTCCTTCTCCAGATTTTTCAAAACTTTCTCATCGGAATCTGCAGCCTTCTTCATTGCATCAACGTCTGTAATTAAGGCCCGAATGATTTTGGAGAGATTGCATGAATACTTGTACATCTCCGAGTATTGTTTCTCAACTGTGTCAATCTGTGCCTTACCCTCATCTGCCCACTTTGAAGAAATAGGCTCAAGTGCGGGTAAGAAAGTTAGATTCCCAAAGTAGTGATCTGGGAATTGCTTCTCCAGATATGCCAGTTTAGTTTTGGAATAAGCATCCAGTGGTGGGGGTTTGCAGTATGATAGTTCAATGTGTTTCCGCTTAGCAGGGACGATGGCTGCATCACCTTTTCCAGATCGCTTCTCAGAAGCTTTGTGCTTGTCTCAAGAATCGGTGTGTTTCGGTGGACTTTTTTCTCGATTATATTTGTTTTGGGGAGAAGTTTGATCTTTGGATTGCAATGTGTCTTATCCACGATGACTCTGGTGGCTCTTATACCTGTCTGGATCCGATCGGACAGGAGAACGAGAGCATGACGTGTGTGGTCGATGAGAATCATGAGGCCTTCTATCATCTCTGCCCCGGCTCTCACGTAGGTCATGCTCAGTGTCAGAAGGAGGTCTAAACATGCTACGACGAATTTTCCTAACATCATAGTAAGGGCGAGACATTGTACCTGCACAACAATATAAATGGAGTTCAGAATCAATGCTCACATAAGATAGGAGTGTTGTGACATGCGGTGCTAATGTGTTATGTGCATCCTAAGTGGTGTTCCCCCTAACAAACCCAAGTCCGAAGCCAGACTAGCATAAACGTGCTTTTTGGCGTTCACGGGAGTAGTCTCCTCTGAAGAAGTGAAGGTTAAAGGATTCGTGCCAAAGTCCTCTGAAGTATAGATAGTTTCGTGCAGGAGAAGATTTCCTAAACCCTTAAATGTGGAATCGTCGGTAGTAGGAGCATCTACTTGAGAAGCGTCTATTGGCAGCTCTTTATGAGATGTTGACTTCTCAGGAGAAATAGCGTCACCAGGGACGGTATACCTTTCTCTGTGCTTTTCAGCTATATTGGATAAATCGTCCTGAGTTGAGGATGGAGAAGGTGGAGTCCGAAGAGGTATTGTTGGACCTTTCGAGCCTTCGCCCGTCTCAGAAATAATGTAGATCGGGGGTATGTAAACATATGGACCCGTCCCATGACCTATACTACGGGTAATAGATAGTAACCCGTGATGATAAAGATACTCATCCTTAAGAACTTCATCGATGGTTAGGAACTTTTGATCGCACTTGAGAAGCCGATGCAAATGATCAAAGTATAATTTATCCGATATTTGCTTTGGGTTATCAACTGCGAATAAAAAAGAAAGCAAATTAATGGGTTGGCATGAGCATTTAAAACTGAAATCTAAAAAGTCAGTGCTTTACTTGATTTGGTCCATCTCCTGGCACACCCCGGCTGTTGTCTGATATAAAAGCATTCAAGTTTAGAATCGCCAGCCTTGCTGCTAAATGGAACAGTAATAATTTTCCTTTTCGGGACTGATTCAAAATATGAGAAGGAGGGAGTTTCTTGAGTCCGATGCTTGAAATTATAAAAAAAAGTGGACGTCATCGAAGGTAGGATCTATACCTAAAACTTCTTTGTTTGCTATATATAAGGTGTATAAATAAGCGTAAGAGTTAGGATGTAATTGCATGGGGGCAATCCGCATTTGTCTCAGAAAATCGATGACAAAAGGCGGAAACGGTGGAATAGCCCCAACCAGACACATCAATCGGGTAATTACCATAAATCCTTCCGGTGGATTGTGAGGGCGGTCTGTTTTCGATGGCACCAGGGTATCTCTTTTTAATATTCCATGCTTTAGACATATTCGGACGAGTCTATCATCATCGATCGTCGACTCAACAGAATCTTTGGGTAACTCCAATATAGTGGCAGTTTCAAACTCATCGGGAGCACGATCATCCTCTATCCCTCCTTCCTCTTCATCACCAAGAGAGAAACCTCACTATCATAAGATATTTCACTATTGTGTGCTTCCACTTCATAATCTGGGCCTTATCATGCCATTCAGGGACTGAGGGAGAGGATATGTCATCAAGAGTGAGTTTCTCGGATGTTTCTGCAACTTCTCTCTTTTCTGCTAACCTAGATGAACGTCTCTCTGCCATGGTCGCTAAACTACTAAAGAAACAATAACATAAGTTAGAGTAAAATAGCCTTTATCCCCCCGTGAACGTATGTGAAATAAAGTGTGTGCTATGTGTGCAAAGGATGCAAAGTAAACACATAAGAGCATAATGCAAAGGTTTGGCGAAACAATAATGTTCAGAATAGTCTTAAATATTTGCTCATTTTCATAAGGCACTATCCTAACATTTCATTAAGTTGTAAGTCAAGGCAAGCATTGATTGAGCAAGTCGGACATTTGTTATGCATTGAATTGGATTGTTTCAGTTCAGTTCGGATGTATATATTTTGGGGTTCGGATCGGGCACCTACAAAGGAAAGGGTTCGGGCTGGGGGCAGAATCATGTGTGGTCCAAAGCAGAAGTTAATGTATCTCGAGCATATCGGTTCGGTTCGGAGGTTGGTACTCTTCATGATCCGGATCGGTCCGAGTGCCCATATACTTCTATGACCATGTCTATCACTCCCACCCAACCCAGTTGGACACACCTTGTTTTTATCCTTTTTTTTTCACTCCGAACCGATCCGGTCAGTTGGAACCCCCTCTCCTCTTTACTCTTATACCTCTTTACCCAAACCGATCCCAGACTTTTCCCTCTTCTTCTTCTTCATTTTCTTTCTTCCTTAACCAACACCGAACCTAATCTCATGCCCAAAACTGAATCAAAGCCAAGCACTTACGTGCTGATGCGTTCAACCTTAACTCCTAATTCCCCTCCGTTATTACCTCGAGATGGCGATAAGGCCATTAACAATGATGGCGAGGGGGAGGGGAGAGGATCATGGCGCTAAGGCCAGTTAAGAACCATACTCAAATCATTCAAATTACCCACGAGCTTGAATCGAAATCGATTAAAAGGGAATTAACTGAAGTATTGCAACCAACCTATATGATTATTTCGAGAATCGAAGGGAATTTTGATTTTTCAGAAATTAGGGTTTTTCTCTTTTGCAGAAGTTAAAAGACAGTGATAGTGAAGGAAAGAAGGAGGAAGAGGATGAAAAGTGAATTTATATAGATTTGAAATAGCTCTTAGTATTCCTAACACGTCATTCCAATCGGACCGGAGTACCGGCCCATACGAGAATTCAGCCCATTCGTTCAATGATAATGAAGTGTGAGGAAAGCCGTTCGGATCGGAGACCATACCCAGATGGAATCACACACTGACTTGGCATACGAATTGAATTTAAAGGAAAATGAAGGTAAACAAAAAGCTTACCTGGAGTAGTCGCTGGACAAAATTCAAAGTTCTCAAAGCAGTTTGAAACGAAGAAGGAAATCCGTGAACTTTTTGGTGTATTTATAAGCAACAAGAGACATGACTTCATGACACAACGCATCCCTACAAACGAATGGAAGCGACTATTCAATAGTTCAAATTCAGAGACTAGTGAGCAGGTAATGTCAAAGCACGCTCCATCTTCAATAGAAGCGTCCTTTGAGGGGGCAAAATGATAGCCTACTTTGTGAACTGGGCTACACAAATATTAAAAGATAAAAAGAATGAAGAACGTTTTTTAGTCAAGTCGGATCGGATCGGATTTCCTTTGTAAAGACAGCACAACGTAGAGTAGAGAAGCTAGGAGCGCAGGCCAAATCGGATCAGTTCGGGTAAACCCGATCCGTTCCCCTAATTTGTAGTACTTCCGCCGAACCCAGACGATTGAAGCAACAGTGGTTGCAGCCCGTATTTCCTTAAGACATGGAGCGATTATACCCACATTCTCCCTACGTTTTCCACTAACATGATGCGTTGTTGCCACCATATTCCATCTGAACCCAACAATAATGGGATGGAGGCCACGTGTACCCGACCCGGAGCCATTTCAGAGGCATTTTCCACCTATAAATGCACCTCTAAGGCTCATTTCAAAGGATCTTTTGGCATTTTCAGAAATCAAACTCCTTTACTTTTCGAATTTCATCAACTTATTCAGATTACAATCATCTTTTGAATCATATTGTGAAGGAAATTGAGTGAATCAATGTATTGTATAAGTGAGAATCTAGTGAAAATCATTGTTGTACTTGCATTTACGACATAAATTCAAAGAGTAGAAAATGGACGTAGGCTATTTAACGCCGAACCACTATAAATTGTGTGTTTTCTCCATTTTTTCGATTTCGTTTCAGTAGAATCATTACTCGTTTGGGTGTTAGAGCCAATTTTGGATCTAACAATAAAAATGTGATATATATATATATATATATATATCGGTAAAGTTATGATTTTTAATTACGTAAAGTTATGATTTTTAATTACATAAATTTATGATTTTTAGTTATTTAAAGTTATGTTAAAATATCATTTTTGTTTATTTAAAAATAGGATTTTTATCGTAGGAAGAAAATATTTTTGGCAAGTTAAAAATATAATTTTTAACTAGTGGATGGCATGGAAATATTTTTTGAAAGATCAAAATATGATTTTTACATATATGTAGCTTTAATAAAAATATGATATATATGTTGCGTTAATCAAAATATGATTTTTATATAAATGTAGCGTTAATAAAAATATGATTTTTATATATATGTAGCATTAATAAAAATATGATTTTTATATATATGTAGTATTAATCAAAATTTGATTTTTAATATATATACTGTGTAAAGCAGATTGCGATGAAACTGACTGGAAGTAGAACGGAATCGAAATTGTCGATTAAAGAATGATGGAGCGGAAACCAAAGGTGAGAACTTCTTCTCACTCGATTTATTTTTCAATAAAAAATATCCTACGGTGCAGACGGGGCTTAGAAGCCCCGACACTATTTACGTATAAACCATATTATGTGATTTGAATTATATGGAGTTCAACACTTGAATTCGGACAATCACATAATTGAAAGCGATGTATGGATATTACCGACGCACGGATTCCATACTCCGCGAATAGCCAATTATGGCGCCGTAAATGACAATGGGGTAGTTGAGTATTTATTTATTTGGATATTCTGTGTGATTTGATTATGATTGTAAAATTGGTTGTAGATCAATTGTGAATTGATTGGAATTGGTTAGTGTATGGCGCGAGCCAGTATTTGATGAGGGATAAGTCTAGACCTTATTCCAGTTTTAATATCGCGCCGTTATGCTGTCGAAATTTTCTAAATTGTGTTAGATAAATTAATAGCTAGCTAAAAATATTAATTTTAGTTTATAACTACGATGAATAAAATTATTTAGGCATTGTATAGAATTTCATAAGCTAAGTGATAAAATTCTATATATTTATTGGATAATTAAAAATAAGTTTACACATCCATTTACAAGTCGGACGACTTGTTTATGCTTTCTTATTTTTGCGATATCGATTGGGACGATAATTTTTACACATCGCCCAACTGCACAAATAATATGCAATATTTGTTGGTTGAAACCCCACATGGGTATTGGGACAATATTTGACGTACACTAATCCCAATTGTTTAGTTGTATGTCAATCGATTGGTTGACAGACTATTGTAAGTGTTAATTATTTATATTTGACGCTTATGCAGTTGAGTAGTGCGCTCTGGATGATGGTTGACTGTATATGATTATTGTTATGTACATGTGTGTATGAATTCCATATATATAAAATTATATTGTAATTGACTGTATCTGATTCCAGTTCAGAAATAATGAATATTTTAAAATAAAGAATATTTTAAAATAATATTCTGTAAAGGATAAAAAAATGATTTTGATGTCTGATTTGGGATGAGCACGTGAAAAATAGGAAGACGTTTTTTTTAGATTTGCGCCATTTTATAACGAATGATATTTATATCGATTTTATTCATTATTATAATGATAATCGAAAAGGAAATTATTTCAAAATCTGATGATAAGGAGTATTCAATTTTGATTTAAAATTGAAATGAAAGTGGAATCGTTTTAAAACAAAATTATAAAATACGTTTTAAATGGAAATCCACGAAAAATATATATTATATATATTTAATGGCCTAAATAGAATGCGCCGCGCCGCGACTATTTGCGAATTTTGACCATTGTCTTCGAATTGACATTACGGTAGATCCGACCGTCGAATTCTCCTAAAACTGGAACTGTTGGGTTCGTATCGAGAAGAGCTTTCCAAATAATATAGGAGATTTTAAATCTAATGGTTGGATTTGGAATTATGTCCAAATCAAATTTGGAAAAGGTCGCTGTAATTGCAGTTCGATGACCGTTTCTGGAAATTGACTGAAAGGGCCTTAAAAAATTATTAAAAATATTAGTAATTTGTGTAAAATCATAATAAATGATTTGGAAAGAATTTGGATGAAAAATTCCACGTTTGTAAAGATAAAAATATATTTTTATCAAAATGAACTAGTTATTAACTACATTTGAAATCCAATAGTTTTTAAATAAAATAAATTGGATTTGTGAATGGTTTTAATATAACCAACAATTTCCAACGAACAAATTGGAATGGATTTGGAATGGAAATAATCCTCGTAATATTTCCATATTGGATTCCATAATTATACAGATATTGTTATCGAAATTTGGAAGATATATATATCGTTATTTCCAATATGATATTTGTTAGTTTCAGTATTTGATATTGAATATAAGCCGATATAATTTCTATTCAAAGCCTTGTATTTAATATTAAATGGGATTTTGGGTTTGTCGTGAGCGGTGTCTTTTCTAACACTATTCTTAAACCCAGTTGAGAAAAGAAAAAATCTTTTAATTAAGATTTAGAAAAGTTACCAATTAATTAATATTTAATTGGAATTGAATAAAAGAATCGGATTTTGGGTTTGTCGTGAATGGTGTTTTCAGTAACATTGTTCTTGAACCCTGTGTGAAAAGAATAAATCTTTTTATTAAGATTATTAGAGTTTCCAATTATATTTAATAATTGGAATAAAATGGAATGTGAATTGGCTTTATTGTGAACTGTGTTTTTAACAACATTCGTTCTTTAACCCGGTGTACAGTGAAATGTGATTTGGAATTTATAAATCTTTCTATTAAGATTTAATGTAAATTTTCCATAGTAAAATTTTCCAATTTAATATATTAAATTGGAGTTAAATGGAATTCAATTTGGCAATAATCAAAGTGAGCTTCTGTGGAGGAAGACTGTTAATATATATGGAATTTAAAAGGCTTTATCGTTATTCCATTTATATTATTAGTCGGATACGGAAATTGATATCGATTATATATATATATATATCGATTTGTTTTCTGTGAAGATTCCATAATTAATGGAATGTGATTTTGGGTTTATCGTGAACTGTGTTTTAAATGGCACTAGTTCGTTAACCCAGTTAAAGACAGAATTACATGTGAGACATTGTATTTCGAACTGTATATCTATTTGGTGGCGGAGAATTTATTCTCTTTCATAACACCTTTCTTTGAGACATACGAGATCAGAGGTTATATATCGGTAGAAATCAATGGTAAGGTGTAGATTGTCGATGCAACATGTTTGATTTCCCAAAGTTAAATAATCATTAATATTGATTTTTGGGAAGATTAAAACTAAATGGAGTTTTAATGAATCTTTAATTAGATTGAAATGTGAATTGATAATTTAAATTATCAAATTTGGGAAACGATCATGAATGGAGTATCAACAGTTTTTCTCCAAGCGATAGTTAAATCTTTAATTAGATTTTAACGTGAAATGGTAATTAAATTTACCAATAACACCATGGTGCAAGATATGGAGTATTACCATTTTTGCTCCATGGGATGAATAGGTTGGGATTGGGAAATATAACAAATGATTACTTCGGTAAAGTGCATTAATTCCGACTAGTTTGGATAAACCTTAATTTGGTTTGAATTGATATCAAAGGAAGATTAAAGAATAAATTTAAAGAATTTATCTTTGATAAAATTAATGGGAACTATAACAACCTACCTCCGTTAAGGTCACTCACAAAGGGAATGCCTTAACATCGGTGGAGAGTTTAGGTAAAAGATGCAGATAAATTACAAGACAGGCAAATAAAGCAATGGAAAATAAAGTCATTTTACAAACAATGTGGTTCAGTCAAGCTTTTACAACAATTGTCTCAATCATACTTAAAAATAATACATAGAACTTCTGTCTTGATTCAAAAACTTCCAAGTATAAAATAAGCATAAAAATAACAATAATTTTCCCCAATAAAGCATGAACCGTCCATAGCAGTGGAAGAGAGAGCCCAAAAGCAAAACATCGATTGTCTTTGAGCTTGGAAAGAAAACGGAGCTAAGTGGTATCATTTCCTCCCTGTGAACCTGGGGAGGGGGGAGGGAACAGAAGGAAAGAGGCGAAAACAAACTAGGTCATACATAAATCTGGTAAGTCCAGTGACTTTCATCATATAAACAGGCAAAAGCATCATGACATGAATAAACTGAATATAAGACAATACCGTGATAACATGGATAACCAGATAACCTAAGATTAGCGTAAGATATGATAGGCCAGATAAACTGAAAGCACTTTTACTCTTTTTCTGCTTTGCTACTACTTTGTTATTCTTATTTCTATATCTCTGCACTGCCTAACTAGTTCCCTAACTAGTAATCTGTGTAAAATGATAATATTACAACGTGATCCCAATCCTTGCAATTGTGGTAGCCTTCAGGTGTACATCTAGTATGAGGATCTTACCTCAATCAGCCTAATTGCCATGAAGATGTTAGATGTACCCTTACTACCCTATCGATCGGCTCCCTACTTGTATTAATGTTCCATGTGTCTATGTCAATTCGGCCCTCTCTTGCGTGTAGATACCCTGTGCTGGTACCACCATAAGTTGTATCAATCCTTATGATAGCAACCCGACACGATTCAAGATGCACAGTGTATAACTACTGCTACCCAGTGCTTGCTTTTTCCCACTCCGTAGTACGAGCACGCCCGTAGATCGTCGGAACCTACACTAACGTACCCCCTACCGCTATTTTGACCGCTTATAATCAGCCTCGTAATCATGCCCCACCCTGCCTATTTTCAGGGTACCTTGATACATCTATGTGGGTTACTGCTGAAATGGGTCCCCGTTACTAAGGTTTCTTACTGGTTAAGTTTGTGGGCCTATATTTACTAATATTACCCACCAACCTAATATGTACTTAACCCTCCCACTGATTCAAACATGTTTACTTAATGGTTAAGTTTGTAGGCCTATATTTACTAATATTACCCACCAACCCGATATTTACTTAACCCTCCCACACATTATGTCATGTTGGTTAAGTGTTGTCCATTCATGTTGACTTAACCCACCCACTCATCATGTCACGTTGGTTAATTGTTTCTTATTAACCCTTCTCACTCGTCATATTGGATTGGTTAAGTGTTCCCTATTGACTTAACCTTGTTCATTCATCATGTTATATTGGTTAAGTATTTCCTGTTAACTTAACCCCATTCGTTCATCAAGTTACATTGGTTAAGTGTTTCTTATTAACTTAACCCCAACGCGTTCATCATGCTGTATTGGTTAAGTGTCATCAATCAATTCAAGTTAACTTAACCCACCCACTTGTCGTGTTACATTGGTTAAGTGTTGCCTTCTTGGGTTAACTTAACCCTTCCACGCATCTTGTTATTTTGGCTAAGTGTTGCTCTCTTGTTTTAGTTTAACCCTACCCATTCATCATGTCATACTTGTTAAGTGTTTCTTATTAACTTAACCCTTCTCATTCATCATGTTGTACTTGTTAACTTAACCTTGCTCACTTGTCCAATTAACATGTTATAACGGTTAAGTGTTCTAAATTTACTTAACCTCACCTTCTTGTCTAATTAACACGTTATAATGGTGAAGTGTTCCAAATTTACTTAACCCCATCTTCTTGTCTTATTAACATGTTGTAACGGTTAAGTGTTCTAAATTTACTTAACCCCATCTTCTTGTCTAATTAACATGTTATAACAGTTAAGTGTTCTAAATTTACTTAACCCCGTCTTCTTGTCTAATTAACAAGTTATAACGATTAAGTGTTGCCTTAGTTAACTTAACCCTACCATTCTTAACATGTATTGTTAATTAGCATTAATCAATTTATTAATGCACAAACCTCTCACATTAGATCTATGTTGTTGCGGTTACTGGATGTGCCGGGCGGTTCCGGGCAGTTTTACACCACAAATCAATCTAACCTCGGGTTTTTCTTGGGCATGATGCACTAACCTCTCACATTAGATAGGTGTTGTTGCGGTTACTAGATGTTCCTGGTGGTTCCGGGCAGTTTTACACCGCAACTCAATCTAACCTCGGGTTAGGCATGTTTATCTTTTAGCATATTTACCATATATGTCCAAGTCTAGATTTTATATGCTAATTATCCCAAATTTACAAATATAGTCATGTTCCAATTCTTTAGTTATACCTCAACAAAGCTAATTACAAGTTATGCCCCACAAATTCAAATTCAAGTTATTACTCAACATAGGTTACACCAAATCTTCCCAAATTTGCAATAATAATCATGCCCCAAAATTACCATATTCATTATACTTGGCATCCCAGCCAATAGTTAACCCCAATCTAGATTTAATATTCCAATTTACATTTTCCCCCTATCTAGGTTTAATATTTCAAGTTACCCAAATTCGGTACAATAACAATCATGCCCAAAACTTGATTTATATGCAAATTAACTCATCTTGCAATTATAACGATAATAATGCCCAATATCAATTACAAGTTATACCCAAATCTCAGCTACAAGTTGTGCCCAAATCTCAATTACAAGTTATACCCAAACCTCAATTACAAGTTACGCCCAATAGTACAAAATACATTAGGCCCACTTTCCCCTGTATTCCAATCGTGTGTGTGTGTATATATATATATATATATATACCAGCTTTCGTCTAGGTTCGAGACAACCTAGATCCATAATAAAAGGGGAAGAAGAGGAAACATAAAAGATTAGGCATAAAATAGCCATACGACGCTAGATTTGATAATAGCAATATCAGAAACATAAAAGAGGTATATATTTGATAAAATTACATTGCAGGCATAAATCTGATAGATTAGATTTGAATAACATTGCAGGCACAAATCTGATAAATTAGATTTGAATAACATCGCAGGCACAGATCTAATAAAATAGATAGGATAAATCTGAAAAGATTATCAGGTATAGCTTGGATTCATATTATTACATGCAAAGAATTTCAATTAAGAATTCACATCTGAAAGTAACTTGAACTTATAAAACAAAGGACAAATCTTGTTTTCTGGGATCTGTTTTTTGAAACTGAAAAGCTATCCCTTGACTTAAACTATTGATTCTCTAATTTATATTTGATTCATAGCTTCTAACTTGCTTTCTAATTTGCTTCCTAGTTGGAGTAGAATGGTGGCTATGCCAGGTTGACCATGGACAACATGGTGGCTCCTTGGAATGAAATTGTGTGATTTAGGTTTGAGGGTTGGGGTTTCTTTTATAGAGGTTTAAATTTATGTGAGCCATTAGATCAACCTAGAAGCTATCAAAACCGTCCAGACTAGATAGAGCTATTCAGAAATTGCCACCTATGCCCTAGTGACTCAGCAACAAGTTAGAAAATCGTCACTGTTTGGATTTGGGCAATAGGGTCGACCCTAATGGGGGGGTCGACACCCCTCTTGGGGGGTCGACACCTATGTCGACCCCCCTTGGGGGGAGTCGACACCTATAGGCGGGAATTTTCCCGCCCAGCTAATTTACGTGATTTTGAAATTCGAACTATTTTGTTTATCTAATTATTAAATTATATAATTTTCTGTTTAAACATGAAATCTTCTGAACTCCATAACTTCTTCATACGGAGTCCGATTCACGCAAACTCAGACTCTATCTCAAGCAGAATTCCGTACACAATGGCGTAACCCATTTCCCTTAATTCTTGCTTTTACAATTTAGTATTCTTTAATTCATTACTTTAATAAACATAGAAAATATAGGGTGTTACATTCTCCCCTCCTTAAAGGATTTCGTCCGTGAAATCTTCAAGTCAAGGAGAATGTATCCTAACATCCAACATCCATTTACTCAACCATTCAGTCACAGGCGTCCATTGTCCTTAAAAAGATTTATAATTCTTTCATGATCATATCCATAGTGTATGTACATGTCCTTATCTAATGCAAAATCAGGCGGTTTACTGATTCAGTTGACCTCCTTAATGCGAATTATGTCAGTGCCATGAGTCCATCATGTATGCAATTATTACTAATCGTACTTTATAACTTCTACATGAGTGCACAATCATTCATAACACATCAAGTTCCAACCCATAAAAATTCACTCATGTATATGCAATATGAAAGTGACTGACCCGATTTAGTACCTAATGTGTGTATATGAATCCACGAGCAACCACTAGCAAACACTTGCAACCACTTGCAACCATTAATCATAACATGTTTCAAACACATGTTTACATCCATTGGCTTCTACCTAAGGATTGAGGATAGGACCGAGAGGATATACTTAAAAGATAAATACTAGCATGCAAATAAACTTTACATAAAAAGAGGAATCAAGGATATACCCTCAAAAAGGGTATGATGTGCATATCTAGTCTTCAGTCTTCTAAGTGGCATCTTATTGAGCTCTATTCCATATTGCTCTGACTGTATTAACTTCATAACTGCGTAGCTTCTTAATTTATGTTTCTAGAATGTGTGTTGGAACTCATTTCACTATCGCCTCTCATTCCACCTTTTCTTATAGTATACTTAGCACTACAACTTCTGCCGTGTCATGCTAACATTCCCAAAACTATCTCTTGAAAATAAACAAATGCTAGCAATGTTACCAAGTGTACATACTAAGATGATTAGATTCTTCTCCGTCAATCTTATAAGTGGGGCTAATACCTTCGCAAAGTCCTTAATTAAGTTCCTATATTAGCCCGCTAGTCCAAGAAAGCTTCTTACTTCTGTTGAATTCCTTGGGACCTTCCAGTCTTGCACCGCAACTACTTTTGCGGGATTTACTGCTATCCCTTCTTTGGGCGCCACATATCCTAGAAACCTTACTTCTTCTCTCCAAAAATGACATTTTTCGAGAATTTCGCCTTAAGTTGATGCGCTTGGAGGGTATCTGAGACTTCCCTTAGATGCTCTACGCACATGCGAAGTGAACCATCCGCCTTTTAACGAAAACGACTGGAGCACCCCATTCAGAAATACTTCGCCTTATGAACCTTTTTTCAGGTAACTCTTTTACTTATTTACTGAGCCCTTCCTTTCCCTTGGAATCATGTTTCGTACACGTAATGCAACTGGGTTTGCATTGTCAACTAGATATATAAGGAAGTCTATCTCGCATTTTAGGGGATAAACCCCTAACCTGATAAAAAAACATCTGCGTACTCATGGACTACTCTACCGGATTACAAATCGTCTATAGATGCATCAAGTGATTCTATGTGGCTAGGTCAAACTAATCCCTTAGGATCGCACGAAATCTCGAGGGTATTCCCGAGGCGAGTCGAAAGTCTAACTACCCTCCTTTAACAATTACTAGCTAGCCAATCCATGTCTAGAATCAACCCATAGCCCATGAAACCCGAAAACATAAGCATTACACTTAAAATCAATACTTAATATAGCTATTCTCAAATCCTTACAAAACAAAGATAAATGAGCTAAACCACCAATTGGATTTGAGACAATAAGGGGATCCTCTACTATACAAGCTCTAAGGTGCAGAGACTCAACTATGGAAGCAGATATAAACGAATGTGAAGTGCTAAAATCAAAAGAGCACTAACAAGATGATCAAGAAGAAAAACTATACTTTTTCAATAGAAACTTTACTACCTCTCTCTCAATTATGCTGGCGGCGAGAGCATGCACTTACCCCCCTGAAAATCCTGTCCTTAGTTCTTGCCCTTCTTCTTAATTCTATGACCTGTTATAAAGACGTTCCTCTTGTCTTAGGTTTTCCTATTCTTCCTACCCTTCTTGTCCTGTGATTCTTCCACTTACACCTCTTTCTTTTTACCTCCTTTGTGATCCAAGTCTATATCCATGAGTTCCTCATCCTTGGGTTGTGCTCCTTAGCCAAACTCCCTCATTCTCATCTTTTCCATCCTTGTGTAACTTGTTGACAAGTCTCTTAAAAGTTGCCTCCATCGCACGGAAATCCCTACAAAGCTTGAAAGAAAATTAGCCGCAGTTGGAACTATTGCAGCTATAGATGGAAGTTGGGCACTTCTTTGCCCTTTGACAGGTGTTGTAGTCTCATCAAACCTATGGAACCATGTCGCGATGAGGTTACCTCCAAGAAAGCCAGGAGCCCCGGTGACTCAGGAAAGAAGGAAACAAGGATTCTAACGAAGAATCAAAAGATAGTGCATATGGCTTTGGGGAATATACCTTTAAAACAAAATATTTCTTTTGAAAATGCTTCTTTTTAAAATCGTTCTGAAAATAATTTTTCAAACCTTTTATTTGATCCGGCAACTTCAGCTCTGATACCATGTGTAACACCCCACCTCCGTTAAGGTCACTCACAAAGGGAATGCCTTAACTTCGGTGGAGCGTTTAGATAAAAGATGCAGATAAATTACAAGACAGACAAATAAAGAAGCGGAAAATAGAAGTCATTTTATAAACAATGTGGTTCAGTCAAGCTTTTACACCAATTATCTCAATCATACTTAAAAATAATACATAAAACTTCTGTCTTGATTCAAAAACTTCCAAGTATAAAAGAAGCATAAAAATAACAATAATTTTCCCCAATAAAGGATGAACCAGCCATAGTAGTGGAAGAGAGAGCCCAAAAGCAATACATCGACTGTATTCGAGCTTGGAAAGAAAACGGAGCTAAGTGGTAACATTTCCTCCTTATGAACCCGGGGTGGGGGAGGGAATGGAAGGAAAGAGTTGAAAACAAACTAGGTCATACATAAATCTGGTAAGTCAAGTGACTTTCAGCATATAAACAGGCAAAAGCATCATGACATGAATAAACTGAATATAAGACAATACCGTGATAACATGGATAACTAGATAACCTAAGATTAGCATAAGATATGATAATGCAAGATAAACTGAAAGCACTATTACTCTTTTTTTGCATTGCTATTACTTTGTTATTCTGATTTCTATATCTCTGCACTGCCTAAATAGTGTCCTAACTAGTAATCTGTGTAAAATGATAATGTTACAACGTGATCCCAATCCTCGCAATTGTGGTAGCCTTCAGGTGTACATCTAGTATGAAGATCTTACCTCAATCAGCCTAATTGCCATGAATATGTTAGATGTACCCTTACTACCCTATAGATCGGCTCCCTACTTGTATTAATGTTCCATGTGTCTATGTTAATTCAACCCTCTCTTGCGTGTAGATACCCTGTGCTGGTCCCACCATAAAGTGTATCAAACCTTATGATAGCTACCCGACACGATTCAAGATGCATAGTGTATAACTACTGGTACATTGTGCCTGCTTTTTCCCACTCCGGAGTACGTGCACGCCCGTAAACCATTGGAACGAATACTGACGTAACCCCTGCCGCTATTTTGACCGCTTATAATCAGCCCTGTAATCGTGCCCTACCCTGCTTAGTTTCAGGGTACCTTGATACATCTATGTGGGTTACTGCTGAAATGGGTCCCCGTTACTAGGGTTTCTTACTGGTTAAGTTTGTGGGCCTATATTTACTAATATTACCCACTAACCTGATATGTACTTAACCCTCCCACTGATTCAAACATGTTTACTTGATGGTTAAGTTTGTAGGCCTATATTTACTAATATTACCCACCAACCCGATATGTACTTAACCCTCCCACACATTATGTCAGGTTGGTTAAGTGTTGTCCATTCATGTTGACTTAACCCACCCACTCATCATGTCATGTTGGTTAAGTGTTTCTTATTAACCCTTCTCACTCGTCATGTTGGATTGGTCAATTGTTCCCTATTGACTTAACCTTATTCATTCATCATGATATATTGGTTAAGTATTTCCCATTAACTTAACCCCATTCGTTCATCAAGTTACATTGGTTAAGTGGTTCTTATTAACTTAACCCCACGTGTTCATCATGTTTTATTGGTTAAGTGTCATCAATCAATTCATGTTAACTTAACCTACGCACTTGTCGTGTTATGAAACACCCCACCTCCGTTAGGGTCACTCTCAAAGGGAATGCCCTAATTTTGGTGGAGGTTTATAAGTATAAGTCACAGATATACAAGAAAGATATAAGAACACATATTTGTAAACAGCGGAAAATCAACAAACTTTTATTTCATGAAAGCAAATACGTGTTACAACAACATCACCATAATTGTCTTACATCTTTCCCAAAAACATAACATAACACTTTCATAATCTGTCTTGATTACATTATTTAATGAAGCATAAATAAAACATAGATAAACTGCAAAAGCCCCATAGTGGATTGTCCAAAGCCATGGTTCAAAGTGAAAAGGTCCAAGCAATACATTTCTCTTCTTCAAGCTGGGTGTTAAGACTGGTCAAGCTGCTGTGTTCCCTCCCTATGGACCTGGGGGGGGGGGGGGGGAAACGGAAGAAAGAAGACGAAAGAAAAGTAGAGTCAGACATAAAGCCTGAGTAAGTCTAGTACTATTTTGTCTATGAATAAAGAACTGGGTATGATAAGTATAAACAAGAAGTGGGCAAGCACTATAAACTTGGTTAAGTTGTCTAGGGTCGAATATACTATCGTACCCCATGTTAATCTCTGAACCCGTATAAACTAGTTTCCAACTGGCACCCCATAATCAGGGTGATGTGATCCATTCTACGATGATCGGCTCCTACTCGCATAGTTACATGTGTCTTACGGCCCCCGATGTTGTAGTTACCTATGCTGGTCCCACCATGGGGTGTATCAAGTCCCATGGTGGCGGCCCGACACAACCTTAGAATGCACAGGTATGCTACTGGTGTCCAGTGCCTTATTTTTCTGCGCCGGAGTGTGTGCACGCCCGCACCCCGTTAGAACCTACACTGCTACACCACCGCCATCGATTTGACCTCTTACAATCAGCCCAGTAATCGTGCCCCACCCTGCCTAGTTTCAGGGTATCCTGATACACCTTCTAGGGTTACTGCTGAAAAGGGTCCCCCGTTACTAGGTTTTCTATCTCTAGCCAACATGCTAAGTTGGTTAAGTGTTTCCTAACCTAACCCCCACCAGTCCGTTTAGTTTAGCATGTTCCATTTTGATTAAGTCTTTAGTTCACTTAATCCTAACAATCCTGACTCAGCCTTAATTTTCTTATTAATTCCCTGACCTCTCACATTAGACAGGTATTGTTGTGGATGCCTGTTGCCGGTTGGTTCCGGGCAGTCTTACGCCACAACTCAGTCTAACCTCGGGTCCTTATTGGGCTCCATGTTTAACCTCCCACATTGGATAGGTATTGTTGTGACTACTGGACAGCCGGGCGGTTCCGGGCAGGTTTACATCACAACTCAATCCAACCTCGGGTTAAACACATCGTATTTTCTACATTTACATATTTTGTCTTTCTTCTTTATTTTCTTATATGTAAATATTTGCGGCCAATTATTAAGCTAATGGTGTAAAGGTTACACCAATCATGGGCCCAACCCATACTTGAATTTTGGGCCCTTCTATTTTATATTTTCATTCATTAGTAATTTAACCCAACGTTCTTTTCCCCCGTTTAACACGTCCGTTTATCATATATATGTTGGGCTTAGCCTTTTAAAGCCCAACTTAGCCATGCGAAAAGGGGAGGCTTAAAGCGTGATTACATACACAAAGAGGGGAATGTGAGCGCATGAACTTGCAATATGACGTTGGAAATACAAAATAGAAACTGGTGTACTTGCATAGTAATGACATATACTTTGGTCATAAAGCATAGGTGACATGAATCAAAGCATGTGAACTTGTAATTGAGATAAGAATCTAAATTGGGAATCGTTATTGACACGTGAACCTATATTTTTATTTAGGCATAATGTCAAACATAAGCATGGCATAAATATCTCTAACATAAGCATGGCATAATGTCAAACATAAGCATGGCATAATATCAAACATAAGCATGGCATAAGTATAGTTAAATTTGTTCACATAACCATGGCATAAATATTTCTAACATGAAATCATGATTTTTACTTTAGTCATGCAAACTTGCAAAAAGGGATTTTTGAATCTAACCTAGCTATGTACCACATATGTCATCCTATAATTCTTGTTAACAATTTCAATTATGCAAATTATCAATCATAGCCTAGTCATAAGTTTGCAAATAGGTTTTCTAGTACAAAAGCATGGCTTAATACATGATGCCAAATTTTCAACCTAATTTCATATGGATTATGATAACCCAAACTTATTCCAATTACTTCACAAAAATGATGTTTGTATAAAAATACACATTATGATGGCATAATAGCAAAACCCCAAACTTGCATTATTTTCAATTTAACAACTACATACATGTAGCTTCAACATAAATTACATATTTTGCGAATATCCAAACGTCATACTTGCATAAAACTACCGCATGTAGTTTTTCATAATGAACAACATAATTCAAGAATATCCAAACGTATACAATATTCCAACGCACAAATATGAATTACTTTATCGCCACAAATCAAGTATACATATCTACACAATCATTTGTTCATACCAAAGTAATACTCTACTTACAATGGTTGCGGCGAATTCTCTAATTTAGGAATAAGAAGATGCGGTTTGATTTGATTTGCTTGAATTGCTTTAGGCTTTAGAATTTTCCTCCTAATCTTCTCTCCAATTTGGTGGCTACTCCTAGACGCTCCTCAGCAACACGGCGGCTTTGTTTTTATTTATGAATGAATAGATTAGGGTTTAGTCTAGGGTCCTTTTTATAGGGTTTATGAATTGATTAGAGCCATTGATGTTGCCTGGATTGATCATAGCCATTCATCCTAAGGAGAGACCAATTAGAGCTTGCCACCTAGCCCTAATGACAAAGCAGACCACAGAAAATCGACCAACATAGAATAGGCCAGCCAGGTTAGACTGGGCTCGACCTGGTCTGGACCAGGTCGACACCCCTGTCGACAGCCCTGTCGACAGGCCTGTCGACCTGGTTAGACCAGGTCGACAACCCAGTCGACCTGGGTACGTCAGGCGGGACTTTTTCCGCCCTGGCCCATTGGGCCCCATTTTTGTTTTCTGAGCTTATTTTTATTCTGTTTGAATTTTAAATTTAATTTAGAAACTTCCGAAGGCCATATCTTCTTCATACGGACTCCGTTTTTCGAAAACTCGGACTCTATTTCGCGTATTTTTCCGAGATGAACGCAATGGAGTATCCCGTTTCCCTTAGTTCTTTGATTTCAAACTAATTATACTTTAATTTGTTAATTTCACAGTTGTAGAATTCGCGGGGTGTTACATTCTCCCCCACTTAAAAAGGATTTCGTCCCCGAAATCTTCAAGTTAGGAGGAATGTATATCCTAACATCCAATCATCCATCTACTCATCCATCAAACACGAGCATCCATTGTCCTTAAAAGACTTCTAATGCTTCATGATCATATGCGAAGTGTGTGTGTACATGTACTTATCTAATGCAAAATCAGGCGGTCTACTGATTCAGTTGACCTCCTTAATGCGAATTATGTAAGTGCCATGAATCCATCATGTATGCAAATTTTCCTATTTTGATTCTACATGAGTGCACAATCATTCAATACAAATGCAGCATCCACATGACAACACATTAAAGTTCAACCACATACGAATACAAACATATATGCATATGCAATATGAAGTGACTGAGCCGATCTAAAATCCTAGATTGTGTGTGTATATGCAACCACGAGCAACCACTAGCAATCACTTGCAACCACTTGCAACCATTCATACATAACATGTTTCAATTACATGTTTCCATCCAAAGAGTTTCTACCTAAAAGATAAGGTCGAGGAAATATACCTAAAAAGATAGATAAAAGCGCAACTTAAGGAAAAGGAAAGATCAAGGATGTATCCTCGAACAGAAAAGGATAGGTTGTACGGATTCTAGCTTCAGTTTCCCAAGTCGCGTCTCCCTCGGCGTCGCTCCACTGGACTTTGACGAGCTTGACTTCGCGGTTGCGTAGTTTCTTCACTTCCGTTCCCAAGATGCGGGTTGGAACTTTTCTTATGGTTGCTTCGCGTTCCACTTCGGCCTCTTCAAGTATATTTGGCTCTACCACTTCAGCAGACTCATGTAGACATTTTCGGAGATGTGAAACGTGAAAAACGTTGTGGACTCCGGCCAACTTCTCGGGTAGCTCTAATCTATAGGACATTTTCCTAATTGTTCCTATCTAAAGGTATAGTCGAAGTAAAAACTTTGTGCCCATTAGGCAATGTCAAAACTGAAAACCTATGCCACATATATATTGATTAGGAGAAGAACTCTCTAAGCATCAGCCCCGAAGACCGAAATCAACATCAGACTGACACCCAAAGAGTTACTCAACCCAACCACCATATATGATTCTAGGAAACTAAGCATGATGGACTCCTTTTAGATCATAAGGGAGTCCCTTCCTAAGACCAATCTGTATCCTATAAAACCCAAAAACTTTAGTCAAACCAATGAACACCCTCGAGCCCCAACATGTGTTACTAACAGATGAGTCATACTTCCTATGTGGTTTGCAACAGAAATTGGATTGAGAATGGGACCGAGAGGATATACAGAAAAGATACTATGCAAGTAAGCTCTACAGGAAGAGAGGGATCAAGGATATACTCTTAAGAAGAGATATTATGCACGAATCTAGTCTTCAATCTTCTAAGTCGCATTTCTTGAGCTTAACTCCATTATGCTTTGTCCGTCTTTAACTTCACAATTTCGTAGCTTCTTAATTCTTGTTTCCAAAATATGAGTTGGAACCTATTTCTCGTTCCTCTTTCACTTATTCTCCTTCTAGTATGCTTGGCTCAAGCCTAACTGCGTACTCATGGTTCCATGCAAGCTCTCCAAAATTCACTAGTGAATCTTGGATCTTGTTCACTTACTAGAAGGTATCCCACATAGATGAATTATCTCTTGAAAATAAACAATTGTCAACTTCGTGAGCGGAGCTGAGTTTTTCGCAAAATCCCTTATAAACTTTCGATAGAAACCCGCTAGTCCTAGAAAGCTTCGGACTTCAGTTGCATTCCTTGGTGTCTTCCAATCCTGTACCGCCACTATCTTAGCAGGGTCCACCGCTAACCCTTGTTTGGATACTATGTGCCCAAGGAACCTCACCTCTTCTCTCCAAAAGTGGCATTTGGAGAACTTGGCGTTTAGCTGATGGACTTGCAAAGTTTCCATGATTGCCCTTAAGTGTTGAGCATGTTCCTCTTCACTCTTTGAGAAGATAAGGATATCATCTACGAAGACCACTACGAATTTGTTGAGGAAATCTCTAAATACCCTACTCATCAGGTCCACGAAGTACGCAGGTGCATTTGTCAAGCCGAAAGGCATGACAAGCCATTCAAAGAAGCCGTCTGGGGTTCTGAATGCCGTTTTATCGATGCTATCTTCAGCCACCCTTAGCTGATGAAAACCGGTTGCTAAATCGAGTTGGGAGAAAACAGACGCTCCTACAAGCTGGTCAAATAAATCGTCAATTCTAGGGAGAGGGTGCCTATTCTTTTTCGTTAGCTTGTTGAGCTCCCTATAGTCAACACATAGACGGAGTGAACCATCCGCCTTTGTAGCGAACACCACCGGAGCGCCCCATTCTGAAATGCTCCTCCTAATGAACCCCTTCTCTAGAAGCTCTTTAATCTGTTTACTGAGCTCTTTCCTTTCTCGTGGAGCCATGTGTCTAACGGGCAACGCAACGGGCTTTGCATTATCTACAAGATATATGCGGAAGTCTATTTCCCGCTTCGGAGGCAAGCCCTTCACCTCTTCGAAGACATCCGGATATTCCCGGACCACTCTAACTGATTGCAAATTTTCAACAGAGGCATCTAGCGATTCAAGATAACTAAGCATAACCGCATACGAGAGATTACAAGAAATTTCCAAAGTATTACCGAGCTGGGTTAGGAGCCTAACAACCCTTTTCTCACAATCAAGGATGGCCCCATTACTGGATAGCCAATCCATACCCAAAATCAAACCATACCCCGAAAAGCCCAAAACAAAGGCACTACATAGAAATTCTACACTTAGGATAGAAATTTTCAATCCCACACAGATCATAAACAAATGAGCCGGGCCCCCAATTGGGTTTGAAACAATTAAGGGGTCCTCTACCATACTAGTTTTTAGGTGCAGAGATTCTACTAAAGCAGACGAGATAAAGGAGTGTGATGCGCCAGAATCAAATAAAGTGCAAACGGGGTGATCATAAAGATAAACTATACTTTCTACAGAAGTATTTATACCTCGCTGTTGCAGAGGTGGCGCTTCCAGCACATGAACCTGTGCCCCTGGGGTGGATCCAGCCCTCTGCCCCTGTCCTCGTTTCTTTGGGCAGTCCTTAGCCCTGTGGCCTGTCTCACCGCAAGAAAAGCACCCACCATTCTCCTTGGCCTTCTTTTTCCGGCAGTCCTTAACTAAGTGCCCCACTTTGCCACAGAAATTACACTTCCTCTTCTCTTTGTTGCCTTTCCCGCCTTTCTTAAAGTCTGTCTTCTTAGGCTGCAAACCCTCTTTCTTCCCTTGAGAGCTTTCTGCCTTTGTCTCCTTCTTGCCCTTATCCTCTTCATTCAGCAATGCCATTTGCACCAATCTTTCATACGTGGCTCCCATGGGTATATGGGTCATGGCCAAACTGTGTAATGGCTCATTCAACCCTTTGACGAAACGAAGAGCCTTCTTGTGCGGGGTGTTGACTAGGTCAAGCCCAAACCTAGCCAGCTCATCAAACTGATTCACATACTCTCTGACAGTCTTGTCCCCTTGCTTTAGAAATAAGAATTTTTCCAACTGCAAACTTCTATCCGCATCTGAGAGAAATTTAGTCTCAAACCTCGCCCTAAAGTCCTCCCATGTCTCCACTGGTCTTTCAGCATTAGTGACTTCCCACCAGTAGGAAGCCTCGCCCTTCAATAGCCACACTGCCAATTGTACTTTTTGTCTATCCTCTACCTCAAAGATGATGAATAGGTCCTCAGTTTCTTTCAGCCAATTTCTAGCTGCCACGAAGGACTCAGTTCCATGGAAATCCCTTCCTCCCATAGCTTTAAAATCTTTACATATCTTAGCAAACGCGTTTCCCCGAGGAGGAGGTGGAGGAAAAGGTGCCGCTGCAGCTGGATGATTTCCTTCAGCTGGGGGCAGAGGAATGGTAGGACCTGGCTGAGTGGCCCTTGCTTCTAAGAACCGTCTAAACCAACTAGGTATTGGCACCCCTTCCGGCAAGTTAAGTTCTTGGGACATGCTGAAACAAAAAGGATAGATTCAAAAAGAAGGAAAAGAGATAGTACCTATGGCTTTGGGGAGTGGACTTTGCCTTTTTAAAATAAAATAATATTTTTCCTTTAAAAATGCTTCTTTAAATTTCCTTTTTGAAAATAATTTTTTCAAAACTTTTTATCTTATCTGGTAAACCTATGCTCTGATACCAAGTGAAACACCCCACCTCCGTTAGGGTCACTCTCAAAGGGAATGCCCTAATTTTGGTGGAGGTTTATAAGTATAAGTCACAGATATACAAGACAGATATAAGAACACATATTTGTAAACAGCGGAAAATCAACAAACTTTTATTTCATGAAAGCAAATACGTGTTACAACAACATCACCATAATTGTCTTACATCTTTCCCAAAAACATAACATAACACTTTCATAATCTGTCTTGATTACATTATTTAAAGAAGCATAAATAAAACATAGATAAACTGCAAAAGCCCCATAGTGGATTGTCCAAAGCCATAGTTCAAAGTGAAAAGGTCCAAGCAATACATTTCTCTTCTTCAAGCTGGGTGTTAAGACTGGTCAAGCTGCTGTGTTCCCTCCCTGTGGACCTGGGGGGGGGGGGGGAACGGAAGAAAGAAGACGAAAGAAAAGTAGAGTCAGACATAAAGCCTGAGTAAGTCTAGTACTATTTTGTATATGAATAAAGAACTGGGTATGATAAGTATAAACAAGAAGCGGGCAAGCACTATAAACTTGGTTAAGTTGTCTAGGGTCGAATATACTATCGTACCCCATGTTAATCTCTGAACCCGTATAAACTAGTTTCCAACTAGCACCCCATAATCAGGGTGATGTGATCCATTCTACGATGATCGGCTCCTACTCGCATAGTTACATGTGTCTTACGGCCCCCGATGTTGTAGTTACCTATGATGGTCCCACCATGGGGTGTATCAAGTCCCATGGTGGCGGCCCGACACAACCTTAGAATGCACAGGTATGCTACTGGTGTCCAGTGCCTTATTTTTCTGCGCCGGAGTGTGTGCACGCCCGCACCCCGTTAGAACCTACACTGCTACACCACCGCCGTCGATTTGACCTCTTACAATCAGCCCAGTAATCGTGCCCCACCCTGCCTAGTTTCAGGGTATCCTGATACACCTTCTAGGGTTACTGCTGAAAAGGGTCCCCCGTTACTAGGTTTTCTATCTCTAGCCAACATGCTAAGTTGGTTAAGTGTTTCCTAACCTAACCCCCACCAGTCCGTTTAGTTTAGCATGTTCCATTTTGATTAAGTCTTTAGTTCACTTAATCCTAACAATCCTGACTCAGCCTTAATTGTCTTATTAAGGCCCTGACCTCTCACATTAGACAGGTATTGTTGTGGCTGCCTGTTGCCGGTTGGTTCCGGGCAGTCTTACGCCACAACTCAGTCTAACCTCGGGTCCTTATTGGGCTCCATGTTTAACCTCCCACATTGGATAGGTATTGTTGTGACTACTGGACAGCCGGGCGGTTCCGGGCAGGTTTACATCACAACTCAATCCAACCTCGGGTTAAACACATCGTATTTTCTACATTTACATATTTTGTCTTTCTTCTTTATTTTCTTATATGTAAATATTTGCGGCCAATTATTAAGCTAATGGTGTAAAGGTTACACCAATCATGGGCCCAACCCATACTTGAATTTTGGGCCCTTCTATTTTATATTTTCATTCATTAGTAATTTAACCCAACGTTCTTTTCCCCCGTTTAACACGTCCGTTTATCATATATATGTTGGGCTTAGCCTTTTAAAGCCCAACTTAGCCATGCGAAAAGGGGAGGCTTAAAGCGTGATTACATACACAAAGAGGGGAATGTGAGCGCATGAACTTGCAATATGACGTTGGAAATACAAAATAGAAACTGGTGTACTTGCATAGTAATGACATATACTTTGGTCATAAAGCATAGGTGACATGAATCAAAGCATGTGAACTTGTAATTGAGATAAGAATCTAAATTGGGTATCATTATTGACACGTGAACCTATATTTTTATTTAGGCATAATGTCAAACATAAGCATGGCATAAATATCTCTAACATAAGCATGGCATAATGTCAAACATAAGCATGGCATAATATCAAACATAAGCATGGCATAAGTATAGTTAAATTTGTTCACATAACCATGGCATAAATATTTCTAACATGAAATCATGATTTTTACTTTAGTCATGCAAACTTGCAAAAAGGGATTTTTGAATCTAACCTAGCTATGTACCACATATGTCATCCTATAATTCTTGTTAACAATTTCAATTATGAAAATTATCAATCATAGCCTAGTCATAAGTTTGCAAATAGGTTTTCTAGTACAAAAGCATGGCTTAATACATGATGCCAAATTTTCAATCTAATTTCATATGGATTATGATAACCCAAACTTATTCCAATTACTTCACAAAAATGATGTTTGTATAAAAATACACATTATGATGGCATAATAGCAAAACCCCAAACTTGCATTATTTTCAATTTAACAACTACATACATGTAGCTTCAACATAAATTACATATTTTGCGAATATCCAAACGTCATACTTGCATAAAACTACCGCATGTAGTTTTTCATAATGAACAACATAATTCAAGAATATCCAAACGTATACAATATTCCAACGCACAAATATGAATTACTTTATCGCCACAAATCAAGTATACATATCTACACAATCATTTGTTCATACCAAAGTAATACTCTACTTACAATGGTTGCGGCGAATTCTCTAATTTAGGAATAAGAAGATGCGGTTTGATTTGATTTGCTTGAATTGCTTTAGGCTTTAGAATTTTCCTCCTAATCTTCTCTCCAATTTGGTGGCTACTCCTAGACGCTCCTCAGCAACACGGCGGCTTTGTTTTTATTTATGAATGAATAGATTAGGGTTTAGTCTAGGGTCCTTTTTATAAGGTTTATGAATTGATTAGAGCCATTGATGTTGCCTGGATTGATCATAGCCATTCATCCTAAGGAGAGACCAATTAGAGCTTGCCACCTAGCCCTAATGACAAAGCAGACCACAGAAAATCGACCAACATAGAATAGGCCAGCCAGGTTAGACTGGGCTCGACCTGGTCTGGACCAGGTCGACACCCCTGTCGACAGCCCTGTCGACAGCCCTGTCGACCTGGTTAGACCAGGTCGACAGCCCAGTCGACCTGGGTGCGTCAGGCGGGACTTTTTCCGCCCTGGCCCATTGGGCCCCATTTTTGTTTTTTGAGCTTATTTTTATTCTGTTTGAATTTTAAATTTAATTTAGAAACTTTCGAAGGCCATATCTTCTTCATACGGACTCCGTTTTTCGAAAACTCGGACTCTATTTCACGTATTTTTCCGAGACGAATGCAATGGCGTATCCCGTTTCCCTTAGTTCTTTGATTTCAAACTAATTATACTTTAATTTGTTAATTTCACAGCTGTAGAATTCGCGGGGTGTTACATGTTACATTGGTTAAGTGTTGCCTTCTTGTGTTAACTTAACCCTTCCACGCATCTTGTTATATTGGTTAAGTGTTGCTCTCTTGTTTTAATTTAACCCTACCAATTCATTATTTCATATTGGTTAAGTGTTTCTTATTAAGTTACCCCTTCTCATTCATCATGTTGTACTGGTTAACTTAACCATGCCCACTTATCCAATTAACAAGTTATAACGGTTAAGTGTTCTAAATTTACTTAACCTCACCTTCTTGTCTAATTAACATGTTGTAAAGGTTAAGTGTTCTAAATTTACTTAACCCCATCTTCTTGTCTAATTAACATGTTGTAGCGGTTAAGTGTTATAAATTTACTTAACCCCATCTTCTTGTCTAATTAACATGTTATAACGGTTAAATGTTGCCTTAGTTAACTTAACCCAACCATTATTAACATGTCTTGTTCATTAGCATTAATCAATTTATTAATGCACCAACCTCTCACATTAGATCTATGTTGTTGTGGTTACTGGATGTGCCGGGCAGTTCCGAGCAGTTTACACCACAACTCAATCTAACCTCGGGTTTTTCTCGGGCATGATGCACTAACCACTCACATTAGATAGGTGTTGTTGCGGTTACTGGATGTGCCGGGCGGTTCCGGGCAGGTTTACACCGCAACTCAATCTAACCTCGGGTTAGGCATGTTTATCTTTTAGCATATTTACCATATATGTCCAAGTCTAGATTTTATATGCTAATTATCCCAAATTTACAAAACTAGTCATGTTCCAATTCTCAAGTTATACCTCAACAAAGCTAATTACAAGTTATGCCCCACAAATTCAAATTCAAGTTACTACTAAACATAGGTTACACCCAATCTTCCCAAATTTGCAATAATAATCATGCACCAAAATTACAATATTCATTATACTTGGCGTCCTAGCCAATTGTTAACCCCAATCTAGATTTAATATTCCAATTTACATTTTTTCCCCCAATCTAGGTTTTAATATTTCAAGTTACCCAAACTCGGAACAATAACAATCATGCCCAAAACTTGATTTATATGTAAATTAATCCATCTTGCAATTATAACGATAATAATGCCCAATATCAATTACAAGTTATACCCAAATCTCAGCTACAAGTTTTGCCCAAATCTCAATTACAAGTTATACCCAAACCTCAATTATAAGTTACGCCCAATAGAAATAAATAGATTAGGCCCAATTTCCCCCTTATTCCAATCGTATATATATAACAAGCTTTCATATAGGTTCGAGACAACCTAGATCCATAATAAAAGGGGAAGAAGAGGAAACATAAAAGATTAGGCATAAAATTGCCATACAACGCTAGATTTGATAATAGCAATATCAGGAACATAAAAGAGGTATAGATCTGGATAAAATTACATCGCAGGCATAAATCTGATAGATTAGATTTGAATAACACCACAGGCATAAATCTGATAAAATAGATTTGAATAACATCGCAGGCACAGATCTGATAAAATAGGTAGGATAAATCTGAAAAAATTATCAGGTATAGCTTGGATTCATATTATTACATGCCAAGAATTTCAATTAAGAATTCACATCTGAAAGTAACTTGAACTTACAAAGGACAAATCTTGTTTTCTGGGATCTGTTTTCAGAATCTGAAAAGTTATCCCTTGACGTAGACTATTGATTCTCAAATTTAGACTTGATCCGTAGCTTCTAACTTGCTTTCTAATTTGCTTCCTAATTAGATAAGAATGGTGGCTATGCTAGGTTGACCATGGACAGCATGGTGGCTCCTTGGAATGAAAGTGTGTGATTTAGGGTTGAGGGTTGGGGTCGCTTTTATAGAGGTTTAGATTTATGTAAGCCATTAGATCAACCTAGGTGCAATCAGAACCGTCCAAACTAGATAGAGCTATCCAGAAATTGCCACCTATGCCCTAGTGACTCAGTAACAAGTCAGAAAATCGTCACTGTTTGGATCTGGGCGAGGGGGTCACCTATAGGGGGGTCGACACCCCAGTCGACACCCTTCTTGGGGTGTTGACACCTATGTCGACCCCCCCGGGGGGAGTCGACCCCTATGGGCGGGAATTTTCCTACCCAGCTGAATTACGTGATTTTGAAATTCGAACTGTTTTGTTTATTTAATTAATAAATTATATAATTTTCTGTCTAAATATGAAATCTTCTGAACTCCATAACTTCTTCATACGGAGTCCGATGCACGCAAACTCAAACTCTATCTCAAGCAGAATTCTGAGACAACGCAATGGCGTAACCCATTTTCCTTAATTCTCGCTTTTACAATTTAGTATTCTTTAATTTGTTACTTTAATAACATAGAAAATATAGGGTGTTACAGGAACCTTTCCCTAACGATGTGAATATTTGAATAAAAGAATATTCTAGATTGGGATGAGGCGTATGTTGTGTTTTTATAGCACTTGTTTATAAAAGATGCAATTTATTCGTAAAGGCCGGGTTTATACCCATTCTGAATAACTAATTCGATGATAAGTCGATGATGAAGATGGTGGTTAAAGACTAGAGTTCTTCCAGTCATTTGGAGGATTACTGATGTCTTAATTGGGCTACACATCCAAGACAAGGTAATAAGTGGTGATCATCCAAATGTACTTGGAGACCGGCTGGATATGCGAGGACCTCTCTCGTCTATTGGACATATAGGATGAGGAATAAGGTGCCTCCGTTTTCATTCAGACATAGAACGAACTTGTAAATGGATGTGTGTCTGACATTGGATTTTATTCTGTGTTGATTGATCTCTAATAAATATATATTTGTTCGGTGGCGGAGAATTTATTCTCCTGCTTAACACCCTTCATTAAGACGTACGAGCTTAGAGGTTATGTATCGATATACATCAGTCGCATGGCGTGAATTGCCTGTGTGGCATGCTGAGATGCAAATGATCAAGCCTTCTGTTGAAAAGCAGAGTCTTGTGGTTGACGATCAAAGAGGCTTTAAACAGCATAGCCTTGTGTATAGCATTAATTTGCGAGCCTCACACCCAAGTGTGAACCAGAAACAGGAGAAAACCTCAGAGAGGATGTTTGTTATACGCACCCGTAACTTCCCCGTGAAGGAAAGAGCAGATACTTCGAGAACAACACACAAAAGAATGCAAACAGAAGAACATTTCATTGTTAGTTACATCAATTCATCAGAATACAAGAATATACAGAGTATGTATAAATATCACGCATTCGATAAATATCAGAGATTACAATACATTACATAGCAGCGGAAAATAATACAAAGCACAACTGAAGGAGATATACGGATACAGAGCTTTCCGGATATCATTCCAGCTGTAAATCAGGATCCTGTGAATATAAATTTGTAAAACCAAAACTACTAGTTGCCCGTGTCGAAAACAGGGGCACCCGGAGTTTAGGTTAAAACAATAAACTCCAGGTCAGTCATGTGACTGGTGTGAGAACTAAAACAGTTATTAATCTTTATTTTAAAGTTAGGTAAATCAAGAGACCATGCCGTATAACATGGAACGGGTTTCCTCCCAAGAATACCAGTGCATAAAACAAACAGCGCAATGCTAAATAAAGAAAAATGAAGCTATTATAAGACCCAGGTCCCATCACATAATGCAACACAAGCCGGATGATAGGGTTTTCCCGTATAATAGCCAAACATGCTTGGTACGTTAATAACAAATCATTTGATACAATTATAAGTGCATAGTGTCAAAACAATTTCAATCATAAATATCAATCATAGACGGCATGGGTACTGATCGACGCTAGTCTATGAATTAGAAAAGCGCGATATTTGTAATAAATTCTGCAAGCATACAGGTGTGTAGCATACAGGTCGAACACAGGGAGGAAAGTTAAATTTTATTATTTATATGTTTCGTGGGCGTGTTAGACGAACTTTGGAGGTTGATTTTGCAAAACAAAACAAAATTAAAACTGTAATTTGATTCAGAACAGATCTAACTGAACCGACGATCAAATCACAATTTCAATGGAAAGCAAATGAAACTATGAATTAGATTTGAATCTAATCAAACCCAATTTGACCTAAGAAAATAATAAAAAGCAGAAATTGAAATTGCAGAAATTGAAATAACAAACAAGAATTAAAATTAGGATTTCCGCTGAATCTAATCAGACGGTAAATCACTAATGCAAACAAGTGCAAAATACAAATAGTGTTCTACCGAATCTAATCGTATAGACAACACTAGTTGCTAAGAAAACAAAAAAAATGCAGAAAATAAAAGAGAAAGAAGAACTTTTATTAGAACAATGGAGTAAGAGATGAGATATAGGATGGTGGCTACAAGGTTATTACAAGGGTATATATAGGGTAGATAGCCAAACCCTAACCCTAATGATAAATGGGCCTGGTCATTACATCACTAATTTGTTTACAATGAGAAACATAAATGGGCCTTAGATAAATCAAGCAAATTTGGGCCTTTTCTCTTTTTCCTCTTGCTTCCTTGATATTTCTTCATTGATTTTGTGATGTGCAAAGCCTTTTTATCACTCCTTTTCTTGTCCAACAACAACTAGATGTGATATCTTCATCTACAATTCTTCAAAATGCAAATACACAGCAAATTGAACTCTATTTCTCTACATTTCTGGTTGCATGCGGGCTGGGTTGGACTATCTGTAAAAATAACAAAACAATACCCAAGTAATATTTATTTATATACAAAAGATAATATATAAGAGCATAAAATAAACACATTTCTATGTCAATCAAATACCCCCACACTTATCTTTTACTCGTCCTCGAGTAAAACAAGAAATTTAAAACTAACTATATAGGTCACACTTTCGTAGGAAACACGATTGCATTGAGCGCATGCAACAAGCCGTTAAACCTCTAGGTGTCCCTAGTAGGACGAGTGGTGTCTCGTGAGGGTTTTCAGCGGATACTACCCACAAAATCCACATGCAGTATGCTATGATTCTAATGAAACTACATGAATGCAATGGACATATGCAAATAAAAACGAAAAATGAAAACACGACTTATTTCAGGAAAGTGGTACAACAAATTAAGTTAATAATTTCCAACCAGTTGATTTTATTTTAGATACCTCGACTTGTCACAAATTTTCAATATAAATCAAGTTTTCAAATGTTAAATTCCAGTTTGGCCAGTTAGTTCGTTCGATAACATAGTGCAGCCATGAAATAAATTCCTAGTTTGCTTGGCACAGTTTGCAAAGTGGTATTCTAATTTTCTCATGTATGGCTAGTCAAATCAATAAGGTCAAGAAGTGTTTGGGTATCATCACTTATTCTTTATTCTATAAAATTTTAAGATTTATGATTAAGTACATACACCTAACTAAAAAGACCAAGGTTTACCACCCATGCACTGCCTCGCGGACTAACGGAGAGTGGGTAAAGAGCTTGGCGGATTGTGCAGGCCGACTTTGACTTTGTCAACAACGTGTCGGTAATCCTTAGGTGTCCAATCCCATAAAATGAGACCAAGATATTCCAACTTTGACTTTGTCAACAACGTGTCGGATAGAGCTTGGCGGGTTTGCACACCAACGCTCGATATACAAGCAATGTTGGATACCCTTGGAATACTATTATTATTATTATCGAAAATATAAGCACAAAAGAGAGTTAGCGAATTCAACTTAACACAACTTAGTTTCAAAGATTTGAAAAGCCAATATAAGTATTTTAAGTCCTCCACTTATTTAAACAAAGTCTACAATATAGAATAAATTTCATGGCCATCACCTAAGAATCTTCCTATGTACCGGTTACACTATTATCCCTCAAAATTAAACTTTTCATTATATTTCCTATTCGATCTAAGTTGAGAGAAAAAAATACTATCAACTGGCTAATAATTGTAAACTTATTTTGCTGTATCAATTGAAAAAGAGTCGTATTTCAAAAAAAAAAAATGGCATGTTAGTATGATCTGAATGCATAATGGTCCTATTTAAATGGCTGAAAATGAAAAGAAAGAAAAATAAAGAAAAAAAAACAAAAGAATGCAATGCAGACTCCCCCCCACACTAGAACTATACAGTGTCCACACTGTAATTTTTTTCTATATTTGAAAGATAATATCCAAAGGTGTATCAAATGCAAAATAATTTGAAGAATGAAATGTAGTTTAGCTATATGTAGGGATGGATCATATGTACAATGATATATGTGTTTGCGGTGCACGCGATGCAAAGAGTTCCACCAACTTTTTCCCTCACACTTGGTTCTTGCCCTATGAGTCCCATTCCCACTATGTCTAGACATGTTTTCTAACAAGCAAAGGTTTTTGAAAACCGTCTCATCTTTATACCTCGATTTGTAGTCCAGGAGATAAATATCTAGGGTCGTCTTAACATGAAGTTTTTCAATCAAACCAGCATTCCAAAGATAACTCATGTGTTCAACAAATTTGTCGGTGTAATTTTCCAAAAAATTGTGATCGTATATAAATTCAGTGAAATTTGAATTCTGAGTGTTGTTTAAGAGCATGTGATCACCTTTCTCAATTGACAAGGTATTTTCGACACTGACAATTTCAAGCTCGTTTGAAATTTCCTCAAAGCTAAAATTTTCGAACTCGTGATGTGAATCCACTTCTTCCTCATTTGGCAATTCATCCTCACACAATCCAAAGAATTCATGTTCGTTCAAATCCATTTCCAAATTTGAATTGAAAAATTCAACATTTTTATTCTGTTCAATTTCTAGAATTTCAAGTTTCTCACAGCCCGGAAGAGGAAGATCAAAATCTAAACTTAAATCTTTTTTCTGAAAAGAGTTGAAGTCCAAATCATTTGTTGAATTTTGAACAACTTCATTTAGATCGTTATTCTCAATTTCCATAGTTGTAATCTGAAAATTTTCAATATCAGTAAAGAATGGATTATTTCCTGATTCATCGCATTGAATTTGATTTTGTTGCTCTCGTTGTTCTTTCAAAGATGTCAATAAACAAAGAAGTTCATCAGCCTTTTTATTTAGTCTTTCTTCCCTCTCTCTCAGAATGTTAAGACGATCATTGATTTGAGAGCTCTCGCTTTGGATTTCTTGATTTTCAAAATAGTTTGAATTTTCAGAAAATTGAAATTGAGATTGGAAATCATTTTGATTTTGGAAATTAGGTTCGTAACCAAAATTGTTAAAATTGGTGGGAAAATTCCAATTTTGGTCATTCTCAAGATGTGGATATGTGTTGTAGTTTTGAAAATTTTGATCGGTTTGAAAATCATTTTCAAAATTATTTTCGAATTGGTTTCCAACCCCATATCGATGTTGATCAAAGGTATGTTGCGATTCAACACCGTTTTGATGTGGGTGTGGCCCATAATCAAAATTATTGAAATTTGGATTGAAGTCGTCATTTCGATCATAACTTTGAAAATGTTGGTCATTTTGAAAATTTTGAAAATTGTTGACATTTGGCTCGCGAAATTTTTGAAAATTTTGCTTCATGAGCTGTAATTCAAAATCATACTCTTCAAGCGGACGTCTACTTCGACTATTATCCCACAATTCTCTTAAAGATTTTTTTGAATTGGACATTTGAAATGAAATCACGGCAGACAGAAATTATTCTCAATTCAAAATAATATAAAATGTCGAGTAATGCTCTATTAATTAACTGACTCAATTAGAAGGGGGAAGAGGGTCTTATGGCCGTTCACGTATAGTATAAAACTAAGGGATACGACCAATGTTTTACGGGTAGTATGCAACCTCTTTTGCTAATAGTTCAATAAATTGAACTACTATATATCCGCGATCCAATTATACGAGACAGTCAACTTCACAAAGCACCACTTTTCAATTATATTATTTTGCAAATCAAATCAAGTGTTAAAATTTAAAAAGACGAGCATGATGATTTTAGTTATGAAAATTCGTTCCTCACAAACAGATTCAGAAATATCAGACACAGAACGGTCACAGAATAATAACAGAAAATTAAAATATTGTACAAGCAAGCCGCTGCCCCTGCAGAAGATTTTTACAAGCAATTTCTATATTTTTGCAGCAGAGCAGAGCACCTGTAGAGTTAAAAGAAATTTACAGTGGGGTATGGCTGTCCATCCAGAAAAAATGAGTAGCGTCAATGATTGAAATCTCACTATTTGCAATTTCTTCTGATTTCTGAATTCTTGATTTGTTGCTTGAACTCCAGTCACTTTGTCCTTGGTTTGAAACTCTTTTTTTTATTTTTAGGTTTTTTTAATGAAGTAAATAACCAAAAAAAAAAAGCACAAGAAAATATGAGGCTGTGGTAGGTTAAAAAAAGTTTGGAATTTTTTTTGAGAGAATGCTTGTGGATGGGGTTGGTTTGTGCGTTGTGGCAGAAGTGTGGTGGGAAGGAGGGATTGAAGAAGATGGTGCTGAAGTGTAGATTGAAAAAAAAAATGTGGTGAAATGAGATTGTGTGAGAGAGAGGGGTATTTGATCAGAGGGGAAAAAAATGAAGCAGGGAAGAATAATGGAAAAAAAAAATTATGTCCTTGCCTTTTTTTTTATTAGTGTTGAAAAGCGGACAAATAGGAAAGAAACAAATGACAAAAAAAAAAGGGAAGAGAGATTTCAGAAAAGAAAGAGAATTGTAAAGGAAGAAAGAAAAGTAATTGTAAAAGATTTGGAAAAGAAATTGAGAAGGGAAAGCAATAAAAGAGAAGACAAAAACAGAAAGAATTTTTCTTTTGTTTATTGTTGTAAAATTAGAAGAGAGAGAAAAAAATGAGAAAGGAAAAACTTGAAAAGGGAAAGAAATAAATGGAGAAAGAAAGAAAATTAATTACAAGGCAGAGAAGAGAAATTTATAAAAGGATTTTTTCTTCTTCAGCAAATTGTAAAAGAAGAAAGGATGTGAGATATTAGTAAGAGGAGAAACAAATGAAAGGAAGGAGAAAGAAGTTGAAAATAGGGAAGAATTAAAAGAAAAATGGCAAGATTTTTTTTTAACTTGTAAAAGAAGAATGAGAAGTAATTATATAGAAAATTGGAAAGGAGGAATAAAGAGGAAAGAAATCAAAAGAGGATTTTTTTTTTTTTGAAAAGAAAGGAAATTTGTAAGAGAAGAAAAGAAATCAATGTATTGAGAACAAGAAAGACAAAAGAAGAAAGGAAAAAAAATTGCAAAAGAGGAATAGTTTTTTTTTTTTTTTGAAATTTGCAAAAAGAAAAAGAATGTAGACAATTGGAAAGAAAGTGGAAAGATGGAAAGAATAAAGGAAAATTGATAGTTGTTTTTTTTAATGAAGGAGAGAGCAGGAAAGAAATAAATGAAAAAATGGAAAGAGAGATTGTAAAAGGTTAATGAGAAATGCAATTGGAAAGAAATTAAAAAAAAATGCAAGTTTTTTTTTTTTATGAAAATTTGAACAAGAAGAAAGGGAAAGAAATGAATGGGAAAAAGCAAAACAAAAATGGAAAAAAATAATAAAAGAGGAAGGAAATAAGAGAAAAAAGCAAGGTTTTTTTTGAGTAGAGAGGAAGGGTAGAATAAATTGAGGAAAGAAATAAAAGCAGACAAAAACAAGAAAGAAATCAAAGTAGGAAGAGAAGAAATTGCAATTTTTTTTTTTAGAAAGTTGTAGACAAAATATGGAAACAAATAAAAAGAAAAGGAAAGAGAAAAGAAAAATGTGAAAATCAACAAGGTGGTAGAAAGATGGAAAGAAATTGAAGAAAAATTAGCAACTTACTTCTTTTTTTTGTATATATTTTTTTTTTCTTCTTGAAGGAATTAGATTGGAAGAAATGCAAAATAAAAAAAGGAAAGAAATAAATGAAAAAAAGAAGGAAAATTAAAAGAAAAAAGGCAAGATTTTTTTTTTTGAAAGATTGTAAAAGAAGAAATGAATATAAAAGTAGGAAGGAGGATTGAAAAACGAAATGAATATAAAAGTAGGAAGGTGGATTGAAAAATGGAAAGGAATAATTGAAAATAGGAAAAGAAATTGAAAGAAAATAAAGGCAAGAAATTATTTTTTTCTCTTGCTTAGTTCATGACAGTATCAATGTAATTAATACGCCACATCACTAATTGAGATTTTTTCTATATGTGCAAGAAACAAAAATATATACAAAATAAAATAAAAACTAACACGAATCGGAAATTAAATAAACAATAAAATTCAATCGTTACCTCCCCGGCAACGGCGCCAAAAACTTGATCGACGCTAGTCTATGAATTAGAAAAGCGCGATATTTGTAATAAATTCTGCAAGCATACAGGTGTGTAGCATACAGGTCGAACACAGGGAGGAAAGTTAAATTTTATTATTTATATGTTTCGTGGGCGTGTTAGACGAACTTTGGAGGTTGATTTTGCAAAACAAAACAAAATTAAAACTGTAATTTGATTCAGAACAGATCTAACTGAACCGACGATCAAATCACAATTTCAATGGAAAGCAAATGAAACTATGAATTAGATTTGAATCTAATCAAACCCAATTTGACCTAAGAAAATAATAAAAAGCAGAAATTGAAATTGCAGAAATTGAAATAACAAACAAGAATTAAAATTAGGATTTCCGCTGAATCTAATCAGACGGTAAATCACTAATGCAAACAAGTGCAAAATAAAAATAGTGTTCTACCGAATCTAATCGTATAGACAACACTAGTTGCTAAGAAAACAAAAAAATGCAGAAAATAAAAGAGAAAGAAGAACTTTTATTAGAACAATGGAGTAAGAGATGAGATATAGGATGGTGGCTACAAGGTTATTACAAGGGTATATATAGGGTAGATAGCCAAACCCTAACCCTAATGATAAATGGGCCTGGTCATTACATCACTAATTTGTTTACAATGAGAAACATAAATGGGCCTTAGATAAATCAAGCAAATTTGGGCCTTTTCTCTTTTTCCTCTTGCTTCCTTGATATTTCTTCATTGATTTTGTGATGTGCAAAGCCTTTTTATCACTCCTTTTCTTGTCCAACAGCAACTAGATGTGATATCTTCATCTACAATTCTTCAAAATGCAAATACACAGCAAATTGAACTCTATTGATCTACATTTCTGGTTGCATGCGGGCTGGGTTGGACTATCTATAAAAATAACAAAACAATACCCAAGTAATATTTATTTATATACAAAAGATAATATATAAGAGCATAAAATAAACACATTTCTATGTCAATCAGGTACCATATATCATGTCGCCATATTAGGCTCTGCAATCAAATCGCAAATGTCACGTATTAGAAGTTGGATTTCCATCTGCGAACCGAGGCAAGGAATCATCCTCAACCGATTCGAGACTCTAGCCCGAGCCTCAGGATCAGAGCTCGAGTGACTCTTGGAGCGACAGGGCCGGTCCACCGATGTGGATTAAAATGCCTAAACACTGCGTTTCCCCGCCCTTTGGGGCGTAAATGAGTCCTATGACTCCATCGGCTCCACATAGTCACCGATATATCCGAGACGCCTCGCAACAGCAACAACCACCTAGGTGAAAATAATATAAATGTCAGGGCAGGTAGGTCACTGACACCACCTTAGCTAGAAGGAAACACATGGCCTCCCTGAGGTCCTCTCCCGTTTTTGGTTCACAACCGAGGTGTGAGGCTCGCGAATCAACGCTACACAAAGCTATGCCACACAGGAGGTGCTTTGATCATCAACCACAAGACTTTGCTTTTCAATAGAAGCCTTGATCAATTGCCACTTAGGCATGCCACACAGGCAATTCACTCCATGTGATTGATATCCATCAATTCACTCCATGCGATTGATATCCATCAATGTATAACCCCTGAGCTCGTACGTCTCAGAGAAGGGCGTTAAGCAAGAGAATAAATTCTCCGCTGCCAAATAGATATATATTTAATAGAAATCAATCACACAGAATAAAATCCAATGTCAGACACACAGTCCATTTACAAGTTCATTCTGGGTCTGAACGAAACCGAAGGCACCTTGTACCTCGCATATCCATCGATCTCCAAGTACGTCTGGACGATCACCAACTGATTCCCTCCTCTTGGGTGTACAACCCAATCAAGATTATCAGTAATCACCCAAATGATGTGAAGACCTCTGCTCTTCGACAACCATCTTCATCCTCGACACCACGTCGAATCAGTTATTCAGAATGGGATAAACCTGGTCTTTCAGAATAACTCGCATATATATAAACAAGTATTACACAACACAACATACGCCTCATTCCAATTCAGAATATTCTTTTATTCAAATATTCTTATACTTTGGGAAAAGTTCCCATTAATTTTATCAAAGATAAATTCTTTAAATTTATTCTTTAATCTTCCTTTGAATATCAATTCAAATTAGTCGGGATTAGCGAACCACACTGAAGTAATCATTTATTTTATTTCCCAATCCTAGCCTATTCATCCCATGAAGTAAATCTGGTAACACTTCATATCTAACACCACGGTGTTATTAGTAAATTCAATTCCCATTTCATGCTCAAATCTAATTAAAGATTTAACTATCGCCTGGAGCAAAACTGGTGATACTCCATTCTTAATTATTTCAATCTAATTAAAGATTCATTAAAACTCCACTTAGTTTTAATCTTCCCAAAAATCAATATTAATGATTATTTAACTTGGGAAATCATATCCTGTCTTTAACTGGGTTAAAGAATCAATGTTATTTAAAACACTGTTCACGATAAAACCAAATCCCATTTGATATTAAATACAAGGCTCTGAATAGAAAATATATCGGCATATATTCAATATCAAATTCTACGACCAACAAATATCGTATCGGAAATAATGATATAAATATATCTTTCAAATTTCCATAACAATATCTATATAATCACGAAATCCAACATCGAAATATTCCTAAGAAAATTTCGATTCAAATCCATTCCAATTCAATTATTGGAAATTCTGGTTACCTTTAAAACCATTTCAAATCCACTTTATTTATTTTAAAAATAAATGGAATTATAATTCTGGTTCAAAACTAGTTCATTTCAATAAAAAACTATTTTTATCTTTTCAAATTTGGAAATTTTCATCCCAATTCTTCATAAATCATTTCTTATGATTTTACACAAATTATTGCTATTTTTATTAATTTTATCAAGGCCACTACAATTGATTTCCATCAACGGCCATCGAACTGCACTTACAGCGACCTTTTCCAAATTTGATTTGGACATAATTCCAAATCCGACCATTAGATTTCTAATTTCTAACATTCATTAGAAAGCTCTTTTCGATACGAACCCAATGGTTCCAGTTTTAGGAGAATCCGACGGTTGGATCTCCCGTAATATTCATTCGAAGTCAATGGTCGAAATCCGCGAAAGGCCGCGGCGCGACGCGTTCTATTCAGCCCATTTTATATACATAATATATATTATATATATTTCGTTGATTTCCTTTTAAAACGTATTTTATAAATCGTTTTACATTCGTTTTCAAAACAATTTCAACTTCATATTCAATTTCGAATCAAAATTGAATATTCCATATCATTAACCAATAAATGATAATATTTTCAAAACGTTATATTTTGAAATCACTTCCTTTCATATATTCATTATAAAAATGAATAAAATCGATATAAATATCGTTTGCATCAAAATGGAGCATATCTAATCAACACGGCTTTTATTCAACACATGAATTTTCTTTCTATTCAACACATGAATTTTTATTCTATTCAAAACATGAATTTTTATTTTATTCAACACATGAATTTATACTATTCAACACATGAATTTTTATTTCTATTCAACACATGAATTTGTACTATTCAACACATGAATTTATTTTCTGTTCAACACACGAATATATTTCTATTCAACACATGAATTTATTTCTATTCAACACATGAATATATTTCTATTCAACACATGAATTTATTTTCTATAATATTCCTTATTTTCCAAATTGGAATGAGGCCCAATCAACTACCATATAATGTTAATTATATGGATTCCCTACAACAAATGTATATAACAGTAACGATAAATCATCAACCATCATCCAGAGTGCACCACACAACTGCATAGTCATTAAATATAAATATTTAACACTTACACAGTCTGTCAACCCATTGATTGACATATAACTAAACAATCGGGATTAGTGTACGTCAAATATCATCCCAATACCCTTGTGGGGTTTCAAATCAACAAACACATATTTTTATTTGTGCAGTTGGGCGATGTGTAATATTTATCGTCCCAATCAATATCAGTCAAATGGGTGTACATAAACAAATCGTTCGATTTGTAAATGAATTTTTTTTTTCAACCCATGAATATATATATTTTCTTTCAACACATGAATATATATTTTATTTCAACACATGAATATATATTTTATTTCAACACATGAATATATATTTTATTTCAACACATGAATATATATTTTCTTTCACAACCAACAGTCAATTTTTCACAACACATCAATCAAACAACCAAGTCATCCATGGTCTGTGGACAACGGGTGTCGGGTGATGCTAAGCACCATCTGCATCCTAGTATATATTTTAACTAGAAAATAAATTAAAAGTGAAGAGTTCTCACCTAGAAGCTAAACCAAATGCCACAACTCTTCTTATGTAGAAAATCTTCACCGTGCTTGTCTTTTGTCACTTTCATCGTCTGTATTCCGTACATATATAAAAATCCCACTTTTATAATATCACTCCATGTATAAAGATTATAATTTTATATCACTCTTTTCATAATAAAAATCATATTTTTATTATGCTATGGTATAAATAAAAATCATACCTTTACAATACTATTGTATATATAAAAATTTCATCTTTATGTTGTGTTGTTTACATAAAAATCGTATTTTTATCTCGCTAATAAATATATAAAGATTATATTTTTATTATCATACATATATAAAAATCATATTTTTATTTGCTACATATATAAAAATTATATTTTTATTCTTCAAAAAATAATTTCATATCATATACTAGTTAAAAATCGCATTTTTCTTTTCATTGTCATATACATAACAATCAGATTTTTATAACGAAATCCTATGCATAAAAATTGGATCTTTATTCACATAAATATATAAATAAATCCCAAATTTTCAAACATATACATATATATAATTTCGGATTCTTATTTAATTAAAAATTAGCATTCATATAATAAATTAATAATAAAAACTGAAAACTCACTTCGATCAGAGGAAGGGGACTATGGTGATGGCGTAGGGAGGGGTCTGGTTCGCCGGAGGCGGAGGAGGGTGGCAGGGTGGCGCAGGGCCCCACGGCGGCGGCGCTTGGTTCGATTTGGGTGGGATTGGGGTTTTGAAAATAGGAGGAGGGGAAACGAGAGGCTGCTGACGGCGGCGGATCGGAGGACACTAGCGACTGGGTAGGGGGCGCGGTGAGGGGAGGCGGCTACCAAGGCGGTGCAGGGGCTAGAGGAGATATCGCGGCAGCGGTTTTTTTCTTTTTAATCTGTAAACCCGATATCGGGTTTTGCTGGGGAGAGAGAAAGGCATGAGAGGAGAGATAAAGGTCGTTGACTATTATATATTTAATTTATTTTTAAATTTTCTCCTACAAAGTTACTTTTTTCATTTGATCTCTAATCGAGACCCAATGACTTTCGCCACTAGCTAATTATCCCCACTCTGAACACAATGGGATATGTATCGTGAGCCAGTTCGGCTGTTACGATCAGTTTTCATTCAATTTAAAATATAAATCAATGTATATTTGATTTGAACGCACATTTCAATTTACCGTGGCCACACACTACTCTAAAAATTCCCGAAAAATTACTTCTAGCTTCGTACTGACAATACAGTCCTAACAAAACTAATTTCGTCAAATTCTGAGACCGTTTGAAAAATGGCCATTTTCTGGTCGATCGAAATTGACTGAAACTGTCAAAACACATTTAACTTCGCCTCGCTCACATATTGATTCAGAAAAATATGAATTTTGAAATCTAGCAATAATTTGACATCCCGGATCTAACAAAAGTGGTTTCTCCGAAAACGAAGGTATTTTGCAAAACTTTCATTTTTAAGGGCCTTTATATATATTAAAACATATATAAATTCCACAGCGACTTTTCTGAATTTTAAACTAGATGTATCTTACACTCTATAAAGTGAAATCTCAGTTTCTTACATCCGTTAGTTAGATATGATTAAACAAATTCAAATATTTCGTGTTTCGTTCAATTCTGACTTATATTGAATTCTGTATATTCATTTGAAATTCGAAATCGAATTTTCGAACTGCCACGCCATTTCAGGCTCGTTATATAATTAAATTAAAATTATTCGTTCTACCTTCATCAAAAATAAATTTTTCATCGTTATTATTTAAAATAATTCATTTTAAATATTCAAAATTCATTAAAATCGCCAAAATAAAAAATTTAAATTGGCTCAAAATTTCGGGGTTGTTACATTCTCTCCCACTTAAAATTTTTCGTCCCCAAAAAGGAACGAAGCTGGAAGTTGTTTAACTAATCAACTCAACTTCCATTATTTTCATTATGGCTTAAGTTCTTCAACTTTTTAGTTTCTAAGAACTTTTCAAATTTTTCAAAAATTTGGCTAACACCCTAAATTTTCGAAAAATTTCTCCATAACCTCCCCTGCACCGGGGACTTCGGGATATTTCAAATAGCCTACCATGGCCCTCACCAATCCTAAAAGAAAAAGAAACAGCCAATCGGCTTATAAAATCATCAAAACCCAAGAAATACAATAAACATGTACCTATTTGTCGGGCAAACAATTTTATTCCTCTGCTCTAGCCTCCTTGCTATGACCTGTTCAATGTAAGTACATGTACAAGCATGCAAATGTGATAAATTCTCAATACAATTCACTATTTGCTTAAATTTGGCTAAAGGTTCAACATTTAATAATCACAACAATAATCAAGCAACACAATCAACAATCAATTAGTTGATTAACGTTTCAAATTCATAACTTTGACACATAGTCAAAAATCGCATTTTTGGTGCCAAACCACAACAATAGGCCCTATCAAATTTTGGTTCTCACACCAGTATATGGAAATATATAAATATCACACTTTTGAAACTCGAACATAAATACTGATGATGTCATGACAATTATCAGTACCATCTCCGGGCGACTAGAGTGTGACTCCATATCTATCCAATATATTAAAACTTCAAATACACGCGGATCAGACGTATACGCAAAGTCTTTATATACTTGATTGTCCAAATTCGATATAAATAAATAATCAAATGCGAATAATTGATTTAAATTTTCAAAACAAAAATTGATTTCAATTTATTTTCAGAATATCACTCTTCACACTCGTTCTAGGATACTGCTGATCCTATCTCTAATGAGTCATTCTCATTGGATATTACTAATCCAATCTCTGATGAATTCTTTCGTTTGGTTCTAATGTGTCTTGTTCTCTGAGCTTTGTAAACCAAAGCTCTGATACCAACTGCAAGCACCTGTAACTTCCCCGTGAAGGAAAGAGCAGATACTTCGAGAACGACACACAAAAGAACGCAAATAGAAGAACATTTCATTGTTAATTACAACAATGCATTAGAATACAAGAATATACAGAGTATGAATAAATATTACGCTATTCGATAAATATCAGAGATTACATTACATTACATAGCAGCGTAAAATAATACAAAGCACAACTGAAGGAGATATACAGATACAGAGCTTTCCGGATATCATTCCAGCTGTAAATCAAGATCCTGTTAATATAAATCTGCAAAACCAAAACTACTAGCTGCCCGTGTCGAAAATAGGGGCACCCAGAGTTTAGGTTAAAACAGTAAACTCCAGGTCATTCATGTGACTAGTATGAGAACTAAAATAATTATTAATCTTTATTTTAAAGTTAGGTAAATCAAGGGACCACGCCATATAACACGGAACGGGTTTCCTCCCAAGAATACCAGTGCATAAAACAAACAGCGCAATGCTAAATAAAGAAAAATGAAGCTATTATAAGAATCAGGTCCCATCACACAATGCAACGCAAGCCGGAGGATAGGGTTTTCCCTTATAACAGCCAAACATGCTTGGTACGTTAAAAACAAATCATTTAATACTATAATAACTACATAGTGTCAAAACAATTTCAATCATAAATATCAATCATAGACGACATGGGTACCATATATCATGTCGCCATACTAGGCTCTAAATTCAAAACCGCAAATGTCACGTATTGGAAGTTGGATTTCCATCTATGAACCAAGGCAAGGGATCGTCCTAAACCGATTCGAGACTGTCTAGCCCGAGCCTCAGGATCAGAGCTCGAGTGACCCTTGGAGCGATAGGGCCGGTCCACCGATGTAGATTAAAATGCCTGAACACTGCGTTTCCCTGCCCTTTGGGCGTAAATGAGTCATATGACTCCATCGGCTCCACATAGTCACCGATATATCCGAGGCGCCTCGCAATAGCAACAACCACACATGTGAAAATAATATAAATGTCAGTGCTAGTAGGTCACTGATACCACCTTAGCTAAAAGGAAACGCATGCCCTCCCTGAGGTCCTCTCCCGTTTCTGGTTCACAACCGGGGTGTGTGGCTCGTGAATCAACGCTACACAAATCTATGCCACACAGGCGGTGCTTTGATCATCAACCACAAGACTTTGCTTTTCAACAGAAGCCTTGATCAATTGCCACACAGGCATGCCACACAAGCAACTCACTCAATGTGATTGATATCCATCAATATATAACCCCTGAGTACGTCTCAGAGAAGGGCGTTAAGCAAGAGAATAAATTCTCCGCCACCAAACAGATATATATTTAAAAGAAATCAATCACACAGAATAAAATCCAATGTCAGACACACAGTCCATTTACAAGTTCGTTCTGGGTTTGAACGAAACCGGAGGCACCTTGTACCTCGCATATCCGTCGATCTCCAAGTACATCTGGACGATCACCAACTGATTCCCTCCTCTTGGTTGTACAACCCAATCAAGATTATCAGTAATCACCCAAACGATGTGAAGACCTCTGGTCTTCGACCACCGTCTTCATCCTCGACACCACGTCGAATCAGTTATTCAGAATTGGATAAACCCGGTCTTTCTGAATAACTCGCGTATATAATAAACAAATGTTACACAACACAACATACGCCTCATTCCAATTCAGAATATTCTTTTATTCAAATATTCTTATACTTTGGGAAAGGTTCCCATTAATTTTATCAAAGATAAATTTTTTAAATTTATTCTTTAATCTTCCTTTGAATATCAATTCAAATAAGTCGGGATTAGCGAACCACACCGAAGTAATCATTTATTTTATTTCCCAATCCCAACCTATTCATCCCATGAAGTAAAACTGGTAATACTTCATATCTAACACCACGGTGTTATCGGTAAATTCAATTACCATTTCACGTTCAAATCTAATTAAAGATTTAACTATCGCTTGGAGCAAAACTGGTGATACTCCATTTTCGATTATTTCAATCTAATTAAAGATTCATTAAAACTCCACTTAGTTTTAATCTTCCCAAAAATCAATATTAATGATTATTTAACTTGGGAAATCATATCCTGTATTTAACTGGGTTAAAGAATCAATGTTATTTAAAACACCGTTCACGATAAACCCAAATCCCATTTGATATTAAATACAAGGCTCTGAATAGAAAATATATCGGCTTATATTCAATATCAAATTCTACGACCAATAAATATCGTATTGGAAATAACGATATAAATATATCTTTCAAATTTCCATAACAATATCTGTATAATCACGAAATCCAATGTAACGACCCGGAATTTTGGGGCCAATTTAAAATTTTATTTTTAGGAATTTTAATGAATTTTAATATTTAAAATAATTTATTTTAAATAAGAACGACTAAAAATTTATTTTAAAACGAATAATTTAATTTAATTATAGAAGGTGTTAGAAACAGCGCTGTAGTTTGAGAATTTGAATTTGAACTTTGACTGACTATACAGAATTCATTTTAAATCAGAATTGGGCGAAACCAGAAATATTTAAATCTGTTTAATCTTATCTTTCTAACGAATCTGAAAAATCTAAATATCACTTTATAAATCAAAAGTTATGTCCAGTTTAAAATTTAGAAAACTCGCTGTAGAATTCATATATATTTTAATATAATATATTGGCCTTAAAAATAGCCATTTTGCAAACGACCTCGGTTTTCGACGAAACCACTTTTGTTGGAATCGGAATGTCAAATTATTGTTATGTTTAATTTTTCATAATTTTTCGAATTAATATGTGAGCATGGCAGAAGAAAATGTGTTTTGTCAGTTTTAGTCAAATTTAATCGACTTGAAAAAGGCCATTTTTCAAACAGTCTGAAAATTCAACGAAATTAGTCTCGTTAGAACCGTATCGTCAAAACATAACTAGAAATAATTTTTCTATAGTTTTTAGAGTCAGTATGTAGCCCCGGTAATTTAAAATGTACGTTTGAATTTAATAATTAAATGATTTATAATTAAATATTAAGAAAAACATATCGTAACAGCCGAATTGGGTTACGGAACATACTCCAGTGTGTCCGGGATGGGGGTTATTATCTAGGGACGACACTTGTTGGGTTTGATTTAGAGTTCGGTACGATATAGAAGTTATATTGTATTTAAATGAATTAAAATACGCTAGGAATACGTGTATAAATACGCCCTAAATACTCAAACCTAATCTATTTTAAACGCAGCCGCCAATGGCCCAAATCAATGGCCACAACACTTCCAATTTCGATCCCCAATTCCTCACCATCCGCTTAACGAAATTTGAAGCTCCAAAGTGGAAATCGAAGAGCTCGAAGAAGACTTTAATCTGTACGGTCATGATCTAGATTACTGCAGTGATTTGCAGTATTTTTGGGCTCAAAGACAGGCGCTTTGGCATGCGATTTGAGGCTCCAGAGGGGCCGAGTTCTGCGGGTTCATTGCTGGAGGGGCGGGACGCGGAGGCGATTCAGGTGGGGCCCGCCGATCAACTTCCGGTGGCTTTCAAGGCCGACGGCGACGACGAGAAGTTTGGGAGCTTTTTGGGTTCCCTGTAATGATATAGAAGATGAAGGGTAAAATTGTAATTAAATTATTAATTAAATAATTAAGTGGTTTTAAAAGTTTAAACATTCGTAACTTCTTCAAACAGCGACGGAATTGAACGATTTCATTGCGTTGGAATTCTTGTGACAAGATCTAGACTATGGAACTAACCAGGACCAAAGACGAGCACTTTCAAAATTTAGCCATAACAAGGTGAGAATTCTTTTATTTTAAATAATTATAAGTTATTAATTATGATCGTGTTAGAAATCGTTATAAATTCGCTGTAATTTCAGTTTGTGGTTATGCATGATTTGATTTGTGTTGCTTGTGACTGCCTTGTTGATCTGTTGATTGAACGAATTATTTTGGTTGAAACCAAAATACCATGTTTTGATGAATAGAAACAAAAATTTACATTTTCGTAGAACAGAAATAGATCAAACAAAAATTTACATTTTTGTTGAATAGAATCAGTTGGAACAAATGGAATCATTTCTGTTGAAATAAAATACTTGAAATAAATAGCATTTTTGTCAAAAACATGATTAGTGAAAAATAAAATAACATTTTTGGTCAAACATGACTAGTGAAAACAAAAACAACACTTTTATTTGAAATGTGTTGTGCAAATCAAATTTACATTTTTGGTTAGAAACATGTTATGTAAAATCAACATTTTTTTTTTTTGAAATATGCATATAAAAATTAACATTTTTGTTAATTAGATTATAAAGAACGGAATTAACATTTTTGTTAATTAGACTATTAAAGACAAAATTAACATTTTTGTTAATTAGACTAAAAAAGGATAAAATTAACATTTTTGGTTAATGGGATTATAGAGAACAAAAATTGACATTTCTTTTTTTTTTGTTGAAAATAAAAAGGACATTTTTGTTTTTAAAAAATGCTAAATATAATAAATGGACATTTTTGTATATTAAAAGTGACTCAGACAAAATGGACATTTTTGTATATTAAAAATGAATTAGACAAAATGGACATTTTTGTATATTAAGAATGAATTAGAAAAATGATCATATTTTTACAAGCAGAATATTTTGACATTTAAAATCGACCTTTTAATGTAAAATAGAATATTAGAGAAATGTTCATATTTTGACAAAGCAAAATATGTTAACATTAAAATTTTATATTCAAAGAAAAGAATAGGAAAGTACATTTTTATATGTATTCAAAGAAAAGAATAACAAATTACAATTTTTGTGTGTAATCAAAGAATGAAATAAAAAGATTACATTTTAATGTAATCAAAGAATGAAAGTAAAAGGTTACATTTTCATGTAATAAAGGAAATAAAAGATTTCATTTCTATGTGATATTAAAAATATTCATTTTGTCCTTTACAAAGAATTTCACCAAAATATTCATTTTTGGTCAAAACTTGATTATCAAATGAAAATGTATATTTTTATACATTAAAAAGGAATGAATATGAAATGTATATTTTTATATTTTAAAAAGAATGAATCTTTGTTTGAAATTTGTGAACATGTAATTTACATTTTTATATAAATGAATTATTAAAAAGAATAAAACCTTGGATAGAATGTGTTACCATGTAAAATTACATTTCTATGTAATTAATGTTCATCAAAAAGAATTAAACAAAAATGTACATTTTACTCATTTAAAAAGGATTTTATAAGCAAATATCATTTTTGGGTAAAACATGATTAGTGAAGAAAAATTATCACATTTTTGTTTATTTAAAAAGAATTATAGCACAATTTTACATTTGGTATACATTAAAAGGATTGTAACAAGATTTACATTTGTTTACATAAAAAGGATTAAACAAAATCATCATATTTTGTTTACATTAAAAAGAACTAGTCAATTTTGTTATTTTGTTTACAATAAAACGATTGAGATAAAAATGAATATTTTTATTGACACTTTGTTTTCAATAAAAAGATTGTACATAAAAAAATTACATTTTCAATGTAGTTTAGATTCCATTGAAAGGATTAGAATAAAAGGATTATATCTTTATAGTCATTTGGTTACAATGAAAAGATTAGAAAATAAAGATAACACCTTTAGGGTAATTGAAATAAAAGATTAGTTTTATTGTCATATTGAATTAAAGGATTACCTTTTATTGTAACATTGTTTACAATAAAAGAATTGAATTAAAAGACTAGGTTCTTATTGTCATTTGTTCATAGAAAAAAGAATAGAAATATATGTCTAAATGTTGAAATGTGTGAGGTGTCAAATATAATGTTTATTATATTCAAGTTTGAATATTACACTTCCATTTACAAGTTATCCGACTTGTTTATGTGATCGGGACGATAATTTTCACACATCGCCCAAGTGCACAAATAATTTATTATTTGTTTGATGGATGAAACCCCACACGGGTATTGGGATGATATTGGACACACACTAATCCCAATATTTAATTACCTATCAATTGATGGATCGACAGTCTGTGATGAGCATTAGTTATTTACTTTAATGCTCACATAGTTATAGATTCCACTTTCTTCATCATTTGGATGTTTGATAATTATTTATCATGATTGTTGATTTCATACAAAATATGGTTGTTGTTTGAGTCACATTCCAATAAAGAATATTCTAGAAAAAGAATATTTTAGAAAATGTCTTAGAAAAAGAATATATTTTAGAAAAAATATATTTTAGGAAAATATATTTTTATTGAAATGCACTAGTTATTAAATAGGATTAATCATTAAGTTTAAATTTAATGAAGATTTCCAATTTATTAATATTTAACTGAAATTAAATAAATTGGATTTGGGTTTGTCCTGAATAGTGTCTTAAATAATACTGTTCTTAAACCCCATATGAAAAGAATAATCTTTTATTTAGATTATTAAAGTTTTCAATTATACTTAGAAATTGAAATAAGATGAAATGTGAGCTGGGTTTATTGTGAACTATGTTTTTAAGTGACATGTGTTCTTTAATCCAACTGACAGTGAAAATATGATTTGGAATTTATAAATCTTTTATTAAGATTTAAATGGGAATTTTCCAAAAGCCAAGTTTTCCAATTTATTATATTAAATTGGAGTTGAATGGAATTCGAATTTATAATAACCGAGATAAGCTTCTGTAAAGAAAGACCGATACTACATATGGAATTTAAGAGGCTTTGCCGTTATTCCATTTATATTATTGGTCGGATACAGAAATTTATAACGATTATATATTGATTTGATTTCTGTGAAGATTCCCTATTTTATGGAAGTCGATTTTGGGTTTATCGTGAACGATGTTTTAAATGACATTAGTTCTTTAACCCAGTTAAGAAGAAGATTAATTTCTTAAATTTGAACAATCATTGAATAATGATTTTTGGTATTTGAAACCCAATTGAAGTTTTGATAAATCTTTAAAGAAAAGATGTAAGGATAGTTTAAAGAATTTATCTTTGATAGAATAATGTGAATATTTTATTAGATGAATATTCTGAATTGGAATGAGGCGTTGGATGTATTTTTTAGTACTTGATTTTTAATTATAAAAATACGCGAGTTATTCGGAAAGACCGGGTTTAACCCATTCCGAATAATTACTACGACGATGAAGAGTCAAAAATGAAGACGGTGGTTGAAGACCGACGATCTTCACATCGAACGGATGTGTTGCTACAGAGACCCTTGATGGGAGTAGCTACCTTGAAGGGGCTTCAGTGGTGGCTGCCCGGACTATTGTTGATTGTTCGGATTTGGTTTTCGCTCAGACCCAGAGCATAAGCTTGTAAATGGATGTGTGTCTAACATTGGATTTCGTTCCAAGCGAATTAAATTGATTGTTATTAATGTATGTCTATTTGGCGGTAGAGAATTTATTCTTTACTAAACACCCGGGTATATATTAATAGTGATTGATCGCATGGTGTGAATTGTCAATGTGGCACGCCAAGATGCAGTTTATCAAGGCTTTTGTTGAAAAGAAGGGCCCTGTAGGATGATCAAAGTATAGCTTATTACGACATAGCTTTGTGTATATCGTGACTTCGCGAGCCTCACACCCCGGTATGAGTCAAAAACGGGATATGGACCGTAGGGAGTGCACACGTTTCTTTCTAGCTAGTGGTAGTGTCAGTGCTTAAACTGGCTGGCATTTTACTTATGTGGATGATGGATTTTGAGGCGCCTCGGATTTTTATAGGCCGTTAGTGGTCATACTATAGGTTCAAAGGAACCAGGAAACGTGTGTTCAGGCATAACCAATCCACTGCCAATAGGCGGGGACCGGCCCTACCACTCCAAGGGTTCACTGCGGGGGATCCTGAGGCATTTGCTATAGTGTTTCGAATCGGAGAGGAGCTTGCCTCTAGCCTCGACTCATGATGGAAACCCAATTTCCAATACGACCTTGCGTTTTTGATTGTAGAACTAGTATGGCAACATAGTAGGATGGGTACTATGCCGTCTATGATTAATACATTATGATTGAAATTGTTTTTGAAGTATATATACCCATAGATATACACACTAATACTAAATCCGTTTTATCGTATCAAGCATCTTTTGACCATTATAAGGTAAAACCCTATCCTCCGGTTTGTGTTGCATTGTGTGATGGGACTTGGGTCTTATAATGGTTTCATTTTTCTAAAAAGCATTGCATTGTTTAACGTTTTACTTTATTTTATGCACTGGCAATCCAATGGAGTAAACCCGTTCCGCGTTAGCAGTGTGGTCCTGTGATTGGCCTTATTATTATTATTATTATTATTATTAGATAGTTAAGTTAAGATTTCTCATACCAGTCCCATGACTGACCTATAGTTTGTTTCACTGGCAAACTCGGGTGCCCATATTTTCCACACGGGCAGTCGAGTAGCTTTTTGCAGATATATTTACAGGATCCTGGCTTACAACTGAAGTGGTATTCGGAAAGCTCTGTATCCGTGTATTCCTTTCAGTTGTATATTTGTATTATTTTTCCGCTGCTATTTAATTGTAATTTAAAACTCTGATATTATTGTATTTCTATTATGTAATAAGTATTCATACTCTGTGATTTTCTTGTACTCTGATGTAATTGTTCGAATCAGCAATAAAATGTTCTTCAGTTTGTGTTCTGATGTGTGTTGTTCTCAAAGCAATCCAGGCTTTCCTTTACTGGGAAGTTCGGGTCATTTCATCCAACATCGAAATATTCCAAAGAAAATTTCGATTCGAATCCATTCCAATTCAACTATTGGAAATTCTGGTTACTTTTAAAACCATTTCAAATCCACTTTATTTATTTTAAAAATAAATGGAATTATAATTCTAGTTCAAAACTAGTTCATTTCGATTAAAAAAAAACTATTTTTGTCTTTTCAAATTTGGAAATTTTCATCCCAATTCTTCACAAATCATTTCTTATGATTTTTCACAAATTATTACTATTTTTAATAATTTTATCAAGGCTCGTACAGTCGATTTCCATCAACGGCCATCGAACTGCACTTACAGCGATCTTTTCCAAATTTGTTTTGGACATAATTCCAAATCCGACCATTAGATTTCTAATTTCTAACATTCATTAGAAAGCTCTTTTCGATACGAACCCAATGGTTCCAGTTTTTGGAGAATCCGACGGCCGGATCTCCCGTAATATTCATTCGAAGTCAATGGTCGAAATTCACGAACGGCCGCGGCGCGGCGCGTTCAATTCAGGTCATTCTATATATATAATATATATATTATATATATTTCATCGATTTCCTTTTAAAACATATTTTATAAATCGTTTTACATTTGTTTTCAAAACGATTTCAACTTCATATTCAATTTCGAATCAAAATTGAATATTCCATATCATTAACCTATAAATGATAATATTTTCAAAACGTTATATTTTGAAATCACTTCCTTTCATATATTCATTATAAAAATGAATAAAATCGATATAAATATCGTTCGCGTCAAAATGGCGCATATCTAATCAACACGGCTTTTGTTCGACACATGAATTTTCTTTCCATTCAATACATGGATTTTTATTCTATTCAACACATGAATTTTTATTTTATTCAACACATGAATTTATACTTATTCAACATATAAATTTATACCATTCAACACATGAATTTATACTATTCAACACATGAATTTATTTTCTATTCAACACATGAATATATTTCTATTGAACACGTGAATTTATTTCTATTCAACATATGAATTTATTTCTATTCAACACATGAATTTATTTTCCATAATATTCATTATTTTCCAAATTGATATTAGGCCTAATCAACTACCATATAATGTTAATTATATGGATTCCCTACAACGCATGTATATAACAGCAACGATAAATCATCAACCATCATCCATAGTGCACCACACAACTGCATAGGCATTAAATATAAATATTTAACGCTTACACAGTCTGTCAACCCATCGATTGACATACAACTAAACAATCAGGATTAGTGTACGTCAAATATCATCCCAATACCCGTGTGGGGTTTCAAATCAACAAACACAGATTTTTATTTGTGCAGTTGGGCGATGTGTAAAATTTATCGTCCTAATCAGTATCAGTCAAATGAGTGTACATAAACAAATCGTTCGATTTGTAAATGAATATATATTTTTTTTCAACAGATGAATATATATTTTCTTTCAACACATGAATATATATTTTATTTCAACACATGAATATATATTTTCTTTCACAACCAACAACCAATTTTTCACAACACATCAATCAAACAACCAAGTCATCCATGGTTTGTGGACGATGGGTGTCGGGTGCTGCTAAGCACCGTCTGCATCCAAGTATATATTTCAACTAGGAAATAAATTAAAAGTGAGGAGTTCTCACCTAGAAGCTAAACCAAATATCATGACTCTTCTTATGTAGAAAATCTTCGCTGTGCTCATCTTTTGTCACTTTCGTCGTCTGTATTCGGTACATATATAAAAATCACACTTTTATAATATCACTCGATGTATAAAGATTATAATTTTATATCGCTCTTTTCATAATAAAAATCATATTTTTATTATGCTATCGTATAAATAAAAATTATACCTTTACATCGCTATTGTATATATAAAAATTTCATCTTTATATTGTGTTGTTTACATAAAAATCATATTTTTATCTCGCTAATAAATATATAAAGATTATATTTTTGTTATCATACATATATAAAAATCATATTTTTATTTGCTACATATATAAAAATTATATTTTTATTCTTCTAAAAATAATTTCATATCATATACTATTTAAAAATCGCATTTTTCTTATCATTGTCGTATACATAACAATCAGATTTTAATAACGAAATCCTATGCATAAAAATTGGATCTTTATTCACATAAATATATAAATAAATCCCAAATTTTTAAACATATACATATATATAATTTCTTATTTAATTAAAAATTAGCATTCATATAATAAATTAATAATAAAAACTAAAAACTCACTTCGATCAGAGGAAGGGGACTATGGTGATGGCGTAGGGAGGGGTCTGGTTCGCCGGAGGCGGAGGAGGGTGGCCAGGGCCCCACGGCGGTGGCGCATGGTTCGATTTGGGCGAGATTGGGCTTTGTGGTTTTGAAAATGGGAGGAGGGGCGACGAGACGCTGCTGACGGCGGCAGATCGGAGGACACTGGCGACTAGGGGGGCGTGGTGAGGGGAGGCGGCTACCGAGGCGGTGCGGTAGAGGAGATATCGCGGCAACGGTTTTTTTTATCTGTAAACCGGATATCGGGTTTTGCTGGGGAGAGAGAAAGAAATGAGGGGAGAGATAAAGGTCATTTCCTATTATATATTTAATTTATTTTTAAATTTTCTCCTACAAAGTTACTTTTTCATTCGATCTCTAATCGAGACCCAACGACTTTCGCCCCTAGCTAATTACCCCCATTCTGGACACAATGGGATATGTATCGTGAGCCAGTTCGGCTATTACGATCAGTTTTCGTACAAATTAAAATATAAATCAATATATATTGGATTTGAACGCACATTTCAATTTACCAGGGCCACACATTAACTCTAAAAAATCCTGAAAATTTATTTCTAGCTTCGTATTGACAATACAGTCCTAACAAAACTAATTTCGTCAAATTCTAAGACCGTTTGAAAAATGGCCATTTTCTGGTTGATTGAAATTGACTGAAACTGTCAAAACATGTTTAACTTCGCCATGCTCACATATTGATTCAGAAAAGTATGAATTTTGAAACCTAGCAATAATTTGACATCCCGGATCCAACAAAAGTGGTTTTGCCAAAAACGAAGGTCATTTGCAAAACTTTCATTTTTAAAGGCCTTTATATATATTAAAATATATATAAATTCCACAACAACTTTTCTGAATTTTAAACTAGACGTATCTTACACTCTATAAAGTGAAATCTCAGTTTCTTACATTCGTTAGAAAGATATGATTAAACGGATTCAAATACTTCTAGTTTCGTTCAATTCTGACTTATATTGAATTCTGTATATTCATTTGAAATTCAAAATCGAATTTTCGAACTGCCACGCCATTTCTGGCTTGTTATATAATTAAAATAAAATTATTCGTTCTAACTTCGACGAAAATAAATTTTTCATTGTTATTATTTAAAATACTTCATTTTAAATATTCAAAATTCATTAAAATCGCCAAAATAAAAAATTTAAATTGGCTCAGAATTTCTGGGTTGTTACATGCGTTTCTTTCTAGCTAGGAGTGATGTTGTGGCATGGAACCCAAAGATTTTACTCATGTGGATATTGCATATCAATTGATGGATAGCGGGGCGCCTCGGTTATATCAGTCACTATGGAATCGATGGATGATATGGTCGACATATTTACCAATATGCCCCCAAAGGGTGGGGAAACGCATTGTTCAGGAATTTTTAATCCACTTAGTGTGGACCGGCCCTGATGCTCCAATTGCAGTTGTGGCTTTATCCTGAGACATGGTAGGCTAAATTGTCTCGAATCAAAAGGATGATCCCTTACCTTGGTTCATAGACCGAATTCCAACTTTCAATACGTGACTTTGCAGATTTAATTGTAGAACTAGTATGGCGACATGATATATGGTACCCATGCCGTATATGATTGATACATTTGTATTTGAAGTTGTTTTTAACACTATGCACTTATAATAGTATCAAATGATTTTTGCTTTAAACGTACCAAGCATGTTTGGCTATTATAAGGGAAAACTCTATCCTCCGGCTTGCGTTGCATTGTGTGATGGGACTTGAGTCTTATAATAGCTTTATTTTTCAAAAAGCATTGCATTTTTTACAAACTGTTTATGCACTAATATTCTTGGGGGTAAGCCCGTTCCGTGTGATACGGCATGGTCCCTTGATATATATGATTTTAAAATCAAGTTTATAACGGTTTTAGTTGGGTTTTTGCAGATATTATTTTCATAGGATCCTGGATTTACAACTGGAGCTATATTCAAAACGCTCTGTGTCCGTGTATTTCTTCAGTTGTTATATGTATTGATTTTCCGCTGCTTTGTAATTTGAATCTATGATATTTGTCAAATGTATATTATTTATTCATACTCTTTTATATTCTTGTACTCTGGTGTAATTATTGTAATACGCAATGAATTGTCCTTCTGTTTGTATTCTAATTTGTCCTGTTCTCAACTCAGTCCGGGCTTTCCCGTAAGGAAGAGTTCAGGTCGTTTCAGTTGTCATTAGAGCTTTGGTTTACAAATCTTGAGAACAAGGCACATTAGAACCGAACGAAAGAATTCATCAGAGATTGGATTAGTAATATCCAATAAGAATGACTCGTTAGAGATGGGATCGTTAGTATCCTAGGATGGGTGAGAAGAGTGTTATTTTAAAATAAAAATGAAAACAAATGTAGTTTTGAAAATTTTATCATATTATACGTATTTGAATATTTTATTTTAAATTGATTTGGACTATGGAGTATGTAAAGATTTTGCGTATACATCTGATCCACATGTAAAAGAAGTCTCAAATATACTGGATAGATATAGAATCATACTCTAATCGTCCGGGGATGATTCAGATGATGTGGCCACATCATCAACATCTGTGCTCGAGTTTTGAAAGTGTGATGCCTATATATTTCCATTAGACTAGTGTGAGAACCAAAACTAAGATAGCGTTATTTGTTGTGATTTGGCCTTAAAATTGTGATTTTTGTGGATGTATAAAATTATATGTTTAAAAAGATAATCAGCTAATTGATTGCTAATTGTGTTATTTGATTAATTAAAATTTTGAACCATTAAGCCGAATAAAATTTAATGATTAAATTAAATTGAAAATTGATTGGAATTGCATGCATTACATATATATGTGTGAACAAATCATAGTAAGGAAGCTAAAAGGAGGAATAAAATTGCATGCCCAACAAATAAGTAAATATTTACTCATTTCTTGGGTTTTGATGATTTTATGAGCCGATTGGTTAGCCGCTTGGCTTTTTCTTATGGATTGATGAGGGCCCTGTGAATCTAGTTGCGGTTTTAAAGGTCTCCCCATACAAAGGAGGTTATGGCGATTTTTTTCGAAAATTTATGGTGTTAGCCAAAATTTTGAAGAATTAGAAAATTCTCAGAAACTGGAATGTTGAAGAATGAAAGCCAGAACGAAAGTTGAGTTGGTTAGTTAAACAATTTTTAGCTCCGTTCCTTTTCGAGGATGAAAAGATTTTACGTAGGGGAGAATGTAACAACCCGAATTTTCAGAACCAATTTAAAATTTTGGTTATTTTAATTGATTTTGAATATTTAAAATGATTTATTTTAAATAATAATGATTAAAAATTTATTTAAAATGAAATTAGAATGAATAAATTTATTTTAATTAAAAATTAATTTAAAACGAAATTAGAATGAATAAATTTATTTTAATTATAAAACGAGCCTGAAATGGTGCGGTAGTTTGAAAATTCGATTTCAAATTTCAAATAAATGTACAAGATTCAAAATAAATCGGATTTCAGTAAAACCAAAAATATTTGAATCTGCTTAATTATGTCTTTCTAACGAATTGTAAAATCCAGGTTTCATAACGAGAATAAAAAGTTATGTCTAGTTTAAAATTCAGAATTTTTGTTATGGAATTTATATAAATTTGATATAACGTATAGCCCTTAAAAATATCCACTTTGCAAATGACCTCCGTTTTAGACAAAACCGCTTTTGTTGGATCCAGAATGTCGAATTATTGCTAGATTCCAATTTTCATAATTTTTGGAATTAATATGTGGGCGTTGTGAATTTAAACGTGTTTGGTCAATTCAGTTTGAATTTAAGAATTCAAACGACCTCCAGATTCGGAGAAACTAGTTTTATTAGGACGGTATCGTCAAAACATAGCTAGATTTATTTTTTTGGAATTTTTGGAGTCAGTAGATGGCCCCGGAAAATTAAAATGTACGTTAAAATCAATTTTGAATATTAATTTAATTTATATTTTAAATTTAACAAAAGCTGATTGAAATGGTCGAATTAGCTCATGAAACATATCCCATTGTGTTCGGAATAGGGGTAATTTAGCTAGGTGCGACAGTCGTTGGGCTTGATTTGGAGTTCGATCGAAAATGAACCAATGAATGAATTAAATAATATAAAATAAAAGGGAATATATATTCTTTTCCAAGTCAAAACCCTAAGGTAATTCATTCATGCGGTCAAACTGAAGGATCCGCTTCCCACAAAATAAACGGCTGAAATGTTTGAAACTCTCTCCTCCTTTTTATGCAAATCCACACAAGCATTTTGAATTCTTCCAATGGGAAGTTTCACGAGCTCTTTACGAGCTTCAAGTTCATATGGGACTGAACATTTTTCGAGCTTTAGATCTGCCAGAATTAGGCCATGAAGGTGCAGTTTTCGAGAGAAAATCACCGGAGCATGGAGGTGTCGCAGCTCACCAGACTTGCGGTAATTGGTGGCGCACTCGACGACGCGGTGGGTGGGCTATCTCAATCAAAGTCCGGCACCTCTAAGTTAGAGCAATTGGGAACCCTATGGTGCGATGGTGTTTGGTCTCTTTCCAGCGTATAAACGAGGACGATAGAAAAAACATGTGAGTTTTTTTTATATATAATTATTTTATTTAATATAGCAAATAAGCAGTAATTATTTTTTTTAAAATATAAACACCCTAGATAAAAATTAGATTTTTTTTAAATATAAATAACATAGAATAAAAATGGAATTTTTACATGAAAAGCATTCTTTTTAAAATGTGATTTTTGTTATGAAATAGCATGGTAAATGAAAATATGATTTTTAGAAAGTAGAATTGTTTTTCAAAATATAAATAGAATTGTTTTCCAAAATATAAATAGAATCGTTTTTCAAACTAAAAATAGCATTTTTTTTAAAATACAAACATAGTATAAAAATGTGATATATATATATAGCGGTAAAGTTATGATTTTTAATTACATAAAGTTATGATTTTTAATTATATAAAGTTATGATTTTTATTTATATAATGTTATGATTTTTAGTAACGTTAAAATATCATTTTTAGTTATTTCTAAATAGGATATTTATCGTAGGAAGAAAAAAAAAATTGCAAGGTAGAAATATGATTTTTAACTAGTGGATGGCATGGAAATATTTCTAGAAAGATCAAAATATGATATATATATATATATATATATGTATTGTTAATAAAAATATGTTTAAAATATGATTTTTATATATATGTAGCATTAATAAAATTATGATTTTTAAATATATGTAGCATTAATGAAAATATGATTTTTAAATATATGTAGATTTTTAGTATATATACCTATTAGAATTTGTGATACAATATTTCCATTTGCAGAAGATTTGGAAGATATTATTGATTATGGTGATAGAATATATCCAATTAGAGAAGATTTGGGAAATATTGTTAATTTGAGTAATATAATATTTCCAACTACAGAAGATTTGGAAGATATCAGAAATTTACTGCATCTTTTGCAAAATTAGGCAGGGCAATAAATTACCTACATAAGTGGAAGGATTTGAAGAAGGTTTTTTTGGGATAGGGAAGTAAGGAATTAATTTCCTAGTTGGTTGGTTAAACAAGGAAGCCTATTAGGAGATTTGGAGAATTAAATAGGCATCGATTTATATCATAAATCAATTACTTCAACCCCAAGCATTAATCCTTATATAAGGATAGGGATTAGGTGAATGTATTATCATCTCAAAAATGTGAGGTGTATCATCTCTAAAAGTTCTTGTTCTTCTCTACAATCAGTCTTGTAAATTTTTTTCTTATTGAGAAAAGTAATAAAATCTCCTCTCCCCAACTGGACGTACACTAACAAGACATTAGTGGAACCACTATAAACCTCTTGTGTTATTTCTTTTATTGCTAGATCTGTGATAGCTTTGCTGGTGACTATATGTTGTTTGTTTTTCCTTACCATCGATCCTTTTTTCCGCAACAATTGGTATCAGAGCAACTAGGTTGATTGAGAAAGGGTTTTAGGCATTATGGCAGGAGATGGGGAGAATTTAGCAATTGTATCAAGATCATATGTCAAAGGGACATATATGGAAACAGGATCTCAGTTAGCAATAGAAAGATGGAATGGGGTTAAAGTCTTCGAGAAGTGGCAATGGACGATGAAAGCTGTTCTGATGAGAAACATTGTTCATCCTGTGGTATTTGCTCCTGAGGAGTTGACGGATGATATTTCAGCCGTGGAAAAGAAGATGGAACGATGGCCATTTACTACTTTACAATTAGCAATGGGAGAAAAATGTCATTTTAGAGATTAGCGGTGTGACCACTACTAAGAACATTTGGACCAAGATGGAAAACTCTATTTAAAGAAGTCACTAACAAACCATCTGATTTTGCTGAAGACGTTTTTCACCATGCGGATGAGAGAGGGTACCTCAATGAAGACACATCTTGATGTGAAGGCAGGTCTTCTGTCCGAGGACTTGAAGGATCAGATGAAGGGGTTGAGGAGGAAGTAGTACAGAAGCCTTATTAGCTGATATGGAGAAAGGGGAGAAGAAGAAGAAATAAAATCAAGAGATGGGAAGCACTGTACTTGGAGAGCCAAGGGTTGGAGCCTACAGTTCTCGTGGAAAGATGTCAAAGCTAGGCATACGAGAAGGGACTTTGAGTTTCTGCATAGGAAGAATATGATCAAAGAGAAAAGCTTCTACAAGATAGGATTTTGCCAAAATGATTTGCTTGATAAGCGGAAGAAGGGATTGTCTGAAGATGGTCAGAGATCAAAGGTGAAAGCAGTGGATATGCATAAGCCTTTGCAGACTGCTAAGTTCGAGCGTTGCTCGAACTAGAATCACTTATCGAAATGCTAGGTGCCACATAGTGGCACGGTGTGGGGAGAAAGGTGGAGATGGTTCATGGATACGTTTGTTTTCATGGTGAAGATCGACAGGTCTTACTCGAAGGGGTTACTTTGTACACTTTGTTGGCAGGCGGTGGCATTGCTGGAGTTTCTTAACAAATCGCAATGGGTGATGGCCATGCCGAAGCTCATTTGGGGAAGTAACCATGGTGTCTTATAAGAGAAGATGCTTAGAGTAAGAGGATGCAGGTGGAGTTGGTATGCTTTCAAGGAAATATAGTATCAAGGTGCAGATTGTTAGAATTTGTGATACAATATTTCCATTTGCTGAAGATTGGAATATATTATTTATGGTGATACAATATTTCCATTAAGAAAAGTTTTGGAAAATATTGTTAATTTGGGGATATAATATTTCCAATTTGTAGAAGATTTGTAAGATAACAGAAATTTGTTGCTCTTTTACTTGTAAAAGGGATAGGCAATAAATTACCTACATAAGTGGAAGGATTTGAAGAAATAGTGAAGTAAGGAATTAATTCGCTAATTGGTTGGTTAAACAAGGAAGCCTATTAGGAGAATTTGAGAACTAATTAGGCATTGATTTATACCATAAATCAATTACTTCAATCCCAAGCATTATTCCTTAAGGGATTAGGTGAATGTATTATCATCTCAAAAATGTGAGGTGTATCATCTCTAAAATTTCTTCTTCTTCCCTACTTTCATTCTTGTAATTTTTCTTATTGAGAAAAGTAATAAATCTCCTCTCCCCAAGTGGACGTATACTAACAAGACGTTAGTGGAACCACTATAAACCTCTTATGTTATTTTTTTATTGCTAGATCTGTGATTGCTTTGCTGGTGACTATCTGTTGTTTGTTTTGCCTCACCATCAATCCGTTCCTATCCGTTATTTCTTGCAACAATAACCATGGAGCTCTAATACCAATTGTTACAGGAAAAAACGGATAGGAACGGATTGATGGTGAGGCAAAACAAACAACAGACATCCACTAGCAAAGTAATCACACATCTTGCAATAAAAAAATGACACGAGAGGTTCATAGTGGTTCCACTAACGTCTTGTTAGTGTACGTTCACTTGGGGAGAGGAGATTTTATTACTTTTCTCAATAAGGAAAATTACACGAATGATAGTTGGGAAGAAGAAGAACTTTTAGAGATGATACACCTAACATTTTTGAGATGATAATACATTCACATAATCTCTATCCTTATATAAGGATTAATGCTTGGGGTTGAAGTAATTGATTTATGATATAAATTAATGCCTAATTAATTCTTTAATTCTGTCGATAGGCTTCGTTGTTTAACCAACCAACCAGGGAATTAATTTCTCACTTCACTATCCAAAAAAAATCTACAAAACCTTCCACTTATGTAGGTAATTTATTGCATATCCCTTTTACAAATAAAAGAGCAATAAATTTTTGATATCTTCCAAATCTTCTGCAAATTGGAAATATTATATCCCCAAATTAACAATATTTTCCAAAACTTTTCTTAATGGAAATACTGTATCACCATAAATAATATATTCCAATCTACAGCAAATGGAAATATTGTATCACAAATTCTAACAATATCGCGTAAAGCAGGTTGCGATGAAACCGACTAGAAGAAGAACGGAATCCAAATCGTCAATTAAAGAATGACAGAGTGGAAACCAAAGGTGAGAAATCCTTCTCACCCGATTTATTTTTCAATTAAAAATATTCTAGGTTGGAGACGGGGCTTTGAAGCCCCCGACACTATTTATGTACAAACCATATAATGTGATTTGAATTATATGAAGTTCAACACTCGAATTTGTACAATCACATAATTAAAAGCGATGTATGGATATTACCGACACACGGATTCCATACTCCGCGAATAGCTACTTATGGCACCGTAAATGACTTTGGGGTAGTTGAGTATTTATTTTTTTGGATATTCTGCGTGATTTGATTATTATTGTAAAATTGGTTGTAGATTAATTGTGAATTGAGAATTGATTGGAATTGGTTTGCGTATGGCGCGAGCCAATATTAGGTGAGGGATAAGGCTTGACCTTATTCCGGTTTTAATATTGCGCCTTTATGCTGCCGAAATTTTCTAAAACGTGTTAGAAAAATTAATAGCTAGGTAAAAATATTATTTTTAATTTATAACTGCGATGAATAAAATTATTTAGGCATTGTATAAAATTTTATAAGCTAAGTTATAATATTCTATATATTTATTGGATAATTAAAAATAAGTTTACACATCCATTTACAAGTCGGACGACTTGTTTATGCTTGCCTATTTTTGCAATATCAGTTGGGATGGTAATTTTTACACATCGCCTAACTGCACAAATAATATGCAGTATTTGCTGGTTGAAACCCCACATGGGTATTGGGATGATATTTGACGTGCAAAAATCCCAATTATTTAGTTGTATGTCAATCGATGGGTTGACAGACTGTTGTAAGTGTTAATTATTTATATTTGATGTTTATGCAGTTGAGTAGTGCACTCTCGATGATGGTTGACTGTGTATGATTATTGTTGTGTACATGTGTGTATGAAATCCATATAAATAAAATTATATAGTAATTAACTGTGTTTGATTCCAATTCAAACACTAATGAATATTTTAAAATAATATTTTGTAAAGGGTAAAAATATGATTTTGGTGTCTGATTTGGGATGGGCACGAAAATATTGAAAAATATGAAGTCGTGTTGTTTAGATTTGTGCCATTTTGACACGAACGATATTTATAATGATTTTATTCATTTTAATAATGAATATCAAAAAGGAAATTATTTCAAAATCTGATATTTTGAAAATATTATCATTTACATAAAATAATGATAAGGAGTATTCAATTTTGATTTAAAATTGAAATGAAAGTGGGAAACATTTTTTTTATAAAATACATTTTAAATGGAAATTGAAGAAATATATATATTATATATATTTAATGGCCAGACTAGAATGCGCCGCGCTGGGACCGTTCGCGAATTTTGACTATTGACTTCGAACTGATAATACGGGAGATCCGACTATCGGATTATCCTGAAACCGGAACGTCGGGTTCGTATCAAAATATATTTCCAATGAATATAGGAGATTTGAAATCTAATAGTTGGGTTTGGAATTATGTCCAAATTAAATTTGGAAAAGGTCGTTGTAAGTGCAGTTCAATGACTGTTTCTGTAAATTGACTGAATTGGCCTTAAAAAAATTACTAAAAATATTAATAATTTGTGTAAAATCATAATAAATGATTTGGAAAGAATTTGGATGAATAATTCCACATTTTTAAAGATAAAAATATATTTTTATGAAAACGGTCTGATTATTAACTAGATTTGAAATCCAATAATTTTTAAATAAAATAATTTGGATTTGTGAATGGTTTTAACATAACCAAAAATTTCCAATGAACAAATTGGAATGGAAATAATCCTCGAAATATTTTGATATTGGATTCTGTGGTTATACGGATATTGTTATGGAAATTTGGAATATATATATCGTTATTTCCAATACGATATTTGTTGCTTTTAGAATTTGATATTGAATATAAGCCGATGTAATTTCTATTTATAGCCTTGTATTTAATATTAAATGGGATTTTGGGTTTGTCATGAGCTGTGTCTTTACTGCCACTATTCTTAAACCCAGTTGAGAAAAGAAAAAATATTTTAATTAAGATTTAGAAAAGTTTACCAATTAATTAATATTTAATTGGAATTGAATAAAAGAATTGGATTTTGGGTTTGTCGTGAATAGTGTTTTCAGTAACACTTTTCTTGAACCCCATGTGAAAAGAATAAATCTTTTAATCAAGATTATTAGAGTTTCCAACCAAATTTAATAATTCGAATATCGTCAAACATAGCTAGTTTATTTTTCTGGAATTTTTGGAGTCAGTACATGGCCCCGGTAAATTAAAATGTACATTAAAATCAATTTTGAACATTAATTTAATTTATATTTTAATTTTAACAAAAGCTGATTGAAACGGTCGAATTGGCTTATGAAACATATCCCATTGTGTTCGGAATAGGGGTAATTTAGCTAGGTGCGACATTCGTTGGGCTTGATTCGGAGCTCGAACGAAAAGGAACCAATAAATGAATTAAATAATACAAAATAAAAGGGGATATATATTCTTTGCCAAGTCAAAACCCTAAGTTAATTCATTCATGCGGTCAAACTGAAGGATCTGCTTCCCCCAAAATAAATGGCTGAAATGTTTGAAACTCTCTCCTTCTTTTTATGCAAATCCACACAACCATTTTGAATTCTTCCAATGTGAAGGTTCACGAGCTCTTCACGAGCTTCAAGTTCATATGGGACTGAACATTTTTCGAGCTTTAGATCTGCCAGAATTAGGCTATGAAGGTGCAGTTTTCGAGAGAAAATCGCTGGAGCATGGAGGCGTCGCAGCTCACCAGACTTGCGGTAATTGGTGGCGCACTCGACGGCGCGGTGGGTGGGCTATCTCAATCAAAGTCCGGCTCCTCTAAGTTAGAGCAATTGGGAACCCTATGGTGCGATGGTGTTCGGCCTCTTTCCAGCGTATAAACGAGGACGATAGAAAAAAACATGTGAGTTTTTTTATATATATAATTATTTTATTTAATATAGCAAATAAGCAGTAATTAATTTTTTTTAAATATAAACACCCTAGATAAAAATTAGATTTTTTTTAAATATAAATAACATAGAATAAAAATGGAATTTTCATATGAAAAGCATTGTTTTTAAAATGTGATTTTTGTTTTGAAATGGCATGTTAAATGAAAATATGATTTTTATAAAGTAGAATTGTTTTTCAAAATATAAATAGAATTGTTTTCCAAAATATAAATAGAATCGTTTTTCAAACTAAAAATAGCATTTTTTTTTTAAAAATACAAACATAGTATAAAAATGTGATATATATATATAGCGGTAAAGTTATGATTTTTAGTTACATAAAGTTATGATTTTTAATTATATAAAGTTATGATTTTTAGTTATATAATGTTATGATTTTTAGTAGCGTAAAAATATAATATTTAGTTATTTCAAAATAGGATTTTTATCGTAGGAGGAAAATATTTTTTGCAAGGTAAAAATATGATTTTTAACTAGTGGATGGCATGGAAATATTTTTAGAAAGATCAAAATATGATATATATATATACATATGTATTGTTAATAAAAATATGGTTAAAATATGATTTTTATATATATGTAGCATTAATAAAAATATGATTTTTATATATATGTAGCGTTAATAAAAATATGATTTTTATATATATGTAGTGTTAATCAAAATATGATTTTTAGTATATATACCTGTTAGAATTTGTGATACAATATTTCCATTTGCAGAAGATTTGGAAGATATTATTGATTATGGTGATAGAATATTTCCAATTAGAGAAGATTTGGGAAATATTGTTAATTTGAGTAATATAATATTTCCAACTGCAGAAGATTTGGAAGATATCAGAAATTTACTGCATCTTTTGCAAAATTAGGCAGGGCAATAAAGTACCTACATAAGTGGAAGGATTTGAAGAAGGTGTTTTTGGGATTGTGAAGTAAGGAATTAATTCCCTAGTTGGTTGGTTAAACAAGGAAGCTTATTAGGAGATTTGGAGAATTAAATAGGCATCGATTTATATCATAAATCAATTACTTCAACCCCAAGCATTAATCCTTATATAAGGATAGGGATTAGGTGAATGTATTATCATCTCAAAAATGTGAGGTGTATCATCTCTAAAAGTTCTTGTCCTTCCCTACTATCAGTCTTGTAAAAAATTTCTTATTGAGAAAAGTAATAAAATAAAATCTCCTCTCCCTAACTGGACGTACACTAACAAGACATTAGTGGAACCACTATAAACCTCTTGTGTTATTTCTTTTATTGCTAGATCTGTGATAGCTTTGCTGGTGACTATCTGTTGTTTGTTTTTCCTTACCATCAATCCTTTTTTTCTGCAACAATTGGTATCAGAGCAACTAGGTTGATTGAGAAAGGGTTTTAGGCATTATGGAAGGAGATGGGGAGAATTCAGCAATTGTATCAAGATCATATGTCAAAGGGACATATATGGATACAGGATCTCAGTTAGCAATAGAAAGATGGAATGAGGTTAAAGTCTTCGAGAAGTGGCAATAGAGGATGGAAGCTGTTCTAATGAGAGACATTGTTAATCCTCTGGTATTTGCTCCTGAGGAGTTGACGGATGATATTTCAGCCATAGAAAAGAAGATGGAACGATGGGCATTTACTACTTTACAATTAGCAATGGGAGAAAAATGTCATTTTAGAGATTAGCGGTGAGGCCACTACTAAGAACATTTGGACCGAGATGGAAAAACTCTATTTAAAGAAGTCACTAACCAACCGTCCGATTTTGATGAAGACGTTTTTCACCATGCGGATGAGAGTGGGTACCTCAGTGAAGGCACATCTTGATGTGAAGGCAGGTCTTCTATCCGAGGACTTGAAGGATCAGATGAAGGGGTTGAGTGAAGGTAGAGGAGGAAGTAGTACAGAAGCTTATTAGCTAGTAGGGGAGAGGGGAGAAGAAGAAGAAATAAATTCAAGAGATGGGAAGCACTGTACTTGGAGAGCCAAGGGTTGGAGCCTACAGTTCTCGTGGAAAGATGTCAAAGCTAGGCATACGAGAAGGGACTTTGAGTTTCTGCATAGGAAGAATATGATCAAAGAGAAAAGCTTCAACAAGATAGGATTTTGCCAAAATGATTTTCTTGATAAGCGGAAGAAGGGATTTTCTGAAGATGGTCAGAGATCAAAGGTGAAAGCAGTGGATATGCATAAGCCTTTGCAGACTGCTAAGTTCGAGCGTTGCTCGAACTGGAATCACTTATCGAAATGCTAGGTGCCACATGGTGGCACGGTGTGGGGAGAGAGGTTGAGATGGTTCATGGAGACATTTGTTTTCGTGGTGAAGATCGATAGGTTTTACTTGAAGGGGTTACTTTGTACACTTTGTTGGCAGGCGGTGGCGTTGCTGGAGTTTCTTAACAAAGTGCAATGGGAGATGGCCGTGTCGAAGCTCATTGGGGGAAGTAACCATGGTGTCTTATATGAGAAGATGTTTAGAGTAAGAGGATGCAGGTGGAGTTGGTGTGCTTTTAAGGAAATATAGTCAGATTGTTAGAATTTGTGATACAATATTTCCATTTGCTGAAGATTGGAATATATTATTTATGGTGATACAATATTTCCATTAAGAAAAGTTTTGGAAAATATTGTTAATTTAGCGATATAATATTTCCAATTTGTAGAAGATTTGTAAGATAACAGAAATTTGTTGCTCTTTTATTTGTAAAAGGGATGGGCAATAAATTACCTACATAAGTGGAAGGATTTGAGTTTATGTTATTCTTGCAACAATAACCATGGAGCTCTAATACCAATTGTTGTAGGAAAAAACGGATAGGAACGGATTGATGGTGAGGAAAAACAAACAAAAGACAGTCACTAGCAAAGCAATCACAGATCTTGCAATAAAAAAATGACACGAGAGGTTTATAGTGGTTCCACTAAAGCCTTGTTAGTGTACGTCCACTTGGGGAGAGGAGATTTTATTACTTTTCTCTATAAGAAAAATTACACGAATGATAGTTGGGAAGAAGAAGAACTTTTAGAGATGATACACCTCACATTTTTGATATGATAATACGTTCACATAATCCCGGTCCTTATATAAGGATTAATGCTTGGGGTTGAAGTAATTGATTTATGATATAAATCAATGCCTAATTATTTCTTCAATTCTGCTGATAGGCTTCGTTATTTAACCAACCAACCAGGGAAATAATTCCTTACTTAACTATCCAAAAAAAATCTTCAAAACCTTCCACTTATGTAGGTAATTTATTGCCTATCCCTTTTACAAATAAAAGAGCGATAAATTTTTGATATCTTCCAAATCTTCTGCAAATTGGGAATATTATATCCCCAAATTAACAATATTTTCCAAAACTTTTCTTAATGGAAATACTGTATCACCATAAATAATATATTCCAATCTGCAGCAAATGGAAATATTGTATCACAAATTCTAACAATATCGCCTAAAGGAGGTTGCGATGAAACCGACTAGAAGAAAAACGGAATCCAAATCGTCAATTAAAGAATGATGGAGTGGAAACCAAAGGTGAGAAATCCTTTTCACCCGATTTTTTTTTCAATTAAAAATATTCTAGGTTGGAGACGGGGCTTAGAAGCCCCCGACACTATTTATGTACAAACCATATAATGTGATTTGAATTATATGGAGTTCAACACTCGAGTTCGCACAATCACATAATTGAAAGCGATGTATGGATATTACCGACACAGGGATTCCATACTCCGCGAATAGCCACTTATGGCACCGTAAATGACATAATTGTAAAATTGGGTGTAGATTAATTGTGAATTGAGAATCGATTGGAATTGGTTTGCGTATTGCGCGAGCCAATATTAGGTGAGGGACAAGGCTTGACCTTATTCCGGTTTTAATATTGCGCCTTTATGCTGCCGAAATTTTCTAAAACATGTTAGAAAAATTAATAGTTAGGTAAAAATATTATTTTTAATTTATAACTGCGATGAATAAAATTATTTAGGCATTGTATAGAATTTTATAAGCTAAGTTATAATATTCTATATATTTATTGGATAATTAAAAATAAGTTTACGCTTCCATTTACAAGTCAGACGACTTGTTTATGCTTGCCTATTTTTGCAATATCAGTTGGAACGATAATTTTTACACATCGCCTAACTGCACAAATAATATGCAGTATTTGCTGGTGGAAACCCCACACGGGTATTGGGATGATATTTGACGTACAAAAATCCCAATTATTTAGTTGTATGTCAATCGATGGGTTGACAGGCTGTTGTAAGTGTTAATTATTTATATTTGATGCTTATGCACTTGAGTAGTGCACTCTCGATGATGGTTGACTGTTTATGATTATTGTTGTGTACATGTGTGTATGAAATCCATATAAATAAAATTATATAGTAATTAACTGTGTTTGATTCCAATTCAAACACTAATTAATATTTTAAAATAAAATTCTGTAAAGGGTAAAAATATGATTTTGGTGTCTGATTTGGGATGGACACGAAAATATTGAAAAATATGAAGTCGTGTTATTTAGATTTGTCCCATTTTAACACGAACGATATTTATAACGATTTTATTCATTATAATAATGAATATCAAAAAGGAAATTATTTCAAAATCTGATATTTTGGAAATATTATCATTTACATAAAATAATGATAAGGAGTATTCAATTTTGATTTAAAATTGAAATAAAAGTGGGAAACGTTTTAATTTTTTTTATAAAATACGTTTTAAATGGAAATCGACGAAATATATATATTATATATATTTAATGGCCAGACTAGAATGCGCAGCGCCGGGACCGTTCACGAATTTCGACTATTGACTTTGAATTGATAATACGGGAGATCCGACTATCGGATTCTCCTGAAACCGGAACGTCGAGTTTGTATCAAAAATATCTTTCCAATGAATATAGGAGATTTGAAATCTAATAGTTATGTTTGGAATTATGTCCAAATTAAATTTGGAAAAGGTCGTTGTAAGTGCAGTTCAATGACTGTTACTGTAAATTGACTGAAAGGGCCTTAAAAAAATTACTAAAAATATTAATAATTTGTGTAAAATCATAATAAATGATTTGGAAAGAATTTGGAAGAAAAATTCCACATTTTTAAAGATAAAAATATATTTTTATGAAAACGGTTTGATTATTAACTAGATTTGAAATCCAATAATTTTTAAATAAAATAAGTTGGATTTGTGAATGGTTTTAATATGACCAAAAATTTCCAACGAACAAATTGGAATGGAAATAATCCTCGAAATATTTCGATATTGGATTATGTGGTTATACGGATATTATTATGGAAATTTGGAATATATATATAGTTATTTCCAATACGATATTTGTTGCTTTTAGAATATGATATTGAATATAAGCCGATGTAATTTCTATTCAGAGCCTTGTATTTAATATTAAATGGGATTTTGGGTTTGTCATGAGCAGTGTCTTTACTACCACTATTCTTAAACCCAGTTGAGAAAAGAAAAAATATTCTAATTAAGATTTAGAAAAGTTTACCAATTAATTAATATTTAGTTGGAATTGAATAAAAGAATTGGATTTTGGGTTTGTCGTGAATAGTGTTTTCAGTAACACTTTTCTTGAACCCCATGTGAAAAGAATAAATCTATTAATTATGATTATTAGAGTTTCCAATTATATTTAATAATTGGAATAAAATTGTGAATTGGGTTTATCGTGAACTGTATTTTTAACGACATTCGTTCTTTAACCCGATTTAAGGTGAAATGAATTTATAAATCTTTCTATTAAGATTTAATGGAAAATTTCCAAAGTAAAATTTTCCAATTTAATATATTAAATTGGAATTGAATGGAATTCGATTTGGTAATAATCGAAGTGAGCTTCTATGGAGGAAGATTGTTAGTATATATTGAATTTAAAAGGCTTTTTCATTATTCCATTTATATTATTAGTCGGATACGAAAATTGATATCAATTATATATATTGATCTATTTTCTGTGAAGATTCCATAATTAATGGAATGTGATTTTGGGTTTATCGTGAATTGTGTTTTAAATGACATTGGTTCTTTAACCCAGTTAAAGACAGGATTACATGTCTGACATTGTATTTCAAAATGTATTGTTGATCTCTGCTAATTATATATATCTGTTTGGTGGCGGAGAATTTTTTCTCTTGCATAACACCCTTCTGTAAGACGTAAGAGCTTAGTGGTTATATATCGGCAGAAATCAATGGTACGGTGTAGATTGTCGATGCAGCATATTTGATTTCCCAAAGTTAAATAATCATAAATATTGATTTTTTGGAAGATGAAAACTAAGTGGAGTTTTAATGAATCTTTAATTAGATTGAAATGTGAATTGATAATTTAAATTATCAAATTTGGGAAATGATCGAGAATGGAGTATCATCAGTTTTGCTCCGAGCAATAGTTAAATCTTTAATTAGATTTGAACGTGAAATGGTAATTAAATTTACCACTAACACTGTGGTATTGGATATGGAGTATTACCAGTTTTGCTCCATGGATGAATAGGTTGCGATTGGGAAATATAACAAATGATTACTTCGGTAAGGTGCGCTAATCCCGACTAGTTTGGATAAACCTTAATATGGTTTGAATTGATATCCAAAGGATGATTAAAGAATAAATTTAAAAAATTTATCTTTGATAAAATTAATGGGAACCTTTCCCTAATGATGTGAATATTTAAATAAAAGAATATTCTGGATTGGAATGAGGCGTATGTTGTGTTTTTATAGCACTTTTTTATAAAATACGCGAGTTAATCGGAAAGGCCGGGTTTATACCCATTCTGAATTACTGATTCAATGATGAAGATGGTGGTTAAAGACTAGAGTTCTCCACATCGTTTGGATGATTACTGATGTCTTGATTGGGCTGTATTGGACAGACGTACTTAGAGATCGATCGGATATACGAAGACATGTCTCCTGTATTGGAGATATGGGACGAGGAATAAGGTGCCTCCAGTTTTGTTTTGACCCAGAACGAACTTGTAAATGAATGTGTGTCTGACATTGGATTTTATTCTGTGTTGATTGATCTCAATTAAATATATATATATATATATGTTTGGCGGCAGAGAATTTATTCTCTTGCTTAGCACCCTTCTCTAAGACTTACAAGCTTAGAGGTTACATATCGATAGACATCAGTCGCATGACGTAAATTGCCTGTATGGCATGCTGAGATGCAAATGATCAAGGATTCTACTGAAAAGCAGAGTCATGTGGTTGATGATCAAAGAACAGCTTTAAATAGCATAACATTGTGTATAGCGTTAATTCGCGAACCTCACACCCCAATGTGAACCAGAAACGGGAGAGGACCTCAAGGAGGACGTGCGTTTCTTTCTAGCTAGGAGTGGTTTCATGGTATGGAGCCCATACATTTTACTCATGTGGATATTGCATATTATTTGATGGATAGTGAGGCGCCTCGGTTATATCCATCACTAAGGGGCCGGTGGATGATATGGTCGACATACTGACCATTACGCCTCATAGGGTGAGGAAACGCATTGTTCAGAGATTTTTAATCCACTTAGTGTGGACCGGCCCTGACGTTCCAGGTGCTGTTGCGGTTGTAACCTGAGACATGGTAGGCTAGATTGTCTCGAATCGGAAGGACAATCCCTTGCCTTGGTTCACAGAGGGAAATCAAACTTCCAATATGCGACTTTCCGGTTTTAATTGTAGAACTAGTATAGCGACATGATATATGGTACCCATGCCGTCTATGATTGGTACATATATATTTGAAGTTGTTTTTAACACTATGCACTTATAATGGTATCAAATGATTTTTTTCTTTAAACGTACCAAGCATGTTTGGCTATTATAAGGGAAAACTCTATCCTTCGGCTTGTGTTGCATTGTGTGATAGGACCTGAGTCTTATAATAGCTTCATTTTTCAAAAAGCATTGTGTTGTTTACAAACTGTTTATGCACTGATATTCTTGGGGGTAAGCGTGTTCCATATTATATGTAACACCCCGTATTTTTAATGTAATTAAAAATGTATATATATCCACAGATAGGATTAATATGGTGATGTATAATGAAAATTAATTAATATATGAAGGAAAGAAATGATTGGTTGCATGTGATGTAAATATGTTGCATGCACTGATTTGCAAACATAATGCATTAACATTAAAAGAAAAAGATTCATGCATTGGTTTAATTTAAGTATTGTAACTAACATGAAAAAGAGAAGTAAGGAAAGAACAATAATTATCATTGTTCTAAGACTTATTAACAAAAGACTTTGTAGCTCAGTTGGTTGAGGCATTGGATTTGTAACATGGAGGTCGGGGGTTCGAACCCCGGCGGTAGCATAATTTTTATCTCTGTTTTAAAGAGGGCCAACTGAACATGCAAATATATGTACATATACAAATTCAAAAATTTGAAAGGATAAGAACGTACATATTAGGAAATAAAGAAAATATATGTATATACATGAGAATATATATATATATATATGCAGAAATATATGTATACGAAAGATAAAATTTAAGATAAGGTTATAGTAAATGAAATATGGCAAGAATTAAATAACGGTGCAACATCGTTTGAATTTTGAAAATAAAATGAAAGTTGTGCGTGTATATATATATATATATATATACGCGTAAAATGGTCGTTAAAGGAATTTTATACATATAAGAATATTTCATGTGAATAAAACAGTTAAATAAATTCCAGGAATTCAAAAGTTCGAAATTCAAATATTTGCGCCAAAACAGCTTGTGGGACCCAATGCTGACTTAGCACTGCATGTTCGATAAGATTTGGCTAGATTCATTTGCGAACCTGGACTATTTTCTTAACTAGGTTCAATGCTGACTCAGCGCTGCGTGTACGATAAGGTCTTGAGCAACTATATAAACAGCCCTGGTCTTCTTCTCTATTCACAATTCTTCTCTACCCTTATGCTGCAAAGGTTCTTAGTAAACATGGCTTCCACTCCTCCTCTTAATCAAATAATAAATAAAATAATATATATAAAATAAATCAAGACGAGGAGGTGCTGCTCAAAGACTTTCAAAGAGGAGATTCAAGCTAGAATTCAAGTGAAGATTCGAACGACTGCAACGACCGTTTTTCTACGAATCATAGCAACGCCATCTTTCTATTCTAATCTAATCTCGGTAAGTCAGTTAGTTCTAAATTTGAAGGTTTCTCTTTTTGTGACATGAAATTAAAGGAATAAAAGAGTAAGCCAATTCTTTCTATTGAATTAGTGCCTATTTCTTTGGACCAAATTAAGAACTGTTATGATTTCGAGGACAAATAAGACTGTAACTATGAAACTATGGACATTAGAACCATATGCCTCTTTGACTATGAACATTGCCTAAGACTATGAACATTGCCTATGACTATGAACATTGCCTATGACTATGGACATTGCCTATGACTGTGACTTTGACCATGAGAACTATTTCCATGACTATAGCCTATACCTTTGATTAGGAAGCAAAACTATTGTCTATGACATAAATGGGACAACTGTGATTAAGCACCTATGGTTCATGACTAGGAAAGTGTTTAAAATTTTGTGACTGCGAACCCGATTATCTATCTTGTCTGTTCTTTGGTTTTAGACCTTAGGAATTTACCTATTAAGTTAGGTCTACCCATGTTCTTGAACCTACGCCTTTATTCTGTCTATTCTTGGTTTTAGACCTTGGGAATTTACCTATTAAGTTAGGTCTACCCATGTTCTTGAACCGACGTCGTTATTCAACCCTTTTTATGCCAGTTAGTATGTCTATCTTTTGCATAGCATCTTTGGTTCATTCCCTATTTTCTACGAGCCTAGCTTTATTTATAATCTAGACTGAATCACGATTATACGAACGGTGGGAATGCGGTTTGGGCAAAATATGAAATTTACTAGAAACATAGTTATAAACTAGGAAATTGGCATAAATTGTGAACATGTATTATGGCATGTTCATAGAAATGCAAATTGGATAAATTTGACATGAATTATAAGATGTGTAATTTGAATCTAGTATTGACATGTAAACCTAGCATTTACATGAATAGTGAACTAGAGTAATAAGTCTAGTTTGACGTAAATTAGAATGTTGAATCGGAATTAGATTAGCTAATTTGGCACGATAAGTATATTGGCATAAATGTGAAATTGACCATAATTGAGAATAACTGTCAGGATTAGAAAAATCATGGTTAGTGACACTTAATTTGATAAAATCCACATACCAAAATGCATAAATATGATTTAGATGGGGAAATGGGCCATAAGAATAAATGTTGACAATTTACATTAAAAGAGTAATTAGGAAATAAGTAAATTAGGATTAATTTACTTATAGAATTTGTCCTAAAAGAGGAAATGTAAATTTAGACAAAATTAAAGGTTTATTAACGACATCTCTTTTAATGACACACCAAAAAGTTCTAGGGTGACAGAGAGGATAGTGTCTAGGCTTGAGTTTGGAAAATACAAGTTTCCTGCTCTTCCTGGCTATCCCTAACTGATCCGACGAACGGGATGGTTACTTTCAAAACTTGATTTGAAAATAAGTTGAAACCCTTTGAACTTAGAAAACACGAATATGCCTAACCCGAGGTTAGACTGAGTTGCGATGTAAACCTGCCCGGAACCAACCGGCGCATCCAGTATTCGCAACAATACCTGTCTAATGTGAGTGGCAGTGGCTTTAATTTGTTGAGTTAAAGCTAGAACAAGAATAGTAGGGTTAAGTTAACTAAGACACTTAACCAGTTCAACATGATAACTAGACTGATGGGTGGGGTTAGGTTCAGACTGACACTTAACCATTAATAACAACATGATAGTTAAAACAGACGGTCCAGGTTAAGTTAAAAAGGAATACTTAACCAACACAGAGTAAATGGGTAGGGTTAAGAAATAAATACTTAACCAATATAACTTGGTTTGTGGTGAGGTTAAGTCAACATGAGTTACTGACAACACTTAACCAGTTTAACAGGGTAAATGAAGAGGGTTAAGTTGGCTTGAATTGACTAATGACACTTAACCAATCCAAATTGACAGGAAAGGGAACTAAGTAGAAAACCTTAGTTAAGAAAACAACGATTCTAGAAACTAAGTGGTAAATCTTAGTTAGTAAAACTAAGTAGTAATTCTTGGTATAACACGGGAAGGAGTGAATGTCCGTCTGAATAGAAAGAAGGCTCCAATGAATTGGGTTACGAAGCCCGAGGCTTCGAGGGGACGTGAGGGTACTCTTGGTATCCCTCTGTGAGGCTGCAGATGATCCGCCTGGGCCCACAGAGGTTAAGGTCTGCGTAGAAGAACCAGGGGTATGCCTTGGTTGCAATACATAGCAACCTAAAGACTAGGATGGACCGGCGTGCTTCGGCGAGCAAACGGTAGCCCTATGATAGCGACTCGTCGTCTACCATCCATCTTCAATCAAGCGAGACACGTGAAGCGGGAAGGATGGAGGACTCATACGGACCACATACTTGCTATCTAGTTGTGGTTGCGGGGTGTTGTTGGCCATAGAATTAGTGGGGCAGATAGGGGCCTTCGTACAATTCTCATTTTACAAGGGTGGCCTTCCATTAGTTGAGGGAGGGGTCGAGTGGGACCATAGCCACTGGAAAAACAGACCTTAACATCTGCATCAGCAGATATTGAAAGCTCCCGACCGAGTTCCGTATTTCTAGAGTAGCCCTAACACGGGACTCGGGTAGCACATTACAGGACATGTGCATCTAGACAAGCGATAACGATTCGCGATACATGCGTGGGGAAAGTCTAGGAACATGTACCACTCTAGGTAGTGTATCCTAGACTAAAGGGCATCGTTCGACAGGTAGCATAATTCCTAGTTAGACCTAGGTGGCATCAAACCTGAATCTGAGAAGCATTCAGCAGATAGCGTAGACTCTAGTGGAATCTAGAAAGCACTTGATAGAAAACCCTAGATTAGATCTAGGTAATAAATAATAAAGGTATGCCTGAAGGCGACGAAAAATACAGGGAGTGGGATCGAGTTATCATTACTAGTTGGAACACTAGTTAGGTGGTGTAGAGATATAGAAACCAGTATAACACGGTAAAAGCGAAGCGGAGAAAGTATTGAAGTATACCTAGTTTATCTTGTCCTAGCATATCTTGTGTCAATCCTATCTTGTTGATCTTATCATCATGGTGTTATCTTGTATTCAGTTAATTCATGTCGTTCTGTTTTTCCATGTTCACATGCTAGAAGTTACTGAACTTACTCAGGCTTTATGTCTGACCCTATTTTTCTTTCGTCTTCTTTTCTTCCGTTCCCCCCCCCCAGGTAGTAAAGGAGGGAATATTTTAGCTCAGGTTAAGTTGGACTGCCACTCCTTCCCATCTTGAAGATTTGTCGAAGTTTTCTTGGATTCCCTTTTCAGATGCTATGGCAGGCTCTTGCCAAAATCGGGGAATATAAATGTTGTTTTTATGCTTCTTTATTTTGTAAGACAAATGATACTCTGATATTGTAAAGAAACCATTGTACAAACTATTTTATCAATAAAGCAAAATTTTATTTTCCGCTGTTTAATTTCTGTCTATCTTGTAATTTATCTGCATCTTTTACCCTAAATGCTCCACAGAACTTAGTGCATTCCCTTTGTGAGTGACACTAATGGATGTGGGGTGTTACATTATACGCCGTGGTCCCTTGATATATCTGATTTTAAAATCAAGTTTATAACTGTTTTAGTTCTCACACCAGTTACATGACTGACCTGGAGTTTGTAATTTTAACCTAAACTCTAGGTGCCCTTATTTTCCACACAGGCAGCTAGTAGTTAGGTTTTTGCAGATATTATTTTCATAGGATCCTAGATTTACAGCTGGAGCTTTATTCGGAACGCTCTATATCCGTGTATTTCTTACTGTTGTGATATGTATTGATTTTCCGCTACTTTGTAATTTGAATCTCTGATATTTGTCAAATATATATTATTCATTCATACTATGTTATATTCTTGTACTCTGATGTAATATGCAATGAAATGTCCTTTTGTTTGTATTCAAATTTTTCGTGTTCTCAACTCAATCCGGGCTTTCTCATAAGGGTGAGTTCGGGTCATTTCAAAAGGGGTAAGGATGAGTGAGCTAAAACAAGCGCCGACCTGGAAAGGGAGACTGGGAAAGTTACTCAGCTGCAGAATGACAATGCCACTTTGAGGGAGGAAAGTGAAACGTTGCTTGCTGAAATTGCCGAGGTAGTTGAGCTGAAGAGGTAGCTTGAGGAGATGAGGAAGGCGAAGGAGGATGCCGAGGCTAGTAACTGGGATGTGTTGAGCATGGCTGATGGGTTGAAGGATGAATATATGAGGGAGATAAAGCAGTTGAGGGGGTAGCTAGAGGATGCAGAATTTCGCATAGAATCATCCTTTGAAGTAAGCCTTCAGAATATGTATGTCAAGATTCTAAAATTCCATGGGCTTTCATGGGTCGAAGACTACCCCTGTGAGATAGCTCTAACTTGGGAGAGGTTGGTCCCATATGAGGCCTATTTGCATTAAGTAGAAGTGAGCGCTTTGGATGAGCGCCAGCTTATGACTGTCCTATGGACTGACTAGAAGCGTGAGAAGTTGGAGGAAGGGAGAAAATTGCTTTTAGAGGATGCTGAGAAAGAGAGGTTGGCAAGGCTTAGCAGGAGACTGGGAAGGTTGTCATCACCGAGAGCATGACCGTGGCGGCTACACTTGTAGAGGGAAGTTCTTACCGGCCCTCGAGTCTGCTATGGAGAGTGGCCCTGGAGCCTTGGCCCAAGCATCTACTATGTACAACCCCGACTATCCGGCACTTGGGGACACCGGTTTTACCTTAGCTGCTGTTAGGAGTGCTTTTCCTTCCCTCTTTACACCGTCCCTGACCGTAGGTAAGTTCCCTTTATCGTGCATCCCTGATGATGACGTGATTACCAAATTTCCAAACAAAGAAGGTTGCATTTTTTCTATGCAGCTCCTCCTGGGTCGTCAATGCCTGACCCTACCTTCCGTGATCCCGCAAACCATTGAGTCTGGACCAGGGCATGCGGAGTTACAGTTTGGAGAGGCAGCGGTCGGCTTGACACTTTCTCGGGTATTGAGATAACTCCTAGCATGTGTGAAATCCTTAACGAGGAAGGAGAAGTGGTGGACCGACAGAGTGCTCCTGCCAGAGGCCTAGTGGAAGCCGACGTGCCTTCGATAGCGACTCTTGTGGTGGTTCAAACAGCCAAAATGGTTGCCAAGCGTGAAGAGGCGGAGGAGAAGGAGAGAGCCGCTGATGAGGGTTGGAAGAAAAAGGAGGACGATGAAGCCCAGCAGAGGGTCGTCGACACCCTCGAGAAAACCAAGGCTGCCGATATCACATTGCATAAGTCCCAGAAGCTCACCGAGTGACAGGCCGCTAGAGAGCCCAAGGAGAAGGCTGAACTAGAAGGAAAGGAGATCCCGTAAAAGAGAGAGGTCGTGATAGGCCTTATTTCTGGGAGTGCCCCTATGCCTACGTCGCCTGCCATTATTACTAACATCAATGAGATCTCCAGCGGTGACGGTGCCGGTAAACGACGCCTTTCGGTTACTCACGAATCGGTTACTCCTCCGAAGGGTCGAGAAAGCAGGAGTGGATCAGGTAGGAAGAGAACTGGTGCCGGGAAAGAACCGTCGAGTGCTGAATCTGCAAAGAAAAAGCACAAGCATAAAAGGAAAAACATGATTAGTGTTAGTAACTTAAGTAAGAGTTACCATTATTTTGTTAGTGTAGGCCGATAGTTTACGCGAGTAGGGCCCTCGCTTTTGGTTTTTCAAGACATGGTGTGGTTCTCATGTACAGCCTGTCATTAGAAAGGAATACGTTAGACACGTAGTCTGTTAAATGTGTGTGTGTGTAAAAATTGAAATATGAAGTAGTAAAGATCGCAGTTTATGCCAAGTGTTCAAATGTTCTTTTTATGTTTTCCAGTGTCCTGTGCTTGCATAAACATACTTATCGTTGCATTTGTCATAAAAACGATTGGGTACCACGCCCTGGGTCAATTATTCCATAGGGGTGTATTAGAGCGCTGGTTTTAGTAAGTTTCCCTTAGCTCAGGAAACCCGTAGTTTGCGAAACCAAGCTATGCGCCTGTTGTTTTGAGTTGCCGGGGTTAATCCCAAGTAAAGCGAAGGCGTAGGGCATCAAATTATGCAGTCCGCTAGGTGAGTGGTTCTCCCGTCGTTCGTTGGGTTGGGGTGAGCCATCAGCATCGTTTATTTGTCGACGATGTAAGCCCTGATCATCAGCTTGTAAGGTCCGATCTGGCCAGGGCTACCCCTAAGCCTTGAGAGCCTAGGGGGAAGAAATGATTTAAGGTCGGTCTTGGTGTTGCGCCAAGATTCGACTGACATCTGCAATTGGTGAAGAGAGACTTGCATCGCTCTTAGTTAGCTGTAGGTAGCAGCGTCAAGTCGCCTGGACTTGGATGCGAAACGATTTATCCTTGGCCTTGGCACGGGGCCAGGGTTAAAGTTAGTGGTTGTTTATACTTGGTCGCGTCGCAGGCCGACGGCTCGAGTAGCGTTGTCGGCTCCGGTGCTCGGGGTGCCGGATGTAGCCAAGTGTTTTAGCCTCGGTGTTGGCTCGAGGTAGGAATGATTGCACAACTCTCGTGCTCGGGGTGTCGATACCACGATCGTATGTTCTATTTACGCTATTTGTCAGAACTAACAAGACACATCACGTGAGAAGTAAACAACAAGGAGATAGGAAACTGAACATCATTTCTACTAATAACTTTGGCAGTAGTAGCCTTTACAATGCCTTGAATTTCTAGAAAACAAAACATTTTTGGAAAGCATAAACAACCGTGAACTGATTTATGTAAAGTAGCGGTGGAGATGTTTGCTATTCCATGCCCTTGGGAGTTCAGCTTCATTGACGGTGGCGAGTTTGAAAGTTCCATCGTTAAGCTTTCGCTGTATGGAGTAAGGCCTTCCGAACGAGGAGCGAGGCCTATTGGCTGAGGGAAAACCCGCTTTAGGACGAGGTTGCCGGTGTTGAGGCCCTTATGGCGGACCCTTGAATTGAAGTATCGGGCTACTCATTGTCGTTGGGCAGTGGCTCGGAGGTCGGCTTCATTTCTTTTTTCCTCTAGTAGGTCGAGTGACACCAGAAGTAGATCTTGGTTTGTCTTGGGATCATGGTAAGTGACACGATGGGATTGAAGCTTGAGTTCAATGGGGATGACAACTTCAGATCCGTAGGCGAGGGCAAAAGGAGTGTGTCCGGTCGCCATCTTGTGGGTGGTCTAGTAGGCCCATAGGGCCATAAGTTCATCTGCTCACATGCCCCCAGCCTTTTCTAGATGTTTCTTGATGATGGATTTGAGGACTTTATTAACCGCCTCGACTTGCCTATTAGCTTGGGGGTGAGCCACCACCGAAAATCTTTTTTCGATGCTGTGGCGCTGACTAAAGGCTTTGAACTCAACGCTCTCAAACTGAGTGCCATTGTCGAAGAGGATAGCTTGGGAACCCCATAGCAGGTGATGATATTGCGGACAACTAAGTTAACCATCTTCTTCTTAGTTTTGGTGGCAAGGGCTTCAGCTTCTGCCCACTTGGTGAAGTAGTCCACCGCAACGACGGCATATCGTGCCCCGCCTTTAGCCATTAGAAGAGTTCCGATGATATCGATTCCCCACATGGCGAACGGCCATGGGATGACCATTTGAGACAATTCGGTGGGTGGGGCTCTTGGGATCATAGAGAAACGTTGGCACTTATCGCACTTGTGGGCGTAGTCCGTGACATTCTGGTCAAGCGTAGGCAAATAATAACCATTTCTGAATATTATTCTGCCCAGGGTCCCCCCCTGGTGTGATCGCCACATTCTCCTTTAGGCACATTGCTCAGCACTGAGAGGGCATCGCCATAGGCTACGCATCGGAGCAAAGGAACAGAAAAATCCCTATGGTAAAGTACTCCATCCATAAAAGGTACCGAGCTAATTAACGAGTGAGCACCCGCCTTTCTTTGCAGTGTTTTCGTAGGGTGTCGTGCTGTAGGTAATTTCTGATCGGTGTCATCCATGACTCGAGCTCGGGTTTGGTACTCATGACCATCTCGGTTTATCCTTACTTGATGCTCGGAGAGTTGAGCACTTTAACTGGGGCGAACCGATTAAGTTGCGGATCTTCGGAGCTTGCCATCTTGGCGAGGGAATATGCTTTTTCATTCTGCTCTCGGGGTACATGGGTGATGACAAAATGGTCGAAGTGGGTATGTAGCTCCCGAACCAGGCCCAGGTATAGGGCAAGTCGTCCCTCTTTCGCTTGATAATCTCCCTACACTTGACAGACAATCAGCTGTGAATCGAAGAAGATTTGGATGGTCTCTAGCTTGAGTTCGATCGCGATTATAAGCCCAGCGATCAAGGCCACATATTCCGCGTTGTTGTTGGTAGCAGGGAAATTTAGTCTTAACACGTAATATATTAGGCATTCTTCAGGGGTGATGAGAATAACTATAGTCCCAGAGCATTTCTTGTCAGAGGAGCCGTCCACGAACAGTTTCCATTAGGTATCGGGAGCTCTAGCATTCTCCGTAGGACTCTCCATTGGTGCAGCGAATTCCACTTTGAAATCCACGAGATCTTGGCCGAGGATGGCTCACCGAAGGATGAACGTTATCTCGAATTGGCTTAGCTCCATACTCCATTTCAGTAGTCGGCTAGACGCCTCGGGCCGTTGTAGGACCAGACGTAGTGGTTGGTCGGTGAAAACTTTTATGGGATGAGACTGGAAGTATGGTCGGAGCTTTCGAGAGGAAATCAATAAGCAGAATGTCAGCTTTTCCAGCTTCAGATATTTCTTCTCTGCCCCCGTCATCCGCTTGCTGATATAGTAGAGGGGCCGTTGGATGCGATCTTCGAGGCGCATTAGTACCGAGCTTATTGCTTGCACAGAAATAGCCAGATAAATGTATAAGTCCTCATGGTTTATAGGCTTACATAGGACATGTGGTCCCTATAAGTTATCCAGAAGTTCTTTAAATTCCGAGACTCGTTCGGGGGTCCACTCGAAGTTGCATTTCCCTTTTCGAAGTAAATCGAAGAAAGGAATGCACTTATTGTTGGCCTTAGAGATGAACCGACTTAAAGCGGCGACCTTTTCGTTCAAACTTTGGACATCCCTGATGCCCTTGGGGATTTTGATGTCCCAAATAGCTAGGATTTTTTCTGGATTGGCTTCGATGCACCGAGAATTGACAATGAAACCCAAGAATTTTCCTGAGACGACTCCGAAGGAGCATTTCAAGGGGTTGAGTTTCATGTCGTACTGGAGGAGGACATTGAACATTTGAAGAGGTCATGGAGATGGTCGCTTGATATTTTAGATTTTACCAGCATATCGTCCACGTACGCCTCCATGGATCTCCCAATTTGATTTTTAAAGAGACGATTGACCATTCTTTGATAAGTGGCGCCGGCGTTCTTGAGGTCGAAAGGCATGACACGATAGTAGTAAAGTCCAAGGCCTATTATAAAGGAAGTATGATCCTGGTCACAAAGATTCATTGGGAATTGATTGTAGCCCGAATAGGCGTCCATGAAAGATAGTAGTTGGTATCCAGCAGTTGAGTCAACCAGTCGATCAATCTTCGGGAGCGCGAAGCTATCTTTGGGACATGCCTTATTTAAATCGGAGAAGTCGATGCACGTTCGCCATTTACCATTGGCTTTCTTGACCAGGACTGGATTGGAGACACACTTAGGGTAATCGGCTTCGCGAACAAGGTTGTTGCTGAGTAGGCGGTCTACCTCTTCCTCGAGTGCGTTGGACCTCTCGGGTCCCAAGAAGCGTCGTTTCTTCTTGACCGAAGGCATCTTAGGATCTATGCTTAGAAAGTGACAAGCAACAGCGGGATCAATGCTTTCGTGTAGGAGTGAGTCTATTTGAACACATCCAAGTTGGCTTTTAGGAAATCTATAAGATCCTCTTTGATTGCGGGGTGGAGTTGCGATCCTACCTTCAACACCTTTGTCGGGTCATCGAGGTTGACGGGAACATCCTCTGTGGATTCGACCGGGGTGGCTCTCTCATATTCGGGCTCTTCGTCCTTCCGTGGGTCGAGGTCATCGGAAAGACGACAGTGGCATCTTAGCTAGGGCCCAGATGCCACTGATTGCTATGCTGAGATGTTCTTGGCGCAAGAAGTGTGGGCATGGCTTTGCCCTTTTCCTTGTTGCACGCATTCTTCCATTCTATTGCGTAACAATCTCTAGTGCTCACTTGGTCGCCTTTGACTATTCCAATCCCATTCTCTATTGGAATTTCATTAGGAGAGACCATGGCGCCATACAGACCTAAAACTCAATGAGAATAGGGCGCCCTAGAAAAGTATTGTAGGGGGACCACAAAAGTGAGAATCCGGACTCGGCTCTGGTCCTCTTTGCCCAGTTCCATAGGTAGCTCGATCATACCTACGGGGGAACTAGTGGCCCCATTGAAGCCAGGATCGCGGTGCGGCATGGCTTTAAATCATTCATTTCCAATTTCATATGGTCGTAAGCGGTCTTGAAGATGATGTTGACCGAGCTCCCTGAGTCAATTAATACCTTTTTGACATAAGCAGTACTGACCTAAGTTGTGTTAACTAGTGGATCGTTGGTCGGAGTATCCCACCCAGTAGAATCTCTTTCGCGGAAAACGATGTCATCCCGCATGGTTTTTGGGAGCTTGGTTGGGGCGGATTCGCTGAGAGCGGAGCAGGCTTCATAAATATCATGCTTTATGGAACTCACATACTCCTCCATTTCCTGAAAGCTGTCGTGTGTGGGGTAAGGTCAGCCACATATAGTGTTGATCACTATCTCTCGCTTCAGATTAGATGGACCCGGAGCTGTCTTGACAGGCGTCGGGGGAGCAAGCGCCGAAGGCTGAGAGTTTGGTTCGGGAGGAAAGGGTTCTTGGACATATTGTTCGAGCCGTTTCTCATAGATAAGCTTCTCGATTGTATCCCTAAGCCGTCGACACTCGTTAGTGTCGTGCCCATACACGTCGTGGTATCGACAGTATCTCCCGATGTTATTCTCACGGTCAGTTGTTTCTCTGACACATGGCTTTTTGTACGACAAAGTGTTGCATGTTTCCAAGTAAATTGTTTCTAAATCTTCATTTAATGGGGTATGGTCTAAAAGGCATGGTGAGGCCGGGTTTTCCTGTCTTTGTTAGGGTTTGTCCATTGTTTCGGCCACCCGGCCTACCGTTATTTGGTTTTTGACTATAGGGACCTGGCCCCTGTTTGGATTGAGGGGTTCCCCGACTTGCCTTCGTCTAAGGTTGATATTTACGATGTCCGCTTAGAGGTCATTAGGATAACTTATGGCAGAGAGCCGGTTCCGTCTTGCCTCTTGGCATAAGTACCGATCTGCCTTCTCACAGAAGGCATCGAGGCTCTTTGGCTGCTTTCGATCGATCCATGCCTCGAACTCTGAAGTAGGGAGGACACCTTTTGCTAACTGAAAGAGTACGGTGTGAGGATCCGGATCTTTGACCTTGGCGAGAGCTGTGTTAAATCGGGAAAGGTAGCTTTTGAGCGACTCGGCGGGCCCTTCATATAGGTTGAACAGAGTGAGGGCATTCTTCGAAGTTGGGATATGAACCCTGAATTGCATATCTAGTCATTTCGCTAATTTCCTGAAGTTGTTAATGGAATCAAGTGGGAGGCGATAGAACCAAAGTAAAGCAGTCCCAGATAGGAAGATCGGGAAGCATTTGCATTTGGCTGGGTTATTACACTGACTCGAGTCCATTTTCCATTCATATAGATTTAGGAAGGCACAAGGATCGGTATCTCCATCGTAGATTGGCATTAGCGGCATGCTAATGTGTCGTGGCCATTCGGCCTCATTTACTCTTCTAGTGAAGGGGTTATGTCGAATGTGAGCCGCCCATGAGCCATGTGCGCTCCCTCGCATTTCCCTCATGATCCTTCATACCATTCCGGGAAGATAAGTTTCATGGGGATCCGCCATCGGGATCCATGGGTTTTGGCGAGGTTCTGGAGTTCTGTTGTGAGGGCGCCTTCTATGGTGGATGTCCAGATCGTCGTCCTCCATGTCCTCGACATCTATGATTGGGTCATTGTGTGGACGGTAGGGCGGGGCAGGGTTATGCGGTTCCTGTTCTAGAGGAACGCAGGCCGTTGGAATAGCGGGCCCATCATTCTGATTATCCACCGTCGGGTTGTGTCAAGGAAGAGGTTGGTTTGTACGACTTGGTCAGTCATTGATGGTTAAGTGAGGGTGGTCTCGGTACTGTGCCCCCTCGTTGTATGTGACTGTGTTTCGGTCGCCATTCCGGTTCCTGTTATCGTTGGCGTAGCCATTGCCGTTACCGTTGTCGAGGGCATTGGTGCGGGCGACGACGTTGTTGATGAGGCTAAACCTCCTCCTTTGATGCGGGCCCCTCGACTCGAAAGAGGAAGTTTCCTATATAATTGGTTTGGTCGAGCATTATTCCGAGTTAATTGAAGTCAAGCGACGATGCGTTGACTTGCTTGAAGTTGCCGCATAAGGTCGATGTTATTCCTTAATGCTTGATTAAAATCGACCGTCGTGTACTCATATTTTTCATTAAGTGCGCGGATTTGAGCTTGTGTTGCAGGCGCTTCGAGGTCCACAACAGGAGTGACGTCTTCATTAGCAGTCGCAATGTCCGTGGGTTGAGGTTGTTGGGATGTCCCGACCTCGGCTGCGGCTGAAGAGCCGACCATCGCGTTCTTTGGTCACTTTGCCAGCGTGAGCGGACTGGACGGTAGGTTAAGCAAGGAACCTCAAGCTCGTCGAAGGTCAAGATGACAATGTGCGCCAAAGGCGCGAAATCCGAGTTTTCTCAGTGAAAGCACCAAATGTTGACAGCAAAAAATGTCGAAAACACCAAAGATTCCTATTATTAGGAATTGTAGTTATGGTCGCAAGACTAAGTAAAAAGAAGCAGTAAATGACACAAAGAATTTATAGTGGTTCGGCCTTGGGAGAGGCCTGCGTCCACTTTGGAAAGGCGTTGGAATATTATTAATTACTCAAGAATTACAAAGTAGAGGAATGCTCATGAAATCTCATTACATTCATTTCCATAATTGTCATGTGCTAGGTGTTTGGAAAAAGACAATTTAGTCCTTCTTCGTCCTCAAATGGGAGATGCCATTAATGAGGCTCATGAAGCTTTATGAAGGTCCCAAGTGAAGAAAATTCAACCCCTTTGAATTGTGAGGCAATGGGCTATTTATAGGAGAGGGGTCAGTTAGGATTAGGTAGGAGTAGGTAGGAATGGGGGACCACATGCGGAAATTCACACCCACCACCTGCACATGCACGGATTTCGAACCCGGACCTAGGTGCGAAATTTTGCACCTACTGGGTGCGAATTTCGCACCCTACCAGATGCGAAGTCCCCCTACCCCGGGGGAGGAGGGGGGCGAGGACCTTAGGTTTGGGTGATTGAGACTTGTGACTCCTTTGGGGTCCGAGGCCTTAGTTCAGGAATGTTCTTTGGGAGCTGCGAGGTTTTGAGTGGTGCGGTCCTTTCTTGATCATGTTCCCTTTGCTCCTAAGCGTCCCTTTCGGCCTTAGCTTCACGCAATGCGTTGTGTTGAGCGTGTCTGATGTACTCCTGGGAACCGGACCAAAAAGCCGGTTAACAGTATGCATTGTACAGTAATATAGATTTTTTCTCTTAAATAGCATATCATTTTTTTATCTAATAGGTTAGCGTTTCCTATAAAAAAAATGCTTAATTTGATCAACTAGCAATATTCATGCATTAGCAAAGGCAAAATAGCATTTTGAAATTCTTTGAAAGTTATAACATTATGAGTTAAGAAGATACACATATTCCATTGTTTATTTATTTATCTATTTTTATACATGGAAATTTTCTTATGCTTTTGAAGTCTATAGGAACTTTCTAATTTGTTTGATGTTACATTATTTTGATATAAGGCTCGCAAAACACCATCATATTAATAAACATACTTAGTCTTAACTGATTAAATAAACTCTTATGCTACTTGTTTTGGTTAAGTTATATCATGTGTATTTAAACTGCATTGTCTACTATATCTATTTCGTTGTAAAATTGACAGTTATAGGATAAATAGTGTTTAAAAATAATGGCTGGTAAATAATATATAAAGCAAGGGTGCTGGCATGAAACTGTACTGAAAGGACAATAATATATTCATTAAATTTTTGTTTCATTGTATTTTTGTTCGAAGTATTTGATTTTCCATACTTCCCAATGTTGTGCATTAAAATTGCATTATATGCAATATTTATTTTGTTATAAAAGTGACAATTAAGTGCTAAATAGTGCTAAAAACAATTATAACGGTAGATAATATATCTAGAGCAAGTGTGTTCACATTAAATTATGTTATGTATGAATTTACTTTGGTTGCAAACCTCAATTTACCATTTATTGAATTTTTATTATAACAATATGATCTTATATATAATTAATAATTATTTTTAAACAAATTATGTTGTTGAGATCAAATTCTCTGTCCCTAGATTTCTCATCCTATGTACCCATTTTAATCACATCCACAAATCATAATGATTTTATTATCTTATAGGACCCACTGCATTACATGGAAGGCTAATGATTTTCAGATCAATGGTTGTAATAAAGTGAGCACATGAGGACATTTAAATTGAAGACAAAGGATTGGATTTGTATTTTGATGTCTTAGCTTGCTGCAAAGAATCTGTTAGATATATCATAGTAGCAAAATGAGAGGTTATGTCACTTAGAGAATATTAATCATAAAATTCGTTACAGACTTTTCATTTTATACGTATCCTTAATGTATTAGAAACTATTTTTTCAAGGTTCACGAAATACATTTCATGGTGCTTAGATAATTAATGTCAATAAAGGTCTAAAAAACACTATACTAATAGTGGGGGTTTCACGGACTATGAATTTTTCCACGATTAGTAATAAAGAATTAAGTGTATTTGTCTTTAGTTTTCTCCTCATTTACTTATATTTTTAAATTTTGCTCCTTTGTCCATATAGCACCCATCTTAAGTAGGATCCGTTTAATAGTTTAAGGCATTCTTCCTTCTTCCGTTTCAGCCTTAATGTGAACTATTTATTGCATTCAAACCTTATTTCTACTTGAAATATTTTACTCCATTCCTATAATCATGTTTTGATATAGGACATCTTATATTATATTGACAGAAACAAAATATTTCTCCCTTAGTTGAATAAACTAATTTATCTTTACTTGCTTTATCCAGATTTTACGATCCATATATTGTGTAGTTGCAATGGCCAAAGAGAATATCTATGCATCTCAAAGATAAGAGGACTCACTTTGGACTGATATTCCGGTATTATTCCTTTTCATGATGTTTGCATTATTTTTTATAATTACCATTATTAATTATCTTTCGTATTAGAAAATCATTTGGCATGATGGCTGGTCATAAAAAATCAAACTTACACAAATAATGGTTTGCCTCTTTTGTTATATAATATTGTAAGGTACGACTTTGTATTTGCAAAATTGGGTTCGTTAACACAAACTGTAATTTTGAAAATTTGAAGATAAACTGACTGCATTTTCTTTAACAAATTGTTGAAGCTACTTTGTATGAGAGTGTAGTAGTACATGCATGAATGCAAGTCTTGACGATTATTTACTGCACAAACCTCTAATATGCTTATTCATATAAAGTTGTCATTCTGAAAATTCTGACAGATACAGAGTTGATGAGTGAAAAATGGATGTGATTTTATTAGTAACAAAGCCGCTAATTTTGATTAGTATTGTAATTTCGAGTGCAATTAGTACTTTGTGTATTGCAACATCGGCATGGTAGAATGTCGTGGAGAGCATTATCGAGTTTCATGTTGGAATTCTATGGAAGATTGTAGTTGCCTTCATGTCGTTTCTTGTGAAGGTTTTCACTTCTTTGCAAAGAGAAAGAACTTTAAGTTTATTCTTTTCCATGTTTTGCATCCTACAAGTGTTATGTGCTGGTGCAAATAAGATGGTTTACTAACCAAACGCATTTGATTTATCTAGTTGTAGCATAGAATTTAAACAGAACGCAATGCAATAGAAAGAACTTGATGGACGCTTATAGGGATCTTGTATAACATCCGACCCTTTTTCTAAGGATGATTGGCCAAATATTGCTAATTCTATTAGCACACCAAATTTTGCCTTGCCCACACAATCATTCATAAAGAAATAGTTTTTCTTTTCCCACCAAATTATGTTACACAAATACCTTTAATTTTATACTTGTTAAACTTATATCTTTGTCCATCCTAATTACTAATTTTTTCCCCCAATCTTAAACAATTAATTAATTTTATTTCTACTTACATGTAATAATGCAACATTTATATACTAATTAATTGAGATAATAAAAGGGATTAAGTATTAGAATGGGATGTGTGTGTGTGTGTTTGATTAAATAGAGATATAAGGAGAAATTACTTAAATACTTATAATAAGAAACAAAGCACAAATGATAGATAATGCCAGTGTTAGAGTATTTAAGCCACTGGATGCTATGTTGAAGTGTTTTGTTCGTTTAAAATCTTGGCTAAATATCCAGTTTACTAGTTGTATGACCAGCACGAAAAGTGTAATGAGCTAATTATTTGCAATATAAAAACTGTGTTTATTAGTAACTTCGAACTAAGCTTAAGTTAAATAATCTAGATATAGGGCTTGTTTGAATATATATCTTGTGTGTAGTTATGCACATGATAAATATCTAGGTACAACTTCGTTAATAAATTCTGAAGTAATTCTATGGGTTAAAAATAGTTTGAATAGAGTATAAACAGGTACTTTGAAGTTATAAACTACCTTATATGATAAACCTGGGAGGTAGAAGGTTGATATATGCATGTATATAAAGTGATTTGTAGTATACATATACATTTAATTGTCAGAAAACGTAAGAGCAAAGAAGACTAATTGTGTAGGCCTATGTTACTGGGTCTGAATTGCATTCATGTAATGGAGATTTAATATGGTGAATCCTGTTTTGATACATACTAGTATACAATGGACATGGAAGGTACGTCCACTGTTAAGTGGGAAAGCATACGTAACCTATAGGAATATATTTAGTAAATCATATGTTGTTAAGTAGGAATATATTATACATACTATTATACAATGGACATGGAAGGTATGTCCACTGTTAAGTGGGAAAAGCATATGTAACTTGTAGGAATATATTTAGTAAATCATATGTTGTTATGTATAGTTGACTCTTTTTTATTCCTAAAACTTATTTTAGTGTTATGTTACAGACTTACAGTTCCAAGGTCAAGGAGCAAATTGGAGGACAAGCATTCAAGTCCTGTCAGGATAGATCCATGCAGAAAATAAGAAGCTTATATATATATATGCAGGTTCTTTTTTTTTGAACTTTAGACATTATGATGCATAGATCCATCAACTATGTAAACATAATTTTTGTCTAGATTTTTTTATGTGACATTAGTTTTTAGTGGTATCGGATAATGTTATGAATGTCGGATGTTATGTGAATATTTTATCGATTATTATACCATTTTTATTGTTATATAATGTTTTGCGACATTAATTTTTCTTGTTGATATATACGCATATATGTTTCATTGCACAATAAGTATTGAATGTTGAGTATTGTTGAAATGAATGTATTTGATGTCTAGATTGATGGTTAAAAATGCTACAAAATGTTCGCTATATATATCCGTCGGTAATCCATCGATATATAGCTAGGATTTACCAACGGATAACTGGAATGTAAAATGTTTGCTATACATTTCCGTCGGTAATCCGTCGATATATAGCTAGGATTTACCGACGGATAACTGGAATGTAAAATGTTTGCTATATATTTCCGTCAGTAATCCCTCACTAAATAGCGTGTATTTAGTGATGGAAAAATATTTATTGATTTTGTTATGTTATATATATATCCATCGGTAAAACGTCTGTGAAATATTTTAAAATGAAATAATAATATATCAGAAAACGACGGTGAAGTGACGGAGAATCGACGTTAATTTCCATCGGAAAATTATGCCTAAAATATCGACGTGTTTTTTAGCGACAGCCTTATTCTGCTGCAAATTTGTTACTAACAGGCCTTTAGCGAGGGTTTAGCGACAGATTTTTTTGCTGCAAAATCAGAATTTTCTTGTAGTGTTCGAATAAAATGCTGATGGATAAGCTGGATGATCTCCTAACCGCTCAGACCAATCCTGCAAATCGCAGAGTTGACATAGATTTGGAAGAAAATGCACACTCCTCTGCTTTAGATCGTTCCAGGAGGAATTGTGATTTCTACGTCGAGAAGGGTGACGATTTAGACAAAATGTCATCATTAAGTGGCAGGAATGGCATTGATGTGGAAGATTCCAAGGAGAATGCTGATGTGCTTAAGCAATTCCGGTTGAGAGAGAATCATTCTGGAAATCTTACTTCTTAAAAAATTGCAAGTCCCAGCAAAGGAGCACCTCCCCAAGCTGGAGGTACAGGGCCCTAGTTTGCTAACCGTGATCACTTTCCTAGGCAAGCATCCAGGAAAAGGACAAACGTCCATCCCATGGAACAACGCAATGATAAGGAGTATATTTCGGAAATGATTAAGCAAATCATGAAGGGAAGTTTGGATAGAAATTAAGATGAAAGGGAGTGGGACTTTGCACCAAGTTAAACTTCTTTTACCGAAAGGATTCAGCTTGCTGAATTTCCAAAGAAGTTTGTCCCTCCAACCATGCCTGCCTATAACGGGATCAGTGATCCCAATCTATTTTTGTACAAATATGAATGGTGCGAGGGTGACGGGCGAGATCAAGGGTCTTTACTTCCCTATCTATCTAGAAGGAGTAGCATCACTATGGTTCACTAAACTGCCTAAAAAATCCGTGGATCAATTCTTTGATTTGGCAAGGAAGATCAGGGAACCATTCAGATTGTATACCATAAAGGCCAAAGATATTATGTCCTTATCAGGACTGGAGAAAAATCTAGGAGAGTCGGTGCAGGCTTTTCTTAGTCATTTCAATACTACTGTATTAGAGGTTGGAAATCCAGATCCCAAGATGATATTGATGGCAGTGGTTCGAGCTTGGATAAGAAGACCGAGTTTGGAAAATAGGCAAAGATGAAAGAGCCCAACACACTCGAAAAATTCTACAAAAAGGCAGAAGAGTTCATTAGGTTGGAAGAAGACCCTTCTACCACCCATAATATCATTGGAAGCAATATTGTGGAGGATAAGAAAGGTGATGATACTCAGGGAAAAAAAGATGCCGGAGGGGCAGAAAAAGGGAATGAAAGGAAGGAAAAGAAGAATAACAAGAGGCTTCACTATTTAAAATTTGAAAAGTTGACCCCTTTAAGAGATACCTCGGAGAATATCTACTTTACCACCAAGGATCAGGATATTATCCGACTCCATGACCGATAAGAGTAGGAGATAAAAAAGCGAATTCTGGAAGATTCTGTCGCTCCCACAACTAGTCCATTTATAGCACTAATGAATGTGGACATTTGAAAAGCATGATTGAGGAATTGATCAGGAAGAACAAGCTGCAAAAGTATGTTAGGAAACCGCAAACTGTAGATACTTCTCTAACTCCTCCGGGGCAAAGTGCACCTGCCAATTAACTAGGTCTAAGTAATAGAGCTCCAACGTAGAATAATACAAGGCTAGTGATCAATACCATATCCGATGGTCCTCACCCAGTGGATAAGAGTTGGGTGGAGATGGAGCGATATACGAGTTCCCTGAAATACACTCCAAGGGAAGAGAGATGCTTGATCCTTAAAAATACCATTCACGTGAAGTAGTAGAAAATTTCTCATGATGATATTTTGTTCAGAGAGGAAGATGCAGAAGGTGAGGTAGCCCAAACTCTTGATCCAATGGTGGTCACAGTTGGGATCGGTCTATCGATGTTTAAAAGAGTGCTAGTTGCGTTGTGGTGCTCCTGTTAATGTCCTTTTCCGAAAGACATTCAATCTGATGAATCTGTTGATGACTGATGTACAAGCTTGTCAAATGAGAATCCATGGGTTCATGGGAGAGCTAAAGTATCCAATTGGAACAATTTGCTTGCTTGTCGAGCCTAGAGAAGGACAGAGGAAGGCATCTTGAAGCAAACTTTTGTACTTGTGGATGAAGTTTCTGCTTATAATGCATTCCTAGGCAGACCCGCTTTGGCTGATTTCAGAATTGCACTAGCACCATGGTGTTTGACAATGAAGTTTCCCATGAATAAAGGTGTTAGTGTGGTAAAAGGAGATCAGAATACTGCTAGAGAATGTTACATCACTGAGTTCAGAGAATCTAAGAAGAAGGATAAAGGGAAGAATGTGGAGGGCCCTCTCCGCATTCGAGAACCTATCTTATAGCAGCTAAAGCATGGCCCTTGCACTGGTGAGCATAGTGGGGATTAAAAGGAAATGGATCCTCGAAAAATAGTGCAGGGGATAATCGAGCGGTGCCCCCAGAGATCACGATACCTATTTCATTATGCCCAAAGGATCCTGATCGAGTCTTGAATACTAGATCTCAGTTGGATAAGAAGTTGCAAAATGAGTTAGTTGTTTTTCATAAAGCTAATTTAGATGTATTCGCCTGGAGTCATGCTGACATGTGTGGCAAAACACTAGAAGTTGCAGTTCATGCATTGAATATAGAACGTTGTGTTTCACCTGTAAAGCAGAAGAGAAAAATCCAAGGATCAGAAAGATCGATGGCTCTCAAAGAAGAAGTGGATAGATTGATGGAAAATCGCTTTATAAGAGAGTCAACATATCCATATTAGGTGTCCAATCCCGTTCTAGTAAAGAAACCAAATGTTAAATGATGCGCATGCATAGACTATTTAGATCTCAATAAGGCATGCCCTAAGGATAACTTTCCAATACCTAGAATTGATCAGCAAGTAAATTCGATAGTAGGGCATGATTTGCTATCGTTTATGGATGCTTATTCGAGATATAATATGATAATGATGAACTAGCTAGATCACGAGAATATAAGCTTCGTCATAATTGTGGGTTTGTACTACTATAAAGTCATGCTACTTGGGTTGGAAAACGTTTGGGAAACCTACCAGCGTCTTGTTAATGCGATGTTTAAGTCACAAATTAGCAAGACCATGGAAGTTTATATGGATGATAGGCTTGTTAAATCGAAGAAAACGACCGACCATATGGAGAATCTAGTTGAAATGTTTAGTGTTTTGAGAAGATATGGCATGAAGTTGAATCCACTCAAGCGTTCATTCAGGGTCGCATCCGGGAAATTCCTAGGGTACATGGTGAATTCCAGGGGCATTGAACCTAACCCTACACAGATTTCAACATTAAGAGAGGTGCTGGCCCTTAGAACCAAGAAAGAGCTTCAAAGTTTGAATGGGAAGATTCATGTGTTGAGTTGCTTTATCTCAAAAGCAACCGATGGGTGCATTCCGTTCTTTGATGCATTGAAAAAGGGAAAGAAGGATTTCAAATGCACTCCAGCTTGCCAAATGGCCTTTGATGAACTAATCAAACACATAGAGACACCCCTGATGCTTTCAAAGCCCAATGATGGAGAGGATTTGTTTCTATATTTGGTAGTGTCGTCCGATGATTTGAGTGCTGCCATGGTACGAGAGAAAAGGCCTATATATTATATCAGCAAAAGGCTCACCAGGGAAGAGTTGAATTATCCCAAGCTGGAGAAACTTGCATGTTGTCTGCTCATTGCCTCAAAGAAGCTTAAGCCATATTTTCAAGCTTACTCTATTAACTTCGAGTCGGTTGTTGAAATGGAATATTGAGCTTAGTCAGTATGATATCACATATCACGCCCGAAAAGCGATTAATGGGCAAGCCTTAGCAGATTTCATTGCCGAGTTCACATATAGAGGTAGTGAAAAGGAAGAACCTATTGATGTGGTAATCTAATTGAAGTTGATTATCGATGGATCCATAAACGAATACTGTTCAGGGGAAGAAGTAGTTCTAGAAACAGCCAAAGGACATTCAGTATGTTATGCGTTAAGATTAGAGTTTCTATCAACAAACAATGAAGCAGAGTATGAAGCAATAATTGCTGGACTGAGAATAGTCGAGGAATTGAATTTGAAATACTAGCAGATTTTTAGTAATTCGCAGCTGGTGGTGTGTCAAGTCTGAAGAGAGTTTCAAGGCAAAGGAGGAAATCTGCATGCTCATCTTTCCAAAGCTTGAGAAATCCTAAACAAACTTGACTATTACACAATAACTCATATCTCCAGAGAAGAGAATGTGAAGGCAGATTCACTCGCCAAATAAGCTAGCATAGGAGATGCACAACAATGGGATTAGTGCCCATAGAGGTTGTAACAACCCGGAAAATCTGGGCCAGTTTGAAAATTTTATTTTGGCAATTTTAGCGAATTTTGATTATTTAAAATGAATTATTTTAAATAATATCGACAATAAATTTATTTTGAATATAATTCGAACGTATATATTATACGCGTCGTCGTTAGAATATAAATATTTATATATAATTATAAATAGAATTAAAAATGGCGCGGTAGTTCGATAATTCGATTTCAAACTTCAATTGAATGTACCGGGTGCAAAACAATCCGGATTTTTGTGAAACCAAAAACATTAGGATCTAATTGATGATATCTTTCCAACGAAGTTGAGAAACTGAGATTTCACTTTATAAATGATGAGATATGTCCAGTTGAAAATTAGAAATAGTCGCTGTGGAATTTATATATATTTTAATATAATATATAGCCCTTAAAAATAGTCATTTTGCAAACGACCTCGGGTTTCGACGAAACCAGTTTTGTTGGGTCCGCAGTGTCAAGTTATTGCTAGATTCCAAATTTCATAATTTTTCGAATCAATGTGTGAGCGTGGCAAAGGAAAATGCGTTTGACCAGTTTCAGTTGATTTTAATCGACTAGAAATTGGCCATTTTCCAAACGGTCTCAGAATTCGATGGAACTAGCTTTGTTAGGACCGTATCGTCAATACGAAGCTAGAAAATATTTTTATGGGATTTATAGAGTTAGTATGTGACCCCGGTAATTTGAAATGTACGTTTAAAATTCAATATAATGATTTAAAATGTAAATTTAACGGAAACTGATTGTAACAGCCGAATCAGCTGACGATACATATCCCATTGTGTTCGGAATGGGGGTAAAACGCTATGGACGGCAGGCGGTGGGCCTCGTTTAGAGGTCGTATGTAAAAGTCAACTTCTTTGAAAATAAAATAATTAAATAATAAAAAAAAAAAAAACTTTCTCCTCCCTTTTAATTCTTCTGGCCCCCCCCCCCCCAAATCAGTATTTCAATCGCGAAAAAAAAAAAAAAAAAAAAAAACAAACAAACCCCGAAACCCCGTCGCCTCCCCCCCTCGTAGCAGCCGCCACCTCCTTTCTTCCCCCCCCCCGGCGCGACGCCGCACGCAGCAGCACCCCCCCGCCAGAGCCGACGCGGAAGCAGCACCCCCCCCCCCCCAGGTTCGATCGACGCACGAGAAATCCCCCCCCCCAGCAGCGCCGCGAGCCGCCCCGCACCCCCTCCTCCGCCTTCCTTTCTCCCATTCCTCCCTCTTCTCCTCCGACCAGCGAGCCGCTCCACCCCCTCAGCCTCCTTCGCCCCTTTTCAAAAACTGCCAGTAAGTTTTATTATTTATTTAGTTTATTTTAAATTCAGTTTTAAGTATAATTACAATGTTCAGATTCAATTTTAAATTTGTATAAAACATTGAAGAAAGTTTTGGTATTTAGTTCATGGAAAATTTGTTTTTTTATCGAATAAAAGATGAGATTTCTAACTAGCTAAAAAGGGAGATTTTTAGCCTCATAAAGATGCTTTTTTTTTTTTTTTTTATTATAAATATCGTTTAGTAAAAATTCGATTTTTATATATTGAACTTTGAACTAAAAATTCGATTTTTATATATTGAACTTTGAACTAAAAATTCGATTTTTATATACTGAACTTTGAACTAAAAATTCGATTTTTATATACTGAACTTTGAACTAAAAATTCGATTTTTATATATTGAACTTTGAACTAAAAATTCGATTTTTATATATTGAACTTTGAAATAAAAATTCGATTTTTATATATTGAACTTTGAAATAAAAATTCGATTTTTATATATTGAACTTTGAAATAAAAATTCGATTTTTATATATTGAACTTTGAAATAAAAATTCGATTTTTATATATTGAACTTTGAAATAAAAATTCGATTTTTATATATTGAATAGTGAACTAAAAATTCGATTTTTATATATTGAATAGTGAACTAAAAATTCGATTTTTATATATTGAACTTTGAAATAAAAATTCGATTTTTATATATTGAACTTTGAAATAAAAATTCGATTTTTATATATTGAACTTTGAAATAAAAATTCGATTTTTATATATTGAACTTTGAAATAAAAATTCGATTTTTATATATTGAACTTTGAAATAAAAATTCGATTTTTATATATTGAACTTTGAAATAAAAATTCGATTTTTATATATTGAACTTTGAAATAAAAATTCGATTTTTATATATTGAACTTTGAAATAAAAATTCGATTTTTATATATTGAATAGTGAACTAAAAATTCGATTTTTATATATTGAATAGTGAACTAAAAATTCGATTTTTATATATTGAATAGCGAACTAAAAATTCGATTTTTATATATTGAATAGCGAACTAAAAATTCGATTTTTATATATTGAATAGCGAAGTAAAAATGTGATTTTTACGTATGTAGTGAAAGCAGCAACGAAGGTGACAAAAAGGCGAAACGACGAAGACTTCTGCAAATGAAGAGCCGTGGAGCTAGGATAGCTATAAGTGAGAATTTCTCACCTTTCAATTTATTTTTCTAGTTATATATATACTAGGATGCAGACGGTGCTTAGTAGCACCCGACACCCGTCCACAGACCATGGACTTGTTTGTTTGACTGTTTGGTGATTGATTGTGATATTGGTTTGAATGTGGTTTGTGGTGTGAAAAATCGAATCGATAAATTGGTTAGGATTAGACGTGCGCCGTTATAAGGCGAAGGAGTAAGGCTAGGTTAGACCCTTACTCCAAAGTTTGTGGTTTGCATAACGAATTGATTTGATTGATGTGTGAATGGCGTGGGCCTTCACTAGACCGGGGATAAGGCTAGGCCTTGTCCCGTTTCTAGTATCGTGCCGTTATGCCGCCGAAATTTTCTAAAATAAGTTAGAAAAATAAAATGTGTTATCGTTAAAAATATAATTTTTAACGTGAATGTGAATAAATAAATATTCATTTACAAACCAGACGGTTTGTTTATGTACACCTATTTGAATGACGTTGATTGGGTCGATAAATTTTACACATCGCCTAACTGCACAAATAAAATATGTGTTTGATTGTTTGAAACCCCACACGGGTGTTAGGATGAAATTTGAAGTTCACTCATCCTGATTTATTAAATATGTCGATCGATTGATTGACAAGCTGCTATAAGCGTTAAATGTCTATATTTGATGCTTATACAGTGTAGTGCACTTTGGTTGATGGTTGATTATTCATCGTTGTTGATATATACATGTGTTGTAGAAAATCCATATAATTAACATTATATGGTAATTGATTGGGCCTCATTCCAGTTTCGAGAAAAATAGAAATATTTGAAATAGAAATATTTGAAATAGAAATATTTGAAATAGAAATATTTGAAATAGAATATTTGAAAATAGAAATATGTGAAGCCGTGAGGATTAGATTGACGCCATTTTGACGTGAACGATATTTATATCAATTTTATTCATTTTAAAATGAATATTGAAACGTGATTTCGAAATCGAATATTTTGAAATGAATTGAATTGAAAACGATTTCGAAATGAATTGAATTGAAAACGATTTCGAAATGAATTGAATTGAAAACGATTTCGAAATGAATTGAATTGAAAACGATTTCGAAATGAATTGAATTGAAAACGATTTCGAAATGAATTGAATTGAAAACGATTTCGAAATGAATTGAATTGAAAACGATTTCGAAATGAATTGAATTGAAAACGATTTCGAAATGAATTGAATTGAAAACGATTTCGAAATGAATTGAATTGAAAACGATTTCGAAATGAATTGAACTGAAAACGATTTCGAAATGAATTGAATTGAAAACGATTTCGAAATGAATTGAATTGAAAACGAATTCGAATTGAATTGAAAGCGAAGTGAAATAAATTCAAATTGAATTGAAATTTGAATTGAATGGAAATGGATTTTGAAACGAATTTATAAAGAAGAATTCAATTTTGATTTGAATTGAAATGGAAGTTGAAAATGTTTTTGAAACGAATTCAAAACTATTTATATAATTCGTTTTAAATAGAAATCGACGAAATATATATTATATATATTATATATAATATAATGGCCTGAATAGAACGCGCCGCGTCGCGGCAGTTCGCGAATTTCGACCATTTATTTCGAACGGACATTACGGGAGATCCGACCGTCGGATTCTCCTAAAACCGGAACCGTTGGGTTCGTATCGAAAAGAGCTTTCTAATGAATGTTAGAAATTTGAAATCTAACGGTTGGATTTGGAGATACGTCCAAATCAAATTCGAAAAAGGTCGCTGTAAGTGCAGTTCGATGGCCGTTAATGGAAATCGACTGTATGGGCCTTGATAAAATTATTAAAAATAGCAATAATTTGTGTAAAATCATAAGAAATGATTTAGAAAGAATTGGGATGAAAAACTCCATATTTGAAAAGATAAAAATAGATTTTTATCGAAATGAACTAGTTTTGAACTAGAATTATAATTCTATTTATTTTTAAATAAATAAATTGAATTCGAAAAGGGTTTTAAAAGTAACCAAAATTCCAATGATTGCATTGGAGTGGATTTGAATCGAAATTGTCTTCGGAATATTTCGATGTTGGAATTCGTGATATTACAGGTGTTGTTATGGAAATTTGAAAGATATATATTTGTATCGTTATTTCCAATACGACATTTGTTAGTCGTAGAATTCGATATTGAATATAAGCCGATATATTTTCTATTCAAAGCCTTGTATTGAATATCGAATGTGATTTGGGTTTGTCGTGAATGGTGTCTTTACTAACACGGTTCTTGAACCCAGTTGAGAAAAGATTAAATCTTTTTATTTAGATTTAATGAAGTGTACCAATTAAATAATATTTAATTGGAATTGAATTGATATTGATTTTTGGGTTTATCGTGAACAGTGTTTTAAATAACACTTGTTCTTTAACCCGATAATTAATGAATGTGATTTGGGTTTGTCGTGAATGGTGTCTTTACTAACACGGTTCTTGAACCCAGTTGAGAAAAGATTAAATCTTTTTATTTAGATTTAATGAAGTGTACCAATTAAATAATATTTAATTGGAATTGAATTGATATTGATTTTTGGGTTTATCGTGAACAGTGTTTTAAATAACACTTGTTCTTTAACCCGATAATTAATGAATGTGATTTGGGTTTGTCGTGAATGGTGTCTTTACTAACACTGTTCTTGAACCCAGTTGAGAAAAGATTAAATCTTTTTATTTAGATTTAATGAAGTGTACCAATTAAATGATATTTAATTGGAATTGAATTGATATTGATTTTTGGGTTTATCGTGAACAGTGTTTTAAATAACACTTGTTCTTTAACCCGATAATTAATGGGATGTGACTTTGGGTTTATCGTGAACCGTGTTTTAAATGACACTGATTCTTTAACCCAGTCACAGATTAAAACTAAGTGGAGTTTTAATGAATCTTTAATTAGATTGAAAAGATCGAGAATGGAGTATCACCAGTTTTGCTCCAGGCGATAGTTAAATCTTTAATTAGATTTGAATGTGAAATTTAGAAACTAACTGGCGGTTAGCCAAGCAGAATGGTTTTCTGGATATTGATCTGATGTTGGTTTCGGCCTTCGGGGTTAATATTTGGGGAATTATTCTCTTGATTAATTTACGGTTAGTGACTAATGAATTGGAATGAGGCGTATGTTGTGTTTGTGTAACACTTTTATAAAATATACGCGAGTTATTCGGAAAGACCGGGTTTATCCCATTCTGAATAACTGATACGACGATAAGTCGAAGATGAAGACGATGGTCGAAGACCGGAGGTCTTCACGTCGTTTGGGTGATAACTGATGATCTTGATTGGGCTGTACACCCAAGAAGATGGAAACAGTTAGTGATCGTCCAGACGTACTTGGAGATCGATGGATATGCGGGGTACTAGGTGCCTCCGGTTTCGTTCAGGCCCAGAACGGACTTGTAAATGGACTGTGTGTCTGACATTGGATTTCATTCTGTGTGACTGATATCGGTTGCATAGAGTGGTTTGCCTGTGTGGCATGCTAAGATGCAAATGATCAAGGCTTCTGTTGAAAAGCAAAGTCTTGTGGTGATGATCAAAGCACGGCCTTTGTGGCGTAGCTTTGTGTAACGTTTACCTCGCGTGTTTCACACCAGGTATGAACCACAAACGGGAGAGGACATCAGGGAGGACTTGCGTTTCTTTCTAGCTAGAAGTGGCGTCAGTGGTTTTACACGCCCTGACGAGTTTGACTTATGTGGTTGTTGCTGTTGCGAGGCGCCTCGGATTGATCGGTCGTTCTCGAACCGATGGAGTCATTTAGTTGGCTCGTTTACGCCCCAAAGGGCGGGGAAACGTATTGTTCAGGCACTATAATCCACATCGGTGGACCGGCCCTGACGATCGAAGGGGCAGTTGCGGCTGTTCCTGTGGCTCGGGCTAGAGAGTCACGAATCGGTTGAGGACTATCTTTTGCCTCGGTTCATAGACGGAAATCCAATTTCCAAATACGTGACTTTGCGGTTTTATTTGTAATCCTATATATGGCGACATAGTGGGATGGGGCGCTTATGCCGCCTATGATTGATACTTATGATTTGAAGTTGTTTTATACACTATGCACTTATTATAGTACCAAATGATTTGTTTTAAACGTATCAAGCATTCTTTGGCTGTTATAAGGGAAAACCCTATCCTCGGCTGCGTTGCATTGTGTGATGGGACCTGGGTCTTATAACAGCTTCATTTTTCTTTATTTAGCATTGCGATGTTTGCTTTATGCACTGGTACTCTTGGGAGGAAACCCGTTCCGTGTTATACGGCGTGGTCCCTTGATTTACCTAACTTTAAAATAAAGATTAACTGTTTTAGTTCTCACACCAGTCACATGACTGACCTGGAGTTTATTGTTTTAACCTAAACTCTGGGTGCCCCTATTTTTGACACGGGCAGCTAGTAGTTTTGGTTTTTGCAGATTTATATTCACAGGATCCTGGTTTACAGCTGGAACGATATCCGGAAAGCTTTGTATCCGTATATCTCTTCTAGTTGTGTATTGTATTATTTTCCGCTGCTATGTATTTAAATGTAATTTAAATCTCTGATATTTCTGTGTAATATTCATTTTTACTCTGTATATTCTTGCAATCTGATGCATTGTTGTAATATACAATGAAATGTTCTTCTGTATGCGTTCTGTTGTGACTTGTTCTCGAACTATCCGACGCTTTTCTTTACGGGGAGGTTGCGGGTCTTTACACGTGGTATCAGAGCTTTGGTTTACAAAGCAGAGAACAAGGCACATTAGAACCATACGAAAGAATTCATCAGATATTGGATTAGCTATACCCAATGAGAATTACTCGTTAGAGATAGGATCAGTAGTATCCTAGAACGAGTGTGAAGAGTATATTTTTAAAGTGAAAACAAATTTTGTTTTGAGAATCTAAATCAATCATTCGTATTTGATTATTTATTTATATTGATTTGGACAGTTCAGTATATAAAGAATTTGCATATACGCCTTGCTAACGTATATTCAAAGTTTTAATATACTGGATAGATATAGAGTCACACTCTAGTCGCCCGGAGACGATTCTGATGATAGTCTAGACATCATCAGAATTGGTATTCGAGTTTCGAAGGTGTGATTTTCTATATATTTCCATTAGACTGGTGTGAGAACCAAAACTAATATAGTTAGAATACATTGTTGTGATTTGGCATCAAAATTTGATTTTTGTATACGTATCAAAAATTATGAATTTGAAACTCTAATTCACTAATTGATTGATGATTGTGTTGTTGGTTTAATTGTTTGATAATTTTGAACTATTATGCCTGATTGAATCAAATATTGAATTGTATTGAAATTTGGTCGCATTTTCTTGCATATACATGTATATCATTGAACAGGTCATAGCAAGGAGGCTAGAGCCAGAGAATAAAATTTGTTTGCCCGACAAATAGGTACATGTTTACTACATAATTTCCTGTTTTGTTTGGGTGATGATGATTTTATGAGCCTATTGGCTAGCCGCTTGGCTTTTTCTTTTTCTTTTTGAGATCTGAAGGACCGGGGAAGCTATTTGAAATTCCCCGATGCTCCCGGTGCAGGGGAGGTTATGGCGAAATTTTTCAAAAATTTAAGGTGTTAGCCAAATTTTTGAAATTTTAGAAAATTCTCAGAAACTAAAGAGTTGGAGAATGGAAGCCTGACCGATCGTAGAGCTGAATAATCAAACCACTTTCGACTTTGTTCCTTTTCGGGGACGAAAAGTTTTAAGTGGGGGAGATTGTAACAACCCGGAAAATCTGGGCCAGTTTGAAAATTTTATTTTGGCAATTTTAGCGAATTTTGATTATTTAAAATGAATTATTTTAAATAATATCGACAATAAATTTATTTTGAATATAATTCGAACGTATATATTATACGCGTCGTCGTTAGAATATAAATATTTATATATAATTATAAATAGAATTAAAAATGGCGCGGTAGTTCGATAATTCGATTTCAAACTTCAATTGAATGTACCGGGTGCAAAACAATCCGGATTTTTGTGAAACCAAAAACATTAGGATCTAATTGATGATATCTTTCCAACGAAGTTGAGAAACTGAGATTTCACTTTATAAATGATGAGATATGTCCAGTTGAAAATTAGAAATAGTCGCTGTGGAATTTATATATATTTTAATATAATATATAGCCCTTAAAAATAGTCATTTTGCAAACGACCTCGGGTTTCGACGAAACCAGTTTTGTTGGGTCCGCAGTGTCAAGTTATTGCTAGATTCCAAATTTCATAATTTTTCGAATCAATGTGTGAGCGTGGCAAAGGAAAATGCGTTTGACCAGTTTCAGTTGATTTTAATCGACTAGAAATTGGCCATTTTCCAAACGGTCTCAGAATTCGATGGAACTAGCTTTGTTAGGACCGTATCGTCAATACGAAGCTAGAAAATATTTTTATGGGATTTATAGAGTTAGTATGTGACCCCGGTAATTTGAAATGTACGTTTAAAATTCAATATAATGATTTAAAATGTAAATTTAACGGAAACTGATTGTAACAGCCGAATCAGCTGACGATACATATCCCATTGTGTTCGGAATGGGGGTAAAACGCTATGGACGGCAGGCGGTGGGCCTCGTTTAGAGGTCGTATGTAAAAGTCAACTTCTTTGAAAATAAAATAATTAAATAATAAAAAAAAAAAACTTTCTCCTCCCTTTTAATTCTTCTGGCCCCCCCCCCCAAATCAGTATTTCAATCGCGAAAAAAAAAAAAAAAAAAAAAAACAAACAAACCCCGAAACCCCGTCGCCTCCCCCCCTCGTAGCAGCCGCCACCTCCTTTCTTCCCCCCCCCGGCGCGACGCCGCACGCAGCAGCACCCCCCCGCCAGAGCCGACGCGGAAGCAGCACCCCCCCCCCAAGGTTCGATCGACGCACGAGAAATCCCCCCCCCAGCAGCGCCGCGAGCCGCCCCGCACCCCCTCCTCCGCCTTCCTTTCTCCCCTTCCTCCCTCTTCTCCTCCGACCAGCGAGCCGCTCCACCCCCTCAGCCTCCTTCGCCCCTTTTCAAAAACTGCCAGTAAGTTTTATTATTTATTTAGTTTATTTTAAATTCAGTTTTAAGTATAATTACAATGTTCAGATTCAATTTTAAATTTGTATAAAACATTGAAGAAAGTTTTGGTATTTAGTTCATGGAAAATTTGTTTTTTTATCGAATAAAAGATGAGATTTCTAACTAGCTAAAAAGGGAGATTTTTAGCCTCATAAAGATGCTTTTTTTTTTTTTTTTATTATAAATATCGTTTAGTAAAAATTCGATTTTTATATATTGAACTTTGAACTAAAAATTCGATTTTTATATATTGAACTTTGAACTAAAAATTCGATTTTTATATACTGAACTTTGAACTAAAAATTCGATTTTTATATACTGAACTTTGAACTAAAAATTCGATTTTTATATATTGAACTTTGAACTAAAAATTCGATTTTTATATACTGAACTTTGAACTAAAAATTCGATTTTTATATATTGAACTTTGAAATAAAAATTCGATTTTTATATATTGAACTTTGAAATAAAAATTCGATTTTTATATATTGAACTTTGAAATAAAAATTCGATTTTTATATATTGAACTTTGAAATAAAAATTCGATTTTTATATATTGAATAGTGAACTAAAAATTCGATTTTTATATATTGAATAGTGAACTAAAAATTCGATTTTTATATATTGAACTTTGAAATAAAAATTCGATTTTTATATATTGAACTTTGAAATAAAAATTCGATTTTTATATATTGAACTTTGAAATAAAAATTCGATTTTTATATATTGAACTTTGAAATAAAAATTCGATTTTTATATATTGAACTTTGAAATAAAAATTCGATTTTTATATATTGAACTTTGAAATAAAAATTCGATTTTTATATATTGAACTTTGAAATAAAAATTCGATTTTTATATATTGAACTTTGAACTAAAAATTCGATTTTTATATATTGAATAGTGAACTAAAAATTCGATTTTTATATATTGAATAGCGAACTAAAAATTCGATTTTTATATATTGAATAGCGAACTAAAAATTCGATTTTTATATATTGAATAGCGAAGTAAAAATGTGATTTTTACGTATGTAGTGAAAGCAGCAACGAAGGTGACAAAAAGGCGAAACGACGAAGACTTCTGCAAATGAAGAGCCGTGGAGCTAGGATAGCTATAAGTGAGAATTTCTCACCTTTCAATTTATTTTTCTAGTTATATATATACTAGGATGCAGACGGTGCTTAGTAGCACCCGACACCCGTCCACAGACCATGGACTTGTTTGTTTGACTGTTTGGTGATTGATTGTGATATTGGTTTGAATGTGGTTTGTGGTGTGAAAAATCGAATCGATAAATTGGTTAGGATTAGACGTGCGCCGTTATAAGGCGAAGGAGTAAGGCTAGGTTAGACCCTTACTCCAAAGTTTGTGGTTTGCATAACGAATTGATTTGATTGATGTGTGAATGGCGTGGGCCTTCACTAGACCGGGGATAAGGCTAGGCCTTGTCCCGTTTCTAGTATCGTGCCGTTATGCCGCCGAAATTTTCTAAAATAAGTTAGAAAAATAAAATGTGTTATCGTTAAAAATATAATTTTTAACGTGAATGTGAATAAATAAATATTCATTTACAAACCAGACGGTTTGTTTATGTACACCTATTTGAATGACGTTGATTGGGTCGATAAATTTTACACATCGCCTAACTGCACAAATAAAATATGTGTTTGATTGTTTGAAACCCCACACGGGTGTTAGGATGAAATTTGAAGTTCACTCATCCTGATTTATTAAATATGTCGATCGATTGATTGACAAGCTGCTATAAGCGTTAAATGTCTATATTTGATGCTTATACAGTGTAGTGCACTTTGGTTGATGGTTGATTATTCATCGTTGTTGATATATACATGTGTTGTAGAAAATCCATATAATTAACATTATATGGTAATTGATTGGGCCTCATTCCAGTTTCGAGAAAAATAGAAATATTTGAAATAGAAATATTTGAAATAGAAATATTTGAAATAGAATATTTGAAAATAGAAATATGTGAAGCCGTGAGGATTAGATTAACGCCATTTTGACGTGAACGATATTTATATCGATTTTATTCATTTTAAAATGAATATTGAAACGTGATTTCGAAATCGAATATTTTGAAATGAATTGAATTGAAAACGATTTCGAAATGAATTGAATTGAAAACGATTTCGAAATGAATTGAATTGAAAACGATTTCGAAATGAATTGAATTGAAAACGATTTCGAAATGAATTGAATTGAAAACGATTTCGAAATGAATTGAATTGAAAACGATTTCGAAATGAATTGAATTGAAAACGATTTCGAAATGAATTGAATTGAAAACGATTTCGAAATGAATTGAATTGAAAACGATTTCGAAATGAATTGAATTGAAAACGATTTCGAAATGAATTGAATTGAAAACGATTTCGAAATGAATTGAACTGAAAACGATTTCGAAATGAATTGAATTGAAAACGATTTCGAAATGAATTGAATTGAAAACGAATTCGAATTGAATTGAAAGCGAAGTGAAATAAATTCAAATTGAATTGAAATTTGAATTGAATGGAAATGGATTTTGAAACGAATTTATAAAGAAGAATTCAATTTTGATTTGAATTGAAATGGAAGTTGAAAATGTTTTTGAAACGAATTCAAAACTATTTATATAATTCGTTTTAAATAGAAATCGACGAAATATATATTATATATATTATATATAATATAATGGCCTGAATAGAACGCGCCGCGTCGCGGCAGTTCGCGAATTTCGACCATTTATTTCGAACGGACATTACGGGAGATCCGACCGTCGGATTCTCCTAAAACCGGAACCGTTGGGTTCGTATCGAAAAGAGCTTTCTAATGAATGTTAGAAATTTGAAATCTAACGGTTGGATTTGGAGATACGTCCAAATCAAATTCGAAAAAGGTCGCTGTAAGTGCAGTTCGATGGCCGTTAATGGAAATCGACTGTATGGGCCTTGATAAAATTATTAAAAATAGCAATAATTTGTGTAAAATCATAAGAAATGATTTAGAAAGAATTGGGATGAAAAACTCCATATTTGAAAAGATAAAAATAGATTTTTATCGAAATGAACTAGTTTTGAACTAGAATTATAATTCTATTTATTTTTAAATAAATAAATTGAATTCGAAAAGGGTTTTAAAAGTAACCAAAATTCCAATGATTGCATTGGAGTGGATTTGAATCGAAATTGTCTTCGGAATATTTCGATGTTGGAATTCGTGATATTACAGGTGTTGTTATGGAAATTTGAAAGATATATATTTGTATCGTTATTTCCAATACGACATTTGTTAGTCGTAGAATTCGATATTGAATATAAGCTGATATATTTTCTATTCAGAGCCTTGTATTGAATATCGAATGTGATTTGGGTTTGTCGTGAATGGTGTCTTTACTAACACGGTTCTTGAACCCAGTTGAGAAAAGATTAAATCTTTTTATTTAGATTTAATGAAGTGTACCAATTAAATAATATTTAATTGGAATTGAATTGATATTGATTTTTGGGTTTATCGTGAACAGTGTTTTAAATAACACTTGTTCTTTAACCCGATAATTAATGAATGTGATTTGGGTTTGTCGTGAATGGTGTCTTTACTAACACGGTTCTTGAACCCAGTTGAGAAAAGATTAAATCTTTTTATTTAGATTTAATGAAGTGTACCAATTAAATAATATTTAATTGGAATTGAATTGATATTGATTTTTGGGTTTATCGTGAACAGTGTTTTAAATAACACTTGTTCTTTAACCCGATAATTAATGAATGTGATTTGGGTTTGTCGTGAATGGTGTCTTTACTAACACTGTTCTTGAACCCAGTTGAGAAAAGATTAAATCTTTTTATTTAGATTTAATGAAGTGTACCAATTAAATGATATTTAATTGGAATTGAATTGATATTGATTTTTGGGTTTATCGTGAACAGTGTTTTAAATAACACTTGTTCTTTAACCCGATAATTAATGGGATGTGACTTTGGGTTTATCGTGAACCGTGTTTTAAATGACACTGATTCTTTAACCCAGTCACAGATTAAAACTAAGTGGAGTTTTAATGAATCTTTAATTAGATTGAAAAGATCGAGAATGGAGTATCACCAGTTTTGCTCCAGGCGATAGTTAAATCTTTAATTAGATTTGAATGTGAAATTTAGAAACTAACTGGCGGTTAGCCAAGCAGAATGGTTTTCTGGATATTGATCTGATGTTGGTTTCGGCCTTCGGGGTTAATATTTGGGGAATTATTCTCTTGATTAATTTACGGTTAGTGACTAATGAATTGGAATGAGGCGTATGTTGTGTTTGTGTAACACTTTTATAAAATATACGCGAGTTATTCGGAAAGACCGGGTTTATCCCATTCTGAATAACTGATACGACGATAAGTCGAAGATGAAGACGATGGTCGAAGACCGGAGGTCTTCACGTCGTTTGGGTGATAACTGATGATCTTGATTGGGCTGTACACCCAAGAAGATGGAAACAGTTAGTGATCGTCCAGACGTACTTGGAGATCGATGGATATGCGGGGTACTAGGTGCCTCCGGTTTCGTTCAGGCCCAGAACGGACTTGTAAATGGACTGTGTGTCTGACATTGGATTTCATTCTGTGTGACTGATATCGGTTGCATAGAGTGGTTTGCCTGTGTGGCATGCTAAGATGCAAATGATCAAGGCTTCTGTTGAAAAGCAAAGTCTTGTGGTGATGATCAAAGCACGGCCTTTGTGGCGTAGCTTTGTGTAACGTTTACCTCGCGTGTTTCACACCAGGTATGAACCACAAACGGGAGAGGACATCAGGGAGGACTTGCGTTTCTTTCTAGCTAGAAGTGGCGTCAGTGGTTTTACACGCCCTGACGAGTTTGACTTATGTGGTTGTTGCTGTTGCGAGGCGCCTCGGATTGATCGGTCGTTCTCGAACCGATGGAGTCATTTAGTTGGCTCGTTTACGCCCCAAAGGGCGGGGAAACGTATTGTTCAGGCACTATAATCCACATCGGTGGACCGGCCCTGACGATCGAAGGGGCAGTTGCGGCTGTTCCTGTGGCTCGGGCTAGAGAGTCACGAATCGGTTGAGGACTATCTTTTGCCTCGGTTCATAGACGGAAATCCAATTTCCAAATACGTGACTTTGCGGTTTTATTTGTAATCCTATATATGGCGACATAGTGGGATGGGGCGCTTATGCCGCCTATGATTGATACTTATGATTTGAAGTTGTTTTATACACTATGCACTTATTATAGTACCAAATGATTTGTTTTAAACGTATCAAGCATTCTTTGGCTGTTATAAGGGAAAACCCTATCCTCGGCTGCGTTGCATTGTGTGATGGGACCTGGGTCTTATAACAGCTTCATTTTTCTTTATTTAGCATTGCGATGTTTGCTTTATGCACTGGTACTCTTGGGAGGAAACCCGTTCCGTGTTATACGGCGTGGTCCCTTGATTTACCTAACTTTAAAATAAAGATTAACTGTTTTAGTTCTCACACCAGTCACATGACTGACCTGGAGTTTATTGTTTTAACCTAAACTCTGGGTGCCCCTATTTTTGACACGGGCAGCTAGTAGTTTTGGTTTTTGCAGATTTATATTCACAGGATCCTGGTTTACAGCTGGAACGATATCCGGAAAGCTTTGTATCCGTATATCTCTTCTAGTTGTGTATTGTATTATTTTCCGCTGCTATGTATTTAAATGTAATTTAAATCTCTGATATTTCTGTGTAATATTCATTTTTACTCTGTATATTCTTGCAATCTGATGCATTGTTGTAATATACAATGAAATGTTCTTCTGTATGCGTTCTGTTGTGACTTGTTCTCGAACTATCCGACGCTTTTCTTTACGGGGAGGTTGCGGGTCTTTACACGGTCCTCTCCAATCCCAATACTAAAGATGTCGATGTTGATTGGGTCATGGAAACTGCTGAAGAGCCAGAGTCATGGATGACTCCAAGAAAGGAGTACCTCCTTAATGAAATGCTTCCAAAAGACCCAAAGAAATGAAAGAAACTACTGTGGAAAGCCTCTTTGTTTCTCATATAGGATGGTCGTTTATACAGGGGGGCTTTTTGCTTCGATGTGTTACAAAAGTGGAGTCCAGGACAATTTTAGCAGAATTACATTGAGGATAATGTGGAGGACACTCGAGTGGTCAGACGTTGGCTAAGAAGATCCTTCGATATGGTTAATTCTGGCCTAAATTAAACCGAGACTCTGCAGAATACACCAGAAAGTGCGACAAATGCCAAAGGTTTACCAAGATTCCATAAGCACCATCCAAAAAATTAACTCAAATGGTCAGTCCATGGTCGTTTATTGTTTGAGGAATTGATCTAATTGGATCATTATTAACTGCCAAATCCAGTATGATATGCCATTGTGGCCGTTGATTATTTCACTAAGTGGGCCAAAGAAGAGCCACTTGCTCCGTTACCTCAAAGAAAGCTACTAAATTTTTTGTTGAAAATTATTATATGCAGGTTTGGTATGACCCTAAAGATAATAAAGACAATAGAACTCAGTTCGAAAGTGAGGAATTCAAGAGTTTCTGTGCCAAGTAAAAGATCCAGGAGAGCTTCGCAGTTGTGGCCCATTTGCGGGCAAACGGGAAAGTGGAAGCAGTGAAAAAAATTTATTAAATCAACCATTGAAATGCGACTAGAGAAGGCTAAAGGTGGTTGGGTAAATGAGCTTCCTCTTTCACTATAGACATAAGATGACTCACAAATCTGCAACTGGGCGCACACTATTTTCTTTGGCATTTGGCTTTGAAGCAATGATTCCTGTAGAATTGGAAGCTCCCTCTCTTCGAAGAATTCATTTCAATCAAGCAGAAAACGAGTAGCTACAATTGGAAGCTCTTGATCAGCTTGAAGAGAAAAGAGATAAAGCTGAGCTCCGAATTGCAGCACACCGGAGAAGGATAGCCAGACACTTTAACACCAAATTCTGATAGAGAACTTTTGAAGTTGGGGACCTCGTGCTAAAAAGGGTTATGACTGGCACTTGAGAATTTGGGCCTAATTGGGAAGGACCTTACATCATCAGCTAAAAGCTCTTGGATGGCACATTTAAGTTATCAACGGTTGATGGAGTTCTCATACCGTGAGCCTGAAAAAACGACCATTTGCATCGATATTTTACTTAAATAACCACCCACTCTTAAAGGGGGGAATTATAATTGAACATCATCTCTATTAACGAAAGTCTGCACCTACTTATCTCAATCATATATTTGCAAATTTTTGTTAGATAATTCAAAATTTTCTTAAAATCGATTTAACATTGCAGGATATCTAAAGAACGCTTGCTTTCTCAGAGTCCGATAAGACCTGGAGACCCTTATAACACATCATGATAGTAATATATAACAATTCCGTGATTTTGTTTAATGATAAACACACACACACACACTCACACACACACACACACACACACACACATATATATATATATATATATATTATAAATGTGTTTGAAATGTTACAATTCTACTACATCCATATAGAATTAAATATTTTTATTTAAATAGAATACTAACGAACAAGAATTTAAATATTCAAATAGTATTTTATTTAAATATAATATTTTATTTCAAATCTGAATAGTACCTATTTTTAAGCTCCTCTATTTGTACATCTCAGTAATAAAATACATACAATTTCATTTGCTACATCAGCTCCTCACTATAAACTCTTAGTTTCACTTAGTTGTATATACATACTAATATACATTCAGATTCACTCAACTCTCTCATATACATACATTCACTCACTAACACTCTGTCCATCTTCAGCCTATTCCACAGTCAGTCTAGTCACTTACATACCTGTCTCAGAAACACATATAGTAAACATGAACAAAAATATGTTTAAATTGCAGCAGATATAATTTTGTTTTAAAATTTATTTACTTTAGAATTTTGGTATGTTTCTCGTTATATTTTATGACTTGATCTGATATGTATATATTTCCACCTATGACTAGACTACTTGTGATATTCACAGCGATTCACCGTAAATACAACAAGGTAGATAGTGTCTCTAGTGCTCAAATATATATATATATATATATATATATAAATAATCTGCACGTACATGTATACGCATACATGTGTATGCATATACACATATATTTTTGTGCAGGGGCAATACGATCAAACATCAATGAGTGGGCATGAACCAAGAAATTCAGTGAAAGTGCAGACACAAACACACATACACACACATATATATAAACACACATACATCTGTGCATATATATATATATATATATATGTGTGTGTGTGTGTGTGTGTGTGTGTGTGTGTGTGTGTGTGTGTATACATAGAAGAAAAAATGGTTAAACAAGATCAAGATGATGCATAAGTGTCAAATGCCAACTGAAATATACAACATGCATCAAATTAAAGCCATTCACATATATATATATATATATACATATATATATTTACATGGTTCAGATTGACCATGTACACAAGTACATGCCAGTAAACAAAGACCAAACGTGGACCATTGAAAAGAACAACAGTGAACATAATAGCCAAGACAGACCGATGTACACAAGGCTGCACATACTGGCAGCATTGAAAAGAGCAAGTACGGTTGTGAAGCATGAGTACAAAGACATATACAAGTGTGTATAGCAGTTCCAAAGCACACAACAATACAAAAGGAAGAGCAAATATTCAAATAGGAAAGCGCAAGCCAAAGTGCAGCCATACACATGTATAAACAGCTTGAAGCATATGAACAAATTCAACGGCCATGCACTATACAACAGTGCTGCAGGTTTATGATGCAACAACAAGGTCATTCTAGAGTACACAAGATTGCATAAAGACTCAACAATGATGCATGGAACATCAATGCAACAGCAAAAAATGTTCAGGGTAAGACAAGGCACATGTACAAGTTTTCAGAAGAAACAAAATCATAACATATAGATATTAGTTCATGGCCAAGACAATATACACAATGCAAAATTCTCATTGGTACTTCAGGCCAAGATAAGGTTGCAACAGCACATGCATGAGTACAAGCATGTACAAAAAGGGGCATCTCAAATGTAGTCAAGGAAAGAGTAAAACATGGCACAGTAATGCACAAAATTGTGTGCATGAAAACATACAACAAATTCAGACTCAAAGTTCATATGTAAGTTAAAAAACAAAGAGAGTATACACAACTATATAAACACACACACACACACATATATATATATATATATACACACACACATTCTTGTATGTACATAAATATACATGAATATATTGTCATGTATATTTGACTGTGTAAAGAATTCAAACTCAAGTAACTACATGGCTCACCCAGATCAGACTTGGCGCAGCATCAAATACGTCAACTGCAATTTACCAAGTGTACAAGACATCATAATGGCAACAACACATCGATACTTAGGTGCAACAACTTTTGGCAAATGATAAATCATGGAAAGGATCATTTAAATGATTTTCACAAATCAAACAAGCAACACTCAAGAGTTACAAAACTACCAAAAATGATTTTCGGTTTTCGAATGAACAAATTTTGCATGCTATTTAACTTTTCCATGTTTGAACGATTTTAGCATTGACAAACATTTTTTTGGAATGTTTTAAACAGTTAAGATTTATTCTAGAGATCACAGTATGTTTTTAGTGTGAGAAAAACAATTCTACTGTTTCAAAAAAAAAATCAACAAATCAATTCAAAATGCCAAATCATATTTCCAGAAATCACAGTTTATATTTAGCAAGTTTTTAACGTGCATTTCTTGGTAAAAAAGACAAGAATTCATTTCTGGAATATATGGGAAAGTCTTTATGATTAAAAGGAAAAATCTTAATCATAATATTGTCAAGAAATCACAAATTGTTTCTATAATTCATTCACTAATTCACGACAACAAATCAAGCATCGCGCAAATTTCATGCCATAAATCAAAGTAACAATCACACAGTCAGATAAATTCATTTTAGGAAATCAAAGAACAAATTTTAGCGTGTTCTAAATCCTATTTATACACCAGTTTCATCATTGACATGAGCATCGAAATATAGCAAGAAAAATTCATGAGCACGAGATAAACAATTGAAAGAACTCACTAGATTTCGATCGCAATCCATAGCCGAATCGTTGATCCGAGATCAACAAGCATCGAAGCAATCAGGGAAGGCACTACATCAATTTTTCCAAGTATCGCGATTTGGAGAAAGAGGAAGAAAACCCTAATTTGGGTCGGGCAAAATTGTTTATGGATAAAAGAAATAAAGTGGCTGGCTATTTTTATTTAGAAGGGAGGGGTTTTTTGTTTTAATTTTTGGTTGGATTGTTTTTTAAATTATTTTGTAACCGATCAATCGGGTTTTCTAGTTTGTCTGTAAAACTAGGGATTTTCTAGTTTGACTGTAAAACTAGGAGTTTTCTTGTCTGTCCGTAAAACTAGGGGTTTACTAGCTATAGGATTTATAGTTAGAGTTTAGAGTTACGGTTTTGTAATTCGGGGATAATTTAATCTTTGGTACAAAGATCAGTGTAGGGTTATGAGCGTAGGATTAGAATAGGAGAAGGGTTTACGAGTTTACAGGGGTTTATAAGCGAGATAAATTTTAATATCAATTATAAATCTTGGGGAATGAAGCCGTAAGCAGGGTTTGCCGAAGCTGGGTAAAATATGTGTCATTTACTTTCTGCATTTATTTTCCTCTGTTGAAATATGTGCTGAGATAATTGTAATATTTCATAGAACTCCAATAAACCCTATTCACCCTCAATCTTTTGGGTTAGTCTAGATACAACAATGACGAAGACAACTCAAGTGATGAGTTTCATAAAAATCATTCTGCACAAATGCTAGGATGCAATGCATCGCTTTGTAGATCAGGAGAGGGGGTTACTAAGAGTCAAGAAACGAAAAGTGCGATAAGTGATTAAAAAATCAAAGACCTCTTTGGGGCACCAATGAAGTCTCCGACGTCACATTTACTCGGCTGGACTATAGACGAACGTTGGGCAAAACCATATACCTCTCTATGGCACCCAATGAAGTCTCTAATGCCTGATTTACTAGGCTAGATTGCAGACGAATGTTAGGATAAAAAAGTCTTCCCACAGTGAGGAAAAAGTCCTCCCAAAGTGAGGTATCTAAACCCAAGACCTCCCAGAAGGGCACCCAATAAGATTGCCAGTGCCTGATTTACTCGGCGCGATTGTGACGAATAATGGGCGAAAATATAGGGCCTCCCAAGAGGAGGCACATAAATCCAATACCTCCCAGAGGGGCACCTAATAAGATCGCTAGTGCCTGATTTACTCGGCTCGATTTCAACGAATATTGGGCCTCAATATGAGACCTCCCAAGCAGGGGCACATAAATCAAAGACCTCTCCGAATGCACTCGATAAGTCGATAAAATTGATTTGCTCGATACATCGATGGAATCGGGCTAAACCCAAGAACTTCCTATGTGGAGGCACATGCACTAAAGATTTCTCCAAGAAGAAGAACATGATTAGCCAATAAATTCGGGTTTCCCAATACACTGCCAAGCTCATAAGCTCTAACACATTGGAAAAAACATAAAGATGTCGCCACCAAAGTTGAAAAACCCCTAGTGTGCCAATCAAAATCAAAGAAACTCAGCAAAGTTGATTACATCTAGCTTATGCAGTTCGTGATGACCTATGGTATGGCAGCAACATAACGACCTATGGTATGGGCGCAACATAACCAAAGGGGTAGACTCGAGAGCAAAAGAAGGATTGCCTAGCGAAAGGGTGTCAGCTAAAGCGCTTATCATCACTTTTATAGAAGGAGTGAAGATCGCTTCAGTCCCCATTCCTCAGGGCATAATAGGAGAAAACTTTGGAGTGTCCATGCCTAATTCAAGTGAAAATAATCAAGAAATTCATCGTACCCATATGGAGTGAATAAGAATTCCGTTAAGACTAGATCAATGCTGGTTTTACTGAGTTAAGAGGGCTTCTTACGTTAACTTCAAAAGCATTCAATAATCGTTATTGCCATCATCGCCCTCTAAATGTCCCTTAATAGCCTCTTTCTTTTCTCCTGGACCAGTAGTAGGCTCAGTGGAAGGCACAATAGGAGGCTTAGGATCAGAAATGTTAGCATTAGTGGAAGTAATGTCGGTAGTGGTAGAAGCTGGAAATGGGACACGCTCTGAGACGACCCGAACTTCCCCGTGAAGGAAAGCACGGATAGAATTGAGGACAAGACGAATCAGAACGCAAACAGAAGAACATTTCATTGTTATTACAACAATTCCATCAGATACAAGCATATACAGAGTATAAATGAATAAAATACATTCGATGAATATCAGAGATTACAATAAATTACATTTAAATACATCGCAGCGGAAAATAATACAAAATCACAACTAGAAGTAATGCACGGATACAGAGCTTTCCGAGCATCGTTCCAGCTGTAAATCAGGACCCTATGGATATAAATCTGCAAAACTAAAACTACTAGCTGCCCGTGTCGAAAATAGGGGCACCCAGAGTTTAGGTAAAAACAATAAACTCCAGGTCAGTCATGTGACTGGTGTGAGAACTAAAACAGTTATTAATTTTTATTTTTAAAGTTAAGTAAATCAAGGGACCACGCCGTATAACACGGAACGAGTTTACTCCCAATAATACCAGTGCATAGAACAAACAGCGCAATGCTGAATAAAGAAAAATGAAGCTGTTATAAGACCCAGGTTCCATCACACAATGCAACGCAAGCCGGAGGATAGGTTTTTTACCTTATAACAGCCAAAGCATGCTTGATACGTTTAAAACACATTATTTGATACTATTATAGGTGTATAGTGTCAAAACAATTTCAATCATAAATATCAATCATAGGCGACATGAATGACCCATACCACTATGTCGCCATACTAGGTTCTACAAATAAAACCGCACTATCACGTATTGGAAATTGGATTTCCGTCATGAGCTGAGGCAAGGGGCAAGCTCCTCTCCGCGTTCGAGACACTCTAGCAAATGTCCCAGGACCCCACTATGATCCTTGGATCTTCAGGGCCGGTCCTCTCTTACTTTTGAGGATTGACAATTCTTGAACACACGTTTCCCGGTCCTTACAGACCTATATCTGAGGCGCCTCGTATTCAACAACCACACAGGTGTAAAGTATATAAATGTCAGGGCTGGTAGGTCACTGACACCACCCTAGCTAGAAAGAAACGTCGTGCTCTCCCTGCAGTCACTATCCCGTTTTTGACTCATACCGAGGTGTGAGGCTCGTGAATTCACATTATACACAAAGCTACATCACACAGACCGTGCTTTGATCATCAACCACAAGACTTTGCTTTTCAACAAAAGCCTTGATCAATTGCCACTTACGCTTTCCACACTGGCAATTCACTCCATGCGACTAATATCCATCGATATACAACCTCTGAGCTCGTACGTCTCAGAGAAGGGCGTTAAGCAATAGAATAAATTCTCCGCCGCCAAACAGATGTATATTTAATAGAGATCAATCAACACAGAATAAAATCCAATGTCAGACACACAATCCATTTACAAGTTCGTTCTGGGTCTGAACGAAACCGGAGGCACTTTCCTCGCATATCCATCGATCTCCAAGTACGTCTGGACGATCACCAACTGTTTCCCTCATCTTGGGTGTACAGCCCAATCAAGATCATCAGTAATCACCCAAACGATGTGAAGACTTCCGGTATTCAACCACCGTCTTCCTCTTCGACATCTCGTCGAATCGGTTATTCAGAATGGGTATAAACCCGGCCTTTCTGAATAACCCACGTATATGATAAACAAATGTTATACAAACAAGACAAATGCCTCATTCCAATTCAGAATATTCTTTTATTCACAAAATCACATTCTTAGGGAAAGGTTCCCATTAATTTTATCCAAGATAAATTCATCTAAATTTATTCTTTAATCTTCCTTTGGATATCATTTCAAACTAGTCGGGATTAGCGAACCACACCGAAGTAATTATTTATTTTATTTCCCAATCCCAACCTATATATCCCAGGGAGCAAAAGTGGTGATACTCCATTCCTAACACCACGGTGTTATCGGTAAAATTAATTACCATTTCACGTTCGAATCTAACTAAAGATTTTACTATCGCTTTGGAGCAAAACTGGTGGCACTCCATTCTCGATCACCTTTTAGATTTGATAATTTAAATTATCAATTCACATTTTAATCTAATTAAAGATTCATTAAAACTCCACTTAGTTTTAATCTTCTCAGAAATCAACATCCTGCCTTTAACTGGGTTAAAGAACCAATGTCATCTAAAACACAATTCACGATAAACCCAAATCATATTTGATATTAAATACAAGGCTCTGAATAGAAATTATATCGGCTTATATTCAATATCAAATTCTGGAACCAACAAATATCGTATTGGAAATAACGATATAAAATATATCTTTCAAATCCCTATAACAATATTTGTATAGTCACGAAATCCAACATCGAAATATTCCGAAGATAATTTCGATTCAACTCCAGTCCAATTCACGAATTGGGAATATTGATTATTTTAAAATCACTTTCAAATTCAATTTATTTATTTCAAAAATAAATTGCTTTTAATTCTAGTTCAAAACTAGTTCATTTAGATAAAAATCTATTTTCATCCTTTCAAATATAGAATTTTTCACCCTAGTTCTTTCCAATTCACATATTATGATTTTACACAAATTATTAATATTTTTAATAATTTTATCTAGGCCCGTATAGCCGATTTCCATCAACGACCATCGAACAACACTTACAGCGACCTTTTATGAAATTGATTAGGACATAATTCCAAATCCAACTGTTAGATTTCAAATTTCAAATATTCATTGGAAAGCTCTTTTCGATACGAACCCAACGGTTCCGGTTTTAGGAGAATCCGGCGGTCGGATCTCCCGCAACGTCAATTCGAAGTCAATGGTCGAAACTCACGAACTGCCGCGGCGCGGCACGTTCTATTCAGGCCATTATATATAATATATATATATATTATATATATTTCATCGATTTCCTTTTAAAACATATTTTATAAATCGTTTTGAATTCATTTTCAAAACCATTTCGACTCTATATTCAATTTCAAATCAAAATTGAATATTTCATATCATTACTATATAAATGAAAATATTTTCAAAACGTTATATTTTGAAATCACTACCTTTTCTATATTCATTATAAAAACGAATATAATCGATATAAATATCGTTCACGTCAATATAGCGCAACTCTAATCAACACGGCTTTATATATTTCAATAAATTCGTTATTCTATTCAACAAATGAATATTTATTCTATTCAACACATGAATCTATATTTCTTTCAACACACGACTAATCTCAACACATGAGTACTGTCAACACATCACTATTTTTGTTATGTAAAATATTTTATAAAACTATGGCATCTATCATTTGATTTTTAATTAGACTCCACCGTGAAGTAGTTTTAATTTTAAATATGATAAAGATGTAAATTTTATTGTTAAAATATTTTACTCGACACATGAATAATTTCAACACATGAACATCGTCAACACATGACTATTTATTCTATTCAACACATGAATTTTCTTTTATAATGTTCACTATTTTCCCGATTGGAATGAGGCCCAATCAATCACCATATAATGTTAATTATATGGATTCCATACACCACATGTATATAATAGCAATGATAAACAATCAACCATCATCCAAGGTGCACCACACAACTGCATAAGCATCAAATATAAATAATTAATGCTTACACAGTCTGTCGACCAATCGATCGACATACAATTAAATAATTGGGGTTAGTGTACTCAAATATCATCCCAACACCCGTGTGGGGTTTCAAATCAACAAACACAGATTTTTATTTGTGCAGTTGGGCGATGTGTAAAATTTATCGTCCCAATCAATATCAATCAAATCAGTGTATATAAACAAGCCGGCCGATTTGTTTATAAATATTCATTTATTCACTTTCACGTTAAAAATTATATTTTTAACGATTATTAATTTATTTCAACCATCTACATTTTATTATCGATTTCACATCAACCACACAAACAAATTTCACAACACATCAATCAAACAAACAAGCCATCTGTGGATGACGGGTGTCGGGTGCTGCTAAGCACTGTCTACATCCTAGTATATATATATACTAGAAAAAGAAATTGAAGAGTGAGAAGTTCTCACCAATAGCTAATCCAATCGCCACGACTCTTCATATGTAGAAATCTTCGTCATTCTCGCTTTTTGTAACTTTCGTTGCCCGTAGCCACTACATATATAAAAATCACAATTTTATACTGTTGTCTTTAAAATAAAAATCACATTTTTATTTGTTCACTTTCAATTTAAAAATCATATTTTTATAATCACTCCATATGGATAAAAATTCTATTTTTACATCGCTACTATATAGATAAAAATTCTATTTTTATAACGGTGTTCATATAATAAAGATTATATTTTTATCACGCTATTCTATACATAAAGATTTCATCTTTTCTAATATAAAAATTTCGCCTTTTCTATCTATATAATATAAAGATCGTATTTTTATGATCTCTATAATATAAAAATCATATTTTTAACCTCTACGTTATATAAAAATCACGCCTTTCATTATATAAAAATATCGTCTTTCATAGATTAAAAATCACTTCTTTATATCGTTAAAAATCTGTTCTTTCTTTAAAAATAAAAATCCTAGCTTTATTCTCAAATTAAAAATCTCATATTTAAAACCATTTCATTCGTATAAAAATCTTAATTTTATAATCACCAAAATCGTATCTCTTTATGCTAAAATCATATCCTTTCACCCTTTCAAAATCATATCTTCATATATATAAAAATCATAGTTTTTCGATAATTAAAACTGAAATGAAAACCATGTAGTTCATAAATTAAAAACTCACCAATTTGATTGAAAGGGCATTCCTATCGAAGGAGGAAAGGAAGGGGGGCTGACTGTGCGCGGCGCGCCAGGCGAGAGGGGGGAGGAAGAAGAAGAGCGGTGGCGGCAGAGGGGGGTGCAACGGTCGATTTGGGTGCGTGGGGTGGGGGAGTACGGGGTTTTCAGGGGGGGCGGGCTGGGTGAGTCGAACGAGGAAGGAGGAGAAGAAGAGGGGGACGACAGTGGGACGAAGAGGCGGAGGAGCAGGCGGTGGGGGAGGCGATCGGTGGATGGTGGAGGCGGTGCGACAAGGGGGAGCAGCCTCCGTCGTTTTCTCTTTTTTTTCCGATTCGGTAAACTGAGAATCAGGGGGGGCTGAGAGGAAGTAAGGAGAGGAGAGAGTGTTTTTAATTTTTAATTATTTTAATTATTTAACTTCCAAAAAGTTGACTTTTTCATACGACCTCTAAACGAGGCCCACCGCCTGTCGTCCGTAGCGTTTTTCCCCCATTCCGAACACAATGGGATATGTATCGTAAGCTGATTCGATCGTTTCGATCAGTTTTCGTCAAAATCAACATATAACTCTATATATTGAATTTGAGCATGCATTTCAATTTACCGGGGTCACATACGAACTCTAAAAATTCTAGAAAAATATTTTCTAGCTTCGTATTGATGATACGGTCCTAACAAAACTAGTTTCGTCGAATTCTGAGACCGTTGGAAAAATGGCCATTTTCCAATCGATTAAAATCAATTGAAACTGGTCAAACACGTTTTCCTTTTCCACACTCACATATTGATTCGAAAAATTATGAAATTTGGAATATAGCAATAATTTGACATCACGGACCCAACAAAAGTGGTTTCGTAAAAATCCGAGGTCGTTTGCAAAATTCCCCTTTTTAAGGGCCTGAGTTCCATAGCGACTATTCAGAATTTTCAACTGGACGTATATTTTGATTCCCGCTATGAAATCTCGATTTTTCGGATTCGTTGGAAAGATATTCTCAAATAGATTCTAATATTTTTGGTTTCACTAAAATCCGGTTTATTTTGCACCCGGTACATTCAATTGAAGTTTGAAATTGAATTATCGAACTACCGCGCCATTTTCAATTCCTTTTATAATTATATATAATTATTTATATTCTAACGACGACGAATATAATATATACGTTCGAATTCAATTCAAAATAAATTTCCCGTCGATATTATTTAAAATAATTCACTTTAAATGTTTAAAATTCGCCAAAATTGGCAAAATAAAAAATTTTAAACTGGCTCGCATTTCCGGGTTGTTACAATCTCCCCCACTTAAAACTTTTCGTCCCCGAAAAGGAACAAAGTCGAAAGTGGTTTGATTAATCAACTCTACGTTCGATCTAGCTTCCATTATCCAACTTTTCAGTTTCTAAGAATTTTCAAATTCTTCAAAAATTTGGCTAACACCCGGAATTTTCGAAATTTTTTGCCATAACCTCCTTTGTACGGGGAGAGGTTTGGAAATTTATTGGGCCGTATTAGGTACCCAATAAATCCTAATAAGGATACACATATTTATAGTGATATATTCTGGTGTTTACAGGGGAGCATGTATTGATAATAACTCTAGAGAATAAATTCTCGTCACCCTGTCAAAGCCTGAGGGAGTGTGTATTTTAAATGCTCCAGAGGATAAATCCTCGTCACCTCATCCCGTGTGGGAAATAAATAGTCCATGTGCCGTATCTAATAACTAGAGAGACGTGATTATTGTCAACTCTAGACCCGTGTGGGGTTTTTATTAATCTGGCAATTTTATCGTTACAATTTAAATAGTCCATATCAGTCATCAGTTCAACCTATAAAATATAGTCATCGCCATACAAGCCTCTCGCTCGTATGGTAAATCTTCCACCTCGTCACACAATCTCCAAATGCTTATGTGGTATATGATGAAGTATGCCTATCTTCCAGAAGTATGCCATGTAATGTAGTTCAAAATTAATTGTTGCTATCCTATGACGATGTTTATTATTTCACACAGAATAACCAGCACTCCGCATCCAATGGCATTCACAGGAGTTGATATAATAATATTTCGCATCCAACTCATTAAGGTTTACCTATTTGTCGGGCATGCAAATAAAATCTTTACTCAACAGCTATCCAATTTCCTGTTCAAACCTATATAATGCACAAGTATATATTTCTAACTATTTTCTAATCAGTTCAATGTGTGATTTAAATGAATAATTTTTTTCTAGTTTTTTTTTTGTTATTGATGATATTCTAATCTTCTTTAAATCAAAGGCCGAAAAGGAACATAACAATGGAAGCCGAAAAGGAACGAAGCCGAAAGTTGTTTAACAAATCAACTCAACTTCCATTATTTTAACTACGGCTTAAGTTCTTCAACTTTTCAGTTTCTAAGAACATTTCAAATTTTTCAAAAATTTGGCTAACACCCTAAATTTTTGAAAAATTTCGCCATAACCTTCCCTGCACCGGGAGCAACGGGAAAATCCCGAAATTGCCATACAGGCCTTCTGATCTCAAAAAGAAAAAGAAAAAGCCAAGCGGCTAGCCAATCGGCACATAAAATCATCATCACCCAAACAAAACAGTAAATTATAGTAAACATGTACCTATTTGTCGGGAAAACAAATTTTATTCTCTCCTCTAGCCTCCTTGCTATGACCTGTTCAATGTAAGTACATGTATATGCAAGAAAATGCGACCAATTTTTAATACAATTCAATAGTCGATTCTATTAGGCTAAATGGTTCAAAATTATCAAACAAATAGACAAACAACACAACCATCAATCAATTAGTGAATTAACGTTTCGAATTCATACTTTTGATACATATACAATAATCATATTTTTGATGCCAAATCACAACAATGTATTCTAGCTATATTTTGGTTCTCACACCAGTCTAATGGAAATATATAGATATCACACCTTCGAAACACGAACATAAATACTGATGATGTGGCCACATCATCAGAATTATCCCTGGGTGTCTAGAATGTGACTCTATATCTATCCAGTTTATTAAAACTTCGAATATACGTTCATGACGCGTATACGCGAAATCTTTATATACTCGGTTGTCCAAATTCAAATAAATAAATATTCAAATACGTATAAAATGGCTTAAATTTTAAAACAAAATTGTTTTCATTTGAAAAATATACTCTTCACACTTGTTCTAGGATACTACTGATCCTATTTCTAACAAGTCATTCTAATTGGATATAACTAATCCAATATCTGATGAATTCTTTCATATGGTTCTAATGTGTCTTGTTCTCGGGCTCTGTGAACCAAAGCTCTGATACCAAACTGATACAAGAATATACAGAGTATAAATGAATAAAATACATTCGATGAATATCGGAAATTACAATAAATTACATTTAAATACATCGCAGCGGAAAATAATACAAAATCACAACTAGAAGTAATGCACGGATACAGAGCTTTCCGAGCATCGTTCCAGCTGTAAATCAGGACCCTGTGGATATAAATCTGCAAAACCAAAACTACTAGCTACCCATGTCGAAAATAGGGGCACCCAGAGTTTAGGTTAAAACAATAAACTCCAGGTCAGTCATGTGACTGGTGTGAGAACTAAAACAGTTATTAATTTTTATTTTTAAAGTTAAGTAAATCAAGGGACCACGCCGTATAACACGGAACGGGTTTCCTCCCAAGAATACCAGTGCATAGAACAAACAACGCAATGCTAAATAAAGAAAAATGAAGCTGTTATAAGACCTAGGTCCCATCACACAATGTAACGCAAGCCGGAGGATAGGGTTTTTACCTTATAACAACCAAAGCATGCTTGATACGTTTAAAACACATTATTTGATACTATTATAGGTGTATAGTGTCAAAACAATTTCAATCATAAATATCAATCATAGGCGACATGAATGACCCATACCACTATGTCGCCATACTAGGTTGTACAAATAAAACCGCACTATCATGTATTGGAAATTGGATTTCCGTCATGAGCCGAGGCAAGGGCAAGCTCCTCTCCGCATTCGAGACACTCTAGCAAATGTTCCAGGACCCCACTATGATCGTTGGATCTTCAGGGCCGGTCCTTTCTTACTTTTGAGGATTGGCAATTCCTGAACACACGTTTCCCGGTCCTTACAGACCTATATCCGAGGTGCCTCGTATCCAACAACCACACAGGTGTAAAGTATATAAATGTCAGGGCTGGTAGGTCACTGACACCACCCTAGCTAGAAAGAAACGTCGTGCTCTCCCTGCAGTCACTATCCCGTTTTTGACTCATACCGAGGTGTGAGGCTCGCGAGTTCACGTTATACACAAAGCTACGTCACACAGACCATGCTTTGATCATCATCCACAAGACTTTGCTTTTCAACAAAAGCCTTGATCAATTGCCACTTATGCGTGCCACACCGGCAATTCACTCCATGCGACTAATATCCATCGATATACAACCTCTGAGCTCGTACGTCTCAGAGAAGGGCGTTAAGCAAGAGAATAAATTCTCCGCCGCCAAACAGATGTATATTTAATAGAGATCAATCAACACAGAATAAAATCCAATGTCAGACACACAATCCATTTACAAGTTCGTTCTGGGTCTGAACGAAATCGGAGGCACTTTCCTCGCATATCCATCGATCTCCAATTACGTCTGGACGATCACCAACTGTTTCCCTCATCTTGGGTATACAGCCCAATCAAGATCATCAGTAATTACCCAAATGATGTGAAGACTTCCGGTCTTCAACCACCGTCTTCCTCTTCGACATCTCGTCGAATCGGTTATTCAGAATGGGTATAAAACCGGCCTTTCTGAATAACCCACGTATATGATAAACAAATGTTATACAAACACAACAAACGCCTCATTCCAATTCAGAATATTCTTTTATTCACAAAATCACATTCTTAGGGAAAGGTTCCCATTAATTTTATCCAAGATAAATTCTTCTAAATTTATTCTTTAATCTTCCTTTGGATATCATTTCAAACTAGTCGGGATTAGCGAACCACACCGAAGTAATTATTTATTTTATTTCCCAATCCCAACCTGTAACACCCCACCTCCGCCAGTGCCACTCTTGCAAGCGCACTAGCTTTGGAGGGGCGTTAAATAAGGTAATCATGCATGCAGATATCATAAGACAGAACGTATAAGTAAAACAGAGTAAGTAAAGCAGCGGATAAAACTAACATTTCAAAACCATAGTCAAGTTACATCAAAGTACTTGGTCATTATTTTCCCACAAAACAAAGTCTAGAAACAAAAACTGAAAACTGGAAGAAAATCATTAAGTAACTATCCCCAAGGTAGAATATAGCCATAGCATGCTCAAGTCCAAACCGTACATGAGCTATCCAGAAAAGCAGCTAAAGATCCAAGCTAGGTACCAGTGTTCCCACCCTGTAAACCTGGGGGGAAACGGAAGGAAAGAGGTGAAAGAAAATGGGTCAGTCAAAAGACTGGTAAGTCCTATCTACTATTAGTATAAAAACTAATAAAGTTAACTGGACATGTAAAGCAGAGATGAAACATATGGTGATAACTGGCATGGTGAAAAGTTAATAAGATAGATCAAGTGTGGCACCACATATACAAGATTAGGTTGCACCAAGTGTGTACTAGTATTCCAATCCATGTCAAGTATAAACAAGAAGTGATCCCTTGGCCCAAAGCTGGCCCACATCATGAGATGACCTAAATCGAGGCCCAACTACTCGGTCTAGTCGATCGGCTCCCTATAAGCCTAACTCGTCGTGTATCGGTGTCATACGGCTTAATCGTGGAATGTAGTTAACTGTGCTAGGTCCACCCCAGGGTGTATCCAGCCCTAAGGTGTAAACCACAGACACAATTCAAGCACGCACAGTCTAAACCTGCTGGTGCCCATGTTCAACTCCGGACTTAATGTGCACGACCATGGTCCGCCTGAACAACCGGTGCACCCTTCAGCCGTCTCTTTTGGTCTCTTACAATCAGTCCAGTAACCGTGCCCCACTCTAGCCTAGTCCAGGGTACCCATGATACTTCCAAGTAGGTTACTCCTGAAAAGGACCACGTAACTAGGGTTTCAAGCGGGTTAAGTGTGGTTAACCCTATCCTAACCATGTATTGAGTTGGTCAAGTGTATTCAAGCAGTTCATGACTTAACCCTATCAATACATCGGGTTTAATTGGTTAAGTATTCAAGTAGTCCATATCTTAACCCTACCAATCCATCGTGTTTAATTGGTTAAGTATATTCAAGTAGTTCATGACTTAACCTTACCAATCCATCGTGTTTAATTGGTTAAGTATTCAAGTAGTCCATGACTTAACCCTACCATGTGGAATTAATTAACTTAATGCACCCAACCTCTCACATTAGACCTCGTTGTGGTTACTAGTTAAGCCGGGCGGGTCCGGGTAGCTTTACACCACAACTTAGTCTAACCTCGGGTTTAAAGTGCGACATGACCAACTACTCACATTGGGTCCTATTGCTTGTAGCCACTAGTTAAGCCGGTCGGTTCCGGGTAGATTTATGCTACAAACTCAACCCAACCCCGAGTTGGCCACACTCATATTTTCTAAGTGTCATGTCCATCATTATGTTTACAAACATAATCACAAGTCAATGTTCATGTCATATTTTAAAACCATGTTTTCATGTCATCAATATTACCCAAACCCAACGCATTCTCATCGCATGTACGTTTCGCATAACATAACATAGATCAAAAAGAGGGAACTTGGCAATAGCATGAAAAAAGGGCATAAGATAATAAGGTTGGCCTCAAGTTAAACATGGTGGCATATGAGGCATAAATATGTTCATTTAAACTTGCATGTTACATGCATAACATTCAAACTTAGCGAATAGGTGATACATGGTCCAAGATGACATAGGATGATGACTAGAAGTTCGCATATAACATTATATGCAAGTTATCATAAAGGTTATGAGAGTTCTCATGTTGCATAATGCAACATTTCAACATAAAGCTTATAGCTTTTAGCCCACAAGGTCAAGGTGATAGATTTACAAACATGCATAGAATAAACCTATGCATAACATGTTAGAATCAAAGCACATATCATACTTAGGCCCAAACTCAAACTTGCAACATGTCACATTTAACTTCATAGTTAGAATCTAAGAGTAGTATAGGGCTTACAATGCTATGAAGACTTATAAAATAAAATAAGATTGAGATGAAGCCACTAGCAACTCTAAACACTCCCAAATGATAAGCTCCAATGAAAACCCTTGAGAACCAAGCCAAAGATCCTTTCTTTGATGAAGAAAGATTGAACTTTGTCCTTAAATCAAGCTTAGAAACTCTCAAACAAGCTTAGGAACTCTCATATGAATGAAGATGGAGGCTATGACAAGAGGGTGGTGGCCATGATTAAACATTTTGGCATAGTTTAGTTATAGGATTGATTTATGATGATTTAAGCTAGGTATTAGGGTGTTTTTATAGATGATTAGGTTAATTTAGACCATAGGATTAACCCTAATTCAGATCTGGGCCATCAATTCACGTCACTAGCCTCCAAAACAGGTCCAAACAGCCAAAATAGGTGCACCAGGCCGACCTAGCCGACCAGGGAGGTCGACCCCCAGGTCGACTCTAGTGTCGACCTGGTTGGGGGGGAGGTCGACCCTAGTGTCGACCCCCCTATCGACCTGTCTGGGCGGGAATTTTCCCGCCCAGTCTGTTTTGGCTGAATTTGAATTCTAAATTCAAATTTGAACTGTTTTTTATCTTGAAATTTTCTAAAAACTTTGACGGGCCATAACTTGGTCATACGGACTCCGATTTTCGAAAACTCGGATTCTATTTTGCGTATTTTTCCGAGACGAACGCAATGGCACAGCTCGTTTTCCTTGATTCAGATTTTAACATTTAATTCTGCCTTGATTTATGTTATAACATGTTATTCAAAAATACGGGTTGTTACATCCTCCCCACCTTAAAGGATTTCGTCCCTGAAATCTTCAAGTTAGGAAGAACGTATCCTACCATCCATCATCCATCTACTCAAAACATCATACACAAGTAATCATTGTCCTTAAAAGATTCTAAATGCTGTATGAACATATGCGAAGGTGTGTGTATATGTACTTATCTAATGCGAAAATCAGGCGGTTACTGATTCAGTAAACCTCCTTAATGCAAAATATGTTAGTGTAATAAGTCCATATGTATGCGAATTCCTAATATAATCCATAGTCTCTATATGAGTGCAAATAACATCCATCCATATGCAACATCCATGTGATAGCATAAAAGTTTCATCCATGAATAAGCATAAACACTCATGCATATGCGGTATGAAAGTGTGTGAGCCGATCTTAGTGCCTAACGTGTATCATGCATCCACGAGTATCCACTTGCAAACACTTGCAACCACTGGCAAACATCAAGCATAACATGTTTCAAATACATGTTTCAACCAAGGGTTTCTACCTAAGGTTCTCATGACAAGATTTACGAAACTAGATAAACATGGATAGCAAAAGAAAGATATACCAACTAGGAAAAGAGATTGAAAATGTACCCTCAAAAGGAAATGGGTAAAGCCGACGCATCTTCTCCTCGGTTTCCCAAGTTGCATCTTCCTCTACTTCACTCCATTGCTCCTTAACAAGCTTAACTTCTTTGCTTCTTAGCTTCTTTGTCTCCGTTCCCATGATACGAATCGGAGCTCGTCTCAGGGTTGCCTCTTTCTCCACCTCCATGTCTTCAAGAATGCTAGGTTCAATCACCTCAGCGGACTCATGTAGGCACTTTCGGAGATGAGAGACATGAAAGACATTATGTACTCCGGCCAGATTCTCGGGCAATTCCACCTTATAAGCCATCTTCCCAATTCTTTCTATGATAGGGAAGGGTCCTACGAACCTTGGTGCCAGCTTCCCTACTGCTCCAAAACGAACCACATTACGCAAAGGAGAAACCTTAACGAAAACCATACCTCCAACTTCGAATTCCAAATCTGTCCTTCGCTTGTCAGCATAGGATTTTTGTCTGTCTTGGGCCGCTTTCATCCGTCTTCTCACCAATTCAACTTTCTCGGATGTGTCCCGTATCATATCGGGCCCAAGTATAAGCCTATCCGTTGTCTCCCACCAACAAGATGGTGACCTACACGGCCTCCCATACAGAGCTTCAAATGGTGTCATCCCTATATTAGCTTGATAGCTATTATTATAAGCAAACTCTACAAGAGGGAGGTGGTCTTCCCAAGTACCACCAAAGTCAAGAACACAAAGCCTCAAGAGATCTTCTAGCACTCTATTCACCCTTTCGGTTTGGCCATCTGTCTAGGGTGATAGGCTGTACTTAGATTCAATCGCGTACCCATCGCTTCTTACAAACTATTCCAGAACTGGCTAGTGAAGATAAGGTCACGATCGCTAACTATGCTAGAAGAAACTCCATGCAATCGCACTATCTCTCGAAGATAAACAGATGCTAGCCATGATGCGGTCCTCTTGCTCTTTACTGGAATGAAATGAGCACTATTCGTAAGTCTGTCAACTATGACCCATATGCTCGTATTCCCTTTCCTTGACCTAGGCAATCCGTCCACAAAATCCATAGAGATACTTTCCCACTTCCATTGCGGGACCTCTAATGGATGTAATAGCCCACCGGGTTTCTTCGACTCGGCTTTCACTTGTTGGCACACCATGCACTTTGAAACATACTCTGCCACATCCTTCTTCATTCCAGCCCAAAAGAAAATGCGCTTCATGTCCTTATACATCTTATCTCCTCCAGGATGTATAGTCATCTTCGAGTGATGCGCTTCTTCGAGAACTTTATGCACAAAGTCTCTTATTTGTGGAACGCATAGCCTTCCATCACGCCTTAGCCAACCCTTGTCATCAATAGTATATCTAGCAAGGTGACTAGATCTCTCACCATGAATCAACTTGTCCATGATCTCGACTATCTGCGGATCTTCCTTCTGCGAAGTCCCTATTTGATCAAGAAGTATAGGTCTAAGCTCAAGAGATGCTAACGAACCAGTCATCGACTCAACAGCTGGCGTGAAATCAAAGGTTGCCAAGAACTCTAGGCTCCTCATCTCAACAAACAAGGGACTCAAAGTCAACCTACTTCTGCTTAGTGCATCTACCACAACATTACCCTTGCCAGGGGTATAAGCTATTTCGAAGTCATAAGATGCCAAGAATTTCATCCACCTTTGCTGCTTTAGATTCAGATCTTTCTGCGAGAAGAGGTACTTGAGTGACTTGTGATCAGTATACAACTCAAACCTTTCGCCTAGAAGATAGTGGCGCCAGGATTTGAGTGCAAAGACGATTGCCGCCAACTCCAAATCATGAGTGGGATAGTTCTTCTCATGAACATTAAGTTGCCTACCCCCATAACATATCACTCTCCCTTCCTGCATCAGAACAACACCTAAACCCGTGCCACATGCATCGGTGTACACGGTAAACGTCTTACCGCCATCAGGTAATGCCAAAACTGGAGCTGTAGTAAGGGCCCTCTTGAGCCTTTGAAAAGCAAGCTCACATTCTAAGTCCCATGCAAAGACTAAGTTCTTCTTCGTCAATCTAGTAAGAGGGGCTGAAATCTTAGCGAAGTCCCTGATGAACTTCCTATAGTAGCCCGCCAGACCGAGGAAGCTTCTTACTTCGGTTGCATTCCTAGGAGTCTTCTAGTTTTGAACCGCAACCACTTTCGCGGGATCCACAGCTATGCCTTGCTTAGAAACTATATGTCCAAGAAATCGAACTTCCCTTCTCCAAAAATGGAATTTGGAGAACTTGGCTTTCAACTGATGAGCTCTAAGCGTATCCATCACTTCCTTGAGATGTCTAGCATGTTCTTCCTCATCCTTTGAGAAAATCAGAATATCATCCACGAAGACAACTACAAACTTGTTAACGAACTCCCTGAACACCCTACTCATCAAATCTACGAAGTAGGCGGGTGCATTAGTCAAACTGAATGGCATGACAAGCCATTCAAAGAATCCATCTGGAGTCCTAAACGCAGTCTTATCAATACTATCCTCAGCCACTCTAAGCTGATGGAATCCGGTGGCTAGATCGAGCTAAGAGAAAACAGAAGCACCAACAAGCTAGTCAAAGAGGTCGTCTATCCTCGGTAATGGGTGCCTATTCTTCTTTGTCAGCTTGTTCAACTCTCGATAATCAACGCATAGACGAAGCGAACCATCCGCCTTAGTAGCGAATACCACAGGAGCACCCCATTCAGAAATGCTTCGCCTAATAAAATTCTTTTCAAGCAACTCCTTGATTTGCTTACTGAGCTCCCTTCTTTCACGTGGGGCCATGTGCCTAACGGGCAATGATACTGGCTTGGCATTATCGACTAGATAAATGCGGAAATCTATCTCTCGTTTAGGGGGTAACCCCTTAACTTCTTCAAAGACATCAGGATAGTCTCGGACCACCCTTATAGATTGCAGATCGTCGATGGACGAGTCAAGAGATTCAAGATAACATAACATGACGGGACCTCTAGGGTTACAAGAAATTTCTAGGGTATTACCGAGGCGAGTCATGAGCCTCACCACCCTATGCTCACAATCGAGGATGGCTCCATAACTGGACAACCAATCCATGCCCAAAATCAACCCGTATCCCGTGAACCCAAGAACATAAGCATTACACGTGAATTCCACGGTCAAGATAGAAATCTTCAAATCCACACAAATCATAGATAGATGGGCGGAACCCCCAATTGGATTTGAAACACTAACGGGATCCTCAACTAGACTAGTACTTAGGTGCAAACTTTCAAAAATGTCAGAAGAAATAAAACTATGCGATGCGCCAGAATCAAATAAGGTGCGAACAGGATAATCAAAAATATAAACAAGGCTTTCTACAGAAATACTACCTCGGTCCTGAACTGGAGCAGTGTTAAGGGCATGCACTTGCCCTCCAGAAGGTCCTGCACGTTGAGTCTGTCCTTGCCCTTGTCCTTGCTTCTTGGGGCAATCCTTGCTAAGATGTCCAGGCTCTCCACAGTGAAAGCATTCGCCCAACTTCCTCTTCTTCTTTCTGCAATCTTTGGCTATGTGACCAACAATCCCACAGAAGTTGCATTTTCTTGGGTCCTTTGCCTTGCTGTTGTTGGCCTTATTGCCCTTGTTGTTCTGATTGCTCTGATTTCCTCCCCACTTGGAGTCCGTCTTCTTGGCTTGAGTCTCATTAGGCTTGACTTCTTTCTTGCCATTCTTATCGTCTCCTTGAAGCAATGCCATGTCCACTAGGCCTTCAAAAGTGGCCCTCATGGGTATATGAGACAGGGCTAAACCTTGTAATGGCTCATTCAACCCTCGTGCAAAGCGTAAAGCCTTCTTCTGCGGAGTATTAACCATGTCCAAACCGAATCGAGCAAGTTGGTTAAACTTATTTACATACTCCCTCACTGTCATGTCCCCTTGCTTCAAAGATATAAACTTCTCCAATTGCAGATTTGCCTCAGCAGATGATAGAAACTTAAGCCCAAACCTCGTCCTAAAGTCGGCCCAAGTCTCTATAGGCCTAGTAGCGTTGGTAACCTGCCACCAATAAGCAGCTTCTTCTTTTAATAGCCATGCTGCCAATAAAACCTTTCTATGGTCTTCCACATCAAAGATGGCGAAGAGATCTTCAGTTTCTTTCAACCAATTTCGCGCCTCCACAAAAGTCTCCATCCCAATAAAATTCTTGCCACCCATCGCCTTAAAATCTTTGCAAACCTTTCCGAAATCTGCTTGTGGATGCTGAGGAGGAGGAGGAGGAACCTCAGTTACGGTGGGGGTATTTGCTGGGCCCGCATCGTTGGACCTAGCTTCAAAGTACCTCCGGAACCATCCGGGAATGGTTACTCCCTCGGGAAGGTTAAGATCGGCCATACTGAAAAAGAAAAAGATAGATTCAGAACGAGGAAACGAAAGATAGTGCTAATGGCTTTTGAGGAATAGCCTTTTTAAAATAACTAGACTTTTCTTGGAAAATACTTAATTGGTTTTGGAAATAGTTTTTCAAAAGGTAAGTTTTAAAAACCTTTTGCTCAAATCTTGTAAACCTTATGCTCTGATACCAAATATAACACCCCACCTCCGCCAGTGCCACTCTTGCAAGCGCACTAGCTTTGGAGGGGCGTTAAACAAGGTTATCATGCATGCAGATATCACAAGACAGAACATATAAGTAAAACAGAGTAAGTAAAGCAACGGATAAAACTAACATTTCAAAACCATAGTCAAGTTACATCAAAGTACTTGGTCGTTATTTTCCCACAAAACATACTCTAGAAACAAAAACTGGAAGAAAATCATAAAGTAACTATCCCCAAGGTAGAATAAAGCCATATCATGCTCAAGTCCAAACCGTACATGAGCTATCCAGAAAAGCAGCTAAAGATCCAAGCTAGGTACCAGTGTTCCCACCCTGTAAACCTGGGGGGGGGGGACGGAAGGAAAGAGCCGAAAGAAAACGGGTCAGTCAAAAGACTGGTAAGTCCTATCTACTATTAGTATAAAAACTAATAAAGTTAACTGGACATGTAAAGCAGAGATGAAACATAGGGTGATAACTGGCATGGTGAAAAGTTAATAAGATAGATCAAGTGTGGCACCACATATACAAGATTAGGTTGCACCAGGTGTGTACTAGTATTCCAATCCATGTCAAGTATAAACAATAAGTGATCCCTTGGCCCAAAGCTGGCCCACATCATGAGATGACCTAAATCGAGGTCCAACTACTCGGTCTAGTTGATCGGCTCCCTATAAGCCTAACTCGTCGTGTATCGGTGTCATACGGCTTAATCGTGGAATGTAGTTAACTGTGCTAGGTCCACCCCAGGGTGTATCCAGCCCTAAGGTGTAAACCACAGACACAATTCAAGCACGCACAGTCTAAACCTACTGGTGCCCATGTTCAACTCCGGACTTAATGTGCACGACCATGGTCCGCCTGAACAACCGGTGCACCCTTCAGCCGTCTCTTTTGGTCTCTTACAATCAGTCCAGTAATCGTGCCCCACCCTAGCCTAGTCCAGGGTACCCATGATACTTCCAAGTAGGTTACTGCTGAAAAGGACCATGTAACTAGGGTTTCAAGCGGGTTAAGTGTGGTTAACCCTATCCTAACCATGTATTGAGTTGGTCAAGTGTATTCAAGCAGTTCATGACTTAACCCTTTCAATACATCGGGTTTAATTGGTTAAGTATTCAAGTAGTCCATGTCTTAACCCTACCAATCCATCGTGTTTAATTGGTTAAGTATATTCAAGTAGTTCTTGACTTAACCATACCAATCCATCGTGTTTAATTGGTTAAGTATTCAAGTAGTCCATGACTTAACCCTACCATGTGGCATTAATTAACTTAATGCACCCAACCTCTCACATTAGACCTCGTTGTGGTTACTAGTTAAGTTGGGCGGGTCCGGGTAGCTTTACACCACAACTTAGTCTAACCTCGGGTTTCAAGTGCGACATGACCAACTACTCACATTGGGTCCTATTGCTTGTAGCCACTAGTTAAGCCGGTCGGTTCCGGGTAGATTTATGCTACAAACTCAACCCAACCTCGAGTTGGCCACACTCATATTTTCTCTGTGTCATGTCCATCATTATGTTTACAAACATAATCACAAGTCAATGTTCATGTCATATTTTAAAACCATGTTTTCATGTCATCAATTTTACCCAAACCCAACGCATTCCCATCGCATGTACGTTTCGCATAACATAACATAGATCAAAAAGAGGGAACTTGGCAAAAGAATGAAAAAAAGGGCATAAGATAATAAGGTTGGCCTCAAGTTAAACATGGTGGCATATGAGGCATAAATATGTTCATTTAAACTTGCATGTTACATGCATAACATTCAAACTTAGCGAATAGGTGATACATGGTCCTAGATGACATAGGATGATGACTAGAAGTTCGCATATAACATTATATGCAAGTTATCATAAAGGTTATGAGAGTTCTCATGTTTCATAATGCAACATTTCAACATAAAGCTTATAGCTTTTAGCCCACAAGGTCAAGGTGATAGCTTTACAAACATGCATAGAATGAACCTATGCATAACATGTTAGAATCAAAGCACATATCATACTTAGGCCCAAACTCAAACTTGCAACATGTCACATTTAACTTCGTAGTTAGAATCTAAGAGTAGTATAGGGCTTACAATGCTATGAAGACTTATAAAATAAAATAAGATTAAGACGAAGCCACTAGCAACTCTAAACACTCCCAAATGATAAGCTCCAATGAAAACCCTTGAGAACCAAAAGATCCTTGCTTTGATGAAGAAAGATTGAACTTTGGCCTTAAATCAAGCTTAGAAACTCTCAAACAAGCTTAGGAACTCTCATATGAATGAAGATGGAGGCTATGACAAGAGGGTGGAGGCCATGATTAAACATTTTGGCATAGTTTAGTTATAGGATTGATTTATGATGATTTAGGCTAGGTATTAGGGTCTTTTTATAGATGATTAGGTTAATTTAGACCATAGGATTAACCCTTATTCAGATCTGGGCCATCAATTCACGTCACTAGCCTCCAAAATAGGTCCAAACAGCCAAAATAGGTGCATCAGCCCGACCTGCCCGACCAGGGAGGTCGACCCCCCGGTCGACTCTAGTGTCGACCTGGTTGGGGGGGAGGTCGACCCCAGTGTCGACCCCCCTGTCGACCTGTCTGGGCGGGAATTTTCCCGCCCAGCCTGTTTTAGCTGAATTTGAATTCTAAATTCAAATTTGAACTGTTTTTGAACTTGAAATTTTCTGAAAACTTTGACGGGCCATAACTTGGTCATACGAACTCCGATTTTCGAAAACTCGGACTCTGTTTCGCGTATTTTTCTGAGACGAACACAATGGCACAGCCCGTTTCCCTTGATTCAGATTTTAACATTTAATTCTGCCTTGATTTATGTTATAACATGTTATTCAAAAATACGGGTTGTTACACAACCTATATATCCCAGGGAGCAAAACTGGTGATACTCCATTCCTAACACCACGGTGTTATCGGTAAAATTAATTACCATTTCACATTCGAATCTAATTAAAGATTTAACTATCGCTTTGGAGCAAAACTGGTGTGTAACGACCCGCATTCTACGCATCATTGGATCGTTGGATATTTATTTCTTTCACATATGAAGTCGTATGGTCATGTAACTTTGGGAGACGACTATTGGGGTCATTTCCCATGTTCATGATTTTTGTCGATTTTTAAATGACCATTTTACAGTTGGTACTGTTTTGGCCATAACTTTTGACTACAAAGGTATTTTGACCTGAAACCACTTCCATTGGCTCTGGATGATGGTTTACAATTCCGTAGAGTGGCCACATTAGCCAAACGGGCTCGTCGTTTGGGAGATATGGCCGAAACAAGTCTCAGATAGTGAAAAACAGCTTAATTGGGCTTAACCGGGTGATTAACAGCTAGGCCCAATGGGGGATTTCGGGATTAGGGTTATGAGGAGGCTGAAATCAGTTAGAGAACAATCTTATCCTCATTTTCCAGCTGCCACTTTCATTCTTGAACCCTAACAATGGCTGCCAACATCTAGAAACATCCCCAAATCACTTTCTAATCAAGTTTTTGCTTATTCTACATCAAATTAAGGAGAGAAAACACGAAATCAAGGTTAGAGCTACTGTTAGACACCAGTATTCACCCAAATCAGCGAGGTTTCAGTTCTGAGAATTTTATTTGTGGCCAAGGTGAGTGATTTGCATAGTTTTTGCACTAATTACGGTTAATTAAGGGTAATTAGTGAAGATTAGCGAATTTATACATTAATAAATTATGGAAAAATATCTATAAATTCGAAATAATATTTTATACCTCTGGTAGAAATTTGGTTTAATTTGGTTAAGTTTTGTTAACCCTAAGATTAGTTTTGCTTAAATATGCTTAAGGGGAAAATATGGGGTTTGGGTATATTTGATCCATTTTGGCATATAAATTCATCGTTTTGGTGTTTGTGGTTAGTTTGCTATGTTGCTATGACTGTTTGGAATGATTTTTGGTTGATTAGTATAGTTAGATTGGTTAAAAACGTCGTCGAATGGCGTAAACAAGTTGCTGGAAAAAGTTGCATAAAGTTGTGCAGGGTTTCTGATCGGATCGGGTATGGGCTCGGATCGGATAGGAGAGCTGGGCAAGGAACCCGACCCGAACCGAAGTCTAGCGCAAAAGAAGTTTGGCAAGAAGGAAGGCCATTGCTTAGAGTCGGATTTGGACAGAGGATCGGATCGGAGCTAGGGAGCGGATCGGAGCAGGGAAGCGAGCGGGATCGGATGGGATAACCATGTGAGCTGAATAGGAGCAGGGGATCAGATTGGAGGTAGGGAGGAGGATCGGACCGGAGCCAGACATCTCGACCCGAACCGAAGTGAGAGAGCAACTACTGAACCAAATCCAGGCAGAACACATCCGAACCAAACCGAGCTAGAAGGGAAGCACCGAACCGCACCAGGAGCACATTAGGAAGCATGGCACCCGAACCGAACCGACTGAAGTAGATTAGACCGAACCGAACTGAACTTTCATCTCTACTACGCGACGACTTTTCTGAAGACCAACTCCAATTCGACCAAAACCCGAGATGCAAAGGAAGTTCAAGTGAGGAGTTTTGACTCAGGATCCAGTTGGGAACCAATGAGTGGGCTTCATGATTGGGCTTTGCTGCGGGACGTGTGCCAAGGGGCTATCGATGTCTATGACTTTGGATCACTATGTATGGGAGGTACGTGAACGGATTCAGGGCCACAGTGGCCTAGGTACGACTAAAGGGCTATAGACCAATGAAGTGAGGTCATTTGTAAAGATTTGGCCATGACTCCATGTGGTAAGCTTGGTAGTAGCAGTAGTTGTACAAGTCGAACTCCGTAACTACTTCGATGGGTCTAGTGATTGACAGTAGTGGCCATCGTACGCCTTACGCACTGAGTGAGAGATGTGAGGATGGTTGCTATGGTTGATTTGTTTGCCATCATTAGGACATACACACCCCACCTCAGTATTTTTACACTATCTACGGTATGTAGTGCTAACTCTTTGGTTGCAGGTCCAGGTTCAGGTATGGTTTAATATTCTAGTTATTGTTCTGTTTAGATGCTTATCGCTCATACCAGGCTTTATGTCTGACCCAGAGTTTTATGTCTCATCTTATTACTCTGGGTGCTCACACGAGCAGACTAGAGACAGGTTAGCTGGTGATGCACGGGTAGATGATCCGGAGACGAGCAGAAGGCTTCCACGTATGATATATATAGTATTCTCTCTGTGTTGTTGAAGATCACTGCTTGGGCATTAGTAGTGCATCTTCTACTTTAACTTTCTTTTGTTTTAGAGACAGTAAATTTTGGAAAGTTGTAATAAGCTGTATTTGGATTTCCATTGCTCTGATGTTGATGTTGGTTTTAGTTATCGGCTTACGCACTATCTCACCTCTTTTATGTCAAGTATGTTATTATTATATTTTACTCCATGCGCTGTGAGACATTCTACAGGCTTTTGATTAGTTCATTCTCTTCTTCCCTCTTCTTGTGACGACCGTCCCATGCTAGTCGGGCATGTGTACAGCGCACTTTAGGAGGAAATGTCGATTGGTGCGGGGCGGGCCGTCACACTTGGTATCAGAGCTCTAGGTTTCATAGTTAACCTAGGGAAAGACACTAGGGAGAGATAGTACGTATATGAGAGCGCGTATATGTGATTATTTTGGTTTTCAAAAGCTATATATATATACTATTAGTAGTATAAGAATGAAGTCGTACTACACTGCACCACTATGGGGTCGTTAATCGTTTCCCTTCTCAGATTGACGATGAGCCGATATGCTAGAGGTGCTGGTAGGGGAGCCAATAATGGGAATGTTGTTGACATGAGGACGATGTTTACAGACCTCATGAGAGAGATGCTTAGAGATGTGCAGAGGGCAGCTCCTAGTGGTGGTAATGGTGGTGGTCCAATAGTGCAGGCGCTGAGGGCCGACTTCGCCAAGCTGAATAAGGATTATACTAGTCTTGGTGGGAAGCCGTTCCACGGAACGGAGTCGGCTACGGATGTTTAGGATTGGTTGGATAGTTGCGAACGTATCTTCGAGGATTTGGGTATCGAGGATGCAATGAAGAGAAAGCTAGCGTCCCGTCAGCAGCAAGGGCGGGCAATGAATTGGTGGAATGCTATAAAGGCAGCTACTCCCGAAGATCAGATTACTTGGGAGCAGTTTAAGGTTCGCTTTAGCGAGAAGTTTATTCCAGCTGCTCAGAAGTCAGTGTTGTTTAAGAAATTCTTGGAGCTCAAGCAGAATGGCAGAGCTGTCTCGGAGTATATTGCTGAATTCGACACTTTGTCGAAGTATGGGTTATCTCTTATTGATATTGCCGAGACGAAAAATGAGAAAGTCATAACTGGTTTGGATCAGTACTTGGGAGAAAGGCTTATTAACCACATCGATGAGACATATAAATCGATTGTGGGGAAAGCATTGAGGTCAGAAAGTCTCTACCCTAAGCCGAAGACTGAGGTTGCATCTGCAGAGGAGCCAAAGCCACAAGCAAGTGGTGGAGGCAAGGGTGGTTCCCAGAATAACAGAAAGCAGAATCAGACTATGGACGGTCAGAAGAAAAAGAATAAGCAAGATGTTGAGTGCTTCAGCTGTGGTAAGAAGGGTCATTATGCTAGTAATTGTCGGGCCAAGCCAGCGGATAGGAAGTGCTTCAATTGTGGCCAAATGGGACATCATAAGGAGAAGTGTCCGCAACCCCCTAAAGAAAAGCAAATGGTGAAAGCATATGCCCTTAATGCTATTCCTTCTTCGTCGAATGCCCCAACCGCGGCAAAGAAAGGAAAGAATGTCGTCATTCAAGGTATGCTTTCTGTTTATGATGTTCCTATTAGAGTTTTGTTTAATACCGGAGCTTCCAGTTCTTTCATATCTAGTGACCTGGTAGATGGTTGGGATTGGAGCCCGAGATTGTCGATAGACCTTTAGTAGTGACGAACCCGATTGGTGGTTCGACTAGCCTTAGCATGATTTGTCGTAATGTGGTCTTATCGAGTCATGGATGCATGTTTGTTTGTGATTGCTTTGTTTTGGGCTTTACTGGGTTTGGCATTATTTTGGGAGTAGATTGGCTCCAAAGATACGGGGTGGTGGTAGACTGTGAGGGCTTTTTGGTGACAGCTAGAGCGGATGATGGGCGGAGGATAGTGTTTGGTGATCTACCCAGTGAGGGGGTATTGGCTAGTTTTCTAAACTCCCTCGACATTCCGCATAGTGAGTTGTCAGGTTTGCCCGTGGTTAGCCAGTATCCGGACGTTTTCGAAGAAGTGACCGGGCTTCCACCACATCGAGAGATTGAGTTCCGTATTGATTTGGTGAAATATGCCAGACCTATAGTGATGCCACTTCATCGTATGGCACCAAGGAAGCAGCGAGAGCTCGGGGTGCAAGTCAGCGATCTTTTGAAGAAGGGATTTATCAGAAGGAGTGTTTCTGAATGGGGAGCACCAGTTGTGTTTGCTACCAAGGCGGATGGTTCCCTTCGCTTGTGTGTAGACTACCGCGAGTTGAATAAAGTGACGAGGAAGAACAAGTATCCTCTACCGCGGATAGATGATTTGTTCGATCAGTTGAGCGGCGCGAGAGTATTTTCTCAGTTGGATCTCGCGACAGGTTTTCATCAGCTTAGAGTAGAAGCTGAGAGTATAGCTAAAACGACATTTCGGATGCCATCTGGGTTTTATGAGTGGTTGGTCATGCCATTCAGGCTGACCAATGCCCCAGCATATTTCGTGGATCTTATGAATAGGATATTCAGAGATCAGTTGAATAAGTTTGTCCTTGTGTTCGTGGATGACATTTTGGTCTACTCGAGAACGGAGGAAGAACACAAGGAACATTTAAGAATAGTGATGGAGGTGTTGAGAAAACACCAATTGAAAGCAAAGTTTTCTAAGTGTCACTTCTGGAGGAGGGAAGTGAGGTTCTTGGGTCATGTTGTTTCAGAACATGGTATCGCCGTAGATCCTGCAAAGGTGGCTACGGTACAAGATTGGTCTACGCCCAAGAATGCAACGGACATAAGAAGTTTCTTGGGGTTAGCTGGATATTATCGTAAGTTTATCCAAGGTTTCTCCAAGATAGCAGCACCATTAACCCAGTTGACCAAGAAGAATCAAGCTTTTGTCTGGGATGAAAGGTGCGAGAATGCATTCAAGAGTCTAAAGGACAAGTTGACATGCGCACCAGTGTTAGTCATTCCTAAGGGGAATGAAGAGATGACGGTATACACGGATGCCTGTGGTACCGGACTAGGTGCTGTATTGATGCAAGGCGGTAGGGTTGTAGCTTATGCAAGTTGGCAATTGAAATCGCACGAGAGAAGATACCCTACCCATGATTTGGAATTGGCAGCGATCGTGTTCGCGTTGAAGATATGGAGACATTATCTCTTGGGAGAAAGATTCGAGTTGTTTACCGATCATAAATAGTTAAAGTATCTCTTCTCTCGAAAGGATCTAAATCTCCAACAGCAAAGATGGCTAGAATTCTTGGCTTCCTATGACTTTGACATCGCATATACACCAGGAAAGGGCAATGTGGTAGCCGATGCATTGAGTAGAAGACATGCCAGTTTGGGGGCTATGTTTCTTGAATGGAAGCAACTGGAGTACATCGCTGGGTATGATTTCAGACCAAAGTGCGAATTGGATCCAAAAATGTTAGCAAGTTTGACGATCAGACCCACTTTGATTGAGCGAATCAGCTCTAGTCAGAGAAGCGATCCTAACTTATTGGAAGTCATCTCCAAGTTAGAGGTGGGTATCGACGAGGAGATGAACAAGTATGGGCTTGATCGAGATGGATGACTTAGAAAGAATGGAAAGCTTGTTGTACCCAATGTCAATGGATTGAGAGATGAAGTGCTTAGAGAATGTCATCACTCAAAACTGACTATACACCCCGGTGGTAATAAGATGTATCGAGACATGAGACAGACTTACTACTGGGAAGGGATGAAAAGAGACATTGGGAAGTTTATATCCAAATGCATGGATTGCCAGCTAGTTAAAGCTGAGCAAAAGAAGCCTAGTGGTTTGATACAATCATTAGAAATTCCAGAATGGAAATGGGAACAAGTGTCAATGGATTTCATTGATGGGTTACCAAGGACTAGATCGGGTCATGATAGCATTTGGGTGATTGTGGACCGATTGACTAAGAGTGCGAGGTTTATACCCGTCAAGTCAAACAGGACGGCAGCTAAGTTAGCGGAACCGTATATAAAGTGGGTAGTGAGGTTTCATGGAATACCCAAGGGCATTGTGAGTGACCGAGATCCGTTGTTCACTAGTGGATTTTGGAAGAACTTACAAGAGGCGTTAGGATCAGAATTGCATCTCAGTACCGCATATCATCCTCAGACCGACGGTCAGACGGAGAGGGCGAATCGTATATTGGAAGATCTCTTGAGAGCTTGTGTACTGGATTTTGGTGGATCATGGGATGACCATTTGCATCTAGTAGAGTTTGCATATAATAATAGCTACCAATCCAGCATCAGTATGGCTCCGTTTGAAGCTTTGTACGGAAGACCGTGCAACTCACCGTCATGTTGGATAGAAACTGGCGAGAAGTTTGTGCTTGGACCAGATGTGATAAGAGAAACTTCAGCTAAACTTAAGATTATCCAACAGCGAATGAAGGCTGCCCAAGATAGCAGAAGAGTTATGCTGATAAGAGGAGACGGGATTTAAAGTTCTCCATTGGCGACTTGGTGTTTGTCAAGATTTCCCCGTTGAAGAACGTGATACGATTTAGCAGAAAAGGCAAGTTAGCACCAAGATTAGTTGGTCCATTCCCAGTTCTTGAGAAAATTGGAAATTTGGCATATAAAGTTGAATTACCAGAGAAGATGGCAGGAGTTCACAACGTATTTCATGTTTCCCAGTTAAGGAAATTCGTGCACGACCCAAATGTGACTATTTCACCTGATCAGTTGGATGATGTCGAAGTTGAACCGGAGGCGATTGGGAACCGCAAGCCTACGCGTATTGTTGGGAACGATACGAAGCAACTTCGAAGGAAAGCGGTGAATCTAGTCAAAGTTCAGTGGAGCGAGAATGAAAATGACTGTACTTGGGAGACAGAGGAGAGCATTAGGAAGACGCATCCAGAACTCTTCGCCTGGTAAGATTTTAACTTCGATTTAATTTTTTCGCATGCTAGGATAGGCTTGTTTACTTGTTTTGTATGTTTCATTGTTGTATGTGGCTGTTAGGCATGCGGGATTTTTTGTATGTTTTGGGTTAAGGAATTTCGGGGACGAAATTTCTTAAGGGGAGGAGATTGTAACGACCCGCATTCTACGCATCATAAGATCGTAGGATATTTATTTCTTTCACATATGAAGTCGTATGGTCATGTAACTTTGGGAGACGACTATTGGGGTCATTTCCCATGTTCATGATTTTTGTCAATTTTTAAATGACCAGTTTACCCCTAGTTGGTACTGTTTTGGCCATAACTTTTGACTGGAAAGGAATTTTGATCTGAAACCACTTCCAATGCCTCTAGATGATGGTTTACAATTCCGTAGAGTCACATTAGCCAAACGGGCTCACCGTTTGGGAGATATGGCTGAAACAAGTTTCAGATAGTGAAAAACAACTTAATTGGGCTTAACCGGGTGATTAACAGCTAGGCCCAATGGGGGATTTCGGGATTAGGGTTATGAGGAGGCTGAAATCAGTTAGAGAACGATCTTATCCTCATTTTCCAGCCGCCACTTTCATTCTTGAACCCTAATAATGGCTGCCAACATCTAGAAACATCCCCAAATCACTGTCTAATCAAGTTTTTGCTTATTCTACATCAAATTAAGGAGAAAAAACACGAAAGCAAGGTTAGAGCTGCTGTTAAACACCAGTATTCACCCAAATCAGCGAGGTTTCAGTTCTGAGAATTTTATTTGTGGCCAAGGTGAGTGATTTGCATAGTTTTTGCACTAATTACGGTTAATTAAGGGTAATTAGAGAAGATTAGAGAATTTATACATTAATAAATTCTGGAAAAATATCTAAAAATTCGAAAATAATATTTTATACCTCCGGTAGAAATTTGGTTTAATTTGGTTAAGTTTTGTTAACCCTAAGATTAGTTTTGCTTAAATATGCTTAAGGGGAAAATATGGGGTTTTAGGTATATTTGATCCATTTTGGCAAGTAAATTCGTTGTTTTGGTGTTTATGGTTAGTTTGCTATGTTGCTATGACTGTTTGGAATGATTTGTGGTTGATTAGTATAGTTAGATTAGTCGAAAACGTCGTCGAATGGCGTAAATAAGTTGCTGGAAAAAGTTGCAGAAAGTTGTGCAGGGTTTCTGATCGGATCGGGTATGGGCTCGGATCGGATAGGAGAGCTGGGCAAGGAACCCGACCCGAACCGAAGTCTGGCACAAAAGAAGTTTGGCAAGAAGGAAGGCCATTGCTTAGAATCGGAGTTGGACAGAGGATCGGATCGGAGCTAGGGAGCGGATCGGAGCAGGGAAGCGAGGGGGATCGGATGGGAAAACCATGTGAGCTGAATAGAAGTAGGGGATCGGATTGGAGGTAGGGAGGAGGATCGGACCGGAGCCAGACATCTCGACCCGAACCGAAGCGAGAGAGCAACTACCGAACCAAATCTAGGCAGAAGACATCCGAACCGAACCGAGCTAGAAGGGAAGCACCGAACCGAACCGCAACAGGAGCACATTAGGAAGCATGGCACCCGAACCGAACCGACTGAAGTAGATTAGACCGAACCGAACTGAACTTTCATCTCTACTACGCGACGATTTTTCTGAAGACCAACTCCAATTCGACCAAAACCCGAGATGCAAAGGAAGTCCAAGTGAGGAGCTTTGACTCAGGATCCAGTTGGGAACCAATGAGTGGGCTTCATGATTGGGCTTTGCTGCGGGACGTGTGCCAAGGGGCTATCGATGTCTATGACTTTGGATCACTATGTATGGGAGGTATGTGAATGGATTCAGGGCCACTGTGGCCTAGGTACGACTAAAGTGCCATAGACCAATGAAGTGAGGTCATTTGTAAAGATTTGGTCATAACTCCATGTGGTAAGCTTGGTTGTAGCAGTAGTTGTACAAGTCGAACTCCGTCACTACTTCGATGGGTCTAGTGATTGACAGTGGTGGCCATCGTATGCCTTACGCACAGAGTGAGAGATTTGAGGATGGTTGCTATGGTTGATTTGTTTGCCATCATTAGGACATACACACCCCCACCCCCGTATTTTTACACTATCTATTATGGCACCTTAGAGTATTGTACGGTATGTAGTGCTAACTCTTTGGTTGCAGGTCCAGGTTCAGGTATGGTTTAGTATACCTGTTATTTTTCTGTTTAGATGTTTATCGCTCATACCAGGCTTTATGTCTGACCCAGAGTTTTATGTCTCATCATATTACTCTGGGCGCTCACACGAGCAGACTAGAGACAGGTTAGCTGGTGATGCACGGGTAGATGATCTGGAGACGAGCAGGAAGCTTCCACGTATGATATATATAGTATTCTCTCTGTGTTGTTGAAGATCACTGCTTGGGCATTAGTAGTGCATCTTCTACTTTAACATTCTTTTGTTTTAGAGACAGTAAATTTTGGAAAGTTGTAATTAGCTGTATTTGGATTTTCGCTTCTCTGATGTTGATGTTGGTTTTAGTTATCAGCTTACGCACTGTCTCACCTGTTTAATGTCAAGTATGTTATTATTATATTTTACTCCATGCGCTATGAGACATTCTACAGGCTTTTGATTAGTTCATTCTCTTCTTTCCTCTTCTTCTGACAATCGTCCCGTGCTAGTCGGGCATGTGTACAGCGCACTTTAGGAGGAAATGCCGAATTGTGCGGGGCGGGCCGTCACATGGTGGCACTCCATTCTCGATCACCTTTCAGATTTGATAATTTAAAGTACCAATTCACATTTTAATCTAATTAAAGATTCATTAAAACTCCACTTAGTTTTAATCTTCTCAAAAATCAACATCCTGCCTTTAACTGGGTTAAAGAACCAATGTCATCTAAAACACGATTCACGATAAACCCAAATCATATTTGATATTAAATACAAGGCCCTGAATAGAAAATATATTGGCTTATATTCAATATCAAATTCTGGAACCAACAAATATCGTATTGGAAATAACGATATAAAATATATCTTTCAAATCCCCACAACAGTATTTGTATAGTCACGAAATCCAACATCGAAATATTCCGAAGATAATTTCGATTCAACTCCAGTCCAATTCACGAATTGGGAATATTGTTTATTTTAAAATCACTTTCAAATTCAATTTATTTATTTCAAAAATAAATTGCTTTTAATTCTAGTTCAAAACTAGTTCATTTCGATAAAAATCTATTTTCATCCTTTCAAATATGGAATTTTTCACCCCAGTTCTTTCCAATTCACATATTATGATTTTACACAAATTATTAATATTTTTAATAATTTTATCAAGGCCCGTACAGCTGATTTCCATCAACGGCCATCGAACTGCAATTACAGCGACCTTTTCTGAAATTTATTTGGACATAATTCCAAATCCAACCGTTAGATTTCAAATTTCAAATATTTATTGGAAAGCTCTTTTCGATACGAACCCAACGGTTCCGGTTTTAGGAGAATCCGGCGGTCAGATCTCCCGCAACGCCAATTCGAAGTCAATGGTCGAAATTCACGAACTGCCGCGGCGCGGCGCGTTCTATTCAGGCCATTATATATATAATACATATATATATATATATATATTATATATTTCGTCGATTTCCTTTTAAAACGTATTTTATAAATCGTTTTAAATTCGTTTTCAAAACCATTTCAACCCTATATTCAATTTCAAATCAAAATTGAATATTTCATATCATTACTATATAAATGATAATATTTTCAAAACGTTATATTTTGAAATCACTACCTTTTCTATATTCATTAAAAAAACGAATATAATCGATATAAATATCGTTCACGTCAAAATAGCGCAACTCTAATCAACACGGCTTTATATATTTCAATAAATTCGTTATTCTATTCAACAAATGAATATTTATTCTATTCAACACATGAATCTATATTTCTTTCAACACACGACTAATCTCAACACATGAGTAGTGTCAACACATCACTATTTTTGTTATGTAAAATATTTTATAAAACTATGGTATCTATCGTTTGATTTTTAATTAGACTCCACCGTGAAGTAGTTCTAATTTTAAATATGATAAAGATGTAAATTTTATTGTTAAAATATTTTACTCGACACATTAATAATTTCAACATATGAACATCGTCAACACATGACTATTTATTCTATTCAACACATGAATTTTCTTTTATAATGTTCATTATTTTCCCGATTGGAATGAGGCCCAATAAATCACCATATAATGTTAATTATATGGATTCCATACACCACATGTATATAATAGCAATGATAAACAATCAACCATCATCCAAGGTGCACCACACAACTGCATAAGCATCAAATATAAATAATCAATGCTAACACAGTCTGTCGACCAATCGATCGACATACAATTAAATAATTGGGGTTAGTGTACACAAATATCATCCCAACACCCGTGTGGGGTTTCAAACCAACAAACACAGATTTTTATTTGTGCAGTTGGGCGATGTGTAAAATTTATCGTCCCAATCAATATCAATCAAATCAGTGTATATAAACAAATCGGCCGATTTGTTTATAAATATTCATTTATTCACTTTCACGTTAAAAATTATATTTTTAACGATAATTAATTTATTTCAACCATCTACATTTTATTATCGATTTCACATCAACCACACAAACAAATTTCACAACACATCAATCAAACAAACAAGCCATCCATGGTCTGTGGATGACGGGTGTCAGGAGTTGCTAAGCACCGTCTGCATCCTAGTGTATATATATATATAACTAGAAAAAGAAATTGAAGAGTGAGAAGTTCTCACCAATAGCTAATCCAAACGCCACGACTCTTCATATGTAGAAATCTTCGTCGTTCTCGCCTTTTGTCACTTTCGTTGCCTGTAGCCACTACATATATCAAAATCACATTTTTATACTGTTGTCTTTAAAATAAAAATCACATTTTTATACTGTTGTCTTTAAAATAAAAATCACATTTTTATTTGTTCACTTTCAATTTAAAAATCATATTTTTTATAATCACTCCATATAGATAAAAATTCTATTTTTACATCGCTACTATATAGATAAAAATTCTATTTTTATAACGTTGTTCATATAATAAAGATTATATTTTTATCACGTTATTTTATACATAAAGATTTCGCCTTTTCTAATATAAAAATTTCGCCTTTTCTAATATAAAAATTTCGCCTTTTCTATCTATATAATATAAAGATCGTATTTTTATGATCTCTATAATATAAAAATCATATTTTTAACTTCTACGTTATATAAAAATCACACCTTTCATTATATAAAAATATCGTCTTTCATAGATTAAAAATCACTTCTTTATATCGTTAAAAATCTGTTCTTTCTTTAAAAATAAAAATCCTAGCTTTATTCTCAAATTAAAAATCTCATCTTTAAAACCATTTCATTCGTATAAAAATCTTATTTTTATAATCACCAAAATCGTATCTCTTTATGCTAAAATCATATCCTTTCACCCTTTCAAAATCATATCTTCATATATATAAAAATCATAGTTTTTCTATAATTAAAACTGAAATGAAAACCATGTAGTTCATAAATTAAAAACTCACCAATTTGATTGAAAGGGCGTTCCTGTCGAAGGAGGAAAAGAAGGGGGCTGACTGGGCGCGGTGCGCCAGGCGAGAGGGGGGAGGAAGAAGAAGAGCGGTGGCGGCAGAGGGGGGGTGCGGCGGTTGATTTTGGTGCGTGGAAGTGGGGGAGTATGGGGGTTTCGGTGGGGGGGGGGGCTGGGTGAGTCGAACGAGGAAGGAGGAGAAGAAGAGGGGGACGACGATGGGAGGAAGAGGCGGAGGAGCAGGCGGTGGGGGAGGCGATCGGTGGATGGTGGAGGCGGTGCGACAAGGTGGAGCGGCCTTCGTCGTTTTCTCTTCTTCTTTTTTTTCGATTCGGTAAACTGAGAATGAGGGGGGGCCTGAGAGGAAGTAAGGAGTGGAGAGAGTGTTTTTAATTTTTAATTATTTTAATTATTTAACTTACAAAAAGTTGACTTTTTCATATGACCTCTAAACGAGGCCCACCGCCTGTCGTCCGTAGTGTTTTACCCCCATTCCGAACACAGTGGGATATGATTCATAAGCTGATTCGATCGTTTCGATCAGTTTTCGTCAAAATCAACATATAACTCTATATATTGAATTTGAACACGCATTTCAATTTACCAGGGTCACATACGAACTCTAAAAATTCTAGATAAATATTTTCTAGCTTCGTATTGACGATACGGTCCTAACAAAACTAGTTTCGTCGAATTCTGAGACCATTGGAAAAATGGCCATTTTCCAGTCGATTAAAATCAACTAAAACTGGTCAAACACGTTTTCCTTTGCCACGCTCACATATTGATTCGAAAAATTATGAAATTTGGAATCTAGCAATAATTTGACATCACGGACCCAACAAAAGTAGTTTCATTGAAATCCGAGGTCGTTTGCAAAATTCCCATTTTAAGGGCTTGAAATCCATAGTGACTATTCAGAATTTTCAACTGGACGTATCTTTTGATTCCCGTTATGAAATCTCGATTTTTCGGATTCATTTGAAAATATTCTCAAATAGATTCTAATATTTTTGGTTTCATTAAATCCGGTTTATTTTGCACCTGGTACATTCAATTGAAGTTTGAAATCGAATTATCGAACTACCGCGCCATTTTCAATTCCTTTTATAATTATATATAATTATTTATATTCTAACGACGATGTATATAATATATACGTTCGAATTCAATTCAAAATAAATTTCACGTCGATATTATTTAAAATAATTCATTTTAAATGTTAAAAATTCGCTAAAATTGGCAAAATAAAAAAATTTAAACTAGCTCGCATTTCTAGGTTGTTACATTCTCCCTAAAAGATCCGGCTCCGACAGATAAAGCATGCTCCTTCCTAAGCTCCTCTTTTCCCCTTGGCAAGGGCAGTGCGGGGTTCATCGTCTAAGTAATACTATAAAAGCTCATCTTCTGTATAACCGTTGGCTTCGAGTTGCGTAGGAAGAATCGCGAGCTAAAGAAGGATCGCCTAGCGGAAGGGTGTCAGTCAAAGCGCAATAAGAAGTCCGTTAAGACTGGATCAATGCTGGTTTTATCTGAGATAAGAAGGCTTCTGACGTTTACTTCGAAAGCATTCAGGTAATCGTCATTGCCATCATCGCCCTCTAAATGACCCTTAATAGCCTCTTTCTTTTCTTCTGGACCAGTAGTAGGATCAGTGGAAGGCACAACAGGAGGCTTAGGATCATAAATGTTAGCATTAGTGGAAGTAATTTCGGTAGTGGAAGAAGTTGGAAATGGGACATGCTCCCTAAAAGGTTCGGCTCTGACCGCTAAAGCATGCTCCTTCTTAAGCTCCTCTTTTCCCTTGGCAAGTGCAGCGCGGGATTCATCATCCAAGTAATGCTCTAAAAGCTCCTCTTCTATATAACCATTGGCTTCGAGTTACGCAAGAATTGCCTCCCAAACCTCAGCTAGAGTGATTGGATACTTTTCTTCCAGGAAAGATGAACTTACTTGCCCCATAACACCGAAGTGTCAAATTTAAGTAAAGTATAGTTGAATCTGGCCTTGGTCTCAACACGTGCTTGCTCAGCAACCACCTTATCCGAAAGATCTTGATTTCTCTCTCGCTCTAGTTCCTCCACACTAGCCTTCAGCAAAGAAATTTTTGAATCCTGAGAATCAACTTTTTTCTGCAAATTGGTAGTGCTTTCTTGATAAGTTTCAATAGTTTCTGTTCTACGACCAATCTGTCTTTGGCATTCTTTTGGGCTGAGTGAGCATCCATAACCTGGTTGGTTAACATGGCTTCCATCTGCTTATGCAAAAAAGCATCAACAAAAAGCTCTTCCTTAACCCTATTATTTTCAGCCTCCAGATCCTTATTCTTCTTGGAAAGAAATTCAATGTCAGTCTCGCATGTTTTGAGTGTTCGATCTGTCCCATTTAGCCTTGTCGTTGTCCATAGTCAATAGGGCTTCGTAATTAAGTTTGTTGACTCTTTGGAGTTCATCAACCATCTTTTGCTAATTGGTCAGCCTCTCGACATCATATTTCATTGTCTCAGGATTCCTAAGAATTACCTCTCTATTCATTGGATCTATGTTTAATTTGTTAGAGTTTATGCCCTAGAGGCAATCCATTGATGTGACTAATAACATTGTTGATGTTATTGTTATATTTGGAATGAAAATATTCTGTTATGTTATATTTACTGCGTAATATAAATATTAACATAATAGAATTCTTTAGAATAATAATACGGAATTATATAGTTTGCGTGAGACTTAAACTTGAGGTTATATAATATATTAAGTATTCTTATTCTTAAATGACCCCAGTCAAGTTTTATTGTTTATATAGGACAACAATAAAACATTGAGACTAGTATATTGATTGATTGATGATCACATCTTATTGATCATTAATATACATGATATTAATGTCAAGACATAAATACGTATTGGAGAATAACGTATTGGGCTGACCCAACGTGAGAAAACTACATGGAATATAATTAACAGTATTATAAGTTATTCTCATAGTGGCAGTGATGTAATGGTCCTCAGACCCAAAATCATTATAATTTTATTCAAGGATATTTGTGTTTTGATTTCATCAAAAGTTACTTTTCACCAAGTAGATGATAAAGGTGATCATTGGATACATCTCAAATTGAATGAAAATTATGAATGATTTAGATGGAAATTAACCCTACGATATATTTGTAGTGATATCCAGAGGCCTCTTGATTGAGTGAGACTATAAAATGCTTGGACGTGCTCAAATATTGATTTGTTTTAAATAGTCTACTCATCGATCAAGAAAAAGGAATTAATTTATAAAGAGGATGATACGTTCCATGCCTCGAGTTTAATCTTGGATATATTGGTTTAAAGGATTGTATTACACTGATTACTGAAAGGTTGTATTGAATCATTGATCTTATTATAACTTGGGTAGCAACGACGTATTACTAGATGCCACACACTTTTTATTATTTTAAATAAGTTTTAAAATCATTGTCAACACTGTAATAGCTTATAGGGTCACACAATAGAACGTTATAAAGGAGAAACTGTTTTCGGGTTAAATAAAATATCAGTTTGTTGATATTTTATTTAAATTTGGAACAAGTATTCGGTTCCTATTTTATTGTTATGATTAATTGTATAAGAGATTTTATTCTTCTCTTTAAAAAGGAAAACACTAATCCTGTATAATTAAATTCAATCGGATAAAACTTTAAAATAGAAGAAAACCTAAATACCCTTTTAAAACCCAGAAAATCATGGCAGCGGCTAGTAATGCCCTTTCCTTTTCTTCTTCAGTTTGATTGAAGAAGATAACGTTCAAGTGGATATCTGTGGAAGTGCGGCATATGACGGGCTCTTGATTCGATCCATCGATCTTCATACGATTCGAATTTCTTCTAGGTTGTTAGTGGATTCAACATGAAAGGTATAAAACGCTAACCTATAATTTAATTTGATTTACCGATTTTGCAATAGATCCATGTTTAAATTGTTAAACTACTTTCAAATGGTTATCAATTCGATCGAAAATATCCTATAGTTGTATCAGAGCAACAGTGTTTGCAAAATTCAGTATTTTGAATTACAATTTTGGTTAATTTTTACTAGAACTCCTAGATAATCAAGTATTGAATGCACTAATAAAAGAATTTAGAGTAAATTCGTTTATTAATAAAGAAACTATTTATTTATTGTGATAAAGATCTCTATTCGACACTAAAGATAAATTGTTTACAGAAAATAAATTTTTGATATATGTTGCAAAAATTAAAAAGGGGGTTCATTATTAATACTTAATAAACTTACTATTAAATTCCCTGCTAAATTAAGGGATTCAGTAGATTTATCAAAACCTGGCTTTGATTAATCAAAATGTTGAGACATTATGGATCTGGATTCTAGTTTTAATTAAGAAAAGTAATGAAATGGCTATCTAGATCAGTCATCCAAAACTGTTGATCCCTCGAAATTTTGTGTAACATCCCAAGATTTTGCAATAATTTATATTATTAAATTTAATGTTGATTTTGGATAACAATGGATAGATGCAAGGTTAATAAAAATTATTAAGTGAATTTAATTGATATAAATTTGAATAAGCTTATTAAATGGTGAATTTAATTGGTTATTAATATAATAATTTGTATATGATTATAGATATAAGATTTGGTTATTAATTGAAATAGAAGAAATTAAACCAAATGTTGTAAATAAATAGCAAGATTTCACGTGATCATATTGAAATGTATTAAGTAAGGATAATTAACAGGTACGTAAATGCATTTGTTTATTTGTTTACAATAATAAGTTTATAATATTTTAATTAGAATTTGTAACTAGTCATAGATTGCAAAACCCAATGTTAATGCATTGAAATAAGGTGGAAACAAGTGGCAATAAAGATAACTGAATGGTGTAATTAACGTAAATTAAGAATGGTAATTGAAGGAATAACTGAATGTTTAACTAATTGTTAAAAATAACAATAACAATAGATTAATATATTAATATGTGAAAACATTTGCCTTTATTATAAACAACAGATGTACAAATGCATTTGAATTGATAATTTATAACAATTCTTAAATTTCAGATTTATAATTTAATACATTGATAATAGATTGGAAGTAAGTGGCAACTAGTGCACACAATTAATTCAGTTAAGGTGAATAAAAATTTGTAATAATAGAAAACTGACATAATAGATTTTAAAACAAGCGATAGGTAGGACCAAAATGTAACGATTTATGGAATAATAAGTAAATATTGATTGTATGAGACTTAATCAAATTTAAGTTATCACAAATAAACTAATTCCAATTAATTGTAATTAAGTGTTTTGTTGTTGTACATTAAACGATAAATGAAAGTTACTAACGTAATAGGATATAAACAAAAATATCAACTATATTATTAAATTAAAGATTTGTTGAATAAATATAATTGAAATTAAATAAAACCATCTTATTGGGATTAAATATATACCGAATTTCTAAGACTTAAATTAAGTTGATTATTTTAAAATTTAATGTTCAAATGGAAATTGGAAAAATAAATGAATTTGAGATTTAATGTATGTAATTTATTCTTATAAATAAATGTAAATCCTATTTTGGATTAGGATGTAATTATCACTGTTGGAATTGAATTAAAGAAGAATAAGAACAGATCCAATGCTCTATTTATGTAATTAACCATTGAAATTCCTTTCCTATATTTAATCTTCAAGTAGTAATCTAATTTTATCATTTCCTTATATTCCTACTACTCAAACGCGTTGCCACCTTTGTATCATTCCTCTATTCACGTTCAAAGTTAAAGAGAAAAGAAATGAAGAAAAAAAATCATACCTCAAAATTTTATCCATGAAAAATTATGAAAAAAGCTTCTTCGAGTTGGCAACTATTAGATCTTCTATCCATGAAAAATTATGAAACAAGTCCCCTGTAGCGCGCACATAAGGATCAGAGGTCGAAATTTTTGAGGCGTGCATGTTCATCGAAATGATGAAGGACTCATAAAGTTTTCGAAGAGAGGATCGATGGAACTGATGGTGTTGGATTTTGCTGAGGATAGACGGATGTTTTGAGGAGAGAAGTCACGTATTGGATGGGTTTCTTTCTTTGTATCGTGTTTACAAAGAAATTAAAAAGGAGAGGAGGAAGAAGCAAGTGACGTGGCATGTTAGTATGAGTGATTTTTGTTTTATTATTATTTTTATTCATTTAAAATTCTTATGTTTAAACGTTTATTACTTTCTGCGATGAGGTCGGTTTTGGATGAAATAAATTGGGTTGGAATCGTATTGACAAGCTCTTCGCGATGTAGTGGATTTGGACAGATTCTAAGACAATTGATTTTTGGGCTAAATTTTGGATTCTAACCCATTTGAAATCAACGTGAGTGAATTTCTCACTCACAATTAACTGAATTATTCCCATATTTATTAAATTAAATTATGAAATAAATTTGATTGTCTGGTTGTGATTGATTGTTGATGGTTGTTTAAATTTACATACATGTTAACTATAGTGTTAATTTAGAATCGACATTAAATTATTTATTTGAAATTTAATTTTTAGTCTGAAACCCTGACATTTGTTAACTAGTGAAACGACATAATATTGACTGTTTTGATGAAATCGTTGTGATGTGCCCCTTGTACTGATTACTGCATGGATATCGTTAATGTAAATTGACTCCGTTATTCAATTTATGATGTTTATGTTTATTTGTGCTAATTAATTCAAATTTGAATAAGAACACTTATGGTTTAAGAATCAGTTAACTATATGTATACCTATATTTTTGAAATAAATTATGTTTTATTATTTATTATTAAAAAGGATTTTTTCCTGTAAAACATTCAATATATATATATATATATAGTGATTTAAAATATTTTATTATACTCTAATTATTTTAATATATATTTTCATAAAAAGGTTTTATTTATAATCATTTTTTCAAGTTATTTAAATGTATGTAATGTTTATTAAATTGGAATTTTTTCGATTTAAACCATCGATTCAAATTGAGATTTGAAATAAAAATATCTTTCACTTTTGAAAAAAATCGATGTTTAAATAATCATGATATTGATATGAAATTTCAGTCTAATTTGAATATGAATTTGGAGAAAGATTAAAATGGGAAATTTGTAATGATCCATAACTATTGTTTAAAATACGCTTATTATTTGGGAAGACTGGGATCGAATATATGTTCGAAAACCATTCCATGTAATAATTTGACATGATAAAGAAACTAAAGACGTGGAAATGACAAATGAAGACCGGGAATCTTTCGATTTATTTGGATTGACCGCGGATCACCCAATATGAGGTTATAAGTGGCATGAGGTTTGAATATATTTGAGGATTTTCGGATTTTGTTTTGTTCAGACCTAGGATGGACTTGTATGGATTGTGTGTGTGACATTGTAATTGACTGCGTAGCACTGATTTCTGTTAATATATATCGGATTGTGGCAATTGATTATTCCCATCTCTTAGTTTTACGTGCCTAGAGGTCATGTATTGATAGAAATCAGTGAAATGTTGTAAATTGACAATATGGCATACTCAAGTTATGAAATGAGCTAGTGATGATCAAAGCCTGGTTTATTGAAGCATAGCATTGTCTATATCGTAACCTCGACGAAGCTCACACCCCGGATTAATGGTAAACTGGTGGTTAGGTTGTATACAAATCTCTACTTAAACTCGAAAGCTTCGACAGTAGATCTACTTTGAAACCTGGGGAAAATAATGGTTTGTTCGGTGTTCGTGTCTGGATGTTAACCGGTGATTTACGTGGTATTTGGTGTCCATGTCTGGATGAAAACCGTGAGATACACCTTGATCCCGATTGATCTTTCATGTCAGGAACCATCATATTGTAACCCAACAACCAATATGAGCCTTTCCGTTTTGTTTGTAAACTATGTATGTGGGCACAACCACTATGCTTGCTAAGATATTAATATATTTATATGTGAAACGTTTTCAATACTATGAACTAATAATAGTATTGAATGGGGATTTCCATGTACAAAGGCATTTTTGGTTATCATAAGACAAAACTCGCTCATTTGGTGTTCGCTTGCATTGCGTAATTTGGGACGAGCTTATGACAGCTTCATTTTTCTAAAATCATTTACGAATTGTCCATAACACTTCTTTAGATTTCTACACCTATAACACTGTAATAACCCGCAAAATCTGGGCCAGTTCAAAATTTTTATTTCGGCAATTTTAGCGAATTTTGATTATTTAAAATGAATTATTTTAAATAATATAGACGAGAAAATTTATTTTGAATATAATTTGAACGTATATATTATACGCGTCGTCGTTAGAATATAAATATTTATATATAATTATAAATAGAATTGAAAATGGCGCGGTAGTTCGGTAATTCGATTTCAAACTTCAATTGAATGTACCGGGTGCAAAACAATCCGGATTTTAGTGAAACCAAAAATGATAGGATCTAATTGATAATATCTTTCTGTCGAATCCGAAAAATCAAAATTTCGTAGCGGGAATCAAAAGATATGTCCAGTTGAAAATTCTGAATAGTCGCTATGGAATTCAGGCCCTTAAAAATGGAAATTTTGCAAACGACCTCGGATTTCAACGAAACCACTTTTGTTGGGTCCGTGATGTTGTGTTATTGCTAGATTCCAAATTTCATAATTTTTCGAATCAATATGTGAGCGTGGAAAAGGAAAACGCGTTTGACCGGTTTTAGTTGATTTTAATCGACTGGAAAATGACCATTTTTCTAACGGTCTCAGAATTCGACGAAACTAGTTTTGTTAGGACCGTATCGTCAATACAAAGCTAGAAAATATTTTTCAGGAATTTTTCTAGTTAGTATGTGACCCCGGTAATTTGAAATGTACGTTTAAAATTCAATATAGTGATTTAAATGTAAATTCAAAGGAAACTGATTGTAACAGCCGAATCAACCTACGATACATATCCCATTGTGTTCGGAATGGGGGTAAAACGCTATGGAGGACAGGCGGTGGGCCTCGTTTCAAGGTAGTATGAAAAAGTCAACTTTAGGTTGAATTAAATAATTAAATAATAAAATAAGAAAAAAACAACCCCTTTCCTTTATCTCTGCCCCCCCCTCCCCCGATTAGATTCATTCAAAAAAAAAAGCCCGATCTTTAAATTGCCTCCCCCCCTCTCTTCTTCGTCGACGGCGCCGCCACCAGGGGGAGGACCGCCGCCCTCCTCCCCTCTGCTCCGCCAACCTCCTCCTACCTCGAGACGCTCTCCTCTTCACCTCCTCAAGTCGCGACGCAAACCCCCCCCCCCCCCGGTCGCTTTCACCCGCCGCCGCCTCCCCAGCATCTTGCCGCCTCGCCTGACCTCTTCCACCCCGCTTCCAGCACCTCCTCCCACCACCGAGAACGCAGCATACCCCCCCCCCCTCTGTAAGTTTTTTTAATTTATTTAAAAACAGAATTTTAATTTATTTAAAAACTGAATTTTAATTTATTTAAAAACTGAATTTTAATTTATTTAAAAACTGAATTTTATTTTATTTAAAAACTGAATTTTATTTTATTTAAAATCTGAATTTTATTTTGTTTAAAAACGGAATTTTATTTACTTTAAAAACTAGTTTTTATTTATGTTGTAAAGTTAGAAAAATATAATCTTTTATATTGTCGAAAGAAAAATATAATCTTTTATATTGTCGAAAGAAAAATATAATCTTTTATATTGTCAAAAGAAAAATATGATTTTTATATATTGAACTTCGAAATAAAAATATGATTTTTATATATTGAACTTCGAAATAAAAATATGATTTTTATATATTGAACTTCGAAGTAAAAAATTCGATTTTTACATAGGTAGTGAAAGCGGGCGACGAAGGTAACAAAAAGGCGAGAACGAAGAAGATTTATATCAAAGAAGAGTCAAGATGATTGGATAGCTATCGGTGAGAATTTCTCACTCTTCAATTTCTTTTCTAGTTATATATATATACTAGGATGCAGATGGTGCTTAGTAGCACCCGACACAATCGTCCACAGACCATGGACTTGTTTGTTTGGTTGCATAGATTAGTGATGATTTGATTTGAAATTGAATTGTTGGGTGAGATAAATTGATTTGGTTGATGTGTGAATGGCGTGGGCCTTCACTAGACCGGGGATAAGGCTAGGCCTTGTCCCGTTTCTAGTATCGTGCCGTTATGCCGCCGAAATTTTCTAAAATAAGTTAGAAAAATAAAAATATCATTTTATTTAAAGAATGAACTGAATAGAAATTCATATGTTGGAATAAAATGTTTTGTCGTTAAAAACATAATTTTTAACGTGAAAGTGAGTAAATAGATATTTATAGACAAATCAGCCGATTTGTTTATATGCACTGATTTGACTGATATTGATTGGGACGATAAATTTTACACATCGCCCAACTGCACGAATAAAAAAATCTGTGTTTGATTGTTTGAAACCCCACACGGGTGTTGGGATGAAATTTTAAGTTCACTCATCCTGATTGATTAAATATGTCAATCGATTGATTGACAGGCTGTTATAAGCATTAGATATCTATATTTGATGCTTATACGGTGTAGTGCACTTTGGTTGATGGCTGATTATTTATCGTTGCTATTATATACATGTGTTGTATGAAAATCCATATAATTAACTTTATATGGTAATTGATTGGGCCTCATTCCAATCATGAAAATAAAGAATATTTTGATAATAACAAATATTTTGATAATAGGAAATATTTGAAATAGAATATTTGAAAATAGAAATATGTGAAGCCGTGATGATTAGATTGACGCCATTTTGACTTGAACGATATTTATATCGATTTTAAACGATTTCGAAATGAATTGAATTGAAAACGATTTCGAAATGAATTGAATTGAAAACGATTTCAAAATGAATTGAATTGAAAACGATTTCGAAATGAATTGAATTGAAAACGATTTCGAAATGAATTGAATTGAAAACGATTTCGAAATGAATTGAATTGAAAACGATTTCGAAATGAATTGAATTGAAAACGATTTCGAAATGAATTGAATTGAAAACGATTTCGAAATGAATTGAATTGAAAACGATTTCGAAATGAATTGAATTGAAAACGATTTCGAAATGAATTGAATTGAAAACGATTTCGAAATGAATTGAATTGAAAACGATTTCGAAATGAATTGAATTGAAAACAAATTCAAATTGAATTGAAAGCGAATTGAAATGAATTCAAATTGAATTGAAATTTGAATTGAATAGAAATGAATTTTGAAACGAATTTATAAAGAAGAATTCAATTTTGCTTTGAATTGAAATGGAATTTGAAATAGATTTTGAAACGAATTTTAAAACTATTTATATAATTCGTTTTAAATAGAAGTCGACGAAGTATATATTATATATATTATATATATAATATAATGGCCTGAATAGAACGCGCCGCGCCGCGGCAGTTCGTGAATTTCGACCATTTATTTCAAACGGACATTGCGGGAGATCCGACCGTCGGATTCTCCTAAAACCGGAACCGTTGGGTTCGTATCGAAAAGAGCTTTCTAACGAATGTTAGGAATTTGAAATCTAACGGTTGGATTTGGAATTATGTCCAAATCAAATTTGAAAAAGGTCGTTGTAAGTGCAGTTCGATGGCCATCGATGGAAATCGACTGTACAGGCCTTGATAAAATTATTAAAAATAGTAATAATTTGTGTAAAATCATATGAAATGATTTGTGAAGGATTGGGATGAAAAACTCCATATTTGAAAAGATAAAAATAGATTTTTATCGAAATGAACTAGTTCTGAACTAGAATTATAATTCTATTTATTTTTAAATAAATAAATTGAATTTGAAAAGGGTTTTGAAAATAACCAAAATTTCCAATGATTGCATTGGAGGGGATTTGAATCGAAATTGTCTTCGGAATATTACGATGTTGGAATTCGTGATTATACAGATGTTGTTATGGAAATTTGAAAGATATATATTTGTATCGTTATTTCCAATACGACATTTGTTAGTCGTGGAATTCGATATTGAATATAAGCCGATATATTTTCTATTCAGAGCCTTGTATTGAATATCGAATGTGATTTGGGTTTGTCGTGAGTGGTGTCTTCACTAACACCGTTCTTGAACCCAGTTGAGAAAAGGTTAAATCTTTTTATTTAGATTTAATGAAGTGTACCAATTAAAGAATATTTAATTGGAATTGAATTGATATTGATTTTTGGGTTTATCGTGAACAGTGTTTTAAATAACACTCGTTCTTTAACCCGATAATTAATGGAATGTGATTTTGGGTTTATTGTGAACCGTGTTTTAAACGACATTGATTCTTTAACCCAGTTAACGATTAAAACTAAGTGGAGTTTTAAGGAATCTTTAATTAGATTGAAATGATCGAGAATGGAGTATCACCAGTTTTGCTCCAGGCGATAGTTAAATCTTTAATTAGATTTTAACGTGAAATGGTAATTGAATTACCGATAACACTGTGGTGTTAGATATGAAGTATAACCAGTTTTACTTCATGGGATGAATAGGTTGGGATTGGGAAAATAAAATAAATGATTACTTCGGTGTGGTTCGATAATCCCGACTAGTTTGAATTGATATTCAAAGGAGATTAAAGAATAAATTTAAAGAATTTATCTTGGATAAAATTAATGGGAACTTTTCCCAAAGTATAGGAATATTTGAATAAAAGAATATTCTGAATTGGAATGAGGCGTATGTTGTGTTTGTGTAACACTTTTATAATATATACGCGAGTTATTCAGAAAGACCGGGTTTATCCCATTCTGAATAACTGATTCGACGTGGTGTCGAAGATGAAGACGGTGGTCGAAGACCAGAAGTCTTCACGTCGTTTGGGTAATTACTGATGATCTTGATTGGGTTGTACACCCAAGAAGATGGAAACAGTTAGTGATCGTCCAGACGTACTTGGAGATCGATGGATATGCGGGGTACTAGGTGCCTCCGGTTTCGTTCAGACCCAGAACAGACTTATAAATGAACTGTGTGTCTAACATTGGATTTTAGTCCGTCCGATTGATCTCTATTAAATATATATCTGTTTGGCGGCGGAGAATTTATTCTCTTGCTTAACGCCCTTCTCTGAGACGTACGAGCTCAGGGGTTATATATTGATGGATATCAAACGCATGGAGTGAATTGCCTATGTGGCATGCCTAAGTGGCAATTGATCGAGGCTTCTGTTGAAAAGCAAAGTCTTGTGGTGATGATCAAAGCACGGCCTGTGTGGCGTAGCTTTGTGTAACGTTGATTCGCGAGTATCACACCCGGTATGAACCAAAAACGGGAGACGGACCTCAGGGAGGGCTTGCGTTTCTTTCTAGTTAGAAGTGGCGTCGGTGGTTTTACACGCCATGACGAGTTTGACTTATGTGGTTGTTGCTGTTGCGAGGCGCCTCGGTTACATCGGTTTCGGCCGATGCATTCTGGTCGGCGGACGGACCAGACTTACACCCCATAGGGTGGGGAAACGTAGTGTTCAGGCATAATAATCCACATCGGTGGACCGGCCCTGACGATCCAAGGGGCAGTTGCGGTTGTTCCTGAGACACGGGCTAGAGCGTCTCGAATCGGTTGAGGACTATCTTTTGCCTCGGTTCATAGACGGAAATCCAATTTCCAAATACGCGACTTTGCGATTTTGATTGTATAACCTATATATGGCGACATAGTGTTATGGGGCATTCATGCCGCCTATGATTGATACTTATGATTTGAAGTTGTTTTATACACTATGCACTTATGATAGTATCAAATGATTTGTTTTAAACGTATCAAGCATCCTTGGCTATTATAAGGTAAAAACCCTATCCTCCGGCTTGCGTTGCATTGTGTGATGGGACCTGGGTCTTATAACAGCTTCATTTTTCTTTATTTAGCATTGCGTTGTTTGTTTTATGCACTGGTATTCTTGGGAGGAAACTCGTTCCGTGTTATACGGCGTGGTCCCTTGATTTACCGAACTTTAAAATAAAGAATTATAACTGTTTTAGTTCTCACACCAGTCCCATGACTGACCTAGAGTTTATTGTTTTAACCTAAACTCTGGGTGCCCTTATTTTGACACGGGCAGCTAGTAGTTTTGGTTTTTGCAGATTTATATTCACAGGATCCTGGTTTACAGCTGGAACGATATCCGGAAAGCTTTGTATCCGTATATCTCATTCTAGTTGTGTATTGTATTATTTTCCGCTGCTATGTATTTAGATGTAATTTAAATCTCTGATATTTCTGGGTAATATTCATTCATACTATGTATATTCTTGTAATCTGATGCATTGTTGTAATATACAATGAAATGTTCTTCTGTATGCGTTCTGTTGTGGCTTATTCTCGAACTATCCGACGCTTTCCTTTACGGGGAAGTTACGGGTTTTAACAGTTGGTATCAGAGCTTTGGTTTACAAAGCTAGAGAACAAGGCACATTAGAACCATACGAAAGAATTCATCAGATATTGGATTAGTAATATCCACTTAGAATGACTCGTTAGAGATGGGATCAGTATTATCCTAGAACGAGTGTGAAGAGTATATTTTTGAAAATGAAAACAAATTTTTGTTTTGAAAATTTAAATCAATTATTCGTATTTGATTATTTATTTTATATTGATTAGGACAATCCAAAATATAAAGATTTTTGCGTATGCGCCTAGCTAGCGTGTATTCGAAGTTTTGATATATTGGATAGATATAGAATTACACTCTAATCGCCCGGAGATGATTTTGACGATGGAGCTCCATCATTAGAATTTATATTCGAGTGACGAACGTGTAATATCTATATACTTCCTATTGACTGGTGTGAGAACCAAAATTAGATAGGGCTTATTGTTGTGATTTGGCATCAAAAATCTGATTTTTGTATATGTATCAAAGATAATGAATTTGAAACTCTAATTCACTAATTGATTGATGTTTGTGTTGTTTGTTTATTTGTTTGATAATTTTGAACCATTATGCCTAATTGAACCAAATATTGAACTGTATTGAAAATTGGTCATATCTGCTTGCATATACATATACTTGCATTGAACAGGTCATAGCAAGGAGGCTAGAGCAGAGAATAAAATTTGTTTGCCCGACAAATAGGTACATGTTTACTACATAATTTACTGTTTTGTTTGGGTGATGATGATTTTATGAGCCTATTGGCTAGCCGCTTGGCTTTTTCTTTTTCTTTTGAGATCTAAAGGACCGGGGAAGCTATTTGAAATTCCCCGATGCTCCCGGTGCAGGGGAGGTTATGGCGAAATTTTTCGAAAATTTAGGGTGTTAGCCAAATTTTTGAAATTTTGAAAATTCTCAGAAACTAAAGAGTTGGAGAATGGAAGCCAGATCGAACGTAGAGTTGATTAATCAAACCACTTTCGACTTTGTTCCTTTTCGGGGACGAAAAGTTTTAAGTGGGGGAGATTGTAATAACCCGCAAAATCTGGGCCAGTTTAAAAATTTTATTTCGGCAATTTTAGCGAATTTTGATTATTTAAAATGAATTATTTTAAATAATATAGACGAGAAAATTTATTTTGAATATAATTCGAACGTATATATTATACACGTCGTCGTTAGATTATAAATATTTATATATAATTATAAATAGAATTGAAAATGGCGCGGTAGTTCGATAATTCGATTTCAAACTTCAATTGAATGTACCGGGTGCAAAACAATCCGGATTTTAGTGAAACCAAAAATGATAGGATCTAATTGATAATATCTTTCTATCGAATCTGAAAAATCAAAATTTCGTAGCGGGAATCAAAAGATATGTCCAGTTGAAAATTCTGAATAGTCGCTATGGAATTCAGCCCCTTAAAAATGGAAATTTTGCAAACGACCTCGGATTTCAACGAAACCACTTTTGTTGGGTCCGTGATGTTGAGTTATTGCTAGATTCCAAATTTCATAATTTTTCGAATCAATATGTGAGCGTGACAAAGGAAAACGCGTTTGACCGGTTTCAGTTGATTTTAATCGACTGGAAAATGACCATTTTTCTAACGGTCTCAGAATTCGACGAAACTAGTTTTGTTAGGACCGTATCGTCAATACGAAGCTAGAAAATATTTTTCAGGAATTTTTCTAGTTAGTATGTGACCCCGGTAATTTGAAATGTACGTTTAAAATTCAATATAGTGATTTAAATGTAAATTCAAAGGAAACTGATTGTAACAGCCGAATCAACCTACGATACATATCCCATTGTGTTCGGAATGGGGGTAAAACGCTATGGAGGACAGGCGGTGGGCCTCGTTTCGAGGTAGTATGAAAAAGTCAACTTTAGGTTGAATTAAATAATTAAATAATAAAATAAGAAAAAGAAAAAAACAACCCCTTTCCTTTATCTCTGCCCCCCCCCCCCCCCCCCGATTAAATTCATTCAAAATAAAACAAAAAAAGAAAAAAAAGCCCGATCTTTAAATCGCCTCCCCCCCCTCTTCTTCGTCGACGGCGCCGCCACCAGGGGGAGGACCGCCGCCCTCCTCCCCTCTGCTCCGCCAACCTCCTCTTACCTCGAGACGCTCTCCTCTTCTCCTCCTCAAGTCGCGACGCAACCCCCCCTCCCCCCTCCCCCCCCCCCCCCCCCGTCGCTTTCACCCGCCGCCGCCTCCCCAGCATCTTGACGCCTCGCCTGACCTCTTCCACCCCGCTTCCAGCACCTCCTCCCACCACCGAGAACGCAGCATACCCCCCCCCCCTCTGTAAGTTTTTTTAATTTATTTAAAAACTGAATTTTAATTTATTTAAAAAATGAATTTTATTTTATTTAAAAACTGAATTTTATTTTATTTAAAATCTGAATTTTATTTTGTTTAAAAACGGAATTTTATTTACTTTAAAAACTGGTTTTTATTTATGTTGTAAAGTTAGAAAAATATAATCTTTTATATTGTCGAAAGAAAAATATAATCTTTTATATTGTCGAAAGAAAAATATAATCTTTTATATTGTCAAAAGAAAAATATGATTTTTATATATTGAACTTCGAAATAAAAATATGATTTTTATATATTGAACTTCGAAATAAAAATATGATTTTTATATATTGAACTTCGAAGTAAAAATTCGATTTTTACATAGGTAGTGAAAGCGGGCGACGAAGGTAACAAAAAGGCGAGAACGAAGAAGATTTATATCAAAGAAGAGTCAAGATGATTGGATAGCTATCGGTGAGAATTTCTCACTCTTCAATTTCTTTTCTAGTTATATATATATACTAGGATGCAGACGGTGCTTAGTAGCACCCGACACAATCGTCCACAGACCATGGACTTGTTTGTTTGGTTGCATAGATTAGTGATGATTTGATTTGAAATTGAATTGTTGGGTGAGATAAATTGATTTGGTTGATGTGTGAATGGCGTGGGCCTTCACTAGACCGGGGATAAGGCTAGGCCTTGTCCCGTTTCTAGTATCGTGCCGTTATGCCGCCGAAATTTTCTAAAATAAGTTAGAAAAATAAAAATATCATTTTATTTAAAGAATGAACTGAATAGAAATTCATATGTTGGAATAAAATGTTTTGTCGTTAAAAACATAATTTTTAACGTGAAAGTGAGTAAATAGATATTTATAGACAAATCGGCCGATTTGTTTATATGCACTGATTTGACTGATATTGATTGGGACGATAAATTTTACACATCGCCCAACTGCACGAATAAAAAAATCTGTGTTTGATTGTTTGAAACCCCACACGGGTGTTGGGATGAAATTTGAAGTTCACTCATCCTGATTGATTAAATATGTCAATCGATTGATTGACAGGCTGTTATAAGCATTAGATATCTATATTTGATGCTTATACGGTGTAGTGCACTTTGGTTGATGGCTGATTATTTATCGTTGCTATTATATACATGTGTTGTATGAAAATCCATATAATTAACTTTATATGGTAATTGATTGGGCCTCATTCCAATCGTGAAAATAAAGAATATTTTGATAATAACAAATATTTTTATAATAGGAAATATTTGAAATAGAATATTTGAAAATAGAAATATGTGAAGCCTGATGATTAGATTGACGCCATTTTAACGTGAACGATATTTATATCGATTTTAAACGATTTCGAAATGAATTGAATTGAAAACGATTTCGAAATGAATTGAATTGAAAACGATTTCGAAATGAATTGAATTGAAACGATTTCGAAATGAATTGAATTGAAAACGATTTCGAAATGAATTGAATTGAAAACGATTTCGAAATGAATTGAATTGAAAACGATTTCGAAATGAATTGAATTGAAAACGATTTCGAAATGAATTGAATTGAAAACGATTTCGAAATGAATTGAATTGAAAACGATTTCAAAATGAATTGAATTGAAAACGATTTCGAAATGAATTGAATTGAAAACGATTTCGAAATGAATTGAATTGAAAACAAATTCAAATTGAATTGAAAGCGAATTGAAATGAATTCAAATTGAATTGAAATTTGAATTGAATAGAAATGAATTTTGAAACGAATTTATGAAGAAGAATTCAATTTTGCTTTGAATTGAAATGGAAGTTGAAATAGATTTTGAAACGAATTTTAAAACTATTTATATAATTCGTTTTAAATAGAAGTCGACGAAGTATATATTATATATATTATATATATAATATAATGGCCTGAATAGAATGCGCCGCGCCGCGGCAGTTCGTGAATTTCGACCATTTATTTCAAACGGACATTGCGGGAGATCCGACCGTCGGATTCTCCTAAAACCAGAACCGTTGGGTTCGTATCGAAAAGAGCTTTCTAACAAATGTTATGAATTTGAAATCTAACGGTTGTATTTGGAATTATGTACAAATCAAATTTGAAAAAGGTCGCTGTAAGTGCAGTTCGATGGCCATTGATGGAAATCGACTGTACAGGCCTTGATAAAATTATTAAAAATAGTAATAATTTGTGTAAAATCATAAGAAATGATTTGTGAAGGATTGGGATGAAAAACTCCATATTTGAAAAGATAAAAATAGATTTTTATCGAAATGAACTAGTTTTGAACTAGAATTATAATTCTATTTATTTTTAAATAAATAAATTGAATTTGAAAAGGGTTTTGAAAATAACCAAAATTTCCAATGATTGCATTGGAGGGGATTTGAATCGAAATTGTCTTCGGAATATTACGATGTTGGAATTCGTGATTATACAGATGTTGTTATGGAAATTTGAAAGATATATATTTGTATCGTTATTTCCAATACGACATTTGTTAGTCGTGGAATTCGATATTGAATATAAGCCGATATATTTTCTATTCAGAGCCTTGTATTGAATATCGAATGTGATTTGGGTTTGTCGTGAGTGGTGTCTTCACTAACACCGTTCTTGAACCCAGTTGAGAAAAGGTTAAATCTTTTTATTTAGATTTAATGAAGTGTACCAATTAAAGAATATTTAATTGGAATTGAATTGATATTGATTTTTGGGTTTATCGTGAACAGTGTTTTAAATAACACTCGTTCTTTAACCCGATAATTAATGGAATGTGATTTTGGGTTTATTGTGAACCGTGTTTTAAACGACACTGATTCTTTAACCCAGTTAACGATTAAAACTAAGTGGAGTTTTAATGAATCTTTAATTAGATTGAAATGATCGAGAATGGAGTATCACCAGTTTTGCTCCAGGCGATAGTTAAATCTTTAATTAGATTTTAACGTGAAATGGTAATTGAATTACCGATAACACTGTGGTGTTAGATATGAAGTATAACCAGTTTTACTTCATGGGATGAATAGGTTGGGATTGGGAAAATAAAATAAATGATTACTTCGGTGTGGTTCGATAATCCCGACTAGTTTGAATTGATATTCAAAGGAGATTAAAGAATAAATTTAAAGAATTTATCTTGGATAAAATTAATGGGAACTTTTCCCAAAGTATAGGAATATTTGAATAAAAGAATATTCTGAACTGGAATGAGGCGTATGTTGTGTTTGTGTAACACTTTTATAATATATACGCGAGTTATTCAGAAAGACCGGGTTTATCCCATTCTGAATAACTGATTCGACGTGGTGTCGAAGATGAAGACGGTGGTCGAAGACCAGAAGTCTTCACGTCGTTTGGGTAATTACTGATGATCTTGATTGGGTTTTACACCCAAGAAGATGGAAACAGTTAGTGATCGTCCAGACGTATTTGGAGATCGATGGATATGCGGGGTACTAGGTGCCTTCGGTTTCGTTCAGACCCAGAACGGACTTATAAATGGACTGTGTGTCTGACATTGGATTTTAGTCCGTGTGATTGATCTCTATTAAATATATATCTGTTTGGCGGCGGAGAATTTATTCTCTTGCTTAACGCCCTTCTCTGAGACATACGAGCTCAGGGGTTATATATTGATGGATATCAAACGCATGGAGCGAATTGCCTGTGTGGCATGCCTAAGTAGCAATTGATCGAGGCTTCTGTTGAAAAGCAAAGTCTTGTGGTGATGATCAAAGCACGGCCTGTGTGGCGTAGCTTTGTGTAACGTTGATTCGCGAGTATCACACCCGGTATGAACCAAAAACGGGAGACGGACCTCAGGGAGGGCTTGCGTTTCTTTCTAGTTAGAAGTGGCGTCGGTGGTTTTACACGCCCTGACGAGTTTGACTTATGTGGTTGTTGCTGTTGCGAGGCGCCTCGGTTACATCGGTTTCGGCCGATGCATTCTGGTCGGCGGACGGACCAGACTTACACCCCATAGGGTGGGGAAACGTAGTGTTCAGGCATAATAATCCACATCGGTGGACCGGCCCTGACGATCCAAGGGGCAGTTGCGGCTGTTCCTGAGACACGGGATAGAGCGTCTCGAATCGGTTGAGGACTATCTTTTGCCTCGGTTCATAGACGGAAATCCAATTTCCAAATACGCGACTTTGCGATTTTGATTGTATAACCTATATATGGCGACATAGTGTTATGGGGCATTCATGCCGCCTATGATTGATACTTATGATTTGAAGTTGTTTTATACACTATGCACTTATGATAGTATCAAATGATTTGTTTTAAACGTATCAAGCATCCTTGGCTATTATAAGGTAAAAACCCTATCCTCCGGCTTGCGTTGCATTGTGTGATGGGACCTGGGTCTTATAACAGCTTCATTTTTCTTTATTTAGCATTGCGTTGTTTGTTTTATGCACTGGTATTCTTGGGAGAAAACCCGTTCCGTGTTATACAGCGTGGTCCCTTGATTTACCGAACTTTAAAATAAAGAATTATAACTGTTTTAGTTCTCACACCAGTCCCATGACTGACCTGGAGTTTATTGTTTTAACCTAAACTCTGGGTGCCCTTATTTTGACACGGGCAGCTAGTAGTTTTGGTTTTTGCAGATTTATATTCAGAGGATCCTGGTTTACAGCTGGAACGATATCCGGAAAGCTTTGTATCCGTATATCTCATTCTAGTTGTGTATTGTATTATTTTCCGCTGCTATGTATTTAGATGTAATTTAAATCTCTGATATTTCTGGGTAATATTCATTCATACTCTGTATATTCTTGTAATCTGATGCATTGTTGTAATATACAATGAAATGTTCTTCTGTATGCGTTCTGTTGTGGCTTGTTCTCGAACTATCCGACGCTTTCCTTTACGGGGAAGTTACGGGTTTTAACAAACACTCATGTTATTTTGTATTTTAATTTGACTAATATGTAAATGGTTTAGTTCTGATCCGAGTGTTTGTTGTGTTTTATTTTTATGCAATACGCTCGGGTTAGATGAAGTTGTAGTTAGCGAAGATTACCTTGCCTTGGAGAACGAACACAAAGATTTGGTATTCATCTATTATACATATGATTTTTTCCGTTGCACTTTGTTTCCGCTGCCTTGTTGTATATATAACAGCCCAGAAAATCAGAATCAATTTAAAATTTTTATTTTAGCAATTTTTATGGATTTTGAATATTTAAAATGATTTATTTTAAATAATAACGACTACAAATTTATTTAAATCGAAGTTAGAACGAATGAATGTATTTTAATTATATAACGAGCCTGAAATGGTGCGGTAGTTTGAAATTTTGATTTCAAATTTTAAATGAATGTACAGGATTCAAAATAAATTGGATTTTAGTAAAACTACAAACATTAGAATCTGTTTAATTATATCTTTCTAACGAATGTGAAAAATCCATATTTCATAACGGGAATTGAAAGTTGTGTCCAGTTTAAAATTTAAAATAGTCGTTATGGAATATATATATGTATATTAATATAATATATAGCCATTATGCAAACTACCTCCATTTTCGACGAGACCACTTTTGTTGGATCCGGAATGTCAAATTATTGTTAGGTTTCAATTTTCATAATTTTTTGAATTAATATGTGAGCGCAGTAAATTTAAATGTGTTTGGTATTAAATTTGAATTGGATCGACCAGAAAATGGCCATTTTTTCAAACGGTCTCCAAATTCGGTGAAATTAGTTTTGTTAGGACCGTATCGTGAAAACATAGCTAGATTAATTTTTTTGGAATTTTTGGAGTCAGTATGTGGCCCCGGTAAATTAAAATATACGGTTAAATTAAATATATACGGATTTATATTTTAATTTTAACAAAAACTGACTGAAACAGTCGAAATGGCTTATGAAAGTGTTCAGAATAGGGGTATTTAGCTGTGAGCGACAGTCTTTGGGTTCGGTTTGGAGTTCATATCAATTAACATGTATTTTTGAAATTAATATATATATATATATATTCTACTTTCATTAGTCAAACCCTTGGCCTCTCTCTTTCCAATAGAACCAGCCGCCACAGATTAAAAACAAAGGCCAACATTGTCCTAATTTCATCCCCAAATCGCACCAAGTCCACGCCTCGATTTCAGCCCGTTTCAAAGCAAGAATCAAAGCATTTTTCATGCTCTTCCATCCTATATAAGTAAGATCGATTTTAGCTGAAGGATTCACAAGATTTTAAGCCCTAAAGGCACCGTGTTCTCATTGATTTCTAGATGATGATGGCCATCGAACAGGTGGCGCTTGTGGGAGGTAGTAGAGGATGAGGTGGCGCACGTCGGGGTGCATTTGGATGGGCTTCCGATCATCAGAGGAGGGCGGCATGTTGAGGGTTTCAAAGGAGCACGGGTTCGAGTTACAACAGAAGGAATAGGGAAGAAAGGGGATTAGGGTAGGTTTAATTAATTTAAATATTAATTAATTATTAATTAATTGTATCGAATTGTAATTAATGTTTAAAAATACATAATTTTTGCATACGAGGTCCAAATTGCGTGAAACTAGATCCTTTGCGTTCGTGGGGACGAGAGCTTCACAACAAGACTAACCGGACCCAATTTGGAGCTATTTAGAATTTCAGGCAATTTCAAATCCAAATCGTTCAAGAATTCAGAAATAAAACTAGCAAAGTGGAAACCGACTTTGAGAACTCCTTCTCACTCTAATTATTTTACAGTCAAATATATACTAAGATGCAGAGGTGCTTAGTAGCACTCGACACCTCTGATTGAAACCATGATTATTGTTTGGATTAAATGGAATGTATTTTGTTGTGTTTATTGATTGAATGAACTGAATAAAATATTCATGTATGGAATAAAATATTTGAACAATAAAAATATCATTTTTTTTGAATGAATAAAATATATAAAATATTCATGTATGGAATAAAATATTTGAACAATAAAAATATAAATTTTATTGAATATATTAACCATATAAAATGGTCATTTGTTGAAAATAAATATTCATTTACAAGTCGGACAATTTGTTTATGTACACCCATTTAACCGATATTGATTGGGACGATAAATTTTACACATCGCCCAACTACACAAATAATAATCAGTATTTGTTTTTTGAAAACCCCATATGGGTATTGTGATAGTATTGGACATACATTAATCCCAATATTTAGTTGTATGTCAATCGATTGGTTGACAGACTGTTGTAAGTGTTAATTATTTATATTTAATGCTTATGCAGTTGTGTGATGAACTCAGGATGATGGTTGACTGTGCATAATTATTGTTGTGTACATGTGTGTATGAAATCCACACAAATAACATTATACGGTAATTGAATGTGTTTGATTCCAATTCAGAAATAACGAATACTTTAAAATAACGAATATTTTAAAATAATATTCAGTGAAGGAAATAAAATCTGATTTGATGTCCGATTTGAGATGGATACGAAAATATTGGAATATATAAGCCATGTTGATTAGATTTGCGCCATTTTAACGTGAACGATATTTATATTGATTTTATTCATTTTTATAATGAATATCGAAAAGTAAATGATTTCAAAACCTGATATTTTGAAAATATTATCATTTATATATTATAATGAAACAGAATATTCAATTTTGATTTAAAATTGAAAATGAAGTTAGACTCATTTTAAAACGAATTTTTAAACGATTTATAAAATAGTTTTAAATGGAAATCGACGAAATATATATTATATATATATATAATACAATGGACTGAATAGAACGCGCCGCGGTCGTTCGTGAATTTCGACCATTGACTTCGAATTGATATTACCGGAGATCCGACCATAAGATTCTCCTAAAACCAGAACCATTGGGTTCGTATCGAAAAGATCTTTCCAACAAATATAAGAGATTTGAAATCTAATGGCTGGATTTGGAATTATGTGCAAATAAAAATTGGAAAAGGTCGCTGTAAGTGCAGTTCGATGACCGTTTATGGAAATCGACCGTACGGGCCTTGATAAAATTATTAAAAATATTAATAATTTGTGTAAAATCGTAATAAATGATTTGGAAAGAATTGGGATGAAAAATTCCACGTATGTAAAGATAAAAATATATTTTATTAAAATGAATTAGTTATGAACTAGAATTATAATCCAGTATTTATTAAATAAATAAATTGGATTTGAGATGGTTTTAAAAATAACCAGAATTTCGAATATATGTATTGGAATGGATTTGAATCAAAATTATCTTCGAAATATTTCGATATTGGATTCTGTGATTATACGGATATTGTGGAGGAATTTGAAAGATATATATATATATATTGTTATTCCCAATACGATATTTGTTGATTTCAGAATTTGATATTGAATATAAGCCGATATAATTTCTATTCAGAGCCTTGTATTTAATATTGAATTGGATTTTGGGGTTGCCGTGAATGGTGTCTCCATTAAACTGTTCTTAAACCTAGTTGAGGAAAGAATAAATCTTTTAATTAAGATTTAGTGAAGTTTGCCAATTAATTAAGATATAATTGGAATTGAATAAAATAATTGGATTTTGGGTTTGTTGTGAATGGTGTCTTAAATAACACTGTTCTTAAACCCTGTGTTAAAAGAATAAATCTTTTAATTAAGATTATTAGTATTTCCAGTTAATTAACATTTAATTGGAATAAAATGGAATGTGAATTGGGTTTATTGTGAACAGTGTTTTAACGACATTCATTCTTTAACCCGATTTGTAGTGAAATGTGATTGGAATATATAAATCTTTTATTAAGATTTAATGGGATTTTCCAAAGGAATGTTTCAAATTTAATATATTAAATTGGAATTGAATGGAATTCGATAGGTAATAATCGAAATGAGCTTCTGTGGAGGAAGACTGTTAGTACATATGGAATTTAAAAGGCTTTGTCGTTATTCCATTTATATTATTGGTCGGATACGGAAATTGATATTGATTATATATTGATTTGTTTTTCCGTGAAGATTTCATTTTTATGGAAGAGGATTTGGGTTTATTGTGAACAGTGTTTTAAATGACATTAGTTTTTTAACCCGGTTAAAGACAGGATTACATGTCTAACATTGTATTTCGAACTGTATGGTTGATCTCTTCTAAATATATATCTATTTGGTGGCGGAGAATTTATTCTCTTGCTTAACACCCTTCTCTAAGACGTTCGAGTTTAGAGGTTATATATATGTAGAAATCAATAGTACAGTGTGGATTATCGATGCGACATGTTTTCTTTTCCAAAGTTAAATAATCATTAATATTGACTTTTGGGAAGATTAAAACTGTAACGAACCGATATTTTTAATGTTTTAAGATACGATGTTAATTAAAACTCTAATGTTAAGTAATGACAAAAGCAATAAACCATTAATTTATGAGTATAGTAGTTACCAGTAAATTAAAATAGTTATAGCAAGTACAGTTAACTAAACATAATAAAGAGATAAAAAATTTACATAAGCTGCTCACGATTTGCTTCAACTTGGTAAAATTTCATTGATAGCCAAGAATTGAACAGTGTCAGAATGTGAGCAAATCTGAATTAAAAATACTAGACTATATTCCAAGTAAGAAAGGTATTTTTCGTTTTGCGTAACTCGAACATTCATATCCTGAATCTTTAATTTTGAGATAAAAACAAACAAACTGTTCAATAATTGTAAGTCTCGTTTGATACCTTATAGGTGATCTAATAAGTATACTTGTACGTGCTGAAGAGGAGAAGTCCATTTCTCACTTTTGAAATGGAAATATCAATATATATATATATATATATATATAAATTAAATTACACTTGTAAATTACCTAAGGAAAAGCGGACACTTGTTTCACCGTTAAGCCTAAGGACGCACCACCTTTCCAAACATACCTGACAAGCTACGTTTTCTCTCCACTTTAATTACTTTCTCTTCCTCTTTTACCTTAGCATTATCTCAGAGAAAAAGGGATTTTCCTTTCCTTTCCTTTACCCATTCCTCTTTCAAATCGAAATGGAAGAAAAAGAAAAATCCCATCTTCGCCCTCCACTGTCCATCGCGCACAAATCCCACCGGCCTTCCTCCGTTTCGAGCATCACTGGTCGGAGCTCCAACCGCTTGGTCAATGTTTGCCTGGACCTGAGCCACCTTCGTCAGCGTTTACTCCTCTACGGGAAAAAATAAATCAAATCCCTAGGAAATTCCAAAGCGCAACAGTATTGATTCTTTACCTCGCCGGGAACCCGTGCGTGCCTAACCTCGAGATCTGAACTCGTCGATCACTAGAACCCGCTACTCCCGGAGTTTCTCGCTCATCCATCAATTGTACCCAAACCAGTAGCGACCGCCGATAAGCCTCATCTAGCTCCACTCGCACGGTGTCGACCTTCCTAATTTGCTAGATCCCGCTTGAGCACCTCCAAGACCTCGGATCCATCATCCTTATTCCACCACCTTGAAGGCCTGCGCCCAAACCTGTGAGCCACCCAGACGAATCAGGTTCTCAAACACAGCACCTGGAAACTATCATCGAAGCGAGCCCGCCTCCTTATCAGATCCTGAGATAGTGCCATACCTTAGGCCTTATTCGTTTCATAACGTGGACATTAATGGAGTGCTGTAACAAATATTGAGGAGGCCGAGTTTATTTTGTTTGCTGAAAGGTTAGGTATAAATTTTTATTTATTATTTAAATATATATATATTTATAAAAATAAATTAGGTAACAAGGGAGAAAAAGAAGTATGTGATAAAATGTGTTTCAGATTGTGTTAATTTAATAGTATCCTTGTTTTTTAGGAATAACAATTGTTGGTTGCCGATTTTCGCGCTTTGGATTGAGGTCATAAGTTGAAGTTATGCCTGGGGCATTCCGGTTATATGTGTTCATATATGCACATATGTGAGTATATTTGTGCACGAACCAGTTGGTTTCATATTCGTCATCGCTAGTTGGAATCATACTTATGTCCATTTCTACTCGCTTCGTGTCGTCTTCTTCTTGCAACGAAAGGTGAGTTTTCTCACTCGCGACTAACTAATTATTAAATGAATTAAACAATTGAGATGTTGAATGGAATGTTAGGATGTTCTAGATTTGTTTGCTTGTGATTGTGCTCGTGCGACACACACTGTTATTTCATATGACACATATGATGTATGCTTGACATGCTACGATTATTTCTCACCATGCAAGTTCCCCCTTTAGATTAGAAACCATTACGGGTTGAAATGATACATACCCGAACCCCTTGTGTATTCGATTCGAGTTGGGATGCGGGTTGAAATGATACATACCCGAGATTCGAATATTTTAAAGAACGGATTGAAATGATAAATATCCGTATCACTTGACCATAGGATAGAAAATTTTATACGGACACGATGATCAATAAAATTATTTTAAATAATTTATCGATTTTGGCAAGTTGAAATTTAAAGGAAATTTTCTATATATTATAAAGAAAAGTTAAAAGAAATTTGTGCAAATTTTTTTTCTTGAATTTTATAAAGGGATCCAATTTATATGAAATAAGTTTTAAAGAGGGTTTCAAGTTAACACTTGAACTTTTATCAATCTATATGAATTTTCATAACTTTATGTTTATGATATGATAAATTTTTAATTGAATAAATTTAATCTAAAGATTTGCAAAGACTTGGGAAATGTTTCAAAGCTTATTTTAATATATGATTTGTCAAATGAATTTTGCCACGTGAATGTAAGACGAATTTTGTCGGAATGAAAGTGTTAAGTTCAAGTATGAAAGAATATGATTATCTAAATCATGGTGAATACGGGTTTAGTTAACAAGTTAGAATTTAATGGATCATATTTTGATTTACAAATAATGTCAAAGTTGTTTGGGGTTTATTATATAAAAAAAATGGATATGTAGTCCAGGGCAAACAATGATTTGAAAATTGCTAATCATGAAGCATTGAATTTGAACTAAACAAAAGGGAATTTGATCTAAAGGTGAAATTTTGATGAGAAAGGAAATTGTGAAACTTGGCTTTTGTTGGATTGGATTAATTTTTTTAATAGTACTATAAATTTTATAAAGGCAATTTTTCTGCATTATTTGATTTTATAAGTATTCTTTTATAAAATAAATTTGATTACTTTAACTATATACACCTTATAATAGTTTTCTACTACATGAATATATATATATATATATATATATATATATGTATGTATACACATTTTTTTTCAAATTTAATATACCTATACTATTTTCTCAAAACTTAATTTTTCTAAAATTATTTTATAATCCGAATAAAAGCTATGTCCAATCCAGTCTAGTAATCCAAAGGGTGAAATAAAGAAATTCGAGCAATAGCGATATTTCGAGGAAGTTGAAACTTTGAAACCAATGGTTGACAAAGGAATTTTAATAGTAGATTTGCAACCTTAATCGAACCAACTATTTAAGGAATTGATTTTTGAGGCAATATTTGAAATAAATTGATTTGCGATACTCGAAATATGATTTCAAAGCTAATGGCCACAGTGTGGAAAATGTAAACATTTGGTTGTTAAAGAGACCGGAGTCGGCAAGTGGCATACTCTCTGTCAGTGCCGATACCACTTTAACAACTGTGTACGTGATGACGTATCCGGAATGAAGTGTGAGGACCTGAAGGTGATTACTGGATTGAAGAAGGCGAACGATAACGAAATGGCCTTGACCTTCGGGTCATAATTGAAATGACTAAAACAGGAGCTATACCGTGACTAATTGAGGTAGCACCTTAGATCGGACGCACTTCTTCGATACCATTTCTATGACTATGTTGATGATTTGGGCGCCCTTTTGATTTGGGAGTGTGTTCCGAGGTGGGCGGTAGTGGCTGCTATGCGTTACCACCGGTTCGGGAGTGCAATTGGTAGAATCCTACCCTGGTATTGCCTAGAGTGCCTTGTCATTTACCCTAGCGAGCCCCATATGATTTTGAATTGTATCGTACCTATGGAGTGCCCTTTGATGCCATCCGTGTTAGGGTGGGTTTACGGTACTGTATAGACTACGGTATTATAAACGGTGTAAGGGTAAAAATGTAATCCCGCTTACGCTATTTTCATTATGTTTACTTTACTGAATAGACATTACAATAATAGCGTATTATTATATAGATATTAGTTCCACAGATCCTTAGAGGATGGGAATCCCAAACATCCTTTAAGTTACTATACATTTCAGTGAATGCTTCATTTGAGTTAATTCACTTATATGAGACTGTTAGTCCTGACTTGTGTATTTTGTTTGTTTTATTTCTTGTAAAATGCCCGAGTCAGACCGAGTATTTCATCTTAGGGAAATATCTGTTAGAGCATGAGATTCGTTGAAGATCCGGTCATCCACTTGTTATCACCCATGCAGTTATTCCCACTTCATTCAGTTATTCATGTTTAGTAAGGTTCTTAGTCTTCCGCTATATCTGTATTCATTTTTGTACTCTGATATCGTGTAAAATATTTTAAAAGATTTTGTATTATTGCATACATTTTTTCTTCCGCTGTGAGATACTCTGTGTTATGCATCTGTGATTCTGTGATGATTTATATTTCAAGTTCATAAGTAATAACAATATGTCGTTTTGAACGGTTCAAGTTGGTTTAATTACCGACTTGGAGCGGTGGAAAATGTCAGGTCGTTAGAAAAACCAAGTGTAATTTTAATGAATCTTTAATTGGATTGGAAAGGGAATGTGATAATTTAAATTATCTAATTTGGGAAATGATCAAAAGTGGAGTATCGCCAGTTTTGCTCCAAGCGATAGTTAAATCTTTAATTAGATTGAACGTGAAATGGTAGTTAAATTTACCGATAACACTGTGGTCTTAGATATGGAGTATTACCAGTTTTGCTCCATGGGACGAATAGGTTGGGATTGGGAAATTAAACAAAGGATTACTTCGATAAGGTGCGCTAATCCCGACTAGTTTGAATAAATCTTAATTTGGTTTGAAATGTTATCCAAAGGAAGATTAAAGAATAAATTTAAAGAATTTATCTTTGATAAAATTAATGGGAACCTTTCCCAAAAGAAAGAATATTTGAATAAAAGAATATTATGGATTGGAATGAGGTGTATGTTGTGTTTTTATAGCACTTGTTTATAGAATAAGCGAGTTATTCGGAAAGACCGGGTTTATACCCATTCTGAATAACTGATTCCATGATAAGTCGACGATGAAGACAGTGGTTGAAGACCGGAGGTCTTCACATCGTTTTGATGATTACTGATGTCTTGGTTGGGCTGTACACCCAAGACAAGTTAATAAGTGGTGATCGTCTAGGCATACTTAGAGACCGACCGGATATGCGAGGGCCTCTCTCCTGTATTGGACATACGAGAGGAGAAATAAGGTGCCTCTGGTTTCGCTCAGACCCAGAACCGACTTGCTAAATGGATGTGTGTCCGACATTAGATTTTATTCTGTGTTGATTGATTTCAATTAAATATATATCTGTTTGGTGATGGAGAAGTTATTCTCTTGCTTAACACCCTTCTCTAAGACATACGAAATTAGAGGTTATATATCGATAGATTTAGTCGCATGGCGTGAATTGTCAGTATGGCATGCCGAGATGCAAAGGATCAAGGCGTTTGTTGAAAAGCAGAGCCTTGTGGTTGATGATAAAAGCACGACTTTAAATAGCATAGCTTTGTGTAGCATTAATTCGCGAGCCTCGCACCTGGATGTGAACCAAAAACGGGATAGTGACTGCATGGAAATAGACATATGTTAGTTCTAGCTAAGTGTAACGTCATGGTATGGAGCCCAGACTGTTTACTCATGTGGATGTTGCACACTATTATTACTTGATGGGAGACGAGGTACCTCAGATATATCGGAACGATATAATAATGGTCACTACGGGGCTGATGGATGTAGTCGACATACCAATCATTTCAGAGGTTTGACAGAACCGGCTAACATATAGTTTATGGTATAACCAATCATCGACGGATGACCGGCCATGAAGATCCAAGGGGTTCACTACGGGGGATCCTGAGGCACTTGCTAGTGTATCTCGAATTCAGTGAGGATAATCCCTTGCCTCGGTTCATAGATGGAAGCCCAATTTCCAATATGTGATATTCGTTTTAGTTGTAAATATATGTATATATGGCGACGTAATATAATGGTACCTATGTCGCCTATGATTGATACATTTATATTTGAAGTTGATTTCTTCACTTATAGTAATAATAAAAGAAGAAATTTCGTGTATCAAGCATATTTGGTTGTTATAAGGGAAAATTTTCTCCTCGACTGCGTTCATTGTGTGATGGGACCTGATTCTTATAATAGCTTCATTTTTCTCTTTAGCATTGCGCCGTTATTTTTATGCATTGGTATTCATGGGGGTTAAACCCGTTCTGTGTTATACGGCATGGTCCTATTATCTACCAGACTTTGAAATCAACCTAATTACTGTTTTAGTTCTCACACAAGTCACATGATTGACCTGGAGTTTGTTGTTTTAACCTAAACTCTGGGTGCCCCTATTTTCCACATGGACCGCTAGTAGTTTTGGTTTTGTAGATTTCTAGTTCACATGATCCTGGTTTACAGCTGGAGCTATATTCGAAATGTTCTATATCCGTGTATTTCTTAGAGTTGTGTTATGTATTATTTTTCCACTGCTATATAATGTATTTTAATCTCTGATATTTTCCAATGTGTAATATTTATTCATACTCTATTATATTCTTGTACTCTGATGTAAATTGTTGTAATAAGCAACGAAATGTTCTTCTATTTGTGTTCTGAGTTGTTATGTTCTCAACTCAATCCGGGCTTTCCTTTACGGGGAAGTTTGGGTCGTCTGAGTTGGTATCAGAGCTTTGGTTTACAGAGCTCGAGAACAAGACACATTAGAACCATACGAAAGAATTCATCAGAGATTGGATTAGTAATATCCAATAAGGATGACTCGTTAGAGATGAGATCAGTAGTATCCTAGAATGAGTTCTACGAGTGTTATTTTTAAAATAAAAATGAAAACAAATTTTGTTTTGAAAATTTAAACCTTATTATACATATTTGAATATATTATTTTAAATTGATTTGGACATTCGAGCATATGAAGATTTTGAATATATGCCAAGCTAGTGTGTATTCGAAGAATCAAATATACTGGGTAGATATAGAATCACACTCTAGTCGCTCGGAAATGATTCTGATGATAGCGATTGCATCATCATATTCTATATTCAAGTTTCCAATTGAATGGTGTGAGAACCAAAACTAGATAGGGTTATTGTTGTGAATTTGCGTCAGAAACATGATTTTGTGTGTATATATATATGTATATATCAAAGTTATGAATTTGAAAATCTAATTAACCAATTGATTGCTGGTGTTGTTGTTTGATTATTAGTTTAACTAATAAAAATATTGGAATGGTAATTAATTAAAACCAATATAAGAATGTATTGTAAATTTAGCCAAATTGTATCAAATATAGAACTAAGTTGAAAATGGATTGAAATTGCATGCATATACATGTTCATACATTGAACAGGTCATAGCAAGGAGGCTAAAGAAGTGGAATAAAATTGTATGCCCGATAAATAGGTACATGTTTACCATATTTCTTAGGTTTGGATGATATTATGAGCCGATTGGCTTTTTCTTTTTGAGAGATGAGGGCCCTACGTGGCTAGTTGCGGTTTTAAACATCTCCCCGTAAAAAGGAGGTTATGGCGAAATTTTTCGAAAATTTAGGGTGTTAGCCAAATTTTTGAAAAATTAGAAAATTCATAGAAACTGAAAAGTTGAAGAATGAAAGCCAGAAAGAAAGTTGAGTTAGTTAACTAAACAACTTTCAGCTCTATGCCATTTTGAGGACGAAAAGATTTTAAGTGGTGGAGATTGTAACAACCCGTAAAATCAAAACCAATTTAAAATTTTTATTTTAGCAATTTTCATGGATTTTGAATATTTAAAATGATTTATTTTAAATAATAATGACTAAAAATTTATTTAAATCAAAGTTAGAAGGAATAAATTTATTTTAATTATATAATGAGCCTAAAATGGCGCGGTAGTTTGAAAATTCGATTTCAAAATTTAAATGAACGTACAGGATTCAAAATAAATTGGATTTCAGTAAAACTAGAAACATTAGAATTTTTTAATTATATCTTTCTAATGAATGTGAAAAATCCAGATTTCGTAATGGGAATTGAAAGTAATGTCCAGTTTAAAATTTGAAATAGTCGCTATGGAATTTTTATATATATTTTAATATAATATATTGCCATTTTGCAAACGACCTGCGTTTTTGATGAGACCACTTTTGTTGGATCCGGAATGTCAAATTATTACTAGGTTACAATTTTCATAATTTTTGGAATTAATATGTGAGCGCAGTAAATTCAAATGTGTTCGTGATTTGAATTTGAACTGGATCAACCAGAAAATGGCCATTTTTCAAACGGTCTCCAAATTTGGCGAAATTAGTTTTGTTAGGACCATATCCCCAGCTAAATTTATTTTTCTGGAATTTTTGGAATCAGTCTGGTAAATTAAAATATATGGTTAAATTAAACATATATGGATGTATATTTTAATTTTAACGAAAACTGACCGAAACAGTCGAAATGGCTTACTAAACATTATCCATTAAGTTCGGAATAGGGGTATTTAGCTGTAGGCGACAATCGTTGGGTTCGATTTGGAGTTCGTATCAATTAACAAGTATTTTTGAAATTAAAATAGTAAAATAAATCTATATATTCTACTTTCATTGGTCAAACCCTAGGCCTCTCTCTTTCCAATAGAAATAGCCGCCACCAATTAAAAACAAAAACCGACATTGTCCTGATTTCATCCCTAAATTGCACCGAATCCAGGCCTCAATTTCAGTTTGTTTCAAAGCAAGAATCAAAGCATTTTTCGTGCTCATCTATCCCGTATAAGTAAGATCGATTTTAGCTGAAGGATTCATGAGATTTTAAGCCCTAAAGGCGCCGCGTTCGCATTCGATTTCTGGACGATGATGGCCACCGAACAGGCAGCGCTTGTGGGAGGTGGTAGAGGACGAGGTGGTACACGTCGGGGTGCATTTGGATGGGCTTCCGATCATCAGAGGGGGGCGACACGTTGAGGGTTTCAAAGGAGCACGGGTTCGAGTTATAGCAGAAGGAATCGGGAAGAAAGGGGATTATGGTGGGTTTAATTAATTTAATTATTAATTAATTATATCGAATTGTAATAAATGTTTAAAATTACATAATTTTGGCATACGAGGTCAAAATTGCGCGAAACTGGATCCATTGTGATCGTGGGGACGAGAGCTTCACAACAAGACTAACCGAACCCAATTTGGAGCTAGTTGAAATTTCGGGCAATTTCAAATCCAAACTGTTCAGGAATTCAAAAATAAAACTAGCAGAGTGGAAACCGACTGTGAGAACTCCTTCTCACTCTAATTATTTTACAATCAAATATATACTAGGATGCAGAAGGTGCTTAGTAGCACCCGACACCTCTGATTGAAACCATGATTGTTGTTTGGATTGAATGGACTGTATTGTGTTGTGTTTATTGATTGAATGAACTGAATAAAATATTCATGTATGGAATAAAACATTTGAACAATAAAAATATCATTTTTATTGAATGAATTAAATATATAAAATATTCATGTATGGAATAAAATATTTGAACAATTAAAATATAAATTTTATTGAATATATAAACCATATAAAATGGCCATTTGTTGAAAATAAATATTCATTTACAAATCGGACAATTTGTTTATGTACACCTATTTAACCGATATTGATTGGGACGATAAATTTTACACATCGCCCAACTGCACAAATAATAATCCGTATTTGTTGTTTGAAAACCCCACATGAGTATTGGGATGATATTAGACATACGCTAATCTCAATATTTAGTTGTATGTCAATCGATTGGTTGACAGACTGTTGTAAGTGTTAATTATTTATATTTAATGCTTATGCAGTTGTGTGATGCACTCTTGATGATGATTGACTGTGTATAATTATTGTTATGTACATGTACGTAAGAAATCCATATAAATAACATTACATGGTAATTGACTGTGTCTGATTCCAATTCGAAAATAACGAATATTTTAAAATAATATTCAGTAAAGGAAATAAAATCTGATTTGATGTCTGATTTGGGACGGACACGAAAATATTGAAATATACAAGCCATGTTGATTAGATTTGCACCATTTTAACGTGAACGATATTTATATCGATTTTATTCATTTTTATAATGAATATCGAAAAGGAAATGATTTCAAAACTTGATATTTTGAAAATATTATCATTTATATATTATAATGATATAGAATATTCAATTTTGATTTAAAATTGAAAATGAAGTTAGAATCGTTTTAAAACGAATTTATAAACGATCTATAAAATACGTTTTAAATGGAAATCGATGAAATATATATTATATATTATATATAATATAATGGCCTGAATAGAACGCGCCACGCCGCGGCCGTTCGCGAATTTCAATCATTGACTTCGAACTGATATTACGGGAGATTGGACCATCGGATTCTCCTAAAACTTGAACCGTTGGGTTCGTATCAAAAAGAGCTTTCTAAAGAATATAAGACATTTGAAATCTAATGGATGGATTTGGAATTATGTCCAAATCAAATTTGAAAAAGGTCGATGTAAGTGCAGTTCGATGACCGTTTATGGAAATCGGTTGTACAGGGCCTTGATAAAATTATTAAAAATAGTAATAATTTGTGTAAAATCATAATAAATGATTTGGAAAGAATTAGGATGAATAATTCCATGTTTTTAAAGATAAAAATATATTTTATCAAAATGAACTAATTATGAACTAGAATTATAATCCAATATTTTTAAATAAATAAATTGGATTTGAAATGTTTTTAAAAATAACCAGAATTTTGAATATATGAATTGCAAATCAAAATTATCTTCGAAATATTTCGACATTGGATTCCATGATTATATGGATATTGTGGAGGAATTCGGAAGATATGTATATCGTTATTCCCAATACGATATTTGTTGATTTCAGAATTTGATATTGAACATAAGGCGATATAATTTCTATTCAAAGCCTTGTATTTAATATTGAATTGGATTTTAGGGTTGTCATGAATGGTGTCTTTATTAACACTGTTCTTAAACCCTGTTGAGGAAAGAATAAATCTTTTAATTAAGACTTAGTGAAGTTTTCCAATGAATTAAGATTTAACTGGAATTGAATAAAAGAATTGGATTTTGGGTTTGTCGTAAATGGTGTCTTAAATAACACTGTTCTTAAACCCCGTGTGAAAAGAATAAGTCTTATAATTAAGATTATTAGTGTTTTAAGTTAATTAACATTTAATTGGAATAAAATGGAATGTGAATGGGTTTATTGTGAACTGTGTTTTAACGACATTCGTTCTTTAATCCGAATTTGCAGTGAAATGTGATTTGGAATATATAAATCTTTTATTAAGATTTAATGGGATTTTCCAAAAGGAATGTTTCAATTTTAATATATTAAATTGAAATTGAATGGAATTCGATTGGTAATAATTGAAGTGAGCTTCTGTGGAGGAAGACTGTTAGTATACATGGAATTTATAAGGCTTTTCGTTATTCCTTTTATATTATTGGTCGGATACAGAAATTGATATTGATTTGTTTTTCCATGAAGATTCCATTTTTATGGAAGAGGATTTGGGTTTATTCTGAACTATGTTTTAAATGGCATTAGTTCTTTAACCCAGTTAAAGATAGGATTACATGTCTAACATTGTAATTGAACTGTATGGTTGATCTCTGTTAAATATATATTTGTTTGATGGTGGAGAATTTATTCTCTTGCTTAACACACTTCTCTAAGACGTATGAGCTTAGAGGTTACAGATAGGCAGAAATCAATAGTACGGTGTAGATTGTCAATGCAGCATTTTTGCTTTTCCAAAGTTAAATAATCATTAATATTGATTTTTTGAGAAGATTAAAACCGAGTGGAGTTCTAATGAATCTTTAATTATATTAGAAAGGGAATGTGATAATTTAAATTATCAAATTTGGGAAATGATCGAAGTGGAGTATCATCAGCTTTGCTCCAAGCGATAGTTAAATCTTTAATTAGATTTGAACGTGAAATGGCAATTAAATTTACTGATAACACCGTGGTGTTAGATATGGAGTATTACCAGTTTTGCTCCATGGGATGAATAGTTTAGGATTGGGAAATTAAACAAAGGATTACTTCGGTAAGGTGTGCTTATCCCAACTAATTTGGATAAATCTTAATTTGGTTATCCAAATGAAGATTAAAGAATAAATTTAAAGAATTTATCTTTGATAAAATTAATGGGAATCTTTCCAAAAAGTTAGAATATTTGAATAACAGAATATTCTAGATTGGAATGAGGCATATGTTGTGTTTTTATAGCACTTGTTTATAAAATGCGCGAGTTATTCGGAAAGACCGGGTTTATACCCATTCTGAATAACTGATTCGACGATAAGTCGACGATGAAGATGGTGGTTAAAGACTGGAGGTCTTCACATCATTTGGATGATTACTGATGTCATGATTGGGCTGTACACCCAAGATAAGGTAGTAAGTGGTGACCGTCCAGGCGTACTTGGAGATCGACCGGATATGCGAGGGCCTCTCCCCTATATTGGACATACGGGATGAGGAATAAGGTGCCTCTAGTTTCGTTCAGACCCAGAACGGATTTGTAAATAAATGCGTGTTTGACATTGGATTTTATTCTATGTTAATTGATTTCTATTAAATATATATTTTTTTGGTGAAGGAGAATTTATTTTCTTGCTTAACACCCTTCTCTAAGACGTACGAGCTTAGAGGTTATATATCGATAGATATTAGTCGCATGGCGTGAATTGTCAATGTGGCATGCTGAGATGCAAAGGATCAAGGCGTTTGTTGAAAAGCAGAGCCTTGTGGTTGATGATCAAACCACGGCTTTAAATAGCATAGCTTTGTGTAGCGTTAATTCGGGAGCCTCGCACCCAGGTGTTAACCAAAAACAGGATAGTTACTGCATGGAAATGGACATATGTTAGTTCTAGCTACGAGTAACGTCATAATATGGAGCCCAGACTGTTTACTCATGTGGATGTTGCACACTATTAATACTTGTTGGGAGACGAGGTACCACGAGTATATCGGCACTACGGGCTGATGGATATTATATCGGTCACTACGGGACTGATGGATATGGTCGACATACTGACCATTTTAGAGGTTCGATAGAACCGACTAACATGTAGTTTATGGTATAACCAATCATCAATGGATGACTGGCCATAAAGATCCAAGGGGTTCACTGCGGGGGATCCTGAGGCATATGCTAGTTTGTCTCAAAATCGATGAGGATAATCCTTTGCCTCGGTTCATAGATGGAAACCAAATTTCCGATACGTGATATTCAGTTTTAGTTGTAAATATATATATGGCGACGTAATGTAATGGTACCCATGCCGCCTATGATTGATACAATTATATTTGAAGTTGATTTCTTCACTTATAGTAATAAAAAAGATGAAATTTCGTGTAGCAAGCATATTTGGCTATTATAAGGGAAAACCCTATCTTCGAATGCGTTCATTGTGTGATGAGACCAGAGTCTTATAATAGCTTCATTTTTCTCTTTAGCATTGCGCTATTATTTTTATGCACTGTTATTCATAGGGGATAAGCCCGTTCCGTGTTATACGGCGTCGTCCCATGATTTACCCGACTTTAAAATCAAGATAATAACTATTTTAGTTCTCACACCTGTCACATGACTGACCTGGAGTTTATTGTTTTAACCTAAACACTGGGTGCCCCTATTTTCCACATGGGAAGTTAGTAGTTTTGGTTTTGCAGATTTCTAGTTTACAGGAACCTGGTTTACAGTCAGAGCTATATTCGGAACGCTCTATATCCGTGTATTTCTTACAGTTGTGTTATGTATTATTTTTCCACTGCTATGTAATGTATTCTAGTCTTTGATATTTTCCAATGTGTAATATTTATCTATACTCTGTTATATTCTTGTACTCTGATGTAAATTGTTGTAATAAGCAACGTAATGTTCTTCTGTTTGTGTTCTAATTTTTCGTGTTCTCAACTAAATCCGGGACTTCCTTTATGGGGAAGTTTGGGTCGTCTGAGTATATATCTGTGTATGTGTAACTCTGATAATCATTGTATATTATAGTCAAACAAAAATGTCAACTACTTTTGAACCGTTATTTATTTATTATATTTTGTCATTCCACTACGAGATTTTGTATTTGTTTTCTTCTATCTTTTTCTCTTATATAAATCCTAATAATTATCTGTATTTTTTATTTGTTTAAGTAGACATTGAGGATCATTGTCGATTTGAACGATCAAAAATCTTGATATCTCATTTTGGATACGAAATGATTTCAGGACAAACATTTTTTTAAGATCTGTATAGAATAGTGAATTAATATACGATATTAATTCTAATATATTTCCAGTTTTTCGTATTATATTGATAATCTAAACACTGGGAATCTGGTTTAATGTATTAATTTTTGAGTGAATAAATTTAAGTATTCAGATTTAAACAATTAATTCCTAGAAGAAAATGTATCAAAATGTTTGATAGATAAGTATTTATGACTTGATTTTATATTATTTTTTTATGGATCAAAATTGTTTTACTGATTGATAAATCAGTAAGACTGCTCTCATTTATGTGAAAATTATTTAGAAAGCGTTTTCATAAAAACAAAACATTTGATCATATCTTGATCTTCCGATCAAAAATGACTAATAGGATTATACAACATCAATTAGAAATTCATACATAAATTTCCTTTGTTTTGAATTCAACTTGTATTGATAATCAATAGAATTAATTTAAGTCATAGTAAATGTATTGTCATTTGTTGATTCTATGAAATTTATACGTGATATAACTTCATGATCATTTTGCATATATATGCTTGACATATGTGTAAAGATCCATATGGATATTAATCTACTAATCCTTCTTTTTGTAATCTGGGTTTAAAATTACAGAAAATGTGATTTATTCCTTTGATTTCTTTTTATACTATTAGTATAAATACCAGGATCAAAAATTAATAAAGGGATCTTAAGGTTACGTAATATAGATATGTTGCAAAGACACATATACATGTCGTTTAAGTCATAAGTTTAAGTGCACGTTGATGAATGGCATCCGCAGATATGATCTGCAGTATAATATCTTCAAGGTATAGATGATTTATATTTATGCATAATTAATATCTGGGTAAATGGTTCATAAATAAATGTGTTTTATGTATATATTTGAATATGAACATAAGTTTATGCTGATACCGGATCATATATATATATATGTGTGTGTGTGTGTGTGTGTGTATATAACTACATACCAACGATACACTTTATCCCTAAAGTATGCAATGCAGTTCATATACGGTTATACATATACGCTTTCAATAATATGTTGATTTCAGAAGCAATAATTAATGCACTGTTGTTATACATATTGATGTATTTAGGCATTGCGAGTTTAACTTGCAATCACATTGTTTTGATGTTTGCTAATAAACTTGTAAAAGTTGTAGCCATATACATATATATATGTTACACTAGAGACAACCCTTTCTCATATAAGTAGCGCACACACATACACACACACAGATATATATATATATATATATATATATATATATATATATATATGTATGTATGTATGTATGTATGTAATAGTACGTCCTTACAAACTGACTGCTTAATGTACTGTTATATATGTTAAACATCTAGGGAATTAACATAGTTATAACCATGTTAGTAATGAGTCATCCTTAGGAGATCCCATTTTGATTAATTCGTGAAATTATATTGCAAATATGATTTGCAATAACAAGTATACATATGTTGTATAAATCCGGGTATTTAAATATCATTAAAATCTGTTTTGTATGTAAATATGCACGATAAGACTTAAATATAGGTTTGTGAATGTTACACAACATCATATGCATATTTGCCTGCATTGGATGACACCCTAAACTGTCTACATAAATTAGATGCAGACAACATTACGATTTATAATCCACGAAAGGCACATAACAGTTGGATGCTTAATTCATTGCTGATAATACACACCAAAATTTCAAATTGATAATATTTGAAACTGGGTACTATACATTTCTTTTATTATCATCTGTTAAAACTGATAATATATATATGAGTTTTATTATAGACTATAAATGTATAGTTTCTAGAATAAACCTCAAATCCGTGGGTAGATGTCTTGAATATGAAATTGATACTGAAATTGTTTCTAAATCAATTTATATATATCATTGAAGAACATTGACCCATCAATCAATGAACACCTAAAGCATGTACTTATGTACAAACATGCTATATTAGGTTGTATTGTTATATATATATATATAGTTGAATTTAAATAATGTTATATATATGTATATTTGATATATACATACATATATATAGTATGGTGCTAAGGGCACCCCAATATATTCTTCCTAATACCGTAATTTAAAAGATAAAACTCATTAAATTTTGTGTGCTTCCTAATACCACATCAACTCTCCATTCTAATCTCCCACTCAACCATTCCATTTGTCCAAATCAGCAAGTGATTTGAATTTTAAATAAATCCTATGGCAAAAAGTACAGCTTCAAAGAAAACTAATATATGTTTCTGAACATGAAAAATGAATATTATAGGAAGACATTTCATGTATGAAACTACAGGCTACAACAACATAGTAGTTAAATGTGTCAAATGGGTACAAATATAATCATAAAATATATTATAAGCATTATTGCATTTTATGAATAAGAACATATAACCATTTGAAGTAAGTATCACTACTTATACCAGAAAACCTTGCTTTATTCAATTTTCTCAATCCCACATGATGATAAATGGAAGATTAGCTGGTCATTAACAACAGATTATTTCAAAAGTATAGATACAAAGTTAAACTTCATGTTATTTCAAAAATATAGGCCGACGCATCTTGATTGCAGACTATTTAAAAAATATCGGTACAAAGTACTTTTAGAAGAAGATGCGAGCATATGCTAATGAAGAGTTCTGCAAAAAACCCAGTTATCATAATTGACAAAAATAAAACTTAAGAAGCAGATATAGCAGATTACTGAAAAGGTAGTGCTAACAACAAGTTGATCGATTTTTGAAACGAGGATGAACGATAATCAATCGAAACAGAAATAGAGTTAACAACGTGGTAGCCCATATTTTTTATGTTTGTGGTATTAAGAAGAGTGTAATTGTTATTTTTTAGTCATGGTGTTAGGAAGTGAATATTGGGGTGCCCTTAGCACCACACTATATATATACTGCATAAATGATGCTCTGTTTTTTTCAAATGAATATTTCATTTGCACTTATTTATATTGATAAATACTTGTTCGGTTATCCATATGGCATGAATCAGTTTGACTGAGCAAATGTGCGTAAGAGGATGGTCATGTTGTTGAAGAGGGCAAAGGAGTTGTTGAAGCTGGTATAGTTTTAAATTTTATTGACGTATAACCATATGTACAGATAATACAGAGTTTAAACATCGCATAGTGTGACTGTATTGAATTATGACGGACATATAAAAAAAATTTAATCAGTTTGCATATTAAAAGAAATTTGTGTGCAAATTTATATTTTATTGCATATTTACTACATCTATTTTGTATACTGTTATGCTATACAATCTTAACCTGAATTGGATATGCATATATATTTCGCCTGGGATTTATTACTGAACATTATAGTGTGTATTGAACTGTAGAAAAGGGGAATGGATTTGCGAAACTCTAAACTCTTATATAAGCATATGATATGCCTCAGTAGGTCTTGAATTATTATTTTTGTGAAGTGGTAGAATATTATATATATTACCGTTGGGCTATGAGTTTCTTTTAGTCCACAAACACAAACTGACTTATAAAATGTATATATCAGCATGCATGTGTGTAGTGTCCCGAAATTCTGGTACAATTTGAGCTGACCAAATAACACAAGTCCAACCCACATTGCAATGGAAGCCAAACAACTAATAGAAAGAAAACAGAGGGTGAGGATAGATAAGATAGAAACTTAGAATAGAAGAAGAAGAACATACAACATCAGAGTAAACACGACTCTCACAGCAAAACGAACAATATATAATAGATACATAACTTTGAAATAAAATCAGTATATATATACAATAACATTATCAGAGTTTAACACTTACAACAAAGCGGAAATAAAGAATAGCTATATAATCATGAAGCCTCCTACTCCAAGCTCTCGAAGTATATCTGTAAAATCCTGACTACTTGAGTGCTCGTACAAATTTGGGCACCCAAGAGTTTAGGGGAAACAAAACAAAACAAACTCCAGGTCAGTCATGAGACCGGTGTGAGTAAAACAATTTAAAATAGTTTGAGCAATTAAACGATATCTCATAGGACCACGCCGTATAACGGAACGGGTTTTTCCTTATGAGAATCCGAAATAGTTTTTATATCAAAATTCTTTAGATATTATAATAGTGTCTATCAACCATAATATAATAATGAACTAGCAGAAACGCTTTCATCTCACGTTCTACATACATAATATACAATCAAAATCGTGAACACTTATTGGATAATGGATTTCCAACTATGACAAGGTATGGAACCACCTTCCAATAGTGTACCTCTAGAGAGGAATACACTGGGTTCAACAAGAACATCTTGCAACCCGGCCACACATGACTAACCACTCATTTCGCTTGAGTGTATCGAATGTATATCACCAACGGTTGGGATGAGAAACCGTTTCCCGAATGGGACAACATCGAATAGATTAAAGAATGAAATGAATATCTCTAGATAGGTGATAATACACCCTAATTGGCAGCCAACCACTTAGCCATGCTGCCTTCCCGATTTTTGTTGTTTCTCGGTTGTGAGGCTAGAGGCCACGCTTATCTCTGGCAGATCACACAATTATTCACTTTGAATGTCACATCGCCATACCCGCCAAATCACAAATTGTTTTCCTCAAAAATACAACGGGTATACAGATAAGAGAAATGAATTCCTCCGGCACCAAACGTACATATGTTTGAAGAGATCAACTTACGCGATCTATTAAATATACTCCGTCAGACATTCTTCCATACAGGTCGCCCTGGGACTGGACAGACCGAAGGCACTATTCTGTAAACAGGACATCCTTTGCAAAAATCCATCTTCAATTATCTTCATTATATTTAATTGCAATGCTAACGCCCATACAGAGTGGTTTTCAGATAATGAATCTGATCCCCGTCTCTCCGTATTGACGATGGAAAATTGGTTAAGAACTTTGATAGTCGGTGATTTAACTATCAAAGAAAAACATGTGTGCAAGCAACGATATTATTTCCAGATGGAAATTCTATCGATCAATCATCATTTAACTTTTATCTCTTTAGTTCATTAATTTATTTATTTCCTGTTTCCGTATATTCAACATTCCTTATTTTCTAAATTTAGAAAATATATGTTATTATTCATTGGAAAACATTTCCATCGCTTTTTCAGGTATCACTGTCATTCCAGTGTTCTTTATCATCAAACATTTCTTCTTCTATGATTAGAAAATATCTCTGGTTATATTTGGAAAATGTTTCCAAAACCCATTCATTGGATTTAACAGATGTTTAAATATATCATTGCTATGCCAACTCGAACCATTACCTTCATCAACTAAATTTACTTAACCAACCTTTACAATCGAAACTTAACCATTCCTTAGTTAAAAATGGAGTCAATCAAGTTGGGGTATAACTACCTCTCAAACCTTAACTGAACAACATTATTAACCTCGGAATAGACAAAGTCCCCTTTTAAATCTTATACAAACATCCTTACATAACTCTCGGATTCTATTTATGAATCCACTTCTTTTACAGAAATCATTCGATTATAACAATAGTTTATAATCCCATGCTTCCGAAATATAATAACTTAAATATAACTTTTACTTATTAATTTGGATAAATAAACAAAGAACTAATTTATTAATAAATAAATCTTGATTTAAAAATGGAAAGTGAATAGTACTTTCCCGAATTCAATATAATCGAATTCAACGTAATTCTCTTTCACAAAATCTCTATTCGATAACTTTTTTCGAATAAACTATATTCAATTAACTGTCTTCGAATAACTAATATTCGATAATATCTCTTTCGAATAAAGTATATTCGATAATCTTCTTTCGAATAAACTATATTCTATAATCTTCTTTCGAATAAACTATATTCGATAACCACTTTCGATTAACTCTAATTGTTTAACTCCTATTCGATTAACTCCTTTTTAGTTAACTCCCATTAGATTAAGTCTAATTATTTAACTCATATTCGATTAACTCCTTTCAACTAACTCTATTCGATTAACTCTAATCAATTAACTCTATTTAATTAAGTCTAATCGATTAACTCTATTCGATTAACTCTAATTGATTAACTCTATTCGATCAACTCTAATCGATAACTCTAATTGATTAACTCTATTCGATTAACTCTAATCGATTAACTCAATTCGATTAATTCTATTCGATTAACTCTAATCGATGGCTCTAATTGATTAATTCTATTCGATTAACTCTAATCGACAAATCTAATTGATTAACTCTATTTGATTAAATCTAATCGATAACTCTATTCAATTAACCCTAATTGATTAACTCTAATCAATTAACTCTATTCAATTAACTCTAATCGAATAGAGATTAACTCTATTCGATTAACTCAAATCGATTAGCTCTATTCGATCAATTCTAATCGATAACTCTATTCAATTAACTCTAATCGATTAACTCTAATCAATTAACTCTATTCAATTAACTCTAATCGGTTAACTCTGTTCGATTAACTCTAATCGATTAACTCTATTCGATTAACTCTAATTGATAACTCTAATTGATTAACTCTATTTGATTAATACTAATTGATTAACTCTATTCGATTAACTCTAATCGATTAACTCTATTCGATTAACTCTATTCGATAACGCTAATTGATTAAACTCTATTCGATTAAATCTAATCGATAACTCTAATTGATTAACTCTGTTTGATTAACTCTAATCGATAACTCTAATTGATTAACTCTATTCGATTAACTCTAATCGATTAACTCTATTCGATTAACTCTAATCGATTAACTCTATTCGATTAACTCTAATTGATAACTCTAATTGATTAACTCTATTCGATTAACTCTGATCGATAAACCTAATTGATTAATTCTATTTAATATTCACTTTAAATAGCGTTCTCATAACTCTTTTCTATCTTGTTAATTCCCTTTTATAATTCTATTTATTTCCTAAACAAATATTCCTTTTATAATTTTATTTATTTAACAAATAAATATTTCCTTTTCAATTCTATTTATTTAACAAATAAATATCCATTTTCAATTCTATTTGTAAATGTTTTACAAATATTCCCTTTTCGATTCTATATTGATTTTCCAAATAATTATTTCTTTTAAAATCTATTTATTTTAAAAAATGTTTCTTTTTATAAAATCTTTTGATTTTAAAAATATTTCTTTTTTAATATAACATTGAAAATATCCTTTTTAGCATTCCAATATTCCTTATGGTATTTAACGTACCATATAACAATGATTGGGATCATTCAAACATATATAATCAACAACAGACTATATATCACATCATACATAACAATATATGAAAAACAATAAAATAAATGTTGAGGAATCCAGTTGGATTCCTCCGACCTGTTTCCCTGCATCCACAGATGTTACACAATATAATTCACATTAGTTCCATTTCAATATGAAATATTTTGATAAACAAAATCAACGTTTGATTAACGATATATATATATAACTATATCGATATTTTCAACCAATCAATTAGCAGTTCAACCAAACAGTCAACACACAACAATCAATCATCATTTATCAGCTCTACAAATACGTTATAAAAATATGAATGGGTAGAGTTGGTGAGTTTTACTCACATTGGATGATTATCGTTAAATAACGACAACTGTCGCTTGATTTAGATAGACAATTTATTTTGCTACAAATTGTAACGAGCTCCAATTCACTCCCAGTCAGTTCGATGGTGTTGCTCTCGTCCGTACGATCCCAAGGATCATGTTTCGTCCAATTCTGATATCGTATGGCGAAGATATGATATTTATAAGTTAAATACACATTTAAATTAAATAAAACTTGATTTTTTTTTTCAGTGGGCCTTACCTACTTCCCATTAAGCCCACCAAACCCAAAAGCGCTTTACCTAATTCCCTTTCTTCCTGAACAAAACCTGGAACCGACGACTACTTCAATGGCCATTGCGGCATTTTCTAGCGCCTCCCACTCCTCTACCTCACTATTTAAAATCACACAAAATTCACGAAAAATCATCTCAGTCCATCCTCTTCTCGACCATGACCTTCATGATCCACTCGACATCCCCAAGAGAAAACCGATGTCACTCCCTGTCGTTCAATCCTAGAATGTCGCACCACCCTAGTGAGCCTCGAGCTCCGCGAAAACCACCTGGTCTGGTGCGCCTTTCCACCCTGATTGCAACTGCGCTCTCGATCCCCCGTCCGGCCTTCACCATTGATGGTGCGACTCAGCTGTAGGTTTGCTGTGGAGATTTCGAGCTGTAAGAACCATCGTTGAGTCCAACAAAACTATCATGGAAATGAAGCCCTCCTCTTCGCGAATCCAGATATATATCTTTTGGGATTTACAGGATTTCATTTTGAGTGTTTGGATTTTCTAAAGAAAATGTTTCTCATGTTTTCCTGAAGAATAACAGCGGTGACAAAACGTTGACTACTGAATGAAGAAATTTTAGGTTTAGGAATAGTTAAGGGTTATTTATAGGATTTTTATAATATTTTTTTATTGATTAGTTTATTCAATTTTAATCAACTATTACTTGTGTTTGGCTATAAAAATCCTCATGATTACATATGACACCCAAAAATCATGAAAATGGACATACAACTAGAGTTTTACATTACAGACCCAACGAAACTGGTTTCGTCGAATTCCGACTCCGTTTGCTCACACATCGTATTTTTAACCATCAAAATACTGATTGTTTTTCGCTTTAAAAATTTTTACAGCCACACATTGACTCCAAAAATCATGAAAATTGAAATATAACAAAAATTTAATGTTATAGATCCAACAAAATTAGTTTCGTCGAAAACGGAGGTCGTTTGTAAAACTGGCTATTTTTAAAGCTCTAAATAACCCATTTATATATAAATATATTTAAAAGCAATTAAATTAATTAAAAATAATTTAATATCATCGAATACATTCACATAGAATATTATACAGCTCCAATTAGATTTATAACTCGATATTCAAATTCCGGTTGAATCGATATTCAATTTATATTAAAAATCCTTTTTATAATATAAATAAATCGTTATAATTTATAAAGGAATTCCATAACGACTTTTCGAAATTTTGATTTGGACATAACTCAAAATCTATACAATGAAATCTCAATTTTTCTCTTCCACCAGAAAGATATACTTCACCAGCTCTGAACATTTCTTATTTCACAGAAATCCGATTTAAAACGGATTCTATATATTCAATTGAAGTTCGAATCGCCAAATAACGAACTACCGTGCCATTTCGAGCTCGATTAAAATTATAATATAAATTATATGTTCAACTATTGTTCAAATAATATATTCGTTATTCTAATTCAAATTCTAAGCTGAACTAAATATTTTAAATTGTCCAGTTCACATTATATTGTCAATTCGCTATTTCTGACTATTTAACAAATTAAATATATTATTTAATTTAATTTAATTTAATATTCAATATTATTTAATTAAATGATCATATAAATCTCTAAACCATTATTTAAATAATTAAATAAATTTATTATTACACCGTAAGAATACGGGACATTACAATGTGACACGTGTAATACTATACATGTGTGACGGGAAGATTCAATAATGAATAACCACATAATACTTGAAAAACTATATAGTATTTTAAGGTAACACGTGAATTCATATGTTGAATTGTAAATATAAAATATGTGTATTTTAAAACGTGTAAATAAATGTGTCAATAAGACGAATATGACTTGCCTTCTCAAGTTTTAAAATTCCCTTTAAAGAAAATTTTGTTATATTAAGTCATGGTGAAGTCTTCCAATATGTACAACCATCAATGCCAATCTCATTGGATGTAGATAATTCCAAAGTGTTGTGCATCCTTTTATTTTGGTTATATGTGGTAGGAGTAATTGTGGTACTTCGACTATATTATTGGGTCTGACTTAACTAAGGTTGCATAATAGTATTTATGGCCTTAGAGAGAAAGAGCATGTATTATTCAATATTTGAGCAAATGAATAATTCAATGATCAAAAATTTCATCATGCGATCCAAGAATTACATACGATATAATTGACATAAGATGACTACTTAACATTGAAATTTTGATTGTCAAATTTTTTTATTCATATTAAAAAATTATTAATGAATCAGTTATTATTTATTATCTACTATAAATATTAAATAACTAATAACTCCGATAATTTAAATTAATCCTTAAGAAGGATAAATTGGATCAAATCAAATTTCTTAACTAACATTGAAATTTGAGGATTGTACTCAAACAAATTAAATGTAATTGTTTTACAAATATAGATGATCTAAAATGGAAGTTGAAGTATGACTTCAACCGAATAAGATAAAAATGTTATAACAATGTACTTATACATCTCTACTATTAGATACTAGATATGAATCACATAAATGTATGTAAATTTACACAAATTGCAAAACATGTAGAAATCTGACAAAAGGACAAGTGGATTTGCAGTAGGAAATGAAGCAAATGTTGTTGGATCATCCATAGGAAGTTGCTTCTTCTTCTATGTACTGGCTTAATTGAATAAATAAAATAATTCTTATTATGAAATTTCCATTTAAAATAAGTGTTATAATAAATCTTGTTTAGACAAGTTTGAATTTCATTTGTAATAAAAGGACAATTGTTGTTCATTTTATTTAAATGAAATATCTTATGGGAATACACAATTATTTAATCCTTAACTTTAGTATGCTTGACAATAACATAAATAGTGGATAAGTTAGATTTAATGACCCAACATATCTTATCATTGTCGATTAGGCCATGTAAAAACTAAAAAACATATTAAAAACTCCATAATGATGGAACTTTGAGATCATTTGATTTCGAATCATATGAAGAATGCAGATCTTGTTTATTAAGCAAAATAACTGAATCACCTTTCACTTGACATAGTGAATGAGGCTAATAAGTATTGGGTCGCATACATAATAATGTATATGGAGCAATGAATACATAAGTTAGAAGCAAATTTTATTACTTCGTTACATTTACTGATGATATCAGTAGATATAGATATATGTATGTCTTATGAAACACAAATCAGAATCCTTTGAAAAGTTAAAAGAATTCAAAAATGAAGTTTAAAACCAATTTTGATAGAAAATAAATACTCTTCAAATAGATCGTGAGAATATTTAATCCAACAATCTAATGACTATCCAAATGAGTATGAAATTGTTTCACTACTCACTCCACCTAGAACACCATATTGAAATGTGCGTCCGAAAGGAGAAGTCACACCTTATAAGATATGGTACAATCAATGATAAGTCATATAGATCTTCCAATAAATTAAATATAGAACAATTGTATTTATTCCTACTGAACTGAAGACGCCATATAAGATATTTGGGATGTAAGGCGTTTGTTAATTGTCTTTCCTCTGATACGATCGAACCCAAACCAGATAATTATTTTGTGGAATGTCCAAAAGAAGAAAAAGGATATTATTTCTATAAATCCTCTGAGAATAAAATGTTTATTGCTCGAGTTGATATCCTTCTAATAGAGAGCCAGTCTCTAAGATACCGATAGGAATGAAATATAGTTCGAAATGTCTCGGCAACGACAAAATACCATTGAATCTTGTATAGACAAGAAATTGAGTTGCAGGTGACACAATAATTCTAATGTTATAGATTGATAACACATTAATTATTGTGAATAATGTTAGTTTTAAAACAAGAAACAAATATTGATTCTAAGAAAATGTTTGGGTTAAGAAGTTCATAATTGAACTTAAATTATTATTAATCCAATGATTTACATTGTGATAACAATTTGGTTGTTTCTTAGGCCTAAAACCTTGAACTCATTATCGGTGCAAACATATATTTAAGAAATATGATTCTTATGTGAAGTTGTTCACAGAGGAAAATAACATATCTGCAAAGTTGCAAAAGTTGTAATGTTGCAGACCTACACAACTAAACTCTATCACAGCAGAAGTTTAATAGTCATACTAGTTTCATGAGTATATGATATATGAATGATTGACTCTTATACAAGTGGGAGATTGTTAGAATCTATTCCCTAGAGTCAATCCATTGATGTGATTAATAATTTTGTTGATCTTATTGTTTTATTTGGAATAAAAAATATACGGTTATGTTATATTTACTGCGCAATATAAATATTAACATAATAGAAGTCCTTAGAATAATAATACGAAATTATATAGTTCGACTAAAACTTGAACTTGTGATTATATAATATATTAAGTATTATTATTCTTATATGTCCCTAATCAAGTTTTGTTGTTTATATAGAACAAAAATAAAACATTGAGACTGGTATGTTGATTGACTGATGATCACGTCTCATTGATCATTAATGTAAGTGATATTAATGTCAAGAAATAAATACGTATTGGAGAATAGCGTGTTGGGCTGACCCAACATGAAAAAACTACACGGAATATAATTAACAGTATCATAAGTTATTCTCATAGTGGTAGTGATGTACTGGTCCTCAAACCTGAAATCATTATAATTTTATTCAAGGATATTTGTGTATTGATAGCATCAGAAGTTACTTTTAACTGAGTAGACGATAAAGTTGATCATTGGATACATCTCGAATCGAATGAAAATTATGAATGATCTAGATGGAATTTATCAATACGATATATTTGTAGTGATATCCGTAGGCCTCTTGATTGAGTGAGACTATAAAATGCATGGTCGTGCTCAAATATTGATTTGTTTTAAATAGTCTACTCATCGATCAAGAAAAAGAAATTAAATTATAAAGAGGATGGTACGTTCCATTCCTCGAGTTTAATCATAGATATATTGGTTAAAAGGATTATATTACATTGATACACTGCTTACGGAACGGTTGTATTGAATCATTGATCTTATTATAACTTGGGTAGAAGCGACGTATTACTAGATGCCAGTCAATATTTATGATTTTAAATAAGATTTAAAATTATTGCCAACGTTATAATAACCTACAGGGTCACACAATAGAAAGTTATAAAGGAGAAACCATTTTTGGGTTAAATAAAATATAAATTTATTGATATTTTATTTAAAGTTGGAATAAGTATTCGGTTATTATTTCATGGTTATGTTTAATTTTAAAAGAAATTTTATTTTCCTCTTTTAAAAAGGAGACGGCTAAGCCTATATAGTTAATTTCGATCAGATCAAATTTAAAATATAACAAAAACCCAAATACCCTTACAAAACCTAGAAAATCATGGCGACTGCTAGTAACACCCTTCCTTTTCTTCTTCAATTTGATTGAGGAAGTTAACGTTCAAGTGGGTACCTGTGCAGGCACGACATATGATGGGCTCTTGATTCGATGCATCAGTCTTCAAACGATTTGAATTTCTTCTGGGTTATTCGTGGATTCAGCACGAAAGGTATAAAACTCAAACCAATAATTTAATTTTGATTTACTATTTTTGCAATAGATCCATGTTTAAATTGTTAAACTACTTTCGATTGGTTATCGATTTTATCGAAAATAACCTACATAGTTCAAAGCGAACTCCTCTTAAGAACAAATGGGGAAATCGTGTAAAGAGTGTGCTAGGTGATAATAGGAGAAAGTAAGGTGGCCATTGGATGATTTGGCGAATTTCAATAGGGGGAAGTGGCAACTGGAGGTGCAGTCGGTCTAAGGCTTGTGGAAGTTTGAATAGCGGAACCAGGATTCTTGTTGGTTTGTTATGTTTATCATATCCACTATGATCCTTACACTTGTCATCCCTTTCCTTCCTCTTCTTCTGGTCATCTTCCTCATGTGTGTCCCTGTCATGATGATCGTCATGGGCTTTCCTACTCCTCTCATGGATTGACATAAAACAAAAAAAAAATTGGTGTTTAGTGTTTAAAGCAGGAAATACTAGGGCAAGACAAAAAGATACGCATGCAAGATATCAAAAGCCCTAAGTTTGTATAGTGTGTAATCTAATGCGCATCGAACATCGAAACGATGGTCTTTTTCTGAGTCAAAGTGGTTGCAATAGCAGAAACAGATTTTCGAGATGGAGAAGTAAGCACCAAGTTGGAAGATGTCTTTGAAACTGATGTAGTAAGTTTAAAAGTGGCAATGTCACCCGTGAAAAGCTTGTTTGAGGTTACAAAAAGGTCACTCCAACCCCCATATATGTTAGGAAATTTATCCTCTGTTACGACTGGAATTATAGGGTTGGCGTAACCTCTTTCGACATTAGAATCGCCTTTACCGCGATCTAACCTTCTTCAAGCTGCTCACCAATCTTTGCAGGAGATTTTCCCATACAATGAGCAACTTCCTCCTCTTCAATGATGGAAGACAATTTAGGCTGGGCAGATGATCCGGCTCCGCCAGAGGCTGGGGCATCCGATGCTTCAGGTTTAAAATGAGAAGCGAAAAAAAATTCTCGAGAAAGAAAAGATTGAGACGGGTTGAGAAACCCAAATTGACGAAGAAATTCTTTCTCAATTAAAAACTTTTTAGTCCTTTCCTTATCGCTAACCAAACCTTCAGATTCTCGAGAGTATATTTACAACTACTGGATTCTTTGACAAGAGATGGCAGTTCTGCAAAGGAAAGGGAAATTAGTACATAATAACCGAGACTTAGAAAAACTAGATGTGAAGCTTTGAACAAGTATGTTCACCTCCTTCTGTCCAAATTCCATAAAAGCTCTCCTGGCATCAAACATAAAAGAATTGGCTTGTGAATCCCGAAGCACTATCTTGTAAGTCGAGGATAAGCCGACGATTTCGAGCACCTTCGGCGAAAACAATGGAAGGGTGTTCTTTTCTCCATTTGAATACACATAAGTAGTAGATGTCCTCAAAAGTAGGCATACGACAAACTGTCCTCATAAAAAGCAAACATAACCCTATTCGGATAGCACAACCATTCGGGTTCAGCTGAAAGGCAGCATTCTTTAAGCGCCGAGGGGCCATCTATAGAAACGGATTAAAAGGAGGAATGACTCCACTCAAGCACATTTGTCTATTAACTGCAATAAATCCAAAGGACGGACGATCGACATACTCTTCTTCCCTCAGTATTCTTGCACCAGTTTCAAGAATGCCAAATTGTGCACATAGTTGCTTAAAAGCACGTTGAGTTATTGTTGAAGTGCATCTCTTCGGTGGATTTTATAGAGGACGAGGAATAGGAAAAGGCTGATGTGCTTTCGACCCTGGAGCTGCAGTCGTTCTAGCTTCATAAACTTGAGTAGAAGCTCTAGTTTGAGTAGTAGTTATCGCTTCAGAATGATGACTAGTCATCCGTCGAACATCCATTCTACAAAGGAATCTCGTTTTTAAATAATTTACAGTTGCACATTTCCTAAAGTGTGAAATGTTGTGCAAGATTATATAAGTTATTAAAAACGAAGCTTAAAATCTACAATCGGCATGTGTCGATTAGTGGATCTCAAGAGTCGTTGTGAATTAAATTTAGAATGTCATATCTATGCAAGTGATGTCCAACAAGTTATAAATGGTTGAACGAAACAATTTTGTATGGACACTTCATTCAGTTTAAGTCAAGGAATTCGTTGTATTTCATTTTTAAATAATTAAACTAATTTGTCGTTGACATGGGAAATCAGCGACAAAATACTAGCCCAAAAACGGTGCAAGTGTTTGTCTTGTTATGGACAATTACCGATGAGAGGCAAGTTCAATTTACAAGTTGCAAGTTTAGATTGATCAATCATTTTTCAAATTCAGGTCAACTTTAATGACTCCAATGGTTAATTTGAATAACAACATTCCATCGGTCATTTGCAAACCAAGAGCCAAGCAACGCACGATGAATCGGGACTAGAGGTCAATAGTCAGAGCAAACTCAATGATCGGAACAACAAGACCCGATCCATCGTGCAACTAAGGCGTGCAACCCATGGAAAGTCACAGTCGACCGATTGCGTATTAAATACAACTCAATATGCAAACTTCAAGGAGTACCGACACCTACATCAATTGTCGGTGGTTAATAACGATCAAACGCCAACGTCAATGGTACACCAGAGCTTGGCAAAGTCATGGCAGCTCAAATATGTGTAAGTTAGTGGCAGACGTGGTCGAATAGCTCAAATAACGATGGTGAGTGGATTCAAATATGGGTTGAGAAGCTCAATGGTCGATGGTGGCAATAAGGCAAGTTGAACAACGACAAGGATGAGGACTCAAGTCGAAGTGATTTTCCAAAAGAACGCCGACCATTAAAATTGCTTTCAGCAAATAGAGTGAAAATAGAAGAAGTAATGGATCTTGAAGGAAATATAAAGCAACTCTAAAAAAGGGCACTTTCTATAGAATCAAGTCGTTCTCGCAATCCATCAAGGCAGCGTACCCATGATACATCAAAAGCTATTAGAACCGTTAATTTCAAAGCCCATGTTTTCTTCAATAGTATGAACTTCGAGGCGCAATTGTTAACCCGATCCATTATTTTCGATTGTATATAAAAGTGCATGTTTCAAATATACCATGAACACACATAATGGATCAGTGATTACCATGGAACGGTGTAAAATAACAGTGGATCAATCGTGTAGCATCATGTGGATCGTTGATGGATTGATCGGATCGAAGTAATCGTGTGGATCATTTGTGTTTTTGATGGAGCACGTGTGGATCATTTGTGATACGATCAAGAAAGCATGAATCAACTAAAAGTTGGATCGGGAAAATGCAGCAAGCATGGATCGTTAGCTTGCACAAGGCATGGATCGTTAGGTTGCACAAGGCATGGATCAGGCAAACGACTGTAATGAGTGGATCGGTGTATAAACACGGATCAGTGGAAATAATTAATCGGGTCGAATGGACACATGGATCAACCAGCATAGAACATGGCAAAATGGTGGATCGGATTGCTTCACATGTATGGATCATTCATTCAAAGTGGAATAAGAGAATTGTTGTAAATCATCGAGAAAAGTTGTAAACTGAGATCAAACTTGTAATTTGTAATAGAGAAATTAATGAAGTGTGCATTCAAAGTTGATGTAGGCCTAAATAGCGGTTGAAGCACTATAAATCCTATGTTCGGCTTTACTTTTATGCTATTTTCTGATTTTAATCTTGTTTTTCAAGTAGTTGCAAGCTGTTTCTACACCTCATTGGGTGTTGACCCGTTTTCGGTGTTATAATATATGTAGATACACACACATATACATATATAGGCAGCGTTCCGCTACACCTCTTATATTACACATGATCTCTCTCCATGAATCTCAGCCTTTCATTCACCTACTCATTCGTGGAAAGAGAGAGAATGATAATACAGTTATGAAGCTCAAAAGCATAAACCCCACACAAGACACGCAGGTGTGAAGTTAAGGCACTCTTTTATTCAATTTCTATGGTTGCTTCGTTTATTGAAGTACAAAATAGATTATTAGATAATAATATATATTTGCAAGACACGATTAATAAAGCAATTAACATAATTTTTTTGATAATATTTGAATTTAGATCCATGTATGATCTATTTGATGTTCATCTCAATGTGCTCGTTGCCCAGTTCTATTTGATTGGTGGTAGATGTAGATGGAATTATGAAAATGAGAGAACTCTTTTATTTATTGATTTGTAAATTAATACAAAATGATATTGTCTTGATAATGTACACGATGAAAATATATATATAGTATCAGCGGAAGAAAAAGGCTTTGGGCTAAGCCTTATATTAAAAAGCCCAATAATGAAAAAAAAGAATATAAAGCTTTTTTTAATGGAGCCGAAATATTCGAATTCCCCCTTCAAACCCTACTAAGGGTTAGGTTTGCTCGCGTGAAATAAGAAAAATGCCGACTCCCTTGGCATGAACACCTCTGATTGATGAAATATCTTCCTTCGCAGGCCTCCACGACAGATAAATCTAGCTAATCTTGAGTCTAGAAGCTTGAGACTACTGGATTTGTTGAGAGAGGTTAAATTGATGAATCAGAACTGATCTAGGTCGGTCTGATGAAGACCTGGCTGGAGGAGATGATCTAACAACAATTAGAGGCCCCATTAACAGAAACTTAAGCTATGTTAGATGTAACACCCCGTATTTCAGTTAATGCTAAAATTCACTAACTGCAGAATAAATAATCTCAAATGTGAGAATTTGGGGAAACGGGCTGCGTCATTGCGTTCGTCTCGGAAAAATACGCGAAATAGAGTCCGAAATTTTGTAAATCGGAGTCCGTATGGCCCAGTTATGACCCAATGAAGTTTACAGAAAATTCAAAGTTAAAAAACAGATTTAAAAATTAAAAGTCAGATTTCGAAATTGGAGCCAGCAGGGGGCCAGGCGGGAAACTTCCCGCCCTACCCATGTCGACAGGGTTGTCGACAGGCCTGTCGACTGGGGAGTCGACTGCCCTGTCGACTTGCCTGTCGACACAGGGTGTCGAGCCAGTTGGCTTGGGTGCACCAGATCTGGTTTTCTGGCTAGGGCTGGGCTGTGTTCTAGAGACTTCCTAAATCTGACGGACCTAATCTAACCTAGGGTTAATCCTATGGTCTAAAACACACCCTAATCCTATAAATACACCCTAATGCAAGCCTAATCCATACTAAAAATAGAAATGATGTCATCATGCCGCCAAAATCAAACCTAAGAGGAGCCTCCACTAGTTTATGAAGGAAGTTGCAAGCTAATCAACCTCTAATCATCATCTTCTTCATATTTAGCAACTAGTTCTACTTCATAAGTTTGCTAATCTTGGTTTTGGTGAGTTCCTATGCCTTTAGCAAGTAATTGCTAAACTAATTAGGATAGGATATTAGGAGGCTATGGATGTAAATGTGGATTATGCAAGTTGTGGTTGTTATATGTTATAAGTTCATATGTAAACTTGCCTCTTTTTATGATATGATGTGTCATGTAAGTTCATATGCAAGTTTTATGCAAGTTTATATGCAAGATCATATGCAAGTTAGTCTCTTTTTATGATATGCATAGCATATGCGAGTTTGCCTTTGTGATATGACATGATATATGCAAGATTCATGTGCAAGATAGTCTCTTTTTATGATATGCATAACATGTGCAAGTTTGCCTTTGTGATATGACATGATATGCAAGTTTATATGCAAGATTCATGCGCTAGTTAGCCTCTTTCTATGATGTGCATAACATATGCAAGTTTGCCTTTGTGATATGACATGGTATGCAAGTTCATATGCAAGTTTTATGCAAGTCATATGCAAGTTCATATGCAAGTTTTATGCAAGTTCATATGCAAGTTTTATGCAAGTTCATATGCAATTTTTATGCAAGTCCATATGCAAGTTCATATGCAAGTTTTATGCAAGTTCATATGCAAGTTTTATGCAAGTTCATATGCAAGTTTTATGCAAGTCCATATGCAAGTTCATATGCAAGTTTTATGCAAGTTTATATGCAAGTTCATATGCAAGTTTGTCTCTTTTTATGATGTGCATAACATATGCAAAGTTGTCCCTATGTATGACGTGTTATGTAAACGAATTACATGGGAAACGAGGGGGTTAATATGCATGATTATAAAAAGGTGTAAAGTTGTTATGATTAAGCATAACATAAAATGAATGGACATAATTGGGAATTTACCTATTAAGTTAGGTCTACCCACATTATGGAGTTGGGAATTTACCTATTAAGTTAGGTCTACCCATACTATGGAATTGGGAATTTACCTATTGAGTTAGGTCTACCCATATTCTTAAAAATGTGTAATTAATTAGGGATAATTAATTATGGGGGTGATTAATTAGGTGTAATTAATCAACTAAGACACGAGGTTGGACCCTTTTGTAGCGGAAGTCTGCCCGGAACCGACCGGCCATCCAGCGGCTACAAATGATTGGCCCAATGTGAGAGGTCTTAGTCATAAAATTAAATACGTGATTAAAGTAAAGACACGAGGTTAGACCCTTTTATGACAGAAGTCTGCCCGGAACCAACCGGCATATCCAGCGGTCATAAAAAGATGGTCTAATGTGAGAGGTCTTTATGAGGTCATGATCTTAATTAATTAATTAAGAAACACTTAACCATATTAGCATGTAGAGGGACATGAGGGTTTAAGTGGGTGCCTTAGGCGGCATATGGAAGTCTAGTGGGTTGCCTTGGGTGGCAATAGAAAATACGATTAGAATACTTAACCAAGTGGAAACATGTAGTTAAACATGATTAAAGGGTTAAGTGGGATGCACTAGAAAAAGGAACAAGCTTAGGTGGGTAGCTTGTGGGGGCCCATTTCAACCAGTAACCCATATGTATCTTATTGGGCTCGACCCATGTCGAGGACGGGACACGCGTACTGGGCTTGACTATAAGAGGCCAAAACGGGTTAGCGGTGGCAACGCAAATCCAACGGGTTTCATATGCATGTGTGGACCCGGGCTGGTAGGTAAGACGTTGTTGCATCGTGTAGGTATAAGCCGTGCACCATTGATTGTATCGGGTTGCCACTTCGGGGAGTGATACACCCCACTGTGGGGCCAGCACGGGTATCTACGGTAGGGAGCCGATCGCTTGGGAGTAGTGGGTACACCTAGTGGAGATAGGGGCAGACGACACCTATGTAGGGAGCCAGGGGTACACGAAAGGACTGGGTAAATTTTCTTAGTCCTTGGGAGGGATCAACCTTTAAGTAGGAATGACTGGTGTGGTGCAGTGTAGTAATTATCCTTGGGTGGGTAAATGCGTCTTTTTCGTTGTCTTAGTTCACTCTAAGTCTGATTGGCTACTGAGTGTAGTCATTTATCCCCAGTCACACTGTACCAAGTTATATCATATCATTATTACTTTAATGATTACATTGTTAAAGTTATAGGACTCGCTCAGACTTATGTCTGGCCCCATTGTTTTTATCTTTTTCCCAACCCTCAGGTTCTCACAGTGGGCCCAGCACGAGTGGGCTTTGATCAGACTGCTTTATTCTCTTTTGGAGCTTGGACCGTAGGAGTAAAGCTCAGCTTATCCTTTTCTTTTATGGCTATCAGTTCATGTATTGGGATTATGTATTTTTATTTATCAGGATGGATATTTTGTACTTGACTCTTATTATGGTTTTGTGATGTAACCAAACATGTTTTGCTTTCTGCTGAAATGAAATGATGTTTTAAATTTTCAAGTATTACTTATATCTGACTTGTTGTAATTTTTCTGTTCTATATTCACTTAAAATACTCCACCAATGTTATGGCATTCCCTTAGTGAGTGACCGTAGCGGGCGTGGGGTGTTACACGTGGTATCAGAGTAAAGGTTACCGGAACAGATAAAATTTTTAGAAAACTATTTTTCTAAAAGCATTTTTGGAAGAGATATCTTCAAAAACATGTCTTTAAAGAGAAAAGTTTTCGAAAGAAAAACATAATCCCCAATAGCCATATCTTTATCCTTTGAATTCTCCGTTTTGAATCTTTCCTTTTTCGTTTCAGCATGGCTGAGGATCTTAACTTTCCGGAGGGTGTGACGATACCAGTATGGTATAGGAAATTGATGGAGGCCAGGGCCACCACTGCGGGTCCAGCAAATGTTCCTCCACCAACCGTAGCACCCGATCTTCCTCCTCCCTCTCCTCCTCGCACAGATACTTTTGCTAAGACTTGTAAGGAATTCAAAGCTATGGGAAGAAAACCTTTTCAAGGATCTGAAACTTTTGTGGAGGCTAGAGATTGGCTTAAGGAGGTGGAAGAGTTGATAGATATCTTTGAGATGGAAGAAGGAAAGAAAGTCAAGTTAGCTGCTTGGTTAATGAAGGGAGAGGCCTCATTCTGGTGGGAGGTCACTAATGGAGAACGCCCCGTTGACTCTTGGGCGGATTTTAGGGAAAGATTTGTGGCAAAGTTTCTCTCAAGGGCGGAGGAAAACTTGTATATGGAAAGATTCTTGACTCTAAAGCAAAGGAAATCTCTCAGTGAAGGAATATGTCAACAAGTTTAATCAATTGGCAAGGTTTGGCCTAGACATGGTGAATACACCGGAGAAGAAGGCTTTGAGGTTCGTGAAAGGCTTGAATGAACCGATGCATGGGTTGGCTATGACTCATATCCCTATGGGGACCACCTTTGAGAATTTAGTCGACATGGCACTCATGCATGAAGAAGAGAAGGGTCCCAATGCTAATAAGGCACCCGAGAAGAAGGGAGATCAAAAGAGACCTCAGCAAGAACAGCAAAACAAAGGGGGGAAAGGCAACGGTGGCAAGGGGAAGAAGAAGTGCTTCAATTGTGGGATACCAGGCCACATAAGCAAAGATTGTAGAAAGAAGAAGAAGACTGGTTGCTTTCACTGTGGCGAAGCAGGGCATCTAGTGAAGGATTGCCCTAAGAAGTGGCAAAGGACGGGATCTACCTCAGGAGGTCAGGTGCAAGCTCTTATGGCACCGGGTCAGGCTAGGGGGCAAGTACAGGCTCTCGCGGTTCCACCGATTCAGGAAATAGGTAGAACTATTTCTGTTGAAAGTCTGGTTTTTCTATTTGATCATCCTGTCCGTACATTGTTTGATTCAGGCGCATCGCATTCGTTTATCTCATCATCATTAGTTGAGTCACTGCACTTAGACACCAGTCTTGTAGATGATCCCTTGGTTGTTTCAAACCCAATTGGGGGCTCCACTTATTTGTCCATGATATGTTTGGGTTTGAAGATTTCTATACTTAGCATTGAGTTTAGATGTGATGCTTTTGTTTTGGGCTTCACGGGCTATGGGTTGATTTTGGGCATGGACTGGTTATCCAGTAATGGTGCTGTTCTTGATTGCGAAAGGAGAGTTGTTAGGCTCATGACCCGCTTGGGTAACACTCTCGAGATCTCTTGTAATCCCATGGATTCTGTTATGCTAAGTTATCTTGAATCGCTTGACGCTTCGGTCGAGAGTTTGCAATCTATTAGAGTGGTCCAGGAATACTCGGATGTGTTTGAGGAGGTGAAGGGCCTACCTCCGAAGCGGGAAATTGACTTCCGAATATATCTGGTGGATAATGCTAAACCTGTATCTTTACCAGTGCGCCACATGGCTCCTCGTGAGAGGAGGGAACTCCATAAGCAAGTAGGGGAGTTGCTTGAGAAGGGGTTCATAATACGAAGTATATCGGAGTGGGGTGCTCCAGTAGTTTTTGCTACGAAGGCGGATGGGTCCCTCAGACTTTGTGTAGACTATAGAGAACTCAACAAGCTCACAAAGAAGAATAGACACCCATTGCCGAGGATTGATGATCTTTTCGATCAGTTGGTTGGCGCTTCAGTATTTTCTCAGTTGGACTTAGCCACGGGGTTTCATCAGTTGAGGGTGGCTGAGGATAGCATAGACAAGACTGCCTTTAGGACTCCGGATGGTTTCTATGAGTGGCTGGTGATGCCATTTGGGTTGACGAACGCCCCTGCATATTTTGTTGATTTGATGAGTAGGGTGTTCAGGGAGTTCCTTAATAAATTCGTGGTGGTCTTTGTGGATGATATCTTAGTATTTTCTAAGAGTGAAGAAGAGCATGCCCTACATCTTGGGGAGGTATTGAAGACTCTTCGAGCACATAGCCTTAAGGCTAAATTCTCTAAATGTCACTTCTGGAGGAAGGAGGTGCGGTTCTTGGGGCACGTGGTCTCCAAAGAAGGGATAGCTGTGGATCCCGCAAAGGTAGTATTAATTCAGGATTGGAAGGTTCCGAAGAATGCTACCGAAGTAAGAAGTTTCTTGGGGTTGGCGGGTTATTATAGGAAGTTTATCAAAGACTTCGCGAAGATATCAGCCCCATTAACCCGCTTAACGAAGAAGAATCTTGTTTTCGCATGGGACGTAGATTGTGATGATGCGTTCCGACGGTTAAAGAGAGCTTTAACCACTGCTCCAGTTTTAGTGTTGCCAGATGGGAGCAAGCCATTTTTTGTCTATACCGATGCTTGTGGGACAGGACTGGGCGCAGTCTTAATGCAAGAGGGAAGGGTAATAGCTTATGGTGGAAGGCAGTTGAGAGTGCATGAGAAAAATTACCCTACCCATGACTTAGAGTTGGCCGCTATTGTTTTCGCGCTTAAGATTTGGCGCCATTATCTTCTTGGTGAGAGATTCGAATTGTTCACTGACCACAAATCATTGAAGTACTTGTTTTCTCAGAAGGATTTGAATTTGAGACATCAAAGGTGGATGGAGTTCTTAGCATCCTATGATTTCGAGATAGCGTATACCCCTGGCAAGGGTAACGTGGTGGCGGACGCCTTGAGCAGAAAGAGGTTGTCCTTGAGTCCATTGTTCGTGGAACAACGAAGCTTGAAATTTATCTCGATGTTTGATTTCAGACCTTCCATTGATTATGTACCGGTTTGCTAGCATCCTTGGAGGTCAGACCTACTCTTTTGGGGCGGATTGGAGAAGCACAGAGGGACGACCCACAGTTGGTTGAGTTGGTGGAGAAGCTCATAAGGGGGGAGTCGTCCAGCCATTTGAGTAGGTACACCCTAGACGATAGGGGGTGCTTGCGCAGAGACGGTAGACTTTGTGTACCGCAAGACGAGGGTTTGAGGAAGGTTATTCTTGATGATGCACACCGTTCTAGGATGACCATTCATCCCGGTGGGGACAAGATGTACCAAGACATGAAGAGGGTTTTCTTCTGGGCCGGTATGAAGAAAGATGTGGCCGAGTATGTCGCTCGATGCTTGGTGTGCCAACAGGTGAAGGCGGAGCAAAAGAAACCTGGTGGGTTGCTTCACCCATTGGAAGTTCCGCAATGGAAGTGGGATAGCGTCTCGATGGATTTTATTGACGGGTTACCCAGATCAAGAACGGGTAATACGGGAATTTGGGTTGTGGTAGACAGGCTTACTAAAAGCGCCCATTTCATACCTGTAAAGAGCAAGAGGACGGCTCCATGGCTAGCTTCAGTATATCTTCGAGAGATAGTTCGATTGCATGGGGTACCCTCTAGCATAGTGAGTGATCGAGACCCTATCTTCACTAGCGAGTTCTGGAAAAGTTTGCAAGAAGCAGTGGGGACTCAATTATGTCTGAGCACCGCATACCACCCTCAGACGGACGGCCAGACTGAGAGGGTGAATCGTGTCCTAGAAGACCTTTTGAGGCTTTGTATCTTAGATTTTCGAGGTACATGGGAAGAGCATCTTCCATTGGTGGAGTTCGCATATAATAATAGCTTTCAGTCCAGTATTGGTATGGCTCCTTTCAAAGCTCTTTATGGAAGGCCTTGTCGATCACCTGCATGTTGGTGGGAATCTACGGATAAGATTTTGCTTGGGCCTGATATGGTTAGAGAGACTTCTGAGAAGATTGACTTGATTCGAAGAAGGATGAAAGCAGCGCAGGATAGGCAAAAATCTTATGCGGACAAGAGAAGGGAGGATCTCGAGTTTGAAGTTGGGGACATGGTCTTTGTCAAAGTGTCTCCGTTACGAAATGTGGTTCGCTTTGGATCTGTTGGGAAGTCAGCACCAAGGTTCGTATGGCCATTTCCCATTAAGGAAAGAATTGGACGGATGGCATATAGAGTGGAGTTGCCCGACAGACTTAGTGGTGTACATGATGTATTCCATGTGTCCCATTTGAGGAAGTGCTTACATGAGACCGCAGAGGTGGTAGAGCCGAGCTTGCTTAAAGAAGTGGAAGTAGAGCGTGATGCGACTATTCGACGAGCTCCTACCCGCATCCTTGGGTCAGAAACTAGGAAATTGAGGAATCGAGAGGTTCAACTAGTCAAAGTACAATGGGGAGAAGACGAGGGCAACACTACTTGGGAGACGGAAGTGAAGATGCGTTCATTGTACCCATTCCTTTTTGAGGGTATGTCTTTTAACTTCTCCTTTATCGTTCGACTAGTACTTATCTTATCTTTAGTATGTCCTCTCATTAAGTACCTTTGACCTTTAGATAGGGTAAACCTATGGTTGAAACATGTGTTTGAGACATGTTATGTTTGATGGATGCATGTGGATGCAAGTGGTTGCTAGTGGTTGCTCGTGGATGCATATATACACACTCTAGGCACTAGATCGGCTCAATCACTTCATATTGCATATTGCATAAAATTGTGTGTAGGAAGCTATATTTATGGATGTGTAATGATTGTGTTATCATATGGATGATGCATTTTAGTGAATGATTGAGCACTCATGTAGATATTGTATGTGTCGATAGGGTTCTCTCGCATACATAATGGATGCATGGCACTATCATGGTTTGCATATGTTCATACATTAGATAGGGAACATATATACACACTCTTTGCATATGCTCATACATCATTAGAAATTGTTTTAAGGACAATGGATGCCCGTGTTTGATGTATTGAGTAGATGGTTGTTTGGATGGTAGGATATGCATTCTCCTTAGCTTAGAGATTTCGGGGACGAAATCCTTTAAGGAGGGGAGAATGTAACACCCCATATTTCAGTTAATGCTAAAATTCACTAATTGCAGAATAAATAATCTCAAATGTGAGAATTGGGGGAAACGGGCTGCGTCATTGCGTTCGTCTCGGAAAAATACGCGAAATAGAGTCCGAAATTTTGTAAATCGGAGTCCGTATGGCCCAGTTATGACCCAATGAAGTTTACAGAAAATCCAAAGTTAAAAAACAGATTTAAAAATTAAAAGTCAGATTTCGAAATTGGAGCCAGCAGGGGGCCAGGCGGGAAACTTCCCGACCTACCCATGTCGACAGGGCTGTCGACAGGCCTGTCGACTGGGGAGTCGACTGCCCTGTCGACTTGCCTGTCGACACAGGGTGTCGAGCCAGTTGGCTTGGGTGCACCAGATCTGGTTTTCTGGCTAGGGCTGGGCTGTGTTCTAGAGACTTCCTAAATCTGACGGACCTAATCTAACCTAGGGTTAATCCTATTTAACACCCCACACCCGCTATAGTCACTCACTAAGGGAATGCCATAGCATCGGTGGAGTATTTTTAGTGAGTATAGAACAGTAAAATTACAACAAGACAGATATAATGTAATACTAGAAAATTCAAAACATCATCTCATAGCAGCGGAAAGTAAAACATGTTTGGTTACATCATAAAACCATAACAAGAGTCAAGTACAAAATATCCATCCTGAATAAAATAAGTACATAATCCCACTACTCATAACAAATAGCCATAACAGAAAAGATAAGGTAAGCTGAGCTCTACATCTACGGTCCAAGCTCCACGAGATAGATAAAGCAAACTGATCAAAGCCCACTAGCACTAGGCCCAACCTGAGGACCTGAAGGAAAAAGATAAAAACAACGGGGGTCAGACATAAGCCTGAGTGAACCCTATCTCCTTAATAATACAATTATTAAAGTAATTAGGGTATGATATGAACTCGGTATGGTATCTTTGGGGATAATGACTACACTAAGTTGCCCACGAACACAGGACGAACTAAGATAACCGTAAAGACGCATCTACCCACCCAAGGATAATTACTAACTGCACCACACCAGTCACTCCTACTCAAAGGTTGATCCCACCCAAGGATATCAAAGATAGATATAACCAGTAGTTTCCTGTACCCTAGTTGACTACATAGGTGCCGTCTGCCCCTATCTCTACTAGGTGTACCCCACTACCCCAAGCGATCGGCTCCCTAACGTAGGTATCCGTGCTGGGCCCACAGTGGGGTGTATCATTCCCCAAAGTGGCAACCCAAAAGCAACACCGGTGCACGGGTTATACCTACACGATGCAACAACGTCTTACCTCCCAGTCCCGGGCCCACACACACATATGAAACCCGATGGGCCTGCGTTGCCACCGCTAACCCCGTTTTGGCCACTTATAGACAAGCCCAGTATGCGTGTCCCGTCCTCGGCTTGGGCCGAGCTACAAAGATACATATGGGATACTGGTTGTAATGGGCCCTCCACAAGCTACCCACCAGAGCTTGTTATTAATCTAGTGTTCCCCACTTAACCCTTTAATCATGTTTAATTACATGTTTCACTTGGTTAAGTATTCTAATCGTATTTTCTATTGCCACCCAAGGCAACCCACTAGATTCCTCATGCCACCCAAGGCACCCACTTAACCCCTCATGTCCCACTACATGCTAATATGGTTAAGTGTTTCTTAATTAATTAAGACCGTGATTCCCCATAAAGACCTCCCACATTAGACTGGCTGTTATGACCGCCTGGTTAAGCCGGTAGGGTCCGGGCAGTCTTACGTCATAACAGAGTCTAACCTCGTGTCTTTACTTTAATCACGTATTTAATTTGTGCCTAAGACCTCTCACATTAGACTGGCTGTTATGACCGCCTGGTTAAGCCGGTAGGGTCCGGGCAGTCTTACGTCATGACAGAGCCTAACCTCGTGTCTTAGTCGATTAATTACACCTAATTAATCACCACCATATTAATTATCCCTAATTAATATCAATTTATTCATAACATGGGTAGACCTAACTCAATAGGTAAATTCCCATGGGGTAGACCTAACTCAATAGGTAAATTCCCACTTATGTTAATTAATTTTTTATGGTATGCTTAATCATACCCATTTCAACATACTTTTAATTAACATATTAATTAACCCCATCGTTCCCCACGTAAATCGTCATTATGACATAACATAATAAAGGGAAGATTTACCACACATAACATGGGTTTAGCATATAACTTTATCATGGGTTAAGAGGATGTCAACTTGCATATATGAGCATGTATTAACCCAACTATATTCAACCCAAACTTGCATATTATCAAACATGTGTCTTACATAACATGTTGCATATGAACTTACATATCATCAAACATGTGATTTGCATAACATGTTGCATATGAACTTACATATCATCATACATGTGATTTGCATAACATGTAGAACTTGCATTTTAGCATATACTTAACTTGCATAAGCACTCACATACTTGCATAAGCATTCATATACTTGCATAAGCTTGCATATCATGTTAAACTTGCATTTCAACAAATACATAACTTGCATAAACATTCACATACTTGCATAGGCTTGCATATTATGTTAAACTTGCATTTCAACATATACATAACTTGCATAAACATTCACATACTTGCATAGGCTTGCATATTATGTTAAACTTGCATTTCAACATATACATAACTTGCATAAACATATCATGATTACATATTATGAAACTTGCATGACATAAGGCATATAACTTGCAAAACACATAATATTCACTACATCAAGCTTGCATAAATATATGGATCCACAAACATAGCCATACTTTATCACATCTTATCATAATCAATTCAATAATTGATTATTAAGGGGATAGAAGCTCACCAAAACAAGATTAGCAAGTTAAATGAAGCAAATCCCAATGATTAAGTAGAAGAAGATGTAGATTAGCTTGCAAACCCTCTTAGGATTTTTAGTGGAGGCTCTCCAATTTTCTAAGTGGTGGCATAATGGCCTTAGATCTATTTTTGGTAAGGATAAGGGGGGTATTAGGGTGTATATATAGATTAGTTAGATGTTTTAGGACCATAGGATATATCCTAGAACCAATCCTAGCCTTTAAAGCATGTCTTGGGGAAGAAGTCAAGTGTAGGAACCATTTAGGGCCCAAAAAAAAACAGCCCAAAACTCATCCCGGGCCTCAAAACATGAGCAGTTTTCGTTTTTGATTTTTCGTGAAACTTTGACGGGCCATAACTTGGTCATACGGACTCCGATTTACGAAAACTCGGACTCTATTTCGCGTATTTTTCCGAGACGAACGCAATGGCACAGCCCGTTTCCCCTGATTCAGAATATTAAATTTAATTCTGCTCTGATTTATGTTATAACAAGTTATTTAACATACGGGGTGTTACATTCTCCCCTACTTAAAGGATTTCGTCCCCGAAATCTCTAAGTCAAGAAGAACGTATCCTACCAACCAAACAACCATCTACTCAACCATCAAACACTGGCATCCATTGTCCTTAAAGTTTCTAATGTTGTATGAACATATGCAAAAAGTGTGTGTATATGTTCCCTATCTAATGCAAAATCAGGCGGTCTACTGATTCAGTTGACCTCCTTAATGCAAACCATGATAGTGCCATGCATCCAATATGTATGCGAAAGAACCCTATCGACACATACTATTTCTACATGCGTGCACAATCATTCACCGAATAAATGCATCATCCATATGATAGCACAACCATCATACATCCATTAATATAGCTACCTACACACATTTATATGCAATATGCAATATGAAGTGATTGAGCCGATCTAGTGCCTAAAGTGTGTGTATATGCATCCACGAGCAACCACTAGCAAACACTTGCATCCACTTGCATCAATCAATCATAACATGTCTCAAACACATGTTTCAACCATAGGTTTACCCTATCTAAAAGGTCAAAGGTGCTAACGGGAGGACATACTAAGGACAAGATAAGTACAAGATAGGCAATAAAGGATAAGTTAAAGAACATACTCTCGAAAAGAAAAGGGTACAAAGAACGCATCTTCGCTTCCGTCTCCCAAGTAGCATTGCTCTCGTCATCTCCCCATTGCACTTTGACTAGCTGAACCTCTCTGTTTCTCAACTTCTTAATCTCTGACCCAAGGATGCGAGTAGGAGCTCGTCGAATCGTCGCATCACGCTCTACTTCCACTTCTCTAAGCAAGCTCGGCTCTACCACCTCTGCGGTCTCATGTAGGCACTTCCTCAAATGTGACACATGGAAAACATCATGTATACCACTAAGTCTGTCTGGCAACTCCACCCTATATGCCATCCGTCCAATTCTTTCCTTGACAGGAAACGGTCCTACAAACCTCGGTGCTAACTTCCCAGCGGATCCAAAGCGAACAACATTCCGTAATGGAGACACTTTGACAAAAACCATGTCCCCAACTTCAAACTCAAGATCAGTCCTCCTCTTATCTGCATAAGATTTCTGTCTGTCTTGCGCTGCTTTCATCCTTCTTCGAATCAAATCAACCTTCTCTGAAGTCTCTCTAACCATATCGGGCCCTAGCAAGATCTTATCCGTAGATTCCCACCAACATGTAGGTGATCGACAAGGCCTTCCATAAAGAGCTTCAAAAGGTGCCATGCCAATACTAGACTGGAAGCTGTTGTTATATGCAAACTCCACCAAAGGAAGATGCTCTTCCCATGTACCTCCAAAATCCAAGATACAAAGCCTCAAAAGGTCTTCCAAAACACGGTTCACCCTCTCGGTCTGGCCGTCTGTCTGAGGATGATATGCGGTGCTCAAACACAACTGAGTCCCCACCGCCTCCTGTAAACTCTTCCAAAACTCACTAGTGAAGATAGGATCTCGATCACTCACTATGCTGGAAGGTACCCCATGCAATCGAACTATCTCTCGAACATAGACTGAAGCAAGCCACGGAGCAGTCCTCTTACTCTTTACGGGTATGAAATGGGCGCTCTTAGTAAGTCTATCAACCACGACCCAAATTCCTGTATTGCCCTTCCTCGATCTCGGTAAACCATCAACGAAGTCCATCGAGACACTATCCCACTTCCATATCGGAACTTCCAAAGGTTGAAGCAACCCACCTGGCTTCTTTTGCTCTGCTTTTACTTGTTGGCACACCAAGCATCTAGCAACATACTCGGCCACATCTTTCTTCATACCGGCCCAAAAGAAAACTCGCCTCATGTCTTGGTACATCTTATCCCCACCGGGATGTATGGTCATCCTCGAACGATGTGCATCGTCAAGTATAGCCTTCCTCAAGTCTTCATCTTGCGGTACACAAAGTCTACCGTCTCTACGCAACCACCCCCTATCATCTACGGTGTACCTATTCAAATGGCTGGACGACTCCCCCCTTATGAGCTTCTCTACCAACTCAACCAACTGTGGGTCGTCTCGCTGTGCCTCGCCAACTCGTCCCAAAAGAGTAGGTCTAACCTCTAAGGATGCTAGCAAACCGGGTACCAAGTCAACAGAAGGTCTGAAGTCAAACATCGAGATAAACTCCAAGCTTCTCCGTTCCACAAACAACGGACTCAAGGACAACATTTTTCTGCTTAAGGCATCTGCCACCACGTTACCCTTGCCAGGGGTATATGCTATCTCGAAATCATAGGATGCTAAGAACTCCATCCACCTTTGCTGTCTCAAGTTCAAATCCTTCTGAGAAAACAAGTACTTCAAAGATTTGTGATCGGTGAACAACTCAAATCTCTCACCAAGAAGATAATGGCGCCAGATCTTGAGCGCAAAAACGATAGCGGCCAACTCTAGGTCATGGACAGGGTAATTTTTCTCATGCGCCCTCAACTGCCTCCCACCATAGGCTATTACCCTTCCCTCTTGCATCAAGACTGCGCCTAGTCCTGTCCCACAAGAATCAGTATAAACAACGAACGGCTTACTCCCATCTGGCAGCACTAAAACTGGAGCAGTGGTTAAAGCTCTCTTTAACCGTCGGAATGCATCCTTACAATCCACATCCCATGTGAAAACCTGATTCTTCTTTTTCAAGCGAGTTAATGGGGCTGATATCTTCGCGAAGTCCTTGATAAACTTCCTATAGTAGCCAGCCAACCCCAAGAAACTCCTCACCTCGGTAGCATTCTTCGGAGCCTTCCAATCTTGGATAGATACTACCTTTGCAGGATCCACAGCTATCCCTTCCTTAGAGACCACGTGCCCTAAGAATCGCACTTCCTTCCTCCAAAAGTGACATTTAGAAAACTTAGCCTTCAGGCTATGCGCTCGAAGAGTCTCCAACACTTCCCTAAGATGTAGGGCATGCTCTTCCTCACTCTTGGAGAAGACCAAGATGTCATCCACAAAGACCACCACGAACTTGTTAAGATACTCCCTGAACACCCTACTCATCAGATCAACGAAATATGCAGGGGCGTTCGTCAAACCAAATGGCATCACAAGCCACTCATAAAAACCATCCGGAGTCCTGAAGGCAGTCTTCTCTACACTATCCTCAGCCACTCTCAACTGATGAAACCCCGTGGCTAAGTCCAACTGCGAAAACACTGAAGCGCCAACTAACTGATCGAAGAGATCATCAATCCTCGGCAATGGGTGTTTATTCTTCTTTGTGAGCTTGTTGAGTTCTCTATAGTCAACACAAAGTCTGAGGGACCCATCTGCCTTTGTAGCAAAAACCACCGGAGCACCCCACTCCGATATACTTCGTCTTATGAACCCCTTCTCAAGCAACTCCCCTACTTGCTTATTGAGTTCCCTCCTTTCACGAGGAGCCATGTGGCGCACTGGCAAAGATACTGGTTTAGCATTGTCCACAAGATAGATTCGGAAGTCAATCTCCCGCTTCGGAGGTAAGCCCTTCACCTCCTCAAACACATCCGGATATTCCCGGACCACTCTGACAGATTGCAGACTCTCGACCGAAGCATCGAGCGATTCAAGATAACTTAGCATAACAGACTCCATGGGATTACAAGAGATCTCGAGAGTGTTACCCAAGCGGGTCATCGGCCTAACAACTCTCCTTTCACAATCAAGAACGGCACCATTACTGGATAACCAGTCCATGCCCAAAATCAACCCATAGCCCGTGAAGCCCAAAACAAAAGCATCACATCTAAACTCAACGCTAAGTATAGAAATCTTCAAACCCAAACACATCATGGACAAATAAGTGGAGCCTCCAATTGGGTTTGAAACAACCAAGGGATCATCTACTAGACTGGTGTCTAAGTGCAGTGACTCAACTAAAGATGATGAGATAAATGAATGAGATGCGCCAGAGTCAAACAAAGTACGGACAGGATGATCTAACAGATAAACTAGACTTTCAACAGAAATAGTTCTACCTCTTTCCTGAAGTGGTGGAACCGCGAGAGCCTGAACTTGCCCCCTTGCCTGACCCGGTGCCATAAGAGCTTGCACCTGTCCTCCTGAGGTAGATCCCGTCCTCTGCCCCTTCTTAGAACAGTCCTTCACCAGATGCCCTGCTTCGCCACAGTGGAAGCAGCCAGTCTTCTTCTTCTTGCGACAATCCTTGCTTAGGTGGCCTGGTGTCCCACAATTGAAGCACTTCTTCTTCTTCCCCTTGCCACCATTGCCTTTCCCATTCTTGTTTTGCTGTTGCTGTTGAGGTCTCTTCTGATCTCCTTTCTTCTCGGGTGCTTTACTAGTATTGGGACCCTTCTCTTCCTCATACATAAGTGCCATGTCAACTAGCTTCTCAAAGGTAGCCCCCATAGGAATGTGAGTCATAGCCAATCCATGCATCGGTTCGTTCAAGCCCCTAACGAACCTCAAAGCTTTCTTCTCCGGGGTATTCACCATATCTATGCCAAACCTTGCCAACTGATTGAACTTGTTGACATACTCCTTCACTGATAAGTTCCCTTGCTTCAAGTTCAAGAACCTTTCCATATACAGATTTTCTTCTGCCCTTGAGAGAAACTTTGCCACAAACCTCTGTCTGAAATCCGCCCAAGAATCAACAAGGCGCTCTCCATTAGTGACCTCCCACCAGAACGAGGCCTCTCCCTTCATTAACCAAGCAGCTAACTTAACTTTCTTTGCTTCTTCCATCTCAAAGATGTCTATCAACTCTTCCACCTCCTTAAGCCAATCCCTAGCTTCCACAAAAGTCTCTGATCCTAGAAAAGGTTTCCCTCCCATAGTCTTGAATTCCTTACAAGTCTTAGCAAAAGTAACCACACGAGGAGGATGAGGAGGAAGATCGGGTATAACTGGTGGTGGAGGAACATTAGCTGGCCCTGCAGCGGCGGCCCTAGCCTCCATCAATCTCCTATACCATGCTGGTATTGCTACACCCTCCGGAAAGTTAAGATCTTCAGCCATGCTGAAACGAAAAAAGGAAAGATTCAAACGGAGAATTCGAAAGATAGAGATATGGCTATCTGGGATTATGCTTTTCTTTCAAAATCTTTACTCTTAAAAGACATGTTTTTGAAAATACTTTCTTCTAAAATATTCTTAGAAAATAGTTTTTCTTAAAATTTTTATCTGTTCTGGTAACCTTAAGCTCTGATACCACGTGTAACACCCCACACCCGCTATAGTCACTCACTAAGGGAATGCCATAGCATCGGTGGAGTATTTTTAGTGAGTATAGAACAGTAAAATTACAATAAGACAGATATAATGTAATAATTGAAAATTCAAAACATCATCTCATAGCAGCGGAAAGTAAAACATGTTTGGTTACATCATAAAACCATAACAAGAGTCAAGTACAAAATATCCATCCTGAATAAAATAAGTACATAATCCCACTACTCATAACAAATAGCCATAACAGAAAAGATAAGGTAAGCTGAGCTCTACATCTACGGTCCAAGCTCCACGAGATAGATAAAGCAAACTGATCAAAGCCCACTAGCACTAGGCCCAACCTGAGGACCTGAAGGAAAAAGATAAAAACAACGGGGGTCAGACATAAGCCTGAGTGAACCCTATCTCCTTAATAATACAATTATTAAAGTAATTAGGGTATGATATGAACTCGGTATGGTATCTTTGGGGATAATGACTACACTAAGTTGCCCACGAACACAGGACGAACTAAGATAACCGTAAAGACGCATCTACCCACCCAAGGATAATTACTAACTGCACCACACCAGTCACTCCTACTCAAAGGTTGATCCCACCCAAGGATATCAAAGATAGATATAACCAGTAGTTTCCTGTACCCTAGTTGACTACATAGGTGCCGTCTGCCCCTATCTCTACTAGGTGTACCCCACTACCCCAAGCGATCGGCTCCCTAACGTAGGTATCCGTGCTAGGCCCACAGTGGGGTGTATCATTCCCCAAAGTGGCAACCCAAAAGCAACACCGGTGCACGGGTTATACCTACACGATGCAACAACGTCTTACCTCCCAGTCCCGGGCCCACACACGCATATGAAACCCGATGGGCCTGCGTTGCCACCGCTAACCCCGTTTTGGCCACTTATAGACAAGCCCAGTATGCGTGTCCCGTCCTCGGCTTGGGCCGAGCTACAAAGATACATATGGGATACTGGTTGTAATGGGCCCTCCACAAGCTACCCACCAGAGCTTGTTATTAATCTAGTGTTCCCCACTTAACCCTTTAATCATGTTTAATTACATGTTTCACTTGGTTAAGTATTCTAATCGTATTTTCTATTGCCACCCAAGGCAACCCACTAGATTCCTCATGCCACCCAAGGCACCCACTTAACCCCTCATGTCCCACTACATGCTAATATGGTTAAGTGTTTCTTAATTAATTAAGACCGTGATTCCCCATAAAGACCTCCCACATTAGACTGGTTGTTATGACCGCCTGGTTAAGCCGGTACGGTCCGGGCAGTCTTACGTCATAACAGAGTCTAACCTCGTGTCTTTACTTTAATCACGTATTTAATTTGTGCCTAAGACCTCTCACATTAGACTGGCTGTTATGACCGCCTGGTTAAGCCGGTAGGGTCCGGGCAGTCTTACGTCATAACAGAGCCTAACCTCGTGTCTTAGTCGATTAATTACACCTAATTAATCACCCCCATATTAATTATCCCTAATTAATATCAATTTATTCATAACATGGGTAGACCTAACTCAATAGGTAAATTCCCATGGGGTAGACCTAACTCAATAGGTAAATTCCCACTTATGTTAATTAATTTTTTATGGTATGCTTAATCATACCCATTTCAACATACTTTTAATTAACATATTAATTAACCCCATCGTTCCCCACGTAAATCGTCATTATGACATAACATAATAAAGGGAAGATTTACCACACATAACATGGGTTTAGCATATAACTTTATCATGGGTTAAGAGGATGTCAACTTGCATATATGAGCATGTATTAACCCAACTATATTCAACCCAAACTTGCATATTATCAAACATGTGTCTTACATAACATGTTGCATATGAACTTACATATCATCAAACATGTGATTTGCATAACATGTTGCATATGAACTTACATATCATCATACATGTGATTTGCATAACATGTAGAACTTGCATTTTAGCATATACTTAACTTGCATAAGCACTCACATACTTGCATAAGCATTCATATACTTGCATAAGCTTGCATATCATGTTAAACTTGCATTTCAACATATACATAACTTGCATAAACATTCACATACTTGCATAGGCTTGCATATTATGTTAAACTTGCATTTCAACATATACATAACTTGCATAAACATTCACATACTTGCATAGGCTTGCATATTATGTTAAACTTGCATTTCAACATATACATAACTTGCATAAACATATCATGATTACATATTATGAAACTTGCATGACATAAGGCATATAACTTGCAAAACACATAATATTCACTACATCAAGCTTGCATAAATATATGGATCCACAAACATAGCCATACTTTATCACATCTTATCATAATCAATTCAATAATTGATTATTAAGGGGATAGAAGCTCACCAAAACAAGATTAGCAAGTTAAATGAAGCAAATCCCAATGATTAAGTAGAAGAAGATATAGATTAGCTTGCAAACCCTCTTAGGATTTTTAGTGGAGGCTCTCCAATTTTCTAAGTGGTGGCATAATGGCCTTAGATCTATTTTTGGTAAGGATAAGGGGGGTATTAGGGTGTATATATAGATTAGTTAGATGTTTTAGGACCATAGGATATATCCTAGAACCAATCCTAGCCTTTAAAGCATGTCTTGGGGAAGAAGTCAAGTGTAGGAACCATTTAGGGCCCAAAAAAAAACAGCCCAAAACTCATCCCGGGCCTCAAAACATGAGCAGTTTTCGTTTTTGATTTTTCGTGAAACTTTGACGGGCCATAACTTGGTCATACGGACTCCGATTTACGAAAACTCGGACTCTATTTCGCGTATTTTTCCGAGACGAACGCAATGGCACAGCCCGTTTCCCCTGATTCAGAATATTAAATTTAATTCTGCTCTGATTTATGTTATAACAAGTTATTTAACATACGGGGTGTTACACCTATGGTCTAAAACACACCCTAATCCTATAAATACACCCTAATGCAAGCCTAATCCATACTAAAAACAGAAATGATGCCATCATGCTGCCAAAATCAAACCTAAGAGGAGCCTCCACTAGTTTATGAAGGAAGTTGCAAGCTAATCAACCTCTAATCATCATCTTCTTCATATTTAGCAACTAGTTCTACTTCATAAGTTTGCTAATCTTGGTTTTGGTGAGTTCCTATGCCTTTAGCAAGTAATTGCTAAACTAATTAGGATAGGATATTAGGAGGCTATGGATGTAAATGTGGATTATGCAAGTTGTGGTTGTTATATGTTATAAGTTCATATGTAAACTTGCCTCTTTTTATGATATGATGTGTCATGTAAGTTCATATGCAAGTTTTATGCAAGTTTATATGCAAGATCATATGCAAGTTAGTCTCTTTTTATGATATGCATAGCATATGCGAGTTTGCCTTTGTGATATGACATGATATATGCAAGATTCATGTGCAAGATAGTCTCTTTTTATGATATGCATAACATGTGCAAGTTTGCCTTTGTGATATGACATGATATGCAAGTTTATATGTAAGATTCATGCACAAGTTAGCCTCTTTCTATGATGTGCATAACATATGAAAGTTTGCCTTTGTGATATGACATGGTATGCAAGTTCATATGCAAGTTTTATGCAAGTCATAAGCAAGTTCATATGCAAGTTTTATGCAAGTTCATATGCAAGTTTTATGCAAGTTCATATGCAAGTTTTATGCAAGTCCATATGCAAGTTCATATGCAAGTTTTATGCAAGTTCATATGCAAGTTTTATGCAAGTCCATATGCAAGTTCATATGCAAGTTTTATGCAAGTTTATATGCAAGTTCATATGCAAGTTTGTCTCTTTTTATGATGTGTATAACATATGCAAAGTTGTCCCTATGTATGACGTGTTATGTAAACGAATTACGTGGGAAACGAGGGGGTTAATACGCATGATTATAAAAAGGTGTAAAGTTGTTATGATTAAGCATAACATAAAATGAATGAACATAATTGGGAATTTACCTATTAAGTTAGGTCTACCCACAAATTTACCTATTAAGTTAGGTCTACCCATACTATGGAATTGGGAATTTACCTATTGAGTTAGGTCTACCCATATTCTTAAAAATGTGTAATTAATTAGGGATAATTAATTATGGGGGTGATTAATTAGGTGTAATTAATCAACTAAGACACGAGGTTGGACCCTTTTGTAGCGGAAGTCTGCCCGGAACCGACCGGCCATCCAGCGGCTACAAATGATTGGCCCAATGTGAGAGGTCTTAGTCATAAAATTAAATACGTGATTAAAGTAAAGACACGAGGTTAGACCCTTTTATGACAGAAGTCTGCCCGGAACCAACCGGCATATCCAGCGGTCATAAAAAGATGGTCTAATGTGAGAGGTCTTTTTGAGGTCATGATCTTAATTAATTAATTAAGAAACACTTAACCATATTAGTATGTAGAGGGACATGAGGGGTTAAGTGGGTGCCTTGGGCTGCATATGGAAGTCTAGTGGGTTGCCTTGGGTGGCAATAGAAAATACGATTAGAATACTTAACCAAGTGGAAACATGTAGTTAAACATGATTAAAGGGTTAAGTGGGATGCACTAGAAAAAGGAACAAGCTTAGGTGGGTAGCTTGTGGGGGCCCATTTCAACCAGTAACCCATATGTATCTTATTGGGCTCGACACATGTCGAGGACGGGACACGCGTACTGGGCTTGACTATAAGAGGCCAAAACGGGTTAGCGGTGGCAACGCAAGTCCAACGGGTTTCATATGTGTGTGTGGACCCGGGCTGGTAGGTAAGACGTTGTTGTATCGTGTAGGTATAAGCCGTGCACCGTTGATTGTATCAGGTTGCCACTTCGGGGAGTGATACACCCCACTGTGGGGCCAGCACGGGTATCTACGGTAGGGAGCCGATCGCTTGGGAGTAGTGGGTACACCTAGTGGAGATAGGGGCAGACGACACCTATGTAGGGAGCTAGGGGTACACGAAAATACTGGGTAAATTTTCTAAGTCCTTGGGAGGGATCAACCTTTAAGTTGGAATGACTGGTGTGGTGCAGTGTAGTAATTATCCTTGGGTGGGTAAATGCGTCTTTTTCGTTGTCTTAGTTCACTCTAAGTCTGATTGGCTACTGAGTGTAGTCATTTATCCCCAGTCACACCGTACCAAGTTATATCATATCCTTATTACTTTAATGATTACATTGTTAAAGTTATAGGACTCGCTCAGACTTATGTCTGACCCCGTTGTTTTTATCTTTTTCCCAACCCTCAGGTTCTCACAGTGGGCCCAGCACGAGTGGGCTTTGATCAGGCTGCTTTATTCTCTTTTGGAGCTTGGACCGTAGGAGTAAAGCTCAGCTTATCCTTTTCTTTTATGGCTATCAGTTCATGTATTGGGATTTTGTATTTTTATTTATCAGGATGGATATTTTGTACTTGACTCTTATTATGGTTTTGTGATGTAACCAAACATGTTTTGCTTTCCGCTGAAATGAAATGATGTTTTAAATTTTCAAGTATTACTTATATCTGTCTTGTTGTAATTTTTCTGTTCTATATTCACTTAAAATACTCCAACAATGTTATGGCATTCCCTTAGTGAGTGACCGTAGCGGGCGTGGGGTGTTACATTAGAAGTCTGGGATGTAGATCATCCTATTAGATCTTTGAGCTTTATCTGCAACTTCTGTGTTTATTTCTTCTTTGAACTTGGAGAAGCAAGGATTTGACAAAGGCTTCGCAAGTATGTCTGCCTTTTGATCTGTGGAAGGTATATACCCAACTTTTAGCTTTTCTTTGATGACTTGTTCTCTGATAAAATAGAGGTCTAATTTCTAATTTGATGTGCTTATTCTTTGAATGTAACACAGGATTAGATGATAAGGAAATTGCACTAATATTGTCATACCGAATTGTAGGCTGTTTTGTTGTAGTAATTTTTAATTCACTTAATAGTGATTGTATCCGCATAACTTCAGTTGTACAAATTGCTACACTTCAAAATTCTGCTTCAGTGCTATATCTAGAAATAGTACTATGCTTTTTAGCACACCATGACACAGGATTTTTGCCCAGAAAAATACAACAACCTGATGTTGATTTTGTGTGATCACAATCAGTTTCCCAATCTACATATGCATTGATGTTTAATGTATTGCAAGTCCTTAGAATGAGACCATGATCTGTTGTTCCTTTGAGACATCTGAGAATCCTTTTAACTGCTTTACAGTGATTGTCTAAAGGATTTTGCATATATTGACTGATCTTATTGACACTGAAGGCTATGGATGGTCTTGTTATTATAGCATATTATAGTGCACCAACTATACTTTTATACAGTTTTTCATTCTGAAATGGTTCTCCTTTGTACTTATATAAATGTGTGCTAATAATCATTGGTGTAGGCAAGAGGTTTGCTTTGTTCATTTGAGCTCTGAGTAGAATTTATGAAATGTATTTTTTCTAATTAAGATGAATTTCTTAATCTGATGTCCTTTTAACCTCAACTCCCAGAAAATAGTATAAGTCACCCAAATCCTTGATAGAGAAATTTGAATTCAACATGTTTTTGATGTCTTTAATTTCTGAATCACTGCTTCCTATAACAATAAAATCATCAACATAAATTAGTATATATGTCATAGTAGTATTAGAAATCTTTATAAATATTGAGTTGTCAAATTTTGATGATTTGTATCCATAGTTGACAAGTGTAGCTTTTAGCTTGTCAAACCAAACCCTAGGTGCTTGCTTTAAACCATAGATGGCCTTATTGAGTTTGCACACCAAATTTTTGTTTTTATGTTGAATGAAACCTTGAGGCTGCTCCATGTATACCTCTTCCTGCAAATCACCATTAAGGAATGCATTATTAATATCTAATTGTTTGATGTTCCAATTTCTATAAAAAGCAATTGTCAAAATGATACTGATTGAAGCTGGTTTCACAACAGGTGAAAAGGTTTTTGAAAAATCAAACCCACACTGTTGTGAATACCCTTTTGCAACTAGTCTTACATTGTAATTAGAAATTGAACAGTCAACATTTCTTTTTAATTTGAAAATCCATTTGCAACCAATAATATATTTTTGTTATGGTTTTTCAACCAATGACCATGTTCCTTTCTTTATTATAGCATTGTATTCATCTTACATGGCTGAATTCCATTTGTCATTTTGAGCTGCTTCAAAATATGATGATGGTTCTTCTATTACTACAGCAGTGTTATAGATTTTTGCTTATAAATTCCACATTTTTCTCTAGTAATCATTGGATGTTGATTAGTAGCATCTCTGATTATAGTAGTTTGATTGTTTGCATCTCTGACTGCTGTAGCCTGATTTTCTCTTGTGACATTATTATCTACTGCTTGGTCATCATGAAATTCACTGATATATTGTCTTTGTTGTTCTGCACTATCACCAATGCTGGAAGTGGACTGCTCTTGACCTGGCCCACTTGAGGGAATGATGTGTTGAGATCTTGTATTGTTGTCATGTTCTTTGTGATGAACAGGTGCCAGTACTTCGATTTCATCAGGTATATCATACGTTACTTGTCTAGTACTTACAGTTTTATCTGCAATACTCTCATTTGTTTTGTTAAAAGGATATACATTCTCATTAAATATTACATATCTAGAAATATAAATCCTTCCTTTACTATCCAGACACTTGTATCCTTCTTGTTTTTTGTAATGGCCCAAAAATGTATAGGTAGTAGACCTGTAAACTTATTTATGATTATTATTATTATATGGCCTTATATAAGGAAAGCATTGACATCCAAACACCTTTAAGTGCTTATAATCTGGTTTAATTTTTGTTAGTATTTCTTGAGGACATTTTAATTTTAACACCTTAGTGAGCATTAAATTAATCAAATGTACAATGGTATAAAATGCATCTGCCCAATACTTAAATGGCATAGAAGCTTGAGCTAACAATGTCAAACTAGTTTCAACTATATGCCTATGTTTCCTTTCAATAAAACCATTTTGTTCAGAAGCGTAAGGGCATGTAGTTCTGTGATTAATTCCTTTCCTTTCAAAGTAGGAATTTAAGGGTAAAAATTCTCTACCACCATCAGTCTGAAATATATTTACCTTGTTTCCAGTAATGTTTCTACTTTACTAATAAATTGTATTACTACATTACTGGTTTCAGACTTGGATTTAAGCATACATACCCAAACAAATATAGAGTAAGCATTAATGAATGAAATATAATATCTGCATCCATAATTGGAACTAATATGTGTAGGACCCCATATATATTTGTAGCAATTAAGTCAAGGGGTGTAGAATAATTGTTTTGTGAGTCTGGAAATGCAAGTTTATGACTCTTTCCCAATTGACATGCAGAACAAATATATGAATCTAGAATTTGATTATCAGAAAAAATATTATTTATCATGACATGCTTAGTAACTTTAATACTCGAATGGCCCAGTTTACAGTGCCATATATCAAATTCCTTGAATCTATCAGAATCATTAGTAACAGACATTATACACTTATTATTTTTATGCTCAGAATCATTAGAACTGATATCAAATTTGTATAATCCCCTACTTTCTTTACCCTGCAAGACAATTTTATGTGTCATCTTAACAATGCATGCATTAGGGTAAAATTCAAAAAAGACATTATTGTCTTTTGAAAATTGGGAAATACTCATCAGATTTTTCTTTATAGAGGAACTCTTAACATTTTTTTGCTTGGTTCCATCTAAACACGCATTTCTAGTGTGTGTGACAAGTGCACTTTTACCATTACCAACTGTAAGATTTTGTGTACCTTTGTACTTTTTATTTCCCAAATTCAAGTTGCTAAATTTGTTGGTGACATGGTTGGTTGCACCAGAATCTGGATACCAGCAGTCATCTGACGCATCCTAACTTGTGCTAGCTTCTGTATTAAGAATTTCTTCTTGTGCTTTACTACCATCTTTTGTAGTATTGGCCAAATTTGCACTTGCATTGTTTTGTTGTGGGGGTGTATAGTTGGTATTGAACTTGAAATAACATTTGCTAGCACTATACCCCACTTTTTCACATATTTGACATCTAATTCTATTATTGTTATTGCTTCTACCACCTCTTCTTCCTCTGCCAGACCAACCCCCTCTTTGATTATTAACTTGATTTCTTGAACTATTTCCTTTGTCTTGATTCTTTCCTCTTCCATATGTAGTATAGTTAACAGATAAATCTGAATTAACATTTTTCTTGAGCTCTATTCTTCCTTAATGAGACAATAGGGTAGAATATACATATTGTAACGAGGGTGTTGGATCCATATAAAGTTTGATTGTTGTGACTGCTTCATACTCATTATCTAAGCCACTAATAATTGCAATAACTTGTTCAGATTCAGGTATTCTTTGACCTGCTGAGTTTAATTAATCACATATATTTTTTACCTTAAACACGTACTCATTCATTGATGATTCAGCTTTCTTTATGCTATGCAACTATCTTCTATAATGCATAACTCTAGCAAAAGATTGATTTGGGAAATTTCGTTGCACTGTTTCCCATACTTCTTGAGTAGTTTTAACCCCAATTAAGTGTGGTAATATAGCTAGACCAATTGATGAAATCAACCATGCACAAACTAAACTATCTTGTCTCTGATGCATGATATACTCAGGATTATTCACAAGCTTTTCTTCATTGTCTCTAATAAATTTGGGTGGAACAATTTTTGTCCCAAGAATGTAGTCCTCTAGACCATATATTCTAACAACTGTTTCTACCTGTAATTTCCATAGTAGGTAGTTTTTTTCATCAAGAAGAGTCGAGATCAGTTGGCTTTGCGGTTTGATGATAGTCTTCATCAAATCTTGGATTGGACCAGTCTGAGTTTAATGAACTCTATTGCTGAAAACTCATAGGCTGGAACTGGAATTATCACCTGAATCAACCATGTTGAATGATGATAGATCTGATACAGAAGTGAACAAGTAAGATTTTTTTTAGAAACTTTGAATTGAAAAGAATTTCAGGAGATCTCTTTATTGAAGAATGTTGCAACATAGATTGCTTAAATGAGGAACAATTCAGATTATAACTAATTCTGATAAGAACAGATACAATGTTCTGATAGAATATCTGTGATGGCACTGATTCAATAAGGATCATTTCTTGATACATTTAGATTGGTTTCTTGAGCAAAAATCTGATCATATGACAAGCTCTATGACTAAATCAAGATGCAGCCACAAGCAATTGTTGGCGAAGCACTTGATTCTCGAATAAAGCCACAACCTTCAAATGATAAGTTGTAACTTTGATGAAGGGAGATCCAAATGATGAAATCTCTCTAATGGATCGACTGTAAGATCAACACTGTTGATGATCTGTTCATAGAAGGAAATCTTGGCTCTGATACCAAGTTGGAATTCTAAAAACAAGAGAATTCTTTTATTTATTTGTAAATTGATACAAAATGATAATGTCTTGATAATGTACACAATGGACAAAATATATAGTATCAACAGAAGCAAAAGCATTGGGCTAAGCCTTATATTACAAAGCCCAATAAAGAAAATAAAAAGAATATAAAGCTTTTGTTTTAGCGGAGCCGACATATTCTAATTGATGTGGAATCAATTCTTCCATGTGAACCCAAAAGGCTGGATTTTTTTTTAGTTTGACAAAAACACCCCGGACTGTAACCACGTGACAATTTCTCATGGCTTGGAAACATGCATTTCAACTATCATAGTGTACTGCCTGCCACAAATACTATACCTAATTTTTAAATTTGAAGTGTGTGGCTAGGGCTCAGATAAGGAAAGAGGAAGAATTATAGACATTAATGGTGAGAAATGATAGCCACCTACTCTTTCCTTTTTCATCCTTTAATATTTTTTTTGTACAACGTGTAAAAGTCTACTTTGTATACATGACTTATTATACCCCTTATGCTAGGATACCAGCACAAAGCAGAAGCAACCAGTGTCATGCTTTTAATTACTATGTAATTATATATATGTACTTTTAGTTTTATCTTATAAAATGTAATTTCTGCGCTAGGCTAACTCTTCAATGAATGTAAAATCTAGGTAGGTTACAATTTAGGATATTTTGATTGCATTTATGTAATTCTCTTAAGCCTTTCAACATATAAGATACTCAGTAAGCTCTTTAAGATCTTAGATGCCTGTTCAATAAACTTTTTAGGTTCGTATATCAGATCTTAACTATTATAGGATCATTCAATCGGTTATAATTTTAAAATATAGAAAATGTGATTCTTACATTCAAAATTGAAGGAAATGTTGTTTCCATCTTTAGAAGTGTACTCCACTGCTTCTAAAAATGGGTCACTGTATTTTAGACCTATAACAATTAGTTACCAATTCATATAATTCAGGCACGATCAATGGAAATGGCTTGGTTCTTCGAAATCAACTTTTAAGCGTTGCGTTTAACAACGTAACAAGAATAGCATTCAGAAAGAGATTCATGAACTCAAATGACGTAATGGATGATCAAGGTTTGGAGTTTAAAGCAATAGGCATGGAAGGAACGAAATTTGGCGCATCTATCTCACTAGGTGAATATGTAAGCTAGCTTGAATGGATGTTCCCTTTGGACGAACTAGCATTTGGAAAGCACTCTGCTTAAAGAGATCAGCTGACTAGAGACATAATGAACGAACACACACTTCCCCTGTAATAACCTAGAAAATGTGAACCAATTTAAAATTTTTAAAATTGTTTATTACCAATGAATTTGAATAATTGAAATAGCATATTTCAATAAAATAAAGAATTAGGAATAGTAAGGCAGTTTGAAATTTTGAATACAAACTATGTCTGACTGTACCAGGTGGAAAATATAACGGATTTTAGCGAAACTGAAAATATTTAAATCTGTTTATGAATACCTTTCTAACAAAACTGAAAAATCGAAGTTTCATAACGGGAATCAAAAGTTATGGCCTAATGAATTTTCAGAAAGGTCGCTATATAGCATATATAGCCCTTGAAAATAGAAATTTTGCATACGACCTCGGAATTCGACGAAACCACTTTTGTTGGGTCCGGGATGTCAAATTATTGCTAGGTTTCAAATTTAATAATTTTTGAAGCTAGTATGTGAGCGGGCAAAAGTAAATGTGAATGGTCTTTTTTGTTAAAATGGGTCGACCTAAAAATGGCCATTTTTCAAACGAGCTCAGAATTCGATGAAACTGGTTTTGTTAGGACCGTATCGTCAAAAAAAAGCTAGATTTATTTTTCTGGAATTTTTCGATTCAGTTTGTGGCCCCGGCAAATTGAAATGTACGTTCAAATTAAATATTGAATGTTTTATATTTTAATTTTAAAAATAACTGACTGTAACAGTCGAATTGGCCAACGAAACATATCCCATTGTGTCCGGAATGGGGGTATTTAGCTAGGGACGACAGTCGTTGGGTTTGATTTCGAGTTCGTTTGTAAAAACACTATTTAAAATTTCCTATAAGGCCTCGACCAATAGGATTTTTCCTTTCAAAAAAAAATCTCGAAAAACCCTAGCCGCCAGGCGATATGGACGATTCACGTACTCGAAGCTTCCCATCGATTTTCCCGCCACCACAGCCAGTTTCGCCGCCACCTCCAGTTGAAGATTCTGATCGCCTCCCTCCCCTCTTCAAATCAGAACAAGCCTCGTCGGAAACCATTGATTATACGCGTTGAATTTCTAGGAGGAAGTTAGCCCCTTTGGAGCGCCGCCGCGACCTGCTGGAGCCGCCGAGTCTGCCGCCACCACCACCGATCGAGAGCTGATTCGTAGCCCTTCAACGTCGCAGGGCCTGATCGGAGCAACGAGGTACAATTTGATTTTAAAATCAAAACCTAGTTTTGAAGGTTTAAAAACCTTTCTGCTTCGACACTCTGAAATGAAAATAACACTATAAAGCATTGCAAAACTTTGAAAAATAATATCTTTTTCGTTCGTCAACGAAATTTGATGAAACAGGAGACACCGTGACCGCAAGGAGGCTCTCTACCATCTAGAAGAAGCCGCGGATTTTTCTGATCTTCCTACGATTTTTAGCACTGCAAAAACCAATGTGAGGAATCTAAACTGAATTATGTGAATGGAATCGCGTTGTATAAATTATATAAGCGAAGTGTAAATTATTTACGCATTGTATACCTCATGTACATGTGTTGTATAAGTTATATTAGCGATGTATAAATTATACAAGCGTTGAATGAAACATATATGCTTTGAATTGTGATGAAATGCAAGTGAATTATAATATAATATATATATTCTCCCCTCGTCCACAGACCATGGACTATATTTATTGCTTGTGATTGACGTGATATTATATGGTATGACAAATGGTTGGAAATAATTGTTTGTGGTTGATTTTGTGGTTGAAAAATACCTTTGTGGTTGAAAAATACCCTCTTGTGGTTGAAACAAATTAGAATAGGATTGTGGAATTGAAAATAAAACATGCCGCCTGCGTGCAAACTAGATGCATGATCCCCATTGTCAAAAACCGCGAGGTTTTAAGGTAGAGCGAGGAGCCGTACTAGGGAAGGTCCCGGTTTTAACTACCCTGCCGTTATGCTGCCGAAATTTTCTGAAATATTCATGTGTTAGAATAATTTTCATTCGTTGAAATAAATTACATATGTTGAAACAAATATTCATGTGTTGAGTTGAAATTCATTCGTTGAATCAAAATTCATGTGTTGAATATTATTTGAATTTAAACAAATAGCTTTAGCGATAAAAATCACATTTTTATATATATTCAAACTATAGCGAATATTCATGTGTTGAGTTGAAATTCATTCGTTGAATCGAAATTCATGTGTTGAATATTATTTGAATTTAAACGAATAGCTTTAGCGATAAAAATCACATTTTTATATATATTCAAACTGTAGCGAATATTCATGTGTTGAGTTGAAATTCGTTCGTTGAATCGAAATTCATGTGTTGAATATTATTTGAATTTAAACAAATAGCTTTAGCGATAAAAATCACATTTTTATATATATTAAAACTATTGCGAGTATTCATGTGTTGAGTTGAAATTCATTCGTTGAATCGAAATTCATGTGTTGAATATTATTTGAATTTAAACAAATAGCTTTAGCGATAAAAATCACATTTTTATATATATTCAAACATAGCGAATATTCATGTGTTGAGTTGAAATTCATTCGTTGAATCGAAATTCATGTGTTGAATATTATTTGAATTTAAACAAATAGCTTTAGCGATAAAAATCACATTTTTATATATATTCAAACTATAGCGAATATTCATGTGTTGAGTTGAAATTCATTCGTTGAATCGAAATTCATGTGTTGAATATTATTTGAATTTAAACAAATAGCTTTAGCGATAAAAATCACATTTTTATATATATTCAAACTATAGCGAATATTCATGTGTTGAGTTGAAATTCATTCGTTGAATCGAAATTCATGTGTTGAATATTATTTGAATTTAAACAAATAGCTTTAGCGATAAAAATCACATTTTTATATATATTCAAACTATAGCGAATATTCATGTGTTGAATTGAAATTCGTTCGTCGAGTTGAAATTCATGTGTTGAATGTTATCGTATTTTAAAATAAAACGAATAGACAATAAAAACTACATTTTTATTGTGAGTACGAAGTGTTAAAACATTCACGTGTTGAATAAATATTTTTGATGATAAAAATATTTCTTTTATCATGTGTACGCTTTGATAAAAATACACACGTGTTGAAATAAATAATAGTTTGCTAGAAATATTATTATTAGCTTTGTTCTGCATATATATACATGTGTTGAACAGGAAAAATGGATTAGCTGTAGAGTAAAGAAATTATTTGCGTGCCCGACAAATAGGTAAACCTTGATGAGTTGGCTGCGCAATTTTATTTTTATATCAACTCCTGTGAATGCTATTGGATGCGGAGTTGTAACACCCCACTCCCGCTATGGTCACTCTCAAAAGGGAATGCCATAACATCGGTGGAGTATCTTGAGTGAATATAGAACAGAGTAATTACAGCAAGACAGATATAAGTAATACTTGAAAATTTAAAACATCATTTCAATTGCAGCGGAAAATAAAACATGTCTTGTTACATCACAAAACCATAATAGAAGTCAAGTACAAATATCCATCCTGCTAAATAAAAATACATAATCCCAATACATGAACTGATAGCCATAAAAGAAAAGGGTAAGCTGAGCTCTACATCTAGGATCCAAGCTCCAAGAGAGTAATAAAAGCAGCCTGATCAAAGCCCACTCGTGCTGGGCCCACTGTGAGAACCTGAGGGTTGGGAAAAAAGATAAAAACAACGAGGTCAGACATAAGTCTGAGCGAGTCCTATAACTTTAACAATGTAATCATTAAAGTAATAAGGATATGATATAACTTGGTACGGTGTGACTGGGGATAAATGACTACACTCAGTAGCCAATCAGACTTAGAGTGAACTAAGACAATGAAAAAGACGCATTTACCCACCCAAGGATAATTACTACACTGCACCACACCAGTCATTCCTACTTAAAGGTTGATCCCTCCTAAGGACTTAGAAAATTTACCCAGTAGTTTCGTGTACCCCTAGCTCACTACATAGGTGTCGTCTGCCCCTATCTCCACTAGGTGTACCCACTACTCCCAAGCGATCGGCTCCCTACCGTAGATACCCGTGCTGGCCCCACAGTGGGGTGTATCACTCCCCAAAGTGGCAACCCGATACAATCAACGGTGCACGGCTTATACCTACACGATGCAACAACGTCTTACCTACCAGCCCGGGTCCACACACGCATATGTAACCCGTTGGACTTGCGTTGCCACCGCTAACCCGTTTTGGCCTCTTATAGTCAAGCCCAGTACGCGTGTCCCGTCCTCGACATGGGTCGAGCCCAATAAGATACATATGGGTTACTGGTTGAAATGGGCCCCCACAAGCTATCCACCTAAGCTTGTTCCTTTTTCTAGTGCATCCCACTTAACCCTTTAATCATGTTTAACAACATGTTTCCACTTGGTTAAGTATTCTAATCGTATTTTCTATTGCCACCCAAGGCAACCCACTAGATTTCCATATACCGCCCAAGGCACCCACTTAACCCCTCATGTCCCTCTACATGCTAATATGGTTAAGTGTTTCTTAATTAATTAATTAAGATCATGACCTCATAAAGACCTCTCACATTAGACCATCTTTTTATGACCGCTGGATATGCCGGTTGGTTCCGGGCAGACTTCTGTCATAAAAGGGTCTAACCTCGTGTCTTTACTTTAGTCACGTATTTAATTTATGACTAAGACCTCTCACATTGGGCCAATCATTTGTAGCCGCTGGATGGCCGGTCGGTTCCGGGCAGACTTCCGCTACAAAAGGGTCCAACCTCGTGTCTTAGTTGATTAATTACACCTAATTAATCACCCCCATAATTAATTATCCCTAATTAATTACACATTTTTAAGAATATGGGTAGACCTAACTCAATAGGTAAATTCCCAATTCCATAGTATGGGTAGACCTAACTTAATAGGTAAATTCCCAACTCCATAATGTGGGTAGACCTAACTTAATAGGTAAATTCCCAATTATGTCCATTCATTTTATGTTATGCTTAATCATAACAACTTTACACCTTTTTATAATCATGCATATTAACCCCCCTCGTTTCCCACGTAATTTGTTTACATAACACGTCATACTTAGGGACAACTTTGCATATGTTATGCACATCATAAAAAGAGACAAACTTGCATATGAACTTGCATATGGACTTGCATAAAACTTGCATATGAACTTGCTTAAAACATGCATATGAACTTGCATATGACTTGCATAAAACTTGCATATGGACTTGCATATGACTTGCATAAAACTTGCATATGAACTTGCATACCATGTCATATCACAAAGGCAAACTTGCATATGTTATGCACATCATAGAAAGAGGCTAGCTTGCACATGAATCTTGCATATAAACTTGCATATCATGTCATATTACAAAGGCAAATTTGCACATGTTATGCATATCATTAAAAGAGACTATCTTGCACATGAATCTTGCATATATCATGTCATATCACAAAGGCAAACTCGCATATACTATGCATATCATAAAAAGAGACTAACTTGCATATGATCTTGCATATAAACTTGCATAAAACTTTCATATGAACTTACATAACACATCATATCATAAAAAGAGGCAAGTTTACATATGAACTTATAACATATAACAACCACAACTTGCATAATCCACATTTACATCCATAGCCTCCTAATATCCTATCCTAATTAGTTTAGCAATTACTTGCTAAAGGCATAGGAACTCACCAAAACCAAGATTAGCAAACTTATGAAGTAGAACTAGTTGCTAAATATGAAGAAGATGATGATTAGAGGTTGATTAGCTTGCAACTTCCTTCATAAACTAGTGGAGGCTCCTCTTAGGTTTGATTTTGGCGGCATGATGGCATCATTTCTATTTTTAGTATGGATTAGGCTTGCATTAGGGTGTATTTATAGGATTAGGGTGTGTTTTAGACCATAGGATTAACCCTAGGTTAGATTAGGTCCGTCAGATTTAGGAAGTCTCTAGAACACAGCCCAGCCCTAGCCAGAAAACCAAACCTGGTGCACCCAGGCAATCTGGCTCGACACCCTGCGTCGACAGGCAAGTCGACAGGGCAGTCGACCTCCAGGTCGACAGGCCTGTCGACAGCCCTGTCGACATGGCTAGGGCGGGAACCTTCCCGCCTGCCCCGCTAGTTCTATTTTCTAAATCTGAATTTGAATTTTAAATCTGTTTTTAACTTTAAATTTTCTGCAAACTTCATTGGGCCATATCTGGGCCATACGGACTCCGATTTACAAAATTTCGGACTCTATTTCGCGTATTTTTCCGAGACGAACGCAATGACGCAGCCCGTTTCCCCCAATTCTCACATTTGAGATTATTTATTCTGCAATTAGTGAATTTTAGCATTAACTGAAATACGGGGTGTTACATTCTCCCCTCCTTAAAGGATTTCGTCCCCGAAATCTCTAAGCTAAGGAGAATGCATATCCTACCATCCAAACAACCATCTACTCAATCCATCAAACACGGGCATCCATTGTCCTTAAAACAATTTCTAATGATGTATGAGCATATGCAAAGAGTGTGTGTATATGTTCCCTATCTAATGTATGAACATATGCAAACCATGATAGTGCCATGCATCCATTATGTATGCGAGAGAACCCTATCGACACATACAATATCTACATGAGTGCACAATCATTCACTAAAATGCATCATCCATATGATAACACAATCATTACACATCCATAAATATAGCTTCCTACACACAATTTTATGCAATATGCAATATGAAGTGATTGAGCCGATCTAGTGCCTAGAGTGTGTATATATGCATCCACGAACAACCACTAGCAACCACTTGCATCCACATGCATCCATCAAACATAACATGTCTCAAACACATGTTTCAACCATAGGTTTACCCTATCTAAAGGTCAAAGGTACTTAATGAGAGGACATACTAAAGATAAGATAAGTACTAGTCAAACGATAAAGGAGAAGTTGAAAGACATACCCTCAAAAAGGAATGGGTACAATGAACGCATCTTCGCTTCCGTCTCCCAAGTAGCGTTGCCCTCGTCTTCTCCCCATTGTACTTTGAGTAGTTGAACCTCTCGATTCCTCAATTTCCTAGTCTCTGACCCAAGGATGCGAGTAGGAGCTCGTCGAATAGTCGCATCACGCTCTACTTCAACTTCTTTAAGCAAGCTCGGCTCTACCACCTCTGCGGTCTCATGTAAGCACTTCCTCAAATGGGACACATGGAATACATCATGTACACCACTAAGTCTGTCGGGCAACTCCACTCTATATGTCATCCGTCCAATTCTTTCCTTAATGGGAAATGGCCCTACGAACCTTGGTGCTAACTTCCCAACAGATCCAAAGCGAACCACATTTTGTAACGGAGACACTTTGACAAAGACCATGTCCCCAACTTCAAACTCCAGATCCGTCCTTCTCTTGTCCGCATAAGATTTTTGCCTATCCTGCGCTGCTTTCATCCTTCTTCGAATCAAGTCAATCTTCTCAGAAGTCTCCCTGACCATATCAGGCCCAAGCAAAATCTTATCCGTAGATTCCCACCAACATGCAGGTGATCGACAAGGCCTTCCATAAAGAGCTTCAAAAGGAGCCATACCAATACTGGACTGAAAGCTATTATTATATGCGAACTCCGCCAATGGAAGATGCTCTTCCCATGTACCTCCAAAATCTAAGATACAAAGCCTCAAAAGGTCTTCTAGGACACGATTCACCCTCTCAGTCTGGCCGTCCGTCTGAGGGTGATATGCGGTGCTCAGACACAATTGAGTCCCCACTCTTCTTGCAAACTTCTCCAGAACTTGCTAGTGAAGATAGGATCTCGATCACTCACTATGCTAGAGGGTACCCCATGCAATCAAACTATCTCTCGAAGATATACTGAAGCTAGCCATGGAGCAGTCCTCTTGCTCTTTACAGGTATGAAATGGGCGCTTTTAGTAAGCCTGTCTACCACAACCCAAATTCCCGTATTACCCTTTCTTGATCTGGGTAACCCGTCAATAAAATCCATCGAGACGCTATCCCACTTCCATTGCGGAACTTCCAATGGGTGAAGCAACCCACCAGGTTTCTTTTGCTCCGTCTTCACTTGTTGGCACACCAAGCATCGAGCGACATACTCGGCCACATCTTTCTTCATACCGGCCCAGAAGAAAACCCTCTTCATGTCTTGGTACATCTTGTCCCCACCGGGATGAATGGTCATCCTAGAACGGTGTGCATCATCAAGAATAACCTTCCTTAAACCCTCATCTTGCGGTACACAAAGTCTACCGTCTCTACGCAAGCACCCCCTATCGTCTAGGGTGTACCTACTCAAATGGCTGGACGACTCCCCCCTTATGAGCTTCTCCACCAACTCAACCAACTGTGGGTCGTCCCTCTGTGCTTCTCCAATCCGCCTCAAAAGAGTAGGTCTAACCTCCAAGGAAGCTAGCAAACCGGGTACATAATCAATGGAAGGTCTGAAATCAAACATCGAGATAAATTCCAAGCTTCGTTGTTCCACAAACAATGGACTCAAGGACAACCTTTTTCTGCTCAAGGCGTCCGCCACCACGTTACCCTTGCCAGGGGTATACGCTATCTCGAAATCATAGGATGCTAAGAACTCCATCCACCTTTGCTGTCTCAAATTCAAATCCTTCTGAGAAAACAAGTACTTCAATGATTTGTTGTCAGTGAACAATTCGAATCTCTCACCAAGAAGATAATGGCGCCAAATCTTAAGCGCAAAAATAATAGCGGCCAACTCTAAATCATGGGTAGGGTAATTTTTCTCATGCACTCTCAACTGCCTTCCACCATAGGCTATTACCCTTCCCTCTTGCATTAAGACTGCGCCTAGTCCTGTCCCACAAGCATCGGTATAGACAACAAATGGCTTGCTCCCATCTGGCAACACTAAAACTGGAGCAGTGGTTAAAGCTCTCTTTAACCGTCGGAACGCATCATCACAATCTACGTCCCATGTGAAAACAAGATTCTTCTTCGTTAAGCGGGTTAATGGGGCTGATATCTTTGCGAAGTCTTTGATAAACTTCCTATAGTAACCCGTCAACCCTAAGAAACTTCTTACTTCGGTAGCATTCTTCGGAACCTTCCAATCCTGAATTGATACTACCTTCGCGGGATCCACAGCTATCCCTTCCTTGGAGACCACGTGCCCCAAGAACCGCACTTCCTTCCTCCAGAAGTGACATTTAGAGAATTTAGCCTTAAGGCTATGTGCTCGAAGAGTCTTCAATACCTCCCCAAGATGTAGGGCATGCTCTTCTTCACTCTTAGAAAATACTAAGATATCATCCACAAAGACCACCACGAACTTATTAAGGAACTCCCTGAACACCCTACTCATCAAATCAACAAAGTATGCAGGGGCGTTCGTCAACCCAAATGGCACCACCAGCCACTCATAGAAACCATCCGGAGTCCTAAAGGCAGTCTTGTCTATGCTATCCTCAGCCACCCTCAACTGATGAAACCCCGTGGCTAAGTCCAATTGAGAAAATACTGAAGCGCCAACCAACTGATCGAAAAGATCATCAATCCTCGGCAATGGGTGTCTATTCTTCTTTGTGAGCTTGTTGAGTTCTCTATAGTCTACACAAAGTCTGAGGGACCCATCTGCCTTCGTAGCAAAAACTACTGGAGCACCCCACTCTGATACACTTCGTCTTATGAACCCCTTCTCAAGCAACTCCCCTACTTGCTTATGGAGTTCCCTCCTCTCACGAGGAGCCATGTGGCGCACTGGTAAAGATACAGGTTTAGCATTATCCACCAGATATATTCGGAAGTCAATCTCCCGCTTCGGAGGTAAGCCCTTCACCTCCTCAAACACATCCGAGTATTCCCGGACCACTCTAACAGATTGCAAACTCTCGACCGAAGCTTCAAGCGATTCAAGATAACTTAGCATAACAGAATCCATGGGATTACAAGAGATCTCGAGAGTGTTACCCAAGCGGGTCATGAGCCTAACAACTCTCCTTTCGCAATCAAGAACAGCACCATTACTGGATAACCAGTCCATGCCCAAAATCAACCCATAGCTCGTGAAGCCCAAAACAAAAGCATCACATCTAAACTCAATGCTAAGTATAGAAATCTTCAAACCCAAACATATCATGGACAAATAAGTGGAGCCCCCAATTGGGTTTGAAACAACCAAGGGATCATCTACAAGACTGGTGTCTAAGTGCAGTGACTCAACTAATGATGATGAGATAAACGAATGCGATGCGCCTGAATCAAACAATGTACGGACAGGATGATCAAATAGAAAAACCAGACTTTCAACAGAAATAGTTCTACCTCTTTCCTGAATCGGTGGAACCGCGAGAGCCTGTACTTGGCCCCTAGCCTGGTATCCCACAATTGAAGCACTTCTTCTTCCCCTTGCCACCGTTGCCTTTCCCCCCTTTGTTTTGCCGTTGTTGCTGAGGTCTCTTTTGATCTTCCTTCTTCTCGGGTGCCTTATTAGCATTGGGACCCTTCTCTTCTTCATGCATGAGTGCCATGTCAACTAGCTTCTCAAAGGTGGCCCCCATAGGGATATGAGTCATAGCCAACCCATGCATCGGTTCATTCAAGCCTTTCACGAACCTCAAAGCCTTCTTCTCCGGTGTATTCACCATGTCTAGACCAAACCTTGCCAATTGATTAAACTTGTTGACATATTCCTTCACCGAGAGATTTCCTTGCTTTAGAGTCAAGAATCTTTCCATATACAAATTTTCCTCCGCCCTTGAGAGAAACTTTGCCACAAATCTTTCCCTAAAATCCGCCCAAGAGTCAACGGGGCATTCTCCATTAGCGACCTCCCACCAGAATGAGGCCTATCCCTTCATTAACCAAGCAGCTAACTTGACTTTCTTTCCTTCTTCCATCTCAAAGATATCTATCAACTCTTCCACCTCCTTAAGCCAATCTCTAGCCTCCACAAAAGTTTCAGATCCTTGAAAAGGTTTTCCTCCCATAGCTTTGAATTCCTTACAAGTCTTAGCAAAAGTATCTGTGCGAGGAGGAGGGGGAGGAGGAAGATCGGGTGCTACGGTTGGTGGAGGAACATTTGCTAGACCCGCAGTGGTGGCCCTGGCCTCCATCAATCTCCTATACCATACTGGTATCGTCACACCCTCCGGAAAGTTAAGATCCTCGGCCATGCTGAAACGAAAAAGGAAAGATTCAAAACGGAGAATTCGAAGGATAAAGATATGGCTATTGGGGATTATGCTTTTCTTTCAAAAACTTTTCTCTTTAAAGACATGTTTTTGAAAATATCTCTTCCAAAAATGTTTTTTAGAAAATTAGTTTTCTAAAAATTTTATCTGTTCCGGTAACCTTTGCTCTAATACCACGTGTAACACCCCACACCCGCTATGGTCACTCACTAAGGGAATGCCATAACATCGGTGGAGTATTTTAAGTGAATATAGAACAGAAAAATTACAACAAGACAGATATAAGTAATACTTGAGAATTTAAAACATCATTTCATTTCAGCGGAAAGCAAAACATGTTTGGTTACATCACAAGACCATAATAAGAGTCAAGTACAAAATATCCATCCTGATAAATAAAAATACATAATCCCAATACATGAACTGATAGCCATAAAAGAAAAGGGTAAGCTGAGCTCTACATCTAGGATCCAAGCTCCAAGAGAGTAATAAAAGCAGCCTGATCAAAGCCCACTCGTGCTGGGCCCACTGTGAGAACCTGAGGGTTGGGAAAAAAGATAAAAACAACGGGGTCAGACATAAGTCTGAGCGAGTCCTATAACTTTAACAATGTAATCATTAAAGTAATAAGGATATGATATAACTTGGTACGGTGTGACTGGGGATAAATGACTACACTCAGTAGCCAATCAGACTTAGAGTGAACTAAGACAACGAAAAAGACGCATTTACCCACCCAAGGATAATTACTACACTGCACCACACCAGTCATTCCTACTTAAAGTTTGATCCCTCCTAAGGACTTAGAAAATTTACCCAGTAGTTTCGTGTACCCCTAGCTCACTACATAGGTGCCGTCTGCCCCTATCTCCACTAGGTGTACCCACTACTCCCAAGCGATCGGCTCCCTACCGTAGATACCCGTGCTGGCCCCACAGTGGGGTGTATCACTCCCCAAAGTGGCAACCCGATACAATCAATGGTGCACGGATTATACCTACACGATGCAACAACGTCTTACCTACCAGCCCGGGTCCACACACGCATATGAAACCCGTTGGACTTGCGTTGCCACCGCTAACCCGTTTTGGTCTCTTATAGTCAAGCCCAGTATGCGTTTCCCGTCCTCGACATGGGTCGAGCCCAATAAGATACTTATGGGTTACTGGTTGAAATGGGCCCCCACAAGCTACCCACCTAAGCTTGTTCCTTTTTCTAGTGCATCCCACTTAACCCTTTAATCATGTTTAACTACATGTTTCCACTTGGTTAAGTATTCTAATCGTATTTTCTATTGCCACCCAAGGCAACCCACTAGATTTCCATATACCGCCCAAGGCACCCACTTAACCCCTCATGTCCCTCTACATGCTAATATGGTTAAGTGTTTCTTAATTAATTAATTAAGATCATTTATCCCCAGTCACACCGTACCAAGTTATATCATATCCTTATTACTTTAATGATTACATTGTTAAAGTTATAGGACTCGCTCAGACTTATGTCTGACCCCGTTGTTTTTATCTTTTTTCCCAACCCTCAGGTTCTCACAGTGGGCCCAGCACGAGTGGGCTTTGATCAGGCTGCTTTTATTACTCTCTTGGAGCTTGGATCCTAGATGTAGAGCTCAGCTTACCCTTTTCTATTATGGCTATCAGTTCATGTATTGGGATTATGTATTTTTATTTAGCAGGATGGATATTTGTACTTGACTTCTATTATGGTTTTGTGATGTAACAAGACATGTTTTATTTTCCGCTGCAATTGAAATGATGTTTTAAATTTTCAAGTATTACTTATATCTGTCTTGCTATAATTACTCTGTTCTATATTCACTCAAGATACTCCACCGATGTTATGGAATTCCCTTTTGAGAGTGACCATAGCGGGAGTGGGGTGTTACAGGAGTGCTGGTTATTCTGTGTGAAATAATAAACATCGCCATAGGATAGTAACAATTAATTTTGAACTACACTACATGGCATACTTCTTGATGATAGGCATACTTCATCATATTCCACATAAGCAATTGGAGCTTGTGTGACGAGGTGGAAGATTTACCATACGAGCGAGAGGCTTGTATGGCATTGATCATATACTACAGGTTGAACAGATGACTGATATGGACTATATAAAATATAACGATAAATTGCCAGATTAATAAAAACCCCACATGGGTCTGGAGTTGACAATAATCACGTCTCTCTAGTTATTAGATACGGCACATGGACTATTTCTTTCCACACGGAAACGGGGTGACGAGAATTTATTCTCTGGAGTGATTATCTATACATGCTCCCCTGTAAACACCAGAATATATCACTATAAATATGTGGATGATTTTTAGGATTTATTGGGTACCTAACACGACCCAATAAATTTCCAAACCCCTCCCTGTACAAAGGAGGTTATGGCGGAATTTTTCGAAATATTAAGGCGTTAGTGAAATATTTGAAGTGAAAACGAAGTTGAAAATATAGAATGAACTATAGTTGGAATTATAGAATGAACTATATTTATATATATAAATATAAATATAATTAAAAGGAATCAAAGCCGTGCAGTTCGTGTTTCGGAATCATAATTTGAAACGATTAGTACGAGAAATCCGACCATCGGATTTTCCCGAAACCGCAACCGCTGGGTTCGCCTCGGAAATATCTTCCCAACGGCACCAACCTTGTAAAAATCCAACGGTTGGATTGTCCGGAATGTTTAATTCAAATCTGAAGAAAAACAGCGCCAGAATCGTTTATATTTATATATAAATATAAATATAATTAAATTAAATCGAATAACGACGCTGCAGTTCGAATTTTGAAACTGTAACTTCAAACGACTAGTGTGGAAGATCCGACCGTCGGATTTTCACGAAACTGGAACCGTTGGGTTTGCTTTGGGAATACCTCCCCACTGATATAGACTTCGTAGAAATCCAACGGTTAGATTTTCCGATATGTGTAAAACAAATTAGAGGAAAAACAGCGCCAGTGCCCCGGCACGACCTGAAACGTCGTTTAATTAAATATGGCCATTTTTAAATAAATAAAAATGGCGAAAAATCGTTATAAAATATTATAAGCAACATAGATTGGAAATAAACTAATTTGGCTTGAGTTGTTTGATATTTGATGGTTGTATGTGTTTGACACGAAAATATCCCTAAAGAACTGAAATATGGATGTCGAATAATATAACCATGGAAAGAATCGATTTAAATTCTTATTACGTGAATTATTTGAAAAGGCCGAGCTTACCCTCATTTCAAATAATTTATCGAGCGATTCGAATTGGAAAATGCAAAGACGATTCAAGACCGACGATCTTCGTATTGGTTGGATGGGCACTGCTGAGGTTCCTGACCGGAGTAGCTACCGTGAAGGAACGGAAGTAGTAGCCGTCTGAACGCATGTGTTGATTGTACGGATATACGAGGAATTTGACGCCTCCGATTTCGTTCAGACCCAGAACGGACTTGTAAATGGACTGTGTGTCTGACATTGGATTTTGTTCTATACTGATTGATCTCTGTTAAATATATATCTGTTTGGTGGCGGAGAATTTATTCTTTTGCTTAACGCCCTTCTCTGAGACGTACGAGCCCAGAGGTTATATATCGATAGAAATCAATCGTATGGAGTGGATTGCCTATGTGGCATGCCAATATGCTATGATCAAGGCTTCTGTTGCAAAGCAAAGTCTTGTGGATGATGATCAAAGCACGGTCTGCGTGGCCTGGCTTTGTGTATAGCGTGGATTCGCGAGCCTCACACCCCGGTATGAGTTAAAAACGGGATACGGACTGCAGGGAGAGCAGGACGTTTCTTTCTAGCTATGGTGGTGTCAGTGACTTACCAGCCCTGACATTTATATCTATTTTTCACCTATGTGGTTGTTGGAATGCGAGGCGCTTCGATTATAGGTCTGTAAGGACCGGGAAACGTGTGTTCAGAAATACTAATCCTCAAACGTAAGAGAGGACCGGCCCTGAAGATCCAGGGTTACCCAGAGTGTGTAGTCCTGAGGCATTTGCTAGAATGTCTCGAAGCGGAGAGGAGCTTGCCCCTTGCCTCGACTCATGACGGAAATCCAATTTCCAATACGAAATAACGGACTCGATTGTAGAACTAGTATGGCGACATAGTGGTATGGGGCACTTATGCCGTCTATGATTGATATATATGATGCTATTCATTTTTGAAACATATATGCACTAGTAATAATATCAAATGATTTTGCTTTATACATATTAAGCATATTTGGCCATTATAAGGTAAAACTCTATCCTCCGGCTTGCGTTGCATTGTATGATGGGACTTGAGTCTTATAATGGCTTCATTCTTTTTAAAAGCATTGCGTTGTTTTAAAAGAATTTACTTTGTTTTAAATGCACTAGTAATCGCTGGAGTAAACCCGTTCCGCGAAAGTGGCGTGGTCCTATGATTTGCTTATTACTGTTGTTTATACTATTAAATAGATTCCTCATACCAGTCCCCATGACTGACTCGTTGTTTGTTTCACTTTGCAAACGCGGTTGCCCTCATTTTCACACGGGCAGCCTAGTTCATAGGTGACAGGTTGTTTTTGGCTCTGCACTGTTGCATGGAGTGCATTTTGGCTCATGGCGAGGCTGACTTCACAGAGACGGCTTTGACATTTTCCGCCATTATTGTACTTATATTATGATTCCGCCACAGGCGATGCAGACTGCTTTACTTTTAGTATTTATTATCGTATGTATATGTACTGCCTTCGGCGATGTAGACTGATACCCTTATTATGTCTCACTGCATGTATATATTCCGCCTCTGGCGATGATGACTGATCACTTCCCTTTCATTTACCAAGTTATATCCTACGCTGTGCTATTCTGATGTTGTTACATGTTGTGATTCCGCTGTCATATCCATGTAAAATTATTCTATTTATTGTTTTTGCTATTATCTGTACTCTGCTATGATGATTGATGTGTTATATTCCAATGATTATCCTTAATACCGCCCCTCGGATTTTGGGATCGTCACATCCCCGTAACAAAAATGGTGCCAGACAACACTTTGTCGATGCACTGCTCACCCTTCAGGAAAAGTATGATCTCAGAGAAGATACCATCATCGTTCTTCTTTGGGATAGTGTACTACTGCTACTTACCATAGTTATTATAAATTTGGAATATTAAATTTTATTTAATTACACGTGCAGGATATGACAACGGCTGGGATGGACACAACAGTTATCACTGTCGAGTGGGCTATGATAGAGATAGTGAAATCCCGGGAATACAACTTAAGGTACTTATTATGCTTCTTATTCTTCATAAGGTCCCACATCGTGTAAACAAATAGTAAGATGGATTGGGTATAAAATATGAAGGTACAAGAAGGGCTTGATAGAGTGGCAGGAGTAGATCGCATCATGGATGAAACAAACTTTGCTAAACTTCCTTACTTGCACTATTTGTTCAATGAAGCTCTCAGATTGCATCCTCCTACTCTACTGATGCTCTCACATAAAGCAACAGATAAATCCAAAATAGGTGTGACGGCAAGAAATTTCGCTCGGTCCGAACCAGTCGCTAAACCGATCCAGGCCGTTCGAAACGCCCTATCGTTTGAGAACACGACAAAACAGAACGCATACAGAAGAACATTTCATTGTATATCACAACAATGCATCAGAATACAAGAATATACAGAGTATAAATGAATATTACACAGAAATATCAGAGATTTAAATTACATTTAAATACATAGCAGCGGAAAATAATACAATACACAACTAGAAGAGATATACGGATACAAAGCTTTCCGGATATCGTTCCAGCTGTAAACCAGGATCCTGTGAATATAAATCTGCAAAACCAAAACTACTAGCTGCCCGTGTCGAAAATAAGGGCACCCAGAGTTTAAGTTAAAACAATAAACTCCAGATCAGTCATGTGACTGGTGTGAGAACTAAAACAGTTATAATTCTTTATTTTAAAGTTTGGTAAATCAAGGGACCACGCCGTATAACACGGAACGGGTTTCCTCCCAAGAATACCAGTGCATAAAACAAACAGCGCAATGCTAAATAAAGAAAAATGAAGCTGTTATAAGACCCAGGTCCCATCACACAATGCAACGCAGTCGAGGATAGGGTTTTCCCTTATAACAGCCAAAGAATGCTTAGTACGTTTAAAACAAATCATTTGATACTACTATGAGTGTATAGTGTATAAAACAACTTCAAATCATAAGTATCAATCATAGGCGGCATGAGCGCCCCATCCCACTATGTCACCATATATAGGTTTACAAATAAAACCGCAAAGTCACGTATTTGGAAATTGGATTTCCGTCTATGAACCGAGGCAAAAGATAGTCCTCAACCGATTCGTGACTCTCTAGCCCGAGCCACCGGAACAGCCGCAACTGCCCCTTCGATCGTCAGGGCCGGTCCACCGATGTGGATTATAGTGCCTGAACAATACGTTTCCCCGCCCTTTGGGGCGTAAACGAGCCAACTAAATGACTCCATCGGTTCGAGAACGACCGATCAATCCGAGGCGCCTCGCAACAGCAACAACCACATAAGTCAAACTCGTCAGGGCGTGTAAAACCACTGACGCCACTTCTAACTAGAAAGAAACGCATGCCCTCCCTGAGGTCCTCTCCCGTTTTTGGTTCACAACCGGGGTGCGAAACTCGCGAAGCTAACGTTACACAAAGCTACGCCACAAAGGCCGTGCTTTGATCATCACCACAAGACTTTGCTTTTCAACAGAAGCCTCGATCAATTGCTACTTAGGCATGCCACACAGGCAATTCACTCCATGCGTTTGATATCCATCAATATATAACCCCTGAGCTCGTACGTCTCAGAGAAGGGCGTTAAGCAAGAGAATAAATTCTCTGCCGCCAAACAGATATATATTTAATAGAAATCAAACACACAGACTAAAATCCAATGTCAGACACACAGTCCATTTACAAGTCCGTTCTGGGTCTGAACAAAACCGGAAGCACCTAGTACCCCGCATATCCATCGATCTCCAAGTACGTCTGGACGATCACTAACTGTTTCCATCTTCTTGGGTGTACAGCCCAATCAAGATCATCAGTTATCACCCAAACGACGTGAAGACCTCCGGTCTTCGACCATCGTCTTCATCTTCGACTTATCGTCGTATCAGTTATTCAGAATGGGATAAACCCGGTCTTTCCGAATAACTCGCGTATATTTTAAATAAGTGTTACACAAACACAACGTACGCCTCATTCCAATTCATCAGTCACTAACCGTAAATTAATCAAGAGAATAATTCCCCAAATATTAACCCCGAAGGCCGAAACCAACATCAGATCAATATCCAGAAAACCATTCTGTTTGACTAACCGACAGTCAGTTTCTAAATTTCACATTCATAGGGAAAGGTTCCCATTAATTTTATCAAAGATAAATTCCTTGAATTTATTCTTTAATCCATTTTTGAATATCAATTCAAACTAGTCGGGATTAGCGAACCTTACCGAAGTAACCATTTGTTTTAATTTCCCAATCCCAACCTATTCATCCCATGAAGTAAAACTGGTAATACTTCATATCTAACACCATGGTGTTATCGGTAAATTCAATTACCATTTCACGTTCAAATCTAATTAAAGATTTAACTATCGCCTGGAGCAAAACTGGTGATACTCCATTCTCGATTATTTCAATCTAATTAAAGATTCATTAAAACTCCACTTAGTTTTAATCGTTAACTGGGTTAAAGAATCAGTGTCATTTAAAACACGGTTCACGATAAACCCAAAGTCACATTCATTAATTATCGGGTTAAAGAACGAGTGTTATTTAAAACACTGTTCACGATAAACCCAAAAATCAATATCAATTCAATTCCAATTAAATATTATTTAATTGGTACACTTCATTAAATCTAAATAAAAAGATTTAATCTTTTCCCAACTGGGTTCAAGAACAGTGTTAGTGAAGACACCATTCACGACAAACCCAAATCACATTTGATATTCAACACAAGGCTCTGAATAGAAAATATCCCGGCTTATATTCAATATCAAATTCTACGACTAACAAATGTCGTATTGGAAATAACGATATAAATATATCTTTCAAATTTCCATAACAACACCTGTATAATCACGAATTCCAACATCGAAATATTCCGAAGACAATTTCGATTCAAATCCACTCCAATGCAATCATTGGAAATTTTGGTTATTTTCAAAACCCTTTTCAAATTCAATTTATTTATTTAAAAATAAATAGAATTATAATTCTAGTTCAAAACTAGTTCATTTCGATAAAAATCTATTTTTATCTTTTCAAATATGGAGTTTTTCATCCCAATTCTTCCTAAATCATTTCTTATGATTTTACACAAATTATTACTATTTTTAATAATTTTATCAAGGCCCGTACAGTCGATTTCCAACAACGGCCATCGAACTGCACTTACAGCGACCTTTTTCAAATTTGATTTGGACATAACTCCAAATCCGACCGTTAGATTTCAAATTTCTAATATTTGTTAGAAAGCTCTTTTCGATACGAACCCAACGGTTCCGGTTTTAGGAGAATCCGACGGTCGGATCTCCCGTAATGTCCGTTTGAAATCAATGGTCGAAATTCACGAACTACCGCGGCGCGGCGCGTTCTATTCAGGCCATTATATTATATATATAATATATATTTCATCGATTTCTATTTAAAACGAATTATATAAATAGTTTTAAAATTTGTTTCAAAATCTATTTCAACTTTCATTTCAATTCAAAGCAAAATTGAATTCTTCTTTATAAATTCGTTTTAAAATTCATTTCTATTCAATCCAAATTTCAATTCAATTTGAATTCATATTCAATTCAATTCATTTCGAAATCGTTTTCAATTCAATTCATTTCGAAATCGTTTTCAATTCAATTCATTCCGAAATCGTTTTCAATTCAATTCATTCTGAAATCGTTTTCAATTCAATTCATTTCGAAACCGTTTTCAATTCAATTCATTTCGAAATCGTTTTCAATTCAATTCATTTCGAAATCGTTTTCAATTCAATTCATTTCGAAATCGTTTTCAATTCAATTCATTTCGAAATCGTTTTCAATTCAATTCATTTCGAAATCGTTTTCAATTCAATTCATTTTATTCGATTTCGAAATCACTTTTCAATATTCATTTTAAGATGAATAAAATCGATATAAATATCGTTCACGTCAAAATGGCGTCAATCTAATCAACACGGCTTCATAAATTTCTATTTTCAAATATTCTATTTCAAATATTTCTTTTTCAAAATAGTTGTTATTATCAAAATATTTCGTTCAACACATGACCAATCTCAATGAATGAGTACTGTCAACACATGAACTTTTATTTTATAATATTCTTTATTTTTCAAATTGGAATGAGGCCCAATCAATTACCATATAAAGTTAATTATATGGATTTTCATACCACACATGTATATAATTACATTGAAAAATAATCAACCATCAACCAAAGTGCACTACACTGTATAAGCATCAATTATAGATATTCAATGCTTATAACAGCCTGTCAATCAATCGATCGACACATTTAATCAATCAGGATGAGTGAACTTCAAATTTCATCCCAACACCCGTGTAGGGTTTCAAACAGTCAAACGCATATTTTATTTGTGCAGTTGGGCGATGTGTAAAATTTATCGTCCCAATCAATGTCATTCAAATAGGTGTACATAAACAAACCGTCCGGTTTATAAATGAATATTTTATTTTATTCACTTCACGTTAAAAATTATATTTTTAACGATAAAACATTTTATTTCAACCTATGAATTTCTATTCAATTCATTTACACAATAAAATGATATTTTTATTTTTCTAACATATTTTAGAAAATTTCGGCGGCATAACGGCACGATACTAGAAACGGGACAAGGCCTAGCCTAATCCCCGGTCTAGTGAAGGCCCACGCCATTCACACATCAATCATATCAATTTTATTATGCAAACCACAAAATTGGGAGTAAGAGTCTAACCTAGCCTTACTCCTTCGCCTTATAACGGCGCACGTCTAATCCTAACCAATTTATCGATTCGATTATTCACACCACAAACCACATTCAAACCAATATCACAATCAATAACCAAACAGCCAAACAAACAAGTCCATGGTCTGTGGACGATTGTGTCGGGTGCTACTAAACACCGTCTGCATCCTAGTATATATATATATAACAAGAAAATAAATTTGAAAGGTGAGAAATTCTCACCTATAGCTATCCTAGCTCGACGGCACTTCTAATGCAGGAAATCTTCGCCAACTCGCCTTTTGTCGCTTTCGTTGACCGCTTTCACTACATATGTAAAAATCGAATTTTTAGTTCGCTATTCAATATATAAAAATCGAATTTTTAGTTCGCTATTCAATATATAAAAATCGAATTTTTAGTTCAAAGTTCAATATATAAAAATCGAATTTTTAGTTCGCTATTCAATATATAAAAATCTGATTTTTACTTCAAAGTTCAATATATAAAAATTTGATTTTTACTTTCTAAAGAAATCAGTTTTCAATACCTTTTAAAAATCTGTTTTTATACCTTTTTAAAAACTGTTTTTATACCTTTTTAAAAACTGTTTTTATACCTTTTTAAAAACTGTTTTTATACCTTTTTAAAAACTGTTTTTATACCTTTTTAAAAACTGTTTTTATACCTTTTTAAAAACTGTTTTTATACCTTTTTAAAAACTGTTTTTATACCTTTTTTAAAAACTGTTTTTATACCTTTTTTAAAAACTGTTTTTATACCTTTTTTAAAAACTGTTTTTATATCTTTTTTAAAAACTGTTTTTATATCTTTTTTAAAAACTGTTTTTATACCTTTTTAAAAACTGTTTTTATACCTTTTTAAAAACTGTTTTTATACCTTTTTAAAAACTGTTTTTATACCTTTTTTAAAAACTGTTTTTATACCTTTTTTAAAAACTGTTTTTATATCTTTTTTAAAAACTGTTTTTATATCTTTTTTAAAAATTGTTTTTATACCTTTTTAAAAACTGTTTTTATATCTTTTTTTAAAAACTGTTTTTATACCTTTTTAAAAATCAGTTTTTATATACTGTTTATATAAAACAAAAATAAAATAAAATAAATAAATAATAATAAATAAAAAACTTACAGGGGCAGAGGGGGGGGGGGGGAAGACTGCTGCAGTCGCTCGCAGTGGAGGGGCGGAGGCTCGCGTTGTGGTCGATGATGGCGCGGGGAGGGTGCGGCCTGGTGGTGCGGTGGGCTTGCAGGCGGCTAGGGTTTCTGCGGCGACGAGATTTGAGGGAGGTTCGATCTTCGTGGTGGAGGAGAGAGGAAAGGGAAGGGGAGCTGACGGCGAGTGGGTGGTGGCGCCACCTGCGGCGGAGGCGAGGCTCCCTCATCGGCGACGGCGATTTTTGTTTCGACATTTTTATTTATTATTCGATCTGAAGTATGAATTGGGGGGGGGGGGCCAGAGCGGTTTTAAGGGGAGAGAAGTATATTTTTTATTATTTAATTATTATATTTGGCTAAAAGGTTGACTTTTACATATGACCTCGAAACGAGGCCCACCGCCTGTCGCCCATAGCGTTACACCCCCATTCCGAACACAATGGGATATGTATCGCACGCTGATTCGATTGTTACAATTAGTTTCCTTTTGAATTTACATTTAAATCACTATATTGAATTTTAAACGTACATTTCAAATTACCGGGGCCACATACTAACTAGAAAAATTCCAGAAAAATATTTTCTAGCTTCGTATTGACGATACGGTCCTAACAAAACTAGTTTCGTCGAATTCTGAGACCGTTGGAAAAGGGGCCAATTTCCAGTCGATTAAAATCAACTGAAACTGGTCAAACGCGTTTTCTTTTGCCACGCTCACATATTAATTCGAAAAATTATGAAATTTGAAACCTAGCAATAATTTTACATCCCGGACCCAACAAAACTGGTTTCGTCGAAATCCGAGGTCGTTTGCAAAATGTCCATTTTTAAGGGCCTGAATTCCATAGCGACTATTCAGAATTTTCAACTGGACATATCTTTTGATTCCTGATATGAAATCTTGATTTTTCGGATTCATTGAAAAGATATTATCAATTAAATCCTATTATTTTTGGTTTCACTAAAATCCGGATTGTTTTGCACCCGGTACATCCAATTGAAGTTTGAAATCGAATTATCGAACTACCGCGCCATTTTCAATTCTATTTATAATTATATATAATTATTTATATTCTAACGATGACGCGTATAATATATACGTTCGATTTATATTCAAAATAAATTTCTCGTCGATTTTATTTAAAATAATTCATTTTAAATAATCAAAATTCGCTAAAATTGCCAAAATAAAAATTTTAAACTGGCCCAAATTTTACGGGTTGTTACAATCTCCCCCACTTAAAACTTTTCGTCCCCGAAAAGGAACAAAGTCGAAAGTGGTTTGATTAATCAACTCTACGTTCGATCTGGCTTTCATTCTCCAACTTTTCAGTTTCTGAGAATTTTCAAAATTTCAAAAATTTGGCTAACACCCTAAATTTTTGAAAAATTTCGCCATAACCTCCCCTGCAATGGGAGCATCGGGGAATTTCAAATAGCTTCCCCGGTCCTTCAGATCTCAAAAAGAAAAAGAAAAAGCCGAGCGGCTAGCCAATAGGCTCACAAAATCATCATCACCCAAACAAAACAGGAAATTATGTAGTAAACATGTACCTATTTGTCGGGCAAACAAATTTTATTCTCTGGCTCTAGCCTCCTTGCTATGACCTGTTCAATGTAAGTATATGTATATGCAAGCAAATGCAACCAATTTTCAATATAATTCAATATTCGGTTCAATTAGGCTAAATGATTCAAAATTATCAAACAATTAAACAAACAACACAAACATCAATCAATTAGTGACTTTAACGTTTCAAATTGATAATTTTACTACATATAAAGAAAATCATGTTTTTGATGCCAATTCACAACAATGTATTCTAACTATATAGGTTTTGGTTCTCACACCAGTCTAATGGAAATATATGGATATCACACCTTCGAAACACGAAAATAATTACTAATGATGACGCGTCAATCATCAGAATCAGGTCCGTGCGACTAGAGTGTGATTCTATATCTATCCAATATATTAAAATTTTGAATATACGTTTGCAAGGCGTATATGCAAATTCTTTATATACTGAATTGTCCAAATCTATATAAACTAAATAATCAAATACGAATAATTGATTTTAAATTTTCAAAACAAAATTGTTTTCATTTTCAAAAATATACTCTTCACACTCGTTCTAGGATACTACCGATCCCATCTCTAACGAGTCATTCCCGTTGGATATTACTAATCCAGTTTCTGATGAATTCTTTCGTATGGTTCTAATGTGCCTTGTTCTCTGAGCTTTGTAAACCAAAGCTCTGATACCAAATGTGACGGCAAGAAATTTCGCTCGGTCCGAACCAGTCGCTAAACCGATCCAGGCCGTTCGAAACGCCCTATCGTTTGAGAACACGACAAAACAGAACGCATACAGAAGAACATTTCATTGTATATCACAACAATGCATCAGAATACAAGAATATACAGAGTATAAATGAATATTACACAGAAATATCAGAGATTTAAATTACATTTAAATACATAGCAGCGGAAAATAATACAATACACAACTAGAAGAGATATACGGATACAAAGCTTTCCGGATATCGTTCCAGCTGTAAACCAGGATCCTGTGAATATAAATCTGCAAAACCAAAACTACTAGCTGCCCGTGTCGAAAATAAGGGCACCCAGAGTTTAGGTTAAAACAATAAACTCCAGGTCAGTCATGTGACTGGTGTGAGAACTAAAACAGTTATAATTCTTTATTTTAAAGTTCGGTAAATCAAGGGACCACGCCGTATAACACGGAACGGGTTTCCTCCCAAGAATACCAGTGCATAAAACAAACAGCGCAATGCTAAATAAAGAAAAATGAAGCTGTTATAAGACCCAGGTCCCATCACACAATGCAACGCAGTCGAGGATAGGGTTTTCCCTTATAACAGCCAAAGAATGCTTAGTACGTTTAAAACAAATCATTTGATACTACTATGAGTGTATAGTGTATAAAACAACTTCAAATCATAAGTATCAATCATAGGCGGCATGAGCGCCCCATCCCACTATGTCACCATATATAGGTTTACAAATAAAACCGCAAAGTCACGTATTTGGAAATTGGATTTCCGTCTATGAACCGAGGCAAAAGATAGTCCTCAACCGATTCGTGACTCTCTAGCCCGAGCCACCGGAACAGCCGTAACTGCCCCTTCGATCGTCAGGGCCGGTCCACCGATGTGGATTATAGTGCCTGAACAATACGTTTCCCCGCCCTTTGGGGCGTAAACGAGCCAACTAAATGACTCCATCGGTTCGAGAACGACCGATCAATCCGAGGCGCCTCGCAACAGCAACAACCACATAAGTCAAACTCGTCAGGGCGTGTAAAACCACTGACGCCACTTCTAACTAGAAAGAAACGCATGCCCTCCCTGAGGTCCTCTCCCGTTTTTGGTTCACAACCGGGGTGCGAAACTCGCGAAGCTAACGTTACACAAAGCTACGCCACAAAGGCCGTGCTTTGATCATCACCACAAGACTTTGCTTTTCAACAAAAGCCTCGATCAATTGCTACTTAGGCATGCCAAACAGGCAATTCACTCCATGCGTTTGATATCCATCAATATATAACCCCTGAGCTCGTACGTCTCAGAGAAGGGCGTTAAGCAAGAGAATAAATTCTCTGCCGCCAAACAGATATATATTTAATAGAAATCAAACACACAGACTAAAATCCAATGTCAGACACACAGTCCATTTACAAGTCCGTTCTGGGTCTGAACGAAACCGGAAGCACCTAGTACCCCGCATATCCATCGATCTCCAAGTACGTCTGGACGATCACTAACTGTTTCCATCTTCTTGGGTGTACAACCCAATCAAGATCATCAGTTATCACCCAAACGACGTGAAGACCTCCGGTCTTCGACCATCGTCTTCATCTTCGACTTATCGTCGTATCAGTTATTCAGAATGGGATAAACCCGGTCTTTCCGAATAACTCGCGTATATTTTAAATAAGTGTTACACAAACACAACATACGCCTCATTCCAATTCATCAGTCACTAACCGTAAATTAATCAAGAGAATAATTCCCCAAATATTAACCCCGAAGGCCGAAACCAACATCAGATCAATATCCAGAAAACCATTCTGTTTGACTAACCGACAGTCAGTTTCTAAATTTCACATTCATAGGGAAAGGTTCCCATTAATTTTATCAAAGATAAATTCCTTGAATTTATTCTTTAATCCATTTTTGAATATCAATTCAAACTAGTCGGGATTAGCGAACCTTACCGAAGTAACCATTTGTTTTAATTTCCCAATCCCAACCTATTCATCCCATGAAGTAAAACTGGTAATACTTCATATCTAACACCATGGTGTTATCGGTAAATTCAATTACCATTTCACGTTCAAATCTAATTAAAGATTTAACTATCGCTTGGAGCAAAACTGGTGATACTCCATTCTCGATTATTTCAATCTAATTAAAGATTCATTAAAACTCCACTTAGTTTTAATCGTTAACTGGGTTAAAGAATCAGTGTCATTTAAAACACGGTTCACGATAAACCCAAAGTCACATTCATTAATTATCGGGTTAAAGAACGAGTGTTATTTAAAACACTGTTCACGATAAACCCAAAAATCAATATCAATTCAATTCCAATTAAATATTATTTAATTGGTACACTTCATTAAATCTAAATAAAAAGATTTAATCTTTTCCCAACTGGGTTCAAGAACAGTGTTAGTGAAGACACCATTCACGACAAACCCAAATCACATTTGATATTCAACACAAGGCTCTGAATAGAAAATATCCCGGCTTATATTCAATATCAAATTCTACGACTAACAAATGTCGTATTGGAAATAACGATATAAATATATCTTTCAAATTTCCATAACAACACCTGTATAATCACGAATTCCAACATCGAAATATTCCGAAGACAATTTCGATTCAAATCCACTCCAATGCAATCATTGGAAATTTTGGTTATTTTCAAAACCCTTTTCAAATTCAATTTATTTATTTAAAAATAAATAGAATTATAATTCTAGTTCAAAACTAGTTCATTTCGATAAAAATCTATTTTTATCTTTTCAAATATGGAGTTTTTCATCCCAATTCTTCCTAAATCATTTCTTATGATTTTACACAAATTATTACTATTTTTAATAATTTTATCAAGGCCCGTACAGTCGATTTCCAACAACGGCCATCGAACTGCACTTACAGCGACCTTTTTCAAATTTGATTTGGACATAATTCCAAATCCAACCGTTAGATTTCAAATTTCTAATATTTGTTAGAAAGCTCTTTTCGATACGAACCCAACGGTTCCGGTTTTAGGAGAATCCGACGGTCGGATCTCCCGTAATGTCCGTTTGAAATCAATGGTCGAAATTCACGAACTACCGCGGCGCGGCGCGTTCTATTCAGGCCATTATATTATATATATAATATATATTTCATCGATTTCTATTTAAAACGAATTATATAAATAGTTTTAAAATTTGTTTCAAAATCTATTTCAACTTTCATTTCAATTCAAAGCAAAATTGAATTCTTCTTTATAAATTCGTTTTAAAATTCATTTCTATTCAATTCAAATTTCAATTCAATTTGAATTCATATTCAATTCAATTCATTTCGAAATCGTTTTCAATTCAATTCATTTCGAAATCGTTTTCAATTCAATTCATTTCGAAATCGTTTTCAATTCAATTCATTTCGAAATCGTTTTCAATTCAATTCATTTCGAAATCGTTTTCAATTCAATTCATTTCGAAATCGTTTTCAATTCAATTCATTTCGAAATCGTTTTCAATTCAATTCATTTCGAAATCGTTTTTAATTCAATTCAAAATATTCGATTTCGAAATCACTTTTCAATATTCATTTTAAGATGAATAAAATCGATATAAATATCGTCCACGTCAAAATGGCGTCAATCTAATCAACACGGCTTCATAAATTTCTATTTTCAAATATTCTATTTCAAATATTTCTTTTTCAAAATAGTTGTTATTATCAAAATATTTCGTTCAACACATGACCAATCTCAATGAATGAGTATTGTCAACACATGAACTTTTATTTTATAATATTCTTTATTTTTCAAATTGGAATGAGGCCCAATCAATTACCATATAAAGTTAATTATATGGATTTTCATACCACACATGTATATAATTACATTGAAAAATAATCAACCATCAACCAAAGTGCACTACACTGTATAAGCATCAATTATAGATATTCAATGCTTATAACAGCCTGTCAATCAATCGATCGACACATTTAATCAATCAGGATGAGTGAACTTCAAATTTCATCCCAACACCCGTGTAGGGTTTCAAACAGTCAAACGCATATTTTATTTGTGCAGTTGGGCGATGTGTAAAATTTATCGTCCCAATCAATGTCATTCAAATAGGTGTACATAAACAAACCGTCCGGTTTATAAATGAATATTTTATTTTATTCACTTCACGTTAAAAATTATATTTTTAACGATAAAACATTTTATTTCAACCTATGAATTTCTATTCAATTCATTTACACAATAAAATGGTATTTTTATTTTTCTAACATATTTTAGAAAATTTCGGCGGCATAACGGCACGATACTAGAAACGGGACAAGGCCTAGCCTAATCCCCTGTCTAGTGAAGGCCCACGCCATTCACACATCAATCATATCAATTTTATTATGCAAACCACAAAATTGGGAGTAAGAGTCTAACCTAGCCTTACTCCTTCGCCTTATAACGGCGCACGTCTAATCCTAACCAATTTATCGATTCGATTATTCACACCACAAACCACATTCAAACCAATATCACAATCAATAACCAAACAGCCAAACAAACAAGTCCATGGTCTGTGGACGATTGTGTCGGGTGCTACTAAACACCGTCTGCATCTTAGTATATATATATAACTAGAAAATAAATTTGAAAGGTGAGAAATTCTCACCTATAGCTATCCTAGCTCCACGGCACTTCTAATGCAGGAAATCTTCGCCAACTCGCCTTTTGTCGCTTTCGTTGACCGCTTTCACTACATATGTAAAAATCGAATTTTTAGTTCGCTATTCAATATATAAAAATCGAATTTTTAGTTCGCTATTCAATATATAAAAATCGAATTTTTAGTTCAAAGTTCAATATATAAAAATCGAATTTTTAGTTCGCTATTCAATATATAAAAATCTGATTTTTACTTCAAAGTTCAATATATAAAAATATGATTTTTACTTTCTAAAGAAATCAGTTTTCAATACCTTTTAAAAATCTGTTTTTATACCTTTTTAAAAACTGTTTTTATACCTTTTTAAAAACTGTTTTTATACCTTTTTAAAAACTGTTTTTATACCTTTTTAAAAACTGTTTTTATACCTTTTTAAAAACTGTTTTTATACCTTTTTAAAAACTGTTTTTATACCTTTTTTAAAAACTGTTTTTATACCTTTTTTAAAAACTGTTTTTATACCTTTTTTAAAAACTGTTTTTATACCTTTTTTAAAAACTGTTTTTATACCTTTTTAAAAACTGTTTTTATACCTTTTTAAAAACTGTTTTTATACCTTTTTTAAAAACTGTTTTTATACCTTTTTTAAAAACTGTTTTTATACCTTTTTAAAAACTGTTTTTATATCTTTTTTTAAAAACTGTTTTTATACCTTTTTAAAAATCAGTTTTTATATACTGTTTATATAAAACAAAAATAAAATAAAATAAATAAATAATAAATAAATAAAAAACTTACAGGGGCAGAGGGGGGGGGGGAAGACTGCCGCAGTCGCTCGCAGTGGAGGGGCGGAGGCTCGCGTTGTGGTCGAAGATGGCGCGGAGAGGGTGCGGCCTGGTGGTGCGGTGGGCTTGCAGGCGGCTAGGGTTTCTGCGGCGACGAGATTTGAGGGAGGTTCGATCTTCGTGGTGGAGGAGAGAGGAAAGGGAAGGGGAGCTGACGGCGAGTGGGTGGTGGCGCCACCTGCGGCGGAGGCGAGGCTCCCTCATCGGCGACGGCGATTTTTGTTTCGACATTTTTTTTTATTCGATCTGAAGTATGAATTGGGGGGGGGGGGGGGCAGAGCGGTTTTAAGGGGAGAGAAGTATATTTTTTTTTATTTAATTATTATATTTGGCTAAAAGGTTGACTTTTACATATGACCTCGAAACGAGGCCCACCGCCTGTCGCCCATAGCGTTTCACCCCCATTCCGAACACAATGGGATATGTATCGCACGCTGATTCGATTGTTACAATCAGTTTCCTTTTGAATTTACATTTAAATCACTATATTGAATTTTAAACGTACATTTCAAATTACCGGGGCCACATACTAACTAGAAAAATTCCAGAAAAATATTTTCTAGCTTCGTATTGACGATACGGTCCTAACAAAACTAGTTTCGTCGAATTCTGAGACCGTTGGAAAAGGGGCCAATTTCCAGTCGATTAAAATCAACTGAAACTGGTCAAACGCGTTTTCTTTTGCCACGCTCACATATTAATTCGAAAAATTATGAAATTTGAAACCTAGCAATAATTTTACATCCCGGACCCAACAAAACTGGTTTCGTCGAAATCCGAGGTCGTTTGCAAAATGTCCATTTTTAAGGGCCTGAATTCCATAGCGACTATTCAGAATTTTCAACTGGACATATCTTTTGATTCCTGATATGAAATCTTGATTTTTCGGATTCATTGAAAAGATATTATCAATTAGATCCTATTATTTTTGGTTTCACTAAAATCCGGATTGTTTTGCACCCGGTACATCCAATTGATGTTTGAAATCGAATTATCGAACTACCGCGCCATTTTCAATTCTATTTATAATTATATATAATTATTTATATTCTAACGACGACGCGTATAATATATACGTTCGATTTATATTCAAAATAAATTTCTCGTCGATTTTATTTAAAATAATTCATTTTAAATAATCAAAATTCGCTAAAATTGCCAAAATAAAAATTTTAAACTGGCCCAGATTTTACGGGTTGTTACAATAGGAGGTTATGAAAGGAACGGTAATCCATGTTAACGCATGGGCCATTGCGCGCGTCCCATTGTTGTGGAAGGATCCATTAGAGTTTAGGCCAGAAAGATTTAAGGAAGAAAATATAAATATTAATGGGAATGATTTCAGAATTTTGCTATTTGGAGCTGGGTGTAGGGTCTGCCCTAGTGCACAACTAGGCATTTTGTTGATCGCATTGATGTTGGGCCATTTGCTACATCATTTTGAATGGAAGCTTCCAGAAGGGATGAAGGAAAATGAAGTGGACATGAGCGAGGCTCTGGGGTTAGTGACTTACAAGAGTACTCCACTTCAAGGTGGTGTAGTGCCCAGGTTGGAGACGAATTTGTACAAAAGCGTAACTCGTACTATATAGGTAGATTACTCGAAATATTATTGAGTTTGGTATGTGAAAGTTTTAAATAAATGTCATCTCATCTTTTCAAACCTGATTATTCGAGATCACCCATCCTCTTATTCTGACATGTATGTGTTTAAGATCTATATTACTCAAAATCATCGATATGCAACATTATGAACATTTAAGACTTTCATATTTGGCTTTGTGAATATTTTAAATGTTAATAAACGGTGAAGACCCGTAACTTCCCCGGTGAGGAAAGCGCGGATAGTTGAGAACAAGCCACAGAAGAACGCAGACGGAAGAACATTTCATTGTATATTACAACAATCCATCAGAATACAAGAATATACAGAGTATAAATAAATATTACACAACAGAAAATATCAGAGATTACAATAAATTACATAGCAGCGGAAAATAATACAATACACAACTAGAAGAGATATGCGGATACAAAGCTTTCTGGATATCATTCTAGCTGTAAATCAGGATCCTGTGAATATAAATCTGCAAAACCCAAACTACTAGCTGCCCGTGTCAAAATAAGGGCACCCAGAGTTTAGGTTAAAACAATAAACTCCAGGTCAGTCATGGGACTGGTGTGAGAACTAAAACAGTTATAAATCTTTATTTTAAAGTTAGGTAAATCAAGGGACCACGCCGTATAACACGGAACGGGTTTCCTCCCAAGAATACCAGTGCATAAAACAACAGCGCAATGCTAAATAAAGAAAAATGAAGCTATTATAAGACCCAGGTCCTATCACATAATGCAACGCAAGCCGGGGGATAGGGTTTTCCTTTATAATAGCCAAACATGCTTAGTACGTTTAAAACAAATCATTTGATACTATTATAAGTGTATAGTGTCTAAAACAACTTCAAATCATAATCATAGACGGCATGAGTACCATAAATCATGTCACCATACTAGGCTCTACAAATAAAACCGCAAATGTCACGTATTTGGAAATTGGATTTCCATCTATGAACCAAGGCAAAAGATAGTCCTCAACCGATTCGAGACGCTCTAGTCCGCCCCTCAGGATCAGAGCTCGAGTGACCCTTGGATCGTCAGGGCCGGTCCACACGGAGTGGATTAAAAAGCCTGAACATGCGTTTCCCCACCCTTTGGGGCGTAGGTGAGCCAACTAAATGACTCCATCGGACCCGGATCGTCCGATCAAACCGAGGCACCTCGCAACAACAACAACCACATAAGTCAAACTCGTCAGGGCGTGTAAAACCACTAACGCCACTTCTAACTAGAAAGAAACGCATGCCCTCCCTGAGGTCCTTCTCCCTTTTTTGGTTCATACCGGGTGTGAAACTCGCGAAGTAAACGTTACACAAAGCTATTCCACAAAGGTCGTGCTTTGATCATCAACCACAAGACTTTGCTTTTCAACAGAAGCCTTGATTATTTGCCACTTAGGCATGCCATACAGGCAATTCATTCCATGCGTTTGATATCCATCAGTATATAACTCCTGAGCTCTTACGTCTCAGAGAAGGGCGTTAAGCAAGAGAATAAATTCTCAGCCGCCAAACAGATATATATTTAATGGAAATCAACCACACGGACTAAAATCCAATGTCAGACACACAGTCCATTTACAAGTTCGTTCTGGGTCTAAATGAAACCGGAGGCACCTAGTACCTCGCATATCCATCGATCTCCAAATACGTCTGGACGATCACCAACTGTTTCCATCTTCTTGGGTGTACATCCCAAACAAGATCGTCAGTAATCACCCAAACGACGTGAAGACCTCTGGTCTTCATCTTCGACTTATCGTCGTATTAGTTATTCAGAATGGGATAAACCCGGTCTTTCCGAATAACTCGCGTATATTATAAACAAGTGTTACACAAACACAACATACGCCTCATTCCAATTCATTAGGCACTAACCGTAAATTAATCAAGAGAATAATCCCCCAAATATTAACCCCGAAGGCCGAAACCAACATCAGATCAATACCCAGGAAACAGTTCTACCTAGCTAACCTACAGTTAGTTTCTAAATTTCACATTCTTAGGTAAAGGTTCCCATTAATTTTATCAAAGATAAATTCCTTTAAATTTATTCTTTAATCTTCCTTTTGAATTTCACTTCAAACTTGTCAGGATTAACGAATCTTACCGAAGTAATCATTTGTTTTAATTTCCCAATCCCATCCTATTCATCCCATGAAGTAAAACTGGTAATATTTCATATCTACCACCACGGTGTTATCGGTAAATTCAATTACCATTTCACGTTCAAATCTAATTAAAGATTTAACTATCGCCTGGAGTAAAACTGGTGATACTCCATTCTCGATCTTTTCACTCTAATTAAAGATTCATTAAAACTCAACTTAGTTTTAATCTTTGACTTGGTTAAAGAATCAGTGTCCTTTAAAACACGGTTCACGATAAACCCAAAATCACATAACAATTCAATCAGTCCCTAACTGTAAATTAGCAAGTGAGCAATTCCCAAAATATTAACCCCGAAGGCCAAAACCAACATCAGATCCATACCCCAGAAACCATTCAACTTAACCAATCTCTAGTTAGTTTCTGATTTTCTTAAGTCCTTTGGGTCTAAGAACAGTATTGTTGAAGATACCGTTCACGGCAACCCAAAATCCCATTCCATTAATTATCGGGTTAAAGAACAAGTGTTATTTAAAACACTGTTCACGATAAACCCAAAAATCAATATCAATTCAATTCCAATTAAATATTATTTAATTGGTACACTTCATTAAATCTAAATAAAAAGATTTAATCTTTTCTCAACTGGGTTCAAGAACAGTGTTAATAAAGACACCATTCACGACAAACCCAAATCACATTTGATATTAAATACAAGGCTCTGAATAGAAAATATGCCGGCTCATATTCAATATCAAATTCTACGACCAACAAATATCGTACTTGAAATAACGATATAAATATATCTTTCAAATTTCCATAACAATAACTGTATAACCACGAAACCCAACATCAAAATATTCCGAAGACAATTTCGATTCAAATCCATTCCAACTCAATTATTGGAAATTCTGGTTACTTTAAAAACCCTTTTCAAATTTAATTTATTTATTTAAAAATAAATAGAATTATAGTTCTAGTTCAAAACTAGTTCATTTCGATAAAAATCTATTTTTATCTTTTCAAATATGGAGTTTTTCATCCCAATTCTTCCCAAATCATTTCTTATGATTTTACACAAATTATTACTATTTTTAATAATTTTATCAAGGCCCGTACAGTCGATTTCCATCAACGGCCATCGAACTGCACTTATGCCGACCTTTTCCAAATTTGATTTGGACATAATTCCAAATCCAACCATTAGATTTATAATTTCTCATATTCATTAGAAAGCTCTTTTCGATACGAACCCAACGGTTCTGGTTTTAGGAGAATCCGACGGTCGGATCTCCCGTAATATCCATTCGAAGTCAATGGTCGAAATTCGAGAACTACCGCGGCGCGACGCGTTCTATTCAGGCCATTATATTATATATATAAAATATATATAATATATACTTCATCGATTTCCTTTTAAAACGTATTTTATAAATCGTTTTAAATTCGTTTTCAAAACGATTTCAATTCTATTTCAATCTAATTCGAATTTCAATTCTATTCAGTTTAATTCGAATTTCAATTCTATTCAATTCAATTTCAACTTAAGCTGAATTTCTATTCTTTTTAATATAATTCGAATTTCATTTCAAAATATTCGATTTTGAAAGCACTTTTCAATATTCATTATAAAAACGAATATAATCGATATAAATATCGTTCACGTCAAAATGGCGTCAATCTAATCAACACGGCTTCATATGTTTCTATTTTCAAATATTCTATTTCAAGTATTTCTTTTTCAAATATTTCGATTTCAAAACTGGAATGAGGCCCAATCAATTACCATATAATGTTAATTATATGGATTTTCTACAACACATGTATACAATAACAACGATGAATACTCGACCATCATCCAAAGTGCATTCTACACTGTATAAGCATCAAATATAAATATTTAATGCTCATAACAGTCTGTCAATCAATCGATCGACATACAACTAATTATTGGGATTAGTGTATGTCATATATCATCCCAATACCCTTGTGGGGTTTCAAACAATCAAACACGGATTTTATTTGTGCAGTTGGGCGATGTGTAAAATTTATCATCCCAATCAATATCAGTCAATTGTGTGTATACAAACAAATCGTCCGATTTGTTTATTTTTATTTCATTCCATATACACATTTAAAAATTCTATTTTTAACTATAAAATATTTTCAACTATATAAATATTTTATTTCATTTCACATCACATCACACAATCAACTACACATCAAAATCAAACAAACAAGCATACAAGCCGTCCATGGTCTGTGGACGACGGGTGTCGGGTGCTACTAAACAGCGTCTGCATCCTAGTATATATTTTAACTAGAAATAAAATTAAAAAGTGAGAAGTTCTCACAGAGGATTCCATTCCGCCGTGCTTTGCTTTTGAACTGCTGAACCGTCTGGATTCCTTTGAAATTCCAATTCAGTTATTTGTCCCGCTGTTCAAATAAAAAGTATATTTTTTTTACATCATTCTAATAAATAAAAATCGTATTTTTTTTTATACATCTACTTTGTATAAAAATTAGATTTTTATATTTCACATATGATAAAAATCATATTTTCATTATTTTTTACAATATAAAAATCATATCTTTCCTATTTCAAAGATATAATCTTTTCGCTATTTCATTATAAAAATCATTTCTTTATCTCTTCTATAAATAAAAAAATCGAATTTTTATTCTTTTACATATACAGAGAAGATTATTTTTTTACAATGCTATATATACAAAAAAACACGCTTTTTTCTTCATGAATGTATATAAAAAACCAAGCTTTTTTACTTATACATTTTTACATCAGAACTGAATTTGAAAATTAAAAATCACCTTTCGTTGGAGGGTTGCTGCACCATCGTCGGAGGCGAGGGGGGGTTGCTGCGCTCGGCGGCCGAAGGTGGCTCTAGGCAGTTGCGCCAATGGTTGGCGCTGCGGAGGCAGGGCCCACGAGGGGGTGGCAGCGTTCTTACATCGATCTGGGGGGGAACTAGGTTCGAACGGAGAAGGGGGCTGGGGTGGTGCCTCGCACCGGAGGAGGAGGGAGAGGAAGAACGTCGATGGCGTCAACCTCGGGTGGCGCGCGATGAGGTGAAGGGGGGCTGAATCGATCCAGGCGGCGGGTTTTTTTTCTTTGAAATCAGTTTTCTGATTTGTGAATAAAGGGGGAAGGGGGGTTAAGGGAAAAAGGAGGGTTATTATTTATATATTATTTTATTCTTTATTTTTCTAAGTGTTGACTTTCCGTTCGAACTCTGAATCACACCCAACGACTGTCGCCCCTAGCGTAATACCCCCATTTCGAACACAACGAGATATGTTTCGTAAGCCGGTTCAGCCATTTCGATCAGATTGCGTTTAAATCAAATTATAAATCTGTATATTCAATTTTAAATGTACATTTCAATTTACCGAGGCCATGTACAATCTCTAAAAATTCCAAAAGAATATATTTCTAGCTTCGTATTGCCGATACGGTCATAACAAAACTAATTTCGTCAAATTTGAAGACCGTTTGAAAAATGGTCATTTTCCAGTCGATTAAAATCAACTGAAACTGGTCAAACACATTTACTTTGCCACGCTCACATATTGATTCGAAAAATTATGAAATTTGAAACCTAGCAATAACTTGACATCGCGGATCCAACAAAAGTGGTTTTGTCGAAATCCGAGGTCGTTTGCAAAATGGCTATTTTCAGGGGCCGAAATTCCATAGCGACAATTCTGAAAATTCAACTGGACATAACTTTTTATCTCCGTGATGAAATTTCAATTTTTCTGATTCGTTGGAAAGATATTATCAATTTGATTCTATTATTTTTGGTTTCACTAAAATCCGGTTTATTTTGCACCCGGTACATTCATTTGAATTTTGAAATCTAATTATCGAACTACCACGCCATTTTCAATTCCTTTTATAATTTAAAATAAATATTTATATTCTAACGACGGTCTATATAAATATATACATTCGAATTCTATTCAAAATAAATTTCTCGTCGATATTATTTAAAATAATTCATTTTAAATAATCAAAATTCGCTAAAATTACCAAAATAATTTTTTTTTAAATTGGCTCAGATTTCCGGGTTATTACAATCTCCCCCACTTAAAACTTTTCATCCCCGAAAAGGAATAAAGCCGAAAGTTGTTTTACAAATCAACTCAACTTCCAATATTTTCACTACGGCTTAAGTTCTTCAACTTTTCAGTTTCTAAGAACTTTTTAAATTTTTCAAAAATTTGGCTAACACCCCAAATTTTCGAAAAATTTCGCCATAACCTCCCCTGCACCGGGAGCACCGGGAAAACCCCGAAATTGCCATACAGGCCCTCTGATCTCAAAAAGAAAAAGAAAACGCCAAGCGGCTAGCCAATCGGCTCATAAAATCATCATCACCCAAACAAAACAGTAAATTATGGTAAACATGTACCTATTTGTCGGGCAAACAATTTTATTCTTCTGCTCTAGCCTCCTTGCTATGACTTGTTCAATGTATATACATGTATATGCATGCAAATGCGACTAATTTTCAATACAATTCACTATTTGATACAATTTGGCTAAATGGTTCAGCTTTGAACTAATCAACCAATAATCAAACAACACAATCAGCAATCAATTAGTGAATTTTCATTTCATATTCATAACTTTGATATATAGTCAAAAATCAGATTTTTGATGTCAAATCACAACAATATGCCCTATCTAATTTTGGTTCTCACTCCAGTCAATAGGAAATATATAGAAAGCCCACTTTCGTCACTCGAACATAAATTCTAATGATGGAGCTCCATCATCAAAATCATCTCCGGGAGATTAGAGTGTAATTCTATATCTATCCAGTATATTAAAATTTCAAATACACGTGGATCAGACGTATACGCAAAATCTTTATATACTGGACTATCCAAATCAATATACATAAATAATCAAATACGAATAATTGATTTAAATTTCAAAACAAAATTTGTTTTCACTTTCAAAAATATACTCTTCACACTCGTTCTAGGATACTACTGATCCCATCTCTAATGAGTCACTCCCATTGGATATTACTAATCCAGCATCTGATGAATTCTTTTGTATGGTTCTAATGTATCTTTTTCTCTGAGCTTTGTAAACCAAAGCTCTGATACCAACTGTGAAGACCCGTTACTTCCCCGGTGAGGAAAGCACGGATAGTTCGAGAACAAGCCACAGAAGAACGTAGACGGAAGAACATTTCATTGTATATTACAAAAATCCATCAGAATACAAGAATATACAGAGTATAAATAAATATTACACAACAGAAAATATCAGAGATTACAATAAATTACATAGCAGCGGAAAATAATACTATACACAACTAGAAGAGATATGCGGATACAAAGCTTTCCGGATATCATTCCAGCTGTAAATCAGGATCCTGTGAATATAAATCTGCAAAACGAAAACTACTAGCTGCCCGTGTCAAAATAAGGGCACCCAGAGTTTAGGTTAAAACAATAAACTCCAGGTCAGTCATGGGACTGGTGTGAGAACTAAAGCAGTTATAAATCTTTATTTTAAAGTTAGGTAAATCAAGGGACCACGCCGTATAACACGGAACGGGTTTCCTCCCAAGAATAACAGTGCATAAAACAATAGCGCAATGCTAAATAAAGAAAAATGAAGCTATTATAAGACCCAGGTCCTATCACACAATGCAACGCAAGCCGTGGGATAGGGTTTTCCCTTATAATAGCCAAACATGTTTAGTACGTTTAAAACAAATCATTTGATACTATTATAAGTGTATAGTGTATAAAACAACTTCAAATCATAAGTATCAATCATAGACGGCATGGGTACCATATATCATGTCGCCATACTAGGCTCTACAAATAAAACCGCAAATGTCACGTATTTGGAAATTGGATTTCCATCTATGAACCGAGGCAAAAGATAGTCCTCAACCGATTCGAGACGCTCTAGTCCGCCCCTCAGGATTAGAGCTCGAGTGACCCTTGGATCGTCAGGGCCGGTCCACACAGAGTGGATTAAAATGCCTGAACATGCGTTTCCCCGCCCTTTGGGGCGTAGGTGAGCCAACTAAATGACTCCATCGGACCCGGATCGTCCGATCAAACCGAGGCACCTCGCAATAGCAACAACCACATAAGTCAAACTCGTCAGGGCGTGTAAAACCACTGACGCCACTTCTAACTAGAAAGAAACGCATGCCCTCCCTAAGGTCCTTCTCCCGTTTTTGGTTCATACCGGGTGTGAAACTCGCGAAGTAAACGTTACACAAAGCTATGCCACAAAGGCTGTGCTTTGATCATCAACCACAAGACTTTGCTTTTCAACAGAAGCCTTGATCATTTGCCACTTAGACATGCCATATAGGCAATTCATTCCATGCGTTTGATATCCATCAGTATATAACCCCTGAGCTCGTACGTCTCAAAGAAGGGCGTTAAGTAAGAGAATAAATTCTCAGCCGCCAAACAGATATATATTTAATGGAAATCAATCACACAGACTAAAATCCAATGTCAGACACACAGTCCATTTACAAGTTCGTTCTGGGTCTGAACGAAACCGGAGGCACCTAGTACCCTGCATATCCATCGATCTCCAAATACGCCTGGACGATCACCAACTGTTTCCATCTTCTTGGGTGTACATCCCAATCAAGATCGTCAGTAATCACCCAAACGACGTGAAGACCTCCGGTCTTCGGCTACTGTCTTCATCTTCGACTTATCGTTGTATCAGTTATTCAGTTTGGGATAAACCTGGTCTTTCCAAATAACTCGCGTATATTATAAACAAGTGTTACACAAACACAACATACGCCTCATTCCAATTCATCAGGCACTAACCGTAAATTAATCAAGAGAATAATCCCCCAAATATTAACCCCGAAGGACGAAACCAACATCAGATCAATACCCAGGAAACCGTTCTACTTAGCTAACCTACAGTTAGTTTCTAAATTTCACATTCTTAGGGAAAGGTTCCCATTAATTTTATCAAAGATAAATTCCTTTAAATTTATTCTTTAATCTTCCTTTTGAATTTCACTTCAAACTAGTCGGGATTAACGAACCTTACCGAAGTAATCATTTGTTTTAATTTCCCAATCCCATCCTATTCATCCCATGAAGTAAAATTGGTAATATTTCATATCTAACACCACGGTGTTATCGGTAAATTCAATTACCATTTCACGTTCAAATCTAATTAAAGATTTAACTATCACCTGGAGTAAAATTGGTGATACTCCATTCTCGATCTTTTCACTCTAATTAAAGATTCATTAAAACTCCACTTAGTTTTAATCTTTGACTTGGTTAAAGAATCAGTGTCCGTTAAAACACGGTTCACGATAAACCCAAGATCACATCACATTTCAATCAGTCCCTAACCGTAAATTAGCAAGTGAGCAATTCCCAAAATATTAACCCCGAAGGCCGAAACCAACATCAGATCAATACCCCAGAAACCATTCAACTTAACTAATCTCCAGTTAATTTCTGATTTTCTTAAGTCCTTTGGGTCTAAGAACAGTATTGTTGAAGATACCGTTCACGACAACCCAAAATCCCATTCCATTAATTATCGGGTTAAAGAACAAGTGTTATTTAAAACACTGTTCACGATAAACCCAAAAATCAATATCAATTCAATTCCAATTAAATATTATTTAATTGGTACACTTCATTAAATCTAAATAAAAAGATTTAATCTTTTCTCAACTGGGTTCAAGAACAGTGTTAATAAAGACACCATTCACGACAAACCCAAATCACATTTGATATAAATACAAGGCTCTGAATAGAAAATATACCGGCTTATATTCAATATCAAATTCTACGACCAACAAATATCATATAGAAATAATGATATAAATATATCTTTCAAATTTCAATAACAATAACTGTATAATCACGAAACCCAACATCGAAATATTCCGAAGACAATTTCAGTTCAAATCCATTCCAATTCAATTATTGGAAATTCTGGTTACTTTAAAAACCCTTTTCAAATCCAATTTATTTATTTAAAAATAAATAGAATTATAGTTCTATTTCAAAACTAGTTCATTTCGATAAAAATCTATTTTTATCTTTTCAAATATGGAGTTTTTCATCCCAATTCTTCCCAAATCATTTCTTATGATTTTACACAAATTATTACTATTTTTAATAATTTTATCAAGGCCCGTACAGTCGATTTCCATCAACGGCCATCGAACTGCACTTACACCGACCTTTTCCAAATTTGATTTGGACATAATTCCAAATCCAACCGTTAGATTTCTAATTTCTCACATTCATCAGAAAGCTCTTTTCGATACGAACCCAACGGTTCCGGTTTTAGGAGAATCCGACGGTCGGATCTCCCGTAATATCCATTCGAAGTCAATGGTCAAAATTCGCGAACTACCGCGGCGCGGCGCATTCTATTCAGGCCATTATATTATATATATATTTATAATATAAATAATATATACTTCGTCGATTTCCTTTTAAAACGTATTTTATAAATCGTTTTAAATTCGTTTTCAAAACGATTTCAATTCTATTTCAATCTAATTCGAATTTCAATTCTATTCAGTTTAATTCGAATTTCAATTATATTCAATTCAATTTCAACTTAAGCTGGATTTCTATTCTTTTCAATATAATTCGAATTTCATTTCAAAATATTCGATTTTGAAAGCACTTTTCAATATTCATTATAAAAACGAATATAATCGATATAAATATCGTTCACGTCAAAATGGTGTCAATCTAATCAACACGGCTTCATATGTTTCTATTTTCAAATATTCTATTTCAAATATTTCTTTTTCAAATATTTCTATTTCAAAACTGGAATGAGGCCCAATCAATTACCATATAATGTTAATTATATGGATTTTCTACAACATATGTATATAATAACAACGATGAATACTCGACCATCATCCAAAGTGCATTCTGCACTGTATAAGCATCAAATATAAATATTTAACGCTCATAACAGTCTGTCAATCAATCGATCGACATACAACTAATTATTGGGATTAGTGTATGTCATATATCATCCCAATACCCGTGTGGGGATTCAAACAATCAAACACGGATTTTATTTGTGCAGTTGGGCTATGTGTAAAATTTATCATCCCAATCAATATCAGTCAATTGTGTGTATACAAACAAATCGTCCGATTTTTTATTTTTATTTCATTCTATATACACATTAAAAATTCTATTTTTAACAATAAAATATTTTCAACTATATAAATATTTTATTTCATTTCACATCACACAATCAACTACACATCAAAATCAAACAAACAGGCATACAAGCCGTCCATGGTCTGTGGACGACGGGTGTCGGGTGCTACTAAACATCGTCTGCATCCTAGTATATATTTTAACTAGAAATAAAATTAAAAAGTGAGAAGTTCTCACAGAGGGTTCCACTCCGCCGTGCTTTGCTTTTGAACTGCTGAACCGTCTGGATTCCTTTGAAATTCCAATTCAGTTATTTGTCCCGCTGTTCAAATAAAAAGTTTATTTTTATTACTTCATTCTAATAAATAAAAATCGTATTTTTTTTATACTTCTACTTTATATAAAATTATATTTTTATATTTCACATATGATAAAAATCATATTTTTATTATTTTTTATAATATAAAAATCATATCTTTCCTATTTCAAAGATATAATATTTTCGCTATTTCATTATAAAAATCATTTCTTTATCTCTTCTATAAATTAAAAAAAATCGAATTTTTATTCTTTTACATATACGGAGACGATTATATTTTTACAATGCTATATATATATAAAAAAACCAAGCTTTTTTCTTCATGGATATCTATAAAAATCCAAGCTTTTTTCTTCATGAATGTATATAAAAAACCAAGCTTTTTTACTTATACATTTTTACATCAGAACTGAATTTGAAAATTAAAAATCACCTTTCGTTGGAGGGTTGTTGCACCATCGTTGGAGGGGGGGTTTACTTCGCTTGGCGGCCGGAGGTGGCTCCAGGCAGTGGCGCCAGAGGTTGGCGCTACGGAGGCATGGCCCACGAGGGGGTGGCGGCGTTCTTACGTCGATCTGGAGGGGGAACTAGGTTCGAACGGAGAAGGGGGATGGGGTGGTGCCTCGCGCCGGAGGAGGAAGGGAGAGGAAGAACGTCGATGGCGTCAACCTCGGGAGGCGCGCGATGAGGTGAAGGGGGGGCTGAATCGATCCAGGCAGCGGTTTTTTTTCCTTTGAAATTGGTTTTCTGATTTGTGAATAAAGGGGGAAAGGGGGGGTTAAGGGAAAAAGGAGGGTTATTATTTATAAATTATTTTATTCTTTATTTTTCTAAGCGTTGACTTTCCGTTCGAACTCTGAATCACACCCAGCGACTGTCGCCCCTAGCGTAATACCCCCATTTCGAACACAACGGGATATGTTTCGTAAGCCAGTTCAGCCGTTTCGATCAGCTTGCGTTTAAATCAAATTATAAATCTGTATATTCAATTTTAAACGTACATTTCAATTTACCGAGGCCACGTACAATCTCTAAAAATTCCAGAAAAAAAAATTATTTCTAGCTTCGTATTATCAATACGGTCCTAACAAAACTAATTTCATCAAATTTGAAGACCGTTTGAAAAATGGCCATTTTCCATTCGATTAAAATCAACTAAAACTGGTCAAACACATTTTCCTTTGCCACGCTCACATATTGATTCGAAAAATTATGAAATTTGAAACCTAGCAATAACTTGACATCGCGGATCCAACAAAAGTGTTTTCGTCGAAATCCGAGGTCGTTTGCAAAATGGCTATTTTCAGGGGCCGAAATTCCATAGCGACTATTCTGAAAATTCAACTGGACATAACTTTATCTCCCCGCTATGAAATTTCAATTTTTCTGATTCGTTGGAAAGATATTATCAATTTGATTCTATTATTTTTGGTTTCACTAAAATCCGGTTTATTTTGCACCCAGTACATTCATTTGAATTTCGAAATCGAATTATCGAACTACCGCGCCATTTTCAATTCCTTTTATAATTTAAAATAAATATTTATATTCTAACGACGATCTATATAAATATATACGTTCGAATTCTATTCAAAATAAATTTCTCGTCGATATTATTTAAAATAATTCATTTTAAATAATCAAAATTCGCTAAAATTGCCAAAATAAAAAATTTAAATTGGCTCAGATTTCCGGGTAATTACATAAACTCAGAGGCATTCACTATATGTACAAAATCTCATGAAATTAAAAATATGATGATACTTTCTTGGAAGTACATGAAATTTATAAGTCTTATCAAAATGTTCATGCCGTAAACCATAAAGGCCATGGCTATGCTTATCTGAAAACTTTGAGGAATTATATCTTAAACTTTGTACATACCCAAGCCTATTCATATGTGTTAGTCCTTTTATGAGCATGATACACGGGATCAGTACACATTTTTATTTTAGTGAAATTGTAACACCCCGTATTTTCTGAGAACGTATAAGTAACAAATCAAAGGATAATTAATTTTTAAAATAAGAATCAAGAGTAACGGGTTGCACCATTGCATTCGTCTCGAAATTCTGCTTGAAAACGAGTCTGAATTTGCGTAAATCGGAGTCCATATGAAGAAGTTATGGCTTTCCAAAGTTTCAGAAATTTTCAGAATTAAAAATAGCACGAATTCGAATTCAAAATTCGAATTTCAAACCCAGAACAGACTGGGCGAAAAATTTCCCGCCCAGACCCAGGTCGACTGGGGAGTCGACTGGGTAGTCGACCCCCCCTGGCCAGGTCGACTGGGCAGTCGACCTGGATGTCGACCTGGTACCCGAGCCCATTTTTGAGTCAGAGTTCACTCTGATGTTTCTGGTCCGATTTCTGTCTAGATTCGTTGACTTGACCCTATTTAAACAGCCCCAAACCTAGCCTTCTCTACACACACAATTCTATTCAGCTTCTACTCTTCCTCTGTTCTAAATAAAAATAAAAATGGCGTCGCTACTCTGCTGGAATCAACACTAGAAGTTAATCAACATCAACCTAAGAAACTCAATTCAAGCTTGAAACTTCAACAACGGTTAAAACGTCGCTACAACTATCTTTCTTTTAGAATCCAATCAAGGCAAGTGCAATTATTTTCTGATATAAACTTTAATCATAATTGTGACATGATTGTAAATCTGAATTTGAGATTGTGTATGTTCCATACTGATCTATTTTATTCTGTATCTCTTTTTCTTTCTGTTCTATAGCCAGGCTACTACGAGCCTGCGCCAATCTCCTAAGAGATTAACACACGAACACTAAAATGTTAGGGACAAATAATGAATGTGGCGTAATTGGACATGGCTAATCTGTGACTGATTTAAGAAAAAGGACATAGGTTGTAAACTAGACTTAGATCTATGCATATTCTGTGAATTGGAAGAAGAGGAACCATAGTATGTTAACATGTGACGACATAACGCATATTTTGAATTAAGATCTGTTATAACTAGATTGTTGGGCATATTGTTTATATAACAATTCATGATTTGAAAGAGAATATGACTTAGGTGTGAAGATCTATATTAAGATTTGATAACTATCAAATGTGAATAACACCTAAGTAGGAGATTTTTGAATATATGACATGCATTGAAATCGATGGCTATATTTGGTATAATTTATATGTGAATCTTTTGTACTAGGCAAGTTGAACTAAATTGGGACATGTAAATTATGACCATAATCTGTGACATGTAAATTCAATGCAAACTTGGGGTATATGATCATAGTGTGAATCATGACAACTATTTAGGCATGCAAACTTAGGCCAAATTTATAATTAGGCAAGATATGTTTGTGAAACTTTAAGGAATGATTAAATCTGTTATATTTTCCTAATTTTCTAGTTCTGCTATATTTGCCTAATTTGCTAGTTCTGCTATATTTGCCTAATCTGCTTGTTCTGTTATATTGCCTAATCTGCTAGTTCTGTTATATTGCTTAATCTGCTAGTTTTTCTCTACTGCCTAGTCTGCTAGATCTGTTCATCTGCCAAATCTGTCATCTGCTAAGTCTGCTGAAAATGCCAAATCTGTTATATGCTAAATCTGCTAAATTACTTAATCCGTTGAATTTGTTAAGTCGCCTAATCTGCGAAAATCTAATATCTGTTATATCTGTTAAGTTGATATATTCAGTCTGTTATTGACATAATCTGAATTAGCTATAAATAATTGACAAGTATATTAGGCGTGGGCATAAATGGTAAATTATTAATTAATTGGCCGCAAAGATAAACATGGCTAACTCGAGGTTAGAATGAGTTTGCGGCGTAATTATGCCCGGAACCGCCCGGCACATCTAGTGGCCGCAAACAATAGGTTCTAATGTGAGAAGTTAGTCATAACGTGCTTGAAATCCAAGGTTAGACTTAGTTTGTGGCAGAAATCTGCCCGGAACCAACCGGCCTAACCAGTAGCCGCAAACTGTTAGTCTAATGTGAGAGGACTGGGCATTAATATTTAATTAATGAAAATATGAGATAAATACGATGTCTAAAACTTGTTGGGCGGATAGGGTTAAACCCACTAGACTGATGAATTTAATAAATCTGTTCCGCGAATCTGTAGGCCCAATTACAAAGTTAGACAAATCTGTAAGTCTGTTAATCTGTAACTGGTTAATCGGTAAGTCTGTTAAATATGTATACCTGATCCGTTAGTCTGAAAACTTGTCTGTGAACTAGTTGATCTGAATTCTGTATGTCTAAACTTGTAAACAAGTTAATCTGAAATCTGTTAGTCTGGGGACACAAGGATAGGAAGGGAATTACTTGTGTCATCTGTTGTTTGGGACCCATATTAGTCAGTAACCCTTTCTGGTATCAAAACTTTGACCCAACAGTAGGTAGGGTCTGGGCACGCTTACTGAACTAATTATAAGTGGTTCATTCTGATAATGGCGAGGGGTGTTGATGGTGCGTTCCAACCGGGTCATGTGCGTGCATGGATCCCGGTCTGCCTCTGAGGATGTAAGACGTCGTGACATCTGTAAATAGGTCTGTGCCAATTGGTTGTCACTTTAGGGGGTGATACACCCTAATGTGGGGCCGACACAGGGTATTTAGGTATTAGGGAGCCGATCGCTTGGGGTAGGGTTTTAGGGTACACATAGTTCTGTCTATTTCTGTTGGTACCGTCTGTTTCTGTTGGGTAGTAACACATGTCTGTTTCTGCGTGGTACCATCTGTTGGGGTGGTAAAGGCCCATTACTAGTGTACACCTAATTCTACATTCTGTTTCCGTTGGGATTAATCTATTTCTGCTTCTGTCTGTTTCTGTTCGGGTGGTAAAGACCCATTACTAGCACTCTCTTCTGTGGAAATTATTCTGTACCCATTTCTGTTTCAGTTTAGACATTAGGGTAACACCTAATTCTGTTATACTAGTATTAGTGCAGAGAAGTGTAAAGAAATAGCTTATGTCATTCTGTTCTTCTGTAATATCCGCTATACCCGTTACTGTTATCTCTCATCCAGGTTTATTTTCATGTCATGTTATTATTATCTGTTCATAACTGAAAATCACTGGACTTGCCAGACTTTTTGTATGACCCTTGTTGTTTCGCCTCCTTCCTTCCGTTTCCCCCCAGGTTTTGTAGAAGGGAGTACTCTAGCCTGATCCAGATTTCTTCCGCTTAAAGTGCTTAAAGTATGGCTTTTCTTCTTCTGTGGGGATTATGATTTTAAACAATGCATTCTGAAGGCTTTTGTACGAGACTGATATTTTGTACTTGAATTCTGATATTGTGATTTGAAAGGATGTAACCAAGCTTATTTCGGTTTCTGTTGTAATAAAGTTATAAATTTTTCAAGTATTGTTTTATCTGTCTTGTAAGTTTCTGTTTTGTTTACTAAAATGCTCCACCAAAGTTAAGGCATTCCCTTTGTGAGTGACCTTAACGGAGGTGGGGTGTTACACTTGGTATCAGAGCTGAAGGTTACCAGATTGGGTAAAGTTTTTGAAAACTATTTTCAAAAAGGTTTTAAAAGGAAGTATTTTCGAAAGTAAAGCCTATTTTTGAAAAACATAATCCCCAAGAGCCATATATCTTACCTTCGGTCCTTTTTGTAATTGAATCTCTCCTTTTTCGTTTCAGCATGTCTGAAGCATCTGAGATACCAGAGCGTGTTCATGTACCCGGTTGGTTTCGTCAATATCTTGAGGCTAGGACCGCCACCGCAGGTCCAGCAAATGATCCCCCTCCTCCGCCCCCTCCTCGTGCAATTGCTTTCTCAAAGATCTGTAGAGAATTTAGGGCCATGGGTGGGAAGGATTTCAAGGGAACTGAATCATTCATAGAAGCGAGGAACTGGCTCAAAGAAGCTGAGGATCTATTCGTTATCTTCGAGGTGGACGATAGGTAGAAGTACAGTTGGTGGTATGGCTGCTCAAAGACAAAGCTTCCTATTGGTGGGAAGTCACTAACGCCGAGAGGCCGATTGAGACATGGATGGATTTCAGAACAAGGTTTGAGACAAAATTCCTCTCGCAAGCTAAACGAAGTCTACAACTGGAAAAGTTTTTACCTCTTAAGCAAGGAAGTATAACGGTTAAGGAATACGTCAACCAGTTCAACCAACTGGCTAGATTCAAATTGGATTTAGTCAACACTCAGGATAAAAAGGCTCTCCGCTTTGTTAAAGGATTGAACGAGCCACTGCACAGCCTAGCCATGACTCATGTACCCATGGGAGCGACTTACGAGAAATGGGTGAACATGGCACAGCTGCACGAGGAAGACAAGGGCCCGAAAGAGACAAAGAAGGAAGAACCACAGAATAAGAAAGCATGGCCCAAAAAGGAAACACAAAAGAAGGATGAGAAGTCTGAAGATAAGAAGGGGAAAAAGTGATTTACTTGTGGAAGCTCGACTCATTTGAACAAGGATTGCAGAAAAAGGAAGGGAACTTGCTTCAACTGTGGTGAGATGGGACACTTCACTAGGGACTGCCCGAAGAAACGAGGGCAAGGACAGAGGGCAGAACCCACTTCTGGAGGACAGGCGAATGGATAGGATAGAAATAAGAAAATTTGAGTAGAAGGTTTAAGTTTCTTATCTGATTGTTGAGTTAAAACTCTTTCTGATTCTGGCATTTTGATTCTGTAATCGATACTCTGCACTTTAATACTAGTATTGTTTCTGATTCCGCTTTAGACTCAAACCCATAAGGGTTATGACTAATCTGTTTGTGAGAGATTGGGGTTTGAGAGATATCTGTGTTAGGCGTCAAGTAGGATGCATAAATTCTGGGTTTTATCATGCTTAGTTCAGTAACCTGATCTGTACCAGTAATCTGTAAATATCTGAATACTTCTGATAAGGTTAAGATTTCCAGTTTTGAAGAGGGTAATCCTCTGGGTGTCAATTTGATGTTGGTTTCGGTCTTCGGGTCCGATAATTAGGACCCATGTCTAATGGGAACCAAGTTTTTGTTTTATTTGTACTCTCTTCCATCATTTGACTGTATCCTATCGATCGAATCTTCGAACTTTAGGTAGAAACTAATGGGTGTAAACATGTGTTTGACACATGTTATGTTTGATGGTTGCAAGTGGATGCAAGTGGTTGCTAGTGGTTGCTCATGGATGCATATACACATACTAGGCACTAGAGCGGCTCGAAAACACTCTCATACTGCATATGGATGTGTGAGCATTTTTCAATTTTTGTGGATGCAAAATGATTGACTCAGCACATGGATGTTGCATATGACTGAATGGTTGTGCACTCATATAGAAATGATATGTATCAAATAGGAAAATTTGCATACATGTTGGACTCATGGCACTAGCATAATTCGCATTAAGGAGGTCAACTGAATCAGTGGACCGCCTGATCGTTGCATTAGATAAGGAACATATACACACACCTTTGCATATGTTCATACAATATTAGAAGTTTCTAAGAAAATGGACGCTAGTGATTGATGATTGAGTAGATGAATGTTGCATGGTAGGACACATTCTTCTTAACTTGAAGATTTCGGGGACGAAATCATTTAAGGAGGGGAGAATGTAACACCCCGTATTTTCTGAGAACGTATAAGTAACAAATCAAAGGATAATTAATTTTTAAAATAAGAATCAACAGTAACGGGTTGCGCCATTGCGTTCGTCTCGGAATTCTGCTTGAAAACGAGTCCGAGTTTGCGTAAATCGGAGTCCATATGAAGAAATTATGGCCTTCCAAAGTTTTAGAAATTTTCAGAATTAAAAACAGCACGAATTCGAATTCAAAATTCGAATTTCAAACCCAGAACAGACTGGACGGGAAATTTCCCGCCCAGACCCAGGTCGACTGGGGAGTCGACTAGGCAGTCGACCCCCCTTGGCCAGGTCGACTAGGCAATCAACCTGGGTGTCGACCTGGTCCCCGAGCCCATTTTTGAGTCAGAGTTCACTCTGATGTTTCTGGTCCGATTTCTGTCTAGATTCGTTGACTTGACCCTATTTAAACAGCCCCAAACCTAGCCTTCTCTACACACACAATTCTATTCTGCTTCTACTCTGCCTCTGTTCTAAATAAAAATAAAAATGGCGTCGCTACTCTGCTGGAATCAAAACTAGAAGGTAATCAACATCAACCTAAGCAACTCAATTCAAGCTTGAAACATCAACAACGGTTAAAGAAGATCAACTAATGTCGCTACAACTATCTTTCTTTTAGAATCCAATCAAGGCAAGTGCAGTTATTTTTCGATATAAATTTTAATCATAATTGTGACATGATTGTAAATCTGAATTTGAGATTGTGTATATTCTGTTCTGATCTATTTTATTCTGTATCTCTTCTTCTTTCTGTTCTATAGCCATGCTACTACGAGCCTCCGCCAATCTCCTAAGAGATTAACACAATAACGCTAAAATGTTTGGGACAAATAATGAATGTGGCATAATTGGACATGGCTAATCTGTGACTAATTTAAGAAAAAGGATATAAGTTGTAAACTAGCCTTAGATCTATGCATATTCTGTGAATTGGAAGAAGTGGAACCATAATATGTTAACATGTGACTTGAGACATTTGGACATAACGCATATTTTGAATTAAGATCTGTTATAACTAGATTGTTGGGCATATTGTTTATATAACAATTCATGATTTGAAAGAGAATATGACTTAGGTGTGAAGATCTATATTAAGATTTGATAACTATCAAATGTGAATAAAACCTAAGTAGGAGATTTTTGAATATATGACATGCATTGAAATCGATGGCTATATTTGGTATAATTTATATGTGAATCTTTTGTACTAGGCAAGTTGAACTAAATTGGGACATGTAAATTATGACCATAATCTGTGACATGTAAATTCAATGCAAACGTGAGGTATATGATCATAGTGTGAATCATGACAACTATTTAGGCATGCAAACTTAGGCCAAATTTATAATTAGGAAAGATATGTTTGTGAAACTTTAAGGAATGATTAAATCTGTTATATTTTCCTAATTTGCTAGTTCTGCTATATTTTCCTAATTTGCTAGTTCTGCTATATTTGCCTAATCTGCTTGTTCTGTTATATTGCCTAATCTGCTAGTTCTGTTATATTGCTTAATCTGCTAGTTCTGCTCTACTGCCTAGTCTGCTAGATCTGTTCATCTGCCAAATCTATCATCTGCTAAGTCTGCTGAAAATGCCAATCTGTTATATGCTAAATCTGCTAAATTACTTAATCCGCTGAATTCGTTAAGTCGCCTAATCTGCGAAAATCTGTTATCTGCTATATATGTTAAGTTGATATATTCAGTCTGTTATTGACATAATCTGAATTAGCTATGAATAATTGACATGTATATTAGGCATGGGCATAAATGGTAAATTATTAATTAATTGGCCGCAAAGATAAACATGGCTAACTCGAGGTTAGAATGAGTTTGCGGCGTAATTCTGCCCGGAACCGCCCTGCACATCCAGTGGCCGCAAACAATAGGTTCTAATGTGAGAAGTTAGTCATAACGTGCTTGAAATCCGAGGTTAGACTCAGTTTGCGGCAGAAATCTGCCCGGAACCAACCGGCCTAACCAGTAGCCGCAAATTGTTAGTCTAATGTGAGAGGTCTGGGCATTAATATTTAATTAATGAAAATATGAGATAAATACGATGTCTAAAACATGTTGGGCGGATAGGGTTAAACCCACTAGACTGATGAATTTAATAAATCTGTTCCGTGAATCTGTAGGCCCAATTAAAAAGTTAGACAAATCTGTAAGTCTGTTAATCTGTAACTGGTTAATCGGTAAGTCTGTTAAATATGTATATCTGATCCGTTAGTCTGAAAACTTGTTTGTGAACTAGTTGATCTGAATTCTGTATGTCTAAACTTGTAAACAAGTTAATCTGAAATCTGTTAGTCTGGGGACACAAGGATAGGAAGGGAATTACTTGTGTCATCTGTTGTTTGGGACCCATATTAATCAGTAACCCTTTCTGGTATCAAAACTTTGACCCAACAGTAGGTAGGGTCTGGGCACGCTTACTGAACTAATTATAAGCGGTTCATTCTGATAATGGCGAGGGGTGTTGATGGTGCGTTCTAACCGGGTCATGTGCGTGCATGGATCCCGGTCTACCTCTGAGGATGTAAGATGCCGTGACATCTGTAAATAGGTCTGTGCCAATTGGTTGTCACTTTAGGGAGTGATACACCCTAATGTGGGGCCGACACAGGGTATTTAGGTATTAGGGAGCCGATCGCTTGGGGTAGGGTTTTAGGGTACACTTAGTTTTGTCTGTTTTTGTTGGTACCGTCTGTTTCTGTTGGGTGGTAACGCCTGTCTGTTTCTGCGTGGTACCATCTGTTGGGGTGGTAAAGGCCCATTACTAGTGTACACCTAATTCTACATTCTGTTTCCGTAGGGATTAATCTATTTCTGCTTCTGTCTGTTTCTGTTCGGGTGGTAAAGGCCCATTACTAGCACTCTCTTCTGTGGAAATTATTCTGTACCCGTTTTCGTTTCAGTTTAGACATTAGGGTGACACCTAATTCTGTTATACTAGTATTAGTGCAGAGAAGTGTAAAGAAATAGCTTATGTCATTTTGTTCTTCTGTAATATCCGCTACACCCGTTACTGTTATCTCTCATCCAGTTTTATTTTCATGTCAGGTTATTATTATCTGTTCATAACTGAAAATCACTGGACTTGCCAGACTTTTTGTCTGACTTTTTGTTGTTTCGCCTCCTTCCATCCGTTCCCCCCCCCCAGGTTTTGTAGAAGGGAGTACTCTAGCCTGATCCAGATTTCTTCCGCTTGAAGTGCTTAAAGTATGGCTTGTCTTCTTCTGTGGGGATTATGATTTTAAACTATGCATTCTGAAGGCTTTTGTATGAGACTGATATTTTGTACTTGAATTCTGATATTGTAATTTGAAAGGATGTAACCAAGCTTATTTCAGTTTTTGTTGTAATAAAGTTATAAAATTTTCAAGTACTGTTTTATCTGTCTTGTAAGTTTCTGTTCTATTTACTAAAATGCTCCACCAAAGTTAAGGCATTCCCTTTGTGAGTGACCTTAACGGAGGTGGGGTGTTACAGAAATGCTTATTCATAAATAGTTAAAGCTACATATCCAGACTGAAGTTCATATTCAAGTCAATATTTTCAGAAGCCAAAAAAGTGTGCAGAAGGAAGTATTAAAAAAAATCATTTTTTGGAAACTCATATATGCACCCGAAATACAAAGTGTATTCAACATTTCCAAAACTTGGTCAGTAGTCTTAAATTGAGCAAGAATTTGTAAATTTTGCCTTAAAATATGGATATGTTAAAACACAAACACATGCAAACCTGGACAGAGTACCTTATAAATCAATAAGATACTCATAACAAATATCTATACAAAACAATAAGATACTTATATTAAATATCTTATGATAATTATTCAAGTCGATAAAATCTTCATGGCATTTGTTGTTTGTAAATCAAATCAGAGTATCGTATATAGATCAATACGATACTCATAACAATTGTCATATATAAATTAATATGATATAATAAATCAAATCAGAGTATCAGAGATAAATCAATACGACACTCATAATAATTATCAATATGGTAAAATGAATCAAACTAGAGTGTCATATATAAATCAATACGATCTCATAACAATTACCATATATAAATTAATGTAATAAAATAAATCAAATTAGAGTATCATATATAAATCAATATGTTACTCATAACAATTATCAATATGGTAAAATAAATCAAACCAGATTATCATATATAAATCAATATGATACTCATAACAATTATCATATATAAATTAATATGATAAAATAAATCAAATCAGAGTATCATATATAAATCAATATGATACTCATAACAATTATCAATATGGTAAAATAAATCAAACCAGTGTATTATATATAAATCAATACGATACTCATAACAATTATCATATATAAATTAATATGATGAAATAAATCAAATCAGAGTGTCATATATAAATCAATACAATACTCCTAACAATTGTCATATATAAATTAATATGATAAAATAAATCAAATCTTAGTATCATATATAAATCAATATGATACTCATAACAATTATCAATATGGTAAAATAAATCAAAATAGAGTATCATGTATAAATCAATACGATACTCATAACAATTATCATATATAAATCAATATGATAGTTAAATTGATCAATTATAATAATGTAACATTATATTAGGGGATTATGGGATAAATATAACCCAAATTAAACAAAACAAAACTGATATTCAACTTTATCATATATAAAAACAATAAATTAAGTCAGAGTATCACATATAAATCAATATGATACTCATAATGAATATCATATATAAAACAATATGATAAAATAAATCCGATCACAATTGTTGTGATAGAGAACAAAAAGTATCGTCATACTAATGACATAAAAGCATGTCAACTTAGAAAACACTTCAATTCAGTAATTGAAGTGTACTTTCAAACAGTAATTATACAAATATAACACATGCTCCTACATCACATTACGTTACCAGTATATTTCACAACTGAGAACAAAAACAACCGAATATTCCATATGAGAAGTCAAGAGAGTAATTAGAAAAGTATTACCAAACGTCCCATACCGTTGGTAATACTAATCCATTTACTCAAAATCCTCATCATACAGAATTTCACAGAAATTCAATGAAAACTATGTTTAATTCAAACTATATATCCTTCCAAGAAAAATAACTAACTTACCCTTGGTTGTTTTTTATCATTGGTATTCATACTTTATTTCAAATGCCAATCAAATCCGAGTCGAATCCAATACTGGTTCAGCTCATGTTTCAACGTCCATTTCAAATCAAACATCGTTCGAATTCTGCTTGGTCAATTTTCTAAGTGCCTTTTGAAAAGTCCACACTTAGTACCAAAACTTTTTTTTTTCGAAAACACTTAGCAAGAACAACTCGCATTTTCTGGACGCTGACCTCAACAATTCTGGTTGAAAAGAGCATTTATATGGAAATTCCAAAGGAACATATATTTCAGAATTATTTTCTTCAATTTATTTTTATTTTTACTATTTTTCTTTTTTAGAATCTCTTCAAAATAATTTAGTTTTCCCCAACTCGCGCTCTCTCTGGAGCGATTCTATATTAATTCCGGTCATTCTAGGGTGTTTCCACCCTATGTCTAATGAGTTTTAAACCCAGTAAGCCAAGTTTTATATAAACCATAGCTCGATACCAAATGTAACAGCTGCCATTTTGACCGCCCCAAGTCGGTGGTAAAACCATCTGAGGTGTTCAAAATGACGGATTATTATTGGCTTACAGGGTTTAAATTGGAATTTCACACATATTCGCAGTACTCAACAATAGCAGCAAAATAATTTTTATACAAATATTAGAGTTTACAATATTAATACAGCAGAAAAATAGATTTATACGTAAATTTCTTTAATAGATTACAGATTTTGTCGAGCTTTGCGCACACATGCCTCTTCTCGCCTCTCCTCTTTAAAAGCTGAAAACTTGCATCTGTAGCACTCGAGGTCTAACCCGAGCGTTCCATGCAAAACACTTGGATTAGGATTAAACTTATTTCAAGTTAGCAAACTTCGAATAACACATAAAAATAATTTGTTTAATCCCAACAACATATCAATTAAATCGAGTATACAATCAATGAACTGTCGAAATATAAAGTGGAAAAAAGAAACATACTGAACACACAAGGTAGTATACATGAGCTTGTACTCGGTTTCCAATATGATCTATACAACATGCAAAAATCTATGCAGTAGCAAGTTACACATAGGTCAGCAAGTTGTAGATGACACTAATATAGGAGTATAATTACCCATATAATAATTTGATTAAATTAATAATTAAAATACTTAACTTATCCAATTCCAAGGTTGGACATTGATCATGATGGGAAGACGACGATTTGTATTTCTTGCAAGTGTTTTTGGTTATCAAACCTCCTATATAACGACCCGTAACTTCCCCGGTAAGGAAAGCACGAATTGCTTTGAGGACAAGACGAATGAGAACACAAACAGAAGAACATTTCATTGTTTATTACAACAATTCCATCAGAATACAAGAATATACAGAGTAGGAATAAATATTACACATTTCACAAATATCAGAGATTTAAATTACATTTAAATACATAGCAGCGGAAAAATAATACAACACACAACAGAAAGGAGATATACAGATACAGAGCTTTCTGAATATCATTCCAGCTGTAAACCAGGATCCTATGAATAACTGCAAAACCAAAACTACTAGCTGCCCGTGCGGAAAATAAGGGCACCCAGAGTTTAGGTTAAAACAATAAACTCCAGGTCAGTCATGTGACTGGTGTGAGAACTAAAATAGTTATTAATCTTTATTTTTAAAGTTAGGTAAATCAAGGGACCACGCCGTATAACACGGAACGGGTTTCCTCCCAAGAATACCAGTGCATAAAACAAACAGTGCAATGCTAAATAAAGAAAAATGAAGCTATTATAAAACCCAGGTCCCATCACGCAATGCAACGCAAGCCGGAGGATAGGGTTTTTACCTTATAATAGTCAAATAATGCTTGATACGCTAAATTTCATCTTTTATTATTACTATAAGTGAAGAAAACAATTTCAATCATAAGTATCAATCATAGACGACATAAGTGTCCCATACCACTATGTCACCAATACTAGGCTCTACATATAAAACCGAAATATCACATATTGGAAATTGGATTCCATCATGAGTCGAGGCAAGGGCCAAGCTCCTCTCCGTTCGAGACACTCTAGCAAATGTCTCAGGACCACACACAGCGATCCTTGGATCCTCCAAGGCCGGTCCTCTCTTACTTTTGAGGATTGGCAATTCCTGAACACACGTTTCCCGGTCCTATAGGTCCTATATAATGGTCTGTATGTCGGCACACATAGTGCCATTTATCGACCATATATTCGAGGCGCCTCGCATCCAACAACCACACAGGTAAAAGTATATAAATGTCAGGGCTGGTAGGTCACTGACATTACCCATAGGTAGAAAGAAACGTCGTGCACTCCTTGGGTCCTTATCCTGTTTTTGACTCACACCGAGGTGTGAGGCTCGCGAATTAACGCCGTACACAAAGCTATGCAACACAGGCCGTTCTTTGATCATCAACCACAAGACTTTGCTTTTCAACAAAAGCCTTGATCAATTGCCACTTAGGCATGCCACATAGGCAATTCACTCCAAGCGACCGATGTCCATCGATATACAACCTCTAAGCTCGTACGTCTCAGAGAAGGGCGTTAAGCAAGAGAATAAATTCTCCGCCGCCAAACAGATGTATATTTAATAGAGATCAATCAACACAGAATAAAATCCAATGTCAGACACACAGTCCATTTACAAGTTCGTTCTGGGTCTGAATGAAACTGGAGGCACTTTCCTCGCATATCCATCGATCTCCAAGTACATCTGGACGATCACCAACTGATTCTCTCCTCTTGGGTGTACAGGCCAGTCAAGATCATCAATAATCATCCAAACGATGTGAAGACTTTCGGTCTTCAACCACCGTCGTCATCTTTGACTTATCGTCGAATCGGTTATTCAGAATGGGTATAAACCCGGCCTTTCCGAATAACCCGCGTATATAATAAACAAGTGTTACACAAACACAACATACGCCTCATTCCAATTCATAATATTCTTTTATTTCAATTTTTCACATTCTTAGGGAAATGTTCCCATTAATTTGATCAAAGATAAATTCTTCTAAATTTATTCTTTAATCTTTTTTTTGATATCAAATCAACCCATGTTAAGGTTTTCCAAACTAGTCGGGATTAGCAAACCACACCGATGTAGTTATTTATTTTATTTCCCAATCCCAACCTATTCATCCCATGGAGCAAAACTAGTAATACTCTATATCTAACACCACGGTGTTATCGGTAAAATTAATTACCATTTCACGTTCAATTCTAATTAAAGATTTAACTATCGCTTTGGAGCAAACTGGTGATACTCCATTCTCAATCACTTTAATCTAATTAAAGATTCATTAAAACTCCACTTAATTTTAATCTTCCCAAATTCAATATCCTGTCTTTAACTAGGTTAAAGAACTAATGTCATCTAAAACACGGTTCACGATAAACCCAAAATCACATTCCATTGTTGATCGGGTTAATGAATAGGTGTTATTCAAAACACCGCTCACGATAAACCCAAAAACCAATTTAAATTCAATTCCAGTTAAGTACTAATTAACTGGACAATTTCACTAAATCTTAATTAAAAGATTTATTCTTTTCTAAACTGGGTTCAAGAACAGTGTTATTTAAGACACCATTCACGACGAACCCAAAATCCCATTTGATATTAAATACAAGGCTCTGAATAGAAAATATATCGGCTTATATTCAATATCAAATTCTGAAACCAAAAAATATCATATTGGAAATAACGATATAAATATATCTTTCAAATTTCCACAACCATATCTGTATAATCACACAACCCAACATCGAAATATTCCGAAGATAATTTCGATTCAAATCCATTCCAATTCGTATATTAGAAATTCAGATTATTTTCAAAACCATTTCAAATCTAGTTCAAAACTAGTCATTTCAATAAAAATATATTTTTATCTTTTCAAATATGGAATTTTTCACACCAATTCTTTCCAATTCATATATTATGATTTTACACAAATTACTAATATTTTTAATAATTTTATCAAGGCCTGTACAGTGGTTTTCAACAACGGCCACCGAACAGCACTTACAACGAATTTTCCAAATTCGATTTGGACATAATTCCAAATCCAACTGTTAGATTTCAAATTTATAATATTCATTGGAAAGCTCTTTTCGATACGAACCCAAGTGGTTCCGGTTTCAGGATAATCCGACGGTCGGATCTCCCATAACGTCAATTCGAAGTCAATGGTCGAAATTCGCAAACTGCCGCGGCGCGGCGCGTTCTATTCAGGCTATTAATATTTATAATATATATATTATATATATTTCGTCGATTTCAATTCAAAACGTATTTTATAAATCATTTTAAATTCATTTCAAAACAGTTTCAACTTCATATTCAATTTCAAATGAAAATTGAATATTTCATATCATTAATATATAAATGATAATATTTTCAAAATGTTAGATTTTGAAATCACTTCTTTTTCTATATTCATTATAAAAACGAATATAATCGATATAAATATCGTTCACGTCAAAATAGCGCATCTCTAATCAACACTGCTTTATATATTTCAATAACTTCGTTATTCTATTCAACACATAAGTATTTTCTTCAACACATGAATATATATTTTTCTTTCAACACATGAGCATCGTCAACCCATGATTGTTTATTCTATTCAACACATGAATCTTTATTTTATAATATTCTTTATTTTCCAAATTGGAATGAGGCCCAATCAACTACCATATAATGTTAATTATATGGATTCCATACAACACATGTATATAATAGCAATGATAAATAATCAATAATCATCCAAAGTGCACTACACAACTGTCTATCAACCTATCGATTGACATACAACTAAACAATCGGGATTAGTGTACATAAAATATCATCCCAATACCCGTGTGGGGTTTCAGTCAACAAACACAAATTTTTATTTGTGCAGTCGGGCGATGTGTAAAATTTATCGTCCCAATCAATATTAGTCAAATGGGTGTACATAAACAAATCGTCTGATTTGTAAGTGGATATTTATTCATATACACGTTAAAAATTATATTTTTAATGACCAAAATATTTTATTCAACCTATGAATATTCTATTCAATTCATTTATTCAATAAAATGATATTTTTATTTTTCTAACATATTTTAGAAAATTTCGGCTGCATAACGACACGATACTAGAAACGGGATAAGGCCTAGCCTTATCCCCAGTCTAATAATGGCATGCGCCATTCACATACTGTAACACCCCACCTCCGCTAGGGTCACTCTTTTGGGGGCACTAGCTTCTGGGGGGCGTTAGAACTGGGTAAGCATGCATAATGATATATCAAGGCAGAACAAGCACATAAATATATATATGTAAAACAGAGTAAGTGAGAATAAAGCAGCGGAATATCTCAAACCATCTCAAAACAAGTCTAGTACATCATAAAGTCATCTGCCAAAATAAATATGTCTAGTACAACATAAACAGAAATACTGAAATACATAGTGCTATCCCCAAAAATAAAAGTGATAAGCCATAGCGAGCTCAATATCCAGACATACATGAGCTATCCAGCGAACAAGCAAGCGATCCAAGCTAAGCACCACTGTTCCCTCCCTGAGAACCTGGGGGGGGGAACGGAAGAAAAGAAGCGAAAGAAAACAGGTCAGTCAAAAAGACTGGTAAGCCCTACTACGATCAGTCTATAAACTAATAAAGCTAACATCATGATGGAAACTGAGATGAATATACTGGCAATAGATAAAGGTGTCATCACATAAAGAAGATTAAGCTTTGCACCACAGTGTACTAGCAAACTAACATAACAGGTATTGATCCCTCAGCCCAAACTTTGGCCCAATAGCATGAGGTGACCTTAATGCAAGGTCCAGCCCAACGGTCTAGTCGATCGGCTCCCTATAAACCTAACACGTCAAGTGTTGGTGTCCATACGGCCCACATATGGTTATAGTCAGACTGTGTTGGGTCCAACTTTGGGTGTATCAAGCCCTCGGGTGTCAACCCCAGACACCTAAGCAATAATGCACAGTCTAAACCTACTGGTACCCGTGCCTCGAGTTTGTCCAATACCGGACTACGTGCACGTCCGTAGCCCGCCTGGACCCGCACCGCTGTACCACTCAGCCGTCGCTTTGGTCGCTTACATCAGTCCAGTAATCGTGCCCCGCCCTAGCCTAGCCTCTAGGGTTGTGAATGATACCCAACTGGGATTACTGCTGGAACAGACCACGTTGCTAGGGTTTTCTAAGAGGGTTAAGTGTGGTTTAACCCCTCACTAATCATGGATTAAATTAGTTAAGTGTAACCAACAGTTCACCACTTAACCCGTTTTAATCCCTCGTATCCCCAAAATTGGTTAAGTATTAGTGGGCCATGACTTAACCCTAATTACGAGGCATTAATTTAATTGTACCTTAACCTCTCACATTAGACTTTGTTGCGGTTACTAGTTAAGCCGGGCGGGTCCGGGTAGCTTTACACCACAACTTGGTCTAACCTCGGGTCCCAGGTACACATGACCAACTTCTCACATTGGGTCCTATTGTTTGTAGCAACTAGTTAAGCCGGTCGGTTCCGGGTAGGTTTACGCTACAAACTCAACCCAACCTCGAGTTGGCCACACATGTTTTCTAAGTGTCATGTCCACTTTATTTCAAACCATAATTACAAGTTTAACAAATACTTGGGTAGACCTAACTTAATAGGTAAATTCCCAAGGGGTAGACCTAACTTAATAGGTAAATTCCCAATCTTATATTTTCATGTATTTTAAGTTTTACCCAAAAACCCTCCCAACGTCATTCTATCGCTTACATATTCGTCATAACGCATAAAGGATAGAAAGGGGGAACTTGGCACAACATACATGATAAATCTTACATATCATAATAAGCATGCATAACATGTTGGACTTGCATAACTTAGCATAGTGAACTTGCATAAACATGCATAACTTGTTAAACTTGCAAATCATGGCATAGTGAACTTGCATAAACATGCATAACTTGTTAAACTTGCAAATCATGGCATTGTGAACTTGCATAAACATGCATAACTTGTTAACCTTGCAAATCATGACTTAGTGAACTTGCATAAACATGCATAACTTATCAAACATGTGTAACATAGCATAGTGAACTCACATAAGCATGCATAACTCATTAAACATGCATAACATAGGATAGTGAACTCACACAAGCATGCATAACTCATTAAACATGCATAACATAGCATAGTGAACTCGCATAAGCATGCATAACTTATTAAACATGCATAAATCCCAACTTTCATCACATATTAACTTTAGAGTTTCTAAAATGAAGGTAAGAGGGCTTACAAATATTATGAAGACACAAATCCTCTAATAAAGATTGAAAAGCCCTTTATGCAAGCATATAAAAACCCAAAACAAAGCTCTAATCAACAAAAATCCCAAAAACTCTAGCTTAGTAAATAAAGCTTGCAACTTGATGATGTATGCAAGCTAATGATCATTCATACAACTTAGAAAAGCTTGTATGAACATCAAAATCTTCTTAGAATTGATTTTTGAAGAGGGTGGAGGCTAGGGTTCTTAGGTGGAGGCCATTTGAGAATTCAATTTGACATAGTTTGGTTGCTAGAGTGAATAATGAGGCTTTAGGGTAGGATTAGGGGCTTATTTATAGACGATTAGAGTGTTTTTAGCCCTAGGATTAACCCTAGGTTAGTTTAGGTCCGTCAGATTTAGGAATTCTCTAGAACCAAGCCACAAGACCAAGCCCAAATCAAAATGGTGCGCCAGGCAAAACTGCCTGGCCACCCCGTGTCGACAGGGCTGTCGACACCCTAAGACCCCTGTCGACATGCCTGTCGACATGGGGGCCCTGGCGGGAATTTTCCCGCCTGACACCAATTAGCCCTAATCCTTGTTTTTAATTTGAAATTTAAATCTGTTTTTAGCATAGAAATTTCTGAAAACTTCAATGGGCCTTAACTGGGTCATACGGACTCCGATTTTCGAAAACTCGGACTCTATTTCGCGTATTTTTCCGAGACGAACGCAATGGCATAGCCCGTTTCCCTTGATTCAGATTTTTGAATTAGATTCTGCCTCGATTTATGTTATAACAGGTTATTGAAAATACGGGTTGTTACATTCTCCCCTCCTTAAAGGATTTCGTCCCCGAAATCTTCAAGTTAGGAAGAATGTATCCTACCATCCAATCATCCATCTACTCAAAGCATCATCCACGAGCAATCATTGTCCTTAAAAGGTTCTAAATGCTGTATGAACATATGCAAAAGTGTGTGTATATGTACTTATCTAATGCAAGGATCAATGCGAAATATGTTAGTGAAATGTATCCATATGTATGCAAATCCCTAACATAATGTATAATATCTACATGCGTGCTCAATCATACATCCATATGCAACATCCATGTGATGGCATGCAAATTTCATCCAAGAATAAGCATAAACACTCATGCACATGCAATATGAGGAGTGTGTGAGCCGATCTAGTGCCTAATGTGTATCATGCATCCACGAGTAACCACTTGCAAACACTTGCAACCACTAGCAACCATCAAGCATAACATGTTTCAAACACATGTTTCATCCAAAGGGTTTCTACCTAAGGTTCTCATGACAAGCTTAGCACGATAACTAGATAAACATGGATAGCAAAGAGAATGATATACTAACAAAGGAAAGAGATTGAGAGTGTACCCTCAAAAAGGAATGGATAAAGCCCATGCATCTTCTCCTCGGTTTCCCAAGTTGCGTCTTCTTCGGCTTCACCCCATTGGACCTTTACCAACCTAACCTCTCGATTCCTTAGCTTCTTGGTCTCCGTCCCCAAGATACGAATCGGAGCTCTCCTCAAAGTTGATTCTTTCTCTACTTCCACGTCTTCAAGAATGCTAGTTTCAACCACCTCAGCGGACTCATGTAGGCACTTTCGGAGATGCGAGACATGAAAGACATTATGCACTCCGGACAACTTCTCGGGCAATTGCACTTTATAAGCCATCTTCCCAATTCTCTCTATGATAGGGAAGGGCCCAACAAATCTCGGTGCCAACTTCCCAACAGCTCCAAATCGGACCACATTCCGCAAAGGAGAAACCTTTACGAAAACCATGTCCCCAATCTCAAACTCCAAATCGGATCTCCGCTTATCAGCATAGGATTTCTGTCGGTCTTGGGCCGCCTTCATCCGTCTTCTAATCAACTCGACCTTCTCGGATGTATCTCTAATCATGTCGGGTCCAAGTATAAGCTTATCTGTAGTCTCCCACCAACATGTAGGCGACTTGCACGGCCTCCCATATAAAGCTTCAAATGGTGCCATCCCTATGCTTGCTTGATAACTGTTATTATATGCAAACTCAACAAGAGGAAGATGGTCTTCCCAAGCACCACCAAAATCCAGAATGCAAAGTCTCAACAAGTCCTCAAGTACCCTATTCACCCTTTCTGTTTGACCATCTGTTTGTGGGTGATAGGCCGTACTCAGGTTCAACCTTCTGCCCATAGCCTCCTGCAAACTGTTCCAGAACTGACTAGTAAAGATGGGGTCTCGGTCACTGACTATGCTGGAAGGGACTCCATGTAGTCGTACTATCTCACGAAGATATACCGATGCTAGTCCAGATGCGGTCCTTTTGCTCTTCACTGGGATAAAATGAGCACTCTTCGTAAGTCTATCTACAATAACCCAAATGCTTGTATTCCCCTTCCTTGACCTTGGAAGCCCATCAATAAAGTCCATAGAAATACTCTCCCACTTCCATAGCGGGACCTCTAGAGGATGCAATAGCCCACCGGGCTTCTTTGACTCAGCTTTTACTCTCTGACAAATAACACATCTCGAGACAAACTCGGCCACATCCTTCTTCATTCCAGGCCAGAAGAAAATGTGCTTCATATCTTTATACATCTTATCACCGCCTGGATGTATAGTCAACTTGGAGCGATGTGCTTCCTCAAGGACTTTCCTCACCAAGTCTTCTACCATCTGAACACAAAGCCTTCCGTCTCTCCTCAGCCAACCCTTATCGTCTATAGAATATCGAGCAAGGTGACTAGATGTCTCCCCTCGAATAAGCTTATCCATGATCTCAATTATCTGAGGGTCTTCCTTCTGCGAAGCCCCAACTTGATCCAGAAGGGTAGGCCTGAGCTCTAGAGATGCCAAAGAACCGGTCATCGACTCAACTGTCAAAGAAAAATCAAAGGTTGCCAAGAACTCTAAATTCTTCATCTCAACAAATAGAGGACTTAGTGTCAACCTTTTTCTACTCAACGCATCCGCTACAACATTCCCCTTGCCAGGGGTATAGGCTATATCAAAATCATAGGAAGCCAAGAATTCCATCCATCTCTGCTGCCTCAAGTTCAGATCCTTCTGCGAAAAGAGATACTTCAAAGACTTATGATCAGTATACAGTTCGAATCTCTCTCCCAGAAGATAATGACGCCAAGCCTTGAGTGCATATACAATCGCTGCCAGCTCTAGATCATGAGTGGGATAATTCTTCTCATGCACCTTAAGTTGCCTCCCACCAAAACATACAACTCTGCCCTCTTGCATCAGAACGGCGCCCAATCCTGTGCCACAAGCATTAGTGTACACGGTAAATATCTTACCACCATCGGGTAAAGCTAGAACTGGTGCTGAGGTAAGGGCTCTCTTGAGTCTTTGAAAAGCAAGCTCACAGTCCATATCCCAAGCAAAAACTAAGTTCTTCTTCGTCAACTTAGTAAAGGGAGCGGATATCTTCGCGAAGTCCTTGATGAACTTCCGGTAAAAACCCGCAAGACCCAGAAAGCTTCTCACCTCGGTTGCATTCCTTGGAGTCTTTTAATCTTGAACTGCAACCACCTTAGCGTGATCCACCGCTAAGCCTTGCTTGGATACGATATGACCAAGGAATCTAACTTCCCTTCTCCAAAAGTGGCACTTGGAGAACTTGGCCTTTTACTGATGCGCTCTAAGCGTATCCATCACCTCTACAAGATGCCTCGCGTGCTCTTCTTCATCCTTGGAGAAGACCAGAATATCATCCACAAAGACCACGACAAACTTATTCAAGAACTCCCGAAACACCCTACTCATCAGGTCCACGAAGTACGCGGGTGCATTCGTCAAACCGAACGGCATAACAAGCCATTCAAAGAATCCATCTGGAGTTCTGAATGCAGTCTTGTCTATACTATCTTCAGCCACTCTGAGCTGATGAAATCCGGTAGCAAGATCAAGCTGAGAGAAAACAGAAGCACCAACAAGCTGGTCAAAGAGATCATCGATCCTTGGTAACGGGTGTCTGTTCTTCTTAGTCAGCTTATTCAATTCTCTATAATCCACACAGAGTCGAAGAGAGCCATCTGCCTTAGTAGCAAACACCACAGGCGCTCCCCATTCGGATATACTTCTTCTGATGAAGTTCTTCTCAAGCAATTCTTTCACTTGCTTGCTCAGCTCCCGTCTCTCACGCGGAGCCATATGCCGAACGGGCAAAGAAACAGGCTTAGCATTATCCACCAGATAGATGCGAAAATCAATCTCTCGTTTAGGGGGCAACCCCTTAACTTCTTCAAAAACATCTGGATAATCTCGGACCACCCTTACAGACTGAAGGGTTTCCTCTGACGAGTCGAGAGATTCAAGATAGCACAACATGACGGGATTCTTCGGATTGCATGAAATCTCTAAGGTGTTGCCAAGGCGAGTCACAAGCCTCACAACCCTATGCTCACAATCAAGAATGGCTCCATATCGGGACAGCCAATCCATGCCCAATATCAATCCGTATCCCCTGAAACCAAGAACATATGCACTACACAAGAACTCTACACTGAGTATAGAGATCCTCAGATCCTCACATATCATAGATAGATGAGCAGAACCCCCAATGGGATTCGAAACACAAACGGGATCATCCACTAAGCTAGTACTAAGGTGCAAGCTATCAACAAGATCAGATGAAATAAAGCTATGTGATGCACCAGAATCAAACAAGGTACGAACTGGAAGATCAGAAACATAAACAAGGTTCTCAACAGAAACACTACCTCGATCGGGAACTGGAGCGGTATTGAGAGCATGAACTTGCCCTCCTGAAGGTCCAGCCTGTCCTTTCTTCTTTGGGCATTCTTTGCTGAAGTGTCCAGTCTCACCACAAGAAAAACATCCACTACTAAGCTTCCTTTTCTTCTTCCTACAATCCTTAGCAAAGTGTCCAGGCACACCACAGTAATTGCACTTCCCCTTGCCTTTGTTGTTGTTGTTCCCCTTCTTGTTCTTGCCCTGATTCCCCTGGCTGCTTTGACCACCTTGATTGTCTTTGCCTTGAGAATCAGTCTTCTTTGCTTGAGTATCACTCGACTTGACCTCTTTCTTTCCATCTCCCTGAAGCAGAGCCATATTGACCAAACTCTCAAAAGTAGCCCCATGCGGAATATGTGACATCGCTAAACCCTGCAGCGGCTCATTCAACCCTCTAGCAAATCGAAGAGCCTTCTTCTCCGGAGTGTTCACCATATCCAAACCAAAACGGGCCAGCTGATTAAACTTGTTCACATACTCCTTAACAGACATATCACCTTGCTTTAATGCAATGAACCTCTCCATCTGTAAATTCGCCTCAGCAGAAGATAGAAACTTGGCCACAAATCTAGCCCTCAAATCGGCCCAAGTCTCAACGGGCCTCGTCCCATTGGTGACTTCCCACCAATAGGCTGCATCATCCTTCAAAAGCCACACTGTCAATAAGATCTTCCTCTCGTCATCAATCCCAAAGATAGCAAACAAGTCCTCAGTGTCTTTCAGCCAATTCCTAGCTTCAACAAAAGATTCCGTGCCTAGGAAATTCTTGCCTCCCATCGCCTTGAAGTCTTTACAAACCTTCGTGAACTCAACCTGAGGATGCTGAGGGGGAGGAGGAGGAAGAGGAGCCTCAGCAACAGGAGGGGGAGGAATATTAACTGCTGGAGGGACCACCGGAGGAGGGACATTAGCAACGGGAGGAGGAATATTAACATTAGGGGGAGGATTCTCAACTACAGGAGGAGGAGTGGGAGTAGGGTTTGCGGGGCCGGCTGCCGCCCTAGCTTCTAGAAGTCTCCTATACCAGAGTGGCACATTTACTCCATCCGGGATGGCAAGATCCTCAGCCATACTGAAACGAAGGATAAGATAAGATTAGGTCAAGGGAACGAAGGATAACGCTAATGGCTTTTTGGGGAATAGCCCTTTAAAATACTAGACTTTTCTTTGGAAAATACTTTATACTTGTTTTGAAAATAGTTTTTCAAAAGTCTTTTTAAAAACTTTTTGTTCTTTCTCGTAAACCATATGCTCTGATACCAAATTTGTAACACCCCACCTCCGCTAGGGTCACTCTTTTGGGGGCACTAGCTTCTGGGGGGCGTTAGAACTGGGTAAGCATGCATAATGATATATCAAGGCAGAACAAGCACATAAATATATATATGTAAAACAGAGTAAGTTAGAATAAAGCAGCGGAATATCTCAAACCATCTCAAAACAAGTCTAGTACATCATAAAGTCATCTGCCAAAATAAATATGTCTAGTACAACATAAACAGAAATACTGAAATACATAGTGCTATCCCCAAAAATAAAAGTGATAAGCCATAGCGAGCTCAATATCCAGACATACATGAGCTATCCAGCGAACAAGCAAGCGATCCAAGCTAAGCACCACTGTTCCCTCCCTGAGAACCTGGGGGGGGGGAAACGGAAGAAAAGAAGCGAAAGAAAACAGGTCAGTCAAAAAGACTGGTAAGCCCTACTACGATCAGTCTATAAACTAATAAAGCTAACATCATGATGGAAACTGAGATGAATATACTGGCAATAGATAAAGGTGTCATCACATAAAGAAGATTAAGCTTTGCACCACAGTGTACTAGCAAACTAACATAACAGGTATTGATCCCTCAGCCCAAACTTTGGCCCAATAGCATGAGGTGACCTTAATGCAAGGTCCAGCCCAACGGTCTAGTCGATCGGCTCCCTATAAACCTAACACGTCAAGTGTTGGTGTCCATACGGCCCACATATGGTTGTAGTCAGACTGTGCTGGGTCCACCTTTGGGTGTATCAAGCCCTCGGGTGTCAACCCCAGACACCTAAGCAATAATGCACAGTCTAAACCTACTGGTACCCGTGCCTCGAGTTTGTCCAATACCGGACTACGTGCACGTCCGTAGCCCGCCTGGACCCGCACCGCTGTACCACTCAGCCGTCGCTTTGGTCGCTTACATCAGTCCAGTAATCGTGCCCCGCCCTAGCCTAGCCTCTAGGGTTGTGAATGATACCCAACTGGGATTACTGCTGGAACAGACCATGTTGCTAGGGTTTTCTAAGAGGGTTAAGTGTGGTTTAACCCCTCACTAATCATGGATTAAATTAGTTAAGTGTAACCAACAGTTCACCACTTAACCCCATTTAATCCCTCGTATCCCCAAAATTGGTTAAGTATTAGTGGGCCATGACTTAACCCTAATTACGAGGCATTAATTTAATTGTACCTTAACCTCTCATATTAGACTTTGTTGCGGTTACTAGTTAAGCCGGGCGGGTCCGGGTAGCTTTACACCACAACTTGGTCTAACCTCGGGTTCCAGGTACACATGACCAACTTCTCACATTGGGTCCTATTGTTTGTAGCAACTAGTTAAGCCGGTCGGTTCCGGGTAGGTTTACGCTACAAACTCAACCCAACCTCGAGTTGGCCACACATGTTTTCTAAGTGTCATGTCCACTTTATTTCAAACCATAATTACAAGTTTAACAAATACTTGGGTAGACCTAACTTAATAGGTAAATTCCCAAGGGGTAGACCTAACTTAATAGGTAAATTCCCAATCTTATATTTTCATGTATTTTAAGTTTTACCCAAAAACCCTCCCAACGTCATTCTATCGCTTACATATTCGTCATAACGCATAAAGGATAGAAAGGGGGAACTTGGCACAACATACATGATAAATCTTACATATCATAATAAGCATGCATAACATGTTGGACTTGCATAACTTAGCATAGTGAACTTGCATAAACATGCATAACTTGTTAAACTTGCAAATCATGGCATAGTGAACTTGCATAAACATGCATAACTTGTTAAACTTGCAAATCATGGCATTGTGAACTTGCATAAACATGCATAACTTGTTAACCTTGCAAATCATGACTTAGTGAACTTGCATAAACATGCATAACTTATCAAACATGTGTAACATAGCATAGTGAACTCACATAAGCATGCATAACTCATTAAACATGCATAACATAGGATAGTGAACTCACATAAGCATGCATAACTCATTAAACATGCATAACATAGCATAGTGAACTCGCATAAGCATGCATAACTTATTAAACATGCATAAATCCCAACTTTCATCACATATTAACTTTAGAGTTTCTAAAATGAAGGTAAGAGGGCTTACAAATATTATGAAGACACAAATCCACTAATAAAGATTGAAAAGCCCTTTATGCAAGCATATAAAAACCCAAAACAAAGCTCTAATCAACAAAAATCCCAAAAACTCTAGCTTAGCAAATAAAGCTTGCAACTTGATGATGTATGCAAGCTAATGATCATTCATACAACTTAGAAAAGCTTGTATGAACATCAAAATCTTCTTAGAATTGATTTTTGAAGAGGGTGGAGGCTAGGGTTCTTAGGTGGAGGCCATTTGAGAATTCAATTTGACATAGTTTGGTTGCTAGAGTGAATAATGAGGCTTTAGGGTAGGATTAGGGGCTTATTTATAGAAGATTAGAGTGTTTTTAGCCCTAGGATTAACCCTAGGTTAGTTTAGGTCCGTCAGATTTAGGAATTCTCTAGAACCAAGCCACAAGACCAAGCCCAAATCAAAATGGTGCGCCAGGCAAAACTGCCTGGCCACCCCGTGTCGACAGGGCTGTCGACAGGGCAGTCGACACCCTAAGACCCCTGTCGACATGCATGTCGACATGGGGGCCCTGGCGGGAATTTTCCCGCCTGACACCAATTAGCCCTAATCCTTGTTTTTAATTTGAAATTTAAATCTGTTTTTAGCATAGAAATTTCTGAAAACTTCAATGGGCCTTAACTGGGTCATACGGACTCCGATTTTCGAAAACTCGGACTCTATTTCGCGTATTTTTCCGAGACGAACGCAATGGCATAGCCCGTTTCCCTTGATTCAGATTTTTGAATTAGATTCTGCCTCGATTTATGTTATAACAGGTTATTGAAAATACGGGTTGTTACACATACCCATCTAATCAATTCCATTTCACCCAAACAACCAAATTCAAAAAAATAATCTAACCAACAACCAAACAAGCAAACAAACAAGTCGTCCATGATTTGTGGACGACGGTTGTCTTGTGCTACTAAGCACCGTCTGCATCCTAGTATATATTTTAACTAGAAAATGAAATTTAAAGTGAAAAGTTCTCACCTTGGGTTTCCACTTCATCAATCTTTGATTGTTAATCTTGAATTCTCCACGAATCCCACATGACTATTTTGTAAATAACATGCATAGGTTAAAAATCACATTTTTAGCTATTGAATAACTATTTCATAACTTGTCTATTTTATAAATAGCATATGTAGGTTAAAAATCATATTTTTATCTTTCTAAAAATAATTGCATATTTTTATAATGCTACATAGATAAAAATTACATTTTTATATCGTCACTTCATATATATAAGAATCGTACTTTTATATCTCTACTACATATATAAAGATCAAAATTTTACTATCTGTATATTATAAAAATCATATTTTTAATTCTTTATGAGTGTAAAAATCATATTTTTATATACTTCATACGTCAAAAACCATAGAAGCTTTAAAGCGGAGAAAACTCAAATTTTTTTTAACGCCCGGATTTGTTGTTCTGCTTCCAGAATTTGCAAACGAGCTCCAATCTTCACACCATCTTATTTTTTAGTTTAAACGCACACACCATTCCAGACAACTTTCGCCTAGTGGTCTTCCTTCCGAAAATGTGCCATTTCGCCGGAAATCGCGAAAAGACAACATTTTGACAGTGTTTGAACAACAGACTTTGGACGTGTTTTCCCGACAACTACGCAATCCAAAATAAGACTATCAAATACCAAATCAAAGAAAAAATCGTGCTCTTCGACTTTGGTCAAAAGGAGTTTTGGATAGAAATGCTCGGTTTGGGAGTTATTCGTGAAATAGTGATAGGGTGTTTTATGCAAAACGGGATTTTTATGAAAAATGCGATTTTTGAGGAGGAGAGACTCACGACCGGAGTTGAGTGGCCGGGAGGCAGCGCTGGACCTGATTGGAGGTGGGGAGGACGATGGTGGGTGGCGGCGGCGGTGGCCGTGGTGGCTAGGGTTGTGGTGATTTGGGGGTAGGGTTTGTGAATTTGAAGAGGGAAAGAGGAGGAGAGAGAGAGGAGGAGGAAAAGGAGGAGGAGGGAGTGGTGGTGGTCGGCGGCCGGCGGTGGAGGTGGGGGAAGGGTGGCAGCGGCGACGGGAGGGTGGAGGCCATTTTTGAGATTTTTGTAGAGAAAGAGAGAAGTGAAATAATTAAGTAGAAAAGGAGGAAAATTGATTATATGTTAGTTTCTCGCATATCGTCCGAATACCAACGATCTCCGATTGCTGCGGATTTCGGATATGACATAGTAGACATGAAGACGAGTCCAACGAATCAAGTTTCGTCGAATTCCGAGTTTGTTTGACCGTCCGTTAAAATTCTCAAAAATGCTCAGATAAGTTCTATAAATGAGATTTGGCGCACCATTTCTTCTTGCACGCTCATATGTTAACTCCAAACATCATGCTCTTTTGGATTTAACCATTATTAGACCATACGAATCCAAAAAAAATGAAATCGAATTCTGAGGTCGTATCAATAACGTTCCTTTGTAAAATGACTACATGTTTTACCCTGAACTGTTTTACCTCGCACGGCTACACACTAACTCCGTTCGACGCGCCCTTTGGAACTCAACAATGATTTATCATTATGAATCCAGAAAAATTTATCTCGTCGAATTCTAAGCTCATATGTAAAATTTCACATTTTAAGGGCTAGAATTCCATAATGACTATTCTGAATTTTCAACAGGACGTAGCTTTTGATTTCCGCTATGAAATTTCAATTTTTCGGATTCTTTGAAAAGATATTCTCAAAAAGATTCTAATATTTTTGGTTTCGGTAAAATCCGGTTTATTTTGAATCCTGTGCATTCATTTGAAATTCGAAATCGAATTTTCAAACTACCACACCATTTTCAATTCCTTTTGTAATTATAATAAAATAATTATATTCTAACGTTGATTCAAATAAATATATACGTTCTAATCCTATTCAAAATAAATTTCTCGTCGCTATTATTTAAAATAATTCATTTCAAATATTCAAACTTCATTAAAATTGCCAAAATAAAAAATTTTAATTGGCTCGGATTTTCCAGGTTGTTACAATCTCCCCCACTTAAAACATTTTGTCCCCGAAAAGGAACAAAGCTGAAAGTCGTTTTACAAACCAACTCAACTTCCATTATTTTCTTTACGGCTTAAGTTCTTCAACTTTTCAGTTTCTAAGAACTTTTCAAATTTTTCAAAAATTTGGCTAACACCCTAAATTTTCGAAAATTTTCGCCATAACCTCCCCTGCACCGCGGACTTGGGGATATTTCAAATAGCCTCCCATGGCCCTCAACAATCCAAAAAGAAAAAGAAACTGCCAAGCGGATAGCCAATCGGCTCATAAAATCATCCAAACCCAATAAATTTGTAAACATATATCTATTGGTCGGGCAAACAATTTTATTCTTCTGCTCAAGCCTCCTTGCTATGACCTATTCAATGGATATACATGTATATGCATGCATTTGTAATCATTTTTCAATACAGTTCAATATTTGGTTCCATTTGGCATAATGGTTCAAAATTTTAATAAATCAAAACAATAATCATACAACATAACCATCAATCAATTAGTTGATTAGCTTTTCAAATTCATAACTTTGATACATATACAGGAAATCATGTTTTTGATGCCAAATTACAACAATAAGCCCTATCTAGTTTTGGTTCTCACGGTAGTCTAATGGAAATATATAGATATCACACCTTCGAAACTCGAACACAAATACTGATGATGTCGCGACATCACCAGAATTGTCCCTGGACGACTAGAGTGTAATTCCATATCTATCCAGTACATTAAAACTTCGAATATAAGTTCATGACGCGTATATGCAAAATATTTATATATTGGATTGTCCAAATTCAATACAAATAAAATATTCAAATACGTATACTTGAATTTTATTTTCAAAACAAAACTCGTTTTCGTTTTTATTTTAAAAATAACACTCTTCACACTCGTTCTAGGACACTACTGATCCCATCTCTAACGAGTTATTCTCATTGGATATTACTAATTCAACCTCTGATGAATTCTTTTGTTCGGTTCTAATGTGTCTTGTTCTCGAGCTCTGTAAACCAAAGCTCTGATACCACTCTATAACGACCCATAACTTCCCTGGTAAGGAACGCACGAATTGCTTTGAGGACAAGACGAATGAGAACACAAACAGAAGAACATTTCATTGTTTATTACAACAATTTCATCAGAATACAAGAATATGCAAAAAAAATTATATATTGGATTGTCCAAATTCAATACAAATAAAATAATCAGATACGTATACTTGAATTTTATTTTCAAAACAAAACTCGTTTTCGTTTTTATTTTAAAAATAACACTCTTCACACTCGTTCTAGGACACTACTGATCCCATCTCTAAGGAGTTATTCTCATTGGATATTACTAATTCAACCTCTGATGAATTCTTTCGTTCGGTTCTAATGTGTCTTGTTGTCGAGCTCTGTAATTCAAAGCTCTGATACCACTCTATAACGACACGTAAGTTCCCCGGTAAGGAAAGCACGAATTGCTTTGAGGACAAGACGAATGAGAACACAAACAGAAGAACATCTCATTGTTTATTACAACAATTCCATCAGAATACAAGAATATGCAGAGTAGGAATAAATATTACACATTTAACAAATATCAGAGATTTAAATTACATTTAAATACATAGCAACAGAAAAATAATACAACACACAACTGAAAGGAGATATACGGATACAGAGCTTTCCGAATATCATTCCAGCTGTAAACCAGGATCCTGTGAATATAAATTTGCAAAACCAAAACTACTAGCTGCCCGTGCGGAAATTAAGGGCACCCAGAGTTTAGGTTAAAACAATAAACTCAAGGTCAGTCATGTCACTGGCGTGAGAACTAAAACAGTTATTAATATTTATTTTTAAAGTTAGGTAAATCAAGGGGCCACGCCGTATAACACGGAACGGGTTTCCTCCCAAGAATACCAGTGCATAAAACAAACAGCGCAATGCTAAATAAAGAAAAATGAAGCTATTATAAGACCCAGGTCCCATCACACAATGAAACGCAAGCCGGAGGATAGGGTTTTTACTTTAAAATAGTCAAAGAATGCTTGATACGCTAAATTTCATCTTTTATTATTATTATAAGTGAAGAAAACAATTTCAATCATAAATATCAATTATAGACGAAATAAGTGTCCCATACCACTATGTCGCCAATACTAGGCTCTACAAACAAAACTGAAATATCACGTATTGGAAATTGGATTCCATCATGAGTCGAGCCAGGGGGCAAGCTCCTCTCCGTTCGAGACACTCTAGCAAATGTCTTAGGACTACACACAGCGATCCTTGGATCCTTCAAGGCCGGTCCTCTCTTACTTTTGAAGATTGGCAATTCCTAAACACACGTTTCCCGGTCATATAGGACCTATATAATGGTCTGTATGTCGGCTCACATAGTGCTAGTTATCGACCATATATTCGAGGCGCCTCGCATCCAGCAACCAAACAGGTAAAAAGTATATAAATGTCAGGGCTGGTAGGTCACTGACATCACCCATAGCTAGAAAGAATCATCGTGCACTCCTTGGGTCCTTATCCCGTTTTTGACTCATACCGAGGTGTGAGGCTCGCGAATTAACGCCATACACAAAGCTATGCCACATAGTCCGTGCTTTGATCATTAGCCATAAGACTTTGCTTTTCAACAAAAGCCTTGATCAATTGCCACTTAGGCATGCCACACAGGCAATTCACTCCATGCGACTGATGTCCATCGATATAAAACCTCTGAGCTCGTACGTCTCAGAGAAGGAGGATGGCCCACGGCCGGAGTTGGGTGGCCAGGGGGCGGCGCAGGACCTGAGTGGAGGTGGGGAGAACGCTGGTGTGTGGCGACAGCAGTGGTGGTGGTCGTGGTGGCTAGGGTAGTGGTGATTTGGGGGTAGGGTTTGTAAATTTGAAGAGGGAAAGAGGAGGAGAGAGAGAGGAGAAGGAAAAGGAGGAGGAGGAGGGAGTGGTGCTGGCCGGCGGCCGGCGGTGGAGGTGGGGGAAGGGTGGCAGCGGTGGTGGGAGGGTGGAGGCCATTTTTGAGATTTTGAAGAGAAAGAGAGAAGTGAAATAATGAAGTAGAAAAGGAGGAAAAGTGATTATATGCTAGTCTCTCGCGTATCGTATGAATACCAACGATCTCCGATTGTTGCGGATTTTGGATACGACATAGTAGACATGAAGACGAGTCCAATGAAACAAGTTTCGTCGAATTCCGAGTTCGTTTGACTGTCTGTTAAAATTCTCAAATATGCTCAGATAAGCTCTAAAAATGCGATTTTGGTGCACCATTTCTTCTTGCACGCTCACATGTTAACTCCAAACATCATGCTCTTTTGGATTTAACCATTATTATACGATACGAATCCAAAAAAAAAAACGAAATCGAATTCTGAGGTCGTATCAGTAACGTTCCTTTGTAAAATGACTGCAAGTTTTACACTGAACTGTTTTAGCTTGCACGGCCACATACTAACTCTGTTCGACGCGCCCTTTGGAACTTAACAATGATTTATCATTACGAATTCAGAAAAATTTATCTTGTCAAATTCTGAGCTCATATGCAAAATTTTACTTTTTAAGGGCTAGAATTCCATAGCGACTATTTTGAATTTTCAACTGGATGTAACTTTTGATTCCCGCTATGAAATTTCAATTTTTCGGATTCGCTGGAAAGATATTCTCAAATAGATTCTAATATTTTTGGTTTCGCTAAAATCCGGTTTATTTTGAATCTTGGGCATTCATTTGAAATTTGAAATCGAATTTCAAACTACCGCGCCATTTTCAATTCCTTTTATAATTATAATAAAATAGTTATATTCTAATGTTGATTCAAATAAATATATACATTCTAATTTTATTCAAAATAAATTTCTCGTCGCTATTATTTAAATTAATTCATTTTAAATATTCAAACTTCATTAAAATTGCCAAAATAAAAATTTTAAATTGGCTTAGATTTTTCGGGTTGTTAATCCTAATTTGATGTCCAAATTACTCCAACAATTAACACTCAACAAACATTGAATCCACCTAGAATTAAATGTGATATAGGATTAAATGGCGCAACTGCCATTAACTATAAACATGCAACATTTCAAGTTCAACAAGCACAAAAAATAACGTGTTTTCAAAATAAACATTGAATCCTCCTAGCTTTAAATGTGATATAGGATTAAATGGTGCCACTGCCATTAACTATAAGCATGCAACATTTCAAGTTCAACAAGCACAAAAAATAACGTGTTTTCAAAATAAACATTGAATCCACCTATTTCAACATCAAAAGAATTTAAATGCAAACAAACATACTGGGCAACACTTAGCCTTGACCCCAAAAAGAAAATAACATATTTAATGATCAATGGTCTCTTATGAAAATCACGCAACATTAAAAATTTGATATTAACCGAATAATGAAGCTAAGGGGCACCAAGTGTGATATACATTAACATTTTATAAGTCATGTAAGGGCAAACAAATCACGAGTGTGTACTAACACAAATAAAAATGTCAGATATAGTAGGACTTATGTTTTATATTGACATAAACATATGTTGCAAATAATTTGCAGCTTTACATACATGCATAGAGAACATTCCAGCATCGAAAGTGCACTCAAGTACACCATCAGGACAACTGACAAAGGGTGCTAAAGCAATAGTTAATCAGCTAAATAAGAAAACATACATTGGTGCAGTACAAAGCACGCAAAACGAATACAAAGGCAAGGGAGTAGTGTCATGCAGATCGCATAACAGGAAAGAACCCAAGCAATGCAAGACAAAATAGTAAATGAAAAAATTGAAAAGCACCAAGGTAAACACCATAACTACAACAACAATGCCTTATCTTTTTCCCACCATCAACACAGAAGTTTATTCGAAAGAATAAACAAGGAGCCTTAGCTTATATATTAAACATAATACATGAATTCAATTGCAACATATAATCATGAATAACCATGAGGAATGAAAATCTGGAATTGGAATAAAAAATGAGTCTAAAAACAAGTTTGAAAATACTAGGAAGCACAAATTTGTAAACAAGGCAATATGAATCAATAATTCAAGAACATGACAGCCATGTAAATGGAGTGCAAGGTGAACAAACTTCTGTCGACTTAGTGGATACAAAGTCGCAACTTGGAATAAGTATAACCGTAAGTTAGACTTACTTTTTTTTCAATGAAGCAGGAGCCTTTAGATAGCGGGTGGTACTCTGTGCTTGTGACAAAGGCGAAGGATACGGCTCTTGACAGTGACACGGTGGAGGTTCTAGCGGTCAATGATGATGAGGAGGGCGGTGAAGGTATCCGAGTTTGGGCTGGGGGCACGACGAGGGAAGACGGATTGTGAAACAGTGGTCGTGCACATCACGGGAAAGTTGTTGGTGAACGGCGTTGGGAGGGAGCCAAGAGGGTGGCTAGCAGTTGCAGTTGTCGATGGAGGAGAGAGTGCCGATTGGGGGAAGAAGTGAACGATTCAGGGATTCTAAGCAATTTCTGATTTTTGAGGGAAAAGTGAAATTCTCTCTTTCCAAAGGAAAAATGAATATGGAGAAAGAAGTTTGACATGTTTAGTATTAAAAAAGGGAACGCGTGATCATTCCAGAACAAAGAGGAACACATGCCAACCAATATAAGAGAAAACAGACAAGTGTAAAATTATACAGTATTCCATGAACAAGTGTCAGTAATTTCTCAACCAGGGTAGCCAAGTGGCAAAACCAATATTTAAAATAAAGTAATATATATTATTTGAATTCTCTAAATTTACGTACTTTTACACTATACAAACAATACTAATATATTTGTATATTTTCAAATACAAAATCTATAATAATTTTGTAAACCAATTCAAATCCAAATAAATTATGAAACAAATTCACAAGTTAAATAAAATTAAAAATTCAGACAAATAAAATAAATTAATTCATAACCTATCGAATAAATCTGTCAACAATACACTAAATGAGTGTTAACGTTTAATTTTCAAATTCAAGTTCAAAAATAATTAAATTAACGTGAATGTAATACACGAGTATTTTAATACGCAATATATACTTTAGATTCCTCTTAGTTTAGAATTTCACTGTTTATATTCCAAAGTTGAATAAATCATATCTCTTTAAACTTTCGAACTCATATTTTGGAATCAATATTTTTTTTCCAAAATAAATTAAGTTATAAATTTTATATTTCAAGTTGAATTCAAACTTTTAAATAAATCCAATTCTGTTACAAAATATTCATTTTGACAAAACAATTTATACAAATTTACTAAAAGAATTCCGTTAAAAATAAATTCAGACTAGGATCAAAATATATAAAATTCCAAATATAAATATTTATTTTAATGTTAAGTCTTACTTTAATTTATTTTTTAAACACCAAAATTTTCTGAGCTATTATAACCCCCCACCAAAAATCCGGGTTGTCACAAGTACGCATATTGTTTCCTCACTATTACACAATCACTTATACATACACTTACTTGTTACATTTCACTCGTATACATTGGCTCCTTACTACGTACTCATTCACTCGTATACATGTACACAGTCACTCTCACTTTAGTTTTAGTTACCGGCTTCTTGCTCCAGAATTTGTGCAGTAGTAATAACCCTGGAAATCAAAACCAATTTAAAAAATTTATTTTGGCAATTTTAATGAATTTTGAATATTTAAAATGATTTATTTTAAATAACTACAACTAGAAATTTATTTTGAATAGAATTAGAACATATAAATATATTTAAATCGAAGTTAGAATATAAGTATTTATTTTAATTATATAACAAGCCTGAAATGGCATGGTAGTTTGAAAATTCGATTTCAAATTTCAAATGAATGTAGAGGAACCGGATTTTAGTAAAACCAGAAATATTTGAATCTGTTTGAAAATATCTTTCCAACAAATGTGAAAATCTAAATTTCATAGTGGGAATAAAAAGTTATACCCAGTTGAAAATTCAGAATAGTCGCTATGGAATTTTATATAATATATAACCCTTAAAAATAAATATTTAGCAAATGACCTCCATTTTCGGTGAGATCGCTTTTGTTGGATTCGGAATGCCAAATTATTGTTAGATTCCAATTTTCATAATTTTTGGAATTAATATGTGACCGTGGCAGATATAAACATGTTTGGTCAATTTAGTTTGAATTTAATCGACTGAAAAATGACCGTTTTTCAAACGGTCTCCAAATTCAATGAAATTAGTTTTGTTAGGATCGTATCGTCAAACATAGTCAGATTTATTTATTTTGGAATTTTTGGAATTCGTATGTGTCCCCATTAAATTAAAATGTGCGTTGAAATCAATTTTGAACGTTATATTAATTTGTATTTTAAATTCAGTGGAAACTTGTCGTAACAGCCGAATTGGGTTACAAAACATATCCCATTGTGTTTGGAATAAGAGCAATTAGCTAGGGGCGACAGTCGTTGGGTCTCGTTTGGAGTTCGAATTAAAAAGTTTCTTTATGGAATTAATTAATTAATTAATTAATATATATATATATATATTATACTCATCCTCCCCTTCTCTCTATACAGTCAACACAATAAATAAATAAATAAAAGAAAACCCGAACCATGAATACCCTGTCGTCCTCCCCAACGGGCCATCGCCGCGCCCACCAGGCTGACGCGCCTCCAGCCGCCGGACTCCCCCTCCTTCCTCCAGACGCTGGCGAACTCCTTCCCCCTTCTCTCTTCTAATTTAGCCGTGGTCCCCTAACCTGCACCCCATTCGCAAGCCACTATCGCGCGAGCCACCACCCCCTACCACCGCCAACCGCCACCACATCGAATGCGCCACCTCGCCTGGCCCTCCACCGCTGACCAATGGCCTCCTCCACCCGAAAATTTATTTTTCTTCAAAGATAAAGGTGAGTTTTATAATATTGATTTTTATTTAATTTTGAAATATATATATATATAGAGCTAATAATAATATGATTTTTCATTATAGAAAAATACAATTTTTAATAATATAAAGATATGATTTATATATATAATAGGATTTATATTAGGCTCACGTCCCTATTTTGAAACTTAATTAGGCTCACATCCGGTCATAAACTTAATATAAATTAGGTCCCTGTTTTCAAAACTTATAAAATAATAATTAAAAAAAATAAAAAAAATTCATTAATTAGTAATAAAATAAATTATGCATTATACAAAAAATTCAGTTCAAAAAACAACAAAAATAATGTCAGAAAGAAGAAAACAGCAAAAAAACAGAAAAAACTGCAGTTAAATGCATAATATTATGCACCTTTTTGACTTTTTTGCATGCATATATGCAATTAACTGCAGTTCTTCCAGCGGATAGATTTAACTTAATATTTCAGTTCATTTTTATTTGCATCCAAATGTGCAAATTTCTCAAAAAAATGCACACATGTGTGCAACATTTTTATAGGATAAAAGTAGGGACCTAATTTATATAAAAACAAAAAGATTTGAAAATTTTAAACCCGCCCCTTATTTTAATTACTTCCGCCTTTTTTTATTTTTTTTAAAAAGTACGTTCCTTCATAAAAAAAAATTCTAAAATATGGAAATAATTTCAGGATTCTACGGAAATAAAAAAAAAATAGTTGCATACATTTATGCAATTATTACTGATAATTGCATATATGTATGCAACTTTTCCGTAAGCTGTGTTCGGTTTGAAAATTTGAAACTAAACCTGCACAAATGTGTGCAAATATTGGGTATATTTGCACACATGTTTGCATATTTTTGTATAAATAAAAATCAACGAAGATGTATGTAGTGAAAAATATGCACGGATGTATGCAGGAAAATGATATATGTGCATACTATTATGCATTTAACTGAAAATTTCGTTTTTTTCTTCTGTTTTTTTGATTTTTGACGCCTTATTTGATGGTTTTTTGTTCTGAATTTTTTAGTGTTTACATGTTTTATTTAAATACGAATTTACGTGATTTTTTTATATTTTTTTTATGACTTTTCAAAAAATAGGGACCTAATTTACAATAAGTTTATGACCGGGTTTTTTTTATATTTTGAAACTTAATAGGGACCTCTAAAAATGCACCCTTTTTATATATATATATATAATTAGGATTTTTATATGTATAAAGATTTGATTTTTAATTATAAAAAGATTATATTTTTAAAATAGAAAAGGTAAGATTTTTAAAATAGAAAAGATTTTGTTTTTATTTATCTAAATAGCGATTAAAAATGTGATTTTTAATTATTTGAATAGTGATTAAAAATGTGATTTTTATTTATTTTAATAGTGATCATAAATGTGATTCTTATGTATTTGAATAGCGATTAAAAATGTTATTTTTATTTGTTTGAATAGCGATTAAAAATATGATTTTTATTTGTTTGTTAGCGGAATAAAAATTGGATTTTAATATATGAAGTAGCGGCATAAAAACTGGATTTTTATATATGAAGTAGCGGTTTAAAAATATAATTTTTATATAGGTAGTAAATTAAAAATATGATCTTTATATATATATAAGCAATATAAAGATATAATTTTTAAAAGTATAAAAATGTGATTTATATATATATATATATTGTAGCAAGATAAAAATGTGATTTTTAAATATAAATATCGTTGATTAAAAATATGATTTTTAATGTATGAACATCATATTAAAAATGTGATTTTTACTATGAACAGTGTGAAAAAGGATTGAATTGAAATTACGGGAAAATCCAGCCGGTTTAGAAATTCAGAAATAAAACTGGAGGAGTGGATCCCAAAGGTGAGAACTTCTCACTCTAACCTTATTTGCTAGTTAAATATATATGATAGGATGCAGACGGTGCTTAGTAGCACCCGACACCTTTGTTTGAAACCATGTTTGTTTGGTTGTTTGGTTGTTTGATTGATTGGTTTTTTTATTTGAATTTGGTATGTGAATTGAAATGAATTGAAATGAATTGATTATAGTTGGTATGTATATGGTGCGAGCAATTATTAGGCGAGTGATAAGGCTAGACCTTATTCCGGTTCTATTATCGCGCCGTTATGCTGCCGAATTTTTCTAAAAAAATTAGAACAACAAAAATATAATTTTTGTTGTAAAAATGAACCGTATAAAATATTTATGAGATGAAATAAACATTTTATAGTTAAAAATATAATTTTAACGTGTATATGAATAAAATAAATATTCATTTACAAATCGAACGATTTGTTTATGTACACACATTTAACTGATATTGATTGCGACGATATATTTTACACATCACCCAACTGCACAAATAATATTCAGTGTTTGTTGTTTGAAAACCCCACATGGGTATTGGGATTATATTGGGCATACACTAATCCCAATATTTAGTTGTATGTCAATCGATGGGTTGACAGGCTGTTGTAAGCGTTAATTATTAATATTCAACGCTTATGTAGTTGTGTAATGCATTATGGATGATGGTTGACTGTGTTTGATTACTATTGTGCACATGTGTGTATGAAATCCATATAAATAAAATTATATGTTATTTGACTGTGTCTGATTCCAATTCGGAAAGAACGAATATTTTAAATTAAAGAATAATTTAAAATGAGGAGTAATGATTATTTTAAAATGACTAATATTTTAAAATAATATTCAGTAATGGATCAATATATGATTTTGATGTCTGATTTGGGATGGACACGAAAATATTTAAATATTTAAAGCCATGTTGATTAAATTAACGTCATTTTGACGTGAATGATATTTATATCGATTTTATTCATTTTTATACTGAATATCGAAAAGGAAGTGTTTTCAAAATCTAATGTTTTGAAAATATTATCATTTACATATTAATGATATGGAATATTCAATTTCGATATAAAATTGAATATGAAGTTGAAATCATTTTGAAAACGAATTTAAAACGATTTATAAAATACATTTTAAATGGAAATCGACGAAATATATAATATATATAAATACATATTATATATTTAATGGCCTGAATAGAACGCGTCGCACAGCGGTAGTTCGCGAGTTTTGACCATTGACTTCGAATTGACATTATAGGAGATCCGACCGTCGGATTCTCCTAAAACCGGAACCATTGGGTTCGTACTGAAAAGAGAATTCCAAAGAATATAAGGAATTTGAAATCTAATAGTTGGATTTGGAATTATGTCCAAATCAAATTTGGAAAAGGTCGCTGTAAGTGTAGTTCGATAACCGTTTTTGGAAATCGACTGTACGGGCCTAGATAAAATTGTTAAAATATCAATAATTTGTGTAAAATCATAATAAATGATTTGGGAAGAAGTTGATGAAAAATTCCACATTTGTAAAGATAAAAATATATTTTTATCAAAATGAACTAGAATTATAATCCAATAATTTTAAATAAATAAATTGGATTTGAAATGGTTTTAAAAAATAACCAGAATTTCCAATATATAAATTGGAATGGATTTGAGTCTAAATTATCTTCGGAATATTTCGATATTGGATTCCATGATTATACGGATATTGTGGAGGAATTTGGAAGATATATATATAGTTATTCTCAACACGATATTTATTGATTTCAGAATTTGATATTGAGTATAAGCCGATATAATTTCTATTCAAAGCCTTGTATTTAACATTGAATTGGATTTTGGTTTTGTCGTGAATGGTGTCTTAAATAACACTATTCTTAAACCCCAGGTGAAAAGAATAAATCTTTTAATTAATATTATTTGAGTTTCATGTTAATTAACATTTAATTGGAATAAAATGGGATGTGAATTGGGTTTATTGTGAACTGTGTTTTTAACGACATTCGTTCTTTAACCCGATTTACAGTGAAATGTGATTTGGAATTTCTAAACCTTTTATTAAGATTTAATGTTAATTTTCCAAAGTAAAATTTAATATGTTAAATTGGGATTGAATGGAATTCGATTTGGTAATAATCGAAGTGAGCTTCTGTGGAAAAGACTGTTAATATATATATATATATATATATATATATATAATTTAAAAGGCTTTGTCATTATTCCATTTATATTATTATTCGGATACGGAAATTGATATCGATTATATATTGATCTATTTTCCGTGAAGATTCCATAATTAATGGAATGTGATTTGGGTTTATCGTGAACTATGTTTTAAATGACATTAATTCTTTAACCCAGTTAAAGACAGGATTACATGTCTAACATTGTATTTCGAACTGTATGGTTAATATCTGCTAAATATATATCTGTTTGGTGGCGGAGAATTTATTCTCTTGCTTAACACCCTTCTCTAAGACGTACGAGCTTAGAGGTTATATATAGGCAAAAATCAATAGTACGGTGTAGATTGTCAATGCGGAATGTTTGATTTTCCAAAGTTAAAGAATCATCAATACTGATTTTTGGGAAGATTAAACCCAAGTGGAGTTTTAATGAATCTTTAATTAGATTGAAATGCAAATGTGATAATTTAAATTATCAATTTTGGAAATGATCGAGAGTGGAGTATCACCAGTTTTGCTCCAAGTGATAGTTAAATCTTTAATTAGATTTGAACGGGAAATGGTAATTAATGTTACCGATAACACCGTGGTGTTAGATATGAAGTATTATCAGTTTTTCTTCATTGGATAAATAGTTTGGGATTGGGAAATAAAATAAATGATCACTTCGGTAAGGATCGCTAATCCCGACTAATTTGGATAAACCTCAATTTGGTTTGAATTAATATCCAAAGGAAGATTAAAGAATAAATTTAAAGAATTTATCTTTGATAAAATTAATGGGAACCTTTCCCAAAGGATATGAATATTTAAATAAAAGAATATTCAGAATTGGAATGAGGTGTATGTTATGTTTTATAGCACTTGTTTATAATATATGTGAGTTATTCAGAAAGGCCAGGTTAATACCCATTCTGAATAATTAATTCGACGATAAGTCAACGATGATGACGGTGGTTGAAGACCGGAGGTCTTCACATCATTTGGATGATTACTGATGTCTTGATTGGGCTGTACACCCAAGACGAGGTAATAAGTGGTGATCGTCCAGACGTACTAGGAGATCGACCGGATATGCGAGGACCTCTCTCCGGTATTGGACATATGGTACAAGGAATAAGGTGCCTTCGGTTTCATTCAGACCCAGAATGAACTTGTAAATGGATGTGTGTCTGACATTGAATTTTATTCTGTGTTGATTGATGTCTATTAAATATATATCTGTTTGGCGGTGGAGAATTTATTCTCTTGCGTAACGCCCTTCTCTAAGACGTACGAGCTCAGAGGTTATATATCGATAGTCATCAGCCGCATAGATGCAAATGATCAAGGCTTCTGTTGAAAAGCAGAGTCTTGTGGTTGATGATCAAAGCACGACCTTAAAGGGCATAGCTTTGTGTATAACATTAATTTGCGAGCCTCACACCTTGGTATGAGTCAAAAAAAGGATCGGACCGTTGGGAGAACATGACGTTTCTTTCTAGCTATGGGTGGTGTCATGGTATGGAGCCCAGACATTCATTTATTTTTACCTATGTGGATGTTGGATTGCGAGGCACCTCGGATATATCGGTTACTACGGAGCCGATGGATAGGTTCGATAGGACCGGGAAATGTGTGTTCAGGAATTGCCAATTCTCAAAAGTAAGAGAGGACCGGCGCAACCGATCCAAGGGTTGCCCAGAGTGTGTAGTCCTGAGACATTCTCTAGAGTGTCTCGAAGCAGTGAGGAGCCATCACTGGCCTTGACTCATAGATGGAATCCAATTTCTAATACGTGACTTTTTGGTTTTGATTACAGAGCCTAGTATGGCGACATAGTAGCATGGGATATTATGCTGTCTATAATTGATACGTTTATATTTGAAGTCGTTTTATACACTTTACACTTATAATAGTATCAAAGTGATTTTTTAAACGTACCAAGCATGTTTGGCTATTATAAGGGAAAACTCTATCCTCCGGCTTGCGTTGCATTGTGTGATGGGACCTGAGTCTTATAATAGCTTCATTTTTTGAAAAGCATTGCGCTGTTTATAAACTGTTTTATGCACTGGTATTCTTGGGAGGAAACCTGTTCCATGTTATACAGCGTGGTCCCTTGATTTACTTTATTTCTAAAGTAAAGTTTTAAATAACTGTTTCAGTTCTCACACCAGTGACATGACTGACTGGAGATTATTGTTTTAACCTAAACTCTGGGTGCCCCTATTTTCCACACGACAGCTAGTAGTTTTGGTTTTTCCGATATTATATTCACAGGATCCTGGTTTATAGCTAGAGCTATATTCGGAACGCTCTATATCCGTGTATTCCTTTCATTTGTGTTCTGTATTATTTTCTGCTACATTTCAATTTGTAAATCTCTGATATTTATCAAATGTATGTTATTTGTTTATACTTTGTATATTCTTGTCTCTGATGTAAATTGTTGTAATAGCAATGAAATGTTCTTCTGTTTGTGTTCTGATTTGTCGTGTTCTCAGACAATTCGTTCTTTCTCTTCTCTTCGGAGACCGGGAAAGTTCGGGTCGTAACAGCAATTGTAACATCCCGTATTTTTGGTAGCCAAATAATTTATTTAATTTATTATTTTAAATATTATATTTGGAATATTAATGGATTTTAATATTTAATTCATTATAAAAACGAAGTTTGAACGTTAATTTATTTATAATATAAATCGAGCTCTAAATCGCGCAGTAGTTCATAAAATGGAGTTTTGAACTTCAATTAAATATACAGGATCCGATATAAGTTGGATTTCTATGAAACAAGAAACATTGTAATCGTATTGATTATAATTTTCATATGAAAGAGAAAAATCCAGATTTCGTGTTATAGATAGTAAGTTATGGCTAAATCAAAATTTGATATAGTCGCTATGGAAATCATTATTTAAAATATAGGCCTTTAAAATAGCGATTTTGCAAACGGACTCCTTTTCGATGAAATTAATATCATTGGGACTGTAATATTAAATTATTGTACGGTGTTGAATTGTGTGGCAAACCGATGTCGTATGTGACCACAGTAGCCGTAAACCCCCGTTCAATTTATATAGCGCGTAAATAAATAAATTTAATTTAATAAAGGGATATTTGAGTGTAACTTGAGCATACGATCAAATTTAACCACTAAACCAGTTCCATTGAGTTCGTATCAACGTTTAGAGTCAGGTTAGGTATATAATTTGTTATTTTGGAGACCGGGTAATTTGGTGTCCAAAATGGCATTGCGGTACGTATAAAAATAGCCTACCACGAAAACAGTCTCAGAATGCAACGAAACTGTTGATGTTGGGTTCGTATTGATTAATTATTATAGGATTTTAAAGTTTGATTGGATTTATTTAGTGATCGTGGAAAATTTAAATGCGTGTTTATTTCTGGTTTTATAAAGGATTTTTTTTCAAACGATGTCGGAATTCTATGAAACTTGTCCCATTGGGTCCGGAATATTTTTCTATGCAAGGATTAGCCTTTTATCAGAAAACAGGAGTCGATTGTGATTAGTTTTACATGATACTTCATCGTTAAGTTTCATGAAAAACAAAATAATATTAAATCCATCCCAACTACTATATATATGATACGCTCATTTGAGCAAACCCTATTTTGTGGTCAAATTGTTGTTTTGTGGTCAACGGGCTTATAGCCGCCACCATCATATAACCAACGGCCTGCGTCTCGCCGAACTCATGCTCTTCGATCTCCTCATCTACTCACCAAATCAACATCGCCCCAAAAGAGAATTGAAGATCTAGGCGAGGAAGAGACTTTGAGCGATGGTGATGGGATTCAGATCATCGGGGTGGCTGGTGTGCTGGTTTAAAGGCTGGGCGGTTCAGAGGTTTTCTGGAACAGTCGGGGAAGGGAGTGAGGCCGATATGCCTGGAGACTAGTCGAAGGAGGTGAGGCGCAGCATTCGGTGGTTTCTGATGAGGATCCGGAGGACGGATGGCGGCGCAGCGATCGTTGGAAGCGGTCGAACTTTTGAAGTTACCAGAAAGTAAATATGGATAGAAGGAAGGAACGCGGAAGCTAAAAGGGAAGGATAACATTATCGGCCTAATCCTTTTGGCCTGAGATAACCAATGTAAATAAGTGATTAATTATTGAATTAAGGAAAACAAAATTTGTTTTTAGACTAAATTGTGTATAATTTGCAGTAGGGAACCAAACGAACGCTTGGGAAGAAAAAAGCTGTTTTAGGGATTGGACGGGATTGTTTTCATTGGCCTTATTCATTTTACAGAAGGTTCAACCACCAAAATTCCTACCCAAAAAGTAATCAACGTTAACTGTTGGATTTATTTAAGGATTAGTTATTATTATTTAAATCATGTTAGGGTATTGAAACATATGGAAACAGGGTAGATTCTTAAATTGGCAGAAGTAGATTAAATATTAGTCTGTTCTATTTTACTAATGTTATTACATGTTATCGGTAGTATATTAAAAAGTGATTAGAGAAGTTAAAACTAAATTAAATAATTCGGGTGCTTTTCTAAACAAACATGGGTCAGTATCTGGAAATCAAAGGTTGGATGTTTAAAAATATTAACCGTAGTTGATTTGGTTAAGTAAAACAATTAAGGATTAAATTATAATTTAATTATATTTATTTTGAATGTTTATAACTTGTGCAAATCATATCAGAATGGAACAAAATAAGAGATATCAGAACCGCATTGACGAGATGTACGTCATGGAACTGATCCGGACAGGGCAAGAGACGACTGGAATTCAAGGTTAAATTAAACGACTGTTTAATTTAACTGTAATTGACTGTTTCAACGATAAATGAAATCAAGGTGAGTTAAACTCACTCAGTATTTCCCATTTATATTTTATATGAATTGGGTTTTATTTTGTGTGCTATGGTTGCTGATGGTTGACTATTTACAATTTACATATTTATTTGTTGGTTTAATCGATGAAATTAAACCGTGTTTAATTTCAATGAAATACCAAATTGTTATTTTAACGATTGGATCCAATGAAGGTAACTTACCTTATTGGTCACGTTTATTTATAAATGTGTTTAATTGTTCGAATTGTTTGGATTATTTTGTTGATTGATTGATGTTAAATGGTTGTTATTTATTGTTATCAGTTAAATGAAACTGAATAATCTGATTTGAGATAACCATTTTGAACACAGGGATGAATAGGTTGGAGGGATCCAACGGGATTCCTCAATATATTATTTATTTCATATTATCAACAAATGAACTGTCCTGTTTGAGGTGATTGATTTGATTGTTGATTTTTGATGAAATTTCAACATCTGTTTAGTTAAACCAATGGGCGGTATTGGTTGAGTATTTGGCAACATATGGCCTACAAGATCAATCGTTTTATAAATGTTAATTTACCGTCAAGCAAATCGATAGAGATGAAGTTATAAAATTTATTTTATAATTGGATATAGATTTTGAAATATATTACCTTGAATAAAAGTTTATAAAAGAGAAATAAATAAATATTAAATTTATTTAAGACTTTGATTTATTATTAATTTATTTATAAAGTCAATCCTGATATTAATTAGATTTATAAGTACGATAACAAGAAATAAATTAAACGGATAAATTAATCTAAAGTGAGAACTAATTGGAATCGTTTAATGGAATAACCGTGTTTTAAGTTGATTAAGTCGACCTTTTTAAATTAAGATTATTAATAAGTTAGTGCGTTGTGAATAAAATGGTTAATGAATATTCGTTTAAATTTTAATAAGATTTTAAAAAGGGATTTACTATTTATTTTAGATAATAAAGAAATTAACTACAGAAGTAGTTAATGAATGAAATAAATTATTATTTTTAATTAATAATAATTTAGAAAATTACTTTTTAATGGGAATTCATTTAAGAAGTAATCTAAGTGAAATGAAATCAAATTGAATGGTGGAAGAAGTTTATGAACAGGTTTTGTTTAAACTTGAGTTTTATAACAAAGTTATAAAAGAAATTTTTAAGCAAATATTATAGCTTAAAATAAATGTTACCTAATTATTTGAATGAAGTAAAAGGAGATTTAGGAAAAGGGTTTTATAATAACCAAAGTTATGTAAAAGAGGTTTGAGGGGTTATATCGTTAATTCTAAATGAACTTTACTTAAAAATGGGATTAAGAAAAAGTGGGAAATTGAAATAAGAGTCTCAAAACGGGAAATGATTGAATAGATTTGAAAGGAGATTGGCGGAAGTGAATTTGGTAAAGATGTTGGTCGTAGAATTTTGTAAATAAATCCAAATTTATAAAATGGAATTTATAAAGTGATGATTTATCAGATATTACTTAATTATTAAATTAAGAATTAAATAGTTATACCGAGAAAGGGATTTTCAAAAAGGGAAGAAGGTTTATGAAACCGTATTTTTAAATAAAATAGTTAAATGGGATTTGTGTTGAGATTAGAGTGACATATTGGGTTTTTGATTATAACTTGTATTTATCCTTAGATATGAACGTTGTTGATCAAGGTCTAAGAGGTAACTAAAATACCCCAACTTGATCGACTTCAGAATTATCTAAGGATGATATAAGTTGTAATTGTAAAAGAGATTAGTAATGTTTATTATTTCATTAGAGAAATAATAACGCAATATTTGTAATAAAGATTTGGAAAATATATATATATATAATGAGGATTTAAAATAAAGGGAAGTAAAAAGGGGTTGTGCGGGAATATAACAATATTTTCGAATTTGAAAGGAAATGTAAAAGGTGAGTTTTATTCAATAAGAAAAAGTATTGGGTGTTGTTAAGTAATGAATGAAAGATATTACGTAACGTTGATGTACGTGTAATAAGTTGAACTGATTTTCCCAATATTATTAGATAATAAGGTTAAATGTTTAAGAGTAAAAATATAAATTGAATATGATAAAGGATGTCCTAAGTATAAAAAAATGAATTTGTTTAAGGAAAATTTTATGTTAAATAAGAAGCAAAACTATATTATAATATCGGAAGATTTAAGAGTTTTGAATTTACATTTGTTTAATTAAAAGGCCAAGTGATGCTGAATACTGAACAAATGAGCTCATTTGATTTTCATGATTGAATCACTATTTATTTTGGATAGTTAAATAACCAACTATCAAATCTGTCCAATACGATTGTTCGTACGGAAAGACCCGGATCGAATTTATATTTGAAAACCATTCCGACCAACAAATACGTGAAGATATCAAGAGTTGATCGAGACGGAGCATTGAAGACCGTAGATTTTCATAAACGGAGGAATTACTAATAATCATTGGTTATCTCCCAGAGATAAGTTGTGATTCTGTCATGGTTGAAATCTGCAGGTTGCAAGGACTACTCGCTACTAATCCATAGGGTGATTCCTATATTGGATGCAGTAGGAGAGTCCCTTCGATTCATCCTATTCCTGGAAGACTTGTATGGACGGATGTCTGACAGAGTATTTCCAAAGGGATCATGTACGTTGATTTCTTCAAATGTACTATAGTTGGTGGCGGAGGATGGCCGTTCTCTTAGCTTAACTGCTAGAGTATTTTTGTGGATGTCAATTAGTGATATCTGGCAGATCCGATGATGTGACATTCAAAGTGAATGATGACCGATGTTCAAAAGTTAATATAAACCTCAAGCCTCATCAACTAGGGAATGGCAAAAATTGGGCAGGCAGCATGGCTATGTGGGTCGCTCCTATTAAGATGTATAATCACATATCTAGAGAAAATCCTTTTTGCTTCTTTAATCTATTTCGATGTTGTCCCTTCCGGGAAACAGTGCTTTGAGCCCAACCGTTGGTTATATACATTCGCTACACTCAAGCGAAATGAGTGGTCGGTCATGTGAGGGCCGGGTTGCAAGAAGTTCTTGTTGAACCCAGTGTATTCGCCTCTAGAGATACACTATCGGCGGGTGGTCCCATACATTGTCATAGTCGGAATCCAATCTCCAATAAGCGCCTGCGATTTTGATTGTATACTATATATGTGGAGCGTGAGATGCAAGCGTTCCGCTAGATTGATATCTACTTGTATTTAGACACTGTTATAATATCAAAAAAGATATTGATTTAAAAAAATGTTTTGGGTTATCATAAGGTAAAAACCGTCCATATTTATGTGTGGATTTGGTCTTATGATTATCCTTTTCTTTTGGAAAGATTTTTGAACTTTAAAATCAAGTTGGATGGTCCCCCTTAATACTATGCGAGTTTTTCTCACTCTGATTCACCAGACTTACCCAGTGTTTTGTAAATGCTCGGGTTAGACCGAGCTGTATAGGTCCAAGTTATCGAATGTTGTGAAGAGACGAGCTGGAGAGTTCGTACGTATGATATTATATAGATACTATTCTGCAGTGTGTTGTATATGAGGGTAGGTTATTATAACTGTCCATATGTGTGATGTACTCTGATGATTGTAAGTATTTTTAAACCTCTCAATATAGATTTATTTCTGTATTATATTTTGTTCCGTTGTGATGTGAGACTCTGTGTTGTGTTATTTCTTCTTCTTCTTCTATTCTAATCTTTCTTTCTTATCTCACCCTCTAATTTCTTTCTAATAACTATCCAGTGTTTTCGGAGTTTGGAAGGTCGGCATGAGGTACGATAATTGTATTTATGTCAATTTTAGGGGCCGAAAATCCTTGGGTCGTTACAGTGGTATCGGAGCTATTGGTTTAGTAATAACCTTGGCTCTGTGGTGTAACTCGATTGGGATTGGGTTTGTAATATCCTAGATCAAGATTGTGTGTATACATATGAGAGCGTATTTGTAAATTTTATATACAAATGTTTTGTATTGTGTTTATTGATTGGTTCAAGTGTTGAGAAGCATTGAACTGTCAATGGATACAGTATTGTTATGAAAATAGGGTAAATGAAATAATTTTACCCATACTATATTTTTTTATTTGAAAGGAAATAACTTTATCCATTATTGAGATATTAGTATGTTTGATTGATTTAAATGGAATTCAAATTGGATTGAAAATTTGAATTGAAAACTTAGCTTGGTTAAATGTGATTTAATTAAGGATAATATTGAAATAGAAATAAAATAATTTTTGAAATTGGTAAATTTGATGGATAAATAATAATCAAATAGAAATCAATCGGGTATTAATTGATGGATGTTCAAATATGTGAAACCAAAATAAAATATTAATATTGAATGGAATTCAATTGATTGGGTCGGGTATTGGTTGTTGATTGTGAATTGTTTGTTATTGGATGGTAGTTTGTTTGAAATGGAACAATCTGCAATTTAATGGAGCTAAATGAATTATAAATGAAAGAATAATTTCCAGTAAAACGAAACTGGAATAAAAATGCATATAAATGGGAATTTATGGTTTAACCCGGTAACTGATAAAGAATTGATACTATCTGCTTGATTTTGGAATTGGTATAGTTATACTTGTTGATTAGTGAAATAGTATCTCAGAATTTCATATATTTATCACTTATATGTGGATTGAGTTAAGTACAGGTGCCAATGGCAAGGCAAATTGATATTAGTTGAGTAAATCGCATATATATTGGGCAATTATGTTCAATAGCGCTTGTAAAAGGTACGACTACGTGAAAAATATAAATTTTGGGTTTTGGTTTTTGTTTTTCCGACCGTGTGGGTTGAGATATATATATATATTATTTGTTCCTACAATATCGCAGATGTCACTCCGTGCAGGGGAGACTTTGCCGAATTTTTCCAGGAATTTAATGTGTTAGAATTTTTTTCGATATTTTTGAAAAAATATATTTATGATATTGAATTGGTTTTCGATTTAAAGTAAATTAGATTTGGAAATTAATGGGTTTGTAACGTTCTTTCCTACCTTAGCAATTTCGAGGATGGAATTATTTTAAGGGGGGGAAGAATGTAACGTCCCGTATTTTTGGTAGCCAAATATTTTATTGAATTTATTATTTTAAATATTGTATTTGGAATATTAATGGATTTTAATATTTAACTCATTATAAAAATGAAGTTTGAACGTTAATTTATTTATAATATAAATCGAGCTCGAAATCGCGTGGTAGTTCGTAAAATGGAGTTTTGAACTTCAATTGAATATACAGGATCCGATATAAGTCGAATTACTGTGAAACAAGAAACATTGTAATTGTATTGATTATAATTTTCATATAAAAGAGAAAAATTCAGATTTCGCATTATAGATAGTAAGTTATGGCCAAATCAAAATTTGAAATATTCACTATGGAAATCGTTATTTAAAATATATGCCTTTAAAATAGCGATTTTGCAAACGGACTCCGTTTTCAATGAAATTAGTTTCATTGGGACGGTAACGTTAAATTATTGTATGGTGTTGAATTGCTTGGCAAACCGATGTCGTATGTGACATGGTAGCCTTAAACGCCCGTTCAATTTCTATAGCACGTAAATAAATTAAATTAAATTAATAAAGGGATATTTGAGGGTAACTTGAGCAAACGATCGAATTTAACCACGAAACCAGTTTGATTGAGTTCGTATCGACGTTTAGAGTCAGGATAGGTATATAGTTTGTTATTTTTGGAGACCGGGTAATTTGATTTCCAAAATGACATTGCGGTACATATAAAAATAGCCTACCAGGAAAACTGTCTCAAAATGCGACGAAACTGGTGTCGTTGGGTTCGTATTGATTAATTATTGTAGGATTTCAAAGTTTCAAGTTGATTGGATTTATTTAGTGATCGTGGAAAATTTAAACGCGTGTTTATTTCTGGTTTTATATAGGAATTTTTTCAAACGATGTCGGAATTCGACGAAACTTGTCCCATTGGGTCCGGAATATTTTTCTATGCTAGGATTAGCCTTTTTATCAGAAAATAGGAGTCGATTGTGATTAGTTTTACATGATACTTCACCATTAAGTTTCATGAAAAATAAAATAATTTTAAATCCATCCCAACTACTATATATATGATACGTTCATTTGAGGAAACCCTATTTTGTGGTCAAATTGTTGTTTCGTGGTCAACAGGCTTATAGCCGCCACCATCATATAACCAATCGCCTGCATCTCACTGAACTCATCCTCTTCGATCTCCTCATCTACTCACAAAATCAACATCATCCCAAAAGAAAAATGAAGATCTAAGCGAGGGAGAGACTCTGAGCGGTGGTGATGGGATTCAGACAATCGTGGTGGTTTAAAGATTAGGTGGTTCAGAGGTTTTCTGGAGCAGTCGGGGAAGGGAGCGAGGCCGAGACGCCTGTGGACTAGTCGAAGGAGGTGAGGCGCAGCATTTGGTGGTTTCTGATGAGGTCTTGGAGGACTGATGGCGGCGCAGCGATCGTTGGAAGCAGTCGAGCTTTTGAAGTTACTTGAAGGAAAATAAAAGGAAGGAACACGGAAGCTAAAAGGGAAGGATAACAGTATCGGCCTAATCCTTTTGGCCTGAGATAACCAACGTAAATAAGTGATTAATTATTGAATTAAGGAAAACAAAATTTGTTATTAAACTAAATTGTGTATAATTTGAAGCAGGTAACCAAACGAATGCTTGGGAAGAACAAAGCTGTTTTAAGGATCGGACGGGATTGTTTTCATCGGCCTTATTCATTTACAGAAGGGTTGGCCACTAAAATTCCTACCCAAAAAGTAATCAACGTTAACTGTTGGATTTATTTAAGGATTAGTTATCATTATTTAAATCAAGTTAGGGTATTGAAACATATGGAAACAGGGTAGATTCTTAAATTGGCAGAAGTAGATTAAATATTAGTCTGTTCTATTTTACTAATGTTAATACATGTTATCAGTAATATATTAAAAAGTGATTAGAGAAGTTTAAACTAAATTAAATAGTTCGGTTACTTTTCTAAACAAACTTGGGTCAGTATCTGGAAATCAAAGGTTGGATGTTTAAAAATATTAACCGTAATTGATTTGGTTAAGTAAAACAACTAAGGATTAAATTATAATTTAATTATATTTATTTTGAATATTTATAACTTGTGCAAGTCATATCAGAATGGAACAAAATAAGAGATCCCAGAATCACGTTGACGAGATCTACGTCATGGAACTGATTCAGATAGGGCAAGAGACGAATGGAATTTACGGTTAAATTAAACGATTTTTTAATTTAACTGTAACTGACTGTTTCAACGATAAATGAAATCAAGGTGAGTTAAACTCACTCAATACTTCCCATTTATATTTTCTATGAATTGGGTTTTTATTTTGTATGCTCTGATTGTTGATGGTTGACTGTTTACAAGTTATATATTTATTTGTTGAGTTAACTGAAGAAATTAAACTGTGTTTAATTTCAGTGAAATACCAAATCGTTATTTTAATGATTGGATCCAATGAAGGTAACTTACCTTATTGGTCACGTTTATTTATAAACGTGTTTAATTGTTCGAATTGTTTGAATTGTTTTGTTGATAGATTGATGTTAAATGGTTGTTATTTAGTGTTATCAGTTAAATGAAACTGAATGATCTGATTTGAGACAACCATTTTGAATACAGAGAAGAATAGGTTGGAGGGATCCAACAGGATTCCCCAATATATTATTTATTTCATATTTTCAACATATGAACTATCATGTTTGAGTTGATTGATTTGATTGTTGATTTTTGATGAAATTTTAACATCTGTTTAGTTTAAACCAATGGGCGGTATTGGTTGAGTATTTGGCGACATATGGCTTATAAGATCAATCGTTTTATAAATGTTGATTTACAGTCAGGCAAATCGACAGAGATGAAGTTATAAAATTTATTTTATAATTGGATATAGATTTTGAAATATATTACCTTGAATAAAATTTTATAAAAGAGAAATAAATAAATATTATATTTATTTAAGACTTTGATTTATTATTAATTTAATTATAAAGTCAATCCTGATATTAATCAGATTTATAAGTGCGAGAATAAGAAATAAATCGAATGGATAAATTTGGATAATTGTTTTTATTAAGAAATAATTAAATGGAATTATTTAAATTGATTTTATTATTAATTAATCTAAAGTGAGAACTAATTGGAATCGTTTAATGGAATAACCGCATTTTAAGTTGATTAAATCGACCGTTTCAAATTAAGATTATTAATAAGTTAGTGCGTTATGAATAAAATGGTTAAAGAATATTTGTTTAAATTTTAATAAGATTTTAAAAAGGGATTTACTATTTATTTTAGATAATAAAGAAATTAACTACAGAAGTAGTTAATAATTGAAATAAATTATTATTATTATAATTTAGAAAATTATTTTTTAATGGGAATTCATTTAAAAAATTATCTAAGTGAAATGAAATCCAATGATTGGTGGAAGAAGTTTATGAACAGGTTTTTTTCAAACCTAAAATTTATAACAAAGTTATAAAAGGAATTTTTAAGCGAATATTATAGCTTGAAATAAATGTTACGTAATTATTTGAATTAAGTAAAAGGAGATTTAGGAAAAGGGTTTTATAATAACTAGAGTTATGTAAAAGAAGTTTGAGGGGTTATATCATTAATTCTAATTTAACGTTACTTAAAAATGGGATTAAGCAAAAGTGGGAAATTGAAATAAGAGTCTCAAAACGGGAAATGATTTAATAGATTTGAAAGGAGATTGGTGGAAGTGAATTTGGTAAAGATGTGGGTCGTAGAATTTTGTAAACAAATCCAGATTTATAAAATGGAATTTATAAAGTGATGTTTTATCAGATATTACATAATTATTAAATTAAGAAATAAATAGTTATACCGGGAAAGGGATTTCCAAAAAGGGAAGAAGGTTTATGAAACCGTATTTTTAAATAAAATAGTTAAATGGGATTTGTATTGAGATTAGAGTGAGATATTGGGTTTTTGATTATAACTTGTATCTATCCTTAGATATGAACATTGTTGATCAAGGTCTGGGAGGTAACTAAAATACCCCAACTTGAACGACTTCAGAATTATCTGAGGATGATATAAGTTGTAATGGTAAAAGACATTAGTAAAGTTTATTATTTCATTAGATAAATAATAACGCAATATTTGTAATAATGATTTGAAAAATATATATATAATGAGGATTTAAAATAAAGGGAAGTAAAAAGGGGTTGTGCGAGAATATAACAATATTTTCGAATTTGAAAGGAAATGTAAAAGTTGAGTTTTATTCAATAAGAATAAGTATTGGGTGTTGTTAAGTAATGAATGAAAGATATTTTGTAATATTGATGCACGAGTAATAAGTTGAACTGATTTTCCCAATATTATTAGACAATAGGTTAAATGTTTAAGAGTAAAAATAGAAACTGAATATGATAAAGGATGCCCTAAGTATAAAAAATAAATTTGTTTAAGGAAAATCTTATGTTAAATAAGAAGCAAAACTATATTTATAATATCGGAAGATTTAAGAGTTTTGAATTTACATTTGTTTAATTAAAAGGCCAAGTAATGCTGAATACTGAACTAGTGAACTCATTTGATTTACATGATTGAATCACTATTTATTTTGGATAGTTAAATAACCGACTATCAAATCAGCCCAATATGATTGTTCGTACGGAAAGACCGAGATCGAATTTATATTTGAAAACCATTCCGACTAAAAATTACGTGAAGATTCAGGAGTTGATAGAGACGGAGCATTGAAGATCATAGATTTTCATAAATGGAGGAATTACTAATAATCTTTGGTTAGCTCCCAGAGATAAGTTGTGATTCTGTCGTGGTTGGAATCTACGGGTTGCAAGGACTACTCGCTATTGATCCATAGGGTGATTCCTATATTGGATGCAGTAGGAGAGTACATTCGGTTCATACTTTTCCTGGAAGACTTGTACGGAAGGATGTCTGACGGAGTATTTCCAAAGGGATCACATACGTTGATTTCTTCATACGTACTATAGTTGGTAGCGGAGGACAGGCGTTCTCTTAACATAACTGCTAGTTTATTTTTGTGGATGTCAATTAGTGATATCTGGCGGATCTGACAATGTGACATTCAAAGTGAATGATGATCGATGTTCAAAAGTTAATCTAAACCTCAAGCCTCATCAACTGGGGAATGACAAAAATCGGGCAGGCAGCATGGCTATGTGGGTCGCTCTCATTAGGGTGTATAATCACCTATCTAGAGAAATTCCTTTTTGCTTCTTTAATCTATTTTGATGTTGTCCCTTCTGGGAAACGGTGGTTTGAGCACCACCGTTGGTGATATACATTCGTTACACTCAAGCGAAATGAGTGGACGGTCATGTGAAGGCCGGGTTACAAGACGTTCTTTTTGAACCCAGTGTATTCGCCTCTAAAGATACACTATCGACAGGTGGTCCCATACCTTGTCATAGTCGGAATCCAATCTCCAATAAGCGTTTGTGGTTTTGATTGTATACTATATATGTGGAGCGTAAGATGCAAGTGTTCCGCTAGACTGATATCTACTTGTATTTAGACACTATTATAATATCAGAAAAGATATTGATTTAAAAAAATGTTTTGGGTTATCGTAAGGTAAAAACCGTCCGTATTTATGTGTGGATTTGGTCTTACGATTATCCTTTTCTTTTGAAAAGATTTCTTAACTTTAAATTCAAGTTGGATGTTCCCCCCGAATACTGTGCGAGTTTTTCTCACTCAGGTTCACCAGACTGACCCGGTGTTTTGTAAATGTCGGGTTAGACCGGGTCATAGAGGTCCAGGTTATCGAATGTTGTGAAGAGACGAGCTGGAGGAGTTCGGACGCATGATATTATATAGCTGCTATTCTACTGTGTTGTATATGAGGGTAGATTATTATAACTGTCCAGATGTGTGATGTACTCTGATGATTGTAAGTATTTTTTAAGCTCTCAATAAAGATTTATTTTTGTATTATATTTTGTTCCCCTGCGATGTGAGACTCTGTGTTGTGTTGTTTCTTCTTCTTCTTCTTCTATTCTAATATTTATTTTTTTCTTATCTCACCTTCTAATTTATTTCTAATAACTATCCAGTGTTTTCTGTGTTTGGAAGGTCGGCATGAGGTACGATAATTGTATTTATGTTGATTTTCGGGGCCGAAAATCCTTGGGTCGTTACAGCAATCGTCGGTCATACCTATCATTATAAAATAGCATAGTAAATTGGAAAAGAAACAATTTAATTCGCAAATATGAATTCGATTTTTAAAAAAATATCTTGGTAAATTGGGTTGTCTGAAAATTTTCATAAAAATATGTACTTGGAATTAATGAGAAGAATGTTTCTGTCTATCAGCCTCATGCTCAATGAATACACGAGCATCTTCATCCTTTTCATTCTTGTTCCAGTCACATTAAACCTGTATAGTAACAAAATATTTTAAAATATATACATGACTTAAAACACGTAAATAGTATCATTGCCTTTTAACAATTAAAAAAATGCTGACTCAAGTACACACTCACCAAAAGAAAGGTCTGAAGATCACCCCCTTGATAAAAGTCGGACTAAGAGCAAAGCACAACAAATTCAGAATTAAAATTACTAAGCTCTACATCAAAATGAGACAACACAACAATATTATCCTCACAAACTGCCTTTTCACCCATCATTGAAATTTTCTCATTATTAGTCCCAAAAATGCCGAAGCAATGGCCGCCAAGGTTAAAGCATGACCATGTGAAAGGATCATAAGGTCCTAATCAAGTAACTAACTGAAGATTGCACAATTGAATGTGATGAAGCATTTACTATAAGACTTTGTGAATGAAATGCTTGAACTAATGACACAAATGAATAGAAACACACTCATCTCCTGAGATTAGTGTGCATAAAAAAGATATTATCCATATTCTAATTACTACATACAAGCATATCAGATAATGGCTAGTATTAAACTTAAAACATATACTAGAAGACTAATAAATAGGAAACACATAAGGTGAAAATTATAAACCAAATTAACATTTTACCATGATACTAACATGCAATCAAGTTACATATACTGGAACTGTGTAAGAGCATTGTGCAGAATCTACATCAATTATTCTCCATGTCTCACCAAAAGCCTCTCGATATTCATCTAGAGCCTTCAATGCAAACAATAATACATAAGCTATATTGTAGCTCACATGAGTGCAAGTTTATCAACATCTCTTCGCATTTCTTAAGTAGTTATCGTATATCTTTTACAACTTGCCTTTTACTAATTTCTAGCATGAATATACCAATTTTCTTAACTACGTGTCCTCTTTGAAATATCTTCAGTGTCCTCTAATGTGGACCACATTGGATAACTGGAATTAAACGAGAGTTCAATAGTTCACATTGGATAACTAGGATTAAATGAGAGTTCAACATGACATAGTTCAACACTTCACAACTACAAAGCATGAAACTACACATCACCAAATTCCGCAGTGTACATCACAAAGTGTACTCCGACAACGGTCGTATCGTAGCACCATAAACAATTGAAAATCTACCTTGCACAAGGTGGTATTAACAAAGGGTTAGCAGGGCAATGGCTCGGCATAGACTCAAACCACACACCGCCAATCACCAGCATAGTTGTGTAACTACCATGGAGCGTGGAAGTGGCAGTGGAATTAAACCAAGGAACAGGGAAATACACAACACAAACCTCACAATCCACATACAAACAAAACAACAAAATCCAAAATTCAGAAAAGCAACATCATTAAGTGCTAAGGGAGATGCAAAACTCCAGATCATATAATACACAGAAAATGTAACACCCTATAATTTTAAAGGACGTTATTAATAATAAACTAAAAGATACTTGATTAAGTCTTAGAATTAAGTAAAACGGATTGTACCATTGCTTTTGTATAGGAATTATTCTTCGTATAGACTCTGAGTTTGCGTAAAACGGCCATCGTATGAGGAAGATATAAAGGTTAGAAGTTCTTATACGTATAAGAAGGATATATATAAATATAATTCGAAATAGTTCAAAATAAATGAGCACCAAATGAAGGCGGCAAGGGGCGGTAACCAGACCTGTTGTGGGCCGACCCACGCCTGGTCTGGGTCAACCAATGGGTCGACCCAAGGTCAGGTGTGTCTACACATGGGTCGACCTAGTTAGGTGTGGGTCGACCCGCAGGCGATCTAGCGAGGTTCGTTTTCTGTATTCGGACTATTTCGTTAACCATATTCATTTTTTTTTTGAATGGATTGAATTTAAAAACAGGGATCTGATGGTTAAGGATTGTCTTGTAAACTCTATATAAAGGCATGCATTCCTATCAAATCAATTACACTTCTTCATACTTCTTCCTCAAACCTCTGTTCTAAAAAATTAAGATGAATATGGGGAGATGCTACCGGAACTTGGATTGAATCAACACAATTCTTATTTGACTTATACAAGATCCCTTTTGTAACATCAGCATAGTATCCTCTGTTCTTTATATCCAATCTCAGTGAGTTCATGTTACATTTAGATATAAAAAATTAATAGTAACCATGACATGTTAATAAACCTGGACCTGAACCTACATAGTTCTGCAAAATTACATGTCTTCTTCTATATGAAACGACCTGAAATCCCCCTAACGGGAAATCACAGATTGAGTTGAGAACAAGCCACATGGGACGTAGACAAAAGAACATTTCATTGCTTATTACAACAATTCCATCAGAATATAAGAATATTACAGAGTATGAATAAATATTACACAGAAAATATCAGAGATTTAAGTTACATAGTAGCGGAAAATAAATACAATACACAACTGAAGGAGATATACGGATACAGAGCTTTCTGGATATCATTCCAGCTGTAAACCAGGTTCCTGTGAATATAAATCTGCAAAACCAAAACTACTAGCTACCCGTGTCAAAATAAGGGCACCCAGAGTTTAGCTTAAAACAATAAACTCCAGATCAGTCATGTGACTGGTGTGAGAACTAAAAAAGTTATTAATCTTTATTTTAAAGTTCGGTAAATCAAGGGACTACGCCGTATAACACGGAACGGGTTTCCTCCCAAGAATACCAGTGCATAAAACAACAGCACAATGCTAAATAAAGAATAATGAAGCTATTATAAGACCCAGGTCTCATCACACAATGCAACACAAGCCGGAGGATAGGGATTTACCTTATAATAGCCAAAGAATGCTTGATACGCTAAATTTCATCTTTTATTACTATAAGTGTATAGTGACAAAACAATTTCAATCAAAAGTATTAATCATAAACGGCATGGGTACCATATATCATGTCGCCAATACTAGGCTCTACAATCAAAACCGCACATGCCACGTATTGGAAGTTGGATTTCCATCTGTGAACTGAGGCAAGGGATCGTCCTCCACTGAATTCGAGACACTCTAGACCGCCCCTCAGGCAAGTGAACAGACAAGCCTTTGGATCATCAGGACCGGTCCACCGATGTGGATTAAAATGCCTAAACACTGTGTTCCCCCACCCTATGGGGTGTTAATGAGTCCAATGACTCCGTCGACTCCACACAGTCAACGATATATCTGAGGCGCCTCGCAATAGCAACAACCACATAAGTCAAACTCGTCAGGGCATGTAAAACCACTGACGCTACTTCTAGCTAGAAGGAAACGCATACCCTCCCTGATGTCCTCTCCCATTTCTGGTTCACAATCGGGGTGTGAGGCTCGCGAATCAACGCTACACAAAGCTTTGCCACACAGGTCGTGCTTTGATCATCAACCACAAGACTCTTCTTTTCAACAGAAGCCTTGATCATATTGCCACTTAGGCATGCCACACAGTCAATTCACTCCATGCATTTGATGTCCATCAATATATAACCTCTGAGTTCGTACGTCTCAGAGAAGGGCGTTAAGCAAGAGAATAAATTCTCCGCCACCAAACAGATATATATTTAATAGAAATCAATCACACAGAATAAAATCCAATGTCAGACACATAGCCCATTTACAAGTCCATTCTGGGTCTGAACGAAACCGGAGGCACCTTGTACCTCGCATATCCATCGATCTCCAAGTACGTCTGGACGATCACTAACTGATTCCCTCCTCTTGGGTGTATGGCCCAATCAAGATCATCAGTAATCACCCAAACGATGTGAAGACCTCCGGTCTTCGACCACCGTCTTCATCCTCGACCCCACGTCGAATTAATTATTCAGAATGGGATAAACCCGGTCTTCCTGAATAACTCGCGTATATAATAAACAAGTGTTACGCAAATACAACATACGCCTCATTCCAATTTAGAATATTCTTTTATTCAGATAATCTTATACTTTGGGAAAGGTTCCCATTAATTTTATCAAAGATAAATTCTTTAAATTTATTCTTTAATCTTCTTTTGAATATCGATTCAAACTAGTCGGGATTAGCGAACCACACCGAAGTAATCATTTATTTTATTTCCTAATCCCAACCTATTCATCCCATGAAGTAAAACTGGTCATACTTCATATCTAACACAACGGTGTTATCGGTAAATTCAATTACCATTTCACGTTCAAATATAATTAAAGATTTAACTATCGCCTGGAGAAAAATTGGTGATACTCCATTCTCGACCATTTCCATCTAATTAAAGATTCATTAAAACTCCACTTAGTTTTAATCTTCCCAAAAATCAATATCCTGTCTTTAACTGGGTTAAAGAACCAATGTCATTTAAAACACGGTTCAATATAAAACCAAAATCACATTACATTAATTATCGGGTTAAAGAACAAGTGTTATTTGAAACACCGTTCATGATAAACCCAAAAATCAATTCAAATTCAATTCCAATTAAATATCATTTAATTGGTACACTTTATTAAATCTAAATAAAAAATTTAATCTTTTTCTCAACTGGGTTTAAGAACAGTGTTAATGAAGACACCATTCACGGCAAACCCAAATAACATTTGATATTAAATACAAGGCTCTGAATAGAAAATATATCGGCTTATATTCAATATCAAATTCTACAACCAACAAATATCGTATTGGAAATAACGATATATAAATATATCTTTCAAATTCTCATAACAATATCTGTATCATCACGAAATCCAGCACCGAGATATTCCAAAGACAATTTCGATTTAAATCCATTCCAATTCAATTATTAGAAATTCTGGTTATTTTCAAAACCATTTCAAATTCGCTTTATTTATTTCGAAAATAAATGGTTTTTAATTCTAGTTCAAAACCAGTTCATTTCGATAAAAATCTATTTTTATCTTTCCAAATTTGGAATTTTTCATCCTAGTTATTCACAAATCATTTCTTATGATTTTACACAAATTATTACTATTTTTAATAATTTTATCAAGGCCCGTACAGTCGATTTCCATCAACGGCCATTGAACTGCACTTACATCGACCTTTTCCAAATTTGATTTGGACATAATTCCAAATCCAACCATTAAATTTCAAATCTCCAATATTCATTAGAAATCCCTTTTCGATACGAACCCAACGGGTCCAGTTTTAGGAGAATCCGACGGTCGGATCTCCCGCAATATCCATTCGAAGTCAATGGTCGAAATTCGCGAACTGCCGCGGCGCAGCGCATTCTATTCAGTTATATATATATATAATATATATAATATATACTTCGTCAATTTCCATTCAAAACTTATTTTATAAATCATTTTAAATTCGTTTTCAAAATGATTTCAACTTCATATTCAATTTCAAATCAAAATTGAATATTCCATATCATTAATCTATAAATGATAATATTTTCAAAACGTTATATTTTGAAATCACTTCCTTTTCTATATTCACTATAAAAATGAATAAAATCAATATAAATATTGTTCACGTCAAAATGGCGTCAATCAAATCAACACGGCTTTATATATTTCAATAACTTCGTTATTCTATTCAACAAATGAATATTTTCTTCAACACATGAAATTTGTTTTTATTAAAAACATGAATATATATTTTATTCAACACATGAATTTACTTCTATTCAGCACATAAATATATATTTTATTCAACACATGAATTTACTTCTATTTAACACATGAATATATATTTTATTCAACACATGAATTTACTTCCATTTTCCAAATTTGAATGAGGCCCAATTAGCTACTATATAGTGTTAATTATATGGATTTCATACCCACACGCACACTACAACAATCAAACACAGGCAACCATCACCCAAAGTGCATTCTACACTGCATAAGCATCAAATATAAATATTTAACGCTTATAACAGCCTGTCAATCTATCGATCGACATACAGCTAATTATTGGGACTAGTGTATGGCCAACTTCATCCCAACACCCATGTGGGGTTTCACATCAATAAACACAGATTTTTATTTGTGCAGTTGGGCGATGTGTAAAATTTATCGTCCCAATCAATATCAGTCAAATCAGTGTATATAAACAAATCGTCCAATTTGTTTATTACCATCTATTTTATACACACGTTAAAAATTATATTTTTAACTATAAAATATTTTGCACTATAAAATATTTTATACCATTGCATATCACACAATAAAACTTTCACAACACAGCAAACAAACAAGTCATCCATGGTCTGTGGACGACGGGTGTCGGGTGCTGCTAAGCACCGTCTGCATCCTAGTATATATTTCAACTAGAAATTAAAAATAAAAGTGAGGAGTTCTCACCGACTAGCTAAACCAAACGCCACGACTCTTCGTATGTAGAAATCTCCGTCGTGCTCGCCTTTCATCAATTTCATTGTCCGTAGCCACTACATATATAAAAATCACATTTTTATATTGTTGCTATGTATATAAAAATCACATTTTTATAATCGCTCTATATGGATAAAAATCACATTTTTATACCGCCACTGTATGGATAAATATTCTATTTTTACATCGCTACTATATAGATAAAAATTCTATTTTTACATCGCTACTATATAGATCAAAATTCTATTTTTACATCGCTACTATATAGATAAAAATTCTATTTTTACATCGCTACTATATAGATAAAAATTCTATTTTTATTCTTCTCACTATATAAAAATTACATTTTTATTCTCTATGTCTTCGTATATAAAAATCTCATTTTTACTTCACCATTTCAACTATATAAAGATTCAAACGTTTCTAATATAAAAATTCGACCTTTTCTATTCGATTAACTATATAAAAATCCGACCTTTTCTATTCAATTAACTATATAAAAATCCTACCTTTTCTACTAAAAAAACCAAAACTTTTGTTCATAAAATCAAAACTGAAAAGAAAAATCAAAACTGAAAACAAAACATACCATTCTCATTTAAAAACTGAAAATAAAAATAGAAATCGATTTAAATTTACTTACATTGATCGGAGGAAGGAGGGGGGAGTTCCACGTCAAGTCTGGGTCAGGGGGGGAGTTGGCGGCTTCGGATTGGGGCTGTAGGGGGGCGCGGTTTTCAAACGGAGAAAGGAGGGGGATGGCCTGCTAGAGGTGGCGGCGCTATGGCTTTGGGGTTCGGGATTCACGTCGATTAGGGGTGGAGACGGAAGAGGCAACGGAAGGTGGAAAGAGGGGACTCAGTGAGGCAGCGCGGTGCCTGGGGGGAGCTCGAGGTCGGTGGCGTCGCGGTCCTTCGTGTCTTTCTTTTTTTTTCGATCTGAGTGGGTATAAGGAGAGAAGGGGGGCAAGCTATAGATAATTTTATATTATATTATTTTATTTTCATTTCAATATTGTTGACTTTTCATCCGACCACCTAACGAGATCCAACGACTGTTGCCCCTAGCTAATTACCCCCATTCCAAATACAATGGGATATGTTTCGTAGGTCGATTCGACTGTTTCGATCAGTTTTTGTCAAAATTTAAATATAACTATATATATTAAATTTGAACGCACATTTCATTTTACCGAGGCCACATACGGACTCTAAAAATTCCCGAAAAATTATTTCTAGCTTCGTATTGACGTTACGGTCTTAACAAAACTAATTTCGTCAAATTCTGAGACCGTTTGAAAAATGACCATTTTCCAGTTGATTAAAATCAACTAAAACTGGTCAAACGTGTTTTCCTTTGCCACACTCACATATTGACTCGAAAAATTACGAATTTTGAAACCTAGCAATAACTTGACATCCTGGATCCAACAAAAGTGGTTTCAACGAAAACCGAGGTCGTTTGCAAAATTTTCATTTTTAAGGGCCAAAATTCCATAGCGACTACTCTGAATTTTCGATTGGACGTAACTTTTTATTCCCGGTATGAAATATCAATTTTTCGGATTCGTTGGAAAGATATTCTCAAATAGATTCTATTATTTTTGGTTTCACTAAAATCCGGTATATTTTGCACCCAGTACATTCATTTGAAGTTTGAAAGCGAACTTTCAAACTACCGCGCCATTTTCAATTCCTTTTATATTTAAAATAAAATATTTATATTCTAACGGCGATTCAAATAAATATATACTTTTGAATTCTATTCATTTTAAATTTCTCGTTGTTATTATTTAAAATAATTCATTTTAAATATTTAAAATTCACTAAAATAGCCAAAATAAAATTTTTAAATTGGCTCGGATTTCCGGGTTATTACAATCTCCCCCACTTAAAACTTTTCGCCCCTGAAAAGGAACGAAGCCGAAAGTTGTTTAACTAATCAACTCAACTTTGATTATTTTCATTACGGCTTAAGTTCTTCAACTTCTCAGTTTCTAAGAACTTTCCAAATTTTTCAAAAATTTGGCTAACACCCTAAATTTTTGAAAAATTTCGCCATAACCTCCCCTGCACCGGGGACTTCAGGATATTTCATATAGCCTCCCATGGCCTTCTTCAATCTGAAAGAAAAATAAAAAGCCAATCGGCTCATAAAATCATCAAAAACCCAAGAAATACAATAAACATGTACCTATTTGTCGGGCAAACAATTTTATTCATCCTCTTTAGCCTCCTTGCTATGACCTGTTCAATGTAAGTACATGTACATGCTTGCATATGCGATAAATTTTTAATACAACTCACTATTTGGTTCACTTTGGCTAAAGGTTCAACATTTAATTAAACGAACAATAATCGAGCAACACAATCAGCAATCAATTAGTGAATTAACGTTTCAAACTCATAATTTTGATACATAGTCAAAAATCAGATTTTGATGCCAAATCACAACAATAAGCCCTATCAAATTTTTGGTTCTCACACCAGTCTATTGGAAATATATAAATATCACACCTTCAAAACTCGAATACCAATTCTGATGATGTTCGAACTATCATCAGAATCATCTCCGGGCGCCTAGAGTGTGACTCTATATCTATCCAGTATATTAAAACTTCGAATACACGTGGATCAGACGTATATGCAAAATCAATATATACTGAATTGCCCAAATTCAATACAAAATAAATAATCAAATATGTACGGTTGATTTAAATTTTTAAAACAAATTTGTTTTCACTTTTATTTCAAAAAAACTACTCTTCACACTCGTTCTAGGATACTACTAATCCTATCTCTAACGAGTCATTCTCGTTGGATATTACTAATCCAATCTCTGATGAATTCTTTCGTATAGTTCTAATGTGTCTTGTTCTCTGGGATTTGTAAACCAAAGCTCTTGTTGACCCGCTTTTTAGTCAAAGCAGTCACACGTGGAATCTCTGATCAACAACATGATCGAGTAATGGAAGCATCGTCAGAAGACAGGCAACAATTTGGTCGAAATCACATCCCGAACAAAGAAAGGCCCGAAACTCCTATCAGATGATCTCTTTTGGGCCCAAAAACAACAATTGCAGAGCTGAGATTTGTAGCTCTCTGAATTAGCTTCAGTTTGAGCTTTTGTTTGGCTAAAACGGACTTACGGTTTGAAAGTTATGCTCGTTTTCGTGAACGCGTGCAGAACCGGAAACTTGGAATTTAGCATTGAATAGATCCTCGGATCGGATCGGATAAGTCGGTTCGGATTGGATTAAGGCATCCCACCTTTACCATCTCAGCATCTTCCCTTCAATACTTAGATGTCGGCTCGGATCGGAGACCCCGGTTCGGATCGGGATAAGGCAGACCCGACCCGCTTCACATCAAATCCTCACAAGAGCACGCTTGGCTTTGGACACTCCAGTTCGGATCGGATGGAGAACCGAACCGACCCCCTTCGACCTGCTACTGCACTTCAGAGTTGACCTATTCTTGTGGCACCATTTTCTCCTACTTTCATGGATCACCTTCCACATGGCCTTACACAAATTGGAGAGGCTTCCTCCCATTTTGCCACTTAGTCACCACGTTCTATCCAGGCGTTGGATGGGGAACACTTGTCATTCATCCGGATCTCCCTAGGGCTTCTCTACACCTATAAATACACCATCATATGGCGATTTGAAGGGATCTTTTGGGCACTCGCTCATCATGGCTTCCACCATTACTTCACACAAGGCCATTGCTCAATAAGGAAGCCAAGTTCCACATTATAACACGAGGATTTCGTGTATAATCTCCACTTTTCTCACTTCTTTTCATTGTAAACACGAGGATTTCATGTATAAACCGCAAGCAAACTGCATTGTAATAACTTCTTAGGATTTAAGAAACTATAAAGTGGACGTAAGCTTGGTTTGAGCCGAACCACTATAAAAATCTCGTGTGTCCTCTCTTATTTTACTACTTTTTCTGCATTAATCTGTGATCGTGAGGTTTTCACACAATATTTGGGTGTTAGGGCCAGATTTCGGTCTAACATTTTGGCGCGCCAGGAAGGAGGCACATGACAACTTCAATTTCTGCTGGGATTATTTGGCTATTGGATCGATGGCTAAGTGAAAGGTTTCCCATGTTGAAGGCGAAGGCACGAGAAACGAGGCAAGCCATGAAGCTTCCTCACATGAAAACCCTTCAGCATACTTGATGCGAGAAGAAAGAGATGGATGGCATTCTCACCGAATTGAGAGCTCAGATTGCAAGGCAAGATGACCTCCTTCGAAAACAACAGGAGATGATCGACCAATTCTTCGCTTGGACTGAAGGAAGGCCGAGCAACAGCGTACAACTCATGGGAAATGGAATAGAATCAGCCCCAGCAGCAGCTGCAAACCAGATCAGTTCGGATCTGATCCGGACCGGAGGCATGAATGAACTCGGGGGCAATCCCCCACAGTAGCGTGCAGCTCCGCCACTCAACTTTTTGGATAAAGACATTGCCAATCTCAGGAATTCAGGGAGAGAATGGCCAATCTTCGCACCGGTTCGGATCGGCAATACCACACAGCTTCAGCATCAAGCTCCCCGGTTCGGAACAGGAGAACCTGATCGGATCGGTACATCCGACCCAAACCGTGCACCTCTCCATGACCTTCCTCGCTTCTCCAAGCCGCAACAAGGGGACACCTCCGAACCGAGCAGAATGGCCTTCCAAGCTCCCCGCACACTTCCACACTCTACTAAACTCAACACTGGGGGCACCAGTTCTGAATTTAGCAGCTTGCAACAGCTCTTTGAAGGCGATCGACTCGCCAATCTCATTGAACGGCTCTCTAGAGGCCGCACTTATCAAAATGACATGGATGATGTCAATCACAAACCATTCACGCAGGAAATCAGGAATTCCCATAATCCACCAGATTTCAAACTTCCACAACTGGAGCCCTACAATGGCAGGACAGATCCTACCGTGCACCTAATGCGCTACAAACGTTATATGGATGTTCAATCGGCGTCGGAAAACGTCATGGCAAAGTGCTTCCCTCACTTTTTGACCTATACAGCTGCTATGTGGATTCGGCACCTGGAATCTGAATCGATCAACAGCTGGAACATGTTGGTCGCTAGCTTTATTGAACAGTTTCGGGTCCACATTGCTCGACCTAAGAATGTCATGTCTCTCACCACAATCAAGTAGAGACCCAGAGAAACTCTGCGCTCGTTTTTGGAAAGGTTCAGCATTGCAGCAGCATCAGTTGATCGACCTGAGCCATCAATGGTATTAATGGCGGTAGTATCCGGTGTTCCGGACAACTCGGAGTTCAAAAAATCCTTGTACTGAGACCCACCTCGGAATCTCAGCGAGTTCTACCTCGAATCAGATAGATTTCTGCGTAAAGAAGACGCAATGTCCGAAAAGAAAATTCTCGATGTCAACATGCTCAGAGACGGAGAACCGTCTGATTCTGGAAAAGGCAAAGGGAAAGTTGTCGTCATGAATGACCGCAACACTCAGCCCCGTAGAGGGCTCAGATATGAGAAGTACACCATGCTCAATTCGTCACTAACCGACATCTACGTGAACACAAACGGTGACGTCTCCTATCCAAAGCCTCCTAGGAGAGAGCCGTCACAAAGAGAACGCGATTCTGTAAAATACTGCATATTTCATGATATGGACGGTCACGACACAAATAACTGTAGGCACTTACGAGACTTGATTGAGGAACGAGTTAGACGTGGAGAGCTACCCAAGTATGTGAAACAACCAACAGTGCCTGCACCTGCGCTACCTCCACCTGCTCCCCGGAGAGGGAATGATCCCGAATCGAGCTCTCATGGGCTCATCATCAACTGATCTGGATTGGATCACTCTGCATTTTCAGCGTTTCTTAGGATTTTAGATATGTCTCTTTGCTTTCTTTAGGTTTTCCGATTGGCTAAATAGGAGTACACACGTTCGGGGTTAGGATTTAGCTCCAACGCGTGCTCTGCACTCGATAACAAACCAATCAGGATTTGCTTTGGTTTTGTACTTTGAATTGAATAAGGAAGGACTTTCCGAGCATGGATTATGTTTGGCGAATTTAAGTATCTTGTCAGATTGTAGCAGGATTCTCAATCTCAACTAAAGTATGGCTTATATTTATCTCGGACACCTAGGCATGGTTTATGCCTAGGGACAGACTGTCTTGTCAGGTTTTGGCAAGTATAGCTCTATCCCGACATGAGTATGGATTGTACTCACCAGGATTTTTAAGTATGGATTTTACTCTGGAACGGCTTATTGTTCTGGAAGGATTTGGCGAAGGAACTCAAAAAAACTCGAGTATGGCTTATGCTAAGTTTGAACTTCTTAGTATGGTTTATACCCGGAAGGTTAGGTCCCTCGTCAGGCTTTGGCAGGATGATTCGACCGTCTCTTGAGTGTGGTTTATGCTCAAACAAACGTCCAAGCATGGTTTATGCTCGAAAGTGTAATTAGTTTTGTCAGGATTTGACACACCTTTTTGCTCTCTTTTCTTCGCAGGTATGGATTATACTTGCAGCTGGCTGGCCTGGCGTGGCCTTGGATTATCTAGAACACATCTTCCTTCAACCAGCAAGATATGTTCTAGGGGGCAAAATGTTGACCCAGTTTTTAGTCAAAGCAGTCACACATGGAATCTCTGATCAACAACATGCTCGAGTATTGGAAGCATCGTCAGAAGACAGGCAACGATTCGGTCGAAATCACATCTCGAACAAAGAAAGGCCCAAAACTCCTATCAGATGATCTCTTTTGGGCCCAAAAACAGCAATTACGGAGCTATGCTCTGTAATTCTTGTAGATATCTGAATTAGCTTCAGTTTGAACTTTCGTTTGGCTAAAACAAACTTACGGTTAGAAAGTTACGCTCGTTTCCGTGAACACGTGCAGAACCGGAAACTTGGAATTTAGCATTGAATAGATCCTCAGATTGGATCAGATAAGTCGGTTCGGATCGGATTAAGGCATCCCGCCTTCACCAACTTTGCATCTTCCCTTTAATACTTAGATGTCGGCTCAGATCGAAGACCCCGGTTCGGATCGGGATAAGGCAGACCTAACCCACTTCACATCAAATCCTCACAAGAGCACGCTTGGCTTTGGACACTCCGGTTCGGATCGGATGGAGAACCGAACCGACCCCCTTCGACCTGCTACTGTACTTCAGAGTTGACCTATTCTTGTGGCACCATTTCCTCCTACTTTCAAGGATCACCTTCCACATGGCCTTACACGAATTGGAGAGGCTTCCTCCCATTTTGCCACTTAGTCACCACGTTTTATCTAGGCGTAGGATGGGGAACACTTGTCATTCATCCGGATCTCCCGAAGGCTTCTCTACACCTATAAATACACCATCATATGGCGATTTGAAGGGATCTTTTGGTCTCCCACTCATCATGGCTTCCACCATTACTTCACGCAAGGCCATTGCTCAATAAGGAAGCCAAGTTCCACATTATAACACGAGGATTTCGTGTATAATCTCCACTTTTCTCACTTCTTTTCATTGTAAACACGAGGATTTCGTGTATAAACCGCAAGCAAACTGCATTGTAATAGCTTCTTAGGATTTCAGAAACTATAAAGTGGACGTAGGCTTGGTTTGAGCCGAACCACTATAAAAATCTCGTGTGTCCTCTTTTATTTTACTACTTTTTCTGCATTAATCTATGATCGTGAGGTTTTCACACAATATTTGGGTGTTAGGGCCAGATTTCGGTCTAACAGCTCTGATACCAAGATGAAACGACCCGTAATCCCCCTAACGGGAAATCACGGATTGAGTTGAGAACAAACCACATCGGGACACAGACAGAAGAACATTTCATTGCTTATTACAACAATTCCATCAGAATACAAGAATATTACAGAGTATGAATAAATATTACACAGAAAATATCAGAGATTTAAATTACATTACATAGCAGTGGAAAATAATACAATACACAACTGAAGGAGATATATGGATACAGAGCTTTCCGGATATCATTCCAGCTGTAAACCAGGTTCCTGTGAATATAAATCTGGAAAACCAAAACTACTAGCTGGCCTTGTCAAAATAAAGGCACCCAGAGTTTAGGTTAAAATAATAAACTCCAGGTCAGTCATGTGACTGGTGTGAGAACTAAAACAATTATTAATCTTTATTTTAAAGTTCGGTAAATCAAGGGATCACGCCGTATAACACGGAACGGGTTTCCTCCTAAGAATACCAGTGCATAAAACAACAACGCAATGCTAAATAAAGAACAATGAAGCTACTATAAGACTCAGGTCCCATCACACAATGCAACACAAGCCGGAGGATAGGGTTTTACCTTATAATAGCCAAAGAATGCTTGACATGCTAAATTTTATCATTTATTACTATAAGTGTATAGTGACAAAACAATTTCAATCATAAGTATAAATCATAGACGGCATGGGTACCATATATCATGTCGCCAATACTAGCTCAACAATCAAAACTGCACATGTCACATATTGGAAGTTGGATTTCCATCTGTGAACCGAGGTAAGGGATTGTCCTTCACCGAATTCGAGACGCTCTAGCCCACCCCTCATGCAAGCGCACAGACAAGCCGTTGGATCGTCAGGGCTGGTCCACCGATGTGGATTAAAATGCCTGAATACTGCGTTTCCCCACCCTATGGGGTGTCAATGAGTCCAATGACTCAGTCGGCTCAACATAGTCACCGATATATCTGAGGCGCCTCGCAACAGCAACAACCACATAAGTCAAACTCGTCAGGGCGTGTAAAACCACCGACGCCACTTCTAGCTAGAAGGAAACGCATGCCCTCGTTGATGTCCTCTCCCGTTTCTGGTTCACAACCGGGGTGTGAGGCTCGCGAATCAACGCTACACAAAGCTATGCCACACAGGCCGTGCTTTGATCATCAACCACAAGACTCTGCTTTTCAACAGAAGCCTTGATCATATTGCCACTTAGGCATGCCACACAGGCAATTCACTTCATGCGTTTGATATCCATCAATATATAACCTCTGAGCTTGTACGTCTCAGAGAAGGGCGTTAAGCAAGAGAATAAATTCTCCACCACCAAATAAATATATATTTAATAGAAATCAATCACACAGAATAAAATCCAATGTCAGGCACACAGTCCATTTACAAGTTGGTTCTGGGTCTGAACGAAACCGGAGGCACCTTGTACCTCGCATATCCATCGATCTCCAAGTACGTCTGGACGATCACTAACTGATTCCCTCCTCTTGGGTGTATGGCCCAATCAAGATCATTAGTAATCACCCAAACGATGTGAAGACCTCCGGTCTTCGACCACCGTCTTCATCCTCGACACCACGTCGAATTAGTTATTCAGAATGGGATAAACCCGGTCTTCCTGAATAACTCGCGTATATAATAAACAAGTTTTACGCAAACACAACATACGCCTTATTCCAATTTAGAATATTCCTTTATTCAGATAATCTTATACTTTGGGAAAGGTTCCCATTAATTTTATCAAAGATAAATTCTTTAAATTTATTCTTTAATCTTCTTCTGAATATCGATTCAAACTAGTCGGGATTAGCGAACCACACCGAAGTAATCATTTATTTTATTTCCCAATCCCAACCTATTCATCCCATGAAGTAAAACTGGTCATACTTCATATCTAACACAACGGTGTTATCGGTAAATTCAATTACCATTTCACATTCAAATATAATTAAAGATTTAACTATCGCCTGGAGAAAAATTGGTGATACTCCATTCTCGACCATTTCAATCTAATTAAAGATTCATTAAAACTCCACTTAGTTTTAACCTTCCCAAAAATCAATATCCTGTCTTTAACTGGGTTAAAGAACCAATGTCATTTAAAACACGGTTCACTATAAAACCAAAATCACATTAAATTAATTATCGGGTTAAAGAACAAGTGTTATTTGAAACACCGTTCATGATAAACCCAAAAATCAATTCAAATTCAATTCAAATTCAATTCCAATTAAATATCATTTAATTGGTAAACTTTATTAAATCTAAATAAAAAAAATTAATCTTTTTCTCAACTGGGTTTAAGAACAGTGTTAATGAAGACACCATTCACGGCAAACCCAAATAACATTTGATATTAAATACAAGGCTCTGAATAGAAAATATATCGGCTTATATTCAATATCAAATTCTACGACCAACAAATATCGTATTGGAAATAACGATATATAAATATATCTTTCAAATTCTCATAACAATATCTGTATCATCACGAAATCCAGCACTGAGATATTCCAAAGACAATTTCGATTTAAATCCATTCCAATTCAATTATTGGAAATTCTGGTTATTTTCAAAACCATTTCAAATTCGCTTTATTTATTTCGAAAATAAATGGTTTTTAATTCTAGTTCAAAACCAGTTCATTTCGATAAAAATCTATTTTTATCTTTTCAAATTTGGAGTTTTTCATCCTAGTTATTCACAAATCATTTCTTATGATTTTACACAAATTATTACTATTTTTAATAATTTTATCAAGGCCCGTACAGTCGATTTCCATCAACGGCCATTGAACTGCACTTACATCGACCTTTTCCAAATTTGATTTGGACATAATTCCAAATCCAACCATTAAATTTCAAATCTCCAATATTAATTAGAAAGCCCTTTTCGATACGAACCCAACGGTTCCGGTTTTAGGAGAATCCGACAGTCGGATCTCCCGCAATATCCATTTGAAGTCAGTGGTCGAAATTCGCGAACTACCGCGGCGCGGCGCGTTCTATTCAGGCCATTATATTATATATATAATATATACTTCGTCGATTTCCTTTCAAATCGTATTTTATAAATTGTTTTAAATTCGTTTTCAAAACGATTTCAACTTCATATTCAATTTCAAATCAAAATTGAATATTCCATATCATTAATCTATAAATGATAATATTTTCAAAACGTTATATTTTGAAATCACTTCCTTTTCTATATTCACGATAAAATGAATAAAATCAATATAAATATCGTTCATGTCAAAATGGCGTCAATCAAATCAACACGGCTTTATATATTTCAGTAACTTCGTTATTCTATTCAAAAAATGAATATTTTCTTCAACACATGAAATTTATTTTTATTCAACACATGAATATATATTTTATTCAACACATGAATTTACTTCTATTCAACACACGAATATATATTTTATTCAACACATGAATTTACTTCTATTCAACACATGAATATATATTTTATTCAACACATGAATTTACTTCTATTTTCCAAATTTGGATGAGGCCCAATCAACTACCATATAGTGTTAATTATTTGGATTTCATACCCACACGCACACTACAACAATCAAACACAAGCAACCATCACCCAAAGTGCATTCTACACTGCATAAGCATCAAATATAAATATTTAACGCTTATAACAGCCTGTCAATCTATCGATCAACATACAGCTAATTATTGGGACTAGTGTATGGCCAATTTCATCCCAACACCCGTGTGGGGTTTCACATCAACAAACACAGATTTTTATTTGCGCACCTGGGCGATGTGTAAAATTTATCATCCCAATCTGAAACTCCCCACCTCCGTTAAGGTCACTCACAAAGGGGATGCCTTAACTTTGGTGGAGGTTTATAAGTAAAAGTCACAGATAAACACAAGATAGATATAAATACACATATTTTAAACAGCGGAAAACAAACAGGCTTTTATTTCATCAATATGTGTTCATACAAAACATTTCCATAATTGTCTCAAAATACTTCCAACATTACAACCTCATTACTGTCTTGATCATTAAAGAAGCATAAAACATAAATAGAGTAACAAAAATCCCTATAGTGGCATCCAAATCCATAATCCGAGCAAAAGAAATCCAAACCATACATCTACGGTCTTGAAGCTTGCAAAGAGTCTGACTAAACTGGGTTGTTTCCTCCCTGTGGACCTGAACGGGGGGAAACGAAAGAAAAGAAGACGAAAAGAAAATAGAGTAAGACATAAAGCTTAAGTAAATCTAGTGACTCTTCAGTATGTGAATAAGAAAAAGGGCATGATAGATATAAACTGAAAACAGGAAAGTATCACAAGCTAAGGAAGTGTAGTTTAGAATCGAATGTACTATCGCACCCACACTATATCCCTGCACTTACTCGAGCTTATTCTAACTGGAACCCCATGCTGAGGGTGAAGTGATCCCCATTTTCCAAAGATCAGCTCCTACTCGCATAATAATCTGTGTCTTACGGCCACTAGAAATTGTAGATAGCTATGCTGGCTCCACCATGGGGTGTATCAAGACCCATGGTGGTGACCCCGACACAGACCTTAGAGTGTATAGGTTATAATACTGGTGCCCCCGGTGCCCTGTTTGTCTGCTCCGAAGTGTGTGCACACCCGCACTCCGTTAGTACCCACACTATTGCACCCACCGCCGTCGCTTTGACCGCTTACAATCATCCCAGTAATCGTGACCCACCCTGCCATGTTTCAGGGTACCATGATACCTAATTTGGGTTACTGCTGAAACGGGTCCCTTGTTACTAGGGTTTTCTAGTCAAACATGTTAAGTGGTTAAGTGTCTGTATTTACCTAACCTCACCCATCAATTCTTGTTAACATGTTGAATTTGGTTAAGTGTTTTTAGTTGACTTAACCCTACCATCTGTCCTTAGATTCTTAAAGCACCGACCACTCACATTAAACAGATATTGCTACGGTTACTGGATGTGCCGGTCGGTTCCGGGCGGGTTTACACCGTAGCTCAGTCTAACCTCGGGTCCTTATTGGGCTCAATGCTTAACCACCCATATTGGATAGGTATTGTTGTGACTACTGGACAGCCGGGCGGGTCCGGGCAGGTTTACGTCACAACTCAATCCAGCCTTGGATTAAGCATAACGTGTTTTCTGAATTTACATATTTTTCACTTCTCAATTCTATATGTAAATGTCATGTCCTTTATTCTTGGGTATAACAATTCATACCGCTTAAATGTCATTGTCGTTTGGCATGTGCCAAATATGCCAACATATATTTTTCACGTTTTACACCCAACGTTATTACCCCCGTTTGTACGTTCGCAACATTATAACAAATGTTAGGCTCGACACCATTCAGCCCAACTTTATAAACATGAGAAAAGGGGAAATCAAGAACATGTAATATTTTACAATACATAAAGGTGTGTGGCGCATGAACTTGCAATTTAGTGATTCAACTAACATAAATTATGGGTCATGTGAACTTGCATTCAAATCAGAGTATAACTAAGTAGGTGTCATATGAAATGGCATAGTTTAGGCTTATACAAACTTGGGTTTAAACATGTTTAACTTGGCATAATGTCAACCACAAAACTAACATGTTGTATATTCACCAAAATATCCAATTTTAACATCTAATCATATAGCCTATTTCAACATGAAACCTGCATATTTTATGTAACCCAAACGGTACTTAACATAGATCCAATTATACTTGCAAATAAACATAAGAATGTATTCACAGGTTTTGAGTCATGTATGCATAAAAGGTCTCAAATCTAGAACATGTTTACATAAGCTTTAACTTAGACTTAGGGAATGTATATAGTCCATGCCATCGACATAAACATAAAGGGATCAATTACTAGTTTTTGCCACAACTTGCAAGTGCTATTGTTTTCATATACAAATGTCCAATAGGCTTCTATCAATCAATTTAGGCCACAAATATCAATACACAAGTCATGACATAACCATTACAATACACAGAATTTATATCATTATTATACAATAACACAATTCTATTTTCATTTACATCGAATCACGTCACAGTTTTATTCATATTCTAAAAGATCACTATACTTACAACGAATGCAGAATCTTGAATTCTAGATTCTGAATTCTGAAATTTAGATGCGTTCCTTTGGGTAGATTAACTTTGCATTGAATAATTTGATTAAGCTTTAGTTCTCTTCTAAATTTGATTCGCCTCTAAGCTCCTCTCTCTTGATGGCTACTATCAATTCCTTCTTGGCAGCATGACGACTCCAATCTTATTTTTTTGTGTGAGTTTTAGTTGAGGCTTAGGGTGTATATATAGATTGTTAGATTGCTTTGAGCCGTCAGATGAAGACAGGAGGAATCTAGACCATACAAAGTCCAAAGAGCCAATCAAGAGGTGACATGTCATCCCTAATGACACACCGAGCCACAAAAATTCGAGCCAGAGTTAGACCAAGCCAGCCAGGTCGACCAGGTAGGTCGACTGGTAGGTCGACACCCAGGTCGACTCTATTGTCGACCTGGGGGTGACCAGGTCGACACCATGGTCGACCCTATGGTCGACCTGGTCCCTGGGCGGGAATTTTCCCGCCCAGCCCAATTTGAACTTATTTTTCGAATTTTGAACTTGAAACCAAGCTGTTCGAATTTTAAATTTTATTCTAAAACTTCCGAAGGTCATAACTCCTTCATACGGAGTCCGATTCATGCAAACTCGGACTCTATCTCAAGCAGAATTCCGAGACGAACGCAATGGCGTAACCTGTTTCCCTTAATTCTTTCATTTAGAATTAATTACACTTTAATTTGTGAAGCTTAATGTTATAGAATTCACGGGGTGTTACATTCTCCCTCTCTTAAAAGGATTTCGTCCCCGAAATCTTCAAGTTAGGAAGTATGTATATCCTACCATCCGACCGTCCATCTACTCAACCAACAAACACAGGCATCCTCTCTCCTTAAAAGACTTCTAATGCTTCATGATCATATGCACAGTGTGTGTACATGTCCTTATCTAATGTAGAAATCAGGCGGTCTACTAGTTCAGTTGATCTCCTTAATGCGAATCATGTAAGTGTCATGAATCCATTACGTATGCAAATTTTTCCTACTCATAATTCTACATGAGTGCACAACTACTCATACAAATGCGACAACCATATGACTGCATATCAAGTTTCAACCATATACAAATGAGAATACATATATGCATATGCAACATGAAGTGACTGAGCCGATCTAAAACCTAGGGTGTGTGTGTAAATGCATCCAAGAGCAACCACTAGCAATCACTAGCAACCATTTGCAGCCATCATCCATAACATGTTTTCAAATACATGTTTGCATCCATTTGTTTTATTCCTAAGGAGCTAGGAAAAGGACCTAGGAGATATACCTAAAAGGATAGATAAAGCAAAACTTAAGGAAAAAGAGAGATCAAAGATGTACCCTCAAAAAGAAAAGGGTAGGCAACGCGTATTCTGTCCTCAGTTTCCCAAGTCGCGTCTTCCTCGGCGTCACTCCACTGAACTTTAACAAGTTTGACTTCGCAGTTGCGTAGCTTTTTCACTTCAGTTCCTACGTCTCTAGTTGAAACTCTCCTTACAGTTGCTTCGTGTTCCACTTCGGCTTCTTCTAGAATGCTTGGCTCCACCACTTCCGCTGATTCATGTAGACATTTCCAGAGATGAGAAACATGAAAGACGTTGTGAATTTCAGCCAATCTTTCAGGAAGATCTATTCTATAAGCCATTTTCCCAATCTTCTCGATGAAAGGGAACGGTCCTACAAATCTTGGTGCTAGCTTTCCTGCGGATCCAAAGCGAACGACGTTCCTTAAAGGGGATAACTTAAGGAAAACCCTGTCCCCAACTTCAAACTCAAGGCCGGTCCTTCTCTTGTCGGCGTAGGATTTCTGTCTGTCTTGGGCGGTCTTCATTCTCCTTCGTATCAAGTCCACTTTTTCTGAAGTCTCTCTGATCATGTCTGGCCCAAGTATAATATTGTCAGTGGACTCCCACCAACAAGCTGGTGATCGGCAAGGTCTTCCATACAAACCTTCGAAGGGCGCCATACCGATGGTGGCTTGGTAACTGTTGTTGTAGGCAAATTCTACTAAAGGAAGGTGATCCTCCCAAGTCCCTCCGAAGTCAAGAACGCACAGTCTTAGAAGATCTTCTAGTACTATATTCACCCTTTCTGTTTGACCATCAGTTTGGGGGTGATAGGCCATGCTCAAACATAACTGTGTGCCGACAGCTTCTTGCAGACTCCGCCAAAATTCACTCGTGAAGATGGGGTCTCTGTCACTCACTATGCTGGAGGGTATTCCATGGAGTCGAACTATTTCCTTAAGACAAAGAGAAGCTAGAGACAAAGCAGTTCTTCTACTCTTGATAGGTATAAAGTGGGCGCTTTTAGTAAGCCTATCCACTATTACCCAAATGCTAGTATTTCCTCTTCTTGACCTAGGCAACCCATCAATGAAGTCCATTAAAATGCTATCCCACTTCCATTGCGGGACTTCTAAAGGATGTAGTAGTCCTCCAGGTTTCTTCTGTTCTGCCTTGACCTGTTGGCAGGTCATGCACTTAGAAACGAAATCTGCCACGTCCTTCTTCATGTCGTTCCAAAAGAAAGTTCTTTTTATATCCTTGTACATCTTATCACCGCCAGGGTGTATAGTCATCTTGGAATGATGTGCCTCCTCGAGAACCTTCTTCACAAAATCCCTAGTTTGTGGGACGCATAGTCTTCCATCTCGCCTCAGCCAACCCTTATCATCGATGGAATATCTATTGAGGTGACTGGAAGTTTCACCCCTAATTAGTTTATCAATCACATCCACAAGCTGAGGGTCTTCACGTTGTGCAGCCCCTATTGAGTCCAAGAGAGTAGGGCGTACTTCAAGAGATGCTAACAAACCTGGTACAAAATCCGAGGAGGGCCTAAAGTTAAAACTGGCTATATACTCCAAGCTTTGCCTTTCCACAAAGAGAGGGCTTAAGGTCAGTTTCTTTCGGCTCAACACGTCTGTTACTACATTGCCTTTGCCGGGAGTATAGTAAATTTCAAAATCATATGAGGCAAGAAACTCCATCCATCTTTGCTGCCTCAAGTTAAGATCCTTCTGCGAGGAGAGATATTTCAACGATTTATGGTCAGTGTATAATTCGAACTTCTCACCTAGGAGATAATGGCGCCAAGACTTGAGCGTAAAGACGATGGTGGCCAACTCAAGATCGTGGGTTGGGTAGTTCTTTTCATGAACTTTCAATTGCTTTCCACCATAAGCTAATACCCTCCCTTCTTGCATCAAAACAGCGCCTAGCCCCGTACCACAAGCATCCGTATAAACTGTGAATATTTTGCTTCCATCTGGCAAAGTCAGAACTGGGGCTGTTGTGAGAGACCTTTTTAATCGTTGGAAAGCAAACTCGCAATCCAAATCCCAAGCGAACGCCAGATTCTTCTTTGTTAGCCTTGTGAGTGGAGATGAGATTTTCGCGAAATCCCTAATGAACTTTCGGTGAAAACCGGCTAGCCAAGAAAGCTTCGAACTTTGGTTGCACTTCTTGGTGTCTTCCAATCTTGCACTGCCACCACTTTCACAGGGTCCACAGCCAACCCTTCTTTGGACACTATATGCCCCAGAAATCTTACTTCCTTTCTCCAAAAGTGGCACTTGGAGAATTTGGCTCGTAACTCATGTGCACGGAGAGTATCCTTGATCTCTTTCAGATGCTGAGCACGTTCTTCCTCATTCTTTGAGAAGATCAAAATATCATCTACGAAGACCACCACGAACATATCGAGCAATTCTCCGAAAACCCTGCTCATCAGGTCTACGAAATAAGCGGGTGCGTTCATCAAACAGAAAGGCATGACAAGCCACTCGAAGAAACCGTCTGGGGTTCTAAACGCCGTTTTATCAATGTTGTCTTCAGCTACCCTTAGCTGATGGAACCCAGTTGCCAGATCATGTTGGGAGAAGACCGACGCATCTACAAGCTGATGAAACAAATCGTCGATTCGAGGAAGAGGGTGCCTATTTTTCTTGGTCAATTTGTTTAACTCCCTATAGTCGACGCAAAGGCGAAGCGAACCATCCTCTTTGATTGCGAACACCACTGGAGCACCCCATTCCGAAATGCTCCGTCTAATGAATCCCTTTTCGAGAAGTTCTTTAACCTGCTTACTGAGCTCCTTTCTCTCCTCTGGAGCCATGTGTCTGACAGGTAAAGCTACAGGCTTTGCATTATCCACAAGATATATGCGGAAGTCTACTTCCCGCCTCGGAGGTAAGCCCTTCACCTCCTTAAAGACATCCGGATATTCCCGGACTACTCTAACTGACTGCAAATTCTCATCAGAAGCATCAAGCGACTCTAGATAACTAAGCATAACATCATTTAAGGGATTACAAGAAATTTCTAGAATGTTACCAAGCCGACTCAAGAGTCTAACTACTCTTTTCTCACAATCAAGAATGGCACCATTACTGGATAAACAATCCACGCCTAAGATCAAACCATATCCCGAGAAGCCCAAAACAAAGGCATTACAACTAAACTCAACGCTGAGAATAGAGATTTTCAAACCCAAACAAACCATTGACAAGTAAGCGGAGCCCCCAATTGGATTTGAAACTACTAAGGGATCCTCTACATTACTAGTGTCTAGATGCAGAGATTCTAATAAAGCAGGTGAAATAAAGCAGTGTGATGCACCAGAATCAAAAAGAGTGCGAACTGGATGATCATACAGATAAACTAAGTTTCTACAGAAATATTTCTACTTAAGGTTCTCAAGATAAGATTGAGAAGATAAGCAGGATTAAACAAAGCATCTAGGAGAAAAAATTAAAGATGTACCCCCAGAAGGTCCTGCTTGCGGGCCTTGCCCTTGCTTCTTAGGGAAGTTCTTGCTGATATGTCCAATATCACCACACTGAAAGCATGCTCCCCTCTTCCTCTTCTTCTTTCTACAATCCTGGACTATATGCCCAACAACGCCATAGAAATAGCATTTCCTTTTCTCACGTGCCTTATTATTATTGTTGTGGTCCTTTCTTCCTTGACTATTATCCGTTTTCTTGTTCTGCGATTCTTCCGCTTGCTGTTTCACGCAGAGGAGGAGGAGGAGTAAAAGCGTCTGTAGCTGGGGAGTAAGGTCCCCAGACATGCTGAAATGAAAAGGAAAGATTCAAGAAAAAAGGTAGAGAGATAGTGCGTATGGCTTTGGGGGATTATGCCTTTCTTTTTTAACAACAACACTTTTTCTTGAAAATGCTATTTTAATCTTCCTTTTGAAAACAATTTCAAAAAAAAAAATATCTTATCTGGTAAACCTATGCTCTGATACCATGTGAAACACCATACCTCCGTTAAGGTCACTCACAAAGGGAATGCCTTAACTTTGGTGGAGGTTTATAAGTAAAAGTCACAGATAAAAACAAGACAGATATAAATACACATATTTTAAACAGCGGGAAACAAACAGGCTTTTATTTCATCAATACGTGTTCATACAAAACATTTCCATAATTATCTCAAAATACTTCCAACATTACAACCTCATTACTGTCTTGATCATTAAAGAAGCATAAAACATAAATAGAGTAACAAAAATCCCCATAGTGGTATCCAAAGCCATAATCCGAGCAAAAGAGATCCAAACCATACATCTACGGTCTTGAAGCTTGCAAAGAGTCTGATTAGCTGGGTTGTTTCCTCCCTGTGGACCTAGGGGGGATGAAAGAAAAGAAGACGAAAAGAAAATAGAGTCAGACATAAAGCCTGAGTAAATCTACTGACTCTTCAGTATGTGAATAAGAAAAAGGGCATGATAGATATAAACTGAAAACAGGAAAGTATCACAAGCTAAGGAAGTGTAGTTTAGAATCGAATGTACTATCGCACCCACACTATATCCCTGCACCTACTCGAGCTTATTCTAACTGGCACCCCATGCTGAGGGTGAAGTGATCCCCATTTTCTAAAGATCGACTCCAACTCGCATAATCATCTGTGTCTTACGGCCCCCATAAATTGTAGATACCTATGCTGGCCCAACCATGGGATGTATCAAGACCCATGGTGGCGACCCCGACACAGACCTTAGAGTGCATTGGTTATAATAATGGTGCCCCCAGTGCCCTGTTTTTCTGCTCCGAAGTGTGTGCACGCCCGCACTCCGTTAGAACTCACACTGTTGCACCCACCACCATCGCTTTGACCGCTTGCAATCAGCCCAGTAATCGTGCCCCACCCTGCCTAGTTTCAGGGTACCATGATACCTAACTTGGGTTACTGCTGAAACGGGTCCCTCGTTACTAGGGTTTTCTAATCAAACATGTTAAGTGGTTAAGTGTATGTATTTACCTAACCTCACCCATCAATTCTTGTTAACATGTTGAATTTGGTTAAGTGTTTTTAGTTGACTTAACCCTACCATCTGTCCTTAGCCTCTTAAAGCACCGACAACTCACATTAGACAGATATTGCTACGGTTACTGGATGTGCCGGTCGGTTCCGGGCAGGTTTACACCGTAGCTCAGTCTAACCTCGGGTCCTTATTGGGCTCAATGCTTAACCACCCACATTGGATAGGTATTGTTGTGACTACTGGACAACCGGGCGGGTCCGGGCAGGTTTACGTCACAACTCAATCCAACCTCGGGTTAAGCATAACGTGTTTTCTAAATTTACATATTTTTCACTTCTCAATTCTATATGTAAATGTCATGTCCTTTATTCTTGGGTATAACAATTCATACCGCTTAAATGTCATTGTCGTTTGGCATGTGCCAAACATGCCAACATATATTTTTCACGTTTTACACCCAACGTTATTACCCCCGTTTGTACGTTCGCAACATTATAACAAATGTTAGGCTCGACACCATTCAGCCCAACTTTAAAAACGTGAGAAAAGGGGAAATCAAGAACATGTAATATTTTATAATACATAAAGGTGTGTGGCGCATGAACTTGCAATTTAGCGATTCAACTAACATAAATTATGGGTCATGTGAACTTGCTTTCAAATCAGGGTATAACTAAGTAGGTGTCATATGAAATGGCATAGTTTAGGCTTATACAAACTTGGGTTTAAACATGTTTAACTTGGCATAATGTCAACCACAAAACTAACATGTTGTATATTCACCAAAATATCCAATTTTAACATCTAATCATATAGCCTATTTCAACATGAAACCTGCATAGTTTATGTAACCCAAACGGTACTTAAATAGATCCAATTATACTTGCAAATAAACATAAGAATGTATTCATAGGTTTTGAGTCATGTAGGCATAATAGGTCTCAAATCTAGAACATATTTACATAAGCTTTAACTTAGACTTAGGGAATGTATATAGTCCATGCCATCGACATAAACATAAAGGGATCAATTACTAGTTTTTGCCACAACTTGCAAGTGCTACTATTTTCATATACAAATGTCCAATAGGCTTGCATCAATCAATTTAGGCGACAAATATCAATACACAAGTCATGACAGAACCATTACAATACACAGAATTTATATCATTATTATATAATAACATAATTTTATTTTCATTTACATCGAATCACGTCACAGTTTTATTCATATTCTGAAAGATCACTATACTTACAACGAATGCAGAATCTTGAATTCTGGATTCTGAATTCTGAAATTTAGATGCGTTCCTTCGGGTAGATTAACATTGCGTTCAATAATTTGATTAAGCTTTAGTTCTCTTCTTAATTTGATTTGCCTCTAAGCTCCTCTCTCTTGACGGCTACGCTCAATTCCTTCCTGGTAGCATGACGACTCCAATATTATTATTTTTTGTGAATTTTAGTTGAGACTTATGGTGTATATATAGATTTTTAGATTGTTTTGAGCCATCAGATGAAGACATGAGGAATCTAGGCTATACAAAGTCCAAAGAGCCAATCAAGAGGTGACATGTCAGCCCTAATGACACACCGAGCCACAGAAAATCGAGCCAGAGCCAGACCCAGCTAGCCAGGTCGACCAGGTAGGTCGACTAGCAGGTCGACACCCTGGTCGACTCTATGGTCGACCTGGGGGTGACCAGGTCGACACCATGGTCGACCTGGTCCCTGGGCGGGAATTTTCCCGCCCAGCCCAGTTTGAGCTTATTTTTCGAATTTTGAACTTGAAACCAAGCTGTTTGAATTTTAAATTTTATTTGAAACTTCCGAAGGTCATAACTCCTTCATACGGTGTCCGATTCACGCAAACTTGGACTCTATCTCAAGCAGAATTCCGAGACAACAAATCGTCCGATTTGTTTATTACCATCTATTTTATATACACGTTAAAAATTATATTTTTAACTATAAAATATTTTCCACTATAAAATATTTTATTCCATTGCACATCACACAACAAAATTTTCACAACAAAGCAATCAAACAAACAAGTCATCCATGGTCTGTGGAAGACGGGTGTCGGGTGCTGCTAAGCACCATCTGCATCCTAGTATATATTTCAACTAGAAATTAAAAATAAAAGTGAGGAGTTCTCACCGACTAGCTAAACCAAACGCCATGACTCTTCGTATGTAGAAATCTCCGTCGTGCTCGCCTTTCATCAATTTCATTGTCCGTAGCCACCACATATATAAAAATCACATTTTTATATTGTTGCTACGTATATAAAAATCACATTTTTATAATCGCTCTATATGGATAAAAATCACATTTTTATACCGCCACTATATGGATAAAAATTCTATTTTTACATCGCTACTATATAGATACAAATTCTATTTTTACATCGCTACTATATATATCAAAATTCTATTTTTACATCGCTACTATAGAGATAAAAATTCTATTTTTACATCGCTACTACATAAATAAAAATTCTATTTTTTTTCTTCTCACTATATAATAATTATATTTTTATTCTCTATGTCTTCATATATAAAAATCTCATTTTTACTTCACCATTTCAACTATATAAAGATTCAAACTTTTCTAATATAAAAATTCGACCTTTTCTGTTCGATTAACTATATAAAAATCCGACCTTTTCTATTTGATTAACTATATAAAAATCCGACCTTTTCTATTCGATTAACTATATAAAAATCCGACCTTTTCTATTCGATTAACTATATAAAAATCCAACCATTTCTACTAAAAAAACCAAAACTTTTGTTCATAAAAATCAAAACTGAAAAGAAACTAAAAACTGAAAACAAAACATACCATTCACATTTAAAAACTGAAAAAAAAAATAGAAATCGATTTAAATTTACTTACATTGATCGGAGGAAGGATGGGGGAGTTCCACGTTAAGTTTGGCTCGGGGGGAGGGGGTAGATGGAGGCTTCGGATTGGGGCTGTAGGTGGGCGCGGTTTTCAAATCAAGAAACGAGGGGGATGGCCTGCTAGAGGTGGCGGCACTATGGCTTTGGGGTTCGGGATTCACATCGATTGGGGGTGGAGAGGGAAGAGGCAACGGAAGGTGGAAAGGTGGGACTCAGTCAGGCGGCGTGGCGCCTGGGGGGAGCTCGAGGTTGGTGGCGTCGCGGTCCTCTGTGTCTTTCTTTTTTTTTCCAATCTGAGTGGGTATGAGGAGAGAAGGGGGTAAGCTATATATAATTTTATATTATTTTATTTTATTTTCATTTCAATATTGTTGACTTTTCATCCAACCACCTAACGAGATTCAACGACTGTCGCCCCTAGCTAATTACCCCTATTCCGAACATAATGGGATATGTTTCGTAGGCCGATTCGACTGTTTCGATCAGTTTTCGTCAAAATTAAAATATAACTCTATATATTGAATTTGAACGCACATTTCATTTTACCGGGGCCACATACGGACTCTAAAAATTCCCGAAAAATTATTTCTAGTTTCGTATTGACGATACGGTCTTAACAAAACTAATTTCGTCAAATTCTGAGACCGTTTGAAAAATGGCCATTTACCAGTCGATTAGAATCAACTGAAACTGGTCAAATGCGTTTTCCTTTGCCGCGCTCACATATTGGCTCGAAAAATTATGAATTTTGAAACCTAGCAATAACTTGACATCCCAGATTCAAAAAAAGTGGCTTCGTCGAAAACCGAGGTCGTTTGCAAAATTTCCATTTTTAAGGGCCAGAAATCCATAACGACTATTCTGAATTTTCAACAGGACGTAACTTTTTATTCCCGCTGTGAAATTTCAATTTTTCGGATTCGTTGGTAAGATATTCTCAAATAGACTCTATTATTTTTTGTTTCACTAAAATCCGGTTCATTTTGCACCCGGTACATTCATTTGAAGTTTGTAAGCAAATTTTCAAACTACCGCGCCATTTTCAATTCCTTTTATATTTAAAATAAAATATTTATATTCTAACGGCGATTCAAATAAATATATACTTTCGAATTCTATTCATTTTAAACTTCTCATTGTTATTATTTAAAATAATTCATTTTAAATATTCAAAATTCATTAAAATCGCCAACATAAAACTTTTAATTGGCTCGGACTTTCGGGTTATTACACTATACATCTATTCTACTGTCAGTGGTTATTATGTGCTTATTTTTGTTCTTCTCCCTCTCTTATTCCCTTTTTATTTTATAACCCTAGGCTACCTTTGAGCCTAGTCCATTTTCGTATGAGACATACGTATGAATGAAATTGGGAAAACTAGGGAATGTTTAGGAATGAAAATTTGGGGCATATCTTGTATTGTCGAATATGACTGAAAACTTGGGGCATGTCTTGTACTATGGAATATGACTGAAATTTAGGGTATATGAACATGTTAATCTTTAGGGTTAATTCATGGATTAAGTGGAACATGTTAATGAAACCGTAAGTAACCTGTGGAATCTGCTAAATCAGCGGGGTTAGTAAATCTGTTAAAACTATGGGGTTAAGTAGATCTGTTTAATCTGCTGGGGTTATATGAACCTGTTAACTTGTAATACCTAACCTGTTTAATCTATTTGGGTTATATGAACTTGTTAATCTGCTGGGGTTATAGGGAGCCGATCGCTTGGGGTAGCAATTAGGGTACATCCAATCCTTCATGAATTCTGTTTAGGTACCCATTATTGTTGTTTGGGGGTGACACCCGTTATTTCTGTTGAGGTACCTGTTACTATTGTTTGGGTAAAACCCGTTATGTAACTAGAGTGCACCTAACCCTACCATTATATTTCTGTTGGGATCATTCTGTTTCTGTTATATTAGGGAACAACCAATCTTGTCACATATCTGTTATACTAGTATTGGTGCAAAAAAAAGTAATTGAGAAGCATAGCTTGGTCCATATTACCATGTTTATTCTGCTTATCCTGTTCATCTTGGTTATACCTATTATATGATACTATTGTCTTTCATCCAGTTTTACATGCCTATCATGATACTTTTACTTCTCTACATGCTAAAAGTCACTGGACTTGCCAGACTTTATGTCTGACCCTTTTTGTTTCCCTTTCTCTCTTTCCTTCCCCCCAGGTTCTTAGGGTGAGAATGCTCAGGCCTGATTAGGACTTTCTCTCTCTTCTGTTTCTGCTTGGATCTGGATCTACTTTGATGTAACGCTTCGACTACTTGTCTACTTTATTATGGCTATTAATGGGGATTATGATTTTACATTTCTGTACTTTGATGGTTCTTAGCGTTAGATAGATTTTTGGTTTGATGTATTTGGTTTCAGTATTTTAGCCTGATGTTGTAACTTATTTTGAGACTACGATGTTTTTCTGTTGAATACTGAAGTTTTAAAATTTTCCGCTGTTATTTTTGTATTTGTCTTATGAGATTCTGTTTCTATTTACCTATAATGCTTCATGGAACTTAGTGTATTCTGATAAAGAGTTACATTAACGGACGTGGGGTGTCACAGAAAAACCCAAAAACATTAAGATTACTATAAAACCAGTAAAATATTATCAAGTTCCTCGCTAGTTGTAAAAATTCTCGAAAGGAGGAATGTTTGATGAAGTGTATGGCGGAGTAGTAAATCAATAAGATCTAGGCAACCGTGCTAGATCAGAGCTATGGTGGTTCGTTAAACTAGAGAACTCGGGAGATATAGGATTCAAAAAATAGATTTAAGGAGTTAAGGTTTGTGTGGATTGCAAAAAAGCAAAGCTCATGAATGGTGAAAGCGAGGTCTAAAATGGAGGAAAATGCAGATGAGAAGTGAGACAGGAGGGACGAGGAGTGTTAGGAGAAAAGAGAGGTGATGGGATTAGACCTAGTCACCATTTCCAAGCTTTTGAGATAAAGGTTTCAGATTGTTTTTTTAATGTACGAGGGACTAACGTTTTAAGAGTATCCAGGATTTTTAAAAAGGCAAGACAAATTTAAAGACAAAGATTGCATGTATAGTTGAGGCTACTTGGATTTTGAAAAGGGCAAGACATATCCAAATTTGATTTTTCATTATTAATGCAATTTTGTGCCATCTTTGCTTTTAATATACTATTCTGTAGGTGGCCAATCAAAAGAGACTACGTGGATTGAGGCCACAAAAGAGATCATGTGGATTGAGATTTGTACCATTAGATTTGATTTAAAATAAGCTGTTAAATTTATAGCCGAAGAGGATTGTATGGATTGCGTCCCTGCAATAAACTAGAGAAAACATGTTTTATTCATTTTAGATGATGACATATTAGTGTGAAATTGCGAAACATTTTAGAAAAACTTAAAGTTAAAACTTTTGTAGTTAATTGTTTGGAAAAATATAACAATGTATGATAAGCTATTAACGAATGATTATTTAATATTAATTATTTACAATTTAATTATTATTAATCAATTCAATAACTGTTAATTATTTCATATTTCAAAATAATTACTAATAATTAATAAAGAAATGATTTTACAAAAAAACATTGCTAGGATATGTAAATGAAATCTTCAGTTGAAAAAAATTGCTAGAATATACTTTTTTGACACATCATCACACAACTCAGCATTATTTTTAACGAAAGTTTAAAATGATATGAGAAAAATATAGGGGCTAATTGCAAAAAACGTCCCCTTTTGTATATGTGTAGTTAATACATTGTACCTACCTATAATTATTGGTAGATAATCATCCATTAACAATTTTATAACACTGACAATATTTACCTACCAATAAATTTTACAATCAAATATTGTAGATAAAGGTTCTCTTTACCTACCCATATTTATTGGTAGGTAAATATCAAATTTCTTGTAGTGTATGAGACTTCATTTCCCTTCTTCTTTCCTGGTTTGTATCTTCCCTAGTTATAAATTCTACAATTCCTTAGATTGATATCTTCTCCAAACAATATACAACCATTTAAATACGTATCTATTTTCTGATATAGTAACCCAAAAATTGATATAAGTTTTTTAACTATATAATGATTCTCACACATAAAATTACCAAAAGTGCCATTTTCCAACTTGTACAACTGCTACAGTTCCAGCTTCTATGAATTTGTATTTTGATTCCATTACAATATATTTTTCAGTTACGGGTAATTGAGTTTCACTTATACAGCCTTCCCAAAGGGGTTTCTTAGCAGCTTCTGTAGATTTATTTTTGCTTCAGTATTCGGTTCTTCTTTGGCATTAACACATCATCAAGAAATTGACTAGTATGGAACATAGAACGTATTGCATCTTCAATCACATCTTATATGAGATTCAGCGTAATAATTTAATTACTTACCAACTCCTTTGAATATACATGATCAGGTGCACTACTAGAATATTGTGAATGGGCGACCAACACTTGTGACGACTGGTGTCGGTTAAAAAAAGGCGGCCACCTCTAACCGTCGTCAATCATCACATAACGAAATATACCCGGGAACCAGCGTTGGGATTTTCACTTTCTCTTCTCCCTAATTTTTTCGTGCGAGACCCCAAAAAATTATAAAAGAACGGAAGTCACCTCCCCTACTACCTGCTCCAGCGCTGCCTCCAACCTCCTCTCCGATGCAACTAGCCGCCTCTCCGCTACCTCAAACTAATCCTTAATTAGTTATAATTTTCTTCTACCCTAATTTCTAAATTATTCAATGTTTATTTGTGTAAGCATGTTGTTTAGGATTTATTACATGATTAATGAAGATTGTTGTTGATTTGGTAATAGAATGGAAACCCTAGGATGTTAACTTAGTTAATTATCGATGAATAATGCATATTAGTTGATATTTTTCTGTATGTATATGTTAATAAATTGTAATTACATACATGATAATCATTGGTAAGTATATATAATTAAACTTTAAATTTGAAATTTTGATATGTACTTGATTATTGATTAGAATTAGATTAATATGTGTTGTAAATTTGTTGATGTTAATTTCGAAGAAAGTTAATAGTTATATTGTTTTTAGCATTAATAATAAAACTGAATTATCTAAGAATGAATTGTTTTAAAATAATAAATATTTAGTGAATCTATATATTGGATGTTCTGAGTTTATGGATTGGTGAATTGAATGCCATTAGTTTTATTCGCTGGTGAATATATGAAATGATGTGTTATTATTATTCAAAATGGTATGATTGTGACAGATATGCCTTCTAGATGACGGCATTCACAGTTTTCAGCTGTAGGTGCGAGCGGTACAGCATCGGATTTACGACCGGTTGTAGAGTTCGCACCCAAGAGCCTAAGGTAAGCATTTAATTTAGTAAATTTTTATTCTTTAAATTTTATTAAATGCTTACGTCGTACTTTCTATAGTGGTTTTGAGATTTAGTCTGAAGATTTTGTTTTGATTGTTCTAGAGCTGCCTAGTTAAGCTAGTTGGCATATTCTTGGCTTCATTGGGACGACATTCCTGTTCACATCAGAAATGTCATCCTTGCAGAGGTTCTGGTAAATGTAAATTTCATTTTCATCTCAATTTACATAAAATATGTAATTTAGATAATTTTGTTATATACAGGTTGTTGTTTGGGTTTGCCCCGAAGATATGCAGGTTATTCTCAATCACATGAATAAGAAAATGAGAAATAACTATAAAGACAGCCTCTATAAAGAAAAAAATAGATGAAGAAGCCTCCATGGATGAGTGATCAGGTTTGGTCGGGTTTTCTTAAGGCCTGGAGAACCCCGCGGTGATGGTAAGTTATTTGAAGTTATTTATTTATTTTTTATTTATTTCATGTTTCATATATCAATTAAGTTAATTGTATAATTAAATTTATTGGAGGTTCCATAGTTAAACCAGGAAAATAGGAATGAAATTCCTTTATTGCACTAGGGTGGCTCTAAGTCGTTCTCACAACATTGACGGTAATTTGTACGTTTAACAAATTGAATTTAAATAAGTATTTCTGACCTTTTTTTAATCATATTGGTAAATTTCGACTTATATTGTATAATTTCAGATGTCGACTGTCCAGTGGGAGCCTACGCTTGCTTGCTGAGGTGTTTACCCAGATTCACGCGGTCGAGTAGACCGATGTGGAGGGTAATACTTCCTACACCTGGACGAACTCTAAATTCCAAAGCGTGATGGTAAGCATTCATAATATTTGTATTTCACATTGTCCATTTGAAATCTAATATTTAATTTTTGAATTAATTGTTCGCTATCGCAGGAGAGATACTAGGCGGCGATTTCTCGAGTGACCAGTCCTCAAGCCGTGATCCGACCCTAGAGGAGTGCAATCGGATTTGGGATGCCATCGTTGACCCTCCTACTTGGAATAGACGCCATTCCTTCAGAAACATAGAGGTAAATTGTTTCACTAACTAAGTTATAACTACTACATAATCCTGAATAACTTATAAATCCACCACAGTTAAATAATTGTTTCATTAGTTGTATAGATTAAAATCCACCACGCTTACATAGCCAAAACATATAAATTAAATTAATATTGATGTCTACATTTTAATTACGCAAAGGTTAAACATATAAATTAAATATAATTAGAACGAGCTCATCGCGTTGCGGCAGTTCATAACTTTATTATTTGAACTTTGAGTGGGCGTATATGATACAATATAAGTTGAAATTCTTTGAAACATGAATCTTTCGAATCTATTGGATTATAGTTTTCTAACGGAACAAAAAATTTGAGATTTCATATGGTAGATTTTGGGTTATGTCAAAATCAAATTTCAAAAAAAAAAATCGCATTTTGGTAGCTTTTGAACTATAGTAATTATTTAATAAAATGGAAGGATTTTAAGAAAATAAAGTAGGAATTTATAGAAAATATACATGTAGTGGATATATTAACTTATGATGAATTTGGATATGAGATGGTTATATGTTGATTGCTTATGATTATACGTAATGTTATATTAAATTTGTGTTGTTTGAGATCATTAAATCAACCATGATAGAATGATATAAATCAAAACTCATAATATAAAATATTACAAGTAGCGGCTAGGGCTGTATATCAGATAGGACAGTCCATTGTCCGGCTCGGTCCGAAGCTATAAGGCGTCCGGTCCGTGTCCGTCCAATTCTCTTATAGGACAGAGCTTGAACACACAAAGGTCCAGTTCGATCCAAAACGTTCGATGCTTTTCTATTGTCCAAACGTTGTCCGTTCGTTATCCGGATCATATGAATAGTGGTCAAACTTAATGCTTGTCTGGTCCGTGTCCGTCCGATTCTCTTATAGGACAGAGCTTGGACACAACTCCGTCCGCTCCGGTCCGACCCGTTTACACCCTAGTAGCGGCGACCCAAACATCTTACAGGAGATCACAACAGGAGGAGGAGAATGCCATGCTCCATCAGCGGATGGTTGAAATGCAGGATCAGAGGAAGAATTGCAGGATTGCTATGCCCGATGAACGGATCGCTGCATTTCTATTTAAGCATGGGAGGATGCCTTGGGATGAGGCTTGGTCGGGTGACAAGGATGTCGAGGACGATGATGACGATGATGGAGATGAGTAGGTACTTGTCTTATTTGATTTTTTTTCTTGTATATGTAAATATAAACATTATGGTTATGGATTTGGCTTATTATCGACGGTTTATGGATATGGTGTTTGTTTGTGGATATAAAGTTGTAGATATGTTTTGTTATGATGATGGTGGATTTCATGGTTTGTTTTGAAATATTTAATGTTGTTTATTTACAATTTATTAGTTAGTTTGTGCTATATATGTTGGTTTATAACACACACACACACACATATATATATATATCGGTTTGAGTTATGAATTTGAGTATATATGACATGTTGGACTGTGGAGTTGATCGTAAATGAGTTGTGGAGTGAATAGACTTGTGTATGGGTGGTTTGAGGGAAGCATTGTAAATAGAAAACAAAAAAAATAGCTTAAGTTTAGCTGCGGCTGGTGACGGCTAGCTACAACTTACCAATCACACTACGGCCTGTTTGCCAAGTATAGCCATGGCTAGCGACGGCTTCTTGCAGAACATTTACTATGACTTGTGATGACACGTGGATGGTCCATAAAAAATCCACGTGTCCTCAATTATCGCCGCCAACCGTAATAGGTTAGGTGACCGAAGCCGTCACTCTTGTTAACGCTATTTCAATAGCGTCGGCTTATATAGCGACGACTTTTAGCCACGGCCAGCGACGACCATCGGTCGCTAATAACCGTCGCTATATGAAGCTGTTCTTGTAGTGATGTTCTCTATCATAATTTCACATCAAAGAATTTGGCATAAAACCGTACTGATGCAAATGAATTCTAATCGAATTTGTATCAAATGCTTCAACAATTTGTACCTACTACAGAGACAATAGATTTCTCCATTGTTTCCGTTATTGTTCAAAGTCAATTCAATAAATACGTGTACTCCATCATATAAATGTTTACTTATCGCGTCATCCATTTCCCTTCGTTATTGATACATCCAACTCCGATCAGTAAATAATTAATCATTTATTCTAACTAAGAATATATGATACAAATTATAAAAAAAATAGATATTTTATTTTTCAATTCGGTCATGTAGTTATTTTTCAAACAAAAATAATAGTAATTGATCATTCAGTTTGTTTATACATTTTAATGCTCTATTAACCATACTTCTACTGTTGATTTTCAATTATTGATTTCATGCTTGACATTATGAATATAATATTAATTTTTTATCATAACTTATTAACCATTATACAAAATTAATTATCTTTTCAATATTTTACAAAACATATAAACTATATAATGCTCATTTATAACTACTAACCCAAGCAAGGTCTAAACGCAATAATCACTCAACAACTAAACACTAATTACTTATTGCACAAACTAAAAAATTAGTATTTTCAATATTTAAAGGGCAATAAGAATAGATAACATTCAATAAGTTATACTAAACAATCATTGATATAGTACAAACAAGCAGACTAACAAACTAATCCAAAATAACAAAATTAGAAGTAATTAGGATTTAAGTAAATTACCTAATTAGAGGTGGTTAGGAGGTTGATGATGGTGAGAGTGTGGACTGTTGTGATTGGAGTTGCTCTCAAATGTGTGGAGAATGACCAGTGGAGATATAGAGGAGGAGGGGGTTTCTTTTCGTTTTGGTAAAGAGAAGGAATTAGGGAAGGAAGCAGGCCTCGAGTTTGGATATCCCATGATTTTTGAAGGCGACCGACGGTTGCTGATGGCATAAAGATCAACGGTTTCCGACGGTTATATAATTTATTTATAAAAATAACACCGAAAAAACCACCAGTAGATAGCTGTTGGAAATTCCATCTATGACCATTGGAATACATTGTTTGATTTATAGTGTGAACTTCATCTCTCATGTAAAGATATAAAGATCCATCGGTTCGGATCTTTTGTGTTTTATTTTATGTCCAAATGGCTAGTCGTATACATGCGTGTATGTGTGTGTGTGTGTATATATATATTTATGATTTTTAAATTTAACGGTTTGAATAAATGTCTAAACGGTGTATAATTGAGCTAAAATTTTGAAAATGTTATGACTGTTGAAACGAGCTCAAATTTTGAATAGATGATAATATATATGTGGATTGAACATCTACAATACCTCATTGGATTTGTATTAGTGTAGCTCATGGTGGGGTAATTGTGCTAAAGGGGTACTGCAAAACAGGAGTGTCCCAGAATGATCCTCTACATACATACACACCTACGCACGTATACATGCACATACATAAATGCATATATACACACGTACATATATATATATATATATGTACATACATAAATGTATGTATACACACATGCACATGTATGTATAATGGCTGAGTAACATCCCTATTTTGTAGCATCCCTATTATAATTACAAATTTATATTTAAACAATGTAGTCGAAAAATAGAGAATGAGTGAGAAGAGGGAGAAACAAGAATATATACAGTGAATATCATGGAAACCAAGAATATATACAGTGAATAACATTTGGTTAAGGCAAGCACTGGTGCACACTGTAAATTGTAGTATTAAGCCCTGGAAAACAAGATCATGAAAGTATCTCATTATGAATCAGTTAATTAACTGAAGCCAATGAATATCCAAACACTATTAAATATATATTCTGTTTCAACTATCAGTATTGCTTTTCTTTATCCAAAATTACTTCAAACTGGCATTGTGCAACAATACACAAAGATTCTGCATGGAAGGACCCTTTGATTAATACAAAATGAAAATACACCTGCGAAGCTCAAAAGCAAAAACCCCACATAGAGACGCAAGTATGAAGTTAGAGCACAACCAAAATGGCTTGTTCAGTTACTAAACAAGCCACGGAGCAACCAGGTGTGGCTTGTTCAGTTGTCCGTGGCTAGTCTGTGGCTGGTTTGGAGCTCATTCGTGGCTGGTGAACTGAACAAGGGTTGGTGTGCTTATAACGGCAAAGTGTTTGTCGTTATAAGTTTATAACGGCAAAGAGTTTTCCGTTATAAACTTATAACGACAAACACTTTGTTGTTATAATACATAGCCGTTGCAACCCAACGGCTAGTGCATATCCTCCCCTATATACAAACATACCTCCTTCTTCTTCCACACAACCACTCCACCTTCTCAACTTCAAATTCTTCAACAACAAAAAATGTCTTCTTCTTCACCCAAGTGAACCAGAAAAAAAACTGCAAACAAGAAATCCATGTCCAAACCGCACTCGCCATCATATGCCATGCAACTGTTAGTCCAACAGCACCAATATTTTTAGCCATCTCACGAATATGGCTACTCGCCGTATTCAAATTATCCATACCGACCACCGTACCAACCGCTCGCTCCTCCTAATTTTCCTCCCATCCATTCTACCGCCCTAACACAGTTTTACCAATGACCGCCCGTGGTAGGCGTGTATGACGATCATTCGTCGTATATGTCAATGATGATGTAGACCGATCAAAGTCAACAACCTCACCTAACTCCGCAACAGACCAAGGTTCGTGACCGCGAATGTATGCAAAATATGCAAAGCCATTTTTCGTACGGGTATGTCTCTCCTACTAACGAAGAAAATGTTGAAACTTCAATGGAGGAGGCGGAGAAGGAAGATGCAAATGAGGATGCGAATCCTACAAATTTTGAAGAATGTAATCAAGAATACGTTGCACCTATCAGTCCCGAATTTAATCAAAAGAAGACAAGTGGAAGTCTTTAAGCGACATTTTCAGTAAACGACGCCAAAACGAAGTTGAATCGGAGACGGATCCTGGAATAGAAGATATTGAGGATGAACATGCTGAAGGGGAAGGAACAACAGCGAATGGAAGAAAAAAACAATATAAGTTTACTTCTAAGCGGTACGTTTCACTTGCTAAATCGTAGATACGCATTTCACAAGACAGCATTGTTGGGAATAATATGAAAGGTCAGAAATTTTGAGAAAGAGTTGTAGAGTTTTACAATTCGTTGGAAGCTAGGAATAGAACATGGGGATCACTTAGAGGAGGTTACAGAATTATGAATGCCGCATGTTAGAACTATTTGGCAATACTGACAAACTTGCAGAACAGGCAACAAAGCGGTGCTGCACCTTATGACGTTGTAAGTACCGTAGATTACTTTTAAAAATAACTTACTATATTATGGTTGATTAGTTATTAATGTCATACACTCATACAATTTCGACTTTGTGTTACAGATTGAAGAGTCACGAAAGGCCTACCAAATAAAGTATGGACTTCCATTTAAATTTAATGACTGTTTCGAGCTTCTATCTAGTTTGCCGAAGTGGAAGAACCCAAGCAACTTCATGTTTGAGCAGCAGAACAAAGCTAGAAGGATGAACTACTCTGATTCTAGTCCAGGAAGTGACCCGAGTTTGCAAGAAAGAAACTCTTTATTTGGAACTAGTGATGGAAGACATATTGGCCGAGCCAAGTCAATTCAGCTGGAGCAATGCGGTGCAGAGTTATCTAGATTTATGGAAACAATATAGAATTCAGCTAAGGAGACAAGAGAGCATAGAGTTCAATTTTCGGTGCAAAGAAACCGCAGCGACGAAGAGTTCCAAAAGGCAGTTAGGGATGATTGAGAGCTCCGCAGACAAGCACATACGGAGAAACAAGCCATGCTACGAGAAAAGAAGTAGGAGAAGAAAGCAATGATACGAGAGAAGCTGGAGGAGACGAAAGCTACGCTACGAGAGAAGAATTATATTAAAATGATTACGTGTGATTTTAGTAAGCTTTCCCCTCTACAGCAAGAACTATTAACCAAGCAGCTTGGCGAGTACAAAAAAAATAAAGGAAGCGGAAGCGGTAGTGGCTCGTATAAGGACTAGCTATGTATGCGAACTGTTTGTAGTATTTATGTACTGGTTGGTGTTTATGTACTAGTTATGTACGTTGGGTTGAGGTGTAATATGATTATGACCTGTTTGTAGTATTTATGTAGTAGTTGTTGTTTATGTACTAGCTGTGTATGTTGGGTTGAGTTGTAATATGATTGTGACCTGTTTTTAGTATTTATGTACTAGTTGTTGAAATAACGATACAATCTACAATATGATTGGAAACTAGATTTATTGACCCAACTACACACTGATACATAGTACTCTGATACATAGTACACGACTATACACTGATACATAGTTCACGACTTGAATTGACCCAACACTGAGGAGATATTTAAGTTACTAGTTAAGTTCTAGTACCAACTAATGATTCTGACCATTCCTTCCTTTATGCGCCCACAAATGTTCCACCAACTGGTCATGCAATTGGAAGTGCGCAGATTGATCTTCAATGTGTTGAACCATATCAACATATTCTTCCATTGAGTTTACATCTTTATGTGGTTTTGCATTTGACCCCGTAAACATGTCAGGATAATTAGACTTTTGATTCTTATATCCACCTCTTTCAGACTCCACAATCATGTTATGTATTATTATACAAGCATACATGATTTCTGAAAGCACTCTTGCATCATGAAAACGAGTAGGATTTCGTAAAGTATGAAATCGGGCTTGTAAAACACCAAACGTACGTTCGATTTCCTTTCTATATATAGCTACTTTTTCAGTGAAATAACTTTCTTTGTCATTTGATGGTACTCTGTATCCTTGCATCAAAGTTCTCCACTTTGCTATATTCCATCCAATAGGTAGTATCCAGTTTTGTGTTCGATATTACTAACTTTATATGAAACATCTGTTGACAGCCCGTTAGCAAGTTCTGTGAAAAGATATGATTGTTTTAAAACATTTATATCATTCAATGAACCTGGGACTCCAAAAAAAGCATGCCAAACCCATAAATAGTCTATTGCTACTACTTCAAGGATCATTAATGGCACCTCCTTATGTCTAGTGAACATTCCTTTCTATCCCGTTGGGTAGTTTTTCCAAGGCCAATGCATGCAATCTAAACTTCTAATCATACCTGGAAGTCCACTAGCCTCTCCCCTGCAAAGTATCCGACTTATATCGTTTGGTCCAGGCGTCCGTAGATACTCCTTCCCGAACTATTCAACAACTGTTTTACAGAATTCTTTCAGACACTCTATTGCTGTTGATGCAGCGATTCTAAAATATTCATCCATTTGGTCGCCAGATGTTCCATAGCTTAACATCCTCAACGCCGATGAAATTTTGATGTGGGGCAAGTGGTCGATTTCTTGTGCTGTGTTCAGTCTATAAGTGAAATATGGGTTTGACTGATGAAGTTTAAGATAAATTTTGAGAAAATTGCCGGACTCATATGATAAAGACGGTGGAACAAAGTTATATCGTAGGTTGGATTGTCGATGAAGTAATCGCTCATTAGTATTTCATGTCCATCCTTGTAGTCTTTCTTATACCGCTGGTCAATCTGGCCATGCATACTACCTCGACGGTTGTTCATTGAGCCTTCAGCAAAATAATTGGAATACCCAACTATTGCGTGTTGTTCCAGCTCCTCCTCCGTCTCTTCCTCCATTTCTAGTTCGGAATCGTCAGTTTGATTCATGACTTCATAGTAATGGTAGTATAGATTTGGATCCATTGCTTGCTTTTTTATAAATTTAGTTTTGTTGTTCTCCCTGAGTGTAGACGTAGGACAGATATATATAAGCAAGGATGGTTGGCATAATATTTCAGTCATTGACTAGTCAAATCAGACAGTTGTTGTGATGTGAAAGGTTGGCAATAATGGTTGGCAATACATGTAGGCAAGAATGGTTGGGATAATATCTCTGCATTGAGTAGTCAAATTATTCTAGCCATATTTTTTGGCAATAATTGTTCCAACATAATGATTGGGATAATAATGGTACCGTCATTGAGTAGTCAATTCGGACAGTTGTTGTGATGTGAAAGGTTAGCAAAAATGTTTGGCAATAATGGTTGGGATAATATCTCTACATTGAGTAGTAAATTATATCTCCAATATAATAAACTCGATAATAAACTCGATATAAAATCAATTATATCGCCAATATAATATTAACGACAACATCATGGCTTCAGTGTTCACCATCATGGCTACGGTGTGCACTACAGAAGAGTAATTTGTCACAATAGAGTAGGATAAGGATATACAACAATAAGCATAAAGATACAATAGTTTATAAAGACACAACAACTGACGATAGTACATGCGAACTAGCTCAATCAAAGCATGGAGTAGGAATTAGCAACTTCATTACACTGTATTTTACGTTTAGTCTCACGGGAGTCACATGATGTTCAATCGCAACTGGTCATTATCACTTCGAACACGTCTATTCTCTCGCTCGAGTTCGTTAACATATACTATTCCCCAAGGACACAAAGGTTGGTTTATCCATTTCGTGTAATTGCAACCATTTGGATAGGCTGGACATCGCTGCATGCGCCGACCTATATTGTTGCCCTCTGCTCGAACCACAACTTCAACCGCGTACCCGCAATAGAAACGAACTGGATAGGAATCAACTACATGTTCGTGCAGTGGTACACGATAGAACTCTACTTCCTACATTGACTGAGTGACTACCTGTTCAGATGATACTTGAACAGGTTGGACTGGCGTTTCATGTGGAGGTTGAACGTTCACCTGTTCATACGGCGGTTCAGTTTAAGATCTCATTTGGTTTAGGAACTGGAATTCGTCTTCAAGATCCTGTAGCCTCATATCTTTGTACACCTATTCCTTGGAATATGTAGATGATGACCATGAAGACCTCTTCAATGAGTTCTAATAGAAGGATGTGCTCTAAGAATGGGAATGAAGTTGTTTGAGTGCGGGAAGGTGTGAGTAACTTACCATATGTATATATAGTTGCAAGATTGGTAATGGTGTGAACGGTCACTAGCTACACTTTAATTTACGTTTTATGATTTTCAAAGCATGTGTCGGCAGTGGAAAAAAAGACTGATGTAACCTGTCACTGGTACAACTGTAGGGAACACTGTACGGAATCTGCTTTTGATTGATAACGCATATCAAGGACGACCCAACCAAGTCAAAGGACTAAGGACTGCACTATAATCCGAAAATTCTCAAAAAAGAGTGACATGACTCCACTCTGCCAGAAAACATGACTGCACTATGCGAAATGTGCTTGACTTGAACGGTCAATGCACTACAGTTGGTTGACCCACTACATATGGTTACAAAGCATACAAACTCCGCTACAGGTGTCTATTTAGTTTGATGTTCGTACGTAGGATATGGAGTTATCTGAAGACCTTGTTTCATTGGTGTGTTATTTAAGAATTTTGCATTTGTATACGAGAAGACGGCAATCTTGTTCAAGATCAAATTCAAACGTTAATACATTCCAAACAACACTTACAGGAATTATAACAACAGAACATATCAACATCAAATACAAACTACAATAATAAAACTTCGTTCGAAGAAAAACCAAATGCTAATGATTTCTGAGATAGCCAGCTCTAGTTGCCTCCGCAACAATCTTGTTCAAATGCCTTATTTCGGCTTGCGCTTCCAGTGCATATTGAAGTCCACGTTGGCACATCGGGGGGTCTATCCACTGCATAAAATTACAACATTGAACATCAATGGGGTAATACCTATGGTCTTCGAAGGCAGGACATCCGAAGAATCGGCGTCCAGCATTTTTTTTAGTTTTGGCAACAACAACAACCGATTCATCTCCACAAAAACAAATAGGGTAAGCTCCACTAGGTAGTGTTGGATCGATAAGATGTAGGGGCCCGATTTCTTGTGCTTCCTATACAATTTGCTTACCAGGTCTTTGATTTGCTACAACTTCGTGCAATCAAGCATTCAAAGATTTTTTTCTCGACTTCCCTGATTTACACAGAACTTATGCTCCTTCACCGAATTCCACTGTAGGCTTGTTGTGTTGCATACTATTCCTAGACCATTCAAACGCTTCATAACAATTATCCATTGTTTCATCGTCAATCTCCAAGTTGTCCATAGTTGGAATTTAAAACAAAACCTATAAAAAATTGAAATGAGTACAAAGTGTATGGAATTTTTGTTCTATTAGAGATATAAACTGGTGCATACATATTGCTGCATTTGAACACAAAGCATGGCTATATTTGTAAAAAGAAATGTTGCAATTCCCAACATAACACAAAGTAGGTGATACCTGGGACAAATTTATTGTAATGATACAACGACTAATTAATAAAGTGAAACAATCACTGAAAATGGTTAATGCACCCGAGGACGACCCCTGTATTTTAACTCCTAACACTATAATCTGAAATCTTGTATCGAATTGTTTAATGCACCTGGGAACAACCCTTACGCATAGGTTACACAAGTGATAATAATTTACAAATATGATAAATTACACAAATGGTAGATTAGACAAATAATAGGTTCCTTAAATAAAATCAGCGTACATACCCTGAACGTTACACAACTATTGGGTTACATACTTCGTTCGAATTTCAGTGAAAGTTTTGAACAAAAATAATGCATAACAATAAAAGTGATACGATGCGTAATGATACAGCACATATGTAACAACCCGCATTCTACACATCGGAGGATCGTAGAATATTTATTTCATTCCCATATGAAGTCGTATGGTCATGTAACTTTGGGAAATGACTATTGGGGTCATTTCCCATGTTCATGATTTTTGCCAATTTTTAAAATGAACGTTTTACCCCTAGCTGATCTTGTTTCGACCATAAATTTTGATTGGAAAGGAATTTTGACCTGAAACCACTTCCATTAGATTCGTTTGATGGTTTACCTTTCCGTAGAGTGGTCACATATGGAAAACGGACTTACCGTTTGGAAGATATGGCTGAAATAAGGTTTGGAAGGTGAAAAACTGCTTAACCGGGCCAAATAGGGTGATTAATGAATGGGCCCATAACCCATTTCGGGAATAGGGTTATGGGGAGGCTGAAAAGAGATAGGGTTTCATTCCATTTTAGTTTTCTAGCCTCCACTTACCTCTTAGAAACCCTAAAAATGGCACCCAATCTATAAATCACCTCCAAATCACTTTCTAATCAAGGATTAAGCTTAGCAACATCAAATTAAGGGAGATCTTCACAAAATCAAGATTAGAGATACTGTTTCGCATTGGGATCTTCACCAAATCAGAGATTTATTCCAGATCTAAGTTTTATTTGTGGCTAAGGTGAGTGATTTGCATAGTTTTGCACTAATTACGGTTAATTAAGGGTAATTAGTGAAGATTAGCGAATTTAAACATGATAAAAATCTGGAAAAATATTTATAAAATTCAAATGATTTTTTAGACCACTGATATGAATTTGGGTTAATTTGGTTAAGTTTTGCTAATCATATCATTAGTTTCACCTAAACATGCTTAAGGGAAAATATGGGGTTTTGGTTATGTTTGATCCATTTTAACCTATCATATTATTGTTTTGGTGTTTGTGGTTGATTATACATGTTGCTATGACTGTATGGTATGCTTTGTGATTGAATAGAATAGTTGGAATGGTCGAAAAAACTGTCGAGTGGCGTAAACTACTTGCTGGAAAAGTGCAGAAAATTGGCCGATCCGGATCGGAATGGAGGAGAGGACCCGATCCGAACCACCTCCCACGCGAGTTCAGAAGCTCCGACTCATCATCGTATGAAGAAGCTTTGTTCCGCTCTGTAGCATTGTATGGCAACGCGACTTGGAGACTCCGACCCGAACCGGTCAGCTATTAAGGAGACCGATCCGATCCAGCATCTTGTGAGGACTTCCGATCCGACCCGAAGAAGCTTTCCAGGGAGTGTAGACTTCGATCCGATCCGGAGTAGAGAGGAAGGCTTGTGCGGGATACCCGAACCGATCTAGTGAAGAAGGAGCATTCCGATCTGAACCGATCTGGTGATGACCAATAACCCGAGATGCAAAAGTAATACAAATGGAAGTTAGAGCTCAGGATCCAGTTGGGAACCAATGAGTTCGCTTCTTGGTTGGGCTTTGTTGCGGGACGTGTGCTAAGGAGTTGTCGACATTCATAACTTCGATTCACCACTGAAATGAATGATGGGCTACGTTATCAGTGCAGTAGAGTCACAATGGCTCGAGGGGAAAAGTGATCGTAGCAGGACTACGTTATTAGTGCAGTAGAATCATTATGACTTGAGGGGCAAAGTGATCGTAGTAAGACTATGAGCCAGTGCAGTGAGGTCATTGTGACTCCATGGGGCAGAGTGGACATAGTAAAGGATTAGTAAGGCTATGAGCCAGTGCAGTGGGGTCATTGCGACTCCATGTGGCAAAGTGGACATAGCGAAGGATTAGTGGCTATGTATCAGTGCAGTGAAGCCATTTATGACTTCATGGGGCAAGGTGATCATAGCAAAGTATTGTGGTGATCGAAGTGGTGAATATCGTATGCTTTACGCACTGAGTGAGAGATGTGAGGATGGTTGTTATGCTTGATTGTTTGCCATCACTATGACATGCAAACCCCCACCCCCGTTATCTTTACACCATTTGAAATGGCACCTTAGAGTGTTGTACATTATGTAGTGCTAACTCTTTGGTTGCAGGTCCAGGTTCAGGTATGGTTTAGTATACCTGTTATTGTTCTGTTTAGATGCTTATCGCTCATACCAGACTTTCTGTCTGACCCAGAGTTTTATGTCTCTTCTTATTACTCTGGGTGCTCACACGAGCAGACTTGAGACAGGTTAGCTGGTGATGCGCGAGTAGCTGATTCGGAGGCGAGCAGGAAGCTTCCACGTATGATATATAGATATTCTCCCTGTGTCGTTGGTGGTCGCTACTTGGGCATTAGTAGTGTACCTCCCTTATCTTGCTTTTGCTTTTGAGACTGTTTTAAAACTTGTAATAATGTTAGCTTTGGATCATAAGCTGTACTTGGAGTTTCCGCTGCTATGTTAGTTTATTTTCAGCTTATGCACTGTCTCACCTGTTTTATGTCAAGTATGTTGTTATTATATTTTATCCTATGCGCTGTGAGACATTTTACAGGTTCCTTGTTAGTTCATTCTCTTCTTTCCTTTTTCTTCTGACGACTGTCCCGTGCTAACTGGACATGTGTACAACGCATCTTTGGAGTAAATGTCGGTTGGTGCGGGGAGGGCCGTCACATTTGGTATCAGAGCTCTAGGTTGCGTAGTTAACCTAGGGAAAGACACTAGGGAGAGATAGTACATATATGAGAGCGCGTATTTGTGATTACTTTGGTTTTCAAAAGCTATCTATATGTATATACTATTAGTAGTATAAAGATGAAGTCGCACTGCACTAGCACCACTATGGGGTCGTTGATCATTTTCTCTTTACAGATTGAACGATGAGTAGAGACACGAGGGGTGCTGGTAGAGGGAACAATAATGGAAATGCTCCTGACATGAGGACGATGTGTCTAACTTCATGAGGGAGATGCTTAGGGATGTTCAGGGAGCAGTTCCCAATCCCGGAAATGGTGGTGGTCCAGTAGTGCAGGTGCCTAGGGTCGATTTCGCCAAGTTGTGCAAGGATTACACTAACCTTGGTGGGAAGCCGTTCCACGGAACGGAGTCGGCCACGGATGTTCAGGATTGGTTGGATAGCTGTGATCGTATCTTCGACGACTTGGGTATCGAGGATGCGATGAAGAGAAGGCTAGCGTCTCGTCAGCTGCAAGGGCGAGCGTTGAATTGGTGGAATGCCATTAGATCAACTACTCCAGAAGATCAGGTTACTTGGGATCAGTTCAAGGCTCGCTTTAGCGAGAAGTTCATTCCAGCTGCCCAGAAGTCAGTGTTGTTTAAGAGATTCTTGGAACTCAATCAGAATGGTAGGGTAGTCTCTGACTATATTGCTGAGTTCGACACTTTTTCGAAGTATGGACTATTTCTCATCGATACTCCTGAGAAGAAGAATGAGAAGTTCATTACTGGTTTGGATGGATACTTGGGGGAAGGCTTATCAACCACTTCGATGAGACTTTTGAATCGATTATGGGGAAAGCTTTGAGATCAGAGAGTCTTTACCCTAAGCCAAAGACCAAGGCTGCATCTGCAGAAGGGCTGAAGCCGCAAGCAGGCGGTGGAGGCAAGAATAACTCTCAGAATAAGAGGAAGCAGAACCAATCTAAGGATGGCTAGAAAAAGAGCAAGAAAGATGTTGAGTGCTTCAGCTGTGGTAAGAAGGGCCATTATGCTAAAGAATGTCGGGCCAAGCCAGCGGATAGGAAGTGCTATAACTGTGTCCAAGTGGGACATCATAAGGATAAGTATCCGCAACCTCTTAAGGAGAAGCATATTGTGGAAGTATATGCCATCGATACTGTTCCTTCTTCGTCCAATGCCCCAACTGCGGCGGAGAAAGGAAAGAATGTCGTCATTCAAGGTATGATTTCTATTTATGATGTACCAGTTCGAGTTTTGTTTGATACTGGGGCTTCCCGTTCCTTCATATCTAGTGACCTGGTGGATAGGTTGGGACTGGAACCCGAGATAGTCGATAGACCATTGGTTGTGACGAACCCGATTGGTGGTTCGACTAGCCTTAGTATGATTTGCCGAAATTTGGTCTTATCGAGTCATGGATATATGTTTGTTTGTGATTGCTTAGTTTTGGGCTTTACTGGGTATGGCATTATATTGGGGGTGGATTGGATCCAAAGATACGGGGTGGTGGTAGACTATGAGGGCTTTTTGGTGACAGTTAGGGCGGATGATGGGCTGAGGGTAGTGTTTGGTAGTCTACCAAGTGATGGGGTAATGGCTAGTTTTATAAATTCCCTCGACATCCCGCATGATGAGTTGTCAGATGTGCCCGTGGTTGGCCAGTATCCGGACGTCTTCAAGGAGGTGACCGGGCTTCCGCCACACCGAGAGATTGAGTTTCGTATTGATTTAGTGAAAGATGCCAGACCTATAGTGATGCCACTTCGTCGTATGGCACCAAGGGAGCAGTGAGAGCTCAGGGTGCAAGTCAGCAATCTTTTGAAGAAGGGATTTATTAGAAGAAATGTCTCCAAGTGGGGAGCACCAGTTGTGTTTGCCACTAAGGCAGATGGTTCCCTTCGTTTGTGTGTGGACTATCGCGAGTTGAATAAGGTGACGAGGAAGAATAAGTATCCTCTACCGCGGATAGATGATTTGTTTGATCAACTAGAAGGAGCAAGAGTGTTCTCCTAATTGGACGTCGCGACAGGATTTCATCAGCTCCGAGTAGCAGATGAGAGTGTTCCGAAAACGGCATTTAGGACGCCGTCTGGATTCTATGAGTGGTTGGTCATGCCATTTGGGTTGACCAATGCACCAGCCTACTTTGTGGATCTTATGAATTGGGTATTCAGAGATCAGTTGAATAAGTTTGTTCTTGTGTTCGTAGACGATATCCTTGCTTACTCGAGGACAGAGGAGGAACACAAGGGACACTTGAGGATAGTGATGGAGGTGTTGAGGAAACACCAATTGAAAGAGAAATTCTCTAAGTGTCACTTCTGGAGAAGGGAAGTGAGATTCTTGGGCCATGTTGTTTCAGAGAATGGTATTGCCGTGGACCATGCGAAGGTGGCTACGGTACAGGATTGGCCTATGCCCAAGAATGCAACAGATGTAAGAAGTTTCTTGGGGTTAGCTGGATATTATCGTAAGTTTATCTAAGACTTCTCCAAGATAGCAGCACCGTTGACTCAGTTGACTAAGAAGAATCAGGCCTTCGTCTAGGACGGAGTGTGTGAGAATGCATTCAAGAGTCTAAAAGAAAAGTTGACGCGTGCGCCAGTGCTAGTCATTCCTAAAGGGAGTAAAGAAATGATGGTATACACAGATGCTTGTGGTACCAGACTAGGTGTTGTATTGATGCAAGGAGGTAGGGTTGTAGCTTATGCTAGTCGGCAACTAAGGCCACATGAGAAAAGGTATCCTACCCATGATTTGGAATTGGCAGCGATCGTGTTTACGGTGAAGATGTGGAGACATTATCTCTTGGGAGAGAGATTTGAGTTGTTTACCAATCACAAATCGTTAAAGTATCACTTCTCTCAGAAAGATCTGAATCTCCGCCAGCAGAGATGATTAGAGTTCTTGGCTTTGTGTGATTTTGATATCGCATATACACCTGGGAAGGGCAATGCGGTAGCCGATGCCTTGAGTAGGAGACATGCCAGTTTAGGGGCTATGTTTCTTGAATGGAAGCAACTAGAGTATATTGCAGGGTTTGATTTCAGACCAAAGTGCGAATTGGATCCAGAAATGCTAGCTAGTTTGGCGATCAGACCCACTTTGATAGAGCGGATTGGTTCCAGCCAGAGGGACGATCCTAATCTATTGGAAATCATCTCCATGTTAGAAAAGGATATCGACGGTGAGGAGATGAATTTGTATGGGCTTGATCGAGATAGATGGCTTAGAAAGAATGGAAGACTAGTTGTACCCAACGTGAATGGTTTGAGAGATGAAGTGCTTAGAGAATGTCTTCACTCAAAACTAACTATACACACCGTTGGTGATAAGATGTATCGAGACATGAAACAGACTTACTACTGGGAAGGGATGAAAAGAGACGTTGGGAAGTTTATATCCAAATGCATGAATTGCCAGCTAGTTAAGCCGAGCAAAAGAAGCCTAGTGGTTTGTTGCAACCATTAGAAATTCCCGAATGGAAATGGGAGCAAGTCTCGATTGATTTCATTGATGGTTTACTAAGGACTAGATCGGGACATGATAGCATTTGGGTAATTGTGGATCGATTGACTAAGAGTGCAAGATTTATACTAGTCAAATCGACCAGAACGACAGCTAAGTTAGCAGAATTGTATATGATGTGGGTAGTGAGATTTCATGGAGTACCTAAAAGCATTGTGAGTGACCGAGACTCGTTGTTCACTAGTGGGTTTTGGAAGAGCTTACAAGAGGCTCTAGGGCCAGAATTACATCTCAGTACCGCATATCATCCTCAGACCGACGGTCAGACGGAGAGGGTGAATCGTATATCGGAAGATCTCATAAGAGCTTGTATATAGGATTTTGGTGGATCATGGGATGACCATTTGCATCTAGTAGAATTTGCATATAGTAATAGCTACCAATCCAGTATCGGTATGGCTCCCTATGAAGCCTTGTATGGAAGACCGTGCAACTCACCATCATGTTGGATAGAGACCGGTGAGAAGTCTGTTCTTGGACCAGATGTGGTAAGAGAAACCTCAAACAAGATTAAGATCATTCAACAACGAATGAAGGCTACCCATGACAGGCAGAAGAGTTATGATGATAAGAGGAGAAGAGACTTAAAATTCTCCATTGGTGACTTGGTGTTTGTCAAGATTTCTCCATTAAAGAGCGTGATACGATTTGGCAGGAGAGGCAAATTGGCACCAAGATTTGTTGGCCCATTCCCAGTTCTTGAACTAGTTGGGAATTTGGCGTATAGAGTTGACTTGCCAGAGAAGATGGCGGGAGTTCACAACGTATTTCATGTTTCCCAACTAAGGAAATTTGTGCACGACCCAGATTTGACTATTACACCTGATCAGTTAGAGGACTTCGAAGTGGAACCCGAGGCGGTAGGGAACCGCAAGCCGATTTGTATTGTCGGGCACGATACGAAGCAACTTCGAAGGAAGGCGGTGAAGCTAGTCAAGGTTCAGTGGGGCGAGAACGAGAATGACTGTACTTGTGAGACAGAGGAGAGCATTCGGAAGACGTATCCAGAACTCTTTGCCTGGTAAGATTTACTTTGCAATTTAGTTATTCCGCATGCTAGGATAGGCTTGTTTTACATGTTTGACTATTGTTTTATGGTCGATAGGCATGCGGGACCCTTGTGTGTTTTGATTAGGGAATTTCGGGGGCGAAATTTCTTAAGGGGAGAAGAATGTAACAATACGCATTCTACGCATCGGAGGATCGTAGAATATTTATTTCTTTCCCATATGAAGTCGTATGGTCATGTAACTTTGGGAAACGACTATTGGGGTCATTTCCCATGTTCATGATTTTTGTCAAATTTTAAAATGACGGTTTTTCCCCTAGCTGATCTTGTTTCGGCCATAACTTTTGATTGGAAAGGAATTTTGACCTGAAACAACTTCCATTAGATTCGTTTGATGGTTTACCTTTCCATAGAGTGGTCACATGTGGAAAACGGACTAACCGTTTGGGAGAAATAGCTGAAATAAGGTTTGGAAGGTGAAAAACTGCTTAACCGGGCCAAGTAGGTGATTAGTGAATGGGCCCATAACACATTTCGGGAATAGGGTTATGGGGAGGCTGAAAAGAGATAGGGTTTCATTCCATTTCAGTTTTCTAGCCTCCACTAACCTCTTAGAAACCCTAAAAATGGCATCCAACCTCCAAATCACTTTCTAATCAAGGATTAAGCTTAGCAACATCAAATCAAGGGAGATCTTCACCAAATCAAGATTAGAGCTGCTGTTTTGCATTGGGATCTTCACCAAATCAAAGATTTATTCCATATCTAAGTTTTATTTGTAGCTAAGCTGAGTGATTTGCATAGTTTTGCACTAATTACGGTTAATTAAGGGTAATTAGTGAAGATTAGCGAATTTAAACATGATAAAAATCTGGAAAAATATTTATAAAATTCGAAATGATGTTTTAGACTTCTGATATGAATTTGGGTTAATTTGGTTAAGTTTCGCTAATCATATCATTAGTTTCACCTAAACATGCTTAAGGGAAAATATGGGGTTTTGGCTATGTTTGATCCATTTTTACCTATCATATTGTTGTTCTGGTGTTTATGGTTGATTATACATGTTTCTATGACTGTATGGTATGCTTTGTGATTGATTAGAATAGTTGGAGTGGTCGAAAACGCCGTCGAGTGGCGTAAACTACTTGCTGGAAAAGTGCAGAAAATTGGCCGATCCGGATTGGAACGGAGGAGAGGACCCAATCCGAACCACCTCCCACGCGAGTTCAGAAGCTCCGACTCATCATCGTATGAAGAAGCTCCGCTCCGCTCCATAGCATTGTATGGCAACGCGACTTGGAGACTCCGACCCGAACCGGTGTGCTATGAAGGAGACCGATCTGATCCAGCATCTTGTGAGGACTTCCGATCCGACCCGAAGAAGCTTTCCAGGGAGTGTAGACTTCGATCCGATCCGGAGTAGAAAGGAAGGCTTGTGCGAGAGACCCGAACCGATCCAGTGAAGAAGGAGCATTCCGATCCGAACCGATCCGGTGATGACCAATAACCCGAGATGCAAAGGTAGTCCAAATGGAAGTTTGAGCTCAGGATCCAGTTGGGAACCAATGAGTTCGCTTCATGGTTGGGATTTGCTGTGGGACGTGTGCTAAGGAGTTGTCGACATTCATAACCTCGATTCACCACTGAAATGAATGATGGGCTACGTTATCAGTGCAGTAGAGTCACTATGGCTCGAGGGGCAAAGTGATCGTAGCAGGACTACGTTATCAGTGCAATAGAGTCATTATGACTCGAGGGGCAAAGTGATCGTCGTAAGACTATGAGCCAGTGCATTGGGGTCATTATGACTCCATGGGGCAGAGTGGACATAGTAAAGGACTAGTAAGGATATGAGCCAGTGCAGTGGGGTCATTGCGACTCCATGGGGCAAAGTGGACATAGCGAAAGATTAGTGGCTATGTATCAGTGCAGTGAAGCCATTTATGACTTCATGGGGCAAGGTGATCATAGCAAAGTATTGTGGTGATCGAAGTGGTGAATATCGTATGCTTTACGCACTGAGTGAGAGATGTGAGGATGGTTGTTATGCTTGATTGTTTGCCATCACTATGACATGCACACCCCCACCCCCGTTATCTTTACACCATTTGAAATGGCACCTTAGAGTGTTGTACAGTATGTAGTGCTAACTCTTTGGTTGTAGGTCCAGGTTCAGGTATGGTTTAGTATACCTGTTATTGTTCTGTTTAGATGCTTATCGCTCATACCAGACTTTCTGTCTGACCCAAAGTTTTATGTCTCTTCTTATTACTCTGGGTGCTCACACGAGCAGACTAGAGATAGGTTAGCTGGTGATGTGCGAGTAGCTGATTTGGAGGCGAGCAGGAGGCTTCCACGTATGATATATAGATATTCTCCCTATGTCGTTGGTGGTCGCTACTTGGGCATTAGTAGTGTACCTCCCTTATCTTGCTTTTGCTTTTGAGACAGTTTTAAAAGTTGTAATAATGTTAGCTTTGGATCATAAGTTGTACTTGGATTTTCCGTTGCTATGTTAGTTTATTTTCAGCTTATGCACTGTCTCACCTGTTTTATGTCAAGTATGTTGTTATTATATTTTATCCTATGCGCTGTGAGACATTTTACAGGTTCATTGTTAGTTCATTCTCTTCTTTCCTTTTTCTTCTGACGACCGTCCCGTGCTAACTGGACATGTGTACACCGCATCTTTGGAGTAAATGTCGGTTGTTGCGGGGCGGGCCGTCACAACATATTACGCATAACATAAAATATTTAAATCCTAATTTAATCCACGTTGTAGGCGATAATTTGCATTACTTAGGTCGTTTACTTGATTTCGCAGCTTTCTTATTTCTTCCTCTAGTTCCAAAGCATACGTAATTGCTCAACGGGGAAAGTGATCATCTATCCACTGTCCGAACTCGCATCCGTTGGTACGTACTGGACAAGTATAATATCGACGTCCAACGTCGTTTCCATGACGGTCGACTAATTGCGGTGCTTCAAAACCACAAAAGCATACAATATTTGCGAATTGCACCTCGCCTTCTTCAACCGTGGCTCTAACACGAGGAATTACAAGGTTAGACCTGCGGCCCGTTTTCAAAGGACACAGAATGTGAAAACCAATTGACACCGGGTAATGTTTACGTTGGACTGTGCACAGTATACTGTGCACTGTTTACTGCATATTGTTTGCTGTATACTGTACACATGCACTGTATCCTGTAGCTATGTTGGAAAATGCTTTCTTAACTTTAGGAAAAGAGTGACATGACTACACTCTGGTCTGAAAACTTTAGAAAAAGAGTGACAGGCCTACAGTTTAGGAAAAGAGTTTGCCTGTACAAAAATATAACGGCAAACTGTTTACCGTTATATTTTATAGCCGTGGCACCACAACGGCTACTGAAATGGTCGCATTCCCTCCCTTTATATACCAACCTACCTCCTCCTTCTTCCACACAACCACACCTCCTTCTCAACTTCATCTTTGACAACCAAAAAATGTCTTCATCTGCACCCAGGCGAACCGGAAAAAAACCGCAAGCAAGAAACCCATGTCCCAAGCGCACTCGTCATCATATGCCATGCCACGTCCAGTCCAACTCCAACAATCGTTTCAGCCATCTCACAAATGCGGATACTCGCTGTATTCAAACGACGACGCCTCTTCCGTTCATCAAAGATCTGATAAAGAAATTGTACTTGAAGGGAAGGTTTCCGAGCCACTACAGACGATTGGATCCAACCCTATTTGCCATTGTGGACAAGAATCGGTCATAGTTGTTAATGAGACCGAAACAAATGCCGATCGTCGATTTTTCGGCTGTCAAGCCTACAACTCCCACATAAAGTATCCTGATGAAATTGGTTGTTGTTGCTTTAAGCAGTGGATTGACCCTCCCATGTGTGATTGTGGACATCAGTATGCACTGGAAGCGCAAGAAAAAATAAGACGCTTGAGCAACAATAATTCCGGTAAAACTAGAGATGGTCCTTTCCCTAGGCCATGGTAGGTGTATGTGTTTGAATTTGATGCTTGTGTGCTCAGTTGTTGTAGTTTGTATGATTATGGTTTGGCATTTCTTTCTGTTGTTCTAGTTGTCGTTGTTGCAGTTGTTATAATTGTTGAATTGTTGTAGTTGTTATAATTGTCAAGTCATGTAATCTTCTAAGTTATTGAAATGGTTATTGCACCCGAGGACGACCCATATTTTTTAACTTCTACATATACACAAACTTGACACTATGACAAAAAAATCCAGAATAATGTTTCCAAAGCCTGCTACAGTCAATGAAATGACTTGACACTGAGCCCTCTCATACATGCCAAAATAATGTTTGTTGTGATGTGAAAAGCCATTGTAGGGAATCTAACATAATATCACGAGCTTAAAAGTACAAGCCAAAATTAATTGTAACTGTTGGTCGTACATTACCCTTATAAGTACTGCATATTTGATAATCCACCTCATACCTTTTAAGCTTCAAGAAGCACCGTTCCAGGATCAAGTGAGAAATTGTATTTCCTTGTTTTCTTAAAGGCAACGTTTATTATCAACAAACTTTGTACTTCTAGTAACTCTACTTATTCTATTGATGCATAGGTTACATGGACGATTCAGAAATAAGTGATGAACAAATGGGAAGGATTTTTGATGAGTACGAACGGAACTTAGTGAACGATAACGAAGTTGGATTAGTTCAGGATACACAAATTGAAGAGGTGCCTGTCGTGATTCAGCATCGAGCGGTTATAGCTCCGCGTCCTGCTCCAGTAAATAAACGACCTAGTAATAGTTCTCAAACATTGAATTCTCCTACTCGAGACTTTTCTTCTAAGGATTTGCTGGCCCTCGTAAAATTCTATATTGAGGTTGAAAAGAGAGATGAGTTACTAATGCAAAGTGGAGGGGGTTTAACATATGAAGAAAGATGGGCAATGATCATGAGGCTATACAACAACCATCGTTCCCGGCCCACTAGGCGAACATCGGTTGAAATCCAGATGGCTAATCGTCATTTTGCAGATGCTTGTGATCGGTACACACAGATTATCGAAACGGTTGAAGACGAGAACATATTTAAAACAATCAAGAAACATATGGTTCTCGTTACCTTTTCGAGTATGGTGAGGAATTTGTTGGTTACGAAGCGTATGAAATCTGCTACAGTTGGTTGACCCACTACGGAACTGAGTAGGCTTATGGTATTATGATTTTATGGTTGTTTTACTATCTACTTAATTTGATGTTTGTACGTAGAATTTGGAGGTATCTGTAAACCTTGTTATGTTGGTGTGCTATTTAATAATTTTGCATTTCTAAACGAGAAGAGGGCAATCTTGTTCAACATCAAATTCAAACGTTAATACATTCCAAACAACACTTACAGGAACTAGAACAAAAGAACATACCAGCCCTACACAAAAACAGTCTCTACACAGAAATACAGTCTCTACACAGAACCAAATACAGTCTCTACACAGAAACATAATCAGAACGTACACAAAATACATCGAAAGTACATAATGGTGTTAGTCAACAAATACAGAACGCCTACTCAAACAATAGGAACATACAATTGACAACTGCAAAAACGTAATACACCGAAAGTACATAATAGCGGTAGTAAACAAATAAAGAACGTCTACTCAAACAACAGGAACATACAACTAACAACTAGGAAAACGTAGTACGTCAAAAGTACATAATAGTAGTAATCAACAAATGTAGAACGTCTACTCGAACAATAAGACCATACAACTGACAACTGCAAAAGTACATAAAAGTGGTAAAAAGTCAGTCGTCTGAGTCATCTGAATGTGTACGTGGACGTGTGCGGCGCCAATGAGGTCTCTCATCATCACCAACATCTGGAGGCTGACTCGACCCAGCACTAGACCTATGGTGGTAATACATCTGCAAGTCCTGCAATCTCTTGCGCTTTGCCTTAAGTTGTACCTCTAAATGCGCCTGATGTTGTCGTGTCTCCTCTGCAACACGATGCAGCTCAACATCATAGTAATCTAGGCTATGCCTATGCTCTACATATCCCGTATGCCTAATCCCCATCTGCATATCATACAGATCATGATATGATATCTATGTAGGGTCTGGGTAATCGTGATGGACCGGAGGATGATACACGTCAACGTAACAATCTAGTCCAATGGTGGACACTGCCATGGTCCAACCAAAATGACTAGGGGCCGCCACATGATTAGCTGCACGAAAACTCTGGCTGGGTTGGGTAATATCCTCGAGAACAGGTGGACGTATGCCGTATCGTATAACAGATGTCACTACTAAATCAATCGATGCTGCATGTGTAATCGTGTCTGAAGACCCGGTGAAAAATCTGCGCCAGAAGGCAAGGTATGACTCCCCAGTAATAACAAAGCTCTCGGCCGTCCACCAGCCTGCTTCCCTGGCTATATCTAGCTGCTCCGACGGGTAAATCATACACCGATAAGTATGTGGGTGTGGATCATCGGGAATAGCGTCGAAGTCATACAACTATCTCCAGCACCTCTCACCAAGAAACCAATAAGCACATACCATCGAGGGATAAGATATAAGTGGAAATCTCCGTCCGGCAAGCAACCTTGCAATCTGTATGATATCAAGACCAACCGATGTACTATGCTCAAATGGATGCCATATTATCTGATCACTATACATCCTCAGCTCGATCTGGTTGTGGGAAACTGGATACACATGGCGTGACTCATTATCCCTGGACCCCCGGTTGTCCGCAGTCCACAAGCATATACGGGGGAAAAAGGTCGACGGGTCTGAAGTACGGGTGACAAAATGAAAGTTCCTAGAGTACTCAAAATACCAGTACTGTAACAACAACCAGAATCCATATAAAGAAACCTGAGAATCAGAGATGGTGCACTGCATGTCGAGACATCTGTATAGGTATGCTAGGATAGGTGTAGCAAAATCATATAAAATCGCCCCATCGGCATTTAACTCAGTCGCGACCGCAACAAACCCGACAGGCAAACTACTGCTCGTAGAAGTAAAGAATATGTTACCCATAAGGTATAACACAAATAATCGAGCAAGCTCCAAGTCGTCATCAACAGAGTACTGAGCGAGTATGCTATCCATGGCCGCACGGATGGCGCTCACTCTGATAGCGCCTTCTACCTGATACGACGCATCAGAAACGTCAAAATGAGGCAGTAGATCATAAAGATGTGCACGATCACGCCATCAACCATCATTAAAAGGCAGTGAGGGATAAGCATATACTCCAATACTAATACCAGTAAGCATGGAGAAATCAAGCGGTATAAGTCCTAACTCACCACAAGGAAAGTGAAATGTGTGGGTGGTTTTGTACCACCGTAGAGCAATGGCCTCATACAATTGAACATCAGCATTTATAACATGGTTTATTCCTAAAATTGTAAAGCGCACAATAAGATAAACTAGGACTAATAAATTATCCACTTGTTTCATTAAAAGGTCTTTAATATTACCTAGGAAAAAATGAAATCCAAGAGCATGTAACAGTGCTACCACCCCCTCCTTACCCGCCAACTGTGCATGATAATATCTAAGTGTGGTCGCTAACGAACCACGTGAACGTATATTTCGCGACTGCCAACAGTTCAACAAAATGTTATACTATCTACTCAATGTCTAATACTCAAAGAATATTATTTAAATAATACTAAAAATACTTACAGGCAAACTCGACTGCGTGCTAACGTGTTCTTCGCCTTCTGGAAGAATGCGAAAGTTGGATAGCACAGGAAGCTTTGCGGGGCCGAGGTTCGGATCCAGAAAACCATCGAGATCGGTCTGTCTAACGGAAACCGATCCCACACCCCTACGCGTCCTGCCTGCTCGTCCGCCCCTACGTCCTGGTTCTCCATGTTTTCGGCGGCTGCAAGCAAGTCTTCTATTCCGGGCACGTACTGTGCGACTGTCTGTTCGCCACTACCCCCTGCACCATTCCCGCCTGCCCACTATCCCCGGTGCCACGATCGTCGCCGTACATGAATTTTTTGGCAAAATTTTTTAGTAATCTCGACATATTTTGAACAAATATCTCAAATACGGTAGTTAATTTGGTTAAAAGCTGACGGATTGGTGAATTGGTGGTAAAATTTGGATGAAAAATGGAGTAAGAAATGGGGTTTCCGGGTTTGAAAATTGGGGAATGAGAATGAAGAGGAGGACGACGGCTTGGGTGGTTTTCTGGGTTGGCTTATAATGGCAAACACTATGCCGTTATAATCTTATAACGGCATAGTGTTTGCCGTTATAAGCTTACAACGGCAAAGTGTTTGCCATTGTAATCTTATAACGACAAACATTTTACCGTTGTAAACCACTCCTTCCACTAGCCCGCGGCTGGTTTCCTTCTTCTGGTTGTTCGGCTCGTTGGACCAGTTGAAAAACAAGAGAGAGAATAACTGAACAGAACGGATTGTTGGTTATGGTCTTAAGGCACTCTTTTATTTGATTTCTGCAATTGCCTCTTTCATAGAAGTACAAAAAAGATTATTTGATAATATATATTTGCAAGACATGATTAATAAAGAAATGAACAGAAATTATTCGATAATATTTGAATTTAAATCCCTGTATGATCTACTGATGTTCATCTCTATGATGGCGTAGTGCAATTGTATTTGTGAAAGATTGAAAATATATTTTGATTTTGGGATTGCTTGTAGATGTGGAATTAATTCTTCCATGCATAGTTATAAGAACAGGACCGAACCGCGATTGAACCGTGAAAAACCGCAGACCGTGAGCGATTTCGGTCCGGAACTTAATTGAACCGCCCATTTGCAAAACCGAGGGTTTAACCTCAAAACCACTGGTTAAACCTTTCCTTGAACCGCTCAAAACCGTTCCAGCAGATTAATAAACTGCTGTACCTAAAGAAAAGTTAGATTAGCCGGACCATCAACACATGAAAAGCACGGACATCCTGTTCCACGTACTTCCTTTCAGTGCTGGTGTATTTATAAAGCAAAATTCAAGGCCTTCTTCCTTAATTTAGAATGTGGGACTATTATTTATTCTCTCAACTTCATTTCTGTGCATTGTTATTCATATCTGCTGTTTTTAATAATGGATGGATTACATGTTTATGCAGCACAGTGATTTACATGAGCACACCTCTACTAACTATTATGATCTTTACTTTAGTTTCTTGTATTTTTATCAAAAAATAATATGCACGGTTCTGACTGTCCGACCGATCGGACCCTAAAAACCTTAAATCTTAGGGCATCACGGTTAGATAGACGGTCCGGTCATGATAACATTGCTTCCATGTGAGCCCAAAAGGCTGGGTTACTGCTTCAGTTTGACAAAAAACAACCTGGATTGCAACCGACGGGACACTTTTTCATGGCTTGGAAGCATGCATTTCAACTATCACAGTGTGCTGCCTGCCAGAACTATTATACCTAAATTTCAAATTTTGAAGTGTGTGGCTAGGGCTCAGACAAGTAAAGAGGATGAATTATAGACACTAATGGTGAGAAAAGGATAGCAGCTGACTCCCTCCTCGTTGCTTAACCAAATTGGACTTCTACAAAGCTACGCGCACGTTAATTATCTATATAAATGCAAAGCTAGTGAGCTAACTGCAGCAAGTGTCACCTACAGCAATTAAAGCAGAGAAAACGTTGGCCGCCCTCATCCTTTCTTCACCGCACATCAATGGATCTCCTCCCTTCACTGTTAACCATCATCACTCTTTTCATCTCTCTACTCCTCCTCCTCAGAAAATTGCGGTCACCAAAGCTACCACCCGGCCCAACTCCCTACCCAATAGTAGGTAACCTCTACCAAGTCAAACCACTTCGGTTCAGGTGCTTTGCTGAGTGGTCCCAAAAGTACGGTCCGATCATGTCAGTCTGGTTTGGCACCACCTTGAACGTGGTGGTGTCTAGCCCAGACATGGCCAAGGAGGTGCTCAAAACAAATGATCATCTTCTCAGCGACAGGCCCCGGAACAGAGCCACGGCACGATTCAGTAGGGATGGGATGGACCTGGTTTGGGCTGACTACGGCCCCCACTATGTTAAGGTTCGGAAGCTCTGTAATTTAGAGCTTTTTTCTACTAAAAGGTTGGAGGCTTTGAGGCCAGTCCGGGAGGAGGAAGTCACCGCTATGGTTCAATCCATTTTTAAAACCTGTACTACTTCACAAGGTTTTCTTCTTTCTTTCTTCTTTACTTCCTTGTATAAAGCTTGAAACAGAGTGATGGTAAGGTCACTGACTTTATGATAACTAATACAACCCAAAATTTAGTAGTTTTGAGTGTAAAAATTGTTTTGTATGCTACTGTAAGCATCTGAAAAATAACTTCTTCCTCTCATAATAACTGGCCACCATATAAATTTAACTGTATTTTGAACAAATATTATGCTGTATTAAAAACAAGGTATCAGTTCTACTTTCTCTCCACTTTCATGTGTCAAGCTAATTGCAGTATATATATATATATATATATATATATATATATATATATATATATATATATATATATATATATATATATATATATATATATAATTATGTGTTCCATGAATGATTTATATCATGGTTATGGTTGAGACTTGAGATAAAAGTTATGCAGTAGGAAAGATCATGACACTGTGGTACCAAGATTGTAAATTGACAGGTGATGTCCCAGACATTATCTTTGGACTATTACTTTACAAAATGATAAATATAGCTGCCTCAACTCTTTTCGTGCATTTTGCTTTTTCTGCGTTTAAATTTCTTTCTTTTTTGGACTTTTTATAGTAACTGTTTTGATAATATTAACAAATTGGATTCTTTGTTTCTTTTGGATATTTCGGGAAGGCATATGATTTTATGTTATAGTAATTATTTTGAGGTTCACACGTTTGATCTCAGCTTTTATAGGAGGCATTCAATCAGTTAAAATTTTAAAATGTAGAAAATGTAATACTTCTGTTCAAAATTGTTGGAGGTGCTGTTTTCTTGTTTAAAAGTGCACTCCACTGCTTTTAAAACCGGGTTACTGTATTTTAGACCTGTATCAATTAGTTAACGATTCATATAATTCAGGTACGATCAATGGAAATAGCTTGGTTCTTCGAAATCACCTTTCAAGCGTTGCGTTCAACAACATAACAAGATTAGCATTTGGAAAGAGATTCATGAACTCAGAGGAAGTAATGGATGATCAAGGTTTGGAATTTAAAGCAATAGGCGTTGAAGGAATGAAATTTGGCGCATCTATCTCATTAGGGGAATATGTTAGCTGGCTTGAATGGATGTTCCCTTTGGACGAAGTGGCATTTGGGAAGCACTCCGCTCGAAGAGATCAGCTCACTAGAGACATAATAAATGAACACACACTTGCCCGTAATAAATATGGTGCCAAACAACACTTTGTCGATGCATTGCTTACGCTTCAAGAAAAGTACGATCTTAGCGAAGACACCATCATCGGTCTTCTTTGGGTTAGTGTATCACTTCTGCTACAACTAGATCATAATTATTGTTTTTTTTAAATCTTTAATTCCATTCAACTACATGTGCAGGATATGATAACGGCTGGAATGGACACAACGGTCATCGCAGTGGAATGGGCTATGGCAGAGATAGTAAAAAACCCGAGAATTCAACTTAAGGTACTTATTATTCTTCTTCTTATTCTTCATGTAGTCCAACTTCATGTAAACAGATAGCATTACGGATTCGATATAAAATATGAAGGTTCAGGAAGAGCTTGATAGAGTGGTAGGAGTAGATCGCATCATGGATGAAACAGACTTCGCTAAACTTCCTTTCCTACACTGTGTGGTTAAAGAATCTCTCAGGTTGCATCCTCCTACTCCACTGATGCTCCCACATAAAGCCACAGCTAAAACCAAAATAGGAGGCTATGACATTCCTAAAGGAACAGTAATCCATGTTAATGCATGGGCCATAGCTCGCGACCCATTGTTGTGGAAGGATCCATTAGAGTTTAGGCCAGAAAGGTTTGAGGAAGAAAATATAAATATTAAAGGGAATGATTTTAGAATATTTCCATTTGGAGCTGGGCGTAGGATGTGCCCCGGTGCACAACTAGGCATTTTGTTGATAACATCGATGTTGGGCCATTTGTTACATCATTTTGAATGGAAGCTTCCTGAAGGGATGACTGCAGATGAAGTGGACATAAGCGAGGCTCCAGGGTTAGGGACTTATAAGAGTACGCCACTTCAGGCCGTTGCAGTGCCCAGATTGGAGACGAATTTGTACAAATGTGTAACAACTACTATATAGGTAGATTACTCTCGAACTATTATTGAGTTTGGTATATGAAAGTTTTAATAAATGTCATCTCATCTTTTTAAAACCTGATTATTCGAGATCACCCATCCTCTTATTCTGACATGTACGTGTTTAAGATCTATATTACTCAAAATCATGCATATGCAACATCATGAACATTTAATACTTTCATATTTGGCTTTGTGAACTTTTTAAATGTAAATAAACTCAAGGGCATTCATCATGTGTACAAAATCTCATAAAATTAAAATTTTGATGGTACTTTCATCAAAGTACATGAAATTTATAAGTCTTATCAAAATATTCGTACCCTAAATCGCCGGAGCTATGCTTATCTTAAAACTTTTAGGAATTAGATACTTCAAAGTCGATTCATATGCATGTGTTGAATATAATCCAAAGGTTGTTCAGGTTTAAAGTCTGGTCAAATAAGAAGCTGAAGGTGCAAAAAGCTATTTGGATGAGTAGTCTAATTGACATGTCTCTTAGTAACCAAGCATCATAATTAATTACTTGCTTAGTTTTTTGTACTGAAGTGTTGTTTCAAAGCTTATACATGTATTCAGTCCCTACTTTTGGACTATGCAGAAAAATGCAATTAAAAAAAAAGTTATCAGCTTAAATAAAAGAAGGAAACTGTGTTTTCATTTGTTCCATTGTTGTGCTTCAATTTCTAACATACTGGTATCAGAGCCAAGGCCGACGAAGGCAGCAACACTACCATCATTAATCAGACTCTACCAATGTTTAAGGGTGAAAATTATGAGTTCTAGAGCATAAAGATGCAGACGATGCTGAAATCTCTTGGCTTGTGGCAACTTGTAGAAACAGGAACATCAACTCCTGATCCGACACCAACCAAAACAGCCAAGCGAGATGCAAAGGCACTCTACTATATTCAACAAGCCATACATGATTCGGTATTTGCAAAGATTGCATCAGCTAAAACAGCAAAGGAGGCATGGACTATTTTGAAAACAACATTTCAAGGAAGTTCCAAGGTAGTAGCCATCAAGTTACTAGGGTTGAGACAAATGTTTGAGACACTAAACATGAACCAAGGTGAAACAGTTCAATCGTTTCTCACGCGTGTTACAGCAATTGTTAACCAAATCCGAAGTTGTGGAGAAGATCACTCTGAGCAAATAGTTGTGATGAAGGTGTTGCGTAGTTTGACGACCAAGTTTGATCATGTTGTGGCAGCGATTGAAGAGTCTAAAGACTTGTCCACCTATACGTTTGATGAGTTGATGGGATCACTGCAGGTCCGTGAAGCCCGTCTCAGTCGATCAGAAGTAAATGATGACACTAAAGTTTTTTATATCAAGGGCGAATCCTCAAGTAAACAACAACAAAACAAAGTAAGAGGCCAAGGAATTGGAAGAGGCCGAGGTGATCACAGCGACAGAGGTAGAGGAAAACCAACTGACAACCAACAACTATTATTAACCAAAGAAATATGCGGAATGTTACTATTGTCATAAGAAAGGACACATGCAAGCTGAATGTTACAAGAAACAAAGGGATGAAAGTCGAGATAAGGAGTGTAAATACTGTCACAAATCTGGTCATGTAGAGGCTGACCGTTACAAGAAGAAAAGGGAAGAAGGACGGGCAAGTTTTGTTGAGGAGAAGAACAATCAAGCACGACTATTTATGGCTAAAACTGATGAAGAATTAGGTGTGAGTCAAATGTGGTTTCTGGACAGCGGATGTTCAAATCACATGACAGGTTTTAAGCAATTGTTTGATGAATTGGATGAGTCATACAAGAAGGCAGTGAAACTTGGTGATGATAAAGAGATTCATGTTAAAGGAAAGGAAAGAGTAGCTGTGCAGTCAAGCAGCAGCACACGGATGCTACATGATATATATACTACATTCCTCAGCTGTCCCAAAACCTACTTAGCATCGTCCAAATGATGGACAATGAGTATACCATCATATTTGAAGGTGACAATTGCAGAATTGTGGATGCAGCCTCAAATCAAACAATGGAAACAATCAAGAAGACACAAAACAACTTGTTCCCTTTGGAGGTAGCGAAGGTGAAAAGAAGAGCTCTTGGGTCAAGGAGATTAGTTCCAACAACTTATGGCATTTAAGGTATGGCCATTTAAACATGAACGGTTTGAGATTGCTTAATTAAAAGAAAATGGTGGTTGGGTTATCGGATATTGATAATATCGGGATATGCGAAGGATGTGTGTATGGAAAGCAATCGAAGCTGCCATTTCCAAAAGATCGGTCGATGCGTGCAACCAAAGCGCTGGAGTTGGTGCATACTGATTTGTGCGGACCAATGGAGGTTGAGTCGATGGGGGGGGGGGGGAGCAAGTATTTCATATTGTTCATTGACGATTTTAGCAAGATGACCTGGGTGTATTTTCTCAGCTACAAAAGTGAAGCATTTGGATTGTTTAAAAAATTCGAAGTCATGGCAAAAACACAAACAGGGGCTAAACTGAAAGCTCTAAGATCAGATCGTGGTGGTGAGTTTCAATCAAAAGAATTTAAGCTATTTTTTGAGAAGGAAGGAGTGCTGCAAAAATTAACTACCCCATACACACCTGAGCAAAACGGTGTGGCTGAACGCAAAAACCATACCGTGGTGGAACTAACAAGAAGCATGCTGAAATCTAAGGGTATGCCGAATCAGTTCTGGGCAGAGGCGGTGGCAACAACAGTGTACATTCTTAATATGTCACCAACAAAGGCAGTAATGAATAAGACACCATTTGAGGCATGGTTCGAAAGGAAACCCAGTGTTGGGCATATATGTGTATTTGGGTGCATTACATACGCCCTCATACAAAACCGGAAGAAGTTGGATTCCAAATCAGAAAATTGTGTGTTTATTGGATATTGCATACAATCTAAAGGCTACAGGTTGTACAATCCAGTGACAAAGAAAGTTATTGTCAGTAAAAACATCATGTTTGACGAGAATGCTAGCTGGAATTGGTCCATCGAGGAAGACAACACATTAGTAGCCGTTGTAAAAGAGGAAAAAGAAGAAGACAGCAATCAACAACTGCAAGCTGACATAAGCACAAATGGCACACAAAATCAGATGGCTGATTCTAATTCACCACCAAGGAGGGTACGATCCTTACGAGAACTATATGAAACAACTCACGTTATGTATGTAGCAGACCCAGTGTCATTTGAAGAAGCAGCAAAAAGAAAAGAATGGATGCTAGCAATGAAAGAAGAGATGAGTGTAACTGAGCAAAATCATACTTGGAAGTTGGTGGAATTACCCAAAGATCGCACAATAATTAGAGTTAAATGGATTTACAAGAAAAAACTTGGAGCTGATGGTAACATATTGAAATATAAAGCAAGGTTAGTAGCGAAAGGATATGCACAAAAGCAAGGTATAGATTACGAGGAAACATTTTCTCCCATGGCTAGATTTGAGACGATTCGACTACTAATGGCAATTGCAGCCCAGCTGAAACAACCTATCTATCAATTTGATGTGAAATCAGCATTTCTCGATGGTGAACTGAAAGAAGAAGTGCATGTTGAGCAGCCAGAAGGTTTTGAAGTAAAAGGAAAAGAGCAGTGGGTGTACCGTCTATTTAAGACAATGTATGGTTTGAAGCAAGCCCCCCCCCCCCCCCCGTGCATGGTACATCAAGATTGATGCACATTTTCGTAAACTGGGTTTTGAGAGAAGCAAAAATGAGCCTAATCTATATGTCTAAAACAAAGGAAAAGGAGGCTTTATAGCTGTATGTCTCTATGTTGATGATATGATTTATTTCGGCACGGGTGATGCAATGATGAAGGAGTTTAAGAAGCTGATGATGAATATGTTTGAGATGACAGACTTAGGAAAAATGCATTACTTCCTAGGTCTAGAAGTTGAACAAGAGAAGGGAAAAATATTTGTACCCCAACGCAAATATGCAAAAGATTTGATAGAAAAAATTGGGCTGAAAAGCTACAATCCTGTACAAGCATTGATGAACAAAAATGAGAGGTTGACAACAGTTGATGGATTTGGAGCAGTAGATGCAACTCGGTTTAGAAGTTTGGTAGGAGGACTGATGCATTTGACACATACAAGACCAGACATCACATATGCAGTTGGAATGGTTGCAATGTATATGCAAAACCAAACTAAAATTCTTATGGGAGCAGCAAAAAGAATTCTTCGGTGCATTGCAAGAACAACACGTTATGGTTTACGGTATGATGTAGCTAATGAACCTTGCTTGAAAGGTTACATCGACAGCAATTGGGCAAGCAACATGGATGATCGAAAGAGCACATTGGGTCATTGTTTTTTCCTATGGCGGTAGCATAATTAGTTGGAACTCGAAGAAGCAATCAACGGTTGCACTATCAACTGCAGAAGCGGAGTACAATGTAGTAACAACAGCTGCATATCAAGGAGTATGGTTAAGACGCTTGTTAGAGGAGCTAAATTGTGAGCAGAAGAATGCAACAGTTCTCTATTGTGATAATCAATCAACAATTGCAATTGCCTCCAACCCAGTGCAACACAGTAGGACAAAGCATATCGACAATAGACTCCATTTTGTACGAGACCTGATTGAGCAAAGGGTGATTGAATTGCAGTATGTTAAGACAGACAAGCAAGTTGCATATGTATTGACAAAGTCAATTACTCAAGAAAAGTTCAGCTGGTGTCATGACATGATGAATATGTTAGACTTTGGATTAAGGGGGGGTGTTGAATATAATCCAAAGGTTGTTCAGGTTTAAAGTCTGGTCAAATAAGAAGCTGAAGGAGCAAAAAGCTATTTTGATAAGTAGTCTAATTGACATATCTCTTAGTAACCAAGCGTCATAATTAATTACTTGCTTAGTTTTCTGTACTAAAGTGTTGTTTCAAAGCTTATAAATGTATTCAGTCCCTGCTTTTAGACTATGCAGAAAAATGCAATAAAATTAAAAAAAAAAAGTGGGCAGCTTAAAAAAAAGAAGGAAACTGCGTTTTCATTTGTTCCCTTGTTGTGCTTCAATTTCTAACAGCATGGTTCCTTCTATGAACAAGATACACAGGACCAGTACGCATTTTTATTTTAATGCCATGCTTATTCATAAATAGTTAAAACTACATATTCAGACTGAAGTTCATATTCAAGTCAGTATTTTCACAAGCCAAAAATGTGTGAGAAAGTAAAAAAAGAAAAAAAAATCATTTTGTTTGAAACCTCGTATATGCACAAGAAATACAAAGTGTATTCAGCATTTCCAAAACTTATCAATAGGCCTAAACTGAGCGAGAATTCGTTAATTTTGCCTCAAAACATGGATATTTTTAAAACACAATCGCTATATGCAGACCTGGAAAATAATGGAGTGCTGCATACATCACAAACTTCTGTTCATGCAAACTGAACCAATATTATAAAGGAATGTATGCAAGTCCAAAAGCTTTGGTTTGACGTATTTGAAATACTCCAAGCAAGCAAAGCATCTTTATATAATGTATTTTTATGTGTATTGAAATCGTATGAATCTGAAGCTGGCATCTAATCAAGACACAGGATCTAACATTTTATCAAAACTGCATATGCACACCAAGCCATAGATATCTCAAAATTCCAAAATATGATGAAAATCCCCTTTTATGCAAATACGCATAGACTAAAACATATGAAGTTTTACATCATTATGTGTATATATAAAATCTATGTCTTCAAAATTCACATGCATATGAAAAATTACTGTATTTCTAGAATGCCTTTCTAGAATCTTGTAATTGAAATTCAAACATAAATGTTTGTACAAAACTTTATTTTCACAAGAACTTATTTTCGATACAACTTTGAAATTTTTTGCTTTTTAAATTGCATATGAAATCCCATTTCCATATTCCTTCAAATTTTGTTAATGAAACCACTTCATCAAAGTTATAATTCATTTACAGCCTAATAATGATTAGGACTATTACATCCATAAAGCTTATCATATGCTACGAAAATGGAAATCCAAAGTTATATTTGAAGCTACTTATAACTAATATTTGTTGTTGAATATTACACTACAAGAAAATATTCATTTTGCAGTGGCAATATGTGGTAACCCATAAATATGCCAGTAATTAAGATAGAAAATAATGATCTTTATGCATGAATGTGTGAGACATGTATGCAGATTTATGTGTGCATGTATGTGGTGCAGGGTGCACAAGTATGCTTTGTACACATGATAAAGAGGATATTGAATTTGCTGAATTGAATTTATCATTTTCTTCTATAGTTAAACAAATTGTATGCATAAATAGGTTAGCTTATAAATATAGCATAACCATGTAAATAAACCTTTACACCTAATTAAAAATTCAGGAAGAAAACTCAAGGATTTTTACATATAAGGATTAGGAAAATAAATGTTCATCCATAATTCGTGGCTATTAAAGATCATGTAGGAAGCACGATAGCTGGGGGTTAAAAGGGGAATTAGAATGCATTGTGCAGATAAAAGAAGATGACATGGTATGGTGGGGTACACATATTATTTCCCTGAAAAGATAAAAAGGAGAATGGGTATGGTGATGAGTGTTTTTATATGATCAGCAAATGATTTTTCTTGAATGGGTAAATATGATATTATGTAGCCTACCCTAATTTACCTAATATAAAAACCCTAGGCTGGTAGCTTAGACCATTTTTCTACTGAATAAAAATTAACTAGAAACAATTGATAGTTGTAGCACCTAGGAGCTCGAGCCATCATCAAGTATTTAAGGATTAAAAAGGAGAAAACACTCTAGTGAGTATATACTATTTTTAAGTTGGCATTAAGTCCTTCAAGGCATCCCTTTTAATAATTTATATACCCTATATTTTTGGAAATTAATTACTCTGTTAAAGGCAGTGAACATTGATTTGCCAAAATAATATTGTACTACTTATAAATGTTGCATAACGACTGCATGGAAAAATAAGGGTAAATATATTATTGATAGGTGGGATTTGATAGGGGTATGGCACTATGGACAAGAGGTCACATGCTTATGCCTACTCTCATATAAACAGGGTAAAGAGGAGCAATCTGATAGATAATTGTTGATCTTCTTTATCAAGTATTTTCTGATAACCCGCTTTATATAAAAGGGGGTTAATGAGAAAATCATGGGGTTTGAAGGCTCCCAATGCGTTTAATCATATGCTCTCAATAATAATTCTGTAATTGCATAGTTACATGTAAGTATATGGAAAAATTATATAAAGGAAAATTAATGTGTGATGAGAATAAGTAGAAGTGACCATTTAGTTAATTATGGAATGTGTTTGTATGAAGTCCTAAATGTTTTTGGGCATGGATGCTTGATGTTGTATTTCGTACTGAGTATTTGTGAAAATTATAAATCACGGATACTGTTATATAAGTTACCCTGAGTGTATTTTAATTTGTGATGTAGACCCTGGGGATGATGGGGAAGGGTAGAAAGTAAAAAAGCAAATTGAATATATACACAAAAATGAATGAAATAAAGGAGACAGTGTGGTTAGAATGATCACAAGATACATTGATCTGTCTGAGTTACTTGTGGCAAATCCAGGCATGCACATGGCATGTTAATGCCCTGAGGCCTTTGTGTAATGGGTTAACAGGTAGGGGGATTACACACAATGTGCAAATTGGTGTTCAATGTAGGGAAAAATGGCTCAAGACAAGAAAAATAAGATAAACTGAATAAGGGGATTGAGGTTGGGGGAAAAAGGAATAATGATATGTTTGTGTTAAGGATGACTTAACACAAGAACATATACCAGGCTTTGTTTATTTATGCATTGATTTAAATATATGTTTCTTTAGGTATAATATGTTATGCACATGATTAATTATAGAAATATGTTTTAAATGGCTAAGTGGTTGAGAACCTAATGTGATAAGGTATTGTTATAAGAAGAAATAAAGTCAAGAGGCAATATATAAAAATATGTAGCTATCAGAACTATGTGAACTTAGTTATCAGAATAGTGTGAATGTAGTTATCAGTTTTATGTAAATTTAGTTATACTCATACCAAACATTGTATTTGACCTGATTTGCTCAATGGCAAATGGGGGTGTCCTAATTCAAATGGGGCGGCATCTAATGCATCTGCAGGTAATATGGAGGTTAATTAGGAGTATGAAAAAATTGATAGATAAATAAAGTGTTTTGCTTGCTATTATCTATGAAGTTTGGCTTAGGAGAGAACTAATTTGATAAAATGCTTAGTTGAATGTTTGCATCTTTTATTAATGTAATAAGTGTACTGTATTACCTGAACTAGGCAGTTTTAGACTAAAACTTATTTGGAAGTTATGCTATCTGGATTTTGTTTGTTTAAGTAGATTAGTGGTAACTAGATATGAATCTATGAACTTTATCGCTGGATTTGTATAGTTCATCAAGGCATGAATCAATGGTGCTAGTATACATATTTAGAAGAGGCAAAAACTTAAAAGAATATGCACTATTTATGGTCACTAATGCATGTATTTTATTTGAAATTTAAGTTACATGTGCAGAATGGTCTTGGACGTGTACAAAGAAATAGACCTACATTATAGCCTCTTTTACATAGTATAGCACCCAGAATATAAACTGGAAATCATGCTTTGAATCTACTTATGAAGTCCAGTGGAAATCCATGAGTCCATCACTTGTTTCAAGTGCGAATACTAGATACATGCATATGAAACTAGTTTACACATATTAAGGAGATAGTTCTAAATTTATATACCACAAGTAGGTAATCAAGTGAATTTGATCTTTATGCATGACTGGTAGTGCACATTTGAGCAGATCTACATCCACTCACTTATCTTTCTCATAGTTATTTTGATACATAATGTCACTTGTAGATATGTTACCCAAGGGATTAGTAAAACCTTTTATAGCTCAGGAAATCTAAGTGTTTGATTTGTTGACATTACTGTTGTTATCTTTAATTCCTTAAGCTGTGTGAAAATAATGGGGACTAAAACTACATTTAATCTCCTCTATTTTAATCAACCTAAACTCTGGTTTCCTTTGTAGAAAATTTTATAAAAGGAGATAGTATACATTGTGCAAACACTGATATGTATATATCAGTAATGATTGATCCTGGAAATAAATAAAAACAATTGGTGGTACCCTAATAGAAATAAGAAATCCTAGTTAGAGAAGAACCCAGGAATTAGTTAATTCATAATGAAATTAGAGGAGGGGTTCTCTCACAATATTCATCTGAATTTCGTCGCTATTATTGATTAATGATGGATTTTTTATTGATATGTGTGGCCAGCAAGACTCAATCGTAATTTAACGTCTCTTTTACGATGAAATTAGCTTGGATCCCCGACTTTTTACTATCTTTAATGTGGCGACCCGAACTTCCCGTCCAGCCTAAACCGAACAAGAAGGCAGATTGCTTTGAGAGCACGACGCATCAGAACACAAACAAGAGAACATTTCATTGCTATTAACATAATTTTCATCATAGTACCAGGTACCAGAGTACAAATAAATAATATAAAGCGGAAAATATCAAAGATTAATAAATTACAGAACAACGGAAATATAGTACATGAATAAAATGTGCAACGAACAACATCAACTACCGTAGCTAAAATAAATACACGGATACAAAGCATTCCATAGTATAGCTTCAGCAGTAATCCAGGATCCTATGAAAAGAAATATCTGCGAAAACCAAAACTACTAGCTGCCCGTGTGGAACATATGGGCATCCAGAGTTTAGGTGGGAAAAACTATAAACTCTGAGTCAGTCATAGGACTGGCATGAGAACTAAAACAGTTACTAAACTTTATTTTAATGTTAGGTAAATCAAGGGACCACGTTGTATGGCACATAACGGGTTTTCTCCCAAGAATACCATAAAAGAAACAACGCAATGCTAAAAAGAAAAAATGAAGCTATTATAATACTCAGGTCTCATCACACAATGCAACACAAGCCAGAGGATTGAGTTTTACCTTATAATAGCCAAACATGCTTGATACGCCGAATTTATCTTCTATTGTTATTAGTGCAGAAATCAATTTCGAATATAAATGTATCAATCATAGATGGCATAGGTACCATATATTATGTCGCCATATAGGTTTACAACTAAAACCGTAAAATCGCATATTGGAATTTGGATTTCTATCTATGAACCAAGGTAAAGGATATTCCTTTTCGATACGAGACACTCTAGCACATGCCTTAGGATCACACCTCTAGGTAATCCTTGGATCTTCAGAGCCGGCCAACCATCGCCGATTAGTTATACCATAAATAATATGTTCCCCGGTCTTATCGGACCTATCACTTGGTCAGTACGTCTACCGTCTTGGTCAGTACATCGACCATCTTAGTTAGTACGTCGACCATCTTGGTCAGTATGTCGACCATCAAGGGCCTTGTGTAGCCAAATCTGAGGTACTTTGCTTTCCATCATCCAACATCCACATAAGTCAAATGTCTGGGTTCTATACCATAACATCACTCGTATCTAGAAGGCAACGTATGTTCATTTCTCTGCAGTCCCTAATCCTGTTTTTAGTTCATATCGGGGAGTGAAGCTCACAAATTAATGTTATACCAAAAGTGGCGCTATATTAAAGCTATGATTTGATCATCAACCAAAAGGCCCTGCTTTTCAACAAAATCCTTGATCTATGCATCTCAGCGTGCCACAATGACAATCCATGTCATACCATTGATTTCTGCCAATATATAACCTCTGAGCTCGTGCGTCTCAGAGAAGGGTGTTAAGCTAAGAGAATAAATTCTCTGCCACCAAACAGATATATATTTAGCAAAGATCAACGAATACAGCGCGAAATACAATGTCAGACATATGATCCATTTGCAAGTCCATTGTGGGTCTGAACGAAACCGGAGGCACCTTATTCCTTGTCCCATATGTCTAATATAGTAGAGAGGCCCTCGCATATCTAATTGATCTCCATGTACATCTGGATAACCACCACCTATTACCTCATCTCGGGTGTACAACCCAATCGAGACATCAGTAATCATCCCAACGATATGAAGATCTCTGGTCTTCAACTACCGTCTTCATATCTTCAACTTTTAATCATCGTAACAGTTATTCAGAATGGGTTTAACCCGGTCTTTCTGAATAAATCGCGTATCTTATAATCAAGTTCTATTAAATCACATTATACGCCCCATTCGAATCCAGAATATTCTTTTTATTCAAATATTCTTAGTACTGGGAATTATTCCCATAAATCTTATCAAATATTTGATTCATTTAAACCACTTGTTTAAATCTTCTCTTGGAAACCATTGCAAAAGATTTCATATTATCTTTTTACAAAACTTAAACCAAATTAAGGTTTATCAAACCAGTTGGGATTACCGAGCCTTACCGAAGTAATCATAATTTTATTATCCTAATCCCAACCTATTCATCCTATGGAGCAAAACTGGTAGTACTCCATATCTAACACCCATTGTGTTATCGGTCAAATTAATTACCATTAATCATTCAAATCTAATTAAAGATTTGACCATCGCATGGAGTAAAACTGGTGGTACTCCATTTCGAGCATTTCTTGAATTTGGTAAATTTATTTACCACATTCACATTTTAATCTAATTAATGATTCATTAAAACTCCAACTTAGTTTTAATCTCAAAAATCTTTACTTAATGATTATTCAATTTTAGGAAATTAATCCTATCATTAATTGGGTTAAAGAACAAATGTCGTTTACAACACCATTCACGATAAACCCAACTCAACTTCCATTAAAATGGAATCTTCACGGAAATCTGATCAGTATATAATCAATATAAATTTCCGTATCAGACTAATACTATAAACGGAATAACGGAAAGGCCTTCTAAATTCCATAAATACTAATGGTCTTCCTTCACAGATGCATATCTCGATTATTAATAAATCGAATTCCATTCAATTCCTGGTTTATTAAATTGGAAAATTTCACCTTGGAAAATTCCATTAAATCTTAATTAAATTTTTTATAAATTCCAAATCATAACTTTATTGTTAATTGGGTTTATGAACTAATGTCATTTAAAACATCGTTCACAATGAACCCAAAATTAACTTCCATCTAATTCCAATTATATGTATTATTTAGAAAACTTCATTAATATTAATTAAAAGATTTATTTTTTTCTTAACTAGGTTTTAAGAATGGTGTTATTGAAGACACCGTTCACGACAAACCCAAAATCCAATTTGATGTTAAATACAAGGCTTTTAATAGAAATCACATCGACTTATATTTATGTTAACAATTCATCGTCATATTGTCTGAAAATTTGTTTGGGATTTTGTGGTTTGAGGCAATTGGAGGAGTATAAATGTCATACTTCGGAATTTAAGGATATATTGTATAAATTTTCAGACAATAACTTCAATCATGGAAGGTTTGAGTGCATTATTAGTAGTGAATCAATATTTGATGAAATTGGAGCGTTTTGATGGTGAAAACTTTACTCGTTTGCAAGATACGATGAAATTTTTTATGATCACCATCAACTTGTTCTATATCTTGGAAGACGGATTGGAAATTATACCAGAGGAAACCGCAGGCGAGGTTGCCGCTGAAGGCGAAACGAGAAAAGCGCAAAGAGGATGATTTCCTGTGTAGAGGGCATATACTAAATCCATTGTCTACTTTGGTCTACAACACTCACAGGACCTTGGAAACTACAAAGGACCTCTGGACTGCATTGGAGAGCAACTATTGCATATCCGAGGCAAGTAATAAAAAATTTCTTACTTTTAATTTTATGGATTTCAAAGTGGTTGCCAACAAGTCCATAGTTGGACATGTAAGTGAAATACAACTTTTGGTGAATCAACTTAAAGATGGCGGTATTGATCTCCCTAAATCTTTTGTTGTTGGAGTTATTATTTCGAGACTCTTGAATTCTTGGAATGATTATATGAAAAAATTAAAACATGCGGAAATGGATTATAATTTAGATAGTTTACAGCATCATCTTCGTATTGAAGGGGATTCTCATAAACGCGAACTAGATGATAATCCGCAAACTGAGTTTCAGGCTACGGCAAATAATGTTGAAATTACTGATAAATTATAGCTTAAGAATGAGACACAATTTAAGAAGAATAATAGTTCCGAGAACAAAAAGAAGGGTGCCTGATACTATTGCAATAAACCTAGCCATTATGCCTGAGACTGTCGTCCTTGGAAGAATCAACAAAAAGCGAATGTGGTCGAATAAAAGCTTGTGGCTGTTGTACGAGAGGCGAACTCCGTTAGTGGCTTTGATAATGACTAGTGGCTTGATACTGGAGCAACCATTCATGTTTGCAAAGACCGTGATCTGTTTAAGACTTACGAAGAAAATAATGGAGAATCCAGCGAAGTTACTGGCGCAAACGAGGTTGCAAGCAAAGTTATAGTAGAAGGCACAATTGAACTTACATTCACTTCTGGGAAAGTTCTCACACTAGTCAATGTATTTTATGTACCTAATATGTGTAAGAATTTGGTTTCTGGATACCTTCTTATCAAAGGAGGATTCAAGAAGGTGTAGTGTTGTCCAAGAACAACAAATTTATTAGACAGGGATATTCTTGTAATGACATGATTAAGTTGAATTTAGTAAAGAAATCTTCTGCTTATATTGTTGATTCTGTTAATTTATGGCATAGTAGATTAGGACATGTTAATTATAAGTCGGTTAGAAATATTCATAGATTAGGATTAATTTCCGATTGTGATTTCGATTCTATCTCTAAATGTGAAATATGTATTCAAGCAAAAATACACCGGAAATCCTTTAAATCTGTTGAAAGGAAAATTGGTTTGCTTGATTTAGTATATAGTGATGTGGGTGACTTAAAAAGTAATATCACCTATAGTGGTAGCCAATACTATATAACATTTGTTGATGATTATACTGGATATGCATATTTATATCTAATGAAATCACAAGATGAAGCCTTTGATAAATTCCAAATTTACAAAGCAGAAGCCGAAACACAATTAGGAGTTAAAATTAAAGTGTTACATTCAGATCATGGTGGTGAATATTTTTCAAATAAATTTACTTTGTTTTGCAAAAAAATGTATAGTTCACCAATGTACCGCCCTGTATAAACCACAACAAAATGGTGTTGCTGAGAGGAAAAATAGAACTTTAGTAGAAATGGTTAACGCCATGCTCATAAGTTCTAATTTACCTTATAACCTATGGGGTGATGCTAGGTTATCTGCATGTTACATTTTAAATAGAATACCCCTTAAAAAGAATAACATTTCCCCTTATGAATTATGGTTTAATAGAAAACCTAACCTTAATAAACTTAAAGTTTGGGGTTGCTTAGCTTTTATTAGAAAACCAGACCCTAAACGACCAAAGTTAGGAAACAAGGTATTTAAGTGTGTTTTCATAGGATATTCTCTTAATAGTATTACTTATAGGTTCATTATACCTGACACCTTAGAAGTTATAGAATTTATAGATGTAGAATTCTTTGAAAATCAAACTATTGAAAATCCATTGAGATCACCTAGTACGAAATCAACTGAGACTGATGATATCAATGATGATGAATATGCTCCTGCTCAAAATAGCAAGGAAGTGCCAGTATCAGATAATAGTACTGAACAAAGGAGAAGTAAAAGAGTGAGAATAGAAAAGGACTGTGGTCCTGACTTCATAACATATCTCGTAGAAAGCAATAAGGACAAAGTCCTTAATGTGACAAGATATGTAATGAACGTCGATGATGATCCCAAAACTTATTTCGAGGCTATGAATTCTAAAGATTCTAATTACTAGAAAGAAGCTATCAATGATGAAATGAATTCCATAATGTTAAACCAAACTTGGATTTTAACTGATTTACCTCCTGGTGCTAAACCTATAGGATGTAAATGGTTATTCAAGAAAAAGTTGAATACAAATAGATCCATTGATAAGTTTAAAGCCAGATTAGTTGCTAAGGAATATAAGCAAAGACAAGGAGTAGATTATTTCGATACATATACTCCAGTTGCTCGCATATCTTCAATACGCTGTTTAATAGCACTTGCATCAATTCATAATTTAATCATACATCAAATGGATGTAAAGAAAGATTTTCTAAATGGAGATTTAGAAGAAGAGATATACATGGAACAACCTGAAGGTTTTATAACCCCAGGCCAAGAAAAGAAAGTTTGTAAATTATTCAAATCTCTTTATGGTTTGAAGCAAGCTCCCATGCAATGGCATGAGAAGTTTGGTAAAGTTGCATTGTCATTTGGATTCATTATTAATGATGCAGATAAATGTATTTATAGCAAATCAGATAACAACGATTATGTTATAATATGTTTATACGTTGATGACATGCTAATAATTAGTTCCAATATATCATGTGTGAATGAAACTAAAAAGTTTTTATCTTCTAAATTTGATATGAAAGATCTAGGAGAGGCTGATGTAATTTTAGGAATTAAAATCATTAGGAAAGCAGGGAAGTTATTACTAACTTAATCGCATTATATTGAGAAGTTCCTAAAGAATTATGGCCATTATGATGACAAGCCAACACCAACTCCTTTCGATCCAAGTATCAAATTAGAAAAGCACACTAGACGTACCATTTCTCAACTAGATTATTCTAGTGTTATTGCGAGTCTTATGTATGTTATGCATTGCACTAGACTCGACATTGCATACGTTGTAAGTGTATTGTGTTGATTTACAAGTAATCCAGGTTTCGAACACTGGAAAGTCATCTCCAGAGTTTTAGCTTATTTGACAGGAACCATCAATTATGGGTTATCTTATAAAGGATATCTTGTTGTAATAGAGGGATATAGTGATGCTACTTGAAACATTGTAGAATCCAAATCCAAGTCTACGAATGGTTGGATATTTACATTAGGAGGCACTGCTGTGCCTTGGGCTTCTAAGAAGCAGACCTGTATATTTGATTCAATTATGTTATCAGAATTAATTGCATTAGCAGATGCATGTAAGGAAGTGGAATGGCTTAGGAATTTGTTAATGGAAATCCCTTTGTGGAAGAACCCATCTCTAGCAGTCTTGATTAACTGTGATAATCAAGCAACAATATATAGTGTCTCTAATAAAACATATAATGGGAAGTCTAGACATGTGATTCTAAGACATTAGATGGTAAGACAGTTATTCAAAAGTGAAGTTATAATTATTGATTACGTAGAAACGAAGAAAAACTTGGTTGGCCCACTTATCATAGGTCTTCAAAAGGCTATGGTTTCTATAAAGTCGAAAGAAATGGGACTAAGGTCTGTGAATGAAGATTGATCATCCTTAACAAAAACCCAACTTGTGTCTCGAAAAGATAGACAAAGTTCAATAGGTACCAACAAGTTAAGAGTATGATTATGAAATACTAAATCAATGTTGGGTTCTGCAAGAACAAAGGATGGATAATATCCTTAATAAGTCTAGAAACCTTAAAAGGTGTATCGCAAAAACACCTTAAGAGACTTACCTATATGTAACACCCCGAAAATTTAACAACATTAAGAGGATAAATTAAAGAATAATTAATTTAGTATTCAGAATTAAGGGAAACAGACTGCGCCATTGCGTCCGCCTCAGAATTCTAGTTCAGATGGACACCAAACTTGCGCAAAACGGATAACGTATGAAGAAGTTATAAGCTATAGAAGTTTGTATATGCGCAAGGAAGTATATATATATAGACAAAATCATCTCCAAAATTCAAACCGATTCAAAAACTGTCAAAAGCGGTGAGCGAGAAAAATCCCGCTCAAAGAGTGTCGACCCCCCTATAGGGGTGTCGTCATAGGTGTCGACCCACCATATGGGGGTAGGCACAGGTGTCGACCCCCCTAGTGGCTCTAGAAGCTTCTTCTGACGTGGACGATTTTGATGATTTCTGGTCTGATCTGATGGCCTTGGTTGCTCTGCTACTCCTATATAAAGAACCCTAAACCTAGGTTTTGTTCATAGAAAAATAAGGGTGACGGCGAAGCTCTGCTGCGATGGAAATTAAAATGGTTCTTCTCCTTCTTCTTTTTCTAAATCAATTCAAAGAAGATTATACATATTCGAAGATTGCTAAAACAAATTTAGCGATGGCTACAACAACTTATTCAATATGTTCTTCGCAGCAAATTCACTGTGAGTTCATGTTGCTTTTAGATCTAAATATCTAAACAGTGATCTTGATATATATATATATATATATATATATAATTGGATCTTGAATCGATGCCTAATCAGTTATATTATGACATATTCCATTGATCTGTTCTTATATGTTTATATCATCACCAAGACTAATCTTGTCATAATATGTCAATTCAGTTTATGCCTATTTCTATCGTTATGTTGTTGATTCATTATTATGCCTATTCTGATTCTCTTCTCTCCTTCGTTTCCTTTTTATTTTAATATAGCCAGGCTACCTTCGAGCCTAGGTCTAACACTGAAAAATGAGAACGTGTGAAATTGGAAATAATGGGAAAAGACATAATTTGGGGCATAATTGGTATTGGAAAATATGGATCTAAATTTGGGCATAAAATTGGAAATATACGAAGATGGGTTTGGGGGCATATGTCTTGTTGGATAATATGAATTTAGACATGCATTGGAATATATGTAAATACGGAATTGGGTATAAAATGGACATGTCTAAATATTGATTTGGAATGTAAATTTGAACATATGTGAATATGAATTTTAGGCATAAATTATGCGAAGGTGGATTTGGGTATAACTTGCATTGAAAGGGGTGAACATGGACTTGGGGCATAAGTTGGAATATATGTGGGTCTGGGTTTGTGCAATATATATATATATATATATATATATGCCTTAATTTATGAGAAAGGGCACATGGTGCAAAATTAAAAGGTGAATTAAAAAGAGGCATAAAGGTCTATAATTTGAATAGTGAATTAGACATAATTCAAATGAGGAAAACATAGAATAATTACCTATAATGATATAGGTAGATTTGAATAAAAATGGAATGTTTAGTAATCACAATTAGGAATTGTAATTGTACTTATGACACGAGGTTAGGTTACATTAGTGGTGGAAGTCTGTTCGGACCCGACCGACATATCCAGCAGCCACTAATGTTGAACCTAATGTGCGAGGTCTAAGTACGTAAATACGAATCGGGCTAAGACACGAGGTTGGACTGAACTTTGGAATAAGACTGCCCGGACCCGCCCGACATTTCCAACATCCACATGTTGTAGGCCTAATGTGGGAGGTCTAGCCCATTATAACCATAATTAGACATTGTAATGAATTGGACTACTTATCCTGATTTAATCCATAAGGGTTGTGTGATTATGAACTTAAGTCAGGGTTAAGTAAAATTGGATGGGTAGATGGTGGGTTAAGTAGATTTGAGGGGATGGGTAATATATGCATATAGGCCCATAAACTTAACCCGATGAGGTTATGTAATTAAAGACACCTAGTGGTATACATAATCGGTAGAAACAATAAAATTATGTAATTAAAAGGATACCCTTTAGGGTAAGCATAACTTGTAAGGAAATGAGACAACCTGAGTTATAAGATAAGGGATACTTAATTATAAATTAAGTAATCTAGAAGTCTGGAGCCCGCCGATGTGAACAACATGCTCAGGCTTGTCCTAGGGACAAGTGGAAATTATAACGTAGGTTATAATTAATGGGTTGGGAAACTTGTTAATGGGCCTTAGTTAATAGAACTAAGTTAACAAGTAAACAACGATAAGTTGTATTGACAATGTAAAAAGGAATTATGATTAAATAAGAAAGAACGAGGAAAACTTATAAGATAAATTATATTTAATCATAAATAATGATTGACATGTTACAAAGAAACATGTAAAATGAGACGTACTTAATTACACATTAAATAAAAACATGTTATTGTAATGATGTAACCAAGCAGGAATATAAAATAGATTGTGGACCTTGGGCCACAGTCTAGAGAATAACATGTTGTGGGCTTATTAATAGACTTAAATGGATTAAGTTATATGATTGAAATTAATAAGCAAGTGAAACTTGGTAATTTGAATAAGAATTCAATATGGATGGTAATAACCAAGTTAGATGAAAACTCGGTGAAGTAAGGAAAGCGCGTAATAGAATGTTTATACATAGGATCTAATAACATATAAAAATGAGGTGCTTGGACCAGTCCATACTTTTGAGGGTGAATAACCCAACGGAGTAGATCATTGAGGTGTTATAAGCCACGAGGGGAACGCACATTCATCTGATTGTTTTAACAGCTCCGAAGGACTGGAAGGGGAAGCACGCGGCTTCCTGAGACGTTGAAGGTGCTCCTGGTAGTCCTCTGTGGTGGTGTAGTTTCGGACTGTGCTCATAAAGGTTGGGTCTGCGCGTAACTACCAGGTGGGTGGGCCTTGACTGCAGAGGTAGTTATGCAGTCAAAATGCTGTGACGATGTGACATCAGGCCGATTCGACGGTTGCCTCACGAGGAGGTGGAAGGTCAGGACCGATAAGGATAGTAGATCGTCGGATACCCGTTATCGACAGCCAGCGGGATGCGAAAAGACTAGAGCTAACCCCAAGATATCATTTCACCTTTCACTATCGAGGTACAGGGTTGAGGGGAGACGCCACATGGATGTTTAGATTGGTTGTTTTAGGGTCGGTCGCCTAGCTCTGTAGACTTTACTAGTTGAGGGAGGGGCCGAGGTGGGGCCATAACCACCATGGAAAACAGACCCGAGGCTTATCTATATTTGAATGGTCTTAAAGACGGGCCTGTACAGATATGGAAAAGATCCCGACCGAGTTACGTGTTTAGCCCTATCACGAAATTCGGTGCACATTAGAGGACGTGCGATTGAGGCATCGAGCTACAATTATAGTACATACATGGGACAGTCTAGATACATGCACATCCGCTTTGGGTGATGTATAGTAGACTAGAGGGCATTACTCCGATCTGGAGTCTGATTCGATCGATGATGGAAGTCTGTATGCTTGTGTAGCACAGTAATGATATATATATATATATGGAACGTAACATTGTTATGTAGACTCCGACATAGGACGAGGGACTGCATTCACTTCTGTTGCATTACGGTGGAGACCGTGCAAGTGGGTTACCATGGGGTGTATCTTAATATTGAGAGATAGCTACATATATTGTATTAGGTGAATCCATGGGAAAGTAAATGGGTACAATGCACATTTAAGTCTTGAGTGCGATTGACCCAAGTGACCTAATAAACAAGAAAATGAAATAGAACGGTATTGATAGGGATCATTCCATTTCTGATATACTAGTATCTGTGTGGTACAGAGAAAGGTATATAAGAAGCGCAATATATCCTGTTCTTCTTATCTGGTTTAGTTTACACTTGTTATTGTTATCTTGTTCTTCTATTTTTTATATACCTGCCATGACACTTTTATTTATATTTAAAAGTAACTGGACTCGCCAGACTTTATGTCTGACCCTTTTTGTTTCCTCTTCTCTCTCTTCCGTTCCCTCCCCCCTTCCAGGTTCTCAGGGTGGAAGTGCTTGGAGTTGATTTGGATTCTTTTCAGCTTAGCTTGGACTTTTGATATTGATGTACAACTTTGACTCATTATCAACTCTCATATGGCTTTTCTTGGGAAATATGGTTTATTTTTTTGTACTTTGATATTTTTGGCAAGACAGATTATTAAACATGTAACTTCTTATTTCAAACCAATGATGTAAATTCAGTATTTAGGACCATGATGTTATGATTTAAATAAAGTTTTTAATTCCGCTGCTATTTTACATGTCTGTCTTATGCTATTATGTTCTTATTTACCTATAAAGCTTCACAAAAGTTAATGCATTCCCTTAGTGAGTGAGTTTAACGGACGTGGGGTGTCACATTTAGTATCAGAGCATATGGTTATAAGATCGAATAAAGTATTTTGAAAATGATTTTCAAAAAGGTCTCAAAAACAAAGTATTTTAAAATAAAAAGTCTGTTTTTGAAAAGCATATTTCCTAAATCCATAAATAACTTCTCAATTCTCCGCTTGATTCCTTTTCCTTTTGTTCGGGAAACCGTTTCTTCCCGAAAGGGTGTCCTCATATCGTCATGGTTTCGTAGGCATGTTAAAACTATGGTACATGTCGAAGGGAAAAGAAGTGCCCAACCTCCATCTTTAGCCGTAGTGGTTTCACCTGCGTCTTATTTTCTTTTGAACCTCGTAAGGATTTCCGTGCATTGGAGGCAGCTTTCAGGAGACTGATTAGCATGTTGCACAAGAATGGTAAAAAGAAGAATAAGGGAACTGGGGCTAAGGAACACAACCCAAAGATGAAAGAAAATGGTGGCTTAAGAAGGGAATATAGATAATAGAAGAAAAGAGGAGATACCATAACTTCATAACCGTGGATCATTTGAAAAACAATTGCAGAAAGAGGTAAGACATTTGTTACCACTTTGGTAAGGCATGACACCTTATTAAGGAGTTCCCAAAGAGACAAGGACAAGGCCAGAAGGCAGGAACTTCTAGGAGGCAAGCTAATGTTCTCATAGCTGGTGCACATGATAGGGGTAGGAAAGTTTTCGTCGAAGGATTGATTTCTATTTCTGATCATCTTGTTAGGATTCTTTTTCTGGCTTTTCATATTCTTTCATATTTGATCCTTTAGTTGAGTTGAGTCTCTGCACCTAGATACTAGTATGGTTTTGGATCCCGTTATTGCCTCAAACCCCGTTTGAGGTACGACTATTTTATTGATGATTTGTCGAGGTTTGGGAATCTCTGTGTTAGGCATCGAGTTTTATTGTGATGCATATGTTCTTGATTTCATAAGATACTGTTTGATTCTAAGGTGGATGGGTTAACCATATATGGAGCCATTCTAGATTGAGAGAGGAGAGTCATTAGACTTCTAACTTGCCATAGAAAGACTCTCGAGATTTCTTATGACCCCAAAAGGGACTGTCATGCTTAGTCTCCTAGAACCTCTTGATATATCTATCGATGATTTGCAACATGTGAAAGAAAAGAGGGAACTTGATAAGCAAGTAGGGGAGCTACTTGAGAAGAGGTTTGATAGATGACTATTCATTCAAGAGGTGATAAAAGATATAGAGTTCGAGATAGTGGAGCCAAACTTGAGGGAGGAAGTGAAAGTAGAGAAGGAAGAAACGATTGGACGAGTTCCGACTTACATACTTGGATCGGAGGTTAAGAAATTATGCAACAAAGAAGTGAAGCTAGTAAGCGTGCAATGGGGAGAGGACCACGAGGATGCTACTTAGGAGGCAGAAGACAAGATTCGCGCTTCATACCTTTCCTTTTCGAGAATATGTTCTTAACTTCTTTTTCCAAGCTTCGAATTAATACTTGTATCTATAGTTTGAATATGTCCTATCGATCGAGTCTTTAGGTAGAAAAATAATGTATGTAACCATGTGTTTGGGACATGTTATGTTTGATGGATGCAAGAGTTTGCTAGTGATTGCTTGTGGATGCATATACACACACAATTAGCACTAGATCGACTCAATCACTTACATATTGCATATTGATGTGTGTACATTTTAAATTTTTATGGATGAAGATAGGATTATTATTACATTGATGCCGCATTTGGATGAATGATTGTGCACACATATAGAACATACATGTATTAGGGTGATTCACATACATTTTAGTTGCATGGCACAAACATACATTGCATTAAGGAGGTCAACTAAATCAGTGGACCGCCTGATCTTTCGCATTAGTTTACGAACATATACACACACTATTGCGTATGTTCATAAAAGCATTAGATATTCCTTAAGGTCAATGGATGCCTGTGATTGCTAGATGGTTGTATGATTGTTGGATGTTAGGATAAATGTTCTTCTTAACGTAGAGATTTCGGGGACGAAATCCTTTAAGTAGGGGAGAATGTAACACCCCGAAAATTTAACAACATTAAGAGGATAAATTAAAGAATAATTAATTTAATATTCAGAATTAAGAGAAACAGACTGCGCCATTGCGTCCGCCTTGGAATTCTGGTTCAGATGGACACCAAGTTTGCGTAAAACGGATAACATATGAAGAAGTTATAAGCTGTAGAAGTTTGTATACGCGCAAGGAAGTATATATATATAAACAAAATCATCTCCAGAATTCAAACCGATTCAAAAACAGTCAAAAGCAGTGAGCGGGAAAAATCATGCTCAAAGGGTGTCGACCCCTTTAAGGGATGTCGACCCCCCTATAGGGGTGTCGACCCCCCTATATGGGGGTAGACACAGATGTCGACCCCACATCGGTGGCTCCAGAAGCTTCTTCTGACGTGGACGATTTTGATGGTTTCTGCTCCGATCTGATGGCCTTGGTTGCTCCGCTACTTTTATATAAAGAACCCTAAACCTAGTTTTTGTTCATAAAAAAAATAATGGTGACGGCGAAGCTCTGCTACGATGGAAATTAAAATGGTTCTTCTCCTTCTTCTTTTTCTAAATCAATTCAAAGAAGATTATACATATTCGAAGATAGCTACAACAAATTTAGCGATGGCTATAACAACTTATTCAACATGTTCTTCGCAGCAAATTCACTGTGAGTTCATGTTTCTTTTAGATCTAAATATCTAAATAGTGATCTTGATATGTATATAATAATCGGATCTTGAATCGGTGCCTAATCAGTAATATTATGACATATTCCGTTGATCTGTTCTTATATATTTATATCATCACCAAGACTAATCTTGTCATAATATGTCAATTCAGTTTATGCCTATTTCTATCGTTATGTTGTTGATTCGTTATTATGCTTGTTCGAATTCTCTTCTCTCCTTCTTTTCCTTTTTATTTTTATATAGCCAGTCTACCTTCGAGCCTAGGCCTAACGCTTAAAAATGCAAATGTGCGAAATTGGAAATAATGGGAAAAGACATAATTTGGGGCATAATTGGTATTGGAAAATATGGATCTAAATTTGGGCATAAAATTGGAAATATACGAAGATGGGTTTGGAGGCATATGTCTTGTTGGGTAATATGAATTTAGGCATGCATTGTAATATATGTAAATACGGAACTGGGTATAAAATGGACATGTCTAAATATTGATTTGGAACGTAAATTTGAACATATGTGAATATGAATTTTAGGCATAAATTATGTGAAGGTGGATTTAGGTATAACTTGCATTGAAAGGGGTGAATATGGACTTGTGGCATAAGTTGGAATATATGTGGGTTTGGGTTTGTGCAATATATATATATATATGTATGTATATATACATATATATATATATATGTATATATGCCTTAATTTATGAGAAAGGGCACATGGTGCAAAATTAAAAGGTGAATTAGAAAGAGGCATAAAGGTCTATAATTTGAATAGTGGATTAGACATAATTCAAATGGGAAAAACAAAGAATAATTACCTATAATGACATAGGTAGATTTGAATAAAAATGGAATGTTTAGTAATCACAATTAGGAATTGTAATTGTACTTATGACACGAGGTTAGGTTACATTAGTGGTGGAAGTCTGCCCGGACCCGACCGGCATATCCAAAAGCCACTAATGTTGAACCTAATGTGGGAGGTCTAAGCACGTAAATATGAATCGGGCTAAGACACGAGGCTAGACCCAATTGTGGAAAAAGACTGCCCGGACCCGACCGACATATCCAGCATCCACACGTTGTAGGCCTAATGTGGGAGGTCTTCCCCTCTATAACCATAATTGGACATGGTAATGAATTGGACTACATAGCCTGATTTAATCCATAAGGGTTGTGTGATTATAAACTTAAGTTAGGGTTAAGTAAAATTGGATGGGTAGCGGGTGGGTTAAGTAAATTAGAGGGGATGGGTAATATACGCATATAGGCCCATAAACTTAACCTGATGAGGTTATGTAATTAAAGACACCTAGGTATACATAACCGGTAGAAACAATAAAGTTATGTAATTAAAAGGACACCGTTTAGGGTAAGCATAACTTGTAAGGAAATGAGACAACCTGAGTAATAAGATAAGAGATACTTAATTATAAATTAAGTAATCTAGAAGCCTGGAACCCGCTGATGTGAACAACATGCTTAGGCTTGTCTTAGGGACAAGAGGAAATTATAACATAGGTTATAATTAATAGGTTGGGAAACTTGTTAATGGGCCTTAGTTAATAGAACTAAGTTAACAAGTAAACAACAATAAGTTGTATTGACAATGTAAAAAGGAATTATGATTAAATAAGAAAGAACAAGGAAAACTTATAAGATAAATTATATCTAATCATAAATAATGATTGATATGTTAAAAAGAACATGTAATGAGACGTACTTAATTACACATTAAATAAAAACATGTTAATCTAATGATGTAACCAAGCAAGAATATAAAATAGATTGTGGGCTTATTAACAAACTTAAATGGATTAAGTTATATGATTGAAATTAATAAGCAAGAGAAACTTGGTAATTTGAATAAGAATTCAATATGGATGGTAATAACCAAGTTAGATGAAAACCCGGTGAAGTAAGGCAAGCGCGTAATATAATGTTTAGACATAGGGTCTAATAACATTTTAAAATGAGGCGCTTGAACCAGTCCGTACGTTTGAGGGTGAATAACCCAAAGGGTAGATCATTGAGGTGTTATAAGGCACGAGGGGAGCGCACATTCATCTGATTGTTATGACGGCTCCGAAGGACTGAAAGGGGAAGCACGCGACTTCCTGAGACGTTGAAGGTGCTTGTGGTAGTCCTCTGTGGTGGTGTAGTTTCGGACTGTGCTCACAGATGTTGGGTTTGTGCGTAACTACCAGGTGGGTGGGCCTTGACTACAGAGGTAGCCATGCAGTCAGAAAGCTGTGATGAGTTGACATCAGGGTGATTCGACGGTTGCCTCACGAGGAGGTGGAAGGTCAGGACCAACAAGGATAGTAGATCGTCGGATACCCGTCATCGGCAGCCAGCGGGATGCGAAAAGACTAGAGCTAACCCCAAAATATCACTCACCTTTCACTATCGAGGTACGAGGTTGAGGGGAGACGCCACATGGATGTTTAGATGGTTGTTTTAGGGGCGGTCGCTTAGCTCTGTAGTCTTTACTAGTTGAGGGAGGGGCCGAGGTGGGTCCATAGCCACCATGGAAAATAGACCCGAGGATTATATGTATTTGAAGGCTCTTAAAGACAGGCCTATACAGATTTGGAAAAGCTCCCGACCGAGTTACGTGTTTAGCCCTATCACGGAACTCGGTGCACATTAGAGGACGTGCGATTGAGGCATCGAGCTACAATTATAGTACATACGTGGGACAGTCTAAATACATGCACATCAGCTCTGGGTGATGTATCGTAGACTAGAGGGCATTACTCCGATCTGGAGTCTGATTCGATCGATGGTGGCAATCCATACGCTTACGTAGCATAGTAATGACATATATATGCGGAACGTAACAGTGTTATGTAGACTCCGACATTGAACGAGGGACTGCGTTCACTTCTGTTGCATTACGGTGGAGACCATGCGAGTGGGTTACCATTGGGTGTATCTCAATATTGAGAGATAGCTACATATATTGTATTAGGTGAACCCATGGGAAAGTAAATGGGTACGATGCACATATAAGTTTTGAGTGCGATTAACCCAAGTGACATAATAAAGAAGAAAATGAAATATAACGGTATTGATAGGGATCATTCCATTTCTGATATACTAGTATTTGTGCGGTACAGAGAAAGGTATATAAGAAGCGCAATATATCCTATTCATCTTATTTTGTTTAGTTCACACTTGTTATTGTTATTGTTATTGATATCTTGTTCTTCCAGTTTTTATATACCTGCCATGACATTTTTATTTATTTATATTTAAAAGTAACTGGACTCGCCAGACTTTATATTTGACCCTTTTTGTTTCCTCTTCTCTCTCTTCCGTTTCTCCTAGGTTTTCAGGGTGGAAGTGCTTAGAGTTGATTTAGATTCTTTTAATCTTAGCTTGGACTTTGGATATTGATGTACAGCTTTGACTCGTTGTCAACTCTCGTATGGCTTTGCTTGGGAAATATTGTTTATGTTTTTGTACTCTGATATTTTTGGCAAGACAAGATTATTAAACATGTAACTGGTTATTTCAAACCTATGATGTAAATTCAGTATTTGGGACCATGATGTTATGATTTAAATAAAGTTTTTAATTCCCTGCTATTTTACATGTCTATCTTGTGCTATTATGTTCTTATTTACCTATAACGCTTCACGAAAGTTAATGCATTCCCTTAGTAAGTGAGTTTAACAGACGTGGGGTGTCACACTATATGAGTATGGAAATCAGGTCGTTTCCTAGGAAAGTAAGACCGCTTTCTAAAGTAGACTCATGAACCAGGATTAAAGCACATGGACATTAACGTGCTGAGCAATACAGAACACTCTAACTAAGGAAATCAACATGTTTGATTGTTTCAGTTTTATCATTAAGGGATACTTGGTTCAAGATTCGTTTACCATAGAATCTCGATAGAACTTTAAATGGTTTACACTAAGTAAAGGTTCAAATCCAAAAGATACCTTTTATTTATGTGTTTTTTCCACGATGATGCAAAACTTGATCTTAGAACTACATAGGATTGATTCACTTAGGTATGTAGGAAGTCACACTAGTGATTCAGCCATCCACTTTATTTACTTATGTATTTATTTTGAAAATTAGGGGAGATTGTTAGAAATTTTCAAATTTATGTTTTGGGTATGGGGTTTTGTTTTGAAGAGAAGTACTAAAGAAGGAAGAAGGAATGAGAAATGCTCTTTGTCCCACATCATGAAAAGACAAAGACTTGCCTCTATATATGTAAAAGCTTGATGTATCATATCAAAATAAAGAAGAGAAGGGAGAGATAAGGCAATGGCATGAACAACAATAGCATGAACATGGCATGTATATTAATATTTAAAAGGTCAAAAGATGGGCCTTGGGGCTCTTGGGGTCTCATGATTAGTTGGGCCTTAGAATGCCGATGGGCTTGCTACGCTACAGACTGTTGTATTTTTGAATTAAGGCATGCACATTTGAATTCGAAACGCTTTGAAGCGTTGCAAATCTGAAGGGGCGCATCTGTTTGAATTCGAACGGGAATGACTGTTGCAAATAACAGTCGTGACGTTTCATGAATGGACACATCTCTCTGCTACTATAAATATCGACGGCCAGAAGCGTTTCAAATTACTTCGAGACTTCATCTTCTTCCTCTCATACATTCTGCCATTGCCGCACTATTAAGGCGTTGCAAATTTACGAATTTGTAACGTCTAAGTGGCATTACAGAACTGTTTCTACTTGCTCTCTTCATTCTATTCTTGAATTGCATCATCAGAAACCATATTCTAGAGTGTTCTTGATTGAATCAAAGTCGTACAAACTTTGAATTCGGTTTTTCTATTCCAAGGCTTTATTGAATCATGAAAGTCGATAGTTCGATAACCCATTTGTAACTGGTGGGTTGAACTATTGTCTGAAATAATCTATATAATAGATCCATAAAGTCTGAAGTACGATATTCATACTCCTCCAATAGCCTCAAACCACAAAATCCCCAACAAATATCTGTCATTTTTTCAAATTTGAAAGGAAGTGTCTTTTCACTATTTGTGATGGTTCTGAAGCGTTGCAACCTTTCACACACTATAAAAAGGAGCTGATTTCGAATTTTTAACTACTTCTTCATCTCTCTTTCCACTTTCTTTCATTACACCATTATTTCTTATCATTTTTATGATTTCTACACCTATACTCTGCCAAATTCAATTATGTTTTCACTAATCTTCTTCTAACTACACTCTCTATTCATCGCTCTATGAATCAAGTGCTATTGAAGAGTTATAGGGCTATTTGTAATTGTTTGGGTTAAGTAAAGGTATCGGTAGTATCCCTGTTAGCCATGAAATCAAGGATGGGTAATCGGTGGTATCCCTTGTAGCCGTGAAATCAAGGAAGGTATACTTGATCAAGTGTGTATGTAGAATCGGTGGTATCCCTTGTAGCCGTGAAATCAAGGAGGGTTGTAATTGTATATTGATATAGTAATAAAACTCTGTGCAATCCAGCGTTGTGTGTGATTGGACGTAGGAGAAATTCCGAACCAGTATAAAATCCGGTGTGTTCTTTCATTTTCTGCACTTTTACTTTTGTTTATCATTGTATATGTGTTTGATTCTGTGTTTGTGATTGTTTCTGTGGTGTTTGTTCATATATTTATATACTATTATGAATATATGTTTATAGTCTACTTTATATAATTTTACATTCTCTTTAAAAAGATCTTCAGTTCTTACTATATTTACCTTACTAATATTATTTAACTCCGTAATTTTTATGGACACTTAATTACTTACCATGAATATTGTTTAATTAAACTTTTATCTATATTATTCTTTTAATCACTTTCATTAATATAATTAACCTAAGTCTAGAAATTAACATTATCTTTGTTTGATTCAAATAATTTATAACATATGCATAATATTTAGATAATACTTTGAATATATTTTACCAAAATAGATATCATCACCAAATCATTCTATATACTATCATTATATATCTTGTTTCATATCAAATTACAATTGCATTTCAAACCATAATCATTCACATCATAAGTAGCATTTCATTTATATTAATTTGCATATGACATACATTTCATACTGCATTATAACCAACATACTTCACATACTGCATTACATATTAACTTTTAAACTCCTCATAACAAGTACACTATATACGAAATTATTATCTTAGAAATATATAGGATTATTAATTAACCACATAACATATTTAGTTTGATTTAATTTACCTATTTTACTTGGTTGATTTGTTTGATTTGATTGACTTGATTGAATTGTTTGACTAAATTGACTTGTTTGATTTGTTGATTGACTTGTTTGACTTAACTTATATCATAGAATTGTTTCTTAGTCTAACTTAAAGTCTTATTATAGCTTTAAGGGAATTAGAGTATAGGCTAGGTTTGGTATAGTATTAGATAAAAGGGGAGTTTCAGAGTTTCTAAGAATTAGTTGAAGGTTCAAAAATGCTTTGGTTGATTTAATTGTTTAGATTGTTTGTTTGAATTGCTTGATTATTTGAATTGCTTGTTTGGATTGATTTGCTTGTTTGAATTGATTTGTTTGCTTAGTATATTATCCTTCTATTTAGTTTATTAGACTAGTGCAGTTATAGATTTATGGGGAGTTATATAAAATTATAGAGAATTATAGATTAAAGGAGAGTTATAGATTTACGAGGAGTTATGTATAGAATTAGGATATTATATAGGCATAAATTTAGGGGGAGTATTTTACTTTAGGAGTTATAAAGATAGATATACGATTTAGGGGGAGTAGTTTTAGAATTTCTTTTTGATAATGCCAAAGGGGAGAAATTATAAAATATAGGACATAGTTTATAGGATTCACATAAAAAGGGGGAGTATTTGAAGGACCATCATCAACGGGTATATACAGGTATAATATTTTATAAACTAAGGTTGTCATCATCAAAAAGGGGGAGATTGTTGGAGAATGGAGTTTTCATGACAACAACCTTATTTAAATATTAATTGATTATAAAGTATATATACTAACACATCTATCTAGAATATACATAAACACACATATGTAGGATTTATATACAGGAATTATGTAACAACCCAGAAAATCAGAACTAAATTAAAAAATTATTTTGGCAATTTTAATGAATTTTGAATATTTAAAATGAAATATTTTAAATACTAATGACGAGAGATTTATTTTGAATAGAATTAGAACGTATATATTTATTTAAATCGAAATTAGAATATAAATAGTTATTTTAATTATAAAAGGAATTGGAAATGGCACGGCAGTTTGAAAATTCGATTTCAAATTTCAAATGAATGTACATGATTCAAAATAAACCAGATTTTAGTGAAACCAAAAATATTAGAATCTATTTGAAAATATCTTTCCAATGAATCCGAAAAATTGAAATTTTATAACGGGAATAAAAAGTTATGGCCAGTTGAAAATTCAGAATAGTCGCTATGGAATTTTAGCCTGGAAGAATGGAAATTTTGCAAATGACCACCGTTTTTGACGAAACCATTTTTGTTGGATCTGGAATGTCAAATTATAGCTAGATTCCAATTTTCATAATTTTTGGGATCAATATGTGAGCGTGGCAAAAGAAAATGTGTTTTGTCAGTTTCAGTCAATTTGGATCGACTAGATAATGGCCATTTTTCAAACGGTCTCCAAATTCAACGAAATTTGTTTTGTTAGGACCGTATAGTCAATACAAAGCAAGAAATAATTTTTTTGGAATTTTTGGGGTTCGTATGTGACCCTAGTAAATTGAAATGTACGTTCAAATTCAATATATATTGAATTATATTTTAATCTAAATAGAAACTGATCGAAACGATCGAATTGGCTTACGAAACATGACCCATTGTGTTCGGAATGGGGGTATTTAGGTAGGGGTGACAATCGTTGGGTCTCGATTGGAGTTCAGACACAAACAGAAATAAAGAGAAATAAAATATTATTAAAATTAAGTATAACTATTAACAATTTTGGTCAAAAACCCTAGATCTTTTCTGAGCCATGGTCAACTGAGTAGGAGCCGCCCCCAATTCAACTTTCGATGATTAAATTCTTCAATCCAATCCTCCTCTTTTTCATGAAATCCAATGATCAATAGCAGGAACTTACCAATTAAAAATTGTTCAACTCCGAGAGCTCGTTCGATTTATACGAGTGTGATCTAATCTCGTATGGTGTGCTGGAAGAAACCGGGGCTCAAATCCCTTACATTCGAGCACGGTTTCCCATGTCCTGGGGGGGTGCAAGTAGGCCCCTATGACCAGCGTCAGTGGAGCTCATGGAGGTGGTTGGAGGGGCGCTCGCTGATGGTGGTCCGGTCATGTATGGTGGTGGCGTGACAAGGATGAAGGCTGCGAGGGTTTTTCGAGTTCATGCCTGTAGAGAGAACGATGGAAGGAGGCTTAAAAAAAGTTAATTAAGTTATTAAATTTAGTTAATTACTTTAAATTAATTATTTATGTCATTAAGATTTAAACGTCCATATCTCTCTCAAACAGAAACGGATTTAGACGATTTCAGTTTCGTTGGATTCGCAGCAACGAACACTTCAATATGGAAAGGACTGGAGCATAAACAGGACAAGTTAGAATTTGAAGCAAATTCTAATCCGAACAATATTGAAATCAGAATTAAAGATTGGAGGAGTGGATACCAATGTGAGAACTCCTCACTATAATTTTATGTTCAGTTGTTTATTTAATAATTGCATATATGAACTGCTCCCTATCGTGCACAGACCATGAAAAACTTGTTTGTTTGGTTGTGTGTTTGGATTGATTTGTTTGTGTGAATTTGGTTTTTGATGTGAAATGAAGTATATAAAGATATTCATGTTTGAAATAAATAGTTTGAACAATGAAAATGACATTTTTATTGTATGTATGAAGTGTTAAAATTATTCATGTGTTGAATAAATTCTTTGAACGATAAAAATGATATTTTTATCATGTATGTGAAGTAATAAAAACAGTCATGAGTCGAAATATATTTTTGTTCGCCAAAAATATAATTTTTAACATATATATGAATAAAATAAATATTCATTTTCAAATTGGACGATTTGTTTATGTACACCCATTTGACTGATATGGATTGGGACGATAAAATTTTACCACATCGTCCAACTGCACAAATAATATTTAGTATTTGTTGGTTGAAACCCCACACGGGTATTGGGATGATACTTGACGTACAATAATCCCAATTTTTTAGTTGTATGTCAATCAATGGGTTGACAGACTGTTATAAGCGTTAAATATTTATATTTAATGCTTATTTAGTGTATAATGCACTTTGGATGATGGATTGTTGTTTTCATTGTTATTATATACATGTGTTGTAAGAAATCCATATAAATAACATTATATGGTTATTGACTATATCTGATTCCAGTTCACAAAAAATGAATATTTTAAAATAACGAATATTTTAAAATAATGAATATTTTAAAATAATATTCAGAAAAGAATCAAAATCTGATTTTATTGCCCGATTTGGGATGGACACGAATATATTTAAATATATAAAGCCGTCTTGATTAGATTAACGCCATTTTGACGTGAACGATATTTATATCGATTTTATTCATTTTTATAATGAATATCGCAAAGGAATTGATTTCAAAATCTAATGTTTTGAAAATATTATCATTTATATATTAATGATATGGAATATTCAATTTTGATTTGAAATTGAATATGAAGTTGAAACCGTTTTGAAAACGATTTATAAAATATGTTTTAAATGGAAATCGACGAAATATATATATATATATATATATAATATTATATTATATATATATATAATGGCCTGAATAGAACGCGCCGCGCTGCGCCAGTTCGCGAATTTCGACTATTGACTTCGTATGGACATTACGGGAGATCCGACCGTCGGATTCTCCTAAAACCGGAACCGTTGGGTTCGTATCAAAAACTACTTTCTAACGAATATTAGAGATTTGAAATCTAACGGTTGGATTTTGAATTATGTCCAAATCAAATTTGGAAAAGGTCGCTGTAAATGCACTTCGATGACCGTTTATGGAAATCAATTGTACGAGCCTTGATAAAATTATTAAAAATATCAATAATTAGTGTAAAATCATAAGAAATGATTTGGAAAGAATTGGGATGAAAAATTCCATATTTGAAAAGATAAAAATAGATTTTTATCGAAATGAACTAGTCATGAACTAGAATTATAATCCAATTATTTCTAAATAAATAAACTGGATTTGTAGTGGTTTTAAAAATAACCAGAATTTCCAATATATGAATTGGAATGGATTTGAATCGAAATTATCTTCGGAATATTTCGATATTAGATTCCGTGATTATACAGGCATTATGGAGGAATTTGGAATATATATATATATATATATATATATATATATATATATCGTTATTCCAATATGATGTTTGTTGAGTTCAGTATTTGATATTGAATATAAGCCGATATATTTTCTATTCAGAGCCTTGTATTTAATATCAAATGGGATTTTGGGTTTGTCGTGAACGGTGTCTTCAGTAACACTATTCTGAAACCCCATGTAAAGAGAATAAATCTTTTTATTAAGATTTTTTGAGTTTCCAATTATATTTAATAATTGGAATAAAATGGAATGTGAATTGGGTTTATCGTGAACTATATTTTTAGCGACATTCGTTCTTTAACCCGATTTATAGTGAAATGGGTTTTGGAATTTATAAATCTTTTTGTTAAGATTTAAAGGAGATTTTCCAAAGTAATGTTTTCCAATTTAACATATTAAATTGGAATTGAATGGAATTCGACTTGGTAATAATCGAAGTAAGCTTCTGTAGAGGAAGACTTTTTATATATATGGAATTTAAAAGGCTTTGCCGTTATTCCAATTATATTATCGGTTGGATATGGAAGTTTATATCGATTATATATATATTGATCTGTTTTCCGTGAAGATTCCATTGTTAATGGAATGAGATTTTTGGTTTATCATGAACTGTGTTTTAAATGACAATAATTCTTTAACCCAGTTAAAGTTAAGATTAATTTCTTAACTCGGAATAATCATTAAGTATTTTTGGAAATTAAAACTGAAGTAGAGTTTTAATGAATCTTCAAATAGATTGAAAGGTGAATTTGATAACTAAAATTATCAAATCCAAGAAATGATCGAAAAAAGAGTACCACCAATTTTACTTCAGGCGATAGTTAGATCTTTAATTAGATTTGAACGTGAAATGGTAATTTAATTCACCGATAACACCGTGGTGTTAGATATGAAGTATTACCAGTTTTGCTTCATGGGATGATAGGTTGGGATTTGGAAATTAAACAAATGATTATTTCGGCAAGGAGCGCTAATCCCGACTAGTTTGGATAAACCATAAAATGGTTTGAATTGATATCCAAAGGCATATTAAAGAATAAATTTAAATAATTTATCTTTGATAAGATTAATGGGAACCTTTCCCAAATTATTAGAGTATTTGAATAAAGGAATATTCTGGATTGGAATGAGGCATATGTTGTGTTTTTATAGAACTTGTTTATTATATACGCGAGCTATTCAGAAAGACCGGGTTTATCCCATTCTGAATAACTGATTCAACGATATGTCGAGGATGAAGACGGTGGTCGAAGACCGGAGGTTTTCACATCGTTTGGATGATTACTGATGTCTTGATTGGGCTATACACCCTAGACAAGGTAATAAGTGGTGATCGTCCAGACGTACTTGGAGATCGACCGGATATGCAAGGACCTCTCTCCTATATTGGACATACAGGATGAGGAATAAGGTGCCTCTGGTTTCGTTCAAACCCAGAACGAACTTGTAAATGGATGTGTGTCTGACATCGGATTTCATTCTGTGTGATTGATAGACAACGGTTGCATAGCGCGAGTTGCCTATGTGGCATGCTGAGATGCAAATGACCAAGGCTTCTGTTGAAAAGCAGAGTCTTGTGGTTAATGATAAAAGCACAGCTTTAATAAAGCATAGCTTTGTGTAGCGTTAATTCGCGAACCTCGCACCCCGGTGTGAACCAGAAACGGGAGAGGACTTCAGGGAGGGCATGCGTTTCCTTCTAGCTAGAAGTGGTGTCTGGGTTTTACACGCCCAGATATTTTACTTATGTGGATGATGGATAGAGAGGCACCTCGGTTATATCGGTCTCTACGGAGCCTATGGATGGTATGGTATTTATATAGACCAATTTTACGCCCCAAAGGGCGGGGAAATGCAGTGTTCAGGCATTTTAATCCACTCCGTGTGGACCGGCCCAGACGATCCAAGGGTCGATGCGCTCTGACCCTGAGGCTCGGGCTAGAGAGTCTCGAAGCGGTAAGGACGATCCCTTGCCTTGGTTCACAGATGGAAATCCAACTTCCAATACGTGACAATTGCGGTTTTGATTGTAGAGCCTTGTATGGCGACATAGTAGGATGGGGCATTCATGCCGTTTATGATTGATACATTTATATTTGAAACTGTTTTGACACTATACACTTATAGTAATAGTAAAATATGAAATTTCATTTACCAAGCATTTTTGGCTATTATAAGGTAAAAACTCTATCTTCCGGCTTGCGTTGCATTGTGTGAAGCGACCTGAGTCTTATAATAGCTTCATTGTTCTTTATTTAGCATTGCGTTGTTGTTTTTATGCACTGGTATTCTTGGGAGTAAACCCGTTCCGTGTTATACGACGTGGTCCCTTGATTTACCTTACTTTAAAACCAAGATAATAACTATTTTAGTTCTCACACCAGTCACATGACTGACCTGGAGTTTATTTTTTTTAACCTAAACTTTGGGTGCCCCTATTTTCCACATGGATAGCTAGTAGTTTCGATTTTGCAGATATTACATTCACAGGATCCTGGATTACAGTTGTCTTTCAGTTGTGTTATGTATTATTTTCCGCTGCTATGTAATGTAATTTAGATCTCTGATATTTATCAAATGTATATTATTTGTTAATACTCTGTATATTCTTGTACTCTGGTGTAATTGTTGTAATAAGCAATGAAATATTCTTCTGTTTGTGTTCTGATTTGTCGTTGTTCTCAACTCAATCCGGGCTTTCCTTTACGGGGAAGTTCGGGTCGCTTTAGTTGGTATTATAGCTTTGGTTTACAGAGCTCGGAGAACAAGACACGTTAGAACCAAACAAAAGAATTCATCAGAGATTGGAATAGTAATATCCAATGAGAATTACTCGTTAGAGATGGGATCAGTAATATCCTAGAATGAGTCAGAAGAGAGTTGTTTTCAAATAAAGATGAAAACAATTTTTGTTTTTAAAATTTAAATCAATTATTTGTATTTGAATATTATTTTTATATTGATTTGGACAATCAAGTATATAAAGATTTTGCACATACGTCCGATCCACGTGTATTTGAAGTTTTAATATACTGGATAGATATAGAATCACACTCTAGTCGCCCGGAGATGATTATGTTGATGACTACGTAGCATCAGCAGTTTGTGTTCGAGTTTCGAAAGTAGAATATCTATATATTTCCAATTGAGTGGTGTGAGAACCAAAACTAGATAGGGCTCATTGTTGTGATTTGACATCAAAAATATGACTTTTGACTATGTATTAAAGCTATGTATTTGAAACGTTAATTCACTAATTGATTGATGGTCATGTTGTATGATTATTTGTTAACCAATAAAACCAATATGTGAATGAACAGTAAATATAACCAAATTGTATCAAATATTGAACTGACTTAAAAATTGATTGAAATTGCATGCATATACATGTATATACATTGAACAGGTCATAGCAAGGAGGCTAGAGAAGAGGAATAAAATTGTACGCCCGACAAATAGGTACATGTTCACTAATTTCTTGGGTTTGGATGATTTTATGAGCCGATTGGCTTTTTCTTTTTCTTTTTCTTTTTGAGATGAGAGGGCCTGTGTGGCGGTTTGGGGATTTTCCTGGTGCTCCCTGTACAAAGGAGGTTATGGCGAAATTTTTCGAAAATTTAGGATGTTAGCCAAATTTTTGGAAAATTTGAAAACTCTTAGAAACTGAAAAGTTGAAGAATGAAAGCCAAACTGGAAGTTGAGTCGATTAGTAAAAACAATTTTCAGCTCTGTTCCTTTTCGAGGACGAAAAGATTTTAAGTGGGGGAGATTGTAACAATTCGGAAAATCAGAACAAATTTAAAATTTTTATTTTGGCAATTTTAACAAATTTCGAATATTTAAAATGAAATATTTTAAATAATAATTATGAGAGATCTATTTTGAATAGAATTAGAACGTATATATTTATTTAAATCGAAATTAGAATATAAATATTTATTTTAATTATAAAAGGAATTGGAAATGGCGCGGTAGTATGAAAATTCAATTTCAAATTTCAAATGAATGTACAGGATTCATAATAAACCGGATTTTAGTGAAACCAAAAATATTAGAATCTATTTGAAAATATCTTTCCAAGAATCCAAAAAATTGAAATTTCATAGCGGGAATAAAAAGCTATGCCCAGTTGAAAATTCAGAATAGTCGCTACGGAATTTTAGCCCTGAAAAATGGAAATTCTGCAAACGACCTCCGTTTTCGACGAATACAGTTTTGTTGGATCTGGAATGTCAAATTATTTCTATATTCCAATTTTCATAATTTTTGGGATCAATATGTGAGCGTGGCAAAAGAAAACATGTTTTGTCAGTTTCAATCAATTTGGATCGACCAGAAAATGGCCATTTTTCAAACGGTCTCCAAATTCGACGAAATTAGTTTTGTTAGGACCGTATAGTCAATACGAAGCTAGAAATATTTTTTCTGGAATTTTTTGGGTCCGTATGTGACCCCCAGTAAATTGAAATGTACGTTTAAGTTCAATATATATTGAATTATATTTTAATCTAAACGGAAACTGATCGAAACGATCGAACTGGCTATCAAAACATATCCAATTATGTTCGGAATGAGGGTATTTAGCTAGGGGCAATAGTCGTTGGGTCTCGTTTGGAGTTCAGACATAAACAGAAATGAATAGGAATAAAATGTTATTAAAAATAAGTATAACTATTAACATTTTTGGTCAAAAACCCTAGATCTTTTCTGAGCCATGGTCAACCAAGTAGGAGCCGCCCCCAATTCAAATTTCGACGATTAAAATCTTCAATCCAATCCTCCTTTTTTTCATGAAATCCAATGATCAATAGCAGGAACTTACCAAGCAAAAATTGTTCAACTCCGAGAGCTCGTTCGATTTATACGAGTGTGATCTAATCTCATATGGTGTGCTGGAAGAAATCGGGGCTCAAATCCCTTACGTTCGAGCACGGTTTCCCATGTCCTGGGGGCGTGAGTGGGCCCATATAACCAGCGTCGGTGGTGCTCACGGAGGTGGTTAGAGGGTTGCTCACTGATGGTGGTCCGGTCATGTATGGTGGCGGCGTGACAAGGATGAAGGGTGCGAGGGTTTTTCGAGTTCATGCCTGTAGAGTGAACGATGGAAGGAGGCTTAAGAAAAGTTAATTAAGTTATTAAGTTTAGTTAATTACTTTAAATTTATTATTTAAGTCATTAAGATTTAAATGTCAATATCTCTCTCAAACAGAAACAGATTTAGACGATTTCAGTTCCGTTGGATTCACAGCAACGAACACTTCAATATGGAAAGGACTGGAGCAGAAAAGGGACAAGTTAGAATTTGAAGCAAATTCAAATCCGAACAGTATTGAAATCAGAATTAAAGACTGGCGGAGTGGATACCAATGTGAGAACTCCTCACTATAATTTTCTATTTAGTTATTTATTTTATAACTGCATATAAGAACTGCTCCCCGTCGTCCACATACCATGGACGACTTATTTGTTTGGTTATGTGTTTGGATTGATTTGTTTGTGTGAATTTGGTTTGTGATGTGAAATGAAGTGTATAAAGATATTCATGTTTGAAATAAATAGTTTGAACAATGAAAATGACATTTTTATTGTATGTATGAAGTGTTAAAAATATTCATGTGTTGAATAAATTCTTTGAACGAGAAAAATGATATTTTTATCATGTATGCGAAGTAATAAAAAAATTCATGAGTCGAAATATATTTTTGTTCGCCAAAAATGTAATTTTTAACGTATATATGAATAAAATAAATATTCATTTACAAATCGGACGATTTGTTTATGTATACCCATTTGACTGATATGGATTGGGATTGTAACGGCCCAACTTTCGTACACTTCGAAAATCGAAACATTATTTAGAAACAGAAGAAAGAGATAGAAAATAGATTGGAAATATCTGAATCTCACAGGGAACTGAATAAAATATAATTTAACACATAATTTATTGACACTATAATAATTATACATCAGAGTTTCACAGCATACAGATAATACGTACATATGGTCTCATGACCTCTCCATATTACACACCATAATGTAACATAAAGTTGCATATATAAATACTAGCATGATTGTTACACTAGAGTCCTGCCAAACTTCTCCATAGAAAGTGATTCCGAACCTGGATCACTTGGCTACTCATAATAAGTATTATGAGTACCCAAGAGTTTAGACAAACAAGAAAAATAAACTCAGGGTCAGACATAAGCCTGGTGTAAGTAAACAATTTTAATTAAAAACAGTTAAGAAGATAAGTAGATCTTATAACCATACTTGTATAATAGTGGAACTTGTTTAACTTTATAAATATCTTTTTTGGAAAGAATGGAATTCTCGTAAGACACGACCACCAATAAATATGGTACATGTTTTTATCTTACGATAGCCAAATCATTATTATATCAAATTCAGTGATATTATAATAATGTTTATCAATTTACAAATAAGTAAGAATACAGCCGAAAAGCTTGCATCTCACTTTCCGACATAGTTGGTTTATAATCAAAAACCGTACGGCTCGTATTGGAGATTGGATTTCCAATATGACTAGGTATAGGACTACCTTCTGATCGGTGTTCTCTAGAGATGAAACACTGGGGTTCAGCAAGAACATCTTGCAACCCGGCCACACAGAACCAACCACTCATTTTACTTAGGTGTATCGAATATATCATCACCACGGTTGGTAGCTAGTCAATCGAATTCATTTCAAAACATATAAAGAGGGACAATTGATTTCTCTAGATCAGTGATGATATACCCTGATGGGTATGACCCACTTAGCCCTGCTACCTGCCCGATTTTAGTCATTTTCCGGTTGATGAGGCTTGAGGCTACGGTTATCTTTTTGAAATATCACTTCATCGTTCACTTTGAATGCCACATCATCAAATCCTTTAAATTATTTATTGACGTCCACAAACCATACTCTTCAATATCTTCATCTTGACTTCCATTTTAACGAGCGCCTAAATCGAATCAAAGTGGTATTCGGATTTCATTTTGAAAACCGATCCCGGTTTCGTTGAACGATGAACGTTAATAACATTTACGGTCAAGTTGTATTCTAGAATAAGTACAATTATTTATTCAAAATAAATGTCATGACCTGTCCGTTAAATTATATATATTCCTTCAGTCTACTTTTTATTTAATTTTATATTTTTTCTTTACACCGTAGTTTCACTATCATAGTGCATGCACGTGCACCATGCACATGTACCGTATTTATTTCCGGTGAACTCGTCTTTGCAACCGTCACTCCTTCCTTCTCTTTATCAACATACAACAACGTCATCAGTTCACCGTCGAGCCTTCCCATTTATTTATATTTTTATTATTTTTATTATTATATATATTATATAAAAAAGTTAAATACCTTTTTTTTCATATGGCATAAAACGCAACACCCCCCCCCCAAGGTAGTACTGCCTATCTCTTAAACCATGCAAGTGTTGAAATTGGTGATACTCAAATCACAATTTTGGACAACAAATAATCTTACATATTTTGTGGAGAGATTTGTTGTTGGAGAGATTTGGTGCTAGATTTGATAAAGAGATTTGGTGCTAGATTTGATGAAGAGATTTGGTGCTAGATTTTATGGAGAGTTATTGGTTGCTATATTTGTGGACATTTATTGCAAGGATATTTGGTGCTTATCAAAATAGTTTTTTTAACAAATATGAAGATAGTTTGGATGCCAAGTTTTCTTGGACATGAAGCAATTCTCTCTATAAAAAGGGCTAGCTAACATCTTCATTAGGTGTGGGTGAGAGCCACCAAGAGTGGTGGGTGAGAGCCACCGAGAGTGGTGGGTGTGAGCCACCAAGAGTGGTGGTGAGAGACATCAAGAGTGATCAGTATAGCTATTCCAAATTGAGTGTTCTCCTTCAAATTATTTAGCCATTAGATATTCTCTACTTATTTCTCAATAAGGTTATTGGTTCAAGTTGTAATTGTTTGTAACGATAGTTGAGATCGATTGTAAACAATTTTTATTAGTGAATCAATAAAGAGGGTGGTTGGGTGGAATATCGTGTGCTCATATTTCCGATATTATTTGTGGTGTTGTTTATTTTTTCAATAAAATTCATCTTCAAGTGATTGGGTGATAAAGATCCTGTTTTTCGGGCGTTTTGTCAAGCTTCCGCTGCACACAAAAATTATAACAGTTTGGTATCTGAGCCAGTTCATCGCATAACTTGGTGTGATTTTGAATTGAAGATTGTAGATGTCGGAGATGATGTTGCTTTCATGGATGGCTATTGTGGAGTGGAGAATTTGAGAATTTGGAATGAAGAACCTAGTCCGCAGCAAGGTGTAGAGGTTGATTTTGATCACTGCCGAGGATCCGTTGAGGATCATGTTATCGATTGTTGTCTTCACGTTGATAATTCTCGAGGGACCCATGTAGATGAAGAGGGATCAAGTGGTAGGCATATATCGATAAAGAGGAGGTGTGATTGAGCCTGGAAATCAATTAGCTAATCTTGTGGCCTGATGAAATCAGGAAGGTGTGATTGAGCCTGTAAATTAATTGAGCCTGGACTTGAAGAGAAGACATGACGGTTTTATCTCGTAGCCGTTAATATCGAGATGGTGTTAATTGAGAAAGAAGAGGTTGAAAGTGAGAACTAAGGGGCTATTTTTTGAGTGTAGGAGATGTTGTGATTTCGTATCAAGGTGGAGTGTTGAAATTGGTGATACGCAAATCACAATTTTGGGAAACAAATAATCTTACATATTTTGTGGAGAGATTTGTTGTTGGAGAGATTTGGTTCTAGATTTGATAAAGAGATTTGGTGCTAGATTTGATAAAGAGATTTGGTGCTTGATTTTATGGAGAGTTATTGGTTGCTATATTTGTGGACATTTATTGCAAGGATATTTGGTGCTTATCCAAATAGTTTTATAACATATATGAAGATATTGTGGGAGCCAAGTTTTCTTGGGCATGAAGCCAAGTTTTCTTGGGCATGAAGCAATTCTCTCTATAAAAAGGGTCAGCTATCATCTTCATTAGGTGTGGGTGAGATCCACCAAGTGTGGGTGAGATTCACCAAGAGTGGGTGAGCGAGCCACCAAGAGTGATCATTCTAGCTATTCCAAATTGAGTGTTCTCCTTCAAATTTTTTAGCCATTAGATATTCTCTATCTATTTCTCAATAATGTTATTGGATCAAGTTGCAATTGTTTGTAACGATAGTTGAGATCGATTGTAAACAATTTTTATTAGTGAATCAATAAAGAGGGTGGTTGGGTGGAATATCGTGTGCTCATATTTCCGATATTATTTATGTTTTTTTCAATCAAATTCATCTTCAAGCAGTTGGGTGATAAAGATCCAATTTTTCTTGGCATTTTGTCAAACTTCCGCTATAAGTTCCTACTTCACTGGTCATTGCTTCGACAACTTGGCTCTAATACCAAATGTTGGTTATCTATGAAAGCCAGTAACAAAACATTAAAATGCAGGAAACAAAAATACAGAGAGAACTTTTCCCAACAACAGAATGAAAGAACAGAGGGATTTTTTGGCGATGCAACCCAACTGCATCTTTTTTTGGTTTTCTTATTATATAGGCAAATACAAAATACATAATTGACTGTAATAACTAACAACCACGTTCTCTAAAATAAAATAAAAACTGACTACAACAAATAACTGCTAACTGGCACAAACAAATAACTGCTGACTATACACATACAATTACTGGAGACAACTAGATTAATTCATCACCAGATGTCCTGGTTGATGACAGTTATAGCAAAGATTCTTCTGAATAATCTCAGTTCCAGATCCAGATTGTTGTTGCTGAGCTGGCTGTTGTGCCTTGACTCCCGGATTAACTGGTTGTTGTGTTTTAACTTCCGGGTTTTTGCAGAATCTGGCCATATGGCCCTTCTGCTTGCAATTGTGACAGATAGTGTTCTTGAAGCGACCCTCTGATTCTTTTCCGACGTCTTTTCCATCTACTTTTTTTTTCTCGTTTGCTTTGTCCTTCTAGTTGGGGTTGAATTTCCTTTTGTTGGGATTGGCCTCACTAGCTCCACTATTGGGGTTTGTTGCTGTCAGCTTTTTCTTCCCCAAAGCCTCATATCGGAGTGCCATATCCACTAGGTCAACAAAAGGTGCTTCAAATGACCAACCATCTTCACATGGAAACTCTCTCTTAGCCCAGCTACAAACATTTCATTTTTCTTAAGCGAGGTATTGATCAGCTCAGGACCAAAACAAGAAAGCTCGTTAAACTTCTTTTCATACTCGGTGACTGTCATGTTTCCTTGTTTGAGATCCATAAAGTCTCGATACATCCTGGTTTTGCCGGTAGCAGGAAAGAATTGAGCTTCAAATTCTTCTTTGAATCTTTCTCAGGAAAAGTCTTCTTCTGAAGCATTGGCTATTTGAGAATCCCAGCAAGCAGCTGCTGCCTCTTGAAGTTGCCATGATGCTAGGAGTCTCTTCTGTTCATCAGATAATTTCATCCTATTGAAAATTTTCTCACAAGTTCGCCGCCAATTCTGGGTTTCAAGAATGGATTCAGTTCCTTTGAAAGGTTTCCCTCCTAAGGTAGCAAAATCCTTACAAGTGGTGGCAAAGTTTGATCGAGGTTGTATGGGAGTTACTTCTCCTGTAGTCTCAACTCGATTCTGATCAGTAGTACGTCCATTGGTTATGGTAGTACCATTAGCACCTCTTCCACGTCTAGCTCTGGTACTCATTCTTAACTCCTAAACATAACAAGGTGATATTTAACACTTGATCATAAGATATAATTACTCGAGTTAATTTAGTCGTAGTAATATAAATTTTCAAATACGCTCTCTCATTCTGAGTACTAACCCAAAGCCTAGGTATTCAATAGCCTAAGCTCTGATACCAACTGTAATGGCCCGACTTTCGTACACTTCGAAAGTCGAAACGTTATTTAGAAATAGAAGAAAGAGATAGAATACAAATATCAGAATCTCACAGCGGAACCGAATAAAATATAATTTAACACATAATTTATTGATACCATAATAATTATACATCAGAGTTTCACAGCATACAGATAATACGTACATATGGTCTCATGACCTGTCCATATTACACACCATAATATAACATAAAGTTGCATATATAAATACTAGCATGATTGTTATACTAGAGTCCTACCAAACTTCTCCATAGATAGTGATTCCGAACCTGGATCACTTGGCTACTCATAATAAGTATTATGAGTACCCAAGAGTTTAGAAAAACAAGAAAAATAAACTCTGGGTCAGACATAAGCCTGGTGTGAGTAAACAATTTTAATTAAAAACAGTTAAGAAGATAAGTAGATCTTATAACCATACTTGTATAATAGTGGGACTTGTTTAACTTTATAAATATCATTTTTGGAAAGAATGGAATTCTCGTAAGACACGACCACCAATAAATATGGTACATGTTTTTATCTTACGATAGCCAAATTATTATTATATCAAATTCAGTGATATTATAATAATGTTTATCAATTTACAAATAAGTAGGAATATAGCCGAAAAGCTTGCATCTCACTTTCCGACATAGTTGGTTTATAATCAAAAACCGTACGGCTCGTATTGGAGATTGGATTTCCAACATGACTAGGTATAGGGCTACCTTCCGATCGGTGTTCTCTAGAGATGAAACACTGGGGTTTAGCAAGAACATCTTGCAACCTGGCCAAACAGAACCGACCACTCATGTTACTTGGGTGTATCGAATATATCATCACCACGGTTGGTAGCTAGTCAACCGAATTCATTTCAAACATATAAAGAGGGACAATTGGTTTCTCTAGATCAGTGATGATATACCCTGATGGGTATGACCCACATAGCCCTGCTGCCTGCCCGATTTTAATCATTTTCCGGTTGATGAGTCTTGAGGCTACGGTTATCTTTTTGAAATATCACTTCATCGTTCACTTTGAACGCCACATCATCAAATCCTTTAAATTATTTATTGACGTCCACAAACCATACTCTTCAATATCTTCATCTTGACTTCCATTTTAACGAGCGCCTAAATCGAATCAAAGTGGCATTCGGATTTCATTTTGAAAACTGATCCCGGTTTCTTTGAACGATGAACGTTAATAACATTTACGGTCAAGTTGTATTCTAGAATAAGTACAATTATTTATTCAAAATAAATGTCATGATCTGTCCGTTAAATTATATATATTCCTTCAGTCTACTTTTTATTTAATTTTATATATTTTTACTTTACACCGTAGTTTCACTATCAAAGTGCACGCACGTGCACCGTGCACGTGTACCGTATTTATTTCCGGTGAACTCGTCTCGGCAACCGTTACTCCTCCCTTCTCATTACCAACATACAACAACGTCATCAATTCACCGTCGAGTCTTCCCATTTATTTATATTTTTATTATATATATTATATAAAAAAGTTAAATACCTTTTTTTTCATAAGGCATAAAACGAAACACCCCCCAGGCAGTACTGCCTATCTCTTAAACCATGCAAGTTCATTAAAGTGTCACCTGATGTGTTCACCAAAGCAATCCTAGTTTCATGCAGGTGCTCCCCTTCTACACACAACAAGCTTCTACGTTCCCATGTTTGTGGACACATGCACCACTCCTCTTTTAATTCCTAGAGCGTTTTCTTTCTTTCTTTCTTTCTTTCTTTTTTTTTTTTTTCAGTCCAACATAATTTGTTAAATAGTTTTAAATGGTGCTTCTTGGCTCACTAAAATTCCCAAGACTTACGTACTATAGATTACAAAATGGAATGCTATTTCTCTGATGGCTTGGTTATTAACTTAAGTGACAACCGTATACTATACAACATCTAACTGATATAAATTTTTTAATAATTTTATATATAGTATTGTATTGTCAATTTCTGAAGTTACAAAGACTATGTGAATTATAACCTTTCAGACCAATTTGGCTCATTTGAACCCAATATCCCAAATATACGCTGCTGTCAAACACTTCAGGCATTCCTCCTTCCTGGTCAGTATAGCCAAAGTGTTTATTATTCATATTTTCCTTTTTCTCAGTTCTTTTGGTTGGCAAACCATCCCAACGCCATATGGTTGTACCATTTCCATTGTCCTTGTCCTTTTGCTGCATGACTTCTCTTACAGGCGCATACTTTGGCCAAAGTGCAACTGCACTTCTTATTTTCGGTTTTTTTCTTCCTTTTTTTCTTTTGTTTTTTTTACATTGGCAATGAAGAACCAGGCAACTCCATTGATACATGCGTCCCATGCTAGTCCCTCCCTTATACGCATGTTTTAGTTCAGGTACCAAAAAGTGTAAGCAAGTTTTCATGCATATACCATTCTATTTTCAGACCATGACTATGCCAATCAAGGCATTCTGAGCCTTCCATGCATTGGGTTAAAGAGACAACTGTGCCCGCACAGTTCCCCTCCCATTCATGTACACCCGAATTTTAACCAAAACTGCTCCATGATTTCATGCAAAGCTGCACTTCACTGTCCATGCATATTATTCCATCTCATGCCTTACAGTGAGGTCACCATCCCTCGAAAACTCACGCACGGTTCATCTCACGATGCTACATCGCCATGTCCACGTCACCAAACATTGATCGGACATTGCAAATTCGAGCGGACCATCGTCCTTAACCCTCGCCTAAACCGCTTTCTGTTCAACGCCTCTGTTCGCCATGCTTGAGCAGTAACCATCCGGGTTTCGAGCACTTATACCGCCACCACAACGTTTAGGGCCATCTGGCATATTCATGCTTTGCATGAATACACATTTCGGCCCTAATTTGGCCAGCAAACGATTTTTTTATTACAGCGTTTTAGTTTAAAGGAAAAACTTAGACCCGCATTTTAAATTACGGACGGAACTTTTTATTTTTGGTTTGAAGGACGCGCGCTTCACCCCACTAATCCCACTAACAAACCGTTCCCCTTTTCATTCGTTCTAGGGTTTTGTCTCGATCAAAAAATCATCAGTATATTCGATCCAAAAAAAAAATCAATCCCTAAAATCAGTAATGTCGACAACTGAAACAGATTCTTCAACTTCGACTTCTAATTAGCCGATAGGCGATTGGGTATTCAAGGCAAGATCCCCGAATCGTGCATCATCAACTCCTCAGTCGAAGGAAAAATCTCCAAAAAGTGGGAAATCAAAAGGTAGAGTTGCAAAATCAAGAGCAGTTAAACAACTCGCACTGCAAATCGGCGATGAAGAAGGTACTGTGCGTTCAAGGAAGCGTCCTAGGGTTTTGAAGGTATTAGATTTTGTTGAAATTTTGTATGTTTCGTCTAAATGAGAACGAGAAAATCCTGATACATGAATTACAAAATATAATGATAGTTATAGATATCACTTTGCCTCTTAGCATATCATTTTGCATTCCAGCGAAATGTAATGATGGTTATAGATATCAGTTTGCCTCGTAGCATGTCATTTTGCATTCCAGCAAAATATAATGATAGTTATAGATATCAGTTTGCCTCTTAGCATGTCATTTTGCATTCCAGCAAAATATAATGATGGTTATAGATATCAGTTTGCCTCTTAGCATGTCATTTTGCATTCTAGCAAAATATACTGATAGTTATAGATATCAGTTTGCCTCTTAGAATATCATTTTGCATTCCAATAAAATATAATGATAGTTATAGATATCACTTTACCTTTTAGCATATCATTTTGCATTCCAGAAAAATATAATATTGGTTATAGATATCACTTTACCTTTTAGCATGTCATTTTGCATTTCAGCAAAATATAATGATGGTTATAGATATCACTTTGCCTCTTAGCATGTCATCTTGCATTCCAGTGAAATATAATGTCATTTTGCATTCCAGCGAAATATAATGATGGTTATAGATATCACTTTGCCTCTTAGCATGTCATTTTGCATTCCAGCGAAATATAATGATGGTTATAGATATCACTTTGCCTCTTAGCATGTCATTTTGCATTCCAGCAAAATATAATGATAGTTATAGATATCACTTTGCCTCTTAGCATATCATTTTGCATTCCAGCAAAATATAATGATAGTTATAAATATCACTTTGCCTCTTAGCATATCATTTGGCATTCCAGCAAAATATAATGATAGTTATAAATATCACTTTACCTCTTAGCATATCATTTTGCATTCCAGCGAAATATAATGATGGTTATAGATATCACTTTGCCTCTTAGCATATCATTTTGCATTCCAGCGAAATATACTGATAGTTATAGATATCAGTTTGCCTCTTAGAATATCATTTTGCATTCCAATAAAATATAATGATAGTTATAGATATCACTTTACCTTTTACAATATCATTTTGCATTCCAGAAAAATATAATATTGGTTATAGATATCACTTTACCTTTTAGCATGTCATTTTGCATTTCAGCAAAATATAATGATGGTTATAGATATCACTTTGCCTCTTAGCATGTCATCTTGCATTCCAGTGAAATATAATGTCATTTTGCATTCCAGCAAAATATAATGATAGTTATAAATATCACTTTGCCTCTTAGCATATCATTTGGCATTCCAGCAAAATATAATGATAGTTATAAATATCACTTTGCCTCTTAGCATATCATTTTGCATTCCAGCGAAATATAATGATAGTTATAGATATCACTTTGCCTCTTAGCATATCATTTTGCATTCCAGCGAAATATAATGATGGTTATAGATATCACTTTGCCTCTTAGCATATCATTTTGCATTCCAGCGAAATATAATGATGGTTATAGATATCACTTTGCCCCTTAGCATATCATTTTGCATTCCAGCGAAATATAATGATAGTTATAGATATCACTTTGCCCCTTAGCATATCATTTTACATTCCAGCAAAACATAATGATAGTTATAGATAGATATCACTTTGCCTTTTAGCATATCATTTTGCATTCAAGCAAAATATAATGATAGTTATAGATAGATATCAGTTTGCCTTTTAGCATATCATTTTGCATTCAAGCAAAATATAATGATAGTTATAGATATCAGTTTGCCTTTTAGCATATCATTTTGCATTCAAGCAAAATATAATGATAGTTACAGATATCAGTTTGCCTTTTAGCATATCATTTTGCATTCAAGAAAAATATAATGATAGTTATAGATATCAGTTTGCCTTTTAGCATATCATTTTGCATTCCAGCAAAATATAATGATAGTTACAGATATCAGTTTGCCTTTTAGCATATCATTTTACATTCCAGCAAAATATAATGATAGTTACAGATATCACTTTGCCTTTTAGCATATCATTTTGCATTCCAACAAAATATAATGATAGTTATAGATATCACTTTGCCTTTTAGCATATCATTTTGCATTCGAACAAAATATAATGATAGTTATAGATATTACTTTGCATTTTAATTTGTTATCTAATGCATGATTAAGATTTGTGAAAGAAGATAGTTATAGAGGAATGGTTTGCACAATATTTGGTTTTGACATTTTTTTTTACTTTGTTTTGCCTTGTTATTACTGTTGTTGTGTGTGCCATGTATTTTTAGTCATTGAATTGGTTTAAACGTGAAATAAAGGCTTGATGTCCTATAAGTAATGACAGTTCCATATAGCATTTTTAGTAATTGTGATTTCGGATGAATTAAGATATAAATAAAATGACAGTTCCATATAGCATTTTTGTAATGGTACCATTTCTAGTAACATGATTGTCCTATAAGTAATGATAATTTCATATGACATTTTATTCTTAAATTGCTTAGAATATTGATAATGTTAATTATGATTGCTTAATATATCATTTTTATCCATGTTCACTACCAATTTTACTGTTATCATACTGTTACTTACTCTTGTTTTATTGTTACTTACTTGTATCAATAACAGTATGTTATTTACAGTTACTTTTAATAGTATTAAAATGATAGTTTTATATATCATTTATAATGTTTTGGTGAATTTGTCTATTACGCTGAATTTGTGATGTTATATTAACATTTAAACATTTGTGTATGCACAGAATACTGCAACAAAAAATACAAAAAAAAAAAGAGAAAGGACAAAGAAAAAGGAAGAAGTCGATACAAATCAGTATCGTTGTAGTTTAATGGCCATGATCAAAACAATGGAAAAAATTAAAAAAGGCAAAGGTTTTACAGCAGATCAATTAGATTTCATTAAACAAACACCATTTCATCAGTTCATTTTTTCTATATATGAAGGTTATGTAACTTTGAAAGAATGTAGAAAATCAACTTTGACTGTGGATATTCTTATTAGTACATTTTCTGATGAGAATGAAGATTTCAAAATTGGGAAAAAAAGTTTAAAAATTATGACTGAAGATATTGCATTGCTGTTTGGTTTGCCAATACATGGAAAAAACTTGTTTCCTTTACCAAAATCTTCTTTTCAACACCTATCTGACTATTGTAAAGAATTTGTTGTAAGGAATTTTGGAATAGTTGATCATATTACTAAAATACATACCATTGCTAGAATTAACTTTGTTTTTGAAAATGAAAATTATCAATATCAAACTGATTTACCAAAACTAATAATAATTCTAGCAATGATAACTTTCTTTTTTCCAGATAACCAAATGTATTTACCTTGGGGTTATCTACAGTACTTAATTGATGAAGAAAAAATGTTTGATGTATCATGGCCATTAACAATACAATGTTCGTTGTTACGTTCACTAAAAGTGTTCAAGTCCAAGCCACGTCAAATGTCCGGATGTTCCATGCTTATTTTGGTAAGAGATACACTTTTTATTAATGCATTATTCAGGCAACAGCCTATGTTATTAACTTAATTGCTTCTCTAAGTACACTTAAACCAGTTACATTGAAATGATAGTTCTACATATCATTATTTTATGTTACTTTTTAACTCAACTTTAATCATTGAAACCTCCTTTTTTTTAAATGTTTTAAATTTTGTTAATTAAACATCAGAATTTGCTTTTTCTGTCAATGTTTTTGTTCAAATGTTACATTGAAATATGTAATGATAATTTCACATATCATTTTATATAACCTTCTGTTTTTAGCTACAATTGGTTTATTAACATAGATATAAAATTTCTATCTTCTTCCTTATTATATAACACATACCTTTTTGTTTGTAAATTAAAATGATAGTTGAAAATAGCATTTAATTAACTTTCACAGTTACACTGCATATTTTATTTTCCTGCATACCCAAACATATAATTTTCTCAAATGCTTTTATTTTTACTTTTGCAGTATTTTCTTTGCGAACATGTTAATTTAATTGAAGAAAAGGCAAAATGCAACAATAATTTCCCAAGGTTTGTGAAATGGGATATAAGTTGTCTGAAGAACAATGTCACAAACGATACATTAACCAGAATGGATGATGAAAAGGTAATATTCAATTTACATTTTTGTCTTGTAAATTTATATTTAATCATTTAGATACCTTATTATTGTTTTTGAATAGATTTTTGACAACTTGAGACAAATTACTGAAAATGAGAAGACTTTACTGCAACAAGAAAAATTGCAAGTTCAACATGCTCCACGCAGATCTGAAATGGAAAATGATGATGATAATAATCAAATTGCCTCTCTTCAGCAATATATACAACAACTGGAAAGTAAACTAAGAAAAACTGAAGAAGAGCTGAAAAATGAAAGAGCTGAAAGAATAAAAGAGAAAGAGTTGATTGTAGGATTGAAAAAAGAAATTGAGAAATTGAAATCAAAAACAACCAGCACAGAAGAAGGAGATGAAAGCCAAAATGTAAATAAGCAAAATGAAATTGATTTCGAAGGTCCCACATTTGATCTGAAAATCACACAACAAATGCTAATTCTACAGGAAAAAAGGAAAGAAGCAGAAAGGAGAGAGAAGGAAAAATCAAAGTCAAAAATAGAAATAGCCCCAAGCTCATTGGTTAATAGGGTGACAACAAGGGCTGCTCGAAACAAATCAGAAGCTGAGGGAAAAGTTGATGAAAGGAAAAATGAACATGAAGAAAATGTAGAAAAAACCGATCTGGAAAAGGAAGATCATAATAAAATTAGTATCGACGAAGAAATTGACAGCGAGTTGAAAGATGTATCAAACATTGAAGAAGAAAGCGATGAAGAAAACATTGAAGAAGAAAGCAATGAAGAAAATGACAGCGGTACGGACAATACAGTCAAACTAGTAGATGTTGATGCATACTTGCCAAAAAGGGAAAACTATCAAACTAGTTTAAAAGTCAAAAAAAGCAAGCTTCTAAATCTCCTTGAAGAAAGCAAGAAAAGCATAGTTCTTTCGTATTTTGAAACAAATGAGAATGAGAAGTAAGTAATTATATTATCATTAATAGTTTTTCATTACAATTTCATCGAAATAATACCTACTAACTTATTTTGTGTTTATGTAAAATACAGCTCGGTGGATTTCATATCAGATGATGGTAAAAGGGGTGGGATTACAATTGTAAAATCTATGCTTGAATCTATTTTGCTGGAATTGTACACAGATGGCCAGGTATTTTTCTTTTTATTTGTATATAACTTATATTCACATTTAATAGGATGGAAAAATAGACAATGTACACGTATGTTCAAAATGATATATATGAACTTATCATTTTGATATAAAGCCTCAACTATACATAGTATATATAAACTGTACATGCAAAAAAAAGCCTTGCATGCTATGATAATAGCTGGGATATGATTAACAGGAAAAATTGAAAATAAACAGGTGTATTTGAAATGATACATAAATGTATCATTTTGATATAATGCCACTACCACACCTGGAAAATTAGCAACATACGTATTATGCTTATATTCATATTGAATGAACAGACGAAAACAAAGATAGACAAATATTTTGTAAATGATATAAAACTTATCATTTTTGTATAAAGCTACTAACACAGGTTATTATTTTCTTTATTCTATTAGATAATTGACTGGTATGTTCAAAACCAAGAGTTGTATGAGCACAGCTATACCTTCTCCACTATAATGACGGTAAGGCAAACCTTTTTTAAAAGTAAGGTTAAGTTCTTTAAAAATTATGCTAAAAAAAATTTAATATGCAGAATGCAATAAGCAATGATTTGGATAATGTGATACTTAAACTAGTTCTTCCTATGATAGAAAGTATTGTTCTGAATGAGTATACCGACAACATATTCTTTCCGTTGCATCATATCAACCATTGGACGCTTTTGAAATTGAACTATGTCACAATGCAATGGACCCATTATGATTCAAATAAGCCTCTAACTAGATCTACAAGGATGTCAAATCCAAGCTACAGGCACGCTATTGATCAGGTAAAATAATTAGTATCTTGATGGACAAAAACTAAATAATGCTACATTCAACTATCATAATTTAATTATTTTCTACATATCCAGAGAAAGAAGATTGAAGGGCTATTTGAGAAAAAATGGCAGGAAAAGGGAATCTTGAATAAAAGTTTCGGGAAAAAAACACTAATACAAGAACCATCCCCACGGCAAGAACCATCCTCGTAAGTATATAGTCATTCCTAAAATATAGATTTAGTGGTTTCCAGTTTTCATTCACATAAAGCACACGAAAAGTATTTAGTAATAACTTTGTAACAGTGATATCGTAACCATCCACACGGCAACACTCAACTATTTTGTAAACTGTCTTAAAAAAAGCTCAATAATTGATTGTTACTAAATGCTTTTCTTGCCATTTGTAGGAATGACTGTGCTTGGTTTGTAATGACAAACATTAAATTGCTTGACAGTGGAAATCTTCCGCAGATGTATGAAAAGGAAGAGATCGACCGACTCAAAGCGGATACAGTATTTCAAATCATCTACAACGGCGGAAAAGGAACAAATGAAACCAGTAGCAGAGCAAAAAGATTGATTTTTAATTGCAATTAGATTTGATATATTGAAGTTTACTTGTAATTTTCTTATAAGTTTCCTTGCTATATTTCTAGAAAGCACAATAGACTTATGCTAACTGTTTAGTATGTAATAATATGTGCTGATAACATCATTTGTAGTACGGTAACGTTGAAAGTTTGATATGTTTCATTTCATCATCAAATTGCAATATTGTTGTTTTGCATGCAGTAAGATGCTGTTAAATTGCGTGTAATGATATCAAAATGATATGATGTTGTCTCAAAAGTTTTCCAACATTACAGAATATCAAAATGATATATGAAACTATCATTATTTAAAAATATTATCTATTTTTTGCTGTCGATGAAATCTAAACATTAATTAGTACAATAACAGTTGTAATAGCTTTAAACATTAAAAAATATAAATTATCTTATTCTCAAAAGCACAGTGCTATATGCAGATAGCGTAAATTGTCTGTTTAAATAATACTGTCAACTAACAAAATGACAAAATGCATGCTAAACATAAATAACCATCAACCACTATTATAATTAGCAGAAATTGACGAATAATATTATAACCAAAGATAATACAGATGGCATCATAAACATTATGTAATATAACCATTATACATAATTATAACCATCCTACAATATTATAGCAATACAAACGTATAACAAAAATCAAAATCGCCATATCACTGTCAAACATACAATATTATAAACAGCATACAGAAACTAAGCAACATTAAAATTAAAAAAAATTGCAGATAGCATTATTAAATGACAAACAATAATACATCCACTAAACATACGCAGAAGCCAAAAGCAAATCTAACATAAATCAATCACTAAAACAACATTATCATAATAGTCATATAGTCAAACAGTTTATATATATGAATTGCATAATAAAAAAAATGATAACTATATGTATCATTACAGTATAAAAATTGGTCATTGTGGAAAAAAACAGTATTAAACATCAACGTATAGAAGAAGCCTCACAGTTTCTTTTGTTGTGGCCTGTAGAATTACATTGGCTACATTTATTTCTTTTATTCTGAGAATAGCCATAGCCACCACGTCTCTTTGTAGAAGGTCTACCAGCTCCGCGAACTTCTTCAGGAGGCCTAATAATAACATCATTTTCAGCAATAACTGGCTTATCAAAATTAGGAATTGGATTAATGGCTTCAGCATATGAAGATCGAAAAGCGTCAACAGTAAAGTAGTGCTCCACATAGTCGTAAACTGATAACCTTGACTTATTAATACATTTGATTGCATGAGCACATGGAAATCCAGTAATTCTCCATTGATTACAGCTACATAAATGATTTTCGAGATCAACAAAATGAGATTTAGGGGATTTTACTTCGAACACAAAGTCTGAAGACTTGTAAACATCCCAGCCAAAACCAACATCGACTAACTTAGACAAGCGTTCCTCCATAATAGGACAAAGAGTCGTTGTCGACAAACGACATTCCTCCCTTCGCCTAGCCATTTGCTCCATAACTTTCGCTCGAATACCATCCAAACAAGAAGTTATCGGCATTACTCTATCTTCCAAAATCCAAGAGTTGAAGCTTTCTGCAACATTTGAAGTATATTCACCATACCGCTTTCCTTGAAAAAACAAATCTGCCCAGTGATCAAAAGGTTTATCTTGTAGAAAATTTTCAGCAGCCATACCCCCAATATTCTTAAATTTAGAAAGATATCGCTCAAAATCATACATATTAGAAGCTCTAGCACAAAGTTTGAATAACTCTACAACAGAAGAATCACCTTTAGCTGCCTTCACAACACTACCAATATTTTGTTCCATGTGAAGCAAACAGTAGCTATGATATGAAGAAGGAAATACTTTAGGAACACCTAATAAGAGACCCCAATGACGATCAGACATAAAAACTAGAGATCGGTCTTCATTTAGCATTTCTTTCAAATGGGACAAAAACCAAGACCAGTTAGATTCGTTTTCATGTGAAACAATACCCATAGCAAGAGGAAAGAAACCTGCAAAATAATTAATTAATGACCTTCCAAAACAAAGATACATGAGCCTCATTAAGCATCAGAAATATGATAGTAATGTCTGGCAAACACAATTGAATTAGAATCAAAATGATATATGAATATATCATATATTATATATTAGTCTTTTAGTACCTTACTGTCTAAACATTAATACTACAAACACTTCCAGTGGAACCATTGATAAATAAAGCAAACAAATCTAGTGTAAGCATTGTTGCATTAAAATTACTTAATGTGCATAAAAATGATAGTTTCATGTATCATAGATACAAAAATAACCAAGAAAAAGAAAACAAAAGTAAAATTAAACTCGTACCTTGATTAGCATTTTTAGAAGTAGCAGCTAACAAAACTCCAGGTCTTCCCTTCAAATGAGCAGCATCTAAAAATATTAATGGTCTGCAGTGTTTAAAACCAAGCAAGCAAGCACCAAAAGCAAGACAAATTCTCTCAAACTGATTGGTTGAAGAATCAACATCCATAGATACATAACTATCAGGATTATACTGTTACAATGCCTCCGAATACCAACGTAAATCATTATATGACATCGCATCATCCCCATATATCTCTTTTAATGCTAACTGTTTTCCGCTATAAGCATAATAGTATGATAAATTGAAATTATACTCTCTTCTAAATTCCGCAATGATATCCTTCGACTTCTTCATAGGAGCATCCCGAATTTGATCCAAAATCAAAGATTTAACAAATCTACTTGAAATAGTTACTTTATTAACATCTCTAAGACCCGCTCCACACGAATGATTAAAATTATAAGTTCTAATAAAAAATCGAGAGAGCAAACCCGGATCCGAAGAAGCATTAACATAAAACTTGCAACCATCATTAATCCAAGAACAATTTACCGAAATTCTATCCGGAGCGTTTCTAACAAAAATCAAAGCATAACCATATTTTATTTGATACGCCATTAAAAACTCTCTAAAATCCTCAGCTCCATTAAAACAAAAACCAAGAAAATCCGCAATATTTTTCTGAGAACCTTTCTTTAACATATCTTTCAAATAATGAGATGAATCGGCATGTGACTCGCAATTTGTTCCAGAATTACTACCAATCGAAGTGCTTTGTATGCTTTCAGAACCCAAACCACAGCCATTACTATCAGATTCCATAACACCAACATTCTCCTTAACCGTAAACCTGAAATATTGACTCTTCTTAAAAGTTAGAAGACATAAAATGCTAAGCAAGTCTGAATCAGTGTCGATAACTATAGTCTTATTCTCAAGAACATAAGAAATCTCAATAGAAAACCGATTAAGATGTGGCCAAACATCACATATTTCACTTTTAACACCAAATAAAGAAGAGGCCGTGGTCAGACGAGTAGAATAACAATTCTCATTGTATTCAAAGATAACAAGCAAACTATTTGCTTCATTATTGATAGTATCAGAACTACCAAAAAAAATCCAATTAAAATACTTAAACGAATAAAACAGTAACAGCAAATGTTAAATTTACATATCATAACAAAATAGAACCAATGTTGCGGCTGGATTAAACAAGAATACATTAACTAAAAAACCGTATGATAAATAAACATATCACTGGCAAGATTATAGTCTAAATGTGAATACTGCAGTAATGCTATATAAACATAGCATAAAATAACAAACCACATATAATATTCACTAGAACGACGGAACATCATCAAACTATAAAACAATAAACATTGTTGAAGAAATACAAAAATAAACATTAAAATCTTACTTCTCCATTGAAATAAATCCAAATTCGATATCAATTACTGGAAGAAGAACAAGCTGTATAACCTAGATGAGCAAAAAATCGATTATTAATCGACAACAATTATACGCAATAAAAAACAGAAATACTCGAAAGAAATTAAAGAAGGATACCTGAATTTACCTAATTGTTTAATGAAGATAGAAATCGCCAATGGAGAACTGTAGCAATGAAAGAAGACTATAATCGATTGACAATGGAGAAATCGAATACAAAATTAGAGTGAGTGTCGTCTTGAATCGAGAAGTCGGTGATGAAGAAGATCGCAACCAAATTAAACAGAAGAAAAAATTTAAATGTTGCTAAGTCTTTTTCCTTGGAACGAAAGTTTAACGACCGCTTTCTTCAGATGAAAAAAAAAGAGCCGCGTCCGTAGGCCCAAATAATTTGAATAAAACTTCCTTCAGCCCATTTTCCTGTTTTTATTATAATCTAGTGCTACACTGTTTTCCGCATGCATGGACTGATGCATTGCTTCATGCATTCACACAGCCGAGCCTAGTTGCTCTTATATATATATATATATATATATATATATATATATATATATAGCGTCTCTTGTGACACAATTTGGTGACACAAATGGTGACACAAAAGATCTGCACCATTGGATCTTTTTGTCTTTACATGGGAATGTGGAATTCAGGGGGCAATCCAATGGTGAGAATTCATTGTGTCACCAATTGTGTCACCAAATTGTATCAAAATAGACTTTCCCATATATATATATATATATATATATATATATATAAAGGGTTATATACCCTTTTCTTCTACCTAGGCATAAGGCACAACACACCAGGTACATTAATGCTTCAATGATGTTCCAAACCCTAAACTTGCCATTGCTGCAAGCCTGCAAAATAAAACCTCAAAATGTACCCAAGAAAATGGCATCTACCCCAACGTTGTGGCCAAGATTAAATTTCATGCACACACCAATGCTTATCTCCACGCAGCCGTATTACTTACAGGCAACACAGTGCCCATTGATGCATGCGTTCATGCCAACACCCCCTCTTAAATTTCACATGTTTTTAGTTCAGGAGCCATACAGTAAAACAAGCTTTTATATTATTTTATTTATTTATTATATAAATATATATAATATGATGTCACACCGTCCAGTTTCCGCGAAATGCTCCACTGCTCTCCACGCAACAAGCCTCCGCGTCCACATACCATGCACCAGACAAGCTCATTTGTTTTGAAACCCACTGCACTGTCCTATGCATGATACTCTGTTTTTGCTAAACCTATGATCTGTTTTGATCTTATCCTATCTATTGAGCAGTCTACAAATGTTATTTTCTAAATTACATGATTTCTCTTATTTCCATTCATCTTGATAACCCGTTGTCTACAGGTTGTAGAATGTTAACGTGTTACTATTTAATAAATTATTATCTTGTCACTTTAATATTTTTGGTTTTATATGGTATAAAAAAAGACAAGCTGAATTCTATATTTACCTTAGCTGGCATGACTTATATAATCGGACCCGTCTTTGCTATGCATACTACCAATCTCATTCTATATTACTGTCTTAATTACTTCTAATTCTAAATTTTAAATTTAAATGGGTAAGGGTAAATTTAACCTTAGTCAATCCTATGATACGTGAAATTACAAAGAAAGTTGCTTTAAAGAAGATTCAACTCTTATTAATTTTGTTATAAGAAGTATATAATATAAGTTAGATTTAAATTTTGAAATATTTTACTTAAAATATATTCATGTCGAAGATGTTGTTTAAAATTAGAAATTCAAATTATCCATTTTTCAAATCCGTCGTTTTCAAAATCAACCAAAACCGGGTCGTTACAGGGACGATAAAATTTCACACATCGCACAACTGCACAAATAATATTCAGTATTTGTTGGTTGAAACCCCACACAGATATTTGGATGATATTTGACGTACGTTAATCCCAATTGTTTAGTTGTATATCAATCGATGGGTTGACATACTGATGTAAGCATTAAATATTTATATTTAATGCTTATGCAGTGTAGAATGTGTTATGATTTTTGTGCGCAGCGGAAGCTTGACAAAATGCCAAGAAAATTTGGATCTTTATCACACAATCACTTGAAGATGAATTTGATTGAAAAAAAAAACAAGACAAATAATATCGGAAATATGAGCACACAATATTCCACCCAACCACCCTCTTTATTGAGTCACCAATAAAAATTGTTTACAATCGATCTCAACTATCATTACAAACAATTACAACTTGAACCAATAACCTTATTGAGAAATAGGTAGAGAATATCTAATGGCTAAATAATTTAAAGGAGAACACTCAATTTGGAATAGCTAGAATGATCACCCTTGGTGGCTCTCACCCACACTTGGTGAAGATGTTAGCTAGTCCTTTTTATAGAGAGAATTGCTTCATGCCCAAGAAAACTTGACATCCAAATTATCTTCATATTTGTTATAAAACTATTAGGATAAGTACCAAATATCCTTGCAATAAATGTTCACAAATATAGCAATCAATATCTCTCCATAAAATCTAACACCAAATCTCTTCATCAAATCTAGCACCAAATCTCTTCATCAAATCTAGCACCAAATCTAGCAACAAATCTCTCCACAAAATATGTAAGATTATTTGTTGCCCAAAATTGTGATTTGCGTATCACCGATTTCAACACTCTACCTTGATACCAAATCACAACATCTCCTCCACTCATACAATAGCCCCTTAGCTCTCACTTTCAACCTCTTCTTTCTCAATTAACACCATCTCGATTTTAACGGCTACGAGATAAAACCATCATGTCTTCTCTTCAAGTCCAGGCTCAATCACACCTTCTTGATTTCATCAGACCATAAGATTATCTAATTGATTTCCAGGCTCAATCACACCTCCTCTTTATCGATATACGCCTACCACTTGATCCCTCTTCATCTACATGGATCTCTCGAGAATTATCAACGTGAAGACAACAATCGATAACATGATCCTCAACGGATCCTCAGCATTGATCAAAACCAAACTCTCCACCTTGCTGCGGACTAGGTTCTTCATTCCAAATTCTCAAAATCTCCTACTCCATAATAGCCATCCATGAAAGCAACATCATCTCCGACATCTACAATCTTCAATCCAAAATCACTCCAAGCTATGCGATGATCTGGGCTCCGATACCAAACTGTTATGAAAATTGAGCATATGCGGAAGCGCAATAAATATGATCTAGATTTTCCAATTGAACACCAATCTAATCTGATAAAAATTATTCTATTACATCAACAAAATAGTAAATAACTATAGCAGAGAAACAAAGAGACACAATATTTATACTGGTTCCACTATCCTCGAGATAGTGTACGTCCAGTCCAACAGAGAGAGATTTTATTCCATATGAGAGAATTACAAGAGATTACAAAATAAGAGTTTACATATCCAAACCTCAATCAGGTTTAACAAGAAGAGACGCCATTGGGGATCACTGGCTCCAGGCCAGGATGGGTTTACACTAAAGTCTACCCCTCAATATATAGCTAGTGCAAATCTATGTGAGTCATCAATTAAATTACCAACATATGGTAATAATATAATCGAGGCAAATTACCATAACAACAAATGTGCAAACATAGGAAGTAAATCAATCCGTTTCTTTAGCATAGATGGAAGAAATTAATCCCTTCATTTATTTCTCTACCACCTCATCAAATGCACTTTGGAAGATAGATTGTTGTTTTCATTGTTGTTACATACATGTTTTGTATGAAATCTATATAAATAACATTATATGGTAATTGATTGTGTCTGGTTCTAGTTCAGAAAGAATGAATAGTTTAAAATAATGAATATTTTAAAATAATATTCAGAAAAGAATCAAAATCTGATTTTGTTGCCCGATTTGGGATGGACACGAATATATTTAAATATATAAAGTCGTGTTGATTAGATTAAAGCCATTTAGACGTGAACGTTATTTATATCGATTTTATTCATTCTTATAATGAATACCGAAAAGGAATTGATTTCTGTAACAACCCAGAAAATCTGAGCCAGTTTAAAATTTTTAATTTGGCTATTTTAGTGGATTTTAAATATTTAAAATAAAGTATTTTAAATAATAACAACAAAAAGTATGATTGAGTCGATGTTTGAAAATAAATATATTTATTTTAAATTATAAACATGGCCTGAAATGGCGCGGCAGTTTCAAAATTTGAATTCGAACTTTGACTGACTGTACCGGGTGCAAAATAAAACGGATTTTAGTGAAACCAAAAATATTTAAATCTGTTAGTGAATATCTTTCTAAAGAATCCGAAAAATTAAAATTTCATAGCGGGAATAAAAAGTTATGCCCAGTTGAAAATTCAGAATAGTTGCTATGGAATTCTGGCCCTTAAAAATGGAAATTTTGCAAACGATCTCGGTTTTCGATGAAACCACTTTTGTTGGACCCATGATGTCATGTTATTGCTAGGTTTCAAAATTCGTAATTTTCTGAATCAATATGTGAGTGTGGCGAAAGAAAACGTGTTTTGACAGTTTCAATAAATTTTGATCGGCTGGAAAATGGCCATTTTTCAAACGGTCTCAGAATTCAACGAAATTAGTTTTGTTAGAACCGTAACGTTAATACGAAGCTAGAATTAATTTTTTGGGAATTTTTAGAGTTAGTATGTGGCCCCGGTAAATTGAAATGTGCGTTAAAATTCAATATACATAGATTTAAATTTTGATTTTGATGGAAACTGATTAAAATAGTCGAATTGGCTTACGAAACATATCCCGTTGTGTTCGGAATGGGGGTATTTAGCTAGGTGCGATGGTCGTTGGGTTTGATTTGAAGTCTGAACGTAAAATTTCATTAAGAAGCAATATTAGAGAATTAAAATATTATATATATTCATTTAAACATGGAAACCCTATCTTCATTTGTTTGAGCCGCCTTCTATTTGTTTCGACGGCTGGTAAAAGCCCTAATTTTCTTCTTAAAGTCGCGCACAAAATTCAGCGAATTAAACCTCCGACCCAAAACAAAAATCATAGCGCCATGGATGGTCTTTAAATCCACACCGGCTTGACGATTAATGGTGCAAGGATGGAGGAGAAATTCCGGCTCGAAGTTGGCTCAGTCGCATGGATTTTGAGGGCACGAGAGGGCGGCAGATTCGAGGTGGTTGCTGCTGGAGGTCGGCACCATGGAGGCGCAACCAGGGGTGCTTCCCGATGTAGTTACGGTCTGATGATGTAGGTGCGGTAGAGGAGAGAGAAAAGGGAGCATAGGCTCGAGAGTTATATGGAGGTGTGAACGTAGAAGAAGGAGGAAAGGATAAGCAGTAATAACATGGTTAAAACGAGAAGGAGACTAAGGTGATTCTCTTCCTTTTTTTATGTTTATTTACTAAGTACATGGTTTTAAATTTTGAAAATTTATAGAAATAATAAGGGAATATATATATAATATTATTTATAAATCAGAAATAAAAATATGCATTGTTTTAGAAATAAAAATATAAGTTGTTTTTGAAACAATAAATAGCTTTGTTTTTAAATAACAAGTAGCATTGTAAAATTAGATTTTTATATGAATAAAATTGTTTTTAATACAATGTTTGTTTTATAAAGATGTAACTTTTAAATAGGAAAGTAGCATCATGAAGTAAAATAAAAATATGATCTTTGAAGTAAATAAAAATATGATCTTTGAAGTAAATAAAAATATGATCTTTGAAGTAAATAAAAATATGATCTATGAAGTAAAATAAAAATATGATCTATGAAGTAAATAAAAATATGATCTATGAAGTAAAATAAAAATATGATCTTTGAAGTAAATAAAAATATGATCTTTGAAGTAAATAAAAATATGATCTATGAAGTAAAATAAAAATATGATCTTTGAAGTAAATAAAAATATGACCTTTGAAGTAAATAAAAATATGATCTTTGAAGTAAAATAAAAATATGATCTTTGAAGTAAATAAAAATATGATCTTTGAAGTAAATAAAAATATGATCTTTGAAGTAAATAAAAATACGATATTTCTAACTTTGAAGTAAATAAAAATATGATCTTTGAAGTAAGTAAAAATATGATCTTTGAAGTAAATAAAAATATGATCTTTAAAGTAAATAAAAATGTGATTTTTCACAGCGTTGAAATAAAAAAGAGATTTTTATAGCAGTGAAGTAAAAATGTGATTTTTGCTATGAACAGCGTGGAGAAGACTGCATTGGAAGCACGGGCAAATCCAAAAGGTTCAGACGTTCAGAAGTAAAACTGGCGGAGTGGAACCCTCTGTGAGAACTCCTCAATTTTAATTCTATTTCTAGTTTGAAATATATACTAGGATGCAGACGGTGCTTAGTAGCACCCGACACCCGTCGTCCACAGACCATGGACGGCTTGTTTGTTTGATTGCTGTGTTGTGAAATTTGATTGTGTGATGTGAAATGTAATAAAATATTTTATAGTGGAAAATATTTTATAGTTAAAAATAAAATTTCTAACGTGGATATAAAATAAGTATTTATAAACAAATCGGACGATTTGTTTATATACACTGATTTGACTGATATTGATTGGGACGATAAATTTTACACATCGCCCAACTACACAAATAAAATCTGTGTTTGATTGTTTGAAACCCCACATGGGTATTGGGATGATATATGACATACACTAATCCCAAAAATTTGTTGTATGTCGATTGATTGATTGACAGAATGTTATAAGCGTTAAATATTTATATTTGATGTTTATACAGTGTAGAATACACCTTGGATGATGGTTGATTATTTGTCATTGTTGATATATACATGCGTTATATGGAAATCCATAGAAATAAAATCTATGGTAATTGATTGGGCCTCATTCCAGTTTTGAATAGAAATATTTGAAAAGAAATATTTGAATAGAAATATTTGAAAAGAAATATTTGAATAGAAATATTTGAAAAGAAATATTTGAATAGAAATATTTGAAAAGAAATATTTGAATAGAAATATTTGAAAAGAAATATTTGAATTGAAATATTTGAAAAAGAAATATTTGAATAGAAATATTTGAAAAAGGAATATTTGAAATAGAATATTTGAAAATAGAAATATATGAAGCCGTGTTGATTAGATTGACGCCATTTTGACGTGAACGATATTTATATCGATTTTATTCATTTTTCAATGAATATTGAAAGTGATTTCAAAATTCGAATTAAATTGAATGAATTGAAATTCGAATTAAATTGAATGAATTGAAATTCGAATTAAATTGAATGAATTAAAATTCCAATTAAATTGAATGAATTGAAATTTGAATTAAATTGAATGAATTGAAATTCGAATTAAATTGAAATGAATTGAAATTCGAATTAAATTGAAATGAATTGAAATTCGAATTAAATTGAATTGAAATTCGAATTAAATTGAAATGAACTGAAATTCGAATTAAGCTGAAATGAATTGAAATTCGAATTAAATTGAATAGAATTGAAATTCGAATTAAATTGAAATGAATGGAAATTCGAATTAAATTGAAATTGAATTGAAATCGATTTGAAATGAAATTTAAATGAATTATATTGAAAAATTCAATCTTGATTAGAATTTGAAAAGGAAGTTGAAACCGTTTTGAAAACGAATTTTAAAACGATTTTATAAATACGTTTTGAAAGGAAATCGATGAAATATATATAATATATATTATATATATAATGACCTGAATAGAACGCGCCGCGCTGCGGCAGTTCGCGAATTTCGACCATTGACTTTGAATGGATATTACGGGAGATCCGACCGTCGGATTTCCCTAAAACCGGAACCGTTGGGTTTGTATCGAAAACAGCTTTCTAACGAATATTAGAGATTTGAAATCTAACGGTTGGATATGGAATTATGTCCAAATCAAATTTGGAAAAGGTCGCTGTAAGTGCAATTCGATGGCCGTTGATGGAAATCGACTGTACGGGCCTCGATAAAATTATTAAAAATAGTAATAATTTGTGTAAAATCATAAGAAATGATTTGTGAAGAATTGGGATGATAAACTCCATATTTGAAAAGATAAAAATAGATTTTTATCGAAATGAACTAGTTTTGAACTAGAATTATAATTCTATTTATTTTTAAAATAAATAAATTGGATTTGAAATGGTTTTAAAAGTAACCATAATTTCCAATAATTGAATTGGAATGGATTTGAATCGAAATTATCTTTGGAATATTTCGATGTTGGATTTCGTGATTATACAAATATTGTTATGGAAATTTGAAAGATATATTTATATTGTTATTTTCAATACGATATTTGTTGGTCGTAGAATTTGATATTGAATATAAGCCGATATATTTTCTATTCAGAGCCTTGTATTTAATATCAAATGTGATTTGGGTTTGTCGTGAATGGTGTCTTCATTAACACTGTTCTTAAACCCAGTTGAGAAAGAGATTAAATCTTTTTATTTAGATTTAATGAAGTGTACCAATTAAATGGTATTTAATTGGAATTGAATTTGAATTGATTTTTGGGTTTATCGTAAACGGTGTTTTAAATAACACTTGTTCTTTAACCCGATAATTAATGGAATGTGATTTTGGGTTGTCGTGAACGGTATCTTCAATAATACTGTTCTTAGACCCAACGGAGTTAAGAAAATCGTAAAACTAACTGGAGATTAGTTAAGTTGAATGGTTTCTTAGGTATTGACCTGATGTTGGTTTCGGCCTTCGGGGTTAATACTTAGGGAATTGCTCACTTGCTATTTTACGGTTAAAAGCTGATAGAATGAAATGTGATTTTGGGTTTATCGTGAACCGTGTTTTAAATGACATTGATTCTTTAACCCAATTAAAGATTAAAACTAAGTGTAGTTTTAATGAATCTTTAATTAGATTGAAATGACCGAGAATGGAGTATCACCAGTTTTGCTTCAGGAGATAGTTAAATCTTTAATTAGATTTGAACGTGAAATGGTAATTGAATTTACCGATAACACCATGGTGTTAGATGTGAAGTATTACCAGTTTTACTTCATGGGATGAATAGGTTGGGATTGGAAAATTAAAACAAATGATTAATTCGGTAAGGTTCGTTAATCCCGACGAGTTTGAAATGATATTCAAAGGAAGATTAAAGAATAAATTTAAAGAATTTATCTTTGATAAAATTAATGGGAACCTTTCCCTAAGAATGTGAAATTTAGAAAACTAACTGGAGATTAGTTAAGAAGTACGGTTTCCTGGGTATTGATCTGATGTTGGTTTCGGCCTTCGGGGTTAATATTTGGGGAATTGTTCTCTTACTAATTTATGGTTAGTAACTGATGAATTGGAATGAGGCATATGTTGTGTTTGTGTAACACTTGTTTATTATGTACGCGAGTTATTACGAAAGATCGGGTTTATCCCATTCTGAATAACTGATACGACGATAAGTCGAAGATGAAGACGGTGGTCGAAGACTGGAGGTCTTCACGTCGTTTGGGTGATTACCAATGATCTTGATTGGGCTGTACACCCAAGATGAGGGAATCAGTTGGTGATCGTCCAGACGTACTTGGAGATCGATGGATATGCGAGGTACAAGGTGCCTCCGGTTTCGTTCAGACCCAGAACGGACTTGTAAATGGATTGTGTGTCTGACATTGGATTTTATTCTGTGTGATTGATTTCTATTAAATATATATCTGTTTGGCGGCGGAGAATTTATTCTCTTGCTTAACGCCCTTTTCTGAGACGTAGGAGCTCAGGGGTTATATATTGATGGATATCCATCGCATGGAGTGAATTGCCTGTGTGGCAAGCTAAGATGCAAATGATCAAGGCTTTTGTTGAAAAGCAAAGTCTTGTGGTTGATGATCAAAGCACAGCCTTTGTGGCATAGCTTTGTGTAGCGTTAAATTCGCGAGTTTCACACAGGGTATGAACCAAAAATGGGAGACGGATATCAGGGGGGCATGCGTTTCTTTCTAGTTAGAAGTGGCGTCAGTGGTTTTACACGCCCTGACGAGTTTGACTTATGTGGTTGTTGCTGTTGCGAGGCGCCTCGGATATATCGGTGACTATGTGAAGCCGATGGGGTCATTTGTTGGCTCATTTACGCCCCATAGGGCGGGGAAACGCAGTGTTCAGGAATTATAATCCACATCGGTGGACCGGCCCTGAGTCCAAGGGACGATGCATTCTGTTCCTGAGGGGCGGACTAGAGGCTCTCGAATCGGTGAGGACGATCCCTAGCCTCAGTTCATATCATAAATGATAACCCAACTTCCAATACGACATTTTGCGGTTTTGATTGTATACCTATATATGGCGACATATTGGTATGGGACATTCATGCCGCCTATGATTGATATTATGATTGTATATAAAACCAGAAACTAACTGGAAACGAGCTAAGATGGGTGGTTTCCTGGGTATTGGTCTGATGTTGGTTTCGGCCTTCGGGGTTAATACTTAGGGAATCGTTCTCTTACTAATTTACGGTTGGAGTCTGATTAAGAATTAAAACATGAAATTTAGCGTATCAAGCATTCTTTGGCTATTATAAGGTAAAAACCCTATCCTCCGGCTTGCGTTGCATTGTGTGATGGGACCCCAGTCTTATAATAGCTTCATTTTTCTTTATTTAGCATTGCGCTGTTTGTTTTATGCACTGGTATTCTTGGGAGGAAACCCATTCCGTGTTATACGGCGTGATCCCTTGATTTACCTAACTTTAAAATAAAGATTAATAGCTGTTTTTAGTTCTCACACCAGTCACATGACTGACCTGGAGTTTATTGTTTTAACCTAAACTCCGGGTGCCCTTATTTTGACACGGGCAGCTAATAGTTTTGGTTTTGCAGATTTATATTCACAAGATCCTAGTTTACAGCTGGAACGATACCCGGAAAGCTCTGTATCTGTGTATTACTTTCAGTTGTGTATTGTATTATTTTTCCGCTGCGATGTATTTAAATGTAATTTAAATCTCTGATATTTTCTTTGTAATATTTATTCATGCTCTGTATATTCTTGTATTCTGATGGAATTGTTGTAATTAACAATGAAATGTTCTTCTGTCTGCGTTCTTTTGTGTGTTGCTCTCAAAGTATCCGGGCTTTCCTTACCAGGGAAGTTACGGGTTATCACAATTTCAAAATCTAATGTTTTGAAAATATTATCATTTATATATTAATGATATGGAATATTCAATTTTGGTTTGAAATTGAATATGAAGTTGATATCGCTTTGAAAACGAATTTAAAACGATTTATAAAATACGTTTTAAATGGAAATCGATGAAATATATATAATATATTATATATATATATATACAATGGCCTGAATAGAACGCGTCGCGCTGCGGCAGTTCACGAATTTCGATCACTGTCTTCGAATGGACATTACGGGAGATCCGACCGTCGGATTCTCCTAAAACCAGAACCGTTGGGTTCATATCAAAAAGAGCTTTCTAACGAATATTAGAGATTTGAAATATAACAGTTGAATATGGAATTATGTCCAAATCAAATTTGGAAAAGGTCGTTGTAAGTGCAATTCGATGACCGTTTATGAAAATCGACCGTACGGACCTTGATAAAATTATTTAAAATATCAATAATTAGTGTAAAATCATAAGAAATGATCTAGAAAGAATTGGCATGAAAAATTCCACATTTGAAAAGTTAAAAATAGTTTTTTATTGAAATGAACTAGTTATGAACTAGAATTATAATCCAATTATTTCTAAATAAATAAATTGGATTTGAAATGGTTTTAAAAATAACTAGAATTTCAAATATATGAATTGGAATGGATTTGAATCGAAATTATCTTCAGAATATTTCAATATTGGATTCCGTGATTATACAGGCATTGTGGAGGAATTTGGAAGATATATATATCATTATTCCAATATGATGTTTGTTGAGTTCAGTGATATTGAATATAAGCCGATATATTTTCTATTCAGAGCTTTGTATTTAATATCAAATGGGATTTTGGGTTTTTCATGAACGGTGTCTTCAGTAATACTGTTCTGAAACCCCATGTGAAGAGAATAAATCTTTTTATTAAGATTTTTAGAGTTTCCAATTATATTTAATAATTGAAATAAAATAGAATGTGAATTGAGTTTACCGTGAACTGTGTTTTTAGCGACATTCGTTCTTTAACCCGATTTACAGTGAAATAGGATTTGGAATTTATAAATCTTTTTGTTAAGATTTAAAGGAGATTTTCCAAAGTAAAGTTTTCCAATTTAACATATTAAATTGGAATTGAATGGAATTCGATTTGGTAATAATCGAAGTGAGCTTCTGTAGAGGAAAACTGTTAATATCTATGGAATTTAAAAGGCTTTGTCGTTATTCTATTTAAATTATCGGTTGGATATGGAAGTTTATATCAATTATATATATTGATCTGTTTTCCGTGAAGACTCCATTGTTAATGGAATGAGATTTTGGATTTATCTTGAACTGTGTTTTAAATGACATTAGTTCTTTAACCCAGTTAAAGATAAGATTAATTTCTTAACTTGGAATAATCATTAAGTAATGATTTTTGGAATTTAAAACTGAATTAGAGTTTTAATGAATCTTTAAATAGATTGAAAGGTGAATTTGATAACTAAAATTATCAAATCTAAGAAATGATCGAGAATAGAGTACCACCAGTTTTACTCCAGGCGATAGTTAGATCTTTAATTAGATTTCAACATGAAATGGTAATTTAATTTACCGATAACACCGTGGTGTTAGATATGAAGTATTACCAGTTTTGCTTCATGGGATGAATAGGTTGGGATTGGGAAATTAAACAAATGATTACTTCGGTAAGGAGCGCTAATCCCGACTAGTTTGGATAAACCATAAAATGGTTTGAATTGATATCCAAAGGCAGATTAAAGAATAAACTTAAAGAATTTATCTATGATAAAATTAATGGGAACCTTTCCCAAAGTATAAGAATATTTGAGTAAAGGAATATTTTGGATCGGAATGAGGCATATGTTGTGTTTTTATAGGACTTGTTTATTATATATGCGAGTTATTAAGAAAGACCGGGTTTATCCCATTCCAATAACTGATTCGACGATATGTCAAGGTTGAAGAAGGTGGTCGAAGACCGGAGGTCTTCACATCATTTGGATGATTACTGATGTCTTGATTGGGCTGTATACCCAAGACAAGGTAATAAGTGGTGATCATCCAGAAGTACTTGGAGATCGACCGGACATGCGAGGACCTCTCTCCAATATTGTACATACAGGACGAGGAATAAGGTGCCTCTGGTTTCGTTCAGACCCAGAACGAACTTGTAAACGAATGTGTGTCTGACATCGGATTTCATTCTGTGTGATTGATAGACATCGGTTGCATAGCGTTGCCTGTGTGGCATGCTGAGATGCAAATGATCAAGGCTTCTGTTGAAAAGTAGAGTCTTGTGGTTGATGATCAAAGCACGGCTTTAATATGGCATAGCTTTGTGTAGCGTTAATTCGTGAGCCTCGCACCCCGGTGTGAACCAGAAACGGGAGAGGACTTCAGGGAGGGCATGTGTTTCCTTCTAGCTAGTAGTGGTGTCTGGGTTTTGCACGCCCAGATGTTTTACTTATGTGGATGATGGATAGCGAGGCGCCTCGGTTATATCGGTCTCTGCGGAGTCGATGGATGGTATGGTCTTTATACATACCAATTTTACGCTCCATAGGGCGGGGAAATGCAGTGTTCAGGCATTTTAATTCACTCCGTGTGGACCAGCCCTGACGATCCAAGGGTCGATGTGCTCTGACCCTAAGGCTCGGGCTAGAGAGTCTCGAAGCAGTAAGGACGATCCCTTGCCTTGGTTCACGGATGAAAATCGAACTTCCAATACGTGACAATTACGGTTTTGATTGTAGAGCCTAGTATGGAGACATAGTGGGATGGGGCACTCATGTCGGCTATGATTGATACAGTTATATTTGAAATTGTTTTGACACTACACACTTATAGTAATAGTAAAATATGATATTTCACGTACCAAGCATTTTTAGCTATTATAAGGTAAAAACTCTATCCTTCGGCTTGAGTTGCATTGTGTGATGGGACCTGAGTCTTATAATAGCTTCATTGTTCTTTATTTAGCATTGCGCTATTGTTTTTATGCACTGTTATTCTTGGGAGGAAACCCGTTCCGTGTTATACGGCGTGATTCCTTGATTTACCTTACTTTAAAACCAAGATAATAATTGTTTTAGTTCTCACACCAGTCACATGACTGACCTGGAGTTTATTGTTTTAACCTAAACTCTGGGTTCCCCTATTTTCCACACGGACAACTAGTAGTTTCGGTTTTGCAGATATTATATTCGCAGGATCTTGGATTACAGCTGGAATGATATTTAGAAAGCTCTGTATCCGTTTATCTCTTTGAGTTGTGTTATGTATTATTTTCCGCTTCTATGTAATGTAATTTAAATCTCTAATATTTATCAAATGTATATTATTTGTTAATACTCTGTATATTCTTGTACTCTAGTGTAATTGTTGTTATAATCAATGAAATGTTCTTCTGTTTGTGTTCTGATTTGTCGTTGTTCTCAACTCAATCCGGGCTTTCCTTTGTGGGGAAGTTCGAGTCGCTTCAAATTATTACTGAAGACTGTACGGTTTTAAAGATGTTAGAGATTCAAAATTCAGAGATATTTCCATACTCATGAGTATTCAAGATTTCAAGAGTTCAAGATAAATATAGTTATAAAGTCTAGATTATGTAAGACTCTGAATAGCACTCCAGGTTCAAATTCAAAACAATTTCAGATTCTGTTTTCAAATTATATTTTCAAACTCTTTCCTCTCTATTTTATTTTCTATTTTATTTGATTTTAAACTTAAGTTTTATAGATCTATACTTTATAAGTTTTATAGATTTATACTTTATAAATGTTATATATTTATATTTTATGTATACTTTATACAGCATTTTAGTTTAAAGGAAAAACTTAGACCCGCATTTTAAATTACGGACGGAACTTTTTATTTTTGGTTTGAAGGACACGCGCTTCACCCCACTAACCCCACTAACAAACCGTTCCCCTTTTCATTCGTTCTAGGGTTTTGTCTCGATCAAAAAATCATCAGTATATTCGATCCAAAAAAAAATCAATCCCTAAAATCAGTAATGTCGACAACTGAAACAGATTCTTCAACTTCGACTTCTAATTTGCCGATAGGCGATTGGGTATTCAAGGCAAGATCCCTGAATCGTGCATCATCAACTCCTCAGTCGAAGGAAAAATCTCCAAAAAGTGGGAAATCAAAAGGTAGAGTTGCAAAATCAAGAGCAGTTAAACAACTCGCACTGCAAATCGGCGATGAAGAAGGTACTGTGCGTTCAAGGAAGCGTCCTAGGGTTTTGAAGGTATTAGATTTTGTTGAAATTTTGTATATTTCGTCTAAATGAGAACGAGAAAATCCTGATACATGAATTACAAAATATAATGATAGTTATAGATATCACTTTGCCTCTTAGCATATCATTTTGCATTCCAGTGAAATGTAATGATGGTTATAGATATCAGTTTGCCTCTTAGCATGTCATTTTGCATTCCAGCAAAATATAATGATAGTTATAGATATCAGTTTGCCTCTTAGCATGTCATTTTGCATTCCAGCAAAATATAATGATGGTTATAGATATCAGTTTGCCTCTTAGCATGTCATTTTGCATTCTAGCAAAATATACTGATAGTTATAGATATCAGTTTGCCTCTTAGAATATCATTTTGCATTCCAATAAAATATAATGATAGTTATAGATATCACTTTACCTTTTAGCATATCATTTTGCATTCCAGAAAAATATAATATTGGTTATAGATATCATTTTACCTTTTAGCATGTCATTTTGCATTTCAGCAAAATATAATGATGGTTATAGATATCACTTTGCCTCTTAGCATGTCATCTTGCATTCCAGTGAAATATAATGTCATTTTGCATTCCAGCGAAATATAATGATGGTTATAGATATCATTTTGCCTCTTAGCATGTCATTTTGCATTCCAGCGAAATATAATGATGGTTATAGATATCACTTTGCCTCTTAGCATGTCATTTTGCATTCCAGCAAAATATAATGATAGTTATAGATATCACTTTGCCTCTTTGCATATCATTTTGCATTCCAGCAAAATATAATGATAGTTATAAATATCACTTTGCCTCTTAGCATATCATTTGGCATTCCAGCAAAATATAATGATAGTTATAAATATCACTTTGCCTCTTAGCATATCATTTTGCATTCCAGCGAAATATAATGATAGTTATAGATATCACTTTACCTCTTAGCATATCATTTTGCATTCCAGCGAAATATAATGATGGTTATAGATATCACTTTGCCTCTTAGCATATCATTTTGCATTCCAGCGAAATATACTGATAGTTATAGATATCAGTTTGCCTCTTAGAATATCATTTTGCATTCCAATAAAATATAATGATAGTTATAGATATCACTTTACCTTTTAGCATATCATTTTGCATTCCAGAAAAATATAATATTGGTTATAGATATCACTTTACCTTTTAGCATGTCATTTTGCATTCCAGCAAAATATAATGATGGTTATAGATATCACTTTGCCTCTTAGCATGTCATCTTGCATTCCAGTGAAATATAATGTCATTTTGCATTCCAGCAAAATATAATGATAGTTATAAATATCACTTTGCCTCTTAGCAAATCATTTGGCATTCCAGCAAAATATAATGATAGTTATAAATATCACTTTGCCTCTTAGCATATCATTTGGCATTCCAGCAAAATATAATGATAGTTATAAATATCACTTTGCCTCTTAGCATATCATTTTGCATTCCAGCGAAATATAATGATAGTTATAGATATCACTTTACCTCCTAGCATATCATTTTGCATTCCAGCGAAATATAATGATGGTTATAGATATCACTTTGCCTCTTAGCATATCATTTTGCATTCCAGCGAAATATAATGATGGTTATAGATATCACTTTGCCCCTTAGCATATCATTTTGCATTCCAGCGAAATATAATGATAGTTATAGATATCACTTTGCCTCTTAGCATATCATTTTACATTCCAGCAAAACATAATGATAGTTATAGATAGATATCACTTTGCCTTTTAGCATATCATTTTGCATTCAAGCAAAATATAATGATAGTTATAGATAGATATCAGTTTGCCTTTTAGCATATCATTTTGCATTCAAGCAAAATATAATGATAGTTATAGATATCAGTTTGCCTTTTAGCATATCATTTTGCATTCCAGCAAAATATAATGATAGTTACAGATATCAGTTTGCCTTTTAGCATATTATTTTACATTCCAGCAAAATATAATGATAGTTACAGATATCACTTTGCCTTTTAGCATATCATTTTGCATTCCAATAAAATATAATGATAGTTATAGATATCACTTTACCTTTTAGCATATCATTTTGCATTCGAACAAAATATAATGATAGTTATAGATATCACTTTGCATTTTAATTTGTTATCTAATGCATGATTAAGATTTGTGAAAGAAGATAGTTATAGAGGAATGGTTTGCACAATCTTTGGTTTTGACCTTTTTTTTTTTACTTTGTTTTGCCTTGTTATTACTGTTGTTGTGTGTGCCATGTATTTTTAGTCATTGAATTGGTTTAAACGTGAAATAAAGGCTTGATGTCCTATAAGTAATGACAGTTCCATATAGCATTTTTAGTAATTGTGATTTCGGATGAATTAAGATATAAATAAAATGACAGTTCCATATAGCATTTTTGTAATGGTACCATTTCTAGTAACATGATTGTCCTATAAGTAATGATAATTTCATATGACATTTTATTCTTAAATTGCTTAGAATATTGATAATGTTAATTATGATAGCTTAATATATCATTTTTATCCATGTTCACTACCAATTTTACTGTTATCATACTGTTACTTACTCTTGTTTTATTGTTACTTACTTGTATCAATAACAGTATGTTATTTACAGTTACTTTTAATAGTATTAAAATGATAGTTTTATATATCATTTATAATGTTTTGGTGAATTTGTCTATTACGCTGAATTTGTGATGTTATATTAACATTTAAACATTTGTGTATGCACAGAATACTGCAACAAAAAATACAAAAAAAAAAGAGAAAGGACAAAGAAAAAGAAAGAAGTCGATACAAATCAATATCGTTGTAGTTTAATGGCCATGATCAAAACAATGGAAAAAATTAAAAAAGGCAAAGGTTTTACAGCAGATCAATTAGATTTCATTAAACAAACACCATTTCATTAGTTCATTTTTTCTATATATGAAGGTTATGTAACTTTGAAAGAATGTAGAAAATCAACTTTGACTGTGGATATTCTTATTAGTACATTTTCTGATGAGAATGAAGATTTCAAAATTGGGAAAAAAAGTTTAAAAATTATGACTGAAGATATTGCATTGCTGTTTGGTTTGCCAATACATGGAAAAAACTTGTTTCCTTTACCAAAATCTTCTTTTCAACACCTATCTGACTATTGTAAAGAATTTGTTGTAAGGAATTTTGGAATAGTTGATCATATTACTAAAATACATACCATTGCTAGAATTAACTTTGTTTTTGAATATGAAAATTATCAATATCAAACTGATTTACCAAAACTAATAATAATTCTAGCAATGATAACTTTCTTTTTTCCAGATAACCAAATGTATTTACCTTGGGGTTATCTACAGTACTTAATTGATGAAGAAAAAATGTTTGATGTATCATGGCCATTAACAATACAATGTTCGTTGTTACGTTCACTAAAAGTGTTCAAGTCCAAGCCACGTCAAATGTCCGGATGTTCCATGCTTATTTTGGTAAGAGATACACTTTTTATTAATGCATTATTCAGGCAACAGCCTATGTTATTAACTTAATTGCTTCTCTAAGTACACTTAAACCAGTTACATTGAAATGATAGTTCTACATATCATTATTTTATGTTACTTTTTAACTCAACTTTAATCATTGAAACCTCCTTTTTTTTAAATGTTTTAAATTTTGTTAATTAAACATCAGAATTTGCTTTTTCTGTCAATGTTTTTGTTCAAATGTTACATTGAAATATGTAATGATAATTTCACATATCATTTTATATAACCTTCTGTTTTTAGCTACAATTGGTTTATTAACATAGATATAAAATTTCTATCTTCTTCCTTATTATATAACACATACCTTTTTGTTTGTAAATTAAAATGATAGTTGAAAATAGCATTTAATTAACTTTCACAGTTACACTGCATATTTTATTTTCCTGCATACCCAAACATATAATTTTCTCAAATGCTTTTATTTTTACTTTTGCAGTATTTTCTTTGCGAACATGTTAATTTAATTGAAGAAAAGGCAAAATGCAACAATAATTTCCCAAGGTTTGTGAAATGGGATATAAGTTGTCTGAAGAACAATGTCACAAACGATACATTAACCAGAATGGATGATGAAAAGGTAATATTCAATTTACATTTTTGTCTTGTAAATTTATATTTAATCATTTAGATACCTTATTATTGTTTTTGAATAGATTTTTGACAACTTGAGACAAATTACTGAAAATGAGAAGACTTTACTGCAACAAGAAAAATTGCAAGTTCAACATGCTCCACGCAGATCTGAAATGGAAAATGATGATGATAATAATCAAATTGCCTCTCTTCAGCAGTATATACAACAACTGGAAAGTAAACTAAGAAAAACTGAAGAAGAGCTGAAAAATGAAAGAGCTGAAAGAATAAAAGAGAAAGAGTTGATTGTAGGATTGAAAAAAGAAATTGAGAAATTGAAATAAAAAACAACCAGCACAGAAGAAGGAGATGAAAGCCAAAATGTAAATAAGCAAAATGAAATTGATTTCGAAGGTCCCACATTTGATCTGAAAATCACACAACAAATGCTAATTCTACAGGAAAAAAGGAAAGAAGCAGAAAGGAGAGAGAAGGAAAAATCAAAGTCAAAAATAGAAATAGCCCCAAGCTCATTGGTTAATAGGGTGACAACAAGGGCTGCTCGCAAGAAATCAGAAGCTGAGGAAAAGTTGATGAAAGGAAAAATGAACATGAAGAAAATGTAGAAAAAACCGATCTGGAAAAGGAAGATCAAAATAAAATTAGTATCGACGAAGAAATTGACAGCGAGTTGAAAGATGTATCAAACATTGAAGAAGAAAGCGATGAAGAAAACATTGAAGAAGAAAGCAATGAAGAAAATGACAGCGGTACGGACAATACAGTCAAACTAGTAGATGTTGATGCATACTTGCCAAAAAGGGAAAACTATCAAACTAGTTTAAAAGTCAAAAAAAGCAAGCTTCTAAATCTCCTTGAAGAAAGCAAGAAAAGCATAGTTCTTTCGTATTTTGAAACAAATGAGAATGAGAAGTAAGTAATTATATTATCATTAATAGTTTTTCATTACAATTTCATCGAAATAATACCTACTAACTTATTTTGTGTTTATGTAAAATGCAGCTCGGTGGTTTTCATATCAGATGATGGTAAAAGGGGTGGGATTACAATTGTAAAATCTATGCTTGAATCTATTTTGCTGGAATTGTACACAGATGGCCAGGTATTTTTCTTTTGATTTGTATATAACTTATATTCACATTTAATAGGATGGAAAAATAGACAATGTACACGTATGTTCAAAATGATATATATGAACTTATCATTTTGATATAAAGCCTCAACTATACATAGTATATATAAACTGTACATGCAAAAAAAAGCCTTGCATGCTATGATAATAGCTGGGATATGATTAACAGGAAAAATTGAAAATAAACATGTGTATTTGAAATGATACATAAATGTATCATTTTGATATAATGCCACTACCACACCTGGAAAATTAGCAACATACGTATTATGCTTATATTCATATTGAATGAACAGACGAAAACAAAGATAGACAAATATTTTGTAAATGATATAAAACTTATCATTTTTGTATATAGCTACTAACACAGGTTATTATTTTCTTTATTCTATCAGATAATTGACTGGTATGTTCAAAACCAAGAGTTGTATGAGCACAGCTATACCTTCTCCACTATAATGACGGTAAGGCAAACCTTTTTTAAAAGTAAGGTTAAGTTCTTTAAAAATTATGCTAAAAAAATTTAATATGCAGAATGCAATAAGCAATGATTTGGATAATGTGATACACAAACTAGTTCTTCCTATGATAGAAAGTATTGTTCTGAATGAGTATACCGACAACATATTCTTTCCGTTGCATCATATCAACCATTGGACGCTTTTGAAATTGAACTATGTCACAATGCAATGGACCCATTATGATTCAAATAAGCCTCTAACTAGATCTACAAGGATGTCAAATCCAAGCTACAGGCACGCTATTGATCAGGTAAAATAATTAGTATCTTGATGGACAAAAACTAAATAATGCTACATTCAACTATCATAATTTAATTATTTTCTACATATCCAGAGAAAGAAGATTGAAGGGCTATTTGAGAAAAAATGGCAGGAAAAGGGAATCTTGAATAAAAGTTTCGGGAAAAAAACACTAATACAAGAACCATCCCCACGGTAAGAACCATCCTCGTAAGTATATAGTCATTCCTAAAATATAGATTTAGTGGTTTCCAGTTTTCATTCACATAAAGCACACGAAAAGTATTTAGTAATAACTTTGTAACAGTGATATCGTAACCATCCACACGGCAACACTCAACTATTTTTTAAACTGTCTTAAAAAAAGCTCAATAATTGATTGTTACTAAATGCTTTTCTTGCCATTTGTAGGAATGACTGTGCTTGGTTTGTAATGACAAACATTAAATTGCTTGACAGTGGAAATCTTCCGCAGATGTATGAAAAGGAAGAGATCGACCGACTCAAAGCGGATACAGTATTTCAAATCATCTACAACGGTGGAAAAGGAACAAATGAAACCAGTAGCAGAGCAAAAAGATTGATTTTTAATTGCAATTAGATTTGATATATTGAAGTTTACTTGTAATTTTCTTATAAGTTTCCTTGCTATATTTCTAGAAAGCACAATAGACTTATGCTAACTGTTTAGTCTGTAATAATATGTGCTGATAACATCATTTGTAGTACGGTAACGTTGAAAGTTTGATATGTTTCATTTCATCATCAAATTGCAATATTGTTGTTTTGCATGCAGTAAGATGCTGTTAAATTGCGTGTAATGATATCAAAATGATATGATGTTGTCTCAAAAGTTTTCCAACATTACAGAATATCAAAATGATATATGAAACTATCATTATTTAAAAAAATTATATATTTTTTGCTGTCGATGAAATCTAAACATTAATTAGTACAATAACAGTTGTAATAGCTTTAAACATTAAAAAATATAAATTATCTTATTCTCAAAAGCACAGTGCTATATGCAGATAGCGTAAATTGTCTGTTTAAATAATACTGTCAACTAACAAAATGACAAAATGCATGCTAAACATAAATAACCATCAACCACTATTATAATTAGCAGAAATTGAAGAACAATATTATAACCAAAGATAATACAGATGGCATCATAAACATTATGTAATATAACCATTATACATAATTATAACCATCCTACAATATTATAGCAATACAAACGTATAACAAAAATCAAAATCGCCATATCACTGTCAAACATACAATATTATAAACAGCATACAGAAACTAAGCAACATTAAAATTAAAAAAAATTGCAGATAGCATTATTAAATGACAAACAATAATACATCCACTAAACATACACAGAAGCCAAAAGCAAATCTAACATAAATCAATCACTAAAACAACATTATCATAATAGTCATATAGTCAAACAGTTTATATATATGAATTGCATAATAAAAAAAATGATAACTATATGTATCATTACAGTATAAAAATTGGTCATTATGGAAAAAAACAGTATTAAACATCAACGTATAGAAGAAGCCTCACAGTTTCTTTTGTTGTGGCCTGTAGAATTACATTGGCTACATTTATTTCTTTTATTCTGAGAATAGCCATAGCCACCACGTCTCTTTGTAGAAGGTCTACCAGCTCCGCGAACTTCTTTAGGAGGCCTAATAATAACATCATTTTCAGCAATAACTGGCTTATCAAAATTAGGAATTGGATTAATGGCTTCAGCATATGAAGATCGAAAAGCGTCAACAGTAAAGTAGTGCTCCACATAGTCGTAAACTGATAACCTTGACTTATTAATACATTTGATTGCATGAGCACATGGAAATCCAGTAATTCTCCATTGATTACAGCTACATAAATGATTTTCGAGATCAACAAAATGAGATTTAGGGGATTTTACTTCGAACACAAAGTCTGAAGACTTGTAAACATCCCAGCCAAAACCAACATCGACTAACTTAGACAAGCGTTCCTCCATAACAGGACAAAGAGTCGTTGTCCACAAACGACATTCCTCCCTTCGCCTAGCCATTTGCTCCATAACTTTCACTCGAATACCATCCAAACAAGAAGTTATCGGCATTACTCTATCTTCCAAATTCCAAGAGTAGAAGCTTTCTGCAACATTTGAAGTATATTCACCATACCGCTTTCCTTGAAAAAACAAATCTGCCCAGTGATCAAAAGGTTTATCTTGTAGAAAATTTTCAGCAGCCATACCCCCAATATTCTTAAATTTAGAAAGATATCGCTCAAAATCATACATATTAGAAGCTCTAGCACAAAGTTTGAATAACTCTACAACAGAAGAATCACCTTTAGCTGCCTTCACAACACTACCAATATTTTGTTCCATGTGAAGCAAACAGTAGCTATGATATGAAGAAGGAAATACTTTAGGAACACCTAATAAGAGACCCTAATGACGATCAGACATAAAAACTAGAGATCGGTCTTCATTTAGCATTTCTTTCAAATGGGACAAAAACCAAGACCAGTTAGATTCGTTTTCATGTGAAACAATACCCATAGCAAGAGGAAAGAAACCTGCAAAATAATTAATTAATGACCTTCCAAAACAAAGATACATGAGCCTCATTAAGCATCAGAAATATGATAGTAATGTCTGGCAAACACAATTGAATTAGAATCAAAATGATATATGAATATATCATATATTATACATTAGTCTTTTAGTACCTTACTGTCTAAACATTAATACTACAAACACTTCCAGTGGAACCATTGATAAATAAAGCAAACAAATCTAGTGTAAGCATTGTTGCATTAAAATTACTTAATGTGCATAAAAATGATAGTTTCATGTATCATAGGTACAAAAATAACCAAGAAAAAGAAAACAAAAGTAAAATTAAACTCGTACCTTGATTAGCATTTTTAGAAGTAGCAGCTAACAAAACTCCAGGTCTTCCCTTCAAATGAGCAGCATCTTAAAATATTAATGGTCTGCAGTGTTTAAAACCAAGCAAGCACCAAAAGCAAGACAAATTCTCTCAAACTGATTGGTTGAAGAATCAACATCCATAGATACATAACTACCAGGATTATACTGTTGCAATGCCTCCGAATACCAACGTAAATCATTATATGACATCGCATCATCCCCATATATCTCTTTTAATGCTAACTGTTTTCCGCTATAAGCATAATAGTATGATAAATTGAAATTATACTCTCTTCTAAATTCCGCAATGATATCCTTCGACTTCTTCATAGGAGCATCCCGAATTTGATCCAAAATCAAAGATTTAACAAATCTACTTGAAATAGTTACTTTATTAACATCTCTAAGACCCGCTCCACACGAATGATTAAAATTATAAGTTCTAATAAAAAATCGAGAGAGCAAACCCGGATCCGAAGAAGCATTAACATAAAACTTGCAACCATCATTAATCCAAGAACAATTTACCGAAATTCTATCTGGAGCGTTTCTAACAAAAATCAAAGCATAACCATATTTTATTTGATACGCCATTAAAAACTCTCTAAAATCCTCAGCTCCATTAAAACAAAAACCAAGAAAATCTGCAATATTTTTCTGAGAACCTTTCTTTAACATATCTTTCAAATAATGAGATGAATCGGCATGTGACTCGCAATTTGTTCCAGAATTACTACCAATCGAAGTGCTTTGTATGCTTTCAGAACCCAAACCACAGCCATTACTATCAGATTCCATAACACCAACATTCTCCTTAACCGTAAACTTGAAATATTGACTCTTCTTAAAAGTTAGAAGACATAAAATGCTAAGCAAGTCTGAATCAGTGTCGATAACTATAGTCTTATTCTCAAGAACATAAGAAATCTCAATAGAAAACCGATTAAGATGTGGCCAAACATCACATATTTCACTTTTAACACCAAATAAAGAAGAGGCCGTGGTCAGACGAGTAGAATAACAATTCTCATTGTATTCAAAGATAACAAGCAAACTATTTGCTTCATTATTGATAGTATCAGAACTGCCAAAAAAATCCAATTAAAATACTTAAACGAATAAAACAGTAACAGCAAATGTTAAATTTACATATCATAACAAAATAGAACCAATGTTGCGGCTGGATTAAACAAGAATACATTAACTAAAAAGCCGTATGATAAATAAACATATCACTGGCAAGATTATAGTCTAAATGTGAATACTGCAGTAATGCTATATAAACATAGCATAAAATAACAAACCACATATAATATTCACTAGAACGATGGAACATCATCAAACTATAAAACAATAAACATTGTTGAAGAAATACAAAAATAAACATTAAAATCTTACTTCTCCATTGAAATAAATCCAAATTCGATATCAATTACTGGAAGAAGAACAAGCTGTATAACCTAGATGAGCAAAAAATCGATTATTAATCGACAACAATTATACGCAATAAAAAACAGAAATACTCGAAAGAAATTAAAGAAGCATACCTGAATTTACCTAATTGTTTAATGAAGATAGAAATCGCCAATGGAGAACTGTAGCAATGAAAGAAGACGATAATCTATTGACAATGGAGAAATCGAATACAAAATTAGAGTGAGTGTCGTCTTGAATCGAGAAGTCGGTGATGAAGAAGATCGCAACCAAATTAAACAGAAGAAAAAATTTAAATGTTGCTAAGTCTTTTTCCTTGGAACGAAAGTTTAACGACCGCTTCCTTCAGATGAAAAAAAAGAGCCGCGTCCGTAGGCCCAAATAATTTGAATAAAACTTCCTTCAGCCCATTTTCCTGTACTTTATATATATAGTTTTAAACTCTATAATTTTATAAATATGTTTATATAGTTTATATTTATGTTTCTGTATGATTTTTTACTTTATAATATTCGTTTATAACACTATATTTTAATTCAAGAATTTCGAGAATTATATATATATATATATATATATATATATCTATCAAACACTTGAAAAATGTTCAAATTTCAATTTTACATATATATATGTCGACATACATATATATACATGCCGACATATAACTGTCATTTTTTCAAATTTGAAAGGAAGTGCCTTTTCACTATTTGTGACAGTCCTGAAGCGTTGCAACCTTTCACACACTATAAAAAGGGACTGATTTCGAATTTTTAACTACTACTTCTTCTCTCCTTCCACTCTCTTTCATTACACCATTATTTCTTATCATTTTTATGATTTCTACACCTATACTCTGCCAAATTCAATTATGTTTTCACTTATCTTCTTCTCTCTACACTCTCTATACATCACTCTCTGAATCAAGTGATATTGAAGAGTTATAGAGTTTTTTGTAATTGTTTGGGTTAAGTAAAGGAATCGGTGGTATCCCTTGTATCCGTGAAATCAAGGACGGGTAATCGATGGTATCTCTTGTAGCTTTAAATCAAGGAAGGTATACTTGATCAAGTGTGTGTGTAGAGTCGGTTGTATCCCTTGTAGCCGTGAAATCAAGGAGGGTTGTAATTGGATATTGATATAGTAATAAAACTCCATGCAATCCAGCATTGCGTGGGACTGGATATAGGAGCAATTCCGAACCAGTATAAAATCCGGTGTGTTCCTTCCTTTTCTGCACTTTACTTTTGTTTATCTTTGCATTTGTGTTTGATTCTGTGTCTGTGATTATTTCTGTGGTGTTTGTTTCATATAGTTTATCACATAAGTTTTAGATTTTGTTTAAATCCTCAAAAACACTATTCACCCCCCTCTAGTGTTTGTTTTGCCTTAACGATCCATTCCGCATTCCCTAACAATATTCAATATCAAATTCTAAAACCAATAAATATCGTTTTGGAATAACGATATCTATATCTTCCAAATTCCTTAATGATATCTGTATAATTATGGAACTCAATATCGAAATATCTTAAGATAATTACCATTCAATTCCCATCCAATTATATATATTGGAAAATTATGGTTATATTAAAACTATTTCAGTTCATTTCAGTTCTTTTACTCAAGTTGGAAAACATCTCATTATGATAAAAATATCTTTTATCTTTACAAACATGGAATGTTTCATACAAAATCATTTCAAATCATATTATGATTTTACATAATTTATTCATATTTTTAATAATTTTATTAAGGCCCTTACAGTCGGTTTCAAATATCGGCCGCTGAATTTCATCCATAGCGACCTTTTCCAAAGCTGATTTGGACATATTTTTAGATCTAACATTGAATTTTAAATATCTTAATTTCATTAGAAAGATATTTTCGATACGAACCCAACGATTCTGATTTCAGGAGAATCCGACGGTTGGATCTCCCGTTATGTCAATTCAAAGTTACAGGTTAACGTTCGTGAACTATCGCCGCTGCGCAACGCGTTTTATTCAAGCCCGAATCAATTTATATTTAAAATATAAAAATCGAATACGCTTTCAAAATAATTTATAAATATTATAAGTTATTCAACTACCATTTGAATTTTATTTCAATCATTTTACTTCAAAATCAAATATCTTCATTTTAAATCATTAAATTGTATATAATAGATTTCGTCCATTTCCATTCAAAACGTATTTTATAAAATGTTTATAAATTCTTCTTAAAACTAGTTTCAGCTTCATTTCAATTTATAAATCAAAATTTAACAATCATTTTATTATAATATCGAAATAATAATATTTAAAAATATCAGATTTTGAAATCAGATCTTCTCGATATCCATTATAATTTTACAATTTCTATGTCCATCCAACTTCGGACATCAAAATCAAACTTCAATTCTTTACTGAGTATTATATTAAAATATTCATTTAAATTTTGGATTGAAATGAGATTCAACCAATTACCATATCATTTCATTTATATGAATTTCATACATCACATGTATTTAACAATAAGTATAAACAATTATTAAACATCAATTCACATCCAGAGTGCATCTACAACTGTATAAGCATTAAATAATTACATAACGCTTATAACTATCCGTCAATCAATCGATTAACATCAAACAACACTTAGGATTAGTGTAAATCAAATATCATCCCAATACCCATGTGGGGTTTTCAACCAATAAATACGTAACTTAAATTGATTATCCATTCCAATCGATATCACTTAAAATGGGTGAACATAAACAAGTCGGTTGACTTGTAAATGGATATTTAATCCAATTTCAACTACAGCAAATAATTTAACATCATTTTAATATGTTAATTATTTCAAAATCACATTCAATTTATAACACAAACAATCAACAGTTCATCCATCGGGTTTTCAAACAACTTTGATGTGAGCTAACATGCACCGTATAACAATTTATATAATAATTAATTGGATAAAAATCATTACAGACAATTAACATATATTTAGTTATAAAATAAAATAACTGTACAAATCGCCAAGCGATAATCACTTAAAAGATATTGCCGATTTATATTTAAACCACATAATTCGACGTTAATGGCGGCTGAATTTTTTCCTTCTTTGTCTCACCCAAAATCACGAATCTTTTCATTGATCCCATCCTCAATTTCTCCGTTTTCAAATTTAGGGTTACATCGTACCTATGCGGATGTGATCAGAGAGAAGAATCTTCATCACAATTCGATTTCGACTGATTGGAAAAGAGAGCCGACTCGATTTGTTGCTAAGAAAAATAGGAGATTCAATGAGGATTGTAAGTGTTTTCGGTGTGTCGAATTTAATTATATTGCTAAAAAAATGTAGAAATTTGGTTAGATGCTTCAATTGTGAATGCTATGGTCATTACAAGAGCGAATGTCTTGAAATCTTCAGAGCAAATCGTTTTTCGTGTTTATGCAGTTCAGTTGTTCGCAATTCTGTCGCAAAATTATTTCTTTCTTGAGTCTGTATAATATGGTGATTTTGAATTTGAAGAATGAGGGAGCGTACATGTTGCTGATGTTGGGGTGGAATATGGAGGGGCTAGTGGATGGAATTGTTTGGCAAAAGGAAGATTCTTGTGAATCAAAATCAAGTATTTTTCCTCCATTACCTCGTCTTTTGGGCAGAAGAGAACATGCTCTCTTTTTCTACATAAATTTTCTGAAAGTTAAGCAGATTTTTGTTGAATCATATTCCTTGAATAAGCTGAAGGGAGTAAATATATTAGGGGGGATCCTGAGTTATTCGATGTCATTAACACTGTGGTGAATTGTGTGCCAGTATATGTAAATCAGACTTTTACAAAGAGGCTTATGGATATTGGAATGAACAGTAAGTTTTCTTGGGTTTCTTCTTCAAACGTTGTTGTCAGTAACACGACGGAGAACCATATGCCTCCATATACATATAAATATGCTTCGAACGAGGTGGTTGATGTTGAAACGAGCAATAAGTGTTCTGGGGGTTCTTTTTCATATGAGGTTGAATGGATGGGTAATATGAGTTGGTATAAGGATAATCATCGTTTTGACTGTTTGCATTTTGACTGTATGCTAGTTGATCCTTGTGTTAAGGGGTATATTTCAAGAGCAATCTCTGTTATTGGTGGAAAGAGATTGAATGAGAATGAGAGGGGTTTATTGATGACATGGATTGATAGTATTGATTGTGAAAAGGAGGATTGCGGTGTATATTCTCCTATTTTAGCGAAAGTGGATTCGTATGAGGTATCTGATGAGTGGTATACTGCTGATGACATTTGCTTACTTAATATTTCTGAGATTCTGGGTTCAAATAGAGACAGAGAGGTAGTTGCTGAAAGTTTATACAATGGCAACAATTGGGGTTTAGAAAAGGAGAGTAGTTCAATGAAATCAGATATGTATAGGGAGTTTAAACAACATACTCATGAGGTAGATGGTTTAGTAAATATTGTGGATCGACTTGAAAGAGAAGATGGTTTTGACGAGAATATGGACTGTTGTTTGAGTAGAAAAGATGTTACAGCTGGTATTATGACAGATAATTCGAGTAGTTGGATTAATACAAATAGTTTAGAGAAGGTTCGGTTTTCTTGTTTAAATTCTATGAGTAGTGAAAATTGGGCATGCAAGAGGATTAACTTGCATGGAAAAAGACAAATGTTGGGTGCAGGTACCAAAATGAATGAAAATGACGAATCATTATTAGGATGAGAGTGTCTGCATCCACGAGTTGATATTACTGGTGGGGAGGTTGTGGAGAAAATGGTAGATGTCGTAGGTTTGCATGGTAGACGTGGTAATTTTAGAACTAGTAGTAATCATGGAAGATATGGTAGGTGGGATAGATGCTCCAATTAATCAGTATTGCAAGGGGTTAAAGATTTTAGCTCACGTGGTAGGGGAAATAAACCTGGTTGCTTTTCCTTGGGTAATACTATATTAGATAATATTATACAACCTCGAGTTGTATACCAGTCAAGGGGTAGGGAAGGGGTGCATCAAGGATTGATGGAAACTGGATTTATCTTTTTTGATATTGCATTAGATGACAGGTATATTTTTATGTTAGAGGGTAGGAGGTGTGTAGGATTCATATCTTTGTGGCGGAGACCCATATATTCATTATCTCCGTTTCTCAGTGAGGTGACGAAGAGTATAGAAATATCATTGGATGGTTTGGGTGATATTACGAAGACCGTTTCGAGATTAGATACCCTGAAGGCATTGCCTAGTATAACAGAGATATCCTTACCTATTTCATCTAGAAGAGGTAGACGGAAGAGGAAGACTCCAGCTAGTGTTCTCGTTCATCGTAGTGCAAGAATTAGATCTTTTGCCTCAACATCCGATGGTAGGTTCCGTGATTCGAGTGCTAATGGAAGCACTTCGAGTTCGGGCTCAGGTATGGTTTCCGTTTATAGTAATTGTACACTTTTTTGCTTTAGGTAGTTTATCTACTAGTTAGTTGTGTAGATTAGCAGATGATACGGCTTTTATTTTCATTGATACTGAGTTAGAAATCAATTTATTAGAAGTAGAGAACTAGAGAGGGTTAACACATTCAGATGTTGAAGCTTGTTAGTTGGAACATTAGGGGTCTTAATGATCCAAAAAATGTTATAAAGTTAGATCTTTCTTTAAGGATCACCATATAATATTGCTTTAATGCAAGAGACAAAAAATAGAAAGCCTTGATTTCATATTTTATATGAGGATCGGGGGATCACATTTTCATAACTGGGCTTGTCTACCTTTTGTTGGTAGTTCTGGAGGATTAATGATTGGAGGGAGGGAAAATTAATTTAGGCTTCTTCAGGAAATAACTAAGAAGCATTCCCTTCACATATTGTTATCCTCTATAGTATATAACGCTATTTTGGGTATTACTAATGTATATGGTCCTCGCACAAAATTAGAAAGGAGAGTTTTGTCGAATGAATGTACAGAATTCAGAAATCTTGTCCCAAACCAATGAATTGTGGGGGGAGATTTTAATGTCACTAGATTTTTGGTTGAGGGATCGCCTCGTGAAGGGGATTTCTCCGATATGGAAGAATTCAATGATTTTATATTAGGCATTAATTTGATTGAGATTCCTTTAAATAATTGATCTTTGCTTGGTCCAATGTGAGAGATGAACCATCCTTTGCGCTATTAGATAGATTTTTCATAAGCAATTAGGTTGAGGATAGATTTTCGTGTTGTAGAGTTAAAGTTTTGCCATTTTTATATTTGGACCGTTGTCCTGTTACCCTTTCTTGTGATTCAAATATAACCATTAGCAATAGCTTTAAATTTAAAGAAACGTCGCTTTTAGATTCTAGCTTCTCTAATTTAGTTGCTTTTAAATGAAATTCCTTATTTTATTTTAATAATTTGTATGTGGGCAACTCAGCTAAGATTTTTGTTGCGATGTTAGGGAAAGTTATATTGTTCTTAAATGTTGGAATAAGTATGTATTTGGTAGTGTTAGAATTAGGAAAGATAATATTATGTGTGAGATGCTGGATTTAGATAGGATTAGTGAGAACATGATTCTTAATCCTTATGAGTGTGATAAACATTGCAGTCTTAAGAATGACCTTAAGTTGATATTAGAAAAAGTGAAGCTCATATGGAAACAAGGGCTCGTGTTCAATGGATTAAAGAGGGAGAAAATAATACAATTTTTTTTCAGTGTGGCTAATAAGAGAAGACGCAATAAGTTCGTTCATTCCATTTTTGTTGATGACATAGAATTTGTCGTTCAAAAAGATTTAAACGATGCTTTTACCAATTATTATAGAAAGATTTTTGGTTCTAAAAGTAAGAGGCGGATATACATTAGATGGAATGACATTTATCCTTCCAATTCTAGGATTGAGTTAGTGGATTTAGATAAACATTTTTTCAGAACAGGAGATTTGGAAGGCTATCAACGATATGCCTAGTGATAAAGCTTCTGGTCTAGACGGTTTTTCTATTATTTTTTATAAACAATTTTGGGATGTTTTGAAATTTGATATAATCAATTTATTTAACGATTTTTATAATGTGAGTTTACAAATGGGTAGATTTAACTTCGCAAATGTTATCCTTATTCATAAGAAATTAGGCACTAACAAATTAAAAGACTTTAGACCTATTTCCTTAATCCACCGTTTGGTTAAGCTTATTTCTAAAGTTTTAACGAATAGGCTCAACCAAAAGATGAATGATCTAATTGATTGTTCCCATACTGCTTTTATAAAAGGTAGGAATATGGCTGATGGGGTGGCCGCAGTTCAAGAATATATCATTTTATGTTGTAAGAATAATTTTTCTTGCGCCATTTTGAAGATTGATTTTGAAAAGGCTTTTGATTCGGTGGATTGGGATTTTATTTGTGAATTATTACTAACTAGGGGTTTTAGTATAAGATGGATAAATTGGATTATGTTATTACTTAAATATGGGGGTTTCAATATTATTGTTAATGGGGTTGTAGGGAAGAAAATACAGTCCAAAAGAGGACTTAGACAAGGTGATCCATTATCACCTCTCTATTTAATCTTGTAGCTGATGTTTTCCCCAGAATCATTAAGATAGTGGAGAGGAAATGAATCTTAGAGTTCATCAGTAATGGGATTTTCAATAATGAAATTTCTATACTTCTATTTGCTAATGATACTCTTTATTTCCTCTCACTTGCCCAGTCATATTACTGCTTTAAAATTTATCGTATACTGTTTTGAGATGCTTTCAGGGCTTAGAATTGTTGAGAATCATGTTGCCAATACCTTAAACAATTCAACTTTAGAAATAACTTCGACTTTGTTGAGAATCATGTTGCCAATACCTTAAACAATTCAACCATGAATTTCCCTTTTGATTATTTAGGTTTTAAGATTAGACCTACTAACTAAAACATGAAGATTGGGTGATGATTATTGATAAAATTAATAATAGGTTATCCAGTTTGAATAACAGATTCTTATCAAGAGCCGGAAGATTAGTTCTTATAAATTCTGTGTTGTCTGCTATCACATCTTACTAGATGGCTATTCGTCGATTTCCCCAGTGGGTGATTGAAAAAAATGATAGAATAAGACGTAATTTTCTCTGGAATGGAGAAAACATTAGTAGAGTGTTCAAATGTTTAGTTATTTGGGAAGTTCGTAGTAAACCCAAAAAGGATGGGGGTTTTGGGGTTATCAATCTTTATAATTTTAACTCCTTGTTGTTAGCTAAATGGCTATGGAAGTTTAGAAATCCGGAAATGTCTCCTACTTGGAAGCTCATTATATCAAAAGTGTATTATATTGGTGACAAAATTATTTTTGATACTAGTTATAATTGGAATAATAGATTATCTTCATTTTGGAGGTTGGTTTTAAAATGTGTTGTTTTCTTTAACTTAGGTTGTAAGTCGATTGTTCATTTTGGAGATATTACCTTTTTCTGGCATGACTCATGGATTATTCGCGTTCCTTTAAAATTGAATTTAAAGAGATTTTTGATATTTGTTGTTTTAAGAATGCTTTGATTATGGAGGTTTATAGAGGTAGTTTAGATCCCCTATGGGAATTTACTTTTGAAAATATTTTAGATGGTATAGTGTTTAGGCAATTCACCTTATTGCGAGCTAAGCTGTCTATGTGTCATTTTGATAATAATGGAGAAAACATTTTTTTGGGTCTTGATAAGAGGTTTAAAATACACATCTAAATCGATGTACAAATTCCTTAATTTTACAGGAATTTCTCTTTTAAATTTTAAGTTTATTTGGAAGACTAATGCTCCACCAAAAGCAAAATTTCATATGTGGTTTATTGTCCATTAGAAGTTGAATACTGTTGAGCTTTTAAGTAAGAAAGGTATTGTTTTTGATTCAAAGTGTTTTTTCTGTAATAATTTTGGCGAAAGTGTGGATCATTTATTCTTTATTTTTACTTTTTCTTCCTTTGTTTTAAAAACGGTTTTATGTATTTTTGTTTTTAACTGTTCTAATATTTTTACGAATTGTGATCTCTATTGGAATAGTTTTAGATCTGATTTTAGTTGAAAATTTAGGTATGTTCTAGATACATTAGTGACTATTGTTTGTTGGTTTATTTTTTTTAATAGAAACCATAGAATGTTTCATTCTAGCTCTGTCACTATAGATAAATTAATCATTAAGATCATTTCATTTAGTCTGGATTAGATGTCTAACCCTCTATATAAGTTAATTAGATATCCTATATTTGTGAGATTTCTAGTTAAAGTTAGAATTAATTTGAGTTTGTTTATTAGAATTAATAAGTATTTTAGTTCTAATAGAATTTGCATTTGTTATTGAATTCTGTTTTTTCAATGAATATCTGCCTCTCACTATGTTTTAGTATTATTTTATTCACATATATATGAATATATATGTGTGTGTGTGTGTGTGCATGCGCTGTTAGCTTATAGTTGATTTGTTGATTTTAGCCTTTTCCAGGCTATAGGTAGTTGTTTTATGCTGTGAAGATTATTGGAGAGCAATTTTTGGAGTGTCCTTACTATCATTGTTTTCTCATGTATTTTTTGTAGATTTTGTATTATATTAGAGGGACTACGGTATTGTATTGGGTAGATATACTTCAATTCGGGTGATGGCCTTGCCGGAGTTCGGTAGTGAAGTATGATGGGCGGTGGTTTATCCGGAGTTCATCTACTACCATACTAAACATTTGATTCATAGTCCGACGCTGTTATGTACTAGAGTTCATATGCCAGACATGTTTAGGCAACCAAAATGCGTGCGCGTGCTATCTCTTCTTTATTAGAAGATCGCACATTTTGGTTTCAAAAAAAAATTAACTGTACAAAATATTTGAGTGAGAGAGTTCTCACCTAGATCGGTTTTGAGATTGTTATAAAGCAATTGTTTCAGTTAAATTAAACTGAACGTTTAATTTAGTCAAAATTTGTAACTTGCTCTGTTTTTGTTCCAATCAGTTCTGAAATGTAGTGCTCGTCTTCACGATTCCAACGAGACTGGTTTTGTCCAATTCTGTTTTGGTTTGAGAAAGTTAAGTGGCTTTATACGTTAATGACATAATTAAATTAACTAAAACAATTAAATTATTAATTAAATCATTTAAACCTTCCACATTTATTTCTTCCCCAGGTAATCGATTTAAAACTGCAACCCATCACTATTCCCCCATCTTCAAATCACACCACTAATGACTTGCCCTGACGCCGATCTGAAGCAACCACGTTGAAGCCAGAGATGACCTCCCCCTTCTCCATCAACATTGGCGAGTTCGAACCCTCATAGGCACCTGAAAAAGTGCTGAAATGACAACCCTTTACACACAAAATTCGTACGAAATACACCACTAAACCCAACCTTAACTGTATCAATTCAGAGCCCTATTTATGCTCTTTGATTTCTGTTTTGAAGCCCTAATCAAATTCGCGCTGATTTAAGAATGACTGAGGAAAGAAAATCCAAGGATTCTGGCCGTTCAAATGAGGGGTAACGACGCAGGCAATTAGGATTAGGGTTTTGAAGAGAAAAAGGCTACTTATACTATTTATTTAATAATATTTGATTCCATATTATTTCTTAAATTTGATGTTTAACGCTCCCAACTCCGATTGAATCCCAAAAACTGAAGTCCCTAGCCAAATACCCCTATTTTGGACACAATGGAATATGTTTCGTAAGCCAATTCGATTGTTTTGATCAGCTTTTATCAAAATTAAAATACAAATCAATATAACGTTCAAAATTAGTTTTCAACATACGTTTTAATTTGCCACGACCACATACTAATTCCAAAAATTATGAAATTTGAAATCTAGCTATGTTTCACAATTACAGTCCTAAAAAAAATAGTTTTGTCGAATTTGGAGACTGTTTGAAAAATGATCTTATTCTTAGCTTATTAAATTATAACTGAAATTCAATAGCCGTTTAATTTTACTACGCTTACGTACTAATTCCAATTGACTTGAAATTTTAAACCTGACAATATTTTGACTTTCCAGATTCAACAAAATTGGTTTCGTTGAAAACGGAGGTCATTCGCAAAATGACTATTTTTAAGGGTTTATATAATAATATAGTATTAATATATCTCATGGTGACTATTTTAAATCTTGATTTGGACATAACTTACATTTTATAATAGGAAATCTCAATTTCTTACACTTATGAGAAAGATATTATTAAAAAAAAATCTAATTTTTCTTATTTTACTAAAGTCCGACTTATATCGAATTATGCACACTCAATTAAAGTTCAAAACTAAATTTTCAAACTACTGCGACATTACGAGTTCGCCTTAATTAAATTTTAAACCCATATGTTCTAACTTCATTTTTAAATGAACTCTAAGTCGTTTATTTCCAAAATAAATCATTATAAATATTAAAGTCCATTAAAGTCAATTTAAAATAAATTTTAAATTAGTTCCAAAACTCAGGGTTGTTACATTTAACTTAAATGAAAAATTAAAATTTAAAAAAATGTGCCAGCATTTAACCAATAGATATTTATTTTTCAAAAAATTATTTTTTATACAAAGACATTGGTAAGCCCTTCCTAAATAGCAAGGGATTAGCAACGAATATTATTTTAGGTGTATATTTAATCCAATGATATATCTACGGGCAATCTGTTGGTAAACCCTTATAAATTAGCAAGGGATTAACGACACATGTATATTTAATCCAACAATATCTGTGAGCAATCCGTCGCTAAACCCTTACAAAGTAGCAAGTATTGAATATATTGATTTTTTTTTGTTTTATGACAAAAGACATGTATATTATTCAATAAATGTGTTTATATATGCACTATTCTATACTGTGCAAACAAATATTTTACTACACTATTAAATAGTATACATTTCTGTTTCTATATATTACACAATAACTATATAATACACTTATGTGTAAACACACTTCCTCACAACACACTCATACACTCATACAATGTTCACACTCATTCTCATTCAGTTGTACTCTTTTATTGTGTGCTCCAGAATTTATCCAATCGTCTATCATATCTGTCAAAATAAAATAACACATTAAACTAGAAAAGAAATAATTTAAGTATGCAAATATGAATTTAATTTAAGTTTTTTGTTGCCTCGGTTTTTGGGTTGTTTCTCTTCATCTTTCAACACAGGTTCAGATATATATAATGACTTATAATATTTTCAGTGATACACTATAAATACTATAAAGTCTGAGGACATATCATTGTTACGAACACTTGCAAAAATCAAGTCATGTGCTCAACTTGGTGTTATACAGGAGACTAGTATCAAATCGGCCTCAACAAATTCAAATGACCAAGCATAGTACATGGCCTCGACAAACTTAAGTGCTCAATCAAAATAATATGAACAAATGATCTAACAATTCAAGTCATCCTCAAATATTGTGCACCTGAATATTTAGTGCATGTATACGGGTGCAATAACAACAAAGACCACAAACAGATCCAATAACTCAAACACATGTGGAAAAGCGTGTAGAAAGATCAAAGCCAACAAAACTAGTGCACAAAATTTTCCTTGGTCATTATAGGACATAGTGAAAAGCTTCTTCGTAAATAACTTGATGTTCTTTGAGATATATAAAACCGATATATGAGTTTTAATTCTCATTGTAGATACGCTCACAAATGTAAAAGGAGATGTCCAAACACCATGAGCAAATTAACTGATTGTTCTATTCTGTTGCATATGCATGTATAGTGCATAACTGTATACATTAACTGAAAATAAATCCATACATGACATATAGTAGGCTAATATTGCCTAACAAGCACATATTTTTTTTTGCACTATCCTAGTTATATACTCATAAAATATACATTATTGTCAACTGTCAATAGCACTACAAAATGAATCTAAAAACCATTAAATCACATCTTAAGTTAATCCATATTTTGTAGTTATTTTGAAATAACAATTATTTCAAATTAAAAAAATAGTTATATATATCATCCCAAATCATAATTGCCTCCACTAATAATTTTAATTGTGTAAACCCCAAATTAGCATTTAAACATATCAAATATTCCAAGTTTATGGTATGTCATAACTTGTAAGTACTTTTCTCCAATAGATGACTGCATTTAATTATCAGTTACAAATTTTATGAGTTCTTCGCTCCATTTTGAATGTACCTTCTATGTTTTCAGCGAATTACCTATTGGAATATTTCCGTCAAACAAATAAAAGAAAACTACAACTACAAAACAAATGAATAAGACAGGTTAAAGACTCGAAGCAATCAACTAACATAGTTCACAGCCTATGTAAATATTCAAGACCGAAGGAAAGAAAATCAACTTTTACAAAACACTCGGTGACACGGTGACACCTCTAAGTAGTGACTCAGTGAAACAGTTCATAGCGTCAAGCCATGCAATATCGCACCATGATAAGTGGTAAGGCTAAAATATTGATCACTTAGTGACTCAATAATTTTTTTAGATTAAATCAAATCGCTCCGCTGACACCTCTAAGTAGTGTTGATGGAGTGGTCCGTGGACATGATATTAATGATGGCTCATCCACTGAGGTTTAAAGAAGAACTTTAATAGAGAAAAGGTGTTTCATATGGAGAAATATGGCATAAATTTGCTATAGGTGGGTATTTGGATAGTAGCATCCTCCCATATATATATAAAAGTTCAATCTATTATTTGTCTATGCACATTGAAACAATAGCATCCCTCCTATATAAAGGAAGATGAGAAAATATATTCATTATTGGATTCAAACTTTGATTCCAAGAACTGTCAAGCTAGAACATGCAAATAGAAACAAAAAATTAACTCAAACCAATTAAACAAAATTGCGTCTTTTAAATCAAATTGTAACCCAAATAGAACCGCGCTAGAAGAAAAAACAAGTACAAGAAAATACCGGAAGGAAATGCCAATCAGTAGGCGACACCAGCTGCTTGTTCGCCATTATAATATAGACTGTGCTCCATCCACGAAAGGGATGTCGAGGTTGTCATCCAGAGGCTCAAGAAAGTAGCCGATATCTGGCTGCATCGAGTTAGAGTTAGATTTCATATCGATAAAGATTTATCTCCGACTCCTCAACAGTAAGCATAATCTCTTCCAAAAGTTTCGTGACAGAAGCTAGATCTGTGTTCTCAGGTTCGGGTTTGAAGGATAGGTGAGGCTTGTTATTGTGTTCGAATTTGAAGGAAAAACATTTGGGGATGAGTGAAGACTGAAGCTACAAAGGGAGAGGGGAGAGGGAGCGTTAATTAAGCCTGAAAGCGTACTTTCGAAAGCCAAAAAATTGGTTTTGCAGCCTAAATGAAAATTTGGTTTTGGAGCTAACCAAAATTTATATGCCTTGGCATAAAATGTTCTATGTTAATTAGGTTAGAAATTTCGAAACTATCTATATTCATATTTTAAAAATAATAATTTATTTGATATTTGAATATCATTTACAAATTAAGATAATAATTAATTTATCATATACTATAGCAAATAAAATGATTATCATTTACAATTTTATATAAGTAAATAAATTTAATATTTTATAAAGACCAATATTAACTGCTTAAAATTATATTTCCTAGCATTTTTTTAGTACTAAAATTGATATATTATGAATTGGAATTCACTGTTTATTTGTTTGGTTTTATTACTATTGTTATTAATATTAACTTTTAACCTTTAACTATTATTATTTATTGTAATTACTGATAATAATTAATGCTATTATTTTATTAGGAATTAATAATAAATTTTTAATTTCTAATTAAATATTTAATATTTGTTTATAAATTATTGATTATTAATTTATGAAATAATTTTTAATTTTTATTTAACAAAAAAATATTAAATGGAATAATTTTGTACTTCTAATTAGTTATTACTTTTTATTATTTAATATTGGTCATTAATTATTATATTTCAATATTTAACTTTTATTATTTAGAATTGTTTAATTAATATTTTTATAGATTATTAATTATTATTATTATAACTAATTATAAATTAATATCATTATTTAATATTTATTTTTAATTTTTAGATTTCACTACAATAAAAATGCTATATTACAACTTTAATTTTACAACTGTGCGTAAAGCACAGTTGTAATAAATGCTCTTTTACAGCTGTGCAAAACGCACTGTTGTAATAAATGTTTTTACAATTGTGAAAAAGTCTCTGTTGTAATAAACATATGTATCACAACTTTTCATTTTATTCGTTGTAATAGAGATGCCTAGTACAAACTTCATGTTTATAATATCTATATCTAATAACTAAATATATTGATATTTAATAATAACAATTAATAATAAACTTGGGAACCAATAATATTTGTCAATTATTATTAAATAATTAATAGTTAATAATTATCAATGAGCAATAATTAATATTTTAGCAAAATAATTCCTAAGATATCTATACTATATTTAATATAAATTTGTACAGGTTCTAGGTTGTAATGTTTGATTCTGTACATCTAAGTGAAACGAACAATGAAAATATTGGCAGTCTTAAAATGTTAGCAATGAAATTTAGGTGGGAATTGCGAAATTTTGGCTCTAAAGTAATTTATGTCTCGTATTTTGTTCTCTCGCACTCGCGTCTCTCCAATACTTACTCTAAATCAAAACCGATCCCCAATTTTTTCTTCCCCAATTCGATGCTTCAACAATCTTGTCTTCTTCTTCCTTCTTTAAAATTTACACAGAATGCTACCATTTTATTTTGAAAAGACAAATGTGTCGCTTTCCTTTGTAGTCGCGTTTACTCTTCCGTTCCGTTAGTTGCGTGACCTCCCGCGTTCAGGTGGAGCACCCGATTCCATTGTGGAAAAGGCATCCCTTCTACACCTCACTACCACAATATTTGGAAGCGAACCCAAGCATGAATTTAATGGAATCCATGTAGTTTGCTGAAGCGAAGAGACTAATGCGACTTGTAGACGTGGAAGCGCTGAAAAAAGCTGGGTACTGAGACTAAAGAAACGATCAAGTATTCCGAGCATCTAGGCGCTTGCGAAGCACTTGGGGTTGCTAAAACGCCTACTTTCTTTTTCTTGGGTATGCCTACTTTCTTTTCACTTCTAGAGATCCAACATACCAGGATTTAATGAAGAGGTTATTCTTATTGAGACAGAAGATGCTGTTTCAGAAAAAGGGTTTAATTTGGATAGGTATCTGGAGTTGCAGAATCATTGCAAGTGTGCTTTGGATGGGCAAAGTGAGCTTCATATGCTCATGGAAAAGAAAAAACTGATATAGTCGTATGCCTTATTTCTTATAGTTTTAAGCGCTTACCAGATATTTTACGGAGCATCTAGGTACGGACTTCTTTTTTATTGATATATAACATCTAACATTTTTGTGGAGGGGTTTAAGGGGTGTTTGCTTATTTTTTTTTGGATAAAGGTGGGATTGAAAGTCTCATTTTTGTAGCTAAGTTTGGCTTATTCGGAATACAAGTCCACTTGAAGGAACTGATTATCACTGCAGTTTATTTCATGTTGTCCTGTATCACTCTATTATAGTTTTGATAAAACTGCACAACTATAGTGAATCAATTGATGGCAGAATTAAGAGATTTCAAGAGGACCTGTTGAGATGACCTGAAATCCGCCTTATGGGAAATCACGAATTGTATTGAGGACAAGACGAATCAGAACACAAACAGAAGAACATTTCATTTCCCATTACAACAATTTCATCAGAATACAAGAATATACAGAGTATGAATAAATATTACACATTTACTAAATATCAGAGATTTACAAGTTATAATGTAGCGGAAAAATAATACAAAACACAACTGAAAAGAATATACGGATACAGAGCTTTCCGAATATCATTCCAGCTATAAACCAGGAGCATGCGAATATAAGTCTGCAAAACCAAAACTACTAGCTGCCCGTGTGGAAAATAGGGGCACCCAGAGTTTAGGTTAAAACAATAAACTCTAGGTCAGTTGTGACTGGTGTGAGAACTAAAACAGTTATTAATGCTTTTAAAGTTAGGTAAATCAAGGGACCACGCCGTATAACACGGAATGGGTTTACCCCCCAGAAATCCAGTGCATAAACAAACAACGCAATGCTAAATAAAGAAAAATGAAGCTATTATAAGACCCAGCCCATCACACAATGCAAACGCAAGCCGGAGGATAGGGTTTTACCTTATAATAGCTAAATAATGCTTGATACGTGAAATTTCATATTTTATTATTACTATAAGTGTATAGTGTCAAAACAATTTCAATCATAAGTATCAATCATAGACGGCATGGGTACCATATATCATGTCACCAATACTAGGCTCTACAATCAAAACCGCAAAATGTCGTATTGGAAGTTGGATTTCCATCTGTGAACCAAGGCAAGGGATCGTCCTTACCACTTCGAGACGCTCTAGCCCGTGTCTCAGGATCAGAAAGCATCGGCCCTTGGATCTTTAGGGTCTGTCCACACGGAGTGGATTAAAATGCCTGAACAATGAGTTTCCCTGCCCTATGGGGCATTAACTGGTTGTATCCCGACCAAACTATCGGCCCCGGAACGACCGATATAACCGAGGCGCCACGCTATCCATCATCCATATAAGTAAAATGCCAGGGCGTGTAAAACCACTAACACCACTCCTAGCTAGAAGGAAACGCATGCCCTCCCTGTAGTCCTCTCCCGTTTTTGGTCGACACCGGTGTCTGAGGCTCGCGAATTAACGCTACACAAAGCTATGCTATATTAAAGTCGTGCTTTGATTATCAACCACAAGACTCTGCTTTTCAATAGATGCCTTGATCATTTGCATCTCAGCATGCCACATAGGCAATTCATGCCATGCAACCGATGTCAATCAATCACACAGAATGAAATCTGATGTCAAACACACATCCATTTACAAGTTCGTTCTGGGTCTGAACGAAACCGGAGGCACCTTATTCCTCCCCCATATGTCCAATAGAGAGGAGAGGTCCTCGCATATCCGTTGATCTCCAAGTACGTCTGGACGATCACCACTTATTACCTTGTCTTGGGTGTACAGCCCAATCAAGACATCAGTAATCATCCAAACGATGTGAAGACCTTTGGTCTTCAACCACCGTCTTCATCCTCGACACATCATCGAATCAATTATTCAAAATGGGATAAACCCGGTCCTTCTGAATAACGCGTGTATATAATAAACAAGTGCTATAAAAACACAACATACGCCTCATTCCAATACAGAATATTCCTTTATTCAATTATTCTTATACTTTGGGAAAGGTTCCCATTAATTTTATCGAAGATAAATTCTTTAAATTTATTCTTTAATCTTCCTTTGGATATCATTTCAATCTAATTAAAAATGCATTAAAATTCACTTGGTTTTAATCTTCCCAAAAACCAATATTAATGATTGTTTAACTTGGGAAACCATATCTTATCTTTAACTGGGTCAAAGAACCAGTGTCATTTAAAACACGGTTCACGATAAACCCAAAATCACATTCCATTCCATCAGCCTTTAACCGTAATTTAGCAAGTGAACAATTCCCTAAGTATTAACCCTGAAGGCCGAAACCAACATCAGATCAATACCCAGGAAACCATTCAACTTAACTAATCTCCAGTTAGTTTCTGATTTTCTTAACTCCATTGGGTCTAAGGATAGTATTATTAAAGATACCATTCACGACGACCCAAATCACATTCCATTAATTATGGAATCTTCACGAAAAAAAATCAATATATAATCTATATCAATTTCCATATCCATACAATAATATAAATGGAATAACGACAACGACTCTTAAATTCCGTATGTATTAACAGTCTTCCTCCATAGAAGTTCACTTCGATTATTATCAAATCGAATTCCATTCAATTCCAATTTAATATATTAAATTGGAAAATGTTACCTTGGAAAATTCCCGTTAAATCTAAATAAAAAGATTTCTAAATCCCAAATCACATTTCACTGTAAATCGGGTTAAAGAACGAATGTCGTTAAAAACACAGTTCACAACAAACCCAATTCACATTAGCCTCTAACCGTAAATTAGTAAGAGAACAATCTCCTAAGTATTAACCCCGAAGGCCGAAACCAACATCAGATCAATACCCAGGAAACCATTCAACTTAACTAATCTCCAGTTAGTTTCTAATGTTCTTAACTCCATTCGGTTCAAGAACAGTATTATTAATGATGTCATTCACAACGAACCCAAAATCCAATTTGATATTAAATACAAGGCTCTAAATAGAAAATATATCGGCTTATATTCAATATCAAATTCTGAAACCAACAAATATCGTATTGGAATAACGATATATATATCTTCCAAATTCTTCCACAATCTCCGTCTGATCACGAAATCCAATATCGAAATATTCCGTGCATAATTTCGATTCAAATCCATTCCAATTTATATATTGGAAATCCTGGTTATTTTTTAAACCATTTCAAATCCAATTTATTTATTTTAAAAATATTGGATTTATTATTCTAATTCAAAACTAGTTCATTTCGATAAAAAATCTATTTTTATCATTTCAAATATGGAATTTTTCATCCCAATTCTTTCCAAATCATTTCTTATGATTTGACACTAATTATTGATATTTTTAGTAATTTTATCAAGGCCAGTACAGTCGATTTCCATAAACGGCCATCGAACTGCACTTATAGCGACCTTTTCCAAATTTGATTTGGACATAATTCCAAATCCAACCGTTAGATTTTTTCAAATATCTAATATTCATTAGAAAGCTCTTTTCGATACGAACCCAACGGTTCGGCTTTTAGGAGAATCCAGTGGTCGGAACTCCCGTAATTTCCGTTTGAAGTCAATGGTCGAAATTCGCGAATTGCCGCAGCGCGGCGCATTCCATTCAGGTCATTATATATATAATATTTATATTATATATATAGTATATATATATATTATATATATTTCATCGATTTCCATTTAAAACATATTTTATAAATCGTTTTAAATTCGTTTTCAGAACGATTTAAACTTCATATTCAATTTCTAATCAAAATTGAATATTCCACATCATCGATATATAAATGATAATATTTTCAAAACATAAGATTTTGAAATCAATTCTTTTCTGATACTCATTATAAAAATGAATAAAATCGATATAAATATCGTTCACGTCAAAATGGCGTTAATCTAATCAACACGGCTTTATATATTTAAATATATTCGTATCCATCCCAAATTGGACATCAAAATCAGATTTTGATTCTTTTCTGAATATTATTTTAAAATATACGTTATTTTAAAATAATCATTATTTTAAAATATTCATCCTTTCTGAACTGGAATCAGACACAGTCAATTACCATATAATTTGATTATATGGATTTCATACAATGCATGTGTATAACAACAGTGATAAACAATTAACCAACATCCAGAGTGCATTCTACATTGCATAAGCATCAAATATAAATATTTAATGCTTACACAGCTTGTCAACCAATCGATTGACATACAACTAATTATTGGGATTAGTGTATGTCCAATATCATCCCAATACCCGTGTGGGGTTTCAAACAATCAAACACAGGTTTTATTTGTGCAGTCGGGAGATGTGTAAAATTTATCGTCCCAATCAATATCAGTCAAATGTGTGTACATAAACAAATCATCCAATTTGTTCACAAATATTTATTTTATTCATATACACATTAAAAATTATATTTTTAACTATAAAATATTTTCAACTATAAAATATTTTATTCCATTCCACATCACACAGTCAATTTTTACAATAACCAACCAAACAAACAAGTAGTCCATGGTCTGTGGATAACAGGTGTCGGGTGCTGCTAAGCACCGTCTGCATCCTAGTATATATTTTAGCTAGAAAATAAAATAAAAAGTGAGAAGTTCTCACCTTTGGGATCCACTCCGCTGTTTCATTTCCGAATGGCTTGGATTTGCCCGAAATTCAATGCAGTCTTTTCCACGCTGTTCATATATAAAAAAAATCATATTTTTATCGCTTCATTCCAATAAATGAAAATCATATTTTTATTTCTACTTCATATATTTACAATGCTTCTTTCTATATAAAAATTGTATTTTTATTTTCTACTTCTTATATAAAGATCGAATTTTTATTTTTGCTGCTTCAAAATGAAAATCTAATATTTTTCTTCTATTAAAAATCAAATCTTTATACTTTAACCATACATGTAAAAATAGAATTTTTATCGTTACTTTACATATATAAAAATCACATTTCTATCGTTACTATACATATAAAAACCACATTTTTATATCTTCACTTCGTATATAAAAATCGTATATTTATCCTATCGCTACATATATAAAAATCAAATTTTTATTATCAATATAATATAAAAATCATATTTTTATTATCTCTATAATATAAAATTCATATTATTATTTCGCTACAACATATAAAAATCATATTATTATTATTCCTATCATATAAAAATCAAATTCTTTACACGCTATTATATATATATATATATCGAATTACTTTAAATAGATAAATAAAAATAAAGAAAAAGGGAGGTAGAACTTACAGTTGAACGGGATTTTCCCGGGGGGGGGGGGGGGGAGGGGGCAAAGCTCGCGCTCGCGGGAGGGGGAGTGGGTGGCTGGGCGTCAAGCGAGGGGGGGCATCGGCGGAGGGTCAGTGGTGGGTGCCGCCAGGGGCTGCGCGAGGCGGTCTTGGGCTGTGGAGGGGGTTTTGACGCGACTTTCAGAAGGAGAGGGAGGAGAGGGAATTAGGGGTGAGCGTTTGGTTGGTTTGGTTTATCCGATGATAAATTTATCAAACCAAACTAAAACTAATAAAAATGAAATCCAAACCAAACCAACAAAATTAAGTTTGGTTGGTTCGGTTGGTTACCCGGTTAAACCGAACTAAAAATGTTTTACATTTTGTGTTTGAAATATTCACTATAATTTGAAATAAATTATAAATATATGATTAAAATATTATTATTTTTGATTTTTATGTGTTTTAATATTAATTTTGACACATATGTGATGATTAATACATAATTAAATAACTAAACTAACCTAAAATACTTATTATAATACCGATAGTTTTGAAAATGTTGTAAAAGTTTGGTTAATTTGGTTAAACCGATAACCAAACTTAATATTTTTTCGGGCCAATTACAAACCGATTTAATTTCAAAACTGAACCAAATCGACCAAAATGAATTGGTTTGGTTGGTTTATTTGGTTTAACCTAATAATGCCCACCCCTAGAGGGAAGCGCGAGGAGGGGAGGGGGAGAGGGCGCTGGTCAGGCTCGCCTCCGGCGGCGCCTAGTGGCAATGGTGATGGAGCCATCGATTTGAGAAACGCATTTTTTTCTTTTGTTTCGATTTTTGACTGAACGGCGAAAGAGGGAGGGAGAAAGTAAAAAGGAGGGGGTTAATTATATTTTTTTTTTTATTATTTTAAAATTTCAAAAAGCAACTTTTTATTTCGAACTCGAAATCGTACCCACCGACTATTGTCCCTAGCTAATTACCCCGATTCCAACACAATGGGACATGTATCGTAAGCTGATTCGATCAGTTTCCGTCAAAATCAAAATATAAATCTATATATTGAATTTGAACGCGCATTTCAATTTACCGGGGCCACATACGGACTCTAAAAATTGCCGAAAAATAATTTCTAGCTTCGTATTGACGATACGGTCCTAACAAAACTAGTTTCGTCAAATTTGATGACCGTTTGAAAAATGGCTAATTTTTAGTCGATCCAAATTGACTGAAACTGACAAAACACGTTTTCCTTTGCCACGCACACATATGGATTTCAAAAATTATGAATTTTGGAACCAAGAAATAACTTGACATCCCGGATCCAACAAAAGCAGTTTCGTTGAAAACTGAGGTCGTTTGCAAAATTTTCATTTTTAAGGGCTATATTTTCCATAGCGACTATTCTGAATTTTCAACTGGGCATAACTTTTTATTCTCGCTATGAAAATTTGATTTTTCGGATTCGTTGGAAAGATATTCTCAAATAGATTCAAATATTTTTTGTTTTGCTAAAATCCGGTTTATTTTGAATCCTGTGCATTCATTTGAAATTTGAAATCGAATTTTCAAACTACCGCACCATTTTCAATTCCTTTTATAATTAAAATAAATATTTATATTTTAACGTCGATTCAAATAAATATATACATTCCAATTCTATTCAAAATAAATTTCACATCGTTATTATTTAAAATAATTCATTTTAAATATTCAAAATTCATTAAAATTGCCAAAATAAAAAATTTAAATTGGTTCGGATTTTCCGGGTTGTTACAATCTCCTCCACTTAAATCTTTTCATCCTCGAAAAGGAACGGAGCCGAAAGTTGTTTAACTAATCAACTCAACTTTCATTATTTTAATTATGGCTTAAGTTCTTCAACTTTTCTGTTTCTAAGAACTTTTCAAATTTTCAAAAATTTGGCTAACACGCTAAATTTTCGAAAAATTTCGCCATAACCTCCACTGTACAGGAGCACCGGGAAAATCCCGTAATCACCATATAGGCCTCTCCAATCCAAAAAGAAAAAGAAACAGCCAAGCGGCTAGCCAATCGGCTCATAAAATCATCAAAAAAACCCAAGAAATACAATAAACATGTACCTATTTGTCGGGCATACAATTTTATTCCTCTGCTCAAGCCTCCTTGCTATGACCTGTTCAGACATATATGTACATGCATGCATTTCCAAACGATTTTCAATACAGTTCAATATTTGGTACCATTTAGCCCAAATTTACGTTTCTTTCATATGTTGGTTTAAAGGAATAATCATACAACACAACTATCAATCAATTAGTCGATTATCATTTCAAATTCATAATTTTGAAACATAGTCCAAAAATCATGTTTTTTATGCTAGTTCACAATAATAAGCCCTATCTAGTTTTGGTTCTCACACCAGTCAATTGGAAATATACAGATATCCCACTTTCGAAACTCGAAAATAAATACTGGTGATGGTATACTTCATCATCAGGATCATGTCCGGGCGACTAGAGTGTGATTCTATATCTATCCAGTATATTAAACTTCGAATACACGTTTGCAAGGCGTATATGTAAAATCTTTATATTTTGGATTGTCCAAATTCATTTCAAATAAATATTCAAATACGAATAATAAAGTTTAAATTTTAAAAACAAAACTTCTTTTCAATTTTATTTTAAAAATATTACTCTTCACACTCGTTCTAGGATACTACTGATCCTATCTCTAATGAGCCATTCCTCATTGGATATTACTAATCCAATCTCTGATGAATTCTTTCGTTTGGTTCTAATATGCCTTGTTCTCGAGCTCTGTAAACCAAAGCTCTGATACCAAAATGAGACGACCCGAAATCCCCCTTACAGGAAATCACGGATTGTATTGAGGACAAGACCAATCAGAACACAAACAAAAGAACATTTCATTGCTCATTACAACAATTTCATCAGAATACAAACATATACAGAGTATGAATAAATATTACACATTTACTAAATATCAGAGATTTACAAGTTACAATACAGCGGAAAAATAATACAAAACGCAACTGAAAAGAATATATGGATACAAAGCTTTCCGAATATCATTCTAGCTGTAAACCAGGATCCTGCGAATAAAAATCTGCAAAAATAAAACTACTAGCTGCCCGTGTGGAAAATATGGGCACCCAGAGTTTAGGTTAAAACAATAAACTCCAAGTCAGTCACGTGACTGGTGTGAGAACTAAAACAGTTATTAATTTGCTTTTAAAGTTAGGTAAATCAAGGGACCACACCGTATAACACGGAACGGGTTTACCCCCAAGAAATCCCGTGCATAAAACAAACAACGCAATGTCAAATAAAGAAAAATGAAGCTATTATAAGACCCAGGTCCCATCACACAATGCAAATGCAAGCCGGAGGATAGGGTTTTACCTTATAATAGCCAAATAATGCTTGATACGTGAAATTTTATATTTTATTATTACTATAAGTGTATAGTGTCAAAACAATTTCAATCATAAGTATCAATCATAGACGGCATGGGTACCATATATCATGTCGCCAATACTAGGCTCTACAATCAAAACCGCAAAATGTCGTATTCGAAGTTGGATTTCCATCTGTGAACCAAGGCAAGGGATCATCCTTACCGCTTCAAGACACTCTAGCCCGTGTCTCGAGATCAGAACGCATCGACCCTTGGATCTTCAGGGCCGGTCCACACGGAGTGGATTAAAATGCCTGAACAATGCATTTCCCCGCCCTAGGGGCGTCAACTGGTCATATCCCGACCAAACTATCGGCCCCGGAACGACCGATATAACCGAGGCGCCTCGCTATCCATCATCCACATAAGTAAAATGCCAGAGCGTATAAAACCACTGACACCACTTCTAGCTAGAAGGAAACGCATGCCCTCCCTGTAGTCCTCTCCCGTTTCTGGTCGACACCGGTGTCTGAGGCTCTCGAATTAACGCTACATAAAGCTATGTTGTATTAAAGCCGTGCTTTGATCATCAACCACAGATTCTGCTTTTCAACAGATGCCTTAGTCATTTGCATCTCAGCATGCCACACAGGCAATTCACGTTGTGCAACCGATGTCAATCAATCACACAGAATGAAATCCGATGTCAGACACACATCCATTTACAAGTTCGTTCTGGGTCTAAACGAAACCGGAGGCACCTTATTCCTCCTCCATATGTCCAATATAGGGGAGTGGTCCTCGCATATCCGTCGATCTCCAAGTACGTCTGGACGATCACCACTTATTACCTTGTCATGGGTGTACAGCCCAGTCAAGACATCAGTGATCAACCAAACGATGTGAAGACCCCCGGTCTTCAACCACGGTCTTCATCCTCGACACATCGTCGAATCAGTTATTCAGAATGGGATAAACCCGGTCTTTCAGAATAACTCACGTATATAATAAACAAGTGCTATAAAATCACAACATACGCCTCATTCCAATCCAGAATATTCTTTTATTCCAATATGTATTGACAGTCTTCCTCCATAGAAGTTCACTTCGATTATTATCAAATCGAATTCCATTCAATTCCAATTTAATATATTAAATTGGAAAACGTTACCCTGGAAAATTCCCGTTAATTCTAAATAAAAAGATTTATAAATCCCAAATCACATTTCACTGTAAATCGGGTTAAAGAACGAATGTCGTTAAAAACACAGTTCACAACAAACCCAATTCACATTAGCCTCTAACCGTAAATTAGTAAGAGAACAATCTCCTAAGTATTAACCCCGAAGGCCGAAACTAACATCAGATCAATACCCAGGAAACCATTCAACTTAACTAATCTCCAGTTAGTTTCTAATTTTCTTAACTCCATTTGGTTCAAGAATAGTATTATTAAAGATACCATTCACGATGAACCCAAAATCCAATTTGATATTAAATACAAGGCTCTGAATAGAAAATATATCGACTTTTATTCAATATCAAATTCTGAAACCAACAAATATCATATTGGAATAACGATATATATATATATATATATCTTCCAAATTACTCCACAATCTCCGTATGATCACGAAATCCAATATCGAAATATTCCGAGCATAATTTCGATTCAAATCCATTCCAATTCATATATTGGAAATCCTGGTTATTTTTAAAACCATTTCAAATCCAATTTATTTATTTTAAAAATATTGGATTTATTATTCTAATTCAAAACTAGTTCATTTCGATAAAAATCTATTTTTATCATTTCAAATATGGAATTTTTCATCCCAATTCTTTCCAAATCATTTCTTATGATTTGACACTAATTATTGATATTTCTAGTAATTTTATCAAGGCCAGTACAGTCGATTTCCATAAACGGCCATCGAACTGCACTTATAGCGACCTTTTCCAAATTTGATTTGGACATAATTCCAAATTCAACCATTGGATTTCAAATCTCTAATATTCTTTAGAATGCTCTTTTCGGTACGAACCCAACGGTTCCGGTTTTAGGAGAATCCGACGGTCGGATCTCTCGTAATGTCCGTTTGAAGTCAATGGTCGAAATTCACGAACTGCCGCTGCGCGTTCCTTTCAGGCCATTATATATATAATATATATATTATATATATTTCGTCGATTTCCATTTAAAATGTATTTTATAAACCGTTTTAAATTCGTTTTCAAAACGATTTCAACTTCATATTCAATTTCTAATCAAAATTGAATATTCCATATCATCGATATATAAATGATAATATTTTCAAAACATTAGATTTTGAAATCAATTCTTTTTCGATATTCATTATAAAAATGAATAAAATCGATATAAATATTGTTCACGTCAAAATGGCGTTAATCTAATCAACACGGCTTTATTTATTTAAATATATTCATGTCCATCCCAAATCAGACATCAAAATCAGATTTTGATGCTTTTCTGAATATTATTTTAAGATATTTGTTATTTTAAAATAATCGTTATTTTAAAATATTAATCCTTTCTGAACTGGAATCAGACATAGTCAATTACCATATAATTTGATTATATGGATTTCATACAATACATGTGTATAACAACAATGATAAACAATCAACCAACATCCAGAGTGCATTCTACACTACGTAAGCATCAAATATAAATATTTAACGCTTACACAGCTTGTCAACCAATCAATTGACATACAACTAATTATTGGGATTAGTGTATGTCCTCTATCATCCCAATACCCGTGTGGGGTTTCAAACAATCAAACACGGGTTTTATTTGTGCAGTTGGGCGATGTGTAAAATTTATCGTCCCAATCAATATCAGTCAAATTTGTGTACATAAACAAATCATCCGATTTGTTTATAAATATTTATTTTATTCATATACACGTTAAAAATTATATTTTTAACTATAAAATATTTTATTCTATTCCACATCACTTAATCAATTTTTACAACATAATCAAACAAACAAACAAGTCTTCCCTAGCCTGTGGACAACGGATGTCGGGTGCTGCTAAGCACCATCTGCATCCTAGTATATATTTTAACTAGAAAATAAAGTAAAAAGTGAGAAGTTCTCACCTTTGGGATCCACTACGCCGTTTCATTTCTGAATGACTTGGATTTGCCCAAAATTCAACGCAGTATTTTCCATGCTGTTCATATATAAAAAATCATATTTTTATCGCTTCATTCCAATAAATAAAAATCATATTTTTATTTCTACTTCATATATTTACAACGCTTCTTTCTATATAAAAACTATATTTTTATTTTTTACTTCTTATATAAAGATCGAATTTTTATTTTCGCTACTTCAAAATGAAAATCTAATTTTTCTACAATGAAAATCTAGCTTTTCTTCTATTAAAAATCAAATCTTTATACTTTAACCATACATGTAAAAATCGAATTTTTATCGTTACTTTACATATATAAAAATCACATTTTTATCGTTACTATACATGTAAAAATCACATTTTTATATCTTCACTTCATATATAAAAATCGTATATTCATCCTATCGCTATATATATATATATAAATCAAATTTTTTATTATCTATATAATATAAAAATCATATTTTTATTATTCCTATAATATAAAAATCATATTTTTATTATCTCTATAATATAAAAATCATATTTTTATTTCGCTACAACATATAAAAATAATATTTTATTATTCATATCATATAAAAATCAAATTCTTTACATGCTATTATATATATATATATATATCGAATTACTTTAAATAGATAAATAAAAATAAAGAAAAAGGGAGGTAGAACTTACGGTTGAACGGGATTTTCCCGAGAGGGGGGGGGGGAGCTCTCGGGAGGGGGAGAGGGTGGCTGGGCGTCAAGCGGGGGGGGGGGGGGGCATCGGTGGCGGGTCAGTGGTGGGTGGCGCCAGGGGCTGCACGAGGCGGTCTTGGGTTGTGGAGGGGGTTTTGACGCGGCTTTCAGAAGGAGAGGGAGGAGTGGGAAGCACGAGGAGGGGAGGGAGAGAGGGCGCGGGTCAGGCTTGCCTCCGGTGGCGCCTGGTGGCGATGGCGCCATCGATTTGAGAAACGCGTTTTTTTTTCTTTTGTTTCGATTTTTTACTGAATGGCGAAAGTGGTAGGGAGAAAGTAAAAAGGAGGGGGTTAATTATAAATATATATATTTTATTATTTTAAAATTTCAAAAAGCAACTTTTTATTTCGAACTCAAAACCGAACCCACCAACTATCGTCCTTAGCTAATTACTCCCATTCCGAACACAATGGGATATGTATCGTAAGATGATTCGATCATTTCGATCAGTTTCCATCAAAATCAAAATATAAATCTATATATTGAATTTGAACGTGCATTTCAATTTACCAGGGCCAGATACGGACTCTAAAAATTCCTGAAAAATTATTTCTAGCTTCATATTGATGATACGGTCCTAACAAAACTAATTTCGTCAAATTTGAGGACCGTTTGAAAAATGGCCAATTTCTGGTCGATCCAAATTGACTAAAACTGACAAAACACGTTTTCCTTTGCACGCCCACACATTGATTTCAAAAATTATGAATTTTGGAATCTAGCAATAACTTGACATCCCAGATCCAACAAAAGCGGTTTCATCGAAAATGGAGGTCGTTTGCAAAATTTCCATTTTTAAGGGCTATATTTTCCATAGCGACTATTGTGAATTTTCAACTGGGCATAACTTTTTATTCCCGCTATGAAATTTTGATTTTTCGGATTCTTTGGAAAGATATTCTCAAATAGATTCAAATATTTTTGGTTTCGCTAAAATCCAGTTTATTTTGTATCCTCGGCATTCATTTGAAATTTGAAATCGAATTTTCAAACTACCGCGCCATTTTCAATTCCTTTTATAATTAAAATAAATATTTATATTTTAACTTCGATTCAAATAAATATATACATTCCAATTCTATTCAAAATAATTTTCTTGTCGTTATTATTTATAATAATTCATTTTAAATATTCAAAATTCATTAAAATTGCCAAAATAAAAATTTTAAATTGGTTCGGATTTTCCGGGTTGTTACACCTGTAAACAATATGCACATGTATATGTATCAAACATGCTTACACTTGGATTCACTTGCATATAGTTAGGTACCCAAGAAAGATATGCTTAGTTTTAGATTCTCCATTTTATTACTGACTGATGCCTTGGAATGCTTTGCATGATTTTAATTTTTGCTCATGTAGGACGATCTCGAGTGTGCTGATGATATGGGTTATGTTTTCCTTAGTTTCTTGACTGGAGAATACTGTTTGAGGTGAATGAAGTTGATTTGAGATGCTAACCATTATGCATTGCGATGTTCGGGAGTGCACAGCTACAACTCTGGAGATATATGTTATGCCTTTGCTACTTGGTGATGGTATGCCTGAGTTACTTCAATGATTTCCATGTAAGTCTTGTCAATTTCCTTCTAAAATCCATCTCCATAATTTATCTTTGTTTCTTGATACCTCATCTTTAAATTATACTGGGTTTTAATCAAAACAAAACATTTTGGATATTGAGTCATCTCATGGTGACATGCTTACTTTGGCACAACACTTCAGCACCTGTTCCTAATGACATATCTGCACCTGAAGCCATAAAGGTGCCATAATCATATATATCAGTTTATTTGGCCTCAAGATTCACAAGCAATGATGTATGTTATTTTGTTAGTTATGAAACCGTAGCAAGGCTTGTGGGTATGTTGGGTAATTACTCTGAATTGAGGCTTTTACAATTTGAGTTGCCTTATGTATGTTCAATATGTTACTGTTAACTCCACTTAGTTCCACGGCAGTGTGTTCATTTTTACTTCAATTTCCTTATGTTGCATATGTTGTGACAGTTGCTGTAAGCTTATGTTCATTATTTTAAGCAATTATGCTGTACATGGTTTATTCTCCAAAATGCCATGATAAACTGGTCAATTCATATGTTGGAAAAGGCTGAGACATGGTGTAGAGTAATTTTACTGCTAATTTTGTAGTTGCTAAAAAAAGTGTATTCGTCTATAATGTTTTCAATATTAGTCCTAGTTTTGATTACATATCATCGCATGTAGTAACATAATGAACATTAAATAATGAGAGGAGTTGTAAGAAATATTCAATTTGTACATGGCGACATGAAGCATGCATAAGTGAAAGTATGCAGTTAGTGGCCCTGTATTTTGAATGTCGATTTATTGATCCGAGTCACAAGGTGATGTACTTCATCTTAACAAACAATTTCTTGTGATGTGCTTATTTTGAAATGCAGGTTCTTATTTTTTGAAATGCAAGTGCATACATATAATAGTCATAAGGTGATGTGCTTATTTTTTGAAATGCAGTATATTGAGTTTTCATATCTCCGGTTACAGTTACTCTAAGTACATAAATTCAAAATTTGGGTTCAATGTAAAACCATTTCAATGCTAGAGATTATAAAAATAAATAAAAAAAATATACTTATAAAAATAGCTACAAGCAGCGGATATTCTTTTGTATCATACACATGGTGTAAATTATTATCTTGGTAAAACCGTAAACACTAATCTATGTATTCTTGTTTCAGGTGGCTTCTGTAAATAAACTAAAAACACTTACAGCTCAGAAGATTACAAAAATGATCACAAATGTTACAGGTGACTTGTTTTTGTGTGTTTTCTTTAAACATTAAGGATTTAATGTTCATATCTTCTCTCACATGGCCACATTTGTCTACATATTCTTTCAAACAAATTTTTTTTTGCTTTGATTCTTGTTGAATATTTATTTGTATGTATAATTCAGCTTTGTCGTTTCATAGGTTTCAGAAGCAAATGAGCTTTGTAGATTTCAGAGGCAATTCCTGATGTGAATAGAAGATACGAGGATAGCATTAGGTGGAGGCCAATTACATTTCAGAGGCACATAAGTTTATTAGATTTCATATGCAAATGAGCTTTGTAATTGAGTTAAAGGTTTTCAGAGGCAAATTTAGGAGGGCGTTTGTAATTTTATACTTTTTATGTGGTATATGATTTATAATTTGTATTATGGATATAAAGTTGTAATTTTAATAAATTAGTTTGCAAATAACTGTAGTATCTGATTTGCTTATGGATTATTGCTATATTTAATGTATTGTTCTTTTCAGTTGCAAAAGATGTTTATTTTTTTTAAAACCCAAATGTCAATCACAACGGTGCATAACAGTTGTAGTAGATATTATTACAATGGTGCATAACTGTTGTAATAAAGTTTATTATAATGGTGGAAAAAAGTTGTAAAATATACGTATTACAAAGGTGCTGCAATGGTGTAAAAAAGTTGTAAAAGATTTTTGTCTATTACAACTTCTTAATACACGACGGTTATACCACTGTTGTAAAATGTATATTACAACGGTGTTCCACCATTGTAATATGGTCATTTTGTTGTAGTGTTTTATTTAGTATTGATTTTTAAATTTTAATTATTACCTAGTTAATTGTAACTTATTAAAAAAATTATATATCAGTCTTTAGTTACTAATATATAATAGTAGCTATTATTTAAAAAATATTAGTTTATTATTTATTTATTTCAAAATAATTATTGATAGGAATTATGTCATATACCAAGTTAATTATTTTTATTTATTAATAATCATTATTTATTATAAATTTAATTATAATTATTTATTAAAAAATTGTTTATTAATTACTATAAATTTTATTTATTATTAGCTTTTTTATGAATTATCATAATTTAATTACCTAAATATTACAACTTAATTAATAATGTTAATTATTAATTCTTAATTATTACTTTTTACTTGAAATTATTAGTATTAATTTTCCATTACTAAAAATTAGTTCTTATTCACTATGTAATAAGTAATTAATATTATATTAATTATTAACTATTAAATAATAATAATAATTAATATTAAGTATTTCGTATTTTTAAATTAACTATTAATTATTTTATATTATTTATTAATTAATTATAATGTATTATTGTTTAGTTATAATAATTAACGTAGTTTTATAATGGGAAACAAAAAGGGTTGCAATATACATATATTACAACTAGAAAAAAAGAACAATTATTAAAGGTCGTCATCTATTGTTGATGGAAAATGGAAATGATTGTTATAAGCATATGTAGGAACTGAAAATGCACATACTAGACTACTTAGCATGTGAAAACATTCATTTTCTAGGATCGATTGAATATAGTAAGAATAAAATATTAAAGCTTGTTTATTTCAAGCCTAACAAGTTTATTAGCCTTGAAAGTATGTAATACACATCCATTTTTGTTAAAATGAGCAAGAATAGAATTCTTATATAGCAAGCACATGTACTGGCCACAGAGTTGGTCCTAAAACTTGTAATGTCCGGCGCGACTTAATAAATGATGCCCTATAATAAAATTTTATGCATGATACCTAATAGTATTCTAATTCGTAACGTATGGTTAATTTTTGCAAATTCAATAGTACTATTATGAACTAACAATGCTAACAAGATAAATAGAAATAACACGATTATAATGAAAAAAAATCATAAATAATAAGTCTAAATTTGAAAAGGAAATTGCATACAAAAAACTATAAATAATAAGATGGTTGCTTTTGTGAAAACTTTGCAACTATCTTTTAATTATTTCAATTTGAAAAATATGATTCATGTTTAAGAAAATCAGTACGTGCAGTATGGCGATAAACATATGGTTTTTTTATAACACTTTGTACATAAAAATTAAAAATAAATTTTGATGTATTTTAACATAACTAGCATTAAGAATTTCTCAAAATATGTATCTAAATTCAGATTCTTCTACAATCTCCAAACTAGACAAATCAATTATTTTCTTTTTTTTCCCTTATTTGAAATCAAAGAACAAATTAGGAATAGGTCGTGCGAAGTATATAACATGTCTTTATTTGTTTGTTTTAAGTAACAAAATTTTACAAAGACATTAAAAGATTTCATATTACCAAATAGTTTTCATTTTATAAGAAAATATGGCTTGCAACTTTCGTGATTCAACCTAATCTTCTACTCAACTTTTAGTTTGCTCATTTCTTTTTTACCTCAAGCTGCAGTGATAATTAATTTGCCAACTTATCTTATTCTTATGTCAAAATCCAGAATGTTGCAACTAGAAATATCATTGCTTTCGTATTAATTTTTTTAATTTTAAAATATAATGTCAGATGTAATTCCAATTTCTATAATCCTAAAGAAAGTGCAAATTATAAAATATGATGGAAGATTGAATATTCAGCTTTTAAATCCAAAGGCAAACGGTCTAAATTATAATACAATGATATTTTCTAACTTCTACAACAAACTGAACTTCTGATTATGTCCATTAAACAAAAATTAATATAATATTAATTTAGAAATTAGGATTATTTACTTTGATCTTTGACTCCTGAAATCTTCTTCTTTACTACGACATAACATACGACCCTCTTTCTTTTATATCTATTCTCAAGCATGTTGGCTCTGCAGATCTGTATTCTTCCTTGTGTGCCTTTTTCTTCAGACTTCAGCCTTTTCTGGTTACACAGCCATTTTTTATACCCCTCTTTGTTTTAATAAACTGTGCGATGGCCCCATTGGCACTGGGCAGGGCCGAATGTGCCTAACCACTTAACAAAAACATTATTTCCATATTATTATTTTTATGTTTAAATAGACATATATAGTTAACAAGTGCTAATAAGGAGCGTTTAAACAAAAGATCTCCAAAGCAGTGTAGTTAATGCCTTGTTATTACCTCACTATAACCGCATTATATCCCATAGCGGATTAGCACCGCTACGCTGTTCCCAAATAGCCTATGATATTGCCTCTCTTCTTTTAGCCCCGATATATTCCGCTATTCCCGATATATCCAGTTATTTTCGCTATATTACGTTATTCCTGCTCTATCTATGATAAAATAAATTAACTGAAAAATGAAATCTACACATTATAAAAATAATAAAGATAGGATTTTTTGATTTGATGTTTTAACATATATTTTTAGAAACAAAAATACTCTATATTCTATAGAATTTAATTAAGTTAAATAGAAATTTATGTTTATTTACAAATATTTGCACATGTTTTTGTTTAAAATTAAGAATGTACTAATTATAGTTAAACTAAGTGCTAGTTTTTCAATTAATTATCATTTTTACTTTCATAAAAACATTAGGAATGAGTTACATGTGCTATTTTAGAGTCATCCGTTATATCTTGTTATTCCCTCACTTTATCACCGCTATGACTTTTTAGACCTCCGCCTCATTGGGTCCACTAAGCGATTTAACTTCACAGCTCCAAAGGAACTTATATTTTTATATAATTGCTTTCTTCTATTTATGAATACATTAGTGATCAGTGTGGTTTCATTGCAAGTCTCACATCAGTCCACCATAAAGGCCTAATCTTGCTTCTAATAACTTTATTCATAATGTATGATATAACAGATACATTTTTTTTTCCAAAGAGACATCATGCTTGGAAGTGAGACCTAATATTGGATCCATCAAAAGCTAGAAAGGAAGTAATGTACTTCTTTGATAATAATCATTACTTAATATAAATTATTTAATTATAATTTATAATTATGAAAACAATTAAAAAATGCAAAAACATATTTATAATTATAAAAGGTAATAGCAAATATTTTTTCAAAGAATTAACAATTGTCCCATGGAAATCTGCTGCATAATAGCTTCAACAAATATTTGTTTGTAAACTGTCTCCACTTGCAATAGAAATCAACAAAGAATCTTTTCCAATAGTAAAATGATGCAATTTGCAATGGTTTACCGACGGATAATAACAAATGATGGTACTAATTTAAAACAAACAAAAATAGTAAATTCTAAATATTATCCCTTACAGATTCCATGAGGCTCCATGGAAAAATTAGCGGCAAAATTTTCCACCGCTAAAATCTACAACTATTTACAGATTTTCTTGTAGTGTTAGATAAGATTAATCGCTTCAAGACATGAATAAATCATTGTCTTTCAAGAATATTTTTCTCTCACTTTACCGTAATCAGTTGATTGCAAACTTTCTTTCAGGATATAGTGGAGATTAGCTATGCAAATTGTGATTACACGTGCAGATCAGAAAGGCATTCAAAATAATATCTAATGATGCTCATTATGTTAAAAACTTGAAATTAAAATGAAAAGTGAAGTATTTTTGTTTATGGAATGTGTATTTATAGAAGAAGTGAAACATCTGCTCGAGGTGCATTTTGGGTTGAGCGATCGTTACTGTTTTCGTACGAATATTACAGTTATCGTTTGAATTTAAGTTCAACAACGAACAAAATATACCATTTCGGGTAGGACATTGCCCCCGAACTACTGCAACCTGATCGGGCAGGTCGAATCTCGTTAGGTGGAGCATTGTCCTCGCATCCCTACCTAGGGTGTTGCCATCCTCATGGATCCCCTTCATGTGGAATAACACTTAACAAATTTGTGATTTTTTTCAACAAACCTGGCTAATTTCCAAATTTGACTATAATAAATATATTTTAAGCATCATCATGGAAATTAGTACATATGTAAAAGTAGCTTGCGGTTTTGAACTTTCACTTAGCGTAAATAAATTAAAGTTTTGTCAATATCCTATGGTGAACGTGTCTTGTTCTAAAGACCTTATTAGTAACTTATGCGAGTCATCACACATACTAATTTCATATCAACGTGTAATTCTTTTCTTCTATGTGTTAATAACCTTGCGTAATATTATAGTTTTGTGAATGTTATAGAGACAGTCCGATCTCATTGAAAAGGACCTAACTTTCTCATTCATGTATGTGGGTTTTAACTGCAATAATTATGTGAGTCATTACTTCTTATAATTTAACCCATTAAGAATTTTCATCATCCTCTATCTTGCAAAAATTATACAATAGAGATTATAAAATGGGATACATTGTTTGACTCTAGTATATCCCAATTTGATTCTTCGACTTGTTTGTATCCCTTGAACTTCGTTTGTTTTTCGAAACATAAGCATTCCTATTAAAGAATAAATTCACATATACCTCGGTCTCATTGCTATTGATGTTTTCGGAATCATCTCTCTAGCTAGTCCTTTCATCAAAGGATATGCTAATTTATTCTTCAGTTCAACATAGTCAACTGTAATTACTCCTCGTATGAGTCATTCTCTAAAAAAATGATTTCTAAGGCTGAGATGTATTTGCTTACCAATGTAAGTCTTTTGTGCCGCTTTCTCTAAAGTACCACTATCGCAATGTACCTTAATAGGAAAATCAGGTTTCCATCAGCAAGTGCTTTAAATTCTGCCAAAATTGTTGAATTAGAGATATATGTTTATTTCATATAACATCATGATATGGAGGCCCCAACTATTGTAGGTATCCATCCTGAAGTGGACTTAGAGTTAGAATCTATTTTATTTCAACTTGTGTCGCTATAACCTTCACGTATAATTGGTTCTCCCTTGAAAACTAAACAATAATTCATAGTCCATTTCAGATAGTTAGAACACTTGAAATTACATTCAACCTAGGGGGATTGTCACCTTTGGACCCCCCTCCGTTGGGGATACCATTTGACAAAGTTTGTGAAAAAACTTTCAATAATATTCACATGTAGTTACATGTATTTGGAAATATGGTATATCCTTTGAAAATAAAATTATACATCCCTCTAAAAGTTTAAATGACTTTCCGAACTAGATTTATTCTAAATCTTTTACCTTTGAAACCTATAAACTTGAGGTTAATGAATTTGAATCAGCAAATCCGTTAAACTTGAAATCGAAGAGTTCAAAAATTAAAACAAATTCCTAATAAAATCTTGAGATTAGGCTGGTTACACGATTTAGATCTTAAAGGCGTCGGAGGATGGAGTATCGACATTAAAGGTGTCCGATTAGAATTCCCTTCATTTCTGAACTTCCACATCTGATGATAATAATAACATCTCTCAATTTAGTTTTGACCTGCACAAGATCCATCTTCAGTGGTATCTGTGTCAATTTTTAATTCATTGTCATCCACTTCTGATGATAATAATAACTTGTTGCTCCAAGTCCTGAACTCCGGCACAAGGCAAGTCGCCTTTCTTGTTGCGATAGGTTCTAGCCCTACTTACAAATATGCAACTTTCTGAATTTTGAATCTCGACTTTGACCACTACTTCATTTATAAACTTTAGCCCATAGGTTTCGAAAATCAAATTTATATTTGGGATCAAATTTCAGATCGTTAAATTTAATCTCGCTTTGGCTTTAAATGTGAAGTGGATTCGAGATTCAACTTGTATTTGAAAATTGGATGTGGAAGTCGAATTAGATTTGGGGCTTTCCTTTTTGATTCAAGGTTAAAGGGTCCCTTGATGCTAAAAAGGGTTGATATCATAACTAAAATGGAATTATGTACGGTGGAAATTTTTATATATTGACCGGACGCAAACTTAGAGCAACTCCAACTAATCCAGAGTGTGGAAATTCGATTTACGATTTTCCACACTCCGCGATTTAGGGAATCACAACAGTTTTAGGTTCACACGGTTGTTTAACAGACGCGTTTATTTACGCGTTTGTTGAACAAGCGCGCGGATTTTTTAAAAATTGGACCCATATACAAAAAGCGCGCATTTGTTCAACAAACACGTAGAGCCTACGCGTTTGTTGAACAAGCGCCTAAACTTTTCCATCTATATCAGGTCGATTTCCATCATTTTCTTTCACAAATTTTCAAAAAAATTTCTTTTTAATTTTCTTTTTAATTATTTCTACAACGAAATGCCGCCACGTCAAGTTAAGTCTGGAAGACACATCTGCCATCCTCCGATAGATCCTAATGTCGGGCTAGCACATATCTCACCAGATACCACCGTGACTGCAGAGAGCCTTCGAGTATTACATGATCCGCCTGCGACATTTACACATCGAGTGTCTGTCGCTGTTGCTACGCCTCAGGTATAATTTTATAACTTTATTATGTATATCGTCAACTGTTTTACTATACACGAATGTTGTGTACTATTATATGTTTACAACAAATAATTATATGTTTAGGTTCGACATATTGCTATGCGAGGTACTTGGTCACGTTGTATGACACATTTTACGCAGTTACCTCAGCCCATATAAGTTATACTTCGTGATACACCATTTGGCGATTTTTTAGATTTACCTAGGTTTGCTCATGTTGACCGATGCCTTATAGAGGCTCTTAGTGAGCGATGGTGGCCTACTACACACACATTTCAATTCACTGATTTTGAGTTAGGGCTTACTCCTCTAGATTTTTACGTGCTCACGGGCATCGAGATTGGTCGTCCAGGTCGTCTCCCCGTCCCCTTTGATGTATCATTTGAGGAGTTTGATAGCTTTTCAGAGCAGTTACCGGGTTTAGATCCTCATACCATTGCTTCAGGTGCCGTTAGCCTACCTACTTTGCAGGCCTATATTACAGCACATCAGACCACTGAGGCTATGCACACCCCCATTATCAGGGCCTTCTTATTATACCTTTTTGGTTCCACCTTTTTTAGCAACAACAGGGGGACTATTAGACTTGGGTTTTTGGATAGCCTTATAGATTTAGAGCAGCTGAATTCGTTCGATTGGGGTACAGCCATATTAGGTTATTTTTATGTAGCTATGGATCTCTACGCCATACAATGCTGTAAGTAGTTGTACGGTTTTTGGTATATTCTGCCCTTCTGGTATTACGAGTACATGGCGAACATGCACCCCCGACTTATTGATGACGCCATCACTACACCTTACATATACTTTCCGAGATTACGACGATGGGGTCCTGCTATGCATCTCGCTCATTCTGCACAGGATGTGCATAACGCGCTTATGGAGGCGCGCACACAGATGGATTTGAGGCAGCGGGATGGCATTATTCGGCATCCATGACAGACGTACATAGATTTTATAGCTCCTTAGCAGGACCACCCGCTCATTTTCTATTCTAGTCTTTCGAGGCGTAGGGTATGCTTCCAGGTGCCTACATGCCCTTTTCATTTGGTATTTGGGGGAGCGATGTTGGCTACAGCTATACGGGTTAGAGCGCATTCCTTCCGATCCACTCCCATAGGATCAGATGTTTGGGGATATACAGGTAGGATCAGCATATATTACGGGTATGAGGGCTGCAAGCTGGGTGGACGGTGAGCCTTTTATAGTGCCCATAGATTTTGGTACTTATTGGGCTCGAGTTGCGCCATGCACTTATGCTTTACCAGACTATATTCGGGGTTTGAACTCTGACCATATCGGGCCATCTTCAGTAGCAGGCAGATTCCCGGTGCATCCCTCTACCTTTGCGCCTGTATCGTCTCAGTTCACGCAGAGTGGTGCGTTGGACCGTTCGCCGCACACTATTAGGGTGTATGACGTACAGGGTCAGATTGTAGAGATTCCATTGCAGTATCCATTGGTTGACCCTCCCGGAGTATCGGTTTGTATCATTCACATCAGGTACGTAAGAGTTATACAATAATACTGGTATACGATTTTATTATAAAAACTGCATTTGTGTAACACAAGTTGTCTCATAAACAGTACTCACTATATATGGACCATAATAGACGGATATTGGCTGCTTTTGAGCGTATGACGTTGGATTACACACAGTTGACGTACCAGCGTTTACACGAAGCTTTGGCACAACAGTATTCTCAGTACGAGGCCCATATTTCTTCCCTACAGACTCAATTACAGCAGCAGGGTTCTGGTGATGGATCACATATGGATGATGATTTTGATGACGTTAATGATGACAGTTCCGATGGGACAGGTAGCGCTTCTATGCATATTGATTGATGGTTCATGCAGCGTCATGGTTGTATGTTTTTGTCATGGTTGTATGTTTTATATGGCTGAATTGAAGTTCGAAATGGAGTTCGAAATGGAGTTCGAAATAGAGTTGGAAATGGAGTTTGAAATGGAGTTCGAAATGGAGTTTGAAATGGAGTTTGAAACGGAGTTTGAAATTTAAAATGGAGTTTAAAATGAAGTTGAAATGGAGTTTGAAATTGAAAATGGAGTTCGAAATTTAAAATGGAGTTCGAAATGGAGTTTGAAATGGAGTTCGAAATGGAGTTCGAATGGAGTTTGAAATGGAGTTCGAAATGGAGTTTAAAATGGAGTTTGAAATGGAGTTTAAAATGGAGTTTGAAATGGAGTTTGAAATTTAAAATGGAGTTTGAAATTTAAAATGGAGTTTGAAATTTAAAATGGAGTTTGAAATTTAAAATGGGGTTTGAAATTTAAAATGGAGTTTGAAATTTAAAATGGAGTTTGAAATGGAGCTCGAAACAGAGTTTGAAATGGATTTTGAAATGTAGTTTGAAATGGAGTTTAAAATGGAGTTTGAAATGGAGTTTGAAATTTAAAATGGAGTTTGAAATTTAAAATGGAGTTTGGTATAATTTATTTTACTTATAAATGGAATTTGAAATTTAAAATGTAGTTTGAAATTTAAAATGGAGTTCGAAATGGAGTTTGAAATGGAGTTCGAAATGGAGTTTGAAATGTAGTTCGAAATAGAGTTTGAAATGGAGTTCGAAATGGAATTCGAAATGGAGTTTACAATGGAGTTTGAAATTTAAAATGTAGTTTGAAATTTAAAATGGAGTTCGAAATGCAGTTTGAAATGGAGTTTGAAATGGAGTTCGAAATGGAGTTCGAAATGGAGCTTGAAATGGAGTTTGAAATGGAGTTTGAAATGGAGTTCAAAATGGAGTTCGAAATGGAGTTTGAAATTATACCAAACTCCATTTTAAATTTCAAACTCCATTTTAAATTTCAAACTCCTTTTCAAACTCCATTTCGAACCCCATTTTAAACTCCATTTTAAATTTCACACTCCATTTCAAACCTACATAAACAAAATGCAGCATACAACAAACTACATTTTAAATTTCAAACTCCATTTATAAGTAAAATAAATTATACCAAACTCCATTTTAAATTCCAAACTCCATTTCAAACTCCATTTTAAACTCCATTTTAAATTTCAAACTACATTTTAAACTCCATTTTAAATTTCAAACTCCATTTCAAACCTACATAGACAAAATGCAGCTTGCACCAAACTCCATTTTAAACTCCATTTTAAATATCAAACTCCATTTCAAAGCTACATAACCAAAATACAGCTTACAACAAACAAAATTTCAAACTCCATTTTAAATTTCAAACTCCATTTCAAAATCCATTTTAAATTTCAAACTCCATTCCTACGCTACAAAAACAAAATGCAACTTACACCAAATTGGCGCATACAAAGCCAACTAAAGTTTACATCCAAGTTATCTACAATCACACACCTCCTTCTCTTCTTCTCCTCAATATCTCAAATCTACGATACTCCGTATACTCTCATTGCACATCATCCATTTGCGAAATATCTGTAAACATGACTGCATCTTCCTCCTTTCGTCGTTTTACCTCAACAAGTTGATGAATTACGTTAATCCTTTCTTGGTGGTGACTGCTTCTACTCTGGAGTGCGCTCAGATACATATCGTTAGACTCCTTTAATAGTTTTCTGATTTCGCCTTCATTTTCTCCTGCCACTTGTTTTTTCTTTTCTGCCTTGGATCCTTCTGGCTTATCATATCGGTCATCAGTAAGGTTTACATCTTCTTCTAAACCCATAGTAGCACTGTCCTGTGAATCTCTAGGACCACAACTATCTCCAAATCTTGTAGCTTTCCCACGACTACTGCTTGATTGGACGACTTGGACTGTTTTCTGAAGTGAAGATTTCCATTTCACATGATTAACCAGTAGGTCACACACATGCATGAACTGATAGAAATGAGGTCCGTATTTACTATCTGGTTTATATATTTGTTTGAATAACTTGTTTGCGGCAAGTCTCTGCATCAATAATATGAAGCTTTTACTACAACACGAAGATGTAAACTACAAAAAAAACAATCATTACCGTATGAGTTGCACTTCCAAATCCGCTTGGGTTACTCTGCTTCAGCTTGAACATATGTGAATCAAAACATTGAGTTTGATGATTAATTTTACAATAACGACCTTTGATGGAAGCTACACTTCTATTTCGATCCATGTTCTTCCTGTTGTATGCATTAGTGATTCCCCCCAAAATGTTTCACCACTTTGATCGGCACTACGGACATGATCTAGCGAAAGTGAGTAGTATATGTAGCTAAGATCATAGTCTTTATTAGCACTCCAACTTGAAGTAGTTAGCATTCCACCAAATGGTTGACTTAGATCTTGTAAATCAAAAGTTTCAAAGCCAATTCTTGTGACATCGACATCAAAATCAGTAACCATTTTTTTAGTAAGTTTATATGTGGTAGAAGAAGAGTTGATGTGAAGGAAAGTAAATGAGGGGTGGTGTATTTGTAGTGTTTGAAAAGTATAAACGTTTGACATTACCATTGCAAAATCAAGCCATTTTCCTCCTCACGTCTGTTCAACAGACGTGTGCAAACTAAAGTCGTTGAACATTACGTGCTTGTTAAATAAGCGCGTAAGACTACGAGCTTATTGAACAAGCGCGTGGACAGTTTGGAGATTCCATAACTATTAAGCCAGATTTCCGAATAGATGACAAAATCTGCACCCTGTTGGACGCGATTTTGGGTGTGGATTTCACATTTTCAGATATCCGGGTATTTGCTGGAGTTGCTCTAAGATTGAGTTTGCGCGTAAAGGTAACAAAACATTTTAGTGGGTATTTAAGCGGAGTATTTAAACTGAACTCCAAGTTAAGTGTGTTATATATGTGCATCCTCAAGCAGAACATTTAAACAAAGTATTTTAATTTGTGAATTTTGATTTAATTGTTTTACAGTTAATTAATTACTCATTTTGTTCTGTAATGTGCGTTTTATTGAAATAAAATAACAATGAAGAAAATGAAATACGAGCATAAATATAGAATACTAGCAAATATAAATTAAATAATACAATTGTTAGATCCAAAATTGGCTCTAACACCCAAACGAGTAATAATTCTACTGAAATGAAATCAATAAACGGAGAAAACACACAATTTATAGTGGTTCGGCGTTAAATAGCCTACGTCCACTTCCTACTCTTCGAATTGATGTCTTGAATGCAAGTACAACAACGATTCTCACTCAATTCTCACTTATACAATACATTGATTCACTCAATTTCCTTTGCAATATGATTCAAAAGATGATTGTAAACTGAATAACTTGATGAAATTCGGATAGCAAAGGAGTTTGAGTTCTGAAAATGCCAAAAAAAATGATTCTTCCAAATGCCTCTTGATGGTGTATTTATAGGTGAAAAATGCTCCTGGGATGGCTTCGGTTCAGATCCACGTGGCCTCCATCCCATCACTTTCGGGTTCGGATGGGATATAGGAGTGACAACACATCAGTTTTGTGGCAAACATGGGTAGAACGTGGGCATAACCGCTCCGGATTTCAAGGGAACATGGGTGAAACTATCGCTGCACAGGATCGGGTCGGCTGTATAAGAGGGAATGGGATCGGATCAACTCATTCCGAACCGATCTGGTCTTGGCGAGGCTTCCCTTCTTTCCGTTCCACTCTGTTCTGACTTGGCAATGAAAATCAGATCTGATCCAGCTTGTTCCTACATCTTTATTTTCTGCTTTGAAATGTGTAGACTAGGCTTATGGTCTCCAATCCGATCTGGTCGTCAATTGGGTATTCTTCTATCGATCATCCTTCATAAATTAATCTTCTGACTTTGTGTAGCCTAGTTCACAAACTAGGCTAACATTTTGCCTCCTCGATGTACGCTTCTATTGAAGATAGAATGTGCTTCGAAATTGTCTGTCTGTTGGTTTCTGAACAAAAACCATTGAATAATTGCTTCCATTCAGTTGTAGGGACGTGTTGCTTCATTAATTCACATCTTTTGCGGTCTATAAATACACCATAGAATGCACAAATTGTTTTCTTCGTTTCAAATAACTTTAAGAACTCTGCTTGATGTTCAGTAGCTTCTTCAGGTGAATTCTTCGTTTATTTTTATTTTCCTTTGAATTCAACTTGTATGCCAAGTCAATGCGCGTGATTGCCTCTAGTTTCGGTCTCCAATCCGAATGGCTTTTCTCACATTTCATTATCATTGAACGAATGGGCTGAATTCTCGTATGGGCCAGTACTCCGGTCCGATCGGAATGGGGGGACACGCTGGCAGGAATACAAAGGGTCATTCCGCTTTTATATATAACTTTGTTTTTTCTCCATTTCCTTCTCCCTTCTTTTATTTCAAGCATCGGACTCAAGAGACTCCCTTTTCTCATACTTTGAATCAGTTCCAAAAAGGAAAATTATTACTTTTCCATATAGTAGCAAGGCTGGTGATTCTAAACTTGAATGGCTTTATATTAGACAGCAACCGGGGTGCGCCAGGAGATGGACCAAATCAAGTAAAACACCGACTTTCTAGATTTTAACTTTAAATACTCTGACCAACACATGAATTTGCTTTTTTTTCATTCGCAGTTGATAACCCAAAGCAAATATCAGGTCAATTATACTTTGATCGTTTGCATCAGCTTCTTAATGGCGATTAAAATTTCCTAACCATCGACGAAGTTCTTAAGGATGAGTATCTCCATCATCACGGGTTATTATCTATTACTCGTAGTATAGGTCATGGGACAGGTCCATATGTATACATACCCCCGGTCGACATTATTCCTGAGATGGGTGAGGGCTCAAAAGGTCCAACGATACCTCTTAGGACTTCTCCTTCTCCATCCTCAACTCAGGATGATGAATTAGCCAACATAGTTGAAAAGCATAGAGAAGGGTACACCATTCCTGATGACGCCATTTCTCCTGAAAAGTCAACATCCCCTAAAGAGCTGCCACTAGATGCTTCCCAAGGAGATGCTCCTGCTACCGACGATTCCACATTTAAGGGTTTAGGGAATCTTCCCCTGCCCAAAACTATCTACACTTCAGAGGACTTCGCAACGAATCCTTTAACCTTCACTTCTTCAGAGGAGACTACTCCCGTGAAGACCAAAGAGCCCACTCATGCTAGCCTGGCTTCAGGCTCGGGTTTGTTTGGGGGAACGCCACATAGGATGCACATAACACATTAGCATTGCACGTCACAGCATTCATATCTTATATGAACGTTGATTCTGAATTTCGCTTATTTTGTTATGCAGGTACAATGTCATGCCCTCACTATGATATCAGGAAAATTCGTCGTAGCATATCTAGACCTCCCTATGACACCGAGCATGATCGCCGCGAGAGGCGGGGCAGAGGTGACAAAAGGCCTCATGATTCTCATCGACCTCACACTTCACGCTCCCGTTCTCCTGTTCGGTCGGATCCAGACAGGTATAAGAGCCGCCAAAGTCGTCATGGGGAAGACACATCACAATCCAAAGACCGAATTTCTCCCCAAGATAAATATAATTGAGAAAAAAGTCCACCAAAACACACTGATTCACGGGACAAGCACAAGGTTTCTGAGAAGCGATCTGAAAAAGGCGATGTAGCCATCGTCCCTGCTAAGCGGAAACATATTGAACTATCATACTGCAAACCCCCACCACTGGATGCTGATTCCAAAACTAAACTGGCATATCTGGAGAAGCAGTTCCCAGATCACTACTTTGAGAATTTAACGTTCTTGCCCACGCTCGAGCCTATTTCTTCAAAGTGGGCAGATGAGGCTAAGGCAAAGCTTGACGCAGTGGAGAAACAGTACTCGGAGATGTATAAGTATTCACACAATCTCTCCAAAATCATTCAGACCTTAATTACAGATGTCGATGCAATGAATAAAGCTGTAGATTACGATGAGAATGCTTTGAAAAATTTGGAGAAAGTCTTAGAAGATACACAGGCTCAACTCGTCATCGCTTAACGAGATGCCAACAACTTCAAAAAGAAATTTGAGGAATTAAAAAAGCGTTATCACGACCTACTAGAATCTCACAGTCAAGAGCGTTTAGAGTTGAAGAAGCAAGCTGAAGATGCTAAGTTAGACAGTGTCAAAATGCAACTGGCTTACAACACTCTTGAGCAAGAAAAGGCCGAGTTAGCAAGGAAGAACACTGAGTTGGAGAAACGAAATGATGACTTGGAGTCCAAGTTAATGGAAGCCGAAACTAGAGCTACCTTAGCTGAGGGAAATGTGGATAGCGTTATTAATTCTGCTGAGGAAACTCATAAACAGCTATCAGGGGCTCAAGAAGAAATGCACGGCTTTGGCGAACTGATGATATACACGTAAATGTGTATATTTTATCCGCTTATTTATCATATTTTATATTTAAAATAATTGATACTGTGTATTTATAGCTGTGTTTTCAGATTGTTGATAAAAAGCTTGGTTTAGAGCATTTGATGGATAAAGCATGAAGAATTTTCTTAAAAAGAGTGAAGTTGAAATTACTAAAGCTTGAAAAGTTTAAAGATTGAAGAACGGTTGCAAATAGAGTTCAGTTGGGTAGATTTGGCTCATTAAAGACTCATATTGTGTTCACATTGGCTCATTTGCAGACCATCTCACTCATGTTGCATTCACATTAGCCCCTTTGCAAGGCTTCTCATTCACTCTACAGCTGCGTTCACACTAGCATATGTGTTATTTGGGCTAATTCTTTAGTCCCACGTTGTGTAATTAGCTAGTTAGTCTTTGTCATATCAGCTATAAATACCTTGTATCTCATTCATTGTAAAACACACTTAGTTTTATTCTGTAATCTTTCTCTTGGAATAAAACTCTTCTTCCTCTGTTCTATTTAGTTTTAGTTTTATTTATGTTCATGTTATTTAATTTCTGTTTTTCCTCTTCTTTAGCTATGTCTAGCTAATCCCCTTTGATTAGGGGGTGATGACGCTAATAGATATGATTCAACATGAATCACATAGCCAATAGATGAGGACTTTATATATGTAGATCTAGATCTGAATCAAGGGTTAGATCTGAAACTTCATATTCTGTGTCGTTTAAGAGCTATGCTTTTTCACAGAGTATATTCGTGTTCGATCTAACAATTATCAGATTTAGATCTAATTTTAGGTTCTTAGAAATTAATTTGTGAATCTGTCCTGATAGTCTATGGTTGTTTAAGAGCTCAGCTCCTGTATAGGCTATGCTTGTCGTTGTTTACTTATTTGTTTCTAAAAATCTATTTATCGTTGATTCGTGTTTGTGACAGAAACATGAATTAGATCTATATTTATTTGCTGGCTATTGATGATTGTGAATCTAGTCTATGTCATTATCCCCTAATTGCTTTCACTTATTGTTAAAAATCTCTTTTATTTAATTTCTGCTATTTTCTTTGTTTTAAACCAATCAAAAGTTAGGGATAACTTGATTGGATTTATTAATAAAATAATTTGGTCCCAGAGTTCGACACCCTCTACAACAATCCTTGTTGTTTAGGAAAGACGAACGAATTTTACAGTTGTTTAATTTGTTCGCAAACAAATTTTGGCGTCGTTGCCGGGGACCATTATAATTTTTATTAGTAAATCCTTCGGGTTAATTTTTTTTTCTTTTGTTTTCTTGTATAGAAAAAAAATCTTGTTAGTTGATTTGGTATTAAATTATTGATATTATAATCAGCTAAACCAAGAGAAAAAAAATCTTACCTTTCTTTTTCGATCTCTTTCCTTTTTTTTGATTTCTTTTCATTTTTTTTCCTTTTTCAATTTGATTTCTTTCCATTTAAAAAAAAACTTGCCAATGATTTTCCGATTTCTTTCCCAGTTCTCTTGTCATTAATCATCTACATAATCTGTCATTCCTTCTTTGTACAATTTCTTTTTCAATTAAAAAAAAAATTCAGCAACCTCTTCGCCCACTGTCCCCCTCTTCTCTACATCGCCTCTCCCAAAACTACACACCAGACCTTTGCAACTTTCAGTCCTTCATGTCAAAATTCCTTCACAAGCTTTCATACAAACCAATTTTCCATCACGTACACGAAATCCAAGTTCCTAAACAACCTCCCAATACAAACAGCAAACCATACAAACAACTTCAGATCTCCTCTTGACCAACTCAAAATGTTCACTACACAATCCAATCCCTTTTCACAAACCACCATCAGAAACGCACGTACCCTCCCATCCTCTTCTCAGAAAACCAACCGCGTTCATCCACCATCAAATAACACACTTTGCCACTTAACCAAAAATCCCATCCATTCAGCCCTTCATCCGCAACATACGACGTGACTTCCACCACCGTCCGTTTTGACCGTGACGCCAGTACATCGCAACACCTACATCGGACACAATCTTCCAATACCACTTACCTTCAACTCACATACCATCCGCATCGCACCTTCAGTCACCCACAAGGGCCACAACTACCCTGAAATCAACTTCTTCCCTCATCCTCTACCTTTAATTTCCCTCCAATTTGAACCCCTCAGCACAGCGTGACCAAGTCACGAAACCGCGAGGCCACCGAACCAAATCGTAAATCACTAGAACAAACCCCATCGAAGAAACCACAGTCCTCATGCTTCAGCAATTTCGAAATCCACTACAATCCAATTCAAATTCAAATCGAACACCCTTACAAAATCAGAAACCCTAAATTGACTTCCGAAAGAAAAGGAAACCAGGCTTTTCGAGTTCAAATTATTTTTCACCGAAAACTTAAGGGCAGTGTTTCCTTTTATTGTTGGTTTCTGTTTGGAGAAGGGGTACTGAAGAAGTAGGCTTGTGCTTAGCTATTTATTTGGGGTTTTATATTTTTGTGATTTATTTCCTGAAATAAACAAGGGACGTGATTCAATTCTGGTCAGTTCTTTGAACACTTGTTGAGAATTAACCTGGTGGATATATTAGCCATGAGTTTGGTGCATCCTTTTCATAAAAAGGAATTGTTTAGCCTTGTGATTTTTGGAATTGTTTTACTGCTTTGATTCGTGAATCGTGACTAAGGTGCGTGTATTAGAGGAAGGAGACCTGATTTCTTTGTTGACTATTTCTTCTGAGATTTTGTTTCTAAAAACCCAAAATCTGAAATCTAAAAATTTGAAGTCTTTCCTTTCGCTCGTGAGTTGTTTTCTGAAGTGATCTTAAAAAAAAAGTAGGGGTACTGGTGTTTTCGAGAACGACCGTGATTTTGAGATTGTAGGGCTCGCACCTATTTCTTGTTCTTGGGCTCGAACTATGTTGTTGGGCTAGTTGCTTTGCATTGAGCCTGTTTATGTATTTAATTTGTGTTAATCCTAGTTTTTCTTTTACCCAAAAAAAAGGGCGAAATTTTTCAAAAGCAGGTACAGTGGATTTTAGAAAATGGCCTAAAAAATTTTTTCGGGCTCCTAGCCCGAACCCGTGTCGCAGCGTAGTCAAGCAATTAATAGGAGGCGACAACAACAAAATAACAACGGACTATTCAGGGTTCGAGCGGTTGCACACCAAGTGGGGTGTGAACGCGCTAGCGCGACTCAATTGCACTGGACGGACTGCCGATCACTGTAAAATTTTCTTAACCCTACAGGTGCTCTGCTGCAAAGAAAAATATATAGAAATTGCTTGTAAAATTTTCTGCAGGTGCCGCGGATCGCTTGTAATTTTTTTTTTTCTGCAATTTATTATTCTGTGTGTTCTGTGATTGATTATTCTGCCTGTTGATGTGTGGTTGGAAATTTTAAAACAAACGTGGGATAAATTGGATAATTCGTTTTTGAAATAAATTATTTTTGAAATCAAATCGAGGATTCCCCAGAGCTCATGTGACAAAATATTCGTTAAATTGACAATTAGGATTGATACTCTCTGAGGTGTCTAAGGAACGGTAGAGTCTAGAACTCAAACAGGTTCTTAAACCTTCAGTCGTGTTTCTACGGTGATTCGTGGCACACTGATAACCCCTGTCCGAACCTGGCCCAGACCTGTATTCATACAATCCGAAATTGTTAATTTTAACAATTTTTCCAGAGCTTCTTTAGAACCACAAGTTTTTGTAACTGAATTTTCGACGAAAAACTCTCTTCTTCTAGTACATGCGTGCTTGCCCCATGAACAACCAAAATTACAGTTCTTTTCAAAATTCAAATGATTTTGGTTTCAATTCAAATCAGATTGAATTTCAAGCTGAAAACTTTTCTAATAATTTCCACCAATCTCATCAAATGATTGTACCCGAATATGAAAATTGTCATTCTAGGATTAATGAGAATTTATCTGAGATAAGTCGACTATTAGCGCAAATGGATAAAAAAAATGCTGAATTTCAAAACAATTTCAACATGGGTTTCAACGAAAATTTTGAAAACCAAAATGATTTTTGTAATACGAGTGGAGGTAGAATTTTGGATATCGAATATGAAAAATGTGTTACGAACAAGCTAAATTTTTGGCGATGTTGGTGGTGGAAATTAAATAGTGAACAACTTCTAAGAGATGAGGTGGATGAATTTTTAAGGTCAACCAGTGAGGAACACATAGAAACGACGACTCTAAAATACAACATTTTGAAATCTGATGTGTCTACCAATTTTATTGAAGGCAGCCTGAGTGAAATCAATCAATTAATGCATGAAATTTGGATTTGTCGTGAGGGAATCATGGAATGGGCGCGAACTTTTGATGAAAAACAAGCTTCTGAAAATAAAGATATCGAAAACATGTGTATTATTGAACAACTGTCTCAATACACCATTGAATTTTGGCAAAGTCTAGAAAATCAATTACTTGAGGGAATTAATGATGTTGATGATTTTGAGGATTCCATGAAACTTGGCCTGACTTACATCGAAGAACTAGCTCAAAGAATGGACAATAGCGAACAAGTTTCTTATCGGATTGTTTATCAAATTTATCTTCTTCAAACTGAAGTTACAAACTTGTTCAACAACTATAAATCTCAATCTAGCAACAAACAAGTTTCTGCCAATGTTTCTTTTGAACCAAATAATCAGGCAGTAACTTCGTCACAACATTACATTACGATTATTGACGATTCTAGCGATATGACCGATGATGAAAATTTTGGAAAATCTCTTGTGCAAAACATTGATGTCTGCAAAACTGAAATTCAAACTCAAACTGATGCTTCTTCTGAAAATTCAACTCTTGCTGAAATCGAAAATTTTCAACTAACAACTTTTGAAATTGATGAAAATCATAGTGAAGTGGTTGAAATCTCTGTAATTGACTTGAATTTAAATTCTCTTGAAAACAAAGACGTCAATCTTCAATTTGATCTCCCTCTCTCAGATTCTGAAAATTTTGAAAATTTTGCAACTTTAGACTGTCAACTTGAAAGAAATGACGAAGTTGGTAACAACTGTTTAGGTGAGGACGACTTTGATGAGCGAAAACTTCTTGAACTGATTAACGGTAATGTTGTTGAGTCTGAAATTGAAAATGAAACATTTGTAAACTTTGAAATTCTTGAGGTTGAAAACAATGGGACCGTTGAATGTGATCTCAAACACGATGAGGATTTTTCTGAAATTGTTGAAACTCCTTGCGACTTGATCGATTCAACTGAACCTCACTATGATCACTTATTTTTCAATGATAAATTTCTGCAATATATGAACTCTTTCTGGAATAACACTGTTTTTGAGAAAATACGATTTCGAAATTTACTGAAAATTCATTTGTTTGGTTTTGACTTTAGGTTTATGAATGAACCTTTAGTGAACAAAATTTCAAGTACCAAAGCAAAACTGAACAATATTTCTCAAAACAAGTGTGGGGGTGAGAGTGATGTGCACGTCTCTCAATTTATACATCATCTGAACAAATCGAATTTTGTTTTCGAAACTTTTACTGAACCCCAGCTCGATGACCTCTCTTTTGCTGCTACAGAAATTCAATTTGATTTTAGGATCAATTGTAAGCTCAAAATTTTAAAATTTGCAACTCAAACTTTTGAAAAAACAAAATTTGTTTCTCCAAATCTGAAACGAGATATAAAATTCTTTATGATTTGGTTTTCTGTGCTTCAGCTGTGTCTCATAATCTTGATGAGGCTGGCCCATTGGTCCATTATGGACCGGTTCATCTATTCGATGACTGCGTATTTTCTGCATGTGTACCCGGTAAGCCGTGCTGACCCTCTTATTTTATTTCCCTTTCACTAAAATATGTCAGATTAACGACTGTGAGGACACAGTCACACTCAAGTGTGGGGGGGGGGGGGAATTTACATTACATCAGCAATCAAATTTTATGAACTAAGTCATTCATTGAACAAGGATTAACTTAAACTCATAAATAACACCTTGGTTCTTGTTTGATAAGTTGAATTTTTGGGTGATGGGAATGAACATTATTTATTCATTGAGTCGTAATGTGTCTTTTTAAGATGCTAGCTTGAGACTGTGCAGACGTTAGTCGTGTTCTGGAGTAAGCGTGTCAACCCTTGTTATACGTGTTAGAATGTGCAAGTAAAAATAATCAAAAAAAAATCAAGAAATAAAAATGATTTTGCACCTACATTTGTTGGATTTTCTGAGTTAGTTTTCATGCATAATATTTTCTTTTCCACTCAAGTTTTCAAAATCGTAAGTTCTAAAATCCACTTGGCTTAATTAAGGAGAAATGACTCATTGTAGCGTTCTTCTTCGATACCCCACATTATTCAACCCCAAGTTTTAGTTGAATTACATCCATGTTTCGACAAGTTTTTCTTATTTTGGTATACTTAAGAACCTTGTACTGATTTATTTTCAAGGGTTCAGAAATGTCACTGTTTATACCAATATTACACTACCCACTCCGTACTTGTTTTAAGGTAGGATAACCATATACCACATCTTATTTTATATGGGTTATCTATCTTACGAAACTTTGCTTATCATTCCTTTCAGCTTTTTGTATAACATCAATCCAGACTTATGTGTTGAATTAAGGTTATAGAAGTAGAGTAACTAGGGCACAAAACTTTCCTTTCATGAAGTGTTGGTAGTAGAGGAGGAATAAAATGAAATCATGTACGTCATCATTCCATCTCCATTCATCATTCATCATGCAAAAAAAAAAAGAAAAAAAGAAAAGAAAAAAAATTAAGAGAGAGTCTCTCTGAATAAAATAGTCTTCATCATTCTTGACTATGAAGCATCCATTTCCATTCCATCCACATCCATCATACCGTACTTAGAAGCGAGGATTGTAGTTGAGGAGATGAAAGGAAACAAAATGTCCATATGTGCCTTAGTATTACTTTATCTTTTGTAGCTTGAAGTTCAACTAATACACTTGCCCTCTTATCTATAACATTTTTAGAACTTACAAAATTTTCCTTCATCTATGCATAACTCACATCCAATACAGTACAGTTACAGTGGTGCAAAATGGTTCTAAAAAATAAAAATTGAATAAATTATTGGGTGCACATTGTCGATGTGTAGAACTTTGGTTGACACCACGCTCTTAACCTTCAATACAATTACAGTGTTATCAAGGAATTACAATTCAGCTTGAAAAATTTTGTTCATTTTTGCACTAATTATGGGATGGACAATTTGGGACTAAACCGTTATTGTTGAAATTAGGTGAAATCCTTGGAATACGAAAGACCTTAAATATATTGTTTGATTTATCCGCGTACACAAGACGCTTGGATTTTGTGGGTAGTATCCGCTGGTAACCCTCACGAGACAACACTCGTCCTACTAGGGACACCTAGGGGTTTAACGGCTTGTTGCATACGCTAAATGAAATCGTGTTTCCTACGAAAGTGTGACATATCTTAGTTTAGTTTATTCGAGGACGAATAAAAAGATAAGTGTGGGGGTATTTGATATACACGTAAATGTGTATATTTTATCCGCTTATTTATCTTATTTTATATTTAAAATAATTGATACTGTGTATTTATAGTTGTGTTTTCAGATTGTTGATAAAAAGCTTGGTTTAGAGCATTTGATGGATAAAGCATGAAGAATTTGCTTAAAAAGAGTGAAGTTGAAATTACTAAAGCTTGAAGAGTTTAAAGATTGAAGAATGGTTGCAAATAGAGTTCAGTTGGGTAGATTTGGCTCATTAAAGACTCATATTGTGTTCACATTGGCTCATTTGCAGACCATCTCACTCATGTTGCATTCACATTAGCCCCTTTGCAAGGCTTCTCATTCACTCTACAGCTGCGTTCACACTAGCTTATGTGTTATTTGGGCTAATTCTTTAGTCCCACATTGTGTAATTAGCTAGTTAGTCTTTGTCATATCAGCTATAAATACCTTGTATCTCATTCATTGTAAAACACACTTAGTTTTATTCTGTAATCTTTCTCTTGGAATAAAACTCTTCTTCCTCTGTTCTATTTAGTTTTAGTTTTATTTATGTTCATGTTATTTAATTTCTGTTTTTCCTCTTCTTTAGCTATGTCTAGCTAATCCCCTTTGATTAGGGGGTGATGACGCTAATAGATATGATTCAACATGAATCACATAGCCAATAGATGAGGACTTTATATATGTAGATCTAGACCTGAATCAAGGGTTAGATCTGAACCTTCATATTCTGTGTCGTTTAAGAGCTATGCACCTTCACAGAGTATATTCGTGTTCGATCTAACAATTATCAGATTTAGATCTAATTTTAGGTTTTTAGAAATTAATTTGTGAATCTGTCCTGATAGTCTATGGTTGTTTAAGAGCTCAGCTCCTGCATAGGCTATGTTTGTCGTTGTTTACTTATTTTTTTCTAAAAATCTATTTATCGTTGATTCGTGTTTGTGATAGAAACATGAATTAGATCTATATTTATTTGTTGGCTATTGATGATTGTGAATCTAGTCTATGTCATTATCCCCTAATTGCTTTCACTTATTGTTAAAACTCTCTTTTATTTAATTTCTGCTATTTTCTTTATTTTAAACCAATCAAAAGTTAGGGATAACTTGATTGGATTTATAAATAAAATAATTTGGTCCCAGAGTTTGACACCCTCTACAACAATCCTTGTTGTTTAGGAAAGACGAACGAATTTTACAGTTGTTTACAATTGTTTAATTTGTTCGCAAACAACTGATGATTGAATTCTTTGCGCACATAATCTGTCGTCGAAATATCTCTTGGATCGAAGACTATCTGACTACCTTAGTTCACGTATGGAGTCAAATCATCGAATGGGAAAAAGAGGAACTGAAGGTAGACTTAGTTGATGAAGACAAACTCATGGAGAAGTATCTAAGAGATGATGAACCGGCACGTCTGGCCGAGGGGCGTCACCTTATTACTGCTGCCATGGAGGAGGAGAAACGCCTGGCCAAAGGAAAGAATATCCTTGAAGTTGGTTCTTCTTCTGCTACCGCAGAAGCTACTGGAGTCGAGGGATATGATCCCGAGAATCCGGGAATTCCTAGAGCGTCTCTTTTATCTCCTATACACAAATTAGCATCAGAGATGGTAGTTGCCCCAATTGAGAAATCATCAGAAGGTATTTCCACCTTTTCACCCCAATTCGTCAAGGCAGTCTCCACCTTTCATCACATCATTGGGCAATCGATCGAAGATTCTTTGTTTTCTCCTGAGTAGATAACTGTTGCTTCTCGTTCTGTAGGTGCTGAACCAACCGAGAAGACTGACGAGCCTCGGGGAACCACCGTTGGGGAGAAATCCGTGGAAAAGGCTCAAGGAGGATAGGATAAGGCTACCATCGTTGAATCCGGAGGGGGAGCTGAACCGCCTAAGGCCGACACTTCTCATGATGATGAAATGATAGATGCTTTGAAAGATGACGATGGTAATGAGGGGCATGAAGAAGGTCCTGATGTTGCTATAACTGGGGATTCGAAAAATGCTGATGACATGATTTTGGCTGAAATGAAAATCGAACAAGATAAGTGCATGCAGCTGAAAGTCGAGGAATTAGACCTTGAAAGCCTTAAGCCCCTTATAGTGGTGGATGTTGGATCGAGGTTAGTTGTTAAGCTTACAACTAGGTCAATTACAGAAGAGCTTGCTAAAAAATCTTCTCTTGATCCCAGTGCTCTGACTCTTAGGAAGAAATCTACTGATTCTGGCACCTCGATTACAGAAAAGAAAAAACCAAAGCATCTCATGTCCGACGCTGAGAAAGAAGGTAAAAAGGCTCTTAAAGCTTCCAAGAAGTCTAAGTCTACTCCAACGCCCAAGTGACAGTGCACTTTGTTTGATATTACACTGGTCCGCTATTATTGTAGCGAGCGCAGCCCTCGCATCCTTTGTTTAGCTTTCCTGTATAAACTCACATGTTTGTGAATAAAGTAGTTTGTTCCCTACAATGTCTGACATTCGTAAATTTAGTATTTAAGCAAAAATGCAAATGAACAACATGTTATATCATAGTTATATAATAAAGTCATTATTAAGGGGAACATGTGTATATATATATGCCCCCAGTCAATCTTGGATAATTGATTAAGACTCATTCAAGATTGATTAAATTCAAAATTCAGTTGCCCCCGATTCTCTGACGGGACCATATTCTTTTTGTCATTGATGCTTATTCTTTTTAGCATCTTTATACTTTCTTGTCTCATAAACAGGTTAGAGTATTACTGAGGCGGTCTCTTATCGGGGTGCACCTTCACGCCTCAAGGGACGTCGTCTTCCCGTCCTTTATACTCTATCTCGATTCATGAGAGTTAGAGTTAAGAATGTCGTCTTCCCATTCTTTGTACTTCTTACAGTACACGTTTGATGTCGTCATGTGCGATACAGCGTAGTAGGGGCATTGAAAATCCTTGGCGATAAAGGACGTCGTCCTGTAAAACGTATCTTGTAGCCTTACGTCTTACAGCCCGTCTTTTGCTTTTCTTCAATGAGACGGTTCCACTCTTGAGAAAATTCTTGATTGGTGTCATCCATGATTCTCTCTCTGGATCAACTTCTAAGGCTAGTTCCACCTCCATCAGGTCAAAACTCGGTGATTCCAAAACCTCTATCGGAACCATTTCAGTTTCTTCGGGGTTATCAGAACTTGCTAGTTTTGCCAACCGATCTGCTTTCTGATTTTCTGAATATGCGTTATGCTGTAATGATCCAAACTACCCAGCAACTCCTTTACCTTTTTGAGATAAGTTACGAGTCGAGGCCCTTTAGTGACACACTCCTCCCGTACTTGGCATACAACTATCTTAGAATCGCAGCATTTATCCAGTGTCTTCACCCCTAGTTCTTTGGCGAGTTTTAACCCGGCAATCAGGGCTTCATACTCAGAATCGTTATTGGTAACAGCAAATTCTAACCGCAATGCATAGTAAATAGATCGTTCTTCAGGAGTTATTAAAACAACTCCGGTGCCGGACCTTCGATCATTTTTGGCTCTATCCGTATATGACTTCCACAGACGAAGCTCCAATTCTTGGTCTAAAGTAACCACCTTGTCACCCACCGCTTCCTCTTCGGGAATTATGAATTCGACTATAATGTCGGCCAATGCCTACCCCCTTATTGATCTCCATGGCTGAAAATTTAAATCGAATTGACTCAACTCGATGTTCCATTTAAGTAATCGCCCCGATGCTTCGGGTTTTTGCAACACTTGTCTTAAAGTTTGATCGGTGTATACAACTATCGGGTGAGCCTGAAAGTAATGACGAAGTTTGCGGGAAGCGATCAGGAGGCTATAAGCAAGTTTTTCTATCTTCGGATAATTACGTTCTACAGCAGCTAGTTTCTTGCTCACGTAGTATACAGGCCTCTGGATTTTATCTTCTTCATGTACCAATATTGTACTGACGGCATGAGATGATACCGCTAGGTAGACAAACAAATCCTCATGTTCCGCGGGTTTTGATAATATTGGAGGCTTTTCTAATAATTCTAATAGATTCTGGAAGGCCTGCACACAATTAGGAGTCCACTCAAAATTTCGTTTTCCTCATTTTATTAGATCGAAGAAAGGTACGCAGTTATCTGTGGCTTTGGAGATAAACCTGCTCAATGTAGCAACTTTTCTGGCCAGGCTTTGAACATCCTTAATCTTTCGTGGTTCTTCAATATTCCTTATTGCTGCTATTTGACTCGGATTTATCTCAATCCCTCGAGAACTCACGATAAACCCAAGGAATTTCCCAAATGCGACCCCAAATGAGCATTTTAGGGGATTTAACTAAAAGATTAAATAGAAATTACATTTTCTATGTAGTTAAAGAATAAAGTTAAAGAATTACATTGTTATGTAAATTAAAATAAAAGGTGACATTTTCCTTCTTATTTTATTATTCCATAAAAGATCAGAATTAAAGTTATATTTTTATATTTTAGATGTAGATAAAAGTTTAGATTTTAAAGCTACATTTTTATGGCCATTATTTATGCAAGAAAAAGAATAGATGTAAATGTCACATTTTTTTTGTTAGAATAGAGACAATAAAAAGAATAGAATAGATTTTTAAATTACATTTTTCTATGTAATTAAAGAATGACAGTAAAAAGAGAATTACATTTTTCAATATAATAAAAGATTGAAACACTACATTTTTCAATGTAAGATTGAATAGAACACTACATTTTTTTTCAATGTAATAAAAGTTGAAATAAAATTAGTAGAATTGAAATCATGGCTTTATGGCCATTTGATTTCAACAACAAGAGTGAACATTAGAAAATACATCTTCAAAGTAAAATAGTTTCATTGAGAAGAATTTATCATTTAAATATGATGTTAGAGACGATTTGAAATATATGGTTGTTGTATAGAAGTATTCGATATACTAAAGATAAATGTTGTGTGTTCAAAATTGAATATTACACATCCATTTACAAGTTACCCGACTTGTTTATGTGATTGGGACGATAATTTTCACACATCGCCCAAGTTCCCAAATGAATTATTAATTGCTGGATGGATGAAACCCCACACGGGTATTGGGATGATATTGAATACAAACTAATCCCAATGTTAAATTATCTGTCAATCGATGGATTGACAGTTTGTGATGAGCGTCAGTTCTTTACTTTTATGCTCACACAGTTATAGATTGCACTTTGGTCGTCATTAGGATGTTTGATAATTATTTATCATGATCGTCGATTCCATACAAAATATATGGTTGTTGGTTGAGTCACATTCCAATAAAGAATATTCTAGGAAAAGAAAATTTTAGAAAATATACTTTTGAAAAGAATATTTTAGAAAAAGAATATATTTTGAGAAAATATATTTTTATTGAAATAAACTAGTTATTAATTAGAATAAATCATAAAATTTAGATTTAATGAGTTTTCCAATTTGTTAAGATTTAATTGAAGTTAAATTAAATAAATTAGACTTTGGGTTGTCGTGAATAACGTCTTAAATAACACTGTTTTTTAAACCCCGTATGAAAAGAATAATCTTTTAATTCAGATTATTAAAGTTTTCAATTATATTTAGTGATTGAACTAAGATGAAATGTGAGTTGAGTTTATTGTGAACCATGTTTTTAAGTGACATGTGTTCTTTAACTCAACTGACAGTGGAAATATGATTTGGAATTTATAAATATTTTATTCAGATTTAAATGGGAATTTTCCAAAAGTAAAGTTTTCCCATTAAATATATTAAATTGGAGTTGAATGGAATTTGAATTAATAATAACCGAGATAAGCTTTTGTAAAGGAAGACCGATACTACATATGGAATTTAAGAGGCTTTGTTGTTATTCCATTTATATCATGGGTCGGATACAGAAATTTATAACGATTATATATTGATTTGTTTTCTGTGAAGATTCCATATTTTATGGAAGACGATTTTGGGTTTACCGTGAACTATGTTTTTAAATGACATTAGTTCTTTAACCCAGTTAAAGATAAGATTAATTTCTTGGATTTAAATAACCATTGATTAATGATTTTTAATATCTAAAATCAAATTGAGATTTTAATAAACCCTTTTAAAAGAAAGATTTAAGTGCAAAGTTAAAGAATTGATCTTTGATAGAATAATTTGAATATTTTATTTAAAAGAATGTTCTGAATTGGAATGAGACGTGGGATGTGTTTTATAGTACTTCATTTTATTATAAAATACGCGAGTTATTCGGAAAGACCGGGTTTAACCCATTCCGAATAATTACTACGACGATGAAGAGTCGAAGATGAAGACGGTGTTGAAGACCGACGATCTTCACATCGAATGGATGTTTTGCTATAGAGACCCTTGATGGGAGTAGCTACCTTGAAGGGGCTTCAGTGGTGGCCGTCTGGACTATGGTTGATTGTTCGGATTTGGTTTTCGCTCAGACCCAGAGCATAAGCTAATAAATGGATGTGTGTCTGACATTGGATTTCGTTCCATGTGAATTAAAATCGATTTCTGTTAATGTATGTCTGTTTGGTGGTAAAGGATTTATCCTCTACTTAACACCCTGGTATATATTAACGGTGATAGATCGCATGGCGTGAATTGTCAATGTGGCACGCCAAGATGCAAATGATCAAGGATTTTGTTGAAAAGCAGGGCTTTGTGGGATGATCAAAGCATAGCCTATTACGGCATAGCTTTGTGTATATCGTGACTTCGCGAGCCTCACACCCCGGTATGAGTCAAAAACGGGATATGGACCGTAGGGAGTGCACACGTTTCTTTCTAGCTAGTGGTAGTGTCAGTGCTTTAACACGACCTGGCATTTTACTTATGTGGATGATGGATTTTGAGGTGCCTCGGATTTTTATAGGCCGATAGTAGTCATATTATAGGTTCAAAGGAACCGGGAAACGTGTGTTCAGGCATAACCAATCCATTGCCGATAGGCGGGGACCGGCCCTACCGCATCCATGGGTTCACTGCGGGGGATCCTGAGGCATTTGCCAGAGTGTCTCGAATCGGAGAGGAGCTTTCCCCTAGCCTCGACTCATGATGGAAATCCAATTTCCAATACGACCTTGCGGTTTTGAATGTAGAACTAGTATGGCGACATGATATATGGTACCCATGCCGTCTATGATTGATACATTATGATTGAAATGTTTTTATTAGAACATATACACACTAATATTAAATCCATTTTATCGTATCAAGCATCTTTTGACCATTATAAGGTATAACCCTATCCTCCGGATTGCGTTACATTGTGTGATGGGAATTGGGTCTTATAATGGTTTCATTTTTCTAAAAAGCATTGCGTTGTTTAACGATTTACTTTAATTTATGCACCGGCAATCCAATGGAGTAAACCCGTTTTGCGTTAGCGGCGTGGTCCTGTGATTAGCCTTATTATTAGATAGTTAAGTTAAGATTTCCCATACCAGTCCCATGACTGACTTGTAGTTTGTTTCACTGGCAAACTCGGGTGCCCTTATTTTCCACACGGGCAGTCGAGTAGCTTTTTGCAGATATATTTACAGGATCCTGGTTTACAGCTGAAGCAATATTCGGAAAGCTCTGTATCCGTGTATTCCCTCCAGTTGTATATTTGTATTATTTTTCCGCTGCTATTTAAGTGTAATTTAAAACTCTGATATTATTCTATTTCTATTTCTGTAATAAGTATTCATACTCTGTTTATATTCTTGTACTCTGATGTAATTGTTGTAATCAACAATAAAATGTTCTTCAGTTTGTGCTCAAATGTGTATTCTTCTCAAAGCAATCCAGGCTTTCCTTTATGGGAAGTTCGGGTCGTTTCAGTTCTAGTCTTTTCCATAGCGTAGTATTTCCGGATGCGAGTTCAACGCAACTGACGGTTCGTGATTTCGTCGCTGTATGAAAAAGTTATCAACGTTTTATCGTTTGAATTTCAAAACATAGAAATAAATAAACATTAACCCCCCACCCATTCACGTTCTGCCACGTCAGCAAAGCCTTCTCCTTCCATTTCTATACTCCAGAACACGAACACCTGGAAACCCATTTCATCCCCTTCGATTCCTACCCCTGCGTGCCACCCTAGAGACCACCAGAGACCGATCCAACTCCACCCCAACGACGCCCCGACCATCCTCCATCTACGACCCCCGACCCATGCAACTCGGTGGCCCCACCACCACTAGCGAACGCTTTGAACCCGCGGGATTTGGAGTGCCTATTCGAGCCATTTATTCGATTAAATCCAATCATAGCCATATAGTTTTGAAGAGCTCGATTTGGTCTTGAACGTTGGTTTTGGAGTTGGGTTCAATTTCATTTTGAATTGAGAGAATTTGTGAAATCAAAATGGAGTAAATTCGGCCATTGATTTATGAATACGGCAGTAAATTCGGCCGTATTTCAACTGTATTTATAGGCGTATATCTATTTAATTTATTTTATTTCCTTTGAATTCAATTCATATATCACTCATAACTTCAAATCAAACCCAACGAGTGTCGTCCCCAGCTAAAAACCCCCGTCCCGGACACAATGGAACATGTTTCGTAACCCAATTCGGCAGTTACGATATGTTTTTCTTTAAATTTAATTATAAATCATTAAATTATTAAATTCAAACGTACATTTTAAATTACCGGGGCCACATACGAACTCTAAAAATTATAGAAAAATTATTTCTAGTTATGTTTTGACGATACGGTTCTAACGAGACTAATTTCGTCGAATTCTGAGATTGTTGGAAAAATGGCCATTTTCTAGTCGATTAAATTTTGACTGAAACAATCAAAACACGTTTTCCTTTGCCACGCTCACATATTAATTTGAAAAATTATGAAAATTGAAATCTAGCAATAATTTGACATTCCGGTTCCAACAAAAGTGGTTTCGTCGAAAACCGAGGTCGTTTGAAAAATGGCTATTTTCAAGGCCAATATATTTAATATTAAAAATACATTTTTAAACAAATAAATTTCGAAACTCAAAATATATAAGTGTTTACTGTTTTTCAATGTAGAAACGTCATTCTAAACTCAATGGAAGTTGTTTCGAGTCAAAATTCCTTCATATGTGAAAAGTAGCCTTTCGGGCCCTATATAATATATATATAAATTCTACAGCGACCTTCCTAAAAATTGAATTGGCCATAATTTTTGATTTTTAAAATGAAATTTCAGTTTTTCAGATTCCCTGGAAAGATATGATTAAACAGATTCAAATATTTATGGTTTCGTTCAATTCTGATTTAAAATGAATCTTGTACAGTCAGTCAAAGTTCAAATTCAAATTTTCAAACTGCAGCACTGTTTTAAACTCCTTTTATAAATAAATTGAATTTATTCGTTTTAAGATAAATTTTTAGTCGTTCTTATTTCAAATAAATTATTTTAACCATTGAAATCCATTAAAATTGCTAAAATAAAAAAATTTAAATTGGCCCCAAAATTCCGGGTCGTTACAAGATTCGTTGACCTTAGGCTATAAATAGGACCTCATTTCTATTGTTTTATTCATCAAAAACAATAGAGACAATGAGGTGCTACCCCAACTCATATTGAACTAGCCTATTTGTCTGCAACAAAAATTTATAAGCATACAAGGATCTCTGCTACAACATCAACAGTCAGTTCTCTGTTCTTTAGATCCATGCACAGTGAGTTCATGTTATTTTTAGATATAAACATATAATAGTAATCTTAACATGTTTATAAGTTAGCTCTAAACCTGTGCCTTTTAACAACTTCAATCATAACTAAACAGATCTTCCACTACTTGTACACTTAATCTACTGTTTAGTTCTCATATGCCCATTCCTGATATGCCTATTATTTTATTATGTCTAATCATGTCACCATATGCTAGTATGCCTATTTCTTTCATCATATGTCTGCTTTGATTTTACGCCTAATTCTGTTCTCTTCACTCCCTCCTTCCCTTTTTATTTTTATAGTCAAGCTACCTTTGAGCCTAGGCTTATCGCTGAAATGTGTGAGCGCACGAAATTGGGAACGGTTGGAAATGATAAATTGGGGCATAACTTATACTTTAAAACATGATTGGGATTTGGGGAATAATCTATACCTTGATCTAAAACTTTAATTTGGGCATAACTTGTATTCTGAATCAGACTGGGATTTGGGGCATAACCTTGGATAAACATGAAAAATTGTTTAATAATGAACATGCCTAGATTTGCAGTAATTAGAAACTCAAACCGCAATTAGACATGAGGTTAGATTACACTTGTGGTAGAAGTGTTTCCGGAACCGCCCGACAAATCAAGAGTCCACAAGTTGTTAATCAAATGTGACAGGTCGAGTGCATAAATGTACACGTAACGGTGCTAGGACATGAAGTTAAGCCCGACTTGTGGTAGAAGTCTGCCCAGAACCACCTGACATATCCAGCATCCACAAGTGGTAGACTTAATGTGAGAGGTTTAGTGCATTAACAAACATGAACGGAAATATGATAATAACTTGCTAATGTTAAATACGTAACCAATTTAAATCCGTGGGGGTTACTTGAACCTATCAAATTAAGTAGGTGTTAAGTAAACTTGCTTGAATCAGTGGGGGTTATGTTAATCTTGTTAAGTCCGTGGGGGCGGGTGTGTGTGTGTGTATATATATATATATACATACATACACACACCTAGCAAACTTAACCTGTTTTATGTGTTGGGGTTATGTAACCTTGTTAAACTTTTAGGCATAACCTATCAAAATCCTAGTAGTGACGATGCAAGCCTAGGGGGAAGCTTGTATCATCTGTTGTATGGGACCCATATCGGTCAGTAACCCATCTTGGTATCAAACGGGGAACCCCAAACTACGTCGGGGTCTGGGCATTCTTACTAAGTTTATTGTAAGAGGTTCTAAGTGGTGATGTTGACGGCGCACTCTATCGGACTCATGTGCATGCATGAATCTGCTTGCGTTTGGATAATAAGACGTTAAGACATTAGCAGATGGTTGTGCATCTCGTTAATAAAGGGGTTTCCACTTTAGGAAGTGATACATCCTATTGTAGGGCCAACACAGGGTGTCTACGGGATAGGGAGCCGATCGATTGGGGTAGTAATGAGGGTACATCTTGTATTGCTTGTTTAGGAGCCCGTTATTATCGTTGGGGGTAACACCTGTCATTTCTATTGGGCTACCTGTTATAATTGTATGGGGTAAAACCCCTCACTAGAAGTACACTTAAGTCTACCATCTTGTTATTTTTAAGATTATCTTGTTTTTATTATACTAGTATTGGTGCAGCGAAAAGTACTTGAGAAGCGCAATATATTCTGTTATGTTTATTCTGTTTATCCTATTCAGCCTGTTATACTTGTCTTATGATATTGTTGTCTCTCTCGTTCAGTTTATATGCCTATCGTGATGCTTTTACTTATTTATATGTTAAAAGTAACTGGACTCGCCAAAATTTATGTCTCACCCGTTTTGTTTCATTTTCTCTCTCTTCCTTTCCCCCTAGGTTCTTAGAGTGGGAATACTCAGGCTTGATTAGGATTCTCTCTTTCATTCCGCTTGGAGCTGCTTAGATGTACTACTTTGATTTCATATCTACTCTGATATGGCTATTTTTGGGGATTATGCTTTTTATATGTTACTGTACTTTGATGATTTTAGTACATGACAAAAAATTTAAGTTGATGTAATGGGTTTTCTGTATTTCTGATTTATGACGTAACTGGTTTTTGGACCACAATGTTTTCTATTTTGAAAATAAAGTATTAAATTCTGTTGTAATTTTATATCTGTCTTGTGATGTTTCGGTTTCTTTTTACCTATGACGCTTCATGAAACTTAATGCATTCTATTAAAGAGTGACATTAACGGACGTGGGGCGCCATATTTGGTATCAGAGCTGAAGGTTACCGGATTGGATAAAAGATTTTGAAAATTGTTTTCAAAAAGTTTTTAAAAGAATGCATTTTCAAAAGAAAACTCTATCTTGAAAAATATATTCCCCAAAGCCATATGAAATATCTTTCGACTCTTTGTTGAGTCCCTTTTTCCTTTTCTTTTCAGCATGTTTGGGGAACCGATTCATCTGGAGGGCATTACGATACCGTCTTGTTTCTGTAGGTATCTTGAGGTCACGGCGCCTGCTGGAGGCCAAGCAGACGCCCCTTCCCCAGCTGCAGCCGCTGTTCCTCGTCTTCCTCCTCCACGAGCAGATAATTTATCCAAGATATGCAAGGACTTTTGTGCTATGGAAGGAAAGCCATTCCGAGGAATTGAGACTTTTGTAGAAACAAGGATTTGTCTTAAAGAGACGTAGGATTTGTTTGGGATTTTTGAGGCTGACGACCGTAGGAAGATTTAATTGGTCGTTTGGCAGCTGAACGATGAGGCTTCATTCTGGTGAGAAGTGATGCAAGAAGGGTGTCCAGTTTAGATTTGGGATGATTTTTGACAGAGATTAGAGATGAAGTTTCTTTCTCAAGCCGAGCAAAGCATGCAAATGGAAAGATTTCTAAAACTTAAGCAAGGAGCCATGTCAGTCAAAGAGTATGTTAATAAGTTCAATCAATTGGCGAGGTTTGGTTTGGAGCTAGTGAATACCCTGCACAATAAAGCTTTGAGGTTTGCTAGAGGGTTGAATGAACCCTTCCATATATTGGCTATGTCTCATATTCCGATGGGAGCAACTTTTGAGAAACTTGTTGATATGGCATTGATGCACGAAGAAGATAAAGGTGAAAAGAAAGAGGCTAAGATTGATGAAAAACAAAACAAGAAAGTGTGTCCTAAGAAAGAACAACAAAATTGGCAAAAGAAGGGCGGAAAGAACGTCAAAGCCCGAGAAAAGAGGAAATGTCATAATTGTGGATGCGTGACTCATTTGAGTAAAGATTGTAGAAAAAGGACGAATGCTTGTTACCATTGTGGAGAGGTTGGACATCTTATTAAGGATTGCCCGAAGAAGCAAGGACATGGTCAAAGGGCATGATCTTCTGTAGGGCAGGTGCATGCTCTCGTGGCCGGTGTACCAGATAGAGGTAGGAAAGTTTCTGTTGAAGGTTTCATTTCTCTTTCCAATCATCCTGTTAGAACTCTTTTTGATTCTGGCGCTTCGCATTCTTTTATATAAGTTTATGTGTTTGAGTATCTACACCTTAGTACTAGCATGGTTTTGGATCCCGTTGTTGTCTCAAACCCCATTGGAGGTACAACTCATTTGTCTATGATTTGTTGTGGTTTAAGAATATCTGTGTTGGGCGTGGAGTTTGAGTGCGATGCATATGTGCTTGGTTTCATGACCTATGGTTTGATTTCTAGGGATGGATTGGCTAGCCATGTATGGTGCCATTCTGGATTGTGAGAGGAGGGTCGTTAGACTTTTGACTTGCCATGGAAGGACCCTCGAGATTTATTGTGACCTTAAGGGTCTGTCATGCTTAGTTTCCTAGAGTCACTTGATGCATCTATCGATGATTTACAGTATGTACCAGTAGTCTGTGAGTATCCTGATGTTTTTGAGGAGGTTCGGGGCTTACCTCCAAGGTGCAAGATTGATTTCCATATATACTTGGTGGACAATGCAAAGCCTGTTGCATTGAATGTGCTCTATATAGCTCCAAAAGAGAGGAGGGAGCTCAGCAAGCAAGTAGGGGAGCTACTCGAGAAAGGGTTTATTAAGAAAAGCATATCTGAATGGGGTGCTCTTGTATTAATCGCCACTATGGCAAATGGTTTGCTTAGCTTATGCATGGATAATAGGGAGTTGTATAAGCTCACCAAGAAGAATAGGCACCCATTTCCGAGAATAGATGATATGTTTGACCAGCTTGTTGGTGCATCTGTTTTCTCCTAGTTAGACTTCACCACGGGGTTTCGTCAGTTGAGTGTGGCCGAGGACAGTATAGACAAGACTGCATTTAGAACTCCAAATGGTTTCTTCGAATGGCTCGTCATCCCTTTTGGGTTAACGAATGTGCTCGCCTATTTTGTGGATCTGATGAGTACGGTGTTTCTGGAGTTTCTAAATAAGTTCATTGTGGTCTTTGTTGATGACATCTTGATTTTCTCTAGGTGCAAGGAAGAGAATGCCCTACATTTTAGGGAGGTTTTGAAAACTCTCTGAGCGCATCAACTTAAGGCAAAATTCTCCAAATGTCATTTTTGGAGAAAAGAAGTGAGATTTCTAGGGCATGTGGTCTCTAAGGGTGGGATAGCAGTAGATCCCGTGAAAGTAGTTGCAGTTCAAGATTGGCAGATTCCAAAGAATGCAACGGAGGTGAGAAGTTTTCTTGGATTAGCGGGTTATTATAGAAAGTTCATTAAGGACTTCGCAAAGATATCAGCCCCACCCACCAGACCGACAAAGAATAATCTGACATTTTCTTGGGTTATAGACTGTGAGGATGCTTTTCAGCGATTGAAGAAGACTCTGACAACAACCCCATTCTTGACTTTGCCTGATGAGAACAAAGTGTTCACGGTATACACTGATGCATGAGGTACAGGGCTTGGTGCGATTCTGATGCAAAAGGGAAGGGTATTATGTATGGAGGAAGACAGTTAAGAGTTCATGAGGAGAACTACCCTACCCATGACTTAGAGTTAGCTGCTATGGTATTCACGCTTAAGACTTGGCGCCATTATCTTCTTGGAGAGAAGTTCAAGTTGTACACTAATCATAAATCTCTCAAGTACTTATTATCGCAGAAGGATCTCAATTTTAGGCAACAAAGATGGATGGATTTCCTAGCGTCCTATGACTTTGAGATTTCTTATACCCTTGGTAATGGTAATGTGGTGGCGGACGCACTGAGTAGAGAGAGGATGACCTTGAGTTCTCTATTTGTAGAGAGGCAGAGTTTGGAGTATATATCGACTTTTGATTTTAGACCCTCTACCGAGTTCACACCTGGTTAATTGGCATTAGAGGTGTGACTTACTTTTTTGGATCAGATAGGAACTTTGCAGCGAGAGGACCCATAGATAGCAGACATCGTCGATAGGCTCAATAGAGAGGAGACTTCTAGTCACCTTAGTAGATATTCCACGGATGATAGAGGGTGGTTGCGATGAGATGGAAGGCTTTGTGTTCCCCGAGTTGGTTGAAGATAGTCCTTGAGGAAACCTATCATTCTAGGATGACTATTCATCCAAGCGATGATAAGATGTATAGAGATATGAAAAGGGTTTTCTTTTGGGCTGGGATAAAGAAAGATGTAGCGGTGTTTGTTTCTCGATGTTTGATTTTCCAACAAGTCAAGGCTGAGCGAAGGAAGCCCAGTGGTTTACTTCATCCTTTGGAGGTCCCACAGTGGAAGTGGGAGAGCGTTTATATGGATTTCATTGATGGTTTACCTAGATCAAGGAAAGGCAACACCAGTATCTGGGTTGTAGTTGACCGGCTTACTAAGAGTGCTCATTTCATTCCTGTTAAGAGTAAGAGGACGACAACATGGTTGGCGGCAGTTTATCTTCGTGAGATAGTCCGCCTGCATGGAGTACCTTCCAGTATTGTGAGTGATCGTGACCCCATATTCACCAGTGAGTTTTGGAGGAGCTTGCAAGTGGAATTAGGCACACAATTGTGTTTGAGCACCGCTTATCACCGTCAGACCGATGGACAGACAGAAAGGGTAAATAGAGTTCTTGAGGTTCTTCTATGACGGTGTATCCTAGACTTCAGAGGGACTTGAGAAGAGCATCTTCATTTGGTAGAGTTTGCCTACAACAATAGTTATCAGGCTTGTATTGGCATGGTATCCTTCGAGGAATTGTAAAGACAACCATGTAGATCACCGATTTTTTGGTGGGAGTCTATAGAAAGACTTCTACTTGGATCTGAGATGATTGGGGAGACTTTAGAAAAAATTGATCTTAACTGCAGATGCATGAAAATAGCTCAGGACAGGCAGAAGACCTACGTAGATAAGAGAAGGACCAATATTGAGTTTGAAGTGGGAGACATGGTTTTCACCAAAGTATCACCTTTGAGGAATGTGGTTCCTTTTAGATCTGTAGGGAAATTGGCGCCAAGATTTGTAGGGCCATTTCCCATAATGGAAAGAATAGGTCAAATGGCTTATAGGATAAAGCTACCAAAGTGTTTAGTGGATGTTCATTTGCAAAAATGTTTGCATGATACAACAGAAGTAGTTGAGTTGAGTATGCTTGAGGAAGTGGAGGTGGAATGGGAGGCGATAGTTAGACGACTTCCTACCCGTATTGTTGGATCAGAGGTTAAGAAGCTACGCAACCGAGAGGTCAAGTTGATGAAAGTTCATAGGGAGACGACCATGAGGATGCAATTTTGGAGACTGAAGACAAGATTCACACTTTGTACCCTTTTCTTTTCAAGGGTACGTTCTTAACTTCTTTTTCCAAAGCTTTTATTCATACTTGTTTCTATCATTAGGTATATCCTATCGATCAAATCTTCGACCTTTAGGTAGAAATCCAATGGATGTAAGAATGTGTTTGAGAAATGTTATGTTTGATTGATGCAAGCGTTTGTTAGTGGTTGCTCGTGGGTGCATGTACACACACTAGGCACTAGGTCGGCTCAATCACTCTCATACTGCATATGGATGCATGTGCAATTTTCTTCTTTTATGGATGTAAATGGGTGTATCATCATATGGATGTTGCATTTGGATGGATGATTGTGCACGCATATAACAATTACATAATATATTAGGATTATTTGCATACATGTTGGACTTATGGCACCAACATACATTGCATTAAGGAGGTCAACGGAATCAATAGGCCGCCTGAGTTTTCGCGTTAGTATAGGGACATATACACACACCTTTTCATATGTTCATATAAGCATTAGAAACCTTTTAAGGACAATGGATACCTATGATTGGTGGATGAGTAGATGGATGATGGATGTTAGGATATAGATTCTTCTTAGCTTAGAGATTTCAGGGACGAAATCCTTTAAGTAGGAGAGAATGAAACACCCTGTAATTTTAAAGAACACTATATTGATAAACTTAGGAATACTTAATTAAATATTGGGAATTAAGTAAAACGAACTATGCCACTGCGTTCATCTTGGAATTCTGCTTAAAATAGACTTCGAGTTTGCATATAACGGACATTGTATGAAGAAGATATTAAGGTTTGAAGTTAGTGTACATATAAGATATATATATATATATATAAAATAAATTCCAGAAAATCAAAAATCAAAGGGCATGCAGGAGAGGGAAATCGGTCCGTTAGGGGTCGACCCCATTCTCCATGGGTGTCGACCCATGGGTCGACACCTACAGGGGAGTGTAGACCCTAGGGTCGACCATAGCCAGATCTAGGGCAGATTCCTCCCTGCACTTGGACGCATTTCTGAACAAGATTTGTTGACCTTAGTTCATAAATAGGACCTCAGTTCTATTGTTTTATTCATAGAAAACAATGGAGACAATGAGGTGTTGCCCCTACTCATATTGAACTAGCCTATTTGTCTGCAACCACAACTTATAAGCATACAAGAATCTCTGCTACAACATCAACAGTCAATTCTCTGTTCTTTATATCCATACGTAGTGAGTTCATGTAATTTTTAGATATAAACATTTAATAGTAATCTTAACATCGTTTATAAGTTGGTTCTAAACTTGTGCCTGTTAACAATTTGAATCATAACTAAACAGATCTTCCACTACTTGTACACCTAATGTACTATTTAGTTCTCATATGCCCATTCCTGATATGACTATTCTGTCATTATGTCTAATCATGTTACCATATGCTAGTATGCCTATTTCTGTCATCATATGCCTGTTTTGATTTTATGCCTAATTATGTTCTCTTCTCTCCCTCCTTCCCTTTTTATTTTTATATTCATGCTACCTTCGAGCCTAGGCCTATAGCTGAAATGTCCACGCGCACGAAATTGGGAACGGTTGGAAATGATAAATTGGGGCATAACTTATACTATAAAACATGATTGGGATTTGGGGAATAATCTATACCTTGATCTAAAACTTAAATTTGGGCATAAATTGTATCGTGAATCGGACTGGGATTTGGGGGCATAACCTTGGATAAACATGAATTTTTTTTTAATAATGAACATGCCTAGATCTGCAGTAATTAGAAACTCTAACCGCACTTAGACACGAGTTTAGATTACACTTGTGGTAGAAGTCTTCCCGGAACCGCCTGGCAAATCCAGCGTCCACAAGTGGTTAATCTAATGTGAGGGTTCAAGTGCATAAATATACACGTAACGGTGCTAAGACACGAGGTTAAGTCCGACTTGTGGTAGAAGTCTGCCTGGAACCATCCGGCATATCCAGTATCCACAAGTAGTAGACTTAATGTGAGAGGTTTAGTGCATTAACAACCATGAATGGAAATATGATATCAACTTGCTAACTTGAAATACTTAACCTGTTTAAATCAGTGGGGGGTTACTTGAACCTGTCAAACTGAGTAGGGGTTATGTAAACTTGCTTGAATCAGTGGGGGTTAAGTTAATCTTGTTAAATCTGTAGGGGCGGGTTATACACACACACACATACCCGTGTTGGGGTTATGCAACATTGTTAAACTGTTAGGTATAACCTATCAAAATCCTAGAACTGGCGATGCAAGCCTGGGGGAAGCTTGTATCATCTGTTGTGTGGGACCCGTATCAGTCAGTAACCGATCTTGGTATCAAATGGAGAACCCGAACTAGGTCGAAGTCTGAGCACGCTTGCTGAGTTGATTGTAAAAGGTTCATTTAAATGGGGATGTTGACGGCGCACTCCGTCGGATTCATGTGATGCATGATTCTGCTTGCGTTGGAATAGTAAGACGATGTGACATCAGCAGATGGTTGTGCTTCTCGTTAATAAAGGGGTTTCCACTTTAGGAAGTGATACATCCTATTGTGGGGCTGGCACAGGGTGTCTACGGGATGTGGAGCCGATCGGTTAGGGTAGTAATTAGGGTATATCTATTCTTGCTTGTTTTGGAGCCTATTATTATAGTTGGGGCTAACACATGTCATTTTTGTTGGGCTACCTGTTATTATTGTACGGGTTAAAAACCCCTCACTAGAAGTACACCTAAGTCTACCATCTTGTTCTTGTTAGGATCATCCTATTTCTTTTATACTAGTATTGGTGCAGAGAAAAGTACTTTGGAAATGTAATATATTCTGTTATGTTTATTCTGTTTATCCTATTCAGCCCGTTATACATGTCTTATGATACTATTATCTCTCTCATCCACTTTATATGCCTGTCATGATGCTTTTACTAATTTGTATGCTAAAAGTAACTGGACTCGCCAGACTTTATGTCTAACCCGTTTTGTTTTCTTTTCTCTCTCTTCCTTTCCCCCCAGGTTCACAGGATGGGAATACTCATGGTTGATTAGGATTATCTCTTTCATTCCGCTTCGAGCTGCTTAGATGTACCGCTTTGATTTCCTATCTTCTCTGATATGTCTAATTTTGGGGATTATGCTTTTTATATGTTACTGTGTTCTGATGATTTTTGTTCAAGACAAAAAATTTAAGTTGATGTAATGGGTTTTTCTTTATTTTTTACTTATGATGTAGCTGGGTTTTGGACCACGATGTTTTCTATTTTGAAAATAAAGTTATAAATTCCGCTGTTATTTTATATCTAACTTGTGATGTTTCTGTTTCTGTTTCTATTTACCTATAATGCTTCAAGAAACTTAATGCATTCTGTTAAAGAGTGACATTAACGGATGTGGGGTGTCACAGGTAACCCCGAATTCCATAGCTTGCACAAGTTATTTACATCTTGATAAAGAAGCTGATCGATAGGTAGTATTAGGAAATTCCTTCCTAATTATTTGTTTCAGTTCAAAGTTGTAGATGTGCAAATAAGTCAATCAGTTTTAGTATGATCATTATTGTCATCATTGTCTTTTTAAGAATAGTCGATCCTTATTATCAGTTCATATCAGTTACTGTTCACCTTTAGATGTGCATAGATACTTACCCTTTTGTGACACTAGAATTATTATTTATCTATATTTCCCTTAACTTAGCATTCATTCTAGTAATCATGGTAGCTCACCGAGCTTTATGTATGACCTATTTTCTTTCTTCCTTTCTCTTTTCTTTCCCCCAAGCTTACAAGGAGAAAGTATATAGTTTAGATTTCTTTGTTGATTTTGTCATAAAGAGCTTCTACAAAATATGGATTGCTTCCTATTCTCTTTCCAAGGTTAGGTTGTATCTTTTTGAATATTTGGGAGATAATATTATTTTACTCTAATGTTGTCCTTGACTGGGATTTTTAGACATGACACTTTGTAACTATTTGGTTAATTGAAACAAAGATGGTTTTGTATTTAAAAATGGAAGTTTCTTCTTTCGCCGAAATTTCTATTTTCATGTCTTGTGAAATATTAGTCTCTGTAATGTTTTATTCTTTATAGCTACAACACTTCATATTTTCTTAATGAAATCCACATACGGATGACATTTAGGAATGTGCGGTGCTACACATTCGCTAACATTGTAGGTACAATATATGAATCACAAATACAATTTGATTTATTTCTTACCTTGACCCATGACTGTAACAACCCGTATTTTCAATAACCTGTTATAACATAAATGGAGGCAGAAATTTATTCTAAAATCTGAATCAAGGGAAACGGGCTATGCCATTGCGTTCGTCTCGGAAAAATACGCGAAATAGTGTCCGAGTTTTCGAAAATCGGAGTCCGTATGACCCAGTTAAGGCCCATTGAAGTTTTCAGAAAATTCCTAAGTAAAAACAGATTTAAATTTTAAATTAAAAACAAGGATAAGGGCTAACTGGCGTCAGGCGGGAAAACTCCCGCCCAGACCCCCATGTCGACAGGCATGTCGACAGGGGTCTAAGGGTGTCGACTGCCCTGTCGACAGCCCTGTCGACACGGGGTGGCCGGGCAGTTTTGCCTGGCGCACCATTTTTGATTTGGGCTTGGTCTTGTGGCTTGGTTCTAGAGAATTCCTAAATCTGACGGACCTAAACTAACCTAGGGTTAATCCTAGGGCTAAAAACACTCTAATCTTCTATAAATAAGCCCCTAATCCTACCCTAAAACCTCATTATTCATTCTAGCAACCAAACTATGTCAAATTGAATTCTCAAATGGCCTCCACCTAAAAACCCTAGCCTCCAACCTCTTCATGAATCATTCCTATGAAGGTTATGATGTTCATACAAGCATTTCTAAGTTGTATGAATGATCATTAGCTTGCATATATCATCAAGTTGCAAGCTTTATTTGCTAAGCTAGAGTTTTTGGGATTTTTGTTAATTGGAGCTTTGTTTTGGGTTTTTATATGCTTGCATAAAAGGGCTTCTCAATCTTTATTAGTAGATTTGTGTCTTCATAATATTTTTAAGCCCTCTTACCTTCATTTGAGAAACTCTAAAGTTAATATGTGATGAAAGTTGGGATTTATGCATGTTTAATGAGTTATGCATGCTTATGCAAGTTCACTATGCCATGATTTGCAAGTTTAACAAGTTATGCATGTTTATGCAAGTTCACTATGCCATGATTTGCAAGTTTAACAAGTTATGCATGTTTATGCAAGTTCACTATGCCATGATTTGCAAGTTTAACAAGTTATGCATGTTTATGCAAGTTCACTATGCCATGATTTGCAAGTTTAACAAAGTATGCATGTTTATGCAAGTTCACTATGCTAAGTTATGCAAGTTCAACATGTTATGCATGTTTATTATGATATGTAAGATTTATCATGTATGTTGTGCCAAGTTCCCTCTTTCTATCCTTTATGCGTTATGACGAATATGTAAGCGATAGAATGACGTTGGGGGGTTTTGGGTAAAACTTAAAAATACATGAAAATATGAGATTGGGAATTTACCTATTAAGTTAGGTCTACCCCTTGGGAATTTACCTATTAATTTAGGTCTACCCAAGTATTTGTTAAACTTGTAATTATGTTTTGAAAATAAAGTGGACATGACACTTAGAAAATATAAGTGTGGCCAACTCGAGGTTGGGTTGAGTTTGTAGCGTAAACCTACCCGGAACCGACCGGCTTAACTAGTTGCTACAAACAATAGGACCCAATGTGAGAAGTTGGTCATGTGTACCTTGGACCCGAGGTTAGACTAAGTTGTGGTGTAAAGCTACCCGGACCCGCCCGGCTTAACTAGTAACCGCAACAAAGTCTAATGTGAGAGGTTAAGGCACAATTAAATTAATTAATGCCTCATGATTAGGGTTAAGTCATGGCCCACTAATACTTAACCAATTTTGGGGATACGAGGGATTAAACGGGGTTAAGTGGTGAACTGTTGGTTACACTTAACTAATTTAATCCATGATTAGTGAGGGGTTAAACCACACTTAACCCTCTTAGAAAACCCTAGCAACGTGGTCTGTTCCAGCAGTAATCCCAGTTTGGTATCATTCACAACCCTAGAGGCTAGGTTAGGGCGGGGCACGATTACTGGACTGATGTAAGCGACCAAAGCGACGGCTGAGTGGTACAGTGGTGCGGGTCCAGGCGGGCTACGGACGTGCACGTAGTCCGGTGTTGGACAAACTCGAGGCATGGGTACCAATAGGTTTAGACTGTGCATTATTGCTTAGGTGTCTGGGGTTGACACCCGAGGGCTTGATACACCCGAAGGTGGACCCAGCACAGTCTGACTACAGCAATATGTGGGCCGTATGGACACCAACACTTGACGTGTTAGGTTTATAGGGAGCCGATCGACTAGACCGTTGGGCTGGACCTTGTATTTAGGTCACCTCTTGCAATTGGGCCAAAGTTTGGGCTGAGGGATCAATACCTGTTATGTTAGTTTGCTAGTACACTGTGGTGCAAAGCTTAATCTTCTTTATGTGATGACACCTTTATCTATTGCCAGTATGTTCATCTCAGTTTCCATCATGATGCTAACTTTATTAGTTTATAGACTGATCGTAGTAGGGCTTACCAGTCTTTTTGACTGACCTGTTTTCTTTCGCCTCTTTTCTTCCGTTTCCCCCCCCCCCAGGTTCTCAGGGAGGGAACACAGGAGCTTAGCTTGGATCCTACCTACTTTCTTGGATAGCTCATGTATGCTTTGGACTTGAGCTCGCTATGGTTATTCTGCTTTGGGGATAGCTACTTATGTTTTTCTTTTCAGTTTTCAGATGATGTTTATGTACTAGACTTATTTTATTTGGAAAATTGACATGATGTTGTACTAAGACTTGGTTTGAAATGGTTTGAAAATCTTCCGCTGTTATTTACTCTGCTTTACATATTTATGTTCTTGTTCTGCCTTGATATATCATTATGCATGCTTACCCAGTTCTAATGCCCCCCAGAAGCTAGTGCCCCCGAAAGAGTGACCCTAGCGGAGGTGGGGTGTTACAATGACTGTCCATAAGATCCTTAGATTATGAAATAGTGACCATCTTTAGTCTATTAACTATAGTGATGACCCAAAATCGTGTTAGGATCTCCCGATTAAGCAAACTACTAAATTTGGATGCTCGTCTAGTGTTATGATCACATCCTCACCGATTCATTAGATCTTTGAGAAACTAAGAAAATCCTATGAAAATCTATCAAATTCAGTTAAGAAGATCTAGCCTCTTAGGATTCAAGTTCACGATCGTAGAACATCTAAAGCAATTATTCCAAAAGTCTCAAGTTAGTTGTAAGGAAAAAGTGGTACAAAAGGATAAGTCTATCATTTGGAATTCAAAGGGAATCTCATGACTATCATTGTTTTCAATAAGAGATTTACTTCCAGTATTCCATAAAGAAATTTTAGCAAGAATCCCACATTGTTAGCAGATCATGAGTCTAGGTTCTCTCCTATCGCAAATTGAGAGTTCTATGACCAAATCATATCTCTTGGGGTGTTAACCATAAATTTGGCTAACAATTTTATTACAATTTCTTCCTATAAGTCTCTTTGTTTTCATTATTTTTCCTTAGTAGTTATTCCTATAATTCATTTAGTCCTTCTGTAATCTTTAACCTTTTATAGTTAGTTTACAAGCACAGTTTCTAATCCACTTTGAATGCTTGCATTTGAATAATCTCATGGGACTCATGAATATGGATTAGATAAGAAGTAACTAAATTTAAATTGTTAAATGTAAAAATTGCAGATATACAATAAAAAGAAATTAGGCTAAATTGTCCAGATTTGCATAAACCGGCAATGAATTATTACCAATATTGTCATTCGTAAAACACAGAAAAAGTAAGTAGATTAATATGATAGTAGAAGAGCAGAAAACTCATAATAAAGAGAAAACAAAACCTATTATATTATTACTTAGTCAAAAACTAGGTTAGTAGGTTGGGCTTAGATCTAGGATTAAGCTAAGAATAAAAGAAAATATAGATTAGTAAGCTAGGACCCATTCCGAGCTCCTCCAATTTTAGATAGGATCCGGTGGTCTCCGGAAGAGAAGACACACTTAGGTGGAACAACAATCGTAAGAGGTCAGCAGGGTTGGGGCATAAACTAGAATATTTTTTTGTTAAGGACCAGACAGACAACATGCACTTTCAGATAGATATGATGATCTTAGGAAGACCGGACTTGCTTGTGCTAAAGTTGGTAGATAGAGTTAGGGTGGAAGGCAGTGAAAACCGGCGATTACCAAGCATGCAGAATCAAAATACGGATCACTAATGCGTCCATGCGCTAGTTTATGTCTCTTTTTGCTAGTAGGAAGGACCTACTAGAGGAACGTTAGAGGCCACAAGGATGGCAATTGAAGAGGGTACGAGCCGATCAAAGGGTAGAATTAGGAAAGTTAATTGACTCCAAAAGTATCCAGAATGTTAAATGTGTAAAAAATCAAAGAAGAAAATTCATTTTATAATATAGTGTTAGAAATTATCTTTTATTCACAGACATAGAATAATTATTAAGTCTAAGCTTTTAGTTACTTATCATTTCAGTAATTACTTTATACACTAGGTTTTACGTCTGATCTACTCCTCTTTCTTCTATTTTCCCCCTTCAGGCTCACAAGGTTGATTTAAATTATTTTGTTTTTCTGGAACAAGCAGCTTATTGGAGTTCTTATTATAATGTATCTCGTTTTCTTGTATCACTTTTAGTTGGTTGGTTTATATTGTTGCTTGTGAGAGAATTTTATGTTATTTACTCTGATTTTTAGTGAGGCAGAGCGAGACATGTGGCTTATGACATGGTATTAATATGGTGATTTATTATTGACTTTCTGGGATGATGGTTATTTTATGAAGTAATTAAATAAGCAATGTTTTCTTTATGTTTTCTCTATATCTATTTTACATGTCTTGTACACTTTAGTCTCTATGATGTTATTCAGTTTATACCTAGAAAGTTATGTATTCTTTAGTGTTTCTATTTTAGGGATACTAAGGGGTGCGAGGTGTTTCAAATTGAGGGCTTAGAACACAATTATGAATGCAAAGAAAAACGTTTGTTCTATATAAATTGCATTGGAGGAACATGAAAAACATATTTATATCGTGCTATTTGGTCCACGGTTAGAAACAACGGCGGTATTGCAATTACAACATCAATATCTCATATTTCTGCAACTATTCTACGTGGTTGAAGAACTGTACATTCAAGATTTAAACTTCAATAATAACCAAAAGCGAAAACAACATGCTCGATAAGCAAGATACAAAAATTAGCAAAATATCTAAAGAAGTTAACCATTCTTATATGGGATGAAACTACATATTATATCGTTATGCTTTTGAGGCATTTAATAGAACTATGAGAGATATAATGATATAGATGAACCATTTAGTGGTAAAATCCTTATTGTAGGATAAGATTTTTAGTCGGTTGTGCATGAAGATATAAGAAGTGAAGAAATCAATGCATGCATTGTTCAATCATTTTTGTTGGATAAATTAAAAAAATCATTTAAGGAAAAACATGCAAACGACAAATGATATCACTTATTCAAAATTTCTAATTCGAACTGGAAATGGTACCAAACCTTTAACAAATAAAGAAATGATCTGAGTACCAACTAATATGATCGTAAAGTCAAAACATGATTTTAACTTACTCTTAGAGTTGATAAATACATTTTTTCCTGACTTACCAATAATGCATTCGACAAAGAGTACATAGTTAATAGATCTTTAATTACAACTTTAACGAATATGTTGACAAGAGCGTATACCTAATAATTTTCTTAGAATTGAAGTCATTTACTATTCATATGATGCAGTAGAAAATAAGGCCCGCAATTTATACCTACAAGAATTTTTAAACTCAATTGCTTCTAGTGGGCTACGTCCATATTATTTAAAATTGAAGCTTCGAGCATCAATGATGTTGTTAAGAAATTTATATCTGAAAATTGGGTTATGATATGGAATGAGGCTTATATGTAAGAAACTCAACAAGAACTATACTAATGTTGAAACCATAACTAGACTTTATGTTGGTACAGGAGTTTCATTCCAAGGTTCCCATTGAAGCCACCCAAAAATTTGAGTTTTCCATTTGCGTTAATACAAAAACAATTTCCAATTCATTCTTGTTTTGCTTTCACTATAAATAATACATAGGAAAAATATAAAAAATGTTTTTCTTTTACTTGAGCATGTATTTGGTTTTGGACAGCTACATGTGGTGCTTTTATTAAGAGTTTCAAGTGTTAATACTAATACATTGGTAAAAAGGAACATGTTGTTGGACAAAGTTGAACTTTCATTGAAAGATATTGTTTATAAAGATGTTTTACTAACCGGGTAAGAATAAAGGTATACAAATTACATTCAACTATTTTTTTACTTAATTTTTCACACACGTTATATTTTGTATGATTAAGTGACTAATTTTCCTTTCTATTTGCAGATAGACAAATAGTCTAGTTAATTTTATTTGCATCCTTTTTTCTGCAACGCTAAAGTAATTTATTTTTGTATTTGCATCAAAATCATAAGTTGATTTCGTTAACTATAACGACCCGCATTCTACGCATCATAGGATCGTAGGATATTTATTTCTGTCACATACGAAGTCGTATGGTCATGTAACTTTCGGAGACGACTATTAGGGTCATTTCCCATGTTCATGATTTTTCCCGATTTTTAAATGACCATTTTACCCCTAGTTGGCACTGTTTTGGCCATAACTTTTGACTGGAAAGGAATTTTGACCTGAAACCACTTCCATTGGCTCCGGATGATGGTTTCTCTTTCCGTAGAGTGGTCACATTAGCCAAACGGACTCACCGTTTGGGAGATATGGCTGAAACAAGTTTCAGATGGTGAAAAACAGCTTAATTGGGCTTAACCGGGTGATTAGCAGCTAGGCCCAGAGGGGAATTTCGGGTTTAGGGGTATATAGGGGCTGATTAGGGTTAGAAAACATTCCTTTAGACATTTTCCAGCCGCCACTTTCATTCCTCTTAGCCTAGCCATGGCCTCCACCCTCTAAATCTCTTCAAAACACCTCTTAATCACTTTCTAATTGAAGATTAGGCTTAGCAAACATCAAATCAAGGAGTATTAGCACGAGAACCGAGGTAGAGCTGCTGTGTAAGATTGGGAACAGCGCCAAATCAGAGAATATTTCAGTTTTGGGGTTTTAGTTGTGGCAAAGGTGAGTGATTTGCATAGTTTTTGCACTAATTACGGTAATTAAGGGTAATTAGTGAAGATTAGCGAATTTATACACTAATAAATTCTGGAAAAATGTTTAGAAATTCTCAAATAATATTTTATGCTTCTGTTAGAAATTTGGTTCAATTTGATTAAGTTTTGTTAACCCTATGATTAGTCCTACTTAAACATGTTATGGGAAAATATGAAGTTTTAGTCACTTTTGATCCATTTTGATTCATTTGAATTGTTGTTTGCTGTTTGTGGTTGCTATTACATGTTGCTATGACTCTATGGTATGTTTTATGATTGATTAGAATAGTTAAATTGGTCGAAACATCATCGAATGGCATAGAAAGCTCGCTGGAAAGTTGCAGAAATGTGCAGGTTCCTAACCGGTTCGGATCGGATGAGGCTCGGATCGGATATGTGAACTGGGCATGAAAACCGACCCGAACTGGAGTTTGACACCTAGGATACTTGGCGAGAAGGAAGGCCGTTTACTTAGAGTTGGAGTGGACAAAAAGGGATCGGATCGGAAGAATAATGGAGACCAGATCGGATCGGCTCAAGAATGGAAGGCTACGACTGGAGCAAGGCGAAGGGAGCGGATCGGATCAGGGCAGATGAAGAACGGGATCGGATCGGATCGGGGTAGATGGAAAACGAGGGAGCTGGTCGAAGAAAACTGGAAGGAAGACAGTAACCCGACCCGACCCGGAGGAGGACACCGACCCGACCCGAAGAGGAGTATCCGACCCGAACCGATGAAGGTGATGACTACCGACCCGAACCGATGAAGGTGATGACTACCGAACCGAACCGAATTCTAGGACTGTTAATGCGCGACAACTCTTCTGAAGACCCACTCCAATTCGACCAAACCCGAGATGCAAAGGAAGTCCAAATGAGAAGTTAGAGCTTAAGATTCAGATGGGAATCAACGAGTTCGCTTCATGGTTGGGCTTTGCTGCGGGACGCGTGCCAAGGAGTTATCGACATCTATAGCTTTGGACCACTATGGTAGGAGGTACGAAGGCGGATTCAGGGCCATTATGGCATTGGTAGAACCAAGGGCTACAACCAATGAAGTGGGTCATTGAAATGTTTGGTCATGACTCCATATGTTTAGCTTGGTCATAGCAGGGTTTCTACAAGTCGGGATTCGTCGTTGCCTCAGTTTGTCTAGTGTTCCAAAGTGGTAGATATCGTATGCTTTATGCACTGAGTGAGAGATGTGAGGATGGTTGCTATGGATGATTTGTTTGCTATCATTGTGACATGCACACCCCACCCCCGTATCCTTACACTATTTATTATGGCACCTTAGAGTATTGTACGGTATGTGGTACTAACTCTTTGGTTGCAGGTCCAGGTTCAGGTATGGTTTAGTATACCTGTTATCATACTGTTTAGATGCTTATCGCTCATACCAGGCTTTATGTCTGACCCAGAGTTTTATGTCTCCTCTTATTACTCTGGGTGCTCACACGAGCAGACTAGAGACAGGTTAGCTGGTGATGCACGGGTAGATGATCCGGAGACGAGCAGGAGGCTTCCACGTAATATATATATGATATTCTCCCTGTGTTGTTGAAGATCACTGCTTGGGCATTGGTGGTGCATCTTCTACTTTAGCCTTCTTTTGTTTAGAGACAGTAAATTTGGAAAATTGTAATAAGTTGTATATGGATTTCCGCTGCTCTGATGATTGATGTTGATTTTAATTATCAGCTTATGCACTATCTCACCTATTTTATGTCAAGTATGTTATTATTATATTTTGTTCCATGCGCTGTGAGACATTCTACAGGTTTTGTGTTAGTTCTTCTTTCCTTTCTTTGGCGACCGTTCCGTGCTAATCGGGCACGTGTACAGCGCACTTTCGGAGGAAATGCCGACTGGTGCGGAGCGGGCCGTCTCACTTGGTATCAGAGCTCTAGGTTGCGTAGTTAACCTAGGGAAGTTATCAGGGAGAGATAATATACGTATACGAGAGAGCGTATTTGTGATTACTTTGGTTTTTAAAAGCTATATATATATACTATTACTAGTATAAGGATGAAGTCGTACTGCACTAGCACCACTATGCAGTCATTAATCGTTTCCTTTTTCAGATTGACGATGAGCCGATATACTAGAGGTGCTGGTAGGGGAGCCAATAATGGGAATGCTGCTGACATGAGGACGATGTTTACTGACCTCATGAGAGAGATGCTTAGAGATGTACAGAGGGCAGCTCCCAATGGTGGAAATGGTGGTGGTCCAATAGTGCAGGCGCCAAGAGTCGACTTCGCCAAGCTGAATAAGGATTATACTAGTCTTGGTGGGAAGTCATTCCACGGAACGGAGTCGGCTACGGATGTTCAGGATTGGTTGGATAGTTGCGAACGTATCTTCGAGGATTTGGGTATCGAGGATGCGATGAAGAGAAAGCTAGCGTCCCGTCAGTTGCAAGGGCAGGAAATGAATTGGTGGAATGCTATAAAGGTAGCTACTCCCGAAGATCAGATTACTTGGGAGCAGTTTAAGGCTCGCTTTAGTGAGAAGTTCATTCCAGCTGCTCAGAAGTCAATGCTGTTTAAGAAGTTCTTGGAGCTCAAGCAGAATGGCAGAGCTGTCACGGAGTATATTGCCGAATTTGACACTTTGTCAAAATATGGGTTATCTCTTATTGATACTGCCGAGAAAAAGAATGAGAAATTCATAACTGGTTTGGATCAGTACTTAGGTGAAAGACTTATTAACAACATCGATGAAACGTTTGAATCGGTTGTGGGGAAAGCATTAAGATCAGAAAGTCTCTACCCTAAGCCGAGGACTGAGGTTGCATCTGCAGAAGAGCCAAAACCACAAGCAAGTGGTGGAGGCGAGAGTGGTTCCCAGAATAAAAGAAAGCAGAATCAGACTAAGGATGGCCAGAAGAAAAAGAATAAGCAAGAGGTGGAGTGCTTCAGCTGTGGTAAAAACGGCCATTATGCTAGTAATTGTCGGGCCAAGCCAGCGGATAGGAAGTGCTTCAACTGTGCCCAAATGGGACATCACAAGGACAAGTGTCCACAGCCCCCTAAAGAAAAGCAAATGGTGAAAGCCTACGCTCTTAATGCTATTCCTTCTTCGTCGAATGCCCCAACAGCGGCGGAGAAGGGAAAGAATGTCATCATTCAAGGTATGCTTTCTGTTTATGATGTTCCTGTTAGAGTTTTGTTTGATACCGGAGCTTCCAGTTCTTTCATATCTAGTGACCTGGTAGATAGGTTGGGATTGGAGCCCGAGATTGTCGATAGACCTTTAGTAGTGACAAACCCGATTGGTGGTTCTACTAGCCTTAGCATGATTTGTCGTAATGTGGTCTTATCGAGTCATGGATGCATGTTTGTTTGCGATTGCTTTGTTTTGGGCTTGACTGGGTTTGGCATTATTTTGGGAGTAGATTGGCTCCAAAGATACGGGGTGGTGGTAGACTGTGAGGGCTTGTTGGTGACAGCTAGAGCGGATGATGGGCGGAGGATAGTGTTTGGTGGTCTACCCAGTAAGGGGGTATTGGCTAGTTTTCTAAACTCCCTCGACATTCCGCATAGTGAGTTGTCAGGTTTGCCCGTGGTTGGCCAGTATCCGGATGTTTTCGAAGAAGTGACCGGACTTCCACCACACCGAGAGATTGAGTTTCGTATTGATTTGGTAAAAGATGCCAGGCCTATAGTGATGCCACTTAGTCGTATGGCACCAAGAGAGCAGCGAGAGCTCGAGGTGCAAGTCAGCGATCTTTTGAAGAAGGGATTTATCAGAAGGAGTGTTTCTGAATGGGGAGCACCAGTTGTGTTTGCTACCAAGGCGGATGGTTCCCTTCGTTTGTGTGTAGACTACCGCGAGTTGAATAAAGTGACGAGGAAGAACAAATATCCTCTACCGCGGATAGATGATTTGTTTGATCAGTTGAGTGGCGCGAGAGTATTTTCTCAGTTGGATCTCGCGACAGGTTTTCATCAGCTTAGAGTAGAAGCTGAGAGTATAGCTAAAACGGCATTTCGGACGCCGTCTGGATTTTATGAGTGGTTGGTCATGCCATTCGGGCTGACCAATGCCCCAACATATTTTGTGGATCTTATGAATAGGGTATTCAGAGATCAGTTGAATAAGTCTGTCCTTGTGTTCGTTGATGATATTTTGGTCTATTCGAGGACAGAGGAAGAACACAAGGAACATTTAAGAGTAGCGATGGAGGTGTTGAGAAAACACCAATTGAAAGCCAAGTTTTCTAAGTGTCACTTCTGGAAGAGGGAAGTGAGGTTCTTGGGCCATGTTGTATCAGAGAACGGTATTGCCGTGGACCCAGCAAAGGTGGCTACGGTACAAGATTGGCCTACGCCCAAGAATGCAACAGATGTAAGAAGTTTCTTGTGGTTAGCTGGATATTATCGTAAGTTTATCCAAGGTTTCTCCAAGTTAGCTGCACCATTGACCCAGTTGACCAAGAAGAATCAAGCTTTTGTTTGGGATGAAAGGTGCGAGAATGCATTCAAGAGTCTAAAGGACAAGTTGACAAGCGCACCAGTGTTAGTCATTCCTAAGGGGGATGAAGAGATAACGGTATACACGGATGCCTGTGGTACCGGACTGGGTGCTGTATTGATGCAAGGCGGTAGGGTTGTAGCTTACGCAAGTCGGCAATTGAAGCCGCACGAGAGAAGATACCCTACCCATGATTTAGAATTGGCAGCGATCGTGTTCGCGTTAAAGATGTGGAGACACTATCTCTTGGGAGAAAGATTTGAGTTGTTTACAGATCATAAGTCGTTAAAGTATCTCTTCTCTCAGAAAGATCTGAATCTCCGTCAGCAGAGATGGTTAGAGATCTTAGCTTCCTATGATTTTGACATCGCATACACACCGGGAAAGGGCAATGTGGTGGCTGATGCATTGAGTAGAAGACATGCCAGCTTAGGGGCTATGTTCCTTGAATGGAAGCAACTGGAGTTTATCGCGGGGTTTGATTTCAGACCAAAGTGCGAATTGGATCCAGAAATGTTAGCAAGTTTGACGATCAGACCCACTTTGATTGAGCGGATCGGCTCTAGTCAGAGGGACGATCCTAACCTATTGGAAATCATCTCCAAGTTAGAGATGGGTATCGATGAGGAGATGAACAAGTATGGGCTTGATCGAGATAGATGGCTTAGAAAGAATGGAAAGCTTGTTGTACCCAATGTCAATGGATTGAGGGATGAAGTGCTTAGAGAATGTCATCACTCAAAGCTAACTATACACCCCGGTGGTAACAAGATGTATCGAGATATGAAGCAGACTTACTACTGGGAAGGGATGAAAAGAGACGTTGGGAAGTTTATATCCAAGTGCATGAATTGCCAGCTAGTTAAAGCCGAGCAAAAGAAACCTAGTGGGTTGTTGCAACCATTAAAAATTCCCGAATGGAAATGGGAGCAAGTCTCGATGGATTTCATTGATGGTTTACCAAGGACTAGATCGGGACATGATAGCATTTGGGTAGTTGTGGATCGACTGACTAAAAGTGCAAGATTTATACCGGTCAAATCGACCAGAACGGCAGCTAAGTTAGCAGAATTGTATATGAAGTGGGTAGTGAGATTTCATGGAGTACCTAAAGGCATTGTGAGCGACCGAGACCCGTTGTTCACTAGTGGGTTTTGGAAGAGCTTACAAGAGGCTCTAGGGTTAGAGCTACATCTCAGTACCGCATATCATCCTCAGACCGACGGTCAGACAGAGAGGGTGAATCGTATTTTGGAAGACCTCTTGAGGGCATGTATATTGGATTTTGGTGGATCATGGGATGACCATTTGCATCTAGTAGAGTTTGCATATAATAATAGCTACCAATCCAGTATTGGTATGGCTCCGTTTGAAGCTTTGTATGGAAGACCGTGTAACTCACCATCATGTTGGATAGAGACTGGCGAGAAGTTTATGCTTGGACCAGATGTGGTGAGGGAAACTTCAGATAAGATTAAGATCATTCAACAACGAATGAAGGCAGCCCAAGATAGGCAGAAAAGTTATGCTGATAAGAGAAGAAGAGACTTAAAATTCTCCGTTGGTGACTTGGTGTTTGTCAAGATCTCTCCGTTGAAGAGCGTAATACGATTTGGCAGGAGAGACAAGTTGGCACCAAGATTCGTTGGCCCATTCCCTGTTCTTGAACTAGTCGGGAATTTGGCATATAGAATTGACTTACCAGAGAAAATGGCGGGAGTTCACAACGTATTTCATGTTTCCCAACTAAGGAAGTTCGTTCACGACTCAGATATGACTATTTCACCTGATCAGTTAGAGGACTTCGAAGTAGAACCCGAGGCGGTTGGGAACCGCAAGCCGGCCCGTATTGTCGAGCACGACATGAAGCAACTTCGAAGAAAGGCGGTGAAGCTAGTCAAGGTTCAGTGGGGCGAGGACGAGAATGATTGTACTTGGGAGACAGAGGAGAACATTAGGATGGCACACCCAGAACTCTTTACCTGGTAAGATTTTGACTTCGATTTAGTTTTCCGCATGCTAGGATAGGCTTGTTTGCTTGTTTTGTATGTTTGATTGTTGTATGTGGTTGTTAGGCATGCGGGATCCTTTGTATGTTTTGGGTTAAGGAATTTCGGGGACGAAATTTCTTAAGGGGGGAAGAGTGTAACGACCCACATTCTACGCATCATAGGATCGTAGGATATTTATTTCTGTCACATACGAAGTCGTATGGTCATGTAACTTTGGGAGACGACTATTGGGTCATTTCCCATGTTCATGATTTTTCCCGATTTTTAAATGACCATTTTACCCCTAGTTGGCACTGTTTTGGCCATAACTTTTGACTGGAAAGGAATTTTGACCTGAAACCACTTGCATTGGCTCGGATGATGGTTTCTCCTTCCATAGAGTGGTCACATTAGCCAAACGGACTCACCGTTTGGGAGATATGGCTGAAACAAGTTTCAGATGGTGAAAAACAGCTTAATTGGGCTTAACCGGGTGATTAGCAGCTAGGCCCAGAGGGGAATTTCGGGTTTAGGGGTATATAGGGGCTGATTAGGGTTAGAAAACATTCCTTTAGACATTTTCCAGCCGCCACTTTCATTCCTCTTAGCCTAGCCATGGCCTCCACCCTCTAAATCTCTTCAAAACACCTCTTAATCACTTTCTAATTGAAGATTAGGCTTAGCAAACATCAAATCAAGGAGTATTAGCACGAGAACCGAGGTAGAGCTGCTGTGTAAGATTGGGAACAGCGCCAAATCAGAGAATATTTCAGTTTTGGGGTTTTAGTTGTGGCAAAGGTGAGTGATTTGCATAGTTTTTGCACTAATTACGGTAATTAAGGGTAATTAGTGAAGATTAGCGAATTTATACACTAATAAATTCTGGAAAAATGTTTAGAAATTCTCAAATAATATTTTATGCTTCTGTTAGAAATTTGGTTCAATTTGATTAAGTTTTGTTAACCCTATGATTAGTCCTACTTAAACATGCTATGGGAAAATATGAAGTTTTAGTCACTTTTGATCCATTTTGATTCATTTGAATTGTTGTTTGCTGTTTGTGGTTGCTATTACATGTTGCTATGACTCTATGGTATGTTTTATGATTGATTAGAATAGTTAAATTGGTCGAAACATCGTCGAATGGCGTAGAAAGCTCGCTGGAAAGTTGCAGAAATGTGCAGGTTCCTAACCGGTTCGGATCGGATGAGGCTCGGATCGGATATGTGAACTGGGCATGAAAACCGACCCGAACTGGAGTTTGACACCTAGGAGACTTGGCGAGAAGGAAGGCCGTTTACTTAGAGTTGGAGTGGACAAAAAGGGATCGGATCGGAAGAATAATGGAGACCAGATCGGATCGGCTCAAGAATGGAAGGCTACGACTGGAGCAAGGCGAAGGGAGCGGATCGGATCAGGGCAGATGAAGAACGGGATCGGATCGGATCGGGGTAGATGGAAAACGAGGGAGCTGGTCGAAGAGAACTGGAAGGAAGACAGTAACCCGACCCGACCCGGAGGAGGACACCGACCCGACCAGAAGAGGAGTATCCGACCCGAACCGATGAAGGTGATGACTACCGACCCGAACCGATGAAGGTGATGACTACCGAACCGAACCGAATTCTAGGACTGTTAATGCGCGACAACTCTTCTGAAGACCCACTCCAATTCGACCAAACCCGAGATGCAAAGGAAGTCTAAATGAGAAGTTAGAGCTTAAGATTCAGATGGGAATCAACGAGTTCGCTTCATGGTTGGGCTTTGCTGCGGGACGCGTGCCAAGGAGTTATCGACGTCTATAGCTTTGGACCACTATGGTAGGAGGTACGAAGGCGGATTCAGGGCCATTATGGCATCGGTAGAACCAAGGGCTACAACCAATGAAGTGGGTCATTGAAATGTTTGTTCATGACTCCATATGTTTAGCTTGGTCATAGCAGGGTTTCTACAAGTCGGGATTCGTCGTTGCCTCAGTTTGTCTAGTGTTCCAAAGTGGTAGATATCGTATGCTTTACGCACTGAGTGAGAGATGTGAGGATGGTTGCTATGGATGATTTGTTTGCTATCATTGTGACATGCACACCCCACCCCCGTATCCTTACACTATTTATTATGGCACCTTAGAGTATTGTACGGTATGTGGTACTAACTCTTTGGTTGCAGGTCCAGGTTCAGGTATGGTTTAGTATACCTATTATCATTCTGTTTAGATGCTTATCGCTCATACCAGGCTTTATGTCTGACCCAGAGTTTTATGTCTCCTCTTATTACTCTGGGTGCTCACACGAGCAGACTAGAGACATGTTAGCTGGTGATGCACGGGTAGATGATCCGGAGACGAGCAGGAGGCTTCCACGTAATATATATATATATGATATTCTCCCTGTGTTGTTGAAGATCACTGCTTGGGCATTGGTGGTGCATCTTCTACTTTAGCCTTCTTTTGTTTAGAGACAGTAAATTTGGAAAATTGTAATAAGCTATATATGGATTTCCGCTGCTCTGATGATTGATGTTGATTTTAATTATCAGCTTATGCACTGTCTCACCTGTTTTATGTCAAGTATATTATTATTATATTTTGTTCCATGCGCTGTGAGACATTCTACAGGTTTTGTGTTAGTTCTTCTTTCCTTTCTTTGGCGACCGTTCCGTGCTAATCGGGCATGTGTACAGCGCACTTTCGGAGGAAATGCCGACTGGTGCGGAGCGGGCCGTCTCATTAACTCTATAGTTTCGCAACCACAGACTAGGATTAGTTCAGTGTGATTATAGATCAAACGTCTTCTTCACCTTTTATTGATTATTGGTCATCGATTATCAAGCAAGTTTTTTCTATTATTTCCTAATTAGCGGGATACCATCTTCTCAAACTTCAGTTATCGACCAAGAATTTTTTTTTACATCAATCACTAAGTGCATATTTGAGTAAATTATGGCTAAATTCAATTTTTGAACCTTACATTTAAGAAAGTAATGTCTTGATCAATTGGTTTATTCATGTTTTTGTTTTTATGTGGCAGATGAAGTAAACAATAAGTAGTGTTCTCTTATTATACCATGTTCAGTATTCTATTGAATCACTACGATGATCAAATGTACTATTTGTTTATTCAAGTTGTAAGTTATTGCCCTTGCTATTAATAATGACTGTCCTCACTACTAATAGCTTCAATGGTTAGGTGTATTGCCTAAGCTTGGCATTGTAGTTTTTTACAAGTTATATATAGTAAGACTTAAAAAAAAAGGTTTATACATATGACTGTAAATACATACATATGACTACAAATCCCTGTATATATTTATGGTGCATCAAATAGATAAATGCATCTATACTATACTAATAAAGATGAGTTGCTTTTAGATGGCTCTCAAGCCCCTCCAATTTATATTAGGACAGAATGTGAGCATGCCACGTGCAATGTGCACTCAACCATCTCAACCTTTTCCCCGATTACCAATTTCTTTCCCCTTTTTTCCTCCCAGTATGTCCCCATTCACCCAATTCTTTCCCCCGTTTACGCTCTGCACTTGCATCTTCCCTATCCCCTGCTTTCTCCCTAGCGTCATTTTTTTCGTCTCTGCCATACATCTCCCTTTTTCGTACACCTTCCACTAACTATGTCGCTCCCCATTGATTTTCCTTCGTATACTCTTAATCAATTTAGGGCTATCCAGTTCCGTCTTGAACCAATTGATCAGCAACTATACGATCACGTGATGTCTTCTATATCTTTATTAACTCCTTTGTTCGCTTTTTTCCCCTGCTTGCTTTGTTTCAACTGGGGTAGTCATTATGATGATTTGGATTAGCTTAAAATTTAGGGTGTTAATAAGGTTGATTTTCAGATCAAGAAAGGGATGAAATTTCTTTAAATTATTGTTAGATCAAATTAGAAAACTCAAATTGGATTGGTTTTTGTGGTTCTCTTTTGATCTTGAAAATGACATGAATCTGAAAGTTATACATGTATACATTATTTTACTTCCAGTGTTTACTTTAATTTATTAATAATACACTGATCAATATTATATCAAATATATCAACGGAAATTGTAACAACCCAGATTTTTGAGTACACAGGCATAACAGGCTATAATGTGTTTTTGTATTTTAAATTTGAAGAAGATAAAATATGAGTTTGGGAGCCTAACTCGTATATTGTTTTAAAAAAACTAGAAATAAGAAATTTGTAATTTATATGCTGGAATAAATTAAATGTCCTTAATTTATTCCAGTATGTGTTTATAAATTATAACTCATTGACTTATGCGAATATTGAAAATATATAATATTGATTGAGAATCAATATTTAACTGAAAAATATATTTCAATATTAATGAAAAATTGTTAGTTGAGATAATTATTAACTATTGGCTTAGATTTTCAAATGCTAGAATATTTGTCATAATAAAATAGAGAATTGTGTTTTTAAACTATGGTGGAAGATTTAAAATAATAATAGAAATATTATATCATTGGATTTGTTGATTGTTGTTAATATTTTAATGTGTAACTTTTAAATATTAACAACAATGAGTGACTTAATTGGATTGTTTTCATTATAAAAATAAATGTTGATTGAGAATCAATATTTGTAAAATATTTGTTAGAGTTGATTAATTTAATTTATTAAATCAATGAAGGATGTGAACTTTGTTGGTAAAATATAAATATGTTTATGTTATCGACAACATGGATGTTTTAATTGGATTGTTGTCAAATATAAATATAAATATTAAGTGTGTATCAATATTGAGGTTTTTAGACGGTTATTATAGATAGTTGAGATAATTTGTTAAATCAATGGAGATTATAAATCTTGTTGCAAAAAATATAAATATGTTTCAAAAGATAAGAGAATTATTTGATGAACATATTTATATTTGAATGTCATGACTAAATTAAAATTAAATATAGTTTAAGAGCTTTTGGAAGTTAATATAATGGATATGTTGTATTTCATAAATCAAATACAATCTAATTGGTATTTGTATGTGTTGGTGAAATTTACAAATGTGTTTCATTAGTAAAATAATTATTGTGATTAACAAATGAAATTTATATACAATGTTAGAAGTGTAATTCAAAACATTATTAAAGTGTTTTGAAACCTAATATAAAGTGTGTTTGTGTTTTATGTTTTAAGCACAAATTAATTAGTGATTTGTAGTGTGTGTTTATTAATTGAAGAAGTGTTTAGAGTTTTATATTTGGAAACTAGAGGGTGATTAGTGGTAATTTTTATTCTAATCCACAATATTAGTGAGTTAATCCACCCTATTTTATAGGATCGTTGAATTTTATTGAAATTTAAATTTTATTCAGTGTATCCACACAAAAAATCGTACATATTTTCTCTTCTTCTTCGTCTTCTTCTGTGCGTTTTCCGTCGTCTTCTTGGTACTGGAATCCTAGCATCTAAATCCAAGCTCAAGTGTTAAGCGGAGTAATTCAACATAGCAGTAAGTAGTTTGTTTAATTTATTTTTTTGAAATTTCCTACAGCAAGGTTTTATACGGCTAAAGTGTTTGTTAATATATGCATTGATAATTGCGGCTTCCTGATGATGCAATTTTAAGATGAGCAGGCTGGTTTCTCCAGTTTTTTTTTTATATAATCTGATAACAAAAAAGTCTATAATTGTTAGCTCTTTTGATTTGTCATACATAGTTTATTGGTCATGTGAAGCTCTTGCTAGTCTGTAAGTAGCTGATTGTTGTAAGGGTTAGTTATGTACTAACCAGAAGTTTTTTATCATGTAAACTCTATATTAGTAATAAAATTTTGCGCTTAACTTTCAATTTTTTTTTGAAGTTAATTAATTGTATAAAAAATTGTATCTTTTTTTTTAATATCACCATTATTACATATAATTGTAGTTAGCTATTTTCTGAAATCTTGAGAAATTGATAGAAATATGTTTGAGAAGAGAAGTCATTTACATCTTGACGAGGGAGATGGTTGTTACAGTACTAAGGAAATTGCAGGAAATCAAGGGTTTTATTCAAGACTAATAAATTATGATGATGACGACGAGTGGCTTGTTGAAGCCGTGAAAGAAGAAAACAAAAACATGATGAATGATTTAAAACCAAGAAGCACAAACTCGATCGTTAACTATATAATAGGGTGAAATCTTAAAGTTAATCCACTTGTGGGTTAACTTACAAAATAGTTGTGGATTAAATTATTAAAGTAAAATGGTGGATTAACTTATTAAAACCGTGTATTAGAATAAAAAATACCTTATTTATATTATCTCTTCTGGGTCATGATGAATGTTGTAGCCCATTATTCTTTGGCTTGAGATAGTTCTGGAAGGAGGAAAATAGACAACACCAACACTTTTCTCCCTCATCCTTACTCCTTATTGTGCGAAAAATTTCATGGCCTCTTCTTTAATTCACCAAAATCCTAGTTGATCCGAAAATCATAGAAAATCTCAAAAATTCTCAAATTTGGATATGATGTATCTAACACATTCCAACACCACTCCTCCAATTTTTGTAGCCTTTGGTTCTGTTTTGAGGCATCAAACATCTTCGTTCATCAATAAATTTTCGGATTAGATCTGGGCAGAAAATGCAGGTTAGTAAAAAATTCATAAATAATTGTATGTAAATCGGAAAATTTCGAAATTTGGATATGTTTCTCTCAACTCATATGCTCACCTTCAGCTAAAATTTCATTTGAAAATATTGAGTTTTGCTATATTAAATTCTAGCTGTACTAAGAACGAAAATCCGATCTATTTTGATGGAATTGGCTTGAATTAGGTTGCATGACATTTTCTTCGCTTCTTAAAGATTTTGATGGGATCAAAGCTTCTAATTGTTGTTACATTCACAGTAATTCTTGCTGGTAATCAAGGTGAGTAATGAAATCACAGTTTCTAGCTCAAGCATGTACAAATTGTTTTATTGTAAACCAATTTTTGTGTTGTTTTGTTCTTTTGTAAGTCTAGGTTAGTATTTTGATCATAAATTTTTCATTCTTTATCCAAATTGGATAAAAAAAATATGTTCTGAAAACCTGAAAAAGAATGTGACAATTCCATATTAAGCCATTTGAAGATTCTGAGAGTAAATGATCGAAAAACCTAATGCAAGTTCGTTGTCCTGTCACGGTAAATTTCAATTGAATCTTAGTTCGTATTTCGATCATAACTTTCTCATCCTTTATCGAAATTTGGTGATTCTTGATGTTCTGGAAATCTTAGAATATTTTCAACAGCTTCATGTTTTGAGTTTTTTGGAATTTTGATTTTATCTTAGTCAAAATTGAATTTTTCTATTGCTATCCCGAGAGCAATAAATATATTGCTCTATGGTTTGAAGCTGAAACCAAATTGCTCATATTTGTTTCATTTCTCAACTAAATTCGATGATGTTAGATGTTTTGGAAAGCTTGAATTGTATGCAACAATTTTCCTACGGAGTGTTTTTTTAATATTTTGATGTTGCTAGCTTGAGACAACCAATTTTATCCGTTGTTCTTTGTTTTTGTTTCAACTTGTTATTGCATTTATTGTTTTCTAACCAATTAAAAGTTGTTTTGCATCCATGAACACGTACATGCATGCTCTTACTTGGTAATTACGATGTTAAATAATTTTCATTTTTATAGGATTTCTAAATAATAAAAGTATTTATACTATTCTTATTTTTATATAAAAAGTGGAATTTTAATAAATGGATTTCGAAAATTATTTTTAAAAAAACCGGTATCCTTAGTAAATTATTATAGAAAGAACATAAACTAAATTTTTTACTTTTCGGGCATATAAGAATGAAAATTAAACGATTTAGCAAAAATACATGGTATGGGACATGTATTTTATTTTATCGCTTAATATCGGACTTGTACGACCGAAACTCTTTTAATGCGATGTTTTGAGATATTGCAAAATTTTGGCAAAGGCCGTTGGTTCTAGAACTACTCTACTGGAGTACGCTCGATGATGAATCAACAACGATGCTATGTAAACTTGCCAATGAGACGAAGCAAGCTATTCTATGATAGATTCATGGCATTTTGATGTTTATGAGTTCATAATGTTTATGAATTTATGAAGTTTTGATGTTTATGATGGATTTTTACTTGTCAATGAGATGAGACAAGTTTGATTGCTCCTTAGTACTCGTCGGAAAGAGGGAGAGAGATGAGACGAGTTTGGTATCTTTACACTCGCCGATGAGATAAGGCAGTGTATATTTGATGATGTTTATGATGTTTTCTAATGTGGCAACGAATAACGGCTAGTAAACTGTTAGGTGCGAATGTATGGTATGGGACATACGTTGGCGCCTTATGGGTTCCTTTCTGAGAGGTTGAGACACATTCAAGATGATTACTAGTACTATAACCAAGTACTTGATTGGAGTCATCATGACGTTTATGACTATAGCCATCACGATGATCACAATGTGTGTGACTTCAATCATCATGATATATATTACTCAGGTTTTTGTGACTCAGGGGCATCACGATGTTCTCGACTATAGACATCATGATGATGATGATGTTGTTTGTTTCCCTAGTCTTCACGTTGTATGGTACCAAAAAGTATAGTACTAGTCAAGATGTAATGCACATGCAGTTTCACTGATGTTTTAAATGTTTTGATTTCACAACTATATGATGATGTTTATTACTGCCCCGAGCAAGATGAAGGCTTAATTAAATTGATGGTTTCATGGTGATTTTGAATCAGAAGTTTTGTATTCCATATAAGTTATATTATGATAATTTCTATACAAAAATGGGTTTGAGATTTAAGGTGGATTTAAGATGTGTTAGATTTATACTGGTGAGATAAGGTATAAATGGTTATGAAGGTTCTTTTATGTTGAGTTTTAATTATGGATTTATAATGTACTTATATTCATATCGATGAGAGGAGATATGGATAAGTATGATGCTTCCTTTATGATTGAGTTTTATATTCCCCTTGATGATACTTGAGAGTATGCCAATGAGATGAGGCATATTCATTTGGATTTATTTCTATGTGTGAAGAGTATGTATCCTTGAAATATATATGTCTTGATGTTTTCTTCTAGGAAGATATTCAATTCTTTTGAAGTATATACCACCGTTGACATTAGGCGAAAGCGAGTTTGATTGAGTCTTACTTTTAAGATTCTTCCAGTTGAAGTCTATTTTATTAAGTATCGATTATGTCACTTGAGTATGACCATATCCTAGATATTTCTTATTTTTTTCAAGAACATAGATTATTCCTTCTTATGAGGTGAATCGTTTTTATGGAATGGTATCCTTCGAGTAAAAGGACACCATATCTTTCCCTTACTTCTCATTACCAATTGTTCTATTTAACTGATGAATTTAGCTAGCCTGGCCCTTGTGTTTTCAGTCAGGTCAGACTGAGTTTGTTTTAGGTATCAATCTCCCTTTTGGCTCTTAGCTATTTCATTAAGCATCTTTATGGGATCGAGTCTTTCTCTTGGGATTGATAGCTTCCTTATGAGATGTTATCGAGTTGTTTTGTTTGCCTCTTGTATAATAAGTGGTCATTGTACCAGTTCATTGCAGCATTCGTATTATATTGAGATGTATCAATGTATATGTTTGCAACTATTCTGTGGTGATATGGATATTCATTTAGATGCGGTATTTTGTTCTGATAGATCCATAGCCTTCTATAGCCTGTTTTAATTGTTTATTGGATATGTCGATCCACTTAAGTTGTTCAAAAAAAAAATAGATAGCAATTGTCGACATGTCCAGTAGATAGTTAAGACAAGGTTATAGTCGGTCGCCCCCAACAAGCCCTATTCTCCGCATTAGCAGATGGAATTACTTTGTAATTCTCTTTGTTAATGTGGGTCTCAGGGTGGGGCGTTACAGAAATAATTTTAATATAATACATATTCTAACTAGTTTAATAATAATAAACAATATGATAAAGAAAATATTTTAAAATAATCCATATTTTGTTCATAATAATATTATTGTAAGACTTTCCATGATTAGTTTACATTAATCATGTAGTGTATGTAGTTTATATTAGTTAAATAACTTAAAATTTATTCTTATTTTTCATATTAATGTATACATTAAGGATTTTGAATAAACTACGACAATTTTGGCGAGCTGCTGATCTGTTTTGCTTTGAAGAGTACTTGACTAATTCATGGCCTTTTTTATAAATATTTATTTTAATCGTCTGATTTGTTTATAAATATTTATTTTATTCATATACACGTTAAAAATTATATTTTTAACTATAAAAATATTTATTCTATTCCACATCACACAGTCAATTTTCACAACAAAATCAAATAAACAAACAAGTCGTCCATGGTCTGTGGACGACGGGTGTTGGGTACTGCTAAGCACCGTCTGCATCTTAATATATATTTTAACTAGAAAATACATAAAAGTGAGGAGTTCTCACCTTTGGGTTCGACTCCGTCAGTCTTTCTTTCTGAACTGTTTAGATTTGTTCAAAATTCCAACGCATCCTTTTTACGCTGTTCATATATAAAAATCATATTTTTATCGCTTCATTCCAATAAATAAAAATCATATTTTTATTTCTATTTCATATATTTTTACAATGCTTCTTTCTATATAAAAATTATATTTTTATATTTCTACTTCTTATATAAAGATCGAATTTTTATCTTAATGATATCCATATAAAGATCGTATCTTAATCTTAATGAAAACATTATAAAAATCGTATTTTTATTTATAAAAATCACATTTTTATAATTCTTCTTACAAAATAAAAATTATACTTTTACTTCGCCACTTCATATATAAAAATCAAATCTTTATCGCCATTCCATATATATATAAATCGAATTTTTATATTATTACATACACACGATAAAATTTATATTTTATCTAACTAAAAATAATATTTTCATATCGCTATTCAAATTATAAAAATCATATTTTTATTATCTTTATAATATAAAAATCATATTTTTATTATCTCTATAATATAAAAATCATATTTTTATTTCACTTTATATACATAAAATTGTATTTTTATTTTAAACCTTTCATATAAAAATTGGATTTTTATTTCAAAACCTTTCATATAAAAATTGGATTTTTATCACTTATAAAAACCTAAATTTTATATCGCTACAACCATACAAGTTTTATAAATTTAAAACAACGCTTTATAATTAAATTAACCTAAATAAACCAAAGTAGAAATAAATAAATAAATAAATAAAAACTTACAAGTGAAGGGGGAAGCGCGCAGGAGGGTGTAATGTCCCGTATTTTCTGACCATTTATTTGAAATATTTTATTTATTTAAATATTGATTTGAGTTTAAATAATGGGATTTGACCATTTTAATTTGAATATTTAAATTATATTAATAGTATAATAATATTGTATTTTTGGGATATTTGGAAAATGATGATTTTGCTGTATAATGTGATCGGGCAATTTAAATTGGTTAAATATGGTTTGTATTGAAATTATAGTGGCGATTTCGTTATTAGAACGACGATAGAATATTTAATTTATAATTTAATTATAAAACGAGCTGCAGTGGCGCGGTAGTTCGTAATTTGGCGCTTTGAACTTTAAACGGCTGTACAGGGCCCAATATGAGTCGGATTTTCTCGAAACAAGAAACGTCCGAATCTGTTGGATAATATTTTTCTAATGGAGGAGAAAAATCGAGTTTTCGTGTTGTAGATTTTTTTTTATGTCCAAATCAAATAAAAAAAGGTCGTTGTGGAATTTCCTTTATATATTATAACGTTTATTTATATTAAATAAAGGGTTTCTAAATATTTATAATATTGATTTGGCTTGGGATTTAACCCAGGATATTTTATTGTGGTAGTATACGATATTCAGGTCGTGTATGGACAATTATAATATTTTAATATTGAGGTATTTTAGAATTGGTTTATTTTATTTGAATTGGGCAGTTATAAAAGGGACTTTTTTCAAACGACCTTCGTTTTTGATGAAACAAATTTTATTGGGACCGCAACAGTAAATTATTGCTAGATGTCAAGTTGCGCGTCAACCGGGATTAATTTGTGAGCATGGCAAAATAAAATACAAATAAAAAACGACCATTTGAACGTGAGCGAGGGCCATTTGAGCAAACGAACTCGGAATTCGACGAAAGTAGTTTCATTAGGACCGTATCGTCAAATTATACTATGTCGTCCATTCGCATCTCGAACGGGGTTTGTATGTGAGCACATGAGCGAATTAACGACGTTCGAAATTGCGATAGACACGAAATAAAAATCGTTAGTCAACATCATTCGTCACATCAGCTTAAAATATATTATTTCCATACTATATAAACACCAATAATCAGAAATTTCCAGCCAAAGCCTCATTTCCGTCCTCCATATCTGCAAATAAGCCCCTCGTTACAAAATAATTTATATCTTCCAATCCTTGAAGAATTTGCTAGGGGGACCTGAAGCAAACATGTAGAACGGGAGGAGGGGAAGCTCCAGTAAAAAGTTGGGGAGGTATCGTCAATTGTGGTGGCCGGAATTTCACGAAAACTGAGGCAAATCAGTTTCGTTTTTGGCTAAATTGTGGGCGTTTGGTTTGATTTCAGAGGACGAGACCAGTTGGAGGTTAAAGTGGGAGGACAAGACTTCGATTTGATGGTAGTCTCGGGTTCTTTAGTGGTCCGTGGTGGTCGTGGGAGGAAGATGAATGGAGATGGTTGTTTGGGGATGTTTTTTTGAAGCGACGGTGGATGTTTGGGATTTTCCGACGGCGACAGTAATCGAGGGGTGCGACGGTCTGAGGGAACCGGTGCTGGGTGGCGAGGCCGATCGAATGGAGGTGGTCCGGTGATCAGAAGTGGTGTGTGGCGGCGGCGAGGTTGAACGGAATCTGTTCAGGTCTGATTTCTGGCGAGTCAGAGCGTGGTTGGAAGTCGTGGCGGCCGGCGATGGAAGGAGGAGGTTCGGCGGTGGTGCCAGCGTGGTCGGGGTCAGTGCTGGGTGGCCCTAGGCGGCGCTGGGTTGAGGCAGAAGTATGGAGTGAGGTTCGATTTTCAGTGGAAATGGAAGAATCGTGTTTCAGATGAGGCAGAAGGGAGAAACGCGTTGTTTTGTTTATACCATGATGATGTGGCGGACGTTTATTAAGGTTGTTTTTTTAATTAATTAGAATATAAATTAGTAATTAATAATCGTATATTTATTCAAAATTTAAACTAGTGTAACTTCCTCATACGATAACAAAATTTAACGAAACTGGATCCGTTGGGATCGCAGGGACGAGACCTAGACGAATGCACTGACTAGGAACTGATCCGACATAGCTGAAATTTCAGCTAATTTTGAACGTTCGCTTCAAATTTAAAGGAACAAACGCGTCCACCGTCAACCGAATAATCTGGTGAGTTAATTCTCACACCTTCTGGAATCCTATGATGTGGTAAATTCATATTAAAATATAATTTACAATTTAAAAGTATAAATTGGTTGATTGGTTGCTATTGGCTTATTATTGTTTGGTTGGTTGCTGTTATTTATCATTTTAAAAAATTAGATTATTGAAATTTATACATTATTATGAAATGTTATAACGAGCTGTGGTGCAAGGAAGAACAGGTTGGAGGGATCCGACTGGATTCCTCAAATATTGTATTTGTTGTTTGTTTACACTATTTGAACTAATTTAACCCCATATGGTAGCAAACCCTGTTTGAACGTGATGGTTGAATAGATATTCACCTGTGTTGTGTTTAAAATCAATCGACAAGTGTTGATTGGATAATTGGCAGTGAATGGCCTAAAATGTGTTGTTTCAGGCGTCGGTTTACCATTCGGTGAATTGACGCAGTTTTAAAGTTATAAATTATTTTATAACTGAATTAAAGTTTTTCAATTATTTTATATAAATAATTAAATTAGAAATTTATAAATAAATATTTTAAATCGAGTTTATAAGAAAAGTTATTTAAATGGTTTACACCAGTTTTAAAAGCAGAAATCCAGAATGTACCTATGGGTTGGTAAAATAGATTTTTTTAAACAATTAAATAGTGTTTTTAAATCAATTAAGTTGTTTATTTATTTTAGAAAGGGGAAATGACAAATGATATTCAGTTAATAGTTAACTGATATGTACGGTTGGTAAAATCGTCCGTTGTTAATTGAAACTGATAATGGAATTAATTTGATTTAAATTCTCTGGATATTCGTTAAATTTAACGAAGGGTGTTGAATGGTAGTTAATCTTCGATTAACTAGAATCCCTAGTAGTTATCGAGATTGTTTAGTGTTAGATTATTAGCTAATCTCCGATTAACTTTAAATTAAGGAAATTATTGAATTGTTTAATGTTAATGGAGTTGATTATTATTTAATAAGCTTTTATAAATGATAATGATCCTATTAATAATGAATTTAACTATTTTTAATATCTTTAATGTTAAAGTTAATTATTTTTTTAATTAATAATAATTAAAGATGCGACCTTTAATTGGAATTCCATTAGAAGTAATTAAGTGTCGATAAGTGCGATCAAAGTCAAATAAGGTGTTATAAAGAGATTTATAAACCAGGTTTTCAAACGAGATTGGTAAATGATATGTGTAGGTGAATGTGGAGATTAAATAAGATTTTCCTTAATTACTAAATTAAGTAAAGAGAATTCAATTGAAGTGAAAGGATTTAGGGAGATAATAAATAGATTAATAATAAATTGAAATATAGTGATGGCTTTAGAATAAAATCTAAGAAGTAATGAAAGGATGGTAAATGGATTATTACAAGGAAGAAATCCAAGCAAGGTTGTGAAAAGGTTTTTAAACCAAATTGATAAGTTAAAGGTTGTGTTTTGAATTAGGACTTACTTAATTAAAAGAATTTAGTAAAGAGATTATATTGAACGTGGATTTCAAATGTAAGAAATGGTTTATAAAACCATATTTGAAGTCGAGATGGTAAACAAGATTTTTATAAGGGTTTAAGTTACGAACTGATATTATTCTGAGATAAGGACGTTGTCGATCAAGGTCTGAGAGGTAAATAGAATACCCCAACTTGAACGGCTTCATTATTATCGAGGAATGGTATCAGTTTGAAACGAGTGAAAGGTGTTGTGATTGGTGTAATATCCCATACAAGAGGTATTAAATATAAGTGCGAGATTTTGGAATATGAATTAATACTAAAATATTAGTTCAATGTTAATAAAAATATTTGGTTATAAATCGACATTTGTTTTAACCATATTAGAATTGGTAACGTATTTATACCATTAAGTATAATATATATATATATATATATATATATATATATATATATATATATCGAGATACTCGAATATAAAGAGAAGGGAAAAGGTTTTAAAGAAATATATCAATATTTCCAAAAGGAATGGAAAGCTGGGTATATACATGTGTACATGCTCGGAAGTATTTAAAATAGTTTTTGTTATAATTGAGAATAAATATAAGCTTAATTATATTGAAAGAATTAAAGGTTGATTTACCATTTATTTATTTATTTATTTATTTGTAAACATGCCAAGTCATGCCAAGTACTGAGTCTATAAACTTATTTTACTTACACGTTTGTTATTTGATAGTTAAATCACCGACTATCAAACCTGACCAAATACGATTGTTGGTAAGGAAAGACCGGGATCCAACTTATATTCGAAAACCATTCTGACCAGCAAATACGTGAAGATGTTGATTAAAGACGGAGCAAGTGGAGGCCGTGGATCTTCATAAGCGGAAGGATGACTTGACGAATATCCTCTGTGTTGCAACGCAGAGGTATTCTGACGTGATTCGATCATGGTTGAGATTTTATGGTTTGCAAGGACTACTCGCTACTAATCCTTGGGGTGATTCCTATATAAGGATGCGGTAGGAGGGTACCTTCGGTTCATCCTGTTCCTGGATGACTTGTATGGACGAATGTCTGACAGAGTATTTCCTTAGAACCACGTACGTTGATTTTTACAAATATACCGAGTTGGTGGCGAAGAGGGGCACTTCTTTTATACCCAGAGTATATTTGTGGATGTCAATTAGTGATTTGATGGATTTGACAATGTGGCATTCAAAGTAAATGATGACCAAATGTTTAAAGTCTCAAGCATCATCAACCGGTAAATGACAAAAATCGGGCAGGTAGCATGGCTATGTGGGTCGCTCCCATTAGGGTGTATAATCACCTATCTAGAGAAATTCCATTTGTTTCTTTAATCTATATTCGATGATGTCCCTTTTCGGGAGGCGGTTGCTGATCCCAACTGTCGGTGATATACATTCGATACACATAAGCGAAATGAGTGGTCGGTTGTGTGTGGGCCGGGTTGCAAGACATTCTTGTTGAACCCAGTGTATTCGCCTCTATAGATACACCATCGGCAGGTGGTCCCATACCTTGTCAAAGACGGAATCCAATTTCCAATAAGCGTCTGCGGTTTTTGATTGTATATTATATATGTGGAGTGTGAGAGGCAAATGTTTAGCTAGATTGCTATTTATGTGTATTTAGGCACTATGATAATATCAGAATAGGTTATGATTTCAAAAACGTTTTGGGTTATAGTATGGTAAAAACCGTTCATGTTTATGTGTGGGTTGATCTTACTATTATCCATTGATTTCATAAAGGATTTTCCAAAGTTAAACAAGTTGTTGGTTCTGTGAATTTATCACTGAAAGTATTCTAGACTGACCCGGTGTATTATTCTTTGCTTCAAATGTGCTCGGGTCAGACCGAGTATTTTCCAGGTTAGGTTTCGCTTGAAGTTTCAGGAGCTGGAAGTAGACGACTTCACTGTTAGATATATAAAGTTATTATTCCGCTGTGATTGATGTATGTTGTACTCTGATGATTGGTATGTGTATCGAGTTTTCTTTTGTATAAAGAGATTTGATATTATATTTTATTCGTTCCGATGTGAGATTCTGATGTGGTCTTCTTCTTCTTTCTTCTATTCTAATATTCTTTCGTTCTTTTCTCACCCTCTAAATTCTTTCTAATAACAATCTGGGATTCGATACTTGGGTTTTTGACAAGTAATATGGGTTTATATATTATTATTGAAAATTCGAGCGTCGAGTTTTTCCCTGGGTCGTTATAGTGGTATCAGAGCTATTGGCTTAGAGATAACCTTGGTTCTGTGGTGTGACTCAATAGAGATGGGGTTTGTAATACACTAGATTGAGTTTGATTGTATGTATGAGGGGGCGTATCTGTAATTTGATATACAAATTATTTTTGCCCAATATATTTTATAAAATAATAAAAGTAATAATTTTCATGAATTATTATAGTATGGGAAATCGATTGATTTGTTAATGTTGATTGTATGATATGTTTGGATGGTGTGCTCGATCTTGGGGATATAAACCTGAACCTGAATCGAATTGGTTAGAACCAATCCGAAATAAATAATTTGAATAAATCAATCCAGATAAATAAATTTGAATGGATAATTAAAGGAATAAATGGATGAATAAGAAGTAATTATGATTATAATCTCGTAGGGATTGAATTGTGTGAAAAATTGGCTGATCTGGATGATATAGATATTTTGAACATAACTGGCATTTGTTTTGGAGACTAACGACGTTCATTTGAGTTGAGAACAGGTACAGAAATGCTAATTCATCTTTAAAATCCATCCAAGAGAAATTCTGGAATAAAACAAATCCAGTTCAAATCCAGTTTGAATAGAGCTACGTTATAATTAAGTAAGCTCGAGAATAAATTATCGCTTATCGCATAATAACGCTCGCAAAAAGGTACGCCTATGCAAAATATGAAATTTTGGGTTTTGTTTGGGTTTTGTGTTTGGATTTTGAATTTTTTTTTTCGACCGTGTTGGTCGTGGTATATCTATTGTTTGAATCTGCGGTATTGCAGATGTCCTCCGTACAGGGGAGACTCTGCCAAAAATTTTCTAAAATTTAAGGTGTTAGAAAATTTTTGAAGATTTTTGGGAAATCCTTTTTTTGGAATTAATTTGGTTTTACGACCGATCAGATTAGTTTTGAAAATAAAATCGAGTTTTAATTTTTTTTTAAAGATAATGGGTTGTAGCGTTCTTTCTACCTTAGCAATTTCGAGGACGAAATTATTTTAAGGGGGAAGGAATGTAATGTCTCGTATTTTCTGACCATTTATTTGAAATATTTTATTTATTTAAATATTTATTTGAGTTTAAATAATGGGATTTGACCATTTTAATTTGAATATTTAAATTATATTAATAGTATAATAATATTGTATTTTCGGGATATTTGGAAAATGTTGATTTTGCTGTATAATGTGATCGGGCAATTTAAATTGGTTAAATATGGTTTGTATTGAAATTATAGTGGCGATTTCGTTATTAAAACGACGATAGAACGTTTAATTTATAATTTAATTATAAAACGAGCTGCAGCGGCGCGGTAGTTTGTAATTTGGCGCTTTGAATTTTAAACGGCTGTACAGGGCCCAATATAAGTCGGATTTTCTCGAAACAAGAAACGTCTGAATCTGTTGGATAATATTTTTCTAATGGAGGAGAAAAATCGAGTTTTCGTGTTGTAGATTTTGTTTTATGTCCAAATCAAATAAAAAAAAGGTTGCTATGGAATTTCCTTTATATATTATAACGTTTATTTATATTAAATAAAGGGTTTCTAAATATTTATAATATCGATTTGGCTTGGGATTCAACCTAGGATATTTTATTGTGGTAGTATACGATATTCAGGTCGTGTGTGGACAATTTTAATATTTTAATATTTTTATATTGAGGTATTTTAAAATTGGTTTATTTTATTTGAATTGGGCAGTTATAAAAGGACTTTATTCAAACAACCTTCGTATTCGGCGAAACAAATTTTATTGGGACCACAACAGTAAATTATTGCTAGATGTCAAGTTGCTCGTCAATCGGGATTAATTTGTGAGTGTGGCAAAATAAAATACAAATAAAAACGACTATTTGAACGTAAGCGAGGGCCATTTGAGGAAACGAACTCGGAATTCGACAAAACAAGTTTCATTAGGACCGTATCGTCAAATTATACTATGCCGTCCATTCGCATCTCGAACGGGGTTTGTATGTGAGCACAGAAGCGAATAAACGACGATTGGAATTGCGATAGACACGAAATAAAAATCGTTAGTCAACATTGTTCGTCACATCAGCTTAAAATATATTATTTCCATAATATATAAACACCAATAATCAGAAATTTCCAGCCAAAGCCTCATTTCCATCCTCCATATCTGCAAATAAGCCCCTCGTTACAAAACCATTTATATCTTCCAATCCGTGAAGAATTTGCTAGGGGGACCTGAAGTAAACATGTAGATCGGGAGGAGGGGTGTAACGACCCAAACTCGCCCTTTCGGAAAAGTCCGGATTGTTATGAGAACACGACAAATCAGAATATAAATAAAAGAACATTTTATTGCTTTTACAACAATTACATCAGAGTACAAGAATAAGGGTATATGAATAAAAGTTACATCTTGGAAATACAAAATCAGAGATTTAATAATTTTACAAAGCAACGGAAAATATAATATAAATGCGTAGTGGAAAACTATAAATGCTCTGGACACAGCTTTAAGCTTCAACCCCGAATTCTGCTGAAAGTAAGAATCTGCAAAGACCAAAACTCCAAGCTGCCCGTGTGGAAAATAAGGGCACCCAGAGTTTAGGTAAAGAACAATAAACTCCAGGTCAGTCATGGGACTAGTATGAGAACTCAAAATAGTTATTAACTTTATTTTAAAGTTGGGTAAATCAAGGGACCACGCCGCTATCGCGGAACGGGTTTCCTCCCAAGAATACCAGTGCATAAACAACGCAATGCTTTTTAGAAAAATGAAACCGTTATAAGTCTCAATCCCTTGCACGTACGCCGAAGGATAGAGTTTTACCTTATAAGGGTCAAAAATGCTTAATACGCAAAATTCATCTTACATACTATAAGTGCACAGCGTAGAAATAAATTTCGAATATAAATGTATAAATCCTAAGTGGCATAATATATTATGTAAGCGGCATAATATATTATATCACCATACAAGTATACAACTAAAACCGTAAACTCGTGTTGGAAAATTGGATTTCCAGCATGATGGCTGCTGATTCAAAAGATCAATCGCGTCATGTATCTCCACGGCTTACGTCTCGGCAAGAGAAAACACCGTAACACATATACTACACACTTTGGATGTGCAGCAATCTGAACTATCCTCATGAGATAAATGACCTATCCCACTTCTAGAGTGGAGCGACCACCCTAGCCCCATCGGCCAACCCCAAATCCGTATAAAGTATATTGGTCAAACCGAACATTATCAAACAAATCGTTCACCATCATACCTTGGTGTGTGAGGCCCGCGAAGTCACGTTGTATCCAAAGCAGCGCTATATAAAAGCTATGCTTTGGTCTTCATCCACAAGGCTCTGCTTTTCAACAAAAGCCTTGATCATATGCATCTTAGCATGCCACATTATTAGACCATACCATATCACTGATCATCTATCGATATGTAACAGTGTGTTAAGCAAGAGAATAAATTCTCCTCCACCAAAGAGCTATATATTAAATAGAGATCAACGAATACAATATTAAGGAATACAATGTCAGACACACAATCCATTTGTAAGTTCATTCTGGGTCTGAACGAAACAATATCCGGTAGATCTCCATATACGTCTGGATGATCACCGATATTCTCTCATCTTGGGTGTACGGTCCAATCAAGATATTGGAAATCATCTATACGAATATGAAAATCCCCCGGTCTTCAACCATCGTCTTCATCACCGATCTTCAATCGTCGTATAAATTATTCAGAATGGGTTAAACCCGGTCATTCTGAATACTTCGCGCATTTTAAAATCATGTGCTATGAAAACACAACCAACGCCTCATTCCAATCAAGAATACTCTTTGATTTAGCTTAAACCAAATTACGGTTCAATCAACTAGTCGGGATTAACGCCTTACCGAAGTAATCATTTATTATATTATCCCTGTCCCAACCTATATATCCCATGGAGTAAAACTGGTGGTACTCCATATCTTTAATTATCGTTTTACCGTTTAAATCTAATAAAAGATTTAACTAACGCATGGAATAAAACTGGTGATATTCCATTCTCAGGTTCCTTAGTAAATTCAATTTCTAAATTCCCATTTCAGTCTAATTAAAGATTTATTAAAACTATATTTAGTTTTAATCTTCAAGAATCATTATTTAATGATTATTTAACTTTCAAGAGATAATCTTGCCTTTAACTGGGTTAAAGAACAAATGTCGCTTAAAAACATCTTTCACAATAAACCCAAAATCATATTCCAATTTAATTTATTCACTTGAAATACTTGGTTTTAATAAAACCATTTTTCACTCTTTTATTTATATTAAAAATGTAAATTAAATTACAATGTCAAAATCTCTTCTTTTATTTACATTAAAAATGTAAATTAAATTACAATGTCAAAATCTCTTCTTTTATTTACATTAAAAATGTAAATTTAATTACGATGTCAAAATCTCTTCTTTTATTTACATTAAAAATGTAAATTAAATTACAATGTCAAAATCTCTTCTTTTATTTACATTAAAAATGTAAATTTAATTGCAAATCTTATTTTGACAATTTCTTTTCCAAATTGGAATGAGACCCAAACGATTTACCATATAATTATAATTATACGGTTTTCATACATCCCATGTTATTCTAGACTAATGATAAATCATTAAAAACATCTAATCATCCAAAGTGTATATTTGTACTGCATAGCGTCAAATAAATAACGCTTATAACTAATCACAAGGGCGATTTGTAAATATCAACCCAAGACCCGTGTGGGGTTTCAACCAACAAACATTCAAATAATATATATAATTATTTGTGCATTTGGGCGATGTGTGAAAATAATCAGCCCAATCACATATACATGTCAGGCAACTTGTATATGGCAGTGTAATCACAATTACATAAATAAAATAAAATAAAATAAAATAAAATAAAAACACAACATTATTTTAATGTATCGCAATATTACAAATTTCATCACCACATCACATCACATACATACATAACAATTCATCTTACAATATAGTTCTTAAGAAAGATGAGATTTTAACACGCAAATAAACAAATAACATGAATCTCAAATAAAGATGAGATTTTTAACGCGTCATCAGATCTAAAATAAAGGATCTGGAATAAAGAATAAATTACAACGCAAAAAATCAAATCTAGAACATTGGATCTAAAATAAAGAGTAAATTTTCAATGCAAAATCAGGTCTAGAAAATTGGATCTGAAATACATAATAAATTTTCATCGCAGAACTGAATCATATCATTCATATACAGAATCTAAAGGCGAGAAAATAATTAAAAATTAAATTTAAATTAAAAAAAAAATCAGAGTTCTCACTTTGCTTTTGCGCAGATCTAAAATTCAGAGAGACTCAGAATCAGTCTCTATCAGTTCTAGAAAGTCGTGTTCAATATCACGGTTCCAACGTTTCTGAAATTGTTCAATTTGACATCCGTATGAATAGAATATCACTTTTATAATTAAATCAACAATAGATTAAAGTGTGGCAATTCAATTTATTTTAATATACCGTTAGTTTTCAGAATACGTTCAAAACTTCAATCTCTAATTTCACGCAAACTGATGAACTAGTTGACGATCTGGTGGTTGGAGGTTGGAGGGGGGCGAAGGGCGCGTCGGCGGTGGGTTTGGGTAAATTCGAGGTTGTAGAAGGAGGAGGAGAGAGGAGGGGAAAAAAGAAGGATGGAGAAGAGGAGGAGGGAAAGAAGGAGAAGGAAGGAGAAGAGGTGGAAGAAAAGAAAAGAGAAGGAAGGAGAAGAGGAGAGCCGCCATGGAAGAAGAGAAGAAGAGGATTAGGATTTGTAGAATGCCAGGGTTAGGGGTGGGTTAGAGATATTATACAGAGATTATAATTTTTTTAAGCCCTTGTCTATTTTTAACTTATTAAATAATAACCTTTATGTTATTATTTTCTTTAATTTTTAGTCCTTTTATGTTGTAGGAGATACAATAGCATTTATACACTATTCAGAAAAATATGATACTAATCTAACAGCTGTATTCATTTATCGATTTTCCAAATATGAAATTTATGTATCAAATGGATGGACATTCAAAGGAATTCATACGAATCATTTTTGATATGTTCAAGAAAAAGAAAATGACAATAACCTATTCATTATGTCAACTTAATCTATAAATTTAGATTTCCTAGCAATAGAATAAAACAAACTATTGTTGATTTAATTATACGGAGTCATTCAATGGAAATTAATAGCATGCAACATTTGTAATTCTAAGGCAATAATATGCATATATAATAAAAACAAATGCCTTCTAGAAGGTAACCAAAATTATAATTATTTTTCTTTGAAAAGAATTAATCTGGAAAAAAAATTATTTTAAAATTAACAAAAAATTACATGAGATAGAAGTGAAAAGGAAAAGAAAAGAAAAGAAGGAAATACAATGCAATATTTATGAGAGGATAAATAAGAAGAATATGTCAATTTGGAAGGAGATGAATGGTGTAGTATTAATAAAATAACGAAGAAAGGACACTGAAATAAATGCATCTATTCACATTTAAAAATAAATTTATGAAGGTCTGAACTGTTTCAAATTCCTGCACATTACATTTTGAATAGATAAGGAAATAATTAAAGACAATGGCCAAAGATATATATATATATATATATATATATATATATATATATATATTGCCAAAATTTATTTCATTTAAAATCTGCACATTATTTGCAATACGAAATTAGTCTTTATTTATAAACTTCAAATTTTAAACTGTCAACAAAAAAGAATATTTCTTTCTTATTATTCTCTTCCTTTCCCTTAAATTCAAATATAGAGTAAAACGTTTTCTTTTGCCAAACATTCATATTAAGGGTTCAAATCTACAAGATATTCCAATATTAATCTGGCGTTCTTATCATGCCATTTATACTTAATGTCATATTAAATATAATTCATTATGATTAATACGTTTTTCCAATAAGATTACTTAAGTCATATTAAATACAATTAATTTGTTTTTCAATACTAACATCAAATTAACGTACTTTCCAAGTTAACATAGAATGAACGTGTTTCCCATATTAATGTCAATTAACATGAATGTCTAATTCAAATTAGCATGTCTTCTTTAATGTCAATTAACATAAATTATCGTGTTTCTAAAAAAAATATACTATCCTTGATGTTAAATTACTAAGTTCAACATATTCTCCTTAATATATAATTAAGCTTAACTTATTTTTACCAAAATTCTTTTTTTTAAATTGGTTCTAACTTTCCAGGTTGTTACAAGGGGAAGCTCTAGTAAAAAGTTGGGGAGGTATCGTCGAGTGTGGTGGCCGGAATTTAACGAAAACTGAGGCAAATCAGTTTCGTTTTTGGCTAAATTGTGGGCGTTTGGGTTGATTTCAGAGGACGAGACTAGTTGGAGGTTAAAGAGGGAGGACAAGGCTTCGATTTGGTGGTGGTCTCGGGTTCTCTAGTGGTCCGTGGTGGTCGTGGGAGGAAGATGAACGGAGACGGTTGTTTGGGGATGTTTTTTTGAAGTGACGGGGATGTTTGGGATTTTCCGGCGGCGACAGTCGTCGAGGGGGCGACGGTCTGAGGGAACTTGTGCTGGGTGGCGAGGCCGATCGAATGGAGGTGATCCCGTGATCGGAAGTGGTGTGTGGTGGCGGCGAGGCGAGGTTGAACGGAATCTGTTCAGGTCTGAATTCTGGCGAGTCGGGGCATGGTTGGGAGTCATGGCAGCCGGAGATGGAAGGAGGAGGTTCGGCGGTGGTGCCAGCGTGGTCGGGGTCGGTGCTGGGTGGCCCTAGGCGGCGCTAGGTTGAGGAATTTTTTTGGAGTGGGGTTCGGTTTTCATGGGAAAGGGAAGAATTGAAGGTTGATTTACCTTTTATTTATTTATTTATTTATTTGTAAATAGGCCAAGTCATGCCAAGTACTGAATCAATAAACTTATTTTATTTACATATTTGTTATTTGATAGTTAAATCACCGACTATCAAACCTGACCAAATACGATTGTTGGTACGGAAAGAACAGTATCGAATTTATATTCGAAAACCATTCCGACCAGCAAATACGTGAAAACGCCGATTAAAGACGGAGCAAGTGAAGGCCGTGGATCTTCATAAGCGGAAGGATGACTTGACGAATATCCTTTGTGTTGCAATGCAGAGGTATTCTGACGTGATTCGGTCGTGGTTGAGATTTTACGGTTTGCAAGGACTACTCGCTACTGATCCTTGGGGTGATTCCTATATAAGGATGCGGTAGGAGGGTACCTTCGGTTCATCCTGTTCTTGGATGGCTTGTATGGACGAATGTCTGACAGAGTATTTCCTTAGAACCACATATGTTGATTTTTACAAATATACCAAGTTGGTGGCGAAGAGGGGCACTTCTTTTATACCCAAAGTATATTTGTGGACGTCAATTAGTGATTTGATGGATCTGACAATGTGGCATTCAAAGTAAATGATGACCAAATGTTTAAAGTTAAGTTCTAGCCTCAAGCCTCATCAACCGGGAAATGACAAAAATCGGGCTGGCAGCAGGGCTATGTGGGTCGCTCCCATTAGGGTGTATAATCTCCTATCTAGAGAAATTCCATTTGCTTCTTTAATCTATATTCGATGATGTCCCTTTTTGGGAGGCGGTTGCTGATCCCAACCGTCGGTGATATACATTCGATACACTCAAGAGAAATGAGTGGTCGGTAGTGTGTGGGCCGGGTTGCAAGACGTTCTTGTTGAACCCAGTGTATTCGCCTCTAGAGATACACCATCGGCAGGTGGTCCCATACCTTGTCAAAGTCGGAATCCAATTTCCAATAAGCGCTTGCTGTTTTTGATTGTATATTATATATGTGGAGCGTGAGATGCAAATGTTCCGCTAGATTGCTATTTATGTGTATTTAGACACTATGATAATATCAGAATAAGTTATTATTTCATAAACGTTTTGGGTTATAGTAAGGTAAAAACCGTCCGTGTTTATGTGTGGGCTGGTCTTACCATTATCCTTTGATTTCATAAAGGATTTTCCAAAGTTAAACAAGTTGTTGGTTCTGTGAATTTATCACTGAAAGTATTATAGACTGACCCGGTGCATTTTGCTTTGCTTCAAATGTGCTCGGGTCAGACCGAGTATGTTCCAGGTTAGGTTTCGCTTGAAGTTTCAGGAGCTGGATGCAGGCGCCTTCACCGCTAGATATATAAAGTTATTATTCCGTTGTGATTGATGTATGTTGTACTCTGATGATTGGTATGTGTATCCAGATTTCTTTTGTATAAAGAGATCTGATATTATATTTTATTCATTCCGCTGTGAGATTCTGATGTGGTCTTCTTCTTCTTTCTTCTATTCTAATATTCTTTCTTTCTTTTCTCACCCTCTAAATTTTTTCTAATAACAATCTGGAATTCAATACTTGGGTTTTTGGCAAGTAATATGGGTTTATATATTATTGTTGAAAATTCGAGCATCGAGTTTTTCCCCGGGTAATTACAGAGGGTCTGGTGGTCGGGGCGTGGCTTCAGGGTGGCGGTGGGGTCTGGAACTGGCGGCGCGGAGAAGCTTAAGGGGGAGGTGCAGTTTCTAATCGAGGAGGGAAGTGTGGCGGAGAAGAAGAAGGGGGGAATCGGAGGTGAGTTGCGTGGCGAGGCCTAGGGGAGGGAAGCGTCGACGATGCGGCGGCGTAGGGTGGATATAGAGGCACGATGAGGGGTTAGGGTTACAGCGCCTTTTTCTTTTATTTGCCTTTGATCATGACTGAATAGTGGGAGAGGGTGTGTTAGAGAATATATATATTTATTTTTATTTTCTCCCTCTAAAAATTTGACTTTCCATTTAAAATCCAAATGAAACCCAACGACTGTCACCCATAGCTAATTACCCCCATTTCGAACACAATGGGATATGTATCGTAAGCCAGTTCGGCTGTTTCGATCAGTTTCCGTCAAAATCAAAATATAAATCTATATATTGAATTTGAACGCACATTTCAATTTACCGGGGCCACATACGGACTTTAAAAATTTCAGAATTTTTTTTCTAGCTTCGTATTGACGATACAGTCCTAACAAAACTAATTTTGTCAAATTTGAAGACCGTTCGAAAAATGGTCATTTTCTGGTCAATCTAAATTGACTGAACTGTCAAAACACGTTTTACATCGCTACGCTCACGTATTAATTCCAAAAATTATAAATTTTGGAATCAAGCAATAATTTGACATCACGGATCTAACAAAAATGGTTTCGTCGAAAACGGAGGTCGTTTGCAAAATTTCCGTTTTTAAGGGCTATATTTCCATAGCGACTATTTTGAATTTTCAACTGGGCATAACTTTTTATTCCCACTATGAAATTTGGATTTTTCAGATTTGTTGAAAAGATATTTTCAAATAGATTCAAATATTTTTTGCTTCGCTAAAATCCGGTTTACTTTGAATCCTGTACATTCATTTGAAATTTGAAATTGAATTTTCAAACTACCACGCCATTTTCAATTCCTTTTATAATTAAAAATAAATATTTATGTTCTAACGTCGATTCAAATAAATATATACGTTCTAATTCTATTAAAAATAAATTTCTCTTCGTTATTATTTAAAATAATTCATTTCAAATATTCAAAATTCATTAAAATTGCCAAAATAAAAAATTTAAATTGGTTCGGATTTTCCAGGGTGTTACAGTCTCCCCCACTTAAAATCTTTTCGTCCCCGAAAAGGAATGGAGCTGAAAGTTGTTTTACAAACCAACTCAACTTTCAGTATTCTCATTATGGCTTAAGTTCTTCAACTTTTTAACTTCTAAGAACTTTTCAAATTTTTCAAAAATTTGGCTTACACCCTAAATTTTTGAAAAATTTCTCCATAGCCTCCTTTGTACGGGAGCACTGGGAAAATCCCCAAACCGCCACACAGGCCTCTCCAGTCAAAAAGAAAAAGAAACAGCCAATCGACTCATAAAATCATCAAAAACCCCAATAAATGCTATAAACATGTACCTATTTGCCGGGAAAACAATTTTATTCCCCTACTCTAGCCTCTTTGCTATGACCTGTTCAATGTATATACATGTACATGTATACAAATGCGATAAATTTTCAACACAGTTCAATAATTGATACAATTTGGCTATATGTACCGTTCATGTACATATTAGTTTCAACAATCTCATTAGTTAAACTAATAATCAAACAACACAACCATCAATCAATTAGTGAATTAACATTTCAAATTCATAGCTTTGATATACATAGAGAAAATCATGTTTTTGATGCCGAATCACAACAAATAATCCAATTTAAGTTTTGGTTCTCACACCAGTCTAATGGAAATTTATAGCTATCTCACTTTCGAAACTCGAACACAACACTGATGATGGGTACCCATCATCAGAATCATTCCCGGGCGACTAGAGTGTTATTCTATATCTATCTAGTATATTGGAGGCTTCAAATACACGTGGATCAGACGTATATTAAAATCTCTATATACTTGATAGTCCAAATCGATTTAAAATAGATATTCAAATACGAGTAAGAAGGTTTAAATTTCAAAACAAAATTTGTTCTCATTTTTATTTGAAAACAACTCTCTTCCAACTCATTCTAGGATACTGTTGATCCCATCTCTAACGAGTCATTCTCATTGGATATTGCTAATCCAATCCCTGATGAATTCTTTCATTTGGTTCTAACGTGTGTTGTTCTCCGAGCTCTGTAAACTAAAGCTCTTATACCACCTGTGACGACCCGAACTTCCCTGTGAAGGAAAGCCCGGATTGAATTGAGAACAAGACGAATCAGAACACAAACAGAAGAATAGTTCATTGCTTATTACAACAATTTCATCAGAATACAAGAATATACAGAGTATGAATAAATATTACACATTTATAAAATATCATAGATTTAAATACATTACTGCTGCAGAAAATAATACAAAACACAACTCAAGGTGATATACGGATACAAAGCTTTCCGAATATCATTCCAGCTGTAAACCAGGATCCTGTGAATATAAATCTGCAAAACCAAAACTACTAGCTGCCTGTGTGGAAATAGGGGCACCCAGAGTGTTTTAAACTCCAGGTCAGTCATGTGACTGGTGTGAGAACTAAAACAATTATTTAAAACTTTACTTTAAATTGGATATATCAAGGGACCACGCCGTATAACACGGAACGGGTTTCCTCCCAAGAATACCAGCGCATATAACAAAACAACGCAAGGCTTTTTGGAAAAATGAAGCTATTATAAGACCCATGTCCTATCACACAATGTAATGCAAGCCGGAGGATAGGGTTTTCTCTTATAATAGCCAAACATGCTTGGTACGTTAAAACAAATCATTTGATACTATTATAAGTGCATAGTGTGTAAAACAAGTTAAATATAAATGTATCAGTCCTAGACGGCATAGGTACAATATACCATGTCTCCAATACTAGGCTCTACAATCAACACCGCAAATGTCACGTATTGGAAGTTGGATTTCCATCTGTGAACCAAGGCAAGGAATCGTCCTACCGCTTCGAGACAATCTAGCCCATGTCTCAGGATCAGAACGTATCGACCCTTGGATCTTCAGGGCCGGTCCACATGGAGTGGATTAAAATGCCTGAACAATGCGTTTCCCCGCCCTATGGGGCGTAAATGAGCCAAATGACTCCATCGTCCCCGGATCGACCGATATAACCGAGGCGCCTCACTATCCATCATCCACATATGTAAAATGTCAGGGCTTGTAAAACGCTGACACCACTCCTAGATAAAAGGAAACGCATTCCCTCCCTGCAGTCCTCTCCCGTTTCTGGTTCACACCGGGCTGTGAGGCTCACGAATTAACGCTACACAAATCTACGCTATATTAAAGCCATGCTTTAATCATCAACCACAAGACTCTGCTTTTCAACAGAAGCCTTGATAATTTTCATCTCAGCATGCCACACAGGCAATTCACGCTATGCAACCGATGTCTATCAATCGCATAGAGTGAAATCCGATGTCAGACACACATCCTTACAAGATCATTCTGGGTCTGAACGAAACCGGAGGCACCTTATTCCTCCCCTATATGTCCAATACAGGGGAGAGGCACTCGCATATCCGATCGATCTCCAAGTACGTCTGGACGATCACCACTTATTACCTTGTCTTGAGTGTACAACCCAATCAAGACATTAGTAATCATCCAAACGATGTGAAGACCTCCTGTCTTCAACCACCGTCTTCATCCTCGACTTATCATCGAATCAGTTATTCAGAATGGGATAAACCCGGTCTTTCCGAATAACTCGCATATATAATAAACAAGTGCTATAAAACACAACATACGCCTTATTCCAATTCAGAATATTCCTTTATTCAAATATTCTTATACTTTGGGAAAGGTTCCCATAAATTTATCAAAGATAAATTCTTTAAATTTATTCTTTAATCTTCTTTTGGATATCATTTCAATCTAATTAAAGATGCATTAAAACTCCACTTGGTTTTAATCTTCCTAAAAATCAAAATTAACGATTGTTTAACTTAGGAAATCATATCCTGTCTTTAACTGGGTTAAAGAACCAATGTCATTTAAAACACGGTTCACGATAAACCCAAAATAACATTCCATTCCATCAGCCTTTAACCGTAAATTAGCAAGCGAACAAATCCCTAAGTATTAACCCCGAAGGCCGAAACCAACATCAGATCAATACCCAGGAAACCATTCAACTTAACTTATCTCCAGTTAGTTTCTGATTTTCTTAACTCCATTGGGTCTAAGAACAGTATTATTAAAGATAATTCACGAAAACCCAAAATCTTATTCCTGTCTTTAACTGTGTTAAAGAACCAATGTCCTTTAAAACACGGTTCACGATAAACCCTAAATCACATTCCATTCCATCAGTCTTTAACCGTAAATTAGCAAGTAAACAATTCCCTAAGTATTAACGCCGAAGGCCAAAACCAACATCAGATCAATACCCAGGAAACCATTCAACTTAACTAATCTCCAGTTAATTTCTAATTTTCTTAACTCCATTGGGTCTAAGAACAGAATTATTAAAGATACCATTCACGACAACTCAAAATCTTATTCCTGCCTTTAACAGGGTCAAAGAACCAATGTCCTTTAAAACACTGTTCACGATAAACCCAAAATCACATTCCATTGCTAATCGGTTTAAAGAACAAGTGTTATTTAAAACACCGTTCACGATAAACCCAAAGACCAGTTTCAGTTCCATTCCAATTAAATATCAATTAATTGGTATAATTCATTAAATCTAAATAAAAAGATTTAATCTTTTCTCAACTGGGTTCAAGAACAGTGGTAATGAAGACACCATTCACGACAAACCCAAAATCACATTTAATATTAAATACAAGGCTCTGAATAGAAAATATATCAGCTTATATTCAATATCAAATTCTGGAATCAACAAATACCGTATTGGAATAGATATATCTTCCAAATTCCTCCACAATATCCATATAATCACTAAATCCAATATCAAAATATTCCAAGGATAATTTCGATTCAAATCCATTCCAATTCATATATTGGAAATCCTGGTTATTTTTAAAACCATTTCAAATCCAATTTATTTATTTTAAAAATAATGGGATTATAATTCTAGTTCAAAACTAGTTCATTTCGATAAAAATCTATTTTTATCCTTTCAAATATGGAGTTTTTCATCCCAATTCTTTCCAAATCATTTCTTATGATTTTACACTAATTATTGATATTTTTAATAATTTTAGTAAGGCCTGTACAGTCGATTTCTATAAACGGCCATCGAACTGCACTTACAACGACCTTTTCCAAATTTGATTTGGACATAATTCCAAATCCAACTGTTAGATTTCTAATTTCTTATATTCATTAGAAAGCTCTTTTCGATACGAACCCAACTGTTCTGGTTTTAGGAGAATCCAACATTCGGATCTCCCATAATGTCCGTTCGAAGTCAATGGTCGAAATTCGCGAACTGCCGCAGCGCGTTGCGTTCTATTCAAGCCATTATATTATATATATAATATATATTTCGTCGATTTCTTTTGAAAACGTATTTTATAAATCGTTTTAAATTCGTTTTCAAACGATTTCAACTTCATATTCAATTTCAAATCAAAATTGAATATTCTATATCATCGATATATAAATGATAATATTTTCAAAACATTACATTTTGAAATCAATTCCTTTTCGATATTCATTATAAAAATGAATAAAATCGATATAAATATCATTCACGGCAAAATGGCGTTAATCTAATCAACACGGCTTTATATATTCAAATATATTCGTGTCCATCCCAAATCGGACATCAAAATCATATTTTGATTCATTTCTGAATATTATTCGAAAATATTCGTTATTTTAAAATATTCATTCTTTCTGAACTAGAATCAGACACAGTCAATTACCATATAATTTGATTATATGGATTACACATGTATACAACAACAATCCAACACAGTCAACCATCATCCAAAGTGCATTCTACACTGCATAAGCATCAAATATAAATATTTAACGCTTAAAACAGCCTGTCAACCTATCGATTGACATACAGCTAATTATTGGGACTAGTGTATGTCATATATCATCCCAATACCCGTGTGGGGTTTTCAAACAACGAACACAAATTTATTTGTGCAGTTGGGCGATGTGTAAAATTTACCATCCCAATCAATATCAGTAAAATGTGTGTACAAAAACAAATCGTCCGATTTGTTTATAAATATTTATTTTATTCATATACACGTTAAAAATTATATTTTTAACTATAAAATATTTATTCCATTCCACATCACACAGTCAATTTTCACAACAAAATCAAACAAACAAGTCGTTCATGGTCTATGGACAACGGGTGTCGGGTGCTGCTAAGCACCATCTGCATCCTAGTATATATTTTAACTAGAAAATACATAAAAGTGAGGAGTTCTCACCTTTGGGTTCCACTCCGTCAATCTTTCTTTCTGAACTGTTTAGATTTGTTCGAAATTCCAATGCATCCTTTTCACGCTGTTCATATATAAAAATCATATTTTTATCGCTTCATTCAATAAATAAATATCATAGTTTTATTTCTACTTCATATATTTTTATAACGCTTCTTTTTATATAAAAATTATATTTTTATATTTCTACTTCTTATATAAAGATCGAATTTTTATCTTAATGATATCCATATAAAGATCGTATCTTTATCATAATGAAAACAACATAAAAATCGTATTTTTATTTACAAAAATCACATTTTTAAAATTCTTCTTACAAAATAAAAATTATACTTTTACTTCGCCACTTCATATATAAAAATCAAATCTTTATCGCCATTCCATATATATAAAAATCGAATTTTTATATTATTACATACACATGATAAAATTTATATTTTTATCTAACTAAAAATAATATTTTCATATCACTATTCAAATTATAAAAATCATATTTTTATTATCTCTATAATATAAAAATCATAATTTAATTATCTCTATAATAACAAAATCATATTTTTATTATCTCTATAATATAAAAATCATATTTTTATTTCACTTTAAATATATATAATTGTATTTTTATTTCAAAACCTTTCATATAAAAATTGGGTTTTTTACTTCAAAACATTTCGTATAAAAATTGGATTTTTATTTCAAAACCTTTTATATAAAAATTGGATTTTTATCACTTATAAAAACCTAAATTTTATGTCTCTACAACCATACAAGTTTTATAAATTTAAAACAATGCTTTATAATTAAATTGACCTAAATAAACCAAAGTAGAAATAAATAAATAAATAAAAACTTATGGGTGATGGGGGAAGGGCGTAGGAGGGTCTGGTCGTTGGGGCATGGCTTCAGGGTGGCAGTGGGGTCTGGAACTAGCGTTGCGAAGAAGCTGAAATGGGAGGCGCAGTTTCTAATCGAGGAGGGGAGCACGGCGGAGAAGAAGAGGGGGGAATCAGAGGTGAGCTGCGCGGCGAGGCCAGAGGGAGGGGAGCGTCGACGATGTGGCGGCGGAGGGTGGAGATGGAGGCGCGATGAGGGATTAGGGCTACAACGCCTTTTTCTTTAATTTGCTTTTGATCGTGACTGAATAGTGGGAGAGGGTGTGTTAGAGAATATATTTATTTATATTTTAATTTTATTTTCTCCCTCTAAAAAGTTGACTTTCCATTTAAACTCCAAATGAAACCCAATGTTTGTCGTCCATAGCTAATTACCCCCATTCTGAACAAAATGGGATATGTATCGTAATGCAGTTCGACTGTTTCGATCAGTTTCCGTCAAAATCAAAATATAAATATATATATTGAATTTGAACGCGCATTTCAATTTACCTGGGCCACGTACGAACTCTACAAATTCCAGAAAAATTATTTCTAGCTTCGTATTGACGATACAGTCCTAACAGTTGTTTGAAAAATGGTCATTTTCTGGTCGATCCAAATTGACTGAACTGTCAAAACACGTTTTACATCGCCACGCTCACATATTAATTCCAAAAATTATGTATTTTGGAATCAAGCAATAATTTGACATCCTGGATCCAACAAAAGTGGTTTCGTCGAAAACGGAGGTCGTTTGCAAAATTTCCATTTTTAAGGGCTATATTTCCATAGCGACTATTCTGAATTTTAAACAGGCATAACTTTTTATTCCTGCTATGAAATTTGAATTTTTCAGATTTGTTGGAAAGATATTTTCAAATAGATTCAAATATTTTTGGTTTCGCTAAAATCCGATTTATTTTGAATCCTGTACATTCATTTGAAATTTGAAATCGAATTTTCAAACTACCACGCCATTTTCAATTCCTTTTATAATTAAAAATAAATGTTTATATTCTAACGTCGATTCAAATAAATATATACTTTCTAATTCCACTGAAAATAAATTTCTCGTCGTTATTATTTAAAATAATTCATTTTAAATATTCAAAATTCATTAAAATTGCCAAAATAAAAAATTTAAATTAGTTCGAATTTTCCGGGTTGTTACAGACATCCTCTCCGGTAGTAACATTGACAAAGGCCACTGTGGCAAGAGTAATATTGGCAAGAGTAGCTGTAGCACTAGCAGTGACCTTAGTAGGGGTAGCTTAAGTATGGGATGGGTCCTCGGAAAGAATAGAAGCTTCGGTAGCAGCTTGAGGATTTAGAGAGAACTCATTAGAAGGATCAACTCCTTCAGCACTGACAGTTCCCTTCTCCTGCTTCAATTCCTCATGTCCTTTGGCCAGGGAAACCCTTAAATCATTGTCCAAGTAAAATTCTAGAATTTCCTCTTCTGTGTAACCACCGTCACCTTTCGCTTTGGAATTTTTTCCCACAATTCAGCCAGAGTATGTGGATATCTCTCTTCTAAGAATTCTAGACTCCCTTTTCTCATAACATAGAGAAAATAAAACTCAAACATGTTGGCACTAAGGGAGCTCATTGTTCCAGCATAGTTCCTTTCAGCGACTGCTTTGTTCTTTATCGCTTGATCACGCTCTTGTTGAAATCTAGCCAATTGTTCTCTCAGTCTCGAAGTCTCAAGAGTTTCATCGTTTAAGGCCACAATAAGATTCATCACTTGTTTACGATAATCCTTGGTGGTCCTTCTCTCCGCATCCAGCAAATCTTCATCTTGTTTCTAATCATAGTGGGCCTCGCGCAGTTAAGTACTCGTGAGGGCCCCTTTTTTCCAATGAGATTGGATCGTGACTACCAAATCATATTTATCTTTCTTTTTGGCAATCTCCATTGCTTTATAAGTGGTATCCATTCTATCAATCTATCCATCGCGTTCCTTGAGGGCCTTCTCCCATTCAGCATGTTCACTTACCAGAGTAAGCTGAGCCTCGTAATTAAATCTATCGACTGTCTAGAGCTCCGAGACCATCTTTTGCCAGTTAGCAAGCTTCTCACGTTGTGTTTGTAAATTTATATATTTTTCAACATCTGCTCCTTATCAATGAGGTTATGTCCAAATCAAATCATAACCCCTTTAGAAACCATTCCGGAAACCTCCATGAGAGTTGACTAGGTGCATTAGGAAGTACATAGGGGGGTCTCTCCACAACTGTATGAACATCGTCCTTATCAGTGGTAGCAAAATAATGATTGGCACTCGTAGGGTCGATAGAGGCAGTAGCTGTAGAGGTAATGGCAAGAGGAAGTGTGTTTTGATCAATTTTAGTGTGCTTAGCTGCTTCTCCAATATCGACCTCCTTCTTCTTGTAGTCCTTGTCACACTTTATGTGTTTGTCTTCCTCATAGGCTACGATCACGATCATGGTGATCACGGTCTTTCCTCTCCCGCTGGTCTCGATCCTTTATGTCATGATCCTCTCGATCCCTGCGATCATACTCTTCATGAGCTTTCCTGTCTCTCCTCTCCTTATCCGTCTCATAACTTCGTTGTAGATGAAAATGGCTTTGGCCTCAGAAACCTTTGGAAACGCGATGTGAGAAATCACCATAGTAATAATACCAACGGCTCATAGCGAAACCTGCAAAGGAAATCATTTTGATTTAGCGGCAATGTCAAAATTGAGAGTAGCAATGTAAGAGAAATGCTCATATTAAATGTGGTGCAAAATGCGTGAAGTGTCATCTAAATTTGGTTCCCTTACAAACAAGTCAATAAGGGAGGGATCATTGGAGCCTTGGAAGGGGTAGGAAAAGGCTACGGAGCACACAAAGTAAGTGATGGGGTTATAGGAGTTCATGAACTGATAATTGCAGGATTTCCCGAACTAGTAGTCACAGGAGTAATCGCAGCACCCCCGAACAGATGGCATGAGGAGTGACCATCATAGGGTCATCCCTAAACATCTTAAAAGGAGTAATGTATATGTAGCTTAAATCACGAAAGATATCTTGGCCATTCCCACTTGGAGCTAGTGCAGGAGAATTATGAGCCAGGGAGTGTTAGGATCAAGGTTTTAAATCTCGGATATCGGTCACGTTTCGCCTTGGGGACGTATCGGTGGAGATCTCAGGCGGGATGAGTCTAACTTGGGAGTTCGTCTCGGATTTTCGTCTCGGTTCTGGAAGTTCATATCGGAACAATCTCGGGGTACATGATATGTTAAAAATGATATTTTAACAAAATGATTTTTATGAATGCTATCAAAAACATAGTAACTTAAACTTAAAATGCAAAATACCTTTATTATTCTTTATTTTGTGAAAGATCATTCATACTCTAAATTGTAATATGCTTAAAACAAGAATATTTTAGACAAGAAACATTAAAAGGATCCAAAACATTAAAAAAAATCATCATAAATAAACCATAAAATACATAATTTCATAAGTTACATGTATGTAAAAAGACGAATATGAAAATCATAAGCATTGTAAAACATATGCGAACATACAGTATAGTCATTTAACATGCAAAATGTAAAATAACAAAATATTGATATGGCTAGATTTTATTTTTTAAATTATAGTTCAAGTTCAGGCACAAATTTAAATTTTAACCAAATAAATTAAGATCTCGAACGATATTCTAGTATTTCGTCTCGGTCGATATATCGTTCGATATTGCAATATCTCGGGTGATATACTCAAAAGGAGATTTAGAGTGATATTTGTTGTTTCATTTCGGAAGGAGCCCAAAATGAGATCTCGAAGGAGATCTCTGGCGATATTTGCGAGATTTGAAATAGTGGTTAGGATCATTGATGGTTATGTCCTCAAGATCAATCTCAGACTCATCGCTCTCTGATTCCTCGTCGGGGGAGTTCTCAAGTTGAGTTCCATACTCGCTGGTCCCTATGCTAGTGTCACTACCAATCGAGAGATCTCCCTCTTATCTCTCCATATATATTTTCGCAATCTGCTTTCCTTCCCGTTGTATAAACTCTTTCTCATTGCCTTCATGAATGAGGGACATGCTGGGTAGAGAAACGTGCTTCTCACCAATCCTCTAACTTGAACTCCAAGCGATGGAAGCCTTCTCAAGATTATCTCCCTTCGCTTGAGCCTCTTCTGCTTGCTGAGTAGTTAACTCTTCTGCCATAACACGAGGAGGAGCCGAGACCTTACAATTGATGATAGACCGAGAGGATTCTAACAAGCCAAATTGATGTAGGAACTCATCTGTAGCAAGAAGTCTATCTCCCTCTCCTTCTTAACAATAGCTTTTAAAGACTCATATGTAGGAAAATTCTTGGAGTCTTTCACTTCGATAGGCAGGGCTACAAAGAAGTAAAAGAGGAGGTCAAGTTAGGACATCACAAACTAGAAAATTCTAGAAAGAAAGAAAGTTCAAGTCAAGCCCTTACCCCCGCTTGTCCAAAATCTATTGAAACCCATCGGACATTTGACATTAAAAAAATTCATGAAAGAGGGAAATATAACCTATAAACCGAGAATAAGTTTCTGATTCCTAGACGCCTCAACGAAAATCAGCTACAGAAGGTCTTTTCTTCTCTTAAAAACACAACGGTATAAAAACTCCTCAAAAGTGGTTGCATGTTGCATAGTCCACATAAAAAAGCACATATAGGCTTGTAAGCACAACATAACCATTCAGGTGGAGCTGGTAGGGCGCGGTTCCTAACTCCTCGAGAACCAATCGTAAAAAGGGGTTGAATGGCGGGATAGCGCCGTACGAGCACATATAGCGATGGCAAGCAATAAACCCAACAGTGGGACGACCAATTGTTTCATTTTTCTCAAGAAATTGTACGTCCTCCTCCAAAATGTCGAACTATATATAAATAAATTGAAGCATCTGATGAGTCACCACTGTGGGGCATCTCTCTGGTGGATTTACTATTAGTCTAATAACTGGGCGAGATCGGTCGACTGGGGGCCTCATCGCAATAATTTCTTTCTCAGGAGGAATATGCGAAGATGATTCCATTTGCATAGATGATGAATGCACTCCAAAATTAGATTGAATTTGAACTTGGGAAGAGTCGCCTTCACGGAACTGAAGATACTCTAAGGGGTGAGAAGTCATTATACAAAGTGAACTTCGCTTTCATAATGTCTAGGTACACATATCCTATATATGTGTCAATGCTGTGTAAAGGGACGATGCTTGAGGTTCGAAATCAGTGAGTGTCAGTTAGCAAAACTCACGCGCCATATGTGCACAAGTTTAGTGCGGAATTTCCACAGAAGTGCATTCTACATAATGTGAATTTCCCAAAGAAATGAAATTATAGTGACGATCCACAGGAACGCAAAAGAACTTTTAATGCTTCCTTTTCCACTTAATAGACTAATCCATTGACGACTTGAGCAGCCAACAATAAATGTGTCACTTGAATCAGCGCACAAAGCTCTTTTATCACTATTTTGCAGGAAAATCATATTCAGTTTAGTTGTTCAGAATTAAGCTAGAGTATCAACGATGTATCTAAACACCACACAAACCCAATACTATGTAGTTCATAAATACTATGTCTACAAGCCAAAGCAATTTTGTTCAAACATAGGTTCATGTTTATGCTGCCCCAATTGGAAAATTGTTGTTTCAAAGTCGAACCATATGTTCAAATAAGTTTCTAAAGACCTAAGAATTCCAAAATGAAGCCCTTATGTTCGGAATGCACAAAACCAGTTAGGTTTTTCTGAAATAATTAGGAATCAGCAGCTAAGAATTAAGATAGGTCTAGAGGAAATCGAATTCGAGCACAGTAGCACCAGAGAGCTTGATTTCAACTAGATTTTGTGGTGAAATCGGTCAAATTTGGGCTGGAGTCCAGGGCGACTGGTCGGGGACTAGGCGAAGATGGTCAGGTGACAAGCGACGGCACAGATAGGTGGCGGCGCAGCTAGCAAAGGTAGATCAGCGGCAAGTTTGATCAAGAAAGGGAACCCTAGGTTTTCTTCGATTGAAATAATAAAAAGGGAATAGAAGGGATGGACTGTATATGATGTAGAAAAAATTAAAGAAAATTTGTTAAGTACAAGTGTTGATACCGACCAATGGACCATAAATCGATACCAACCCATACTGCTTCGGCAAAGATGTGATACTCCTCTCCCATAGGCATGCTCGCATGCTCCTGGCTCCACAGCAATAATGTTGAGTTAAGGTAGCTTGTCCCGAGGCAAACCAGAATGCCAGTGCGACCACATCGAATTATAGGTTCCAGACTAATAGTCATCACTCAAAGAAAAATAGCAACTTCTCACCAGGTCACATATTCGAGAGAAACATACAATCGTCACTACAGAGCACATCATTTTCCAACACGAATGTACTCTGGGGGTAAATGTTAATCCAGTTATAACCCCAATAGATATTTTCGTTGAATCACTATGAAAAACAAAGACGTATGATCTTGGAATTAGATGGAACTTCACCAAAGAGACCACACGGACATGTCCAAGCAACTTCTCAAGACTCAAGTACCAAAAAACTATGTACATGAGCCGGTGCCGACCCATCAGGGATCGGGTTCCGACCCATTGCTACAACTCCAATTGTTATGTAACCCATTCCAATTTTTTTGTAATACCAATAGGAGGCTACGTAAGAAATTCCAAGTCAATCAGACTTATTTAAGTATCACTACTTGATGGACCGAAAGCCAGGATCGAGAAGGCAAGAAGTAAAGTTCAATACAACATCAAGTCAAGCTAAACCAATTCCAGATTATATCCAGAAGCTAAGAAGGACATTGACATCACATTATTAAGGTCTAATTCAAAAAATGTGCTAACTCCATGGTTCGGTGCTGACCCATGTAGTTAACGTACTTTGTCACGTTATTTAGGGGATAGGTCGGCATGCGGTTATGACGCGTCCTATCGATGGATCTGGCCCAAATCTTTCCGAAACACCTATAAATACCCCCTAAACTCGTACATGAAAGGGGATTATTTCCTTGCTCTGCCAAAGCTCTACAAAGATATATCTTCATCTCCAGCATCCATTACACTCCTTTTACAACAAAGCTTCTTCTCCAGAGATAACAGATCTAGGTCATTTAGGCTGGTTATCGTGATTCTCCAAAAACCAATAGTACTAGTGATTGTCTGTTATTCTCTACTTTAGGGATCTTCGTAATCATATATAACATATTGTAACTGGCCTGACAAGTACTATAATTTTATTGTCCAAAGTGGATGTTTTCTTAATCTCAAGCTGAACCACTATAAAATTGTCTTCTTCTTTCCTTGATTTATTTTTCTTTCTTTTTCATTTACTTTTACTGCTTTACTCTGTTTACCTAACACGGGGTGGTGCTTTCGCAATTAATCTGGTGTGTTACTGCCATTTTTGGAGTTAACACTGATATACGTTTTTTTAACTTCATAATGATTCTCACACATTGAGTTACCAGGAGGCATATGTCATTTTGCAGCTCATACAACAGCTGTATGTCTAGCTTTTATGAGATTGTATTTTAATTTCATTGCAATGTATTCTGCAATTACTAATAATTGAATGCTACTTGTATAACCTTCCCAAACGAGTGTCTCAGAAGCATACAATAAATCATAGATTTGTGGCTATAATATTCAGTTCTTCTTTTCATTAACATCGTCAACAATAAATTGACTAGTAGGGAACATAAAATGTTCATATCTTCTATAAGGTCCATGGTTACAATTTCCTTACTCACCATTTCCTATGACAGTACATGATTAGGTGATACACGTTGTCCATGACAATTCAACACTAAATAATTTTGGAATAAAACCATACTGAGGTAAATGAATTCTGACCATATTTTGTATAAAATGCCTGAACAGTTTGCACGGACTACATGGATAACGAATTTCATTGTCGTTTTCTTTATTATTCGACGCAAATTCAGCACGTATGTGTACAATATCATTAAAATGAGCCCCTAGTTTCCATTTATTGTGTTGGAGAATGGAATTTTGATGACAACAATCTTGTTTCAATTATTAACATTATTGATTATAAAATATATACTAACATCTTTATCCAGAATATATATATATATACATATACATATATATATATATTGGATTTATATGCAGGAAGTTCAGGAAAACATGATGATAGATGCTACAATTATAATAAACTAGGTCATATAAAAAGGATGTATCCATATCCTAATAAATCAAATCAACAACAGACAATAATTCATCAAAGAAGAGGAAAAGGGAATACGCAACAACATTAGATGACTCGAACTCATCATCAAGTGACTAAGAGCCAGAAACTGAAAATTTGAATATGTGCTTCACAACAATTCAGCATTTAGAAAATACCGAAGGAATGGATCTAAAAACCAGGTACGCCTTAATTGATAATTTTTGATTGAATTGGTTGAATGGATGCTTGTTTGCCTTGATTGAAATTTGAAATCTAAAATTTGAATTCGAAATTTAAATTCTAAAATTTGAATTTGAAATTTAAATTCTAAAAATTAAATTTGAAATTTGAAGTTCAAAAAGTAATAATAAATATAATAATAATAAATAATCCTAAAATATTTTTTAAGATTAATATCATATCAGGAAATAATTAAAAAGAAAATATAGAATATTGAAATAATAAAACAAAGTCAAAAAGAAACTTGTCTATTGAAAATACACATGTATGTTGACATGCATAAATGTACATGTTGATATATACACCGGAAATTGAAATTGAAAATTTGAATTTCAAAAGTTTAAACTTTCAAACTTCCCTCCATCTTTTAGCCAACTCCAAGGGTCTGAAAAGGTGTTCTTCTACTCAGAAAGATGCGTCCATTTACTCTTTATTTATTTCTCTATTCAATTCTATTCTCCTTACCTCTCATTCAAATTTCAAAAACTACTTTCTTCATACTATTCTCTTCAGAAACTTATATCTAATGGCTTCCTCAAGTACATCAAAGACCATGAAATTAACCAAAACTCTCAAAGGTCATCTCTACAATGATCTGGAGGCTATCCAAGCATATATTGACTATGTTGCTGATGGAATAGTCAATACGGGAATTTTTGCTATCTTTGAAGATTTTCCTTCTTTTAATCTTCGCTCTCTTTTCGAACAAAATGAATCATTAAGTTTGATTGATTCTCGGGATAACGATGAAGTATGTTACCAGAATCTCATCAAGATGTTTTATGCGAATCTAAATTGCATTTTTTATGATGGAAATGAAGATCAAGATTGGAGTAGTGTGAAAGGCACTTAAATTATTTTGGACTGTGATATTTTCGGAACCATTTTAAATTGCAAGAAAACTAGCTTAGATTTTTTCGAATTTTGAAATTGATTAACATGATTTGGAAACATTTCATCACATCTTTGAAAGCGATAAACATATGGATTTTAAAAAATCACTTTTTTTCCGAAAAGCAAGAATTCTTAAGCATACTCTCACTCCCCATTTTGGAAATTTTAATAATCCTACCCTTAAGGTCCAAAATGCTCCTTTTGTCGTCTTTGGCACTTATGATATTAATTGGGCCGATGTGATTTTAAAAGAGTTTAAACCCCAAGAAATGTCCATAAAAGAAAATACTCTCTATCACGGAGTTTATATTACCCGCATCTTTAAATACTTTGGAATGGATCTCAAAGGAGAGGAATTTGTGCCAAGAAAGGTTTTTAACTTGTGAAATATAAATCGTATGCAAATTACAATCATTTTTAAGCATTATGAAACATTTTCCGAAAAAACAAGCTCGAATGGAAAAAGAAGGAAATCCAATGGAAATCGATGAAGAAGAAGAATCCTCTCTATGGAAAGTGTAGAATGTCCAACCACTACTAGAGCCATATACAAAGAGTTAATTCTCCAAAATCAAGTCAAGTTAGACAAGAACCAAAAGAAGATCAAGAAGACACTCAATCAAATGTCTTCTAAAATGAACAAGTTCTTTGGAAAATTAGAAAGAAAACTTGGATTATCATCTTCCTTATCCTCATCCGCTGAGTTCTAATTTTATTAGTTTGTGTTATATTTTCGTAGTAGCTTGTATTTCCTTTCATATTTCATATTTCTTACTTCTAGTCTTGAATTTCATGTATTGTTTGATTTTAATCGTAATGAATGAAACTGTTTCCTGTCAAAACAAACTTTAAAGATCTGTAAAAACATTAAAATTAAGTAAAATAATATAGTGTAGTAAGTAATAACTCAAAATTGTTTGAAAAATAAAATCACCTAAACGTCACAAGGGTATGTTGACATGTACATTTTGACATATTGACATATAACTGTCAGAAATTCAAATTGTTTCAAATCAGAATATTTATATAACTACTTGTGTTATTCATTTCTAAACAAATTCCAGACCTTATAAATACCTTTTTCTTCTAGAAAAATTCCATTTTAATTCTCTATTTCTTCTCTGAACACTCATTCTCTAAATAATCAAATAATGGCTAATCCTATACACAATTTAAGTGCGACTCTTGAAGAAAACCTAAATTCCTTCAAGAATATCCTATCTATAATCCTTTGTATTCAGCGTCATCTAGAATTGAGTCAAATATAGATGATTGAACAACACGATAAACACTTTGATGCCATTTATTGGATGATTTCTTCTCTTTCCAGAGATGAAGATAATAACATCACGGGAGCACCTTTTACCAAAGACAATGAAGACTGGGAAGCCCTCCCCCGATCTTCGGTAGGTGGAAGTTCCAAGGGTGTTGAATCAGTGTTAACCTTGTAGTTGTGAAATCAAGGGGATTGTAATTAGATTTCGATATTAATAAAACTCTGCGCAATCCAGCGTTGCGTGGGATTAGGCATAGGAGTAATCCGAACCAGTATAAAATCCGGTGGATTCTTTCCTTTTCTGCATTTTATTTTTGTTTATATTTGTATCTGTGATTGTGACGGCCCGCCCTGGACTAGAAGACATTTCTCCGAAATGCGATGTGTCGATATCCAACTAGCACAGGACGGTCGCCAAAGAAAAAGGATGTGAAGCTAGAAATGCCAAAGGAACCTATAGTATATCTCACAACACATGGAATAAAATATAATAATCACATAACTTTGACATAAAACAGGTGAGACAGTGCATAAGCTGAAAACTAAATCACTATAGCAACGAAATCCATAATACAGCTTATGATCCAACATCATTATTAAAACTTCAAATTATGTCTCTAAAGCAAAAGAAAGAAAAGGTACACTACTAATGCCCAAGCAGTGACTAGCTACAACACAGGGAGTGTATATGTATATCAAACGTGGAAGCCTTCTGCTTGTCTCCGGATAGCTACCCGCGCATTACCACCTAAGCTGTCTCTAGTCTGCTTGTTTAGGAGCACCCAGAGTAATAAGAAGAGACATAAAACTATGGGTCAGACAAAAGTCTGGTATGAGCAATAAGCGACAAAATAGAACAATAACAAGTATAATCTAATCATACCTGAACCTGGACCTGCAACTGAAGAGTTAGCATAACAAGATGTTTAGTACTTTAAGGTAACACTAACATAAAGTGTAAAATTAATGTGGGGGCGTTCATGTCATGGTCATAGCAAACATCAAACGTAGCAATCATCCTCACATCTCTCACTCAGTGCGTAAAGCATACGATATCCACTATTTTGGTCACCTAATCCTTTGGGCCATGGCGGAGTCCAACCCCGTACAACTATCACTACGAGCCCCTAATCCGTCTCTCAGTGGTGAACCAAAGTTATAGGTATCGATAACCCCTTTGCACACGTCCCGCAGCAAAGTCCAACTCAAGAAGTTAACTTGTTGGTTCCCGTCTGGATCTTGAGTAATAACTTCGAATTTTGACTTCCTTTGCATCTCGGGTTTTGGTATCATTGTCTTGGTTCGTGATCATCACCTAGGTTCAGTTCGGGTATCTCTTCGGTTCGGGTCGTGGCACACCCTGGCTCAGGCTCATGGCAATATCTAGTCTGGTTCGTGGGTCACCAGTTTGACTCATGCAAGGTCATCCGGGTCGGGTCGGCTTCCCCCATCTAGATCAGTTCATGGCATAATCTCTGGGTCGGGTCGAGCTCCTCCACCAGTTCAGGTCGTGGTATCCCTCCTTCAGCAGCTCAGATTGTGAGCTCCAAGGTCCTGGTCAGTTAAGTTCGTGATTCCTCTTCGTGGAGAACATCCGGGTCGGTTCGTATGTCGTAGGTCCAAGCATCGATTCGTGGTGTCCTTGTCACGAGCGATTCGGGAGGAGATGGGTTCTTGGATCATGAGCGGGTTGAGTTGTAGTGAATATCACGATCAGGTCGGTTTAAGAGGGGCGATCCGATCCGGTTTCTACACAATTTCCTGCAACTCTTCCAACGACTGATTTACGCCATATAACAGAGTTTTCAACCATTCTAACTGTTCTAATCAATCACAAAGCATGCCATACAGTCATAGCAACATATAGAACTGACCACAAACACCAAAACAACAATTTGATATGTCAAAACGAATCAAACATACCCAAAACCCATATTTTCCCCTTAAGCATGTTTAAGCAAATCTAATGATAGGATTAGCAAAACTTAACCAAATTAACTCAAACTTCTATCAGAGCCCTAAAATAATGTTTAAGAATTTGTAAACATTTTTCCAAATTCTTCTGAGTTATAATTTCGCTAATTACCACTAATCACCCCTAATTAGCCACAATTAGTGAAAAACAATGCGAATCACTCACCTTTGCCATAAATAAAACTTAGATCTGAAACTATCTCTGATTTGGGTCGTATCTCTATGCAACACAGCATCTCTAACTCTGATTTGGTGCTATTTCTACTTGATTTGACATATATTAGCTTAATCCTTGATTAGAAAGCGATTAGGAGGTGTTTAAATGAAGAATTTGAGAGTGGAGGCCATTACTAGGGTTAGGAGAATGAAAGTGGCAGCTGAAAAATGACAAAAGAGGGTTTCTCTAGCCCCAATCAACCCTTAAATACCACTAATCTCGAAATCCCTAATGGACCTGGCTGCTAACCACCCGGTGAAGCCCAATTATGTTGTTTTTCACCTTCCAAACCTTGTTTCAGCCATTTCTCCCAAATAGTGAGTCCGTTTGATCAATATGACCACTCTACAGAAAGGTAAACCATCATCCGAATCCAATGGAAATACTTTCAGGTCAAAACTCCTTTCCAATCAAAAGTTATAGGCAAAAAACGATTCATCAAGGGCAAAACGGTCATTTAAAAATCGGGAAAAATCATGAACATGGGAAATGACTCGAATAGTCGTCTCCGAGGCGTAGAATGTGGGTCGTTACATTCTTCCCCCCTTAAGAAATTTCACCCCCGAAATTCCTTAACTAAGAAACAACCAAAGAGTCCTACATTCCTATCAACCATTTAAAAAAATCATACACACATAATAGCACAACAAGCTTATCCTACCATGCGGTTTACTAACAAGGGAGTTCCAAATCACTTCATCTCTTATCAGCATAACTCTCCTGCCTATCTTGGGCAGCCTTCATTCACTGTTGAATGATCTTGACCTAGTCCTTGGTAACCCATTGATAAAATCTATTGAGACTTATTCCCATTTCTACTCAGGAATCTCCAATGGTTGTAACAAACCACTTAGCTTCTTTTGCTCGGCTCTAACTAACTGGCAGTTCATGCAGTTGGTTATAAAATTCCCAACGTCTCTCTTCATCACTAAATCTTTTCGCATTGGTTACAAATAGCCTTTCTGTGACACCCCACGTCCATTAATGTCACTCACAATGGGAATGCATTAACTTCTATGAAGCGTTTCAAGTGTGTATAGAACAGAAACTTAACAACAAGACAGATATAAAATAGTACTTAAAAATTTAAAACTTCATTCATTGCAGCGGTAAACAAATAAGTTTGATTACATCATCAAAACCCAAATACTAGAGTCAAGTACATAATATCCATCTTGACTAAATCAGAGTACATAAAATGAAAGACATAACCCCAACATAAAATAGCCATAAGTAAGATAGGCTGAACTTTTACTTCAGCGATCCAAGCAACTTCCAAAGAAAGAGATAAAGGTGTCCAAATCAAGCTCCACTAGTACTAGTCCCACCCTGAGCACCTGAAAGGGGAAAGGAAGAAAAGAGGTGGAAACAAAGGGGTCAGACATAAAGTTTGGCGAGTGCAATAACTTTAACAATATAATCATTAAGTAACTAGGATAAGGCATAAGCTGGAAAATAAGGAAATGACTGTGAACAAATGGGTGTGATAGAGCAAACTAAGGAAATCAGATGAATAAAGATAACGATAAAGGCGTACCTAATCACTATAGGATAATTACTACACTGCACCACACCAAACACCCTACAAGTTAATCCCGCCTACAGAACTTAATAATGATAATGGTAGTTTCGTGTACCTCCAGCTGCCTTCATAGGTGCCGCCTGCCCCTTTCTCCATTAGGTGTACCCACTACCCCCATTTGATCGGCTCCCTAACTCATAGATACCCATGATGGCCCCACAATGGGGTGTACCACTCCCTAAAGTGGCAACCCGATACCACTATGATGCACGGCTTGTATCTACACGATGCAACAATGTCTTACCTACCAGCCCGGGCCCACATACGCATATGACCCCGTTGGACTGCGTTGCCACCGCTAACCCGTTTTGACCTCTTACAATCAAACCCAGTACGCGTGTCCCGTCCTCGACTTGGGTCGAGCCCACAAAGATACTTAATGGGTTACTGGTTTGAAAAGCCCCCCCCCCCCCATGCATGACACAAGCTTTCCACCTATGCTTGGTCCCCTCTAAGGTTCTTCCCCACTTAACCCCATTTTTATTACATGTTTCAATCTTGGTTAAGTGCATCTAATCGTATTTCACATGCTACCCAAAGCACCCACTTAACCCCCTCATGTCCCCCTACATGTTTATCTGGTTAAGTGTTTCTTAATTCATTAACACTGTAACCTTGTAAAGACCTCCCACATTAGACTGACATTTGTGGCAGCTGGATTTGCCGGGCGGGTCCGGGCAGTCTTACACCACAAACGAGCCTAACCTCGTGTCTTTACAATTGTTACGCATTTAATTCGTGCCTTTGACCTCTCACATTAGACTGGCATTTGTGGCTGCTGGATTTGTCGGGCGGGTCCGGGCAGTCTTACACCACAAACGAGTCTAACCTCGTGTCATAGGCGGTTTATTATTATACATCTTTATTTCCCAAAGTGGATTAATATCCATATTCAAAATTTGTAAATAAATTCCTAATATACTTATGTCCATAATTGTCTCAATTATGTCAATAAATGCCAAATTTTCCAATTAATGTCTTTAATTAATTTTTTGCCTTTTTCAAGGCCTTTATGCCAATTCTCAATATATGTATATTCAATATTATCCCTATCGTCCCCATGTTGTTCGTTCGTTTATCATGACATATATGTATATTAGACTAGCAATTAGTCTAGCACATAAAAGGGCAGAAACATCGCAAATTTTCATAACACACAAAATGGATCTAATCTTGCAAATAAGGATTACAACATAACTTGCATAAACTTTGTATTGTCATGAATCTAAACATAGGCCTAAAGGTGTGAACTTGCATATATATAATATAGTTTTTCACCTAAAACTTGCATATATGAATATAGTTTTCCATCCAAAACTTGCATAGGTCATAGTCGCAAACTTGCATAAAATTATGTATGTCAAAGTTCGGGGTAAACTTGCATACATGTGAATCCAATTCCTACCTAAACTTGCATATAGTCACTTTATTTGGTTCACACGTAAAATTGTGTACAATTCATATAGAAACTAGCATATAATCTACACCCAAACATGCATATAGAATGATGTCAAACATGAATCAAGTTGAACACAGGTGATTGGGCATATACAAAGAAATCTACAACAAAAACTGTCATTACGAACATCTAGCATATATTCACAAAATACCACAATTTCCAATGTTTCACAAACATAGCCATATAACCCAATTTATATCTCAACCCAATTAACTTGTTAATTATATTATTAAAGAAATTGAACTCACAACTCAAAAAAGGTCTTGAGTTCAGGAATCCGAGTTCTGAAATTGGTTTAGCTCGCCTTTGGAGTAGACAAATTCGTTGTTGTTGTTATAAATTTGAGTTGAATTGAGTTGATTAGCTTCACTTTCCCTCTAGTTGGTGGCGGCTACTCTAGGTTGCATGGTGATAGCATGACGGCCATGGTTCTAATTTTTATTTGGTTTTAGGGTTTGAGTCTACATGTGTTTATATAGATTTTAGGATTAATTTAGGCTATCCGATCAATCTAAAATCAATCAAGACCATTCAGACCAGATCAGAACTATCCCGGAACCCTAGTGACTCAGCAGCAAGTCATAAAATCGTCATCTTTCAGATCTGCCCACGGGGGGGGGGGGGGGGGGGTCGACCCCCAGGTTGACCTGTAGGGGGAGGTCGACACTAGGGTCGACCCCCTGGTCGACCTGGGTCCTGGGCGGGAATTTTCCCGCCCAACCCGCTTCTGACTTCTGATTTGAATTTTGAATCTGTTTCGAGCTGTTTGAATTTTTTCGAATCTTCTAGAAACTTCCGACAGCCATAACTTCTTCATACGAAGTCCAATTTACGCAAACTCGGACTCTATCTTTACCAGAATTCCGAGACGAACACAATGGCGTAACCCGTTTCCCTTTATTCTCACATTTAGAATTAAGTATTCTTTAATTAGTTAACTTTAATATTTAAATTTATGGGGTGTTACATTCTCCCTTCCTTAAAGGATTTCGCCCCCGAAATCTCCAAGTTAAGGAGAATGCATATCCTAACATCCAATCATCCATCTACTCAACCATCAAACACAGGCATCCATTGTCCTTACAAAGTTTCTAATGTTGTATGAATATATGCAAGATGTGTATGTATATGTTCCTTATCTAATGCTAAATCAGGCGTTCTACTGATTTAGTTGACCTCTTTAATGCAAATCATGATAGTGTAATGCGTCCATTATGTATGCTAAAGAATCCTATCGGTACATATTATTTCTACATGTGTGCACAACCATTCATCAAAATGCAACATCAATATGATGACACAACCATTATACATCCATTAAATTAAATATGCATAAACATTTATTTGCAACATGAAGGTGATTGAGCCGATCTAGTGCGTAAGGTGTGTGTATATGCATCCACGAGCAACCACTTGCATCCATTTGCATCCATCAGACATAACATGTCTCAAACACATGTTTCAACAATAGGGTTCTTCCTAACTAAAGATCGAAGATATCATCGCAAAGATAATACTAAAAGATGTGACAAGTATCAACAAAGTGGTAGAAAAAGGAGAAATTAAAACATACCCTCAAAAAGGAAAGGGCACAACGTACGCATCTTATCTTCCGTCTCCCAAGTCGCGTCTCTTTGATCATCTCCCAATTGCACTTTGACCAACTTGACCTCTTTGTTGCGAAGCTTTTTGACCTTCGATCCGAGAATGCGTGTAGGAGCTCGTCTGATCATGGTATTGCGCTCTACTTCCACTTCTTCGAGCGTGCTCGGCTCTACCACTTCCGTTGTAACGTGTAAACACTTACGCAAATGTAAAACGTGAAACACGTCATGAACTCCGCTGAGCTTCTATGATAACTTGACTCTGTACGCCATCTGCCCAATCCTCTCTGTAATTGGAGAGGGTCCTATGAATCTTGGTGCCAACTTCCCTACCGATCCAAAGTGGACTACGTTTCTCAATGGTGGCACCTTAATAAAAACCATGTCCCCAACATCGAACTCAAGATCGGTTCGTCTCCTATCAGCATATGAATTCTGTCGGTCCTGTGCCGTCTTTATTCGCCGTCGAATCAAGTCTATCTTTTCCGAAGTCTCCCTAATCATGTCGGGTCCAAGAAAAACCTTATCCGTGGATTCCCACCAACATGTAGGTGATAATCACGGTCATCCATAAAGAGCCTCAAAAGGTGTCATGCCAATGCTAGCCTGAAAACTATTATTATAGGCGAACTCTACTAGTCGAAGGTGTTCATCCCATGTTCCTCCAAAGTCTAGAATGCATAGCCTCATAAGGTCTTCTAGAATCCGATTCACCCTCTCGGTCTGGCCGTCCGTATGAGGATGATAAGAAGTACTTAAGCATAATTGCATTCCAACTGCCTCTTGTAAGCTCTTCCAAAATTCGCTTGTGAAAATAGGATCTCTATCGCTCACAATGCTGGAGGATATGCCGTGCAAACAGACTATCTCTCGAGGGTAAACAGATGCTAACCATGCGGCGGTCCTTTTACTTTTGACGGGAATAAAATGGGCATTTTTATTAAGTCGGTCTACAATTACCCAAATCCCCGTATTACCCTTCCTCGATCTTGGTAACCCATCTACAAAATCCATGGAAACTCTTTCCCATTTCCAAAGTGGAATCTCTAAGGGATGGAGCAAACCTTCGGACTTCTTTTGCTCCGCCTTGACTTGCTGGCACACTAAGCATCTAGCAATGAACTCGGCCACGTCCTTCTTCATTCCGGCCCAAAAGAAAACTCGCTTCATATCCCTATACATCTTATCACCACCGGGATGTATGGTCATCTTCCAACGATGTGAGTCTTCAAGAATTGCCTTCTTCAAAATCTCGTCTTGTGGTACGCAAAGTCTTCCATCTCTAAGTAGCCAAACTCTCTCGTCTATAGCATATCTATTCAGATGACTTGAGGACTCCCCTCCTATAAGCTTGCCTACTATCTCAACCAATTGTGGGTCGTTTCGTTGTGACTCTCCAACTCGACCCAAAAGTGTAGGTTGCACCTCTAATGATGCCAACAATCCGGGTACAAAATCGACAGAGGGTCTGAAGTCAAAGGAAGATATATATTCCAAACTCTGCCGCTCTAAAAACAAAGGACTTAAAGTTAACTTCTTTCTACTTAGGGCGTCAGCTACAATGTTACCCTTGCCAGGGGTATATGTGATCTCAAAATCGTAGGATGCCAAAAACTCCATCCATCTATGTTGCCTCAAGTTTAGGTCCTTCTGAGAGAATAAATACTTTAGCGACTTATGGTCTGTATACAACTCAAACCTTTCGCCAAGCAAATAATGATGCCACGAATTAAGCACAAAAACTATGGCCGCCAACTCCAAGTCATGGGTAGGGTAATTTTTCTCGTGGGTTTTCAACTTGCTTCCACCATAGCATATTACCCTTCCCTCTTGCATTAAAACTGCGCTAAGCCCTATCCCGCAAGCATCGGTATATACAGTGAATGTCTTACTCCCGTCTGGCAAAACTAAAACTGGAGCGGTCGTCAAAGCTCTCTTCAGACGTTGGAAAGCATCGTCACAGTCAACGTCCCAAGTAAAAGTCAAATTCTTCTTCGTTAATCGAGTGAGAGGGGCTGATATCTTTGCGAAGTCCTTAATGAACTTCCTATAATAGCCAGCCAGCCCTAAAAAGCTTCTTACTTCGGTTGCGTTCTTAGGCGTTTTCCAATCTTGGATTGCCACTATCTTAGCGGGATCCACAACTATCCCTTCCTTAGAGACCACGTGCCCTAAGACCTCACTTCTTTTCTCCAAAAATGGCACTTGGAGAACTTAGCCTTTAGATAATGTGCTCATAGGGTCTCTAAGAATTCCCTAAGATGTAGGGCATGCTCTTATTCATTTTTAGAGAAAACCAGAATATCGTCTACAAAGAATACCACAAATTTGTTCAGAAACTCCCTAAACACCCTACTCATTAAGTCAACAAAGTATGCAGGTGCATTCGTCAAACCAAAAGGCATGACAAGCCACTTGAAGAAACCATCGGGAGTTCTAAATGCAGTCTTATCGATGCTATCTTCAGCCACCCTTAGCTGATGAAACTCTGTAGCTAAATCCAGTTGCAAGAAAACCGAAGCACCGACCAACTGATCGAATAAATCGTCTATCCTCGGTAACGGGTGTCTGTTCTTCTTTGTTAGCTTATTCAGCTCTCTATAGTCCACGCACAATCTAAGTGAACCATCAGCTTTTGTAGCAAAAATGACTAGAGCACCCCACTCCGAAATACTTCTTCTTATGAACCCCTTCTCAAGAAATTCTTTCACTTGCTTACTGAATTCTCTTCTCTCTCTCGGAGCCATGTGGCGCACTGGTAATGCAACTGGCTTTGCATTATCTACTAAATATATTCGAAAGTCTATCTCACGTCTTGGGGGTAAACCTCGAACTTCATCGAAGACATCCGAGTATTCACGGACCACTCTAACAGACTGCAGATTCTCAACAGATGCGTCAAGCGAATCTAGATAACTTAGCATAACAGAATTCATGGGATTACAAGAGATTTCGAGTGTGTTGCCCAAGCGAGTCATAAGCCTAACCTCCCTCTTTTCACAATCTAGGATGGCTCCAATACTGGATAGCCAATCCATGCCCAAAATTAACCCATAGCCCGTGAAGCCCAAAACATAAGCATCACATATAAACCCAGTGCTATGTATAGAAATTTCAAAATCCAAACAAATCATCGACAAATAGGCTGAGCCCCCAATTGGATTTGAAACAACTAAGGGATCCTCTGCTATACTGGTGTTTAGGTGTAGTGTCTCAACTAAAGCAGTGGATATAAAAGAGTGCGATGCGCCAGAATCAAAGAGTGTGCGAACGGGATGATCAAAAAGATAAACTAAACTTTCAACGGAAATTGGTCTACCTCGTTCTTGCAGCGGTTGGACCACGAGAGCCTGGACCTGCCACCTTGCCTGCCCTTGTGCCATGAGAGCCTGAATCTGCCCTCCAAAGGTAGGCCCTGCCCTCTTCCCTTTCTTTGGGCAGTCCTTAATCAGATGTCCTGCCTCGCCACAGTGGAAACAACCAGTCTTCTTCTTCTTCCTACAGTCTTTACTTAGATGGCCTGGTGTCCCATAGTTAAAGCATCTTTTCTTTCCCTTGCCATTGTTGTCTTTACCACCCTTCTTGTTCTGCTGTTGTTGTTTCTTTTGATCCCTTCTTCTCAGGTGCCTTATTAGCATTGGCGCCTTTCTCCTCTTCATGCATAAGCGCCATGTCAACTAGTCTCTCAAAGGTGGCCCCCATAGGGATGTGGGTCATAGCAAACCCATGTAGCGGCTCGTTCAAACCCTTAACTAATCTCAGGGCCTTCTTTTCGGGTGTATTCACCAAGTCCAAACCAAATCTCGCCAACTGATTGAACTTGTTGACGTACTCTTTCACTGATAGATTCCCCTACCTCAATGCCAAAAACCTTTCCATGTATAGATTCTCTTCAGCCCGCAAGAGAAACTTTGCCTCAAACCTACGCCTGAAATCCGGCCATGTATCAACTGGACGCTCTCCATTAGTGACCTCCCACCAAAACGAGGCATCATCCTTCATTAACCAGGCAGCTAACTGGACCTTTCTTCCATCTTCTGCCTCAAAGATTCCAAACAATTCTTCCACCTCCTTTAGCTAATTTCGAGCTTCAACAAACGTCTCCGACCCGTGAAAAGGTTTCCCGCCCATTGCCCGAAAGTCCTTGCATATCTTTGCGAAAGTGTCAACACGGGGAGGAGGAGGAGGACCATTTGCTGGGCCTAGACATGGGCCCTAGCTTCCAGATACCTTCTAAACCATCCTGGTATCGGTATCCCCTCAGGTATCTCAGGAATTCCAGACATGCTGAAAAGAAAATGAAGAGATTCAAACGAAGAATTCGAAAGAAAGATATATGGCTCTTGGGGTTATGTTTTTAAAATAAACCTTTCTCTTGAAAATACTTTCCTTAAAACGTATTTTTTAGAGTATTTCTTTATAAAATGCTTTTGAAAAATAGTTTTTCAAAATTCATATCTGGTCTGGTAACCTTCAGCTCTGACACCACGTGTGACACCCCACGTCCATTAATTTCACTCACAAAGGGATTGCATTACTTACTATGGAGCATTTTAAGTGTGTATAGAACAGAAACTAAACAATAAGACAGAAATAAAACAGTACTTAAAAATTTAAAACTTCATTCATTGCAGCGGTAAACAAATAAGTTTGATTACATCATCAAAACCCAAAGACTAGAGTCAAGTACCTAATATCCATCTTGACTAAATCAGGGTACATAAAATGAAAGACATAACCACAACATAAAATATCCATAAGTAAGATAGGCTGAACTTTTACTTCAGCGATCCAAGCAATTTCCAAAGAAAGAGATAAAGCTGTGCAAATCAAGCTCCACTTGTACTAGTCCCACCTTGAGCACCTCGGGTGGAAAGGAAGAAAAGAGGTGGAAACAAAGGGGTCAGACATAAAGTCTGGCGAGTGCAATAACTTTAACAATATAATCATTAAGTAACTAGGATAAGGCATAAGCTGGAAAATAAGGAAATGACTGTGAACAAATGGGTGTGACAGAGCAAACAAAGGAAATCGGATGAACAAAGATAACGATAAAGGCGTACCTAATCACTATAGGATAATTACTACACTGCACCACACCAAACAACATACAAGTTGATCCCGCCTATAGAATTTAATAATGATAATGGTAGTTTGGTGTACCCCTAGCTGCCTTCATAGGTGCCGTCTGCCCCTATCTTCACTAGGTGTACCCACTACCCCCATTTGATCGGCTCCCTAACTCGTAGATACCCGTGCTGACCCCACAGTGGGGTGTATCACTCCACAAAGTGGCAACCCGAAACCACCAAGATGCACGGCTTATATCTACACGATGCAACAATGTCTTACCTACCAGCCCGGGCCCACATACGCATATGGCCCCGTTGGACTTGCGTTGCCACCGCTAACCCGTTTTGACCTCTTACAATCAAACCCAGTACGTGTGTCCCATCCTCGACTTGGGTCGAGCCCACAAAGATACTGTAACACCCCACCTCCGCCAGGGTGACTCTTGCAAGCACTCTGACTTTGGAGGGGCGTTTGAATCAGGTAAACATGCATAATGATATATCAAGGCAGAACAAGAACATATGTATATATGTAAACAGAGTAAATAACATAGATAAAACAGCGGAAGATTTTCAAACCATTTCAAAACAAGTCTGGTACAACATAATGTTAACATTCCAAATACACAAGTCTAGATAAAAACAACATTACTGAAAAACTGAAATACATAAGTACTATCCCCAAAATAAGTGATAACCATAGCTAGCTTCATGTCAAGACCGTACATGAGCTAAAATCCCACAAGCAAGCGATCAGAAATCCAGCTAAGCTCCAATATTCCCTCCCTGAGAACCTGGGGGGGGGGGGGGAAACGGAAGAAAAGAGGCGAAAGAAAACAGGTCAGTCAAAAAGACTGAGTAAGCCCTACTACAATCAATGTAAACTGATAAAGTTAACTGGCATGAGAAGCAGGTATGATCATAAGGATAACAACATACTAGCATGGTGATTAACTAACAAGGTAGATAAAGGTGTCATCGCATAATCAGGTTTAAGGTTTTGCACCACAGGTGTACTAGCAAACTAACCTGACTGGAATAAACAAGTATTGATCCCTTGGCCCAAGCTTTGGCCCAATAACATGAAATGACCCTAATACAAGGTCCAACCAAACGGTCTAGTCGATCGGCTCCCTAAGCCTAACTCGTCACGTGTTGGTGTCAATACGGCCCAAACATAATTGTAGTCGAACTGTGCCGGGTCGACCCTTCGGGTGTATCAAGCCCTAGGGTGCCAACCCCTGGACACCATAAACATGAGTGCACAGTCTCGATCTACTGGTACCCATGCTTGACTTCTCCAAATACGGACTACGTGCACGACCATAGTCCGTCCGGAACTACATCAGCGTACCACCCTGCCGTCGTTTATTGGTCGCTTACCTCCAGCCCAGTAATTCGTGCCCCACACCCTAACCTAGACCTTAGGGCCATGATGATACAAACTTGGGATTACTGCTGGAGTGGACCCCCATTGCTAGGATTTTCTAGTGGGTTAAGTACGGTTTAACCCTCTTGCTAATCATGGATTAACTTGGTTAAGTGTAACGATGAGTTCACGACTTAACCCTGATTAAACTACCAAGCCCAAATTGGTTAAGTATTAAGTGGACCATGACTTAACCCTAATCACGAGGCATTAATTAATTTAATACGCCTTAACCTCTCACATTAGACCTTGTTGTGGTTACTAGTTAAGCCGGGCGGGTCCGGGTAGCTTTACACCACAACTTGGTCTAACCTCGGGTTCAAGGTACAACATGGCCAACTTCTCACATTGGGTCCTATTGTTTGTAGCAACTAGTTAAGCCGGTCGGTTCCGGGTAGGTTTACGCTACAAACTCAACCCAACCTCAAGTTGGTCACACTTATCTTTTCTAAGTGTCATGTCCATTATGTTTCCAAAACATGTTACAAATTTTCAAGCAATTGGGTAGACCTAACTTAATAGGTAAATTCCCAATGGGTAGACCTAACTTAATAGGTAAATTCCCAAGCTTATGTTTTTATGTCTTTTAAGCTTACCCAACCCCAAACGCAATCCCATCGCTTACATATCGCAATAGCGCATAAAGGATAGAAAGAGGGAACTTGGCATAATCATGACATAAAGGTATTGAAGCCACAAGTTCAACATGGTGGCATATGAAACGTACATATGTTCATATACTTGCATATTACATTTTTAGGCCTCAAAAGCATGCATAAAACCAAACTTAGCATATTGGTGATACATGGTGATAAATGACATGTAAAAATGGCCATTAGTTCGCATCTAGCCTCACATGCAAGTTATCATAAGAGATATGATAACTTACATGTTGCCAAAATGCAACCTTTAGCATAAAGCTTGAAGCTTTATGTTCATAAACCCAAGATAAGCTTGCATAACATGATAGCATGAACAAAATGTTCAACCCAAACTTGCATAACATAACTTGCATATCATATGACAAACTTGCATATCAAACTTGCATAACATAACACGATAAACTTGCATATCATGACATGGCATACTTGCATAACATAACAAGATGAACTTGCATATCATAACATGGCATACTTGCATATAAGCTTGCATATCACATCACGATAAACTTGCATATCATAGCATAGCAAACTTGCATATAAACTTGCATATCACAACATGATAAACTTGCATATCATAGCATAGTAAACTTGCATATAAACTTGCATATCATACATTTAACTTTAGAGTTTAAGTATGAAAGTAGAATAGGGCTTACAATGCTTAGGAAATATGACAAAGCCCTTATGCAACCAATTAAACCCAAAATGCAAGCTTTAATAGAAAACCCTTAAGCCAAAATGATCAAAACTCTTGCTTTATGATGCAAATATAGAAACTTGACTTGAATGCAAGCTAATGATGCTCATACAAGCTTGAAAACACTTGTATGCATGGAAAATCTCATAGAAATTTATTTAGAAATTTTATGAAGAGAGTGGAGGCCATGAGAGAAATGATTTTGCCATAGTTTAGTTACTTGAATGAATAATGATGATTTAGGGTTAGGTTAGGGCCTTATTTATAGAGATTAGGACTAGTTTCAACCCTAGGATTAAACCCTAGTTCCAATCTCAGCCCTCAAAACCGAATCTGGCCCCCAAGCTCAACACAATCTCTAAATGGTGCACCAGGCTAAACAGCCCGGCTGGACCAAGTCGACTGCCAAGTCGACAGGGCTGTCGACTTGGGTCCAACCAAGTCAACTCCCAAGTCGACAGGGCTGTCGACTTGGGTGCACTGGCGGGAACTTTCCCGCCTAGCCCAATCTGACCTAATTTTTCAAATTCAAACTTGAATTTGAAATCTGTTTTTACTTTGAATTTTTCTGAAAACTTCGTTGGGCCTTAATCGGGTCATACGGACTCCGATTTTCGAAAACTCGGACTCTATTTCGCGTATTTTTCCGAGACAAACGCAATGGCATAGCCCGTTTCCCTTGATTCAGATTTTAGAATTAAATTCTGCCTCGATTTACATCATTACAGGTTATTGAAAATACGGGTTGTTACATTCTCCCCTCCTTAAAGGATTTCGTCCCCGAAATCTTCAAGTTAGGAAGAACGTATCCTACCATCCAATCATCCATCTACTCAAAACATCATCCACGAGCAATCATTGTCCTTACAAGATTCTAAATGTTGTATGAACATATGCAAAGGTGTGTGTATATGTCCTTATCTAATGCAAATATCATCAATGCAAATTATGTTAGTGAAATGAATCCATATGTATGCAATTCCTAACATAATGTATAACATCTATATGTGTGCACATAACATACATCCATATGCAACATCCATGTGATAACACAAAAATTTTCATCCATGAATAAGCATAAACACTCATGCATATGCAATATGAGGAGTGTGTGAGCCGATCTAGTGCCTAACGTGTATAATGCATCCACGAGTAACCACTTGCAAACACTTGCAACCACTTGCAACCATCAATCATAACATGTTTCAAACACATGTCTCATCCAAAGGGTTTCTACCTAAGGTTCTCATGACAAGATTAACACGATAAACTAGATAAACATGGATAGCAAAGAGAAAGATATGCTAACAAAGAAAAGAGATTGAGAGTGTACCCTCAAAAAGGAATGGATAAAGCCCACGTATCTTCTCCTCGGTTTCCCAAGTTGCGTCTTCTTCGGCTTCACCCCATTGAACCTTCACCAACTTGACCTCTCGATTCCTTAGCTTCTTGGTCTCCGTCCCCAAGATACGAATCGGAGCTCTCCTCAAGGTATCCTCTTTCTCCACTTCCACATCTTTCAGAACACTTGGCTCAACAACCTCTGCTGATTCATGTAAACACTTCCGGAGATGCGAGACATGAAAAACATCGTGTACTCTGGCAAGCTTCTCGGGCAACTTCACTCTATAAGCCATCTGCCCGATCCTCTCTATAATAGGGAATGGTCCAACAAACCTCGGTGCTAACTTCCCAACGGCTCCAAATCGGACCACATTCCGCAAAGGAGAAACCTTCACGAAAACCATATCCCCAACATCAAACTCCAAATCAGTTCTTCGCTTATCAGCATAGGATTTCTGTCGGTCTTGGGCCGCTTTCATCCATCTCCGAATCAACTCGATCTTCTCGGATGTATCTCTGATCATATCAGGCCCAAGTATAAGCTCATCTGTAGTCTCCCACCAACATGTAGACGACTTGCACGGCCTCCCATATAAAGCTTCGAATGGTGCCATCCCTATGCTTGCCTGATAACTGTTATTATACGCAAACTCAACAAGAGGAAGATGGTCTTCCCAAGTACCACCAAAATCCAGAATACAAAGCCTCAACAGATCCTCGAGTACCCTATTCACCCTTTCGGTTTGACCGTCCGTCTGTGGGTGATAAGCCGTACTTAGATTCAACCTTATGCCCATAGCTTCTTGCAAGCTATTCCAGATCTGACTTGTAAAAATTGGGTCACGGTCACTGACTATACTAGAAGGGACTCCATGTAGTCTCACAATCTCACGAAGATATACAGACGCTAGCCAAGATGCGGTCCTCTTGCTCTTCACCGAAATGAAATGAGCACTCTTCGTAAGTCTATCCACAATAACCCAAATGCTCGTATTCCCTTTTCTTGACCTTGGTAGCTCATCGATAAAATCCATGGAAATACTCTCCCACTTCCAAAGTGGAACGTCTAGAGGATGCAATAGCCCACCGGGCTTCTTCGACTCGGCCTTAACTTGCTGGCAAATGATACATCAAGAGACAAACTCTGCCACATCCTTTTTCATCCCAGGCCAAAAGAAAATACGCTTCATATCTTTATACATCTTATCTCCGCCTGGATGTATAGTCAACTTAGAGCGATGCGCTTCCTCAAGAACTTTTCTTACTTCTACCATTGGAACACATAACCTTCCGTCTCTCCTCAGCCAACCCTTGTCATCAATAGAATATCGAACGAGATGACTAGACGCCTCTCCTCGAATCAGCTTATCCATAATCTCAACTATTTGAGGGTCTTCTCTCTGCGAAGCCCCAACTTGATCAAGAAGGGTAGGTCTGAGTTCCAGAGATGCTAAAGAACCGGTCATCGACTCAATCGCCAAAGAGAAATCAAAGGTTGCCACATACTCTAAATTCTTCATCTCAACGAATAGAGGACTCAGAGTCAACCTTTTTCTACTCAATGCATCTTCTACCACATTCCCCTTGCCAGGGGTATAAGCTATCTCAAAATCGTAGGACGCCAAGAATTCCATCCATCTTTGTTGCCTCAGATTCAGATCCTTCTGAGAAAAGAGATACTTCAATGACTTGTGATCGGTATAAAGCTCAAATCTTTCTCCCAGAAGATAATGGCGCCAAGCCTTGAGTGCATATACTATGGCTGCCAACTCTAAGTCATGAGTGGGATAATTCTTCTCATGCACTTTGAGTTGTCTACCGCCAAAGCATATCACTCTTCCTTCTTGCATCAGAACAGCTCCTAACCCCGTGCCACATGCATCGGTGTATACTGTAAATAACTTCCCTCCATCGGGCAAAGCTAGAACAGGTGCTGATGTGAGAGCTCTCTTGAGCTTCTGAAAAGCAAGCTCGCATTCTATGCTCCAAGCAAAAACTAAATTCTTCTTCGTTAATTTAGTGAGAGGAGCGGATATCTTCGCGAAGTCCTTGATGAACTTCCGGTAAAAACCTGCAAGACCTAGAAAACTTCTCACTTCGGTTGCATTCCTTGGAGTCTTCCAATCCTGAACTGCAACTACCTTAGCGGGATCCACCGCTAAGCCTTGCTTAGACACTATATGCCCAAGGAATCTAACTTCCCTTCTCCAAAAGTGACACTTGGAGAACTTGGCCTTCAACTGATGCGCTCTAAGCGTATCCATCACCTCCACGAGATGCCTTGCGTGCTCCTCCTCATCCTTAGAGAAGATCAGAATATCATCTACGAAGACCACGACAAAATTGTTCAAGAACTCCCTGAACACCCTACTCATCAAGTCCACGAAATATGCGGGTGCATTAGTCAAGCCGAACGACATGACAAGCCATTCGAAGAATCCATCTGGAGTCCTGAACGCAGTCTTGTCTATACTATCTTCAGCTACCCTGAGCTGATGGAATCCAGTAGCAAGATCAAGCTGAGAGAAAACAGAAGCACCGACAAGCTGGTCAAAGAGATCATCAATCCTCGGTAACGGGTGTCTGTTCTTCTTAGTCAGCTTATTCAACTCTCGATAGTCAACACAAAGTCGGAGAGAACCATCTGCCTTGGTAGCAAATACCACAGGCGCTCCCCATTCATATATACTTCGTCTAATGAAGTTCTTCTCAAGAAACTCCTTTACTTGCTTACTTAGCTCCCGCCTTTCACGCGGAGCCATGTGCCGAACGGGCAAAGAAACCGGCTTTGCATTATCCACCAGATAAATGCGGAAATCAATCTCTTGCTTAGGGGGCAACCCCCTAACTTCATCGAAAACATCCGGATACTCTCGAACCACTCTCACAGACTGAAGAGTTTCCATTGACGAGTCGAGTGATTCAAGATAGCACAGCATGACGGGACCTCTCAGATTACAAGAAATTTCTAGGGTGTTTCCGAGGCGAGTCACGAGCCTCACAACCCTATGCTCACAATCAAGAATGGCTCCATATCTGGACAGCCAATCCATGCCCAATATCAATCCGTATCCCCTAAAACCAAGAACATAAGCACTGCACAAGAACTCTACACTCAGTATAGAGATCCTCAAATCCCCACATATCATAGACAAATGGGCGGAACCCCCAATAGGATTTGAGACACAGACGGGATCATCTACCAAGCTAGTACTAAGGTGCAAACTATCAACAAGATCAGATGAGATAAAGCTATGCGATGCACCAGAATCAAACAAGGTACGAACTGGAAAATCAAAAATATATACAAGGCTCTCAACAGAAATACTACCTCGATCGGGAACTGGAGCGGTATTGAGAGCATGAACTTGCCCTCCTGAAGGTCCAGCACGCTGAGTCTGACCCTGGCCTTGCCCTTGCTTCTTCGGGCAATCCTTACTGAAATGTCCAGTCTTACCGCAGAAAAAGCATTCACCATTCTTCCTTTTCCTCTTCTTACAATCCTTAATAAGATGCCCAACTGAACCGCAATAATGGCACTTCTCCTTGTTGTTCTTGCCCTTGTTGTTGTTCCCCTTGTTGCCTTGACTCTTGTTCTTGTTCTGATTGCCTTGACTGCTTTGACCACTTGGATTACCCTGATTTCCTTTTCCCTGGGAATCAGTCTTCTTGGCTTGAGTATCATTCATCTTGGTCTCTTTCTTGACATCTCCCTGAAGTAACGCCATATCAACCAAACTCTCAAACGTGTCCCCATGGGGAATATGTGACATAGCCAATCCCTGCAACGGCTCATTCAATCCTCTAGCAAAACGAAGAGCCTTCTTCTGAGGAGTATTCACCATATCCAGGCCAAAACGAGCTAACTGATTGAACTTGTTCACATATTCTTTGACAGACATATCTCCTTGTTTCAAAGTTATGAACCTCTCCATTTGCAGATTCTCCTCAGCAGAAGATAGAAACTTAAGCATGAACCTTGCCCTGAAATCGGCCCAAGTCTCAACAGGCCTAGTACCATTGGTGACTTCCCACCAATAAGCGGCTTCATCCTTCATAAGCCAAACCGCCAACAAGATCTTCCTCTGATCGTCTAACCCAAAGATAGCAAATAAATCCTCGGTCTCTTTCAACCAATTTCTGGCCTCTACAAAAGTCTCAGTGCCTTGAAATTTTTTGCCACCCATTGCTTTGAAATCTTTGCAAGTCTTTGCGAAGTCAGCTTGAGGATGCTGAGGGGGAGGAGGAAGAGGAACCTCAGCGACATGAGGAGGAGGAACATTAACTACTGGAGGAGGAGGAGGAGGAACATCTGCGGGGCCGGCTTCGGTCGCCCTAGCCTCCAAAAGTCTCCTGTACCAAACAGGTACGTGTACTCCCTCCGGAATGGCAAAGTTATCGGCCATACTGAAAACGAAGAAAAAGATAGATTCAGAATGGAGAAAAACGAAGGAATTTTGCTAATGGCTTTTTGGGGAATAGCCTTTAAAATAAACTAGACTTTTCTTTGGAAAATACTTTATACTTGGTTTTGAAAATAGTTTTCCAAAAGTTTTCTAAAAACCTTTTTGTTCCTTCTCGTAAACCATATGCTCTGATACCAAATGTAACACCCCACCTCCGCCAGGGTAACTCTTGCAAGCACTCTGACTTTGGAGGGGCGTTTGAATCAGGTAAACATGCATAATGATATATCAAGGCAGAACAAGAACATATGTATATATGTAAACAGAGTAAATAACATAGATAAAACAGCGGAAGATTTTCAAACCATTTCAAAACAAGTCTGGTACAACATAATGTTAACATTCCAAATACACAAGTCTAGATAAAAACAACATTACTGAAAAACTGAAATACATAAGTACTATCCCCAAAATAAGTGATAACCATAGCTAGCTTCATGTCAAGACCGTACATGAGCTAAAATCCCACAAGCAAGCGATCAGAAATCCAGCTAAGCTCCAATATTCCCTCCCTGAGAACCTGGGGGGGGGGGGAACGGAAGAAAAGAGGCGAAAGAAAACAGGTCAGTCAAAAAGACTGAGTAAGCCCTACTACAATCAATGTAAACTGATAAAGTTAACTGGCATGAGAAGCAGGTATGATCATAAGGATAACAACATACTAGCATGGTGATTAACTAACAAGGTAGATAAAGGTGTCATCGCATAATCATGTTTAAGGTTTTGCACCACAGGTGTACTAGCAAACTAACCTGACTGGAATAAACAAGTATTGATCCCTTGGCCCAAGCTTTGGCCCAATAACATGAAATGACCCTAATACAAGGTCCAACCAAACGGTCTAGTCGATCGGCTCCCTAAGCCTAACTCGTCACGTGTTGGTGTCAATACGGCCCAAACATAATTGTAGTCGAACTGTGCCGGGTCCACCCTTCGGGTGTATCAAGCCCTAGGGTGCCAACCCCTGGACACCATAAACATGAGTGCACAGTCTCGATCTACTGGTACCCATGCATGACTTCTCCAAATACGGACTACGTGCACGACCATAGTCCGTCCGGAACTACATCGGCGTACCACCCTGCCGTCGTTTATTGGTCGCTTAACCTAGACCCTAGGGCCATGATGATACAATCTTGGGATTACTGCTGGAGTGGACCCCCATCGCTAGGATTTTCTAGTGGGTTAAGTACGGTTTAACCCTCTTACTAATCATGGATTAACTTGGTTAAGTGTAACGATGAGTTCACGACTTAACCCTGATTAATCTACCAAGCCCAAATTGGTTAAGTATTAAGTGGACCATGACTTAACCCTAATCACGAGGCATTAATTAATTTAATGCGCCTTAACCTCTCACATTAGACCTTGTTGTGGTTACTAGTTAAGCCGGGCGGGTCCGGGTAGCTTTACACCACAACTTGGTCTAACCTCGGGTTCAAGGTACAACATGGCCAACTTCTCACATTGGGTCCTATTGTTTGTAGCAACTAGTTAAGCCGGTCGGTTCCGGGTAGGTTTACGCTACAAACTCAACCCAACCTCGAGTTGGTCACACTTATCTTTTCTAAGTGTCATGTCCATCATGTTTCCAAAACATGTTACAAATTTTCAAGCAATTGGGTAGACCTAACTTAATAGGTATATTCCCAATGGGTAGACCTAACTTAATAGGTAAATTCCCAAGCTTATGTTTTTATGTCTTTTAAGCTTACCCAACCCCAAACGCAATCCCATCGCTTACATATCGCAATAGCGCATAAAGGATAGAAAGAGGGAACTTGGCATAATCATGACATAAAGGTATTGAAGCCACAAGTTCAACATGGTGGCATATGAAACGTACATATGTTCATATACTTGCATATTACATTTTTAGGCCTCAAAAGCATGCATAAAACCAAACTTAGCATATTGGTGATACATGGTGATAAATGACATGTAAAAATGGCCATAAGTTCGCATCTAGCCTCACATGCAAGTTATCATAAGAGATATGATAACTTACATGTTGGCAAAATGCAACCTTTAGCATAAAGCTTGAAGCTTTATGTTCATAAACCCAAGATAAGCTTGCATAACATGATAGCATGAACAAAATGTTCAACCCAAACTTTCATAACATAACTTGCATATCATATGACAAACTTGCATATCAAACTTGCATAACATAACACGATAAACTTGCATATCATGACATGGCATACTTGCATAACATAACATGATGAACTTGCATATCATAACATGGCATACTTGCATATAAACTTGCATATCACATCATGATAAACTTGCATATCATAGCATAGCAAACTTGCATATAAACTTGCATATCACGACATGATAAACTTGCATATCATAGCATAGTAAACTTGCATATAAACTTGCATATCATACATTTAACTTTAGAGTTTAAGTATGAAAGTAGAATAGGGCTTACAATGCTTAGGAAATATGACAAAGCCCTTATGCAACCAATTAAACCCAAAATGCAAGCTTTAATAGAAAACCCTTAAGCCAAAATGATCAAAACTCTTGCTTTATGATGCAAATATAGAAACTTGACTTGAATGCAAGCTAATGATGCTCATACAAGCTTGAAAACACTTGTATGCATGGAAAATCTCATAGAAATTTATTTAGGAATTTTATGAAGAGAGTGGAGGCCATGAGAGAAATGATTTTGCCATAGTTTAGTTACTTGAATGAATAATGATGATTTAGGGTTAGGTTAGGGCCTTATTTATAGAGATTAGGACTAGTTTCAACCCTAGGGTTAAACCCTAGTTCCAATCTCAGCCCTCAAAACTGAATCTGGCCCCCAAGCTCAACACAATCTCTAAATGGTGCACCAGGCTAAACAGCCCGGCTGGACCAAGTCGACTGCCAAGTCGACAGGGCTATCGACTTGGGTCCAACCAAGTCGACTCCCAAGTCGACAGGGCTGTCGACTTGGGTGCTCTGGCGGGAACTTTCCCGCCTAGCCCAATCTGACCTAATTTTTCAAATTCAAACTTGAATTTGAAATCTGTTTTTACTTTGAATTTTTCTGAAAACTTTGTTGGGCCTTAATCGGGTCATACGAACTCCGATTTTCGAAAACTCGGACTCTATTTCGCGTATTTTTCCGAGACAAACGCAATGGCATAGCCTGTTTCCCTTGATTCAGATTTTAGAATTAAATTCTGCCTCGATTTACATCATTACAGGTTATTGAAAATACGGGTTGTTACAGATACTTAATGGGTTACTGGTTTGAAAAGGGCCCCCCATGCATGACACAAGCTTTCCACCTATGCTAGGTCCCCTCTAAGGTTCTTCCCCACTTAACCCCATTCTTATTACATGTTTCAATCTTGGTTAAGTGCATATAATCGTATTTCACATGCTACCCAAAGCACCCACTTAACCCGCTCATGTCCCACCACATGTTTATCTGGTTAAGTGTTTCTTAATTCATTAACACCGTAACCTTGTAAAGACCTCCCACATTAGACTGGCATTTGTGGCAGCTGGATTTGCCGGGCGGGTCCGGGAAGTCTTACACCACAAACGAGCCTAACCTCATGTCTTTACAATTGTTATGCATTTAATTCGTGCCTTTGACCTCTCACATTAGACTGGCATTTGTGGCTGCTGGATTTCGTGGGCGGGTTCGGGCAGTCTTACGCCACAAACGAGTCTAACCTCGTGTCATAGGCGGTTTATTATTACACATCTTTATTTAACCCTAAAGTGGATTAATATCCCTATTCAAAATTTGTAAATAAATTCCATATATACTTATGTCCATAATTGTCTCACTTTTGTCCATAAATGCCAATTTTTCCGATTAATGTCTTTAATTAATTTTATGCCTTTTTCAAGGCATTTATGCCAATTCTCAATATGTGTATATTCAATATTATCCCCGTCGTCCCCACGTTGTTCGTTCGTTTATCATGACATATATGTATATTAGACTAGCAATTAGTCTAGCACATAAAAGGGCAGAAACATCGCAAATTTTCATAACACACAAAATGGATCTAATCTTGCAAATAAGGATTACAACATAACTTGCATAAACTTTGTATTGTCATGAATCTAAACATAGGCCTAAAGGTGTGAACTTGCATATATATATATATATAATATAGTTTTTCACCTAAAACTTGCATATATGAATATAGTTTTTCATCCAAAACCTGCATAGGCCATAGTCACAAACTTGCATAAAATTATGTATGTCATAGATCTAAATCTAAAGGGGTAAACTTGCATATATGTGAATCCAATTCGTACCTAAACATGCATATAGTCACTTTATTTGGTTCACATATAAACTTGTGTACAATTCATATAGAAACTAGCATATAATCTACACCCAAACTTGCATATAGAATGATGTCAAACATGAATCAAGTTGAACATAGGTGATTGGGCATATACAAAGGAATCCACAACAAAAACTGTCATTATGAACATCTAGCATATATTCACAAAATACCACAATTTCCAATGTTTCACAAACATAGCCATATAACCCAATTTATATCTCAACCCAATTAACTTGTTAATTATCTTATTAAAGGAATTGAACTCACAACTCAAAGAAGGTCTTGAGTTCTGGAATCTGAGTTCTGAAATTGGTTTAGCTCGCATTTGGAGTAGACAAATTCGTTGTTGTTGTTATAAATTTGAGTTGAATTGAGTTGATTAGCTTCACTTTCCCTCTAGTTGGTGGCGGCTACTCTAGGTTGCAAGGTGATAGCATGACGGCCATGGTTCTAATTTTTAATTTGGTTTTAGGGTTTGAGTCTACATACATTTATATAGATTTTAGGATTAATTTATGTCATTCGATCAACCTAGAATCAATCAAGACCATTCAGACCAGATCAAAACTATCCAGGAACCCTAGTGACTCAACAGAAAGTCATAAAATCATCATGTTTCAGATCTTCCGGGGGGGGGGGGGGGGCGGGGCAGGTCGACCGCCAGGTCGACCTGTAGGGGGGAGGTCGACACTAAGGTTAACCCCCTGGTCGACCTCGGTTTCGAGCTGTTTGAATTCTGATTTGAATTTTGATTTGAAGTTTCGACACTAAGGTTAGCCCGCTTTTGACTTCTGATTTGAATTTTGAATCTGTTTCGAGCTGTTTGAATTTATTTGAATTTTCTGGAAACTTCCGACAGCCATAACTTCTTCATACGAAGTCCAATTTACGCAAACTTGGACTCTATCTCAACCAAAATTCCGAGACGAACACAATGGCATAACCCGTTTCCCTTGATTCTCACATTTAAAATTAAGTATTCTTTAATTAGTTAACTTTAATATTTAAATTTACGGGGTGTTACAATTTCATTCTTTTGAAGCCATCCTTCTCGATCAAGTCCTTACTTGATCATTCTCTCGTCATAGATACACAACTCTACCATAGAGATAATTTCCAACAGGTTAGGATCGTCCCTCTAACTGGAACCGATCTACTCAATCAAAATTGATCTAATCTTCAAGATTTCTAGCATTTCTGAATCACATTCGCACTCGGGTCTGAAATCATATCCCGTGATATACTCTAGTTGCTTCCAGCCCAGAAACATAGCCCTCAAACTGGTATGTCTCCTACCCAATGCACCTGTTACCGCACCTAGTCCGATACTATAGGCATCCGTATATACCATAATCTCTTTGTTCCCCATCGCTAGAAACCTACAGGTGATAGTCTACCTAATAGAAGAGAGATAGGAACAACATAGCAACCACAACATCCATCAACAAGTCTTATCTATCACCTGTAAAAGCCACGAATACGTCGATACCTGTATGTCTGGTCCAACCAACATTAAGAACTAATGGAAGCCCCGCCTCCAAATGGACTACCGCACGTCCAATGTACGTTTATCCTCCAAGGATAACTAGATCACGTCCAACGGATCCAAGGTAAGTGGGCGTCCCCAGATACCCCTGCTTCGAGTCCGCCTAAATCACTCAGCTATCGACGATTCCTTGGAACTCTCATCCAAAAGAGTTACCCACAACTCTATCTTCAACTCGAGTCCCACCCAAGTCTATCCATTACCTTGTTGTCCTCCCGAGTCCAACTCGAGTCAATCCATTACTTTGCAGCCTCCTCGAGTTCAACTCGAGCCAATCTATTTCCTTGCAGCCTTCTCGAGTCCAACTTGAGCCAATCTATTACCTTGCTGCATTCTCGAGTCCAACTCGAGCCATCTCTTAGCCTTATCGAGTCCAATTTGGGGCAGTCCATATCATCAAACATTCCTATCATGTTACGAGCTGCACATCACTCCTCGAGTGAACCAAGATATCATCCAATGAAAAATCGCAACAACTATTTATCTCTCGCACAAACCATCCTAGTCGAACTCGACATTCCCGAAGCACAAGCCCCAAAGGCCTAAACCAATATCAGACAAGCACCCAAGGAATATCTCCTCCGAATTTAGACAATCTACGTGAGATGATACAAGACAAACAACCAAACAATTGAGCACCTAACTGACTCTGGCTATCCTCGCAAATCTTGTTTCAAAACTATCGTTGATTGCATAACGGCCCATGCAACATGTCAAGGGTAAATGGCAATCCCAGTCCTAACCAAACTACTGTAAGTCCAACTACTCCATAAATGATGTCAAACCCAGTAAATCCCAAAACAAAGCGATCACAAGCAATCATACATTCAAGACTCGATAGGACGAAATTATGACAAATCATACTAAGACTAATCGAACCACCTATCGAGTTCATCACAACTAAAGGTCTATCGACAAGCTCGGGTTCTAATTCCAACCTATCTACCAGGTCACTAGGTATAAAGGAATGAGAAGCTCCGTTGTCAAACAAAACTCGAATAGAAACATCATAAATAGAAAGCATACCTCGAATAACAACACATTTTCCCTTCTACGCCGTAGTTGGAGCATTCGACGAAGAAGGAACAACGTTGATAGCATATGCTTTCACGATCTGCTCCTTTTTAGGGGGTTGTGGACAATCATCCTTGTGATGTCCTGCTTGGCCACAATTAAAGCACTTCCTTTCCCCAGGCTTTTCTCGACAATCTCTGGCATAGTGGCCCTTTTTTCCACAACTAAAGCACTCGCCATATTTCTTATTCTTATTTTTCTGACCATCCTTAGCTTGGTCTTGTTTCCTCTTATTCTGGGAATTAACTTTGCCTTCACCACTTGCCTGCGGCTTTGGCCCCTCTACAGATGCAACAGCGACTTCAGTCTTTAGTTTAGGATAAAGGCTCTCTGACCTCAATGCTTTCCCAACAATTGATTCAAAAGTCTCATCAATATGGTTTATAAGCCTTCCCCCAAGTACTGATCTAAACCATTTATGAACTTCTCATTCTTCTTCTAGGGAGTGTTAACAAGGGATAATCCGTACTTCGATAAGGCATCGAACTCAGCAGTATACTTTGAAACTGCCCTACCATTCTGCTTAAGCTCCAAGAACATCCTGAACAATTCTGATTTCCGAGCAGCTGGGATAAACTTATCACTGAATCGGGCCTTAAACTGATCCAAAGCAACTTGATCCTCAAAGGTAGCTGCCTTAATAGCGTTCCACCAATTCATTGCCTTTCCTTGCAGCTGATGGGATGCTAGCTTCCTCTTCATCGCATCCACGATATCTAAGTCTTCGAAGATATGCTCACAGCTATCCAACCAATCCTGAACTTCTGTAGCCGATTCCATTCCGTGGAACGGCTTCCCACCAAGACTAGTGTAGTCCATACAGAGCTTGGCGAAATCGGCCCTAGGCGCCTGCACCGCTACACCACCACCATTTGCAACAGTAGGAACTGCCCTCTGAACATCCCTAAGCATCTCTCTCACGAGGTCAGTGAACATCGTCCTCATATAAGGAGCATTCCCATTATTAGCTCCTCTACCAGTGCCCCTCGTATGTTGGCTCATCGTTCAACCTATAAGGAGAAAACTATTAACCATCTCTTCAGTGGTGCCAGTGCAGTGCAAGTCCATCCTTAAGTACACTAATAATATATATATATATATATATATATATTGAAAACCAAAATATCACAAATACACGCTCTCATATACGTACTATCTCTCCCTGGTGTCTTTCCCTAGGTTAGCTACGCAACCTAAAGCTCTGATACCAAGTGTGACGGCCTGCCCCGGACTAGCTGACATTTCTCCGAAATGCGTTGTGCCGATGTCCAACTAGCACGGGACGGTCGCCAAAGAAAAAGAATGTGAAGCTAGAAATGCCAAAAGAACCTGTAATATATCTCATGGCGCATGGAATAAAATATAATAATCACATAACTTTGACATAAAACAGGTGAGACAATGCATAAGATGACAACTAAATCACCATAGCAGCGGAATCCATAATACAGCTTATGATCTAACATCATTATTACAACTTCAAATTTTTGTCTCTAAAGCAAAAGAAAGAAAAGGTACACTACTAATGCCCAAGCAGTGACCAGCTACAACACATGGAGTATATATGTATATCGTATGCGGAAGCCTCCTGCTCGTCTCCAGACAGCTACCCGCGCATTACCACCTAACCTGTCTCTAGTCTGCTCATTTAGGAGCACCCAGAGTAATAAGAAGTGACATAAAACTCTAGGTCAGACAAAAGTCTGGTATGAACGATAAGCGACAAAACAGAAGAATAACAGGTATAATCTAATCATACCTGAACCTGGACCTGCAACCAAAGAGTTAGCATAACAAGATGTATAGTACTCTATGGTAACACTAACATAAAGTGTAAAAGTAATGTGGGGGTGTTCATGTAATGGTGATAGCAAACATCAAACATAGCAATCATCCTATCATCTCTCACTCAGTGCGTAAAGCATACAATATCCACAAATTTGGTCACCTAATCCTTTGGGCCATGACAGAGTCCAACCCCGTACAACTATCACTACGAGCCCCTAATCCGTCTCTCAGTGGTGAACCAAAGTTATAGGTATAGATAACCCCTTTGCACACGTCCCGCAGCAAATTCCAACTCGAGAAGTTAACTCGTTGGTTCCCGTCTGGATCTTGAGTAATAACTTCGAATTTGGACTTCCTTTGCATCTCGAGTTTTGGTATCATTGTCTTGGTTCGTGATCATCACCTAGGTTCGGTTCGGGTCGTGGCACACCCTTGCTCAGGCTCATGGCAATATCCAGTCTAGTTCGTGGGACACCAATTCGACTCATGCAAGGTCATCCGGGTCGGTTCGGCTTCCCCCATCCAAATCAGTTCGTAGCATACTCTCTGGGATGGGTCAAGCTCCTCCACCAGTTCGGGTCATGGTATCCCTCCTTCAGTAGTTTGGATCGTGAGCTCCAAGGGCCTAGTCAGTTAAGTTCGTGATTCCTCTTCGTGGAGAACATCCAGGTCGGTTCGTATGTCGTAGGTCCAAGCATCGATTTGTGGTGTCCTTGTCATGAGCGGTTCGGGTCGGAGATGGGTTCTTGGATCACGAGCGGGTTGAGTTGCAGTGAATATCACAATCGGGTCGATTTGAAGAGGGGCGATCCGATTCGGTTTCTACACAATTTCCTGCAACTCTTCCAGCGACTGTTTTACGACATACGACGGATTTTTCAACCATTCTAACTGTTCTAATCAATCACAAAGCATACCATACAATCATGGAAACATATAGAATTGACCACAAACACCAAAACAGCAATTTGATATGTCAAAACGAATCAAACATACCCAAAACCCATATTTTTCCCCTAAGCGTGTTTAAGCAAATCTAATGATAGGATTAGCAAAACCTAACCAAATTAACTCAAACTTCTATCAGAGCCCTAAAATAATGTTTAAGAATTTCTAAACATTTTTCCAAAGTTTTCTGAGTTATAATTTCGCTAATTACCACTAGTCACCCCTAATTAGCCACAATTAGTGAAAAACAATGCGAATCACTCACCTTAGCCGCAAATAAAACTTAGATCTGAAACTATCTCTGATTTGGGTCGAATCTCTATGCAACACAACATCTCTAACTTTGATTTGGTGCTATTTCTACTTGATTTGACGTAGATTAGCTTAATCCTTGATTAGAAAGTGATTAGGAGATGTTTAAATGAAGAATTTGAGAGTGGATGCCATTACTTGGGTTAGGAGAATGAAAAAGGCGGCTGAAAAATGACAAAAGAGGGTTTCTCTAGCCCCTATCAGCCCTTAAATACCCCTAATCCCGAAATCCCTAATAGACCTAGTTGCTAGTCACCCGATTAAACCCAATTATGCTGTTTTTCACCTTCCAAACCTTGTTTCAGCCATTTCTCCCAAACAGTAAGTCCGTTTGATCAATGTGACCCTCTACGGAAAGGTAAACCATCATTTGAATCAAATGGAAGTGGTTTCAGGTCAAAATTCCTTTCTAGTCAAAATTAATAGACAAAACACGATTCAATAGGGGCAAAACGACCATTTAAAAATCGGTAAAAATCAAGAACATGGGAAATGACCCCAATAGTCGTCTCCTAAAGTTACACGACCATACGACTTCGTATGAAAAAGAAATAAATATTCTACGATCCTCCGATGCGTAGAATGCGGGTCGTTACAGTGATTATTTCTGTTGTGATATTCATTCTGTGATTCATATAGTTGTTTGAGTAATCGTTAATTGTTTAAACTTTCCATAATCTTTTTAAAACACTATTCATCTCCCCTATTAGTGTTAGTTTTGCCTTAAGGTCCGTGATTCTCATCCCTAGCATATCGTTGATTCCAATCAGTAAAATAATTGATTATTTCTCCTAATTTAAACATTTGATATAAGTTTACAAAAATCATTGATAGTTTATTTTGCAGTTTTATCATACAGCTTAATGCTTGATTATTAATTATGTAATATTATTCTTTTAAATTTAATTTCGGCTCATTTATACGTTTTAATGTTCCTTTACCCATAGTTCTAGAGTTAATTTTTCAGTTATAAATTTTACGTTTGACATTATGAATATAATATTAATTTTTTACGCTGTTTTTACTACTTTGCTAGTCGATCATCGTATTCCTGATTACAAATATAGTAGCAATTACATCTCGTAAATTATTTCATTTTAAACAATTCAACAAAATTTCGGTAGCACTACCTTTTTATTCTCTATATCGTACATAAATGTATGCACACAGGAAACACTAAAGGAAGTGCTGCTGAAATTTTGTGAGCTATTTAAAATGAAATAATTACAAAATGTAATTACTTTATTTTGTTTTAACTTGTAATAATAGGACTAATCCAACAACTATTATATAAGATGAATATAGATGTCCGTTCTATGACAAAACGAATACTCATATAATGTATACAATAGTTGTCATACTGCATAAGAAACTCTCTAAAGGTTTTGTGATTATATATTATATATACGACATATTTTATAGAAAAATTGGATTTATATACGACTACATATTAATCAGCAATCACTTAATTAAATTAAACCACAATATATACACATTAAATCATGATTAATTAACCATTATACAAAATTAATCATTATTTTTGATGTTTTACAAAACACGTAAACTGTACCATGCTTATCCATAATTATGAGCTCAAGCAAGCTCTAAATGTACTAATTACTCAACAAATAAATACTAATTACATATTGTACAAATTAAACAAATTAGTACTTTCAACATTTAAAGGGCAATAGTAGCAACTAACATTCAATAAACTATACTGAACAATCATTAATACGATACAAACAAGTAGATTAACAAATTAATCATAAATAACAGAATTAAAAGTAGTTAGGGCTTAATTAAATTACCTAATTAGAGGTGGTTAGGGGGTTGGAGATGAAGAGAGCATGGACTGGAAGAGTTGGCGACCTATTAGAAGTGTGGAGGATGGCAAGTAGCGTTATGGAGGAGGAGAACGGGGTTTATTTTCGTGTTGATAAAGAGAAGAAAGCGGAGAAGAGGTAGACCTCGGTTCGCATATCCTATGAGTTTCCAATGGCGATCGATGGTCGCCGATGTTATAAAGATCAAAATGTTTTCGATGGTTTTATAATTTATTTACAAAAATAACATGAAAAGAACCATCCGTTGATAGCCGTAGGAAATTCATGAGAGGATCTAGCGATTAAGATTTGTTGTGTTAATTTTGTGTCAACCATTCTATGTCCAAATAGAATTTCCATATATATATATATATATATATATATATATATATATAGGGAACGACTACTTGGATAAAAAAATTTGACACACATCATTAGACACAAAATCTCAGCCGCTAGATCAGTTGTACTCATGTGAGGTCTGGAAATCAAGGGCAATCCAATGATTGAGATTTTGTGTCCCTCAATTTGTGTTAAATTCTTGTCTCTAAATAGACTTTCTTATATATACATATACATATGGAAGAGCATTCCGGGACACCCTTGTTTGCAGCACCCCTATCCATTCGTGAGCTACCCCATTCCAAATCAAATAAGAATTTGTAGATGTTTAATCCACACATATATAGTCATGTATCCAAAATTTGATCTTGTGCCAACACTCATAATATTTTCAAAATCTTAGCTCAATTATTCACCGTTCAGATATTTATTCGAACCGTTAAATTTAAACATCAAATATACTATTCTACGAATATCAGAACGAACTTAAAATTTAGGTAGATGATAGCATATATTTGGATTGAACATCTACAATTTTTTATTGAATTTGGGTTAGTGTAACTTACGAACGAGTAAGGGGGCTGTAAAACAGGGGTGTCCCGGAATGCTCCTCATATACATATATATATATATATATATATATATATATATATATACACACACACATACATACATACATACATACATACATACATATGTATATGTATATGTATATGAGGATCATTTCAATAGGCTGAAATTGAGTAAGAGTTTGTAAATTTTTCTTCAGAACATGGATATTTTAAAACATAAGCACTATATATAAGTAGACACGGAAAATAATGGAGTGCTGCATACATTCAAAACTTCTGTGCATGCAAATTGAAACCAATATATATAAAGGAATATGTGTACAGGTCCAAAAGCCCTTGTTTGATGCAATTCAAATACTCCATGCAAGTAAAGGATCTTCATATAGTGGATTTTTGTGTGTATTGAAATCAAGTGAATCTGAAATTGGTGTATGAATATTAAAATATAGGATCTAAAACATTTTCAAAATTTCATATGCATACAGAGCCATATATATCTCAAACTTCCAAAATATACGATGGAAAACCTATTGTATGAAAATATGCAGAGTCTAAGACATATTAAGTTTTACATCATTACATCTATATATTTATGTTTCCAAAATTAAATTGTATATGAAAATTTACCGTATTATTGGGAATTCCTTTCTAGAATAGTTGAGATTCAAACATAATTATTTGTGCAAAATTTGGTTTTCACAAGAACTTATTTTCAATACAACTTTGAAATTGTGTGCTTTTTAAATTTCATATGAAACCCATTTCCATATTCCTTCAAATTTTGTTTATGAAACAACTTCATCAAAGTTATTATTCATTTAAAGTCTGGTTGTGCTTAGGAATATTACATCTATAAGCCAAACGCTTATCATATGCTGCGTAAACGGAAATCCAAAGTTATACTTGAAGCCGCTTATAACCGATATTTGTTTTAGCGACCTGTCTTTTTGACCACTTCAAGTCGGTAATTAAACCAATTCGAACCGTTCAAAATGATAGATTGTTATTTAGGTTACGGGTTTAAACAGAATCAAACACGAAATAAATAAACTACAATATCTCAAAGCGGAATAATTTTACACAAAATATCAGATTCGTACAATACTTTTTCTACGTAAAGGAAATACATTGATTTTAAATAAATAAAATTTTAGGATTTTTGATCCAAAGCACGCGCATCTTCACGAGTCTCTAACTTCGATAACTAAAATATATAAATCTACAACACTCGTTTTGTCCTAAGCGTCCCATGCAAAAATATAAACACACGAGTCATGATTAACTTTATTCAAGTAGATCAACTTCAGTAAAAACTAAAATATAATACTCAAATACAGTCACTAAGTTTCAGGTATTGCGTTTACACAAATCAAAGAAGCAACAGTCCTAAATTAACAAAATAAAGCGTGGGTTTGGTGCAAAAGCAAAATGAGATTTAGGTTGCAAAACAAGGAAACGTGTGTTAGAGATTTAAACACAAGACATGGGTATGCATCATCCCTTCAACAAGACAAAAGGAGTAAGTGTTAACATATCACAGCCCAGTTACTTAAAATCGCGAGTACTGAGTATCACCTCAGGTGTTTATTTGAACAACAAAATAAGATATCAGCCTATTTGCACATAGCATGGTTCCAGTTTCAGGGTAAACTATGTAAATTGAGTATGTCTCTTTATTCTCTACAAAACAAAGCAAAGCAAAGCAAGCCTGCATTTACAGGTTTACAAGGCAAAAGTACAATAATATGAAGTATGCGTCCGGGCTTTCAATAATTTCATGCATTCCATTTTTTTTTAACTATGCATGGTCAAAATATTCAAAAGGTGGAAACTAGACATTTGTATACATAGCTTACTATAAACTACTAGTAATAATGTACTACTGTTTGGTTCCAGCAAATCAACATTCATTCATATTTCATTTAAGTTAGTTTTCTGGCAAACAAAATAAAAAACAAAAATGCAAAACAATGATTAATGAGTTGCACCGGTAAAACCATGCAACCAGTACATTAACAAGTATGCACCAAAAGACAACAGGTAGCATGTGGCAACAAACCAAAATAGGAAATTGACTATTATATGTCATCTTAAATCAATGTCGAAATAATTGAACAAAGCAAATCGTAAGGTGAACTTACCTAAAACGCAACGCAGCGACGAAAGAAGGATGTAGGAGAGTTGCTCGGAAGGGGTTACGATGGTGAATGCTGTTTAATTGGTGTAGGGTTTGGAAATTCTTGCCATGGCTTTTGCGGAGGCTACTTGTTTTCTGTTTTTTTGGTTTGGGTTTACAATGAAGAGAGGTGTTGTTGAAGTGGAGGATATAGAGAAGTTATGGAGACCGAAAAAATTCTTCGAAGAAGTGGAAGGAAGGAGAAGATAAATAGGGGAAAATGAAAACATGTATAGGAAAGTAACGTATATGAAATGAACTGAAATAGAAATGGGTAACGCATGCATTAAACATAGGAACAAATAAATGCATGCATGTATGCGTTGAGTTTACAAAAGAGAATTTGAAAATGAATGGCCAATGCATGCAATTTGATAATTTGTAACCAAATATGTTTCTTTCAATTAATTTTTTTCCGAAAGGCAGCCCGAATTTTTTTTTTTATTCACAAGAAAATTACAATAAGTACATCTTCCTCAGCTATAAACACTACACCCCATTGCTAATGCTCAAAATAGCATTCCTGATACAAATCACTTGATAATTACAGTATAATCTCGTTAACAAAACAAAGATATAGATGACCAACAGCAATTCTCACTTAAGTGAACTCCACATGACCAGTACCAGTATCACTTATAGAACCCACCACATAGTTCTTCCAATAACATGTTAGCTCCAGTATGACATTAGCTACAGATAGCAAATATATTCTCTTGGCCATTTTCGCCAGTAAATTCACTAAAACTCATTGTACCTTGCACAGACAATCACTGTACAACCAAAATCCACTTCACTACTAACATTCATTTTTTTAAGGAAATATATACGGATGCTTGGAAGTGGTACAACCCTTGAAAAATGGAAGTTATGGGCGAATGGGTTTCAGGTTGTAAGAATGCATTCATATTCAATGGGCATGGAAAAGTTAAAATGTATGCATAATACATGGAAAGTTTGGACAATAAATATGTTTTATGTTTTTTTATTTTTCTTCTTTATTTATTATTATAGATGTTAACATTAATTTTCATTAACTGCGATAGTTGAACGTACATTATATATTGTTGACACTCTGTTTTGTTACAATTCTTCCTGTATAAAATTAAACTAGAACCATTCATAAATTTGTTTTTAGTTATCACATTAATTCCTATATTGAAACTTTATAACAAAATCAAGGATTCAATTGCTATTTTTTTTATCAAAAATAGCTCAAAGTTAGATAATCTAAATGCATAAACAGTTTAATAATTTCCATTATTATCGATCACATTTCATCTCAATGTAAATTATTGCTTATCAAAAATAATTTTTGTAGTTATAAATTAATGAATTATAATTTATGTTTTAATACCATTTTAGTTTAAAAGTTAAATTAAATTCTATATTTAAAGGGTCAAAATTTACGAGATGTTACATTTGTTGTCAAAAATTACTGTGACGGCCCACCCCGCACCAACCGACATTTCAATGAAAGTGCGTTGTGCCAATGTCTAACCAGCACGAGACAGTCGCCAAAGAAAGGAAAGGAAGGGTATTTGAACTAACAAGGAACATGTAGAATGTCTCAAAGCGCAAGGAATAAAATATAATAATAATAATATACTTGACATAAAACATGTGAGACAGTACATAAGATGAAAACTAAACATCATAGCAGCAGAAAATCCAAATACAGCTTATGTTCCACGTCATTATAACTACAACTTTTGAAAACTGTCTCTAAAACAAATAAGGAAGGTACACTACTAATGCCCAAAGTAGTGACCAGCAGTGACACAGGGAGAATAAATTGCAAATAGTACGTGTAAGCCTCATGCTCGTCTCCGGACAGCTACTCGTGCACAAACAGCTAACATGTCTTTAGTCAGCCCGTTTAAGAGCACCCAGAGTAATAAGAAGAGACATAAAACTCTGAGTTAGACAAAAGTCTGGTATGAGCGATAAGCAGCAAAATAGAACAATAACAGGTATACTAAACCATACATGAACCTGGACCTGCAACCAAAGAGTTAGCACTACATACTGTACAATACTCTAAGGTGCCACTAACATATAGTATAAAGAATACGGGGGTGGGGATGTGTGCATGACATAGTGATGGCAAACAATCAAGCATAGCAACCATCCTCACATCTCTCACTCAGTGCGTAAAGCATACGATATCTACCACTTTGATTACCCAATTCCTTGCTATGATCACTTTGCCCGATGGAGTCATAACAACCCCACTGCACTGATCCATAGCCACTAATCCTTTTCTATGTCCAATCTGCCCCCATGGAGTCATAACGACTCCACTGCACTGGCTCATAGCCTTGCTACGATCACTCTGCCCCATGAAGACATGATGACCTCACTGCACTGATACGTAGCCTAACATTCGTCTTGGTGGTGAATCAAAGTTATGGGCATCGATAACCCCTTAGCACACGTCCCGCAGCAAAGGCCAACTCATGAAGCTAACTCTTTGGTTCCCATCTGGATCCTGAGTTACACTTCCTATTTGGACTTCCTTTGCATCTCGGGTTTTGGTTGAATTAGAGTTAGTATTCAGAAGAGTCGTCGCCTCATAGTAGTAGGAGCTCGAACTCGGTTCGGTTCGTAGTCGTTGCCTCGGTTCGGTCGTGAAACTCCGTGGTGCAGTTTGGTTCGGTACTCAAAGTGTTCCTTCCCAAGTCGGTTCGGTTCGGTGTTCCTCTATCTCCAGATCCCAGTTTGGTTCGGTGCTCTTGCCTTCGTTTGGTCTGATCTGATCCCCTTCCAAGCCTCGGTCCGATTCCAACATATGGTGGCCTTCCTTCTTGCCATAATCCAATCTGTTTCAGTTCAGCTTTTCCGACCCGATCCCATGCTCAGCTCCAATCTGGTCCCCAACCCAACTCCAACTCTTTTGCAAGTAGCCTTCCTTTGTTGCCATACTCTTTCTTCTGCATGGGCTTAGGTTTGGTTCGTATTCCATGTGTGACGGCCCGCCCCGCACCAACCGACATTTACTCCAAAAGTGCGCTGTACACATGTCCAGTTAGCACGGAACGGGTCGTGAGAAGGAAAGGGAAGAAGTAAATGAACATACAAAGAACCTGTGGAATGTCTCACAGCGCATAGAACAAAATATAATAATAACATACTTGACATAAAACAGGAGAGACAGTGCATAAGCTGAAAATCAGAACTAAACATCATAGCAGCGGAAATTCAGAATACAGCTTATTACAACTTTTCAAACTGTCTCAAAGCAAAAGTAAGATAAATGAGGTACACTACTAATGCCCAAGTAGCGACCACCAACGACACAGGGAGAATGTGTGTGTGTATATATATACATATATATATATATATCATACGTGGAAGCCTCCTGCCCGCCTCCGAATCAGCTACTCGCGCATCACCAGCTAACCTGTCTCTAGTCTGCTCGTGTGAGCACCCAGAGTAATAAGAGGAGACATAAAACTCTGGGTCAGACATAAAGCCTGGTATGAGCGATAAGCATCTAAAGTGAACAATAACAGGTAGACTAAAACATACCTGAACCTAGAGCTGCAACCAAAGAGTTGGCACTACATACTGTACAACACTCTAAGGTATCATATCAAACAGTGTAAAGATACGGAGGCGGGGGAGGTGTGCATGTCATAGGGATGGCAAACAATCAAACATAGCATCCATCCTCACATCTCTCACTCAGTGCGTAAAGCATACGATATTCACCACTTCGATCACCCAACATACCTTGCTACGATCACTCTGCCCCATGAAGTCATAAATGGCTTCACTGCACTGATAACGTAGCCACTAATCCTTTGCTATGTCCACTTTGCCCCATGGAGTCACAAGAACCCCACTGCACTGGCTCATAGCCTTACCAATCCTTACTATGTCCACTTGCCCCATGGAGTTATTCACCCCATCTGCGCTGGCTCATAGTCTTACTACGCATCACCTTTCCCCTCAGGTCATAATGACCCTACTGCACTGATAACGTAGTCTTGCTACCATCACCTTGCCCCTCAGGTCATAATGACCCTACTGCACTGATAAGTAGCCCATCATTCCTTCTTAGTAGTGAATCGAAGTTATGAACGTCGACAACTCCTTAGCACACGTCACGCAGCAAAGTCCAACCATGAAGTGAACTCATTGGTTCCCAATTGGATCCTGAGCTCTAGCTTCCCATATTGGACTACCTTTGCATCTCGGGTTATTGGTCAATACTGGGTCGGGTCGGGTTCCTCCTCAAGTTATCGGTTCGGGTCGGTGTCCTTCATCTGTTCGGGTCGGGTCTCCTTCTGGTACGGTTCGGGTTGGGTATTCCTCTGGGTTCGAGTCAGATGCTTCTTTTCGGGTCGGGTCGGGTGCTTCCCTTCGGGTCGGGTCGGGTGCCCCTTCTTGGTTCGTGCTTCCGATTCTTCTTCATGCTCCCTTCACATGCTCCTATCCGATCCGTTTTCATGCTCCCGCTCTGATTCGTCTTCGTGCTTCCGCTCCGATCCATCCTCCTTAGTCCGATCCGATCCCAGTTCAGCTAGCGTGGCCTTCCTTTTTGCCACTTTTTCCAAGTGCTAGGTTCCGATCCGATCGGGTTCGTTGCTCAGTTCAACATATCCGATCCGAGCCCTATGTCCGATCCGATCCGAACCCTGCACTGTTTTCTGAAACTATTCCAGCAAGTGTTTACGCCATTCGTCGACGTTTCCGACCATTTTAACTATTGAAATCAATCACAAAGCATTTCATACATTTATAGCAACATGCATAGTCAACCACAAACATCAAAACATCAACATGATAGGTTAAAATGGATCAAACATACCCAAAATTCCATATTTCCCCTTAAGCATGTTTAGGTGAAACTAATGATAGGATTAGCAAAACTTAACCAAATTAACCCAAATTCATATCAGAGGTCTAAAACATCATTTAAGAATTTCTAAACATTTTTCCAGAATTTATTAGTGTATAAATTCGCTAATCTTCACTAATTACCCTTAACTAGCCATAATTAGTGTAAAACTATGCAAATCACTCACCTTAGCCATAAATAAACTAAGATCTGAAATAATTCTCTGATTTGATGTGAATCTCAATGCCAAATAGCAGCTCCAATGTTGATTTGGTGTAAATCTTCCTTGATTAGGGGTTGCTAAGTTTAATCCTTGACCAAAAGATGATTTGGAGGTGATTTAGAGGTTGGAGGCCATTTTTAGGGATCCTTGGTGATAAGTGGAGGCTAGAAAACTGAAATAGAATGATCCTCTATCACATTTCAGCCTTCCCATAACCCTAATCCCGAAATGGGTTATGGGCCTATCTACTAATCACCCGTTTTGGCCCGGTTAAGCAGTTTTTCACCCTCCAAACCTTATTTCAGCCATATCTCCCAAACGGTAAGTCCGTTTGGCTATTATGACCACTCTACGGAAAGATAAACCTGTAATGACCCGGATCCTTATGGGTTAATTTTTGAATATTTAATATTTAATTTAAATATTGGGTGAATAATATAAGTGGAATTTTATATTGTGTTATTAGTTTAATAATCAATTTCGATTTAAAAATCGAATATTTTAAATTGACGAATAGGAAAAACAATAAATATATATATATATTCGAAGTTAGAACTGAATCAAGATAATTCAGATGATCTGTGGAAATTCTAATTCGAATATAAACGATAAATAATATTTAATTATTATTGAAGAAATTAATTGGTTTGAAATTTAAGTGACAATTTAAATTAAAGGATGCCAGTTTAAATAAAAATAAAATATCTTTGTTGTGTGGTCAGAATAAAAGCTACAAGGCAAAAACCAAAATGAAACTGTGGCTCATTTATTACCACCAAATAAAACCAAACTGTGTCCCCTTCCACTCCACAAGTTAATGGTCTCGTTGTCCAAGTTAGAAGCCGCGCCTTCCTGGTATAAATCAATGGCCACTTCTTTCTTCAAGGTTCATTTCTCAGATCAAAACAATAAATGGCCGAACTCTTCTAAATTTGTTTCTTTCTTTTCGTATTCAAAATCATGAATTTCCTCCTCATTGCAAACGTAAGTCGACCCCTTTAAAAAAAACAAATGGAATTCGCGAATCCAAATCGCAGTTCAAACCTCATGAATCTCTGAACTCGATCCAAGTTCGAGTGCGTATGTAGAGAATGCAATGATGAGTAATAGTACGAAGGAGATTTTAACGCGAGTAAGGGGATTTCGACTTCTTTGAGAGGTGCGACTTGGCTGAGGATGACTGCAGATTTAGGGGAATCGAAGTTCAAAATCGCGATGTCTGGAAGTGTAGGAGAACCTGCGATGTTGTCTTCGAACGTGGGTTTTGGCGTCGATATGAATTGGGAGCAGTGAACGCTGTTGGTTGCGATGTGATGGAGAGATCTGGGATGGAGGCGAATAGGGCAGTGCGACGTTTGTTGAGTTCGAACTGGGGGTGCGATTCCATGATAAGGCCGACGCTGTGCGATGTTGAGGGAGGTTCTGGAGTTGAAATATTGGTACTGTTATTGGAGTTTTGATCGGTTCAACAGTAAGATATTGTGAAGAGTTGTCTGGTGATGAAGGCTGATGGGGGATTGAAGTAGTGTTGTCGAAATGGTGTTGCTAGTTGATCGGGTTTGCAGTGGAGTTCGAATGATAGTGGATGGAGTTTGGAGTGGTGAGAGCTGTTAATGACCGTATGGTGTTCGACGGAATGCCATAGAGAATGGAGCAGGTATTAGAGGGTGCTGAGGGCAGTTGGGAAAGCTGATGTAATTAAAAGTAAATGGGGAAGGTAATTAAATAAATTATTTAGTCAATATTTAATTTATTTAATATAGTAGTTAATTTAATGGGATAATCGTTTAATCGATAAATATAAAATCATCTGATCATAGGCGTAATCCATTCGAGAAGGATTAAGTTGAAACAATTCAAGTCAATGTTAGACGAGACTGAATGGAATCAGAATGGATATTCGACAAGTAAAATAAGGTGAGTAAATCTCACTCATCTTGTTTTGAATTATTTTTATTTCGTTAAAAATATTTGTGTGTTGATTGTTGGATGCTTTAAATATTTATTTATCGCTGTTAAAAATATATTAGTTATCTAGGATTGGTTGACTATTATATATATATATTGGGTTGAAGGTTGGATTGTTCCCGCAGTTTCATTAGCGGATGCCCGCAGTTTCATAGCGGATGATTACCCTATACGCCCAACGCTATGATTAGTGGATGACCTTCTATACCACGATATCCTGCCTCGAAGCAGGATGGGTATTACTATGTTGACTAACGTCTGTGGATGCAGGAAAACAGGTTGGAGGAATCCAACTGGATTCCTCAAAAATATATTATCTGTTTGTTGTTTGTTTGATTTCATATATATTCCTATATGATGTGTTAAAAATCAAATGATTGAAAATTGGTTGATTTGATTGTTGAAAATATCCCTGGGCTTGAATATTGATTTATAAAAATATCGAAAAAGGGTATTTGAGATTTTAAAAAGGAAATTCTATTTTTATAAATAGAATTTGAATTTTAAATAAAACTATAGAAAATATTAACTTGTTAGAAGGTATATAAAACAAGTAATTGAATTTATAAACTTTGTTTATAAATGGAAATATGGGACAAGTAATTGAATTTATAAACTTTGTTTATAAATGAAAAGATGGAATTTGAATTGAATTTATAAACTTTGTTTATAAATGGAAAAGATGGAATTTGAATTGAATTTATAAACTTTGTTTATAAATGGAAAAGATGGAATTTGAATTGAATTTATAAACTTTGTTTATAAATGAAAAGATGGAATTTGAATTGAATTTATAAACTTTGTTTATAAATGAAAAGATGGAATTTGAATTGAATTTATAAACTTTGCTTATAAATGAAAAGATGGGATTTGAATCGAATTTATAAACTTTGTTTATAAATGAAAAGATGGAATTTGAATTGAATTTATAAACTTTGTTTATAAATGAAAAGATGGGATTTGAATTGAATTTATAAACGTTGTTTATAAATGGAAAGGTGGGATTTGAATTGAAGTTATAAACGTTGTTTATAAAAAATGCAGAAAATTCAAATGGACTTTAAACTATAGAATTTGAATATAGAATTCAAATGGACTTTAAACTATAGAATTTGCATAGAGAATTCAAATGGAGTTTAACTATAGAATTTGAATATAGAATTCAAATGGACTTTAAACTATAGAATTTGAAAATAGAATTCAAATGAAGTTTAAATAAAGAGAATTCAAATAGAATTGAATTGGAATTTGAATAAGAAGTCGATAAGGAAACGAGAGTATGAGTATAATTAGAATTTGTTAATATGCAAGTTAAAACATATTTGAACATGTCATGTTCAAATATGAAGGTGAAATAGACTGAAGAGTTAAGTAACAAATTTATTTAACAAATTTAGTTAAAACGATTGGTATGGTTAAAATAGATTGGACAGGTATAGACATACAGGAGACAGGTTTGGAATAAAGTATAGAAGTGAAATAAATGGAATGCCCGACAAAAAGGTACGTATTTAATTCGTATATGAGATTTTATGCGCCGTATCGGCAAGCCGCTTGACTTTTTCTTTTTCTTTTTGAGATGAGAAGGACCGGGAAAGCTATTTGAAATTTCCCGATGCTCCCGGTACAAAGGAGGTTATGGTGAATTTTTCCGGGAATTTAAGGAGATAGAATATTTTTAAGATAATTTGATAGTTAGAAATTTACATATCAAAATATATAGAAGTCGATAAGAAAACGAACGTAGAAATAGAATAGTATAATCAAAAAGGAAGTATAAGAATAAAACCTCGTAAGGATAAAAGAGAAATTATATATGTGTTTAAAAGTGAAGAAGTAGTGGTATGGTATTGATTATTCGAGTAAGTAGTCTTGTCTGTTTTGACGTTAAATGTTATTCAGTCAAGGTCTGAGAGGTAATTATACCCCAACTTGGTTGATTTCATGATATACCGATAAGTAGCAAGATTTAGGCTCGAAGATCAATGTGGAATAAGAATTAGTTAAATACTGTATTTGGGTTGTCGTAACGATGTTTTACACAACATCTGTTTTAACCCAAATATGTGCAAAGCTTGGAAATAGAATAATTAATATTTCCTAGTATAGAAAATAAAGGAAGGCGATATATGGAAATGTTTTCCAAAGAACGTATAAGGCCAATATGGTTATTGAAAATATTTGGTTAACAAATATTGATAAGAAATAGAGAAGAGATTTAATTAATGGAATATTAATTAAAGGCTCAGTGATTGTTGGATGTTTGGATGAACACTTGTTTTATTCGATAGTTAAATCATCTACTATCAAAACACTTGTTTTTATTCGATAGTTAAATCACAGACTATCGAAGTTTTGACCATCGTTGTCAATATGGAGAGACCGGTTGGATTATTATCCGAAGAACCACTCCGTATTGGCAGTAGCGTGCGAATCAGATTATATAAAGATAATCGAAGATGGAGTAGAGTGCAAGGACTTTTTCTATTAATAGAAATAGTACTTTCGGCTCATCCTGTTCCTGGGTGACCTGTATGGATGGATGTCTGACAGATTATTTCCAGAAAGGTCATGTACATTGATTTCTTCAACCGTACCAAGAGTGGAAGCGGAGAAGGAAACTTCTTTTAGCTGACACGTAATGTACTGTTGTAGACATCAATTAGTGATTTTCGATGGATCTGACGATGTGATATTCGAAGTGAACCTTGTGTTATGACAAAGCGTAGCTTCTAGCCTCATCAACCGGTAAATGACAGAAATCGGGCAAGCAGCATGGCTATGTAGGTCGCACCTATTAGGGTGTATAATCACCTGATCTAGAGTTTCATTTACTTCTAAAAATCTATTGTCGATGCTGTCCCATTCGGGAAACGGTTGCTGATTCCAATCGTTGGTGATATACATTCGATACACTCAAGCAAAATGAGTGGTCGGTCATGTGTGGCTGAGTTGCAAGATGTTCTTGTTGAGCTCGGTGTATTCTCCTCTAGAGATATACCAGCGGAAGGTGGTTCCATACCTTGTCATAGTTGGAAATCAAATACCCAATACGTGCTTGCGGTTTTTGATTGTATATTTATGTGGATCGTGAGATGCAAACATTCCACTAGATTGTTATTTACTTGATTTAGACACTATCGTAATATCAAAAGAGTTTTGATATAAAGTTAAATCAAGTTTTTGGATTCTCATAAGGAAAAACCCATTCCGTGTTATACGGCGTGGTCTTATGAGATATCATTTAGTTTCTGAAACTGTTTTAAACTGTTTACTCATACCAGTCCCATGACTGACCCGGAGTTTATTTGTTTTGTTCTACCTAAACTCTTGGGTGCCTAAATTTGTATGGGCAGTCAAGTAGTTTAGGATTTTTCAGATATATCTAAAGGAGCTTGGAGCAGGAGGCTTCAGCGTTATCTAGTTATAGTGGTTCCGTTGTGTTGTAAGTGCTGTACTCTGATAATGATATGTGTATACAGTACAAATTTTGTATTTCAAAGATATGATATATTATATTTTGTTCCGCTGCGATGTGAGATTCTGTGTTGTTATTTCTGTTCTTCTTCTATCTCTTTCTTCTAAAAAAAAATGTTCCGTATTTTCGCGATATTTGGGTTGGACGTATGATGTATATAGTCAACTCTGATGTTACGGAAATCTGGGTCATTACAGTTGGTATCAGAGCTTAGGTTGAGCGAATACCTAGGCTTGTTGGAATGTGCTCATTAGAGATAGGATCAGTAGTATCCTAGAATGAGTTGAGTGTATATATATACGAGAGAGCGTATTTGTTATTTGATATAAAAAATGTTTTATATTGTGTTGACTAGTTTGTTGAGTGAATTATAAATTTTGGTCGAATCGTGGGACGCCACGATGTCGATAGGAGTTTATAAACACTTGAACAGAAGATTGGACACGATATTGTTTTAAATGGTTGGGTTGATTGTTAGAATTATAATCAAATTAGATTATAAAAACGGGAATAGTTATATATATAACCAATGGGATTTGTATAAGAATGAAATATATACAAATGAGATGAATTAAAAATTGAATTCAAAGCAGAATTCAGAATTTAAAATCCTGGGAGTTTGGAAAATATTTTTCTAAATGGAGTTTGAAAGAAATAAAGCACTGAACTCATTCAGTAGCTGGGAAATAATTCTGATGATGGTCGCAACATCATCAGTGTTCATTTTCGAGTATCTAAGTGATGAATTGCTGCCTTAGAAAAGTTTTGATGGAAATTTGTTTGAAAGAAAACAAGTGGTTTGAAAATTCAAATGTTTTGAATTTGAGATAGATAAATATATGTATATATTTATATTACTTCAAAGGAATTTTGAAATGAGAATTGGAATATAGATTTCAAATAGAAGTAAAATAAAGGAACTTGAATATATATATAATTCAAATATGAAGGTGAAATAGAATTTGAATTCAAAGGAATTCAAATGAGTTTGAATAAAGAAAATTCAAATAGAAATTGTATAAGAAAAATTGAAATGGAATTTGAATTCAAAGGAATTCAAATGGATTTGAATAAAGAAAAGTCAAATATAGATTTGAATATTAGAATTCAAATGGAATTTGGTTAAATAGAATTTCAAAGAGAATATAAAGTGGAGGTCGAATATTAGAATTCAAGAAAATATAAAGTTTGAAATAGAATTTAAATTCAAAGGATTTCAAATAGAAATTGAACAAAGGAATTCAAATAGAAATTGAATAAAGGATTTCAAATGGAATTTGAATAAGGGATTTGAAATGGGTTTTGAATAAAGGATTTCAAATAGAAATTGAAGATAAGAAATTCAAATAAAATTTGAAGAGAAGAAGTTGAATTAGAATTTGAATAAAAGAAAAATTCAAATAGAAATTGAATAGAAGGAAATTCAAATATAGAGTTTGAATAAAAAAATTCAAATGGAATTTGAATATTGTAAATATATAGGATTTGAATATTAGAAGTGAAATAGATCGGGAATATTATGAAATGGATTGGATATATATTAAAAATATATCAGAATGGAGTTGAATTTAGTATAAGCAAAGTTAAAACGTTTATATTTATAAATATAATTAAAACGAGCTCGCCATAGCGCGGCAGTTCGTAAATTGGCGATTCGAACTTCAATTTAGTATACAGAACTCAATTGAATTCGGAATTCTTTGAAACAAGAATCGTCGGGACCGGTTGAACAATAGTTTTCTAATGAAAGAGAAAAATCTAGATTTCGCCGTATAGATTTTGAGTTATGTCAAAATCAAATTTTTAGAAAAGCAGCGCCAGAAACCATTAAAAACCACAATGGTTTATATATATAATAGAAGGATTTTTAAAGTAAATAAAATCCGAATGGCCATGAGGAAAATATAGACTTGCGTTATAAAATAAATATGAACTCCAGTGAAGTAAGTGAAATGATTTTTAAGACGAAAATCATATTTTAAATGGTTAAATAGAATTAACTAAATTGGAAAATAATTAGTTAAAGGAAATTTGAATCGAAATTGGTTTTTGGATAAGCGAAAGCGATTGAGAATTTATATTCGAAATCGAATATATAACTCGAGTTGAAAATATAATTAGATTAGTTTATAATTAAGTTGACATATATTTGAACAAGTTATATTCAAATGAAAAGGGTGAGATAGGCAAAACGGTTAATTAGCAACTAGTTAATGGGAATTTGAATGATTGAAATTAAAATTAACATAAGTAAGTTAAATGGATCGAAATGAATAAATTGAGCAAAATCAATGTGAATGAAATATGAATTGGGGGTGAATAAAGGAAATATATTTGTAAAACAAATACAAGGGAAGTTATGTGCAAACAAATAGAAGGAGAAATATTTGTAAAAACATTTACAAATAGATTCAATGGAAATATTTATTTATAGAAAATAAATAGAATGTTATAAATGAGATATTTATTTGTTAAATAAATAGAATTTAATCAAAGGAATATTCAGAAGATGAATAGAAAATGGAAATCTGTTTTAACGGATAAATAGAAAAGATTAATTTATAAATAACAGTTTATAAATTAAATTAAATATTTATCATTCGATAAATGGAATATATAAGTCTGAACTTATATAGAGAAGAGATATTGGTTTTTAGCACCGATAGTTTTAAATAGAAGGGGTATACAACACTTGTATAAGTGAAGTAACGTTATTAAAGAGAACATTTATAAAGTGAAGAACCGTTACTAAAAGTAAATCTTTATAAATAAATAAATGTTATCCAATATGAGTTATTCGAATAGGAGAAGTCGATTAGAGTTAAAAATAATCGATTAGAGTTAAAATAAATCGATTAGAGTAAGAATTAACCAGTTAGAGTTAATCAGTTAGGGTTAATCCGTAGAGTTAATTGGATATTAGTTATTCAATTAGAATTTATTGAATATTTGTTATCCAAATTAAGAGTTAACCAGATAAAGTTAATTGAATATAGTTAATCGAATTAGGATTTAATTGAATGTTAGTTATTCAATTAAAGTTGATCGAATAGAGTATTGAGATAGAATTAGTCAAACATAGTTACTCAGGATAAGGGCCATTTCGTACGACTGCTAGCGTAATTCGCAGGGCTGCAGATAGCCTAGGGCGGTCGGATGTTTCCTGAGGGAATCAGGCGTAACCATTGTGATCGCTGCAATCTAGAGTCAAGCGAGTGGAGTTAAATCGAATACTAGTTTATTCGGATAGAATTAAAGGAGTTATCGATTATTAGTTAATTGAAGGAGTTATCGATTATTAGTAAATCGAAGGAGTTATCGATTATTTGTTAATCGAAATGAGTTATCGATTATAGCTTAATCGAAAAGAGTTATCGATTAGTTTAATCGAAGTGAGTTATAGAATATTGGTTATTCGAAGGAGTTATCGAATTTAGTTATTCAATGGAGTTTATCGAAAAGAGTTAAATCCATTAGAGTTAAGTGAAAAGAGCTAATCAAATAGAGTAAATCGAATATAGCTTATTCGAAGAAGGGTTTTCGAATCTATTTATTCGAAAATAGAGATTATCGAATATAGTTATTCGAAGGGAGGAGTTATCGAATATGGATTTATTCGAAAGAGAGTTACGTAAGGAAGTTTGAAATGTTGAGTATCAACATAAATAAGTTCTGAAAGGTTAATGGGTTTGTAGCACTTTTTTTCTACCTTAGCAATTTCGAGGACGAAATTATTTTAAGTGGGGAAGATTGTAATGTCCCGGATCCTTATGGGTTAATTTTTGAATATTTAATATTTAATTTAAATATTGGGTGAATAATATAAGTGGAATTTTATATTGTGTTATTAGTTTAATAATCAATTTCGATTTAAAAATCGAATATTTTAAATTGACAAATAGGAAAAACAATAAATATATATATATATATTCGAAGTTAGAACTGAATCAAGATAATTCAGATGATCTGTGGAAATTCTAATTCGAATATAAACGATAAATAATATTTAATTATTATTGAAGAAATTAATTGTTTTGAAATTTAAGTGACAATTTAAATTAAAGGATGCCAGTTTAAATAAAAATAAAATATCTTTGTTGTGTGGTCAGAATAAAAGCTACAAGGCAAAAACCAAAATGAAAGTGTGGCTCATTTATTACCACCAAATAAAACCAAACTGTGTCCCCTTCCACTCCACAAGTTAATGGTCTCGTTGTCCAAGTTAGAAGCCGCGCCTTCCTGGTATAAATCAATGGCCACTTCTTTCTTCAAGGTTCATTTCTCAGATCAAAACAATAAATGGCCGAACTCTTCTAAATTTGTTTCTTTCTTTTCGTATTCAAAATCATGAATTTCCTCCTCATTGCAAACGTAAGTCGACCCCTTAAAAAAACAAATGGAATTCGCGAATCCAAATCGCAGTTCAAACCTCATGAATCTCTGAACTCGATCCAAGTTCGAGTGCGTATGTAGAGAATGCAACGATGAGTAATAGTATGAAGGAGATTTTAACGCGAGTAAGGGGATTTCGACTTCTTTGAGAGGTGCGACTTGGCTAAGGATGACTGCAGATTTAGGGGAATCGAAGTTCAAAATCGCGATGTCTGGAAGTGTAGGAGAACCTACGATGTTGTCTTCGAACGTGGGTTTTGGTGTCGAAATGAATTGGGAGCAGTGAACGCTGTTGGTTGCGATGTGATGGAGAGATCTGGGATGGAGGCGAATAGGGCAGTGCGACGTTTGTTGAGTTCGAACTGGGGGTGCGATTCCATGATAAGGCCGACGCTGTGCGATGTTCAGGGAGGTTCTGGAGTTGAAATATTGGTACTGTTATTGGAGTTTTGATCGGTTCAACAGTAATATATTGGGAGGAGTTGTCTGGTGATGAAGGCTGATGGGGGATTGAAGTAGTGTTGTCGAAATGGTGTTGCTAGTTGATCGGGTTTGCAGTGGAGTTCGAATGATAGTGGATGGAGTTCGGAGTGGTGAGAGCTGTTAATGACCGTATGGTGTTCGACGGAATGCCATAGAGAATGGAGCAGGTATTAGAGGGTGCTGAGGGCAGTTGGGAAAGCTGCTGTAATTAAAAGTAAATGGGGAAGGTAATTAAATAAATTATTTAGTCAATATTTAATTTATTTAATATAGTAGTTAATTTAATGGGATAATCTTTTAATCGATAAATATAAAATCATCTGATCATAGGCGTAATCCATTCGAGAAGGATTAAGTTGAAACAATTCAAGTCAATGTTAGACGAGACTGAATGGAATCAGAATGGATATTCGACAAGTAAAATAAGGTGAGTAAATCTCACTCACCTTGTTTTGAATTATTTTTATTTCGTTAAAAATATTTGTGTGTTGATTGTTGGATGCTTTAAATATTTATTTATCGCTGTTAAAAATATATTAGTTATCTAGGATTGGTTGACTATTATATATATATATATATATATATATATATATATATATTGGATTGAAGGTTGGATTGTTCCCGCAGTTTCATTAGCGGATGCCCGCAGTTTCATAGCGGATGATTACCCTATACGCCCCACGCTATGATTAGTGGATGACCTTCTATACCGCGATATCCTGCCTCGAAGCAGGATGGGTATTACTATGTTGACTAACGTCTGTGGATGCAGGAAAACAGGTTGGAGGAATCCAACTGGATTCCTCAAAAATATATTATCTGTTTGTTGTTTGTTTGATTTCATATATATTCCTATATGATGTGTTAAAAATCAAATGATTGAAAATTGGTTGATTTGATTGTTGAAAATATCCCTGGGCTTGAATATTGATTTATAAAAATATCGAAAAAGGGTATTTGAGATTTTAAAAAGGAAATTCTATTTTTATAAATAGAATTTGAATTTTAAATAAAACTATAGAAAATATTAACTTGTTAGAAGGTATATAAAACAAGTAATTGAATTTATAAACTTTGTTTATAAATGGAAATATGGGACAAGTAATTGAATTTATAAACTTTGTTTATAAATGAAAAGATGGAATTTGAATTGAATTTATAAACTTTGTTTATAAATGGAAAAGATGGAATTTGAATTGAATTTATAAACTTTGTTTATAAATGGAAAAGATGGAATTTGAATTGAATTTATAAACTTTGTTTATAAATGGAAAAGATGGAATTTGAATTGAATTTATAAACTTTGTTTATAAATGAAAAGATGGAATTTGAATTGAATTTATAAACTTTGTTTATAAATGAAAAGATGGGATTTGAATCGAATTTATAAACTTTGTTTATAAATGAAAAGATGGAATTTGAATTGAATTTATAAACTTTGTTTATAAATGAAAAGATGGGATTTGAATTGAATTTATAAACGTTGTTTATAAATGGAAAGGTGGGATTTGAATTGAAGTTATAAACGTTGTTTATAAATAATGCAGAGAATTCAAATGGACTTTAAACTATAGAATTTGAATATAGAATTCAAATGGACTTTAAACTATAGAATTTGCATAGAGAATTCAAATGGAGTTTAACTATAGAATTTGAATATAGAATTCAAATGGACTTTAAACTATAGAATTTGAAAATAGAATTCAAATGAAGTTTAATTAAAGAGAATTCAAATAGAATTGAATTGGAATTTGAATAAGAAGCCGATAAGGAAACGAGAGTATGAGTATAATTAGAATTTGTTAATATGCAAGTTAAAACATATTTGAACATGTCATGTTCAAATATGAAGGTGAAATAGACTGAAGAGTTAAGTAACAAATTTATTTAACAAATTTAGTTAAAACGATTGGTATGGTTAAAATAGATTGGACAGGTATAGACATACAGGAGACAGGTTTGGAATAAAGTATAGAAGTGAAATAAATAGAATGCCCGACAAAAAGGTACGTATTTAATTCATATATGAGATTTTATGCGCCGTATCGGCAAGCCGCTTGGCTTTTTCTTTTTCTTTTTGAGATGAGAAGGACCGGGAAAGCTATTTGAAATTTCCCGATGCTCCCGGTACAAAGGAGGTTATGGCGAATTTTTCCGGGAATTTAAGGAGATAGAATATTTTTAAGATAATTTGATAGTTAGAAATTTACATATCAAAATATATAGAAGTCGATAAGAAAACGAACGTAGAAATAGAATAGTATAATCAAAAAGGAAGTATAAGAATAAAACCTCGTAAGGATAAAAGAGAAAGTATATATGTGTTTAAAAGTGAAGAAGTAGTGGTATGGTATTGATTATTCGAGTAAGTAGTCTTGTCTGTTTTGACGTTAAATGTTATTCAGTCAAGGTCTGAGAGGTAATTATACCCCAACTTGGTTGATTTCATGATATACCGATAAGTAGCAAGATTTAGGCTCGAAGATCAATGTGGAATAAGAATTAGTTAAATACTGTATTTGGGTTGTCGTAACGATGTTTTACACAACATCTGTTTTAACCCAAATATGTGCAAAGCTTGGAAATAGAATAATTAATATTTCCTAGTATAGAAAATAAAGGAAGGCGATATATGGAAATGTTTTCCAAAGAACGTATAAGGCCAATATGGTTATTGAAAATATTTGGTTAACAAATATTGATAAGAAATAGAGAAGAGATTCAATTAATGGAATATTAATTAAAGGCTCAGTGATTGTTGGATGTTTGGATGAACACTTGTTTTATTCGATAGTTAAATCATCGACTATTGAAACACTTGTTTTTATTCGATAGTTAAATCACAGACTATCGAAGTTTTGACCATCGTTGTCAATATGGAGAGACCGGTTGGATTATTATCCGAAGAACCACTCCGTATTGGCAGTAGCGTGCGAATCAGATTATATAAAGATAATCGAAGATGGAGTAGAGTGCAAGGACTTTTTCTATTAATAGAAATAGTACTTTCGGCTCATCCTGTTCCTGGGTGACCTGTATGGATGGATGTCTGACAGAGTATTTCCAGAAAGGTCACGTACATTGATTTTTTCAACCGTACCAAGAGTGGAAGCGGAGAAGGAAACTTCTTTTAGCTGACACGTAATGTACTGTTGTAGACATCAATTAGTGATTTTCGATGGATCTGACGATGTGACATTCGAAGTGAATCTTGTGTGATGACAAAGCGTAGCTTCTAGCCTCATCAACCGGTAAATGACAGAAATCGGGCAAGCAGCATGGCTATGTAGGTCGCATCTATTAGGGTGTATAATCACCTGATCTAGAGTTTCATTTACTTCTAAAAATCTATTGTCGATGCTGTCCCATTCGGGAAACGGTTGCTGATCCCAATCGTTGGTGATATACATTCGATACACTCAAGCGAAATGAGTGGTCGGTCATGTGTGGCTGAGTTGCAAGATGTTCTTGTTGAGCTCGGTGTATTCTCCTCTAGAGATATACCAGCGGAAGGTGGTTCCATACCTTGTCATAGTTGGAAATCAAATACCCAATACGTGCTTGCGGTTTTTGATTGTATATTTATGTGGATCGTGAGATGCAAACGTTCCACTAGATTGTTATTTACTTGATTTAGACACCATCGTAATATCAAAAGAGTTTTGATATAAAGTTAAATCAAGTGTTTGGATTCTCATAAGGGAAAAACCCGTTCCGTGTTATACGGCGTGGTCTTATGAGATATCATTTAGTTTCTGAAACTGTTTTAAACTGTTTACTCATACCAGTCCCATGACTGACCCGGAGTTTATTTGTTTTGTTCTACCTAAACTCTTGGGTGCCTAAATTTGTACGGGCAGTCAAGTAGTTTAGGATTTTTCAGATATATCTAAAGGAGCTTGGAGCAGGAGGCTTCAGCGTTATCTAGTTATAGTGGTTCCGTTGTGTTGTAAGTGCTGTACTCTGATAATGATATGTGTATACAGTACAAATTTTGTATTTCAAAGATATGATATATTATATTTTGTTCCGCTGCGATGTGAGATTCTGTGTTGTTATTTCTGTTCTTCTTCTATCTCTTTCTTCTAAAAAAAATGTTCCGTATTTTCACGAAATTTGGGTTGGACGTATGATGTATATAGTCAACTCTGATGTTACGGAAATCTGGGTCATTACAAAACCACCAAACGAATCCAATGGAAGTGGTTTCAGGTCAAAATTCCTTTCCAATCAAAAGTTATGGCCAAAACAGTACCAACTAGGGGCAAAATAGTCATTTAAAAATCGACAAAAATCATAAGCATGGGAAATGACTCCAATGGATGTTTCCCAAAGTTACATGACCATACAACTTCACATGGGAAAGAAATAAATATTCTACAATCCTATGATGTGTAGAATACGGGTCGTTACACTCTCCCCCCCCTTAAGAAATTTCGCCCCTGAAATTCCCTAATCAAAACACACACAAAGGTTCCCGCATGCCTATCAACCATAAAACAACCATCAACCATGCAAAACAAGTAAAATAAGTCTATCCTAGCATGCGAAATAACTAAATCGCAAAGTAAATCTTACCAGGCAAAGAGTTCTGGATATGCCTTTCTAATGCTCTCCTCTGTCTCCCAGGTACAATCATCCTCGTCTCCGCCCCCACTGAACCTTGACTAGCTTCACCGCCTTCCTTTGAAGTTGTTTCGTATCGTGCCCCACAATACGAATCGGCTTGCGGTTCCCAACCGCCTCGGGTTCTACTTCGAAGTCCTCTAACTGATCAGGTGAAATAGTCATATCTGAGTCGTGAACGAACTTCCTTAGTTGGGAAACATGAAATACATCGTGAACTCCCGCCATTTTCTCTGGTAAGCCAACTCTATACGCCAAATTCCCGACTAATTCAAGAACAGGGAATGGGCCAACAAATCTTGGTGCTAACTTGCCTCTCCTGCCAAATCGTATCACGCTCTTCAACGGAGAGATCTTGACAAACACCAAGTCACCAACGGAGAATTTCAAGTCTCTTCTCCTCTTATCAGCATAGCTCTTCTGCCTATCTTGAGCAGCTTTCATTCGCTGTTGAATGATCTTAATCTTATCGGAAGTTTCCCTCACCACATCTGGTCCAAGCACAAACTTCTCGCCAGTCTCTATCCAACATGATGGTGAGTTGCACGGTCTTCCGTACAAAGCTTCATATGGAGCCATACCGATACTGGATTGGTAGCTATTATTATATGCAAACTCTACTAGATGCAAATGGTCATCCCATGATCCACCAAAATCCAATATACACGCTCTCAAGAGATCTTCCAATATACGATTCACCCTCTCCGTCTGACCGTCGGTCTGAGGATGATATGCGGTACTGAGATGTAATCCTGACCCTAGAGCCTCTTGTAAGCTTTTCCAAAACCCACTAGTGAACAACGGGTCTCGGTCACTCACAATGCTTTTGGGTACTCCATGAAATCTCACTACCCACTTCATATACAATTCTGCCAACTTGGCTGCTGTTCTGGTCGATTTGACTGGTATAAATCTTGCACTTTTAGTCAATCGATCCACAATTACCCAAATGCTATCATATCCCGATCTAGTCCTTGGTAAACCATCGATGAAATCCATCGAGACTGGCTCCCATTTCCATTCGGGAATTTCTAATGGTTGCAACAACCCACTAGGCTTCTTTTGCTCGGCTTTGACTAGCTGGCAATTCATGCATTTGGATATAAACTTCCCAACGTCTCTTTTCATCCCTTCCCAGTAGTAATTCCGTCTCATGTCTCGATACATCTTATTACCACCGGGATGTATAGTCAGTTTTGAGTGATGACATTCTCTAAGCACTACATCTCTCAAACCATTCACGTTGGGCACAACTAGTCTTCCGTCCTTCCGAAGCCATCCATCTCGATCAAGCCCATACACACTCATATCCTCATCGATACCCATCTCTAACTTGGAGATGATTTCCAATAAGTTAGGATCGTCCCTCTGACTAGAACCAATCCGTTCTATCAAAGTGGGTCTGATTGTCAAACTAGCTAGCATGACTGGATCCAATTCGCACTTTGGTCTGAAATCAAACCCCGCGATATACTCCAGTTGCTTCCACTCAAAAAACATTGCCCCTAAACTGGCATGTCTCCTACTCAAGGCATCGGATACCGCATTACCTTTCCCAGGTGTATATGCGATATCAAAATCATACGAAGCCAAGAACTCTAACCATCTCTGCTGACGAAGATTCAGATCTTTCTGGGAGAAGAGATACTTTAACGATTTATGATCGGTGAACAACTCAAATCTTTCTCCCAAGAGATAGTGTCTCCACATCTTCAGCGCAAACACAATCGCTGCTAATTCCAAATCATGGGTAGGATACTTCTTCTCATGCGACTTTATCTGTCGACTAGCATAAGCTACAACCCTACCTCCTTGCATCAATACAACACCCAGTCCGGTACCACAAGCATCCTTGTATACCGTCATCTCTTCATTCCCTTTAGGAATGACTAACACTGGCGCACGCGTCAACCTTTCTTTTAGACTCTTGAAGGCATCCTCACACACTCCGTCCCAGACGAAGGACTGATTCTTCTTAGTCAATTGAGTCAACGGTGCTGCTATCATGGAGAAGTCCTGGATAAATTTACGATAATATCCAGCTAATCCCAAGAAACTTCTTATATCCGTTGCATTCTTGGGCGTAGGCCAATCCTGTACCGTAGCCACCTTCGCAGGGTCCACGGCAATACCATTCTCTGAAACAACATGACCCAAGAATCTCACTTCCCTTCTCCAAAAATGTCACTTGGAGAATTTCGCTTTCAATTGGTGTTTCCTCAACACCTCCATCACTATCCTCAAGTGTCCCTTGTGTTCCTCCTCTGTCCTTGAGTAAACAAGGATGTCATCCATGAACACAAGAACAAACTTATTCAACTGATCTCTGAATACTCGATTCATAAGATCCACAAAACAGGCTGGTGCATTGGTCAACCCAAATGGCATGACCAACCACTCATAAAATCCAGACGGCGTCCTAAATGCCGTTTTCGGAACACTCACATCTGCTACTCGAAGCTGATGAAATCCTGTCGTGAGGTCCAACTGGGAGAACACTCTTGATCCTTCCAGTTGATCAAACAAATCATCTATCCGCGGTAGAGGATACTTATTCTTCCTCGTCACCTTATTCAACTCGCGATAGTCCACACACAAACGAAGGGAACCATCTGCCTTAGTGGCAAACAAAACTGGTGCTCCCCACTCGGAGACACTCCTTCTAATAAATCCCTTCTTCAAAAGATTGCTGACTTGCACCCCGATCTCTCGCTGCTCCCTTGGTGCCATACGACGAAGTGGCATCACTATAGGTCTGGCATCTTTCACTAAATCAATACGGAACTCAATCTCTCGGTGTGGTGGAAGCCCGGTCACCTCCTCGAAGACATCCGGATACTGGCCAACCACGGGCACGTCTGACAACTCATCCTGTGGGATGTTGAGGGAATTTACAAAACTAGCCATAACCCCATCACTAGGTGGACTACCAAACACTACCCTCCGCCCATCATCCGCCCTCACTGTCACCAAAAAGCCCTCACAGTCTACCACCACCCCGTATCTTTGGAGCCAATCGACTCCCAATATAATGCCATACCCAGTAAAGCCCAAAACAAAGCAATCACAAACAAACATACATCCATGACTCGATAAGACCAAATTCCTGCAAATCATACTAAGGCTAGTCGAACCACCAATCGGGTTCGTCACAATCAATGGTCTATCGACTATCTCGGGTTCCAGTCCCAACCTATCTACCAGGTCACTAGATATGAAGGAACGGGAAGCCCCAGTATCAAACAAAACTCGAACTGGTATATCATAAATAGAAAGCATACCTTGAATAACAACATTCTTTCCTTTCTCCGCCGCAGTTGGGGCATTCAACGAAGAAGGAACAACATCAATAGCATATGCTTTCACAATCTGCTTCTCCTTAAGAGGTTGCGGACACTTATCCTTATGATGTCCCACTTGACCACAGTTGTAGCACTTCCTTTCCGCTGGCTTGGCCCGACATTCTTTAGCATAATGGCCCTTCTTGCCACAGCTGAAGCACTCAACATCCTTCTTGCTCTTTTTCTGGCCACCTTTTGATTGGTCCTGCTTCCTCTTATTCTGAGAGTTATTCTTGCTTCCACCGCCTGCTTGCGGCTTTGGCCCTTCTGTAGATGCATCCTCAGTCTTTGACTTAGGGTAAATACTCTCTGATCTCAAAGCCTTCCCCACGATCGATTCAAAAGTTTCATCGATGTGGTTGATAAGTCTTTCCCCCAAGTATCCATCCAAACCAGTAATGAACTTCTCATTCTTCTTCTCAGGAGTATCAATGAGAGACAGTCCATACTTCGACAAAGTGTCGAACTCAGCAATATAATCAGAAATTGCCCTTTCGTTTTACTTGATTTCTAAGAACCTCTTAAACAACACTGACTTCTGGGCAGCTGGAATGAACTTCTCGCTAAAGCGAGCCTTGAACTGATCCCAAGTAACCTGGTCCTCTAGAGTAGCTGTTCTAATGGCATTCCACCAATTCATCGCTCGCCCTTGCAGTTGACGAGACGCTAGCCTTCTCTTCATCGCATCCTCAAGACCCAAGTCATCAAAGATACGGTCACAGCTATCCATCCAGTCCTGAACATCCGTGGCCGAATCCGTTCTGTGGAACGGCTTTCCACCAAGATTAGTGTAATCCTTACACAACTTGGCGAAATCGACCCTAGGCGCCTGCACTACTGGGCCAACACCAACTCCGGGATTGGGAACTGCCCCTTGCACTTCTCTAAGCATATCTCTCATGAGGTTAGTAAACATCGCCCTCATGTCAGCGGCATTCCCTTGGTTGGTCCCTCTACCAGCACCCCTCGTATCTCGGCTCATCGTCAATCTGAAAAAGGGAAACGATTAATGACCCCATAGTGGTGCTAGTGCAGTGCGACTTCATTCTTATACTACTAATAGTATATATATACATAGCTTTTGAAAACCAAAGTAATCACATATACGCGCTCTCATATACGTACTATCTCTCTCTGGTGTCTTTCCCTAGGTTGACTACGCAACCTAGAGCTCTGATACCAAGTGTGACGGCCCGCCCCGCACCAACCGACATTTACTCCAAAAGTGCGCTGTACACATGTCCAGTTAGCACGGAACAGGTCGTGAGAAGGAAAGGGAAGAAGGAAATGAACATACAAAGAACCTGTGGAATGTCTCACAGCGCATAGAACAAAATATAATAATAACATACTTGACATAAAACAGGAGAGACAGTGCATAAGCTGAAAATCAGAACTAAACATCATAGCAGCGGAAATTCAGAATACAGCTTATTACAACTTTTCAAACTGTCTCAAAGCAAAAGTAAGATAAATGAGGTACACTACTAATGCCCAAGTAGCGACCACCAACGACACAGGGAGAATGTGTATATATATATCATACGTGGAAGCCTCCTGCCCGCCTCCGAATCAGCTACTCGCGCATCACCAGCTAACCTGTCTCTAGTTTGCTCGTGTGAGCACCCAGAGTAATAAGAGGAGACATAAAACTCTGGGTCAGACATAAAGCCTGGTATGAGCGATAAGCATCTAAAGTGAACAATAACAGGTAGACTAAAACATACCTGAACCTGGACCTGCAACCAAAGAGTTAGCACTACATACTGTACAACACTCTAAGGTATCATATCAAACAGTGTAAAGATACGGAGGTGGGGGAGGTGTGCATGTCATAGGGATGGCAAACAATCAAACATAGCATCCATCCTCACATCTCTCACTCAGTGCGTAAAGCATACGATATTCACCACTTCGATCACCCAACATACCTTGCTACGATCACTCTGCCCCATGAAGTCATAAATGGCTTCACTGCACTGATATCGTAGCCACTAATCCTTTGCTATGTCCACTTTGCCCCATGGAGTCACAAGAACCCCACTGCACTGGCTCATAGCCTTACCAATCCTTACTATGTCCACTTGCCCCCATGGAGTTATTCACCCCATCCGCGCTGGCTTATAGTCTTACTACGCATCACCTTGCCCCTCAGGTCATAATGACCCTACTGCACTGATAACGTAGTCTTGCTACCATCACCTTGCCCCTCAGGTCATAATGACCCTACTGCACTGATAAGTAGCCCATCATTCCTTCTTAGTGGTGAATCGAAGTTATGAACGTCGACAACTCCTTAGCACACGTCCCGCAGCAAAGTCCAACCATGAAGTGAACTCATCTGTTCCCAATTGGATCCTGAGCTCTAGCTTCCCATATTGGACTACCTTTGCATCTCGGGTTATTGGTCAATACTGGGTCGGGTCGGGTTCCTCCTCAAGTTATCGGTTCGGGTCGGTGTCCTTCATCTGTTCGGATCGGGTCTCCTTCTGGTACGGTTCGGGTCGGGTATTCCTCTGGGTTCGAGTCAGATGCTTCCCTTCGGGTCGGGTCGGGTGCTTCCCTTCGGGTCGGGTCGGGTGTCCCTTCTTGGTTCGTGCTTCCGATCCGTCTTCATGCTCCCTTCACATGCTCCTATCCGATCCGTTTTCATGCTCCCGCTCTGATTCGTCTTCGTGCTTCCGCTCCGATCCGTCCTCCTTAGTCCGATCCGATCCCAGTTCAGCTAGCGTGGCCTTCCTTTTTGCCACTTTTTCCCAAGTGCCAGGTTCCGATCCGATCGGGTTCCTTGCTCAGTTCAACATATCCGATCCGAGCCCTATGTCCGATCCGATCCGAACCCTGCACTGTTTTCTGAAACTGTTCCAGCAAGTGTTTACGCCATTCGTCGACGTTTCCGACCATTCTAACTATTGAAATCAATCACAAAGCATTTCATACAGTCATAGCAACATGCATAGTCAAACACAAACATCAAAACATCAACATGATAGGTTAAAATGGATCAAACATACCCAAAATTCCATATTTCCCCTTAAGCATGTTTAGGTGAAACTAATGATAGGATTAGCAAAACTTAACCAAATTAACCCAAATTCATATCAGAGGTCTAAAACATCATTTAAGAATTTCTAAACATTTTTCCAGAATTTATTAGTGTATAAATTCGCTAATCTTCACTAATTACCCTTAACTAGCCATAATTAGTGTAAAACTATGCAAATCACTCACCTTAGCCACAAATAAACTAAGATCTGAAATAATTCTCTGATTTGATGTGAATCTCAATGCCAAACAGCAGCTCCAATGTTGATTTGGTGTAAATCTTCCTTGATTAGGGGTTGCTAAGCTTAATCCTTGACCAAAAGATGATTTGGAGGTGATTTAGAGGTTGGAGGCCATTTTTAGGGATCCTTGGTGATAAGTGGAGGCTAGAAAACTGAAATGGAATGATCCTCTATCTCATTTCAGCCTTCCCATAACCCTAATCCCGAAATGGGTTATGGGCCTATCTACTAATCATCCGATTTGGCCCGGTTAAGCAGTTTTTCACCCTCCAAACCTTATTTCAGCCATATCTCCCAAACAGTAAGTCCGTTTGGCTATTATGACCACTCTACGGAAAGGTAAACCACCAAACGAATCCAATGGAAGTGGTTTCAGGTCAAAATTCCTTTCCAATCAAAAGTTATGGCCAAAACAGTACCAACTAGGGGCAAAAAGGTCATTTAAAAATCGACAAAAATCATAAGCATGGGAAATGACTCGAATGGATGTTTCCCAAAGTTACCTGACCATACAACTTCACATGGGAAAGAAATAAATATTCTACAATCCTATGATGTGTAGAATACGGGTCGGTACACCTTGTCTGTAGTGTTGGTTCGGTTCGACCAATTCCTATCTGATCCGAACCCCTTCCCCCTATCCGATCCAATCCTGATCCCTGCTGTTTTTCCTGCAACTTTCCAACGACTGTTTTACGCCATACGACAGCGTTTTCGACCATTCTAACTCTTCTAATCAATCACAAAGCATACCATACAATTATAGCAACATGTATAATCAACCATAAACACCAAAACAATAATTTGATAGGTTAAAATGAATCAAACATAGCCAAAATCCCATATTTTCCCTTAAGCATGTTTAAGCAAAACTAATGATAGGATTAGTAAAACTTAACCAAATTAACCAAATTTTCTAACAGAGGTCTAAAACAATATTTCGAAATTTATAAATATTTTTCTAGAATTTAATCATGTTTAAATTCGCTAATTAACACTAATTACTCTTAATTAACCATAATTAGTGAGGAACAATGCAAATCACTCACCTTAGCCACGAACAAAATACCAAATCTGAAACTATCCTCTGTTTGGCGCTGTTCCCAAGGCTATACAGCAGCTCCAACCTAGATTAGGTGTTGATTTGACGTAGATTAGGCTAAAACTTGATTAAATGGTGATTAGAAGGTGATTTGGGGTGTTTTAGCAAGTGGGGGCCATTGCTAGGTTGAGAGGAATGATAGGTGGCGGCTGAAAAATGAGAAAAGGATGTTCTCTAAACCCTAACAGTCCTTTTAAACTCCTAATCCCGAAATCCCCCAATGGGCCTAGCTGTTAATCACCATTTTGGCCCGGTTAAGCTGTTTTTCACCCTCTAAACCTTAATTCAGCCATACCTCCCTAACGGTAAGCCCGTTTGGCTAATGTGACCACTTTACGGAAAGGTAAACCATCATCCGGATCTAATGGAAGTAGTTTCAGGTCAAATCTCCTTCCCAATCAAAAGTTATGGCCGAAACAAGATCAGCTAGGGGTAAAATGGTCATTCAAAAATCGGCAAAAATCATGAACATGGGAAATGACCGCAATAGTCGTCTCCCAAGGTTACATAACCATATGACTTCGCATGAGAAATAAATAAATATTCTATGATCCACTGATGCATAGAATGCGGGTCGTTACATTCTCTCTCCCCCCCCCCTTTTAAGAAATTTCACCCCCGAAATTCCTTAACTAAGAAACAAACAAAGGATCTCGCATGCCTATCAACCATTCACAACAATCAAACATACATAACAAACAACCAAGCCTATCCTAGCATGTGGAAAGCTGAATTGCAATTAGAATCTTACCAGGCAAAGAGTTCTGGATAGGTCTTCCTAATATTCTCCTCTGTTTCCCAATACAGTCTTCTTCATCATCACCCCACTGAACTTTGACTAGTCTCACCGCCTTCCTTCGAAGCTGCTTCGTATCGTTCCCAACAATACGCATAGGCTTGCGGTTCCCAACCGCCTCGGGTTCAACCTCGATATCGTTCAACTGATCCGGTGAAATAGTCATATCGGGGTCGTGCACGAATTTCCTTAACTGGGAAACATGAAATACGTTATGAACTCCTGCCATCTTCTCTAGTAATTCAACTTTATATGCCAAATTCCCAATTTGCTCGAGAACTGGGAATGGACCAATAAATCTTGGTGTTAACTTGCCTCTCCTACCAAATCGTATCACGCTCTTTAACGGAGAAATCTTGACGAACACCAAGTCACCAATGGAGAACTTTAAATCGCTTCTTCTCTTATCGGCATAACTCTTCTGTCTACCTTGAGCAGCCTTCATTCGCTGTTGGATAACCCTAATCTTATCTTAAGTTTCTCTTATCACGTCTGGTCCAAGCACAAACTTCTCACCAGTTTCTAACCAACATGATGGATAGTTGCATGGTCTTCCGTACAAAGCTTCAAATGGAGCCATACCAATACTGGATTGATAACTATTATTATATGCAAACTCTACTAGATGCAAATGGTCATCCCATGGTCCACCAAAATCTAATATGCAAGCTCTCAAGAGATCTTCTAATACTCGATTCACCCTCTCTGTCTGACCGTCGGTTTGAGGATGATACGCGGTACTGAGATGTAATTCTAATCCTAACGCCTCTTGTAAGCTCTTCCAAAACCCAATAGTAAACAACGGGTCTCAGTCACTCACAATGCTTTTAGGTACTAGATGAAATCTCACTACCCATTTCATATATAGCTCAGCTAACTTAGCTATCGTTCTATTCGACTTGACGGGTATAAATCTTGCACTCTTGGTCAGTCGGACCACAATCACCCAAATGCTATCATAGCTCGACCTAGTCCTTGGTAACCCATCAATGAAATCCATTGAGACTTGTTCCCATTTCCATTCTGGAATTTCTAATGGTTGCAACAAACCACTAGGCTTCTTTTGCTCCGCTTTATCCAATTGGAAGTTCATGCATTTGGATGTAAACTTCCCAACGTCTCTTTTCATCCATTCCTAGTAGTAGGTCTGCTTCATGTCTCGATACATCTTGTTACCACCGGGGTGTATAGTCAGTTTTGAGTGATGACATTCTCTAAGCAATTCATCTCTCCACTGACACTAGTCTTCCATTCTTTCTAAGCCATCCATCTCGATCAAGCCCATACTCGTTCATCTCCTCATTGATGCCCATCTCTAACTTGGAGATGATTTTCAATAAGTTAGGATCGTCCCTCTGACTGGAACCAATCTGCTCAATCAAAGTGGGTCTGACCGTCAAACTTGCTAACATTTCTGGATCCAATTCGCACTTTGGTCTGAAATCATACCCAGCGATGTACTCCAGTTGCTTCCACTCAAGAAACATAGTCCCTAAACTGGTAGTCTTCTGCTCAAGGCATCAGCTACGGCATTGCCTTTTCCTGGTGTATATGCGATATCAAAATCATATGAAGCCAGGAATTGTAACCATCTTTGTTGTCGGATATTTAGATCCTTCTAAGAGAAAAGATACTTTAACGACTTATGATCGGTGAACAACTCGAATCTTTCTCCCAAGAGATAATGTCTCCACATCTTTAATGCGAACACGATCGCTGCCAATTCCAAATCATAGGTAGGGTATCTTTTCTCGTGCGGTTTCAATTGCCGACTTGCATAAGCTACAACCCTACCTCCTTGCATCAGTACATCACCTAGTCCAGTACCACATGCATCTATATATACTGTCATCTCTTCATTCCCCTTAGGAATGACTAACACTGGTGCACATGTCAACTTTTCCTTTAGACTCTTGAATGAATTCTCACACTTTTTGTCCTAGACGAAAGCCTGATTCTTCTTGGTCAACTGAGTCAACGATGCTACTATCTTGGAGAAGTCTTGGATGAACTTCCGATAATACCCAGCTAATCCCAAGAAACTTCTAATGTCTGTTGCATTCTTGGGCGTGGACCTATCCTGTACCGTAGCCACCTTCGCAGGATCCACGGCAATACCATTCTCTAAAACAACATGGCCCAAGAATCGCACCTCCCTCCTCCAGAAGTGACACTTAGAAAACTTCGCTTTCAATTGGTGTTTTCTCAACACCTCCATCACTATCCTCAAGTGTTCCTTGTGTTCTTCCTCTTGTCCTCGAATAAACAAGTATATCGTCCACGAACACAAGAACAAACTTATTCAACTGATCTCTGAATACCCTATTCATAAGATCCACAAAATATGTTGGTGCATTGGTCAACCCGAATGGCATGACCAACCACTCATAAAATCCAGACGGCGTCCGAAATGCCGTTTTAGCTATACTTTCAGCTTCCACTCTAAGCTAATGAAAACATGTCGCGAGATCCAACTGGGAGAACACTCTCGCGCCACTCAGCTGATTAAACAAATCATCTATCCGCGGTAGGGGATACTTATTCTTCCTCATCACCTTATTCAACTCGCGGTAGTCCACATACAAACGAAGGGAACCATTTGCCTTGGTAGCAAACACAACTGGTGCTCCCTACTTAGAAACACTTCTTTTGATAAATCCCTTCTTCAAAAGATCGCTTACTTGCTCCTCGAGCTCTCGCTTCTCCCTTGGCGCCATACGACGAAGTGGCATCACTATAGTTCTGGCATCTTTCACTAAATCAATACGGAACTCAATCTCCCGATGTGGTGGATGTCTGGTCACTTCCTCGAAGACGTCCGGATACTCGCCAGCCATGGGCACATCTGACAACTCATCATGCGGGACGTCGAGGGAATTTAGAAAACTAGCCATTACTCCATCACTGGGTAGACCACCAAACACTACCCTGCGCCCATCATCCGCTCTAACTGTCACCAAAAAGCCCTCACAGTCTACCACCACCCCGTATCTTTGGAGCCAATCGACTCCCAAAATAATTCCAAACCCAGTAAAGCCCAAAACAAAGAAATCACAAACAAACATGCATCCGTGATTCGATTCGGCAAATCATACAAAGGCTAGTCGAACCACCAATCGGGTTCGTCACTGCTAAAGGTCTATCGACTATCACAGGTTCCAACCCCAACCTATCTACCGGGTCATTAGATATGAAGGAACGGGAAGCTCCGGTATCAAACAATACTCGAGCAGGAACCTCATAAATAGAAAGCATACCTTAAATGATGACATTCTTTCCTTTCTCCGCCGCAGTTGGGGCATTCGACAAAGAAGGAACAGCATTGATAGCATATGCTTTCCCAATCTGCTTTTCTTTAGGGGGTTGCAGACACTTGTCTTTGTGATGTCCCACTTGGCCACAGTTGAAGCACTTCCTATCTGCTGGCTAAGCCCGACATTCTTTGGCATAGTAGCCCTTCTTACCACAGCTGAAGCACTCAACATCTTTCTTATTCATTTTCTTCTGGCCATCCTTGGTTTGATTCTACTTTCTCTTATTCTGAGAACCATTCTTGCCTCCACCGCTTGCTTGCAGCTTTGGCTCCTCTGCAGATGCAACCTCAGTCTTCGACTTAGGGTATAGACTTTCTGATCTCAAAGCTTTTCCCACAATCGATTCAAACGTCTCATCGATTTGGTTAATAAGCCTTTCCCCCAAGTAATGATCCAATCCAGTTATAAACTTTTCATTTTTCTTCTCAGCAGTATCAATGAGAGATAATCCATACTTCGATAAATTATCGAACTCTGCAATGTACTCCGAGACTGCCCTACCATTCTGCTTAAGCTCCAGAAATTTCCTAAACAACTATGACTTTTGGGAAGCTGGAATGAACTTATCACTGAATCGGGCCTTAAACTGATCCCATGTAACTTGATCCTCTGGAGTAGCTGCCTTAATAGAATTCCACCAATTCATTGTCCGTCCATGCAGCTGACGGGATGCTAACTTCCTCTTCATCGCATCCTCGATACCCAAGTCTTCGAAGATACGGTCACAGCTATCCAACCAATCTTGAACTTCTGTGGCCGATTCCGTTCTGTGGAATGGATTTCCACCAAGACTAGTGTAATCCTTGCAAAGCTTGGCGAAATCGGTCTAGGCGCCTACACCGCTGCACCACCAACATTAGCAACATTGGGAACTGCCCTCTGAACGTCCCTAAACATCTCTCTCATGAAGTCAGTGAACATAGTCCTCATGTCAGTAGCATTCCCATTATTGGCTCCTCTACCAGCACCCCTCATATATCGGCTCATCATTCAATCTGTAAAGAGAAACGATTAACAATCCTCTTTGTGGTGTTAGTGCAGTGCGACTTCATCCTTAGCTATACTAATAGTATATATATATATATATATCTATATCTATATATATATATATATATAGATTTTGAAAACCAAAATAATCATAAATACGCGCTCTCATATACGTATTATCTCTCCATGGTGTCTTTTCCTAGGTTAACTATGCAACCTAGAGCTCTGATACCAAGTGTGACGGCCCGCCCCGCACCAGCCGACATTTCAATGAAAGTGCGTTGTGCCAATGTCTAAGCAGCATGGGACAGTCGCCAAAGAAAGGAAAGGAAGGGTATTTGAAATAACAAGGTACCTGTAGAATGTCTCACAGCGCAAGGAATAAAATATAATAATAACATACTTGGCATAAAACAGGTGAGACAGTGCATAAGCTGAAAACTAAACATCATAGCAGCGGAAAATCCAAATACAGCTTATGTTCCACATCATTATTCCTACAACTTTTTAAAACTGTCTCTAAAACAAATAAGGAAGGTACACTATAATGCCCAAAGTAGGGACCAGTAGTGACACAGGGAGAATATATATAGCAAATAGTCAATGTAAGCCTCCTGCTCGTCTACGGACAGCTATTTGTGCACAACCAGCTAACCTGTCTCTAGTCTGCCCGTTTAAGAGCACCCAGAGTAATAGGAAGAGACATAAAACCCTGGGTCAGACAAAAGTATAGTATGAGCGATAAGCAGCAAAATAGAACAATAACAGGTAAACTAAACCATACCTGAACCTGGACCTGCAACCAAAGAGTTAGCACTACATACTGTACAATACTCTAAGGTGCCACTAACATATGGTATAAAGAATACAGGGGTGGGGGTGTGCATGACATAGTGATGGAAAACAATCAAGCATAGCAACCATCCTCACATCTCTCACTCAGTGCGTAAAGCATACGATATCTACCACTTTGATTACCCAATTCCTTGCTATGATCACTCTGCCCCCATGGAATCATAACAACCCCACTACACTGATCCATAGCCACTAATCCTTTGCTATGTCCACTCTACCCCATGGAGTCATAACGGCTCCACTGCACTGGCTCATAGCCTTGCTACGATCACTCTGCCCCATGAAGCCATGATGACCTCACTGCACTGATACGTAGCTTAACATTCGTCTTGGTGGTGAATCAATGTTATGGACATCGATAAACCTTTAGCACACGTCCCGCAGCAAAGCCCAACTCATGAAGTTAACTCTTTGGTTCTCATCTGGATCCTGAGTTACACTTCCTATTTGGACTTCCTTTGCATCTCGGGTTTTGATTAAATTAGAGTTGGTCTTCAGAAGAGTCATCTCTTTGTAGTAGTAGGAGCTCGAACTCAGTTCGGTTCGTAGTCGTTGCCTCGGTTCGGTCGTGAAACTCCGTGGTGCAGTTCGGTTCGGTCCTCAAGTGTTCCTTCCAAGTCGGTTCGGTTCGGTGTTCCTCCATCTCCAAATCCTGGTTCGGTTCGGTGGTCTTGCCTGCGTTTGTTTCGATCCGATTCCCTTCCAAGCTCCGGTCCAATTCCAACAAATGGTGGCCTTCCTTCTTGCCATAATCCAATCGGCTTCAGTTCAGCTTTTCCGACCCGATCCCATGCTCAGCTTCGATCTGGTCCCCAACCCAACTCCAACTCTTTGCAAGTAGCCTTCCTTTGTTGCCATACTCTTTCTTCTGCGTGGGCTCGGTTCGGATTCCTTGTCTCTGGTATCGGCTCAGTTCGACCAATTCTTATCTGATCTGAACCCCTTCCCCCTATCCGATCTGATCCCTGCAGATTTTCGTGCAACTTTCCAACGACTGTTTTACGCCATATGACGGCATTTTCGACCATTCTAACTCTTCTAATCAATCACAAAGCATACCATACAGTCATAGCATCATGTATAATCAACCATAAACACCAAAACAATAATTTGATAGGTTAAAACGAATTAAACATAGCTAAAATCCCATATATTACCTTAAGCGTGTTTAAGCAAAACTAATGATAGGATTAGTAAAACTTAATCAAATTAACCAAATTTTTTAACAGAGGTCTAAAACAATATTTTGAAATTTATAAATATTTTTCCAGAATTTAATCATGTTTAAATTCGCTAATTAACACTAATTATCCTTAATTAACCATAATTAGTGAGGAACTATGCAAATCACTCACCTTAGCCACAAACAAAAACCAAATCTGAAACTATCCTCTGTTTGGCGCTGTTCCCAAGGCTATACAGCAGCTCCAACCTAGATTAGGTGTTGATTTGGCTTGATTTGACATAGATTAGGCTAAAACTTGATTAAATGGTGATTAGAAGGTGATTTGGGGTGTTTAACAAGTGGAGGCCACTGCTAGGTTGAGATGAATGATAGGTGGCGGCTGAAAAATGAGAAAAGGATGTTCTCTAAACCCTAACAGTCCTTTTAAACTCCTAATCCAGAAATCCCCCAATGGGCCTAGCTGTTAATCACCATATTTGGCCCGGTTAAGCTGTTTTTCACACTCTAAACCTTAATTCAGCCATACCTCCCAAACGGTAAGCCCGTTTGGCTAATGGAGCACTTTACGAAAAGGTAAACCATCATCCGGATCTAATGGAAGTGGTTTTAGGTCAAAACTCCTTCCCAATCAAAAGTTATGGCCGAAACAAGATTAGCTAGGGGCAAAATGATCACTTAAAAATCGGCAAAAATCATGAACATGGGAAATGACCCCAATAGTTGTCTTCCAAGGTTACATGACCATATGACTTCGCATGAGAAAGAAATAAATATCCTACGATCCACTGGTGCGTAATGCGGGTCGTTACAATTACATTAGAAGAAAATATTGATTTTGCAACAGCAATATCCATCTAAAATCCATCGCTATTATTGATTAGTGATGGATTTCCAATGGATATGTTAGATTTTCAAAATAAATATTTTCAAAATAAATACTTATGTTAGATTTCCAAAATATGTTGGGCTTATGCAGGATTGTAAATCCGTTAGGCATAACTTGTTGAAATCCTAGTAGTGGAGATGCAAGCCTAGAGGGTGGCTTGTATCATCGGTTGTGTGGGACCCGTATTAGTTAGTAACCCATAATGGTACCCAAAGGAGGACCCCGAACTAGGTAGGGGTCAGGGCACGCTTACTGAGCTGATTATAAGAGGTTCATACGGGTAGAGATGTCTGATGGCGTGTTCCGACGGAGTCATGTGCGTGCATGGATCCACTTGCTTAGGAAAATAAGTCGCCATAGCACCAGTAGATATGGTTGTGCCTATCAGGGAAAGGGTTGCCACTTTAGGAAGTGATACATCCTACTGTGGGGCCAGCACAAGGTATCTATGGGAAGGGAGCCGATCAATTGGGGGTAGTAATTAGGGTACATCTAGTCCTCCCTGTTTAGGAGCGCATTATTATCGTTTGGGGGTAACACCCGTTATTTCTGTTGGGCTGCCTGTTATTATCGTTGAGGTTAAAGCCCATCATCAGATGTACACCTAAGTCTACCATTTGTTTTTATTGGGATCATTCTGTTTCCGTTATACTAGTATTGGAGCAAAGAAAAGTATTTGGGAAGCGTAATCTATTTTGATCTGTTTGTTCTGCTTATCCCGCTCAGTCTCTTATACCTGTCTTATGATACTTTTATCTCTCTCATCCAGTTTATATACCTGTCATGATGCCTTTACTTATTTATATGCTAAAAGTAACTAGACTCACCAGACTTTATGTCTGACCTGTTTTGTTTCCTTTTCTCTCTCTTCCTTCCCCCCAGGTTCTCAGGGTAGGAATACTAAGGCTTGATTATGTTTCTCTCTTCTGTTTCCGCTTGGAGCTGCTTATATGTACCGCTTTGATTACCCATCTACCTTGTTATGGCTATTTTTGGGGATTATGATTTTATATTACTGCACTCTAATGATTTTAATACAAGACAAATATTTTAATTTGATGTAATGGGTTTTCTGTATTTCATACTTATGTTGTAACTGGGTTTTGGACCACAATGTTTCCTTTTTGAAGAATAAAGTATTAAATTGTGCTGTTATTTTATATCTGTCTTGTGATGTTTTCTATTCCTGTTTACCTATAACGCTTCATGGAACTTAAAGAATTCTGATAAAGAGTGACATTAATGGACATGGGGTGTCACAGCCTTTAACCTAAGTAAAAAAAATCTAAATTCTTAAATAATTTGCCACCATTTAGTTGACGGATATATATTTTCCAAAAGATTATTTTTTATAAAAAGACATCGGTAAACCCATGCTCAACAACAAGAGATTAGCAATGGATATTATTTTAGGTGTAAGTTTAATCCAACGATATTTGCAAACAATTCGTCGATAAACCATAACAAATTAGCAAGAGATTAGCGATAGATATTTTTTTAGGTGTATACTTTATCCAACGATATATGTGAGGAATCCGTCGCTAAACCCTTACAAAGAAACAAATATTGAATATATCATGATATTTTTGGGTTTATGACAATAGACATATGTATTGTTCAATAAATGTGTTTATATATACACTATTCTACTTTGCACAAACATTATACATTGCACGCATGTGAAAACACACTTCCTCATTGCACACTCATACACTCATACAATGTTCACACTCATTCTCACTCTGTTGTGCTCTTCTATTGTGTACTCCAGAATTTATCCAATCGTCCATCATACCTATGAAAATAAATTAAAGTAGTAAAAATAGAAAATAAACAATTTAGGTATGCAAATATGAATTTAATTTAAGTTTTTAATTGCCTCGGTTTTTGGGTTGTTTCTCTTCATCTTTCAAGATAGGATCAGATATGCATATATACACACACACATACACACTCGAATGAGTTATATATGTACGGTGATACACTGTAAATACCATAAGGTCCGAACATGTATCATTGTTACAGATACCTACTAAGGTCAAACTATGTGGCTCAACTCGGTGCTATGCAGGAGACTAGAATCAAATCGCCCTCGGTGAATTCAAAAGACCAAGCACAATACATGACCTTGACAAACTCAAGTGTTCGATCAAAACAATATGAACAAATGACCAAGAAAGTCAAGTCATCTTCAACTATTGTGCAGCTGAATTTTTGTTGCATGCGTACAGGTGAAACAACAACAAAGACCACAAACAGATCCAACAACTCAAGCTTAAGTGCAACAGTGTCTAGAAAGATCAAAACCAGAAAAACTGGTGCACAAAATTTTCCGCGGTCATTATAAGACACACTGTAAAGCTTATTAGAAAATGACTTGATGTTCTTTGACAAATATAAAACCAATATATGAGTTTTCATTCTCATTTTAGATACATTTACAAATGTAAAAGGAGATGTCCAAACACCATGAAAAAATTAACTGATTATTCTATTCCGTTACACATGAATGTATAATGCACTACTATATACACTAACAGAAAATAAACCCATACGCGACATATAGTATGCTATTTTTTTGCACTTTCCTGGTTCTATACTAATAAAATATACATCCTTGTCAACTGCTAACTGTGCTACAAAATAAATCTAAAGACCATAAAATTTTTTCTCAAGTTAATCCATATTTTATAGTTATTTTGGAATAGCAATTATTCAAATTAAAAAACAGTTATATATCATTCCAAATCGAAATTGCCACAACTAATAATTTTAATTACGTTAACCTAAATTATCATTTAAACATATGAATTATCACGAGTTTATGGTAAGTCATAACTTGTAAGTACTTTGCTCCAATAAATGACTACATTTAGTTATCAATTACAAATTTTATGAGTACTTTACTCCATTTTGAAATTACCTTTTTTGTTTCTCAGCAAATTGCTATTGGAGTATTTCCGTTAAACCAAATGAAAGGAAATTGCAACTATAAAACAAACAAATAAGATAGGTTAAAGACTCGAAGCAATCAACTAACATAGTTCATATCCTATGTAAATATTCAAGACTGAAGGAAAAAAAATCAACTTTTACAAACCACTCAGTGACTTAGTGGCACCTCTAAGAGCATCCCCAATGTGGGGTGTTGCTCGCGGTCAAATCGAAGCCGTTTGTAGCCGGCTTTCATAAAGCCGGCTAAGGTGGGGACATAAAATGCCCTCTCTTGCTATGCTTAGCTGGCTTTAACAAAGCCGGCTAAGCCGGTTATTAGAGCAACCATGGTTGCTCCAACAACCTCCAATGTTGCCACGGCAACACTGGCCCCCCATCGTTGGGGGTCGGTTGGAAAGCAAACGACCCCCCATTGGGGTTGCTCTAAGTAGTGACTTAGTTACACAGTTCACAACCTCAAGCCATGCAATCTGGCACCATGATAAGTGGTAAGACTAAAATAGTTATCACTTAGTTACTTGGGAGTATTTTTAGATTAAATCAAAGAGCTCTACTGACACTTCTAAGAGCATCCCCAACGGGGGGTCGGTTGCTTTCCAACCGACCCCAAACGGTGGGGGGCTAGTGTTGCCATGACAACACTGGAGGTTGTTGGAGCCACCGAATGGTGGCTCCAACAACCAGCTTAGCCGGGTTTGTTAAAGCCGGCTAAGCATATCAAGAGAGGGCATTTTATGTCCCTACCTTAGCCGACTTTATGAAAGTCGGCTAAGGGCATTTGACCACAACCCCGTTAGGGTGTTGCTCGGATCAACCGGCTTCGTTTTGACCGCGAGCAACACTCCACATTGGGAATACTCTAAGTAGCGTTTATGGAGTGGTCCGTGGACATGATATTAATGATGGTATATCCATTGATGTTTGAAGAAGATCTTAAATAGAGAAAAGGGATTCCATATGGAGAAATATGGCATAAATGTTGCTATAGGTGGATATTTTGATAGTAGCAAGCTCATATATATATATATATATATATATATATATATATATATATATATATATATAGACATATATATATATATTAAAAGGTTCAAACTATTATTTATCTATGCACATTGAAACAATACTCCCTCTTATATAAAGGAGGACGAGAAAATATATGCATTTTATTGGAACAAACTTTGATTCCAAGAATTATCAAGATGGAAAATGAAAATCGAAACAAAAAATTAACTCAAACCAACTAAACAAAATCGCGTCTTTTAAATCAAATCGTAACCCAATTAGAACCATGGTAAAAGAAAAAACATATAGAAGAAAATACCAAAAGGAAAGGCCAATCAAAAAGTGACACCAGTTGCTTGTTCGCCATTATAATACAGACTAAGCTCTATGCACATGAGAGTTTGGGAGGTTTTCATCTAGAAACTCAAGAAAATAGTCGAGATATGGTTGCATCGACTTGGAGTTAGTTTTCATATCAATAAAGATTTAACCCCGAATCCTCAACAGTAAGCAGCATCTCATCCAGAAAATTTGTGACCGAAACCAGATCTGTGTTCTCGAGTTCAGTTTTGAAGGAGAGGCGAGGCTTGTTATCCAGTTTGGATTTGGAGGAAGAACGTTTGGGGATGAGTGAAAACTGAATTTACGAAGGGAGTGGAGAGAGGGAGCATTGATTAAACCTGAAAGCGTCCTTTCGAAAGCCAAAAAAATGGTTTTGCATCCTAAATGAAAATATTGTTTTGGTGCCAAAAAAATTGTATGCCTTAGTACAAAACGTTCAATGTTAATTCGGTTAAAAATTTCGAAACCATCCGTATTTTTATTTTAAAGAAATATTTGATATCTGAAAAAACGGATATGAGTATGGTCACATCCACATCTGATAGTTAACCATCCGATCTTATCAAGGTAATAATTATTTTTTCATATATTATCGTAAATAAAACGATTATAATTTACAATTTAATATAAGTAAACAAATTTGATATGTTTATAGAGATCAATAGTTGCTGCTTAAAACTAGTTTTCCTAGAAATTGATGTATAATGAATTAGAATTCTATGTTTAGTTGTTTAGTCTTATTACTATTGTTATTCAATATTAAATACTAACTTTTAACTGTTATTATTTATTGTAAAAAATTAATAATAATAATTGGATCTTATTATTCTACCATGAATTAATTATAAATTTTTAATTCAAAAATATTTAATAATTATTTACGAATTATTGATTATTAATTTATGAAATAATTTTTAATTTCTAATTTTTAATTATCAAATAATTGTTAAAAGGAATAATTTTGTACTTTAAATTAGTTATTTATTTTTATTATTTAATATCGATCATTAATTATTATATGTTAATATTTAACTTTTATTATTTAGAATTGTTTATTTAAATTTTTTTTTTTGATTAGTAATTATGATCACTGTAACTAATTATATATGAATATTATTATTTAATATTTATTTTTTACGTTTATATTTTATTTAGTATTGATTTTTAAATTTTAATTGTTTCCAGTTAATTATAATTTATTAAAAAAAATATCAGTTATTAGTTACTATTATATAATAGTGGTTGTTATTTAAAAATTATTAATTTAATATTTATTAATAACAAAATAATTATTAATATGAATTATGTCATATTCCAAATTAATTATTTTTATTATATAATAATCATTATTTCTTATAAATTTAAATTTAATTATAGTTAATTCTTAAAAACTATTTATTAATTATTATAAATATTATTTATTATTAGCTATTTTATGAATTAAAATAATTTAATTACCTAAATATTACATCTTAATTATTAGTGTTAATTGTTTCTCCTTAGTTATCACTTCTTTACATCAAATTATTGTTATTAATTTTCCATTATTAAAAATTAGTTTTTACTTACTAAGTAATAATTAATAATTAATAATTATTATATTAATCATTAATTCTTGAATAATAATTATTAATATTAAGTACTTCATATTTTTAAATTAAATATTAATTATTATTTTGTTATTTATTAATTAATTAATTATTTTCTAGACCAACCGCAAGCGTATTCATCTGTTATTAACAAACTAAAGAGCACATGGAGATCGATAGGTCATGTAATGGCCCGCAAATCCATACTATCCGAGTTGACTAAACAAAACACGTCCAACCCAAATAATACAGAAATACGAGTCACTAGAGTTAAAGAAATAGAACAGATAGAAGAAGAATAGAAATAACAATACAGAATCTCATAGCGGAACGGATACAAATATATATAACATAATCTTTGAAATACAAATCTGAATTTGTATATACATACCATATTAGAGTACAACACACACACACACACAAACACACACACACACACACACACACACACACACACACACACATATATATATATATATATATATATCACAGCGGAAATACTCTAAATATCTAATGGTGAAACCTCATGCTTCTAGGTCCTCCAAGTGTATCTGTAAAGGCCTGAACATTTGACTGCCCATACAAATTTGGGCACCCAAGAGTTTAGGAAAACAACAAACAAAATAACCTCTGGGTCAGTCATGGGACTGGTGTGAGTAAACTCCAACCATATTGTTTAACCTTCAAAAAGACCTTTTGAAAGAAAAGGATAATAGTAAGACCAGCCCACACATAAACATGGATGGTTTTTACCTTACTATAACCCAAAACATTTTTGTTATCAAAATCCAGTGATATTATAATAATGTATAATCAAATAAATAATCAAATAGTAGAACGTTTGCATCTCACGCTCTACATATATAATATGAAATCAAAAACTGCAGGGCGCTTATTGGAGATTGGATTCCAACTATGGCAATGTATAGGACCACCTCCCGATCAGTGTACTCTAGAACTGAAACCCTCGGGTTCAGCAAGAACGTCTTGCAACCCGGCTACACATGACCGCCCACTCATTTAGCTTGAGTGTAGTGAATATATCGTCACCGACGTTTGTCGGCCATCCAACAATAATCCGTAAGATACAGAATCGAAAGAAGAACAAATAATTGAATTTTTCTCTAGATCGGTGACAAATATACCCTGCTTGGGTATGACCCAACTAGCCATGCTGCCTGCCCGATTTTTGTCATTTCCCGGTTGTGAGGCTTGAGCCAACGTATACTTTTTTAGAACATCTGGCCACCATACACTTTGAATGCCACATCGTCAAACCCATCAAATCACTAATTGATCTTCCCAAAAATATTACGGGTATAAAAGCTAAGAGAAACGAATTCCTCCGCCACGAGACGTAATACCCTGAAAAGTTCGTCTTATGTGATTCGTTAGGAATACTCTGTCAAACATTCGTCCATACAAGTTGTCCTGCGTCTGGACAAAGATTAGTCATTGCATTTTTACTCCATCTTCGATTATCTTCAGCATAATCTAATTCGCAACGCCTATGCCTATACGGAGTGGTTTTCGGATAATAAATCCAACCGGTCTCTCCGTATTGACAACGATGGTCAAAATTTGTTGATAGCCGGTGATTTAACTATCAAAGGAAAATAAACATCCACCAAACAATCAAACAATCACTGGCCCCTTTTAATTAATATTTATTTTTTACCATTTTCCCATTTCCTTATCGAATTCTATATATATCTATATATTGATTTCTATTATCAAAATTTCTTAAAAATATTTTAACTCCTTAAATTTCCAGAAAATTTTGCCAGCACCTCCTTTGTAGCGGTCAATAGTTCAAACTCCACTCACCTATCTAGGCCCTTTCCATTCAAAAAGAAAATCAAAAAGCCAAGCAGCTTACCGATTCAGCGCATAAAACTCATATGGAAATTTAAACATATACCATATTGTCGGGCACTCAAATAAAAATCTTTATACCTTTCCTTCCACACCTGTCAACCTATATTCAATCATTCCCAATGCATTCTAGTAAATCCAATCCTTTTTATTTATTCACATTTCATTTTGCTAATTAGTTTCCTAATTAGTTCATTTGTTGACTCACTTCATTTTGAATCCATCATCTTAACCCATGTCTCACTTGCTTATAAACAGGCCAAATCCAAATTTTCACTTGAGTTCCGTGTTCGATTTCGGATTTTAATTCACAAGTTTCATTTACTTATCAAAGGCTAGATTTGATCCAATAATTCTATTTAATAATTCCCTTTGAAATTAGTTAACATCATTCGATAAATAAAAATCTGAATTTTTTGATCCAAAAATCAACCCATTTACCCGACTCAAGTTCATATTTATTTTATAACTCAAATCCGAATTTTTATTCACTAAAAATCCTTTTATTTAATTAAATAAACCATTACGATTTTAAAACGATTATGGCGTTGTTTTTCTGAAAATTTGATTTTGACATAATTCAAAATTTATAAGATAAAATTTAGATTTTCCCCTTCCATTAGAAAATTATTATTTAATAGGTCCAAATATTTTTGGATTTATTGAATTCGGACTTATATTGAGTTCTACATACTCAGTTGAAGTTCGAATCGTCAAATTACGAACTACCGCGCCAAGGCGAGTTCGTTTTAATTAATTTAAATATAAACGTTTAAAAACCTCGTTTAGTAAATAAATTTCAATTCCGCTTCCAATATTTTAAAATAAACTTGTTATCCAAATCTAAACTTAACAACCCCGATTTCCCAAACTCGTCGATCATTTTATTCCATACTCATACTTGGTTATAAATTAATTCAAACTCCAATTTTATATATTCAATTCCAATTCACATGGAATTAGATTATTAAAATTCGATATAATGGAATTCCAATTACAAATTTCCCTTTTATGAGAATAAAAATTAATTTAACATCCTTTACCATTACAAACTAATATCATCCCTTGATAATAGTAAAGTCGTTCAAGTTGGGGTATTTTATTTACCTCTTAGACCTTGACCGGCAACGTTCTTATCTTGAGACGGATAAGAGTTTGTAATACACCACTGCCATTACTTATCATAAAAATCTCCTCTTCTATTCCATTTAAAAGATATGACTTTTAAATGGCATCCCTTATATTTGGAAAAATCTATTTCCAATTTATCAAATAAAGATTACTTCAATATATTTATAAACATTGTTTATAATAAATCCTTATTTTATATTTAACAAGCTTCCATTTAAAATTCCGTTTAAAACTCGATTCCTTATTTGAAATATTTTATTATTTTAACTTATATATATATATATATATATATATGAGCTTATAATCTATTTTCATATTAATATTCTAATTTTCTATTCAATACAGTTCCAATATCCTTTGGAAATAAATTATTTCTAAATTTGCCATGCTCGAATTCCAACTATAAATCAAATAGATCTAATTCAATTTGATTACATTCCGAACATCAAAAATAATTTTCATTGCTTCTTTTCAAAACAATTCAATTTACCCTTTTAGACTCACACTTAAATTTAATTTATAAATTATCTAATGATAATTTTCACATTCATTTTAAAACATCGTTTATACATTTCACTTCTTGGTTTAAATATTAGAACAAGTTTCTCTTTCAAATTCCATTCGAAAACAAACTTTGGAAAATGAATTTTCCTTATTTAAAATCATGCTTGAATTTACATTTCTAGATTGTCCAATGGTAATATAATTTTTATTCGTTTATAAACATCGTTTATACGTTACACTTCTTGTTTTAAATTATTAAAATAAGTCCTTATTTAAAATATTATTTGAAATCCAATTCCCATTATGGAAAATAAATTTCCCTTTTTAAATTCAAACTTGAATTTTAAAAATCTAATATTATCAAACGATAACTTTTCTTTCCATTTATAACATTGTTTATAAATTCAGCTACTTGTTTTATTATCAAAAACAAGTTAATATTTCTCAATCCATTTGAAATTCCATTTCCATTTCGAAAAGTAAATTTACATTTAAAATCCAAAAATCCGTTTTTGATATTTTTAAATATTAACATCTAAGGCCAGTGATATTCACACAAATCATCCATTCAATTCATAAATCACACACATATATAAATATGTAAACAACAATAAATAAATTTGAGGAATCCAGTGGGATTTCTCCACCTGTTTTCCTGCATTCACAAATGTCAAACAACATAAATAATACCAATCCTACTTCAAGGTAGGATATCGCAGTATAGAAGGTCATCCACTCATATATCGTGGGGCGATAGGGTCATCCGCTAATGATACTGCAGGCATCCGCTAAGGGTACTGCGGGAAATCCAATATATATATATATATATATATATATATATATAATAAGCACAATCACCAAGCCTAAATAACTAATATATAAGCATAGTAATTCAATTATTCATGCATGCATCCAAGCAGCTAACAATTTTTTTTTAATAATAAAAATAAATTTTTAAGTGAGATTTACTCACCTTGTACTTTTCACTGCCGAATATCTTGTTTAATTCCATATCCTCATGTTGTGAATCTACTTGAATCGCCATGAATGAAATTTATTTTTTGCCTATGATTATTTATATTATATTTAGCAATTAACCAACTTTAATTTAAATTAACTACTAAATTAAATGATCAAATTATTCTATGCATATTAAATTTTTGAAACAATGTATACCTTATCGCCTTAACCCATTCACGAAGCAACTTCAAAGATTGGCAACCAACTCCACTAAAATCAGCCTTAAACATTAGTTATTCCGATATTGATATTTCAACAAACATCTTGTAGTCCAAACTCCATTTTGTTTTCAATCACTTAAACCCCCATCTATATCGGACCAACACATTACCCCTTTGCATTGCCATTACAATGTCTCTACTCATCACCGTCCTTACTGTTCAGACAAACGCATACCGTTCAAACAAAGCCTCCTCTATACAACCATTGATAGTCCTTTGAGCTCCATTTCATATCGCGAGCATTGCCAATCCTAAAGAAATAGACCTACTTCCCTTATTTCCAATACACGACAGACCTGACCCTCCAATTCCTTTGACTGCTGCATTCCTCTTTACTTCATCTCCCAAACAGCTTCTCTACTTACTCCAGTAGCATGACAGTTACACAAAGTTTTACCCTTCATCTCTATAACAAACAGTCCGCATCTTCACTACCAAATCTCCAAACTCGTCGCCTCTTTCCATTCATCTATTCGCTACCTAATCTCTTAACTTAAAGACAACATGGTGATTGTGAATTTCACCTACAGTACCATTGTAAACTTGCGCGACAACTCCGTCATCTAATACTCCTCCCTTTAATCTCGCTCAACCCTAAATCACTGCGTTCAAGTTCGAACTCTCCAAATAAACACAGTTCGAGTACCACCCTATTGAAATTACGAGCTTTTACCCTAACTCCACCACTCCGTGAAGCCGCAACATCTTCCTGTCATCGCGGTCCACCAAACCGTGCCCTTCCATCATCATACCCCAAATTCACGAGTGTGGCATCGAGCTCTAGGAGCTTTTGAAAATCGAGTCGCGCACCAGGAAGGAGTCAGAAACCCCTTTCTCAAAATCGAATAAACCCAACCCTTGTCACAATCGCTTCCAACAATTTCAAGCTTCAGAGAATCCCTGCGTGTTCGATTTCAATTTTCGGTTTGGATTTTTTTTTAGTGTAGCAGAGTAAAAATTTACGGAGAAGAAAAGGGTGGTTTTTAATTACTTCGGTTTACTGAGAATGGGGACAATAGGAAGAGAAAAAGGAATTGCGATTTATAGGAAAGGGTAAAGGAACATTTCGTACTCGCCATTGAAATGTTGTCTCCTTGGTACTGGAAATGAGAAACAAATATTACTGCTCGAGAAGAAAATTAAGATGCGTGATTTAAAATGATATGTCGGCTTGTTTCAGATTATATGTTAGCTTAGGCAATTAATTTTTTTTCTTTTCGAATTTATGTGAATGCATTAAATTTAAAATACCCGTTGGTTTCGAACTCCGTTTTTATCTTAACGACCGGCACCTCTAGGGTTTAACCACCATTTTGAACACACTGACAAAAGTTCTGGAGTCTATTTCGATCATATGGAAAAGATATCAATTTAAATAGACGTTTTAATTTAAATTCTAAAATTAATTCGGTTTCAAACAATTAAATCTATCGATAATAAATAATTATTAAACAATTCTAATTCAAATGTAAATTATATAAATTTACAGAATTGTTGTAATAAAATTTTATTAGGTTTTCGTATTCTGGTAATTCGATATATACAATAATAAATCGTATAATAATTCTTAAACCAATAAATAAATAAAATTCCAAATTAACATTAAAATTAATTTAAATTCTCATTAAAAAATAGCTAAAATTTTTGGGACGTTACATTCCTTCCCCCTTAAAAGAATTTCGTCCCCGAAATTAGTAAGGCAGAAGAAATGCTACAGACCCGTTAACTTTTCAAAGCCCACTTTGTTATAACTCAGTATCTCATATTCTATTACTCTAGTCCCGTACAACTTTAAGGTTTCATAACTTCCATTCATTCAATTAATTAAACACATGGATTCAAATCCAAACATGTCATATCATGAATAGTTAGCATGTATATGCTAATACAAATTTCAATATTTGGTATATATGTCATTTCATTCAGATCACATACTCTATATGCTCATGTTGTAACACCCCGTATTTTCTGTGAACGTACAAGTAACAAATAAGAGAATAATTAATTTTTAAAATAAGAATCAAGGGAAACGGGTTGCGCCATTGCGTTCGTCTCAAAATTCTGCTTGGAAAAAGTTCGAGTTTTCGAGAAACGGAGTCCGTATGAGGGAGATATGACCCTTCGAAGTTTCAGAGATTTTCAGAATTGAAAACAGCTCGAAAATTCGAATTCAAAATCCCAGAACAGGCTGGGCGGAAAAATTCCCTCCCATGGACCAGGTCGACCTGGGGGTCGACCATAGTGTCGACCTTCCAGGGGCCAGGTCAACCATAGCGTCGACCTGGGGGTCGACCTGCTCCCGAAGCCCAGTTTTTGAACCTGGTTCATTCTGATGTATCTGGCCTCGTTTTCTATCTAGATTTGTCTGCCTAATCCTATATAAACAGCCCCCTAGCCTCATTTTCTCTACACAATTTCATTTTGTCTATACTCTGCCTCTGTTCTAATTAAAAATAAAAATGGCATCGCTACTCTGCTGGAATCAAAACTTGGACGGATGCATCTTCTTCCAATCTGAATAGAATTAAAAGCTAAATCAAACCTCAAATCAAAGTTTAGAGCTACAACAACAATTAAAGAGGAGTAATTCAACATTTCTGCATCAACAACAGTTTATTATCCTTTCCTAAAACCACGAAAGGCAAGTACAGTTATTTTCTGATATAAACTTTAATTATAATTGTGACATGATTGTAAATCTGAATTTGAGGTTGTGTATGTTCTGTTCTGATATATATTATTCTGTATCTCTTTCTTCTTTCTGTTCGATAGTCAGGCTACCACGAGCCTGCGCCACATCTCATAAGAGATTAATGCACAAACGCTCAACTTTGGGACAAATAATGAATGATGGCATAATTGGACATGGCTAATCTGTGACTGATGTTGTAAACTAGATTTAGATCTATGCATATTATGTGAATTAGAAGAAGAGGAACCATTGTATGTTAACATGTGACTTGAGACATTGTACATAACGCATATTTTGAATTAAAATCTGTTATAATTTAAAGTTCTAGATTGTTGGGTATATTTTTATATAACGATTCATGACCTGAGATAAAAAGAGAATATGACTTAGGTGTGAAGATCTATATTAAGATTTGATAACTATTAAATGTGAATAACAATTAAGTGGGAGATTTTTGAATATATGACATGCATTGAAATCGATGGCTATATTTAGTATAATCTATGTGAATCTTCTGTACTATGCAAGTTTAACTAAAATTGGAACATATGTTATATGGTAAGTTATGACCATAATCTGTGTGATGTAAATTTAATGCAAACATGGGTACATGGTCATATTGTGAATCATGACAATTATTTTAGGCATGTGAACTTAGGCCCAATTTATAATTAGGTAAGATATGTCAATGAAAATTTAAGGAATGATTAGATATGTTATATTGCCTAATCTGCTAGATCTGTTATATTGCCTAATCTGCTAGATCTGTTATATTGCCAAATCTGCTAGTTCTGTTATATTGCCTAATCTGCTAGTTCTGTTATATTGCCTAATCTGCTAGATCTGTTATATTGCCTAATCTGCTAGATCTGTTCATCTGCTAAATCTATTGAAAACTGAGTATTGAAATTTGAGTATGAATATCTGTAGGCTCGATCTAGAAATTGAGAAAAACTTGTTAATAGAACCTTGAATAATCTACTGTAACTTGTAAAGAAGTAAATTTGTTAAAGTGGCATACCTAGTCTGATATTAGCATAATCTGTGAATGAAGACATTGGCTAAACATGAAACATGGCTAACTCGAGGTTAGAATGAGTTTGCGGCGTAATCCTGCCCGGAACCGCCTGGCACATCCAGTGACCGCAAACAATAGGTTCTAATGTGAGAAGTTAGTCATAACGTGCTTGAAACCCGAGGTTAGACTCAGTTTGCGGCAGAAACCTGCCCGGAACCAACCGGCCTAACCAGTGGCTGCAAACTGACAGTCTAATGTGAGAGGTCTGCGCATTAATTTTTAATTAATACAAATCTAAGATAAATATGATGTCTAAAACGTGTTGGGTGGATAGGATTAAACCAACTGGACTAATGAATTTAACAAACCCGTTTCATGAATCTGTAAGCCCAATACAAAGTTAGGCAAATCTGTAAATCTGTTAAATCCGTATATCTGATCCGTTAGTCTGGAAACTTGTCTGATCTGTGAACTAGTTGATTTGAACTCTGTATGTCTGAACTTGTAAACAAGTTAATCTGAAATCTGTAAATCTGTTAAATCCGTATATTTGATCCGTTAGTCTGGAAACTTGTCTGATCTGTGAACTAATTGATCTGAACTCTGTATGTCTGAACTTGTAAACAAGTTAATCTGAAATCTGTTAGTCTGGGGACACAAGGTTAGGAGGGAAATTACTTGTGTCATCTGTTGTTTGGGACCCATATTAGTCAGTAACCCTTTCTGGTATCAAAACTTTGACCCAACAGTAGGTAGGGTCCGGGCACGCTTACTGAACTAATTATAAGAGGTCCATTCTGATAATGGCGAAGGGTGTTGATGGTGCGTTCCAACAGGGTCATGTGCGTGCATGAATCACTGTCTTCCTCTAAGGATGTAAGACGCCGTGACATCTGTAAATAGGTCTGTGCCAATTGGTTGTCACTTTAGGGAGTGATACACCCTACTGTGGGGCCGACACAAGGTATTTATGTATTAAGGAGCCGATCGTTTGGGGTAGGGTTTTAGGGTACACTTAGTTCTGTCTGTTTCTGTTGGTACCGTCTGTTTCTATTGGGTTGTAACACCTGTCTGTTCCTGCGTGGTACCGTCTGTTGGGGTGGTAAAGGCCCATTTACTAGTGTACACCTAATTCTACATTCTGTTTCCATAGGGATTAATCTGTTTCTGTACCTTCTGTTCGGGTGGTAAAGGCTCATTATTAGCATTCTGTTTCTGTCTGTTTCTGTTGGGGTGGTAAAGGCCCATTACTAGCATTCTCTTCTGTGGAAATTATTTTGTTCTCGTTTCTGTTTCAGTTTAGACATTGGGGTGACACCTAATCCTATTGTAGTAGTATTAGTGCAGAGAGGTGAAAAGTAATAGCTTACATCATTCTGTTTTTTTTGTTTAACCTAAGTATATCTGCTACTCCTGTTACTGTTATCTCGCATCCAGTTTTATTTGCATGCCATGATTATTATTATCTGTTCATATGCTGGAAATCACTGGACTCGCTAGACTTTATGTCTGACCTCGTTTTTTTCGCCTCTTTTCTTTCCGTTTCCCCCCAGGTTTCCAAGGAGGGAATACTTTAGCTTGATCCGGATTTCTTCTGCTTGAAGTACTTGAAGTGCTTAAAGTGTGGCTTGACTTCTTATGGCATCTTCTGTGGGGATTATGATTTTAAAGATTTGTACTCTGAGGGCTTTTGAACAAGGCTGATATATATATGTACTCGAGTTTGGTAAAGTGATTTTGAAAGATGTAACCAAACTGATTTCTGTTTTCCGCTGAAATAAAGTTATAAAATTTTCAAGTACTACTTTACGTATCTATTCTTGTAATATTTTGTTATGTCTACTAAAATGCTCCATCAAAGTTAAGGCATTCCCTTTATGAGTGACCTTAACGGAGGTAGGGTGTTACACCTGTTTATTCAGTTCGAATGATTTATAACTGATATATTTACATTCGACATATATTCTATTCATATGTATTTAAATTCATTCAAGTTTGATTTTAATCAGTTTATTTACTTAAACGATAAATTTTCTTTGCATATCATTTGGTTAATACAATTACCACTTATATTTCTAGCCAAAATTCAAATTGATTCCAAATCAATTCATCACTTCACTTCTACCAATTTCATTTATTTAACTTGCATAAGTTAAATTTTAAATTTCATAATTCACATACCTAGTTTTATTTCAAATTCTTTTGAAAACATATAAATATATATACATATATTTATTTCCATCTCAAATTCAAAACATTTGAATTTTCCAAAACAATTTGTTTTTTCTAAAATAAATTTCCATTGGAAATTTTTCATAGGGTAGCAATTCGTCACTTGGAAACTCGAAAATGAACACTGATGAAGTCCGGATCATCATCAGAGTTATTTTCCAATGACCGAAGTGAATTCTATGCTTTATCATTTTCAAAAATCCATTCAAAATGATTTTTATCCAAAAAAATTTCCAAAACAAAGCTATATTATTTTAATATATTTTGAAAAAAATATTTTCCAACTTTCCAGGATTAAATTCTGAATTTTGGTTTGAATTCAACTTTAATTCTTCTCATTTGTATGATTTATTTTTATACAAAATTGATTATATATAAGCATTCCAATTTTTATAATCTTATTTGATTATAATAACATCCTACACATCCATATATAAATAATTTAAAAAATTATTCACTTTTATATCAAAATATAATTTTGGGTTAAATTATTTCATTTACCCACTTTAAAACAATATTATTTCAATTCTTCCGTTCAAGTGTTTAGAAACTCCTATCGATGTTGTGGCATCCCACGATTTGACCAGAATTTATAAACTACTCAATAGACAAACCAACACAATATAAAACAATTTTTATGTCAAATTACAAGTACGCTCTGTCATATATACACACTCAACTTATTCTAGGGTACTACTGACCCTATCTCTAATGAGTAAACCCCCACCAAAGCCTAGGTGTTCACTCAACCTAAGTTCTGATACCAACTATAATGGCCCGCAAATCCGTACTATCTGAGTTAACTAAACAACACATGTCCAACCCAAATAATACAGAAATATGAGTTATTAGGGTTAAAGAAATTGTTCAGACAAAAGAAGAACAGAAATAACAATACAGAATCTCATAGCAGAATGAATAAAAATATAATATATAACATAATCTTTGAAACACAAATCTGAATTTGTATATACATACCATATCAGAGTACAACACATATATATATATATTACAGCGGAAATACTCTAAATAACTAACGGTGAAGCCTCCTGCTTAAAGATCTTCCAAGTGTATCTATAAAGGCCTGAACACTTGATTGCCCGTACAAATTTGGGCACCCAAGAGTTTAGGAAAACAACAAACAAAAAAAACTTTGGGTCAGTCATGGGACTGGTGTGAGTAAACTCCAACCATATTGTTTAACTTTCAAAAAAAACATTTGAAAGAAAAGGATCATAGTAAGACCAGCCCACACATAAACATGGACGGTTTTTACCTTACTATAACCCAAAATATTTTTGATATCAAAATCCAGTGATATTAGAATAATGTCTAATTAAATAAATAATCAAATAGTAGAACGCTTGCATCTCATGCTCTATATATACAATATAAAATCAAAAACCGCAGGGTGCTTATTGGAGATTGGATTCCAACTATGAAAAGGTATGGGACCACCTCCCAATCAGTGTACTCTAGAGGGAATACACTGGGGTTCAGCAAGAACGTCTTGCAACTCGGCCATACATGACCGCACACTCATTTAGCTTGAGTGTAGCGAATATATTGTCACCCATGGTCGTCGGCCATCCAACCATAATTCGTAAGATATAGAATCGAAAGAAGAACAAATAATTGAATTTTTCTCTAGATCAGTGACAAATATACCCTGCCTAGGTATGACCCAACTAGCCATGCTGCCCGCTTGATTTTTGTCATTTCTCGGTTGTGAGGCTTGAGGCTACGTATACTTTTTTAGAACATCTGGCCACCATGCACTTTGAATTCCACATCGTTAAACCTGTCAAATCACTAGTTGATCTTCCCAAAACTATTACGGGTATAAAAGCTAAGAGAAACGAATTCCTCCGCCACGAGACGTAATACCCTGAAAAGATCGTCTTATGTTATTCGTTAAGAATACTCTGTCAGACATTCATCCATACAAGTTGTCCTGGGTCTGGACAAACAACAGTCTTTGCATTTTTACCCCGTCTTCGATTATCTTCAGCATAATCTAATTTGCAACACCTATGCCAATACGGAGTGATTTTCGGATAATAAATCCAACCGGTCTCTCCGTATTGACAATGATGGTCAAAAATCTTTGATAGCCGGTGATTTAACTATTGAAGGAAAATAAACATCCATCAAACAATCAAACAATCACTTGCCCCTTTTAATTAATAATTATTTGTTAACTATTTTTCCATTCCCTTATCGAATTATATATATATATATATATATATATATATATCGATATATTGATTTCTATTATCAAAATTTCTTAAAAATATTTTAACTCCTTAAATTTTTGGAAAATTTCTCCAGAACCTCCTTTGTGTCGGTCAATAGTTCAAACTCCAACTCGCCTCTCTAGGCCCTTTCCATTCAAAAAGAAAATCAAAAAGGCAAGCGGTTTGCCGACTCGGTGCATAAAACTTGTATGGAAATTTAAACATGTACCTTTTTGTCGAGCACTCAAATGAAAATCTTCATACCTTCCTTCCACACCTATTAACCTATATTCAAACATTCCCAATGCATTCTAGTCAATCCAGTACTTTTTATTTATTCACATTTCATTTTGCTAATTAGTTTCCTAATTAGTTCGTTTGTTTGACTCACTTCATTTTGAATCCATCATCTTAACCCATATCTCACTTGCTTATTAACAGGCCAAATCCAAATTTTCATTCGAGTTCCGTATTCGATTTCGGATTTTAATTCACAAGTTTCAATTACTTATCAAAGGCTAAGTTTGATCCAAAAATTCTATTTACTAATTCCCTTTGAAATTAGTTAAAGTCATTCAATAAATAAAAATCTGATTTTTTTTGATCCAAAAATCAACCCATTTACTTGACTCAGGTTCATATTTATTTTATAACTCAAATCCAGATTTTTCTAATGGGAATTCGGATTTTGATTCACTTGAAATCCTTTTATTTAACTAAATAAACCATTACAGTTTTAAAACGATTATGGCACTGTTTTTCTGAAAATTTGATTTTGACATAATTCAAAATCTATAAGATAAAATTAATATTTTTCTTTTCCATTAGAAAATTATTATTTAGTAGGTCCAAACGTTTCTGGATTTATCGAATTCCGACTTATATTGAGTTTTGTATACTCAATTGAAGTTCGAATCGTCAACTTACGAGCTACCGAGCCAAGGCGAGTTCGTGTTAATTAATTTAAATATAAAATTTTAAAAACCTCGTTTAGTAAATAAATTTCAATTCCGCTTCCAATATTTTAAAATAAACCTGTTATCCAAATCTAAACTTAACAACCCCGATTTCCCAAACTCGTCGATTATTTTATTCCTTACTCATACTCGGTTATAAATTAATTCAAACTCCAATTTTCTATATTTAATTCCAATTCACATGGAACTAGATTATTAAAATTCGATATAATGGAATTCCAATTACAAATTTCCCTTTTATGGGAATAAAGATTAATTTAACATCCTTTACCATTACAAACTAATATCATTCTTTGATAGTAGTGAAGCCGTTCAAGTTGGGGTATTTTATTTACCTCTCATACCTTGACCGACAACGTTCTTATCTTGGGACGGATAAGAGTTTGTAATACACCACTGCCATTACTTATCATAAAAATTCCCTCTTCTATTCCATTTGAAAGATATGACTTTTAAATGGCATCCCTTATATTTGGAAAAATCTATTTCCAATTTATCAAATGAATATTACTTCAATATATTTATAAACATTGTTTATAATAAATCCTTATTTTATATTTAACAAGCTTCCATTTAAAACTTGATTCCTTATTTGAAATAGTTTATTATTTTAACTTATATATATATATATGAGCTTATAATCTATTTTCATATTAAAATTATAATTTTCTATTCAATACAGTTCCAAAATCCTTTGGAAATAAATTTATTTCTATAAATTTGACATGCTCGAATTAGAACTATAAATCCAATAGATTTATTTCAATTTGATTACATTTTGAACATCAGAAATAAATTTCATTGTTTCTTTTCAAAACAATTCTATTTACCCTTTTAAACTCACACCCAAATTTAATTTATAAATTATCTAATGATAATTTTCACATTCATTTTAAAACGTCATGTACACATTTCATTTCTTGGTTTAAATATTAGAATAAGTTTCTCTTTCAAATTCCATTTGATAACACACTTTGGAAAATGAATTTTCCTTTTTTAAAATCATGCTTGAATTAACATTTCTAGATTTTCCAACGATAATATAATTTTTATTCGTTTATAAACATCGTTTATACATTCCACTTCTTGTTTTAAATTATTCAAAACCAGTCCTTATTTCAAATCTTATTTGAAATCCAATTCCCATCCTGGAAAATAAATTTCCCTTTTTAAATTCAAATTTGAATTTTAAAAATCTAATATTATCAACTGATAACATTTCTTTCCATTTATAACATTGTTTATAAATTCAGCTACTTGTTTTTTATTATTAAAAACAAGTTAATATTTCTCAATCCATTTGAAATTCCATTTCCATTTCGAAAAGTAAATTTTCCCTTTTAAATCCAAAAATCCCTTTTTGATATTTTTAAATGTTAATATCTAAGGCCAGTGATATTCACACAAATCATCCATTCACTTCATACATCATACACATATATAAATATGTAAACAACAACAAATAAATTTGAGGAATCCAGTTGGATTTCTCCAACCTGTTTTCCTGCATTCACAAATGTCAAACAACATAAATAATACCAATCCTGCTTCAAGGTAGGATATCGCAGTATAGATCGTCATCCACTCATATATCGTGGGGCGATAGTGTCATCCGCTAATGATACTGCGGGCATCCGCTAATGGTACAGTGGGAAATCCAATATATATATATATATATATATATATATATATATATAATAACCACAATCACCAAGCCTAAATAACTAATATATAAGCATAGTAATTCAATAATTCATGCATGCATCCAAACAACCAACAATTTATTTTTAACGATAAAAATAAATTTTTTAAGTGAGATTTACTCACCTTGTCTTTTTCACTGCCGAATATCTTATTTAATTCCATATCCTCATGCTGTGAATCTACTTGAACCGCCATGAATGAAATTTATTTTTCGCTTATGATTATTTATATTTTATTTAGAAATTAAGCAATTTTAATTTAAATTAACTACTAAATTAAATAATCAAATTATTCTATGCATATTAAATTTTTGAAATAATATATACCTTATCGCCTTAACCCATTCATGAAGCAACTTCAAAGATTGATGACTAACTCCACTAAAATCAGCCTAAAACATTGGTTATTCCGGCATTGATATTTCAACAAACATCTTGTAGTCAAAACTCAATTTTGTTTTCGATCACTTAAACCCCCATCAATATCGGACCAGCACATTACCCCCTTTCATTGCCATTACAATGTCTCTACTCATCACCATCCTTACTGTTCACACAAACCCATATTGTTCAAACAAAGCCTCCTCTATACAACCACTGACAGTCCTTTGAGCTCCATTTCAAGTTGCGATCATTGCCAATCCCAAAGAAACAGACCTACTTCCCCCATTTCCAATACACTAAAGACCTGACCCTCCCATTCCTTTGACTGCTGCATTCCTCTTTACTTCATCTCCCAAATGGCTTCTCCACTGACTCCAGTAGCGTAACTGTTACACAAAGTTTTACCCTTCATCTCTACAACAAACAGTCCGCATCTTCACTACCAAATCTCCAAACTAGTCGCCCCTTCCCATTCATCTATTCACTACCTAATCTCTCGACTTAAAGACCGCATGATGATTACCAATTTCACCACTAGTACCACTGTAAACCCGCATGACAACTCCATCACCGAACACTACTCCATTTAATCTCGCTCAACCCTAAATCACTGCGTTCAAGTTCGAACTCTCCAAATAAACACAGTTCGAGTACCACCCTGTTGAAATTGCAAGCTCATACCCTAACTCCACAACTCCATGAAGTCGCGACATCTTCTTGTCACCGCGGTCCACCAAATTGCACCCTTCCATCATCATACCCCAAATTCACGAGTGTGGCATCGAGCTCCAGGAGCTTTTGAAAATCGAATCGCACACGAGGAAGGAGTCGGAAACCCCTTTCTCAAAATCGAATAAGCCCACCCCTTAACGAAATTGCTTCCAACAATTTCAAGCTTTAGAGAATCCCTGCTTGTTTCGTTTTCAATTTCCGGTTCAGATTTTTTTTAATTGTTGTAGCAGAGTAAAAAATTACGAAGAAGAAAAGGGTGGTTTTTAATTTCTCCGGTTTACTGAGAATGGGGACAATAGGAAGAGAAAATGGAATTGCGATTTATAGGAAAGGGTAAAGGAACATTTCGTACTCGCCATTGAAATGTTGTCTCCTTGATACTGGAGATGAGAAACAAATATTACTGCTCGAGAAGAAAAGTAAGATGCGTGATTTAAAATGATATGTCGGCTTGTTTCAAATTATATGTTAGCTTAGGAAATTAATTTTTTTTTATTTTATTTTTTTGAATTTATGTGTATGTACTAAATTTAAAATACCCGTTGGTTTGGAACTCCATTTTTAGCGTAACGAACGACACCTTTAGGGTTTAACCACCACTCTGAACATACTAGCAAAAGTTCTGGAGTTTAATTCGATCATATGGAAAAGATATCAAATTAAATAGACATTTTAAATTAAATTCTAAACATAATTCGGTTTCAAACAATTAAATCTATCGATAATAAAGAATTATTAAATAATTCTAATTCAAATGTAAATTATATTAATCTACATAATTGTTTTAATTAAATTTTATTACGTTTTCGTATTCTGGTAATTCGATATATACAATATTGAATCGTATAATAATTCTTAAATTGATAAATGTAAAAATTATTTATGTTTCCAAATTAACATTAAAATTAACTTAAATGCTCATTATAAAATAGTTAAAAATTCCAGGATGTTACAGGTCAAGTTAAAGTTAGATCGGTATGTTGTTCCTATTCAAATTCAGTTGTTATTAAGATAAGGAAAAATCCATGTAGGGTGATCCCGTTATTATGAGGAACAAACTTTTTTATAATCAAGAAGTATGGCTCTTCGATCATTAATATTCAAAGCAGTATACAAGATGTGCCAATTCAGGTACATTTTTATAATATACCTATTTTTGCTTAGTCGCATTATGGGATATATTGGTTATCATGTAGATTGGGTAAAATGATATGCATGGATGGAAGCACTAAAAGATTGGGTAGATTAACACATGCTAAATGCTTGATAGAGGTGAAAGATGAAGGGGAACTATTTGAGGAATTTGAAATCAAATTGCCCAAATTAGGGTACCAAATAATTCGTGTTGAGTATTTGTTGTATCAATTGCAAAGCATTTAGGCATTTGACCTCTAATTGTGCAGTGAAGAAAAAACTCAATGATGTTAGCAGTGCTAAAGAACGTGCAACAGGCAACAGGAAACACATATAAAAATGAGAAGCGAAGTATGAAAATTGCCACCAATAATAACTCCTGAACTTGGCAAAAGGTTAGACCAAATTAAATAGAGCTTTAGAGAAAATATACAGAGTTAAGTGAACAATGACAATGTAAGTAGAGGGAAGGAAACCATTAGTCAACACAACGAAAGTGAAGAAAGTTATGAGGAAGATGAGATAGATATTGAATAGGGGGAAATTGTTAAGGACAATGTAATGAACTCCACACAACTAGAAAAAATGATGCTCAAGAACATGGAACTGGCCAAGAAAGTGTGTGACAATTCTAAGGTGATAACTAAACCCAGTGAACTCAATAAGGATAGTTTATCAGCTGATCAACATAATATCCAATTAGGTGGAAGCATTCCTGTTATTGAGATCCTTGATACACACAACCCCTTTGAAGTTTTAGCAGGTGATGATGATATTGCTAATAATATTTATCTTACCTTAGTGATGGATATTCAAATGATGGTAATATGGACAACATTACCTATGACATGTCCATTGAAGAAAGCTCTAAAATTGTAATGCTCAGAAATAAGGATATTGATGATTTTTTTATGAAGTGGTGAATCCTCTTGCTATAGAATATAACATTGGTGTTCAGTTGCTATCTAACATCAATTTATGTAATGATTCAAATACTCTGAAATTAGATGAAGAGCAAATTTCTGCTAGTTTGGAGAACATTGATAAATCTGGTACCACTCTTTATATTACTATACCAATAATCATTTTTGAAGCTTCCGGTCCTTTTGAAAACACCAATGATTTAACATATGCAACATATAGAGACATACTACCACCCAATGCATATAAACTACCTACTCCAGTATCAAGTCTTATGAGTGATTTAGGAGATGGTAATGACAAGGATCAATGAAAAAGAAAGCTGAAACTGCCAAACATTGCACTCCAGGCAAGAAACATATTTCACATGCTGGTCTATTGGTCATTTTGCCACTTTCTGCAACTTACCCTGACTATGTAAACACCACTGCTCCTGTGACCAGAAGCAAGGCAACTGAAAATCACTCCCCAAAGTTTAGGAGCTCACCTTGATATTAAATTGGATTAATGTAAGTATTTAATTAGAGATAACAATTTTAGTTTACTAGCAATTTTGTAGACCAAATTGAACTCTACACTTTTAAGAAGAGAAGCACGTTATATAAACCAAAGCTGGCATATGTTACACAATCATATCGTGCACCTTATGGTAGAATACTGCTGATTTATGATCTTAGTATACACCAATTATCCAAGCTTTATTCGAATAGGCAAATCATTCGTTGTCATAATTAGCACATCACAATTTCCACATCATTTTATATCTCATTTACGCTGATAAAGTTGCAACTGCTAGAGACACATTATTTCACAACTTACCAAATTGGAGACAAGATTCTCACCCATAGATTTTGTGTGGTGATTTTAATTGTTTTCTCACCTTAAGTGATAAAGTTGGAGGTAATCCCTTAACCATTAATGACATTAGCCCACTTAATCAAATGATAAAGGATGCTAACCTTCTTAAGAAGATTAAGATTTGTAGGGTTTATTACACATGGAATAATAAGAAAAGACAAGGCATAAGGACCTACTCTTAAATTGATTATGCTTTTAATATTTATTCTTCCCTAAAGAAGTGGCCTGAAATGTTCAACTTGAAGGCAAAACCATTATTTTCTGATCACTCACCTCAAATCATCTTTCTTGATGTTAAATTGAGAAGAGGTAAGCCATCATTCAGGTATTTTAACACATGGGATGATGAAACAGATTTTACCACTGTTGTCAAAAATGTGTGGCAATTTCCAATTTAGGGAAACTCAATGTACACTTTGCATAGAAAATTCAAAGCTACAAAAGACAGACTTTGATTATGGGCAAAAAGCAGATTTGGGAATGGCAATAAATTCTTAGATTCATGCAAAGCCAATTTGGTTAATATTTAGAACAAAATGCAGGATGACACTTACAACCCTTTGCTTGATGAAGAAGGAACACAAGCCAATCAAAAGTACCAAGAATCTCTAATCACTGAAAACATAATGATCAAGCAAAAAGCCAGGATTAAATGGAAGATCAAAGGTGACAGAAACACTCCCTTTTACCATACTGCCTTGAAAGCCAAATAAAATCACAACAGCATCTATAGAATTATTGATAAGGAAGGAAATCTTCAAACCAACTTTGTTTTTATTGAAAATGCCTTTATATCCTACTTTTTTGAATTTCTTGGTAACACTAACAGATTTACTCCTCACATTGATAGAAAAGACCCCTTGATACTGCCTAGGTTGTGCATGCAAGATCATTTGCTGCTAACTGAAGAAGTAAAGGATAAAGAAATAAATTTGCTTTCTCTTCAATCAATAAAAAAGCTTGTAGCAGACCTGATGGTTATAATGCTCATTTTTTCAGAAATAATAGGCTTGTTATTGGAGTGGATGTTATCAAAGCTGTCAAACATTTATTCAAGAAAGCTAAAACATTTGAAGGCTTTAACAACACTACTAGTGCTCTAACACCAAAGGTAAAGAATCCTGATAAGGTACAATCTTTTTGCCCTACATGTTGCAATGTCATATATAAATTGCTTTAAAAAAATTCTTGCAAATAGGTTGAAGACTGTCCTACCCTCAATTATCTTTAATAATCAAATAGCCTTTTTAGCAAAGAGAAATATACTTGATAACGTGTTGTTTTCTCATGAACTCATGTATGACTATAAAAATTCACAATCGTCCCCTAGGGCAATACTAAAGCTTGATATACAAAAGGATTTTGACACAATTAAATAGGATTGCTATAGTTAGAATACCAGGTTATATGAATTTTCCTATTCCATTTATCTCTTGGATATATGCTTGCATATCTACTGTCAACTAGTCTATTATTCTCAATGGAACATGCGTGGTTTTTTTTAAAGGCAAACAAGGAATTAGACGGGGGACCGGATCTCTTCTTATCTGTTCATTATAGTTATGGAGTTGTGAACGCAAATGCTTAACAAAATTGTGAGGCAAGAACCTTTTTCCTCTCATCCTAGATGTAAGAATTCCCTGATTATCTCCTTTATGTTTGTAGATGATTTAGTTATTTTCTGTAAGCCTGACATGCAAAAATTAACAACATCCTACTTTGTCTTGATTATTTTTATAGGTACACAGGTATTAAAATTATCGTTGAAAAATTAGAATATGTTGCTAAAGTATTAGCAATGATCAAATAAAAAAAATCACTCATTTCTCTAGTTTGAAACACAATAATGGCACCATGTCATATCTTGGGTTGCCTCTTCTCACTTCCAAAATTACTACAGCCCGATACCTTCCTTTTTATGAAAAAATAATCAAAAAATTGGATTGTTGGTCTAATAGATTCTTGAGTCAAGCTGGATGTGTTACAATAATTAAATCGATTATCTTCTCAATGCAAGTTTATTGGGCATGCACCTATCTCCTTCCAATTAAACTAATTAAACTCATAAGATCAACTTTAATGAAGTTTTTTTGGATAGGGAATATGACATGTAAATATCTTGCTCCTATTTCTTTCACTCTCATTAAAAGACTGGTTCAAAAAGGTGGTCTGGGCATACTTAATCTTGTACATTGGTATAAATCTGTGCATGCCACTCATTTGAACAATTTCTTCAATAGCAAAACAAGTTTATGGGCTAAATGGTCCAGTAAACATATTATCAAAAGCAAGTGTTTCTGGAATATGAGAATAACTCAGAAGTGTAGCAGGATGTGGAGAAGCCTTTTCAAACATAGGGAAGTTTTTCTTCCTATCATTAAACACAACTTGGATGTAGATAACAAAGTGTTTTTTTGGTAGATCCTTGTGTGCAATTTGGGGAAATTCTTAGCAATAAATTGGTGCATTCTGAAATCTACCAATCTAGTATACCACTCTCAGAAACTTATTATGTGTTAACGGAATTTGTCTCCCCTCAACTTCCAACACCAGAATCAATGCCATATGGAATCAGATTAGGGGTAAATGGAATTATACTTTGCATGAAGACAATATTAGTTTTGTACAAGATGATGGCAAATTCAACATACACAAGGCTTATGTTTTCATCTCTAATGATGGTGACCTCATGATTTGGAAATGGAGAAAGAGAGTATGGAAACAACACAATTCATCTAAAGAAAATTTCTTATTCTAGAATATTTTGCATGGTTCTTTGCATACAAAAGATAAGTTACTGGCCAGTGGTCATAATATTAATAGTCAATGCAATTTTTGCTTGTTGGAACTTGAAACCGTGAACCATATTTTCTTCTAATGCTCCATTGCCAAGAGTTATCGGGGTGCAGTTTTGATGAAAATTGGCATAAGCTTAACTTCCTTTAATAGTGCCGAACATAGGGAGAATATCTACAACAAGATAAGAACCAAATATGATAAAAAGAGACTTCTAAATATGATTTTGAAAAAGTTTTTGAGATGTATATGGAAGGAAAGAAATGTTAAAGTTTTCAATGCTGAGCAGATGAAGTCTGAAGCAACATTTAAAGCGTGGGTAGCTCACGAAATAAAGATAGAAATTGAGCATGCAGAGTTTGCTATTGAAATGAGCATATTTCAGATATTCAGTGCTTAATAGGCTATTTTTTGTTTCTCTTTATGTTTTATTTTTCTTTCGTGCTTATGATTGATGTATTGTTACCCTTGTAATCTTCATTATGATGTTTCCTTCATAATGGCTTTTTTCTCTTATCACTTCAATAAAAGGTCATGTCCTTTAAACCCCGTCAATTTTGTCAAAGATAATAATTAACATATTTTTATAATGGGCAAACAAAACGGTTGTAATGGACATATATTACAACTGGAAAAAAAGAAAAGTTATTAAAATTCATCATCTAATGCAGATGGAAAACGGAAAAGATTGTAATAAACATATGTAGGGACTGAGAATGTGCATACTAGACCCCCTGGCGACTAAAAACATTCATTTTCTAGGATTATTTGAAATATAATAAGAATAAAATAATTAAAAATATTAAAGCTTGTTAATTTCAAGCCTAACAAGCTTATTAGCTCTGAAAGTATATAACAGACATCTATTTTTGTTAAAATTAGCGGGAATAGAATTCTTATATAGCAAGTGTTGTGCGAAGTTTGCACAAATGTTGAAGCGCAATAAACATGATCTAGATTTGCCAATTGAACAACAATCTAACAATAATTATTCTATTACTCTAAACAAATAGTAAATAACTATAAAGAAGAAAATAAAGACACAAAGTATTTATACTAGTTCCACTATCATCAATAAGATAGTGTATGTCCAAGGCATTTTATTCCACGTTAGAGAGAGACACAAGAGATTACAAGATAAGAGTTCACATAACCAAACCCCTGAATTAGGATTAACAAGAAGAGATACTCTATATGGGGATCTCTGGCTAAATGCCAGGATGGATTTACAATGAAGTCTACCCTGAATATATAGCCAGTGAAATATATGTCAATCAGTAATCAAATTATCAAGATATGATAATAAATAATGGAGGCAAATTGCAGAGGTAACAAATGGCGCAAACATAGCAAGTAAATCACTAATTCCCCTTCTTAGCAAAGACGAAAGAAAAGAATTTTATTTCTTTGTTATCTCATGCGAATGTAATCAATAATTTATGCATTTTCCATATTAAAATGAAAATTACTTTCCATTTTATATATTTGTTTCCACCTATTTATGATTTTGTATCACCAAAACTAAACACTCCACCTTGATGCAAAATCACATATCTCCAACACCCCAACTCGAGTCAAATTCTCTTTACAACGTAAAACTCTTTATAAAAGAACTCTACCTTAAGCCAAAATCTCATAATGGGGAAACTGTATATTTACCAATTGGGTTCCAGCAAAGCTGCCACACATCACACCATGTTAACAAGCTCAGACTATGTTCCTGCCCGCTAACAAATGTTGCAAATATCCAAAATCCAAATAAGATAGATTCCAATGTAATCTTAATGCCATCAAGGCCTACAAATCCTCTCATTCAAATACAGAGCCAGAAACTAAAGCCAATTAACTACAGAAAAGGATAATCCAAATCTTTATACATGCAACAAATCTCTCTACTGCTACCCAACTCGATCAAAGCCAATAAAAGCATTACCCATCGCCTGCAAAAGATGCATCTTCCTCATGAAATGCACCATGCAAAAACCAACGGTCTAAAAACGTTTTAATACCAAAAAGATCTCCATCTTGTCTTTTTGGATTTTACAACTCGCCACCCATCTATCACTTGACCTAAGCTCCTTTCCTAATCAACTTGGATCCCTCGAGCATCATCAACATGAAGACCCATGTCTAAAACATGAACCGAAACATCAAGACATTGGCGAACCAAAGTAATCGCCTTCTTCTTCGTCTTTGTAACACCCCGTAAATTTGTTAACATTAAAGAGGTTAAATTAAATAATAATTCATTTAATATTCAGAATTAAGGAAAACGAACTTCGCCACTGCGTCAGTCTCGAAATTTTGGTCAAGATAGACATTTGGTTTGCGTAAAACAAATAACACATGGAGAAGTTATGAGGGTTTTAAGTTTGTATACGCGTAGAAAGAATATATATACATATGAGTCATATAGGAGTCAGTATCAGTCAGCACCTTATCCAGAACAGTTCAAATTTGAAAAAGAAAAAGAGGCGGTAGATTTCCCGCTTTAGGGGGTCGACCCCTCTTAAGGGTGTCGACACCAGGGTCGACCCACCCACAGGGGTGTCGACATCCCTAGAGATGACGTGGCATAGTCGATTTGGGGGCTGACAGCTATAAATAAGGGTACTTTTTCAATTGTTTTCTGTTTTGAAATGCAATGAAGGCCAGATGCTATTAGTAGATGGACTAAACCTAATTTTATTCATCTTCTGCAAATCAAATTCTGAGATTCAAGCATAGGTTCAACACCAACTTCTTTTCTATCTTCTTAACAATCCAAACACTGTGAGTTGGTTACTTTTAGGTTTAAATGAAAAAAAGTAAATTGTGAAAGATTGTGATTTGGATATCTTGTAAACTATGAATCTATGTTATTGTTAAATCTCATACAATGTCATGAAAGATCTACTTCTCTATATCTAATTCAATTGTGGTTATTCTATAATGTCGCCTTTATGAATCTTGATTTGTAACTATATTATGGTTAATGTAAATCTGTTAATTTGGACAGTTACAACATTGGTTAGATCTAGTTCTTTATGTAAATCACCTTTCACTTGTCATATTATGGTCAATTTAGATATGTTATAAATTGAACATGTGAATCCATATTTAGATCTAAATATGCTACTATGTCATCCTAATTATGTTAGATCTGTTTTTATGTCCATCTTAAAATAATGTTGGATCAGTTTTTATGTCCACCTTATTATTATGCCAAAACATGTCTATGCCAGTATATATGTTCATGTCACCTTTGTTAGAATGATCACTATTGTAATTTTCCCATCACCTTTCCCTTTTTATTGTATATGCCTATACTACTTTCTTGCCTAGGTATGCCGCCAAATATATGCGAATGCACTAGTTAGGGGACAGGGGAACATATTAGATTTGGCATAACTTGATACAGACATATAATCCATTATGAGTATAATTGGACATTTAGGCATAATTGGAAATTTGAATGTTAATTTGGTTATTAATAGGAGTAATGAATATAAATAAATTTGGCATAAAATAAATTATGGATATAATTGGGAAAAAGGTGCATAAAACCTATAATTGACATAGGTATAATTAATAACAAATGCCTAGGATTACAATCAGAAATTGTAACGGCACTTATGACACGAGGTTAGGTTGCATTAGTGGTGGAAGTCTCCCGGACCAGACCGACATATCCAACAACCACTAATGTTGAACCTAATGTGAGAGGTCTAAGTACGCAAATACGAATCGGGCTGTGACACGAGATTAGGCCCAACCGTGGAATAAGTCTGCCCGGACCCAACCGGCATATCCATCATCCACACGTTGTAGGCCTAATGTGGGAGATCTAGCCCATTATAAACCACAAATGGACATGGTAATGAATTGGGCTACTTAACCAAATCTAATCCATTTGGATTGTATGATTGCGAACTAAAGTTAGGGTTAAGTAAATTGATTGGATAGTGGATGGGTTAAGCAAATCTGGAGGGGATGGGAAATATTTACATATAGGCCCACAAACTTAACCCGATAAGGTTATGTAATTAAAGACACCTAGTGGTATACGTAACCGGAGGAAATAATAAAGTTATGCAATTAAAGACACCTTTTAGGGTAAGCATAAGCAGAAATGAATAGGGCTATGTAATTAAAGATACCTAGTGGTATACATAGTTAGTGAAAACCTAGTGGGGGATAGAAGACAAAGGGGAGAGCTTGTATCATATTGTGTGGGACCCAATTCAATTAGTAACCCGGAGTAGGTATCAAATAAAGTATTCCATACTAGGCGGAGAGAGGGCACGCTTACTGACTGATTGTAAGAGATCCAAGCGTGGATGACGGTGTGAGCGGCACAAACCGATCGGGCCATGGGCGTGCATGAGCCGGCCAGAGGGGTATAAGACGACCGTGACACCTGTAGATATGGGGCTGTGTGTATCAGTGAAGGGTTTCCACTTTAGGATGTTATACATCCTACAGTGGGGCCAACACAGAGTATCTACGGAGTAGGGAGCCGATCGATTAGGGTAGTGGTTGGGGTAAATTTGGACGTATGCCCTAAGTCTACCACCTTATAGTGGAAGAGATCATCTCATTCTGGTTATACTAGTAATAGTGCAGAGTTATCATTAGAAGCATATACACCTTATCCTGTCTACCTTGTCACACCTGTCATCTATGTAGTGATTTCTTTTATCCACTTTATATGCCTATCATGCTACTTTTAATTATTTACTTGCTAAAAGTCACAAGACTCGCCAGACTTTATGTATGATCCTTTTTGTTTCTCCTTCTTTCTTCCATTCCCTCCAAGTTATCTAGGTGGAAACACTCAGGCTTGACCGTGATTCTGCTCACTTTTGCTAAAGCTGCTGATATGTATGGCTCAAGCTCCTATCCTTGTTTCTATGGCTATATTTTGTTCTAGGGGAATTTTACTTCTTTTATGTACTCTGATATTTTTGAAGTACAAGACAATAACTTTTATTTTGTAATGGGCTTTTATGTTTCAGACATGTGATGTTTTTAGACCACGGTATCTTACGATAAATAAAGATTTTATTCTGTTGTTATTCTATATATTTGTTTAGTAATATTCTGTTTACCTATAACGCTTTATGAAACTTAATGCATTCCCTTTGTGAGTGACATTAACGGACGTGGGGTTTCACACTTGGTATCAGAGCTAGAGGTTATCAGATTGGATAAAGTTTTCGAAAATTATTTTCAAAAAGGTTTTAAAAGAAAGCATTTTCAAAAAGAAAAGTCTATTTTGAAAAACATTCCCCAAAAAGCCATATGTAATATCCTTCGGTCCTTTATCTAAATCTCTTCCTTTTTCGTATTTTAGCATGTATGGGGAACAAAAAATACTCGGATGGTTCCGTAGATATTTGGAGGCCACGGCGCCAGCTGAAGGCCAAGGAAACGTTCCTCCCCCAACTGCACTAGTTATTCCTCCTCCTCCCCCTCCAAAGGTAGATAACTTCTTCAAGATCTGCAAAGACTTTCGTGCTATGGGAGAGAAGCCATTCCATGGGAATGAGACATTCGTAGAAGCGCATAATTGGCTTAGGAAGACCGAGGACTTGTTCGCAATCTTTGAAGTAGAGGATAGAAGGAAGGTTAAGTTAGCCGCCTGGCTAGTGAAAGACGAAGCCTCATTTTGGTGGGAAGTCACCCAAGCTGGACGTCCGATGGAAACTTGGGAAGATTTTAGACAGAGGTTCGAGATGAAATTTCTTTCCCAAGCCGAAAGAAGCATGCAGATGGAGAGGTTCTTAGTACTCAAATAAGGAAACTTGACGGTGAAAGAGTATGTGAACAAATTCAACCAGCTAGCAAGATTCGGGTTAGAGTTGGTGGGTACGCCGCACAAAAGGGCTTTGCGGTTTGCTAAAGGGCTGAATGAACCTCTGCATAGGTTAACCATGTCCCATATTCCAATGGGGCCACCTTTGAAAAACTTGTCGATATAACCCTAATGCATGAGGAAGACAAGGGGAAAAGAAGGAAGCAAAGGCTGAGGAGACATTGCAAAATAGGAAGGTGTGGCCCAAGAAGGGGTAGCAGCAACAGCAGCAGCAGCAACAACAACAACAGAAGAAAGGAGGGAAGAATGACAAAGGAAAGGATAAGAGAAAATGTCACAATTGTGGGAAAGAGGGTCACTTAGTCAAAGACTGTAAGCGAAGGAAGAACTCTTGCTACCACTATGGAGAGGTCGGATACTTTGAGTGCCCGAAGAAACAAGGATCACATGGACATGGTCAAAGGACAGAGACTTCTGGAGGGCAAGTGCATGCTCTCATGATCAGTGCTCCTGATAGAGGTACAAAAATTTCTATGGAAGGTTTAGTTTCTCTTTCAAACCATCCTATTAGAACAGTTTTTTATTCTAGCACTTCACATTCATTTATATCTAGTTCTGTGGCTGAATCTCTGCACTTAATTACTAGTATGGTAGAGGATCCCGTAGTTTTTCAAACCCCATTGGTGGTTCGACTCATTTATCTATGATTGTCGGGGTTTGAAATTATCTGTGTTAGGCATCGAGTTTGAATGCGATACATATGTGCTCGGGTTTATGGGCTATGGGTTGATTCTAGGAATGGATTGGCTCACCATGTATGATGCCATTCTGGATTGCGAGAGGAGGGCTGTTAGGCTTCTGACTTGTCATGGGAGGACCCTCGAGATTTCTTGTGTCCCTTAAGGGTCTGTTATGCTTAGATTCCTATAGTCTCTTAATGCATCTATAGATGATTTGCAATCTATTCTGGTAGTTCGAGATTATTTTGATGCTTTTGATGAGGTTCGGGGTTTACCTCCGAGGTGTGAGATTGACTTTCATATATATTTGTTGGACAATGCAAAGCCAGTTGCATTGCCAGTGCTCCACATGGCTCCAAGGGAAAGGAGGGAGTTGAGTAAGCAAGTAGGGGAGCTACTCGAGAAAGGATTTATTAGACGAAGCATATCTGAATGGAATGCTCCAGTAGTATTCGCAACCAAGGCGGATGGTTCGCTTCGTTTGTATGTTGACTATAGAGAGCTGAATAAATTCACTAAGAATAATAGGAACCCGTGTCCGAGGATTTATGATTTATTTGATCAGCTTGTTGGTGCCTCGGTATTTTCCCAGTTAGACTTGGCCACGGGTTTCATCAGTTAAGGGTGGCTGAGGACAGCATAGATAAGACTGCTTTTAGAACTCCAGATTGTTTCTTTAAATGGTTGGTTATGCCTTTTGGGCTGACGAATGCACCCTCCTATTTTGTTGATCTAATGAGTACGGTGTTTCAGAAGTTTCTAAACAAATTTTTCGTGTTCTTTGTTGATGATATCTTGATCTTCTCCAAAAGCAAAGAAGAGCATGCCCAACATTTCAGAGAAGTCTTAAAAACTCTCCGTGTGCATCAGCTTAAGGAGAAATTTTCTAAATGCCATTTTTGGAGAAAAGAGGTGAGATTCTTAGGGCATGTAGTCTCCAAAGAAGGGATAGTTGTGGATCCCGCGAAAGTAGTTGCGGTGCAAGATTGGAAGATTCCTAAAACTGCAACAGAGGTGAGAAGCTTTCTTGGGTTGGCAGGTTACTATAGGAAGTTCATTAAGAACTTCGCAAAGATATCAGCCCTACTCACCAGGCTGACGAAGAAGAACTTGGCATTTTCATGGGATATAGAATGTGACGTTGCTTTCCAATGACTGAAGAGGGCTCTAACAACAACCCTAGTCGTGACCTTTCCTGACGGGAGTAAGGTGTTTACCATTTACATTGATTCGTGTGGTACAAGGCTTGGTGAGGTTCTGATGCAAGATGGGAAAGTAGTATGTTATAGGGGTAGAAAGTTGAGAGTTCATGAAAATAACTACCCTACCCATGATCTAGAGCTAGCTGGTATTCGCGTTAAAGACATGGCGTCATTATTTAATTGTAGAGAAGTTCGAGTTATACACCAATCATAAATCTCTCAAGTATCTGTTCTCGCAGAAAGATCTCAATTTAAGGCAACAACGGTGGATGGAGTTTCTGGCTTCTTATGATTTTGAGATCGCTTATACCCTTGGCAAGGATAATGTGGTAGAAGACGCACTAAGTAGGCATAAGATGGCCTTGAGTCCTCTGTTTGTGGAAAGAAAGAACTTGGAGTTCATATCAGCTTTTGATTTTAGACCCTCCATTGAGATTTTGCCTAATTTATTTGCATCCTTGGAGATATGACCAAATCTTTTGGACCAGATAAGAGCTTTCCAAAAAGGTGACCCACAGATTTTAGACATCATGGAGAAGCTCAGAAAAAGGAGACTTCTAGTCACCTCAGTAGATATGCCATAGATTAAAAGGGGTGGTTGCGATGAGATGGAAGGCTTTGTGTTCCTAAAACCGGAAGCTTGGTAAATGTAGTCATAGAAGAAGCCCACCATTCTAAGATGACCATTCATCCAAGCAGTGATAAGATGTACAGAGACATGAAGAGGGTTTTCTTTTGGGCTTGGTTGAAGAAAGATATGGTCGAATTTGTTTCTCAATGTCTAGTTTTCCAGCAAGTTAAAGCTGAGCAAAAGAAGCCCGGTGGATTACTTCGTCCTTTGGAGGTTCCTTAGCGGAAATGGGAGAGCGTCTCTATGGATATCATAGATGGTTTGCCTAGATCGAAGAAAGGCAACACCAGTATCTGGGTTGTGGTAGATAGACTCACTAAGAGCTCTCACTTTATCCCAGTTAAGAGTAAGAGGACAACATCATGGTTGGCAACAATTTATGTTCGTGAGATATTTCGTCTTCGTGGGTTGCCTTCTAACATCATAAGCGATCATGACCCCATCTTTACTAGTGAATTTTGAGGAGCTTGCAAGAAGCATTAGGTACACAGTTGTGTTTGAGCATCGCTTATCATCCTTAGACCGATGGATAGACGGAGAGGGTGAGAATGATTCTTGAAGATCTTTTGAGGTTGTGTATCTAGACTTCGGAGGGACTTGGGAAGAGTACCTTCCTTTAGTAGAGTTTGCCTATAACAACAGCTATCAATCCAGCATCGGCGTGGCACCCTTCGAAGAATTGTACGGCGACCCTGTAGATCACCAATTTGTTGGTGGGAATCTACAGAAAGATTATTACTTGGACCAGATATGTTTAGAGAAACATCCGAAAAGATTGACCTTATTCGACGACGGATGAAGACAGCTCAAGAAAGGCAGAAGTCCTATGCAGACAAGAAAAGGACTGACATCAAGGGAGACTTATTTTTTATCAAAGTATCACCTCTGAGGAATGTGGTTCGCTTCAAATTGGTAGGGAAGTTGGCACCTAGGTTTGTGGGACCATTTCCCATAACTGAGAGGATTGGCCAAATGGCCTATAGAGTAAAGCTCCCAGAAAATCTATCCGTGTTCATGATATTTTCCATGTTTCCCATGTGCGGAAGTTCCTGCTTGACACCGCAGTAATTGTTGAGCCGAGTGTGTTGGAAGAAATAGAGGTGGAATAGGAGACGACAGTCAAGCAAGTTCCTTGCCCTATTCTTGGATCAGAAGTTAAGAGGTTATGCAATAAAGAGATCAAATTGCTAAAAGTTCAATGGGGAGATAACCCAGAGGATGCGACTTGGGAGACCGAAGACAAGATTCATGCTTCGTACCTTTTCCTTTTCGAGGTATGTTCTTAACTCCTTTTTCAAAGTTTTATCAGTGCTTGTTTCAATCATTTGAGTATATCTTATCCATAGTATTTTTCGACCTTTAGATAGGAATCCTATGGATGTAAACATGTGTTAGAAAAATGTTATGTTTGATGGATGCAAGTGTTTGCTAGTGGTTGCCTATGGAAGCATCTGCACACACATTGGGCACTAGATCGGCTCAGTCACTCTCATACTGCATATGGATGTGTATGCATTTTCTTTTCTTTTATGGATGGAAATGGATGAGTTAGAATATGGATGTTGCACTTGGACGAATGAGTGTGCACACATATAGAACTCACATGTTATAATAGGATTATTTGCATACATATTGGATTCATAACACTAACATACATTGCATTAAGAGGGTCAACTGAATCAGTAGACCGCCTGATTTTCGCATTAGTATTGGGACATATACACACACCTTTGCATATATTCATATAAGCATTAGAAATATTTAAGGACAATGGATGCCAGTGATTGATGGATGAGTAGATGGATGATGGACGGTAGGATATGCATTCTTCTCAACTTGGAGATTTCAGGGACGAAATCCTTTAACTAGGGGGAGTGTGACACCCCGTAATTTTGTTAACATTAAAGAGGATAAATTAAATAATAATTAATATTCAGAATTAAGGAAAACGGACTGCTCCATTACGTCCATCTCGAAATTCTGGTCATGATAGACATTTGGTTTGCGTAAAACGGATACCGTATGAAGAAGTTATGAGGGTTTTAAGTTCGTATACGTGTAGAAAGAATATATATACATACGAGTCATATAGGACTCAGATATGAGTCAACACCTTATCCCAAACAGTTCGAATTTGAAAAAGAAAAAAGGGCGACAGATTTCCCGCTCTAGGGTGTCGACCCCCCTAAAGAGGTGTCGACACCGGGGTCGACCCATCCACAGGGGTGTCGACACCCCTAGGGCTGACATGGCAAAGTCGGTTTGGGGGCTGGCAACAATAAATAAGGGTCCATTTTCACTTGTTTTCTGTATTGAAATGCAATGGAGGCCAGATGCTGTCAGTAGATGGACTAAACCTAATTCTATTCATCTTCTGCAAATCAAATTCTGAGGTTCAAGCATAGATTCAACACAAACTTCTTTTCTATCTTCTTAACAATCCGAACACTGTGAGCTGGTTACTTTTAGGTTTAAATGAATAAAAGTATATTGTGAAAGACTGTGATTTGGATATCTTGTAAACTATAAATCTATGATATTGTTAAATCTTATACAATGTCATGACAGATCTACTTCTCTATATCTAATTCAATTATGGTTATTCTATAATGTCTTCTTTACGGATCTTGATTTGTAACTATATTGTGGTTAATGTAAATCTATTAGTTTGGACAGTTACAACATTAGTTAGATCTAATTTTTTTATGTAAATCACCTTTCACCTCTCATATTGTGGTCAATTTAGATATGCTATAAATTGGACATGTGAATCCATATTTAGATATAAACATGCTACTATGTCATCCTAATTATGTTAGATCTATTTTTATGTCCATCTTATAATTATGCTAGATCTGTTTTTATGTCCATCTTATAATTATGCTAGATCTGTTTTTATGTCCACCTTATTTTTATGCCAAAACATGTCTATGCCAGTATATATGTTCATTTCACCTTTGTTAGAATGATCACTATTGTCATTTTTTTCCATCACCTTTCCCTTTGTACTGTATATGCCTAGGCTACTTTCTAGCCTAGGTAAGCCGCCAAATATATGCGAATGCGCTAGTTAGGGGACAGGGGAAAATATTAGATTTGGCATAACTTGATATGGACATATAATCCATTATGAGTATAATTGGACACTTAGGCATGATTGTAAATTTGAATGTTAATTTGGTAATTAATTAGAGTAATGAATACAAATAAATCTGGCATAAAATCAATTATGGACATAATAGGGGAAAAGGGGCATAAAACCTATAATTGACAAAGGTATAACTAATAACAAATGCTTAGGATTACAATTAGAAATTGTAATGGCACTTATGACACGAGGTTAGGTTGCATTAGTGGTGGAAGTCTGCCCGGACCCGACTGGCATATCCAATAACCACTAATGTTGAACCTAATGTGAGAGTTCTAAGTTCGCAAATACGAATTGGGCTATGACACGAGGTTAGGCCCAACTATTGGAATAAGTCTGCCCGGACCCGACCGACATATCCAGCATCCACACATTGTAGGCCTAATGTGGGAGGTCTAGCCCATTATAAACCATAAATGGACATGGTAATAAATTGGGCTACTTAGCCAAATCTAATCCATAGGGATTGTATGATTGTGAACTAAAGTTAGGGTTAAGTAAATTGATTGGATAGTGTATGAGTTAAGCAAATCTGGAGGGGGTGGGTAATATTTACATATAGGCCCCAAACTTAACTCTAAAAGCTTACGTAATTAAAGACACCTAGTGGTATACATAACCGGAGGAAATAATAAAGTTATGTAATTAAAGACACCTTTCATGGTAAGCATAACTAGCAGAAATGAACAGGGCTATGTAATTAAAGATACCTAGTGGTATACATAGTCAGTGAAAACCTAGTGTGGGATACAAGACAAAGGGGAGAGCTTGTATCATATTGTGTGGGACCCATTTTAGTCAGTAACCCGGAGTAGGTATCAAATAATGTACTCTGTACTAGGTGGAGAGGGGGCACGCTTACTGATTGATTGTAAGAGATCCAAACGTGGAGGAAGGTGTGGGTAGCGCAAACCGATCGGGACATGTGCGTGCATGAGCCGAGCAGAGGGGGATAAGACAATTGTGACACCTGTAGATATGGGGCTATGCATATCAGTGAGGGGTTGCCACTTTAGGACGTGATACATCCAACTATGGGGTCGGCACAAAGTATCTACAGAGTAGGGAGCCGATCGATTAGGGTAGTGGTTAGGGTACATTTGGACGTATGCCCTAAGTCTACCGCCTTATGGTGGAAGGGATCATCTCATTCTGGTTATACTAGTAATAGTGTAGAGTTATCATTAGAAGCATATACATCTTATCTTATCTACCTTGTCACACCTGTCATCTGTGTAATGATTTCTCTTATGCTTGTCGTGCTACTTTTATTCATTTACTTGCTAAAAGTCACTAGACTCGCCAAACTTTATATCTGACCCTTTTTGTTTCTCCTTATTTCTTCCATCCCCCCCCACAGGTTCTCAAGGAGGAAACACTCAGACTTGACCGTGATTCTGCTTACTTTTGCTAGAGCTGTTGATATGTATGGCTCAAGCTCCTATCCTTGTTGCTATGGCTATATTTTGTTCTTGGGGAATTTTACTTCTTTTATGTGCTCTGATATTTTTGAAGCACAAGATAGTAACTTTTATGTTGTAATGGGCTTTTATGTTTCAGACATGTGATATTTTTGGACCATGGTATCTTATGATAAATTAAGTTTTTATTCCGCTGTTATTCTATATATCTGTCTTGTAATATTCTGTGTCTGTTTACCTATAGCACTTCGTGAAACTTAATGCATTCCCTTTGTGTGTGACATTAACAGACATGGGGTGTCATAGTCTTCTTCCATTTTCCCTCATCCATATTAGAGGGCTTGTTCTTATCCCCATCAATAAAATCATGAAGAACATTGAGGTATAGAACATCCACCATCTTAGGCTTCCAAATCCCCTAGTTTCATCCATCAAAAATAGCCATCTGCGAAAATAGCATCATCTTCGACATCTGCAATCTTCAATCCAAATTCTATTCAAGCCATGCAATGAACTGAGCTCAGATACCAATCTATTATATGAAAAAGGTTGCATAAATGCGGAAGCACAATAAATGTAACGACCCGGATTTTTGGTCAATTTATTTTAAATATTTAATATGGTTTTCAATATTGAATTTATAATATAAATGGTATTTTATTCGGTTATCAATTAAATAATCAAAATACGATTTATTTTGATAGTCATCGAAATACGAGAATTTAAAATAATACAATTCGAAGTTAGAATTTAATCAAAACAATTCAGATGATCAGTATTAATTGTATTTGAATATAGATGATAATAAAAATATTTTATTATTAGAGAATTTATTTGTTTTTGAATTTAAATTATATTATATTGATTTAACATGGCTATTTTAAATATACGTTCAAATTAGTTGTATAATCTATTTCGTTGAATTCAAAATAGCGTTATAACATTATAACGACGGTCGGTATGCTAAAATAGCGGTTCACGATTTTTAATTGTGAACCCCGATTTATTTGATCAGTGGATAGGATCAAAATCAAATCGATATCTGTTTGAAAAGAAAAATAAAAAAATCGCTTTATATCGAATCGCATTAGATACGAGATCAAATCGCAGTCAAAACGAAATCAAATGGAATTTAAAAAGAAAATCTTTTTAAATTAAATCAAAGATTGTGTGTACTTTTGGTTCCCCTCCTCTCCTTATAATAACGCGACCTCACCCCTTCTCTATAAATCACAGTCACCATTTCCTCAATCAAAATCACGCCCAACTCCTTCTTTTGGGAAATCAGTCGAGAGCTTCAAAAATCGAACGGAAGATAGGAAAACAAATCGATTCCCCTAAAATCAGTGCACTACCCAGATTTAGAAATCGATTCAAAGGGGGTTTCGTTAGTTCGAACTTTAACGCATCGCGATGGTGGAGCGATGATGGTATGAGGTGTGTCTTGGCTCGAGTAGGGTGAAGTTCGATCACCATTAAGGGTTAATGCGGACAAACGACTGAGGTGGGATGGTTCTAAGGCAGTCAAGGGGGCATCACTATTTTCAGTACGTAGCTGAGCCGAGTTCGATTTGGTTTGAGGTGAACTAGTGCTCGACAGTGGGAATTTAAGAAGGACGGTGCCTGAATTTTTTTTAGGGACAAAATAGTTTACATTGAAGGAGTCCAACAGTAGCGGTTTGGGAGGATTGATGCAACTGTGAAGGACTGTTGATGGTGAAGATGGAATGCGTAGGAAATATGAACTTCGGTTGTAAGCAGGAGGAGAGAATGTCGTGTTGGACAAACAAGGAAAGGAGAAGAATTTTTCAGTAAGGTAAAATTTGTTAATTTAATTATTTAAGTTAATCTAATTTAGTTAATTAAATAATAAATTCCTTAGAAATGCCATGTTTAATATATACAAGGTTGGAAGGTATTGTTGATAAACTAGGACCTATAGTAATGTTGAGCAACAACAGATTTTTGGCTTCGTAGTTGATCGAGCCATCTGCTAGGAAATAAGGTGCGAAGTAGATTTTTTTCAAGATGGTCTATAGCCGCGATGGGATGAAATTAACAGGATATTCAACAAACGAAAACCCTAGTGAGTAAATCTCACTCACCTTTTATTTAGAATTATTTTTATTCGTTAAAAATAATTGTTTGATGCTTGTTTGAAATACTTTCTGGTTGATTCAAAAATATTAATTATTTAGCGTTGACTATTATATATATATATATGGTTCGGTGGTTGGATTTCCCGTAGTCTCATTAGCGGATGCCCGCAGTATCATTAGCAGATGACCCTACGCCCACATAAATAAGTGGATCACCTTTTATACCGCGATATCCTGCCGTGAAGCAGGATGGGTATTATTTATGTTGACTAACGTCTGTGGATGCAAGAAAAACAGGTTGGAGGGATCCAACTGGATTCTTCAAAAATATATTATCTGTTTATTTGCTTGTTTGTTTGCCCCTATACTGTCATATATGATGTGTTAGAAACCTTGTCAATCAAAATTGATTGTTTTGATTGTTTGAGATATCACTGGGCCTAAGTGTTAATTTATAAAAATACCCTGAAAAGGGGTATTTGAGATTTAAAGGGGAAATTCTATTTTTGAAAAATAGAATTTGGATTTTTAACAGATTTGAAAAATAAACTTGTTTTGAAAAATAAAACAAGTAGTTTCTTTATAAACGAAGTTTATAAATAGTTCTTTTATAACGAAGTTATAAATGAAGTAAAAAGAATTATCATTTGATAATTCAGAAATAAAAATACAAGTGTAAGATTGGAAAGGGGAAATCTATTTTCAAAAAAAATAGAAATATCGATTTCAAAAGGAATTGAAATCGAGACTTGTTTAAAGAAAGAAAATTTAATTAGAAATTGAATATAAAAATTCAAATAGAAATTGAATATAGAAAATATAAAGGAATTCAAATATAGAATTCAAACAGATTGAAACAAGAATTTGAATATAGAAATCAAATAGAAACAGACTTTGAGTATAGGATTTAAAGAGTTAAAATGGAATTTGAAAATAAGAAATTCAAACAAAGTTAAAATGGAATTTGAAAATAAAATTCAAATAGAATTTATACATAGAAAATTTAAATAGAATTTGAATATATTGAATTTGAATTTGAATAGAATTTAAATATACAGAAATTTGAATTCAAAGGAATTCAAATAGATTTGAATAAAGAAAATTCAAATGGAGTTAACTACAGAGATTTGAAAATGAAATTTAAATGGAGTTTAACTATAGGATTTGAATAATAGAATTCAAATGGAGTCAACTATAGAGATTTGAAAATAAAATTCAAATGGGATTTAACTATAGAATTTGAAATTAGAAGTGAAATGGAATTTAAACTATGGAATTTGAATATAGAATTCAAATAGAAAATTCAAAAGTAATTTGAATATAGAAATTTAAATGGAGTTTGAATGTATGAAATTCAAAGGAAATTCAAATATAGAATTTGAACGTAGAAATCAAATGGGATTTGAATAAAGGAAATTCGAATATATAAATTCAAATAGAATTTGAAAAATAGAAGTGAATTGAAATATGAATATAGAATTTCAAGTAGAAGTTAAATAGATTGGAAATGCTATGTTGAATTGGGAGAAATTGATTTGATATATATTAAAAATATATCAGAATGAAGTGGAATTTATTATAGACGAAGTTAAAACGTTTATATTTATAAATATAATTAAAACGTACTCGCCGCTGCGCTGTAGTTCGTAAATTGGCGTTTTGAACTTCAATTGAGTATACAGAACTCAATTGAAGTCGGAATTCTTTGAAACAAGAAACGTCAGGACTGATTTGATAATAGTTTTCTAATGAAAGAGAAAAATATGAATTTCGTCATATAGATTTTGAGTTATTTAAAAATCTAATTTTTATAAAAGCAGCGCCATATCCATTTAAAAACCATAACGGTTTATTTAATTTTATAAAAGGATTTTAAGCGAATAAAATCCGAATTTCTATTTGGAAAATTTCAGAGTTGAGTTGTAGAATTATATGCGAATTCAAGTTGTGTAAATGAATATGATTTTTGAAACAGAAATCAGATTTTTGATTTACTGAATAGAATTAACTAATTTGAATAGAAATTAGTTAATGAGATTTTGAATGGATATTGGGCTTCGAATAAGTGAATTCGATTTGAAAATGTACATTCGAAATTAGGAAACTAGAATTGAAATCGAAATTCAATTTGGTTATGAGGAAGTTAAATATGTCCTTTGAACATGTTATGTCCAAACAAAGAAGTGAAATAGGCAAAATAGCTAATTAAAGAATAAGTGGGCGAAACTGAATTCAAACGATTGGATTGAGTTGAATTAAATTGAAAACACGTGAGCATGTGATAGACAGGTATGGGATGAAGTATATAAAGATTTTAATTTTTGTGCCCGACAAAAAGGTACACGTTTAAATTCATATATGAGATTTTAAGAGCCGTATCGGCAAGCCGGTTGGCTTTTCTTTTTCTTTTGGATTGGTGAGGGCCATGGGAGGCTATTTGAAATAAACCGAAGCTCCCAGTACAGGGGAGGTTATGGCGAAATTTTCCATTGATTTAAGGAGTAAGAATATTTTTCAGATAATTTTGATAGTTAGAAATCAATGTATCGATATATATAGAATTCGATAAGGAAACGAAATTAAAAATAGAATATTGTAAACAAAAAGGGAAATCTATAAATTATAAATAGAAAGCGAACCATATACATGTTTTAAAAATGAATAATTGGGTTTTATAGTGTGTTTATTCGAGGTAAGTGGTTTTGCCGTTTTGAAGTTGAGGATGTTTTCAGTTAAGGTCTGAGGGTAATTTTACCCCAACTTGATTGATTTCATTTTTAATTGATAAATAGCAAGATCCAGTCTCGAAGAGAAGTGTTTGAATAATAGTTGGTTGAATAAAATATTTTGGGTTGTTCGTAACGATGTTGTATACAGCATTCGTTTTAACTCAAGTGATGAAATTTTGAAAATATAAAAGTAAATATTTCCTGAGTATAATTAAAATAGTCGGGATAGAGATGAGTGATTGAAATTGTTTTCAATTGCAAATAGAGATATTTTCTAATATATATAGAAAATAAAAGAAGTTGATATTTGGAAACGTTTTCCAAATGGCATAAGAGGCCAAGATGATTATCAAAAATATTTGGTTAACAAATATTGATCAGGAAATGAAGTAATGATTTAATTAATGAGGTATAAATTAAATGGCCCAGTGATTTGTTTGATGTTATAGATGAATGGATGTTTGTTTATTTTTCTTCGATAGTTAAATAACCGACTATCGAAGTGTTTGCCAATATCGTTGTCAATATGGAGAGACCGGTTGGATTATTATCCGAGAACCCCTCTGTATTGGCAGTAGCGTTGCGAATCAGATTATATGAAGATAATCGAAGATGATGTAAAGTGCAAGTGCTTTTTCTATTTATAGAAATTGTGCCTTCGGTTTCGTTCAATCCCAGAACGAACGTAAATGGATGAATGTCTGACAAAGTATTTCCAACGATCGCATGAGTTGGTCTGTATAAATATATATGGTTGCAAAGGATTTATTCCCTTATCATAACATCCAGAATATTTGTGCAAATCAATTAATGATCAACGGATCTGACAATGTGGCATTCAAAGTGATTGTGCTATAAATGAATGGCAATTGAGCGTAGCCTCAGGCCTCAACAACCGGGAAATGACAGAAATCGGGCAGGCAACATGGCTATGTGCGTCGCTCCCATTAGGATGTATAATCACCTATCTAGAGATTCATTTAATTTCTTATTCTATTTGATGCTGTCCCATTCGGGAAACGGTTACTGATCCCAACCGTTGGTGATATACATTCGATACACTCAGGTGAAATGAGTGGTCAGTCATGTGTGGGCCGAGTTGCAAGATGTTCTTGTTGAACCCCCAGTGTATCGCCTCTAGAGTACACTGATCGGAAGGTGGTTCCATACCATGTCATGCTGGAAATCCAATCTCCAATAAGCGCCCTGCGGGTTTTAATTCTATACTATGTATGTGGAGCGTGAGATGCAAGCGTTCCACTAGTTTCTATTTATTTGATTTAGACATTATTATAATATCACCAGATTTTTGATATCAAAGTGTTTTGGGTTATAGTAAGGTAAAAACTGTCCATGTTTATGTGTGACTGGTCTTACTATTATCATTTCTTTCGAAAGGATTTTGAAAGTTAAACAAATGGTTGGAGTTTACTCACACCAGTCCCATGACTGACCCAGAGTTTATTTTGTTTGTTTTCCCTAAACTCTTGGGTGCCCAAATTTGTACGGGCAGTCAAATAGTCGGAATTTTTCAGATTCACTTGGAAGAGCTGGAAGCAGGAGGCTTCACCAGTTAGCTATAGACTATCATATATTCCGCTGTGAACCATATTTGTATCTGGAAACAGGTGTTATAACTGTTCCAGGAATGACTGTTGTGCTCTGATGATGGTATGTATATAAAGTTACTGATTTGTATTTCAAAAGTTATGTTATATAATATATTTTACTCGTTCCGCTGTGAGATTTGTCTTCTTTGTTTTCTTCTATCCTAATATTTCTTTATTTCTATTTCTCATCCTCTAAATTCTTTCTATTAATGATTCGTATTTCCGTGTAATTTGGGTTGGATGTGAGGTGTTATTAGTCAACTCAGATAGTACGAATTTGCGGGCCTTTACAGTTGGTATCAGATCTTAGGTTGAGCGAATACCTAGGCTTTGGTGGAATGTGCTCATTAGAGATAGGGTCAGTAATACCCTAGGATGAGTTGAATATATATATATATGAGAGTGCATATTTGTAAATTGATATAAAAATTGTTTTATATTGTGTTGGGTAGTCTGTTGAGTGGATTATGAATTCTGATCGAATAGTGGGACGCCACGAAGTCGATAGGAATTTCTAAACACTTAGGCAGAGCAATTCGACACAATATTGTTTTTAGTGGGTGAGTGAAATAATTTTACCCAAAAATTCTATTTTTGATAGAAAAAGAATAATTTTCTGAAATTATTATAATATATGGATGTGTTGGGTGTTAACATTATAGTCAAGTGAGATTATAAAATTGGAATGGTCATTTATAACCAAAATAAAAATTTGTATATAAATAACATATACAAATGGAATGAATTAAAATTGAATTCAAACCAGAATTTGAAATTTAAATCCTGGTGTTAGACCGAAATTTGGGCCTAACACCCAAAAATCTATGTGAAAACCTCACAATCACATATTAATGCAGAAAAAGCAGTAAAATAAGAGGAGACAAGCGAGATTTTTATATTGGTTCGGCTCAATCCAAGCCTACGTCCACTTTATAGTTTCTTAAATCCTAAGAAGCTATTACAATGTTGTTTGTTTGCAGTTTATACACGAAATCCTCATGTTTACAATGAAGAAGAGGAGATTAAAGGGGAGATTATACACGAAATCCTCGTGTTGTAATGTGGAATTCGACTTCTAGGTTATGCAATAGCCTTGCGAAGAACCGTAGTTGAAGCCATGGAGAGTTAGAGTTCCAAAAGTCCCTTGAAATGACCATCTCTTGGTATATTTATAGGTGTAGAGAAGCAGCTAGGTGCTCTGAATCGGATCGGATCGGAGGGGCACGTGGCAGGCCCTGAGGTGATCTCGGAAGCAGTGGAGAAATGGTCTTCAGATCGTGCTAGGACAGGTGGAGCTCGATCCGGAAGAGTAGGAGCGGTTACTCCTTGAGAACATGTCAAACTCCATGCGCTGAAGCAGGTTCGGGTGTTCGGATCGGATCTTCCTAGCAACGATCCGAACTAATGTCTTCTAGCTGAAGATTTCACGTTTCAGTGCTTTGAAGGTGAAGCGGATCGGGTCTGCTCCATCCGATCCGGTCCGAGCTGATATCTAAGCGTTGAAGGGAAGATGTTGAATTGGTGAAGGCGGGATGTCTCCAACCGATCCGATCCGCCTAGACCGATCCGAACCGATGCGTGGTGATGGAAACTCCAAAATCCATGTTTCCGGTTCTGCATGCGTTCACGGAAACGAGCATAACTTTCAAACCGTAAGTCCGATTGAGCCAAACCAAAGCTCAAACTGAAGCTAATTCAGAGATCTACATGAGTTACTGAGCTTAGTTGCATAATAGCTGTTTTCGGGCCCAAAAAAGGTCATCTGGTAGGAGTTTCGGGCCTTTCTTTGTTTGTTATGCGACTTTGACCAAATCGTTGCCTGTCTTCTGACGGTATTCCCGATACCTGAGCGTATTGTTGACCAGTGATTTCATGTGTGACGGCTTTGACTTAAAAGCAGGTCAACACCTGGGAAGTTTGAAATATTTTTGGAAGTATATTAGAACAATATAGCTTTGTTTTAAAAGGATTTTGAACGGATTTTGAAATTGCTTAAGCACTGAACTCACTTCGGTGGCTGGGAAATAATTCTGATGATGACTGCAGCATCATCAGTATTCATTTTCGAGTTTCTAAGTGAAGAATTGCTACCTTAGAAAAGTTTTGATGGAAATTTGTTTTGAAAGAAAACAAGTGGTTTGAAAATTCAAATGTTTTGAATTTGAAATGGAAATAAATAAATATATGTATATATTTATGTAATTTCAAAAGGATTTGAAATGAAAACCCTGGGATTTGGATTCTGAAATTTGAATTCGACTTAAGCAAGTTAAATGGATCGAGGTAAATAAATTAATGAAATTCAAATTGAATAAGATTGAATAGAATTTGAATTGGGTGTAAATCATTTAGATTAAATATGTGAAAACCAAAAGTTTTGGTTGGAATTGATATTGTTGAAATATGAGAAGTTGAGTTTCAACATAAGTGAGATTTTGAAAAGTTAATGGATTTGTATCATTTTTCCTACCTTAGCAATTTCAAGGACGAAATTATTTTAAGAGGGGAAGAATGTAACGACCCGGATTTTTGGTCGATTTATTTTCAATATTTAATATGGTTTTAAATATTGAATTTATAATATAAATGGTATTTTATTCGGTTATCGATTAAATAATCGAAATACGATTTATTTTGATAGTCATCGAAATACGAGAATTTAAAATAATTCAATTCGAAGTTAGAATTTATTCAAAACATTTCAGATGATCAGTATTAATTGTATTTGAATATAGATGATAATAAAAATATTTTATTATTAGAGAATTTATTTGTTTTTGAATTTAAATTATATTATATTGATTTAACATGGCTATTTTAAATATACGTTCAAATTAATTGTATAATCTATTTCATTGAATTCAAAATAGCGTTATAACATTATAACGATAGTCGGTATGCTAAAATAGCGGTTCACGATTTTTAATTGTGAACCCCGATTTATTTGATCAGTGGATAGGATCAAAATCAAATCGATATCTGTCTAAAAATAAAAATAAAAAAAATCGCTTTATATCGAATCGTATTAAATACGAGATCAAATCAAGGTCAAAACGAAATCAAATCGAATTTAAAAAGAAAATCTTTTTAAATTCGATCAAATATTGTGTGTACTTCTGGTTCCCCTCCTCTCCTTATAATAACGCGACCTCACCCCTTCTCTATAAATCACAGTCACCATTTCCTCAATCAAAATCACGCCCAACTCCTTCTTTTGGGAAATCAGTCGAGAGCTTCAAAAATCGAACGGAAGATAGGAAAACAAATCGATTCCCCTAAAATCAGTGCACTACCCAGATTTAGAAATCGATTCAAAGGGGGTTTCGTTAGTTCGAACTTTAACGCATCGCGATGGTGGAGCGATGATGGTATGAGGTGTGTCTTGGCTCGAGTAGGGTGAAGTTCGATCACCATTAAGGGTTAATGCGGACAAACGACTGAGGTGGGATGGTTCTAAGGCAGTCAAGGGGGCATCACTATTTTCAGTACGTAGCTGAGCCGAGTTCGATTTGGTTTGAGGTGAACTAGTGCTCGACAGTGGGAATTTAAGAAGGACGGTGCCTGAATTTTTTTTAGGGACAAAATAGTTTACATTGAAGGAGTCCAACAGTAGCGGTTTGGGAGGATTGATGCAACTGTGAAGGACTGTTGATGGTGAAGATGGAATGCGTAGGAAATATGAACTTCGGTTGTAAGCAGGAGGAGAGAATGTCGTGTTGGACAAACAAGGAAAGGAGAAGAATTTTTCAGTAAGGTAAAATTTGTTAATTTAATTATTTAAGTTAATCTAATTTAGTTAATTAAATAATAAATTCCTTAGAAATGCCATGTTTAATATATACAAGGTTGGAAGGTATTGTTGATAAACTAGGACCTATAGTAATGTTGAGCAACAACAGATTTTTGGCTTCGTAGTTGATCGAGCCATCTGCTAGGAAATAAGGTGCGAAGTAGATTTTTTTCAAGATGGTCTATAGCCGCGATGGGATGAAATTAACAGGATATTCAACAAACGAAAACCCTAGTGAGTAAATCTCACTCACCTTTTATTTAGAATTATTTTTATTCGTTAAAAATAATTGTTTGATGCTTGTTTGAAATACTTTCTGGTTGATTCAAAAATATTAATTATTTAGCGTTGACTATTATATATATATATATGGTTCGGTGGTTGGATTTCCCGTAGTCTCATTAGCGGATGCCCGCAGTATCATTAGCAGATGACCCTACGCCCACATAAATAAGTGGATCACCTTTTATACCGCGATATCCTGCCGTGAAGCAGGATGGGTATTATTTATGTTGACTAACGTCTGTGGATGCAAGAAAAACAGGTTGGAGGGATCCAACTGGATTCTTCAAAAATATATTATCTGTTTATTTGCTTGTTTGTTTGCCCCTATACTGTCATATATGATGTGTTAGAAACCTTGTCAATCAAAATTGATTGTTTTGATTGTTTGAGATATCACTGGGCCTAAGTGTTAATTTATAAAAATACCCTGAAAAGGGGTATTTGAGATTTAAAGGGGAAATTCTATTTTTGAAAAATAGAATTTGGATTTTTAACAGATTTGAAAAATAAACTTGTTTTGAAAAATAAAACAAGTAGTTTCTTTATAAACGAAGTTTATAAATAGTTCTTTTATAACGAAGTTATAAATGAAGTAAAAAGAATTATCATTTGATAATTCAGAAATAAAAATACAAGTGTAAGATTGGAAAGGGGAAATCTATTTTCAAAAAAAATAGAAATATCGATTTCAAAAGGAATTGAAATCGAGACTTGTTTAAAGAAAGAAAATTTAATTAGAAATTGAATATAAAAATTCAAATAGAAATTGAATATAGAAAATATAAAGGAATTCAAATATAGAATTCAAACAGATTGAAACAAGAATTTGAATATAGAAATCAAATAGAAACAGACTTTGAGTATAGGATTTAAAGAGTTAAAATGGAATTTGAAAATAAGAAATTCAAACAAAGTTAAAATGGAATTTGAAAATAAAATTCAAATAGAATTTATACATAGAAAATTTAAATAGAATTTGAATATATTGAATTTGAATTTGAATAGAATTTAAATATACAGAAATTTGAATTCAAAGGAATTCAAATAGATTTGAATAAAGAAAATTCAAATGGAGTTAACTACAGAGATTTGAAAATGAAATTTAAATGGAGTTTAACTATAGGATTTGAATAATAGAATTCAAATGGAGTCAACTATAGAGATTTGAAAATAAAATTCAAATGGGATTTAACTATAGAATTTGAAATTAGAAGTGAAATGGAATTTAAACTATGGAATTTGAATATAGAATTCAAATAGAAAATTCAAAAGTAATTTGAATATAGAAATTTAAATGGAGTTTGAATGTATGAAATTCAAAGGAAATTCAAATATAGAATTTGAACGTAGAAATCAAATGGGATTTGAATAAAGGAAATTCGAATATATAAATTCAAATAGAATTTGAAAAATAGAAGTGAATTGAAATATGAATATAGAATTTCAAGTAGAAGTTAAATAGATTGGAAATGCTATGTTGAATTGGGAGAAATTGATTTGATATATATTAAAAATATATCAGAATGAAGTGGAATTTATTATAGACGAAGTTAAAACGTTTATATTTATAAATATAATTAAAACGTACTCGCCGCTGCGCTGTAGTTCGTAAATTGGCGTTTTGAACTTCAATTGAGTATACAGAACTCAATTGAAGTCGGAATTCTTTGAAACAAGAAACGTCAGGACTGATTTGATAATAGTTTTCTAATGAAAGAGAAAAATATGAATTTCGTCATATAGATTTTGAGTTATTTAAAAATCTAATTTTTATAAAAGCAGCTGAGTCGAGAGCTTCAAAAATCGAACGGAAGATAGGAAAACAGATCGAGTCCCCTAAAATCGGTGCGCTACCCAGATTTAGAAATCGATTCAAAGGGGGTTTCGTTATTTCGAACTTTAACGCATCGTGATGGTGGAGCGATGATGGTAAGAGGCGTGTCTTGGCTCGAGTAGGGTGAAGTTCGATCACCATTAAGGGTTAATGCGGACAAACGACCGAGGTGGGATGGTTCTAAGGCAGTCAAGGAGGCGTCACTATTTTCAGTACGTAGCTGAGCCGAGTTCGATTTGGTTTGAGGTGAACTAGTGCTCGACAGTGGGAATTTAAGAAGGACGGTGCCTGAATTTTTTTTTTTTGAGGGACAAATAGTTTACATTGAAGGAGTCCGACAGTAGCAGTTTGGGAGGATTGATGCAACTGTGAAGGACCGTTGATAGTGAAGATGGAATGCGCAGGAAATATGAACTTCGGTTGTAAGCAGGAGGAGAGAATGTCGTGTTGGACAAAGAAGGAAAGGAGAAGAATTTTTCAGTAAGGTAAAATTTGTTAATTTAATTATTTAAGTTAATCTAATTTAGTTAATTAAATAATAAGTTCCTTAGAAATGCCATGTTTAATATATACAAGGTTGGAAGGTATTGTTGATAAACTAGGACCTATAGTAATGTTGAGCAACAACAGATTTTTGGCTTCGTAGTTGATCGAGCCATCTGCTAGGAAATAAGGTGCGAAGTTGATTTTTTTCAAGATGGTCTATAGCCGCGATGGGATGAAATTAACAGGATATTCAACAAACGAAAACCCTGGTGAGTAAATCTCACTCACCTTTTATTTAGAATTATTTTTATTCATTAAAAATAATTGTTTGATGCTTGTTTGAAATACTTTCTGGTTGATTTAAAAATATTAGTTATTTAGGGTTGACTATTATATATATATATATATATATATATATATATATTGATTTGGTGGTTGGATTTCCCGCAGTCTCAATAGCGGATTCCCGCAGTATCATTAGCGGATGACCCTACGCCCACATAAATAAGTGGATCCTCATTTATACCACGATATCCTGCCGTGAAGCAGGATGGGTATTATTTATGTTGACTAACGTCTGTGGATGCAGGAAAAACAGGTTGGAGGGATCCAACTGTATTCCTCAAAAATATATTATATGTTTGTTTGCTTGTTTGTTTGCCCCTATACTGTCATATATGATGTGTTAGGAACCTTGTCAATCAAAATTGGTTGTTTTGATTGTTTGAAATATCACTGGGCCTAAGTGTTAATTTATAAAAATACCCTGAAAAGGGGTAATTGAGATTTAAAGGGGAAATTCTATTTTTTTAAAATAGAATTTGAATTTTTAATAGATTTGAAAAATAAACTTGTTTTGAAAAATAGAACAAGTAGTTCCTTTATAAACGAAGTTTATAAATAGTTCTATTATAATGAAGTTATAAATGAAGTAAAATAATTATCATTTGATAATTCAGAAATAAAAATACAATTGTAAGATTTGAAAGGGGAAATCTATTTTCAAAAAAAATAGAAATATCGATTTCAAAAGGAATTGAAATCGAGACTTGTTTAAAGAAAGAAAATTTAAATAGAAATTGAATATAAAAATTCAAATAAAAATTGAATATAGAAAATATAAAGGAATTCAAATATAGAATTCAAACAGATTGAAACGAGAATTTGAATATAGAATTCCAATAGAAACAGACTTTGAGTATAGGATTTAAAGAGTTAAAATGGAATTTGAAAATAAGAAATTCAAACAGAGTTAAAATGGAATTTGAAAATAAAATTAAAATAGAATTTATACATAGATAATTTAAATAGAATTTGAATATATTGAATTTGAATAGAATTTGAATATACAGAAATTTGAATTCAAAGGAATTCAAATAGATTTGAATAAAGAAAATTCAAATGGAGTTAACTATAGAGATTTGAAAATGAAATTCAAATGGAGTTTAACTATAGGATTTGAATAATAGAATTCAAATGGAGTCAACTATAGAGATTTGAAAATAAAATTCAAATGGGATTTAACTATAGAATTTGAAATTAGAAGTGAAATGGAATTTAAACTATGGAATTTGAATTTAGAATTCAAATAGAAAATTCAAAAGTAATTTGAATATAGAAATTTAAATGGAGTTTGAATGTATGAAATTCAAAGGAAATTCAAATATAGAATTTGAACGTAGAAAATCAAATGGGATTTGAATAAAGGAAATTCAAATATAGAAATTCAAATAGAATTTGAAAAATAGAAGTGAATTGAAATTTGAATATAGAATTTCAAGTAGAAGTGAAATAGATCGGAAATGCTATGTTGAATTGGGAGAAATTGATTTGATATATATTAAAAATATATCAGAATGAAGTGGAATTTATTATAGACGAAGTTAAAACGTTTATATTTATAAATATAACTAAAACGAACTCGCCGATGCGCTGTAGTTCGTAAATTGGCGTTTTGAACTTCAATTGAGTATATAGAACTCAATTGAAGTCGGAATTCTTTGAAACAAGAAACGTCAGGACCGATTTGATAATAGTTTTCTAATGAAAGAGAAAAATCTAAATTTCGGCGTATAGATTTTGAGTTATTTAAAAATCAAATTTTTAGAAAAGCAGCACCATATCCATTTAAAAACCATAACGGTTTATTTAATTTTATAAAAGGATTTTAAGCGAATAAAATCAGAATTTCTATTTGGAAAATTTCAGAGTTAAGTTATAGAATTATATGCGAATTCAAGTTGTGTAAATGAATATGATTTTTGAAACAGAAATCAGATTTTCTATTTACTGAATAGAATTAACTAATTTGAATAGAAATTAGTTAATGAGATTTTGAATGGATATTGGGCTTCGAATAAGTGAATTCGATTTGAAAATGTATATTCGAAATCGAACAGGAAACTAAAATTGAAATCGAAATTCAATTTGGTTATGAGCAAGTTAAATATGTCCTTGAACATGTTATGTCCAAACAAAGAAGTGAAATTGGCGAAATAGCTAATTAAAGAATAAGTGGGCGAAACTGAATTCAAACGATTGGATTGAGTTGAATTAAATTGAAAATAGGTGAGCATGTGTTAGACAGGTATGGGATGAAGTATATGAAGATTTTAATTTTTGTGCCCGACAAAAAGGTACACGTTTAAATTCATATATGAGATTTTATGCGCCGTATCGGCAAGCCGCTTGGCTTTTTCTTTTTCTTTTGGATTGGTGAGGGCCATGGGATGCTATTTGAAATATCCCGAAGCTCCCAGTACAGGGGAGGTTATGGCGAAATTTTCCAGGGATTTAAGGAGTTAGAATATTTTTCAGATAATTTTGATAGTTAGAAATCAATGTATCGATATATATAGAATTCGATAAGGAAACGAAATTAAAAATAGAATATTGTAAACAAAAAGGGAAATCTATAAATTAGAAATAGAAAGCGAACCATATACATGTTTTAAAAATGAATAATTGGGTTTTATAGTGTGTTTATTCGAGGTAAGTGGTTTTGCCGTTTTGAAGTTAAGGATGTTTTTAGTTAAGGTCTGAGAGGTAATTTTACCCCAACTTGATTGATTTCATTTTTAATTGATAAATAGCAAGATCCAGTCTCGAAGAGAAGTGTTTGAATAATAGTTGGTTGAATGAAATATTTTGGGTTGTTCGTAATGATGTTGTATACAGCATTCGTTTTAACTCAAGTGATGAAATTTTGAAAATATAAAAGTAAATATTTCCTGTAATGATCCGGATATTTGACGGTGTAATAATTAACTTATATAATTATTTAAATAACGAATATATTAATTAATCATCGACGTTAGAAGGTGGAATTATAATATAATTATAATCGAGCTCGAAATGGCACTGCAGTTCGTAATTTGGCGATTCAAACTTCAACTGAGTGTACAGGATTCGTTTTAAATCGGATTTCTGTGAAACAAGAAACGCACGGAGCTGGTGGAGTATATCTATCTAGTGGAGGAGAAAAATCAGGATTTCGTCGTGTAGATTTTGAGATATGTCCAAATCAAATTTTAAAATAGCCGCTATAGAATCGTTTATCGACCGAAATGGTTTATTCGATATAATTAGAGATCGGGTTTGAATTTAGACAAGGTTCCTTTGAGACATAACGATAATTTAATTTTTAGAATTTTACTGTAATTTTTAATTAATTAAATATGCGACTTTTTATTTGAAGTATTTTACACCCTATATCGATATTGTGGGGTTTCACAGATTGAGCTAACCTACCGGTATTATCATATTTTTTGAATCGTGACATGGAGCTCATCTCAACAGTGTATTTATCTCAGTCCGCAACGCTCGTATATATATATAATTTTATTTAACGGAGTATGTTAAAAGTTTAAAACTTAAGGCAAAATATCCTAAGCGCAATACTAAACCAAATTTCCCATTCCACTCTCCTCACGGTCAAACAGGAGGCCACGGTTCAAGCTATTCCCAGCCACACGAAAACTAGAAGTACGTCACCCAAATACTTAACCCCTACGTCTCTGCACCCTATAAAATACCCTTTAAAATAACCCTAAACCATTCTCCTGAAACCGGCCTCGGTTTACATTTCTTCAGCGTGGAAAAGGAAAATACATGCTCAAATAAAAATCAAAGAAAAATGGTGAAAATACAAAGCAAGTGTTTGTGAGCTCAAGAGGTGAATCATTTCAATCCTATATGAAATTTAAGGGACTCGATTTCATTCTTTCTTCGCTGCCAAAGTGACAGCGTGATTAGGGTTCGCGGTTTCTTCTTGTGACTGGGAGAAGAGGGGCGAGCTTGGTTTGACGTCAGGGCGGAATCGGGAGGGAGTTTTGATGGAGTCCGACATGGAAGCATCGACGTTTTTGCTGAAGCCATGGGTCTCTGGAATTCTTGTTTCTGGGGTGACGCGAATCATTTGGGGGAGCGGCGCACTGCAGATCTGGAGGAGGATGAACTGCTGTGTTCATGGAGGAGGAGTTAGGCGAGAGGGGTTTCTTTGATCGAGCGTGATGCTGGAGGAAAGCCGGATGCATGAAGAGCCTGGGTATTTTCATAACAACGGGAAGAGCTAGAAAACAGTCCAACCAAAAAAGAAGAAGACGTGGTTGGGACTGGTCAAAGCTATGGTGTGGGTTGACCGCGAGTTTGTGTGGTGAGGGAAAGCAGTTGTATGAGTATCATGAGTAAGGTGTGTAGTCCAACTGAAGTGATTGTTTAAAGATTTGTGGAGATGCCAGGAAGTCTTCGAAGGAGCAGGAACATTTGGGTATTTGCGTGGAGTACTGGAGGGCTAAAACCAAGGATATGCAGATGTGAGGGAAACGGGTTGTTTGTTTAAAAACAGTTGGGTGATGGACCATTTCCATCGTGAGTAGCATCTGTGACAGATGATTTTGAGAAGGTGATGCACTATTCACGTGCGGGTACGGACTTTAAGGGTTTTTGTTGGGCCGATGGAAAACAAGAGTATGGGCCGGGTTTTTATTAAAAGGGGCGAAACCAGATCCGACCGGATCGTATGGACGAGAGCTACGCACTGGAACTGACCGGGAGTAGAATGGAGCTCGTTACAATTTATGGCGAAATAAATTGTTTGATTCAAATCAAATAAACAGTTTATCGTTATTTAACGGTGAACTGCAAAAGTGAGTAAAACTCACTAACTCTCCTCAATTTATATTTTAATATAAATTGTACTTTATTTATTGACTGCTGTATATTGATTGTTAAATTGGACTGTTAAATAGATTTGATTGAAAACGTAGATATAGTTATATATTATATCGTTAATCAAATATTGATTATGTCCAGCAGGATATTTCATTTCAAAATGAAATATGATATATATTATACTGTGTAACATCTGTGGATGCAGGGAGACAGGTTGGAGGAATCCGACTGCATTCCTCAATAATTATTTTACTGTTTTCATATATTGTGATATATGTGTGATTTATAATCTGTTATTGATTATGGATGTTAGAACGATATTGATCATCGTTGTTTCATATTTTGAATATCATAAGAAACCCTGAGTCGTATAAAAGGAATATTTCAATGTATATCGAAATAAAGGAGTTTAATAAAATCAACCGATTTTATAAAAGGAAACAATTTGAAAATAGAGTATTTATAAAACAAACACGGTTTTATAAAAAGAAATTATTTATAAACCGAACACGGTTTTATAAAAGGAAGTATTTATAAAACAAATAGAGTTTTATAAAAGGGATATTTATTTAGAAAATAAATAGAATTGAAAAGGAGAATATTTATTTAGAAAATAAATAGAAATAAGAAATATTTATTTAGAAGATAAATAAACCGTTATAAATAAGGAATATTTGTAACGGTAAATAGAAGTTGTAAATAGGAAATATTTGTAACGGTAAATAGAAGTTGTAAATAGGAATATTTGTAACGGTAAATAGAAGTTGTAAATAGGAAATATTTGTAACGGTAAGTAAACGTAAAATAAAGGAAATAGTTGTAACGGAAAATAAACGTTATAAAAAGGAAATTGATGAGATATAAAAGAGATAATCGAAATAGAGCAATTGAATATTAGTCATTCAATTAGAAATAACCTGATTTGAGTTTGTCTAATATTAGTTAATCGAATAAGAATAGTCTAATATTAGCTAATCGAATTTAGTAATCTGAATACAAGTAAATCAAAAGGAGTTAATCGAAAAGAGTTTACCAAGATAGTCAAGTTGGTTATGTGAATTAAGTTAAGTCAAGTTGGTTAGGTGAATCAAGTTAAGTCAAGTTGGTTAGGTGAATCAAGTTAGTCAAGTGGTTATTTGAATCAAGATAATGGAGTTAAGATAATCGAGTCAAGTTAAGCAAATGGGGTTAATCGAATATTAATTATTCGAATAAGAGTAAATCAAATAGAGTTAAACAATATTAGAAACTGACTAGAGATTGGTAAGTTGAATATTTTTCTGAGTGTTGATCTGATGTTGGTTTCGGCCTTCGGGGTTTATATTTAGAGAATTGCTCTCTTACTAGTTTACAGTTAGGGACTAATAGTTGTGGAATGGTAGTAATGCGTGAATGAGGATTGGAAATGTTTTCCAATGTAAATAAACGTATATTTTCTAATTAGAGAAAATAAGGAAATATATATATATATATACATATGTTGGATGATTTGATCGATAGTTCCATTTGGGATTAAGACCGTTGTGTGAACACTGACATGTTTCATTGATAGTTAAATCACAGACTATCAAAGTTTGACCATTTTAATGTTGTTAATATGGAGAGACCGGTTGGATTCTTATCCAAAGAACCACTCTGTATTGGCATAAGCGTTGCGAATATGCCGAAGAAAATTGGAAGACGGAGTAAAGTGCAAGGGCTGTTGTATAAATCTTAGATAACAATGGACTAAGATGGATGTACTGAATAGTGCCTTCGGTTTCGTTCAGTCCCAGAACGAACGTAAATGGACGAATGTCTGACAAAGTATTTCCAATGATCGAATGGGTTGGTCTGTATAAATATATATGGTTGCAACGGATTTATCCCTTAGCATAACATCCAGGATATTTGTATAAACCAACTAATGATTTACGGATCTGATAATGTGGCATTCAAAGTGATCGTGTTATAAATGAATGGGAAGTAAGCGTAGCTTCTAGCCTCACATCCGGTAAATGACAGAAATCGGGCAGGCAGCATGGCTAAGTCGGTCGCACCGAAGTAGGGTGTATAATCGCCTATCTAGAGAATATTCATTTGCTTCTTTAATCTATCAATGCTGTCCCATATATATACGGGAACGGTTGCTGATCCCAACCGTTGGTGATGTACATTCGATACACTCAAGCGAAATGAGTGGTCGGTCATGTGTAGCTGAGTTGCAAGATGTTCTTGTTGAACTCCAGTGTATCGTTCCAAGAGTACACTAATCAGAAGGTGGTTCCATACCTTGTCATAGTTGGAAATCCATTACCCAATACGTGCTTGCGGTTTTGATTGTATACTATATTTGTAGAACGTGAGATGAAAGCGTTCTGCTAGATTGTTATCTAATTGTAGTTAGACATTATTATAATATCAGAATGATATTGTTTACAAAGTTGTTGGATTCTCATAAGGGAAAAACCCGTTCCGTTATGCGGCGTGGACTTATGAGATATCGTTTACTTGTTCAAACTGTTTTAAACTGTTTTACTCACACCAGTCCATGTTGCGTGCTTGAGGCATGTGTGCGCATGATAGGGGGTTCTCGCTTTTCGTTAGGTGGCGAACGGGAGACTCTTACTCCTACATGTCCCTTTGGTAGGGTTGGTTGTGAAGTCGAAAGGCTGGCCGTAAAATATGGTATTGGGGTACGAATGTAAGCCACGGTGGGGTATTACCTTGCTGCTTTGGAGGATGGGGACGGTTGCAAAGCCTACTCAAAATCTGGGTCGTTACAGTTGGTATCAGAGCTTAAGGTTTAGTATTACCTTGGCTCTGTGGCGTAACTCAGTAGAGATGGGATTAGTAATATCCTAGATTGAGTTGAGTGTATATATACGAGTGAACGTATTTGTTATTTGATATAAAAATTTGTTTTATATTGTGGAGCTTTATTGGTTGAGTAGCTTATGAATTCTGGTCGATAGTGGGGCACCACAATATCGATAGGGGTTTCTAAACACTCGAATACGATGAACCAACATGATATGTTTTGAAATTAACATAGTATAATTGGTTGTATTGGTTGTTATTATAATCGAATGAGATTATAAAAAGGTGAAATAGTTATAAATAACTAATCAGAATTCATATAAGTAAAGTATATGAAATAAGATGAATTAAATCTGAAATTAAATCAGGATTAGGAATTAAAATAAGGAAATTTTAAGTTCCTGGGAGATTTTGAAAATGTTTTCAATTTGGAAGTGTTATAGTATTGAACTCACTTCGATAAACTTGGAAATAACCCTGATGAGTGTGGCTACATCATCAGTGTTCATTTTCGAGTTCTAAGTGACGGATTACTACCAAAGGTTGTGTTTTTGAAATATTTTGAGAAAAGAAGTGGTTTAGAAATTCAAATGTTTGAATTAGTATTATGGTTTCAAATTGATTTGAAATAAACCCAGGAATATAAATTCTGGAATTAAGATTTAACTTATGAAGTTAAATAGATTAAAATATTGAAAGTGAATAAATTAATTTGAATTAAACTTGGACAAGGTTATATATAATATGGAATTATATTGGGATGATATCGAGTAAGTTGATTGATTTTATAAGGATTGGGAATCAAGAATTGTACTTAAGTTTGAAATGGAATTTGACTTGAGTATAAGCAATTGCTTGAGTTTGAGGATAAAAACTGACAGGAGATTGATTGGATTGACATTGGTATATGTTAAGTTGATAACCAATGGGAATGGTATAATGATATGGTCAGCAAAAATGTACAAGTTTATATTTCATATGAGTTTGGTGATTTATGAGCCGATTTGGCAAGCCGCTTGGCTGTTTAATTTTCTTTTGGGTTGGAGAAGGCCTAGAGAGGCGAGTTGTGGTTTTACCGATAGGGCTGTACAAAGGAGGATATGGCGAAATTTTCCGAAAAATTTAGCGTTAGAAAATTTTCAGAATTCTTGAAAATTTAGGTTAGTCAGAAGGAATTAATATTTTAGTCAATATTAATTGGTTCAGTTGAAATCAGAAATAAGGGGTAAACAAATCTTAGGAATTCCAATAGATAGGGTCGTCCTCTAACTTAGCAATTTCGAGGACGAAATTATTTTAAGTGGGGAAGAATGTAATGACCCGGATATTTGACGGTGTAATAATTAACTTATATAATTATTTAAATAACGAATATATTAATTAATCATCGACGTTAGAAGGTGGAATTATAATATAATTATAATCGAGCTCGAAATGGCACTGCAGTTCGTAATTTGGCGATTCAAACTTCAACTGAGTGTAAAGGATTCGTTTTAAATCGGATTTCTGTGAAACAAGAAACGCACGGAGCTGGTGGAGTATATCTTTCTAGTGGAGGAGAAAAATCAGGATTTCGTCGTGTAGATTTTGAGATATGTCCAAATCAAATTTTAAAATAGCCGCTATAGAATCGTTTATCGACCGAAATGGTTTATTCGATATAATTAGAGATCGGGTTTGAATTTAGACAAGGTTCCTTTGAGACATAACGATAATTTAATTTTTAGAATTTTACTGTAATTTTTAATTAATTAAATATGCGACTTTTTATTTGAAGTATTTTACACCCTATATCGATATTGTGGGGTTTCACAGATTGAGCTAACCTACCGGTATTATCATATTTTTTGAATCGTGACATGGAGCTCATCTCAACAGTGTATTTATCTCAGTCCGCAACGCTCGTATATATATATAATTTTATTTAACGGAGTATGTTAAAAGTTTAAAACTTAAGGCAAAATATCCTAAGCGCAATACTAAACCAAATTTCCCATTCCACTCTCCTCACGGTCAAACAGGAGGCCACGGTTCAAGCTATTCCCAGCCACACGAAAACTAGAAGTACGTCACCCAAATACTTAACCCCTACGTCTCTGCACCCTATAAAATACCCTTTAAAATAACCCTAAACCATTCTCCTGAAACCGGCCTCGGTTTACATTTCTTCAGCGTGGAAAAGGAAAATACATGCTCAAATAAAAATCAAAGAAAAATGGTGAAAATACAAAGCAAGTGTTTGTGAGCTCAAGAGGTGAATCATTTCAATCCTATATGAAATTTAAGGGACTCGATTTCATTCTTTCTTCGCTGCCAAAGTGACAGCGTGATTAGGGTTCGCGGTTTCTTCTTGTGACTGGGAGAAGAGGGGCGAGCTTGGTTTGACGTCAGGGCGGAATCGGGAGGGAGTTTTGATGGAGTCCGACATGGAAGCATCGACGTTTTTGCTGAAGCCATGGGTCTCTGGAATTCTTGTTTCTGGGGTGACGCGAATCATTTGGGGGAGCGGCGCACTGCAGATCTGGAGGAGGATGAACTGCTGTGTTCATGGAGGAGGAGTTAGGCGAGAGGGGTTTCTTTGATCGAGCGTGATGCTGGAGGAAAGCCGGATGCATGAAGAGCCTGGGTATTTTCATAACAACGGGAAGAGCTAGAAAACAGTCCAACCAAAAAAGAAGAAGACGTGGTTGGGACTGGTCAAAGCTATGGTGTGGGTTGACCGCGAGTTTGTGTGGTGAGGGAAAGCAGTTGTATGAGTAACATGAGTAAGGTGTGTAGTCCAACTGAAGTGATTGTTTAAAGATTTGTGGAGATGCCAGGAAGTCTTCGAAGGAGCAGGAACATTTGGGTATTTGCGTGGAGTACTGGAGGGCTGAAACCAAGGAGATGCAGATGTGAGGGAAACGGGTTGTTTGTTTAAAAACAGTTGGGTGATGGACCATTTCCATCATGAGTAGCATCTGTGACAGATGATTTTGAGAAGGTGATGCACTATTCACGTGCGGGTACGGGCTTTAAGGGGTTTTGTTGGGCCGATGGAAAACAAGAGTATGGGCCGGGTTTTTATTAAAAGGGGCGAAACCAGATCCGACGGGATCGTATGGACGAGAGCTACGCACTGGAATTGACCGGGAGTAGAATGGAGCTCGTTACAATTTATGGCGAAATAAATTGTTTGATTCAAATCAAATAAACAGTTTATCGTTATTTAACGGTGAACTGCAAAAGTGAGTAAAACTCACTAACTCTCCTCAATTTATATTTTAATATAAATTGTACTTTATTTATTGACTGCTGTATATTGATTGTTAAACTGGACTGTTAAATAGATTTGATTGAAAACGTAGATATAGTTATATATTATATCGTTAATCAAATATTGATTATGTCCAGCAGGATATTTCATTTCAAAATGAAATATGATATATATTATACTGTGTAACATCTGTGGATGCAGGGAGACAGGTTGGAGGAATCCGACTGCATTCCTCAACAATTATTTTACTGTTTTCATATATTGTGATATATGTGTGATTTATAATCTGTTATTGATTATGGATGTTAGAACGATATTGATCATCGTTGTTTGATATTTTGAATATCATAAGAAACCCTGAGTCGTATAAAAGGTATATTTCAATGTATATCGAAATAAAGGAGTTTTATAAAATCAACCGATTTTATAAAAGGAAACAATTTGAAAATAGAGTATTTATAAAACAAACACGGTTTTATAAAAAGAAATTATTTATAAAACGAACACGTTTTTATAAAAGGAAGTATTTATAAAACAAATAGAGTTTTATAAATGGGATATTTATTTAGAAAATAAATAGAATTGAAAAGGAGAATATTTATTTAGAAAATAAATAGAAATAAGAAATATTTATTTAGAAGATAAATAAACCGTTATAAATAAGGAATATTTGTAACGGTAAATAGAAGTTGTAAATAGGAAATATTTGTAACGGTAAATAGAAGTTGTAAATAGTAATATTTGTAACGGTAAATAGAAGTTGTAAATAGGAAATATTTGTAACGGTAAGTAAACATAAAAAAAAAGGAAATAGTTGTAACGGAAAATAAACGTTATAAAAAGGAAATTGATGAGATATAAAAGAGATAATCGAAATAGAGCAATTGAATATTAGTCATTCAATTAGAAATAACCTGATTTGAGTTTGTCTAATATTAGTTAATCGAATAAGAATAGTCTAATATTAGCTAATCGAATTTAGTAAACCGAATACAAGTAAATCAAAAGGAGTTAATCGAAAAGAGTTTACCAAGATAGTCAAGTTGGTTATGTGAATTAAGTTAAGTCAAGTTGGTTAGGTGAATCAAGTTAAGTCAAGTTGGTTAGGTGAATCAAGTTAGTCAAGTGGTTATTTGAATCAAGATAATGGAGTTAAGATAATCGAGTCAAGTTAAGCGAATGGGGTTAATCGAATATTAATTATTCGAATAAGAGTAAATCAAATAGAGTTAAACAATATTAGAAACTGACTAGAGATTGGTAAGTTGAATATTTTTCTGAGTGTTGATCTGATGTTGGTTTCGGCCTTCGAGGTTTATATTTAGAGAATTGTTCTCTTACTAGTTTACAGTTAGGGACTAATAGTTGTGGAATGGTAGTAATGCGTGAATGAGGATTGGAAATGTTTTCCAATGTAAATAAACGTATATTTTCTAATTAGAGAAAATAAGGAAATATATATATACATATGTTGGATGATTTGATTGATAGTTCCATTTGGGATTAAGATCGTTGTGTGAACACCGACATGTTTCATTGATAGTTAAATCACAGACTATCAAAGTTTGACCATTTTAACGTTGTTAATATGGAGAGACCGGTTGGATTCTTATCCAAAGAACCACTCTGTATTGGCATAAGCGTTGCGAATATGCCGAAGAAAATTGGAAGACGGAGTAAAGTGCAAGGGCTGTTGTATAAATCTTAGATAACAATGGACTAAGATGGATGTACTGAATAGTGCCTTTGGTTTCGTTCAGTCCCAGAACGAACGTAAATGGACGAATGTCTGACAAAGTATTTCCAATGATCGAATGGGTTGGTCTGTATAAATATATATGGTTGCAACGGATTTATCCCTTAGCATAACATCTAGGATATTTGTATAAACCAACTAATGATTTACGGATCTGATAATGTGGCATTCAAAGTGATCGTGTTATAAATGAATGGGAAGTAAGCGTAGCTTCTAGCCTCACATCCGGTAAATGACAGAAATCGGGCAGGCAGCATGGCTAAGTCGGTCGCACCGAAGTACGGTGTATAATCACCTATCTAGAGAATATTCATTTGCTTCTTTAATCTATCAATGCTGTCCCATATATATACGGGAACGGTTGCTGATCCCAACCGTTGGTGATGTACATTCGATACACTCAAGCGAAATGAGTGGTCGGTCATGTATGGCTGAGTTGCAAGATGTTCTTGTTGAACTCCAGTGTATCGTTCCTAGAGTACACTGATCAGAAGGTGGTTCCATACCTTGTCATAGTTGGAAATCCATTACCCAATACGTGCTTGCGGTTTTGATTGTATACTATATTTGTAGAACGTGAGATGAAAGCGTTCTGCTAGATTGTTATCTAATTGTAGTTAGACATTATTATAATATCAGAATGATATTGTTTACAAAGTTGTTGGATTCTCATAAGGGAAAAACCCGTTCCGTTATGCGGCGTGGTCTTATGAGATATCATTTACTTGTTCAAACTGTTTTAAACTGTTTTACTCACACCAGTCCATGACTGACCCGGAGTTTATTAGTTTGTTTTCCCTAAACTCTTGGGTGCCTAATTTGTACGGGCAGTCAAGTAGTCAGGATTTTACAGATACACTTGGAGAGCTTGGAGCAGGAGGCTTCAGGATTCTATAGCTATTATTATTTCCGCTGTTATTGTAAGTGTTGTACTCTGATAAGTGCTATTGTATATATAACTGTTTGTAATTTCAAAAGTTATGTTATATTTTATTCATTACGCTGTGAGATTCGTGTTACTCTGATGATGATGATCTTCTTCCTCTTCTATTCTATAAGTTTCTATCTTATCTATTCTCACCCTCTAAATTCTTCCTATTAATTTCCTGATTTCCAGTGCAATTCGGGTTGGACTTGTGTTATTTAGTCAGCTCAAATTGGACCGGATTTTCGGGTCATTACATTTCCTGAGTATAATTAAAATAGTCAGGATAGAGATAAGTGATTGAAATTGTTTTCAATTGCAAATAGAGATATTTTCTAATATATATAGAAAATAAAAGAAGTTGATATTTGGAAATGTTTTCCAAATGGCGTAAGAGGCCAAGATGATTATCAAAAATATTTGGTTAACAAATATTGATCAGGAAATGAAGAAATGATTTAATTAATGAGGTATAAATTAAATGGCCCAGTGATTTGTTTGATGTTATGGATGAATGGATGTTTGTTTATTTTTCTTCGATAGTTAAATAACCGACTATCGAAGTGTTTGCCAATATCGTTGTCAATATGGAGAGACCGGTTGGATTATTATCCGAGAACCACTCTGTATTGGCAGTAGCGTTGCGAATCAGATTATATGAAGATAATCGAAGACGATGTAAAGTGCAAGGGCTTTTTCTATTTATAGAAATTGTGCCTTCGGTTTCGTTCAATCCCAGAACGAACGTAATTGGACGAATGTCTGACAAAGTATTTCCAATGATCGCATGAGTTGGTCTGTATAAATATATATGGTTGCAACGGATTTATTCCCTTGGCATAACATCCAGAATATTTGTGCAAATCAATTAATGATCAACAGATCTGACAATGTGACATTCAAAGTGATTGTGCTATAAATGAATGGCAAGTGAGCGTAGCCTCAGGCCTCAACAACCGGGAAATGACAGAAATCGGGCAGGCAGCATGGCTATGTGGGTCGCTCCCATTAGGATGTATAATCCCCTATCTAGAGATTCATTTAATTTCTTATTCTATTTGATGTTGTCCCATTTGGGAAACGGTTGCTGATCCCAACCGTTGGTGATATACATTCGATACACTCAGGTGAAATGAGTGGTCGGTCATGTGTGGGCCGGGTTGCAAGATGTTCTTGTTGAACCCCAGTGTATCGCCTCTAGAGTACACTGATCGGAAGGTGGTTCCATACCTCGTCATGCTGGAAATCCAATCTCCAATAAGCCCCCTGCGGTTTTTGATTTTATACTATGTACGTGGAGCGTGAGACGCAAGCATTCCGCTAGTTTCTATTTTATTTGATTTAGACATTATTATAATATCACCAGATTTTTGATATCAAAGTGTTTTGGGTTATAGTAAGGTAAAAACCATCCATGTTTATGTGTGGATGGTCTTACTATTATCATTTCTTTCGAAAGGATTTTGAAAGTTAAACAAATGGTTGGAGTTTACTCACACCAGTCCCATGACTGACCCAGAGTTTATTTTGTTTGTTTTCCCTAAACTCTTGGGTGCCCAAATTTGTACGGGCAGTCAAATAGTCGGAATTTTTCAGATTCACTTGGAAGAGCTGGAAGCAGGAGGCTTCACCAGTTAGCTATAGACTATCATATATTCCGCTGTGAACCATATTTGTATCTGGAAACAGGTGTTATAACTGTTCCAGGAATGACTGTTGTGCTCTGATGATGGTATGTATATAAAGTTACTGATTTGTATTTCAAAAGTTATGTTATATAATATATTTTATTCGTTCCGCTGTGAGATTTGTCTTCTTTGTTTTCTTCTATTCTAATATTTCTTTCTTTCTATTTCTCATCCTCTAACTTCTTTCTATTAATGATTCGTATTTCTGTGCAATTTGGGTTGGATGTGAGGTGTTATTAGTCAACTCAGATAGTACGGATTTGCGGGCCTTTACAATAAATAGGATCTTGATTTGCCAACTGAACATAAATCCAGCAGTACTTACTCTATTACTCCAAATAAATAGTAAAATGTATAAAAGAGAAAATAAAGAAACAGAATATTTATATTGGTTCCACTATCATCAATAAGATAGTGTTCATCCAGTCCAAAGGTGAGAGATCTAATTCCACATTAGGGAGAGATATAAGAGGTTACAAGATAAGAGTTTACATAACCAAACCCCTGAATTAGGATCAATAAGAAGAGACACACTATTTGGGGACTACAACAGTTTGGAACAAAGCAATTTGTGCAATTATTTGCACAACAGATTGGTATCAGAGCTATGTGTACAATTATTTTGCACAACAGGTTGGTATCAGAACAAGTTAAGCAATTTTTGCACAACAGGCAAGCATGTGTCCTGGCCAATTAATTAAAACATTATTTCAATATTATTATTTTTATGTTTAAATAAACATATATAGTTAACAAGAGCTAATAAGAAGCGTTTAAACCAAAGTTCTCAAAAGGAGCCCATATTTTTATCTAATAACTTGCTTCTATTAATGATGCATTAGTGATCGGTGTTGTTTTAGTGCAAGTCTCACATCAGTTCACCCACAAAGACCTAATCTTGCTTTTAATAACTTTATTCATAATGTATGATACAAAATGATTTTTTTTTTCAAAGTGACATCATGCTTCAAAGTGAGACCTAATATTGGTTGCATCTAAAGCTAGAAAGGAAGTACTGTACTTCTTTGATAAAAATTATTATTTAATATTGATTATTAACTACTTAATTTTAATTTATAATTATGGAAACAATTATAAAATACAAATACATATTTACAATTATATAAAATAATAGTAAATATTTTTTGAAGAATTAACATAATTTTCCCTTGAAAATCTGCTACATAATAGCTTCAACAAATATTTATTGGTAAACTGTATCCATTTGCAATGGAAATTATTTGCGGTAAAGTGATGCAATTTGCAATGGTTTTATGACAAATAATGACAGATGACGATAATAATTTAAGGAAAATAAAAGTAGAAAATTATAAATGTTATACCATACAGATTCCAAGAGGATCCAACGCTATACTAGCATAGAAATTTTCTATCGTTAAAATCTGCAGCGATTCACAGCTTATCTTATAGTGTTAGATAAGATTAATTGCTTCAAGGCATGAATAAATCATTGTCTTTGAAGAATGTTTTCTTCTCTCTTTATCCTAATTAGTTGATCAAAATATTTCTTTCAGGATACAATGACGATTATCTATGCAGGTTGTGGTTACTTGTGCAGATTAGAAAGGCATTCAAAAAAGTATCTAATGATGCTTATTATGTTAAAACTTTGCAATTAAAATGAAAAGTGAAGTATTTTTTTTGTGTAATGTGTATTAATTTAGGAAGTGAAATATTTGCTCTAGGTGCATTTTGGGTAGAGCAATCATTACCATTTTCCAACAGATATTAGTGTTAGCGTTTGAATTTAAGTTCAACAACTAACAAAATATTCCATTTCAGACAGGAAGTTCCCCCCAAACCACAGCAACCTGATCGGGTAGGCTGAATATCGTTAGGTGGAGCATTGTCCTTGCATCCCTACCTAGGGTTATTGCCATACTCCTGGATCCCCTCCATGTGGAATAACATTTAACAAAATTTGTGAACTTTTTTCCAACAATCCTGGCTTATTTCAGAATTTGAATATAATAAATATATATTAAGCATCATCATGGAAATTGTTACATATATGAAAGTAGCTTATGGCTTTGAAATTTCACTTAGCATAAATAACTTAATGTTTTGTCGAGGTGCCATGGTGAATGTGTCTTGAACTATAGAGCTTATTAATGACTTATCTGAGTCATCACCCATACAAATTTCATAGTAGAGTGTAATTCTTTTTTTTCTACGTGTTAACGGTCTTGCGTAATATTCTAATTTCATGAATGCTACCAGTCTCACAGAAAGTGACCTAACTTTCTCATTTATATGTGCGGGTTTTAACTGTACATATTCTGCGAGTCACTGCTTCGTGTAGTTGAACCCATTACGAATTTTCATTGTCCTCTATCTTGTAAAAAATTGTACGCTAGAGATTATAAAATGGGATATATTGTTTGACTCTAGTATATCTCCAATTTCATTCTTCAAATTGTTTGTATCCTATGAACTTTGTTTTTTTTTAAAACATAAGCATTATTATTAAAGAATGAATTCGCATAGACTTTATTGTCGTTCCTATCAAGGTTTTCGCAATCATCTCTCTTGCCAGTTCTTTCATCAACGGATATGATAATTTATTCTTTAATGTAATTACTCCTCTTATGATTTATCTCTATAAAAGTGATTTATAAGGATAAGATGTCTTTACTTACCATTGTAAGACTTTTTTGCCGCTTTGTATAAAGTAGATCCACTATCGCAATGTACCTTAATAGAAAAAGTAGGTTTTATCCTAATCAAAATATATATTAGTAGATCTCTTATCCATTCAGCTACTTTACATGCATCTGCAAGTGCTTTAAATTCTTCCAAATTTTTTAATCAGAGATATATGTTTATTTCTTATAACTCCATGATATGGCAGCCCCACCTATCTTAAATATCCATCCTAAAGTGTACTTAGAGTTAGAATCTATTTTGTTTCAACGTGTATCGCAGTAACCTTCAAGTATAGTTGGTTCTCCCTTGAAAATTAAACCATATTTCATAGCCCCTTTCAGATATATTAGAACACTTGAAATTGCATTCTACTTGGGGGGATTGTCACCTCTGGATCCCCCTTCTTTCGGATACCATTTGCCAAAATTTGTGAAAAAACTTTCTATAATATTCAATTTTAATTACATGTATTTAGAAATCTAGTATATCCTTTGAAAATAAAATTGTACATGCCTCTGAAGATTTAAATGGCTTTCCAAACTAAATTTATTTTAAATCTTCTACCTTTGAAACCAGTAAATTTGAAGTTGATGAATTTGAAATAAACAAATTTGGTAAACTTGAAATTGATGATTTTCAAAACACGTTAAGTTTCCATCTTTTTTTGGCTAATGAACTTTAATGGTGGCGGTTGACCTAATTTTTCGACATCCACTTTCAGATCTCCCTCAACACGCCTCGTCCTCACATCTCAATCCCTCTAGACATCTGAATCCTTCCTTCGCTCTCTAATCTTAACTTCGTCACTATCTTCCAGTGACGTATAAAAGGAAATCAAAGCCTTGTATAGACATGAGCGCAACGCGATCAACAAGAATATACTCCCAATCCAATGTTGAAATCGCGGTCGCTTCAGCTACAGTAGCCTCTGGCTTGCAGCAGATAGTTGACGAGATTAGCAAAATGCCAGTTGCACCTAAGTTTGGAGTCGGGATTGTGACTCCTATAACTAGTCTTCTGGCGGACGGATCCTCTCGATGGACTGAAGTTGATGCTTCCAAGAATTCTGAAACGCGTGGCGTAACATCAGGTAAATGTTTAAACATAGAGAAACTTTCAACTTCCATAGACGTTGGTGAAATGGGAAAAACTGTGTCGACAGACGCAGTAAAAATGTAATTGAGGAAGTGCGAAATGTGAACTGTATTTTTACCTCTTCAACTATTGCTGGAATCAACAATATCAACCCAGATACATCATGCCTACAAACTGTTCGACATAATGCTGTAATGCCTGCTACGACATCAAAATCTGATGCTGTTGTAACTGTGTCTGCTCCAGATAAAGCAGCGCCTGCATGTATGGATGACGCCCCATATGAGGCTACAAACACTATTAGATGGACTTCTCTATTTGATAGCACACCATGAAACATAGGTTCTTATGTGCCCAGACATTTTGAGCACAAAGTAGTGGAAGGTGTAAGTGCATTACCAATGAAGATAATTGAAGCAGGAGCTAATTTTTGGACTGACGGTTTGGTAGGGTTCTTCCTTGATACCAATCCTCCTTCGTATATGGTTGCCACCCAACATTGTGGTAAAGCATGGCACACTACAACAAATATGCCCATTGACAGCCTTGGAAAAAAGCTGTTATATCCTTTAACAGCGTTTTGATGAACGTTGTCTACCAACACTTTGTTATAGATCATGGAAATATCACAATACATTCCAAAACGCTGTAGAAAATTGACATACTACAGTGTTTTGATGAACGCTGTCTACCAGCGAGTTGTTATAAACCATGGAAGTATCACAAAACATACCAAAACGCTGTATAAAATTGGCATACTATAGCGTTTTGCCACATATCACAACATTTCTGAAAGTTTTACATGCTCTTTACTATCACAATGTTTTGCCACATATCACAACAATTTTTTACATCTATCACAACATTTACATATTGTAGTATCAAAATTTTCTTTTATATACATATCAGCAGCATGTAAATATATATCAACCAACTAATTATTTAACACAATATTCATACACAAGGACATCATCAATAAACCAACTTTACATAATTTCCATAAAAATGAATTAACACCGTAAACTAAATTTATGCAATATCTATCGAACAAAGTCATGATATCTATAAATAAAACAAAATATCCATAAAACAAGCTTGCACCGAATACCAACAAAATGAACATCTAAAAGTTTCCGCTTTCTCCGTAATCAGTTGCCACAAGAGCCTAACGATATTCTGATTATAGCCGAATGCACAACGATGTCCATCTCCAATACCTATACATATGTGTTCATGTTAGCATGCATTTGGTCATGCTTACACATTAATAAGAAAACAATGCTCGACAACAAGAAAAAAGAATACAAGAAGGAGCAAGTTGAAGAATACTTAGTTAATTTATAATTATTGTTATTATTATTATAGAATACTTGGTAATATTTTATATTTTTATATACTTGGTTAACTTTTATAAACTAAACTTCATAATTTCCATAAAATTAGTAAACTTAGCTAATTTTTAATAATTGCTATTATTATTATAAAATACTTGGTAGTGTTTTATATTTTTATATACTTAATTAACTTCTATAAACTAAACTTCCTAATTTTTATACAATTAGTAAATTAGTTAATTTTTATAATACTTAGTTGATTTTTAATTATTACTATTATTATTATTATAGAATACTTGGTAATATTTTATATTTTTATACACTTAGTTAACTTTTATAAACTAAACTTCTTAGTTTTTATAAAATTAGTAAACTTAGTTAATTTTTATAAAACTTAGTAAAATTTTGATTATTGCCATTACTATTATAGAACACTTGGTAATATTTTATATTTTTATATACTTAGTTAACTTTTATAAACTAAACTTCTTAACTTTTATAAAATTAGTAAACTTAGTTAATTTTTATAATACTTAGTTAATGTTTAATTATTGCTATTATTATTATAGAATACTTGATGATATTTTATAAAATACTTAGTTAACTTTTATAAACTAAACTTCTAAATTTTTATAAAATTAGTAAATTTAGTTAATTTTTTATAATAGTTAGCTAATTTTTATAATACTTAGTTAATTTTAATTATTGCTATTATTATTATTGAATACTTGATAATAGTTTATATTTTTATATACTTAGTTAACTTTTATAAACTAAACTTCTTAATTTTTATAAAATTAGTAAACTCGGTTAATTTTTTATAATAGTTAGTTAATTTTTATAATACTTAGTTAATTTTTAATTATTGCTATTATTATTATAGAATACTTGATAATATTTTATATTTTCATATACTTAGTTAACCTTTATAAACTAAACTTCTTAATTTTTATAAAAATAGTAAACTTAGTTAATTTTTTATAATAGTTAGTTAATTTTTATAATACTTAGTTAATAATTTTATTGCTATTATTATAGAATACTTGATAATATTTTATATTTTTATATACTTAGTTAACTTTTATAAACTAAACTTCTTAATTTTTATAAGATTAGTAAACTAAATGTTTGAACCAACTTTCAAACGTCTAAAAATAAGTTTCAGACGTCTGAAATGGATTTCAGCCAACACACTGAGACCATTTCAGACATTTGAAATTTATTTCAAACGTCTGAAAATGTTCTCGGGCAATTCCTAGGCATGGTTCAGAGGTATGAAATTTATTTCAGACATCTGACCTACTCTAATATTGTTCTCCATATTAAACTCACTATAAAGCCCCCTAGATCACAAACAAACCAGAATTTCTCACTTTTCTGCAATCATCACAGATTAAATATGCTTTGTGGATTAAAGCACCGAGTATTTGTTGAACCCATTTTAGTTGAGTAGCAGTCAGGTTTGCATTACAAATAATCATAATATTTCAATTTGCAAGAAAAAAATAGCTGGACAATTTCGTTTAGGTCATCTTATCTCAGGAGCACCTCATGAGCTTTTGTTCAAATATCGATGAAATCCAAATTGAATTTTTCATAGAAATATTCAAGAGCCTGTAGTGTAGCAAATCATTGCATAAAATAGACAAAATTACATTTTACGACCTGAAAATGGAGATGTGGAATTTTGATGCTTTATCATTGATCTCAAGTTTCATTGGTAAGCTGCTACTTTTAGATGAAAAAATAGCAGATAAAAGAATCATAAAGAATCACCAAATACGCCCGAGTTCACTTTTTGCTCTATTGTTAAAAGATATTGTATTAAGTAAAAAAGTATGGGATATAAAGAGACTGGTAAATTAATTACATGCATCGGACATCAATGGCAATTTTTACCTATGTTGTTCAAACTATCAATCAAGTTAAACACATGTTTCATTCATAAAATTTAGAACAGTGCCAAGATGACCAATTAACTAGTAATAGAGCATACATCTGCATTGGAGTTGTACCATTAGAGTATCCATTTGCATGAACAATATCTTTTGCTATGTCAACCATTTGAGACCATTCAACTGCAAGAAGTAGACTTTTCAAGTGAATACATATAAGATTAAGTATGCTGGAAAAAATATGTAACAAATACACAAAAGTTAGCACAAACCAAAACATCGTACCACAATGCAAATGGTGAATTTACATATTCAATTGCCTTGGAATCTCTAACCATCTTTGTGACGATCCCAAAATCAGTGTGACGGTATTAAGGATAATCATTGGAATATAACACATCAATCATCATAGCAGAGTACAGATAATAGCAAAACAATAAATAGAATAATTTTACATAGATATGACAGCGGAATCATAATATGTAACAACATCAGAATAGCACAATGTAGGATATAACTTAGTAAATAAAAGGGAAATGATAAGTCACCATCGCCAGAGGCGGAATATATACATACAGTGAGACATAATAAGGGTATCAGTCTACATCGCCGAAGGCGGTACATATACATACGGTAATAAGTACTAGAAGTAAAAAATTCTGCATCACCTGTGGTGGAATCATAATATAGATACAATAATGGCGGAATATGTCAAAGTCATCTCGGTGAAGTCAGCCTCGCCATGAGCCAAAAATACACTCCATACTACAGTGCTGAGCCAAAACAACCTGTCACCTGTTAACTAGGCTTCCCGTGTGAAAATAAGGGCACCCGCATTTGCAAAGTGAAACAAACAACGAGTCAGTCATGGGGACTGGTATGAGAAATCTACTTAACAGTTTAAACAACAGTAATAAGCAAATCATAGGACCACGCAACTTTCGCGGAACGGGTTTACTCCGGTGATTGCTGATGCATTTAAAACAAAGTAAATTCTTTAAAACAACGCAATGCTTTTAAAAAAGAATGAAGCCATTATAAGACTCAAGTCTCATCATACAATGCAACGCAAGCCGGAGGATAGAGTTTTACCTTATAATGGCCAAATATGCTTAATACGTGCAAAGCGAAATCATTTGATATTATTACTAGTGCATATATGTTTCAAAAACGAATAACATCATAAATATCAATCATAGACGGCATAAGTGCCCCATATCACTATGTCGCCATACTAGTTCTACAATCAAATCCGTTATTTCGTATTGGAAATTGGATTTCCGTCATGAGTCGAGGCAAGGGGCAAGCTCCTCTCCGCTTCGAGACATTCTAGCAAATGCCTCAGGACTACACACTCTGGGTAACCCTTGGATCGGCTGGGCCGGTCCTCTCTTACGTTTGAGGATTGGCAATTCCTAAACACACGTTTCCCGGTCCTTACAAACCTATAATCGATGCGCCTCACATTCCAACAACCACAAAGGTGAAAAGTAAATATAAATGTCAGGGATGGTAGGTCACTAACACCACCATAGCTAGAAAGAAACGTCGTGCTCTCCCAGCGGTCTGTATCCCGTTTTTAACTCATACCGAGGTGTGAGGCTCGCGAATCCACGCTATACACAAAGCCAGGCCACGTAGGTCGTGCTTTGATCATCAAACACAAGACTTTGCTTTGCAACAGAAGCCTTGATCACAGCATCTTGGCATGCCACATAGGCAATCCCCTCCACACGACTGATTCTATCGATATATAACCTCTGAGCTCGTACGTCTCAGAGAAGGGCGTTAAGCAAAGGAATAAATTCTCCGCCGCCAAACAGATATATATTTAACAGTGATCAATCGGTATAGAACAAAATCCAATGTCAGACTCACAGTCCATTTACAAGTCCGTTATGGGTCTGAACGAAACCAGAGGCGTCAAATTCCTCGTATATCCGTACAATCAACACATACGTTCAGACGGCTACAACTTCCGTTCCTTCACGGTAGCTACTCCAATCAGGAACCTCAGCAGCGCCCATCCAACCGATACAAAGATCGTCGGTCTTGAGTCATCTTTGTATTTTCCAATTAGGATCATTCGATAAATTATTTGAAATGAGGGTTAGCTCGGCCTTTTCAAATAATTCACGTAATTAGAATTCAAATCAATTCTTTCCATGGTTATATTATTCGACATTCATATTTTAGTTCTTTAGTGTTATTTTCGTGTCAAACACATAAAACCATCAAATATCAAGCAGATCAAGCCAAACTGGTTTATTTCCAATCTATGTTGCTTATAATATTTTATAACGATTTTTCGCCATTTTTATTTATTTAAAAATGGCCATATTTAATTAAACGACGTTTCAGGTCGTGCCGTGGCACTGGCGTTGTTTTTCCTCTAATTTGTTTTACACATATCGGAAAATTTAACCGTTGGATTTCTACAAAGTCTATATCAGTGGGAAGATATTCCCAAAGCGAACCCAACGGTTCTAGTTTCGTGAAAATCCGACGGTCGGATCTTCCATACTAGTCGTTTGAAGTTACGGTTTCAAAATTCGAACTCCAACGTCGTTATTCGATTTAATTTAATTATATTTATATATAAATATAAACGATTCTGGCGCTGTTTTTCTTCAGATTTGAATTAAACATTCCAGACAATCCAACCGTTGGATTTTTACAAGGTTGGTGCCGTTGGAAAGATATTTCCAAGGCGAACCCAGCAGTTGCGGTTTCGGGAAAATCCGATGGTCGGGTTTCTCGTACTAATCAATTCAAATTAAGATTTCAAAACACGAACTGCACGACTTCGATTCCTTTCAATTATATTTATATTTATATATATAAATATAGTTCAATCTTTTATTTCAAATATAGTTCATTCATTAATTTCAACATCGTTTTCACTTCAAATATTTCACTAACGCCTTTATATTTCGAAAAATTTCACCATAGCCTCCTTTGTACGGGAAGAGGTTTGGAAATTTACTGGGTCGTGTTAGGTACCCAATAAATCCTATAAAGCATCCACATATTTATAGTGATATATTCTGGTGTTTACAGGGGAGCGTGTATAGATAATAACTCCAGAGAATAAATTCTCGTCACCCTGTCAAGTCTGAGGGAGCGTGTATTTTTAATTACTCCAGAGGATAAATCCTCATCACCTCGTCCCGTGTGGGAATAAATAGTCCATGTGCCGTATCTAAAGACTAGAGAGATGTGATTATTGTCAAGTCCAGACCCGTGTGGGTTTTTTATTAATCTGGCAATTTATCGTTATAATTTATATAGTCCATATCAGTTATCAGTTCAACCTGTAGTATATAATCATCGCCATACAAGCCTCTCACTCGTATGGTAAATCTTCCACCTCGTCACACAAGCTCCAAATGCTTATGTGCAATATGATGAAGTATGCCTATCGTCAAGGAGTATGCCATGTAGTGTAGTTCAAAATTAATTGTTACTATCCTAAGGCGATGTTTATTATTTCGCACAGAATAACCAGCACTCCGCATCCAATGGCATTCACAGGAGTTGATATAAAAATAAAATTGCGCAGCCAACTCATCAAGGCTTACCTATTTGTCGGGCACGCAAATAATTTCTTTACTCTACAGCTAATCCATTTTCCTGTTCAACACATGTATATATATGCAGAACAAAGCTAATAATAATATTTCTAGCAAACTAATATTTATTTCAACACGTGTGTATTTTTATCAAAGCATATACATGATAAAAGAAATATTTTTATCATCAAAAATATTTATTCAACACGTGAATGTTTTTAACACTTCATATTCACAATAAAAATGTAGTTTTTATTGTCTGTTCAATTTATTTTAAAATATGAATAACATTCAACACATGAATTTCGACTCAACGAATGAATTTCAATTCAACACATGAATATTCTCCATAGTTTGTATATATATAAAAATGTGATTTTTATTGTTAAATGTATTTGTTTAAAATTCGAATAATATTCAACACATGAATTTCAACTCGACGAATGAATTTCAATTCAACACATGAATATTCTCTATAGTTTATATATATATATATATAAAAATGTGATTTTTATCGTTAAATCTATTTGTTTAAAATTCAAATAATATTCAACACATGAATTTCAACTCGACGAACAAATTTCAATTCAACACATGAATATTATCTATAGTTTATATATATATAAAAATGTGATTTTTATCGTTAAATCTATTTGTTTAAAATTCCAATAATATTCAACACATGAATTTCAACTCGACGAACGAATTTCAATTCAACACATGAATATTCTCTATAGTTTGTATATATATAAAAATGTGATTTTTATCGTTAAATCTATTTGTTTAAAATTCGAATAACATTCAACACATGAATTTCGATTCAACGAATGAATTTCAATTCAACACATGAATATTCTCTATAGTTTGTATATATATAAAAATGTGATTTTTATCGTTAAATCTATTTGTTTAAAATTCGAATAATATTCAACACATGAATTTCAACTGGACGAACGAATTTCAATTCAACACATGAATATTGGTTTCAACATATGTAATTAATTTCAACAAATGAAAAATATTCTAACACATGAATTTTTCAGAAAATTTCGACAGCATAACGACAGTGTAGTTAAAACCGGGACCGTTCCTAGTATGGCTCCTCGCTCTACCTTAAAACCTCGGGGTTTTTGTCAATGGGGTCATGCATCTAGTTCGCACGCAGGCGACATGTTTTATTTTCATTTCCACAATCCTTTTCTAATTTGTTTCAACCACAAGAGGGTATTTTTCAACCACAAAGGTATTTTTCAACCACAAAGGTATTTTTCAACCACAATATCAACCACAAACAATTATTTCCAACCATTCGTCATACCATATAATATCACGCCAATCACAAGCAATAAATATCATCCATGGTCTGTGGACGAGGGGAGTATATATATATATATATATTATTTCTATAATTCACTTGCATTTCATCACTATTCAAAGCATATATGTTTCATACAACGCTTGTATAATTTATACATCGCTAATATAACTTATACAACACATGTACATGAGGTATACAATGCGTATATAATTTATACTTCGCTTATATAATTTATACAACACGATTCCATTCACACAATTTAATTTAGATTCCTCACATTGGTTTTTGAAGTGCTAAAAATCGTAGGAAGATCAGAAAAATCTGCGGCTTCTGCTAGATGGTAGAGAGCCTCCCTATGGTCCCGATGTTTCCTGTTTCATCGAATTTCATTAACACACTAAAAAGATATGATTTTTCAAAGTTTTGCAACACTTAAAAATGTTATTTTCAATTCAGAAATTTCAAAGCAGATGACTTTTCAAACCTTCAAAACTAGGTTTTTAATTTTCGATCAATCCGTGCTGTTTCGTCTCGATCGGATGCTACGACGTCGAAGAGATTCAAGCAGGCTTCCCAGCGCCTGTGGTGGCAGCGAACTCGGCGGCTCCAGTGATGATCGGCGGCGCTCCAAAGGTGAAGACTTCCTGTGTGAAATTCGACGTCAATAGGGGATGGTTTCAGTCGAGGCTTGGTTTGATTGAAAGAGGGGAGGAAGGCGATCGGAAAAGCCAACTGGAGTCGGTGGTGAAATCGCCTGTGGCGGCGGCAGTGAGTCCTGGAAGTTTCGAAGGGTTTGCGTCGTTCGTTTCAGAGAGGTTTGACCGATTTTTCAAATGAGAGAGAAAATGAAGATATTTTCTATTATATTTAATTTTAAATTCCCAAAATATCCCTTTTTAACCAACGTACACCAATTTCAACCCAACGACTGTCGCCCCTAGATAAATACCCTCATTCCGGACACAATGGGATATGTTTCGTTGGCCAATTCGACTGTTACAGTCAGTTATTTTTCAAATTAAAGTATAAAACATTTTATATTCAATTTGAACGTACATTTCAATTTGCCAGGGCAACAAACTGAATCGAAAAATTCCAGAAAAATAAATCTAGCTTTGTTTTGACGATACGGTCCCAACAAAACCAGTTTCGTCGAATTCTAAGATCGTTTGCAAAATGTCCATTTTCAGGTCGACCCATTTTAACAGAAATTGACCAATCACATTTTCTTTTGCCCGCTCACATGCTAGCTTCAAAAATTATGAAATTTGAAACCTAGCAATAGATTGACATCCCGGATCCAACAAAAGTGGTTTCGTCGAATTCCGAGGTCGTATGCAAAATATCTATTTTCAAGGGCTATATATTCTATATAGCGACCTTTTTGAAAATTCATTTGGCCATAACTTTTGATTCCTGTTATGAAACTTCGATTTTTCAGATTCGTTAGAAAGGTATTCATAAACAGATTTAAATATTTTTGGTTTCGCTAAAATCTGTTATATTTTCCACCCGGTACAGTCAGACAAAGTTTGTATTCAAATTTTCAAACTGCCTTACTATTCCCAATTCATTACTTTATTGAAATATGCTATTTCAATTATTTTAAATTCTTTGATAATAACCAATTTTAAAAAATTTAAATTGGTCCTCATTTTCCGGGTTATTACAATCTTTGTACGATTTCAACAAATAGAGAGCTGCAAATTCTGAGAAACCCTCAATATGACATGTAACTGAAGAAAATAGTAAACAAAATTCTTCAAGTAGGATTGCTGAGCGGTTGCAAACACACCCACATGCATTACACGACACAACACTATTCCACTACCTGTAATGCAATCGCCGTGGAGAAGATACTAACATGCTCGGTGTTTAGAAGACACAAGCACAACCCAAAATTCATGTCGAGAGGCCGAAACTTCAATTGGTATCCATTCCATCGATATAGCAAACTGTATTAGTGTATATATACAAACATGATATAGGGGATTGAAGGAAAAGAAAAAAGAAGCAACATAGGAAACCGCCAACTCGACATCTAGCCATTGTAAGAAGGCTATCGACGTGATTAGAGGAGGGAAGGAGAAGTACTACTGAGGAACAGAGTCAAGGACTTATAAAAAAAATCTCAAAATCCTGCACATAAACCCAAAAACTAGGCTAAACTTCAAGTAAACAAAACTCAGATCAAAGGAAGACTCAAAACACCAAAAAATAAAATAGAAAAGGTCCAAACGAGTATGCTAAACTATTTTATAGATATACTTTCTTTAAGGAAAGCAAACCGTCAGTCCAAAAAAAAACCTCAGACCATCCGAGTCAGTAGCAAGATTTCTAGCATGGAACAAGCGATGGCCTGACCTCTGCACCAAAACTAATCATCATAGGCCAAAATCCCTTAACAAACAAAATACTACATTTCAAAATCAAATAATCAAGTATAAAGAAGTTTATAATTTATGTGTCAGAGCACAATGCTTTAGTATAGTTTATCAGAAATGGAAGAATGTATTACGTTGTTTTTTAATTACAAACTTTTACAAACTTAAAGAGATGTCTTTTGATTACAAAGTATCTCCAATAATGGCATTATATGGTCAGGCATGTGAAAATTTGTGTTAATAGGAAACCTAAGCACTAATGATTGAGTTCAGCTTTCAGAATTTTGCATATGATAACATGCTAACTAATAAGTCTAATAGCAGAAGAGATCAACAAAGTAGAATTCAAGTTCATGAGTCCACAAATATGACATAATTTATGAACCCTATAAGATTACCTAAAGAAGTATAACTGACCTGTATGGTTATAGTAATATTATTATAATTTCCTTGTATTACTCACCCAAAACTCAGGTCTTGTTTCATCAGCAAATATTTTATTTTTTATTTTAATTTTTTTAGCCAAACCTGCTGATTCTTCTCCCCATCGCATTATTGCTTCCAACGGTCAATGAAAAGGCCTCAATCAATGTTGGAGCTACCCAAGCTTGTCCTATTTTTTTGACTGGTTCAAAGAAGCATCAGTGCAACAAAAGGGAAAACATACCATGTTGATTTTGCACATTTACCAATTCGATTTCATCTCCTATTCTACACTTAAACCAGGGCAAGTTTTATTCATCTAGTGCTTGAAATCAAGAAAATCAACATCAAAAGAGGTATAACATTTCACCTTGGTTTACTTCCTATTTATCAATTTCTCTGGAAACCGTTCCCCTTTTACTACTTTTACTAAATTCCGAAACCAGATTTTCATGGAGTTCCGTTCCAGGACATGCCGAAACCATAACGAAATCGACGACAATGGAAATATAATTTGGGGAAAAGAGATTTTTTTTTGGTAAAGTGAAATTGTGGGAGGGAAAGTGAAAAAATAGAGGGAACGAAATTATGGGAGGGAAAGTGAAATGTTAGCGCGAATCTAACAGCGACTGGATGAAATTTAGTGCTAAAATCATTTGTTCTTTATGACAAGGAGGTCAAAACGTTGTCTACTGGTATTATGAATGGTCACATTTCTTGTAGTGGCAGTTGCGTGGTAGTGTAACACTCCACACTTTTCTGTACCCAAATTTTGACAAAAATCAAAACTTGAACACATCCAAGCATAGGGTCTGTATATCTGGTACTTGCAATAAATGAGCATGAACATAATCAGAGTACGATAAAAATAACTCACAGTGGAAACAAAATAGGATAAACTAGTATTAACTCAAGTAACTACCTTTTTCAAATTAAGTAACTTTGCCAATACGGGGCATGAGAGAGAACGAGAACCAAAAGCCAAACTTAATCATCTGTGAGAATCCGACCTTCTCTAGGAAACCTGGGAGGTTGTAATGAGAAAGGGATCAGAACAACAAGTTCTGGTGACTAAGAAATGTACAACACATACTATAACAAAGATATATTCTGTTTCATTCAACCCAAGCTATATGCCTAACAAGGTTAGTGATTCTAAACCAACCTTGTTAATGTTTACACATGACTCTTCTACTCTTCCCAAAGTAGTATTCCCAAATTATATTACCGAGATAGGGTATTTGCATATATTTTTGTGAAGCCTTTATACCGGAGCTTAACTGGTTAACTATATCGATATTTGCCCCCTAATTAAGGTGTTTTTATATCCATATACTTTCATTCGCTCATCTTTGTTCATTTATTGCCTCATTATCAATGATAGATAGGATGGATTCTTCCTGATCACTTAAGACCCTAGGCGGACCTATTTGTCACTTATTATTTCTTGAAAATTTACTTAATGCTAACATCAACTAAAGGGAACTATCTACGGACCCTACTAGTTAAGGCTTATGTCATTCACGCATATACCCTTACCCCGCATAAGGTAAGAGATGGTATTTTATCATTCGATATACCTTCTAGCTTACCTTATTAGATAACCTACTTAGTCACTTATTACTTCCTGTAGGATAGGTAGCCATATCGGACGTTTTAGTTTCTAGGTTTGGGCTGGCCCACACACACCTGCCATTTAAAAACCCTAAACTGAAACACCTACTCCCTGGTGGACTCTTCAACCCTAATCACTTAGCCTTTTAGGACCCAGGAAGTGGACTATACACGAAGATTATTAATTTGTACTCCATTTGCCTTAGCACCTTTCCCTTTTGGGATAAAGTAGGCTACGTTATTAATTCATTCTCGTTTAGTCCCTTTATACGTAAATATTATAGTTACATGATTCATCTTCGTCACAGGTTTAAATGCTTAATAATATATTACATTATTAACTGACTAAGTCTAACTATATTTTCTGTTTCTATTACTATAAATAAGGAAGGTTATATTCCCTTTTTCCCTAGGATATCTATTTAATACCTTCCCTAATTTGGACTTAGTCTTTAAGCGACAATCATAAATTCCCTTATGACACCCATTCCCTTTTATTTCCTTTTTCTTTCCCTTTATGACCCTAATGGTCAAATTTTCCTAAGACAACTATTTATTAATCCCAAGTTATCTATTTGTTGTACCCCAATAGACAATTGCTATTCTTTTTCATTTATTTAGTGGTTGACTATTGTGTATGTATATGTGTGTATGTGTGTGTGTATATATATATATATGTACCCAGGCATCTCACATTAAATTGACTACTTGTGGATGTTGGACTTGTCGGTCGGTTTCGGGAAGACTTCTACCACAAGTAAACTTAACCTCGTGCCTTAATACGATTATATTTAAGCTTCAGACCTCTCACATTAAGATGACCACTTGTGGTTGCTAGATTTGCCAGTCGGTTCCAGGCAGGCTTACACCACAAGTCGTGTAATAACCCGGAAATCCGAACCAATTTAAAATTTTTATTTTGGCAATTTTAATGAATTTTGAATATTTAAAATGATTTATTTTCAATAATGACGACGAGAAATTTATTTTGAACTGAATTAGAACTTATATATTTATTTGGATCGACGTTAGAATATAAATATTTTATTTTAATTATAAAAGGAATTGAAAATGGTGCGGTAGTTCGAAAATTCGATTTTAAATTTCAAATGAATGTACAGGATTTAAAATAAACCAGATTTTGGCAAAACCAAAAATATTAGAATCTATTTGAAAATATCTTTCCAAAGAATCTGAAAATTTGAAATTTCATAGCGGGAATGAAAAGTTATGTCCAATTGGAAATTCAGGATAGTCGCTATGGAATTTTGGCCCTTGAAAATGGAAATTTTGCAAACGACCTTCGTTTTCGATGAAACTACTTTTGTTGGATCCGTGATGTCAAGTTATTGGTAGATTCCAAAATTCATAATTTTTTGAATCAATATGTGAGCGTGGCAAAAGAAAACGTGTTTTGACAGTTTCAGTCAATTTTGATCGACCAGAAAATGGTCATTTTTCAAATGGTCTTCAAAATTGACGAAATTAGTTTTGTTAGGACCGTATCGTCAATACGAAGCTAGAAATAATTTTTCTGGAATTTTTAGAGTCAAAATGTGGCCCAGGTAATTTGAAATGTGCGTTCAAATTGAATATATAGATTTATATTTTAATTTAAACTAAAACTGATTGAAACAGATGAAACAGCTGATGAAAATATCCCATTGTGTTTGTAATGGGGGTAATTAGCTATGGACAACAGTCGGTGGGTCTCGTTTGGAGTTCAAAATAATAATATTATAAAACCTTTCCCTTTACCCCCTTTCCTCTTTCCCTCTCCGTCATATCTCAAATAAAAAAAACCCGTCGATACACCATCACAACCCCCCCTATATCAACGCACCGCCGCCGCCAAGGCCTCACAGCCCCCTCGCGTGCACCTCCCTCCTCCATTGTCCACCACCTCCTATCCTCAATAGCCCCCTCGTTCGAACCCCACAGCCATGAAATCGAGCACCCTAAAACCCACAGACCCGCCACTTTCTGAACCCCACCGCTCCGCCACGCCTTCAGGCAGCCGCCGCCGTGCCTCTTCCGCCCTCCGCCAGCTCCGATGAGCCACTACCACGAGCAAAACCCCTCCTTCCTCTATAAAACTGAAAATGGTAAGCCTTTTAATTTTACTTATATTTTATATGAAAGCATTGTTATATCCCATTTTATTTATATATAGGAATGAATTTTATTTATATATGAAGTTAGGAATTTACATAATTGAAAGGTGATATTTTTATCATTGTAAAGGCGATATTTTTATCATTGTAAAGGCAATATTTTTTTTATAGAAAGGTGAAATCTTTATATAGTTGTTAGTGAAATAAAAATCTGATTTTTATTATATATATGTTGAGATAAAAATATGATTTTTATAGCGATGTTGAATATATAAAAATATGATTTTTATAGAGATGTTGAATATATAAAAATATGATTTTTATAGCGATGTTGAATATATAAAAATGTGATTTTTATAGCGGTGTTGAATATATAAAAATGTAATTTTTATAGCGATGTTGAATATATAAAAATATGATTTTTATAGCGATAGTAGAGACAAAAATTCAATCTTTATATAAGAAGTAGAAATATAAAAATATAATTTTTATATCAAAAGAAGCGATAAAAATATATGATGTTTATATAGGAAATGCCATTGTAAAAATGTGATTTTTAATGTGAACAGCGGGAAAAGATAGCGATGGTAACAACGGAAATCAAAACGGAATCCATACCGTTCAGAAGTAGATAATGGAGGAGTGGAACCCAACGGTGAGAATTCCTCACTTTTAATTTATTTTCTAGTCGAAATATATACTAGGATGTGGATGGTGCTTAGCAGCACCCGACACCCGTCGTCCACAGACCATGAATGACTTGTTTGTTTGATTGATGTGTTGTGAAAATTGATTGTGTGATGTGGATTGAATAAATATTTTATAGTTAAAAATATAATTTTTAACGTGTATATAAAATAAATATTTATAAACAAATCGGACGATTTGTTTATGTACACTGATTTGACTGATATTTATTGGGACGACAAATTTTACACATCGCCCAACTGCACAAATAATATTCAGTATTTGTTAATTGAAACCCCACACGGGTGTTGGGATGAAATTGGGCATACACTAATCCCAATAATTAGTTGTATGTCGATCGATTGATTGACAGGCTGTGATAAGCGTTAAATATTTATATTTGATGCTTATACAGTGTAGAAGGCACTATGGATGATGGATTGTTGTTTTCATTGTTGTTATACACCTTTGTTGTGTGAAATCCATATAGTTAAATTATATGGTAATTGACTGCGTATGATTCCAGTTCAGAAAGAAAGAATATTTTAATGTAACGATTATTTTGAAATAATGAATATTTTCAAACAATATTCAGAAAAGAATCAAAATCTAATTTTGATGTCCGATTTGGTATGGGCACGAATATATTTAAATATATATAGCCGTGTTGATTAGATTAACGCCATTTTGACGTGAACGATATTTATATCGATTTTATTCATTTTTATAATGAATATCGAAAAGGAATTGATTTCAAATTCTAATATTTTGAAAATATTATCATTTATATATCGATAATATGGAATATTCAATTTTGATTAGAAATTGAATAGGAAGTTGAAAACGTTTTGAAAACGAATTTAAAACGATTTATAAAATACGTTTTAAAAGGAAATCGATGAAATATATAATATATATATATATATATTATATATATAATGGCCTGAATAGAACGAGCCGCACTGTGGCGGTTCACGAATTTCGACCATTGACTTCGAATGGACATTATGGGAGATCCGACCGTCGGATTCTCCTAAAACCAGAACCGTTGGGTTCGTATCGAAAAGAGCTTTCTAATGAATACAAGAAATTAGAAATATAATGGTTGGATTTGGAATTATGTCCAAATCAAATTTGGAAAAGGTCGCTGTAAGTGCAATTCGATGGCCGTTTATGGAAATCGATTGTACGGGCCTTGATAAAATTATTAAAAATATCAATAATTAGTGTAAAATCATAAGAAATGATTTGGAAAGAATTGGGATGTAAAACTCCATATTTCAAAAGATAAAAATAGATTTTTATCGAAATGAACTAGTTTTGAACTAGAATTATAATCCATTTATTTTCAAAATAAATAAATTGGATTTGAAATGGTTTAAAAAATAACCAGAATTTCCAATATATAAATTGGAATGGATTTGAATTGAAATTGTCTTCGAAATATTTCAATGTTGGATTTCGTGATTATACAGATATTGTTACGGAAATTTGAAAGATATATTTATATCGTTATTTCCAATACGATATTTGTTGGTTGTAGAATTTGATATTGAATATAAGCCGATATATTTTCTATTCAGAACTTTGTATTTAATATCAAATGGGATTTGGGTTTGTCGTGGATGGTGTCTTTATTAACACTGTTCTTAAACCCAGTTAGAAAAAGATTAAATCTTTTTATTTAGATTTAATGAAGTATACCAATTAAATAATATTTAATTGAAATTGAATTGGAATTGATTTTTGGGTTTATCGTGATTGGTGTTTTAAATAACACTTGTTCTTTAACCCGATAATTAATGGAATGTGAATTGGGTTTATCGTGAACTGTGTTTTAACGACATTCGTTCTTTAACCCGATTTACATTGCAATGTAGTTTGGAATTTATAAATCTTTTTGACAAGATTTAAAGGTGATTTTCCAAAGTAAAGTTTTCCAATTTAATAAGATAAATTGGAATGGAATGGAATTCGATTTGGTAATAATCGAAGTGAATTTCTCTGGAGGAAGACAACTAATATATCTGGAATTTAAAAGGCTCTGCAGTTATTCCATTTATATTATTAGTCGGATATGGAGTTCATATCGATTATATATATTGATTTGTTTTCCGTGAAGATTCCATTGTTAATGGAATGTGATTTTGGGTTTATCGTCAGCTGTGTTTTAAATGACATTAGTTCTTTAACCCAGTTAAAGATAGAATTTATTTCCTGGATTTGAATAATCATTAAGTAATGATTTTTGGAAATAAAAACTGAATTAGAGTTTTAATGAATCTCAAAATAGATTGAAAGGTGAATTTGATAACTAAAATTATCAAATTCAAGAAATGATCGAGAATGGAGTATCACCAGTTTTGCTCCAAACGATAGTTAAATCTTTAATTAGACTTGAACATGAAATGGTAATTGAATTTACCGATAACACCATGGTATTAGATATGAAGTATTACCAGTTTTACTTCATGGGATGAATAGGTTGGGGTTGTGAAATTCAAACAAGTGATTACTTCGGTAAGGTTCGTTAATCTCGACTAGTTTGGATAAACCATAATTTGGTTTGAATTGATATTCAAAGAAAGATTAAAGAATAAATTTAAAGAATTTATCTTTGATAAAATTAATGGGAACCTTTACCAAAGTAAAAGAATATTTGAATAAAGGAATATTCTGGATTGGAATAAGGCGTATGTTGTGTTTTTATAATACTTTTTTATTATATACGCGAGTTATTCGGAAAGGCTGGGTTTATCCCATTTTGAATAACTGATTCGACAAGGTGTCGAGGATGAAGACGGTGGTCGAAGACCGAAGGTCTTTACATCGTTTGGATAATTACTGATGATCTTGATTGGGCTATACACCCAAGAGGATGGAATCAGTTGGTGATCGTCCAGACGTACTTGGAGATCGATGGATATGCGAGGAATAAGGTTCCTCCGGTTTCGTTCATACCCAAAACGGACTTGTAAATGGATTGTGTGTTTGACATTGGATTTTATTCTGTATGGATTGATTTCTATTAAATATATATCTGTTTGGCGGCGGAGAACTTATTCTCTTGCTTAACGCCCTTCTCTGAGATGTACGAGCTCAGAGGTTATATATCGATAGATATCAGTCGCGTGACATGAATTGCCTGTGTGGCATGCTGAGATGCAAATGATCAAGGCTTTTATTGAAAAGCAGAGTTTTGTAGTTGATGATCAAAGAACGGCCTTTGTGGCATAGCTTTGTGTAGCGTTAATTCGCGAACCTCACACCCCGGTGTGAACCAAAAAGGGGAGAAGGACCTCAGGGAGGGCATGCGTTTCCTTCTAGCTAGGAGTGGTGTTTTGGGTTTTACACGACCAGACATTTTACTTATGTGGATGATGGATTGCGAGGCGCCTCGGTTAGATCGGATGATCCGGGTCCGATGGAGTCATTTAGCTCATTTACGCCCCATAGGGAGGGGAAACGCAGTGTTCAGGCATTATAATCCACATCGGGTGGACCGGCCCTGACGATCCAAAGCTTGCCTGTGCGCTTTCCTAAGACATGGGCTTGATTGCCTCGAAGCGGTGAGGACGATCTCTTGCCTCGGTTCACAGATGGAAATCCAACTTCCAATACGTGACGTTTGTTGTTTTGATTGTAGAGCCTAGTATTGGCGACATGATATATGGTACCCATGCTGTTTAGGATTGATACATTTATATTTGAAGTTGTTTTATACACTATGCACTTATAATAGTATCAAATGATTTGTTTTAAACGTACCAAGCATATTTGGCTATTATAAGGGAAAACCCTATCCTCCGGCTTGCATTGCATTGTGTGATGGGACCTGGGTGTTATAATAGTTTTGTTTTTCCAAAAAGCATTGCGTTGTTTTGTTATATGCGCTGGTATTCTTGGGAGGAAACCCGTTACGTGTTACGGCGTGGTCCCTTGATATATCTGATTTAAAGTAAAGTTTTAAATAACTGTTTTAGTTCTCACACCAGTCACATGACTGACCTGGAGTTTATTGTTTTAACCTAAACTCTAGGTGCCACTATTTTCCACACGGGCAGCTAGTAGTTTTGGTTTTGAAGATTTATATTCACAGGATCTTGGTTTACAGCTGGAATGATATCCGGGAAGCTTTGTATCCGTATATCTCCTTCATTTGTGTTTTGTATTATTTTCCGCTGCTATGTAATATAATTTAAATCTCTGATATTTTTCTGATGTATATTATTTGTTTATACTCTGTATATTCTTGTAATTTGATGAAATTGTTGTAATAAGCAATGAAAGTTTCTTTTGTTTGTGTTCCGATTCGTCTTGTCCTCAAAGCAATCCGGGCTTTCCTTTACAGGGAAGTATCAGGTCCTTACAGTGGTATTAGAGCTTTGGTTTATAAAGCTTGAGAACAAGACACGTTAGAACCAAACGAAAGAATTCATCGTAGATTGGATTAGTAATATCCAATGAGAATGACTTGTTAATGATAGGATCAGTAGTATCCTAGAACAAGTGTGAAGAAAGATATTTTGAAAATAAAATAGAAAACAACTTTTGTTTTGAAATTTTAAATCAATTATTCGTATTTGAATATTTTATTTTAAATTGATTTGGACAATCGAGTATATAAAGATTTTACATATACGTCTGATCCACGTGTATATGCAGTCTCAAATATACTGGGTGGATATAGAATCACACTCTAGTCGCCCGGACATGGTCCTGATGATGAAGTATACCATCACCAGTATTTATTTTCGAGTGACGAAAGTAGGATTTCTATATATTTCCAATTGACTAGTGTGAGAACCAAAACTAGATAGGGTTTATTGTTGTGATTTGGCACCAAAAATGTGATTTTTGACTATATATCAAAATTATGAATTTGAAATGATAATCAACTAATTGATTGTTGATTGTTTTGTTTGATTATTGGTTGATTAATTTAAATTTGAACCATATAACTAAATTGATCAAATATTGAACTGCATTGGAAATTGTTTGGAATTGCATGCATATACATGTACTTACATTAAACAGGTCATAGCAAGGAGGCTAGAGAAGAGGAATAAAATTATTTGCCCGACAAATAGGTACATGTTTACTAATTTCTTGGGTTTTGGATGATTTTATGAGCCAATTGTCTAGCCACTTGGCTGTTTCTTTTTCTTTTTGGATTGGAGAGGCCTGTATGGAAATTTCGGGATTTTCCCGGTACTCTCGTGAAGGGGAGGTTATGGCGAAATTTTTTGAAAATTTAGGGTGTTAGCCAAATTTTTGAAGAATTTGAAAAGTTCTTAGAAACTGAAAAGTTGAAGAACTTAAGCCATAACGAAACTAATGAAAGTTGAGTTGATTCGTTAATCAACTTTCAGCTTCGTTCCTTTTCGGGGACGAAAAGTTTTAAGTGGGGGAGATTGTAATAACCCGGAAATCCGAACCAATTTAAATTTTTATTTTGGCAATTTTAATGAATTTTGAATATTTAAAATGATTTATTTTTAATAATGACGACGAGAAATTTATTTTGAACAGAATTACAACGTATATATTTATTTGAATCGACGTTAGAATATAAATATTTTATTTTATTTATAAAAGGAATTGAAAATGGTGCGGTAGCTCGAAAATTCGATTTCAAATTTCAAATGAATGTATAGGATTCAAAATAAACCGGATTTTGGCAAAACCAAAAATATTAGAATCTATTTGAAAATATATTTCCAACGAATCCGAAAAATTGAAATTTCATAGCGGGAATGAAAAGTTATGTCCAATTGAAAATTCAGGATAGTCGCTATGGAATTTTGGCCCTTGAAAATAGAAATTTTGCACACGACCTTCATTTTCGACAAAACCACTTTTGTTGGATCTGTGATGTCAAGTTATTGCTAGATTCCAAAATTCATAATTTTCTGAACCAATATGTGAGCGTGGCAAAAGAAAACGTGTTTTGACAGTTTCAATCAATTTTGATCGACCAGAAAATGGCCAATTTTCTGGACGGTCTTCAAAATTGACGAAATTATTTTTGGTAGGACCGTATCATCAATACGAAGCTAGAAATAATTTTTCTGGAATTTTTAGAGTTAGTATGTGGCCCCGGTAATTTGAAATGTGCGTTCAAATTGAATATATTGATTTAAATGAAAACTGATTGAAACAGCTGATGAAACATATCCCATTGTGTTCGGAATGGAGGTAATTAGCTATGGATGATAGTCGGTGAGTCTCGTTTGGAGTTTGAAATTAAAAGTCAACTTTTTGGATAATTAAATATAAAATAATAATATTATAAAACCTTTCCCTTTACCCCCCTTTCCTCTTTCCCTCTCCGTCAGATCTCAAATCAAAAAAAAACCGTCGATAACCTATCATAGCCCCCCCTACATCACCGCGCCGCCGCCGACGAGGCCTCACAGCCCCCCTTCTCGCGCGCACCTCCCTCCTCCATCGTCCACCACCTCCTATCCTCCATAGGCCCCTCGTTCGAACCCCATAACCGCGAAATCGAGCACCCCAAAACCCAACAAACTCGCCACTTCCTGAAACCCACAGCTCCGCCGCGCCTTCAGGCAGCCGCCGCCGCGCCTCTTCCGCCCTCCGCCAGCTCCGACGAGCCACTACCGCGAGTAAAACCCCCTTCCTCTATAAAACCGAAAACGGTAAGTCCTTTAATTTTATTTATATTTTATATGAAAGCATTGTTATATCCCATTTTATTTATATATAGGAATGAATTTTATTTATATATAAAGTTATGAATTTACATAATTGAAAGGCAATATTTTTATCATTGTAATGGCGATATTTTTATTATAGAAAGGAGAAATCTTTATATAGTTGTTAGTGAAATAAAAATCTAATTTTTATTATATATATGTTGAGATAAAAATATGATTTTTATAGTGATGTTGAATATATAAAAATATGATTTTTATAGCGATGCTGAATATATAAAAATATGATTTTTATAGCGATGTTGAATTTATAAAGTATGATTTTTATAGCGATGTTGAATATATAAAAATGTGATTTTTATAGCGATGTTGAATATATAAAAATATGATTTTTATAGCGATAGTAGAGATAAAAATTCGATCTTTATATAAGAAGTAGAAATATAAAAATATAATTTTTATGTAGAAAGAAGCGATAAAAATATATGATGTTTATATAGGAAATGCCATTGTAAAAATGTGATTTTTAATGTGAACAGCGGGAAAAGATAGCGATGGTAACAACGGAAATCAAAACGGAATCCATACCGTTCAGAAGTAGATAATTGAGGAGTTGAACCCAAAGGTGAGAATTCCTCACTTTTTATTTATTTTCTAGTTGAAATATATATTAGGATGCAGATGGTGCTTAGCGGCACCCGACACCCATCGTCCACAGAGCATGGATGACTTGTTTGTTTGATTGATGTGTTGTGAAAATGGATTGTGTGATGTGGATTGAATAAATATTTTATAGTTAAAAATATAATTTTTAACGTGTATATAAAATAAATATTTATAAACAAATCGAACGATTTGTTTATGTACACTGTTTTGACTGATATTGATTGGGACGATAAATTTTACACATCGCCCAACTACATAAATAATATTCAGTGTTTGTTGATTGAAACCCCACACGGGTGTTGGGATGAAATTGGGCATACACTAACCCCAATAATTAGCTATATGTCGATTGATTGATTGAAAGGCTGTGATAAGCGTTAAATATTTATATTTGATGCTTATACAGTGTAGAATGCACTATGGATGATGGATTGTTGTTTTCATTGTTGTTATACACCTTTGTTGTGTGAAATCCATATAATTAAATTATATGGTAATTGACCGTGTCTGATTCCAGTTCAGAAAGAAAGAATATTTTAAAATAACGATTATTTTAAATTAACGAATATTTTCAAACAATATTCAGAAAAGAATCAAAATCTAATTTTGATGTCCGATTTGGGATGGGCACGAATATATTTAAATATATATAGCCATGTTGATTAGTTTAACGCCATTTTGACGTGAACGATATTTATATCGATTTTATTCATTTTTATAATGAATATCGAAAAGGAATTGATTTCAAAATCTAATAATTTGAAAATATTATCATTTATATATCAATGATATGGAATATTCAATTTTGATTAGAAATTGAATAGGAAGTTGAAATCGTTTTGAAAACGAATTTAAAACGATTTATAAAATACGTTTAAAAAGGAAATCGACGAAATATAATATATATATATATCATATATATATAATGGCCTGAATAAAACGCGCCGCGCTGTGGCAGTTCGCGAATTTCGACCATTGACTTCGAATGGACATTACGGGAGATCCGACCGTCGGATTCTCCTAAAACCGGAACCGTTGGGTTCGTATCGAAAAGAGCTTTCTAACGAATATAAGAAATTAGAAATATAACGGTTGGATTTGGAATTATGTCCAAATCAAATTGGGAAAAGGTCGCTGTAAGTGCAGTTCGATGGCCGTTTATGGAAATCGACTTTACGGGCCTTGATAAAATTATTAAAATTATCAATAATTAGTGTAAAATCATTAGAAATGATTCGGGAAGAATTAGGATGAAAAACTCCATATTTGAAAAGATAAAAATAAATTTTTATCGAAAGGAACTAGTTTTGAACTAGAATTATAATCCATTTATTTTCAAAATAAATAAATTGGATTTGAAATGGTTTTAAATATAACCAGAATTTCCAGTATATAAATTGGAATGGATTTGAATCGAAATTGTATTCGGAATATTTCAATGTTGGATTTCGTGATTATACAGATATTGTTTATGAAAATTTGAAAGATATATTTATATCATTATTTCCAATATGATATTTGTTGGTCCTAGAATTTGATATTGAATATAAGCCGATAGATTTTCTATTCAGAGCTTTGTATTTAGTATCAAATGGGATTTGGGTTTGTCGTGGATGGTGTCTTCATTAACACTGTTCTTAAACCCAGTTGAGAAAAAGATTAAATCTTTTTATTTAGATTTAATGAAGTATACCAATTAAATAATATTTAATTGAAATTGAATTGGAATTGATTTTTAGGTTTATCGTGAATGGTGTTTTAAATAACACTTGTTCTTTAACCCGATAATTAATGGAATGTGAATTGGGTTTATCGTGAACTGTGTTTTAACGACATTCGTTCTTTAACCCGATTTACAGTGCAATGTAATTTGGAATTTATAAATCTTTTTGATAAGATTTAAAGGAGATTTTCCAAAGTAAAGTTTTCCAATTTAATAAGATAAATTGGAATGGAATGGAATCCGATTTGGTAATAATCGAAGTGAATTCCTTTGGAGGAAGACAACTAATATATCTGGAATTTAAAAGGCTTGGCCGTTATTCGATTTATATTGTTAGTCGGATATGGGAGTTCATATCGATTATACATATTGATCTGTTTTCCGTGAAGATTTGATTGTTAATGGAATGTGATTTTGGGTTTATCGTGAGATGTGTTTTAAATGACATTAGTTCTTTAACCCAATTAAAGATAGGATTTATTTCCTGGATTTGAATAATCATTAAGTAATGATTTTTGGAAATTAAAAATGAATTAGAGTTTTAATGAATCTTTAAATAGATTGAAAGGTGAATTTGAAAACTAAAATTATCAAATTCAAGAAATGATCGAGAATGGAGTATCACCAGTTTTGCTACAGACGATAGTTAAATCTTTAATTAGATTTGAACGTGAAATGGTAATTGAATTTACCGATAACACCATGGTGTTAGATATGAAGTATTACCAGTTTTACTTCATGGGATGAACAGGTTGGGGTTGTGAAATTAAAACAAATGATTACTTTGGTAAGGTTCGTTAATCCCGACTAGTTTGGATAAACCATAATTTGGTTTGAATTGATATTCAAAGAAAGATTAAAGAATAAATTTAAAGAATTTATCTTTGATAAAATTAATGGGAACCTTTCCCAAAGTAAAAGAATATTTGAATAAAGGAATATTCTGGATTTGAATAAGGCGTATATTGTGTTTTTATAACACTTGTTTATATATACGCGAGTTATTCGGAAAGGCCGGGTTTATCCCATTCTGAATAACTGATTCGACGAGGTGTCGAGGATGTAGATGGTGGTCGAAGACCGGAGGTCTTCACATTATTTGGATAATTATTGATGATCTTGATTGGGCTGTACACCCAAGAGGAGGGAATAAGTTGGTAATCACCCATATGTACTTGGAGATCGATGGATATGCGAGGAAAAAGGTTCCTCCGGTTTCGTTCAGACCCAGAACGGACTTTTAAATGGATTGTGTGTCTGACATTGGATTTTATTATGTGTGGATTGATTTCTATTAAATATATATCTGTTTGGCGGCGGAGAACTTATTCTCTTGCTTAACGCCCTTCTCTGAGACGTACGAGCTCAGAGGTTATATATCGATAGATATCAGTCACATGGCATGATTTGCCTGTGTAGCATGCTGGGATGCAAATGATCAAGGCTTTTGTTGAAAAGAAGAGTCTTGTAATTGATGATCAAATCACAGCCTTTGTGGCGTAGCTTTGTGTAGCGTTAATTCGCGAACCTCACACCCCGGTGTGAACCAGAAACGGGACAAGGGCCTCAGGGAGGGCATGTGTTTCCTTCTAGCTTGGAGTGGTGTTTTGGGTTTTAAACGCCCGGACATTTTACTTATGTGGATGATGGATTGCGAGGCGCCTCGGTTAGATCGGACGATCTAGGTCCGATGGAGTCATTTGGCTCATTTACGCCCCATAGTGTGGGGAAACGCAGTGTTCAGGCATTATAATCCACATCGGGTGGACCGGCCCTGACGATCCAAGGCTTGCCTGCGCGCTTGCCTGAGACATGGGCTAGATTGTCTCGAAGCGGTGAGGATGATCCCTTGCCTCGGTTCACAGACGGAAATCCAACTTCCAATACATGACGTTTGCGGTTTTGACTGTAGAGCCTAGTATTGGCAACATGATATATGGCACTCATGCCGTCTAGGATTGATACATTTATATTTGAAGTGGTTTTATACACTATGCACTTATAATAGTATCAAATGATTTGTTTTAAATGTACCAAGCATGTTTGGCTATTATAAGGGAAAACCCTATCCTCCGGCTTGCGTTGCATTGTGTGATGGGACCTGGGTCTTATAATAGCTTCATTTTTCCAAAAAGCATTGCGCTGTTTTGTTATATGCACTGGTATTCTTGGGAGGAAACTCGTTCCGTGTTACGGCGTGGTCCCTTGATATATCTGATTTAAAGTAAAGTTTTAAATAACTATTTTAGTTCTCACACCAGTCACTTGACTGACATGGAGTTTATTGTTTTAACCTAAACTCTGGGTGCCCCTATTTTCCACACGGGCAGCTAGTAGTTTTGGTTTTGCAGATTTATATTCACAGGATCTTGGTTTACAACTGGAATGATATCTGGGAAGCTCTGTATCCGTATATCTCCTTCAGTTGGGTTTTGTATTATTTTCCGCTGCTATGTAATGTAATTTAAATCTCTGATATTTTTCTGATGTATATTATTTGTTTATACTCTGTATATTCTTGTAATCTGATGAAATTGTTGTAATATGCAATGAAAGGTTCTTCTATTTGTGTTCCGATTTGTCTTGTCCTCAAAGCAATCTGTGATTTCCTTTATGGGGAAGTATCGGGTCCTTACAATTTGACCTTAATCTCGTGTCTAAATGCGGTTATAATTCAAATTTTCTAATTGGGGTTTACAACATTTATCCTAATTGATGTTAGGAATTATAACCATTTTCCTATCACGTTTATTTTCCCCCAATCAATATTGGTTACAATGGTTATTTATTGATTTGCGGTCTCATTTATGGCAATTAATTATATTGATTGCTACAAATTGTCACCACAGATATATTAATTCAAAATGGATTATATTTACATATAATTCCATAACTGAACCTCATCCCAACATTCAAACATTCCACACAATGTATATTTTATCGTTTTACACTGATTTGGACGGATAATATGTATATATTTATTTTTATATTTTCGTGCGGTCAATGTAGTTATTATTATTTTTATTGGTATTCTTCTTTTTAAATTAATGATTTAGTCTAGTCAATTAACCAAACATTTCCTTTTTATATTCAAACTTGCCAAAAGGTTTCAAGTCTCACAAAGGACCGTTAGCCGTAATTGTAACGTCCCGCCTTTTTGGCCGCCTCAAATTGATAATTAAACCAACTGAAAATGTCCAAATTGACGGGATGTTATTTAGCTTACAGAGTTTATAACACAGAATCAACATAGAAAACACAATATAAAATAATAACACAGTATTGAACAGTGAAATAAACTTTTATATATAAATAAAAAATTTTGGTACAAGAATTTTTCCCTATACAGCAGAATGAAAAATACAGTTTAAATACTAAAGAAATGGTTACTGTTTAAAATCTTGAGAGTGCACCGACTCTTTGGAATCCCTAGCTTCACCATTCTTAGAATCCTAAGCTGTAATATTTAAATCTGAAATGCTCGGGTCTGACCCAAGCGTTCCATGCAAAAACATAAAACACTCAAGTCAGGATTAAACCATAGTTCAAGTAAATTAACTTCAATACAACTGAATATAATGGTTAATCTCAGCAACCACTAAATATTCGAGTATCAAACCCATGAGAAACTACCAAGACTTAACATAGCAAATCAGGGCAGCAAATATATTTTTGTATATATGTATGCTAATGACATGAATATACACATACAATAGTACATATATACACATGTGCATCAGCCACCACATACATACTAAACCCATGCCTACAGATGATAATGTAATGAAATCTGTTCCTGCTACAGGAAAATGTTGCGCAGCAAGTCATAGGCCAGCCAAAAATTTGAAACCTTAATTGGAAACAGCAATAGACGTCTAGTAACAAGGCCGTTCAGAACAACAAGTGCTTTCGAAACTAGTGAGTGTATATTAATGGATATGTATGGCAAGCCCAGGTTTCGAGCTATCAATTAGACAAACAACACATGTATTTATGGATTTCAAGGGGTATATACATACACACATATATATATATATATATACATATATATATATATATATATGTATATATAGCAACTCATATACTTAGATTCATGAATTTACATTTATCACTAAGACATTCAAGACTACTTGAATGGGTACTTAGACTCACGGGTTTAAAGCGACTGTATATATACATATACATGTGAGTAACTGATATATTTGTTCTCTAAGTTTGCATTAATATTCAAATAGAACCCTGATTCAGTGAAGACCCATGTATTTGACCCAACTACTCACATATGACTCAACGTGAGTGACAGGTTTTAGCATATCAACCATGCAAAAGGCCGAATCAATGTGTATGGAGTTATGGATTTAATATGGAAGCAAGTGATACAATACATGTTATGGTCTTAACATGGCAATAAGTGATTCAAATGCCGACACGTGATAGGGCGATCAAGTACAAGGCAGAACTAAACTGTAACGACCCGGGGAAAAGCTCGACGCTCGAGTATTCGACAACAATACATAAACCCGTATCGCTTGCCAAAAACCCAAGTATCGAACCCCCAGATTGTCATGAGAAAGAATTTAGATGGTGAGAATAGAAAGAAAGAAGTATTAGAATAGAAGAAATAAGAAGAACACATAAGAATCTCACAGCGGAACGAATAAAATATAATATAACAAATCTCTTTATACAAAAACAGTATACATACCAATCATCAGAGTACAACATATCAGTCACAGTGGAATAATATCTGTATATAACTAGCGTTGAAGCTGCCTGCTTCCAGCTCCTGAAACTCCTTTTTACTCGTTTCAATCCAATACCATTCCTCGATAATAACGAAGCCGTTCAAGTTGGGGTATTCTAGTTACCTCTCATACCTTGATCGACAACGTTCTTATCTCAGAATAATACCAGTTCATCCCTTACCTATTTGTTTCAAATCTCGTTTACCACCTCGTTCAAATAGGGTTTTATAAACCATTTCTTTTCATTTGAAATCTCCTTCCGATATCACTTCCTTACTTAATTTGCTCAATTAAGTAAATGTCCATGAAACACTACTTTTTAACTTAAACCATACTTTGCTTATAACACTTCGATTTATAATATAACTCAATTTATCCATCCCCCTCAAGGATTTCATTTCCCCTTGCATTCACATTACTTAATTTTAAAACTTAAGTAAAATCTTACTTAAACTTTCACATTTACTTATAAGTTTATTTACAAATCTCGTTTGAACTTGGATTATGAATTTCTCCTTATTCTTATCGACTTTTAGATTCAACTTCATCGTCTCTTTAATTCCTTCTTAGTGGAATTTCAAATAAAAACCATCATTTTAATTATTGCTAATTAAAATATTGATTTACTTTATTCTATACTATATTATCATAAACTTTGCTATTAACAATGAACAAGATCATTATCACTTTCAAAACTCATTGAAAAATAATCAACTATATTAATACTAAACGATTCAACAATTTCTTAATTTATAGTTAACCGAGGATTAACTAAAAGTTTACCTTACTCGGGATATTTACATCAAATTTATCTCATTTGTCAATTTTACCCAGAGGCGGTTGGTTTTTCCCAACCGTTCAGGTCAGTTTACTACCAATTTATTTTCACCGTCATTTCCCCCTTTTCAAATTAATTAAATAACTTAATTAATTTAAAAATACCAATTATCCTAATTTACCACACGTAGGTAGTTTCTTTGATTTTCCCCTTTTAGAACTCGTATACATCATACGAGAAAATTTACGTCAACCTTTTAAATACTTTCTTTTATGATCTGGATTAAAATATATTTTTATAAACTTCTCATTTAATTATTTAAATAAAATAACTGGAAAGCTTTAATTTAGTTATAAAATAATTTATAACTTTAAAATTGCGTCGATTCACCGAACGGTAAAACCAACGTTTAACACAACACGGTTATGGCCATTCACTGCCAATTACCCAATCAACACTGTCAGTTGATTTTAAACACAACACAAGGAATATCGGTCCAACCATCACACTCAAACAGGTGTCACGACCATATGGGTTCAATCATTTCATATATCAACGATATGAAACAAATAATCAACATATATAATATTTGAGGAATCCGGTCGGATCCCTCCAACCTGTCCTTCCGTGCATCACAGCTCGTTATACATTTCATAACAATATATGAAATAAATTTCAATGATCTAATATTTGAAACGATAAATAACAGCAACCAATAAACAACCAATAGCAACCATTCAACCAATTTATATTTTTAAAGGTAAATTATATTTTAATATGAATTTACCGCATCACAGAATTCCAGAAGGTGTGAGAATTAACTCACCAGGATTTTCTATTGACGGTCGATGCGTTTGTCGCTTGTAATCTTGATCGGACGTTCAAAATTAGCTGGATTTTTAACAGTATCAGATCAGTGCCTAGTCAGTGCCATCGCCTAGGGCTCGTCCTTGCGATCCCAGCGGATCCAGTTTCGTCAAATTTCGTTCATGTACGAGGGAGTTATGCTCGTTTAAAGTTTTAATGTATATACGAGATTATAATTTAACTAATTTATAATTTAAATTAAATAATTACCTTAATTTTCCGTTAATAGGATGCCACGTCATCCTTGTTATCCGCTAAACACACTTTCTCCCTTTCATTTGCCTGGAACCCGACTCTACGATCAACCCATCATCACAGAACTTCAAAGCCCTACCACGTCGACGCCGTGCCACCTGGGACCTCCTCCAACCGACCATCCACCTCGCCGGACCCAGGCGCATCACCGCCCCTAGCCTGACCCCACGCGGACGCTCCGCCTGCCCAGAATCCCACCACGAACGGAAGCCGTTCACATCCAAACCACCGCCGCCACGGGTAGAACTGGACCGCCGGACCACCTCCAACACCTCAGCCTCGCCACCACACTTCGATTCCCCCAGGACCGCGACCTCAGCTCCGCCTCCAGTCGCCTGAAATTGGCGATTTTCCGTTCACAACTCCAAAACCGAACCAGAAATAACCACCTCAGTTTATCTCAACGATTCTCTCTCCTCAGACCACCAGGGAACGCGAGACCACAGCCAAAACAAAGGTCTTTCTCCCCTCTACAAAAGCTCCATGGTCCCGTCATCTAAAATCGACCATAACTTCTCAATTCTACCCAAAAACGAAACTAGGTTTTCACAGTTTTAGGCCGATTCCGGCCACCACAGGTGTCCGTTCACCCCCCAACTTTTCTCAGCAGCTAGATCTCGTCCCGATCCACAACTTTCTCTTTGGTTGCCATAGTAAATCTTCGACGGATCATGAGATATAAATGATTTTGTGAATGAGGGTTTATTTGCAAAATTACTTGATGATTTCAGAATTGGTGGCTAGGGTTTGATGAAGAGGGGTTTATATAGGTGTGGGAAAATATATTTTAGGTCGACGTGACGCGTGATGACGACTAACAATTTTTATTTCGTACCTATCGCTATTTCGAACATCGTTTATTCGCTGCTGCGCTCACATACGAACCCCATTCGAGACGCAACTGGACGGCATAGTATATTTTGACGATACGGTCCTAACGAATCTTGTTTCGTCGAATTCCGTGCTCGTATGCTCAAACAGCGTTTGTACACGTCCAAATAGATCGATTTATTTTACATTTTATTTTGCAATGCTCACAGAATAACCCCGATTGATGCGCCGTCTGAAAATCTAGCAATAATTTACCATTGCAATCCCAACAAAATTTGTTTCCTCGAAAACAGAGGTCGTTTGAAAAATGTCCCTTTTGAACTGACCAATTTTGAATAAAATAACCCAATTTTAAAATACATCAATATAATATAAATAAAATACCGCAATTGGTCACACACGACCAGAATTTGATGTATTACCAAGGAAAAATAACCTGGGTTGAATTCCTAGCCAAGTCGATATTTAAAACCACTTTATTTAATATAAATAACCATATAATATATAACGAAATTCCACTGCGACCTTTTCAAATTTTGATTTGGACATAAAATAAAATCTACATGACGAAAACAGGATTTTTCTCTGCCATTATAAAGATATCGTCAAACCGGTCCCGACGTTTTTTGTTTCGAGAAAATCCGACTTATTTTGAACCCAGTATGACCGAGTGAAGTTCAAGACGCCAAATCGCGAACTGCCTCGCCGCTGCAACTCGTTATTTAATTTAATTATAAACCATACGTTATAACGTCGTTTCCTAAATGAAATCGCGACGATAATTTCAATAAAAACCCTATTTAACCATTTTAAATCGTCCGCTCACTCTATACTGTGAATTTAACATTTTCCCAATATTCTGGAAATACAAATATTATTATATTATTATTATAATTTAAATATTCACAACAAATGGTTAAAATCGATTATTTAAATTCAAACCAATATTTTAAATAAATAAAATATTGCAAATAAATAGCCAGAAAAACCCGGGACATTACATTCCTTCCCCCTTAAAATAATTTCGTCATCGAAATTGCTAAGGTAGAAAAGAACGTTATATCCCATCATCTTTAAAATAATATTTAATTTAAAACTCGAATTTATTTGCAAAATACATCTGATTGGTTTTAAAACCAAAATTATTCCAATAAAAGAATTTCCCAAAAATTCCGAAAAATTTCTAACACCCTAAATTTCCGAAAAATTTCGGTAGAGTCTCACCTGTACGGAGGACATCTGCAAAATCGCAAGTTCAAGAAATAGATATACATCGACTCTTATGGTCGAAAAAATTCAAAATCCAAACTCAAAATCCAATTAAAACCAAAAATTTCATATTTTCGTAGGCGTACCTTTTTGCGAGCGTTATTACGCGATAAATGATATATCATACTCGAGCTGGCTTAATTACAATGCAGCTCTACTCGAACTGGTTTCAACTCTCCAAAATTTCTCTTGAATGGATTTTAAAACTGAATTGGCACTTCTGCACCTGTTTCTCAACTCAAATGAATTTCAATAGTATCTAAAACAAATGTCAATTATGTTCAAAACATCCATATCATACATATCAACCATATCGTACACCCAATTTAATCATACAAGATCATAAATATTTAAAATCATTTCATTTATTTCTTTAATATCCATTCAAATTTATTAATTTGAATTGATTATCCAATTTCTTTATTTCATTTTGGTTTTAAACCAAATCGATTTCATGTTCAAGTTCATATCCATGAGATCGAGCACACCATTCAAACATATCACACAATCAACATTAACAAATCAATTGATTTCCCATATTATAATAATCTTTACTTTTATTTTATTATAAAATAAATTGGGCAAAAATAATTTCAAAAATAATTTTATATTAAATTTACAAATACACGCTCTCATATATATACTCAAACTCAATCTAGGGTATTACTAACCCCATCTCTATTGAGTCACACCACAGAGCCAAGGTTATTTCTAAACCAATAGCTCTGATACCACTGTAACGACCCGGGGAAAAGCTCGACGCTCGAGTCTTCGACAACAATACATAAACCCGTATCGCTTGCAAAAAACCCAAGTATCGAACCCCCAGATTGTCATGAGAAAGAATTTAGAGGGTGAGAATAGAAAGAAAGAAGTATTAGAATAGAAGAAATAAGAAGAACACATCAGAATCTCACAGCGGAACGAATAAAATATAATATAACAAATCTCTTTATACAAAAACAGTATACATACCAATCATCAGAGTACAACATATCAGTCACAGCGGAATAATATCTGTATATAACTAGCGGTGAAGCCGCCTGCTTCCAGCTCCTGAAACTCCAAGCGAAACCTAACCTGGAATATACTCGGTCTGACTCGAGCAGATTTTATTTAAAACAAAATACACCGGTTCAGTCTGGAATACTATCTATGATAAATTCATATAACACACACTTTTTTAACTTTGGAAAATCCTTCCGAAATCAAAAGATAATAGTAAAACCAGTCCACACATAAACACGGACGGTTTTTACCTTACTATAACCCAAACTATTTTGGAAATCATACTTTGATATGATATTATCATAATGTCTAAATACAAGTAAATAACAATCTAGAGGAACGATTGCATCTCACGCTTCCCATATATAGTATACAAACCAAAACCGCAGGCGCTTATTGGATATTGGATTCCAACTTGACAAGGTATGGGACCACCTTCCTCACGTGTATCTCTAGAGGCGAATACACTGGGTTCAACAAGAACTTCTTGCAACCCGACCCTCACATGACCGACCACTCATTTCACTTGAGTGTATCGAATGTATATCACCGACAGTTGGGATCAGCAACCGCCTGCCCTAAAAGAGACAGCATTGAACATAGATTAAAGAAGCAAAAGGAATTTCTCTAGATAGGTGATCATACACCCTAATGGGAGCGACCCACATAGCCATGCTGCCTGCCCGATTTTTTGTCATCTCCCGGTTGATGAGGCTTGAGGCTAGAATTCCTCTTCGAACATCTGGCCACCATTCACTTTGAATGCCACATCGTCAGATCCTCTGGACATCACTAATTGACATCCACAAAAATACTCTAGTTGATAAGAGAACCGTCGTCCTCCGTCACCAACTATCGTACATTTGAAGAAATCAACGTACGTGATCCCATTGGAAATACTCTGTCAGACACTCGTCCATACAAGTCATCCAGGAACAGGATGAACCGAAGGCACTCTCCTACTGCATCTCATATAGGAATCGCCCCATGGATCAGTAGCGAGAAGTCCATGCAACCCGTAGATTCCAGCCACGACAGAATCACGGTTTATCTCTGCTTGCAAGACAGAGAATCTTAGTGGTCCTTCCGTTTATGAAGATCTACGGTCTTCAATGCTCTATCTCGACCGTCTTCAAATATCTTCACGTATTTGTTGGTCGGAATGGTTTTCGAATATAAATTCGATCCCGGACTTTCCATACCAACAATCGTATTGGTCAGGTTCTGATAGTCGGTGATTTAACTATCAAATAACAAAGGTGTGAATAAACTGAATTGCTGATTCAGTACTTGGCAATACCTGGCCTTTTACAATATATTAACAAAATGGTTAATTAACCTTTGAACCTTCCAATATATTGAAACATTATCTTTATTCTTATTTAACAGAATCATTTAAACACTTTCGAGCATATATATACAAGTATACACCCCGCTTTCCATTCCCTTTCGAAAGTATCGATATTTTTCTTTAAAACTCTTTTCCCTTTTTCTTATAATCGAACAACTCACGATATCCATATACGTATATACTTAATGATATAAACCAAATTTCCCCTGATTAACTCTGACAGATTTACTTTGATCGATTAATTAATATTCGACTTACTCCCTTCGCTTGACTCTAGATCGCAGCGATCATAATGGTTACGCCTGATTCCCTCAGGAAACATCCGACCGCCGTAGGCTATTTGCAGCCCTGCGAATTACGCTAGCAGTCGTACGCAATGGCAATTCTGCCTGAATAACTATGTTTGACTAAATTTATTTCAAATACTATATTCGATCAATTCAAATTGAATAAACAAATTTTCAATATAATTTGAAATGAATATCCTTATTTCTATATACTCGAGCATCTCACGATATACCTACATGTATATACTTAATAGAATAGATCAAATTTCCCCCTTTCTGAAATCAAACGTTAAATTACATAATTAAAAATCAAATATTATTATTTACTTTGAACTAATATTGCAATATCATTTCATATTCCAAAACTCACACTAGCGTTCAACTCCCGTATGGAATATCACACCAATATCAACACCTTTTTACTCGTTTCAATCCAATACCATTCCTCGATAATAACGAAGCCGTTCAAGTTGGGGTATTCTATTTACCCCTCATACCTTTATCGACAACGTTCTTATCTCAGAATAATACCAGTTCATCCCTTACCTATTTGTTTCAAATCTCGTTTACCACCTCGTTCAAATAGGGTTTTGTAAACCATTTCTTTTCATTTGAAATCTCCTTCCGATATCACTTCCTTACTTAATTTGCTCGATTAAGTAAATGTCCATGAAACACTACTTTTTAACATACACCATATTTTGCTTATAACACTTCGATTTATAATATGACTCAATTTATCCATCCCCCTCAAGGATTTCATTTCCCCTTGCATTCACATTACTTATTTTTAAAACTTAAGTAAAATCTTACTTAAACTTTCACATTTACTTATAAGTTTATTTATAAATCTCGTTTGAACTTGGATTATGAATTTCTCCTAACTCTTATCGACTTTTAGATTCAACTTCATCGTCTCTTTAATTCCTTCTTAGTGGAATTTCAACTAAAAACCATCATTTTAATTATTGCTAATTAAAATATTGATTTACTTTATTATTTACTATATTATCATAAACTTTTCTATTAACAATGAACAAGATCATTATCACTTTCAAAAGCTCATTGAAAAATAATCAACTATATTAATACTAAACGATTCAACAATTTCTTAATTTATAGTTAACCGAGGATTAACTAAAAGTTTACCTTACTCGGGATATTTACATCAAATTTATCTCATTTGTCAATTTTACCCAGAGGCGGTTGGTTTTTGCCAACCGTTCAGGTCAGTTTACTACCAATTGATTTTCACCGTCATTTCCCCCTTTTCAAATTAATTAAATAACTTAATTAATTTAAAAATACCAATTATCCTAATTTACCACACGTAGGTTGTTTCTTTGATTTTCCCCTTTTAGAACTCGTATACATCATACGAGAAAATTTACGTCAACCTTTTAAATACTTTCTTTTATGATCTGGATTAAAATAAATTTTTATAAACTTCTCATTTAATTACTTAAATAAAATAACTGGAAAGCTTTAATTTAGTTATAAAATAATTTATAACTTTAAAACTGCGTCGATTCACCGAACGGTAAAACCAACGTTTAACACAACACGGTTATGGCCATTCACTGCCAATTACCCAATCAACACTGTCAGTTGATTTTAAACACAACACGGGGAATATCTGTCCAACCATCACACTCAAACAGGTGTCACGACCATATGGGTTCAATCAGTTCATATATCAACGATATGAAACAAATAATCAACATATATAATATTTGAGGAATCCGGTCGGATCCCTCCAACCTGTCCTTCCTTGCATCACAGCTCGTTATACATTTCATAACAATATATGAAATAAATTTCAATGATCTAATATTTGAAACGATAAATAACAGCAACCAATAAACAACCAACAGCAACCATTCAACCAATTTATATTTTTAAAGGTAAATTATATTTTAATATGAATTTACCGCATCACAGAATTCCAGAAGGTGTGAGAATTAACTCACCAGGATTTTCTGTTGACGGTGGACGCGTTTGTCGCTTGTAATCTTGATCGGACGTTCAAAATTAGCTGAATTTTTAACAGTATCAGATCAGTGCCTAGTCAGTTCCTTCGCCTAGGGCTCGTCCTTGCGATCCCAACGGATCCAGTTTCGTCAAATTTCGTTCATGTACGAGGGAGTTATGCTCGTTTAAAGTTTTAATGTATATACGAGATTATAATTTAACTAATTAATAATTTAAATTAAATAATTACCTTAATTTTCCGTTAATAGGATTCCACGTCATCCTTGTTATCCGCTAAACACACTTTCTCCCTTTCATTTGCCTGGAACCCGACTCTACGATCAACCCATCATCACAGAACTTCGAAGCCCTACCACGTCGATGTCGTGCCACCTGGGACCTCCTCCAACCGACCATCCACCTCGCCGGACCCAGGCGCATCACCGCCCCCAGCCTGACCCCACGGTGACGCTCCGCTTGCCCAGAATCCCACCACGAATAGAAGCCGTTCACATCCAAACCACCGCCGCCACGGGAAGAACTGGACCGCCGGACCACCTCCAACACCTCAGCCTCGCCACCACACTTCGATTCCCCCAGGCCCGCGACCTCAGCTTCGCCTCCAGTCGCCTGAAATTGGCGATTTTCCGTTCACAACTCCAAAACCGAACTAGAAATAACCACCTCAGTTTATCTCAACGATTCTCTCTCCTCAGACCACCAGGGAACACGAGACCACAGCCAAAACAAAGGTCTTTCTCCCCTCTACAAAAGCCCCATTGTCCCGTCATCAAAAATCGACCATAACTCCTCAATTCTACCCAAAAACGAAACTAGGTTTTCACGGTTTTAGGCCGATTCCGGCCACCACAGGTGTCCGTTCACCCCCAACTTTTCTCAGCAGCTAGATCTCGTCCCGATCTACAACTTTCTCTTTGGTTTCCATAGTAAATCTTCGATGGATCATGAGATATAAATGATTTTGTGAACGAGGGTTTATTTGAAAAATTACTTGATGATTTCAGAATTGGTGGCTAGGGTTTGATGAAGGGGGGTTTATATAGGTGTGGGAAAATATATTTTAAGTCGACGTGACGCGTGATGACGACTAACGATTTTTATTTCGTACCTATCGCTATTTCGAACATCGTTTATTCGCTGATGCGCTCACATACGAACCCCGTTCGAGACGCAACTGGACGGCATAGTATATTTTGACGATACGGTCCTAAAGAATCTTGTTTCGTCGAATTCCGTGCTCGTATGCTCAAACAGCGTTTGTACACGTCCAAATAGATCGATTTATTTTACATTTTATTTTGCCATGCTCACAGAATAACCCCGATTGATGCGCCGTCTGAAAATCTAGCAATAATTTACCGTTACGATCCCAACAAAATTTGTTTTGTCGAAAACAGAGGTCGTTTGAAAAATGTCCCTTTTGAACTGACCAATTTTGAATAAAATAACCCAATTTTAAAATACTTCAATATAATATAAATAAAATACCGCAATTGGTCACACACGACCAGAATTTGATGTATTACCTAGGAAAAATATCCTGGGTTGAATTCCTAGCCAAGTCGATATTTAAAATATTTAAAATCACTTTATTTAATATAAATAACGATATAATATATAACGAAATTCCACAGCGACCTTTTCAAATTTTGATTTGGACATAAAATAAAATCTACATGACGAAAACTGGATTTTTCTCTACCATTATAAAGATATCGTCAAACCGGTCCCGACGTTTCTTATTTCGTGAAAATCCGACTTATTTTGAACCCGGTATGACCGATTGAAGTTCAAAATGCCAAATTGCGAACTACCGCGCCGCTGCAGCTCGTTATTTAATTTAATTATAAACCATACGTTATAACGTCGTTTTCTAAATGAAATCGCGACGATAATTTCAATACAAAACCCTATTTAACCATTTTAAGTCGTCCGCTCACTCTATACTATGAATTTAACATTTTCCCAATATTCTAGAAATACAAATATTATTATTATAATTTAAATATTCACAACAAATGGTTAAAATCAATTATTTAAATTCAAACCAATATTTTAAATAAATAAAATATTGCAAATAAATAGCCAGAAAAACCCGGGACATTACATAAACGGTACAAGTGATCAACATGCGGTAGTAACAAGAATGTGGCCGAGTGTTCATACATATCATTTTAGCAAAACACATATGATTTCAGCAAATGGTTTCAACAAATTTCCTTTTTGTAAACAAATATGGTTTTGGCAAACAAAAATGGTTGGCAACTAGCAAATGCTTACTGTCAAATATGGTAGACAAATTTACAAATGCTTACTGTCAAATATGGTAGACAAATTTACAAATGCCTACTGTAAAATATGGTAGAAAAATTTAAACATACTTACTATCAAATATGGAAGACAAATTTACAAATGCTTACTGTCAATTATGGTAGACAAATTTACATATGCTTACTGTCAAATATGGTAGACAAATTTACAAATGCTTACTATCAAATATGGTAGACATATTTAAAAATGCTTACTGTCCAAACTGAACAAAGACCATACGTTATAACATTATTCAGGGAGCATCTAATATACATCATGGGAAAAGACTAACGACATGGTATCTGGTTTATTATAGTGCACCTGCACAAATGTTTCCAGGTCATGCCATGCGTGCCCAAGTGAAACAATGACTCAAGGTGATATGTAATTTAAGACTTTGTAGGTCAAACATAAATTTAGCATACACAAACAGTGGAACATTACTTTCAAAATAGCATGGAATTCAAGAACATATATACATTAAGGGATGCACAACATAGCATGGTCAAGGTTTAGCATGTGCAACTGACATGACCAGAACAATGGGACAACACTTTCAAAATATCATGTCACAGGAAGCGGTGCATAGGAGGGAACATTTTAGGTGATTCAGGTAACTCAAAATGCATCAAAAAAAATATCAGTAATAATTCACACGTGATAGAAGGAAGGATATCACGTGTACATTTGTCCCCAAACTACTGTAATAGCAACCGATTCGTTGCACCGAAACAAATAAAAATATTAAATGCAGTAGCAATAAGGCAACCCAAAAATGCGGCAATTACGATCAGTTTCATTCGAGTTCAAGTAAAAGTAGGGGTGTATGCCTCTAAGCAAGTCAGCAAGGTATACATACATTCAACTTTGATGACACAAAACATAGGGTTCAATAGAAAGGTAATCAACAAATGAACAATTTTGACATAATTTTGGCAACTGGTTAACAAAACAAAAATTTAATATAGAGGTTGATGTCCAATAATACTTGTATTGCAAGAGTGTATATACATATATACGTGTTGCATATACATATATAACTCATGCTATTGCTATATGTTCTACAGATAATTTCATGGCAAGCTGCAGGTTATTTAATGGGTAAAGCAGGACATGCAATTCCAAATCATTTTCAGGTTTAAAGTTTCGCAAAGGAGCCAACATAAATGAAATAACATGCTGGTTCCAAATATATACATATGAATGTGTTTCAGTTTTACTTTTAAACCATATTTAAACAAATGTTTCAGATTTTATATATGTGTTCAGATTCTACCCCAAACTATGGGTCCAACATCAAGCTATACCAAAGCCTTTCATTTACTCTGTCAAATATTGATTTGCCTTAACTAAATCAATGTTATCCACCAAGTCAAAACCTTCCCCATTTATTTAACTCAAATTTTAATCAACTCATCATGCAATAAAACTCGTATACACAGATATTTGTGCAGACTGTGAAATTAAACTACACAAGTTCAGGTTAAACAAATCATTTCTACTCAAAAGTAGGTACCCAATTAAATAGGTTTCACATTTAGTCAAATGTTCCCGGTTTATATGTAACAACCCGGGGAATTTGCGATCTTGGATATCGGCATACAACACTATGTTGACTATTCAAGCATCGAAAATACCGGATAGTCCATAAAAGAAATTAGAGGGTGAGGATAGATAAGATAAAAACTTAGAATAGAAGAAGTAGAAGAACATACAACATCAGAGTAACTCGAATCTCACAACGGAAGGAACAACATATAATAGATAACATATCTTTGAAATAAAATCAGTATATGTATATATTAACATTATCAGAATACAACACTTACAACACAATGGAATAAACAACAGCTATATAATCCTGAAGCCTCCTGCTCTAAGCTCTCCAAGTATATCTGTAAAATCTTGACTACTTGACTGCCCGTACAAATTTGAGGACCCAAGAGTTTAAGGAAAACAAAACAAACTCTGGGTCAATCATGGGACTGGTGTAAGTAAAACAATTTAAAATAGTTTGGGAAAATAACGATATCTTATAAGACCATGCCGTATAACAGAATAGGTTTTTCCCTTATGAATATCCAAAACATTTTGATTTAACTTTCAATCATTTTGAAAGAAACAATAATCTTTATATGAAAACTCATTGATATTATAATAGTGTCTATCAACCACAATATAATAATCATCTTACAAAACGCTTTCATCTCACGTTCCACATATATAGTATACAATCAAAACCGCGAGCACTTATGGGGTAATGGATTTCCAACTATGACAAGGTATGGAACCACCTTCCGATAGTGTACCTCTAGAGAGGAATACACTGGATTCAAAAAGAACATCTTGCAACCCGACTACACATGACCGACCACTTATTTCGCTTGAGTGTATCGAATGTATATCACCAGTTGTTGGGATCAGCAACCGTTTCCCGAATAGGACAGCATCGGCAATAGATTATAGAATGAAATGAATATCTCTAGATAGGTGATAATACACCCTACTTGGCAACCAACCACTTGCCATGCTGCCTGCCCGATTTTTGTCATTTCCCGGTTGTGAGGCTAGAGGCCACGCTTATCTCTGACAGATCACTCATTTATTCACTTTGAATGTCACATCGTCATACCCGCCAAATCACAAATTGATTTCCCCAAAAATACAACGGGTATACCGCTAGGAGAAACGAATTCCTCCGCCACCAAACGTACATACGTTTGAAGAGATCAACTTACGCGGTCCATTAAATATACTCTGTCAGACATTCTTCCATATAGGTCGTCCTGGGACTGGACAAACCAAAGGCACTATTCTGTAAACAGGACAGCCCTCGCATAACTCCGTCTTCAATTATCTTCATCATATTTGATCGCAATGCTAACGCCCATACAGAGTGGTTTTTAGATAATGAATCCGATCTCGGTCTCTCTGTATTGACGACGGCAAAATGATCAAAAACTTTGATAGTCGGTGATTTAACTATCAAAGAAAACATGTGTACAAACAACGATATTATTTCCTGATGGAAATTCTATCGATCAATCATCATTTATCTCTTAAATTAATCTATCATTAATTTATTCATTTACCCATTTCCTATTTCCATATATTCAACATTTCTTATCTTCTAAATTTAGAAAACATTTCTGATTCTTTTTTGGAAAACGTTTCCAAAACTCTTACATTGGATTTAAACAGATGTTTAAATCAAACATCGCTATGCCAACTCAAACCATTATACTTGTTTACTAAATTCACTTAACCAATCTTCACTGTCAAACCTTAACCATTCCTTAGTTAAAAAAGAAGCCAATCAAGTTGGGGTATAACTACCTCTCAGACTTTAAATGAATAACATTTCTAGCTTCGAAACAGATAAGGTTCACCTTTTAAACCTTTAACAAACTTCCTTACGTAACTCTCTTTCGAATAAATCTCTATTTGATAACTCTTTCCTTCGAATAAACTATATTCGATAATCACTCTTCGAATAGCCATATTTGATTCACTCTATTCAATTAACACTATTCAATTAACTATAATCGACTTACTCTTATCAGTTAGCTCTATTTGATTAACTCTATTCTATTTACTCTATTTGATTAACTCTATTGGATTAACTCTATTGGATTAACTCTAATCCATTAACTCCTATTAATTAACTCCTTTCGAATAAACTATATTCGATTAACTCCTTTCTAATAACTAATATTCGATTAACTACTTTCGAATAACTAATATTCGATTACTCCTTTCGAATAACTAATATTCGATTAACTCCTTTCGAATAACTAATATTCGATTAACTCCTTTCATTCGATAATTCCTTTTGAATAACTAATATTCGATTACTCCTTTCGGATAACTAATATTCGATTAACTCCTTTCGAATAACTAATATTCGATAACTCCTTTCGAATAATTAATATTTGATTAACTTATATTCGAATAACTATGCCTGTTTTAACTTTATATCTAATATCTAATATTCGATTTAACTCCATTCGCTTGACTCTAGATCGTAGCGATTACAATGGTTACGCCTGATTCCCTCAGGAATCATCCGACCGACGTAGGCTATCTGCAGCCCTGCGAATTACGTTAGCAGTCGTACGAAATGGCAAGTCATCCTGAATAACTATGTTTGACTAACTCTATCTCAAATAACTATATTCAATCAACTCTAATTGAATAACTAATATTCAATTAAATCCTAATTCGATTAACTATGTTCAATTAACTCTATCTAGTTGACTCTTTATTCGAATAACTAATATTCGATTAACTCTAATTGAATAACTAATATTCAATTAACTCTACTGATTAACTCTAACTGGTTAACTCTAACTGATTAACTCTAACTGGTTAACTCTAACTAGTTAACTCTAACTGATTAACTATAACTGATTAAGTCTTACTGATTAACTTTAATCAATTACTCTAATTCGATTAACTCTAATCGATTACTCTAATTCGATTAACTCTAATCGATTACTCTAATTCGATTAACTCTAATCGATTACTCTAATTCGATTAACTCTAACCGATTACTTTAATCGATTACTCTAACTGATTACTCTAATCGATTACTCTAACTGATTAACTCTTAATCGACTAACTCTTCGCCCATATTCAGTTTCAAATATCGATGTTGAAATTGATTCTTACTTCTCTATATAAGTCCTGACTAACATATTCTATTTATCCAATGATAAATATTTTATTTAGTTTACAAAACATTATTTATAAATTAATCTTCTCAATCTATAGGTTAGAACAAGTTCTATTTAAAATCTTTGCTTTAAATCCATATCACGTTATACCCGTGTGCGAAGCACGGGTCTAAACTTTCCTGATGTAAAATTCTATTCATTTACCAAATATTTCCTTATATGATATTTTTTCATTTTCCAATAAATTCCTTTTATAACTCTTTTTATTTTCTAAATAAATATTTCCTTTTTAATTCTATTTGTAAATGGTTTACAAATATTTCCTTTTCAATTCTATTTGTAAATGGTTTACAAATATCTCCTTTTTCTATTCTATTTGTAAATGGTTTACAATATTCCCTTTTCAAACCTACTTGTAAATGGTTTACAAATATTCCCTTTTCTATTTTTTTCACAAATATTTTCCTTTTCAGTTTGTTCTATTTATTTACCAAATAAATATTTCATTTTTATAAAACCCTTTTGATTTTATATAGATATATTTTATTTTCAATATACACATTGAAAATCCCCTTTTGAATTACAGTATTTTATATGGTGTTTAAAATACCAAATAACAATGATCGATATCATTCAGACACACATAATCAACAACATATTATATATCACATCATATATTACAATATATGAAAAACAGTAAAATAAATGTTGAGGAATCTAGTTGAGGAATCCAGTTGGATTCCTCTAACCTGTTTCCCTGCATCACAGATGTTAAGCATTATAATTAACATTGATTTCATTTCAATATGAAATATTCTGCTAAACAGAATCAGTTTATATATATAACCAGATCTATTATTTCAACCAATTACTTAGCAGTTCAACCAAACAGTCAATACACAAAAATCAATCATCATTTATCATTACTAGATTATCTTTATAAAAAAATATAAACTGATAGAGTTAGTGAGATTTACTCACATTGTCGTTAATCGTTAAATAATGATTACGGTCATTGATTTCAGTTCAGTCGTTTTATTCTATCTTAAATGGAGACGAGCTCCAAATCATTCCAAACTGGTTCCATGTTGTAGTGTTCGTTCCTCCGATCCTTTCAGATCCTGTTTCGTTGAATTTGGACAATGTATGGTCAGGATATTAAGATTACATGTTATATGAATATTTTAAATTAAAATAAAGCTATTTAATTTAATTGGGCTTCCACCTTTTATAATTGTTCAGCCCATTCTCCCTTTCAAAGGCCCATACCCGCGAAGCCCGTCATCCATCTTCCCCTTTCAGATAAATCGCGATGTCCTCTTATCCACGAATACGATTAAAGCTCATCCCCTACAACCGATTTCCGCCACAACTAATCCCCACCGGAGGGTCGCCGCTTCCCATTTCCGACTTCAGATACCTGAGCCCCGCCATCACCAAGCGTCATCGACCCTACGACCTTCCCAATCGCCACCCAAAATCAGTTGAACGGAAATAATATCGAGCTAACTATTTCCGACCACCGGTGACGCCTAACCACCACACCTTGCCAGAACGGTGCGCCTTCTCTCCCCCTTTCACTTCTCAGTTGGCTCCACCTCCTATCTATGCCCAAATCGATGGCAACCCTTAACCCTAACTCACGGTAGCAAATTTCCATCGAACTGAAAGTTGATTGTACTAAAAAATAAGGGTACATATATGAAGAGGGTCACTCAGGGATTTCCAAGATATAGATCTTGGGATTTTATGATTTTTGTATGAATTTATTTTGATTCTCTTCTCACGGTTTGGTTTGAGGAAGAACACGACGGCGCAAAAACGTTTGACCAGCGAAATGAATTTAGGTTAGGTTTGGGAAAGTTAAGTGGTATTTATAGGGAATTTATATATTTTTTTTAAATTGATTATTTAATTAGTTTATATCCATCCGTTATGTCCATTCATCGTTTAAAATTTCCTATGATAACATATGAAATCCATTTTGGGTGAAAATGGACATGCAACTATGGTTTTACATTACAGACCCAACGAAACTGGTTTCGTCGAATTCCGAATCTGTTTGCTCACACAGCGTATTTTTTACCATCAAAATACTGACTGTTTTTCACATTAAAAATCCGTATGGCCACACAGTGACTCCAAAAATCACGGAAATTGAAATCTAACAATAATTTAATATTGCGGATCCAAAAAAATTAGTTTCGTCGGAAACGGAGGTCGTTTGAAAAACTGACTATCTTTAAAGCTCTAAATAACCCTTTTTAAATATATAAATATATTTAAAAACAATTAAATTAAATATTTATTTATCGTATATATTCACAATAGAATATCATACAGCTCCAATGGGATTTATAGCTTGATATTTCAAAGTTCTCAGTTATATCGATATTCAATTTATGTTTAAATCCTTTTATAATATAAATATATAATTATAAATTTCAAAGGAATTCTGTAGCGACTTTTCTAAAATTTGATTTGGACATAAATCAAAATCTACACAATGAAATCCCGATTTTTCTCTTCCACTAGAAAAATATACTTCACCAGCTCCGAACGTTTCATGTTTCACAGAAATCCGATTTTAAACGGACCCTGTATATTCAGTTGAAGTTCAAATCGCCAAATAGCGAACTACTGCACCATTTCGGGCTCGATTATAATTATAATATGATTATACGTTCAAACTATCGTTATTTAAATATATTCGTTATTCTAATTCAATTCTTAGCTGAATTAAATATTTTAAATTGTCCAGTTCACATTATATTGTCAATTCACTATTTCTGACTATTTCAGAAATGAAATTTATTATTTAATTACTATATTAATTAAATATTCACTATTATTTAATTCAACGACCATTTAACATTCTAATTCATATTTTAAATAATTAAATAAATTAATTATTATACCGTAGAAATATGGGTCGTTACATTCTTCTTCCCTTAAAATAATTTTGTCCTCAAAATTGCTGAGGTAGAAAACAAACTACACCAACTGGGTTAAAATTATTTCTTCACTTCTTGAATCCAGTTTCAACTAAACCAATTAATTCCAATAAAAATATTAATTTATTTCTGTTTGCGAAAATTTTCAAAAATCCTGGAAAAAAAATTAACACATTAACTTTTCGAAAAATTTCACCAGCACCTCCTTTGTACTGGTTAGTAGCTCAAACTCCAACTCGCCTCTCTAGGCCTTCTCCAACCCAAAAGAAAATCAAACAGCCAAGCGGCTTGCCAATTCGGCTCATAAAATTTCATATTCAATTAAATATGTACCTTTTGTCGAGCATTCAACTCTATCTCTTCATTTGTTACTAAGTCCACATACACAAATGATATCCCAATCAATCTCTAATCGATTTATCCTTAAGTCCAAATCATTCTCTTATATCTAAGTCGAATTCCATTCAAACTCCAATATCAAATTTCAAACTCTTAACTCATCAACTCAATTCCATTCCTGATTATTCTTTAATCAAATCCAGTTTTATTTAACTTAGTTCAAGTTAAATTCCAATTTATTTATTTTTACCATCTCAATCTATTTATCTTCATAAGTAAAATTTAAATTCCATAATTTAAATTCCTGGGTTTATTTCAAATAAATTTGAAATCATAATACCAATTCAAAACCTTTGAATTTCTAAACAACTTGTTTCATTTAAACAATTCAAAAACCAAATCTTTGGAAGTAATCTGTCACTTACCACTCGAAAATGAACACTGATGATGTGGTCATCATCATCAGAGTTATTTTCCAGTGAACGAAGTGAGTTCAATACTAAAAAAATTTCAAAACCCTATTTAAACATTTCCATTTTGAAATCACTTTCAAAATACAATTCACAATTTCTTGTAAAACAATTTAAAATCTCCCAGGAATTAAAATTCTCATATATTTAATCCAAATTCAGTTACAACACTTATTCAAACTGCAGAGTTTAAATTTCAATTTTGGTTTAAATTCAATTTTAATTCATCTCGATTTCATATATTACACTTATATGAATTCTGACTGGTTATTTATATAACCATTCAATTTATAATCTTACTCGATTATAATAACAACCAATATGTCCAATATATTATTATTCCAATATATATATTTTCTCTAAATCAAAATATACTTTGGGTAAAATTATTTTCATTTACCCTCTTTTAAAAACATATTGTAACAACCCGTATTTTTAATAACATGTTAAAACCATAAATCAAGGAAGAATTAAATTTTGAAATAAGAATCAAGGGAAACTGGTTACACCATTGCGTTCGTCTCGAAATTCTTCTTGGAAACGAGTCCGAGTTTTCGAGAAACGGAGTCCGTATGAGGGAGATATGACCCTCCGAAGTTTTAGGAATTTTCAGAATTGAAAACAGCTCGAAATTCGAATTCGAAATTCAAATTCAAACCCAGTGCAGGCTGGGCGGGAATTTTCCCACCCAGGACCAGGTCGACCTGGGGGTCGACACTATGGTCGACCTCCGAGGGACCAGGTCGACCCTATGGTCGACCTGTGGGTCAATCTGGTGCTAAAGCCCAGTTTTGAGCCTGGGTTCATTCTGATGTATCTGGTCTCGTTTTCAGTCTAGATTCGTCCGCCTAATCCTATATAAACAGCCTCGTAACCCCATTCTCTTTACACCATTCTTCTATAACCTTATGCTGCACAAATTCTTGATGGACATGGCTTCTTTTAAACTAAATTAAAATAAAATAAAAACACGAAGACTGTTTCTTGAAGACTACAGCTAGAATTGCATATTGGGGATTTTCTGCTACAATCAAATCAAGATTCAACAATTCGACAACCAGTTTCTAGACTTGACTTCTGCATCTCAATTTCTTAGACCACGATCTGTAAATTCTAGTTACTTTGTGATTTAAACTTGTTAATTGTAATTTGGACATGAGATAAAGTGAGATTGGACTTAAATATGAAAATCGATTCACACCTATTCTAGTTTCCATCTTGGATCTTGACATTTAGGAATATTGTTATGAAATCAGTTTGGACCTATTCATGTTGTAAATCAAACTCTTTCATGTCCATAACATTATCATGCCTGTGATGTTGAATCAGTCTATTATTTACAAGTTTAGGACTATCACCTTATGCCATGACTATCACCTTATTATGCTAGATTTGAAATCCTATTATTTTCTGTATGCCAGTGATGTTGTAACCAATTATCTCAAGTTATGTCATGCTAGACTTGTAATCCCTTTTATCACTTTATGCTCGTCCTTTTTGCCTATCATAGTTTTGCTGTTATTCCTTTTATTTCTGGATTTGGATTTACTTGTAATTTAGATCGATTCACGTTTACGTGCGATGGGAATACGATTTGGGTAGATTAGGCAAAACATGAATCATGAACTTGATAATAGGCATAAGTTGAAACTTGACATGAAATTTGCCATGAAACTTGACATGAGCTTGACATGAAACTGAACATGGGCATGACACTAGAATGAACTTGAAAATGGCCAACTCGATGTTGGGTTGAGTTTGTAGTGTAATTCTACCCGGAACCGCCCGGCAAATCCAGTGACTGCAACTAATAGGATCCAAAGTGGATAGTTGGTCATATCGCGCTTGAAACCCAAGGTCAGACTGAGTTGTGATGTGATTCTGCCTGGAACCGCCTGGCATATCCAGTTACCACAACAACGGGTCTGATGTGAGAGGTTGGGGTGCATTAATGAATTAATGCCACATGATAGGATTAAGTCATGAACATGAAAAACAACACTTAACCAACTTGACACATGATTTGTAGGGTTAAGTCATGAATTTGAACGACAACACTTAACCAACTTGACATGCTAGACTGATGGGGTTAAGTCACGAATTTAAATGACAACACTTAACCTGCTGAATGAAACCCTAGTTACGCGGTCCATTTCAGTAGTAACCCACTTAGATGTATCATGGTACCCTGGGACTAGGCAGGGTGGGGCACGATTACTGGGCTGAATTGTAAGCGACCAAAATGACGGCTGAGTTGGTGCACCAGTGTAGGTTCAGGCGGACTATGGTCGTGCACGTAGTCCGAAGTTGAAAAAGCAGGCATTGGGCATCAGTAGGTTTACACTGTGCATCTAGATTCGTGTCGATGGTCGGCACCCTAGGGCTTGATACACCCTATGTGGACCTAGCACAGGTAACTACATTCGTGATAGGGCCGTATGACACAAACACATGAGGAGCTAGAACTTGTAAGGAGCCGATCGATTAGTGGATCATTCCGTTGGACCTAGTAATGGGTTATTTCATGATATTGGGCCAAGGGATCATTTCATGGTTAATATATGACATGGGTTTGGGATACTAGTACAGTTGGTGCAGAGAACCTTGAACGTGCGATGCTATACTTGATTTATACTTGAATTATCATGCCATCTTAGTTTATCTAGCCCATCTTGTCATCATCCTTACGTTTACTTTCATTTTATACATGTCATCTTACCTTTACCTGTTTTTATGCTGAAAGTCACCAGGACTTACCAGCCTTTATGACTGACCCATTTTCTTTCACCTCTTTTTCTTTCGTTCCCCCCCCCCCCAGGTTCTCAGGGAGGAAACTCTAGCACTTAGCTTGGATTTTGCTTGCTTTCGGTTCAGCTCATGTACGGTTTGATCTTGAGCTATGCTATGGTTGCATTTCTGCTACCTTTGGAGAATTAAGCTACTTTAGTTGTTTTAAGTTTATGCTTCTTTATATATGCAAGACAGAATTTGTTGTAATGGAAAATAATGACTTTGGCTATTTGGTACTTTGGATGTAAAAGGTTTTAACTCTTTTTGAAAGTAATGAAATTTGTCTTTTGATTCTTCCGTTGTTTTACTTATGTTCTGTCTTGTAATATTTCTGTGTTTGTTTACCTCGGTAACGCTCCTCCAAAACTAGTGCATTCCCTTTGTGAGTGACCCTAGCGGAGGTGGGGTGTTACACTTGGTATCAGAGCAGAAGGTTACCAGACTGGGCAAAAGTTTTTAAAACCTTCTAAAACTATTTTCAAAACCTTTTACAAAGAAGCATTTTTCAAGAAAAGTCTTGTTTTATTTAAAGGCTATTCCCCAAAAGCCATTAGCACTATCCTTTGTTTCCTCGTTTTGAATCTCTTCTTTTTCATTTCAGCATGTCTGGGAATCTTAACCTTCCAGAGGGCGTGCCAATACCTGGCTGGTTCAGGAGGTACTTAGAGGCTAGGGTCAACGATGCAGGCCCAACAGATATTCCTCCTCCAGCCGCAGTGGTTCCTCCTCCACCACCTCCTCGTGCAAATGCTTTCTCAAAGATCTGTAGAGATTTTAGGGCCATGGGTGGAAAGGATTTCAAAGGAACTGAATCATTCGTAGAAGCGAGGAACTGGCTCAAAGAAACTGAGGATCTATTCGTTATCTTCGAGGTGGACGATAGGCAGAAGGTACAGTTGGCGGTATGGTTGCTCAAAGACAAAGCTTCCAATTAGTGGGAAGTTACTAATGCTGAGAGGCTGGTTGACACATGGATGGATTTCAGAATAAGGTTTGAGATGAAATTCCTCTCACAAGCTGAACGAAGTATACAGCTGGAAAAGTTCTTATCCCTTAAGCAAGGGAGTATGACGGTCAAGGAGTACGTCAATCAATTCAATCAGCTGGCTCGGTTTGGACTGGACTTAGTGAATACTCTTCATAAGAAGGCTCTCCGTTTTGTCAGGGGATTGAATGAGCCACTTCACAGCTTGGCTATGACCCACATACCTATAGGGGCTACTTACGAAAGGTTGGTAGACATGGCACTCTTAAATGAGGAAGACAAGGGAAAGAATGAGGCAAAAGCAGAAGGGCCACAAGATAAGAAGGGGGAAAGGTCACAGAACAAGAAGGCTGATCCAATGAAAGGAGGGAAGAACAACAAACCCAGTGAGAAGAGAAAGTGTAATTTCTGTGGCATTCCTGGACATCTGGTCAAAGACTGCAAGAAGAAGAAAAGGAAGATGGGTGGTTGTTTCCACTGTGGTGAGACAGGACACATGGCTAAGGTCTGCCCAAGGAAGCAAGGGCAGGGAGCTGGACCTTCTTCTGGAGGACAAGTCCACGCTCTTACGGTACCTCCGCAAGAACGAGGTAGAAATATTTCTGTCGAAAGTTTAGTCTATCTTTTTGATCATCCTGTTCGAACCTTGTTTGATTCTGGCGCATCGCATACTTTTATTTTTCTAATATTGTTGAAACTCTGCACCTAAGTACTAGTCTAGTTGAGGATCCCGTTATTGTTTCAAATCCAATTGGTGGCTCCGCTCATTTATCTATGATTTGTGTGGATTTGAGGGTTTCTATCTTAAGCGTAGAATTCACGTGTAATGCTTATGTTCTCGGATTTATGGGATACGGTTTGATTCTAGGCATGGATTGGTTGTCCAATAATGGAGCCATTCTCGATTGTGAACCAAGGGTTGTTAGACTCGTGACTCGCCTTGGTAATACCCTTGATATTTCTTGTAACCCTATGGATCCTGTCATGTTATGTTATCTAGAATCTCTTGACTCGTCTATCGATGATTTGCAATCAGTAAAGGTAGTCCGAGAATACCCCGATGTCTTTGATGAGGTTAAGGGGTTACCCCCTAAATGCGAGATAGATTTCCGTATATATCTTGTTGATAATGCTAAGCCAGTTGCATTGCCCGTTAGACACATGGCCCCGCGAGAGAGAAAAGAGCTTAGTAAGAAAGTTAAGGAGTTGCTCGAGAAAAATTTCATTAGGCGAAGCATTTCTGAATCGGGTGCTCCGGTGGTATTCGCTACTAAGGTGGATGGTTCGCTTCGTCTATGTGTAGATTATCGTGAGTTAAACAAGCTTACTAAGAAGAATAGGCACCCACTACCGAGAATCGACGACTTGTTCGACCAGCTTGTAGGAGCGTCTGTTTTCTCTCAACTCGATCTAGCTACAGGATTTCATCATCTTAGAGTGGCTGAGGATAGCATTGAAAAGACCGCGTTTAGGACTCCGGATGGATTCTTTGAATGGCTCGTCATGCCGTTTGGTTTGATGAATGCACCCGCGTACTTCGTTGATTTAATGAGCAGGGTGTTCCGAGAGTTCCTTAACAAATTTGTGGTGGTCTTCATGGACGATATTTTGGTCTTCTCAAAGGATGAGGCAGAACATGCTAGACATCTCAAGGAAGTCATGGATACACTTAGAGCACACGAGTTAAAGGTTAAGTTCTCCAAGTGTCATTTTTGGAGAAAAGAAGTTCGATTTCTTGGACATGTAGTTTCTAAGCAAGGTATAGCTGTGGACCCCGCAAAGGTAGCTGCGGTGCAAGACTGGAAAGTTCCTAAGAACGCAACGGAAGTGCGAAGCTTTCTCGGTTTGGCAGGCTACTATAGGAAGTTCATTAAGGAATTCGCTAAGATTCCATCCCCTCTTCTAGGTTAACGAAGAAGAACCTAGCTTTTGAATTGGACATAGAGTGTGACGTTGCTTTTCAAAGGCTTAAGAGATCCCTTACCACAGCTCCAGTTTTGGCATTACCCGATGGTGGTAAGACGTTTATGGTGTACACAGATGGGTGCGGCACGGGATTAGGCGTTGTCCTAATGCAAGAAGGGAAAGTGATATGCTACGGGGGTAGACAACTTAAAGTTCACGAGAAAAACTATCTCACACATGACTTGGAATTGGCTGCGATTGTTTTTATGCTTAAGTCTTGGCGCCACTATCTTCTAGGTGAGAAATTCGAGTTGTATACCGATCACAAATCGCTTAAGTACCTCTTTTCGCAAAAAGATTTGAATCTAAGGCAACAGAGGTGGATGGAATTATTGGCATCGTATGACTTCGATATAGCTTATACCCCTAACAAGGGTAACGTGGTGGCGGATGCGCTAAGTAGGAAAAGGTTGACTTTGAGTCCTTTGTTTGTTGGAAGGAAAAGTCTAGAGTTTATAACAACCTTTGATTTCACACCTGTTGTTGAGTCGTTGGCTAGCATTAGCATCTCTTGAGTTAAGGCCTACGCTTCTAGACCAAGTAGGGACTTCACAAAAGGAAGACCCAAAGATAGTCGAGATCATGGACAAGTTGATTAGGGGTGAGATGTCAAGTCACCTCAGTAGGTATGCCATAGATGACAAAGGATGGCTAAGGCGTGATGGTAGACTATGTGTCCCACAAGTGGGAGACTTAGTAAAGAGAGTTCTCGAAGAGGCGCATCACTCGAAGATGACTATACATCCCGGAGGGGATAAAATGTACAAGGATATGAAGCACATTTTTATTTGGAATGGGATGAAAAAGGACGTGGCGGAATTCGTTTCTAAGTGCATGGTGTTCCAACAAATAAAGGCCGAGTTGAAAAAGCCTGGTGGGCTACTGCATCCTTTGGAGGTTCCGCTGTGGAAATGGGAGAGTGTCTCGATGGATTTCATGGATGGATTGCCTAGGTCAAGGAAGGGCAATACTAGCATACTGGTTATAGTAGATAGACTCACGAAGAGCGCTCACTTCATTCCTGTGAAGAGCAAGAGGACCGCATCATGGCTAGCATCTATATACCTTCGAGAAATAGTACGGTTGCACGGAGTTCTTTCTAGTATAGTTAGTGATCGTGACCCGATTTTCACTAGCGAATTTTGGAATAGTTTACAAGAAGCGATGGGTACACGACTAAGTTTAAGCACGGCCTATCACCCACAGACGGATGGACAAACCGAAAGGGTAAATAGGGTCCTAGAGGATCTTTTGAGACTATGCATTCTTGACTTTGGTGGTACTTGGGAAGATCACCTACCTCTCATTGAGTTCGCATATAATAATAGTTACCAAGCTAGCATAGGAATGGCACCATTCGAAGCTTTATACGGAACACCGTGCAAGTCACCAACTTGTTGGTGGGAGTTGACAGACAAGCTCATACTTGGACCCGACATGATAAGGGGCACTTCCGAGAAGGTTGAGTTGATATGAAGACGGATGAAAACGGCCCAAGATAGACAGAAATCCTATGCGGACAAGATAAGGACAGACCTAAAGTTCGAAGTTGGAGATATAGTCTTTATAAAAGTTTCTCCTTTACGCGATGTAGTTCGTTTTGGAGCGGTTGGGAAGTTAGCACCGAGGTTCGTAGGACCGTTCCCTATCATCGAGAGGATTGGACAGATGGCCTATAAGGTAGAGTTACCAGAGAGGCTGGCCGGAGTACACAATGTCTTTCACGTTTCGTATCTCCGAAAGTGCTTACATGAATCTGCCGAAGTGGTTAAGCCAAGCATCCTTGAAGGTGTAGAAGTGGAAAAGGAAGCAACATTGAGGCGAGTTCCGATTCGTATCTTAGGAACGGAGATCAAGAAGCTAAGGAATCGAGAAGTCAAGCTAGTTAAAGTACAGTGGAGTGAAGCCCAAGAAGACACAACTTGGGAAACCGAAGAGAAGATACGCTCGCTATACCCATTTCTTTTTGAGGGTACATTCTCTATCTCTTTTTCCTATAAGTTTACATACCATCGTATCATGTACATGCTTTTGCTATCCATGTTTGTCTTGTTATCTTCTCGATCCTATCTTGAGAACCTTAGGTAGAACCCTTTTGGATGCAAACATGTGATTGAAACATGTTATGGTTGATAATTGCAAGTGGTTGCTTGTGGTTGCATAACACACATTAGGCACTAGATCGGCTCAGTCACATATTTCATATTGCATATGCATGGGTGCTTATACTTGTATATGGATGGAAACTTGATATGCTATCATTTGGATGTTGCATATGAATGAATGTTTGTGCACTCATGTATAGATTATAAAGTATGTTAGAAATTTGCATACATATTGGACTCATTAGACTAACATATTTTGCATTAAGGAGGTCTACTGAATCAGTAACCACCAGATCGTTTGCATTAGATAAGTACATATACACACACTCTGGCATAAGTTCATACAGCATTAGAAATCTTTTAAGGACAATGGTTGCTTGTGGATGATGGTTGAGTAGATGGATGATTGGATGATAGGATGCATTCTTCTTAACTTGAAGATTTCGGGGACGAAATCCTTTAAGGAGGGGAGAATGTAACAATTCGTATTTTTAATAACATGTTAAAACCATAAATCAAGGTAGAGTTAAATTTTAAAATAAGAATCAAGGGAAACAGGTTGCGCTAAATTCTGCTGTGAAACGAGTCCGAGTTTTCGAGAAACGGAGTCCGTATGAGGAAGATATGACCTTCCGCAGTTTCAGGAATTTTCAGTATCGAAAACAGCTCGAAATTCAAATTCGAAATTCAAATTCAAACCCTAGTGCAAGCTGGGCAGGAATTTTCCCGCCCAGGACCAGGTCGGCCTAGGGGTCGACACTATGGTCGACCTCCCAGGGATCAGGTCGACCTGGGGGTCGACCTGGTGCTGAAGCCCAGTTTTGAGCCTGGGTTCATTCTGATGTATCTGGTATCGTTTTTAGTCTAGATTCGTCCGCCTAATCCTATATAAACAGCCTCCTAGCCCCATTCTCTTTACACCATTCTTCTCTAACCTTATGCTGCACAAATTCTTGATGGACATGGCTTCTTTTAAACTAAATTAAAATAAAATAAAAACACGAAGAATGTTTCTTGAAGACTACGGCTAGGAATTGCATATTGGGGATTTTCTACTACAATCAAATAAAGATTCAATGATTCAACAATTCGACGACTAGTTTCTAGACTTGACTTCTGCATCTCAATTTCTTAGACCACGATCTGTAAGTTCTAGTTACTTTGAAATTTAAACTTGTTAATTGTAATTTGGACCTGAGATAAAGTGAGATTGGACTTAAGTATGATAATCGATTCATACCTATTCTAGTTTCCATCTTGGATCTTGACATTTGGGAATATTGTTATGAAATCAGTTTGGACCTATTCATGTTGTAAATCAAACTCTTTCATGTCCATAACATTATCATGCCTGTGATGTTGAATCAGTCTATTATTTACAAGTTTGGGACTATCACTGAAAGAACCCGTAACTTCCCCATGAAGGAAAGCGCGGATACTTTGAGAACAACACATAGTAGAGCGCAGACAGAAGAACATTTCATTGTTATTACAACAATTCCATCAGATACAAGAATATACAGAGTATAAATGAATAAATTACATTCAACAAATATCAGAGATTACAATACATTACATAGCAGCGGAAAAAATATACAAAAGACAACTAGAAGTAATGCACGGATACAGAGCTTTCCGAGCATTGTTCCAGCTGTAAATCAGGATCTTGTGAATATAAATCTGCAAAAACCAAAACTACTAGCTTCCCGTGTCGAAAATAAGGGCACCCAGAGTTTAGGTTAAAACAATAAACTCCAGGTCAGTCATGTGACTGGTGTGAGAACTAAAACAGTTATTAATCTTTATTTTTAAAGTTAGGTAAATCAAGGGACCACGCCGCATAACACGGAACGGGTTTCCTCCCAAGAATACCATTGCATAAAACAAACAGCGCAATGCTAAATAAAGAAAAATTGTGACTGTCGTGAATTTCGCTCGATCCGAATCAGTCGTTAAACCGATCTAGACCGTTCGAAACCCCTGATCGTTTGAGAACAGGACAAATCAGAACATAGACGGAAGGACATTTCATTGCTATCACAACAATTCCATCAGAATACAAGAATATACAGAGTATAAATGAATAAATTACATTCAATAAATATCAGAGATTACAATAAATTACATAGCAGTGGAAAAATAATACAAAGCACAACTGAAGGTGATATACAGATACAGAGCATTCCAAGCATCATTCCAGCTGTAAACTAGGATCCTGTGAATATAAATCTGCAAAACCAAAACTACTAGTTGCCCATGTCGAAAATAGGGGCACCCAGAGTTTAGGTTAAAACAATAAACTCCAGGTCAGTCATGTGACTGGTGTGAGAACTAAAATAGTTATTTAAAACTTTACTTTAAAAAGAGAGTAATTCGAGGGACCACGCCGTATAACACTGAACGGGTTTTCTCCCAAGAATACCAGTGCATAGTATAAACAACGCAATGCTTTTTCGAAAAATGAAGCTATTATAAGACCCAGGTCCCATCACACAATGCAACGCAAGCCGAAGGATAGGGTTTTCCCTTATAATAGCCAAACATGCTAGGTACGTTTAAAATAAATCATTTGATACTATAATAAGTGTATAGTGTCAAAACTTTTCAATCATAAATATCAATCATAGACGGCATAGCATCCCATGCTACTATGTCGCCATACTAGGCTCTAAAAATAAAGCTGAAATATCTCGTATTGGAAATTGGATTTCCGTCATGAGTCAAGGCAAGGGGCAAGCTCCTCTCCGCTTTCGAGACACTCTAGCAAATGTCTCAGGACTACACACTCTGGGCAATCCTGGATGCTTCAGGGCCGGTCCTCACTTACGTTAGAGGATTATTTATTCCTGAACACACGTTTCCCGGTCCTTACAGACCTAAAATCGAGGCGCCTCATCCAACAACCACATAGGTGAAAAGTATATAAATGTCAGGGCTGGTAAGTCACTGACACCACCGTAGCTAGAAAGAAACGTTGTGCTCTCCCTGCAGTCCGTATCCCGTTTTTAACTCATACCGAGGTGTGAGGCTTGCGAATTCACATTATACACAAAGTTTCCACGTAGGTCGTGCTTTGAACATCAACCACAAGACTTTGCTTTTCAACAGAAGCCTTGATCATTGCATCTCAGCATGCCACACAGGCAATCCATGCCATGCGATTGATATCTATTGATATATAACCTCTAAGCTCGTACGTCTCAGAGAAGGGCGTTAAGGAAGAGAATAAATTCTCCGCCGCCAAACAGATATATATTTAACAGAAATCAATCAACACAGAATAAAATCCAATGTCAGCCACACAATCCATTTACAATTTCGTTCTGGGTCTGAACGAAACCGGAGGCACTTTCCTCGCATATCCATCCATCTCCAAGTACGTCTGGACGACCACCAACTATTTCCATCCTCTTGGGTCTACATCCCAATCAGGATCATCAGTAATTATCCAAACGATGTGAAGATTTCTGGTCTTCAACCACCGTCTTCATCTTCGACTTATCGTCGAATCGGTTATTCAGAATGGGTGTAGACCCGGACTTTCCAAACAACCCGCGTATATTAAAAACAAATGTTACACAAACACAACATACGCCTCATTCCAATTCATTAGTCACTAACCGTAAATTAGCAAGAGAACAATTTCCCAAATATTAACCCCGAAGGCCGAAACCAACATCAGATCAATATCCAGGAAACCATTCTTCTTAACTAACCTACAGCTAGTTTCTAAATTCCACATTCTTAGGGAAAGGTTCCCATTAATTTTATCCAAGATAAATTCTTAAAAATTTATCCTTTAATCTTCCTTTGGATGTCATTTCAAACCAAATTATGGTTTTTCCAAACTAGTCGAGATTAGCGAATCATACCGAAGAAATTATTTGTTTTATTTCCCAATCCCAACCTATTCATCCCATGAAGCAAAACTGGTAATACTTCATATCTAACACCACGATGTTATCGGTAAAATTAATTACCATTTCACGTTCAAATCTAATTAAAGATTTAACTATCGCTCTGGAGCAAAACTAGTGATACTCCATTCTCGCTCATTTGCCAAATTTGATAATTTAAATTATCAATACCCATTTCAATCTAATTGCAGATTCATCAAAACCCCCTTTAATGGGTTAAAGAACTAATGTCATTTAGAACACAGTTCATGATAAACCCAAATCACATTCTATTTATTATCGGGTTAAAGAACAAATGTTATTTAAAAACACCGTTCACGATAAACCCACGAATCAATTCTGTTTAAAACCCATTTCAAATCCAATTTATTTATTTAAAAATAAATGGGTTTTAAATTTTAGTTCAAAACTAGTTCATTTCGAAAAAAATCTATTTTTATCTTTTCAAATATGGAGTTTTTCATCCCAATTTTTCCCAAATCATTTCTTATGATTTTACACAAATTATTACTATTTTTAATAATTTTATCAAGGCCCGTACAGTCGATTTCCATCAACGACCATCGAACTGCACTTACAGCGACCTTTTCCAAATTTGATTTGGACGTATCTCCAAATCCAACCGTTAGATTTCAAATTTCTAATACTCGTTAGAAAGCTCTTTTCGATACGAACCGAACGGTTCCGGTTTTAGGAGAATCCGACGGTCGGATCTCCCGTAATGTTCGTTTGAAATAAATGGTCGAAATTCACGAACTGCCACGGCGCGGCGCATTCTATTCAGGCCATTATATTATATATATATAATATATATAATATATATTTCGTCGATTTTTATTTAAAATGAAGTTTATAAATAGTTTTAAATTCGTTTCAAAAACATTTCAACTTCCATTTCCAATTCAAATCAAAATTGAATTTTTCCCTTATAAATTCGTTTTAAAATTCATTTCAATTCAATTCAAATTCGTTATATATTCAATTGAAATCAAATTCGTTATATATTCAATTGAAATCAAATTCGTTATATATTCAAATGAAATCAAATTCGTTTCTATATACAATTCAAATTCAATTCGTTATATATTCAATTCGAATTCGATTCGTTATATATTCAATTCATCTCAAATTGGTTTTCTATTCCATTCAATTCAAATTGGTTTTCTATTCGATTCAATTCAAATTGGTTTTCTATTCGATTCAATTCAAATTGGTTTTCTATTCGATTTAATTCAAATTGGTTTTCTATTCGATTCAATTCAAATTCGTTTTCTATTCGATTCAATTCAAATTCGTTTTCTATTCGACTCAATTCAAATTGGTTTTCTATTCGATTCAATTCAAATTTCATTTCAAAATATTCGATTCAATTCAAATTGGTTTTCTATTCGATTCAATTCAAATTTCATTTCGAAATATTCGATTTCGAAATCACTTTTCAATATTCATTTTGAAATGAATAAAATCGATATAAATATCGTTCACGTCAAAATGGCGTCAATCTAATCAACACGGCTTCATATATTTATATTTTCAATTATTCTATTTCAAATATTTCTTATTATCAAAATATTTCTATTTCAAATATTTCTATTTCAAATATTTCGTTCAACACATGACTAATCTCAACGGATGAGTACGGTCAACACATGAACCTTTATTTTATAATATTCTTTATTTTCCCGATTGGAATAAGGCCCAATCAATTAACGTATAAAGTTAATTATATGGATTCCATACAAAAAATGTATATAATAGCAACGATAAATAATCAACCATCATCCAAAGTGCACTACACTGTATAAGCATCAAATATAGATATCTAACGCTTATAACAGCCTGTCAATCAATCGATCGACATACAACTAATTATTGGGATTAGTGTTTACCGTATTTTATCCCAATACCCATGTGGTGTTTTCAACAATCAAACACAGATTTTTATTTGTGCAGTTGGGCGATGTGTAAAATTTATCGACCCAATCAATATCAGTCAAATCAGTGTACATAAACAAATCGGCCGATTTGTTTATAAATATTTATATATTCACTTTCACGTTAAAAATTATATTTTTAACGACCAAAATATTTTATTCAAACTATGAATATTCTATTCAGTTCATTTATTCAATAAAATGATATTTTTATTTCTCTAACATATTTTAGAAAATTTCGGCGGCATAACGGCACGATACTAGAAACGGGACAAGGCCTAGCCTTATCCCCGGTCTAGTGAAGGCCCACGCCATTCACACATCAATCAAATCCATTCAATTCACCAAACAATTCAATTCAAACCAAATAATCTAACCAACTACACAACCAAACAAACAAATCCATGATCTGTGGACGATTGTGTCGGGTGCTACTAAACACCGTTTGCATCCTAGTATATATTTATAACTAGAAAAGGAAATTTTGAGTGAGAAATTCTCACCGATAGCTATCCAATACCACGACTCTTCATTGATAGAAAGCTTCATTGTTCTCGCCTTTTTATCACCTTCGTTGCCCGTATTCACTATATATATATATATAAAAATCACATTTTTATTCGCTATTCAATATATAAAAATCACATTTTTACTTCGCTATTCAATATATAAAAATCATATTTTTTTTTGCTATTCAATATATAAAAATCAAATTCCTTCATAGTTTAAAAATCAAATCTTTTATAGTTTAAAAATTAAATCTTTTATAGTTAAAAAATTAAATCTTTTATAGTTTAAAGATCTAATATTTTCTATTTTAAAAATCTCCGACTTTTTACTTAGTTAAAAATCAATTTTAAAATCAAATAAATTTCAGTTTTCAAATCAAATAAAATCAGTTTTAAAATCAAATAGAACGATAACTGAAAATTGAAAAATAAACAAAATAAAATATAAAAAAAAACTTACAGTAAAATTTTCTAGGGTTTCAGTGCCTCGAAGGGGGTGTGTGGGGCGTCGGGTCTTCAGGTGGGAGGCGGGGAGGTGGTCGAGGGGGTGCGGGTTCGAGTCTGGTGGGGCGGGCTGCATCGCGGTTGAGGGGGCTTCGTAGATGGGTTTAGAGGAAGGGAAGAAGGAAGCGGAGGGGGGAGAAGAGGGGAGGAGGGACGGGCGGCAAATCGCACGGTGGCGATTCCCTGGGGGGGGCGACGAGGTCGCGACCCCCCCTTTTTCTCTATTTTTTTTCTTTTTTTAAATTTTCTGATTGAATCGAACGGGGGGGGGGGCAGATAAAGGAAGAAGAGAGAGAGGGAGAAAGCTTTAATTTATTATTTAATTATTTTATTTTCCACCAAAAAGCAACTTTTATTTTTGACCTCAAAACGAGGCCCACCGCCTGTCGTCCATAGCGTTTTACCCCCATTCCGAACACAATGGGATATGTATCGTAGGCTGATTCGGTCGTTACGATCAGTTTCCGTTAAAATCAACATATAACTCTATATATTGAATTTGAACGTGCATTTCAATTTACCAGGGTCACATACTAACTCGAAAAATTACAGAAAAATATTTTCTAGCTTCGTATTGACGATACGGTCCTAACAAAACTAGTTTCGTCGAATTCTGAGGCCGTTAGAAAAATGGCCAATTTCCAGTCGATTAAAATCAACTAAAACTGGTCAAACACGTTTTCCTTTGCCACGCTCACATATTGATTCAAAAAATTATGAAATTTGGAATCTAGCAATAATTTGACACTGCGGATCCAACAAAAGTGGTTTCGTCGAAATCCGAGGTCATTTGCAAAATTCCCATTTTTAAGGGCCTGAATTCCATAGCGACTATTCAGAATTTTCAACTGGACATATCTTTTGATTCCCACTATGAAATTTTGATTTTCCGGATTCGTTGGAAAGATATTATCAATTAGATCCTATTATTTTTGGTTTCACTAAAATCCGGATTGTTTTGCACCCGGTACATTCAATTGAAGTTTGAAATCAAATTATCGAACTACCGTGCCATTTTCAATTCTATTTATAATTATATATAATTATTTATATTCTAACGACGACGCGTATAATATATACGTTCTAATTCATTCAAAATAAATTTCTCGTCGATATTATTTAAAATAATCTATTTTAAATATTCAAAATTCGCTAAAATTGCCAAAATAAAAATTTTAAACTGGCCCAGATTTTCGGGTTATTACAAAAATGAAGCTGTTATAAGACCCAGGGCCCATCACACAATGCAACGCAAGCCGGAGGATAGGGTTTTTACCTTATAATAGCCAAAGCATGCGTGATACGTTTAAAACACATTATTTGGTACTACTATAGGTGTATAGTGTCAAAACATTTTCAATTATAAATATCAATCATAGGCGGCATGGGTACCATCTATCATGTCGCCATACTAGTTCTACAATTAAAACCGCAATATCACGTATTGGAAATTGGATTTTCGTCATGAGTCGAGGCAAGGGGCAAGCTCCTCTCCGCGTTCGAGACACTCTAGCAAATGCCTCAGGACCCCACTATGATCCTTTGCAACCTCCAAGGCCGGTCCTCTCTTACTTTTGAGGATTGGTTATTCCTGAACACACGTTTCCCGGTCCTTACAGACCTATATCCGAGGCGCCTCGTATCCAACAACCACACAGGTGAAAAGTATATAAATGTCAGGGCTGGTAGGTCACTGACACCACCATAGCTAGAAAGAAACGTCGTGCACTCCTTGGGTCCGTATCCCGTTTTTAACTCATACCGAGGTGTGAGGCTCGCGAATTCACGTTATACACAAAGCTACGCCACACAGGCCGTGCTTTGATCATCAACCACAAGACTTTGCTTTTCAGCAGAAGCCTTGATCAATTGCCACTTACGCGTGCCACACTGGCAATTCACTCCATGCGACTGATGTCCATTGATATACAACCTCTGAGCTCGTACGTCTCAGAGAAGGGCGTTAAGCAAGAGAATAAATTCTCCGCCGCCAAACAGATGTATATTTAATAGAGATCAATCAACACAGAATAAAATCCAATGTCAGACACACAATCCATTTACAAGTTCGTTCTGGGTCTGAACGAAATCGGAGGCACTTTCCTCGCATATCCATCGATCTCCAAGTACGTCTGGACGATCACCAACTGTTTCCCTCATCTTGGGTGTACAGCCCAATCGAGATCATCAGCAATCACCCAAACGATGCGAAGATTTCCGGTCTTCAACCATCGTCTTCATCTTCGACATCTCGTCGAATCGGTTATTCAGAATGGGTATAAACCCGGCCTTTCTGAATAACCCACGTATATAATAAACAAATGTTACACAAACACAACAAACGCCTCATTCCAATTCTGAATATTCTTTTATTCACAAAATCACATTCTTAGGGAAAGGTTCCCATTAATTTTATCCAAGATAAATTCTTCTAAATTTATACTTTAATCTTCCTTTGGATATCATTTCAAACTAGTCGGGATTAGCGAACCACACCGAAGTAATTATTTATTTTATTTCCCAATCCCGACCTATATATCCCATGGAGCAAAACTGGTAATACTCCATATCTAACACCACGGTGTTATCGGTAAAATTAATTACCATTTCACGTTCAAATCTAATTAAAGACTTAACTATCGCTTTGGAGCAAAACTGGTGGTACTCCATTCTCGATCACCTTTCAGATTTGATAATTTAAATTATCAATTCACATTTCAATCTAATTAAAGATTCATTAAAACTCCACTTAGTTTTAATCTTTTCAAAAATCAATATCCTGTCTTTAATTGGGTTAAAGAACCAATGTCATTTAAAACACGATTAACGATAAACCCAAAATCACATTCTATTGTTAATCGGGTAAAAGAACAGGTGTTATTCAAAACACCGCTCACGATAAACCTAAGAACCAATTTAAATTCAATTCCAATTAATATTATTTAATTGGTACACTTCATTAAATCTAAATAGAAAGATTTAATCTTTTTCCCTATTGGGCTTAAGAACAGTGTTAATGAAGACACCATTCACGACAAACCCAAATCACATTTGATATTAAATACTAGGCTCTGAATAGAAAGTATACCGGCATATATTCAATATCAAATCATGAAACCAACAAATATCGTATTGGAAATAACGATATAAAATATATTTTTCAAATTCCCATAACAATATCTGTATAGTCACGAAATCCAACATCGAAATATTCCGAAGATAATTTCGATTAAACTCCAGTCCAATTAACGTATTGGGAATATTGATTATTTTTAATAATTTTATCTAGACCCGTACAGTCGATTTCCACCCATGGCCATCGAACTGCACTTACAACGACCTTTTCCAAATTTGATTTGGACATAATTCCAAATCCAACCGTTAGATTTCAAATTTCTAATATTCATTGGAAAGCTCTTTTCGATACGAACCCAACGGTTCCGGTTTTAGGAGAATCCGACGGTCGGATCTCCCGCAACGTCAATTCGAAGTCAATGGTCGAAATTCACGAACTGCCGCGGCGCGGCACGTTCTATTCAGGCCATTATATATATATTATATATATTATATATTTCGTCGATTTCCCTTTTAAAACGTATTTTATAAATCATTTTAAATTCGTTTTCAAAACCATTTCAACTATATATTCAATTTCAAATCAAAATTGGATATTTCATGTCATTACTATATAAATGATAATATTTTCAAAACGTTATATTTTGAAATCACTACCTTTTCTATATTCATTATAAAAACGAATATAATCGATATGAATATCGTTCACGTCAAAATGGCGCAACTCTAATCAACACGGCTTTATATATTTCAATAAATTCGTTATCATATTCAACAAATGAATATTTATTCTATTCAACACATGAATCTATATTTCTTTCAACACATGACTAATCTCAACACATGAGTACTGTCAACACACGACTATTTTTGTTATGCAATATATTTTATAAAACTATGGTATCTATCGTTTGATTTTTTAATCAGACTCCACCGTGAAGTAGATTCTAATTTTAAATATGATAAAGATGTAAATTTTATTGTTAAAATATTTTACTCAACACATGAATAGTTTCAACACATGAACATCGTCAACACATTACTATTTATTCTATTCAACACATGAATCTTCTTTTATAATATTCATTAATTTCCCGATTGGAATGGGGCCCAATCAATCACCATATAATGTTAATTATATGGATTCCATACAACAAATGTATATAATAGCAACGATAAACAATCAAGAATCATCCAAAGTGCACCACACAACTGCATAAGCATCAAATATAAATAATCAACGCTCACACAGTCTGTCGACCAATCGATCGACATACAATTAAATAATTGGGATTAGTGTACGCCAAATATCATCCCAACACCCGTGTGGGATTTCAAATCAACAAACACATATTTTTATTTGTGCAGTTGGGTGATGTGTAAAATTTATCGACCCAATCAATATCAGTCAAATCAGTGTATATAAACAAATCGGCCGATTTGTTTATAAATATTTATTTATTCACTTTCACGTTAAAAATTATATTTTTAACGATAAAATATTTTTAACTATATAAATATTTTATTTCCTTTCAACACAAGAATATTTTATTATCGATTTCACACCAACATCACAAACAATTTCACAACACATCAATCAAACAAACAAGCCATCCTTGGTCTGTGGATGACGGGTGTCGGGTGCTGCTAAGCACCGTCTGCATCCTGGTATATATATATATATAACTAGAAAAAGAAATTTAGAGTGAGAAGTTCTCATAAGTAGCTAATCCAATCATCTCGACTCTTCTTTTGTAGAAGTCTTCGTCGTTCTTGCCTTTCGTCACTTTCGTTGCCCGTAGCCACTACATATATAAAAATCGAATTTTTACTTCGCTATTCAATATATAAAAATCGAATTTTTTACTTCGCTATTCAATATATTAAAAATCGAATTTTTACTTTGCTATTCAATATATAAAAAAAATCGAATTTTTACTTTGCTATTCAATATATAAAAATCGAATTTTGACTTTGATATTCAATATATAAAAATTGAATTTTTACTTTGCTATTCAATATATAAAAATTGAATTAATTACCTTACCGTGTTCGTTCGCTGAAGCTGCTTGAATCCGAAATCTTCCAGTGCTCTAAACCCTAGCACACCGCACGATGATCGAGGCCCCAGCACCCTATCAGCGACTGGCAACCGGAGCGGCTACGCCCTCCCTCCCAACATCGGTGGCAGCATCAAATTCGAGGTGGTCTGGCCTTTGGGTGCGGCGGGTTTTTGAAGAAGGCGTTGGGGGTGTCGGGTCTGCGAATCGAGGTGGGGCGAAGCACGGTTGGGCGACGGAGGTGATAATGGCGAAGGGTGGCGGCGGAACTGGGGGGGGGGTTGATGGAGGAAGAGATGGCGCCTTTCGCCATCTGCGATGGATCGGAGAAAATCCGATTTGGGACCGATTAAAGAAAACAGAATGGAGGGGGGTTAATCGAATGAAAGAAAAATAGAAAGGGCGGGTTTGTAAAAAAAATTAATTAATTAAATTTATTTTCCCACATAAAGTTGACTTTTCACCCGGACTCGAACGAGACCCAACGTCTGTCGTCTCTACCTATTTACCCCCATTTCGAACACAATGGGATATGTATCATAGGCCATTTCGGCTGTTTCGATCAGTTTCCGTCAAAATCAACATATAACTCTATATATTGAATTTGAACGCGCATTTCAATTTACTGGGGTCACATACTAACTCGAAAAATTCCAAAAAAATATTTTCTAGCTTCGTATTGACGATACGGTCCTAACAAAACTAGTTTCGTCGAATTCTGAGACCGTTGGAAAAATGGCCATTTTCCAGTTGATTAAAATCAACTGAAACTGGTCAAACGTGTTTTCCTTTGCCACGCTCACATATTGATTCGAAAAATTATGAAATTTGGAATCTAACAATAATTTGACATCACGGATCCAACAAAAGTGGTTTCGTCGAAATCCGAGGTCGTTTGCAAAATGTCTATTTTTAAGGGCCTGAATTCCATAGCGACTATTCAGAATTTTCAACTGGACATATTTTTTGATTCCCGCTATGAAATCTCGATTTTTTGGATTCGTTGGAAAGATATTCCCAATTAGATTCCATTATTTTTGGTTTCACTAAAATCCGGATTGTTTTGCACCCGGTACATTCAATTGAAGTTTGAAATCGATTTATCGTACTACCGCGCCATTTTCAATTCCTTTTATAATTATATATAATTATTATATTCTAACGACGACCTATATAAATATATACGTTCGATTCTATTCAAAATAAATTTTCTCGTCGATATTATTTAAAATAATTCATTTTAAATGTTCAAAATTTGCTAAAATTGCCAAAATAAAAAATTTAAACTGGCCCACATTTCCGGGTTGTTACAATCACCTTATGCCATGACCATCACCTTATTATGCTATATTTGAAATCCTATTATTTTCTATAGGCCAGGGATGTTGTAACCAATTATCTCAAGTTATGTCATGCTAGACTTGTAATCCCTTTTATCACTTTATGCCCGTCCTTTTTGCCTATCGTAGTTTTGATGTTATTCCCTTTATTTCTGGATTTGGATTTACTTGTAATTTAGATCGATTCACGTTTACGTGCGATGGGAATACGATTTGGGTAGATTAGGCAAAACATGAATTTGTTATGAACATGAATCATGAACGTGATAATAGGCATAAGTTGAAACTTAACATGAAACTTGCCATGAAACTTAAAACGAACTTGACATGAAACTGAACATGGGCATGACACTAGAATGAACTTGAAAATGGCCAACTCGAGGTTGGGTTGAGTTTGCAGTGTAATTCTGCCCGGAACCGCCCGGCAAATCCAGTGACTGCAAACAATAGGATCCAATGTGGGTAGTTGGTCATATCGCGCTTGAAACCCGAGGTCAGACTGAGTTGTGGTGTGATTCTGCCTGAAACTAGGAAGGGTGGGGCACGATTACTGGGCTGAATTGTAAGCGACCAAAACGACGGCTGAGTCGGTGCGCCAGTGTAGGTTCAGGCGGACTATGATCGTGCACGTAGTCCGGAGTTGAAAAAGCAGGCATTGGGCATCAATAGGTTTACACTGTGCATGCTAGATTCGTGTCGATGGTTGGCACCCTATGGCTTGATACACCCTATGGTGGACCTAGCACAGTTAACTACATTCGTGATAGGGTCGTATGACACAGACACATGACGAGCTAGAACTTGTAGGGAGCCGATCGATTAGTGGATCGTTCCGTTGGACCTAGTAATGGGTCATTTCATGATATTGGGCCAAGGGATCATTTCATGGTTAATATATGACATGGGTTTGGGATACTAGTACAGTTGGTGCAGCGAACCTTGAACATGCGATGCTATACTTGATTTATACTTGAATTATCATGCCATCTTAGTCTATCTAGACCATCTTGTCATCATCCTTATGTTTACTTTCAGTTTATACATGTCATGTTACCTTTACCTGTTTTTATGTTGATAGTCACTAGGACTTACCAGTCTTTATGACTGACCCATTTTCTTTCGCCTCTTTTTCTTTCGTCCCCCCCCCCCTCCCCAGGTTCTCAGGGAGGAAACTCTAGCACTTATATTGGATTTCGCTTGCTTTCAGTTCAGCTCATGTACGGTTTGATCTTGAGCTATGCTATGGCTACATTTCTGCTACCTTTGGGGAATTAAGTTACTTTAGTTGTTTTAAGTTTATGCTTCTTTATTTATGCAAGACAGAATTTGTTGTAATGGAAAATAATGACTTTGGCTATTTGGTACTTTGGATGTAAAAGGTTTTGACTCTTTTTGAAAGTAATGAAATTTGTCTTTTGATTCTTCTGCTGTTTTATTTACGTTCTGTCTTGTAATATTTCTGTGTTTGTTTACCTCGATAATGCTCCTCCAAAACTAGTGCATTCCCTTTGTGAGTGACCCTAGCGGAGGTGGGGGTGTTACACATATCGTGTCGACTTATCGCATTCGAGTGTTTAGAAACCCGTACCGATACAGTGGATCAAATTGATCGACCAAAATTCATAAACAACTCAATCAATAAATCTCCACAATAAAAAAGTCACTTTATATTGAATAACAAATACGTTCACTCGTATATATTCACTCAACTCAATCTAGGGTATTACTAACCCCATCTCTACTGAGTCACGCCACAGAGCCAAGGTAATTACTTAACCTTAAGCTCTGATACCACTGTAACAACCTGGGGAATTTGCGATCCTGGATATCGGCATACAATACTATGTCGATTATTCAAGCATCGGAAATATCGGATAGTCCATGAAAGAAATTAAATGGTGAGGATAGATAAGATAGAAACTTAGAATAGAAGAAGTAGAAGAACATACAACATCATAGTAACTCGAATCTCACAGCGGAATGAAAAACATATAACAGATAACATATCTTTGAAATAAAATCAGTATATGTATACAGTAACATTATCAGAGTACAACACTTACAACACAGCTGAATAAACAATAGCTATATAATCCTGAAGCCTCCTGCTCCAAGCTCTCCAAGTATATCTGTAAAATCCTGACTACTTGACTGCCCGTACAAATTAGAGCACCTAAGACTTTAGGGAAAACAAAACAAAACAAACTCTGGGTGAGTCATGGGACTTGTGTGAGTAAAACAATTTAAAATAGTTTGGGAAAATAACGATATCTCATAAGACCACGTTGTATAACGGAACGGGTTTTTCCCTTATGAATATCCAAAACATTTTAATTTAACTTTCAATCATTTTGAAAGAAACGATAATCTTTATATCAAAACTCATTGATATTATAATAGTGTCTATCAACCACAATATAATAATCATCTTGTAGAACGCTTTCATCTTACGTTCCACATATATAGTATACAATCAAAACCGCGAGCACTTAAGGGGTAATGGATTTCCAACTATGACAAGCTATGGAGCCACCTTCCGATAGTGTACCTCTAGAGAGGAATACACTGGGTTCAACAAGAACATCTTGCAACCCGACCATACATAACCGACCACTCATTTCGCTTGAGTGTATCGAATGTATATCACCAACGGTTTGGATCAGCAACCATTTCCCAAGTGGGACAGCATCGACAATAGATTATAGTATGAAATGAATATCTCTAAATAGGTGATAATACACCCTACTTGGCAGCCAACCACTTACCCATGTTGCCTGGACGATTTTTGTCATTTCCCAGTTGTGAGGCTAGAGGCCACGCTTATCTCTGACAGATCACTCATTTATTCACTTTGAATGTCACATCGTCATACCCGCCAAATCACCAATTGATTTCCCCAAAAATACAACGGGTATACAGGTAAGAGAAACGAATTCCTCCACCACCAAACGTACATACGTTTGAAGAGATCAACTTACGCGATCCATTAAATATACTCTATCAGACATTATTCCATACAGGTCATCCTAGGACTGGACAAACCGAAGGCACTATTCTATAAACAGGACATGCCTTGCATAACTCCATCTTCAATTATCTTCATCGCATTTGATCGTAACGCTAACGCCCATACAGAGTAGTTTTCAGATAATGAATTTGATCCTGGTCTCTCTGTATTGACGACGGAAAAATGGTAAAAAACTTTGATAGTCGGTGATTTAACTATCAAAAAAACATGTGTACAAACAATGATATTATTTCCTGATGGAAATTATGTTGATCAATCATCATTTATCTCTTAAATTAATCTATCATTAATTTATTCATTTACCCATTTCCTATTTCCATATATCCAACATTTCTTATCTTCTAAATTTAGAAAAAAATCTGATTCTTATTTGGAAAACATTTCCAAAACTCCTACATTGGACTTAAACAGATGTTTAAATCAAACATCGCTATGCCAACTCAAATCATTATACTTGTTAACTAAATTCACTTAACCAATCTTCACTGTCGAACCTTAACCATTCCTTGGTTAAAAACGATGCCAATCAAGTTGGGGTATAACTACCTCTCAGACCTTAACTAAACAACATTTCTAACTTCGAAATAAACAAGGTTCACCTTTTAAACCTTTAACAAACTTCTTTACGTAACTCTCTTTCGAATAAATCTCTATTCGATAACTCTTTCCTTCGAATAAACTATATTTGATAATCACTCTTCGAATAGCCATATTTTATTCACTCTATTCAATTAACACTATTCGATTAACTATAATCAATTTACTCTTATCAGTTAGCTCTATTTGATTAACTCTATTTTATTTACTCTATTTGATTAACTCTACTGGATTAACTCTATTTGATTAACCCTAATCGATTAACTCTATTGGATTAACTCTAATCCATTAACTCCTATCAATCAACTCCTTTCGAATATACTATATTCGATTAACTCCTTTCGATTAACTAATATTCGAATAACTCCTTTCGAATAACTAATATTCGATTACTCCTTTCGAATAACTAATATTCGATTAACTCCTTTTGAATAACTAATATTCGATTAACTCCTTTCGAATAACTAATATTCGATAACTCCTTTCGAATAACTAATGTTCGATTACTCCTTTCGAATAACTAATATTCGATTAAATCCTTTCGAATAACAAATATTCGATAACTCCTTTCGAATAACTAATATTCGATTAACTTATATTCGAATAACTATGTCTGTTTTAACTTTATTTTGAATAGCTAATATTCGATTTAACTCCATTCGCTTGACTCTAGATCACAGCGATCACAATGGTTACGCCTGATTCCCTCAGGAAACATCCACCACCTAGGCTATCTACAGCCCTACGAATTACGCTAGCAATCGTACGAAATGGAAACTCATCCTGAACAACTATGTTTGACTAACTCTATCTCAAATAACTATATTCGATCAACTCTAATTGAATAAGTAATATTCAATTAAATCCTAATTCGATTAACTATGTTCAATTAACTCTATCTAGTTGACTCTTTAGTCTAATAACTAATATTCGATTAACTCTAATTGAATAACTAATATTCAATTAACTCTACTGATTAACTCTAATTGGTTAACTCTAACTGATTAACTCTAACTTGTTAACTCTAACTGGTTAACTCTAACTGATTAACTCTAACTGATTAATTCTAATCAATTACTCTAATTCGATTAACTCTAATCGATTACTCTAATTCGATTAACTCTAATCGATTACCCTAATTTGATTAACTCTAATTGATTACTCTAGTTCGATTAACTCTAACCGATTACTCTAATCGATTACTCTAACCGATTACTCTAATCGACTACTCTAACTGATTAACTCTTAATCGACTAACTCTTCGTCCATATTCAGTTACAAATATCGATGTCGAAATCGATTCTTACTTCTCTATATAAGTCCTGACTTACGTATTCTATTTATCCAATGATAAATATTTTATTTAATTTATAAAACGTTATTTATAAATTAACCTTCTCAATCTATCGGTTAGAACAAATTCTATTTAAAATCTTTACTTTAAATCCATATCACATTATACCCGTGTGCGAAGCACGGATCTAAACTTTCCTGATGTAAAATTCTATTCATTTTCCAAATATTTCCTTATATGACATTCTTTTAATTTTCCAATAAATTCCTTTTATAACTCTATTTATTTTCTAAATAAATATTTCCTTTTTAATTCTATTTGTAAATGGTTTACAAATATTTCCTTTTCAATTCTATTTGTAAATGGTTTACAGATATCTCCTTTTTCTATTCTATTTGTAAATGGTTTACAAATATTCCCTTTTCTATTTGTTTCACAAATATTTTCATTTTCAAATTGTTCTATTTATTTACCAAATAAATATTTCCTTTTTATAAAACCCTTTTGATTTTATATAGATATATTTTATTTTCAATATACACATTGAAAATCCCCTTTTGAATTCCAGTATTTTATATGGTGTTTAAAATACTAAATAACAATGATCGATATCATTCAGACACACATAATCAACAACAGATTATATATCACATCATATATTACAATATATGAAAAATAGTAAAATAAATGTTGAGGAATCCTGTTCGATTCCTCCAACCTGTTTCCCTAAATCACAGATGTTAAACAATATAATTAACATCGATTTCATTTCAATCTGAAATATTTTGCTAAACAAAATCAATAAATAAATATATATATATATATATATAACCAGATCTATAATTTCAACCAATTACTTAATAGTTCAACCAAACAGTCAATACACAACAATCAATCATCATTTATCATTACTAGATTATCTTTATATAAAAAAATATAAACTGGTAGAGTTAGTGAGAATTACTCACATTGTCGTTAATCGTTAAATAACGATTACGGTCAATGATTTCAGTTCAGTCGTTTTATTCTGTCTTAAATGGAGACGAGCTCCAAATCATTCCAAATTGGTTCCATGTTGTAGTGTCCATTCCTACGATCCTTCCGGGTCCTGTTTCATTGAACTTGGACAACGTATGATCAAGATATTAAGATTACATGTTATATGAATATTTTAAATTAAAATAAAGTTATTCAATTTAATTGGGCTTCCACCTTCTATAATTGATCAGCCTATTCTCCCTTTCAAAGGCCCATTTCGCGAAGCCCGTCATCCATCTTCCCTTTTCAGATAAATCGCGATGTCCTCCTATCCATGAATCCGATTAAAGCTCATCCCCTACAACCGATTTCCGCCGCCACTAATTCCCACCGGAGGGTCGCCGCTTCCCATTTCCGACTTCATCTACGTGAGCCCCGCCATCACCAAGCGTCACCGACCCTACAACCTTCCCAATCGCCACCCAAAATCATTTGAACGGAAAGAATATCGAGCTAACTATTTCCGACCACCGGTGATGCCTAACCGCCGCACCTTGCCAGAATGGTGCGCCATCTCTCCTCCTTTCACTTCTCAGTTGGCTCCACCCCCTATCGATGGAAACCCATAACCCTAACTCACAGTAGCAAATTTCCATCGAACTGGAAGTTGATCGTACTCAAAAATAAGGGTACAGATATGAACAGGGTCACTCAGGGATTTCCAAAATATAGAACTTGGGATTTTATGATTTTTGTATGAATTTCTTTTGATTCTCTTCTCACGGTTTGGTTTGAGGAAGAACACGACAGTGCAAAAACGTTTGACCAGCGAAATGAATTTAGGTTAGGTTTGGGAAAGTTAAGTGGTATTTATAGGGAATTTATATTTTTTTAAATTGATTATTTGATTAGTTTATATCCATTCGTTATGTCCGTTCATCGTTTAAAATTTCCTATGATAACATATGAAACCCATTTTCGGTGAAAATGGACATGCAACTATGTTTTTACATTACAGACCCAACGAAACTGGTTTCGTCGAATTCCGAATCCGTTTGCTCACACAGCATATTTTTAACCGTCAAAATACTGACTGTTTTTCACATTAAAAATCCGAACAGCCACACAGTGACTCCAAAAATCACGGAAATTGAAATCTAACAATAATTTAATATTGCGGATCAAACAAAATTAGTTTCATCGAAAACAGAGGTCGTTTACAAAACTGGCTATTTTTAAAGCTCTAAATAACTCTTTTTAAATATATAAATATATTTAAAAACAATTAAATTAAATATTTATAAATAAATATTATCGTATATATTCACAATAGAATATCATATAGCTCCAATGGGATTTATAACTCGATATTTCAAAGTTCTCAGTTATATCAATATTCGATTTATATTTAAATCCTTTTATAATATAAATATATAATTATAACTTTCAAAGGAATTCCATAGTGACTTTTCAAAAGTTTGATTTGGACATAAGTCAAAACCTACACAATGAAATCCCGATTCTTCTCTTCCACTAGAAAAATATACTTCACTAGCTCCGAACGTTTCTTATTTCACAGAAATCCGATTTAAAATAGATCCTGTATATTCGGTGTAAGTTCAAATTGCCAAATAGCGAACTGCCGTGCCATTTCGGGCTCGATTATAATTATAATATAATTATACATTCAAACTGTCGTTATTTAAATATATTCGTTATTCTAATTCAATTCTAAGATGAATTAAATATTTTAAATTGTCCAATTCACATTATATTGTCAATTCACTATTTCTGACTATTTCAGAAATTAAATATATTATTTAATTATTATATTAATTAAATATTCACTATTATTTAATTCAACGACCATTTAACATTCTAATTCATATTTTAATTAAATTAATTAATTATTATACCGTAGAAATACGGGTCGTTACATTGTGTCCGACGATATGGATCCAGATTTGATATTATCAAACAAGGTGTAGGAACATGGTAACCTCATGCTCGGGTTGGATGAAATCCAAATTTTCAAAAGCTTAAATCCATCAAATAGCAACCACAAACATTCAGAACACATACGCAACTATCATCAAATCGATCGACACCATTCAACCATTATAAACAGTTCATATTATTGTTATTCACTTGAATAAAGTTTAAATCGTGAGTTTCAAAAGAAACTTACCTTTGTACAGTGAAAGAAGAGCATAAAGGTTAGACTCTTGCTTTGAATCGAAGGAGGTAATCAACGACTCGACCTGACGACGTCCTTCGATCCATGGTTCTAGAACTTGGAGCTTCGATGGCTTTTGGGCTTGCTGTTGGCAACTGCGGCTAGGAGAGGGAGGAGGCAAGGCAGCGCTTGATTTGATGGAAAGTGGAGGCGATGGAGTCAAATCTGATTTCTGGTGGAGGCCAGATTTATTTTAGGGGTTAGGGAAAATTTAGGGAAATGAGGATTGACTTTGCTGAAGGAAAAAATGGGCCGGAGGGCATTATTTTATAGAATAGAAAAATATAGATAAGAACGAAGTTAAATTGCTAGATTAGGGTAGCCGCGCAGACTTCAGAAGTAGGTTGGTGCGTTAAGTACAGAGGTAGGTGGTAACTGTAATAAATTTTTAAATGTTAATCCAACCGCAAACTACCATGAACTGCCCTAACCACGTACCGCCAATAAAACCCCCAAACGCGACAAAATTATACATACCTTTATATTTCAATGTTCTATATTCAATAAAAATTTATTTCATATAATCCAACTCCGTTTTTATATGATATCATCTTATTTTAAAATTATTTAACTGTCCACCGTTTTTATTCTGTTTGTCCATCAACAGTTTCCATTCGTTTCCAAATTTTGAAACGTGAAACAAATTCACACATACTGCAGCTGAATTCCCATATATTCCAACAAATAAAATTTCCAATTTGTTTAACGCTAATAACGTTTATTTTTAAATTCGACCGTTTATATTTCTCATTCGAATTTTAAATCCAATTCAAATATCAAATCAAATTAAATTTAAATATTCAACAATATATATTTGATTCTTAAACTCAAGTATCAATATAAAATTGATCGTTAATAGTTAAATTTTTAATTTACCACATATTCGAGTTATCGAAATTTCTGGGATGTTATAGTAATCATTGTAAATAATGCCTTTTTTGTGGAATTGACGTTTTCGAAATCACAAGAAATATTTGTAAATATATGTTTTGGAATAGTCGATGCAAATCACACAAAAATATATGTATTTATATTTATATGTACCTTTGCACCACTTTTCCCTTTTTAATCCTTTTTTATGATACCTCTTGTGATTTCAAAATAATGCCTCTTTATTCAAAAGGAGAAAAATGTCATGTTTTACAATGCCTAAGCCAAAGCCAAACAATATTTAATCCAAAAAGGAATATTTCTTTTATTCTTACAATCACATAATTCACTAATTTCATCTTTTTACCCAAATTCACATATTTCATATTTCAACACTGAACTAAAGATCTGCCTAATTTATGTTAATGGGACTGATTTCTAGACCCACAGTGCTATGTAACATGTGCAACATAATTCTTGACATAATTGTAGGAATGCGTGGGAGAAATATTTAAGAATCCTACAATTCATGTTATACATAATCACAACTTATCATTTACAAACTTCGACCATATTCATAATCAGATCTGATGGTTATCAATAAATCCACAATATTTAAATGAGCAGATCTGATAAGCATAAGACATAGATTTAATTTAGATGAAATAGATAAGTAATTATAATTGTATTGGTAAATTTCCCACTTACCTTATAGCCTCCAAATTCTAAATTTTGAACCCTTTAGACCTACAATCCCCAAATTCTTATAAATCTACAATTTATCTAGAAAGGGAAGATTTGTAGATATGTAAGAAAACATGAAGAGAGCAAAGACTCTATCGTTGAGCATCCTCATCCGTTGAATCTAATAATCTTCCCAATTGCACATGAATTTGATTTGATTTGATATGTATGAACATATTTTTATTTTAGAAATTCGGTTAGAAGAGGAAAAAAAAAGTGGCAGAACTCCGCTGCCTCTATAGAATTGAATGGAAAAGAATGATGCCTTGCCCCTTTATTTATAGGGGTGGAATTGGCCTTAGACCATCAGATCTATTTTTATTAACATATGTCCATTCATATTAAAATTTTATATGATAAAACCCTAGCCGTCACTGCCTGGGATGACCAAGCGGTCGCAGCCAGCGGTTGACCGCTTGGTCGACCTGGAAGTGAGGTGGCTGGGTAATTAATTCTTACTATATATTAATTATTCTGTTTTATTTATTTTCCATCCGTTTTCGTGTTTCGCTTGTAACTTTTTCATACAAATTTGTTCGCGAAACTCCAAACGTGAAAGCAGACCAGAATTCCAAGACGAACGCAACAGTTAAAGTTTCATGGTAAAATTCCATCGTTTACAGAAATTCCTATTTTTGAGCTTCTAATTAAATAACTATTTATTGTCAAAAATTCTGGGTTGTTACATTCTTTCCCCCTTAAAAAGAATTTCGTCTTGAAACTCTAACACCGGTTATCTTATCTTACACAACCAATTTGTGTACATCGACTTTGCAACTATATGTATATGTGCATGGTGTACTTAATGCATTTCAATCATAAAGTATGCATGCAAGATGACTCTAAATCGGGCCCTCTATATGTATGCATTGAGTTTTTTCTTTAAAAACTTTCAAAAAAATGATGCAAAAAATCCTAAATATACTAGCAGTTCTATATGAATGCAAATTTTGAAAATTCTTTTTCATCCATAACCTTATTACAATTACGAACAAAAGTGTGAATCAACCAATTTTGCGTCCAAACTCTGTCATCCAAAATGCACGCAATCTAACCGTATCCTATTTAATCTCTCCTAAAATGGAAAAAGAAATCAAAGCGAAGAATTTTAACATTTTTCCTGCTTACAACTTTTCCATTTCCCGCTTACAATTTTTCCATTTCCCTCCCTATAGTGGAATTTTCTGCTCAGTTACTCAAAATACTCCAAAAGTTTCCATATGTACATTGTAAAGGAGGCTTAAAACAAGCTTTCAAACATAAAATAAGTTAAATAATAACTCTCGCGCATGGTTGACATGGTATGGAAATAGCGTTTCCAAGGCTAAAACAACCTTTTCCTTGTTGTTGTTAACATTTTTATTGTATCGCCGGTCCTACTACACTGCTTAAACGTGCACACAAAGCATCCAAACATCTTCCTTACGCTACTCATGCAACCAAGAATCGAAATTTTCCATAAAAATGAATTTCCGCTTAAAAACTTGTCGTGTTTATTATGAAAATTTCATTTCAAAACCGTTTCACTTTCCTATAGAAATAAAAAAATTGATAAAAAGTCTTTTTTTTAAACAACATTTTTTCAAAAACTTCAAAAATGTATTTTGTGGAAATTTAGATGATTCAAGTCACATGTTGGTGAAGAAGGAAGTCGGTTACACCAAAAATGCGATAACTAAAATCACACAAAAAAAGACCCTAAAATAAATTTTGGCTTTAACAAGGAACGATGATTTATTTATTTATATACCTGTGATGTGGAACCGGTCCTTTACTAAAATATATCCAACACGGAATTTTATTCTTTCCTGTTGTAGGATAACTGTTAGTTTTGATAAGAAAAACGAGATTTCATTCAAATAGGCATTCGTGAATGATGTAAATATCTTTAATCATAGAAATCTCATTAACCTAAGTCGTGCGATTTAAACAACACTATCAATTACAAGCACGAATCACTGCAAAGCCAAGATCTCGATGCTGGAAAGGGATACAACAAAGGCAACGACAAATAAACACCAAACTCCCCAAATAATGGCTATAAACAACGAGATGTCTTGCTCCACGGCTGGAGCTCAAACCAATTTTCGATCTTTAATTAACCATACATTGGTAGCTAAATGCCTAATCTCCTGTTACAAACACTTTTGATGCTATTGGAGGTTCCCACATCACCATATCTACTTAAGAGAGAATTTATGACGAGAAAAGAAACCTACCACAAAATTGCTTCTCATGGAAATCCACCTAATATTGACTAAAGAAAAAATGAATAGGTGAATTTACAGAAAGTAACTTCTTGAGACAACACACGAAAACAACAAGCTGAATCGAATATGACGCGGCACTAAATGATGGTTATGCCATCGATCAAACAAAAGATTAATTCCCACATCATGAGGCAAATCTAGTCAGAACCTCCGAATTATAGAACAATGTGCTAAATGGGTCACACGTCTACATGTAGATTCCTAAACACATAAACCGACGTTAAGAAAAAGAGATTTTCTGCAAAATCTCTAAAGCTTATCAAACAAAAAATCATTAAAGTCTGTGTACAACACGAATTCCTCTAAAACCTCATCGAGATCCTCCTCAGAAAAACCATCCAAAGATAGTTTAATCTTCATCTCCGAAACGACGATTGCCTTTGAAAATTTTTATTCTAACAAGGTATAGCTAAGGCGGATGCCGCACAAACAACAACCCTATTTTAAGATCTCGAGCAATGGAATGGTGCAAGTCCATCTGCCACGACAAGTTTTCTTAGCCCTATAGCGGTGAGACCTTTTTGCTCATCCCAACCCAACCAAATGATTTCTCCTTAAGGGTGAGACTTAAATGGTATGAGTAAGATCGGATAGCTCAATTAGGTATTATAGACCAAGAAATGGTTGGAGAGAAGAAATTAGATCTTGAAGTATTAGTGAGGCAAGATCTAATACGCAAACAAGCGCGAAAAAAAGGAGACGAGGTGATAACAGATAAAGAGAAGAAGGATAGAGATATGGTTCGGCTAGATGAGGAAGAAAGGACGAAAGAAGAAGTTAAGGGGGGTAATTTGGACGCAACTTTTATGGTTGAGTCCTAGGTCCAAGTTGTACCAAAACTCGTTGACTAGTTGACCATTCTAGTATAACACTAAACGGTCAACTATAAGATGGGCTTTGGACAAAGGTTGAACCTTCGCCTTATTAGGCCAGATTAAAATATTAATCGTCCCACATCTTCTTTTAAAATTTGACGTGATTCAAAAATAATTATCCTCATCACCGCGGTATTTAAAGACCATAGTTAAACTCCAAACCAACTCTAAGGATATACTGTCTCAACAACGATGCTGCGGCCACATAACGAACGAACGAATTTCAAAAAATAATTCAGCTAGAATTCCGTAGTATAACTAAAACGGATTTTACCCTTACCTAGCTGACAATAAACAGACGATTCACGATACCAAATATCCCAAAATCCGAACGAAGGATTATCTTTAGCCTTTTCGAAGAAAAATTTAAAACTTCTCCAAAGATGGAATTTTATTGTAAACTAACAGTTTCGTATTTATTAACCAATTTATAATTATTACTATTATTTATATTCCAGTTTTATATTTCAAACTGGAAAATCCTTTTCGTGTTCGAAGATATTAGGGCTTAAAAACAATTAAGATTTATTTTGATAACTTTAATAAATTTTCCAATATATATAGGAAAATGGATACTAAAAATCACAAGGAATGAATATTTATTATTCTTGAGTTTTAGTAGTGTATTCCTTATCATTTCTAACTCCTTTATTTCTACCAACCGGATAACATTGATTATAATTACTTAATGGCCCCGAAAATTTTAAAACAAGTATAGATTAAAAATATAAAACCATATCTTCACAAATTAATTTCCGAAACCATATTTCTAAACCGTTGAAATCCATTTTTATTTTTTAAATAGTTTTAAAAATAAATTTCCTCGAATACAAGGGCAAGAACTCAATTGAATGTCTCAACAAAGGTAGATTCGGAATTTTAACGAAGTAACAAATGGATATACCTTGTAATTATATTTTCGAAATGGATACGACATACTAATGTGGGCGTTTCCACGTTTTGGATCGACTAATGGTCTTAACTATAGCTAGCTTTTTGTATTAACATATATTATTCTAGCTTCCAAATCTCGAATCAACGGAATCTTATGTCGTCCTCATGCTCTTCACGACGAGATTGCCAACATACTGTGGGGTAAGGCAGATTCAGTTAGAAACCCGAACTCAACATATTTCAACCCTTAGTCGCTCAAAGCCCATTTTACATAATTAGGCCTACGACTAATTTTTATTGTCGAAATAAATTAAAATCGAGTAAGAAAGCCAAAGAAAAACAGAAAATAAAATCGAATTACGTTCTCTTGCGATTCTTAATTTAACTAGTTCCTCTGATCATTTAACCTAAGCTCTGATACCAAACGTAACACCCCACACTTTTCTACATCCAAATTTTGAAAAAAAATCAAAACTTGAACACGACCAAGCATGGGGTGTGTATAACTGGTACCTGCAATAAATGAGTATGAAAATAATCAGAGTATGGTAAAAATAACTCACAGCAGAAATAAAATGGGGTAAACTAGTATTAACTCAGGTAACTACCTTTTTCAAAATAAGTCACTTTGTCAATATCGAGCATGAGAGAAAACGAGAACCAAAAGCCAAAATTAATCATCTGTGAGAACCCAACCTTCTCTAGGAAACCTGGGAGGTTGTAATGAGGAGGGGGTAAGAAAAACAAGTTCTAGTGACTAAGAAATGTGCAACATAGACTATAACACAGATATACTCTGTTTGGTTCAACCCAAGCTATATGCCTAACAAGGTTAGTGATTCTAAACCAACCTTGTTAATGCTTATGCATGACTCTACTACTCTTCCCAAAGTAGTATTCCCAAATTATATTACCGAGATAGGACATGTACACATATTTTTTTGAAGCCTTTATACCAGAGCTTAACTAGTTAACTATATCGAGATTTGACACCTAATTAAGGTGTTTCCGTATTCACATCTTTATTCATTTATTGCCTCACTATCAATGATAGATAGGGTGGATTCTTCCCGATCACTTAAGACCCTAGGTGGGCCGATTGGTCACTTATCATTTTCCGATAATTTACTTAACACTAACATGAACTAGAGGGAACTAGCTACGGGCCCTACAAGTTAATGCTTCTGTCATTCAGGCATATACCCTTACCCCACATAAGGTGAGAGATGGTATTTTATCGTTCGATATACCTTCTAGCTGACCTTATTAGATAAACTCCTAAGTCATTTATTACTTCCCGTAGGATAGGTAGCCATATCGGACATTTTAGTTTTCAGGTTTGGGTAGGCCCACATAAACCTGCCATTTAAGACCCAACACCAAAACACCCATTCTCAGGTGGACTCTTCAACCCTAATCACTTAGCCTTTTAGGACCCCGGAAGCGGACTATACACGAAGGTTATTAGTTCATACCCCATTTGCCTTTAGCACCTTTCCCTTTTGGGATAAAGTTGGCTACATTATTAAGTCATTCCCATTTATTCCCTCCATACGGAAATACTATAATTACATGATTCATCTTCGTCATTGGTTTTAATGGTTAATAATATCTTACATTATTAACCTACTAAGTCCAACTATATTTTTCTATTTCCATTACTATAAATAAGGAAGGATATATTCCCTAGGATATCTATTTAATACCTTCCCTAATTTGGACCTAGTGCTTAAGCGACAATCATAAATTCCCTTATGACACCCATTCCCTTTTATTTCCTTTTTATTGCTCTTTATGAACCTAATGGTCATATTTTCCTAAGGCAATGATCTATCAGTCCCAAGTTATCTATTTGTTGTACCCCAACGGATAATAGCTATTCTTGTTCATTTATTTATTGGTTGACTGTTATATATATATATATATATATATATATATATATATATATTAACGTACTAGGCCACTCACGTTATGTAACACCCTGTAATTTTAAAGAACATTGTAATGATAAACTAAAGAATATTTAATTAAATATTGAGAATTATGTAAAACGGACTGTGTCATTGCGTTCGTTTCGGAAATCTGCTTAAGATAAACTTCGAGTTTGCATAAAAAGGACATCGTATGAAGAAGATATTAAGGTTTGAAGTTTGTATACACATAAGTATATATAATAAAGTCCAGAAAATCGAAATCGAAGAGCGGGAAAGGGAGGGAAATCGGCCCTTTAGGGGTCGACCCCATGCCTCATGGGTGTTGACCCGTGGTTCGAGCCCTACAGGGGGGCATCGACCCTAAGGTCGACCCCACCCAAATCTGGGGCAGATCCATTCTATGAACCGGGACTTGTTTCTTGACCAGATTCGTTGACCGTAGGCTATAAATAGGACCTCATTTCTATTGTTTTATTAATCAAAAACAAAGGAGACAATGAGGTGTTTCCCCAACTCAGATTGAATTAGCCTATACTTCTGCAACAACAACTTATACGTATTCAAGAAACTCTACTACAACATCAGCAGTCATTTCTCTATTCTTTAGATCCAGTCCCTATGAGTTTATGCTGCTTTTAGATATAAACATTTAATAAGTAATCCTGACATGTTTATAAATATAGATCTAAACTTGTGCCTGTTAATAACCTAATCATAACTAAATAGATCTGACATTACTTGTACACCTGATCCTCTGTTTAGTTCTCATATGCCTATTCCTGATATGCCTATTCTATTATTATGCCTAATTATGTCATCATATACCCATTCTTCTACTATGCCAGTTTCTGTTCTCTTCTCTCCCTCCTTCCCTTTTTATTTTTATAACCAGGCTACCTTCGAGCCTTGCCTATCGCTGAAACATGTGAATGAACGAAATTAGGAATGGTTGGGAATGATAAATTGGGCATAACTTGTACTGTAAAACATGACTGGGATTTGGGCATAACCTATAACTTGATCTAAAACTTTAATTTGGGGAATAACATGTATCATAAATCAGACTGAGATTTGGGGCATAACCTTTGATGAATTCGAAAATTTTTTTAAGAATGAACATGCCTAAATTTACAGTAAATAGAAACTGTAAACGCACTTAGACATGAGGTTAGATTACACTTTTCGTAGAAGTCTGTTCGGAACCACCCGACAAATCCAGCAACCACAAGTGGTTAATCTAATGTAAGGGGTCTAGTGCGTAAATGTACACGTAACAGTGCTAAGACATAAGGTTAAGTCCAACTTGTGGTAGAAGTCTAGCCGGAACCGCCCGACATATCCAACATCCACAAGTGGTCGACTTAATGTGAGAGGTCTAGTGCATTAATAAACATGAATGGAATAATGATAATAACCTGTTAACCTGTAATACTTAAAATATTTAAATCTATGGGGGTTATATATGAACCTGTCAAAATTGTGTAAGGGTTAGGTAAACTTGCTTGAATCAATGAGGGGTTAAGTTAATCTGTTAAATATGTGGGGGAAGGTTAAATAGACCCGACAAATTTAACTTGTTTTATACGGTGGGGTTATTTGGGCTTGTTAATATGTTAGGCATAACCTGTCAAAATCCCAGTAGTGGGGATACAAGCCTAGGGGGTGGCTTGTATCATCTGTTGTGTGGGACCTGTATCAGTCAGTAACCCATCTTGGTATCAAAAGGGGGACCCCAAACTAGGTAGGGGTAAGGGAACGCTTACTGAGCTAATTATAAGAGGTTCATCTGAGTGGGGGTGCTGATGGCGCATTCCGTCGAACTCATGTGTGTGCATGAATCCACTTTCTTGGGATAATATGATGTTGTAGCATCAATAGATATGGATGTGCCTCTAGATTAAAGGGGTTGCCACTTTAGGAAGTGATACATCCTACTGTGGGGCCAGCACAGGGTATCTACATAATAGGGAGTCGATCGATTGCGGTAGTAATTTGGGTACATCTAGTTTTGCTGGTTTAGGAGCCCGTTATTATCATTGGGGGTAACACCTTTCATTTCTGTTGGGCTGTCTGTTATTATTGTTGGGGTTAAAACCCGTCACTAGAAGTACACCTAAGTCTACCATCTGTTTCTGTTGGGATCATTCTGTTTCCGTTATACTAGTATTGGTGCAAAGAAAAGTACTTGAGAAGCGCAATATAATCTGTACTAGTTATTTTGTTTTTCCTACGCAGTTTGTTATACCTGTCTTATGATAATGTTATCTCTCTCATCCATTTTATATGCCTATCATGATGCTTTTACTTATTTATATGCTAAAAGTAACTGGACTCTCCAGATTTTATGTCTGACCCATCCCAAGTCAAGACCTTAGGCCTTATTCCTACTTTTGCGACCGACCCTACTTGTTTCCACTATGTGCAAGCGACCCCCTGTGTGCGACCCAAAACCTGCATTTCTCCAAAACAACTCTGATTTCCACCAAAACTTCGCTAAATGATATATTTGATGAAACCAACTTGTCCAATCCATCAAATATGATTAAAAACACGGTATGAATCCGCTAACAACATAAAAACAAAAAATTTCACCAAATCATGCAAATCACTCAAAAACCATAATGAATGATCATGTGAACAAAACTATAGATCTAACTTGAACAGTCGTATGGAGTAACATGGAATCACCAATCTAAACTTACTAAATGAGATCATAGGGTGAGTTATATGGAAATGGACTTAGTATGGCATAGATCTATGGAAAAACACTCAAAATTGGTAGAAAACATGATCATCCTCATACACTTCATTGACTCCATATGAGGGATGTAAACCACTCACGGATTTGCCAAAACAAGTTAAAATTGATGAAATAAGAATTCGGACAGCAAGCACCTCACACCAAATCCCTCGATCTGATGAATCCTTGCTCGAATTGACGTAGATCTAGCCTTCATTGGTGTAGATCTATGATTTCCCTCCTTGAATTTTGATTTTTAATGGTGGAAAGGTGTTAGAGGAAGAAGGAGCTCAAGGCCACCTAATGAGAGAATGGGGAAGGAAACTATTTCCCATACCTCTCACCCTCTATTTATTGTTTCGACCAGCCCACTACTTGGGTCTTCTCAAATCATCCCAATGTGGCTCAAAATCCTAAACATCCAACTGAAAAACCTTAAAACAGCGATTCCTCCCAAATCGCTAAGCCAAATCTTTAATGTAACCACTCTACGGAAAGGCAATCGTCAATTCCTTTCCAGTGGGATAGGTCTCACCCTCTGATTCGACCTGAGTCAAAAGTTATCCTCTGTTCAAGACTGACAAGGGAAAAATGGTCATAAATAAAATCGGTGAAAATTTTGAACATGTCTCACATCCCCATAAGCAACATATCAAAAGATGAGATTGATCAAATCCTCAAGGAATGAAATAAAAATATTTTATAATCTTCCGACACGTAAAATGCGGGATGTTACATTCTCCCCCCTTAAAAATTTCGCCCCCAAAATTCCAAGCAACCACAACAATTCTGCATGTCAATCATCCATGTGAATCCATTTCTATAACCCAAACTAGCAACCATCAAGCCATGCATCCATGGCCTTATCCTAGCACGTGGAATTCTATAAAACAACAACAAGATACAACGATATAACGATGATACATCATATGGTCCTACCGACTAAGAGTTCTGGATAAGTCACCCTCATAATCTCTTTCGTCTCCCAAATACAATTGTCGCCATCTTCACTCCATTGTACCTTGACCAACTTATTCGTCTTCCTCCTAAGTTGTTTCATGACATTCCCCACAATATGAAGTGGCTTACAAGGTTTTTCATCTGCGGTTTCTACTTCTAGGTCTTCGTACTGCTCTGGAGATACCACCACATTCGAATCATGCATGAACTTCAATAGAAACGATACATGGAAAACATTATGCACACTCAACATCTTCTCAGGCAACTCCAACCTATATGCGAGCTTTCCAATTCGCTTGATAATCAGAAACGGTCCAACGAACCTTGGAGCTAATTTTCCTTTATTTCTGAATCTAACCATATGCTTCAATAGTGATACCTTCACGAAAACCATATCGCCCACGTCGAATTCCAAGTCCTTACTATGCTTATCAGCATAACTCTTCTGACGATCTTGGGTCGCCTTCATTCGTTGTCGAACGATCTCGATACAATCTGAGTCTCTCTTATCATTTCAGGCCTAAGTATCAACTTATCTCCAGTTTCTAACCAACATGCTGGGGAATTACACGATCTCCCATACAACGCCTCGTATGGTGCCATCCTAATGCTAGAATGGTATCTATTATTATATGCAAACTCAGCCAGATGTAGATGGTCTTCCCATGGTCCTCCGAAGTCTAACACACAAGCCCTCAGGAGATCCTCTAAAACTCGATTGACTCTCTTGGTCTAACCATCAGTTTGGGGATGATATGTCGTATTCAATCACAACACGGTTCCTAAAGCTTATTGCAAACTTTTACAAAATCTACTTGTAAACAATGGATCTCGGTCACTTATTATACTCTTTGGGACACCGTGGAATCGAACTATCCATTTCACATAAAGTTAAGCTAGTTTTGACGCCGTCCTAGTCCACTTGACAGGAATGAATCTCGTACTTTTGATCAAGCGATCTACAATGACCTAAATTCTTTCATTTCCTGCCCTGGTTCTAGGTAGTCCATCGATAAAATCCATCGATATCTGCTCCCACTTCCACGTAGGAACCTCTAATGGCTGAAGCAAACCATTTGGCTTTCTCTGCTTAGCTTTCACCAACTAGCAGTTCATACACTTGGAAGTGAACTTTCCAATATCCTGCTTCATCCCTTCCCAGTAGTAGACTTTCTTCATGTCTTGATACATCTTATTACCACCAGGATGGATCGTCAACTTCGAGTGATGACATTCTCTCAGAATCTCATCTCTTATTCTGTCAATATCAGGAACAACTAATCATCCTTGCTTTTGAAGCCAACCTTCTCTATCGACTTTAAACTCTTTATCTCCTGGTTTCAAATTCTGGACAAACTCAACAAGCCTCACATCTCGCTTTTGGCTCTTGCCAATCCTTTCGATGAGTGTAGGTCTTATTGATAAGCTTGCCAACATTTCAGGTTCCAGTTCGCACCTTTGTATGAAATCAAGCCTTGCCAAATACTCGAGGTTTTCCATTTCGAAAACCTGCTCCCAAACTTGCGTGTCTTTGACTCAATGCATCTTCGATTGTGTTACCCTTGCCAGGAGTATAGGTTATACTGAAATCATATGATGCCAGAAACTCTAACCACCTTTGCTACCAAAGATTCAAACCCTTTTGGGAGAAAATATACTTCAACGACTTGTGATATGTAAACAACTATAGTCGAACTCATAGCAGGTAATGTCTCCACATCTTCAGAGCAAACACAATCGTCGCCAAATCTAAATCACGAGTTGGGTAATTTCTCTCATGCGGCTTCAGTTGTCGACTCGCGTAGGCCACAACCTTATCCTTCTGCATCAGTACTACTCCAAGTCCAGTACCACATGCCTCGGTGTATACCACGATCTCTTCATTTCCACTCGGAATGGTCAACACAGGAGCACTCGTCAATTTATCCTTCAGGATTCCTAACCCTTGTTCACACTTCGCATCCCACGTGAACACTTGGTTCTTCTTCGTCAATCCTGTCAACAGTGTAGCTATCTTGGAGAAATCCTTGATAAACTGTCGGTAATAACTAGCCAACCTAAGGAAACTTCTCACATATGTCGCATTCTTAGGTCTATCCCAGTGCTGGATTGCTGCCACTTTAGTGGGGTCAACTGCTATTCCATTTCCAGAAAAAACATGACCTAAGAACCTCACTTCACTCTTCTAGAAGTAACACTTTGAAAACTTGGCTTTCAGTTGATGTTTACTTAAAATTTCCAACATGATCTTCAAGTGTGTCTTGTGTTCTTCCCCATTCCATGAGTAGACCAAAATGTCATCCATGAGCACAAGTACGAACTTGTTCAGCTGATCTCTGAATACCCTATTCATAAGATTCATAAAATATGCTTGCGCATTAATTAACCCGAATGTCATCACCAACCATTCGAAGAACCCGTACGGTGTCCTAAAAGCAGTCTTTGGCACACTATCCTTTGCCACCCTCAACTGGTGCAGTCCCGTTGCCAAATCCATCTGAGAAAACACTTTGGCCTCGTGAAGCTAATCGAACAAGTCATCAATCCTTGGCAATGGATACTTGTTCTTTTTAGTTACCTTGTTCATCTCACGATAGTCTACACACAATCTCAATGATCCATCTATCTTAGTTTCAAACATTACTGGTGCATCCCATTCGGATACACTCCTCCGAATGAATTCTTTTTCCAAAAGGTCACGAACTTGCATCTCTAACTCTCGTTGTTCTCATCAGCCTAAGAGGCATGACGATTGTCTAGCACCCTCGACCAAATTGATCCTAAACTCGATCTCACGATGCGGCGACAACCCTTTAACCTCGTCAGAGACATCCTCATACTCATTAGCGATCAGCACAGATGGCAAGTCTTCCTGTCAAATCACAAGCGAATATAGATAGCTAATGAAGACACCCTCTTCGCGCTTACACTTTATCAACACCTTTCACCCTTACACATCCCCAACTCTCACATCTAGCTTCGCGCAATTCACCCTTGCCGCATACCTCTTGAGCCAATCCATGCCCAAGACGATCCCAAACCCAGCAAAGTTGAGAACAAAGCAATCACACACAAAAGAGCAACCCTGACTCGACAACACTAGATGACAGCATAACATGCACAAACTGGACGAACCCCCAACTGGATTAGTCACGACCAATGGCCTATCACAAATCCCAGGTTCCAAACCCAGGCGACACACAAGCTCATTACAAATGAATGAATGCTATGCTCCAGTATCAAATAAAACTCAAACTAAAACACCATGAATAGAAAGTGTATCTTGCACCATGACACCCTTTCCTTCTCCTCTGCAGTAGGAGCTTTCGAAGAAGACGATAATGCCCCTAAGGCGTAAGCCTTAACCACTTGCTTCCCTTGAGCTGATTCTAGACAATATTTCTTCTCATGTCCCGACTTTCCACATTTGAAGCACTTCTTTTCAGCTTTAGGATTCTTGCATTCACTAGCAAAATGGCCCTTCTGCCAACAATTGAAGCAAGTCACTTCTCCCTTCTATTTCTTCTGGCATCCTTTCCCTTTTGTTGTTCTGCTTTCTCTTCTTATTATTACCACCCTATTGTGGCTTCTGTTCTTCCTTAGCTGCAACAACAGACACCTTCTAAGGAAATAAACTTTCATACCTCAAAGCCTTCTCGACGATCTTCTCGAAGCTATCATCGAGGTGAGCCACAAGCTAATTCCCAAGATATTCATCCAGCCCCAAGACAAACTTCTCTTGCTTTTGATAAGGAGTATCCACATATGAATGAGCATACTTCGACAAGGCCTCGAAGTCAGAAATATAGTCAAGAACTGATCGACCATTCTGTTTAAGCTCCACGAATCTCTTAAACAGAGCAGACTTATGCACGATGGATATAAACTTTGCTTCAAACTTAACTTGGAACTGTTCCCATGAAGTATCCTCTTTAAGGGTCTCAAGTGTGACAGAGTTCCACCAGTCCATCGCTCTGCCCACTAACTTCCTTGATGCAAGTTTCGTCTTTGTTTCATTATCAATACCCAAGTCCTTGAAGATTCGAACACAAGTATCCAGCCACCTTTGAACCTCTTCAACTTGTTTAGTGCCCTTGAACTGTTTACTTCCCAATAATGTAAACTCTTTGCATAGCTTTGCAAATTCTACAACTCTAGGCATTTGGACTCCAACATCAACCATAGATACCACTGGAGTGGGGTTCTTTCGAAGGCACGCTTCCACCATAGCTTCAAATATGGTCGGGTAATCAGGTGCCCCGCCATTACCTCCTCTAGGAACGACTTCTTCCATAGTAGAATGTCTCGTATAGTGTCGACTCATTCTAAATCTGCAAATTAGAATGATTAGCCACTTATAAGATAAACTGCTAAAGAATACAACCGCTACTACTATTTATGCTAACATATATAATAAGCATCCAACTGAAATCTACAAATACGTCTCCTATACGTAATTACATCTTTGAACTTTGGCTAAAATCGTTAACCAGAGCTCTGATACCAATTGTGACAACCGCCCACAGCCCCTACACTAGAAAAGAGGAATATCGCACTGAAAGGTGTGCACGACAGCTATGGACGATCATCAAGGTACGATACATAAGCGAAACCTGTCGTAAACTCACAACGCAAGGATAAAATATAATAGAACATATAGAACATGTAGTGATAGTGAAGCAGAAAACACTAAGCTTTCGTGACAACTAGAAAGTATTTTCCATACACATGGATGTCAACAATAGTGTTTGTACAATTTGACTTACTTCAACACTCAAGGAAATGGAAAATAGCGGAAACAAATACTAGATAGTAATAAAACTAGTACGTAAGCCTCCAGCTCGCCATCGATCAGCATCACCGTTCCCACTAAGGTATCACCTATCACATGCTACTTAGTCTTCCCATCCAACAATCGGATGAACAACCAAATGTAATAAGAGGAAAATATAAAATCTTGAGTCAGACAACAGTCTTGGTGAGCGATAAAACAGCTAACAACTTCATCAATAAAGTATGTAAGAATGGGTAAATAAACGAACTAATCTACCCAGCTCTAGAGAAGAACTTACACCTGCCTTCCCCACACCTGACAGTGATAGCCTTTATGATCCATACATCAAAGGAATAACAATTCAGCCATGGTAACCAGAACAACCATTCATACATAGTAAATAGAAACTCAATCATGATCGCAACATACATTCAAACATCCATGACCGACTCTGGCTATCACGGCTAACCTTGCTTTGAAATCCTCTTTATCGTATGACTGGCTAACAACATGCCATCAATTGTCAAGGACCACGCACGATGCCTCGGTTCTAGCAAATTCCCACATGCTGTACACAACACGTGTCTAGGCCATACACGATGCCCAAGGCACTCGACCTATAATAAGTCTTCAATTGTACCCCTGCTTTGAGTCTGCTAGAATCTACGACAACGATAAATTTTTGGCCTTTACATCTCTAGTCGTTATCAATTACGACTATTCATAAGCGCAGAGCACTTTAGAGCTATCACTTCATACGAACTCAATACGTCCTTGAGTAGCCTCCTCATTCGTCACATCCGACGAACAAATCACTTCACTTCGTCATCCCTCATGGAATTCACTTCGAAGTTATCACCACTTTCGAACCAAAGAAAACATCAAGCATGAGGTTCAAAACAATCCATAGCATCACATCAATTTGCTAAGGGAAAACAAACCACATCGCTTAAGCCATCAACCACAACGTTCTAGAAGCGCTGTTAAAAACCATCACCGACCAGGGTATGAACGATCGACCATTCCACGAACGACCGCCCAGCTCCTCATCCTGTATACTTCTGCTCGAGCCATCCTAGCATGACCGATCCTTCCACCGCCTGGCTCGCTCGATCGGACCAACCATCCTGGAACATACGACTGTCCCATTAATCCAACTATAGGCTTGCTCGTTCAAACCTTTCCCTTCACTTAGGATCGCTCGACTGTCCCAACACCAGGAGCGACCAATCACCTTCTTTCCAAAGTCAAGACCTTAGGCCTTGTTCCTACTTGCACGACCAACCCTACTTGTTTCCACTACGTGCGATCGATCCCTGTTCATGTCCTGTTCTCTAAGAAAACAGACCATGAGTGAGCGACCCCTCTAAGTGCGACCCAAAACCTGCACTTCTCCAAAACAACTCCGATTTCCACCAAAACTTCGCCAAACGATAGATTCGACGAAACCAACTTATATAATCCATCAAATATGATTAAAAACACGGTATGAATCCGCTAACAACATAAAAACAAAAGTTTTCAGCAAATCATGCAAATCACTCAAAATCCTTAATGAATGATCATGTGAACAAAACTATAGATCTAACTTGAACAATCATATGGAGTAACATGGAGTCACCAATCTAAACTTGCTAAATGAGATCATAGGGTGAGTTATATGGAAATGGACTTAATATGAAATAGATCTATGGAAAAATATTCAAATGTGGTAGAAAACGTGATCAATCCCTCATACACTTCATTGACTCCATGTGATGGATGTAAATCCCTCACCGATTTACCAAAACAAGCTAAAATTGATTAAATAAGAATCCAAATAGCAAACATCTCACACCAAATCCCTTGATCCGATGAATCCTTGCTCCAATTGATGTAGATCTAGCCTTCAATGTGTAGATCTATGATTTCCCTCCGTGGATTTTGATTTTTAATGGTGGAAAGGTGTTAGAGGGAGAAGGAGCTCAAGGCCACCTAATGAGAGAATGGGGAAGTAAACTATTTCTCATACCTCTCACCCTCTATTTATAGTTTCCATCAGGCCACTACCGGGCCTTCTCAAATCAGCCTAATATGGCTCAAAATCCTGAACAATCAACTGTAAAACCTTAAAACAACAATTCCTCCCAAAGCGCTGAGCCAAGTCTTTAATGTAACCACTCTACTGAAAGTCAATCATCCTTTTCAATGGCACAGGTCTCATCTCTGATTCAACCTAAGTCAAAAGTTATGCCCTGTTCAAGACTGGCAGGGGAAAAATGGTCACAAATAAATTTGGTAAAAATTATAGACATGTCACATATCCCCATAAGCAACATATCAAAAGATGAGAATGATTCAACCCACAAGGAATAAAATAAAAATATTTTACGATCTTCCGATACGTAAAATGCGTGCTGTTACAGTGGTCGTGGAAAGTATAGACAAGAATGCTTTTAGAACCCCAGATGGTTTCTTCAAATGGCTCGTAATGCCTTTTGGGTTGACAAATGCACCCGCCTATTTTGTGGATCTGATAAGTATGGTGTTTCGGGAGTTTCTAAATAAGTTCGTTGTGGCCTTTGTTGATGACATCTTGATTTTCTCGAAGAACGAGTAAGAGCATGCCCTACATTTAAGGGAGGTTTTGAAGTATCTCCGAACGCACCATCTTAAGGCAAAATATTCTAAATGTCATATTTGTATAAAGGAAGTAAGATTTCTAGGGCATGTGGTTTCTAAGGATGGGATAGCAGTGGATCCCGCAAAAGTACTTGCAGTTCAAGATTGACAGATTCCAAAGAATGCAATAGAGGTAAGGAGTTTCCTTGGTTTAGCGGGCTATTATAGGAAGTTCATTATGGACTTCACGAAGATATCAGCCCCACTCACCAGGCTGACAAAGAAGAATCTGACCTTTTCTTAGGATATAGACTGTGAGGATGCTTTTCAGCGATTGAAGAGGGATCTGACAACAGCCCCAGTCTTGACTTTAGCTAATTGGAACAAAGTGTTCACAGTATACACTGATGCATGTGGTATAGGGGTTGGTGTTGTTTTGATGCTAGAGGGAAGGGTAGTATGTTATGGAGGTAGACAATTGAGAGTTCATGAGAAGAACTACCCTACGCATGACTTAGAGTTGGTTGCCATTATATTCGCGCATAAGACTTGGCATCATTATCTACTTGGAGAGAAGTTCAAGTCGTATACGGATCATAAATCCCTCAAGTATTTGTTCTCGTAGAAGGATCTCAATTTGAGGCAACAAAGATGGATGGAGTTCCTAGTGTCCTATGAATTTGTGATTGCTTATACAGCTGGCAAGGGTAGTGTGGTGGCGGATGCACTGAGTAGGCAGAGGATGACCTTGAGTCCACTATTCGTAGAGAGGCGGAGCTTGAAGTATATACCGACCTTTGATTTTAGGCCGTCTATGGATCTTATACCTGGTTTGTTGGCATCCTTAGAGGTGCGACCTATTCTTATGGATCAGATAGGAGCTTCACAGCGAGAGGACCCAAAAAATAACAGACATCTTGGATAGGCTCAGTAGAGGGGAGACTTCTAGTCACCTTGGTACATATTCCATGGATGATAGAGGATGGTTGCAACGAGATGGAAGGCTTTGTGTTCCTCGAGTTGGGAGTCTGTTGAAGATATTCCTAGAGGAAGCCCATCATTCTAGGATGACTATCCATCCAAGCGGTGATAAGATGTATAGAGATATGAAGAGGGTTTTTTTTGGGCAGGGATGAAAAAAGATGTAACAGAGTTTGTTTCTCGATGATTGATTTTCAAGAAAGTCAAAGATGAGCAAAAGAAGCCTGGTGGTTTACTTCATCCTTTAGATGTCCCACAATGGAAGTGGGAGAGCGTCTATATGGATTTCATTAATGGTTTGCCTAGATCGAGGAAAGGCAACACTAATATTTGGGTTATAGTTGATAGGCTTACTAAGAGTGGTCATTTCATTCCTGTTAAGAGTAAGAGGACGGTAGCATAGTTGGCAGTAGTTTATCTTCATAAGATAGTCAATCTACATGGAGTACCTTCTAGTATAGTGAGTGATCGTGACCCCATATTCACCAGTGAGTTTTGGAGGAGCTTGCAGAAAGCATTAGGTACACAGTTGAGTTTAAGTACCGCTTATCACCCTCAGACCGATGGGCAGACAGAAAGGGTGAATAGAGTTCTTGAGGGTCTTTTAAGACTGTGTATCCTAGACTTCGGAGGGACTTGGAAAGATCATCTTCCATTGGTAGAGTTCGCCTACAACAACAGTTATCAAGCTAGTATTGGCGTAGAACCCTTTGAGGCATTGTACGGGCGACCTTGTAAATCACCGACTTATTGGTGGTAGTCTACAGATAGGCTTCTACTTGGACCTTAGATGATTAGAGAAACTTCAGAGAAGATTGATCTTATTCCAAATGCATGAAGACAACTCAGGACAGGAAGTCCTACGCAAATAATAGAAGAATTGACATTGAGTTTGAGGTGGGAGACATGGTTTTCATTAAGATGCCACCTTTGAGGAATGTGGTTCGCTTTGGATTTGTAGGGAAATTGGCACCAAGGTTTGTAGGGCCACTTCCCATAACAAAATTTTGGCCAAATGGCTTATAGGTTGAAGCTACCAGAGAGACTGACTGGTGTTCATGACGTTTTCCACATTTCTCATTTATGGAAGTGCCTACATGATACCACAAAAGTAGTTGAGCCGAGTATGCTTGAGGAAGTAGAGGCGGAATGAGAGGCGGCGACTAGACGAGTTCCTACCCATATTCTTGGATTAGAGGTTAAGAAGGTATGCAACCGAAAGGTCAAGTTGATGAAAGTTCAGTAGGGAGATGACCATGAGGATGCAACTTGGGAGACTGAAGACAAGATTCGCGCTTCGCACCCTTTCGTTTTAAGGTTATGTTCTTAACTTCTTTTACCAAAGCTTTTATTCGTACTTGCTTCTGTCATTTAAGTATATCCTTAGGTAGGGAACCAATGGATGTAAACATATGTTCAAGACATGTTATGTTTGATGGATGCAAGTGTTTTCTAGTGGTTGATCGTGGATGCATATACACACACTAGGCACTAGATCGGCTCAGTCACTCTCATACTGCATATGGATGCATGTGCACTTTTCTTCTTTTATGGATGTAAATGGATGTACCATTACATGAATGTTGCATTTGGATGGATGGTTGTGCATGCATATAGCATTTACATGATATACTTGGACTATTTGCATTGGATTCATGTCACTGACATACATTGCATTAAGGAGGTCAGCTGAACCAGTAGACCGTTGATCTTTCGCATTAGTATAGGGACATATGCACACACACACACCTTTGCATATGTTCATATAAGAACTATAAATATTTTAAGGACAATGTATGCCTGTGATTGGTGAATGATAGATGGATGATGGATATTAGGATATACTTTCTTCTTAACTTCGAGATTTCGAGGACAAAATCATTTAAGTAGGGGAGAATGTAACAACCCGTGATTTTAAAGAATATTATAATAATAAACTAAAGAATAGATAATTAAATATTGGAATAAGTAAAACGGACTGCTCCATTGCGTTCGTCTTGGAATTCTGCTTAAGATAGACTCCGAGTTTGTGTAAAACGTACATCGCATGAAGAAGATATTAAGGTTTGAAGTTTGTATAAACATAAGTAATATATATATATAATCAAGTCAATAAAATCAAAATAAAAATCAAAGAGCGGGAAAGGAAGGGAAATCGGCCCGTTAGGGGTCGACCCCATGCCATATAGGTGTCGACCCATGGGTCGACCCCTACAAGGAGGTGTCGACCCTACCCAAATCTGGGGCAGATCCATTCTGTGGACCGCGACTTGCTTCTTGACTAGATTCGTTGATCGTAGGCTGTAAATAGGACCTCATTTCTATTGTTTTATTCGTCAAAAACAATAGAGACAACAAGGTACTGCCCTAACTCAAACTGAATTATCCTATTCTTCTGCAACAACAACTTATACGTATTCAAGAAACTCTGCTACAAATTCAACAATCATTTCTCTGTTCTTTAGATTCAATCCTGTGAGTTTATGTTGCTTTTAGATATAATAATTTAATAAGTAATCCTGATATGTTTATAAATCTAGATTTAAACATGTTCCTGTTAATAACCTAAATCATAACTAAACATATCTACCATTATTTGTACACTTGATCCTCTGTTTAGTTCTCATATGCCTATTCTGTTATTATGCCTAATTATGTCATCATATTCCCTTTTTATTTTTATAGGCTACCTTCGAGCCTACGCCTATCGCTGAAACATGCGAACGAATGAAATTGGGAATGGTTGGGAATGATAAATTGGGAATAACTTGTACTATAAAACATGACTGGGATTTGGGCATAACCTACCTTGATTTAAAACTTTAATTTGGGGAATAAATTGTATCCTGGATCAGACTGGGATTTGGGGGCATAACCTTCGATGAACATGAAAAATTGTTCAAGAATGAACATACCTAAATTTACAGTACATAGAAATTGTAACCGCACTTTGACACGAGGTTAGATTAAACTTGTGGTAGAAGTCTGCCCAGAATCGCCCGACAAATCCATCATCCACAAGTGGTTAATCTAATGTGAGGGGTCTAGTGCGTAATTGTACACGTAACAGTGCTACGACACGAGTTTAAGTCCGACTTGTGGTAGAAATTTGTCAGGAACCACCCGGCATACCCAGCATCCACAAGTGGTCGACGTAATGTGAGAGATCTAGTGCATTAACAGACATGAATGAAATAATGATAATAACCTGTTAACCTGTAATACTTAACCTGCTTAACTATGTGGCGGTTAAATATGAACATGTCAAAATTGTGTAAGGGTAAAGTAAAATTGTTTAAATCAACGAGGGGTTAAGTTAATCTGTTAAATCTGTGCGGCGTGTTATATAGGCCCGACAAACTTAACCAGTTTTATATGGAGGGGTTATGCGGGCTTGTTAATTTGTTAGGCATAACCTATCAAAATCCAAGTAGTGGGGATACAAGCCTAGGGGGTGGCTTGTATCATCTGTTGTGTGGGACTCATATCAGTCAGTGACCCATCATGCTATCAAAAGGGGACCCCGAACTAGGAAGGGGTCAGGGCATGCTTACTGAGATGATTATAAGAGGTTCATCTGGGGTGCTGATGGCGCATTCCGTCGGACTCATGTGCATGCATGAATCTGCTTGCTTGGGATAATAAGACGCTGTAGCATCAGTGTATATGGTTGTGCCTCTCGAAAAAAGGGGTTGCTATTTTAGGAAGTGATACATCCTACTGTGGGGTTAGCACAGGGTATCTACAGGATAGGGAGCCGATCGATTGAGGTAGTAATTAGGGTACATCTAGTCTTGCTGGTGTAGGAGCCTGTTATTATTGTTGGGTGTAACACCTGTCATTTCTATTAGGCTGCCTATTATTATTGTTGGGGGTGAATCCTGCCACTAGAAGTACACCTAAGGCTACTATCTGTTTCTATTGGGATCATTATATTTCTGTTATACTAGTATTAGTGCAGAGAAAAGTACTTCTGAAGTGAAATATAATATATTCTAATTATTCAGTTTATCCTGCTCAGTCTATTATACCTATCTTATGATATTTTTATCCCTCTCAACCAGTTTATATGCCTGTCATGGTGCTTATTTATATGCTAAAAGTAAGACTGGACTCGGCGGATTTTATGTCTTACCCTTTTTTCTTTTCTCTCTTTTCCTTCCCCCCAAGTTCTCAGGGTGGGAATACTCAGGCTTGACTAGGATTCTCTCTTTCGTTCTGTTTGAGCTTCTTAGATGTACCACTTTGATTTCCTGTCTACTATGATATGGCTCTTTTTGGGGACTATGCTCTAATATTACATTACTCTGATAATTTTAGTACAAGGCAGATATTTTAAATTGATGTAATGGGTTTTCTGTACTTCAAACTTATGTTGTAACTGGGTTTTGGACCACGGTGTTTTCTATTTGGAAAATACAATTTTAAATTCCGCTGTTATTTTATATCCACCTTGCGATGTTTCTGTTTTTGTTTATCTAAAATGCTTCACAAAACTTAATGCATTCTGTTAAAGAGTGATATTAACGAACGTGGGGTGTCACACATTAAGTTTACTACGTGTGGATGCTGGATTTGCTGATCGGTTCTGGGCAGACTTCTACCACATGTAAACTTAAACTCGCGCCTTAATACGATTATATTTATGCATTAGACCTCACATATTAAGCTGACTACCTGTGGTTGTTGGATTTGCTAGTCGGTTCCAGGGAGTCTTACACCACAAGTTGAGCTTAACCTCATGTCTAAATGCGGTTATAATTCAAATTTCCTAATTGGGGTTTACAACATTTATCCTAATTGATTATAGGAACTGTAACCATTTTCTTATCACATTTATTTTCCCTCAATCAATATTGGTTACAATGGTTATTTATTGATTTGCAGTCTCATTTATGGCAATTAATTATATTGATTGCTACAAATGGTCACCATAAATACATTAATTCAAAATGGATTATATTTACACATGATTCCATAATTGAACCTCATCCAAACATTCAAACATTCCAAACAATGTATTTTTTTACCATTTTACGCCGATTTGGACGGATAATATGTATATATATTTATTTTTATATTTTCGTGTGATAGACGTAGTTACTATTGTTTTTATTGTTATTCTTCTTTTTAATTTAATGATTTGGTCTAATTAATTGACCAAAATTTTTCCTTATATTCAAACTTGCCAAAAGATTTCAAGTCTCACAGAGGATTGTTAGCCGTAATCATTGTACATAATGCCTATTTTGTTGAATTGATAATTTTCCAAATCACAAGAAATATATGTTTTGGAATAGTCGATGCAAATTACACACAAATATATGTATTTATATTTATATGTCCCTTTGCACCACTTTTCCTTTTTAATCTTTTTTATCATACCTCTTGTGATTCCAAAATAATGCCTCTTTATTCAAAAGGAGAAAAACAACATGTTTTACAATGCTTAAGCCAAAACCCAACAATATTGAATATAAACAAGAATATTTCTTTTATTCTTACAATCACATAATTCACAAATTTCATCTTCACATATTTCATATTTCAGCACTGAACTAAAGATCTGGAATACTACTACAACTAATTTATGTTTAATGGAACTGATTTCTAGATCCACAGTGTTGTGTAACATGTACCACATATTTCATGACATAACTATAGGAATGTGTGGGAAAATATTTAAGAATCCTACATTTCATGTTATACATAATCACAACTTATCATTTACAAACTTTAAACATATTCATAATAAGACCTGATGGTTGCCAATAAATCAACAATATTAAAATAAACAGATCTGATAGGCATAATTGTATTGGTAAATTTCCCACTCACCTTATAGTCTCAAAATTCTAAGTTTTAAACCCTTTAGGTCTACAATCCCCAAATTCTTATAAATCTAAAATTTATCTAGAAAGGGGGAAATTCTAGATCTATAGAAATGTAAGAAAAAGGAAAGAGAGCGAAGAATCTATCGTTGAGCATCCTCTTCCATTGAATCTAATAATCTTCCTAATTGCACATGAATTTGATTTAATTTAATATGTATGAACATATTTTTATTTTAGAAATTAAGTTAGAAGAGGAAGAAAAATGGTAGAGCTCCGGTGCCTCTATAGATTTGAATGGAAAAGAATGAGGCCTTACCCCTTTATTTATAGGGGTGGAATTGGCCTTGGACTATCAGATCTATTTTTATTAACATCCGTCCATTCATATTAAAATTTTATATGACAAAACCCTAGCTGTCACTGCCTGGCTCGACCAAGCGGTCGCAGCCAACGGTCGACCGCCTCTGTCGACCTGGCAGTGAGGTGGATGGGGAAATGAAGTCTTACTATATATTAATTGTTCTATTTTATTTATTTTCCTTCCGTTTTTGTATTTCGTCTGTAACTTTTTCATACGAACTCCGTTCGCGAAACTCCAAACATGAAAGTTGGCTGGAATTCCAAGACGAACGTAACGGTTAAATTTCATGCTCAAATTCCATCATTTGCAAAAGTTCCTATTTTTGAGCTTTTAATTAAATAATGATTTATTGTTAAAAATTATGGGTTGTTACAGGTAGCCTACAAGTTAGATTGGATCATACGATGTTTTTCATGAATTTTTCACTTTCGGAAGAGTGTGTTCGAATCCTCAGCTATTTGCCTTCTATTATTGGGGGGAAGCCCTTCATCATTACCCCATGGAACCCAATAGTTGATAGAGCAAGAGAACATGTTCTTTCTATCCTGGTATGGACCTACTTCTCACATATTCTCTCAGTCTTGCAATCGTTGTTAGGTTTGAATTAGTTATCCCATTATATTGGAAAACTAAGATGCTTTGACATGAGTACTACTGCCAGAGACAAATTATTTTATGCCAAAGACCTAATTGAGATAACCCCAGATAAACCACATACGGAAACGATTAAAGTTAGAATAACTGAAGATTATGCAGCTGAAGTGAGAGTGTGCTATGGTTGGATGCCAGAAATTTGCACCACATGTAAATCATTTGGTCATATGCATGAAACCTGTACATGGAAACCTTCTGCATCAACCCTCGCTCTTGTTCTCTCTTCTATGCGAGTCGCTCTTCCTAGACCGCCTGTCTTGAAATGGATCAATCAGCCCACTGATTGATATTCTGGACCCTTTTCAGAAGTTATCTACCCCATGTGAAAATGATAGAATGGATAATAAAGAAAGATTGGATGAAGATGTCATGATTGATAACCCAGTACAGGTAGTGACTACCCCAGGTGAGAATGATAATATGGAAGATGATGATAGTACTTTTGAAGAGGATAATGGTATTCTTCGGCTCTCTGGTGATCGTTGTTGCTTTCACGACAAATTGGGAATGAGATATGATCCCACATAAAACATGTATTATATCTATGTTAATGACATGAAGATGATTATAGAAGACTGGAATATAAAGTTGTAGATGAAGGGTTTATGCGCATTACAGAGGGCGATCTAGGTGAGGTGAACAAAAATTTGTTCTAATATTCTACATGGGATTAGGAACACAAATTTTGTAGTCTTAACCCTTGTAATGTTCCTAAACTTGTTGTACACTTTTATAGGATCTGGTGATACTTTAGCTGTTCCTCCGATGGGGATTAGTTGTGAGTTATTTTATGTAGCAGTAGCGCCATGCTACTCTCCTATTTTGTATTGTTTAGTATTCTGGCACTTCAAACTAGAATTATAGCTGTTAATGAAACTGTCTAACTCATGTATTCATTATTAGTTATAATGAAAGTGGTTACGGCCACTATAAAAACAGGCTGGATTGCCCAAAAAAGAAAATCAAACTAACTTCCTAAGAAAATCTTGAGAGTAGGCTAGTAACCTAATTTAGATCATAAAGGCATCGAAGGATGGAGTATCGACCTTAAATTGTCCGATTTGAATTCTAGTGTCGTTTCTAAACTTCCACTTCTGATGATAACAATAACATCTCTCATTTTACTATTGGCATGCACAAGATCCACCTTCGGTGGTATCTGTGTCAATTTTAATTTAGTGTCGCCCACTTTAACATGTGGCATGTTGCTGCGAGCAATGATCCCCTACACCAGTGTGTCGCCTTAAATCACAAACTGATACGAGGTGTTACGCCTGAAATCTCTCCTTAAATCGTAAACTTCAACAAGAGTTGTGTTTCTCCAAATCGTAAACTTCAGCATGAGGCATGTCGTCTCAAATCATAAACAATATCACCATACGTGTCATTCTAAATAAACTCCAACGCAAGGCATTTTGCTCCAAATTTTTAATCCTATTAAAGGCATCTCATCTCAAATAGCAAACATCGATACCAAACTTGTTGCTACAAATCCTGAACTCCGATATAAGGCATGTCGCCATTCTTGTTGCGGTAGGTTCTATCCCCACTTACAGTTATGCTACTTTCTGAATTTTGAATCTCGCCATTAGTCTCTACTTCATTTATACACTTAAGCTTATAGGTTTCATAAATTAGAATTATATTTGGGATCATGAAATTTAAACTCGCTTTGGATTTTATTTGAAGCGATTCGAGATTCAACTTGTATTTGAAAATTGGATAGTAAATTCGAAATAGATTTGGGTTTTTTCTCGTCCATTCAGGGTTGAAGGGTCTCTTGATGCTAAAAAAGGTTGGTATCATAATTAAAATGGCATTAGGTACGATGGGAATTTTTTATATTGACCAGACATAAACTTAGGTCGTGTTTGTGCGTAATGGTAACGAGACATTTTAGCAGGTATTTAAGTGGAGTATTTAAACAGTGTTTCATGTTAAATGGGGTATGTGTTTGCATCCTCAAGCGGGACATTTAACAGAGTATTTTAATTTGTGGTTTTTGATTTAATTATTTTATATTTAATTTTGTTGTTGTTGTGTAGTGTGTTTTTAATTGAAATAAAATAACAATGCAACAATTGAAATACAAGCATGTAACATACAATACTAGCAAATATAAATTAAATAATACAATCAATCAGTGCAACCCTCCTGCAACAATTTCATCTTTTATGTTATCTCTAGTTATTGTCATTTGATGTTACTATGTCATTGAACAGCTTCACATGCTCTGTTTGTTCTATTTCCCATACTGTAATATTCCTCTAAGTTGTCTTCTTGAATGAGATTAGGATCATCTTCATAAGCTATAAAATTTGGATCACTCATATTGTATTTTGTAAGTAATTTTAGTTAGCCACTGCAGTCACAATAACTTTTGTTTGCATTACTAATGAAAATGTTGGCATATTCTTCAAAATGATGAATTTTCTTTCTATATTCCAAATATTCTCTCAATTACTACACGTAAACTCAAATGGTAGAAATTAAATTTTCTATTTATCAATATCGATGATTTGTAATTTCCCGAAAATTAGGAATAAGATATCTAACACTACAATACGGCTCTGTGAAGTGTTCAATTACTCTTTTTTGATTTGGCATCGTCTTGGTGGTGTGCAAGATTTTTTGCTAGGGTTTTGGTTTAGGTTACTGGTAGTGTAGTTGAGGATGGACTTTCATTTGGGTTGTTGGAGCAGTTGTGCTTATTACTGGCTGTCAGCTCTGTTGGTGGATTCTCAGGTCACAGCTTTGGATTTGGTCATATACAATGTGATGGTGGTGTACAGGATGATCTTAGTTGTAATGTATACTCCTACTTGTGGTAGTCTCGTGAAATTTTCTTTGGTGGTCTAAGGCATTTTATTATCCTACAGCTTGTGATTACTTTAATGTAATTGCCTTCACGGCTTGAATTATAATTTTTCTTAGTTGCAGTACTTTGTATTGTTGCCTAGGATATGTAATGTTTCTTAAGTAATTTGTCGCCCCTGCATGGACATGTAATAGTAGTCTAGTCAATGTGATTAGCTTCTGTTCTATTAGGAAGCAGTGGATGTTCCACTTTAAAAAAAAGTGGTCGGACCACGTTAAAAAACGTCTATGGTGGACGGTCCACCTTAAAAATTGAATGTAGTAGGTTGGTAATGTGCCGATCTCCTGTAATTACTGTATTTTTTTTTTATAATAATAAGGGTTTGCGATCACTTTAAAATCTGGACGGCTTTGCAAAAACAAATATGGGGTTAAATGTCCATTTTAAAACAAAAAAAAATCTAAATTAACTACATAATATTGTCAAATTGGAGGATGAGGAAATTTAAGCATCTATCATGTACTACTGAATTAAAAATTCTACTATCATGGCAATACCTTTCCAACCGCCTACAACAAAGGTAAACAGTAAATCTAATAAGCACGCGGCTAAGGTATTATGTGTAGGATATCATTTTCGACTTATATACAATACAACCCGATCTTGAGGTAGGTGTGCCATTACATGTGTACTATCTATTGCATAAATACAGTTTTTTAAATATGGATTGTATTGGCTTGAAATTCTAATTTCATCAGGAATAGTACTGAGCTAAGGGTTAGCTGGTTTTAATATCTATGAGCAATTGTACGATATTTAAAATAGCTTGAAAGCAACCTAAAATTGTGCTACTTGAATGATGAAATCTTTCGATCATTTGTTGATTAGAAAGAGCTATCGCTATAGTGTATACAAATATGGATACCAATGCATTTTGCATCTATCGAAAAATTATCTTGTAGTCTATTAGATAACAAGAGAAATCAAAGTCCTTTCATTTGGAAATTTATTTGACTACGGAATCCTTTAAGGAGGGTAGAATGTAACGACCCAAAATTTAAGAATAATTAATTAATTTGAATATTAAAGGTTAATGTTATGGAAATATAATGTTATAGGTTAATAAACATAACTAAGAGAAACGTTGATAATAAAGTTATAACCATGACATTAAAGATAATAAAGAGAATTAAACCAAAAATGTTAATATGTGCACTTGAATTTGAAAAGGTAATGAACATAATAAAATAATAATTAAATCATGTATAAATGGAATTTATTAAAAATTTAATAATATTTAAAAAGAGGAACGAATTATAAATTCAATAAAATGAATTACTATATATTTCCGAATTTGACTACGGAATCTTTTCCATTTTGTCCGTAACGACTTTCTGATCAATTCTAATATATAACTTTTTGAAATTAAAGCAAGTATGAAGTAGTCATTTAAGATAAATTATAATAATAAATCAAAAACTAAAAGGAAAATATAATGTGGGTCGAGTCGACCCGATCTATAACTAGGTCGGCACGTGCCTTTGCTAAGTTAAATGTCCCTTAGCTGGGATGTGTCATCCAAGCACGAAATGTTACATAATTGTTTTGATTTTACTGACATTGCTTTACCAGATAAGCTGATTTTGAAATCAATAGGCTCTGATTGGTTGAATGACATTGTTAGGTGAGGTTAAATCTTGAAATCCAACGGTTTGAGATCCCTAGGTTACAATATAAATAGAATCCTAGGATTCTAGGCCTAGATCTCTGTTTCACAACACAATCTTTTTCCCTCTGTTTCTATCTTCTAAAATGGACCCGACCTTAAATTTTCTGGGGAAAAGTTAATGAAATAAAATATTTATATAATCCTATTAGAGGTGGGATCTGCAGTAGCCATAAAGAAAGAGCTTAGGACTTTAGGGTTTTTAATAGTATTATTCACTGTCATACTTATGGTTTTTCTAGTAGTTTTTACTTGTCTTTTTCTATAAAAAGTTTACTTTTTTCTCACAGTTTCTTTTAGTTATTTAAGTTTTGTAAGTAGTTCTTTTTCTATTTTTGTTAGCAAAAAAAAAAAGCCAAGACAGGTTGAGAATGATAATCGAGGTGAAGGAGTGGGAGAGTTAACGACTCCCTGAAGGGAGCAGTGTTGGGCCTTCAAAAATATCCTTTTGAACTATGAGAAGGAAGGAAAAAGGAACTTCCTTCAGACCGGGAAGCCCCTTTTGGTTTTAGCCAAGAGGGCATTAACTTCAAATCAAGAAGCCCTTTTCGGTGTTAGCCAAAAGAGCATTGACTTCAGATCCATTGACCCTGTAAGAAAGACCGATGGTTGTAAGCCAAGGGAAAAGCATTAAAAGAAATAGAGAATGAGCTAAGAGCCATATGAAGGCAAGTTTGTAGTGGATGAAGACCTTCTATCATATTCTGAAAGGCCCGCCTTCCGTAAACAAAAGGCAGAGGCCAAATAAGCCCCACCATGAATGTCGGAAGGGAACACACTCTAAAGTAGAAAGGAAATCAAGAGGAAAGGAAAAGAGAAGAAGGGAAGCCTATCAAAAAAAGTGAATTCCAGGAAAGTGCTCTCAGGACTAACTCTGTCAGAGAAGATGCTGATTTGAGGATAACCTCCATTATAAGCCAAAAGTTCGCATACACTTATGCCTCTCGCAACTATCTGAACTGAAACTACAGGGTCCATCCTGGAAATATTAATAAAGAAGAATAGCCGATTCCCGGAGAGCTTTCATATGACCCATAGGGAGACCGCCGAAGCAATAGCAAGATGAATCCGAAGATCATTGAAATAATAGGAAACAAGGACAGAAAGGAAGAAGAGGATCTTTGAAATCAGCTAGAGACAAGAATATGAAAGAGATACGTTCCAGGTCCAGCTCAACATCACGATGTGCACACACATGCTTAGACCAGCCTTTTGGGGGATAACCCAATATGGTTGCCAAATGAACCTCCAAAAGGATGAAGAAAGGCTATCGATGCATGCCATCATGGTCTAAGAAAGAAAAGACATGACTGATACAACACAAAGTACGAGGAATCCAGATCTAAAACTCCAAAGCAGTAAGGACAAAGTATGGGACAAAAGTTAAGAAGAGCCTACAGCTCCTGCATAGTCATCCCTTTCTCATTCAACTAAAAGACTCTTCGTTAAGGACCTCGGAAGCAGCCGCAAGGATTTTTTCTCAAAGATACCCTATGGATGCACACGCAAATCCTCCATGATTAACCCCTATCGGGTGACCGAAGCAAAGCACTTAAGACGAAGGAAAGACACTTTGCTCTTATAAATAGGACCCTAAAAGACCAATGTAGGGGGATTTTTTTTGGATTATTCAAGTCATTTTAAAAATTTGTAATCTCTTATTACTGATTGAAACACTAATATATAAAAAAATCCAGAGAAATAGTTTGTTGCCGGAGAATGGAGTTTTGATGACAACAGCCTTATTTCAATTATCACTGATTATAAAATATATACTAACATTTCTATCTAGAATATATATACATGTATATGCAGGATTTATATATTGAAAATAATACTGAAGACTGTACAGTTTTAGAATTTCAAGAGACACAAGATTCAGAGAAGATTCAAGACTCATGAGTAATCAAGATATCAAGAATTCAAGAGTTCAAGACAAATATAGGTATAGAGTCTAGCTTATATGTAAGACTCTGAATATCAGTCCAAGTTCAAATTCTATTTCTATTTATCAAATTCTATTTTTCAAATTCAGGTTTTCAAAATTAAAATTCAAATTTCAAATAGTTTTTCTATCTTACTTATGATTTCAAATGAACAAGAATGAATCTGTTGCAAATTCCAAGAGATAGTGCATTCATTGATAGCACTGGGAAAACCTTATTCAGAAGAAGACCAAGTCAGAAAAATATTGAGTTCGTTGACTTCTGAATTAGATCAGAAAACATTGGCAATTGAAGAAGCCCATAATGTCAACGAAATGAGGATTGAAGAGTTAATCGGAAATCTAATGTATTTTGAAGTCCAATTACAGAAAAGAAAGGAAAATAAGCCAATAGAAAAGAAATCCATAGCATTTGAAGCAACAACAAATTATTTTGACTCATAGTGAAGACGATAAAAAACAGACTTAATGACAAGACATTTCAGAAAAATTTTGAGATACAGAAAGAGAAATAACTTTCAAAGAAATAACCAAGGAAGTTTAGGAAGAAATGATGATCGATGTTATAACTGCAATAAACCAGGCCATGTTAAAAGAATATGTCCATATCTGGATAAATCGAATCAACAGAAGGATGATAGCAATTCATTGCAGAAAAGAAAGAGGGCATGCACAACAACTTTAGATGATTCAGATTCATCATCAAGCGATGAAGAGCCAGAAACCGAAAATTCAAATATGTGTTTCATAACAATTCAGAATTCAGAAAATATCGAAGAAATGGACCTAAAAACCGTATACGCCTTAATTAATTTTTATTTTTTTTGTGAATGGATGCTTTGATTATTTGCTTTGTTTTGAATTTGAAATTTAAACTTTAAAATTCAAACTTGAAATATAAAATTCAAATTTGAATTTTAAATTTTGAAATTCAAAATAATAAAATAAATTTTGAATGTTTGTTAGGATTAATATTATTTTAGGAATTAGTTAAACCAGAAATATAAATCGATAATTTAAATCAAAAGTCACAAAACCATATGTCCTTTGAAATTATGCATGTATGTCGACATACAGAGAACGGGATGTCAACATAAAGTTCTGTAAAATGAAATTCAAAATTTTAATTTCAAAGGTTTAAACTTTCAAACTTCCCTCCAACTTTTCACCAACTCCTAAGGTCTGAAAAGGCGTCACTGGTTTCTAAAAGGTTGTGCCCATTCAATTGATATCTATTCAATCTCTATTTATATATCTATTCAATCTTATTCTTTCTACCTCTCATCTAAAATTCAAACTACTTTCTTCATATCAATACTTTTCAAAACTCTCTAATGGCTTCCTCTAGCAATCCTCAAACAATGAGATTATCCAAAATCATCAAGGGATATCTCAATAATGATATAGAAGCAATCAAAACCTATGTTGACTATGTAGCCAATGCAAAAGTCAATACGGGTGCTTTTGCCATCTTGGAGACTTTCCATCCTATGATCTTACTTCTCTTTTCAATCATAATGAAGTATTAAGCTTGATTGACGCTTGGCATAATGATGAAGTGTGTTATCCGAAACTTGTCAAAATGTTATATGCAAACCTTAATCGTGGCTTTTAAAAAGGATATGATAATCAAATTTGGAGTAGTGTAAAAGGCACACTAATCGTTCTGGATTGTGAAATTTTGAGAAATATCCTAAGTTGCAAAAGTACAAGCATGGATTTTTCGGAATTCGAAATCGACAAAACGGAATTTGAAACTTATCACCACATATTAGAAAGTTATGCTTACATGAATTCAAAAATCGCTTTTTCGTCCCAAAAACAAGAATTGTAAACCTCCTCCTTCAACATACCATCATTCCTCATTCCGGGAACTTTAGCAACCCAACTCCCAAAGTCCAAAAGGCACTCTTTTCTATTATTGGTGGCTGTGACATCAATTGGGTCGATATGGTCTTAAAAAAATTAATCCCATAGAAACATCAACAAGAGAAAATACTCTTTCTTATTTAGTTTATCTCACTTGAATTTTCAAGTATTTCGGAGTTGGTCTCAAAGGAGAAGAGTTTGTACTAAGAAAGTTGTTTAACTCCACAAATATACACCTTACGCAAATTCCAATCACTTTCAAACCTTATGATACACTCGAAGACAAACAAGGTGGAATGCAACAAGAACAAGAGCCTACAGAAATCGAAGAAGAAGAAGAAACTTCTTTGGAAAGCGTAGATTGCCCACTCAACACTAGAACAATTTCCAAAGAGAAGATTATTCAAAACCAAGTCAATATAGTAAAAAACGAAAAGAAGGTCAAAAGAACTTTTACCAAAATGACTAAGTTTATGGGAAAAATAGGAACAAAACTTGGAATTTCATCTTCCTTCTCATCATCCGCTGATGTTTAGCCTATCCAGTTTAAGTTATCTTTAATATTTGCTTGTATTTGCTTTCGAATCTTGTATTTAGTGTTTCATAATTAGTTTGATGTATTTGCTTTTTAAGAAGTAATGAATGGTGTAACGACCCGGGTTTTTAGTCGTTAATTTTAAAATATTTATATTAGTTTAAATGTTGTATTGGTATTATAAAATGGTTTTTATAAGGAATTAATTTTTAAAAACGAAGTTAAAACTATAATTTATAATTAAATTCAAAACGAGCTTGTAATGTCGTGGTAATTCGTAATATTTCGTTTTGAAATTCAATTTGATATACCAGATCCAATATAAGTCGGATTTCTTTGAAATAAGAAATGTTCGGATCCATGTGATTATATTTTTCTAATGAAAGTGAAAAATCGAGATTTTAGCTTATAGATTGTGAGTTATGTCCAAATCAAATTTTCAGATAGTCGCTATGGGATTCATTATTTAAAATATAACGATTTGTTTTATATAATAAAAGGGGTTTTCAATAATTGAATATCGATTTGGTTTAAAACTCAAGCGAAAGTATTTTATGTTGATACTGTATAAAATTCTTCTCGAGTATGTCCGATTACAATATTTTATTATTGTTATATTAAGGTATTTTAAAATTGATTTATTTTAATTTAAATTAGACCCTTAAAAAGGACTATTATTCAAACGACCTCCATTTCCGATGAAACTAGTTCCATTGCCTCCGGAATATTTAATTATTGTAAGATTTCGAGTTTCGAGCCAAGTGGAGTTATTACGTGAGCATGAGAAAAATAAACGTGAACTAATCGACAAATTTAATAATTAAAATTTGGCTATTTTCCAAATGGACTCTGATTTGGATGAAACAAGTTTTATTAGGTCCGGAATGTCAAACTGTAGATAGAGATCCATTTTTATTGCGAACGTATATCATATAAAATCATATGAAATTCAAACATCGAACGCCAATTGGCGATAGGCACGAACACATTAAAATTAATAAAATATTCTGATAGAAAATTAATAATTCATCAATAAAAAAATTTGTCCTCAACCGAACAAATCCCTAAGCCCCAATTTGCGTGCTCATTCTCTTTGAAATTCCCTCGGCATTTTCCTTTTCAATCTTTATCTTTAAACAACAATTAAATATCTAAAAACATAACGAGACTGAATGAAATCGGGTTCCTTATCCCAATCTTCGCTAGGGCTTCATGCCTATGTCTCAAAATCTGGTGCGATCAGATGTTCAGTTTTGAAGGGTTCGAACAGTGGCCAAAGCTTGGAGTTCTTTGACGTCCGGCTGCCTCTTTAGTACGAGATGTCTGAAGGTCGGGGCAAGGGGAAGAGCTGGCTCAGTGACTGGCGGTGATGTGAGCGGCCATGAAGGTCTGCGATGGTTAGGAAGTCATCTCGAACGAATTCCGTTCGTGGGCTATTCCTGATCGATCAAAGGAAAGTGGGGGCCCGTAACTCTTGGCGTGGGAACTACATGGATGCACGGAGGAGGAGGTAGGTTTGGCCAGTGCCCCGGTGATCGCCAGGTGGTGGCACAGTGGGGTTGTGAATGGGTTGAAGTAGCAGAATGGGTTGATCGACAGCGTTGTCTTAAACTGTAGGAAATAAATCGCATTTTTTAAGAAAAGAAAAGGAGAAGCGGGATTAAAAACATTGGAGGGAGCTTCAAAAGTATTATCAGAAGGATGTTGAACTGGTGGGCATGGTGAGGGTTTGGCAAAATTTGGATAAGTTTATGGTGAAACGAGGGTGTTTAAGAGGAGTATGATATGCTGTGAAATGGTCTGTAGGGAGGAGCCGCGTTTTGAACACAGGAAGAAGAAGGTTTTAAATAGGAAAATTAAGGGATTAGCAGGGAATAAAATGTAACAACCGAGAATTTTGGAACCAATTTAAAATTTTTAATTTAGAAAATTTAGTGGATTTTGAATATTTAAAATAATTTATTTTAAATAATAACGACTAAAAAATTATTTTAATTGAAGTTAAAACAAATAAATTTAATTATAAAAGGAGTTAGAAATAGAGCTGCAGTTTGAAATTTTGATTTTAAACTTTAACTGAATGTATAGGACTCAAAATAAATCAGAATTCAGTAAAACCAGAAATATTTAAATCTGTTTAATCATATCTTTCTAACGAATTTGAAAAATTGAAATTTCACTTTATAAATTATAAGTTATGTCCAGTTTAAAATTCAGAAAAGTCGCTATAGAATTTATACATATTTTAATATAATTTATAGGCCTTAGAAATAGACATTTTGCAAACGACCTCTATTTTTGATGAAACCACTATTGTTGGAATTGGAATGTCAAATTATTGTTAAGTTTAATTTTCCAGAATTTTTCGAATTTATATGTGTGTGTCGCAAAAGAAAATGTGTTTTGTTCATTTCAGTCAAATTTAATCGACTTGAAAATGGCCATTTTTCAAAAATCTCAGAATTCGGCAAAATTAGTCTTGTTAGAACCGTATCGTCAAAACTAACTAGAAATAATTTTTCTGGAATTTTCTGAGTCCGTATGTGGCCCCGGTGAATTTAAATGTAAGATTGAATAAATTCAATAAATGATTTAAATATTAAATTAAATAAAACAGGCTACAAACGTTCGATTGGGCTGACGGGACATGGTTCATTGGATCCGGAACGGGGGTTATGTAAGACCCCACCTCCGTTAAGGTCACTCACAAAGGGAATGCCTTAACTTTGGTGGAGCATTTTAGTAAACAGAAACAGAATACTACAAGACAGATAAACAGTACTTGAAAAATTATAACTTTATTTCAAACAGAAGCTTGGTTACATCCTTTCAGATCACAATATCAGAATTCAAGTACAAAATATCAGTCTTGTACAAAAGCCTTCAGAATGCATAGTTTAAAATCATAATCCCCATAGAAGAAGACAAGCCATACTTTAAGCACTTCAAGCGGAAGAAATCTGGATCAAGCTAGAGTATTCCCTTCTACAAAACCTAGGGGGGACGGAAGAAAGGAGGCGAAACAACAAGGGTCAGACAAAAGTTTGGCAAGTCCAGTGATTTTCAGTTATGAACAGATAATAATAACATGACATGAACATAAAACTGGATGAGAGATAACTGTACCAGTTGTAGAAGATATAACAGAAGAACAGAATGACATAAACTATTGCTTTACACTTCTCTGCACTAATACTAGTATAACAGAATTAGGTGTCACCCTAATGTCTAAACTGAAACAGAAACGGGTACTGAATAATTTAACCGAAACAGAATGCTAATAATGGGCCTTTACTACCCGATCAGAAACAGACAGAAGCAGAAAAAGATTAATCCCTACGGAAACAGAATGTAGAATTAGGTGTACACTAGTAATGGGCCTTTACCACCCGAACAGACGGTACCACGCAGAAACAGACAGGTGTTACCACCCAATAGAAACAGACGGTACCAAAAGAAACAGACAAAACTAAGTGTACCCTAAAACCCTACCCCAAGCGATCGGCTCCCTAATACATAAATATCCTGTGTCGGCCCCACAGTAGGGTGTATCACTCCCTAAAGTGACAACCAATTGGCACAGACCTATTTACAGATGTCACGGCGTCTTACATCCTCAGAGGAAGACCGGGATCCATGTACGCACATGACCCGGTTGGAACGCACCATCAACACCCCTCGCCATTATCAGAATGAACCGCTTATAATTAGTTCAGTAAGCGTGCCCGGACCCTACTTACTGTTGGGTCAAAGTTTTGATACCAGAAAGGGTTACTGACTAATATGGGTCCCAAACAACAGATGACACAAGTAAATCCCCTCCTAACCTTGTGTCCCCAGACTAACAGATTTCAGCTTAACTTGTCTACAAGTTTCAGACATACAAAATTTAGATTAACTAGTTCACAGATCAGACAATCAAGTTAATAGGTTTTCAGACTAACGGATCAGATGTTCGGATTAACTGGCTTACAGATTAACAGACTTACAGATTAACTGGTTACAGATTATCTAACTTTGTATTGGGCCTACGGATTCACGAAACGGGTTTATCAGATTCATTGGTCCAATTGGTTTAGCCTTACTCAACACGTTTTAGATATCATAATTATCTCAGATTTTCATTAATTAAATATTAATGCCCAAACCTCTCACATTAGACTGACAGTTTGCGGCTACTGGTTAGGCCGGTTGGTTCCGGGCAGGTTTCTGTCGCAAACTGAGTCTAACCTCGGGTTTCAAGCACGTTATGACTAACTTCTCACATTAGAACCTATTGTTTGCCACCACTGGAATATGCCGGGCGGTTCCGGGCAGAATTACGCCGCAAACTCATTCTAACCTCGAGTTAGCCATGTTTATTTTTACGGCCAATTAATTAATGATTCACCATTTATACCCACGCCTAATATACATGTCAATTATTCATAACTATAGCCAATTCAGATTATGTCAATAGCGGACTAATTATATCAACTCAACAGATATTGCATATAACAGATTTTTCAGATTAGGCGACTTAACGGATTTAGCAGATTAAGCAAACTAGCAGATCAAGCATATAACAGTTTAGGCATCTTCAGCAGACTTAGCAGATGACAGATTTGGTATATGAACAGATATAGCAGATTATAGCAGAACTAGCAGATTAGGCAATATAACAGAACTAGCAAATTAGGCAATATAACAGAACTAGCATATTAGGCCATATAACAGATTTAATCATTCCTTAAAGTTTCATAAACATATCTTTCCTAATTATAAATTTGGCCTAAGTTTGCATGCCTAAATAGTTGTTATGATTCACATTATGATCATATACCCCACGTTTGCATTGAATTTACATGGCACAGATTATGGACATAATTTACCATATAACACACGTCTCAAATTTAGTTAAACTTGCCTAGTACAAAAGATTCACATATAAATTATACCAAATATAGCCATCGATTTCAATGCATGTCATATATTCAAAAATCTCCCACTTAGGTGTTATTCACATTTAATAGTTATCAAATCTTAACATAAATCTTCACACCTAAATCATATTCCCTTTTTATCCCAAATCATGAATTTCTATATAAACAATATGCCCAACAATCTAGAACTTTAAATTATAACAGATCTTTATTTCAAAAATATGCGTTATGTCCAATGTCTCAAGTCACATGTTAATATACAATGGTTCCTCTTCTTCCAATTCACATAATATGCACAGATCTAAATCTGGTTTACAACCTATGTCCTTTTAGTCACAGATTAGCCATGTCCAATTATGCCATCATTCATTATTTATCCCAAAGTTTAACGTTCATGCGTTAATCTCTTATGAGATTTGGTGCAGGCTCGGGGTAGCCTGGCTATAGAACAGAAAGAAGAAAGAGATATAGAATAAAATAGATCAGAACAAAACATACGCAATCTCAAATTCAGATTTACAATCATGTCACAATTATAATTAAAGTTTATATCAGAAAATAACTGCACTTGCCTTGGTTGGATTCTAAAAGAAAAAGGTGTTGTAGCTGTTCTCTTTTAATCCTAATCAGAATTGGAGGAAGAAGAAGCACAAGTCCTAGCTTAGGTTTCAGCAGAGTAGAGACACCATTGATTTATTTATTTTTAGAGAGGAAGAGAGCAATGGAGGCTAGAGAATTGTATATGAGATTTAGGTTTAGGTTAGGGATGTATATATAGGTGTAGGAAGTTATTTAGGACCATTAGATTAACCCTGAATCATGAGAACCATTCAAATGCAAAATCTGCATTTGAGCGAATCGGCCCATGGGATGACAGCCAAACACCCTGGATTAACCCCTAGTCGACCCAGCAGGGCTTGGGTCGACCTCAAAAATGGGCCGGTTCGGTTATTCCCCCTCCCAATTCGCTGTTTTGAACCTTTTTTGCATGTTTATTTATTTAATTTTTATATATATCTATATATATTTCTCTCATATGCATATAAACTTCAAGGCTTAATAACTTCTTCATAATTAACCATTTTTTTTATATTCTCAGAAAATACGGGGTGTTATAGGTTATTGGCTAGGAATGTCTATCGTTGGACCTCAATTGGAGTTAGTGGCTAAACAAGCCTTAAGGGTTCAATTAAATAATCTTAATTATAAATAACCCTAAGAAAAATCCAAAACCCTAATATCCTTATACCAGAGCCGCCGCCAGTTCATGTTCAATGGCTATGGGGCTCTCTCGTTTTCCCTCACCGTTCACCCAATCTAGTTTATAAAATTCGAAATCTTCAAAGCAACATGAAAGAGCATCAAGAGATCGACAATCTGTACGGTCATGATCGGAAATGGATCATCGGAGTAGCCATGGCGGAGCTCCAAATATGCGGCGTTTGGGTTGGTTTCCTGGATGATGGGGGTGTGCGAGCTGGAGACAGCTTCAAGGGGAGGTGGCGTTCGCGTAGGGCTTCGATGGGGTGGTGTCGGATCGGGGTAGGGCGGAGCACATGGACGGCGGCGGCATGATGATGAAGTCGACGGTATGGGTTTCGGTGTCCAGGAAAATACAAATGAGAAGGAAGAAAGGAAAAGGAGCGGCTCTGATAATCCCAATGTAATTAGTTAATTAATCCTATAATTAGTTATTTAATTAAAGTGATTTACACAAATATTATTATATCTTCTTCATACGACATCAGAATTCAATGAAACAACATGCGTTGGAACCGTGGAATCGAGATCTATGTGATGGAACAAACTAGATCTGAAACAGAGGACGTTAGAAATTCAGATAAAAATCACTGTGAGATTTTTCATTTTAAATTTGAGTAAAAAATTATATATACATATTTATAATGATTGTAATATGTTATGCGCCGTTGAAAATTTAGATTGGTTGTTTGGTCTTTGTTGATTATTGTCTGAGATGAATTGTGGTGATGATTATTTATTTATTGAGTGATACGTTCTAGTTCAAATAAAAATATAATCTTGAATTCGTTAGATCAAAACATCATTTTATTTAGATCATGTTACGTTAGAATAGAAAATAACGTCTTTATAGAAATTAACCTTTTTGGTATAAATGCTATACTAGAATAGAAAACAACTTTTATGTTTTATGAAAATTGTCATATTAGAATAAAAATATCTTTTATGTTAGAATAGTCATATTGGAAATAAAATAACATTTTTTTATAAAATGTTACATTAAGATAAGATAACATTTTCTTATAAAATGTTACATTAGAAATGAAATAACATTTTTTAGAAATGTTGCATTTAGAATATAAAAAGAATTCATTTTTATGTGATGTTAAAAGAATTAAAAGATTACATTTGTATGTAATGAATGAAAAAAAAGATTCATTTATGTTTTGTTTTAATCAAAACATTACCATTTACATGTAGCAGAAAAGACTCATATTTTGTGAATGAGATACGTCATTTATGTTGGAATCAGGTTATTAAAATAAAACATGTTTAACATTAAAAATTCTATTTTTAATGTAAATTTAGAATTTATAAAAATGTTTATGTTTTAAGAATGAAAACATGTTTACATTAAGAACCCTGTTTTTAATGTAATGACACATTAACATTTCTTTTATGAAAGAATATAAGAGAATTTTACATTTTTCTATAATGTAATAAAAGATTACGAAAGATTACTTTTATATGTAATGAAAGAATGAATAGAAAAAGATTACATTCTTTAATGTAGAGAAAGAAATTATAAAAATGTCATGTTTTTAAAATAATAAAAACATGTTTATCATTAGAAAGAGTAGACAATAAAAATTATATTTTTATTGTAATATGAATCTTTAGAAAGAGTAGACAACAAAAATGATATTTTTATTGTAATATGAATCATAAGGAAAAAGTAGAAAATAAGGATTGCATTCTTATTTTAATGTGAATCATTTTTATTGAAATAAGATAGATTAAGCAAAAATATCAATTTTTGTTAATTAGAAATTTGTATACGAATAAATCATTCTTTATTTGTCATTGAAAAACATAGAAAAATGTTAACATATAAATTATTCTTTTATATGATATTTGAATACATAGAAAAATGTTAACATATAAATTATTCTTTTATATGATATTTGAATACATAGAAAATTTTAACATATAAAATACTCTTTTATATGAAATTTGAAAACATAGAAAATGTTAACATATAAAATATTCTTTTATATGTTATTAGAACACATAGAAAAGGTAAACAAATAAAATCTTCTTTTATTTGTCATTAGAGCACATAAGAAAAGATATGGAAATAAAGGGGTTATATTAGTTGAAAACAAAGTGCACTATTTGTCAAAATAAAAGAGTTAAAAACAAAAACTACATTTTTGTTAAATAAAAGAATTAAAAATAATTTTGTCAAATTAGAATTGTTGAGACCAAAATGAACATTTTGATAAATTAGAATAGTTGAATTAGAAATGTACATTTTTATTTATATTTTAGATATAAATAACAACATAGAAATAAAAAGTACATTTTTATTTACATTTTAGATGTAAATAAAAACACAGAAATAAAAGTGACATCTTTATTTGAATTTCAGATGTAAATAAAAAGAATAGATTTAAAGTGACATCTTTATTTACATTTTTAGATGTAGATAAAAAGAATAAATTTGAAGTTATATCTTTATTTACATTTTAGATGTAAATACAAGGATAGAGTAAAAAGTTTCATTTTTATTTACATTTTTGAGGTAAATAAAAGAACTGATTTAAAATTACATTTTGATTTATATTTTAAATGTAAATAAAATATTAGACTAAAAGTTACATTTTTATTTACATTTTAGGGTTCAATAAAAAAATTAGAATTAAAAGAAACAATTTTTTTATTGTCATTTTAGAGACAATAAAAGAGTAGATTTTAAAGCAACATTTTAATTGATATTTTATATTCAATAAAAAGATTAGAATTAAAAGAAGCATTTTTATTGTCATTTATGGGACAATAAAAAGAGTAGATTTAAAAGTGACATTTTTATTGATGTTTTATACTCAATAAAAAGAATATATTTTAATGTTCTATTTATCATCATTTTAGATGCGATAAAAAGAGTAGATTTTTAAAGTTACGTTTTTATCGTCATTTTAGATGCGATAAAAAGAATAGATTTTAAATTACATTTTCTATGTAATTAAAGAATAAAAGGAAAAATTACTTCGATATAAGTAAAAGATTGAATAAAGGATTACATCTTTGAGTGTAATAAAAGATTGAATAGAGGATTACATTTTTCAATGTAATAAAAGATTAAATAAAAAGAATACATTTTTTCAATAGTGTAATAAAAGAATAGAAAAAGGTTTACATTTTGATGTAATATAAAAAGGTTTACATTTTTATGTAATATAAAAAGTTCACATTTTTATGTAATATAAATCTCATTATTAATGTAATGAATGAAATATAAAAATGTCATGTTTAAATTATAAAAACTTGTTAGCCTTAAAAACCACATTTCTAATGTAGAAATGAAATTAGAAAATAGTTCATGTTTTAAAAAAATAAAACATGTTTACATTAAAAATCATATTTTTAATGTAAAGAAAGAGAATAGAAAATATTCATCGTTTGAAACAGAAATGATAAACAATGAAAATTTACATTTTTGTTGTCATAGAAGGAATGAAGAAAATGTACATGTTTTGAAATAGACTTTTGTTCATTAAAAATAACTTAAATGCGAAGTGTAGGAAATTATTTAAAGAATAAATAAGTTGAAATAGTCGAGCGAATGAATTATATATATATATATATATTAAAAATAAAACGAAACGCGCACGGTAGTTCGTGTTTCGGCAATTGTGACTTTAAACGATTATACCGAAAGATCCGACCGTCGGATTTTCCTAAAACTGGAACCGTTAGGACCATTTTTGGAAAGATCTTTCTAACGATATAAAATTTGCTAAGATCCAATGGTAAGATTTGGAGAAATGTGTAAATCAAATTTTGATAAAAACCGCGCCAGGGCCTTGTAATGACCCGAAGTGTCGTTTATTTAAAAATGGCTATTTTTAAACAAATAAAAAGAGCGATAAATCGTTATAAAATATTATAAACGATATGGAATGAAAAGAAATGATTTTGAACTATATATATTCGAGAATTATTTGAAAAGACCGAGCTAAATCTCATTTCAAATAATTATACAACGATTGGAAGTCGAAGATTTGAAGACGGTGGTTGAAGACCGACGATCTTCACATCGAATGGATGTGTGCCTACTGATGCCCATGATTGGAGTAGCTACCTGGAAGGGACTACAGTGGTAACCGTCCGGATGTATTGTTGATTGTTCGGATATGTGAGGTATAAGGTGCCTCCGGTTTCGTTCAGACCCAGAACGGACTTGTAAATGGATTGTATGTCTGACGTTGTATTCCTTTATACTGTATTCGTTGATCTCATCTAAATATATATCTGTTCGGTGTTTAACACCCTTCTCTAAGACGTACGACCTTAGAGGTTATATATTGACAGAAATCAATGGTATGGTATGGAATGACAATGTGGCATGCGAAGATGCAAATGATCAAAGCTTATTGTTGAAAAGCAAAGCCTTGTGGTTGATGATCGAAGCACAGCCTATATAGGCACAACTTTGTGTATAGCGTTACTTCGCGAGCCTCACACCTCGGTATGAACCAGAAACGGGAGTAAGGACTGCAGGGAGGACATACGTTTCTTTCTAGCTAGAAGTGGTGTCAACGACTTACCAGCCCTGACATTTTTACTTATATGGATGATGGAATGAGGCGCCTCGGTTATTTGAGTCCCTAATGGCTCTATTTACGCCCCATAGGGCGGGGAAATGTATTGTTCAGGAATAATTAATCTAGTAACATATTTTTGGACCGGCCCTGAAGATCCAAGGGTCACTCGAGCTCGGATCCTAAGACATGGTAGGCTAGATTGTCTCGAATTCGGTAAGGACTATCTATTGCCTTGGTTCATAATGGAAATCCAACTTCCAATATGACCCATGCGGTTTTGATTGTATAACTAGTACGGCGACATAGTATATGGTAGCTATGCCATCTATAATTGATATTATGATTGAAATGTTTTTAAAACATATATACACTAACAATAATATCAAATTCATTTTATCGTATTAAGCATATTTTGACAATTATAAGGTAAAACTCTATCCTGCGGTTTGCGTTGCAATGTGTGATAGGACTTGAGTCTTATAATGGTTTCATTTTTATAAAAAGCATTGCGTTGTTTGACGATTTACTTTATTTATGCACTGGCAATCCAATGGAATAAACCCGTTCCGCGTTAGCGGCGTGGTCCTGTGATTAGCCTTATTATTAGATAAGTTAGGTTAAGATTTCTCATACCAGCCCCATGACTGACCTGTAGTTTGTTTCACTGGCAAACTCGGGTGCCCATATTTTCCACACGAGCAGTCGAGTAGCTTTTTGCAGATATTTATCTCTTGAGCAGGATTCTGGATTGAAGCTTAAAGCTGTGTCCAGAGCATTCATAGTCTTCCGCTACAATGTATTAAATTCATTGTAATTTATCTTCCGTTGTATTATTTCTTTATTCGATGTACTCTGATATTCTATACTCTAATGTAACATTATTATAATGTCTATAAAAGTCTGCTGTTATTTGTTCTAATGTATTGTATTCCCGAAGTTAACGTATGCGGAAATTAAACGGTCTTGGTCGATTTTGCGATCGATTAAGTCCGAGCAAAATCCGTATCGATACATAAAACGTGGAAAGAAATGTTGGCTTTGGCTTTGGAGTACACAGTTCAATACTGTGATCATTCCGTTTGTGAATTAAAAGATAGGGAAAAAGGATATTGTGAAGTTTGTGATTTATGAAGTGATGATGGAGTAAACAGTAAAGGTTTGGTTGTCTGGAATTTTGGATGAAAGGGAAAGAACGGTAACAGTTTGAAATTGAGTTCGTGGTTGTTTGGAAGAAGATGTTCATATAGGAAAACTCGTGAAGTATGAAAGGATAATTAAGGTTAATCCTTAATTTAATTAAAAATTAATAATGGTTATTAGTAATATAAATATTTTTAATTTATGATAAGCGTTATAATAGTGAAATGTTATTCGTTCATGTACAGAATCACACGAAACAAATCAGGTTAGGATCGTAACGGAGAATCTACGTTGTGGAGCTGATTTCGCAGAGAATTGAGCTACGAGAATTTCATGACAAAATCAAACGTTGTTTAAATTTTAAATCGAGACAAAAGCAAAATCGTCAACTGCGAACAAGTTGAGTAAATTCGCTAACTCTAGCTCGTTTATATTTTTATATAAATGAGTTTTAAACTTATTTATAGTAATTTTATACTGTGTGATGGTTGTTTGGATGAATGGTTGATAAAATTGGTTGAAATGGTTGATATAGTTATATCGTAGATCAATTATTAGTTTTGTTACTATGATATTTCATATTTATGTGAAATTAATGTTGATTAACATCTGTGGATGCAAGGAAACAGGTTGGAGGGATCCAACTGGATCCCTCAACATTTATATTATTGTTTGTTATCTACTGTGATGTATACTGTGATTAATTATGCTGTGTTGAATTACCCTAGCCCTAGGATTTTGGTATTTAAATACCGTAAAATATTTTCAGATATAGGGAAGGAATTTGGGATTTAAAAAGGAAATTTATTTCCAAAAATAGAAATTTAATTTTTGAATAGAGTTGAGAATAGAAACCGGTTCAAATGGATGAATCAAGAATTTGTTTATAAATGAGAATAAATTAATTGAATTATTTATCATTAGATAAATTGAAATATAAATTCAAACTTGAATTTATATAGAGAAGTGGAAATAGGTTTTGAAACCAATATTTGAAATGAGATTTGAACTTAGCAAATTATAAAGGAAATTATAAACGAGATTTTAAATGATTGCAATACAAATAAGATTGGCATGGAAAAATCTAAATGGAAGTTATAAGTAGAATTTGGGTTTAAGATATTTTTTATAAGTACAAAATCAAACCGATTTGATTGTATATAAAAGAAATATATTCACGATTAAAGTGAATAATGGTTTAAAGGAAATATTTTGCAAATGTAATATCTCTAAAGGAAATTTAGAGTTGAAATATGAATCCAGATTGGAAATTGAATGTAAAGGGAAATAGTTAATCGTTTTAAAAGAGAGCGATGAGTTTTAGTTCAAAATACGGAATATAAAATAAAGAGTGATAATGTTGTGTAGACTGGAATGGTTATAAAGAAATTTAGTAATGATTTGGAAAGAATAAATTCAAAAGTGAATTTGGAATTTGAATTAACCTGAAATGTTAGATAAATTACGAAGTACGGAATATAAATCGAATGTAGATTATTCGAGAGAGAGTTATTTATTGGAATTCGATTATATCGAATTTAGGGAAGTAGTTATTTTTACTTTCCGTTTTGAATCAAATTTAATTATTTAATTATTTACTTATTAATTTATTATTAAAATTAATAAGTACAAGTTATATTTTTATAAACCAAATATTTGGAAACAACGATTATAACGCTATCGTTAAAATAAATGTTTTATAAATCTAAACAGCGATTATAACGCTACTATTATAATAAATGTTTTGTAAATCTAAACAGCGATTTTAATGTTACCGTTATAATTAATTTTTGGAAATAGCGATTATAACGCTACCATTATAATCAATGTTTTTCCTAAAAAGAAATGGATTCTTAGAGTAAATCCGAGTCACGTAAGCGAGGTTTTGTTTGAAGTTGTGAGCTTTGACTATTTCAAAGTTGATAATGTTGTTCATTTAAGGTCTGAGAGGTAATTATACCCCAACTTGATTCACTTCATGATTGATGGAGGAATGGTTAAGGTTCGATAGTGAAGATTGGTTAGAAATATGGTCAGTTAATAAATGATAAATGGGTTGAGTTATAATAGCGATGTTCTATAACATCACGTTAATTTAAAGGATTTTTGAAATGTTTTCCCTGAATAAAATGAGAGATATTTTTTACGCATAGAAAATGAAATGAATTTGTCAACGAGGAATTAAGAAATGGAATATGGAAATATTTTCCGATATAAATAAGGTATATTTTCTGAATATAGAAAATAAGGATTCGTTAATATATATAGAAATGTTTTCTTACTGGAATAAGAGACATTTTCTCGAATAAAGAAATTATAATATTGGAAATGTTTTTCAAAGAATCGAGAGGGGAAATCGAGCTTTGAAAGGATATAAAAGATGGGAAATAGTAATTGGAAATGATAATATAACAAGGAATTGATTTAAACGGGGCCAGTGTTACTTGATGATTGATCGATAGAATTTCCATTTGGAAATAGGATCGTTGATTGTATGAATGTTCCTTTGATAGTTAAATCACCGGCTATCAAGGTTTTACTTATTTTATACCTCCGTTGTCAATACAGAGAGACCGGGATCAGATTTATTTTTTTGAAAACCACTCTGTATAGGCATAAACGTTGCGAATCAAAATATGTCGAAGATAATTATTGAAGACAGAGTAAAGTGCAAGGGCTGTTCTGTTAATCCTAGGTTGAAATTGCCCAAGATGGACTAATAGAATGGTGCCTTCGGTTTTTCCAGTCCCAGGACAACGTATATGGACGAATGTCTAACGACGTGACATTCAAAGTAAATGGTGGTAAGGTGTTCTGAAATATAATCATGACCTCAAGCCTCATCACCTGGGAAATGACAGAAATCGGGCAGGCAGCATGGCCATGTGGGTCATTCCCGTTAGGGGTACTATCACCTGATCTAGAGAAATTTCATTTACTTCTTATTCCATTCGTTGTTGTATGCTTCGGTAATGGTTGATGATCACAACCGTTGGTGATAATATGCTCGATACACTCAAGTTAAATGAGTGGTCAGCCATGTGTGGGCCGGGTTGCAAGACGTTCCTGTTGAACCCAGTGTATTCCCCTCTAGAGATAAACTATCTGAAGGTGGTTCCATACCTTGTCATGTTGGAAATCCAATCTCCAATAAGCGCCCTGCGGTCTTTGATTTTATATTATATATGGAGCATGAGATGCAAGCATTCCGCTAGATTCTATTTATTTGATGTAGACACTATTGTAATATTATTGGATTTGATATCAAAAATATTTTTTTCATCTAAGGTAAAAACCAACCATGTTTATGTGTGGATCGGTCTTATGATTATCATTTCTTTCGAAAGGATTTTGAAAGTTAAACAAATGGTTGGAGTTTACTCACATCCGTCCCATGACTGACCCAGAGATTATTTTGTTTGTTTTCCCTAAACTCTTGGCTGCCCAAATTTGTACGGGCAATCAAGTAGTCGGGATTTTTCAGATTCACTTGGAGGAGCTCGAAGCAGGAGGCTTCATCAGTTAGCTATAGACTATCATATTTTCCACTGTGTATTGTGTTGTATCTGGAAACAGGTATTTATAACTGTTCCAGAGATAACTGTTGTACACTAATGATGGTATGTATATAAAATTACTGATTTGTATTACAAAGTTATGTTATCTAATATATTTTATTCAATCCGCTGTGAGTTTGTGATCTTCGCTTTCTTCTATTCTAATATTTCTTTCTTTCTATTTCTCATCCTCAAACTTCTTTCTAATAATGATTCGTATTTCTGTGCAATTTGGGTTGGACGTGTGGTGTAATTAGTCAACTCAAAGGGTACGGAAATTCGGGCCATTGCATTTGGTATCAGAGCTGATGGTTGAGTAGTAACCTTGGCTATGTGGCGTGACTTAATAGAGATGGGGTTAGTAACACCCTAGATTGAGTTTGAGTATGTGTGTGTGTGTGTTTATATACATATATATATATATATATATATATATATATATATATATATATATATACATAAGCGTGTATTTGTAGATTTGACATAAAAATGTTTTATATTGTGTTGGCTGGTTTGTTGAGTGGTTTATGAATTCCGGTCGATATAGAATGTACAACTGTATCGATAGGTGTTTATAACTCTCGAACAAAAAATTTCGATACAATATTGTTTTAAAATGGGTAAATGAAATATTTTTGCCCAAAAATTATTTTGATATAAAAGGAATAATTTCTGAATTATTATATATGAATGTGTTGATTGTCATAACAATCAAATGGAATTATGAAATATTTAAATGGTTATATAATATGTATATGGATAATGTATACAAATGAGATAAACCAAGATTAAGTTCAAACCAGAATTGGAAATTAAATTCTGGGCGTTCAGAAAATATTTTCTAAAATATTATAATGTATTATAACTTTACTTTAAAGTATTTTTGAATAATAATAGTTTAAATGGATTTTTAAAGGGAGTAAGCACTGAAATCACTTCAGTGGCGAGAAAATAACTCTGATAATGGATCGCGACATTTCGATATTCATTTTCAAGTTTCTGAGTGACGGATTGCTACATAGCAATTTGTTAGTGGAAAATTTGTTTGAAAAGAACAAGTTATTTTAAAAAATTCAAATGTTCTGAATTTGCAGATGCTTATAAATACATGTGCATAATATACGATTTTAGACCGATTTGGAAATACAAGCCGGGAATTTGAATTCTGAATATTAATTTAACTTGTATAAGTTAAATGAATTGTAATGGTATAAATAAATCGAATAGATCATAAAAAAATTAACTTAAATTAAGTTAAACAGAATTACATTGGATTGGAAATTTAATTGAATAGTTTGTAAATTGGAAGTGGATAAACTGATTTAAAATCAATTGGAAATGAATGTGAGTGTATTTTGAGTGCATATGGATTGGATGTTGAAACTGGTGATGAATTATTAATTATGCATAACATGTTGAATATGAAAATTTATGTCTTCACGTAAGCAAATGAATTAAATATTATATAAATTTCATGTTTTGGGACTTACATTTTGGAATTGAGTAAGTGCAGGTAGATAGAGCTACTTGGCTTGATTTTGGTTGCATAAACAGCTTATAAATTAAGCGAGCTCGATTAATAACGCTTATATAAGGTACGCTTATGTCAAAATACAAAATTAGGTTTTGAATTTTGTTTTCCGACCATGTAGGTCGATGTATATATATTTGTTGATCCTGCGATATCGTAGAAGTCCCTCCGTATAGGGGAGACTCTGCCGATTTTTTTTTGAAAATTCAAGGTGTTTGGAAATTTTCATAATTTTTGGAAATTTTCGTTAACAGGAATAAATTAATATTTTAATTAAAAATAAATTGATTTATTTGAAGATGAAGTTAAGAAGTAAAACAAATAAATTTTAGCCTAATTAATAAGGGTTTGTAGCACTCCTCCTTTCTTAGTAATTTCGAGGACGAAATTCTTTTAAGGGGGAAGGAATGTAATGACCCGGATTTTTAGCCGTTAATTTAAAAATATTTATATTGGTTTAAATGTTGTATTGGTATTATAAAATGGTTTTTATAAGAAATTAATTTTTAAAAATGAAGTTAAAACTATAATTTATAATTAAATTCAAAACGAGCTTGTAATGTCGTGGTAATTCGTAATATTTCGTTTTAAACTTCAATTTGATATACCAGATCCAATATAAGTCGGATTTCTTTGAAATAAGAAATGTTCGGATCCATTTGATTATATTTTTCTAATGAAAACAAAAAATCGAGATTTCGTCTTATAGATTGTGAGTTATGTCCAAATCAAATTTTCAAATAGTCGCTATGGAATTCGTTATTTAAAATATAACGATTTGTTTTATAAAATAAAAGGGGTTTTCAATATATTGAATATCGATTTGGTTTGAAACTCAAGCAGAAGTATTTTATGTTGATACTGTATAAAATTATACCCGAGTATGTCTAATTACAATATTTTATTATTGTTATATTAAGGTATTTTAAAATTGATTTATTTTAATTTAAATTAGACCCTTAAAAAGGACTATTATTCAAACGACCTCCGTTTCTGACGAAAATAGTTCCATTTTGTCCGGAATATTTTATTATTGTAAGATTTTGAGTTTCGAGCCAAGTGAATTTATTAAGTGAGCATTAGAAAAATAAACCTGAATTAGTAGAGAAATTTAATAACTAAAATTTGGCTATTTTTCCAAATGGACTCTGATTTGGACGAAACAAGTTTTGTTAGGTCCGGAATGTCAAACTATAGTTAGAGGTCCATTTTTATTGCGAACGGATATCATATGAAATCATACGAAATTCAAACATCGAACGCCAATTGGCGATAGGCACAAACACATTAAAATTAATAAAATATTCTAATAGAAAATTAATAAGTTCATCTATAAAAAATTTGTCCTCAACCGAACAAATCCCTAAGCCCCAATTTGCGTGCTCGTTCTCTTTGAAATTCCCTCAGCATCTTCCTTTCCAATCTTTATCTTCAAACAAAAATTAAATATCTAAAAACATAACGAGATTGAATGAAATCGAGTTCCTTAATCCTATCTTTGCTAGGGCTTCATGCCTATGTCTCAAAATCTGGTGCGATTAGATGTTCGGTTTTGAATGGTTCGAACAGTGGCCAAAGCTTAGAGATCTCTGACGTCGGGGCGCCTTGTTAGTACGAGACCTCTGAAGGTTGGGGCAAGGGGAAGAACTGGCTCAGTGATTGGCGGTGATGTGAGCGGCCATGGAGGTCTGCGATGGTCAGGAAGTCATCTCGAACAAATTTCGTTCGTGGGCTATTCCCAATCGATCAGAGGCAAGTGGGGGCCCGTAACTCTTGGCGTGGGAACTGCTTGGAGGCGCGGAGGCAGGGGTAGGTTCGGCCAGTGCTATGGTGATCTCCTGGTGGTGGCACAGTGGGGTTGTGAATCGGTTGAAGTAGCAGAATGGGTTGATCGACGGTTTTGTATGAAACTGTCGGAAATAAATCGCATTTATTTAAGAAAAGAAAAGGAGAAGCAGGATTAAAAACATTGGATATAGCTTCAAAAGTATTATCAGAAGGATGTTGAACTGGCGGGCAAGGCGAGGGTTGGGCAAAGTTTGAATAAGTTTATGGTGAAACGAGGGTGTTTAAAAGGAGTACGGTCTGTTGTGAAATGGTCTGTAGGGAGGAGCCGCATTTTGAACACAGGAAGAAGGTTTTAAACAGGAAAACTAAGGGATTAGCAGGGAATAAAACGTGGAAAGAAATATTGGCTTTGGCTTTGGAGTACACAGTTCAATACTGTGATCATTCCGGTTGTGAATTAAAAGATGGGGAAAAAGGATATTGTGAAGTTTGTGATTTATAAAGTGATGATGGAGTAAACAGTAAAGGTTTGGTTGTCTAGAATTTTGGGTGAAAGGGAAAGAACGGTAACAGTTTGAAATCGTGTTCGTGGTTGTTTGGAAGGAGATGTTCATACAGGAAAACTCATGAAGTATGAAAGGATAATTAAGGTTAATCCTTAATTTAATTAAAAACTAATAACGGTTATTAGTAATATGAATATTTTTAATTTATGTTAAGCATTATAATAGTGATAAGTTATTCGTTCATGTACAAAATCACACGAAACGAATCAGGTTGGGATCATAATGGAGAATCTACGTTGTGGAGCTGATTTCGTAGAGAATTGAGCTACTAGAATTTCATGACAAAATCAAACATTGCTTGAATTTTAAATCGAGACAAAAGCAAAATCGTCAACTGCGAACAAGGTGAGTAAATTCGCTAACTCTAGTTCGTTTATATTTTTATATAAACAAGTTTTAAATTTATTTATAGTAATTTTATACCGCGTGATGGTTGTTTGGATGAATGGTTGATAAAATTGGTTGAAATGGTTGAAATGGTTGATATAGTTATATCGTTGATCGATTATTAGTTCTGTTACTATTATATTTCATATTTATGTGAAATTAATGTTTATTAACATCTGTGGATGCAGGGAAACTGGTTAGAGGGATCCAACTGGATCCCTCAACATTTATATTATTGTTTGTTATCTACTGTGATTAATTATGCTATGTTGAATTACCCTGGCCCAAGGATTTTGGTATTTTAATACCGTAAAATATTTTCAGATATAGAGAAGGAATTTGGGATTTAAAAGAATTTGGGATTTAAAAAGGAAATTTATTTCCAAAAATAGAAATTTGATTTTTAAATAGAGTTGAGAATAGAAACTGGTTCAAATGGATGAATCAAGAATTTGTTTATTAATGAGAATAAATTAATTGAATTATTTACCATTAGATAAATTGAAATATAAATTCAAACTTTAATTTATACAAAGAAGTGGAAATCGATTTTGAAACCAATATTTGAAATGAGATTTGAACTTAGCAAATTATAAAGGAAATTATAAATGAGATTTTCAATGATTGCAATACGAATAAGATTGGTATGGAAAAATCTGAATAAAAGTTATAAATAGAATTTGGGTTTAAGATATTTTTTATAAGTACAATTTCAAACCGATTTAATTGTATATAGAAGAAATATATTCACGGTTAAAGTGAATAATGGTTTAAAGGAAATAAATGTAATATCTCTAAAAGAAATTTAGAGTTGAAATATGAATCCAGATTGGAAATTGAATGAAAAGGGAAATAGGTAATCATTTTAAAAGAAAGCAACGAGTTTTAGTTCAAAATACGGAATATAAAATAAAGGGTGATAATGTTGTGTAGACTGGAATGGTTTTAAAGGAATTTGGTAATCATTCGAAAAGAATAAATTTAAAAGTGAATTTGGAATTTGAATTAACCTGAAATGGGAGATAATTTCCGAAGTACGGAATATAAATCGAATATAGATTATTCGAGAGAGAGTTATTTATTGGAATTCGATTATATCGAATTTAGGGTAGTTATTTTTACTTTCCATTTTGAATCAAAATTATTTAATTATTTATTTACTTATTAATTTATTATTGAAATTAATAAGTACAAGTTATATTTTTATAAACCAAATATATGGAAACAACGATTATAACGCTATCGTTAAAATAAATGTTTTATAAATATAAACAGCGATTATAACGCTACTGTTATAATTAATGTTTTGTAAATCAAAATAGCGATTTTAACGCTACCGTTATAATTAATGTTTAGAAACAACGATTATAATGCTAACGTTATAATCAATGTTTTTTCATAAAAGAAGTGGATTCTTAGAGTAAATCCAAGAGTCACGTAAGCAAGGTTTTATTTGAAGTTGTGAGCTTTGACTATTTCAAAGTTGATAATGTTGTTCAATTAAGGTCTGAGAGGTAATTATACCCCAACTTGATTGACTGCATGATTGATGCAGGAATGGTTAAGGTTTGATAGTGAAGATTGGTTAGCAATATGGTCAGTTAATAAATGATAAATGGGTTGAGTTATAATAGCGATGTTCTATAACATCACGTTAATTTAAAGGATTTTTGAAATGTTTTCCCTGAATAAAATGAGAGATATTTTTTACGCATAGAAAATGAAATGAATTTGTCAACGAGGAATTAAGAAATGGAATATGGAAATATTTTCCGATATAAATAAGGTATATTTTCTAAATATAGTAAATAAGGATTCGTTAATATATATAGAAATGTTTTCTTACTGGAATAAGAGACATTTTCTCGAATAAAGAAATTATAATATTGGAAATGTTTTTCAAAGAATCGAGAGGGGTAAATCGAGCTTCGAAAGGATATAAAAGATGGGAAATAGTAATTGGAAATGATAATATAATAAGAAATTGATTTAAACGAGGCCAGTGTTACTTGATGATTGATCGATAGAATTTCCATTTGGAAATAGGATCGTTGATTGTATGGATGTTCCTTTGATAGTTAAATCACCGGCTATCAAGGTTTTACTTATTTTATACCTCTATTGTCAATACAGAGAGACCGGGATCAGATTTATTTTTTTGAAAACCACTCTGTATAGGCATAAACATTGCGAATCGAAATATGTCGAAGATAATTGAAGAAGGAGTAAAGTGCAAGGGCTATTCTGATAATGCTAGGTAGAAATTTCCCAAGTTGGATTAATAGAATGGTGCCTTTGGTTTGTCCAGTCCCAGGACAACGAATGTCTGACGACGTGACAATCAAAATAAATGGTGGCAAGGTGTTCTGAAAGATAATCGTGACCTCAAGCCTCATCACCCGGGAAATGACAGAAATCGGGCAGGCAGCATGGCCATGTGGGTCATTCCCATTAGGGGAATTATCACATGATCTAGAGAAATTTCATTTGCTTCTTATTCTACTCACTGTTGTATGTTTCGTAACGGTTGCCGATCACAATCGTTGGTGATAATATGCTCTATACGCTCAAGTTAAATGAGTGGTCAGCCATGTGTGGGCCGGGTTGCAATACATTCTTGTTGAGCCTAGTGTATTCCCAACTAGAGATACACTATCGGAAGGTGGTTCCATACCTTTTCATTTTGGAAATCCAATCTCCAATAAGCGCCCTGTGGTTTTTGATTTTATATTTTATATGGAGCGTGAGATGCATGTGTTCCGCTAGATTCTATTTATTTGATGTAGACACTATTGTAATATCATTGGATTTGATATCAAAAATATTTTTATTCGTCGAAGGTAAAAACCATCCGTGTTTATGTGTGGATCAGTCTTACGATTATCATTTCTTTCGAAAGGATTTTGAAAGTTAAACAAATGGTTGAAGTTTACTCACACCAGTCCGATGACTGACCCAGAGTTTATTTTCTTGTTTTCCCTAAACTCTTGGGTGCCCAAATTTGTACGGGCAGCCAAGTAGTCGGGATTTTTCAGATTCACTTGGAGGAGCTCGAAGCAGGAGGCTTCATCAACTAGCTATAGACTATCATATTTTCCGCTATGTATTGTGTTGTATCTGGAAACAGGTGTTTATAACTGTTCCAAAGATAACTGTTGTGCTCTGATGATGGTATGAATATAAAGTTACTGGTTTGTATTTCAAAGTTATGTTATCTAATATATTTTATTCGATCTACTGTGAGTTTGTGACCTTCGTTTTCTTCTATTCTAATATTTCTTTCTTTTTATTTCTCATCCTATAACTTCTTTCTAATAATGATTCGTATTTCTGTGCAATTTGGGTTGGACCTGTGGTGTAATTAGTCAACTCAAAGTGTATGGAAATTCGGGCCATTACTAATGGAGTTTTATTTATGTCAAACCATCTTCGAGTTAATGTGAAAACATTAGAATTAAAATATAATAACAAATGACTCAAAATTAAAAATTTTAATTTTTTTTTAAAAAAAGTATGTCAACACGCATATATCTATATGTCGACATATAACTGCCAGTTTTTCAAAATTATTCAAAATTTAAATAACTGACTCATGTCCATTCAAATCCAACGAATTCCAGACCCTATTTAATCCTATTTCTTCCAGAAAAATTCATTATATCATTCCTCCTTCCTCTTTATTTAATTCTTATCAAAAATATGGCAAATCCAATTCATAACTTAAAGTGAAAATCTTGTGGAGACCTTGAATTCCTCGACGAACATCCTATCCATAGTATTACAAAACCAACGTCAAGTTGAATTAAGCCAAATAAAGATGTTTGAACAACAAGAGAAGCACTTTGATGCCATCCGTTGGCTAATATCTTCTCTTTTCAGAGATGAAGATAACAATCTCGCTAAGGCACCGTCGATAAAAGAAGATGAAGATTGAGAAGTCATCAAGAAGGATCCAATCTTTGGAGAAGACAGATGGGTAGAAGTTCCAAGAAACGTTTGATTGTTTGGTATGATTTGATTTGTTTGAATTTGTTTGGAATTTCTTGACCGTTGGGGAGTTGAGTTGTTAGACACTGGACAAAGAAGGAAGCATATGTTTTTGTTTAGTAGTTGGAAGAACTGAATGTTGTGGGACTTAGTGGGCTTGAAAGCGGGATTTTGATATTTTCTTTTGTATTTTATGATTTTATGCTTTGTTGTATTTCTTATGTCATTGCATGAAGCTTATATACCAAATTTATATGTGCTCCTTTTCCTTGCAAGGCATCCATTTAAGTTAGAGGGATTACAAGGTTTTAGCAAGGCATATGAAGGAGGTTTTATATTGGTATTAGCAATAAAGAGTACCAATTTTCAATATATATATATATATATATATATATTGATTAAAACATATGTAAATATTGCTTGGATTGGTTTGCTTGGATTTAAAACTTGTACATGGATTGATATGTACACTTGTAAATATTATACACCTGGTATTGATTATTTTATATAGCCACGAATTTAGGGGGAGTAATTTACTTTAGTATGAATATAGGATATGATATAGAATTTAGGGTAGGTTTGTTTAGAATTTCTTCTTGGTAATGACAAAAGGGGAGAAACTATAAAATATAGAATAGAGACTTAGGTTTAAGGGAGAGTATATAGGATTCATATTGACGGAGGGAGTATTAGAAGGACCAGATCAAAAATATGTCAACAGGTATGAACAGGTGTGAATATTTTATAAACTAAGGTTGTCATCATCAAAAAGGGGGAGATTGTTGGAGAATGGAGTTTTGATGACAACAACCTTATTTCAATTATCATTTAATATAAAATATATACTAACATTTTTGTCAAGAATATATATACATGTATATACAGGATTTATATATATAGGAATTAATACTGAAGATTGTATTTTGGAGTTTAAAGAGACTCAAGATTCAGAGAAGATTCAAGACTCATGAGTAATCAAAATATCAAGAATTCAAGAGTTCAAGACAAATATAGTTATAGAGTCTAGTTTACATGGAAGACTCTGAATAGCACTCCAAGTTCAAATTCAAATTCTCTTTTTCAAATTTCTAATTCTAGTTTTCAAAATTCAAATTCTAATTTCAAATAGTTTTTCTATCTTACTTATGATTTCAAATATAACTTTAAAGTTTATATATGTTTATATATATATTTGTATACTTTTGTAGTTTTATATTTATAGTTTTAAACCTTATAATTTTGTAAATATGTTTATATAATTTATATTTATGTTTTCATATGAATTTATACTTTAGAATACTCTTTTATATCACTAAGTTTTAATTCAAGAATTTCCAGAATAGTATACACATTTAAACACTTGAAAATGATCAAATTTCAAATTTGACACTATGCCATGTCGACGTACATATTAGCCTTTTGTCGACATACAACTGTCACTTTTTCAATTTTCGAAGGAAGTGTCTTTTCATTATTTGTAACGTTCCAGAAGCGTTGCAACCTTTCAAATCTTATAAATAGTGGTTGAATTCGAATTTATAACCATTCTTCTTCTCCATCATCACCCCTCTTCATCCATCCATTAATATTTCGTATTTTATTGATTTTTGCACTTCTACTCTGCTGATTTCTACTCTAATTATATAAAACTCTTCCACTACTACAAAAGTGGGCATATTCGACACTAATTTGTGTGGGTTGCATGAAAAGTGTGGTGAAAGCTATGCTTTCTTTGATCTTCTGCAACATTATTCGTATGTTGTTGCATTATACATGAATGCACTGCTGTGGTGGGAATTCTAGTGTTTTGACGTGCAACATTAGATAAAAGCATAGCATTATGTATATACAATCCAGCTCAGCGATCCGCGTTATCAACATATAAAAACCCCAACCGTAGATGCAAGATTAATCCAACGGTTCAAACCATCTATTGTTCTGATGATTCTAAACGTTAGCCATCATCCAATCAATGACAGCCACGTCATTGCATTTTTTTGACGAAATTTTGGTGCAATCTTCTCCCTTCACGAAATAATGTAAAAACAATCTGGTCACAAATCATTCTTCTTCTCTATCATCTAATCGTTCTTCCCCCTTTTTACTATTGCCAAAAATTTAAACCTAAATTCACGTCAGTATCGCTCCTCTCCTAGACAGCAAATTTTATTCCGAAAAGGTTAAAGCTTTGAAATGCTTTCTAGCTTTGATTGCTCAAGGCGTTGACATCACCGGTTTTTTCCCTCAGATTCAGTTTGTATAGCACTGTGAATTAGTTGCGCTTATTATAAATTGGATTATGAGTAATTAGTAATTAGTAATTAGTTCATTTGTTACATTTTAGAAAACCCATTCGCTTATGAGTAATTAGCTTCTTGGACATACCAAACTTAGGAAAACCTGTTCGCTTATGAGTGATTAGTCGGCGAAAGATTAGATTATGAGTAATTAGTTGCTCTTTGACCATTGATTTGGGATTTGGGATTATGCTGAGGCTTATTCGAAAAATTATACCCAGCAATAAACCAAAAAAAGGAGACAGCGCCGGAGAGTTTGCCACCAGAATTTAGGTTTCACCCAACTGAGTGGTACCTTTTTGGGCCATGAGAACTGAGCTATTGGCATGAAAAAGACATTGGTTTATTATAGAGCTCGAGCTAGTTAAGGAATGAGGACTTTACCGTCAAAATTGATTTGCACTTTGCATTCATTTACATTTACATATAATTATATGTTTGAGGTTTTGTGATACAGATACATGTGTAGCACTGCAGCGTGTTTGCACTGCGGTGTGTTTGTGTAGAGGCTTTGGAAACTACCAATTTCCCGATCCGAACGAGTCGTTCACCCGTATCTAATCTTCTACACGCACATGTATTTTCCATTTGATTTTGGAAACCACCAATTTCAATGTTTCGATTTTGGAAATGTATGCTAAATTTTGCATCCATATTATGCCTTACTCATATCATAAAGCAGTCATACAAAAAAGTATCATAAGGCAGCAAAATTATCATAAGGGATCATCAGTTCATACCATACACATCCAAAAAATGACATACAATTGTATGCTTGTGGTTTTGTGATACATATACATGTGTAGCACTGCAGTGTGTTTGCACTGCGGTGTGTTTGTGTAAAGGCTTTGGAAACTACCAATTTCCCGATCCAGACGAGCCGTTCGCCTATATCTAATCTGCTACATGCACAAGTATTTTCCATTTGATTCTGGAAACTACCAATTTCAATGTTTCGATTTTGGGAACATATGCTAAGTTTTGTATCCATATTATGCCTTACTATGTGTCATAAAGCAGTCATACAAAAAAGTATCATAAGGCAGCAAAAGTATCATAAGGCAGCATTAGTTCATACCATACACATCCAAAAAATGACATATACATCCACATCCAAAAGTATCATAAAGTTAACTTAAATACATACACATCCAAAAAATGACATTATAGTATCATCAGTTCATACCAGATCAAGGCTTTGCGGGTCTGTGGAACTTCCAACAGATTTGTTAGGGATTTATGGCTGGGGCGTGCCAGTTCGAAGTGAGCAGCCGCATGTGATGGATCTGCAGCATGTGATGGGCCCGCAACATCAGGACAAGGGATGAGGTAGTCTAACCAATCATATTCCTGATCAACTTCCAAATCTACCCACTGATCATTTCTTTGGTTCATTGGGGCTTGGTTATCAACATGTATGTCATGGGTGGCTTCAGGAAATAAGCTTGGCAAGGGGGTAGCACAGCAGCTTCTTGTATCATTGCATCAAATATTTCATCTGAATCCATTTCCCATTCCCATTCGTAATGATGCAAACATGGAACCACATGTTCCTCCCTATTGCTCATAAAAAGAAGTTCAGGCCTTGTTCCAGGATGAGTATGGGTACAGAGCTGAACCTTAATGAGGTAAAACTTGTTATTGAACTGAGCAGCAAAAGTACTGATATTGCCAATGCCTTCATAAAATTGCATTTTCAGGTAGAAAGATGTATGTTGATACTGAGACCAGTTACAGTCGTCAATTGCAAGCACACATCCCATTGGCTTCAATATTTCTTCAACAGCAGGAACATTACTCTTTAGGAACTCGGGAAAGCCATCAACTTTAGCCTATGATTCCACTTCTAACGCTAGTTCAGGCTCAAATTCTTCATCAGACCATGCTTGCAGGTAAATAGCACCACTAGGTTTTGTAAAAACTTTCAACATTAGCGCATGATTACGCTTACTGTAAGATGGGCATGATACTAGAAAAGAGTTATTAGGTTTTACCCGTATAGGCCATGAATTATGATTGAGAGTCACCTTAAGAACGTCATGCACAACTTCCAAATTCTAATATCCCTTAAGAACAGTAGCAGTGAAGTATAGAGACGAGTCCTCCAATGATATTATTTTTTGAACTTCCGAAGATTGGGGTTTAGGGGATATGGAGATGATGATGTTCTGAAGCTTGAAAGGATGTGTGAGGGACCTAACGGATGATGTCAGGTAAATATATGAATTGGAAATGCTTACATAGAAGACAGAGCTTACTAAATTCTGAGGTGGCACGAGTGACCAATGTTGAATGGTCAACTGTCATAATTGTATGTGTAAGATTTATAAGTTAATTAGATGGCCAAATGCATAGATGCACACATCACATATGCACTTATCAAATAACTTGTAAATTCAAATTGCAGGATCTGAAATGACGAGGAGAGAAACATCCGGCAAGTGAAGGACCTGAAATGACATAAAGAAATACAGTTTCTAGTTCATGACATTGCTACATTGTAGAATGCACACTGATCGTATTTGTTGGCACTTGTATTGAATGTGGTATGTGTTGGCACTTGTGCTACTTTTAAATTATGTATTTGATCGTATGTGTTATATTTGGAGAATTGGTATGATATGTGATGATGAATGTTTATGATGATGAATGTAACGGATATGTTTCTTCTATATACAAAACTGATATTGAAAAATTTATAATTAAAGCGTTGTATTTGCCTTCTTTTACTGTTGCATTTTCTTTTTTTCCTGATGTTGTATTTCAAGATAATGGTGTTGCATTCCATAATACAGTGGTGTTGCATTACATAAAATAGTAGTAATTCCACATGGCACGTAGACGCCACAGCTAACGTCGCATGTGATACGTGTGCAGCTGATGTGGAGAGCTGACGTGTTGTGTGACACGTAGGCAGCTGACGTGGCCCCGCTATCGTGACCTAGTAGCCATGATCTAACTAATTTTCAAGCAACGCTGAATATTGTTGCATTACGTGCAAATAGTGTTGCATTACGTCTATAATGCAACACTTTCTTTCCATGGCAGTAGATGTGCTAAAGCATTGCCTTAGAGGGATAAGGCAATGGCCGCGGATGCCACACACTTCCGCTGTTGCCTATTTGAAAAATGGGAAAATGCAACACTTTTTCGATCTAAGGCCACATAAGACTTGTGTCGAATATTCCCACTTTTGTAGCAGTGTTCTCTTTTCACTCTCCACTCATTACTCTTTGAATTGAAGTGCTATTGATGAGTTATAGGGTTGTTGTAATCGTTTGGGAACTGTTTGGGAAAGGGTGTGTTCCTTGTAGCAATGAAATCAAGAAAACGGAACGGTGCTAACCTTGTAGCTGAGAAATCAAGGGGAATATACTTGATCAAGGGTGTTTAGAGCGGTGTTAACCTTGTAGCCGTGAAATCAAGGGTGTTGTACTTGGATATTGATATAGAAATAAAACTCTGCGTAATCCAGGGTTGCATGGGACTGGACGTAGGAGTAATCCGAACTAGTATAAAATCTGGTGTGTTCTTTCCTTTTTCTGCATTTCATTTTTGTTTATTTCTATGTTTATGTTTGATTCTGTGTTTGTGATCATCTCTAGTGTGTGTGTGACTCATATAGCAAATCATATAAGTTTTAGATTTTCATAAAATCCTTATAAACATTATTCACCCCCCCCCCTCTAGTGTTAATTTTGCCATAAGATCTGCGTTCCGCGTTCCCTAACATTTGTAACATTGTATATGTTCAATAAAGTAGAGACACAAGGAAATGGAGGCAATCATGAGAAAATATATTCAATAATACGCTTTACTGTTATCATTCACTAACATTGCAGGTACACCATATGAATTACAAATATAATTAGATCTATTTCTTGCCTCGATCTATGACCATCCATAAGATCCTTAGATCTTGAAATAGTGACCATCATTAGTCTTAAAACTATTGTAACAACACAAAATTGTGTTAGGATCTCCCAATAAAGTTACTTGTTAGATATGAATGCTCATCTGGGTTATAAGCACATCCTCTCTGATTTATTGGATCCTTGAAAACTAAGGAAAGCCTAGAAAATCTATCATTCGATGATCATTTAATAAGATATGTTCTCTTAGAAATCAAGTTCGCGATCTTCGAATGCCAAGAGAAATTATTCCAAAACCTCAGATCAGTTCCAAGAAAAATGTTCTACAATAGGATAAGTCTATAATTTGGAATTCAAAAGGAAACTCATGACTAGCGTTGTTTTCAACAGCGGATTTACTTTCAGTATCCTACGAAGACATTTAGCAGGAATCCTGCATTATCAGCAGATCACGGTTCTAGGTTCTCTCTGATCATAGATTGGGAGTTCTACGGTCAAATATTATTTTTTGAGGGTGTTAACCTTAAATTTGGATAACATTTCTGGTGCTAGAAGGAGGGCTTGGACCTCTGACTCTATTTCCTCCTCAATATAATATAAAATTGTATCTCCATCCCCTATTTCGTCCTCCAAGTATTCCTAGAATTTATCCTTGAAGAATAAGAAAAAGAAATAAGAAACCAGCGTAAAAGAAATCTTAATGGATTACAAAGGATTGTGAAAGCCTCAAACAATACTGCGTACGAACCGAAAGACAATGGTTACGGAAAGAATGGAGGTCCCGACGAAGTAAGAAAGCATCCCTATAGGATAAAATATCAACTCAGTAAGAATATATGAACACCTCCATAATCCAGTAAGGGGAAAATGGTTGCGACCCCTTTTTATTGCCAACATAAGGGTGACCAGGGAAAATCAAGAGAAAAATTAAGCCAACCTTTAAAGGAAGGAGGATGTTAAAATTGATACGACGGTCCCCCAACATGGATATCAAATCAACCAAATCGGAACAAGGATCTTCCGACCCATTCCAAAATGAAATATCTTATGTGGATTTAAGGTTTCACAAGGAACAAATGTTGTGAATAAAATCCCTGATTATAATTAATCATAAGAAAGAAGGGCCACATAACCCCGGAAAGCTAGAATGAACCCATTTCAAGAGGAATTACCATTGTCCTTTAGCAATCGAAGTAATAGATTATTCCATCAGATTAGAAGAACTATACAAACTTTATCACAAGGCTCAATCTTTGTGGAAGAAATAATAAAGGATTATGAGGCCGTTACCTAAAAATGGCAGGATGACATCGATAGACCCTAGGAAGACCGATACCCATATCAATCGAGAAAGTATAGAAATGTCACCAGCAGAATCTCTTTACAATATCCCTCTATAGTAAAGTTGAAAGGGAAAATATTTTATGATAGAATGGGGTTGCAACCAAAAGAAGGAAAATCAGAAGTTGGGCCTTTAAGAAAAATAGGGAAACCCAATCCAATTATGGAATACGAGTCAACTACTTGAAGAGAAATATCTCCTTCATGTTCAATGAGGAACTTGATTATTGGCTAACAAAAAAGAAAAGAATAAGGTGTAAATGGAATAAAGGAGATAGTTATTGCCACCATCACCTAATGAATGGTCATGAAACTAATCAGTGTAAGACACTTAAAAAAAGAATATACCACCTTTGTAGGCAAGGGAAATTATGGAAATATCTCAAGAATTGAAAACCTTTTTGAAGCAAAATCTGATTCAGAAGAAAGAACCCATGTAAAGGGTTAAGAATTAATTTATACCAACGCAAAAAATAAGAATTTCTACTTGGTTGGGGAAGGGAAACCCCAGTTCTACAATGGATTAGTTTAGAAATTCGTGGGTGTATCCCGACTCCTTCCCTCAAAAATTATATTTCATAATTGACTAATTTATATCTTTAGGTTTTTTTAATCTATTATTCATATGTATGAAAATAATAAGAAAATATTTGACGGCCCGCCCCACACCAACTGACATTTACTCCAAAAGTGCGCTGTACACATGTCCAGTTAGCACGGAACGGGTCGTCAGAAGGAAAAGGAAGAAGGAAATGAACTAATCAAGAACATGTAGAATGTCTCACAGCGCATAGAATAAAATATAATAATAACATACTTGACATAAAACAGGTGAGACAGTGCATAAGCTGAAAATCAGAACTAAACATCATAGCAGCGGAAATCCAAAATACAGCTTATTACAACTTTTCAAAATGTCTCAGAGAAAAAGTAAGATAAAGGAGGTACACTACTAATGCCCAAGTAGCGACCACCAACGACACAGGGAGAATGTGTATACATATATCATACGTGGAAGCCTCCTGCCCGCCTCCGAATCAGCTACTCGCGCATCACCAGTTAACCTGTCTCTAGTCTGCTCGTGTGAGCACCCAGAGTAATAAGAGGAGACATAAAACTCTGGGTCAGACATAAAGCCTGGTATGAGCGATAAGCATCTAAAGTGAACAATAACAGGTAGACTAAAACATACCTGAACCTGGACCTGCAACCAAAGAGTTAGCACTACATACTGTACAACACTCCAAGGTACTATATCAAACGGTGTAAAGATAAGGAGGTGGGGGAGGTGTGCATGTCATAATGATGGCAAACAATCAAGCATAGCATCCATCCTCACATCTCTCACTCAGTGCGTAAAGTATACGATATTCACCACTTCGATCACCCAACATTCCTTGCTACGATCACTTTGCCCCATGAAGTCATAAATGGCTTCACTGCACTGATAACGTAGCCACTAATTCCTCGCTATGTCCACTTGCCCCATGGAGTTATTCACCCCATCTGCACTGGCTCATAGCCTTACCAATCCTTACTATGTCCACTTGCCCCGTGGAGTTGTTCACCCCATCTACGTTGGCTCATAGTCTTACTACGCATCACCTTGCCCCTCAGGTCATAATGACTCTACTGCACTGATAACATAGTCTTGCTACCATCACCTTGCCCCTCAGGTCATAATGACCCTACTGCACTGATAAGTAGTCCATCATTCCTTTTTAGTGGTGAACCGAAGTTATGAACGTCGACAACTCCTTAGCACACGTCCCGCAGCAAAGTCCAACCATGAAGTGAACTCATCGGTTCCCAACTGGATCTTGAGCTCTAACTTCCCATATTGGACTACCTTTGCATCTCGGGTTACTGGTCATCATCTTCATCCGGATCGATCTTCATCATTCGGGTCGGGTCGCGCCTCCTGCGTCGAATCGGGTCGTGGTCCTCCAGGTGATCGGGTCGCACTCCTCCATTGTCTCGTGAATCCAGTCTCCATCGAATCGGGTCTCCTCTTCTGGTCGGATCGTGAACTCCCAGCGGATCGTGTTCCAACGGGTCGGATCGTGCTACATGGATCGGGTCGTGACTTCCCATCAGTTCGTGAGGCTGGTCGGTTCGTGGAAGGACGAGGCAGATCGCATGGCAACTCCTCATGTCGGATCGTGATCATCTGGTTCGGATCGGGGTGCGAAGCGTGAGTGCGGATCGTGGACGTGGCATGCGATCCGATCCGGATCCCTGCATAATTCCTGCAGCTGTTCCAGCGACTGTTTTGCGCCATACGACGGCGTCTTCGACTATTCTAACTATTCTAATCTATCACAAAACATACCATACAGTCATAGCAACATTTACAAGTGAAAACAAACACCAAAACAACAATCATAGCATGTAAAATGGATCAAACTTACCCAAAATCCCATATTTCCCCTTAAGCATGTTTAGGTGAAACTAATGATAGGATTAGCAAAACTTAACCAAATTAACCCAAATTCATATCAGAGGTCTAAAACATCATTCCAAATTTTATAAACATTTTTCCAGAATTTTATCATGTTTAAATTCGCTAATTAACACTAATCACCCCTAATTAGCCATAATTAGTGCAAAACTATGCAAATCACTCACCTTAGCCACAAAATAAACTAAGATCTGAAATAATTCTCTGATTTGATGTGAATCTCAATGCCAAAAAGCAGCTCCAATGTTGATTTGGTGAAGATCTTCCTTGATTAGGGATTGCTAAGCCAAATCCTTGACCAAAAGATGATTTGGAGGTGATTTAGAGATTGGAGGCCATTTTTAGGGTTCCTTGGTGATAAGTGGAGGCTAGAAAACTGAAATGGAATGATTCTCCATCTCATTTCAGCCCTCCCATAACCCTAATCCCGAAATGGGTTATGGGCCTACTCACTAATCATCCGATTTGGCCCGGTTAAGCAGTTTTTCACCCTCCAAACCTTGTTTCAGCCATATCTCCCAAACGGTAAGTCCGTTTGGCTATTATGACCACTCTACGGAAAGGTAAACCATCAAACGAATCTAATGGAAGTGGTTTCAGGTCAAAATTTCTTTCCAATCAAAAGTTATGGCCAAAACAGTACCAACTAGGGGAAAAATTGTCATTTAAAATCGACAAAAATCATGAACATGGGAAATGACTCTAATAGATGTTTCCCAAAGTTACATGACCATACGACTTCATACGGGAAAGAAATAAATATTCTACGATCCCCCGATACGTAGGATACGGGTCATTACGCTCTCCCCCCTTAAGAAATTTCGCCCCCGAAATTCCCTAATCCAAACACACACAAGGGTCCCGCATGCCTATCAATCATAAAACAACAGTCAAACATGCAACCAAGCAAAACAAGTCTATCCTAGCATGCGGAATAACTAAATCGCAAAGTAAATCTTACCAGGCAAAGAGTTCTGGGTATGCCTTCCTAATGCTCTCCTCTGTCTCCCAAGTACAATCATTCTCGTCCTCGCCCCACTTAACCTTGACTAGCTTCGCCGCCTTCCTTCGAAGCTGCTTCGTATCATGCCCCACAATACGAATCGGCTTGCGGTTCCCAACCGCCTCGGGTTCTACTTCGAAGTCCTCTAACTGATCAGGTGAAATAGTCATATCTGAGTCGTGAACGAACTTCCTTAGTTGGGAAACATGAAATACATTGTGAACTCCCGCCATTTTTTCTGGTAAGCCAACTCTATATGCCGAATTCCCGACTAATTCAAGAACAGGGAATGGGCCAACAAATCTTGGTGCTAATTTGCCTCTCCTGCCAAATCGAATCACGCTCTTTAACGGAGAGATCTTGACGAACACCAAGTCACCAACGGAGAATTTCAAGTCTCTTCTCCTCTTATCGGCATAACTCTTCTGCCTATCTTGGGCAGCTTTCATTCGTTGCTGAATGATCTTGATCTTATCGGAAGTTTCTCTCACCACATCTGGTCCAAGCACAAACTTCTCGCCGGTCTCTATCCAACATGATGGTGAGTTGCACGGTCTTCCGTACAAAGCTTCATATGGAGCCATACCGATACTGGATTGGTAGCTATTATTATATGCAAACTCTACTAGATGCAAATGGTCATCCCATGATCCACCAAAATCCAATATACACGCTCTCAAGAAATCTTCCAATATACGATTCACCCTCTCCGTCTGACCGTCGGTCTGAGGATGATATGCGGTACTGAGATGTAATCCTGACCCTAGAGCCTCTTGTAAGCTTTTCCAAAACCCACTAGTGAACAACGGGTCTCGGTCACTCACAATGCTTTTGGGTACTCCATGAAATCTCACTACCCACTTCATATACAATTTTGCCAACTTGGCTGTCGTTCTGGTCGATTTGACTGGTATAAATCTTGCACTCTTAGTCAATCGATCCACAATCACCCAAATGCTATCATATCTCGATCTAGTCCTTGGTAGGCCATCGATGAAATCCATCGAGACTTGCTCCCATTTCCATTCGGGAATTTCTAATGGTTGCAACAACCCACTAGGCTTCTTTTTCTCGGCTTTAACTAGCTGGCAATTCATGCATTTGGATACAAACTTCCCAACGTCTCTTTTCATTCCTTCCCAGTAGTAGGTTCGCTTCATGTCTCGATACATCTTATTACCACCGGGATGTATAGTCAGTTTTGAGTGATGACATTCTCTAAGCACTTCATCTCTCAAACCATTTACATTGGGCACAACTAGTCTTCAATTCTTTCGAAGCCGTCCATATCGATTAAGCCCATACACACTCATCTCCTCATCGATACCCATCTCTAACTTGAAGATGATTTCCAATAGGTTAGGATCGTCCCTCTGACTGGAACAAATCCGCTCTATCAAAGTGGGTCTGATCGTCAAACTAGCTAGCATAACTGGATCCAATTCGCACCTTGGTCTGAAGTCAAACCCCGCGATATACTCCAGTTGCTTCCACTCAAGAAACATTGCCCCTAAGCTGGCATGTCTCCTACTCAAGGCATCGGCTACCTCATTACCTTTCCCAGGTGTGTATGCGATATCAAAATCATACGAAGCCAAGAACTTTAACCATCTCTGCTGACGGAGGTTCAAATCTTTCTGGGAGAAGAGATACTTTAACGATTTATGATCGGTAAACAAATTAAATCTTTCTCCCAAGAGATAGTGTCTCCACATCTTCAGCGCAAACACAATCGCTGCTAATTCCAAATCATGGATATGGTTCTTCTTCTCATGCGGCTTTAGCTGTTGACTAGCATAAGCTACAACCCTACCTCCTTGCATCAATACAGCACCCAGTCCGGTACCACAAGCATCTGTGTATACCGTCATCTCTTCATTCCCTTTAGGAATGACTAACACTGGCGCACGCGTCAACCTCTCTTTTAGACTCTTGAAGGCATCCTCACACACTCCGTCCCAGACGAAGGACTGATTTTTCTTAGTCAACTGAGTCAACGGTGCTGCAATATTGGAGAAGTCCTGGATAAACTTACGATAATATCCAGCTAATCCCAAGAAACTTCTTACATCTGTTGCATTCTTGGGCGTAGGCCAATCCTGTACCATAGCCACCTTCGCAGGGTCCACGGCAATACCACTCTCTGAAACAACATGACCCAAGAATCTCACTTCCTTCTCCAAAAGTGACACTTAGAGAATTTCGCTTTCAATTGGTGTTTCCTCAACACCTCCATCACTATCCTCAAGTGTCCCTTGTGTTCCTCCTCTGTCCTTGAGTAAACAAGGATATCATCCACGAACATAAGAACAAACTTATTCAACTGATCTCTGAATACTCGATTCATAAGATCCACAAAGTAGGCTGGTGCATTGGTCAACCCAAATGGCATGACCAACCACTCATAAAATCCAGACGGCGTCCTAAATGCCATTTTCGGAACACTCTCATCCGCTACTCGAAGCTGATGAAATCCTGTCGCGAGGTCCAACTGGGAGAACACTCTAGCTCCTTCTAGTTGATCAAACAAACCATCTATCCGCGGTAGAGGATACTTATTCTTCCTCGTCACCTTATTCAACTCGCGATAGTCCACACACAAACGAAGGGAACCATCTGCCTTAGTGGCAAACACAACTGGTGCTCCCCACTCGGAGACACTCCTTCTAATAAATCCCTTCTTCAAAAGATTGCTGACTTGCACCCCGAGCTCTCGCTACTCCCTTGGTGCCATACGACGAAGTGGCATCACTATAGGTCTGGCATATTTCACTAAATCAATACGGAACTCAATCTCTCGGTGTGGTGGAAGCCCGGTCACCTCCTCGAAGACGTCCGGATACTGGCCAACCACGGGCACATCTGACAACTCATCCTGCGGGATGTCGAGGGAATTTACAAAACTAGCCATAACCCCATCACTAGGTAGACTACCAAACACTACCCTCCGCCCATCATCCGCCCTCACTGTCACCGAAAAGCCCTCACAGTCTACCACCACCCCGTATCTTTGGAGCCAATCGACTCCCAATATAATGCCATACCCAGTAAAGCCCAAAACAAAGCAATCACATACAAACATACATCCATGACTCGATAAGACCAAATTCCTGCAAATCATACTAAGGCTAGTCGAACCACCAATCGGGTTCGTCACAACCAATGGTCTATCGACTATCTCGGGTTCCAGTCCCAACCTATCTACCAGGTCACTAGATATGAAGGAACGGGAAGCCCCAGTATCAAACAAAACTCGAACTGGTATATCATAAATAGAAAGCATACCTTGAATAACAACATTCTTTCCTTTCTCTGCCGCAGTTGGGGCATTCGACGAAGAAGGAACAACATCAATAGCATATGCTTTCACAATCTGCTTCTCCTTAAGAGGTTGCAGACACTTATCCTTATGATGTCCCACTTGACCACAGTTGTAGCACTTCCTTTCCGCTGGCTTGGCCCGACATTCTTTAGCATAATGGCCCTTCTTTCCACAGCTGAAGCACTCAACATCCTTCTTGCTCTTTTTCTGGCCACCTTTTGATTGGTCTTGCTTCCTCTTATTTTGAGAGTTATTCTTGCCTCCACCGCCTGCTTGCGGCTTTGGCCCTTCTGCAGATGCAGCCTCAGTCTTTGACTTAGGGTAAAGGCTCTCTGATCTCAAAGCTTTCCCCACAATCGATTCAAAAGTGTCATCGATGTGGTTGATAAGCCTTTCCCCCAAGTATCCATCCAAACCAGTAATGAACTTCTCATTTTTCTTCTCAGGAGTATCAATGAGAGACAGTCCATACTTCGACAAAGTGTCGAACTCAGCAATATAATCAGAAACTGCCCTTCCGTTCTGCTTGAGTTCTAAGAACCTCTTAAACAACACTGACTTCTGGGCAGCTGGAATAAACTTCTCGCTAAAGCGAGCCTTGAACTGATTCCAAGTAACCTGATCCTCTGGAGTAGCTGTTCTAATGGCATTCCACCAATTCATCGCTCGCCCTTGCAGCTGACGAGACGCTAGCCTTCTCTTCATCGCATCCTCAAGACCCAAGTCATCGAATATACGGTCACAGCTATCCATCCAGTCCTGAACATCCGTGGCCGACTCCGTTCGTGGAACGGCTTCCCACCAAGATTAGTGTAATCCTTGCACAACATGGCGAAATCGACCCTAGGCGCCTGCACTACTGGGCCAACACCAACTCCGGGATTGGGAACTGCCCCTTGTACTTCTCTAAGCATGTCTCTCATGAGGTTAGTAAACATAGCCCTCATGTCAGCGGCATTCCCTTGGTTGGTCCCTCTACCAGCACCCCTCGTGTCTCGGCTCATCGTCAATCTGAAAAAGGAAACGATTAACGACCCCATAGTGGTACTAATGCAGTGCGACTTCATTCTTATACTACTAATAGTATTTACATACATAGTTTTTGAAAACAAAAGAAATCACAAATACGCGCTCTCATATACGTACTATCTCTCCCTAGTGTCTTTCCCTAGGTTAACTACACAACCTAGAGCTCTGATACCAAGTGTGACGGCCCGCCCCGCACCAACCGACATTTACTCCAAAAGTGCGCTGTACACATGTCCAGTTAGCACGGAACGGGTCGTCAGAAGGAAAAGGAAGAAGGAAATGAACTAATCAAGAACCTGTAGAATGTCTCATAGCGCATAGAATAAAATATAATAATAACATACTTGACATAAAACAGGTGAGACAGTGCATAAGCTGAAAATCAGAACTAAACATCATAGCAGCGGAAATCCAAAATACAGCTTATTACAACTTTTCAAACTGTCTCAGAGCAAAAGTAAGATAAAGGAGGCACACTACTAATGCCCAAGTAGCGACCACCAATGACACAGGGAGAATGTGTATACATATATCATACGTGGAAGCCTCATGCCCGCCTCCGAATCAGCTACTCGCGCATCACCAGATAACCTGTCTCTAGTCTGCTCGTGTGAGCACCCAGAGTAATAAGAGGAGACATAAAACTCTGGGTTAGACATAAAGCCTGGTATGAGCGATAAGCATCTAAAGTGAACAATAACAGGTAGACTAAAACATACCTGAACCTGGACCTGCAACCAAAGAGTTAGCACTACATACTGTACAACACTCCAAGGTACTATATCAAACGGTGTAAAGATACGGAGGTGGGGGAGGTGTGCATGTCATAATGATGGCAAACAATCAAGCATAGCATCCATCCTCACATCTCTCACTCAGTGCGTAAAGTATACGATATTCACCACTTCGATCACCCAACATTCCTTGCTACGATCACTTTGCCCCATGAAGTCATAAATGGCTTCACTGCACTGATAACGTAGCCACTAATTCCTCGCTATGTCCACTTGCCCCATGGAGTTATTCACCCCATCTGCACTGGCTCATAGCCTTACCAATCCTTACTATGTCCACTTGCCCCATGGAGTTGTTCATCCCATCTGCGCTGGCTCATAGTCTTACTACGCATCACCTTGCCCCTCAGGTCATAATGACCCTACTGCACTGATAACGTAGTCTTGCTACCATCACCTTGCCCCTCAGGTCATAATGACCCTACTGCACTGATAAGTAGCCCATCATTCCTTTTTAGTGGTGAACCGAAGTTATGAACGTCGACAACTCCTTAGCACACGTCCCAAAGCAAAGTCCAACCATGAAGTGAACTCATCGGTTCCCAACTGGATCTTGAGCTCTAACTTCCCATATTGGACTACCTTTGCATCTCGGGTTACTGGTCATCATCTTCATCCGGATCGGTCTTCATCATTCGGGTCGGGTCGCGCCTCCTGCGTCGGATCGGGTCGTGGTCCTCCAGGTGATCGGGTCGCACTCCTCCATTGTCTCGTGAATCCAGTCTCCATCGAATTGGGTCTCCTCTTCTGGTCGGATCGTGAACTCCCAGCGGATCGTGTTCCAACGGGTCGGATCGTGCTACATGGATCGGGTCGTGACTTCCCATCAGTTCGTGAGGCTGGTCGGTTCGTGGAAGGACGAGGCAGATCGCATGGCAACTCCTCATGTCGGATCGTGATCATCTGGTTCGGATCGGGGTGCGAAACGCGAGTGCGGATCGTGGACGTGGCATGCGATCCGATCCGGATCCCTGCATAATTCCTGCAGCTGTTCCAGCGACTGTTTTGCGCCATACGACGGCGTCTTTGACTATTCTAACTATTCTAATCTATCAGAAAACATACCATACAGTCATAGCAACATGTACAAATGAACACAAACACCAAAACAACAATCATAGCATGTAAAATGGATCAAACTTACCCAAAATCCCACATTTCCCCTTAAACATGTTTAGGTGAAACTAATGATAGGATTAGCAAAACTTAACCAAATTAACCCAAATTCATATCAGAGGTCTAAAACATCATTCCGAATTTTATAAACATTTTTCCAGAATTTTATCATGTTTAAATTCGCTAATTAACACTAATCACCCCTAATTATCCATAATTAGTGCAAAACTATGCAAATCACTCACCTTAGCCACAAAATAAACTAAGATCTGAAATAATTCTCTGATTTGATGTGAATCTCAATGCCAAACAGCAGCTCTAATGTTGATTTGGTGAAGATCTTCCTTGATTAGGGATTGCTAAGCCAAATCTTTGACCAAAAGATGATTTGGAGGTGATTTAGTGATTGGAGGCCATTTTTAGGGTTCCTTGGTGATAAGTGGAGGCTAGAAAACTGAAATGGAATGATTCTCCATCTCATTTCAGCCCTCCCATAACCCTAATCCCGAAATGGGTTATGGGCCTACTCACTAATCACCCAATTTGGCCCAGTTAAGCAGTTTTTCACCCTCCAAACCTTGTTTCAGCCATATCTCCCAAACGGTAAGTCCGTTTGGCTATTATGACCACTCTACGGAAAGGTAAACCATCAAACGAATCTAATGGAAGTGGTTTCAGGTCAAAATTCCTTTCCAATCAAAAGTTATGGCCAAAACAGTACCAACTAGGGGCATAATGGTCATTTAAAAATCGACAAAAATCATGAACATGGGAAATGACTCTAATAGATGTTTCCCAAAGTTACATGACCATACGACTTCATACGGGAAATAAATAAATATACTACGATCCCCCGATACGTAGGATACGGGTCATTTCAAAATAGCTTTCTTTGAACAAGAAAAAGCATGACTTTGAAGTTGATTTTATATAGTCAAATAAAATTCAATTCAATTCGTAGTAGTAAATTATTAATTTCATTGTACAAAATATTTCGAACGAAAAAAAATGCTAAACTTGTTAACTTTAAGTTGGCAAATTTCACAAAGGATATTGGACTACAACCACGTAGGTCTTATGTATATACATATGTATGTACACATATACATATAATATATATATGTATGTATGTATATATAATGGCATTTAAAAACCCTAATGGCGAGTCAAAATTCAAATAACCTTGCAGGAGAATCAAGTAAAAACAGAGAAACACATGAATCGGAGAAAGGCGGGCGGGAAGTACGTACGAGTCGCAAATAGTATTTACAAGTGGAGGATCAGGATAGGCAAAACAATAAAAATCGGCAATTTGTCAATGGACTAAAGGATAAACAACCAATAAAATTGGCTAATTTGGAATTCAAGGAAGGTGTGCGCACAAGTGCTGCTGCTGTTGCGAGTAATACAAAAATTGAAGGAGGAGTTGTAAATTTCGAAATTTCAAAAGATGAGGATGGGGAATTTGCAGATCTGAATGATCTGACTTTTGATGCTGCTAAAAATATGTGGAAAAATTCGTTCTACATATACTTAGCAGGTAGGCAGCCATATTATGTGCATTTGAATGCGTATATCAAAAGAGAATGGGAACCTTTGAGTTCTTAGGATGTTTTCTAGAGAAAATGGTTTTTATTTGATCAAATTTGATAGAGAGGAGGACTGTACCAAAGTCCTAAATGGCGGTCCATGGTTCATGGACAACAAACTGCTTTTTATCAAAAGATGGGAATTTAATCTAAGATGGAACGAGATATGTTGGAATCATTCCTAGTTTGGATTCAATTACATAATATGGATATATCTTTATTGAATGAGAGAGTAATAAGTAAAATGACTAGTTTAATTGCTACTCCTGGCTATGGACGATCTAACCAAAAATGTTAAGTGCTTAAACTATACTAGAGTTTTAGTAGACATGCATGTTAATAATGAATGTAAAACACAAGTCAGAGGAAAAGATAAACATAGTAACATATATTTACAAGACGTGGTGTATGAACACATTCCCCCTACCTGTAGTAGATGAAATGTTTGGGCATCCTGATGAACAATGTGAATCAATGGTTAAACCTTTTAGACATGTCTAAAGAGCAAAAAATAATATACCTAATACTACTTCTAACTTAGATGAGCAGCAAAACAAAAACATTTATGGTTCTAGTGACAAAATAAATGTTGTTAGCCCTACCCCTAAATGTAAAGATAGATTAGAGGAAGTGGAAACTAATCTGGGGGTGGTACACCCAATTGTTCAGGAGGTCCATAATAACTTGTTGACGCCAGATGAATCAGTGGAGATAACTCGGTATAGCCTTATGGATACATCACTAGATGTATCTCTTGATCATGCACCTGAAATAGTTGAGGGTTAAAGCAATTAAACATAAATTTTGAGACTATCGAAATAGACACTCTGGAGGTAGAAAGAAGTAATAAAGAAAATTATACTAAGTCTAATCCTAAATATGTAAAGCAATTCAACAAGATTGAAAAAGAAAATAAGAACACTAATAATATGTGTGGGACATCTCCTAGGAAATTGAGGAGTCAGTCCCTCAATTCCAAATGTATTTGATCAGTTGGAATGTGAGAGGTTCAGATAATGATACCCGATTATTAGACCTCTATAATCTTCGGAGGAATCTTCTTCCTTTTTTTATTGGTATTCTTAAAAATAAACTAAATGATGATAATTTGATCTATTTGTGTGGTTCCATGGGTAATGATTAGATGCACATCACTAACAATGAATATTAAGAAAAAGTCAGGATTTTTATTCTTCGGTGTAAGCATGTTTGGAATAGCTTTCTAATTGATGAAGATGAACAATAAATTACTGTCAAATTACAAATACTGGGGGATTAATTATGTATGTATACATTGTTTACGAAAGGTAATTTGATCGGTCAAGGACCAAGTTGTGGGATAAAACTAAAATATTGGCAGTGATCATTGATGACACCTGGATTGTGATGTGTGATTTTAAGGCTTTTTTAAGACCGGATGAAAAGAAAGGTGGTGTTACCTTCCGGGTATCCCAATTAGCTAAGTTTAACAACTGTGTTGTTGCTTCTGGATTGGTCAAGCCGATCCATTATAGCCTGCATTTTACATGGAGAAGTGGTAAGAATAGAAGAATTTCATGTAAGCTGGACAGAGGTCTTATCAATTCTTAATGCTTTAGCAAATTTTCTGATTTGAAGGTTATTGTACTTCCCTCTTCTATGAGTAATCGTAGTCATATTCACAATAACTTGATTTAGAGAGATAGAAATAATGAAGGTAAACCATTTCGCTATGCAAACCATTGGAAGATGATGGCTGGATACAATGAAGTCTTTAGTTTTGAGGCTCTTAAACAACATTATGAAAATCGTATGTTTTCTATTATATGATTTCTCAAAAACACTAAGATGAAGATCAAAGAATGGAACGGGACAAAGGAGAAGGATGACGACTGTATTAGATTTACGAAAAGGAAGAATGCAGAAGTGCTACAACAGATAGATGATGGTAATGATAATGAAGAAACTTCGAGTTTATTTCATCAATGCCATTCCGAACTCAATGATGCCTTGAAAATTAAAGCGGTGAGGAGCTGCAAAAAGCAAAGGAGAAATGGATTTCTTAGGGCGATGAATGCACTAAGTTATTTTACACTAAAATGTCTATTAGATGTAACACTAATTATAATTTTCAATTTTTTGATCCAAAAGGCAATATTCTGGTGGATTTGGAAAAGTTTGAAGTTGAAGCTATATTGTATTTCAATGATCTATACAATGGTGAATACGCTTTGGAATTTCCCGATGTGCTCCTCTGTAAAGTGTTGAATGCTCGTGGACGAAGAATGTTGTGCAGGCGTATTACTGAGGATGAGGTTTTGGAGGCTGTCAAGTCCATATACATTGATTCTTCCCCCAGGCCAGACGGTTTTGGGTCCTGTTTCAATCAAACTCACATTGTTGACCTAAAAAACAAATTGATATTAGCTATACAGTAAGCATTTCAGTCAAGTAAAAATCTCAAAGAAATAAATTATACTTTCTTGTGATTAATTCTAAAAACGTTGGAACCATTTAAGATAGCTGATTATAGAACAATAGCGTGCTACAATGTTCTAAAAAAAATCTTGAGCAAAGTGATTTGTAATAGAATGAAAAATGTGTTACCAGACATGATAGTTGAATACCATAGTGCTTTCATTAAAGGGAGGAACGTTTCAGAGAATTCTCTATTGGCACATGAATTGATTAGATATTCTAATAAGAAAGGTGCTGATAAATTTTGTCCGAAAGTTGACCTCTACAATGCATATGATAAAATTAATCTTTATTTCATTATTCATATGTTAAAATCTATGGGGTTTCCAGAGAAAATTACTAGATTGGTTTCAGAATATATTCATTCTCCTACTTTTCTATTCTAATAAATGGATTTCCAGAATGGTCCATTACCAGCAATCATGATATTAGACAAGGTGATCCTCTTTTCCCTACCTGTTTGCAATTGCTATGGAATATTTTACTCTTCAGACGGAGTTAGCAGGGTTTGAGAAATTTATTCAACTGATTCACAATTTACAACCATCCATTAGCCATTTGTTGTATGTTGATGACCTGATAATTTGTGTCAAGTCAAATGTTAAAGCTGTGCTAAAGATAACTATTTATTTGACAATTCAGATAAGTTTGTGGGGTTGGAAATGAACGAATAGAAATCTAAGTGCTATTTCAACAAATTTTACATGATGAAGAACTTAGTTCTTGATATCCTTAAGGTGAAAGAGGGTGAATTACCTATTAAGTATTTAGGTGTTCCTCTATCCTCTAACAAAATCACTGACAGAGAATGTGCGGAGCTTATTACTAAGATAAGATACAAACTTCAAGGATGGAACTCCATACTCCTTTCCTTTGCTAATAGAATTGTTCTTGTTCACACGATGATCCAAGATAAATTCAACTTTTGGTTTCAGACATTTCAGGTTCCGGATGCTTTTATTGGTAAGATTGAAAGTGTTTGTGCCAATTTCTTTTGGAAAGGTAGGCTATATATGAAATAATTCAAATATTTTAGTAATTATGCCCCATAAATTACTTCATTTTAAACAATTCAACAAAATTTCGGTAGCACTACCTTTTTATTCCCTATATCATACACAAACACATGCACATATGAAACACGAAGGAAGTAATGTCGAAATTTTGTAAGCTGTTTAAAATGAAATGATTGCAAAATGTAATTGCTTTATTGTGTTTGTAACTTGTTAAATACAGGGACTAATTAAACAACTATTATATAAAATGAATATATATGTCTGTGCTATGACAAAAACGAATACTCATATAACATATACAATACTTGTTAGGCCGAATCAGAAACTCTCTAAGGGACTTATGAATATATATTATATATTATATACGACATATTTTATAGAAAAGATGGTTTTACGCACGAATATATATTAATACAGTCACTTTGACTATATATTAATACAGTCACTTTGACTATATATTAATATAGTCACGTTAATTAAATAAACCACGATGTATATACATTAAATCTTAATTAGTTAACCGCTATACAAAATTACTCATCGTTTTCGATGTTTTACAAAACACATAAATTATACCATTCTTATCCACAATTACGAACTCAAGCAAGTTCTAAATGCACTAATTACTCAATAAATAAATATTAATTACTTATTGCACAAACTAAACAAATGAGTACTTTCAACATTTAAAGGGTAATAATAGCAACTAACATTCAATAAACTATACGGAACAATCATTAATATGATACAATAACGAATCAATCAGAAATAACAAAATTAAAAGTAATTAGCATTTAATTAAATTATCTAATTAGAGGTGGTTAGGAGGTTGGAGAGAAGAGAGCATGGATTGGAGGGGTTGGAGACGCTCTCAGAGGTGTGAAGGATGGCCAATGGTGAAATGGAGGAGTAGGGGATTTATTTTTGTTTTGGTAAAGAGGAGAAGGCGATGAAGGAGAAGACCTTGGGTTTGGATATCCCATGAGTTTCCGACGGCGACTGACGGCTGCCGACAATATATAGATCAATAGTTTTCGATGGTTTTATAATTTGTTTACAAAAAATAATATGAAAAGAAGCACCCATCAATAGCCATAGGAAATTCTGTTGGCAGCTGTCAGAATACATTGTTCCTCTTATACTATGAATTCCACCTTACAAGTAAAGACAGAAAGATTCAACAGTTCAAATCTTTTGTGTTACCATTTGTGCTTTACTTTGTGTTCAAATAGTCAGCCACATATATACACACACGCACGCATGTATACATACATACGTACGTACGTATATGTATATATATACACATGCTGATCAGCATAGAAATATGTTAATATATGCACCTATATTTTATCTTTTTGTATATAAATAAATATTACGTTGGGTATTTTCTTGTTGTTTTTACAGATGAGTTGTTCAAGCCTTATATAGCTTTAAAAGTGAAGATTTTGTGCTATATACAAGAAGATTGCATAAGAAGTTGTCATTAGAGGCTGGTTGTGTTCACACTGGTCACTTTGGAGGGAGATTGGTAGAAAAGATCTCTTCAAATCTTCTGATTGACACATGGCAAAGAGGGATAAGTTGAATATCATACCACAATCTTTGATGAGAAGGCCCATTAGAGGATTAGGATTTCCAATTCATCTATAAAAGCACATGTATACCCATTGTAATACCATCCTATATCTCATTCTATTCTCTTCTTCATTAATAAAACTCATTTTTCTTTTTATTTTATGCAATTTTCTATTTCTTAGCAATTAGTGTTGTCTACACGATTAGATTCGGTAGAACACTATTTGTATTTTGCATTTCTTTTCATTAGTGATTGACCGTCTGATTAGATTCAGCGGTAATCCTAATTTTATTTCCTGTTGTTATTTATATTCTGCACTTTTATTTTCTGTATTTTAATCGCGTTCATAGGTTAAATTGGATTTGATTAGATTTGAATCTGATTCATAGTTTCATTGCTTTTCCATTGAAATTGTGATTTGATCGTCGGTTCAGTCAGATCTGTTCTGAATCAAATTACAGTTTTAATTTTGTTTTGTTTTATTTCCAAAATCAACCTCCAAAGTTTTGTCTAACTTGCCTAAGAGATAAGATAAATAATTTAATTTTAATTTACCTCCCTGTGTTCGACCTGTATGCTACACACCTGTGCGCTTGCAGAATTTTATTACAAATTTCGCGCTTTTCTAGCGTCGAACAAGTTTTTGGCGCCGTTGCCGGGGAGGTAACGATTAAATTTTATTATTTATTTAATTTCCGATTCGTGTTAGTTTTTATTTTTTTTCTTTTATTTTTTTTCTCCTTTTGTTTTGCTCTATATATATAAAACATAAAAAATCTTGACTGCTGATTTGGTATTACTAATTGACAAATTTTCTCCTTTGTTCTTCTATTCGACCTGCCTTTTTAATTCTTTTTCAAATTTTTCCCTGTTGTCCTTTTACATTGTTTTCTTTGCTAATTTGAAAAAAAAATTACATTAGCTTTCTTTCTTTCTTTGCAATTTCTCTTCCTGTTTGAGTCCTTGAAATCTTTCCTGTCTTGCTTCAAATTTCCTGTGTTTTGCAATTTCCTTTCTACTTTGGACAATTGCCGAACCTTGTAACCACTTCCAGTCTTCACCGACCACCCACGTTTAAGTCCAACCCAAAACTACCCCTCTCCCCTCAACACAAAATTCACGCACTCCATCTCCACTTCAACAATCTTCACAGTCCGGACCATCTTCTTCCCAAATCAAAATTCACACCCTCAACAATCATCCACGCTCAACGTACCCTTCATCAAGTCACGCTCCCCCATCGAACCATAGTCAAGTTCGAATACCCTACCAAACACTCCCCATCCTCATCAGAGCCGCAGCGTTCCCAACCGACCCATACATCAACAAAGTTCATTACCACCTGTCCACCTACTCTCCACCATATCCAAGCCTTCACGCCTTCAAACCCGTACAACCGTACTCAGAAATCAAGTTCAACCCCACCTTTCTACAGCAAACCAAGCAACCGGAATCCTCCTTCATCATCCCTTTTTCAACAAATTGACACAATTCCTCTTCCCAGTTCTGCCAGAAACCAAAACTTCATCACAGTCACGAACCAACGTCCAGTACTACTCCACTCCTTCCACCCAGCCAATCCACAACAGTTCACAACCTACCACAATCACAATCCCCTCACAGGCAAGGTTTATCTAATACTCAAGCCTTCACCATCATCCCTCACGCACCAGCAGTTTCACCGTCTGTCCATACTACATCTGCACCGCGACACAAAGCCAATCCCCCTCCTTCCATTGTCATCATTGAATTCCACTGCCTTCATCCCCTTTCAAACCATCAATCACGTTACATCCATCCACTATTACAACCGCAATCACATTTTGAAATCCAACCCCCAAATCGCAAATCAGTAGTTCACCGAAACAACTGCTCAAAAATCAAACCCGATTCAACTCCAAAAGCAATATCGAAAACCTCTAATTTCACAACCCAATTCGAACCAGAAATTGTCTTAAAAATTGCAAAAACTTGAATCAATTCGCACCTGGAATTAAACAGACTAAATTCATTTTTTTGATCTGAACGGAAAAAAAAAGAGAAGAAAGTCGGAGATGGCTTGAGCTTTTGTTCGATTTGAACGTCAGGTTATTGTGTGAGTCTGAGATCATAAAGGGAGTGCATTTTGATTGAAATTTGTAGAAAAGGGACGTGGGTGGATTTTGTTTGAGGGTATTTTGTTTTTGCCTTTCAGAAAGGAGGGGTGCAAAGACTTTTTTTGGATCGGTTTATTGTGTTTTGTGGGTTTTTGGAAATCAATAGTTTCTGTATATTCTCGAAAAAAAAAGAGAAGAAAGGGGCGTGAATTCTTTCGGATCTATTGCCATATTTATTTCTAAGGGGGTGATTTGTTTTTGGTGAATTCACTTGGGCGTCAAAAATGGGACTTGTTGTTCCCTTTTATTAAGGGGCCATCCTGTTTGTTTTAAGTCCCACTGAAAGATTTATATTTGGCGTGAATTATTTTGTTCTATTGCATTTGATTGTGGGAATCTGGCATTCAAATTCGTGGCTTATTTTAAGTGCGAAGCTTGAGTCTAATTTTGCTTCTGTCAGATGGTTCTTAATTTTATTTCGAGTGGAGTGGCCGAGCGTAGTTGCTTTGAGTTTTGTTTGTTTTTATTTTCTTTTGTAGAATTAGTTTTGCTTGTTTTATATATATTTTTTCCTTTTTTTAGTCCAGTCAATTGCTAGTTTTTTTTTTAATTTTTTTTCGTTTCGACTTAGTTTTTAGTTTTTGTTTGTTTTAATTTCTTCCAAAAAAAACCCAAACAAATCAAAGCCCACAGTGACGGAACAGTACAAGCAAACAAATCAAGGATTCAGGAGTCGAGCAAAGCAAATAGTGTATTTATAGACATTACTTGTAAAAAAAATTGGACAGACAGCCATACCCCACGGTAATATTTTTCTAAACTCCACAGGTGCTGAAGATGTTTTGAAAATATAGAAATTTCTTGTAAAAATCTTCTGCAGGGGCAGCGTCTTGCTTGTACAATATTTTAATTTTCTGTTATTATTCTATGACTGTTCTGTGGCTGATATTTCTGAATCTGTGTGTGAGAAACGAATTTCCATAACTACTGTCATCACTCTCAAGCTCGAATAGACGTTGCAAAATAATATAATTGAAAAGTGGTGCTTTGTGAAGTTAACTGTCTTGTATAATTAGATCGCGGATATATAGTAGTTCAATTTATTGAACTATTAGCAAAAGAGGTTGCATACTACCCGTAAAACATTGGTCGTATCCCTTAGTAGTTATACTATATGTGAACGGCCATAAGACCCTCTTCCCCCTTCTAATTGAGTCATTTAATTAATAGAGCACAACTTAGTATTTTATACCATTTTGAACTGAGAATAATTTCTGTCTTTCCTTGATTTCATTCAAATGTCTGATTCAAAAAAATCATTAAGAGAAATGTGGGATAATAGTCGAAGTAGACGTCCGCTTGAAGAGTATGAGTACGAATTGCAACTCATGAAACAAGATTTTCCAAAATTTCGTGAGCCCAATGCCAATTTTCAAAATTTTCCAACTGACCAACGTTTTCAAAATCATAGATATAATCGAAATGATGATTTCAATTTAAATTTCAATAACTTCGATTATGGGCCACATCCACATCAAAACGGTTTTGAATCGCAACGTACCTTTGATCAACATCAATATGGGGTTGGAAACCAATTCGAAAATAATTTTGAAAATGATTTTCAAATCGATCAAAATTTTCAAAACTACAACCCATATCCACATCTTGAGAATGACTAAAATTGGAATTTTCCCACCAATTTTAACAATTTTGGTTACGAACCTAATTTTCAAAATCAAAATGATTTGCAATCTCAATTTTCTGAAAATTCAAACTATTTTGAGAATCAAGAAATCCAAAGCGAGAGCTTTCAAATCAACGACTCTGAAGAATGTAATTTTGATGAGAGGGCGGAAAGGCTAAATAAAAAGATGGATGAACTTCTTTGTTTAATGGCGTCTTATAAAGTACAACAAGAGCAACAAAATCAAATTCAAACAAGCCTTGAATCAGAATATAATCCATTCTCTACTGATAATGAAAATTTTCAAATAACGACTTTGGAAATTGAGAATAATCGTCTTGATGAAGTTTTTCAAAATTCAACAAATGATTTCGATTTCAACACTTTTCAAGAAAAAAATTTAAACTCGGCTTTTGATCTTTCTGTTTCAGGCTCTGAGAAACTTGAAATTTTTGAAATTGAACGAAATAAAAATGTTGAATTTTTGGAGCAGGATTTTAACGAACATGAATTCTTTGGATTGTATGAGGATGAGTTGCCAAATGAGGAAATAGTAGATTCACTTTACAAGTTCGAAAATTTTAACGAACTTGAAATTGTTAGTGTCGAAAACAAATTGTCAATTAATGATGAGAAATGTGATCACATAGTTTTGAACAACACTCAGAATTCAAATTTCACTGAATTTATATACGATCACAAATTTTTGAAAAATTACACTGATAAATTTGTTGAACACATTTAGAATGTTAGCTTTGTTGACAAACTTCATGTTCGGACAACCCTGGATATTTATCTCCTGGACTATAAATCTAGGTTTAAAAATGAGATGGTTTTCAAAAACCTTTGCTTATTAGAAAACATGCCTAGACATAGTGGGAATGGGACTCATAGGGCTAGAACCAAGTGTGGGGGAAAAAGTTGGTGGAATTCTTTGCATCGCATACATCGCAAACACATATATCATTGTACATATGATCCATTCTTACATATAGTTAGACTGCATTTTATTTTACAAATCGTTTTGCATTTCATCCACCTTTGGGTACTATCTTTCAAATTTAGGAAACGGTTACAGTGTGGACACTGTCTCAATCAAGGGTGGGGGGAGTCTGCATTGCATTCTTTTGATTTTTCTTTAATTTTTCTTTTTTTTCATGTAGGACCATCATACATTTTATATCGTAGTAACATACCATATTTTTTTTTTTGAAATACGACTCATTTTCAATTGATACAACAAAATAAGTTTACAATTTTTAGCCAGTTGATAGTATTTTTCTCTCTCAGCTAAATTCGAATTTGAAATATAATGAAAAGTTTAATTTTGAGGGATAATAGTGTAACCGGTACATAGGGAGATTCTTAGGTGATGGCCATGAAATCTATTCTATATTGTAAACATTGTTTAAATAAGTGGAGGACTTAAAATACTTATAATGGCTTGTCAAACCTTTAAAACTAAGTTGTGTTAAGTTGAAGTCGCGTAACTCTCTTTTTGTGCTTATAAATTCAATAATAATAATAGTAATCCAAGGGTATCCAACACTGCTTGTATATCGAGCGTTGGTGTGCAAACCCGCCAAGCTCTATCCAACACGTTGTTGACAAAGTCAGCGTTGGAATATCTTGGTCTCATTTTATGAGATTGGACACCTAAGGATTACCGACACGTTGTTGACAAAGTCAAAGTCGGCCTGCACAATCCGCCAAGCTCTTTACCCACTCTCCGTTAGTCCGCGAGGAAGTGCATGGGTGGTAAACCTTGGTCTTTTTAGTTAGGTGTATGTACTTAATCATAAATTTTAAAATTTTATAGAATAAAAAATAAGCGATGATGCCCAAACACTTCTTGACCTTATTGATTTGACTAGCCATACATGAAAAAATTAGAATACCACTTTGCAAACTGTGCCAAGCAAACTAAGAATCTATTTCATGGCTGCACTATGTTATCAACCGAACTAACTGGTCAAACTGGAATTTAACATTTGAAAACTTGATTTATATTGAAAATTTGTGGCAAGTTGAGATATCTAAAATAAAATCAACTGATTAGAAATTATTAACTTAATTTGTTGTACCACTTTCCTGAAACAAGTCATGTTTTCATTTTTCATTTTAATTGCATAGGTCCATTGCATTCATGTAGTTACATTAAAGCCATATCATATTGCATTTGGATTTTGTGGGTAGTATCCGCTGAAAACCCTCACGAGACACCACTCGTCCTACTAGGGACACCTAGAGGTTTAACGGCTTGTTGCATACGCTCAATGCAATCGTGTTTCCTACGAAAGTGTGACTATCTAGTCTAGTTTTTTATTTTAATTTTACTCGAGGACGAGTAAAAGATAAGTGTGGGGGTATTTGATCAGCATAGAAATATGTTAATATATGCACCTATATTTTATCTTTTTGTATATAAATAAATATTACGTTGGGTATTTTCTTGTTGTTTTTACAGATGAGTTGTTCAAGCCTTATATAGCTTTAAAAGTGAAGATTTTGTGCCATATACATGAAGATTGCATAAGAAGCTGTCATTGGAGGCTGGTTGTGTTCACACTGGTCACTTTGGAGGGAGATTGGTAGAAAAGATCTCTTCAAATCTTCTGATTGACACATGGCAAAGAGGGATAAGTTGAATATCATACCACAATCTTTGATGAGAAGGCCCATTAGAGGATTAGGATTTCCAATTCATCTATAAAAGCACATGTATACCCATTGTAATACCATCTATATCTCATTCTATTCTCTTCTTCATTAATAAAACTCATTTTTCTTTTTATTTTATGCAATTTTCTATATCTTAGCAATTAGTGTTGTCTACACGATTAAATTCGGTAGAACACTATTTGTATTTTGCATTTCTTTTCATTAGCGATTGACCATCTGATTAGATTCAGCGGTAATCCTAATTTTATTTCCTGTTGATATTTATATTCTGCACTTTTATTTTCTGTATTTTAATCGCGTTCATAGGTTAAATTGGATTTGAATCTGATTCATAGTTTCATTGCTTTTCCATTGAAATTGTGATTTGATCGTCGGTTCAGTCAAATCTGTTCTGAATCAAATTACAGTTTTAATTTTGTTTTGTTTTATTTCCAAAATCAACCTCGAAAGTTTTGTCTAACTCGCCCAAGAGATTAGATAAATAATTTAATTTTAATTTACCTCCCTGTGTTCGACATGTATGCTACACACCTGTGCGCTTGCAGAATTTTATTACAAATATCGCGTTTTTCTAGCGTCGACCACATGCACATACACACACACACACATGTATATGGCATGGAAAGAAGCATCAGTCGATAGTCGTAGGAAATTCTGTCAGCAGCTGTCGGAATACACTGTTCCTCCTATAATGTGAATTCCACCTTCCATGTAAAGACAAAAAGATTCAACGGTTCAAATTTTTTGTGTCATCATTCGTGCTTTACTTTGTGTTCAAATAGCCAACCACACACACACATATACATATATATAGAAATTTTGAAAATTGGTATGCTTTATTAAATTTTGACATTACAGTATGTAAGCCAGATTAGCATAATAATCTGCTTAAATTAAAACAATAATACAAAATAAAGCAAAAAAAAATACATGGACTGAAAACCTAAACTACGATAAAAAGCGACCCATGATAAAACCAGCTTTATCGGAAGCCCACTTTCAAGTGCAAAATCCTTGCACTTCACCAAACAACTTGATACCCCTTCCAAGTCTTTCTTCAATCTAAGGAAAAGCTTACGGCTTAATTCATGTATCTATGGTTTTACGTTTGTACAATCTATGTCACCAGCACATAGACTACCCTGTAGAAGTAGAATTTGCAAAAAGCTGCCATGCTTCCTGCTATAAAGCATAAGTACCTGAATCATAATCTCCACTTCATGCAAAATAAATAACTGCACTACATCCTTTAACAAATTTCCAGAAGCATGCAAAATTGGTATTCAAAACTTGCACCCAAACAACCTATTCCAGCCTAACAGCCCTTAAACATATGGAAATAGCACCTAAATTTAGCAATAACATGAAATCCCAAAAGAATACTCAGTTCCAATCACTAAATCCGGTTGATGATTCACAATCAACTGTGAATCAATCTTAGTACCAGAATCGACATTTCTTATAAACACTAAAGAGAATACAAATACCACCTTCAAACCTATAAAAGAGCTGTAACAAGTTTGTGTGTCTGGAAGAACTACGTCTTCCTTGATATGCATTCTGTGAATCATTCTCGAGCTAGTCATAACAAGAGAAGTGGTTGTACTATTTCAATGTACAAGCAGATGAACTTTGCACCATACTAATACCAGAATTCCAAAAGCAAATACATAAAATATATCTGAACGTGAATGAACCGCCATCAAGATTCCAACCTCATGTCTGAGCATTGCCTGCTGGTATTGTTTATAATTATTGAGCAGGAACATCCAATATAGGCAAAAACCCACGTAAGCAATCAGAAATACAAGTACCAACAATGTAACTGCCTCATAAATGATGGATTCAAATGTTGAAAAAAGTTTACCTCGTGCATTCAACCCATTAACAGTAGGGAGAATGATTTACATCCTGGTATTGGCAAATTGGGTGTAATAACATACTAGAATACGTGAAATATGAGACAAGCAAACCATTAAAGCACATTTCAACACATCCTATAAGAAAATCAAGGTGTTGACAACATGAACCGTGTTGGATGAGATCACAAAATTAACCAAAAAAAATACAACCTTCTGAACATGAATAACCCCCTTTTAAACCAACCCAACAGATCCCGACCTCCACATAGTAGATCTAGAATCCCAGAACCCAAGCAACAAAAACCATTGACTATGGTGGACAAACAATCTAACTACCTACAGAATCAGTTTGAGAACTTAGAAGCGTGAAGCTTGTGTCGGTGGTGCCAGAACCGAAGAACCTGGATGACATGATTCACTGTAATTTGAAGATCTACTAGAACCAATAGCCAATCTGAAGGTGACGACACTGAAATTCTCGAAGCTGGAGGAGATCTAAGATCTGGATTTAACAAGATTGAACAAGAATGATTTAGCCACTATGTCACGAATCAAACCGGCCAAGGAACTATATAGATCTAGTATTGCTTCCAATCGCCATGATAGATCTGGCTTTTGGTTGTAAAAATGAAACAAAAAGGAATCTGAAGTCTTATCAATGAATTACGAGAATAATTCGTTGAAGATTTACAAAAGGAAAACAGATAAAATGAAGATGAATTGTGGATAAATGAGATCTCACGAACAGCGAAATCAAGTGGAAAAGATTCCGCCTGTCGCCATTAACGAGTCTCTCTCTCCTCCCCCTCCCTTCCTCTCTCTCTCTATATATAGAGAGAGAGAGAGCGCACGACTATATGGACACAAAAATTTGTCACAAATCATGAGATACAAAATCTCAGCCACTAGATCAGTTTGTCCTCATAGGAGGGGTGGAAAATAGGAGACAATTCAATGGCTAAGATTTTGTATTCCATAATTTATGTCAAATTCTTGTGTATTAATAGATTTTCCCAAACATATCTATATACATATATAAACACACACACACACACACACACACACACACATATATATATATATATATATATATATATATATATATATATATATATATATATATATATATATATATATACATGTTGATGTGGAAATTTGCCTCTAATTCACGCTAACCCTTAAATTTAAGTTTTGGTAGTAATTCGATATCCAAACAACCAAATGCAATGAAATGTAAAGGGACACACAACTTTTTATTGTGGTTCGACACTAACGCTACACCCACTTTATAATAATCATTCATCATCATTATATCGATTAGAATGTTTGTCCAAGTTTGGTTACAAAGTAGTTCAACAGAATAACAAATGCCTTGTTAATTCATAACTTTGACCAAAATATCGTTCTTCTTCTTCTTCTTTAAGTCAAAGTGTGTTTGAATTAACACTAATCTCTAATGAAATGCTTCAATATCCAAGAATATTCAAATAACTTCAATAGCAAGCCAAAAGTCCATGTGAATGCCAAGAAGTTGTAGGCAAATTTCTATATGAATTTTACAAGTCCAAGAAGTATCCAAAAGTCATAGGAATGACCATGGAAGCCATTAATGAGCTACAAAGAAAGCTCTTGCGTATGCCCAAGGACAAAAAATACCAAGCAAAGACAACCTCTTTGAATGCAAAGAGAGGGGATATTTATAGGTAAATTTCTATGCATCAACGCAAATTTCGTATCCTAAGGGGATGCGTAATTCGCATCACCTGCACTTAGCTAAAAAAACGAACCGTGATGCAAAATTTCGTATCTCAGAGAAAGTGCTGCACTTGTGGATCACCTAAAAAGCTTGCCATGGTAAGCATCAATTCGTGTCCCCAAGCCACCTTGCCATTTCGCATCACGAGAATGCGTTATCCAAACAAGGTGCGCAAACAGGAATGTGTGATCTGCATGTGAAATTTGCTTTGCCAAAATCGGACCAAGGATTTCGCATCCTCTGCTATGCCAGAATACAAATCTGAGAACCGCGATATGAAACAAGGAAAAATGGCGATCCGCTCAGGGTGCTCAACCATTTTCAAGTTGCCAAAACCAGAGTGCATAGTATCCCTTGGAGGGATACAGGAATACAGTATTTTGTATCCCCAAGTGGATACGAAATCCGTACTTTGGTATCCCGAAGGGATACGAAATATCTTAAGAGAGCCCGCCTTTTTGCCAATATCCGGAGTGGTGCCAAGATGATGCGCACATATGAAAATTCAAGATCCTACCGTGTCGATCAGCCTATTTTGAGTGCCAATTCTGGTACTTTGCCAAGTGGATGATCCAGGACTTGTGAATGATCCGAGGAGTTGTGCATGTCATTTTGCTTGACAGCACTGAGTGATCGTGTTGAGTTTTCGCCAAATCCAATATATTCGTCCAATTCGAGTTCGAAACATTATATTTCGTTTTCGAAGTCTGGAACGACTTTGACAATTCGATAACGTCGGTCCATGAATCGACGATATTCTCAACCTTTTCCGAACACTTCGCGACTTCGACCAAATTGTTTTGTGTTTTCAAATGAATGTTCTCGAAACTCAAGCACGTCGCTAACCATAAATTTGGCGTGTAAATGTTTTGCCAAAAAGCGGGTCAGTACTTTGTCTTAGAAAACATATTTTCCTTGACACAAGGGAGGTGTGTTTTGCGAGTAAACTAGAAATCCAAGAATTCGTAAACCAAAGAAGAAGAAGTCTGAAGGGAAATCCAATAACCAAAAAGCCAAAGAGCCACGATCGCACCAGATCGTATTAACCATATAACTAGGAAGCTAGAAACCTAAGGAGCCCGAAAGCCGCAATATCATCGGATCGTATTAACCAGAAAGCCATGATCGTGCCAGATCGTATTAACCATAAAACCAAAGCCTGAAATCCAGTAAAAAGCCAATGATCGCTCAGGATCGTTTCTCGAGATATAACCAAAATAATTGAATACCAGAATAACCGAGGGACCGAAAGGATCCAAGAACCTGAATAACCAACAACTAATGGACAAAGGAGCTCCGAAAGCCAGAACAACCATAGCCGGGAAATTTGGGAAACCTGAAATCCATAAAACCAAAGTAACCGATGGCTAGATAACCAGATAACTGGGTAACTGAGTGGATCGTCATGCCGTAAGTAGACAAAATAACCCAAAGTCAAGACTGAGTGGTCTTGTCGTGTCACTGACAAGACTATTCAAGTATAACTTGGTGGGCTGCCTGTCATGAACAGACAGAACAACCCAAAGCCAAACGAGTAAAGTGCTCGCCCGCCACAAATCAAGGCGGCCTTGCCAGGAACTAATAAGATAACCAGGACAGCCAGATGAGTCCAAGACGCCCTTGCCAAGACTTGGCAAGAGGACCCAGGATAAGACACCCTTGCCAACACCTGACAAGAGGACCAAAGATAAGCCAGAAGGTGAACTTGGTAAACCAAGTCCAAGAGCCATGGACCGGAGTCCTTAAAGTTCACAATCCAATTCCAGGTTTCCTTACTTCACGATCGACGTCACGACAAATGGAATAACTTTTATTAAAATTATAAAATTTAGGTGTTTTTAGCAAAACCGAAAAGAAAACTTAACGGTTTATCATCCTTAAAGAGCATGCCTAGGGACTCGCCTGTTCCCATATATGAGTATATGGACTTAGTCGTTTTCGATTTCAAATTCATCCATAATGGAGACTGAATGGTTTATCTTTTGCGAAGATCATGCCTAGGATCTTCCCGGTTCTTATTACATGGGTAAGAAAATTAAGCCATTCAAAATCCAAAATCAGAAAGAGCTCAAGGCTGCCGGAGAAAGACGACCAATAAAAGCCTAAAGAGTTCAAGGATGCCTTGCTGAAGTAGGATGACCAAGAAAAGCTAGAAAATGTTAAACTTTATTAATAACCAGGGGTGATGGTGTGTTGTCGAGCAAAGAGCATGCCTAAGGATTAAGTCCTAATCTCGTACATGGGTAGGTCGACTCAACCATCTACAACTATGAAGCCAAAAAGATACATCCAGAGGGCCAAAACCTATAGAGCCAAAACCGTAGGCTAGAGCCCAGAAAGCCACAACCATTAGTTGATGCTCGAATAACCAAAGTTTGGAAGAAGCTAGAACCAAACCATAAGCTAATAAATCCAAGAAGACCAAAAGCCGGAAAACCAAGAAACGGAGAAAGCCAAACACCAAAAGTCGAGAAACCAAAATCCACAAAACCAAAAAGGACCAAAAACAAGAAACCAAAGAGCTAAGACCATGATCCAAAGAACCAACGAGAACCAAAAGCCAAGTAACCAAAGAAAAAAACATCCAGTAGACCAAAAACCACAAGCCACAAAATACTGATGTCGGGGAGGCCTATATCCGAGACACTAGAGTCAAAACCAATATCAGTTAATAACAATGCCACCACGGGCGCTGGGCCTATCCTGAGCAATGAAAGGGGATTGTGCCTGTTCTGGCACCACAACCCGAGTCCGAACAAACTATTCCAGCTCATCACGTTTGACAAGCTATTTAAATATATCCTAAAGATGTTGACAGTCTTTTGTTTCATGACCGTCGATATCATGAAATAAGTAATGCCAGTCAGAATCATTTTCTCTTTGAGTCGACACCCTTGCAGGAGGCATTCTAAAAGGAGCAATGGGATGAACTTCACTTAAATCTCTTCGAGGGTGTGAGTAAGATCCATGTAAGACAAAAACTTTGGTTGCTTCCAAGCCATATTTCGATCATTCCCTGAAGAGGGTATACCTTTGCCAGAATCCTTAGCTTTATCATATTTGAGCAGTGCTCCACCCGTAACCACATTAGCCTCAAGAACCTATTTATCAGTTCTCGCATCCTCCTCACGATGAGACCTTTCACTTCAAAGTAGAACTCACCGAGACCTCTTGGTGGGTCCCATTGCAATGATATCTTAAAGGAAGACTTGTCCAAAATACCAAAGACTGCAACCATCAAAACCGATGATGGATCTAGTTTGCCGACCGACACCACTGCCACATTAAAACTTTTCAAGAACTTGCGCAAAGTCTCGCCGGACTTCTTCTTGATTACTATCAGAGTAATAATGCTTTATGGACGAGCGATGTGAACCCTAAACTGCTCGACAAACCTGTTAACCAAGAAATTCCAAGAATGAACCGAATCTGTTTCCAACTGCCGAAACCACTTGGCAGCAATGTCTGTCATGTAAAGAGGAAAACACTTTGTCGTGACATTATCTAAAGTATAGAGGACATCCATATGGTTCACATAGCGCATCAAGTGAGCAGTTGGATCCTTCCGACCATCATAAGCCTCAAACTCTGCCAGTAACTTGAAGTCCGGTGGATTCTAAGAATTCCTGATATCCGAAGAGAACAGACTGCGAGTAACACAATCCAAATCCAAAGAAGAGGCACCACCTCGAGTAAATCGATGAATAACATCCACAATTTGAATCTATTGCCAAAACTGAGTAACTAATTCAAATTATTCAAGCCAACACTAGTTCCCTTAGCCTTTAAGTCCATACTAGTCGCTTGCTGATTAGCAACAAGAATATCTGATTCAATCCGAACTTGAGGTGCCGCTGCGGGCGCAATCCTTACTCTCGGAACAGTGCGAGCGCTACCGTCCGAACCAGCATGCAAAGGCGCTTGAGCCACATTACCAATGATGGAACCCGCGACTTGACCAACCAAGTTATCATGAGTCCAAGCATTGTATCTGATGATGTCCGTTGGCCAATCAGCCTTCCAACACTTCCAAGTCTAGCCTCAATACTCATCGCTTCCTCTTGTCACTCCAAGCGAGTGTTCAAATCCAAAGTCATATGTTTGATCATACCATCCACATCCTCTCGAGTAACAAAGTTCGTTGGATTTTCTATCGAAGAAAGTCCTTGACTTCCTTCACCTCCAGTACCTTGAGCCTCGGCAATAGCGTCGAGCTTCTTCCGTTTAATCATGATGAAAAGTGAGCGAAAACTGTTTTCGAAACAAAGCCCATGTCTAAATCTAAAATCAAAGTCGTAAACCAAAATGAAATCCAAAGACCAAAACCGAAGTCGAAGTTGTCGCGTCCCCTAACTAGCGCGCCAAAGTGTTGACGTGGAAAGTTTGTCACTCACGCACACCAACCCCCGTATGTAAGATTATGTAGTAATTCGATATTCAAACAACCAAATGCAATGAAATGTAAAGAGATGCACAAACTTTTATAGTGGTTCGACACTAACGCGTACATCCACTTTATAAATAACAACATGGATGCCACAAAATATGGGTGCTTTGGAATCCTTCTTATATATATATACACACACACACACACACATATATATATATATATATATATATATATATAAGTAACCAATTTTCAAATATATATATATATATACATATATAAGTAACCAATTTTCAAATATATATATATATATATATATATACATATATATATATATATATATATATATATATATATATATATGAGATAGAATCAAGAGTACTTCAAATAGTGCAGCACCCCTTTAGCTATTTGATTTTTCACCACATTTTTCAGTTTCTCTCTCCTTTCACTAACTCTTTATCCTTCCACTAATTTTTCTTTTTTAAATATAATTGAGTGACTATAAATGAGGTGCATTTGGAGTGCTCTCATATAGGGGTGTCATGGAACCCTCGTCCCTCTCTCTCTCTATGTATGTATGTATGTATGTGTGTGTGTGTGTGTGTGTGTGTGTGTATATATATATATATATATACACACACACATATACACCTCTTATTTCTTAGTAGGAAAATGGATGGTGTAGATTAAGAGGGGAGAGGGGGTTCACATGCAATATAAGACGTGTGTATGTATATACTTATGCACGCATATAGTCAGCGACGGACCTAGAGAATCTTGTCAGATAGGGCGAAGAGCATAAGTTGGCTAGCAGACAAACAATTTTGGGTGGGGCAAACTCTTCAAAATGATTAATTTTACATTGATTCGTCAAATTTGAGGTATGGCCTCTGCCCTAGCTGGGCATGGGGTAGATCCTCCCCAGCATATAGTATACATACAAAGACATGCGTGCACATTGTAAATTGTAGAACTAAGCTACGGAATGCAAGATCATAAAAGTATCTTATTATGAATCTGTTAACTGTAGCCAGTGAATATACAAACTCTACTAAATTTATATTCTGTTTCAGTAATCAACCGTGCTTTTCTTTATTCAGAATTTCTCCATATTGGCAATGTGCAGTAGTAACACAAAGATCCTACATGGAAGGGCAGTTTCATCTATTCAAAATGAAAATACCCTTGCGAAGCTCAAAAGCATAAACCCTATACAGAGACACAAGTATGAAGTTAAGGCACTCTTTTATTCGATTTGTGCAATTGCCTCTTTCATAGAAGTACAAAAAAGATTATTTGATAATATATATTTGCAAGACATGATTAATAAAGAAATGAACAGAAATTAATTGGTAATATTTGAATTTAGATCCCTGTATGATCTATTTGATGTTCATCTCAATGCCCTCGTTGTCCAGTTGTATCTGTGAGATGTTGAAAATATATGTTGACCTTGGGATTGGTGGTAGATGCGGAAGTCACTCTGGATATTAATCAGTTTGACAAAAATCACTCTGGATTGCAACCGCGGGACAATTTTTCATCGCTTGGAAACCTGCACTGCAAGTATCACAATGTACTACCACAAATATTATGCATGAATTTCTAATTTTGAAGTGTGTGGCTGGGGCTTAGAGAAAGAAAGAGGATGAATTACTGATATTAATGGTGAGAAAATGATAGCTGCCTCCCTCCTCGTTGCTTAACCAATCTATCTATTATCTATATATAAATGCAAACCCGGTTAGCTAATTGCACAAGTGCCAATTACTGCAATTAAAGCACAGAAAACATTGGCCGCCCTCCTCCTTTCTTCACCGCACGTCAATGGATCTCCTCCCTTCACTGGTAACCATCATCACTCTTTTCATCTCTCTCCTCCTCCTCCTCCTCCTCCTCCTCAGAAAACTGCGGTCACCAAAACTACCGCCCGGCCCAACTCCCTACCCAGTAGTAGGCAATCTCTACCAAGTAAAACCGCTCCTGTTCAGGTGCTTTGCTGAATGGTCCCAAATGTACGGTCCCATCATGTCAGTCTGGTTCGGCACCACCTTGAACGTGGTGGTGTCTAGCTCAGACATGGCCAAGGAGGTGCTCAAAACAAACGATCACCTTCTCAGCGACAGGCCCAGGAACAGAACCACAGCCCGGTTCAGTAAGGATGGGATGGACCTGGTTTGGGCTGACTACGGCCCCCACTATGTTAAGGTTAGGAAGCTCTGTAATTTGGAGCTTTTTTCCACCAAAAGACTGGAAGCTTTGAGGCCAGTCAGGGAGGAGGAAGTCACTGCTATGGTTCATTCCATTTTTAAAACATGTACTACTCCACAAGGTTTTCTTCTTTTTCTCTTCTTTACTTCCTTATATAAGCTTGAAATAGAGCGATGGTAAGATCATTGGCTTTATGATTACTAATACAATACAAAATTTAATAATTTTGAGTATAAAAATTGTTACTTTTGGATATTAGCATATGATTTTATGTACCGATCGTATCCAATCACATTCTGACTTCGAATAACGTAGACCACATACATCACTTCATTCTGTGCCTTAACCGGACCTCCTTCATGTACAACTCGGAATTTCAAATCAATGATTTAAATGTTCATTTTAGCCATATTGCTTACCATGTTGCTTAAAGAGTGCTTATATCATGCGGAAAAGTCTACTTTGTTTTTGAGGCTTATTGTAGCCTTCATGCTAGGATACCAGCACATAGCAGGTGCTACCTATGTCGATATGTCAAATGTATTGGAGCATCTCCAACCCCAAGTATAATCTAATAAAATGTAATTTCCACACTAGGGCATCTCTTCATTAATGGATATAGAATCCTAATTAAGCAGGTTATATTTTAGGATAATTGATTCCATTTATGTAATTGTCTTGAGCGTTTCGGCATCTTTCTACAGCAGACCAAATACTCAATAACCTCTTTAAGATCTTAGATGCCTATTCAATAGACGTTTGAGGTTCACATGTCTGTATCTCAACTTTTATAGGAGCATTCAGTCAGATAAAATTATAAAATGTAAAAAAAAAAAAAAAAAAAAAAAAAAAAAAAAAAAAAAAAAAAAAAAAAAAAAAAATAATTGCAATACTTACATTCAAAAAATCTGGAGGTGCTGTTTTCATGTTTAAAAGTGTACTCCACTGCTTTTAAAATAGGGTCACTGTATTTTAGACTGTAACAATTAGTTAATGATTCATATAATTCAGGTTCGATCAATGGAAATAGCATAGTTCTTCGAAATCACCTTTCAACCGTTGCATTCAACAACATAACAAGATTAGCATTCGGAAAGAGATTCATGAAATCAGATGAAGTTATGGACGATCAAGGTTTGGAGTTTAAAGCAATAGGCGTGGAAGGAATGAAATTTGGCGCATCTATCTCACTAGGGGAATACGTAAGCTGGCTTGAATGGATGTTCCCCTTTGACGAAGTTGCATTTGGAAAGCACTCTGCTCGAAGAGATCAGCTCACTAGAGACATAATGAACGAACACACACTTGCCCGTAATAAAAATGGTGTCAGACAACACTTTGTTGATGCATTGCTCACCCTTCGAGAAAAGTATGATCTCAGCGAAGTTACCATCATAGGTCTTCTTTGGGTTAGTGTACCACTGCTACTTCAACTTGATCATATTTATTATAACTTTGAAATTTTAAATTTCATTTACATGTGCAGGATATGATAACTGCCGGAATGGACACGACAGCTATCACTGTGGAATGGGCTATGGCAGAGATAGTAAAAAGCCCAAGAATACAACTTAAGGTACTTCTTCTTCTTCCTATTCTTCATTCATTATATGAAAAAATAGCATGATGGATTCAGTGTAAAAATGAAGGTACAAGAAGAGCTTGATAGAGTGGTAGGAGTAGATCGCGTCATGGATGAAACAGACTTTGCTAAACTTCCTTACCTGCACTGTGTGGTGAAAGAAGCTCTCAGACTACATCCTCCTACTCCACTGATGCTCCCACATAAAGCCACAGCTAAAACCAAAATAGGAGGTTATGACATTCCTAAAGGAACGACAATCCTTGTTAATGCATGGGCCATAGCCCGCGACCCATTGTTGTGGAAGGATCCATTAGAGTTTAGGCCAGAAAGATTTGAGGAAGAAAATATAGACATTAAGGGGAATGATTTCAGGATTTTGCCATTTGGAGCTGGGCGTAGGGTTTGCCCAGGTGCACAATTAGGCATTTTGTTGGTAGCATCGATGTTGGGTCATTTGTTACATCATTTTGAATGGAAGCTTCCAGAAGGGATGACAGAAGATGAAGTGGACATGAGCGAGTCTCCGGGCTTAGTGACCTATAAGAGTACCCCACTTCAGGCTGTTGCAGTGCCAAGGTTGGAGACGAATTTGTATAAAAGTGTAACGACTGTTGGAGTAAACCAAAATTAGATGATAAGTTTAAGAGTCAATGTGAAAAGCCGTGTCCGTCCAATGAAAAGCCGTGTCCGTCCAATGAAAAGTCGTGTCCGTCTATTTATAAGAGTATGCAGTCTATTATAAATATATGGTCATTTTGTTGTAATGTAAGCAAGTAAGAATGCAAACAAACAATTAAGCATTGATATAAAACAATTGTTCTTCATCTATCTCTTATTTATATTTTTACACATCCCAGTTACAACAATTGGTACTGGAGCCTGGTTGAAATTATGACATTTCTATTTCTTTTGTCTTTTGTTTTCACAAAAGAAAATTTTGATGAATGGAGTTATAAAAATAAAGAAGAGCTAATTACCAAAAGGTTATGAGAGATCATTGAAAATGGCTACGAATGACCAAAAGATATTAAAAATATGACAGAGAAAGAAAGCAAAGCATTTACAAGTTTGAGATGGAAAGATCATTGTGCTCGTGTTGTTATGATTGAGTACATCGATGAAGTAACATGAAATTCTATTATCAGAGAAAAATGTACAAAATATTCATGGGACTTATTGAAGGAGGTTTGTAGTAAGAATGTAATGAAGAACATAGAAGAAGCTGGATCTGATTAAAAACTAAAAGGTAGGGTGGAGCATTTCGAAAATACTAAAAGAGGTTGGTCCCGATCGCCCAAAGATGACATGCTATCTTCATCCTTGGAAGCTTTCCAAAAAATTCAACCTGAGAGAGCTGTCAAGCATGCTGCTCATGACACAAAAATCGCAAAGAGTTCCCCAGTTGATACTCAAGGTAATTTTGGAAATTTGTAAGAGTATCCTCAAAAAGGAGGGAGCAAAACATAAATCAAGAAAATTAACCAACAAAGGGCTGCAATATCTAATAAGGAAAATACAATAACATAAAGACCAAACGGAAAAGAAAAGTTTTAGTTGGCAATAAGCCTGATAAACAGTCGCGTGCAACAGATGGTGTTAAAAAAGGCAGCTCATCATCTGACAATGAAAAGGAAAGAGACAAACACAAAACAGTGCCACAGAAAATGATGGATGCTTGGAAAGAAGAAAAAAGAAATTGGGAAGACATAGTAAGATCTCTGATGTGTAACTCTACCCGGTTCTCATATGCACCAGGTGTAGCTAGAAAATGTGCAGTGTGTATGTGTGCACTGCATGATAAGTTGGTGTCCCCACAGAAGAAGAAGACAATAAAGAAAGTCCGGATAATATATCTATTTTTACCGAAACATGTAAAATATAAAAATCGGATAGCATTATGAAAGAGCACAAGTGGTTTCGTGTTCAAGAAATATTGCTGCATTAGGAGTTCGAATGGATTTTGGTTTAGGGGAGGCATTGTTGGAGTAAACCAAAATTAGATGACAAGTTTAAGAGTCAAAGTGAAAAGTCGTGTCAGTTCGGTGAAAAGTCGTGTCCGTCCAATGAAAAGTCATGCCCGTTCAATGAAGTCGTGTCCACTTAGTGAAGAGTCATGTTCGTCTATTTGTAGGGTATGTAGTTCACTATAAATATGTGGTCATTTTGTTGTAATATAAGCAAGTAAACATGCAAACAAACAATTAAGCATTGAAATAATAAAATTGTTCTCCATCTCTCTTATTTATATTTTTATACACCCCATGTTCCAACAAAAACTGCTCTACAGGTAAACTAGTGTGTAACCCGTTTGTTACATACAATAATATTATTAAAAATAGTATTTATTACGTTAAATTGAGAACTTTGTTATTCAATTATGATAAATTTTAACATGAAATACATAAACTATTAATTAAAATTACTATTATTGTTTGTGTGTAATTTATGTTCCATAGCTTAAACAAAAAATATGTATGTGTTTAAGAATTTTTTTGAAAAATCATTTTTTTTAATATACATATATATGTGTGTGTGTGCGTGTGTGTGTGTGTGTGTGTGTGTGTGTGTGTGTGTGTGTGTGTATTGAAATTGATCTATGTTGGTTATATTTGATGAGTTACAAAATACTATTCAATAGAATTTGTTTAAATAAGTTAAACGTAAAATTGGGAAGTTAGTTTAACTGCATATCATATATTGTAGGATGAACTAGAAAGAAATTTGTAAAAAAGTAAAAATTTGTTGTGAAGCTATTGATGCTCGAAAAGAATTTTATGATATAATATATGACAAATTATTAATATAAATAAATCATAACTGATATACAAATTAACTGTCATTATTGTTGATATACATAATTCTAGTTATGTGATTTATACATCTTTATAATTGCATGGAAAACTACCTTTTTTAATTTGAATACATATAGTAAAATTGACGTATATTTTCAAAAGGTTATTAGAAAAATGGACTAAATACCCTTTAGTTATATTTAAACAATTAGAATTTAAGATTTCATGGGTAGTTCAAACATATGGATTATAATATAAAATATCATGAAAGGATTGAGAATCTTCAGCAAATAATTGTAGAAATGTTAAAATGTAGGTATTTAAAGTGGAAATTATTTTATTTAATTTATGATAAATTTATTGCAATAAGCGTATAGTAATTAAAAAAATATTATTTATTTAAATTATGTGACTTATTTAACTATAATTATGTTTGGAAGAAAAAAAATTGTCATTATTGTTGATATGAACGTGGTGTACACTTTAAAGAAACACAGTTAGCTTTAATTAGATGAATTAACAATAATTTATTGGTTGATTCTTTTGTTAAATTCAAAACCACATAATTAGTTTAAACATACTGACTTAAATTTACAATGTTAAATGATATTGTGCAGTGTTTTGTAAATAACTAAATAAATTTTAAAGTGTAGGTGTTTGACATTGATATTACAATGTAATAGATGATAAAAATATGACGTAAATGAGCTCAACTTTAAGCTTGTGATAGTTATTTATGTGTATAGTTTATGTTATGTGATTGACATGTTTGTGTATTTGATTTATCTTTCATTTTCATTAGAATGAATATGGTCAATTTTGATGTGATTTATTAAGCGAATTATTGAATAGTAGTTTGATTAAGTTATTTAAATAGTTTTAATATTATGAAATTAGTTGTAAAATATGGTACCAATGTAAAATAATAGAAAAAAAATGAGAGAAACTTAAATGGTTATAAAAAAATTGAAGTGTGGGTATTTGGAGCCAAAAACATAATTTTGTCAATTTGAGTATTTAAAAGACATATTAGTTAATTAAATTTATTCAAATTGCTTAAATTTTTGGTTTTGTAATTAATTTAAATATGTGAAATTAAATATAAAATGTTAGAAGCTAACTGTTAAGAAATAATTGTGTAAACTTTGAAATGTCCATATCAAAATGTAAAATGACAGAAGAGGTAAAATAATGCGAAAAAACAGTAAATTGGTGTAAAGTGATGTACTAATTTAAAAATAAAATATCCAGATTGAATTAAGTAGAAATGAGAAACTCCTGGAATTAAGGAGATAACTTTAAAAGGTTTTTCTTTACTATAATTACTAGCGTGTAACTCGTGTCTTGCACACGTCATATAAAATTAATATGCTAAATATATTTGAAATATAATTTATTATGCAATTTTTGGTGAAAATGTTTAGATAAATGTGATAAATTGAATTTATAGTATTCTAAATAATTTTTATATTTGAATAAAAATAAATTATTATTTTTATATAGTCTATTTTTACATTGAATAAAAACTATATTATTGTTTCTTTGATTAGTCGACCCCAAGCTCTGTCTGTAGCTTGTAGATGCCCCTTTGAGTCTTCACCAATAAACACCAGTCCATATATTGCTTCTTTATTCATAAATGTCGGTCCATAGGGCATCGACCAGTGCCCATCTGTATACTTAGCGTAATTCTTGCCCAAATTTTCTGGTCCCCGTCATCTTCCATAGCCTATGTAATGACCCGCATTTGCAGAGGTATTATAATTAATTTATTTAATTATATAAATAGTGATATAGTGAATTAAATGGTCGTAGAATTAAATAATGGTGAATATTTAATTAAAATAATAAATTAAATAATATATTTAATTTTGAAATAATCAGAATTGGCTGAAATGGCTATATGGTGTGAACTGGATCATCTGTGATATTTAGTTCAGCTTGGAATTGAATTTGAATAACGAATATATTATATAAACGACAGTTTGAACGTAGAGTTATAATATAATTAAAATCGAGCTCGAAATGGCGCTGTAGTTCGTAAATTGGCAATTCGAACTTCAACTGAATATACAGAAGCCATTTTAAATCGGATTTCTGTGAAACAAGAAATGTGTGGAGCTGGTGAAGTATATCTTTCTAGTGGAAGAGAAAAATCAGGATTTCGTCGTGTAGATTTTGAGATATGTCCAAATCAAAATTTAAAATAGTCGTTATAGAATCGTTTATCGACCGTATCGGTTTATTCCATATAACTAGAGATCGGGTTTGAATTTAGACAAGGTTCTATTGGGACATAGTGATAATTTAATTTTTATAATTTTACTGTAATTTTTAATTAATTTAATAAGCGACTTTTTATTTGAAGTATTTCGCACCTTGAAATCAACATTTTGAAGTTTCAAAATATGAGTTAATCTACTGGTATTATTATACTTTTGGGATCGTGGCACCGAGCTCGATACAACAGTATCTTTATTTCTGTCCATATCAATTCATAATGTGATAGTTTTAGGTTTGATCACTTTGTACATAAATTTAGTGAAAATATAATATAAAATACAACTTATATATATATATATTTAGAAAGCCTTCTCGGTTAAGTCTCCTACACGTTCCTTCTTTCCAAACCATGGATCTATATTCGGTTATGTCTCCTACACGTTTTGTCTCACTAAACCATGGACCTATATTCAGTTAAGTCTCCTACACATTCCCTCGAAGGAAAGGCTGTACAGTGTACACCTAGGTAAATAGCTGGCTACCCCTTTACTGCATGATTAAGCATCTTAATGTTATAAGTAGCATGCTGCCTCCTCTTGTTTCTTCTTTCAGATATTTTTGCCATGTTCAAATTTCAAATCCTTTTCGACACTTCAAAGAAAATGAAACTCCATACTAAATAACCATGAAACTGTTTTAACAGAGGAGCGGGGAAATAGAATGCGAAATATGAGGACATATTGCGGTAGTAGCCATTTAAAATGGCACAACGATTTGCGTTTGGAAGTTGAAGGGGTGATGGGTTAAACGTGAAGGCTTGTGAAAGGTATATTTGTGGAAACAGAACGTGGAAGAGAAATTCATACGGAAGGGAGGTCGACTGTGTTTTGGTAAGGTTCGGATTGGCAGAAAAACATTGATGGATGTGGGAGGTATGAGTGAAGGTGGCGAGTGTGAAGAGAATGAGGGAGGAGCCAACTGTATATATAGTTTCTGCATGGTCCGAAGGGGGAGTAGTAACTTGAGCGTGAGGGGGGTGTGAGCACGTCCATGACCATCAAAATACAGGAGCAGGTAAATGAGTTTCTTTGGGGAAGATAAAGTAGATGGGGCAGTGAGGGAGATGGGAAGTCACGAAACATGGTGAAACGAGGAGCGACGGGTTTGTATTTCTTTGATTGGGGGAAGATGGGTTATATTTTGGAGCGGGTGGACTTGATGGAATGGGCCGTTGGTGAAAGGGCTTTGGGCAATTGGGCCTGCGGGTTTGTTAACGGGCCAGGAGAAAAATAAGAGGTTAAGGCCCTTTATAAAAAAATAAAATCCATGTTTTTATTTATTTAAATAATGTATAACTTATAAATTTCATAACATTATCATACGACATCGGTTTTCAGTGAAACAAGATCCTTCGGGATCGTATGGATGGGCACTACAACCTGGAACTGACGGGGAGTGAATCTTAGCTTGTTACAATTTATAGTGAAATAAATTGTCTGTCTGAATCGAGCGATGGTTATCGTTATTAACGATGATCGTCCAAGGTGAGTAAATCTCACTAACTCTGAACAGTTTATAATTTCATGTTGTATTTTTAGAACTGTTAAATATTGGCTGATTGACTGTGTGTTGACTGTTTGATTGAACTGCTAGTCAGTTAGTGAATTTCTATATTGATTCTGTTTAACAGAATATATCATATGGAACTGAAAGTGATGTTGATTTTTATTGTGTAACATCTGTGGATGCAGGGAAACAGGTTGGAGGAATCTGACTGGATTCCTCAACAGTTATTTTATTGTTTTTCATATATTTTGATATATGATGTGAATTATAACCTGTTGTTGATTGTGTGTGTATGGACGATATTGGACATTGTAAATTGATATGATAAACACCATAACATACCGGGATTTGGAGAAAAGGGAAATTTGTCAAAGTGAATACTGAAAAGAGAATATTTACAAAATCAAAGGATTTTATAAAAGAGAATATTTATAAATAGAATATTTATAAACAGAAATATTTATAAATGGAATATTTATAAATAGGAAATACGTTTAAGTGGAATTATAAATAAAGGGAAATCTTTATAAATGGAATATTTATAAAGTGAATTATTTATTGTTAAATAAATAAGATAAGATAATGGATTATTTATTTGTTAAATAAATAAGAGATATTAAATGAGATATTTATTTGTTAAATAAATAGAAGATTATAAAGGAAACATTTAGGATAAATAAATAGAATAAAATAAAGGAGATATTTATTTATTAAATAAATAGAATGAGATAAAAGGGTTATGCTTATTGGGATAATAAATAGGATATTAAATGAATTATTTATTTAGTAATAAATAGGATACATTAAAGAGAATATTCATTTAGGAAATAAATAAGGTATTATAAAGGAAATAATTAGAGTAGAATAAATAAAGATATACAAGGAAATATTTGTAAACCAATTACAAATCGGATTGAAAAGGAAATAGTGTAAAACCATAATCAAATAGATGATAAAGGAAATATTTGTTTAGAAAACAAATAGATTATAAAGGAAATATTTATCATTTGGATAAATAGATATATATAAGTCTGAACTTATATATGAAGAAGTAAACAAACAAAAGGAACAGATTAATTTATAAATGATATTTATAAATTAAGTTAAATATTTATCATTTGGATAAATAGAATATATAAGTCAGGACTTATATAAAGAAGTAAGAATTGATTTCAACATCGATGTTTGAAACTGAATAAGGACAAAGAGTTAATCAGTTAGGGTTAACCCGTTAGAGTAAAACCATTAGGGTTAACCAGTTAGGTTAAACCGTAGAGTTAAACAGTTAGAGTTAACCAGTTAAAGTTAAAACAGTTAGAGTTAACCAGTTAGAATTAAACCAGTTAGAGTTAATCAATTAGAGTTAATAGATAGAGTTAAATCGAACTAGAGTTATCCAAATGGAGTTAATCGAATTTAGTTTATTCGAATAGAGTTGAAATGAGTTAATCGAATTTAGTTATTTCGAAGAAATGAATCGAATCAGAGATATTCGAATTGAGATAATCGAATAGAAATATTCGAAGTGAGTTGATCGAATCTAGTTATTCGACAGGAGTTAAATCGAATAAGATTTATTCGAAGAAAGAGATTATCGAATATAAGTATTTGAAAGTAAGAAAATCGAATATAAGTTATTCGAATAAGTTATTCGAATAAGAGTTAATCCAGTAAGAGTTATTAGGTTGGAGTTATTCAAATAAGAGTTATAGATTAGAGTTAACCGAATAGGAGTAAATAAATTAGTTGTCGTTATATTATTCGAGTTAGAAAATTTAAGTCATATTAAAGATAATATATTTCGGATGTAGGAGATTATAACACCATTGTTATAATCACATAAACTTGTAAAAGAAGGGGATTCGTAAATGGAATCCGAGGGTTCGTAAGGAAGTGTTAAAGAGTTAAAAAGGTGAATCTTATCTATTTCAAGATTTGAAAGGTGGTTCAGTTAAGGTCTGATAGGTAGCTATACCCAAACTTGATTGACTGCGCTTTTAATTTAGAAATGGTTAAGGTTCGAGAGTGAAAGTGGTTAAGTGAATTTAGTAAATAAGTATAGTGGTTTGAGTTGTCGTCGCGATGTTGATTTAAACGTCTGTTAAATCCAAGTAAATAAGATTTGGAAATGTTTTCCAAATAAAATCAGAAACGTAATCAAATATTGAAATTGGAAATATGAGTTATAAATGGAAATGTTTTCTTGTGTTAATGTATATTTTCTAAACATAGAAAATAAGGAAATATATATATATATATATATATATGATTGATGAGTGATTGATAGAATTTCCATCTGGAGATAATATCGTTGTTTGCACACTTGTTTTTCTTTGATAGTTAACTCACCGACAGTCAAAGTTTTTGACCATTTTAATGTTGTTAATATGGAGAGACTGGTTGGATTATTATCCAAAGAACCACTCTGTATTAGCATAAGCGTTGCGAATCATATATGCCAAGTGTAATTTAAGATGGAGTAAAGTGCAAGGGCTATTGTATAAGTCTTAGATAACAGTGCCCAAGATGGATATACTGAATAGTGCCCTTCGGCTCATCCTGTTCCTGGATGACTTGTATGGATGAATGTCTGACAGAGCATTTCCCAAAAGGCCATGTACATTGATTTCTTCAACTGTACCAAGAGTGGAAGCGGAGAAGGAAACTTCTTTAGCTAACACGTAATGTACTGTTGTAGACGTCAATTAGTGATTTTCGATGGATCTGACAACGTGGCATTTGAAGTGAATCTGATGTGATGATGAAGTGTAACCTCAAGCCTCATCAACCGATAAATGACAGAAATCGGGCAGGCAACATGGCTAAGTCGGTCGCTCCGAAGTTGGGTGTATAATCACCTGATCTAGAGTTTCATTTACTTCTAAAATCTATTGTTGATGCTGTCCCATTCGGGAAACGGTTGCTGATCCCAACCGTTGGTGATATACATTCGATACACTCAAGCGAAATGAGTGGTCGGTCATGTATGGCCGGGTTGCAAGATGTTCTTGTTGAACCCAGTGTATTCCTTTCTAGAGGTACACTAGCGAAAGGTGGTTCCATACCTTGTCATAGTTGGAAATCCATTACCCAATACGTGCTTGCAGTTTTGATTGTATACTATATATGTAGAACGTGAGATGAAAGCGTTTCTGCTAGATGATTATTATATTGTGGTTGATAGACATTATTATAATATCAAAAGGTTTTTGATATAAAGATAATTTAGATTCTCATAAGGGAAAAACCCGTTCCGTTATACGGCGTGGTCTTATGAGATATCATTTACCTGCTTAAACTGTTTTAAACTGTTTTACTCATACCAGTCGCATGACTGACACGGAGTTTATTTTATTTTGTTTTCCCTAAACTCTTGGGTGCCCCAATTTGTACGGGAATTCAAGTAGTCGGGATTTACAGATACTTGAAGAGCTGGAGCAGGAGGCTTCAGGATCATATAGCTATAGTTTATTTCCGCTGTGTTGTAAGTGCTGTACTTTGAAAATGATATGTATATTCAAGTATAGATTTATATTTCAAGGATATGTTATCTATTTTATGTTATTCTTTCCGCTGTGAGGTTCGTGTTACTCTGATGTTGTGTTCTTCTTCTTCTTCTATTCTAAGTTTCTATCTTATCTTTCCTCACCCTCTAATTTCTTTCATTAATCATCCTGTATTTTCGACACTTGGATGTTCGATATTCGTTGTATATCGGATAACCAAGGTCGACAAAAACCCGGGTCATTACAGTTGGTATCAGAGCTTAAGTTAAGTAATTACCTTGGCTCTGTGGCGTGACTCAGTAGAGATGGGGTTAGTAATACCATGGATTGAGTTGAGTGTATATACACGAGTGAACGCATTTGTTATTGATATAAAAATTTGTTTTATATTGTGGAGATTTATTGGTTGAGTCGTTTATGAGTTCTGGTAGATCACTTTGATCCACTGTATCGGTAGGAGTTGGTAAACACTTGAATACGATGGGTCGACACGATATGTTTTGAAAAGAGGGTAAATGAAATAATTTTACCCAAAATATATTTGTTATTATAATCGAGTAAGATTAAAATGGAGATGGTTATATATATATATATAACCAAGTAGAATTCGTGTAAGTGTTATGAAATGAGTTAAATCTGAAATTTAAACCAGAAATTGAATTAAAATTCCGGGAAATTGGATAAGTGTTTGTAAATGGATGTGGATTAAAAATAAGGAAAATTTAAGATCTTGGGAGATTTTAAATTGTTTTACAAGCAGTGTGAATTATTTTTTGAAATGAATTTCAAAGTGGAAATGTTTAGAAATGGTTTTATAGTATTGAACTCACTTCGATCACTGGGAAGTAGATTCTGATGATGACAGCTGCATCATCAGTATTCATTTTCGAGTTGTAAGTGACGAATTACTACCAGAGATACTGTTTTGAATTTGTTTTGGAAAAAACAAGTTGTGTTGAATTTCAAAAAGGAAAATTTGGTTTTTGAAAAGAGTAAACTGTTTAAAAACTCCCAGGGAGAGACTGTTTTAATTAAGGAAAAATTTAAATAGAAATTTGTGAAAGTGAGTTGGAATTGAATTGAAACAGTTAAGTGAAAACTGAATGGAAATAGAACGATATCAGGAAAAATTTATTCTTGAATAAAATTGGACTGTCGAGATTAGAATCTGAAATGAAAATTGGATTAGGAAGTTAAGAGTTTGAAATCGAGAATGGAACTCGAATTTGAAATAAAATCCGACTTAGGTATAAGAGAATGGTTGAGATTGGAGTTTGATTGGGATAACACTGGTATATGTTGAATTGATAACAGGTGAAAGTGATAGAGTTGATATGCCCGACAAAAAGGTACAAGTTTATATTCGATATAAGCATGAGATTTATGAGCCGAATTGGCAAGCCGTTTGGCTTTTTGAGTTTCTTTTGGGATGGAGATGGCCCAGAGAGGCGAGTTAGAGTTTGACCTATTGACCAGTACAAAGGAGGTTATGGCGAAAATTTTCAAAAAAAATTAAGGCATTTGAAATTTTTTAGGATTTTTGAAAATTTTCATTGATAAGAATTAATTAATAATTTAATTGAAATTAAATTGGTTCAGTTGAAACTGAAGTTAAAAAGTGAACAAACAAGTTCTAACCAGTCGATAGGGTCGTTCTTTACCTTAGCAATTTCGAGGACAAAATTATTTTAAGTGGGGAAGATTGTAATGACCTGCATTTGCAGAGGTATTATAATTAATCTATTTAATTATATAAATAGTGATATAGTGAATTAAATGGTCCTAGAATTAAATAATGGTGAATATTTAATTAAAATAATAAATTAAATAATATATTTAATTATGAAATAATCAGAATTGGCTGAAATGACTATATGGTGTGAACTGGATCATCTGTGATATTTAATTCAGCTTGGAATTGAATTTGAATAACGAATATATTATATAAATGACAGTTTGAACGTAGAGTTATAATATAATTAAAACCGAGCTCGAATTGGCGCTGTAGTTCGTAAATTGGCGATTCGAAATTCAACTGAATATACAGAAGCCATTTTAAATCGGATTTCTGTGAAACAAGAAACGTGTGGAGCTGGTGGAGTATATCTTTCTAGTGGAAGAGAAAAATCAAGATTTCGTCATGTAGATTTTGAGATATGTCCAAATAAAATTTTAAAATAGTCGTTATAGAATCGTTTATCGACCATATCGGTTTATTCGATATAACTAGAGATCGGGTTTGAATTTAGACAAGGTTCTTTTGGGACATAGTGATAATTTAATTTTTAAAATTTTACTGTAATTTTTAATAAATTTAATAAGCGACTTTTTATTTGAAGTATTTCGCACCCTGAAATCAACATTTTGAAGTTTCAAAATATGAGTTAATCTACCGGTATTATTATACTTTTGGGATCGTGACACCGAGCTCGATACAATAATAACTTTATTTCTGTCCATATCAATTCATAATGTGATAGTTTGGGTTTGATCACTTCGTACATAAGTTTAGTGAAAATATAATATAAAATACAACTTATATATATATATATATATATTTAGAAAGCCTTCTCGGTTAAGTCTCCTACACGTTCCCTCTTTCCAAACCATGGACCTATATTCGGTTATGTCTCCTACACGTTCCGTCTCTCCAAACCATGGACTTGTATTCGGTTAAGTCTCCTACACGTTCCCTCGAAGGAAAGGCTGTACAGTGTACACCTAGGTAAATAGCCGGCTACCCCTTAACTGCATGATTAAGCATCTTAATGTTATAAATAGCATGCTGCCTCCTCTTGTTTCTTCTTTCATATATTTTTGCCATGTTCAAATTTCAAATCCTTTTCGACACTTCAAAGAAAATGAAACTCCACACTAAATAACCATGAAACTGTTTTAACAGAGGAGCGGGGAAATAGAATGCGAAAGATGAGGACATATTGTGGTAGTAGCCATTTAAAATGGCACAGCGATTTGTGTTTGGAAGTTGAAGGGGTGATGGGTTAAACGTGAAGGCTTGTGAAAGGTATATTTGCGGAAACAGAACGTGGAAGAGAAATTCAAACGGAAGGGAGGCCGACTGTGTTTTGTTCAGGTTCGGATTGGTAGAAAAACATTGATGGACGTGGGAGGTATGAGTGAAGGTGGCGAGTGTGAAGAGAATGAGGGAGGAGCCAACTGTATGTATGGTTTCTGCATGGTCCGAAGGGGGAGTAGTAACTTGAGCGTGAGGGGGTGTAAGCACGTCCATGACCGTCAAAATACAGGAGCAGGTAAATGAGTTTCTTTGGGGAAGATAAAGTAGATAAGGCAGTGAGGGAGATGGGAAGTCACGAAATATGGTGAAACGAGGTGCGACGGGTCTGTATTTCTTTGATTGGGGAAGATGGGTTATATTGTGGAGCGGGTGGACTTGATGGAAAGGGCCGTTGGTGAAAGGGCTTTGAGCAATTGGGCCTGCGGGTTTGTTAACGGGCAAGGAGAAAAATAAGAGGTTAAGGACCTTTATAAAAAAACCCATGTTTTTATTTATTTAAATAGTGTATAACTTGTAAATATCATAACATTATCATACGACATCAGTTTTCAGCGAAACAAGATCCTTCGGGATCGTATGGATGGGCACTACAACCTGGAACTGACGGGGAGTGAATCGTAGCTCGTTACAATTTTTAGTGAAATAAATTGTCCGTCTGAATCGAGCGATGGTTATCGTTATTAACGATGATCGTCCAAGGTGAGTAATCTCACTAACTCTGAACAGTTTATAATTTCATGTTGTATTTTTAGAACTGTTAAATATTGGTTGATTGACTGTGTGTTGACTGTTTGATTGAACTGCTAGTCAGTTAGTGAATTTCTATATTGATTCTGTTTAACAGAATATATCATATGGAACTGAAAGTGATATTGATTTTTATTGTGTAACATCTGTGGATGTAGGGAAATAGGTTGGAGGAATCCGACTGGATTCCTCAACAGTTATTTTATTGTTTTTCATATATTTTGATATATGTTGTGAATTATAACCTGTTGTTGATTGTGTGTGTATGGACGATATTGGACATTGTAAATTGATATGATAAACAACATAACATACCGGGATTTGGAGAAAAGGGAAATTTGTCAAAGTGAATACTGAAAAGAGAATATTTATAAAATCAAAGGATTTTATATAAGAGAATATTTATAAATAGAATATTTATAAATAGAAATATTTATAAATGGAATATTTATAAATAGGAAATACGTTTAAGTGGAATTATAAATAAAGGGAAATCTTTATAAATGGAATATTTATAAAGTGAATTATTTATTGTTAAATAAATAAGATAAGATAATGGATTATTTATTTGTTAAATAAATAAGATAAGATAATGGATTATTTATTTGTTAAATAAATAAGAGATATTAAATGAGATATTTATTTGTTAAATAAATAGAAGATTATAAAGGAAACATTTAGAATAAATAAATAGAATAAAATAAAGGAGATATTTATTTATTAAATAAATAGAATGAGACAAAAGGGTTATGTTTATTGGGATAATAAATAGGATATTAAATGAATTATTTATTTAGTAATAAATAGGATACATTAAAGAGAATATTCATTTAGGAAATAAATAAGGTGTTATAAAGGAAATAATTAGAGTAGAATAAATAAAGATATTCAAGGAAATATTTGTAAACCAATTACAAATAGGATTGAAAAGGAAATAGTGTAAAACCATAATCAAATTGATGATAAAGGAAATATTTGTTTAGAAAACAAATAGATTATAAAGGAAATATTTATCATTTGGATAAATAGATATATATATATATATATATATATATATATATATATATATAAGTCTGAACTTATATATGAAGAAGTAAACAGATAAAAGGAATAGATTAATTTATAAATGATATTTATAAATTAAGTTAAATATTTATCATTTGGATAAATAGAATATATAAGTCAGGACTTAATAAAGAAGTAAGAATCGATTTCAACATCGATGTTTGAAACTGAATAAGGACAAAGAGTTAATCAGTTTGGGTTAACCCGTTAGAGTAAAACCATTAGGGTTAACCAGTTAGGTTAAACCGTAGAGTTAAACAGTTAGAGTTAACCAGTTAGAGTTGAAACGGTTAGAGTTAACCAGTTAGAATTAAACCAGTTAGAGTTAATCAATTAGAGTTAATCGATAGAGTTAAATCGAACTAGAGTTACTCAAATGGAGTTAATCGAATTTAGTTTATTCGAATAGAGTTGAAATGAGTTAATCAAATTTAGTTATTTTGAAGAAGTGAATCGAATCAGAGATATTCGAAGTGAGATAATCGAATCAGAAATATTCGAAGTGAGTTGATCGAATCTATTTATTCGACAGGCGTTAAATCGAATAAGATTTATTCGAAGAAAGAGATTATCGAATATAAGTATTCGAAAGTAAGCAAATCGAATATAAGTTATTCGAATAAGTTATTCGAATAAGAGTTAATCCAGTAAGAGTTATTAGGTTGGAGTTATTCAAATAAGAGTTATAGATTAGAGTTAACCGAATAGGAGTAAATAAATTAGTTGTCGTTATATTATTCGAGTTAGAAAATTTAAGTCATATTAAAGATAATATATTTCGGATGTAGGAGATTATAACACCATTGTTATAATCACATAAACTTGTAAAAGAAGGGGATTCGTAAATGGAATCCGAGGGTTCGTAAGGAAGTGTTAAAGAGTTAAAAAGGTGAATCTTATCTATTTCAAGATTTGAAAGGTGGTTCAGTTAAGGTCTGATAGGTAGCTATACCCAAACTTGATTGACTGCGTTTTTAATTTAGAAATGGTTAAGGTTCGAGAGTGAAAGTGGTTAAGTGAATTTAGTAAATAAGTATAGTGGTTTGAGTTGTCGTCGCGATGTTGATTTAAACGTCTGTTAAATCCAAGTAAAGAAGATTTGGAAATGTTTTCCAAATAAAATCAAAAACGTAATCAAATATTGAAATTGGAAATATGAATTAGAAATGGAAATGTTTTCCAATGTTAACGTATATTTTCTAAACATAGAAAATAAGAGCATATATATATATATATATATATATATATGATTGATGAGTGATTGATAGAATTTCCATCTGGGGATAATATCGTTGTTTGCACACTTGTTTTTCTTTGATAGTTAACTCACCGACTATCGAAGTTTTTGACCATTTTAATGTTGTTAATATGGAGATACTGGTTGGATTATTATCCAAAGAACCACTCTGTATTGGCATAAGAGTTGCCAATCATATATGCCAAGGGTAATTTAAGACGGAGTAAAGTGCAAGGGCTATTGTATAAGTCTTAGATAACAGTGCCTAAGATAGATATACTGAATAGTGCCCTTCGGTTCATCCTGTTCCTGGATGACTTGTATGGATGAATGTCTGACAGAGTATTTCCAGAAAGGCTACGTACATTGATTTCTTCAACCGTACTAAGAGTGGAAGCGGAGAAGGAAACTTCTTTAGCTAACACATAATGTACTGTTGTAGACATCAATTAGTGACTTTCGATGGATCTGACAATGTGGCATTCGAAGTGAATCTAATGTGATGATGAAGCGTAACCTCAAGCCTCATCAACCGATAAATGACAGAAATCGGGCAGGCAGCACGGCTAAGTCGGTCGCTCCGAAGTAGGGTGTATAATCACCTGATCTAGAGTTTCATTTACTTCTAAAAATCTATTGTTGATGCTGTCCCATTCGGGAAACGGTTGCTAATCCCAACCATTGGTGATATACATTCGATACACTCAAGCGAAATGAGTGGTCGGTCATGTATGGCCGGGTTGCAAGATGTTCTTGTTGAACCCAGTGTATTCCTTTCTAGTGGTACATTAGCGAAATGTGGTTCCATACCTTGTCATAGTCGGAAATCCATTACTCAATACGTGCTTGCGGTTTTGATTGTATACTATATATGTAGAACGTGAGTTGAAAGCGTTTCTGCTAGATGATTATTATAATATCAAAAGGTTTTTGATATAAAGATAATTTGGATTCTCATAAGGGAAAAACCCGTTCCGTTATATGGCGTGGTCTTATGAGATATCATTTACCTGCTTAAACTGTTTTAAACTGTTTTACTCATACCAGTCCCATGACTGACCTAGAGTTTATTTTGTTTTGTTTTCCCTAAACTCTTGGGTGCCCCATTTTGTACGGGCAATCAAGTAGTCGGGATTTACAGATACTTGATGAGCCGGAGCAGGAGGCTTCAAGATCATGTAGCTATAGTTTATTTCCGCTGTGTTGTAAGTGCTGTACTTTGAAAATGATATGTATATTCAAGTACATATTTATATTTCAAGGATATGTTATCTATTATATGTTATTCTTTCCGCTGTGAGGTTCGTGTTACTCTGATGTTGTGTTCTTCTTCTTTTTTCTATTCTAAGTTTCTATCTTATCTTTCCTCACCCTCTAATTTCTTTCATTAATCATCCGGTATTTTCGACCCTTGGATGTTCAATATGTGTTGTATCAAGGTCGACAAAAACCCGGGTCATTACAACCTATCTTCCAAGTATCACGTGATTTCAGCAAATTTTCATCCTGATATGCTCCAAACTTTATTACAAGTCCTAATTATGACGTTTCTAACACAAAAATCAAGTATAGCATCCAAAACAAACATTTAAACAATTCAAATCGCAAGCATATAAGGCATCATCTTGAATGGATGCCCAAATTCATTGAAAACTTAAACCAATGGCTTATATGCGTAGATCTAGAGTAAATATATATACTAATTAATCTAAACTTATCATTTTAATCCAATATATATCTATTTACGTTATCTCAAGGGTTTTAAATCCTAGATGAACATAAATTATTAAATTTTAGGGTGATTTGATATGCATATATGATAAAAAAAACACCTAATCAAAATATATAATGTAATACAATCAAGTAGAGATCAAAATCATTCACCAAATTAACAAACCTATGTAGGCCAATAAGATTATGTACGATATATGATTTGTATTGTGACTCTTTTTATATTTGTGAGGATAATTGGTTTTTTATATGCTGACTCGAACTGAGATTATGTAACTCGTATGATTTGTACCATGACTCTTTTGTAAAAAATAATGTTTGGAATAAAAAAATTGTTTTCAAAAAAAATGTTTCTGCTATTTTTGTTTTATGCCTTGTGAATCTTAAGTCTCTATGGATAGTTTCATTATACCTACAACGCTCCACATTCCTTGATATGACCCGTTTGAGGAATAATTTGGATTTGTGGTGTCACATTAAAGTATCAGAGCCTAAAGTTATATGATTCCTAAATTTTTTTAATGTAAAGTATTTTTTCGAAGAAATATAGAATTCCAAAACAAAAGGTACTTTTCAAGATATATTTTTTTTACAAAATTCCCTTAAGTCCATCTCCTTTCCTCGCCTTATTCGCACCTTTCTTTGTTGAGTTATCTATAGAGCAACTATATAAGCTTACCCTTGAATATAGAGACCCTAAATCTTTATAGCTGTACTTTTTATTTTTGGATAAATCTGTTTAATACATTATTTATGAGTTGTTTATAGGACCGAAGTTAGGAGATAAACTTGATACTTAAGAAGCGGTGCATAATATGGATAAGATAACATTAAAATATTTCCATAAGTAGTCAAAAAGAGAAGATATCACTAGTTATAAGAAGGAAATAGTTGATGTATGTTAACCCCGTTAAAACGCAGTTCAAAAAATAATACGTTAGCTGTCCAGTGAAGCAGACGGGTCTTCCACCGTGATTCAAGTCGTCACATGATATTCATTGTAACGACCCGTATTCTACGCATCATAGGATCGTAGGATATTTATTTCTTTCACATACGAAGTCGTATGGTCATGTAACTTTGGGAGACGACTATTGGGGTCATTTCCCATGTTCATGATTTTTCTCGATTTTTAAATGACCATTTTACCCCTAGTTGGCACTGTTTTGGCCATAACTTTTGACTGGAAAGGAATTTTGACCTGAAACCACTTCCAATGGCTTCGGATGATGGTTTCTCTTTCCGTAGAGTGGTCACATTAGCCAAACGGACTTACCGTTTGGGAGATATGGCTGAAACAAGTTTCAGATGGTGAAAAACAGCTTAATTGGGCTTAACCGGGTGATTAGCAGCTAGGCCCAGAGGGGAATTTCGAGTTTAGAGGTATAGGAGGACTGATTAGGGTTAGGTTATCACTTTCATTTCAGTTTTGAGCCGCCACAAACCTCCTTGAGACCTTAGTAATGGCTTTCATCCTCTAAACCCACTCCAAAACACATTTTAGTGAAGATTAAGCCTAAACTACATCAAAGCAAGGCCAAATAGCAACAAAGCAAGGTTGGAGCTGCTGCTATACATAGGAATTCGACCCAAACAGAGAGTATTTCAGATTTGGTGTTTCACTTGTGGCCAAGGTGAGTGATTTGCATAGTTTTTGCACTAATTACGGTGATTAAAGGTAATTAGTGAAGATTAGCGAATTTATACGTAAATAAATTCTGGAAAAATTCTTAAAATTCTAAAACAATGTTTTAAGGCTCTGTTAGAAATTTGGGTTAATTTCGATGTGTTTTGCTAATCGTATGCTTAAACATGATTAAGAGGGATTATAGGAAAATGTGAGGTTTTACCCACTTTTGATCCATTTTGGTTTATTTGAATTGTTGTTAGGTGTTTGTGGTTGTTCTTACATGTTGCTATGACTCTATGGTATGTTTTATGATTGATTAGAATAGTTAGATTGGTCGAAAATGCCGTCGAATGGCGTAGAAAGCTTGCTGGAAAGTTGCAGAAGTGTGCAGGTTCCGAACCGGTTCGGATCGGAGGAATGGGTCGGATCGGATTTGTGGACTGACCAAGGGAATTCGAACTGGATTGGAACTTGTCACTGGAGGAGGCTTGGCGAGAAGGAAGGCCGTTTACTTGGATTTGGAGTGGACAAGGGGATCGGATCGGAAGAATAATTGGAGGCCTGATCGGATCGACTTGGAGATGCAGGGCTCGGATCGGAAGTAAACATTTGGAAAAACTAGTAAGAGGGAAGGCCATGCGGATCAGATGACAAGGAGGGATCGGATCGGAATACGTGAAGAAATGAGGGAGCGGATCGGAGCACTGAAAGGAAGGACGCCCGAACCGACCCGGAGGAGGATACCGACCCGACCCGAAGTGGAGTACCCGACCCGAACCGAATGGAAAGATGACAAGGAAGGAGGACCGACCCGAACCGACGCCACCGAACCGAACCGTATTCTAGGGCTGTTACTGCACGACAACTCTTCTGAAGACCCACTCCAATTCGATCAAAACCCGAGATGCAAAGGAAGTCCAAATGAGAAGTTAGAGCTCAAGATTTAGATGGGAATCAATGAGTTCGCTTCATGGTTGGGCTTTGCTGCGGGACGCGTGCTAAGGAGTTATCGATGTCTATAGCTTTGAACCACTATGGTAGGAGGTACGAAGACGGATTCAGGGCCATTATGGCATCGGTAGAACCAAGGGCTACGATCAATGAAATGGGTCATTGAAATGTTGGGTCATGACTCCATATGTTTGGCTTGGTCATAGCAGGGTTTCTACAAGTCGGGATTCGTCGTTACCTCAATTTGTCTAGTGTCCCAAGGTGGTAGATGTCGTATGCTTTACGCACTGAGTGAGAGATGTGAGGATGGTTGCTATGGTTGATTTGTTTGCTATCATTATGACATGCACACCCCACCTCCGTATCCTTACACCCTTTATTATGGCACCTTGGAGTATTGTACGGTATGTGGTACTAACTCTTTGGTTGCAGGTCCAGGTTCAGGTATGGCTTAGTATACCTGTTATTATTCTGTTTAGATGCTTATCTCTCATACCAGGCTTTATGTCTGACCCAGAGTTTTATGTCTCCTCTTATTACTCTGGGTGCTCACACGAGCAGACTAGAGACATGTTAGCTGGTGATGCACGGGTAGATGATCCGGAGACGAGCAGGAGGCTTCCACGTACTATATACATAATATTCTCCCTGTGTTGTTGAAGATCACTGCTTGGGCATTGTTGGTGTATCTTCTACTTTAGCTTTCTTTTGTTTGGAGACGGTAAATTTGGAAAATTGTAATAAGATGTATATGGATTTCCGCTGCTCTGATGATTGATGTTGATTTTAATTTTCAGCTTATGCACTGTCTCTCCTGTTTTATGTCAAGTATGTTATTATTATATTTTATACCATGCGCTGTAAGACATCCTACAGGTTCCTTGATTAGTTCATTCTCTTCTTTCTTTTCTTCTGACGACCGTTCTGCGCTAGCTGGACATGTGTACAGCGCACTTTCGGAGGAAATGCAGGCTGGTGCGGGACGGGCCGTCACACTTGGTATCAGAGCTCTAGGTTGCATAGTTAACCTAGGGAAGTTATCAGGGAGAGATAATATACGTATACGAGAGAGCGTATTTGTGATTACTTTGGTTTTTAAAAGCTATATATATATATACTATTAGTAGTATAAGTATGAAGTCGTATTGCACTAGAACCACTATGGAGTCGTTAATCGTTTCCTTTTTCAGATTGACGATGAGCCGATATACTAGAGGTGCTGGTAGGGGAGCCAACAATGGGAATGCTGCTGACATGAGGACGATGTTTACTGACCTCATGAGAGAGATGCTTAGAGATGTACAGAGGGCAGCTCCCAATGGGGGAAATGGTGGTGGTCCAATAGTGCAGGCGCCAAGAGTCGACTTCGCCAAGCTGAATAAGGATTATACTAGTCTTGGTGGGATGCCGTTCCACGGAACGGAGTCGGCTACGGATGTTCAGGATTGGGTGGATAGTTGCGAACGTATCTTCGAGGATTTGGGTATCGAGGATGCGATGAAAAGAAAGCTAGCGTCCCGTCAGCTGCAAGGGCGGGCAATGAATTGGTGGAATGCTATAAAGGCAGCTACTCCCGAAGATCAGATTACTTGGGAGCAGTTTAAGGCTCGCTTTAGTGAGAAGTTCATTCCGGTTGCTCAGAAGTCAGTGCTGTTCAAGAAGTTCTTGGAGCTCAAGCAGAATGGCAGAGCTGTCTCGGAGTATATTGCTGAATTTGACACTTTGTCAAAATATGGGTTATCTCTCATTGATACTGCCGAGAAAAAGAATGAGAAATTCATAACTGGTTTGGATCAGTACTTGGGGGAAAAACTTATCAACCACATCGATGAGACGTTTGAATCGATTGTGGGGAAAGCGTTAAGATCAGAAAGTCTCTACCCTAAGTCGAAGACTGAGGTTGCATCTGCAGAAGAGCCAAAACCACAAGCAAGTGGTGGAGGCAAGGGTGGTTCCCAGAATAAGAGAAAGCAGAACCAAGCTAAGGATGGCCAGAAGAAAATGAATAAGCAAGATGTTGAGTGCTTCAGCTGTGGTAAGAAGGGCCATTATGCTAGTAATTGTCGGGCCAAGCTAGCGGATAGGAAGTGCTTCAACTGTGGCCAAATGGGACATCACAAGGACAAGTGTCCACAGCCCCCTAAGGAAAAGCAAATGGTGAAAGCCTACGCTCTTAATGCTATTCCTTCTTCGTCGAATGCCCCAACAGCGGCGGAGAAGGGAAAGAATGTCGTCATTCAAGGTATGCTTTCTGTTTACGATGTTCCTGTTAGAGTTTTGTTTGATACCGGAGCTTCCAGTTCTTTCATATCTAGTGACCTGGTAGATAGGGTGGGATTGGAGCCCGAGATTGTCGATAGACCTTTAGTAGTGACGAACCCGATTGGTGGTTCGACTAGCCTTAGCATGATTTGTCGTAATGTGGTCTTATCGAGTCATGGATGCATGTTTGTTTGTGATTGCTTTGTTTTGGGCTTTACTGGGTTTGGCATTATTTTGGGAGTAGATTGGCTCCGAAGATACGGGGTGGTGGTAGACTGTGAGGGCTTTTTGGTGACAGCTAGAGCGGATAATGGACGGAGGATAGTGTTTGGTGGTCTACCCAGTGAGGGGGTATTGGCTAGTTTTCTAAACTCCCTCGACATTCCGCATAGTGAGTTGTCAGGTTTGCCCGTGGTTGGCCAGTATCCGGATGTTTTCGAAGAAGTGACCGGACTTCCACCACACCGAGAGATTGAGTTCCGTATTGATTTGGTAAAAGATGCCAGACCTGAAGTGATGCCACTTCGTCGTATGGCACCAAGAGAGCAGCGAGAGCTCGAGGTGCAAGTCAGCGATCTTTTGAAGAAGGGATTTATCAGAAGGAGTGTTTCTGAATGGGGAGCACCAGTTGTGTTTGCTACCAAGGCGGATGGTTCCCTTCGTTTGTGTGTAGACTACCGCGAATTGAATAAAGTGACGAGGAAGAATAAGTATCCTCTACCGCGGATAGATGATTTGTTCGATCAGTTGAGTGGCGCGAGGATATTTTCTCAGTTGGATCTCGCGACAGGTTTTCATCAGCTTAGAGTGGAAGCTGAGAGTATAGCTAAAACGGCATTTCGAACGCCGTCTGGATTTTATGAATGGTTGGTTATGCCATTTGGGCTGACCAATGCCCCAGCATATTTTGTGGATCTTATGAATAGGGTATTCAGAGATCAGTTGAATAAGTTCGTCCTTGTGTTCATTGACGATATTTTGGTCTATTCGAGGACAGAGGAAGAACACAAGGAACATCTGAGAGTAGCGATGGAGGTGTTGAGAAAACACCAATTGAAAGCCAAGTTTTCTAAGTGTCACTTCTGGAAGAGGGAAGTGAGGTTCTTGGGCCATGTTGTATCAGAGAACGGTATTGCCGTGGACCCAGCAAAGGTGGCTACGGTACAAGATTGGCCTACGCCCAAGAATGCAACAGATGTGAGAAGTTTCTTGGGATTAGCTGGATATTATCGTAAGTTTATCCAAGGTTTCTCCAAGGTAGCAGCACCATTGACCCAGTTGACCAAGAAGAATCAAGCTTTTGTCTGGGATGAAAGGTGCGAGGATGCATTTAAAAGTCTAAAGGACAAGTTGACAAGCGCACCAGTGTTAGTCATTCCTAAGGGGGATGAAGAGATGACGGTATACACGGATGCCTGTGGTACCGGACTGGGTGCTGTATTGATGCAAGGCGGTAGGGTTGTAGCTTACGCCAGTCGGCAATTGAAACCGCACGAGAGAAGATACCCTACCCATGATTTAGAATTGGCAGCGATCATGTTCGCGTTAAAGATGTGGAGACACTATCTCTTGGGAGAAAGATTTGAGCTGTTTACAGATCATAAGTCGTTAAAGTATCTCTTCTCTCAGAAAGATCTGAATCTCTGTCAGCAGAGATGGCTAGAGTTCTTAGCTTCCTATGATTTTGACATCGCATACACACCGGGAAAGGGCAATGCGGTGGCTGATGCATTGAGTAGAAGACAAGCCAGCCTAGGGGCTATGTTCCTTGAATGGAAGCAACTGGAGTATATCACGGGTTTTGATTTCAGACCAAAGTGCGAATTGGATCTAGAAATGTTAGCAAGTTTGACGATCAGACCCACTTTGATTGAGCGGATCGGCTCTAGTCAGAGGGACGATCCTAACATATTGGAAATCATCTCCAAGTTAGAGATGGGTATCGATGAGGAGATGAACAAGTATGGGCTTGATCGAGATAGATGGCTTAGAAAGAATGGAAAGCTTGTTGTACCCAATGTCAATGGATTGAGAGATGAAGTGCTTAGAGAATGTCATCACTCAAAGCTGACTATACACCCCGGTGGTAATAAGATGTATCGAGATATGAAGCAGACCTACTACTGGGAAGGGATGAAACGAGACGTTGGGAAGTTTATATCAAAGTGCATGAATTGCCAGCTAGTTAAAGCCGAGCAAAAGAAACCTAGTGGGTTGTTACAGCCCTTAGAAATTCCCGAATGGAAATGGGAGCAAGTCTCGATGGATTTCATCGATGGATTACCAAGGACTAGATCGGGATATGACAGCATTTGGGTAATTGTAGATCGACTGACTAAAAGTGCAAGGTTTATACCAGTGAAATCGACCAGAACGGCAGCTAAGTTAGCAGAATTGTATATGAAGTGGGTAGTGAGATTTCATGGAGTACCTAAAAGCATTGTGAGCGACCGAGACCCGTTGTTCACTAGTGGGTTTTGGAAGAGCTTACAAGAGGCTCTAGGGTCAGAATTACATCTCAGTACCGCATATCATCCTCAGACCGACGGTCAGACGGAGAGGGTGAATCGTATTTTGGAAGATCTCTTGAGAGCATGTACATTGGATTTTGGTGGATCATGGGATGACCATTTACATCTAGTAGAGTTTGCGTATAATAATAGCTACCAATCCAGTATCGGTATGGCTCCGTTTGAAGCTTTGTACGGAAGGCCGTGTAACTCACCATCATGTTGGATAGAGACTGGCGAGAAGTTTATGCTTGGACCAGATGTGGTGAGGGAAACTTCAGATAAGATCAAGATCATTCAACAACGAATGAAGGCAGCCCAAGATAGGCAGAAGAGTTATGCTGATAGGAGGAGAAGAGACCTAAAATTCTCCGTTGGTGACTTGGTGTTTGTCAAGACTTCTCCGTTGAAGAGCCTAATACGATTCGGCAGGAGAGGCAAGTTGGCACCAAAATTCGTTGGCCCATTCCCTGTTCTTGAATTAGTCGGGAATTTGGCATACAGAATTGACTTACCAGAGAAGATGGCGGGAGTTCATAACGTATTTCATGTTTCCCAACTAAGGAAGTTCGTTCACGACTCAGATATGACTATTTCGCCTGATCAGTTAGAGGACTTCGAAGTAGAACCCGAGGCGGTTGGGAACCGTAGGCCGGCCCGTATTGTCGCACACGACATGAAGCAACTTCGAAGGAAGGCGGTGAAGCTAGTCAAGGTACAGTGGAGCGAGGACGAGAATGATTGTACTTGGGAAACAGAGGAGGACATAAGGAAGAAGTATCCAGAACTCTTTGCCTGGTAAGATTTTGACTTCGATTTAGTTTTCCGCATGCTAGGATAGGCTTGTTTGCTTGTTCTGCATATTTGATTGTTGTATACGGTTGTTAGGCATGCGGGATCCCTTGTATGTTTTGGGTTAAGGAATTTCGGGGACGAAATTTCTTAAAGGGGGGAGAGTGTAACGACCCGTATTCTACGCATCATAGGATCGTAGGATATTTATTTCTTTCACATACGAAGTCGTATGGTCATGTAACTTTGGGAGACGACTATTGGGGTCATTTCCCATGTTCATGATTTTTCTCGATTTTTAAATGACCATTTTACCCCTAGTTGGCACTGTTTTGGCCATAACTTTTGACTGGAAAGGAATTTTGACCTGAAACCACTTCCATTGGCTTCGGATGATGGTTTCTCTTTCCGTAGAGTGGTCACATTAGCCAAACGGACTTACCGTTTGGGAGATATGGCTGAAACAAGTTTCAGATGGTGAAAAACAGCTTAATTGGGCTTAACCGGGTGATTAGCAGCTAGGCCCAGAGGGGAATTTCGAGTTTAAAGGTATAGGAGGACTGATTAGGGTTAGGTTATCACTTTCATTTCAGTTTTGAGCCGCCACAAACCTCCTTGAGACCTTAGTAATGGCTTTCATCCTCTAAAACCACTCCAAAACACATTTTAATGAAGATTAAGCCTAAACTACATCAAAGCAAGGCCAAATAGCAACAAAGCAAGGTTGGAGCTGCTGCTATACATAGGAATTCGACCCAAACAGAGAGTATTTCAGATTTGGTGTTTCACTTGTGGCCAAGGTGAGTGATTTGCATAGTTTTTGCACTAATTACGGTGATTAAAAGTAATTAGTGAAGATTAGCGAATTTATACGTAAATAAATTCTGGAAAAATTCTTAAAATTCTAAAACAATGTTTTAAGGCTCTGTTAGAAATTTGTGTTAATTTCGATGTGTTTTGCTAATCGTATGCTTAAACATGATTAAGAGGGATTATAGGAAAATGTGATGTTTTACCCACTTTTGATCCATTTTGGTTTATTTGAATTGTTGTTAGGTGTTTGTGGTTGTTCTTACATGTTGCTATGACTCTATGGTATGTTTTATGATTGATTAGAATAGTTAGATTGGTTGAAATTGCCGTCGAATGGCGTAGAAAGCTCGCTGGAAAGTTGCAGAAGTGTGCAGGTTCCGAACCGGTTCGGATCAGAGGAAGGGGTCGGATCGGATTTGTGGACTGACCAAGGGAATTCGAACTGGATTGGAACTTGTCACTGGAGGAGGCTTGGCGAGAAGGAAGGCCGTTTACTTGGAGTTGGAGTGGACAAGGGGATCGGATCAGAAGAATAATTGGAGGCCAGATCGGATCGACTTGGAGATGCAGGGCTCGGATCGGAAGTAAACATTTGGAAAAACTAGTAAGAGGGAAGGCCACGCGGATCAGATGACAAGGAGGGATCGGATCAGAATACGTGAAGAAATGAGGGAGCGGATCGGAGCACTGAAAGGAAGGACGCCCGAACCGACCCGGAGGAGGATACCGACCCGACCCGAAGTGGAGTACCCGACCCGAACCGAATGGAAAGATGACAAGGAAGGAGGACCGACCCGAACCGACGCCACCGAACCGAACCGTATTCTAGGGCTGTTACTGCACGACAACTCTTCTGAAGACCCACTCCAATTCGATCAAAACCCGAGATGCAAAGGAAGTCCAAATGAGAAGTTAGAGCTCAAAATTTAGATGGGAATCAATGAGTTCGCTTCGTGGTTGGGCTTTGCTGCGGGACGCGTGCTAAGGAGTTATCGATGTCTATAGCTTTGAACCACTATGGTAGGAGGTACGAAGACGGATTCAGGGCCATTATGGCATCGGTAGAACCAAGGGCTACGATCAATGAAATGGGTCATTGAAATGTTGGGTCATGACTCCATATGTTTGGCTTGGTCATAGCAGGGTTTCTACAAGTCGGGATTCGTCGTTACCTCAATTTGTCTAGTGTCCCAAGGTGGTAGATGTCGTATGCTTTACGCACTGAGTGAGAGATGTGAGGATGGTTGCTATGGTTGATTTGTTTGCTATCATTATGACATGCACACCCCACCCCCGTATCCTTACACCCTTTATTATGGCACCTTGGAGTATTGTACGGTATGTGGTACTAACTCTTTGGTTGCAGGTCCGGGTTCAGGTATGGCTTAGTATACCTGTTATTATTCTGTTTAGATGCTTATCGCTCATACCATGCTTTATGTCTGACCCAGAGTTTTATGTCTCCTCTTATTACTCTGGGTGCTCACACGAGCAGACTAGAGACAGGTTAGCTGGTGATGCACGGGTAGATGATCCGGAGACGAGCAGGAGGCTTCCACGTACTATATACATAATATTCTCCCTGTGTTGTTGAAGATCACTGCTTGGGCATTGTTGGTGTATCTTCTACTTTAGCTTTCTTTTGTTTGGAGACAGTAAATTTGGAAAATTGTAATAAGCTATATATGGATTTCCGCTGCTCTGATGATTGATGTTGATTTTAATTTTCAGCTTATGCACTGTCTCGCCTGTTTTATGTCAAGTATGTTATTATTATATTTTATCCCATGCGCTGTGAGACATCCTACAGGTTCCTTGATTAGTTCATTCTCTTCTTTCTTTTCTTCTGACGACCGTTCTGCGCTAGCTGGACATGTGTACAACGCACTTTCGGAGGAAATGCAGGCTGGTGCGGGACTGGCCGTCACATTCATACCACGTGTCGACCAAATGACATGACTCATATCGCAGTGTCAATATACCGCATGTTGACTATACAACATAATTCAGGTCGTAAGAGGTTAACATCATCATGCCGTGCAGACCATGCCATAAAGTACGCATGTCGTTCAAGTCGCCAAACGCTTTTAATTCCCAAATGATTCATGAAGTTCGGATTCAAGTCGTTCATACGACATGGTAAATGTCGTCCAATACACCAAGTCGTAGGTCGCTTCCTACATAGTTGTGTCAGCTACTCTTATATACAATGCATACATAATGCCAGGTAGGCTACAAGCAAGAGTACTGAGACTAAATTCATGCAGAGCATGCATAGGAATATGTTGCTTCATGTGGGATACCAACTGGAAACAACTATAATATTAGCATTGAATCCATACAGCAAACAGTGTAAAGAGGCCAGTATCAAGTCGCTTGCAATAATTCAGACCGTTTGAAGAGACATGGGACGATTCTCTTAAAAGGACACGTGGCAGCTACCCATTCATGGATCCCCCATAATCAGATCATTCTTGCAAATTAGCATATCGGTTGCGGCTTAAATCAACATGTCGTTCCAACGACTTGAGAAGTCATGATAGATCGCTAGTACAATATGTGAGCGGACAGAAAGCATGTTGTGGAGGCCAGCTATCATCACGTGGGATGGTCACACATCGACAAAATAAAAGTAAAAAAGGAACAGTTATGTTACTAAAAGCAGCATGCATATAAATAAGGGGCAGAGTATACATGTGAGGCCAACTTGTTTCATGAAAAGTATGGACTGTACATTATAGAAATTGCCAAGTTATTGCCAGCTATAAAAAGCAAGTCACTCCCTATCTTGATCAAGCCACAAATATTCATATATTTATGACAACCAAGTCGTTATGAATAAATGCACACGTGGTAATCTACATGTCGTTTCCCAGCTGCTAGCTAATCCAAGTTATACATATTCGCTGGATCTATTTATGTTGCGAGCCAAATAAAGCATGCAGGCATCGTTCAAGTCATTATGACCATGTCGTAGGTCATTTCAAGCCGCAAGACATAAAATAAAAATAATGCCGCAAGTAATGGGCCGAGTTAAGTCGTTTCTTGCATTTCAAGCCACGCGCGTATTTACAAAAATGCTACTACCCCTAAACACCATATATAAATACCCCCATAATTCACACATGAGGGGGACCGAAAATTCTACCTTGGGGAGATGCTCAAACCATTTCTCCAACACTCTAAGCTCCATTAATGGCTTCTCAAGATTAATCCATCTCTCTCCAACAACAAATGGATCAAATCTTCTCCAAACTCTATAAGAAATCTCTCAAGCTCAAATCAAGCGGCTCTAATCTCCACTAATTCTCTCTCAAGCCTAGATCTAACACAATTTACCATGGAACTAATGAAGATCATCTAATTATTAAAATAATTGAAGATCTACACATTCACCATCACAAATCAAGGGATCCCACCGTTTCCTTCGTGAATTCAAGTGAAATATAAAGCTAAAAAGGAAGAATAAAAAGGAGTTCCTCACAAAAGAGAGAAAATAAAGGAGATCCCCATAAAAGAGAGAAATGAGCGATATGAATGATGTCATGTACTTTGTAAATCCAAAAATGATAATGAAAATAGCTTCTATAGTGGACGAAGGTCCAAATTGACCAAACCACTCTAAAAATTCTTTGTTCTCTACTTTTTGCTTTTATATTATGTTTGTCGCTTTACATTTTAGATCTAACATAATTATGAAGTGTTTCTCAACACCTTGGGTGTTGGTTTCAATTTTGATATCAACATTTTGGCTCCCACCATGGGGCCAAGTTCACACTTCACTTAAAGTTTAAGATCCTTCCATTGAAGTTCTAAGCCCGCTTCCACTATAGATTCTCCAAATCTACGATCTAGGCCAATTGCCGAATTCTTTCCGAAATTCAAAGCTTTGTCCGAGATAATGGCAAAGTCAAAGAAGACTATGAGTAAAACCATTTGGGAAAACCACAATGTAGCTAATGACGAAGCTATACCACTTACCAACAGCTTTGAAGTTGGAGAAAACTTAATAGGTGGAGCCAAAGTAACTAGAGTTGAACTAGATGTCATTGTCCCCAATTTAGATCAACGCATGGAAACGTCAAATAAAGCTTTAAAGGATGCTAATGATGGATAAAATGAATGCTCTTCTAAATGCTCAAACAAATCCTGCTCCTCCTCAAAAGGTTCATGTAAACCTTGAAGGGAACTCGAATTCGGCAACTTCTAATCATAATCGTAATGATAATATGGAAGGCCATGATGGATGGGAAAGCAATAGGAATGAAGCTAAAGTTCAAGATTTAAAGCTGAAAGCTAAAAACCATCCAATCGAAATACCCAAAGAGAAGCTAGTCACGCCAAGGGGGCACCTCCTTATAGTGGAGGAAAAAGACCTAGATCCTTTAATTGCGATCGCTCACCAAGACGGGCATCCGACAAAGAGATCGAAGTCTGCCTTGCGGAATGCCACAACTCGAAGGAATATATCGCGGATATGGTATAGCAAATCATGAAAGATTGCAAGGCTCGCAATGATAGTGAGAGGGAATGGGATTTCTCCCTAGTAAAAAATCTCTTCACGAAGAGGATCCATAAAGCCGAGTTCCCTAAAAAATTCACTCATCCTACTTTGCCTCCATACGACAGGACTTCTGATCCGAATCATTTCCTATACAAATATGAATGGCATATGAATGCAGCCAAAGCGAGAGACGAGATCAAATGCTTATGCTTCCTCTCTATCCAGAAGGCGTGGCATCATTATGGCTTACAAGTCTGTCGCCCAAATCCATCGACCGCTTTGACGATTTGGCTCTAAAATTCAAGGAGTTGTTTAGGTTGCAAGCTACAAAGGCTAAGGATGTTATCACTTTGACATCAATGAAACAAAATCTAGGAGAATCTGTTAAGGCTTTCCTCAAGAGGTTCAACACTGCCTAATCTAAGGTGGGGAATCCCGAACCCCGCATGATATTAATGTCTTTAATCGGCGCCATAGATGAGAAGAGCGAATTTGGTAAAAGAATTAAAATAAAAGAACCAAACACGCTTGAAAAAATCTACAAAAAAACAGAGGAGTACATGAGAGTGGACAATAATCCTGTGCCTCTTCAGATTATTGATGGCAACCAACTTATTGAAGCTCCCAAAAATGCTGCTACTCAATACAATCAGAAGAATCCCGGAGGTTAAAAGAGAGGAAACGACGGGAAAGATAATCGAGATGACAAGAGGACTCGCTTCTTTACACCTGCTGAATTCACCCCTCTAAATAATACTCCATAGAATATTTACTTCGCCACTAATAACACAAAACACTATCTAGAACCACCATCGCTGAATATTACAAAGAAAGCTACGAATTCTAGAAAATTCTGTCATTTTCATAATCAACCCGGGCATGACACTAATAAATGTCGACACTTGAAGAACCTCATTAAGGAGCTGATCAGACAAAATAAGCTACAACAGTATGTAAAGGATCCACAAGCCTCAAATTGTGCTCCAGCGGTTCAAGGACAAAGTGCACAGGTCCAAGTAATGAAACTCCAGCACGAGTTAATGCAAGGTCGGTCATTAACTGACAAACGTTGATTGGCACTCCAATTACAACGGCTCAGAATAAGCGATCATCATCGCCACAACTTTATTTCATGCTGTATTCAAACTTCATATAAAACAATCTGTAATATTTTACAAATGTTGTACTAAACAATTAGCTCTGTGATTAAGAGCATATCTACTTGAATAAATTCCTTGCTTGCAAGAATCTTTGTCAAATCAAAAGTTGATTAAAGATGATTTTATATTACTGGCCATCATTCGAGTGCTTGTTCTTTTATAATCTGACGAAACGTAGCGACCCCATCAACACTAGTTCAGGCGCTAGATGTTGTAAATATAAACAAGCGCAAATGCAAAAATAGAATAATACTGCCTTGAAAAGTGAATGGGAAGAGTCACAAAGATTCAAACAGCGAATAAGCGCCATGACAAACAAACCGTGAGTTGTAACTTTTATCGAAAGGGCATTTTGCTAAATGAGAGGTCAAAAGCCCCAGTTCCTTAATTGAGATAGCCTGCCATGTCAAGCGTCCGACAAAGGAACTGGTGTCATCCCTGCAAAATGATGCAACAAGAAAAATCCTCCCAAATAAAGCAAACACTTCCCGAATGAAGCGCAAATACCACCCTGAGCGAGGGCACTAAATCCAAAGACCTCCCCTAGCGGGGGAACAAAATAGAAAGACCTCCCCGAAGGAGGGCACTAAATTCAAGGACTCCCCTAGCGGGGGTACAAAATATGAAGACCTCCCCGAGCAGGGGAACTAAATCCAAAGACCTCCCCTTATAGGGGAATAAAATATATAGACCTCCCTGAGCGAGGGCACTGAATGCAAAGACCTCCCCGAGCTGGGGCACTAAATTCAAAGACCTCTCCCAGTGGGGGCACTAAATTTCAAGACCTCCCTGAGCAGGGGCACCAAATCCCAAGACCTCTCCAAAGGGGCACTGAATTAAAAGACCACTCCCAGTGGGGGCACTAAATTCAATGACCTCCCCGAGTGAGGGAACAAAGATATAAAAACATCTCAAAATAGAAACACCAAACCAACCATTAAAGTCAAAATTCCTATTGCATTGACAAAACTCAAAAGCTTCATACATGTTGGTGAGCTCAAACAGCTTCAACTGACAAAGTTAAAGCTTCTAGCACGTCAATTACAATCAGGGAAACCCGATAAGCTGATCACATCTAGCTTTTCCCACTCGTGACGACCTACGGTACTGAGGCAATAGAACCATACAAAGAGTTGAATAATGCTTGAGAAAAATATCATGGGTCTATCATGACATTGCAACAAGCCAAAAACTAATTTATTTTCATCAAGGAGGCCAATACAATTCGCTTGAATGTTCCTTCAAAAATGGGGCATTTGATAAATTCGGCAAAACCAATATACTCAATATGTCGATAAAACTCATTTCACTGATAAAGATCAACCTGGGAAACCCAATTAGAATCTCTTAACGCAAAGGCTCCCTCATCTGCAAAACTCCAACCATAAATATCTTACAAAAAAAACCAACGATATTTTGCTTCAAATCTGAAGATAAGCGATGCTTAAAAGGTGACTGTGCGAATATGGCATAGCTCGAATCTAATAGAGCAGTTCTCAAGAAATTGAAGCTAATATCCATCAACAGCTTCAATATGGGATATAGAAAGCAGATTAAACAATAATTATGCACTGGGGAAAGCCGTCGTGAAACAGAGATTCAAAATTTATATATTCCAAGATGACCCATAGTGTCAAAGAAAATTCAAATTTCTAAATCTAACTAAGCTAGTGCAGCTGGCCTAAAAATAGACAAACAGCAAATTCTTCTTTCCCTGGCAATCTTGCGACAAATTTGGGAATTCCAAAATAAGTGCATGCTTGGATAAAGATGTATCGAGTTAGCACAGAATGGCATCTTTCCGGCAAATTGTCAAGAGGACGAGGAATAACTAAAGACTTATTCGTTACAAACCAAAAGTTGTAGTCACTCTAGCCTCAAAAACTTAAACCGAAAGTTCCAACTTGAATAGGTACATGTATCATAAAATGTAAATCATCATACAAGATTATACGAGTCATTAAAAGAGCAAGGCTTGAAATCTATATTCAGTATACATATCGATTAGCAGAACTCAAGTGTCGCTGTGAATTCGGATTAGAGTATCGTGTTTACGCAGATAATGTTTGACAAATTATAAACAATTAAATAAAATAATTCAATATAGACATGTTATTCAATCCCAGTCACAAAACTCACTATAATTCACTTTTAATGATTAACTAATGTGTTATTGAGTGGAAGATCAATAACAAAGTATAAGTCCAAAATCGCACAAGTGCTTGTTTTCATTGCAGAACAGGTGACATAAAGCATATACATTCAACATCCTAAATCGCAGAGGTTCAAAGCATGATTCTCTATAATGAACAAAAAAGCTAAGATTGAATCTCAACGTGCAACAAATTTAAATTCGAAGGGTTCAAGTGCTTGGCTACATTAAGATATGAATAATGCAGACTCGAGCTATTACCGATTCCAGTGCAGGAATACAAGTCATTAAAAGGACCCATTGAATTTCAAAGCCCATGTTATCTTCAATAACATGAGGTTCGAGGGGAAAATGTTAACCCGGTAAAATGCGGTTCAGAAAATAATACGTCAATTGTCCAATGAAGCAGTCGGGTCTTCCACCGTGATTCAAGTCATCACATGATATTCATACCACGTGTCGACCGAACGACATGACCCATATCGCAGTGTCAATATACCGCATGTCAACCATACGACATGATTTAGGTCGTAAGACATTAACATCATCATGCCGTGCCGACTATGCCGTAAAGTACGCATGTCGTTTAAGTCGCCGAATGCTTGTAATTCGCAAATGGTTCATGCCGTTTGGATTCAAGTCGTTCATAAGACATGGTAAATGTCATCCAATACACTAAGTCGTAGGCGCTTCCTATATAGTTGGGTTGGCTACTCTTATATATAATGCATATGTAATGCCACGTAGGCTACAGGCAAGAGTACTGAGACTAAATTCATGCAGAGCATGCAAAGGAATATGTTGCTTCATGTGGGATGCCAAATGGACATAGTTGCAATATTAGCATTGAATCCATACAGAAAACGGTGTAAAGAGGCCAGTATGAAGTCGCTTTCCATAATTCAGACCATTCGAAGAGACATGGGACGATTCTCTTAAAAGGACACGTGGCAGCTACCCATTCATGGATCCCCTATAATCGGATCATTCATGCAAATTAGCATATTGGTTGCAGCTTGAATCAACATGTCGTTCCAACGACTTGAGAAGTCATGATAGATCGCTAGTACAATGTGTGAGCGGACAGAAAGCATGTTGTGGAGGCCAGCTATCATTACGTGGGATGGTCACACATCGCCAGAGTTAAAGTAAAAAGGAACACTTATGTTACTAAAAGCAGCATGCATATAGATAAGGGGCGGAGTATACAAGTGAGGCCGACTTGTTTCATGAGAAGTATAGACCGTACATTATAGAAACTGCCAATTTATTGCCAACTATTAAAAGCAAGTCGCTCCCTATCTTGATCAAGTCGCAAATATTCATATATTTATGCCAACCAAGTCGTTCTGAATAAATGCACACATGGCAACCTACATGCCATTTCCCAACTGCCAGCTAATCCATGTTATATAGATTTATGTCGCTGGTTCCATTTATGCTACGAGCCGAAGAAAGCATGCATGCATCGTTCAAGTCGTTATGACCATGCCGTAAGTCATTTCAAAGCCGCAAGACATAAAGTAAAAAATGCCACAAGTAATGGGCTGAATTAAGTCGTTTCTTGCATTTCAAGTCACACACGTATTTATAGAAATGCTACTACCCCTAAACACCATTTATATATACACCAATAATTCACACATGAGGGGGGACTGAAAATTCTACCCCGGAGGGCTGCTCAAACCATTTGTCCAAGACTCTAAGCTCCATTCCATGCTCTATTAATGGCTTCTCAAGATCATTCAATCTCTCTCCAACAACAAATGGATCAAATCTTCTCTAAACTCCAATAGAAATTTCTTAAGCTCAAATCAAGCTAGTGTAATCTCCACTAATTCTCTCTCAAGTCTAGAACTGACACAAATTTACAATGGAATTAATGAATATCATCTAATTGTTAAAGTGATTGAAGATCTACACATTCACCATCACAAAATCAAGGGATCCCACCACTTCCTTTGTGAATTCAAGTGAAATCTAAAGCTAAAATGAGAGAATAAAAGGAGATCCTCATAAAAGGGAGAAACTAAAGGAGATTACCATAAAAGAGATAAATGAGCGATATGAATGATGTTATATACTTTATAAATCTAAAAGTGGTAATGAAGATAGCTTCTATAGTGGACATAGGTCTAAATTGACCGAAGCACTCAATAAATTCTTTGTTCTCTACTTTATGCTTTTATTTTGTGTTTGTGGCTCTACATTTTAGATCTAACATAATTGGAAGTGTTTCTCAACACCTTGGGTGTTGGTGTAATTTTGATATCAATAATGTATCGTAAGCATTATGTAGGCATTAGGTCAAGAATCTTAAAGGAAAGGTGCTGATAAAAAAGACCGTGTAATGGAAACTGTTAAAGGTTGATAAAAGAGGTGTTATCTATTTGTAGTTCTGTCTGGTTTTCCAATTTTGGAGCATCCCCTCCTTTATCTTTGAACCACTGGTTGGGGGTGACTGCGTGGGTTCATAACCATGTTGATATGAGACAGACCATATATGAGATCTGTATTTTAGATCTAACAAAGTTGTCCTTTACCGAAGCAATAAATGCCCTTTCCATATAGAGTGTGCATTATTGACACTAGTTGATTGTTTGCACCTAGACACCTTCTAGACCTAGTATTACTTTTTTAATTTGGCGAGAGGATCGATATTGTTATTTATGATGATTAGGGGTTTGAAACTAGAGATTATTTATATAAGGGTATGGCGGGGCATTTACGTTTATGGGTTAGTTATGGGTCTAAATAGATTAGCCACATAGCTGGTTATTTTAGATTTTGACATGAGTAATATAATTTGACTCGGGTGCTTATATTTTAGGATTTTTAGGATAGCAAAATTTTGTGGACATATTAGTTATCCGTTTATGTACTTATTTTGACTGTAAGAAAGAGTAGTAGGGCTAGGATATATAGTTGACAAACTCTTGAGATTTTTGATGACTTGAGGGGTTAGTCATGTTGAGTTTTTGATTCCCTTAGTGCATCTCTAGGAGATACCGACTTATTTCCCATTGTGCTAGATTTTTCGGATATATTGGAAGAGATTAGAAGGCTAACTCTTAGAAGGGAGCTTGATTTTCGGATTTATATTTGCGATGATGCTAAACCTGTAGCATTCATAGTACAACATATAGTTCTATCGGAAAGAATAGCGTTGAGTTTCATACCTATTGTTAGAAGCATTTTTGGGTATAAAATGATGCTTATAGCATTAATAAACGTGGGTTGATTTGAAGTTCAGATAGGTTAGCTATACGATGAGCCATCTCATATGTTGAGAGAAGGATAGTTACTTGGGCGTATACATAGTAGGTGCACCCTAGGATTGGCCTACGAAGGAACAGTTGAGTTGGATTATTGTACTCCTTAGACCTATCTTTTAGTAGAGTACCTATGATAGGAGCTTTCCAGATGTACCTTGAGGAAGTCATTGGACTTCAAACGCAGCAGAAATTTTTTGGGAAAAACAAACCAAGAAACTTTTGGAAACGATTGGTAAGAGTAAGCATTTTTGATGAGAGACATCACCCTTCTTTGCTATTAAGGTGGATTGTTCCTTTGGCTTTGCATATTATCATGAGAAATTATTTAGGAAGAAACATTATTCTATGCCTCATGTTGGTTATCAAGGTTTTCCTATAGTTAGATTTCTTCATTAGTGATTTCCACTAGTTGTGAGTAGTGGAAAGGATTAGAGACAAAGCCTCCCGTAGAACACCCAGTGGATCTTAAGTGAAATTATCATACATTTTGTACTAGCTTATGTCATGATTAGGTATGGTGTAAGATAAGGCTTTAAAGAAGTTGGTAGGGGTCCGTGTAGATGGCATATTCAGCCAATCAAAGTATTGCAAGGAATAAATATGGTATTAAGTAAAGGAATTAGTATCCTATAAGCACATGGATCCAAGAACTAGTTCTCCAAGAATCACTTTTGGAAGATAAGGAATTTTTTGTGATTAATGAATTATTATAAAAAAGTTACCGGAAATTTTTCCTAGATATAGATTTTCTTATCCTACCATACCAAGAAAAGTTTAGTTTTTATGGATACAATCTGAGATGCTATTTTTAAAGGAGTTAAAAAGAGTTTTGATTAATATTTTGTTATCCATTCAACTTAGTAACATCAGTAAAAGGAAACGTGGGTGTAATTACCTTTGAATAAGTACCATCAATTTATCAGCTGGGTTATGAGGGCATTGCCTATTAGAAGAAAGGTTTGAAATTTCAATGATCATAGATTGTTAGTTTGTATTTCATCTATAAGAAATTGGAAATTTAGAAAATAAAGATTAATTAAGTTCGAGTATCAGACAATTTTTTGTTTCTCATGGGCTTTGTAAAAGTAAGGGTATAGTTGACATTAAGTTCTTGGATTTTGATATTATAGTTCTTAGGACGAAAGCATTGGGAATATATGTATACTCTACAAAAATACCTTAGAGCTTTTATGATAAGATCTCCAAGAATGAGGAATAACCAAGACTAAATCTAAGCATAGCTATTAGGACATTAATAGATTTATCTTGGAAGTAATACCTTGAAATTTTTATTGGATATAAGGATGAATTCACCATTAGCTTTGCTCAATGATTGAGAGCTTAGTGTTCAACAAGGTTATATCATTTTTCCATGAGACAAGGGTCCTAGAAAATTCTATTTGAAGGAACATAACTTATAAGGATAATTTGATACCTAATTATAAAAATCGAATTGATATAATAGATCTTTATATGCCACCAAATTGAAGTAATAAGTTTGGCTAGTAGTTAAATGGTTATATGATTAAACCAAAAAGGATATAGAGAATCCAAATGGATTAATGATACGGTGAAAATCATGTTTCAAGAAAAGAAAATTGAAGAAGGGTAATTTATTAAGAAAGAAGGAAATTTGTATGCCCACTTTGAGTCTAAAACCTATATATATATATATATATATATATATATATATATATATATGTATATGTATGTATATATGGTGTTAGAAATGAAAATTTTAGAGGCTAGTATGCTCTGATATGAAATCCAATTTGTATTTTTGGGGATTTCATGATAATAACAATATATATTTCAAAAATAATTCTAACTCTATGTACAACAAGTTTTCTCACAAATATTTTCCTAATAAGATTTTGGAAGGATAAAATGAGTTTTGAAAAAATATACATATAGAATTAAAAAAGAATGCCATAAGGTTGGGCAATATAAGTGGAACAAATAAAGATATGCAAGTAGTAAAGGTAAAATTAATAAAATTAAAGGAAAACTGGTTAATTTACTTGAAATATTTCTTAGTAAAGTATTTAGAGTGGGTAAGATGGTAAAGCGCTCTAGTGGATTTGGTTAAAATGACTCGACATTTGTACAGAAACCACTTAAGTTGGTAATTTAGAGAAAAAGTACGAGTCATCGGTCAGTTATCGTGCATTAGGACTTTTACCAATTCCAAAATAAAATATTTCATCTTATAGGGAGAGCTTCCAATATAGCAACTTGGATGTCTTCAGAGAATTTAAGTTTCTTATCTATATTCTTTTGGCAGACATTTCTTAGATATTTTATAATTAGCTTTTTCCTTTGAATAGGATCTTCCATCTTTTAGTATCCTTAAGGAGGGTAAATCTAAGGATTGAGCCTATATATTGTAGGATTTGTTGTAAACATGTTGATAGAACATGTTATGTATGGTGGATGCAAATTGTTGCAAGTGTTAGCTAGTGGATGCAAGTGAACACATATACGTACATTATGCACTATTAGAGATCGAAAAACTAAAACACCAAGCATACACATATGTGTTTGTGTGCATTTTTATTTTATTTCCATGATTTGTATAAATAAATGATTGTCGTATGATTTTTTGCATATGGACGATGATTATAACATGCATGTAGAACTATTATTATCATTAGGATATTTGCATACCTTTTGACGTATGGCACAGTCATATCTACATAAAAGGAAGTTCAACTGAATTAGTGGACCACCTAATATTTTGCATTAATTAAGGACATGTACGATATATTATCACATAAATTGCACTAAAAACTTAAGGACAATGGATGCAGTGGTTGATGATTGAGTAAATGGATGTAGATTTTGGTTGTAATTACTTATATCATTCTTCTGTCCTTACAGATTACTGGGAAAAAAAATCTTTAAATTGGGTTGAAACGAACCAACTCCTCGACCTAAAAAACAACACTAATACATCCTTGGTTTTCATGTGCGGTGGTACTAATGCTGGAGAGTCAGATAGTTTAGGAGTCAAAAGAAAATATAGATAGAAGATAGAATGAACAGAATCTCATATCGTACTAAACTTCAAAACATTACATCAGGAAATAAAGGCAAGTAATTCGATACATACTAATCCAATGAGAACGGTTTTACACCCCATTTGTATAACTGTTGGCAGAGGAATGATAGGTAAATACAATGATAGGGTTCAAAAGCTCCATGCTCTAATAGCCTCCAACATTCTTCAAGGCTTCATGCTCCAAAATGATGTTATTGATCTCATCTCTAGGCTGCCCGGAGAAAAATAGAGGCATTCAGAGTTTTAAGGAAAAAAACAGTAGTTCAGTGATGAGGCTGTGTGAAAAACTTAAATTCACCATTCTAAAAATAAAGGGTATCACATAAGACCATGACCACAAAAAAACATGACACGAGTTTTTATTTTACGATAACCAAAACTTTATACGTTGAAAATTGTTCAATATATTTTTAATGACTTGCAGGCTAAAACCCACTAAAATAAATAATTGAAACAGTGGAAGTGTTAATATTATTAAATTCTACCCCCTAAAAGGGGCTCTACAAACAAATTCGCAGCTCCTACGGAAAATGGATTTCCATATAATGGCATGGTAAGGAACTACCTTCCAAATAATGCATTTCTAGAGAAATGCACCTAGGGCCACGGAATTCTGGCAATTCTGCCCTCTGAACCAGGTCTGACTTGCCCAGCTACACGGACACGAAGGTGTTGTACTATTCTGAATATTGCATCACCCTAGTCGTAACCGACCTATTTCGGGATCCCAGCATTCTCCACATACTTGAAATATAATGTGTAATTTAAGAAAGGTAATTATCGTATCCTAATATAGGCCCGACCAAATAACCAAATGACAGGCGATGTTTCTACCTTTACTAGGTGGTGAGGCTAGAGGTCAAGATCACCTTCCATCAAGAATATTCCTCACTTTGAATGTCATGTTGCCACATCTAGTAACACAATTGATTTCCACTAATGTTCAACCTCTTATCTCGTACATCTCAAAGAAGAGTGCATATATTGCTGAAGAGTTGCTTTCCACTCCACCAAATAGATGTATTCTTGGAAATCAATATACGCATATTAAAAGTGCAACATCAAAAATTCTTCCTTATAAGTTATCCTAGCTTTAGATAAACCGAAGGCATTACTCTTCATTAGATCGTGCGACCTCACCACAAGTAACCCTTGCATCGAAGACTTGAATGCAGAATCGCAGTCTGTTTAAAATGTGGGAAAATCCCCCCAAGAGTCTGTAATAGCTATCCTACATCCAAGCATCATTATTATTATTTAATCATCCTTTCTCATTCATCATTCTTGCTTTCGAATCATTGATTGATTCGAAGTGGTTTTCAGATAGGAATCACCTAAAATATGATCTCGTTCTCTTCAAATTAATCATTGTAAAAATATTGTTTAAATAATATTAAGTTTGAGTGTTCTTCATTTCCTAATTCATTATTTCATAAAACATCTTTTAAGGATGTATATCTTTCAAATACTCTTTGGGTGTATCCATGGAATTAATAAACCTCATTCATTAAGGCATTTGGATGGTAAGTTTGTTTTAGTTTAACAAATCCGAAGAAATCACACTTATTTTATTCGATATCAATTTTCATGTTGAAACCCGACTATCCATCAAATAATGGTTATAACACCTTTTGCATTTTTATGGATAGTAAGGATTCCCTCAGCGGATTTTGATACTAAATACAATAATATCATCTCTAAGAAATCTGATTTATTTGTGTAGAGAAAATTGATCTTTTATACTTAACTCATTTCCGACATTTCAGCCTTACCTATTCCTCGTCTAGAGAAAGGCCAGGTAAGCCAGGGCACTAGTTTCTCCTGAACATCTCCTTATTTAAACATCTACATCCGAATCTTAGAAATAGAAAAACTGGATTTACTTGTTAGCTTATTAGAGCCTAGATTAAATAATTTCTTATTTGATTTAATTCAATCATTCAGATTCTTTTAAAAAAGTTATAAAGCGTTTAAATCATCTTTAAAATATGTATTTAATCATTTGAAAACATTCATAACAGATTTGGGCAAGATTCGTGGAGTTTAAATCCAAATTTCATTACTATTGGAAAAGTGTTACAAAAGTGTCGTTTTAGCTTAATAAATCAAAAAAAACTTTTCTGTCATTAGAAGATCCATATAAAAAACTTAAATCACCTTTATAGTATTTTAAAATATTTATTTATATTTTTAAGAGATAAAAAATTCAATTTTAAATAATCGCTTTTACAGGATTTTGAACTACAAAACCACGATGTATTCCAAATCTTATTTTGATCATATTTCAAAATCTGCCTAACAAAATCTTTATAGATTCATTGGAAATCTTGGGTTATAAGGATTTGGAAAGATCTTATTTCAAAAAGCTTTGATTTATATATATTTTCATACATAAAAGATATGCTTTAAAGGAGTGAAATCGCAAATTGCCATTTCATGACACACTAAAATTTCTTGAAAATTGATATTCTTCTCTAACTTTATTTATTCACTTTGAAATGTTTAGAATTCATTTATAAAATATTTCAAATCATTTTTGAGACGTTTAACAATCCATTTTCCAACCATTTCATTCAATGAAGAGAAAGTGATTTTTTGTGTTTATTGACATGCATTACTACAAATCAGGTCATTTGCACCAGTTGTTTACCCCTCATTTCTTTGGCTATACAACTGGTGCAAATTAAGATGATGTAAAAAAGATTTATCTTTCGCATCGGTTTTAGAACCGGTGAAAATAATGTTTTTGCACTAGTTGTCAGTAACAACCGGTGCAAAAGATGCTATGTACTAAAAAAATGCTTATTATTTTGCACTGATTGTTTTGCACAACCTATGCAAGAAATGGAAATGTAGCATCAGTTATTGGTGATTCAAAAAAACGATTCAAAAAGGTTTTAAAAAAATTCTTGCATCGTTTGTTCCTATCAACCAATGTAAAATGTTGATCTTCTACAGAAACACCTCATTAATTGTCGAAATTCTAAAATACACTATTAGTACATTTATACATATACATTACTTTTATGATCATTTAAATTAAAACTAAGTGGCAACAAATTGAGCATAATGTTAAACCGTATATATGTAATTCAATTACAGTGCTCATCTATACAAAGCTGATCTCAATCACAAACTTGGAAGCATAACTAAAGTCAACTATTAATTTCAATCTAACCTCAGGTCAGTGCATTGGTTCATGAACTTCACTAAAATAAAATTACACGTATAAATAGAAGACCATAAGAATGATAAAGAAGCAACCAACTAAATCTTCTTTTGGGGATGTTTTGAAAGCGGACACAAGCGTTTGCCAACCTGTAAAAGGAAGCAAAAAACTGATGAGTTCGGCTTGTGTACACAAAAAATAAAGATAATAAATGATGCATGTTTGAATAGAGAATGGACTTCATGTGATTTATATATAGCAACTTGCTTTTTACAAGTGTTATTACTGGCATAAGCTTTCCCGGGTTTAATTCTAATTTCGCTATGAACTTCTAGGACTTATCACTTATGGGACATCTAGTCTAAGATCAACAAAAACAAAAGGCAATGGCCAGTAAACTCCATTGACAAAAATTTAGTTGAGAATTCTTTTTATTCCAAGTTTACAACTAGAATGTGAAAAAGTTAATATGTGCAAGCACATGAACATATCATTTATGCGCTCACACATAATAATATCATAGGCTCACAAAGGATACATTGATATGTTCACAATTGAATATATGAATAAGTGCTGCCACAAAGGCATTTGAACCACACAACAAATTAACTATACTCTGAAGTGGGAAGATGCATCTGCAGGTGCATGGTTCACTCTTGTAAATGATGGTTCATTACATTAAGAAGAAAATATTAACAAAAATTGGTTGAACTATTAAAATGGCACTATTTACTTAGAGGTACGCGATTCTAACCAAATATTTAATTTGTGACTCTTTATTCGTTTTGACTTTCCATGGAGGTCTAGTATATTGATTGATACAATTATTTTATATACATTACTGTTAGATTCTAAGGAAAATAAAAATAAAACCCAGTCACTTATCTTTTTAATATAAATAGGCGTATGAAGTTACGTGCCTCGACTGAATATTTCAGCATTATTTGTAGTTGTTACACCAGTAAATTGCAACTTCCCTTTGCCTTACAAATCAATAATGTTGTAACTAGGCAACATCAATATATGATATTTATGGCAATTTGTTTTTGTAATATCAGTATGCTTTAAATTCCAAGTGCACGAACAAACTAAAATCTTATAAATAACATCATAGGTGGTAATTATATAGCAACTGTATTATTAACTTAGAATTGAAATAACAAAAAGATAACACAAACAACCTGTGTAGTTATCTTTACTTTTCCTTTTTAAAATGATATAATTCTCGGAACTTAAGAAACTAGCAGCTATAGAAGGAACTCACAAGAGGTATTTTGAACTTTTAGGAATACTTCACATTAATTTGATAGTTTTGAACATTTAAGAATACCTCACATTAATTCGATAGTTTTGAACAAAAATTAAATAGAAACTTATATAGACCTACTAGCACAAATATACTAGCAAAACAAGCATATACCTTCCGGAAAATGCCATATCTTTGATTGATAAGAGTGGCAGCTTTGAATTCTTAAGGACTGGAAACTTCAGTTTCCATAAGATAATGGATTTGCTTCAATAAGTTTTTTTAATTTAATTAGCATTACTTCTCTTGTTGATTTTACATTACTGTATTTTGATAGCTGCTCATTTTCCCAACGTAAAATTTATAATTGTTACATTATTGATGCTAAAAAGTGGTACAAACTCCCAAATAGAAATTATGAAGAGAAATAAATGAAGAATAATAAATGAAAACGAGAAAACAGCAAGAAAACACAAATTTACAGTGGTTCGGAGTTAACGAGCCAATGTCCACTTTTTAATTTTCGTAATAACTTGAGAAAATTGAGTATGAATGTGGAAACGCTAGAAGAACTGTGTATAATGTTGTTGTAGAGAATACAATGTAAATAAAATGATGCAAAAGCCAAAATTCCTTTTTTCATAGCTCTGAAGGCCTGTTTATAAGCTGGAGAAACTCCCTATTCAATCTGTCCATATGGAGGCTGATCTGGTAGATGTAGAGGTTGTGGAGGTAGTGTCAACGAGGCCGGAGCACTTCTTTAGGGAAATATCTTCTTTGGTTTGACCATGTCTAGTTAGACTAGACCATGTGGCAGCTAATATGAATCTTGGGGAGGAGGTCTCTTCGAAGGTGGAGAGTTTATTTATTAGAAATATAGGTTTGTTCGATGTCTTCTCGGCTTGACATGTCGATCTGGAAGCTTGCCGACCTGAGTGCCTCACAATCACCAAATCGAGACTTCGTATCAATGTCTTCGTCGACCCGAGGCAATACCGATTTGAACCAAAAATACTTCCAATTTAAACGATTTGTGTAACGACCCGTATTTTTACGGATATTAAATAATTTATTTAATTATTTAAATAATGGTTTGGTAATTTATAATGACCAGTATTAAATAATATTGAATATTTAATTAATATAAATAATAGAATAATATATTTAATTTCCGAAATAGTCAGAAATAGTGGAATTCACAATATTGTGTGAATTGGATCATTTATAACATATATTTCAGTTTAGAGTTGAATTATATTAACGAAAATATTTATAAACTCCATTTGAACGTATAAATTATATTATAATTATAATCGAGCTCGAAATGGCGCGGCAGTTCGTTATTTGGCGATTCGAACTTTAAACGAATATATAGAATCTGTTTTAAACCGGGTTTCTATGAAACAAGAAACGTTCGGAGCCGTTGAAGTATATTTTTCTAATGGAAGAGAAAAATCGGGATTTCTTTGGGTAGATTTTGATTTATGTACAAATCAAATTTTTGAAAAGTCGCTATGGAATTCCATTATAATTTATAACGATTTATTTATATTATAAAAGGGTTTTTAGTATAAATCGAATATCGATATAATTGGAAATTTTGAAATATCGAGTTATAAATCCCGATATGTTTATTTTGGAGTTGTATTATATTCCATGTGAATATATACACGATAATATTAATTTATTAATATTTAATTTAATTATTTTTAAATATATTTAATTTGGTTTATTTAGGGCTTTAAAAATAGCCAATTGTGCAAACGAACTCTCTTTTCGACGAAACTAATTTTGTTGGATCCGGAATATTAAACTATTGTTAGATTCCAATTTTCGTGATTTTTGGAGTCAGTATGTGGCCGTACGGATTTTTAATATGAAAAATAATCGATATTTTGACGGTTAAAAATACACTGTATGAGCAAACGGAGTCGGAATTCGATGAAACTAGTTTCGTTGGGTCTGTAATGTCGAACTCTAGTTGTATGTCCATTTTCATGATTTTTGGATGTTATGCGTGATCATAGGAGCTTTTAAATAGTAAATACATATAGCGATGGATTAAAATTGAATATAATAATCGATTAAAAAAACATCATCCTATCCTATAAATAGCCTTAACATTCCTAAACCCTAGACAGAATTTTCCATTCACTGGTTAATGCTCATTTGAGCCGTCACCCCAAAAATGTAAAACGAGATCTTCAAAAAACAATGAAAATCCCAACACTTGATTAAATCGAATCCTATATGATTCGTTGGCTTCTATGAACTTCAAGCTTTAATATGGTATCATCTGTTTTTGGTTCGAATTGTTTCTTCTTTACTGTCTATTTTCCAGTAACTTAGGGTTTGAGAATCTGGCAATTGAAAGCTATGATTCAAGTTTTTGTGGGTTGTTCTGGGTTTCTTGGATCAAATGGTGCCTATGTGCACGGTTTGGGTGATTTTGATGATTAAAGATGTCGCTGGAAATACTGTAGTGGTGCGGAAGAGCCCCTGAAGTCACGACAAGGGAGATGAGATCGAGTTGGGATTTATGGGTATGATTGCGAAGAGGATGCGAAGAGAAGGGTTTTTGTGTATTTAGTTATGAAGATTGGTGGAAGGATAAACAAAGTGGTAGACTTGAACTTCGACAATGGCATGATAAAAACACCGGAGCTATGCAGGCCGAAGTCGCCTGTGGTGTTCGACTCTTGTATTTAGATGATGAGGAGATGGAGACATTGATGAGTGAAATTATGGTGGAGTTACTTTGTAATTTTATGGACTACGAAGTGGATTAAGGGTGCAAGAGGTATCGGTGGATCGAGGTAATGGAGGAGCGGGTTCGGGGGTTTAGCAGAAGAGGAAGAAAGGGTTTACGGGTTAGAAGTGTGATATGGGCCGAATTAAATGGGTAAAGCCCATAAATTTAATTTAATTAAGCTTAAATATAAAAGAAAATAGTGTTTTAGCTTAACATTCAAATATCTTTTCCGTACGTTATCAGAACCGAGGGAAACAAGACCCGTGAGGATTGTATGGACGAGGGCTACAACATGGAACTGACTGGAAGTGAATTGGAGCTCGTTACAATATATAGCGAAATAAATTATCTGTCTGAATCAAGCGACAATTATCGTTATTTAACGATGATCGTCCAATGTGAGTAAATCTCACTAACTCTGTACAGTTTATATTTTTATAAATATAATCTAGTATGGATAAATGATGATTGTTTACTATGCGTTGATTGTTTGGTTGAATTGCTGATGTATTGGTTGAAATTATAGATAACGATATATATATAAAAATCGTTAATCAAATATTGATTCTATTTATCAGAATATTTCATATTGAAATGAAATCGATGTTAATTATATTGTTTAACATCTGTGGATGTAGGGAAACTGGTTGGAGGGATCCAACTGGATTCCTTAATATTTATAATACTGTTTTTTCAAATATTGTGACACATATGATATGATATATAATCTGTGATTGAATATGGTGACGCTGGTTATGTTATTTGGTATTTTTAGTACCATAAGAAATACTGGAATGTAAACAAAGAGGATTGAAAGTGTATATTGAAAATAAAATATTTGGAAAACAAAATTGGAATATATAAAAGGAAATATAATTAAGGAATATTTATTTAGAAAACAAATAGAATTTTATAAAAGGAAATATTTATAGAGTAAATAGAATTATAAAAGGAATATTGATTTAGAAAGTAAATAGAATTATAAAAGGGAAATATTTGGAAAATGGATAGAGTTTTATAAAAAGAGAATTTTACATTAGGAAGGTTTAGACCTGTGCTTCGTACACGGGTGTAACACGATATTGATTTAAAGTAAATATTTTGCAAATAAAATATTATAAAGGAATTTAGGGTTTGAAATAGGAATTAAAATGGAATTACTAAAATTAGAAACTGACTGGAAATTACTTGAGTTGAATGGCTTTCCAGGTACTAAACTAATGTTGGTTTCGGCCTTCGGGGTTAATACGTAGGGGGATGTTCTCTTATTAGTTTATAGTTAGAGACTGATATATGTGAGAAGATAGTGATGCGTGAATCAGAAACGGAAACGTTTTCCAAAGTTAATAACATATATTTTCGAAAACTAGAAAATAAGGATTTGATGAATATATGGAAACGAGAAATGGGGAAATGAATAAATGTTGATTGATGATTGATCGATAGAATTTCCATCTGGAAATAATATCGTTGTTTGCACACATGTTTTTCTTTGATAGTTAAATCACTGACTATCGAAGTTTCTGACCATTTTTCCATCGTCAATACGGAGAGACCGGGATCAGATTCATTATCTGAAAACCCCTCTGTATGGGCGTTAGCATTGCGATCAAATATGATGAAGATAATTAAAGATGGAGTTATGCAAGGGCTGTCCTGTTTACATAATAGTACCTTTGGTCTGTCCAGTTCCAAGACGACCTGTATGGAAGAACGTCTGACAGAGTATTTAATAGATTGCGTAAGTTGATTCTTCAAACGTATTTACGTTTGGTATCGGGAGAATTCGTTTCTCTTAGCTGTATACCCATGGTATTTTTGGGGAAATCAATTTGTGATTTGGAGGGTATGACGATGTGACATTCAAAGTGAATGAAGATGTGGTTTGTAAAGGATACGTTATGGCCTTTAACCTTACAACCGAAAATGGTATAAAATCGGGTAGGTCGCATGGCTAAGTGGTTAGCTGCCAAGTAGGGTGTATTGTCACCTGATTTAGAGAAATTCCATTTACTTCTATAATCTATTTCGATGTTGTCCCTTTCGTAAAACGGTTGCTGATCCCAACCATTGGTGATAATACATTCAGTACACTCAAGCGAAATGAGTGACCAGTTATGTTTAGCCTGGTTTGCAACATGCTCTTGTTGAACCCAGTGTATTCCTCTCTAGAGATACACTGTCGAAAGGTGGTCCCATACCTTGCCAGATGGAATTCATTAACCAATAAGTGCCCACGGTTTTTGATTATATATTATGTATGTGGAACGTGAGATGAAAGCGTTCCGCTAGATGATTATTATATTGTGATTGATAGACACTAACATAATATCCAAAGAGTTTTGATATAAAAGATCATTGTTTCTTTCAAAATGATTTGAATGTTAAATTAAATTGATTTGGATTCTCATAAGTGAAAAACCCGTTCCGTTATACTGCGTGGTCTTATGAGTTATTGTTTAATTGCTCAAACTGTTTTTAAATTGTTTTACTCATACCAGTCCCATGACTGACCCAGAGTTTATTTCGTTTTGTTCCCTAAACTCTTGGGTGCTCGAATTTGTATGAGCAGTCAATTAGTTAGGATTTTATAGATATACTTGGAGAGCTTGGAGCAGGAGGCTTCAGGATTATATAGCTATTGTTTATTCCGCTGTGTTGTAAGTGTTATACTATGATAATGTTACTGCATACATATACTGATTTTATTTCAAAGATATGTTATCTATTATATGTTGTTCGTTCCACTATGAGATTCGTGTTACTCTGATGTTGTTGTATGTTCTATTCTAATTTTCTATCTATTCTAATTTTCTATCTTATCTATTCTCACCCTCTATTTTTTTCATGGACTATCGGGTATTTCCGATGCTTGATAGTCGACATTGGATTATATGTCGATTACTCAGGATCGTGAAAATCCGGGTCGTTACGGTGGTATCAGAGCTAAAGGTTAAGTAATTACCTTGGCTCTGTGGCGTGACTCGGTAGAGATGGGGTTAGTAACACCCTAGATTGAGTTGAGTGTATATATGCAAGTGAACGTATTTGTTATTTGATATAAAATGGTTTTATATTGTGGAGATTTATTGGTTGAGTTGTTTATGAGTTGTGGTCGATCAGTTTGATCCACTGTATCGGCAGGAGTTTATAAACACTCGAATACGATGAACCGACACTGTATGTTTTGAAAAAGGGTAATAATTTTACCCAAAATATATTTTGATATAAACAAAGTATAGATATTTGAAATATTATCGTATATTGGACGTGTTGGTTGTGATTATGATCAAATGAGATTATAAAAGTAAAATGGTTATGTAAATAGCCAATCAGGATTCACATAAGTGTAATATATGAAATCAAATGAATTAAATCTGAAATTAAAATCAGAACTGGAATTAAAATTTTGAAAAGTTGGAAAAATGTTTATAAATGGATTTGGATTAAGTATAGGAGAATTTTAAAATCCTAGGAGATTTTAAATTGTTTTACAAGCATTGTGAATGATATTTTGATATGTAATTCAAAATGGAAGTGTTTAGAAATGGCTTTGAAAGTGATATAGTATTGAACTCACTTCGAACGCTGGAAAATAAATTCCGATGATGAAGTCGACCATCATCGGTGTTCATTTTCGATTTGTAAGTGATGGATTACTACCAAAAATACAATTTTGAATTGTCTTATGGAAAGCAAGTTGTTTTGAATCCTGAAAAGGGATATCTGGTTTTAGAAAAGCTAAAATGTTTGAAATTCCCTGTGAAAGATCGTTTGAATTAAAAATAAATAAATTAGAATTTGTAAAAACAATTAGAAATAGAAATTGAATTAGAACCAGTTAAGTGGAAAATAAATTGAGATAGAAAATATCGAATTAGACTGGATTGGAGATAATCCAAAATGGAATTGGACTGGTAAGTCAAGAGTTGAAATTAAAAATGGAATCTGAGTTAAGAACAGAATTTGGCTTGGGTACAACCGAATGATTGGGATGACATTAGTATATGCAGAATTGGTAACACATGGAAAGGATATATTGATATGCCCGACAAAAAGGTACCAGTTTATATTATATATGGGTTTGAGATTTTGATGAGCCGAATTGGCAAGCCGCTTGGCTGTTTGATTTTCTTTTGGGTTGAAGAAGGCGTAGAGAGGTGAGTCGGAGTTTGAGCTATTGACCATTACAAAGGAGGTGCTGGCGAATTTTTTTGAAAAGTTAAGGTGTTAGAAAATTTTCAGGATTTTTTGAAAATTTTCGTTAGTCTAAATAAATTAATATTTTATTTGAAATTGATTTAGTTTAGTTGAAACTGAAGTTAAAAAGAAAACAAATGATTTTTAATCCGGTTAATAGGGTTTGTTTTCAACCTTAGCAATTTCGAGGACGAAATTACTTTAAGGGGGAAAGAATGTAACGACCCATATTTTTACGGATAATAAATAATTTATTTAATTATTTACATAATGGTTTGGCAAATTATAATGACCAGAATTAAATAATATTGAATATTTAGTTAATATAAATAATAGAATTATATATTTAATTTTCGAAATAGTCGGAAATAGTGGAATTCACAATATTGTGTGAATTGGATCATTTATAATATATATTTCAGTTTAGAGTTGAATTACATTCACGAAAATATTTTTAAACGCTATTTGAACATATAAATTATTCTATAATTATAATTGAGCTCGAAATGGCGCGACAGTTCATTATTTTGCGATTCGAACTTTAAACGAAGATATAGAATCCGTTTTAAGTCGGATTTCTGCAAAACAAGAAACGTTCGGAGCTGGTGAAGTATATTTTTCTAATGAAAGAGAAAAATCGGGATTTCTTCGGATAGATTTTGATGTCCAAATAAAATTTTTGAAAAGTCCTATGGAATTCTATTATAATTTATAACGATTTATTTATATTGTAAATGGGTTTCTAGTATAAATCGAATATCGATATAACTAGAAATTTTGAAATATCGAGTTATAAATCCCGACATGTTTATTTTGGAATTGTATTATATTCCAAAATGAATATATACACGATAATATTAATTTATTAAAATTTAATTTAATTATTGTTAAATATATTTATATATTTAATTTGGTTTATTTAGGGCTTTAAAAATAGCCAGTTGTGCAAACAAACTCCGTTTTCGACGAAAATAAATTTGTTGGATCCGGAATATTAAATTATTGTTAGATTCCATTTTCCGTGATTTTTGGAGTCAGTATTTGGCTATACGGATTTTTAATGTGAAAATAGTCGATATTTTGATGGTTAAAAATAAACTGTGTGAGAAAACGGAGTCGGAATTCGATGAAACCAGTTTTGTTGGGTCCGTAATGTCGAACTCTAGTTGTATGTCCATTTTCATGATTTTTTGATGTCATGCGTGATCATAGGAGTTTTGAAATAGTAAATGCATATAGTGATGGATTAAAATTGAATATAATAATCGATTAAAAAAATATTATAATATCCTATAAATAACCTTAACATTCCTAAACCCTAGACAAAAATTTCCACTCATTGGTCAATGCTCGTTTGAGACGTCACCCCAAAAATATAAAACGAGATCTTCAAAAACCCATGAAAATCCCAACACTTGATTAAATCGAATCCTGTATGATTCGTTGGCTTTTGTGAACTTCAAGATTTAATATGGTATCATCTGTTTTCGGTTCGAATTGTTTCTTCTTTACTGTCTTTTTTCCAGTAACTTAGGGTTTAAGAATTTGGCAATTGAAAGCTATGATTCAAGTTTTTGTGGGTTGTTCTGGGTTTCTTGGATCAAATGGTGCCTACGTGCGCGGTTTGGGTGATTTTGATGATTAAAGATGTCGCTGGAAATACTGTAGTGGTGCGGAAGATCCCCTGAAGTCACGACAAGGGAGATGAGATCAAGTTGGGATTTATGGGTATGGTTGCGAAGAGGATGCGAAGAGAATGTTTTTGTGTATTTAGTTATGAAGATTGGTGGAAGGATAAACGAAGTGGCAGACTTGAACTTCGACAATGGCATGGTAAAAACACCGGAGCAATGCAAGCCGAAGTCGCCTGTGGTGTTCGACTCTTGTATTTAGATGATGAGGAGATGGAGGCATTGATGAGTGAAATTGTTTTGGAGTTGCTTTGTAATTTCATGGACTGGGAAGTGGATTACGGGTGCCAGAGGTAACGGTGGATGGAGGTAATGGAGGAGCGGGTTCGATGGTTTAGTAGAAGAGGAAGAAAGGATATACGGGTTAGAAGTGTGATATGGGCCGGATTAAATGGGTAAAGCCCATAAATTTAATTTAATTAAGCTTAAATATAAAAGAAAATAGTGTGTTAGATTAACATTCAAATATCTTTTCCATACATTATCAGAATTGAGCGAAACATGATCCATTAGGATCGTATGGACAAGGGCTACAACATGGAACTGACTGAGAGTGAATTGGAGCTCATTCCAATTTATAGCGAAATAAATTGTTTGTCTGAATCAAGCGACTATTATCGTTATTTAACGATGATCGTCCAATGTGATTAAATCTCACTAACACTGTACAGTTTATATTTTTATAAATATAATCTAGTACTGATAAATGATGATTGATTGTTGTGTGTTGATTGTTTGGTTGAATTGCTGATGTATTGGTTGAAATTATCGATAGCGATATAAATCTTTAGTCAAATATTGATTCTGTTTATCAGAATATTTCATATTGAAATGTGATCGATGTTAATTATTTTGTTTAACATCTGTGGATGCAGGGAAACAAGTTGGAGCGATCCAACTGGATTCTTCAATATTTATAATACTATTTGTTTTTATATATTGTGATATATGATGTGATATATAATCTGTGATTGATTACGATAACTCTGGTCATGTTATTTGGTATTTTAAATACCATAAGAAATACTGGAATGTAAACAAAGAGGATTCAAAGTGTATACTGAAAATAAAATATTTGGAAAACAAAATTGGAATGTATAAAAGGAAAATATAATTATGGAATATTTATTTAGAAAATAAATAGAATTTTATAAAAGGAAATATTTATAGAGTAAATAGAATTATAAAAGGAATATTGATTTAGAAAGTAAATAGAATTATAAAAGGGAAATATTTGGAAAATGAATAGAGTTTTATAAAAAGAGAATTTTACATTAGGAAGGTTTAGACCCGTGCTTCGCACACGGGTGTAACATGATATTGATTTTAAATAAATATTTTGCAAATAAAATATTATAAAGGAATTTGGTGTGTGAAATAGGAATTTAAATGGAATTACTGAAATTAGAAACTGACTGGAAATTACTTGAGTTGAATGGCTTTTTGGGTATTGATCTGATGTTGGTTTCGGCCTTCGGGGTTAATACATAGGAGGTTGTTCTCTCACTAGTTTACAGTTAGAGACTGATATATGTGAGAAGATAGTGGTGCGTGAATCAGAAATGGAAACGTTTTCCAAAGTTAATAACGTATATTTTCTAAAATTAGAAAATAAGGACTTGATGAATATATGGAAACGAGAAATGTGGAAATGAATAAATGTTGATTGATGATTGATCGATAGAATTTCCATCTGGAAATAATATCATTGTTTGCACACATGTTTTTCTTTGATAGTTAAATCACCGACTATCGAAGTTTTTGACCATTTTTCCGTTGTCAATACGGAGAGACCGGGATCAGATTCATTATCTGAAAACCCCTCTGTATGGGCGTTAGCATTGCGATCAAATATGATGAAGATAATTGGAGATGGATATGCAAGGGCAGTCCTGTTTATAGAATAGTACCTTTGGTTTGTCCAGTCCCAGGACGACCTATATGGAAGAATGTCTGACAGAGTATATTTAATAGATCGCATAAGTTGATCTCTTCAAATGTATTTACATTTGGTAGCGGAGGAATTCATTTCTCTTAGTAGTATACCCGTGGTATTTTTGGGGAAATCAATTTGTGATTTGGCAGGTATGACGATGTGACATTCAAAGTGAATGAAGATGTGGTTTGTAAAGGATACGTTATGGCATCTAACCTCACAACCGGAAATGGTATAAAATCGGGTAGGTCGCATGGCTAAGTGGTTAGCTGCCAAGTAGGGTGTATTTTCACCTGATCTAGAGAAATTCCATTTACTTCTATAATCTATTTCGATGCTATCCCTTTCGTAAAACGGTTGCTAATCCCAACCGTTGGTGATAATACATTCGGTACACTCAAGCGAACTGAGTGACCGGTCATGTTTAGCCTGGGTTGTAAGATGTTCTTGTTGAACCTGGTGTATTCCTCTCTAGAGATACACTATCGGAAGGTGATCCCATACCTTGCCGGTTGGAATTCATAAACCAATAAGCGCCCGCGGTTTTTGATTATATATTATGTATGTGGAACGTGAGATGAAAGCGTTCCGCTAGATGATTATTATATTGTGATCGATAGACACTAATATAATATCCAAAGAGTTATGATATAAAAGATCATTGTTACTTTCAAAATGATTTGAAAGTTAAATCAAATTGATTTGGATTCTCACAAGGGAAAAACCCGTTCCGTTATACGGCATGGTCTTATGAGATATCGTTTAATTGCTCAAACTGTTTTTAAATTGTTTTACTCACACCTGTCCCATGACTGACCCGGAGTTTATTTTGTTTTGTTTTCCCTAAACTCTTGGGTGCTTGAATTTGTATGGGCAGTCAGTAGTCAGGATTTTACAGATATACTTGGAAAGCTTAGAGCGGGAGGCTTTAGGATTATATAGCTGTTGTTTATTCCGCTGTGTTGTAAGCGATATACTCTGATTATGTTACTATATATATATACTGATTTTATTTCAAAGATATGTTATTTATTATATGTTGTTCGTTCCGCTGTGAGATTCGTGTTACTCTGATGTTGTTGTATGTTCTTCTTCTTCTTCTATTCTAATTTTCAATCTTATCTATTCTCACCCTCTGTTTTCTTTCATGGACTATCCGATATTTCCGATGCTTGATAGTCGACATTGGGTTATATGTCGATTACTCAAGAACACGAAAGTCTGGGTCGTTACAGTGGTATCAGAGCTAAAGGTTAAGTAATTACCATGGCTTTGTGGCGTGACTCAGTAGAGATGGGGTTAGTAACACCATAGATTGAGTTGAGTGTATATATACAAGTGAACGTATTTGTTGTTTGATATAAAATGGTTTTATATTGTGGAGATTTATTGGTTGAGTTGTTTATGTGTTCTGGTCGATCAGTTTGATCCACTGTATCGGTAGGGCTTTATAAACACTCGAATACGATGAACCGACACTGTATGTTTTGAAAAGAGGGTAATAATTTTACCCAAAATATATTTTGATATAAACAAATTATAGATATTTGAAATATTATCGTATATTGGATGTGTTGGTTGTGATTAAATCAAATGAGTTTATAAAAGTTAAATGGTTATGTAAACAGCAAATCAGGATTCATATAAGTGTAATATATGAAATCAAATGAATTAAATCTGAAATTAAAATCAAAATTAGAATTAAAATTCAGAAAAGTTGGAAAAATGTTTATAAATGGATTTGGATTAAATGTATGAGAATTTTAAAATCCTGGGATATTTTAAATTATTTTACAAGCATTATGATTGATATTTTGATATATATTTCAAAATGGAAGTGTTTAGAAATGGCTTTGAAAGTGATATAGTGTTGAACTCACTTCGATCGCTGGAAAATAAATTCCGATGATGAAGTCGACCATCATCGGTGTTCATTTTCGATTTGTAAGAGATGGATTACTACCAAAGATACAATTTTGAATTGTTTTATGGAAAGCAAGTTGTTTTGAATCCTGAAAAGGGATATTTGGATTCAGAAAAGCTAAAATGTTTGAAATTCCCTGGGAAAGACCGTTTGAATTAAAACAAATTAAATTAGAATTTGTAAAAACAAATGGAAATAGAAATTGAATTGGAACCAGTTAAGTGGAAAATGAATTGAGATAGAAAATATCGAATTAGATTGGATTAGTGATAATCCGAAATGGAATTGGACTGGTAAGTTAAGAGTTGAAATTAAAAATGGAATCTGAGTGAAGAACAGAATTTGGCTTGGGTACAACCGAATGATTGGGATGACATTAGTATATGCAGAATTGGTAACACATGGAAAGGATATATTGATATGCCCGACAAAAAGGTACCAGTTTATATTATATATGGGTTTGAGATTTTGATGAGCCGCATTGGCAAGCCGCTTGGCTGTTTGATTTTCTTTTGGGTTGAAGAAGGCCTAGAGAGGCGAGTTGGAGTTTATGCTATTGACCAGTACAAAGGAGGTGCTGGCGAATTTTTTTTAAAAGTTAAGGTGTTAGAAAATTTTCAGGATTTTTTGAAAATTTTCGTTAGTCTAAATAAATTAATATTTTAATTGAAATTAATTTAGTTCAGTTGAAACTGAAGTTAAAAAGTAAACAAATGATTTTTAACCTGGTTAATAGGTTTTTTTTTCAACCTTAGCAAATTCGAGGACGAAATTACTTTGAGGGGGGAAGAATGCAACGACCCATATTTTTACGGATAATAAATAATTTATTTAATTATTTAAATAATGGTTTGGTAATTTATAATGACCAGAATTAAATAATATTGAATATTTAATTAATATAAATAATAGAATAATATATTTAATTTTCGAAATATTCGGAAATAGTGGAATTCACAATATTGTGTGAATTGGATCATTTATAATATATATTCCAGTTTAGAGTTGAATTACATTAACGAAATTATTTATAAACGCCATTTGAACGTATAAATTATACTATAATTATAATCGAGCTCGAAATGGCGCGACAGTTCGTTATTTGGCGATTCGAACTTTAAACAAATTTACAGAATCTGTTTTAAGCCGGATTTCTGCAATATAAGAAACGTTCGGAGCTGGTGAAGTATATTTTTCTAATGGAAGAGAAAAATCGGGATTTCTTCGGGTAGATTTTGATGTCCATATCAAAATTTTGAGAAGTCGCTATGGAATTCCATTATAATTTATAACGATTTATTTATACAATAAATGGGTTTTTAGTATAAATCGAATATCGATATAACTGGAAATTTTGAAATATCGAGTTATAAATCCCGATATGTTTATTTTGGAGTTGTATTATATTCCATGTGAATATATACACGATAATATTAATTTATTAAAATTTAATTTAATTATTTGTAAATATATTTTTATATTTAATTTGGTTTATTTAGAGCTTTAAAAACGGCCAGTTGTGCAAACGAACTCCGTTTTCGACGAAACTAAATTCGTTGGATCCAAAATATTATTAGATTCCAATTTCCGTGATTTTTGGAGTCAGTATTTGGCCGTATGGATTTTTAATGTGAAAATAGTCGATATTTTGACGGTTAAAAATACACTGTGTGAGCGAACGGAGTCGGAATTCAACGAAACCAGTTTCGTTGGGTCTGTAATGTCGAACTCTAGTTGTATGTCCATTTTCATGATTTTTGGATGTCTTGCATGATCATAGGAGTTTTGAAATAGTAAATACATATAGCGATGGATTAAAATTGAATATGATAATCGATTAAACAAATATTATCCGATCCTATAAATAACCTTAACATTCTTAAACCTTAGACAAAATTTTCCATTCATTGGTCAATGCTCGTTTGAGTCGTCACCCCAAAAATGTAAAACGAGATCTTCAAAAAACAATGAAAATCCCAACACTTGATTAAATCAAATCCTGTATGATTCGTCAGCTTCTATGAACTTCAAGCTTTAATATGGTATCATCTATTTTTGGTTCGAATTGTTTCTTCTTTACTGTCTTTTTTCCGGTAACTTAGGGTTTGAGAATTTGGCAATTGAAAGCTATGATTCAAGTTTTTGTGGGTTGTTCTGGGTTTCTTGGATCAAATGGTTCCTGCGTGCACGGTTTGGGTAATTTTGATGATTAAAGATGTCGTTGGAAATACTGTAGTGGTGCGGAAGAGCCCCTGAAGTCACGACAAGGGAGATGAGATCGAGTTGGGATTTATGGGTATGATTGCGAAGAGGATGCGAAGAGAAGGGTTTTTGTGTATTCAGTTATGAAGATTGATGGAAGGATAAACGAAGTGGCAAACTTGAACTTCGACAATGGAACGATAAAAACACCGGAGCTATGCAGGCCGAAGTCGCCTGTGGTGTTCGACTCTTGTATTTAGATGATGAGGAGATGGAGGCATTGATGAGTGAAATTGTGGTGGAGTTGCTTTGTAATTTAATGGACTAGGAAGTGGATTACGGGTGTAAGAGGTATCGGTGGATGGAGGTAATGGAGGAGCGGGTTCGGTGGTTTAGCAAAAGAGGAAGAAAGGGTATACGCGTTAGAAGTGTGATATGGGCCAGATTAAATGGGTAAAGCCCATAAATTTAATTTAAGTAAGAATAAATAAAAAAAAATAGTGTGTTAGCTTAACATTCAAATATCTTTTCTGTACATTATCAGAATTGAGCGAAACATGATTCGTTAGGATCGTATGGACGAAAGCTAGAACATGGAACTGATTGAGAGTGAATTGGAGCTCGTTACAATTTATAGTGAAATAAATTGTTTGTCTGAATCAAGCGACAATTATCGTTATTTAACGATGATCGTCCAATGTGAGTAAATCTCACTAACTCTGTACAGTTTATATTTTTATAAATATAATCTAGTACTGATAAATGATGATTGATTGTTGTGTGTTGATTGTTTCGTTGAATTACTGATGTATTGGTTGAAATTATAGATAACGATATAAATCGTTAATCAAATATTGATTCCATTTATTAGAATATTTCATATTGAAATGAAATCGATGTTAATTATATTGTTTAACATCTGTGGATGCAGGGAAACAGATTGAAGGGATCCAACTGGATTCCTCAATATTATAAATATTATTTGTTTTCATATATTGTGATATATGATGTGATATATAATCTGTGATTGATTATGATGACTCTGGTCATGTTATTTGGTATTTCAAATACCATAAGAAATACTGGAATGTAAATATAGAGGATTCAAAGTGTATATTGAGAATAAAATATTTGGAAAACAAAATTGGAATATATAAAAGGAAAATATAATTAAGGAATATTTTTTTAGAAAATAAATAGAATTTTAAAAAAGGAAACATTTATAGAGTAAATAGAATTATAAAAGGAATATTGATTTAGAAAGAAAATAGAATTATAAAAGGGAAATATTTGGAAAATGATTAGAGTTTTATAAAAGGAGAATTTTACATTAGGAAGGTTTAGACCCATGCTTTGCACACGGGTGTAACATGACATTGGTTTAAAGTAAATATTTTGCAAATAAAATATTATAAAGGAATTTGGTGTTTTAAATAGGAATTTAAATGGAATTACTGAAATTAGAAACTGGCTGGAAATTACTTGAGTTGAATGGCTTTCTGGATATTGATCTGATGTTGGTTTCGGCCTTCGAGGTTAATACGTAGGGGGTTGTTCTCTTACTAGTTTATTGTTAGAAACTGATATATGTGAGAAGATAGTGATACATGAATCAAAAATGGAAACGTTTTCCAAAGTTAATAACATATATTTTCTAAAATTAGAAAATAAGGATTTGATGAATATATGGAAACGAGAAATGGGGAAATGAATAAATGTTGATTAATGATTGATCGATAGAATTTCCATCTGGAAATAATATCATTGTTTGCACACATGTTTTTCTTTGATAGTTAAATCACCGACTATCAAAGTTTTTGACCATTTTTCCGTCGTCAATACGGAGAGACCGGGATCAGATTCATTATCTGAAAACCCCTCTTTATGGGCGTTAGCGTTACGATCAAATAAGATGGAGATTATTGAAGATGGAGTTATGCAAGGGCTGTCCTGTTTACAGAATAGTACCATCCGTCTGTCCTATCCCAGGGCGACCTGTATTGAAGAATGCCTGACAAAGTATATTTAATAGATCGCATAAGTTGATCTCTTCAAAAGTATTTACATTTGGTAGCGGAGGAATTCGTTTCTCTTAGCTGTATACCCATGGTATTTTTGGGGAAATTAATTTGTGATTTGGCGGGTATGACGATGTGACATTCAAAGTGAATGAAGATGTGGTTTGTAAAGGATACGTTATGGTCTCTAACCTCACAACCGGAAATGGTATAAAATCGGGTAGGTCGCATGGCTAAGTGGTTAGCTTCCAACTAGGGTGTATTGTCACCTGATCTAGAGAAATTCCATTTACTTCTATAATCTATTTCGATGTTGTCCCTTTTGGGAAACAGTTGTTAATCCCAACCGTTGGTGATAATACATTCGGTACACTCAAGCGAAATGAGTGACCGTTCATGTTTAGCCTGGGTTGCAAGATGTTCTTATTGAACCCGGTGTATTCCTCTCTAGAGATACACTATCGGAAGGTGGTCGCATAACTTGCCGGTTGGTATTCATTAACCAATAAGCGCCTGCGGTTTTTGATTATATATTATGTATGTGGAACGTGAGATGAAAGCGTTCCGCAAGATGATTATTATATTGTGATTTATAGACACTAATATAATATCCAAAGAGTTATGATATAAAAGATCATTGTTTCTTTCAAAATGATTTGAATGTTAAACCAAATTGATTTGGATTCTCATAAGGGAAAAACCCGTTCCATTATACGACATGATCTTATGAGATATCATTTAATTGCTCAAACTATTTTTAAATTGTTTTACTTACACCAGTCCCATGACTAACCCGGAGTTTATTTTGTTTTGTTTTCCCTAAACTCTCGGGTGCCCGAATTTGTATGGGCAGTCAAGTAGTCAGGATTTTACAGATATACTTGGAGAGCTTGGAGCAAGAGGCTTCAGGATTATATAGCTAAGTGTCATACTCTGATAATGTTACTATATACATATACTGATTTTATTTCAAAGATATGTTATTTATTATATGTTGTTTGTTCCGCTGTGAGATTCATGTTACTCTGATGTTGTTGTATGTTCTTCTTCTTCTTCTATTCTAATTTTCTATCTTATCTATTCACACCCTCTATTTTCTTTCATTGACTATCCGGTATTTCCGATGCTTGATAGTCGACATTGGGTTATATGTCGATTACTCAAGATCACGAAAATCTGGGTCGTTACAGTGGTATCAGAGCTAAAGGTTAAGTAATTACCTTGGCTCTGTGGCGTGACTCAGTAAAGATGGGGTTAGTAACACCCTAGATTGAGTTGAGTGTATATATACAAGTGAACGTATTTGTTATTTGATATAAAATGGTTTTATATTGTGGAGATTTATTGGTTGAGTTGTTTATAAGTTCTGGTCGATCAGTTCGATCCACTGTATCGGTAGGGGTTTATAAACACTCGAATACGATGAACCGACACTGTATGTTTTGAAAAGAGGTTAATAATTTTACCTAAAATATATTTTGATATAAACAAAGTATATTGTGATTATAATCAAATGAGATTATAAAAGTAAAATGGTTATGTAAATAGCCAATCAGGATTCATATAAGTGTAATATATGAAATCAAATGAACTAAATCTGAAATTAAAATCAAAATTGGAATTAAAATTCTGAAAAGTTGGAAAAATGTTTATAAATGGATTTGGATTAAGTATATGAGAATTATAAAATCCTTGGAGATTTTGAATTGTTTTACAAGCATTGGGAATGATATTTTGATATGTATTTCAAAATGGAAGTGTTTAGAAATGACTTTGAAAGTGATATAGTATTGAACTCACTTCGATCGCTGGAAAATAAATTATGATGATGAAGTCGACCATCATCGGTGTTCATTTTCGAGTTATAAGTGACGGATTACTACCAAAGACACAATTTTGAATTTTTTTATGGAAAGCAAGTTGTTTTGAATCCTTAAAAGGGATATCTGGTTTTAGAAAAGCTAAAATGTTTGAAATTCCCTGGGAAAGATCATTTGAAATAAAACACATTAAATTAGAATTTGTAAAAACAACTAGAAATAGAAATTGAATTGGAACCAGTTAAGTGGAAAATGAATTGAGATAGAAAATATCGAATTAGATTGGATTAGAGATAATCCGAAATGGAATTGGACTGGTAAGTTAAGAGTTGAAATTAAAAATGGAATCTGAGTTAAGAACAAAATTTGGCTTGGGTATAACCGAATGATTGGGATGACATTAGTATATGCAGAATGGGTAACACATGGAAAGGATATATTGATATGCCCGACGAAAAGGTACCTGTTTATATTATATATGGGTTTGAGATTTTGATGACCCGAATTGGCAAGCCGCTTGGCTGTTTGATTTTCTTTTGGGTTGAAGAAGGCGTAGAGAGGCGAGTTGGAGTTTGAGCTATTGACCAGTACAAAGTAGGTGTTGGCGAATTTTTTTTGAAAAGTTAAGGTGTTATAAAAATTTTAGGATTTTTCGAAAATTTTCGTTAGTCTAATAAATTAATATTTTAATTGAAATTAATTTTGTTCAGTTGAAACTGAAGTTAAAAAGTAAACAAATGACTTTTAACCCGGTCAATAGGGTTTGTTTTCTACATTAGCAATTTCAAGGACGAAATTATTTTAAGGGGGAAGAATGTAACAACCCGTATTTTTACAGATAATAAATAATTTATTTACTTATTTAAATAATGGTTTGGTAATTTATAATGACCAGAATTAAATAATATTGAGTATTTAATTAATATAAATAATAGAATAATATATTTAATTTCTGAAATAGTTGGAAATAGTGGAATTCACAATATTGTGTGAATTGGATCATTTATAATATATATTTTAGTTTAGAGTTGAATTATATTCACGAAAATATTTATAAATGCCATTTGAACGTATAATTATATTTTAATTATAATCGAGCTTGAAATGGCGCGGTAGTTCGTTATTTGGCGATTTGAACTTTAAACGAATATACAAAATCCGTTTTTAGCCTGATTTCTGTGAAACAAGAAACATTCGGAGTTGGTGAAGTATATTTTTCTAATGGAAGAGAAAAATCGGGATTTCTTCGGGTAGATTTTGATTTATGTCCAAATCTAATTTTCAAAAAGTCGCTATGGAATTCCATTATAATTTATAACGATTTATTTATATTATGAAAGGGTTTTTCGTATAAATCGAATATCGATATATCTGGAAATTATGAAATATCGAGTTACAAATCCCGATATGTTTATTTTGGAGTTGTATAATATTCCATGTGAATATATATGATTTAATTATTTTTAAATATATTTATATATCTAATTTGGTTTATTTAAAGCTTTAAAAATAGCCAGTTGTGCAAACGAACTCCGTTTTCGATTAAACTAATTTTGTTGGATCCAGAATATTAAATTATTGTTAGATTTCAATTTCCGTGATTTTTGGTGTCAGTATGTGGCCGTACGGATTTTTAATGTGAAAAATAGTTGATATTTTGACGGTTAAAAAAACACCGTGTGAGAAAACAGAGTAGGAATTCGACGAAACCAGTTTCGTTGGGTCCGTAATGTCAAACTCTAGCTGTATGTCCATTTTCATGATTTTTGGATGTCATGCGTGATCATAGGAGTTTTTAAACAATAAATACATATAGCGATGGATTAAAATTGAATATAATAATCGAATACAAAAATATTATCCTATCCTATAAATAACCTTAACATTCCTAAACCCTAGACAAAATTTTCCATTCACTGATCAATGCTCGTTTGAGCCATCACCCCAAAAATGTAAAATGAGATCTTCAGAAAACCATAAAAATCCAAAAACTTGATTAAATCGAATCCTGTATGATTCGTTGGCTTCTATGAATTTCAAGCTTTAATATGGTATCATCAGTTTTGGGTTCAAATCGTTTCTTCTTTACTGTCTTTTTTCCGGTAACTTAGGGTTCGAGAATTTGGCACTTGAAAGCTATGATTCAAGTTTTTATGGGTTCTTCTGGGTTTCTTGGATCAAATGGTGCCTGCGTGCACGGTTTGGGTGATTTTGATGATTAAAGATGTCGCTGGAAATACTGTAGTGTTGCGGAAGAGACCCTGAAGTCGCGACAAGGGAGATGAGATCGAGTTGGGATTTATGGGTATGATTGCGAAGAGGATTCGAAGAGAAGGGTTTTTGTGTATTTAGTTATGAAGATTGATGGAAGGATAAACGAAGTGGCAGACTTGAACTTCAACAATGGCATGATAAAAACACCGGAGCCGTGTAGGCCAAAGTCGCTTATGGTGTTCGACTCTTGTATTTGGATGATGAGGAGATGGAGGCATTGATAAGTGAAATTATATTGGAGTTGCTTTGTAATATCATTGACTGGGAAGTGGATTACGGGTGAAAGAGGTTCGATGGATGGAGGTAATGGAGGAGCGGATTTGGTGGTTTAGCAGAAGAGGAAGAAAGGACAAACAGGTTAGAAGTGTGATATGGGCCGGATTAATTGTTTAAAGCCCATAAATTTAATTTAATTAAGCTTAAATATAAAAGAAAATAGTGTGTTAGCTTAACATTCAAATATCTTTTAAGTACGTTATTAGAATTGAGCGAAACAAGATTCGTTATAATCGTTTGGACGAGGGCTACAACATGGAACTGACTGGGAGTGAATTGGAGCTCATTACAATTTATAGCGAAATAAACTGTCTTTCTGAATCAAGCGACAATTATCGTTATTTAACGATGATCGTCCAATGTGAGTTAATCTCACTAACTCTGTACAGTTTATATTTTTATAAATATAATCTAGTACTGATAAATGATGATTGATTGCTGTGTGTTGATTGTTTGGTTGAATTGCTGATGTATTGGTTGAAATTATAGATAACGATATACATATAAATCGTTAATCAAATATTGATTCTATTTATTAGAATATTTCACATTGAAATGAAATCGATGTTAATTATATTGCTTAACATCTGTGGATGCAGGGAAACAGGTTGGTGGGATCCAATTGGATTCCTCAATATTTATAATACTATTTGTTTTCATATATTGTGATATATGATGTGATATATATTCTGTGATTGATTATGATGACGATGGTCATGTTATTTGGTATTTTAAATACCATAAGAAATACTGGAATGTAAACAAAGAGTATTCAAAGTGTATATTGAAAATAAAATATTTGGAAAACAAAATTGATATATATAAAAGGAAAATATAATTAAGGAATATTTATTTAGAAAATAAATAGAATTTTATAAAAGGAAATATTTATAGAGTAAATAGAATTATAAAATGAATATTGATTTAGAAAGTAAATAGAATTATAAAAGGGAAATATTTGGAAAATGAATAGAGTTTTATAAAAAGAGAATTTTACATTAGGAAGGTTTAGACCAGTGCTTCGCACACATGATATTGATTTAAAGTAAATATTTTGCAAATAAAATATTATAAAGGAATTTGGGGTTTGAAATAGGAATTTAAATGGAATTACTAAAATTAGAAACTGACTAGAAATTACTTGAGTTGAATGGTTGTTTGGGTATTGATCTAATGTTGGTTTCGGCCTTCGGGGTTAATACGTAGGGGGTTGTTCTCTTACTAGTTTATAGTTAGAGACTGATATATGTGAGAAGATAGTGATGCGTGAATTAGAAATGGGAATGTTTTGCAAAGTTAATAACGTAAATTTTCTTTAATTAGAAAATAAGGATTTGATGAATATATGGAAACGAGAAATGGGGAAATGTATAAATGTTGATTGATGATTGATCGATAGAATTTCCATCTGGAAATAATATCGTTGTTTGCACACATGTTTTTCTTTGATAGTTAAATCACTGACTATCGAATTTTTTGACCATTTTTCTATCGTCAATACGGAGAGTCCAGGATCAGATTCATTATCTGAAAACCCCTCTGCAAGGGTGTTAGCATTGCGATCAAATATGACGAAGATAATTGAAGACAGAGTTATGCAAGGGCTATCCTGTTTACAGAATAATACCTTGGGTCTGTCCAGTCCCAGGACGACCCGTATGGAAGAATGTCTAACAGAGTATATTTAATAGATCGCGTAAGTTGATCTCTTCAATCATATTTATGTTTGGAAGGTGAGGAATTCGTTTCTCTTAGTTGTATACCCGTGGTATTTTTAGGGAAATCAATTTGTGATTTGGCGGGTATGACGATGTAACATTCAAAGTGAATGAAGATGTGGTTTGTAAAGGATACGTTATGGCCTCTAAGTGGTTAGCTGTCAAGTAGGGTGTATTGTCACCTGATCTAGAGAAATTCCATTTACTTCTATAATCTATTTCGATGCTGTCCCTTTTGGGAAACGGTTGTTGATCCCAACCGTTGGTGATAATACATTCGGTACACTCAAGCGAAATGAGTGACCAGTCATGTTTAGCCTGGATTGCAAGATGTTCTTGTTGAACCCGGTGTATTCCTCTCTAGAGATACACTGTCGGAAGGTGATCCCATACCTTGCCAGTTGGAATTCATTAAGCAATAAGCTCCCTCGGTTTTAGATTATATATTATGTATGTGGAACGTGAGATGAAAGCATTCCGCTAGATGATTATTATATTGTGATTGATAGACACTATTATAATATCCAAAGAGTTTTGATATAAAAGATCATTGTTTCTTTCAAAATGATTTGAAAGTTAAATCAAATTGATTTGGATTCTCATAAGGGAAAAACCCGTTCCGTTATACAGCATGGTCTTATCAGATATCGTTTAATTGCGCAAACTGTTTTTAAATTGTTTACTCACACCAGTCCCATTACTGACCCGGAGTTTATTTTGTTTTGTTTTCCCTAAATTCTTGGGTGCCCGAATTTGTATGGGCAGTCAAGTAGTCAGGATTTTACAGATATACTTGGAGAGCTTGGAGCAGGAGGCTTTAGGATTATATAGCTATTGTTTATTCCGCTGTGTGGTAAGTGTTATATCATGATAATGTTGCTGTATACATATACTGATTTTATTTCAATGATATGTTATCTATTATATGTTCTTCGTTCCGCTGTGAGATTCCTGTTACTCTAATGTTGTTGTATGTTCTTCTTCTTGTATTCTGATTTTCTATCTTATCTATTCTCTACCTCTATTTTCTTTCATGGACTATCCGGTATTTCCGATGCTTGATAGTCGACATTGGGTTATATGTCGATTACTCAGGATGACGAAAATCTGGGTCGTTACAATTTGAAATTAGACCGATTTAGGAGTTGTTTCTCAAATATCTTTCCTCTCTTTAGTGCAGGGCTTTGTGAACATTCGTAATCTTAATGATCTTGTCTAAAGGCAGGTCAACACTATGCCCCCAAAGTACATTGCATTGTAGAAGAATGTGCCTTGAATCTGTTGAGTTGCATGTCTTTGGAATATCATTTATTCTTGAGAAAGTGATGATGAAAAGTTGTGTCAAATCTTTGGCCCCAACATGTGATTGTATACGTACAGGTCATCAAAAAATGATGTCATCTTTCCGCCAAGTCAAGCGCATGGTCGAGTCAGAACATATATTACATACAAGTCAATGTATGGTATAGTTTTACAGAGTCACGAAATAGGGGGACCTTTTCTTCTTCCTTAGGCCCGTGGATCGACATTTCGAACCGAGCTTCGGATTAACATATTGATCCGGACTTAGTCAAATAAAACTGGGTCAAATCAGATATAGTCACTATCTCTTTGGTGAGTATACAAAGAGATTTTCTTCTTCTCTACAAATACCAACCCCATCACACTTTTCACATTTTCACTTTTTCTATCTTGAACCGAAACATTCAAATATTGCCAAATCCCAATTCTGATTCACGTCAAGTGTTTGATTGCTCTAATTAATCTTCTCGATCTTCAATTGTTATCTGAACTAGGTAGGTTTATATCGTTATTACCTATGATTTAATACAAATTAAGTTGCAAATTTGTATTTCTTGCCTTTGATTTCTCGAGTTTTCCACTGTCGTTGATGGTGGTTTTAGATACTCCTCTGAAGATGGCTTCGACGTTGCTGGCATCGTTATAAGACTTACAATGATCAGAAAGTTGTCTCGAAGAAGAGTGGCGCTTGGTTGATGCATGGAGAGATGTTGTAAGGTTTATATTGTTGAGAAAGATGGTGGGATAGATTCAGAGTTTTTGGAGTGGATAAGGGGACCTATGGAGTCCGTGAGTAAGAAAGGTTGGAGTACGAAGGGAGTTAGATTCGGTTCACTGAAGAGGTTGGTTTAACCAGTGGTGTAGTGCAAAAGAGAGTCTCGGAGAGGAAATTTGATGGTATTTCTGACACTCGAATCGACATGGCTACTTGTCGAACTGGATGAAGTTGGTTTGATATGCTAGTAGTTTGAGACGGAGGGAGAGTGACTTGGAGATAGTTCGAGGATGGAGGTCCGGGCCGACTTGTCTGTAGATCGGTCTAGATGATATGGCTTTGGAGATGTGTCATCGTAGTTGCTGACCCAAGGTCATCGACCTGAATATGTCAAAACCATCCTAGTAGAGCCGCCCTTTAGGCTTAATGATTCAAGCAAATACAACTTATAATGATAATGAATCAACTCTGAATCATCTAGACAGTTAGGCCAGAGCATACCGGGGCTAGTAAACGAATTTGTTGCTTTCGTACTTCCCAAACATTAGGCCATCATCTCCCGTTAAAATACAGTATGGAACCAGTGACAAGTGAAATTTAGTTAGATAGTTGGGAACAATGGTCTTTTGAGTCGAATTATCATATAGTTCAATTATTTTTATTTTCTTTTCATTCTAGTACACCTACACTGTACGCACTGCACTAGTACACACACGGGGATACATGTTCTTCACTCGAACCAATGATATTTCTTGGATAGCACAACGAGCATGTCGGGTAGATATAATACCAGATCGCCTGAGGTAGAGAAGGAAAAGATTGTTTATGAAGAACTAAAAGAGCACAAACATTCCAAATCTGAGATCGAGTCAGACAGAATGATTCGCAGTTTGCTGTACAAGATCTTGACAAGGAAACAAGCACTTTTGGAACTTCAGCAGAAGAAGTAGGAGGAGTAGGAGAGAAAGAGCTCCGGATGCATTGCTTGGAGTTAATTTTCTAAACAATCAGGTCGAATTCTGGCTAACTACCATAGATGAAGGTAAGTTATGAAGAATAAGTACAAAGCACATGATTCCCTAAGGAGACATTCAAATTCCTACGCAGGGCGAGACTGCCTACATTATGTTAGAGGCTCTCATGGCTATAAGTCGGCAAATGTGCATTGTTAGATATATCACTCCTTTCAGTCCATTTATCTTAACTTGCTTCGCCGCATGAGGCTAGTCCCGATGCAACTATACCCAACAACATATTCCCATTTATTCTCCTTGCATATAGTGTACAAAGAGTATTTGGGTTAAGAACCGACCTTCGATGACGTTGTCTTTTTCTATAATTTCGACATCGAAAGAATGTGATTCCGCCGTTCCTCTATTTCGAGTCCGCCCGAGTCAAGGATGTCATTAAAGAGGGCTTCAGAAAACTAGGAGACATTTTTCCTAAATGGTTCTGTTTTACTTTTTAAGAGGGTTGTGCTAGGAGATGGATCTAGTGCAGTAAGCGTTAAACCTTGGCTTACTCATTTCAATCTCGCTGGAAAATTTCTAACTTTTGTTTCCATTTACAGGTATCACTCTGGCTAAGCTCGTTGGTCAAGTCTATGCAGTTAAAGCCCCGCTAAAGCCACGCAAAATCCCCACTATAGCCCATAGCACTCTCCAAATGCTATGATATTTCTATTTAGCACTGATGAATAGTATATCCACTTTTAGCCCCGCTATTTTCCGTTGCACCCGCTAAATCAAGGCTATTTAGCTCACGCTTTAGCAATATTAATATACAGAGGATGATTTGACATGTTCTCCTTTGAAAAAACTAAGAAAACTTAGTGTATTGATCTAACTTAAGGAAAAAGTGCACTATAAGGTAAAATTCTATAATAATCGTCAAATCTAATATACAAAAACATGATATTCTTTGATTTTGTTGTATAACATTAAATTAATATTCATTAATTTCTTCTACAAAAAATGAGGCGAGAATGATAATTAATTAATTTTAAATATCTGGTTTTACATCTAATGAACCTTTTCATCCACACGTTATATCCTCGCTATTTCCCTGCTTTGTCCCCGCTATAGTTTTTTGCACCTCCACCACTATAGAACCGCTAAAAGCTTTAACTGCACAGGGTCAAATATACCGCAATTGCATGGTCTCTTTTTAAAATACTCTGGAAGGCATTCAGAGCATCAGGAGATGTATCTCTGATGAGTTCTTGCATCACTTCCAATTACTTAATCCCAATCGGCCTGTGGGAATGGGCGGAGCTCAATCTCCAACTGTAGCACCAACAGCAAATGTGACCCCAATCATGGGTATAGCAATTGTGACATTTCAACCCCAAGTCTGGGCCAAACATGCTGCCATGAAATGGGATGCCCTCGGGCCCAGTCGGGACCTAGCGAAAATGGAAAGGGGAAAGTAGTAGTCCTTAGGGAAAGTGATTGAAGAGAAATCCCCAAGCTCTCCTTTGAAAGAGCTAACTAAAGACAAGCCATATAGCCTATTCTCCACCACAAGGCACCTTGTCAGGAGACACTGAATCGATTTTTAAGCACTAGGTCACTTGCACTGTTGGATGTTATATACACCTCTCAAGATTTGGAATTCGCTTCTTTCTTCCTAACATATAGGGAAGATACTACTCCCATCAAGGTTAGGGAGACAACTAGTGTGAGCCTGACTCTGGGTTCCGGTCCATTAAGGGAACACTTAGGACACACACGACACAAGCACTGCATTTCACAACACCTTTTTCTTCTGTTCATGCCAAATTCTAAATCGAATTCTTTTCTCGAATTACAGGTTTCATGACAAAAGGGAGTAAGTACTGCGGCTAATTTGGCGCTAGTTTGCATAGGAGCAGTCTTGGAAGTTAAACCTCTTCACAGGAAAAAAAACGAGATCATGAGTTTGAAAAGACGTGTGCTCGAGAGAAGGAAGAGAAAGAGATAGAGAGAGAGCGTGAATGGGAGAAGAGGGGCCAGGAGGATTGGGAGAAAAACGGAGAAGGAGAGGGAACAAGCTCAGGAAAAATTAAGAGAGCATGAAAGAAAGAAACCCCATCCTACTTCCCGCTCTCACAGCAAAACCTTTTGGGTGAAGTAGAAGATGACAAGTGAGCGCCCCAGACCAAAAGCCCTCAGCATAGACATCCCACCGATCCATCTCAATTATTAAAGTCTGTTGTTTCCAAGGGTCTTGATCCCATTATTCCCAGTGGGGGTAAAGATAAAGAACCGTAACTAGCTATTCCTCATGGGCAGAAGATGACTGCAAAAGAGAGGAAGAAATTGTTGGAGAATGCATTCCACCAACACTAATTTTCTCAAATGGTTTAATCCCTAATATGTAGCCAATTCTAGAGTCATTTGATGATTGGGTTAGGGCAGACGCCAATCTCATACTTTCTCACTACCAAGAAATATTGACATACTCGATGTGGTTATCTGAGGTCATCAAGGCTTTGGATATTGAGATAGACAACATGAATCAGGAGTGGGCTATGGAGAAGAACATCCTCGAGCTCACAAAGAAAGAGTTAACAAAGTGTGAGAACTAGCAGCCCTAAGAAGATTTGTGATAGCACCAAAAAGAAGCTTTATAACGTGCATGTAAGACTCAATACCGAGCTTAGTTGATGGTTGATGAGAACCAAATTTATCGAGGGTAAGCTAGCAATGGTAGGGGAACAAAACAAATCCTTTAACACAGAAAATGAGTGGATGGGGAAGGAGAATGTGGAACTTAAAGCCCAACTAGCAACCTCTGAGGAAACTAGAAAGAAAGAAGAGGAGAACGCCCGTGATGCACTTGAGTCTGCCTCGAACTCGCAAATCCAACATGATATAGAAACCCTAGAGCTTAAGGAGAATGTGGAAGAACTGAGTTCTCTGATAACTGGGTTCTTTGATACCTGAGTTCTCCGATATCGGGACTTGTCATTGGTTGTCAAATTACCCGCAATCATTGGCTGACACTTGGAAACTATTTATGGATGAAGTGAGGAGGGCTTCTGCAGAAAATGTGGTGAATGACGAGAAGCCGAGGACAAGATTCTTGTAGGGTGGTAAGCCGGAATTTCTTGATGAAGAAAGGCGGCTGTTGAAAGAAGAGGAAGGCACAAAGTGACTAAGGCTTAAAGGAATAACAATCATCGAGGGGAAGCCCGGTAGTGTGAAACTTGTGCTATGGATAATCATGTGTAGATTATAATTCCGGAAGATGTATACACTAATTTAGACGCTAGCAAGTAAATATTTATTGAAATACATAATTAGAAATGATATTGAAAGTAACCAATATAAAAGTAGCAAATAAAAGTAAAAGACAATAGAGATTTTTATATAGGTTCGGAGCACCATCCTACGTCCAATCCCAGACTCCTAGAATTTTAAATAAACAATAACCCTTACTTAATCCGGAGGAATATGCCTTTATAATACCTAAGCAGCAGAACGGGAACTTAGGCAATGGAGAAGGATTTCGCCTCAGCAGTCGAAGAGGACTTGACGCGCCTGAGCAGTAGAACATGACTTTACACTAATATAAAAGCTTTGTAGACTATTTGTGTTCTTGATAACATGGATTGTCTCTTTTTAGTACATCCTTCCTATAATCTTCTCTTGAGTATATATGTATATATAGTTAAAGTGTATGAAGATAAGGAAGAAAGTTATTGCTTGAATATAAAGCATGAAAACGATTTTTGGCAATATATGTATATTTAGAATGCTGGAAAATAGAAAGTAATAGAAATATATAGATAGATCAGATTAAAAGAGTGAGAAGTTGATTTGATTGATGTTAGAACATCTATATAGAATGTAAAAATAGTGGCGACTGTTGGCGAAGAGATTTTGTTCAAAAGTAGTGTCTAAAAGTATTGATATAAAGTTGTTTCTCTTCACAAAAAATAGCTACCCTTTAGAAAATTTGATCATTGGAAAAATTTAGTCGATTGAAGTTTAGGCCTGTCAACTGGAAATTCAAAAACATATATATATATATATATATATATATATATATATATATATACATATATATATAGTTGTGCATGTGTGCAAATTGCACACAATATCTCAGGTCAGTCGATTGACCTGCCAGGTCAGTCGAGTGATCTAGAGAATATTGTGCAATCTTGCACACTTTATATATAATTTAGTTTTAAAATAAATTATCTTTTTATAAAAGAAAATTACTTGAGGAGAGTTTTTAACAATTATACTATAAGACTCAAGATTCGATAATTAAAATGTTTGTGCACCAGACTGAAGTCTTATCTCCAATGTAGTTGCATTCACTTTTTGTAGCTTCGATCGTCGATCCTTTATATCGTAGAGTAAGCTTCTTGCCATAAATCAAAACCATGACTCAACACTCGGCATGGGAAAGGGCGATGCAACTTCTATGCAATCGACTAGTCATCCTACCCAAGTCGCAGATCCATCTGCCACTGATGAAGTATTCTGGTCCCTCCAGCTCTAGCTATAGATTAATCGATGAGTACAACCCTGACGAGCCGATGTTTGGCCCACGAAAGCCTATAACTCCTATTATGGAAATTGAGACTCCCACCACACCATGAGAGGCATCAGTTGAGGGGATTTATCTTATTTCCCCTCAATTTCGGAAAGTTATTACACTACAAGAAAAGACTGATTTTGCAGTAGAAAAATCTGTTACTAAACCCTCGTGAAAGGTCGGATTTGCAGCAGAATACGGCTGTCGCTAAAACACACATCGGTATTTTAGGCATAATTTTGCGATGGAAATTAACTTCGATTCTCCTTCACTTCACCATCATTTTCTGATATATTATCATTTCATTTTAAAATATTTCACCGATGTTTTACCGACAGATATATATAACATAATAAAACCAGTAAACTTTTTTCCGTCGCTAAATGCACGCTATTTAGCGAGGGATTATCGGTGGAAATATATAGCATGCATTTTACATTCCACTTATCCGTCGATAAATCCTATCTATATAGCGACGGATTACCGACGGAAATATATAGCAAACATTTTGCAGCATTTCTAACCATCAATCTAGACATCAAATACATTCATTTCAACAATACTCAACATTCAAAAGTCATCGTACAATGAAACATATATATCAACTAGAAAAATTAATGTCACAAAACATTATATAACAATAAAAAATGGTACAATAATTGATAAAACATTCACATAACACCCAACATTCATAACATTATCCGAAACAACTAAAAACTAATGTCACATAAATAAAAATCTAAACAAAAATTATGTTTACATAGTTGATGGATCTATGCATCATAATGTCTAAAGTTCAAAAAAAAAAAAAAAAAAAAGAACCTGCACATATATATAAAAAAAACTTCTCATTTTCTGCACAGATCTACCCTAACAGGGCTTGAATGCTTGTCCTCCAATTTGCTCCTTAATCTTGGAACTGTAAGTCTGTAACGTAACAGCAAAATAAGCTTTAGGATAAAAAGTAGTCACTACAAGAAAACAGGCTATTTGCGACGGCTAATTTGCCACGGCTTCTGACGGGCCGTCGGAAGCCGTCGGAAATTATCGTGATAAACTGCCAGCCGCACTCTTTCTTCCACATTTCTTTCTTCCTCTTTTTTCTTACAGCATACGGATTTTAAACCCTATCACCCCCAAATCCGATTTTTTTACCTTCAAACACCATTTTCTTCGAGTAGGAACCTCCCCGGCTTCAATTCAGACGTCTAGAGCAAATAATTTGAGGTACAATCTCTTTTTTTGCATAAAAATCAAGTTTTTACCTAAATCTTTATTTGCTTAAATTGGAAATTTAGGGTTATCTATTGATTCCAATTGGTTCCAATAGCGTTCTAGTGGAAACGTATATTTGCATTCACTTTTGTTTACATCGACCCCAAAAAGTATGAGACAACTCTACGAAAATTCTTTCCTGTTGGAAAGGGGCCAATTACTGACATAGATCCTATTGGAAATTCTCCCGTTGTAACCGAAAAGGTATTAGATATGATTTTTTTTAGTATCATTAGCTTTTTTGGTATTTCATTAACATTAACTTTGTTTCCACATTAGGCTTCTCTTCAAATGATAGCGCCCACATGGTTGAATGTTTCACTGGCAATGAAGAAAGATCCCGAAGCTGATAAGGCATTTGGTTAGGTACTTAAAATGTAAGTTTTATACTTGATCAGTATATGTTGTCAAATGTCAATGTGTTATGGCCCAAAATATTACCCATAACATATACCTTAGTCCGTTCGAATTGGATGTGTAAGGTAAGACCGTGTGTGTGTTATACTTGTTTAATTTATTGAACAAAATGTACATTTTATAGCATTACAAAACATTGTTATATAATTTACATATTTTGTTATTTTCTACATTTCTTATGTTAATACACATGATCTTTTTGCTCTAAATCTTGATTAATACACATGATCTTTTTGCACTAATCGGTTTTGTATGTTCAACATATATTGATATGTAGGTATGCCTATGCTATCCCGTTTGCACTGCATGGTGTGGGCAACATATTACGGAAAGATTTTATGATTCAGTTATGACATCAAGTCATTTCTAAGCATATATCACTATTATATTTTAAATAGTTATTTAATTATTATTTTTCCCTATTTTTAATTGTAGCCTCCATGAGACTTGGAAATTGGTAAGAGTTACATTATTCACTACACCTATGACTGTGACTATGATACGAGTGTAAGATATTCCCTTAAACAATAGTCACTGAAATAAATTAAATCTAATTTAGAAAAATTGTGACAGTACTACGAACAATTTGCAGGGTAAGTTGACTTACGGTAAAATGAGAGAATAGAGGTTTGATAAAAGATCGCATACTAATAAATCGGTTCCACGAAATCTTCCTTTGCCATCGCCTGAAGTCCCCGAGAGTGCGGTATGAATTCGGTCTTTTGCTACTGTTAATTATTTTTTACGGATGTTAGCTTACACAGTTATCGTGCTAACCTTTTAATTCCCCCAATAGCTTATATAGTGTACTTTGTCTTAACTTGAAGGATAATTTGTTCTACATAATAAGCTAGCTTGCATTCGTAAGCAACATATGGTAATTTTATGTCTGTTCTTCAGCTTTTTCCTTATCCTATTGAATATTTTGATATTGCTAACATATATTAAAAGGTTTAATTATTATTTTTGTCGAATTTTGATGGACTCGTCCTTGGATGTTCTAGTCGTATGAACTTCTAGACAATCATCTTGCACTTTTTTTCAACTATTGTTGGCGAGTGGTTATCTCTTTCAAGGATTTACCGTAGAATGATCTATTATCATTGTATCGGGTCATTTTCAAAAGTATAAAATGTAGTCGGAAGGCTCAATAGCAGCTGAATTACAAAAAAAAAATTATGCAGGTTTTCCGACGGCTTCCGACGGCTGCGTCGAAAGCCGTCGTAAAAACGAACGATAGGCTGCGTCGATAACCGTCGCAAAATCTGTTTTTCGACGCCTCTAAAAGCGACGGTTATTTCCGACGGCCGCCGACAGTTTTCAGCCGTCGGAAATAGCCTGTTTTCTTGTAGTGAGTTAACTATACATTACAAGCACATTTATCATTATAACTGCTAGCTAGTATTCACAAGTAATTTCAAAATATAATCTACTATCCAAGTTACCAAGATGTCACAATATCCAAATCACCAAATAAGAATACCACATTGATACAATCAACACAAACAAATAAAAACACACTTATGAGATGTGTAGATGGATACAAAATTTTCCTAAACCTCTTTTCTTTGCTCTGTTCTTGTGTCCCCATTTATTATCCAGCTTTTTTATCTATGTTTCCTTGAAAAAATAACAACTAGTAAAAACGTAACATCTTATGAATTTTTTTGTTTCATGTTAGCAGTTGAATTGATGTAAAATCACAATATTTCATGAATTTAATGGACCAGACTAGCACCGAATTATAAATTTTATCATGATTATGCAATGTAAACAATAAAAAAATTAACCTAAGCAAGTTTATGAATATATTTATACCAACTGGGGAAAGATAACCATTGCACTCGTTACCAATTTCTTCCACATCGATTATTCTTCGTGTTAAAATTAGTGAATTGGGATTACTGCACTTATACACTGCCGATAGAACTATACTTGACTGCACTATATACACTGTCAATGATATCATGTATGTTTGTATAGATTTCCATACAGTTAGGAGATGGGAAACCAAACTCATCAGGGGAGAAGAAGAAATGGACAAAAAACACATGTATTGCATGTCTATCATAAACACCTGATGTTTCGGTAGCATGTCCAATCCAAATAGAAACTCCATATTAGGAGCATCCAGAACAGTGAAAAAGCATATGTAAATTGTATTACCAATATGAAAACAGACAAAAGCATGGACAACATGATTCTACATCATAGCTACAATTAAGTCTTCCCTGCTTAGTAAATTTGTACTAAAAAAAAATCCTAAGATAAAAATTGAATTCAGGAGGTTTGTGCATGCAAATTTCTCTAGTGTAATCCATAGTTAAGATGAAAAAATTATAACGCACTCCCTTTTTTTGAAACAATGTACTCTAGTAACCTCTATAAAAAATTGAAATTCCAATAGATAAGATGATGCATCATAAATAGTAAAAAAAAAAAACAAATCAAATTATTATGCCACACATGATGAAATTTTGACGCATAAACTGTTGACTAATGAAAAGTATTACCTTGATTTGTGTAGCATAAATCCGGCCGAGTATCTTCGATTGGCCAACACCAACTGCTATAACTTTAAAGCGCTTGTCCAAGAGTTGCAATCCAATAATCTAAGAGTGGAACATATCATTTGCAGTTATAGTACTGCCAGTATAAAAAATTCAAAATATTCACATAATCCTTATTTAATGTTTGTATATTTTTATGCAGGTGAATGTGGATTATTAAATATTATACATACATATATATATATATATATATATATATATATATATATACACACACATACATATATACATATATTTGTGTGTGTGTGTGAAGACATGTATTTCTTCCTATAGCAATAATTTGCATTTTTGAATGATGAAAGTTGGCAACTGTTTTTTATTTAAAATTTGTTCATTGTAAGGCCAACAATTTAGAAAGTATGCCCAAGTTAGAAGGTCTAGTTTTTTTTTTTTTTTTTTTTTGTTAAAATAACAGTAAGAACAATTGTTATGGGAGACATAATGAAAAAATCAATATACTTTTCATCAGACTTTTAGGGTTAGCAGGTTTTATATTGAAACTACAGTAAGTGGAAAACCAACTTACGTTTCCAAATCAGTTTGTTGACTGTTAAAAAAATGTAAATAGGTAAACAAACAAATATAAATACTCACCAAATAGTACGGAGCTGCAGAAACGACACAAATAGGCTTTGCATCTGACGGAGCTAGGACAAAAATTGAGCTTGAAATAGCTGAGTTGAGCCATTGCCACGAATTATATATCGGTTTTCAGTGATCACATTGCCTACCAATTTGTGAGTGCGGGGAACCACCTTTCCGAATTCTGGTTCCAGAAACCAATGTATGCTTCCAGGGTTTGAGAAATAACTATCGATTGACATCCAAAGAGCACCACAGTTGATGTTTCTGCGTTTCGCTCCCAAAACGACTCGAACGTTGTTGGATCCCCACTTGCGCTGGAGACAATAAGTAAACATTATAATACATTCATATGATTATGGAATCAAATACATTGTCGTAGCTAAAAAAAATATGGAGCAAGAGGACAAAAACATGGCTAGTAGATAGCATTAGCATCATTGCTTATTGAAGGAGGAAATCACAAAGTAACATAACTAAATTACATTCCAGGAACATAAAGAAGATTCTTTCAATTATATAATCTGTTTAAACTTTAACCAAATAGAAGGATGGGCAGAAAGATAAGTATCTATACAGAGAAATATAAAAATTAATATAACATTTGTATAGACGATAATAATATTAAGCAATTGGTATGATTGGAATCTCATACTTGTTTACAAACCAGAAAGTTATGATAACATTCATATTTAAAAGTGAAATGTGGAAGTTGCGCAAGTACAGTAGTAAATATATACAACATTTATATATAAAATCATAAATGTTAAACTTGCGTAAATATAACATTGGATGTCCATCGATTATATATAACATTCCTATATAAGAGTAAATGTTAAATTGGCATATATATAGCATTAAATATACATTGATGGAAAATTGATGACATTCCTATATCAAAATATACATTTGTCTCCACTCTTTCATATTCCATCTATTAGTTTTCACACTGTGGATTTAAATTCATGGTGATTTATGCTTTTGTGCATGAAATTTTATGTTGTTTTATAATAGAAAATTTTGATTTTCATTCTTATGTATCCATTGCTGACCTATGTCCTCTTCTCTCTTTGTACCGGCTATTCGTCCTCCTTCGATTGCTCCTTCAAGACCCTCTTCAACTCAGATCTACTTTCCAGAAGACGAGGTAATATGGAAACCCTTTTGTACATATTGTTGGAAATATTGTGAATTATTTAAAACATGAAATAAGTGTATGATGGCTCCTATTTGTGAATAGTCCCACATCATGGGATTATATGGAAGAGGCAAGCTTATATACTTGTTTCTAAGAAGCTTTGATGGGGCCTTGGGCTCCCAATGCATGCTTTGTTGTAAGGAGGGAGCCCATGCATCATGACCACCACACACACGCGCGCCCGACCGACCCGGCCCGGCTCGGTTCGGTTTCGGGCTCGGGCTTTGGGCCCTGGCTATGTGGTGTAGACACTTATATTTTTGGTCCAGAAAACACTGCTATTTTCGAACCAGTTTTTAAATCAGGAAAATAATTTCTGAACCGATTTTTATATGACGCGGTAAAACTTTGACCAAGTATTTTCGCAGATCCGATTTTCCTCCACTGACCAGATTTTTCGAATACCCTGATCCCCGTCTATATATTATCATTAGATTAGACGAGATCTACACAGAAAAAATTCTGCATTCTCTTTCTCCGCCATTAAAATACTCTTAAGAAATTTTCGAGCGGTAAAATCAGAAAGTGCAAATCTGCACTGATTTGTTTGTGCAAAGCAGATCAGTTATTAATCAGAGAGAGGCTGTTTTATCCTAGAGGCGGCGGCGGAAGTATGAACTGGTTTCGCACCACCGGCCAGATCGCCGAATCGTCTTCAAGAAAGCGACGAAGTACGTGACTCAGCCATTGTTTTCAACAATTTGAAGACGAGCAGAAACAATGGCTTCGATAACAACTGTAGATGATGCTGCTCCTGCTTCTGCATTCCAGATCCCATTGGTGACTGCTGCTCCATTTCGTTTCGAAGGTCTGCACTTCAAACGCTGGCGTCAAAAGATGGAGTTCTACCTGACGATGAGGAAGGTGGCTGCTGCTCTTACCACCGAGAAACCGCAGTTGCCAGACAAGCCTGACGTAACTGACGCAGCGCAGATGACATCCTGGAACGAACAATCGAAGCAACTGCAAAGCTGGACAGAACAGGATTATTTGTGCAAAAATTTTATTCTGAACGGATTGAGCGATGATCTGTATGATTACTACAATTCAGAAGACAAGACAGCGAAGCAGATCTGGGAAGCACTGCAGAAGAAATACGATACAGAGGAGGCAGGGGCGAAGAAGTATGCTGTGAGCCGCTATCTGAAGTATCAGATGACAAACGATAGATCAGTAGAGATGCAGTCTCATGAGCTGCAGAAAATAGCTCATGAGATCATCTCCGAAGGTATGGTTTTAGATGAACAATTTCAAGTTGCTGTTATTATTGACAAACTTCCCCCAGGTTGGAAAGACTTTAAGAATTTCTTGCGCCATAAGACTAAGGAATTCTCCTTAGAGAGTCTGATTACTCGCCTTCGCATTGAGGAGGCAGCACGCAAACAGGACCAGAAAGAGGAAGTGTTGTTTGTTTCAAACAACAACACTAAAAAGACCAAGCCCGCAGTTCTGAAACCAAATCAGAAATCTTTTAAGAATCAGAACAAACGCAACAATGGGAATCCGCAGGGAAACCCAAAAGGACAGCAAAAACCAGCCCAAAAGAATGACTCTGGACAGTTGTTTCTATGTTACAACTGTGGCAAACCAGGTCATATGGCACGAAAGTGTCGGAACAAGCCTAGCTTTGTACCACAGGCTAACTTGACTGAGGATGAGCCACTTATGGCTATGATTTCTGAGATTCACCTTGTTGGTGGATCAGATGGCTGGTGGATAGACACTGGTGCTTCTCGCCATGTCTGTTATGATCGTGCTATGTTCTCCACATACACGGCTGCTGATGATCAGAAAGTGCTGCTGGGAGATTCTCACACCACTAAAGTTGCTGGGGTTGGAAACGTGGAGATCAAGTTTACCTCTGGAAAGACTGTAATCCTCAAAGATGTTATGCATACTCCAGAGATGAGGAAGAATCTGGTTTCTGGCTATCTTCTCAATAAGGCAGGGTTCACTCAATTTATTGGTGTTGACTTGTATACTATAGTGTATAAGGGAAACTTTGTAGGAAAGGGTTATGCTTGTGAGGGAATGTTCAAATTAAATGTTGAATTGAATAAAGTGAATAATTCTGCTTATATGTTGTGTGATTTTAATATTTGGCATTCTAGATTATGTTATGTTAATAAACGAATAATTAATAACATGAGCACTCTAGATATGATACCTAAGATAGCAGAATCTGAATCTGATAAATGTGAATTCTGTACACAAGCAAAAATCACTAAGAAACCTCACAAGTATGTTGATAGAGAATCTGAACCCTTAGACTTGATTCATTCTGACATATGTGAACTTGATGGTACTTTGACTAGACATGGACATCGTTATTTTATCACTTTTATCGATGATTGTTCTGATTTCACATATGTATATCTTATGAAACATAAAAGTGATGCCTTTGAAATGTTCAAAACATTCAAAACTGAAATTGAGAATCAAGTAAATAGAAAGATTAAGAGACTTCGTAGTGATAGAGGAACAGAATATGAATCTAATTCAATTCTGGACTTCTATAAATTACATGGTATTGTACATGAGAGAACTGCACCCTATTCACCTGAAATGAACGATAAAGCTGAAAGAAAAAATAGGACTTTTACCGAATTAGTAGTGGCCATCCTACTAAATTCTGGTGCAGCAAAACATTGGTGGGGGGATATTTTATTGACTGTATGCTATGTTCTGAACAGAATCCCTAAATCTAAGAATAAAATTTCACCTTATGAAATTTTGAAGAATCATAAGCCCAATGTCTCATACTTTAGAACTTGGGGTTGTTTAGCATATGTTCGCATTCCAGACCCTAAGAGAATAAAATTGGCAAGTAGAGCATATGAATGTGCATTTATAGGCTATGCTATTAATAGCAAAGCATACAGATTTTATGACTTAAATGCACATAATATAATTGAATCAAATGATGCCGATTTTTATGAAACTAAATTTCCTTTTAAATTAAGGAATAGTGGGGGCACATCAAGTACGCCTATAAGAACAGAACTTGATAAAAGTTCTGAAGCTGAACCTAGAAGAAGTAAAAGAGCAAGAACCGAGAAAAACTTTGGCTCGGATTTTTGTGCTTTTACTATAGAGGAGGATCCATTAAACCTCCAAGAGGCCTTATCTTCTTTAGATGCCGATTTTTGGCGAGAGGCTATAAATGATGAGATGGATTCTCTGGAATCCAATAAGACTTGGCATTTGGCAGATTTACCCCCTGGTTGTAAATCTATAGGCTGTAAATGGGTGCTTAAAAAGAAACTAAAACCTGATGGTACTATAGATAAATACAAAGCATGACTAGTAGCTAAAGGTTTTAGACAAAAAGAAAATATAGATTTCTTTGACACTTTTTCACCTGTAACTAGAATAACATCCATTCGGGTATTGATCTCACTTGCTTCCATTCATAACTTACTAATACACCAAATGGATGTTAAAACTGCCTTTTTGAACGGTGAATTAGACGAAGAAATTTATATGGACCAGCCTGAAGGATTTGTAGTACATGGTCAAGAACATAAAGTATGCAAGTTAGATAAATCATTATATGGTTTAAAACAAGCACCTAAACAATGGCATGAAAAATTTGATAACTTAATCATTTCAAATGATTTTAAAGTTAATGAAAGTGACAAATGCATTTATTACAAATATGAGAATGACATTTGCACTATTATATGCCTTTATGTAGATGACCTACTCATCTTTGGGTCAAACATTCATGCCATAAATTCAGTCAAATCCTTATTATGTGCCAATTTTGATATGAAAGATCTAGGTGAAGCGAGTGTAATCCTCGGTATTAAAATTACTAGGTCAGAAAAGGGAATTTCTTTGGATCAGTCTCATTACATTGAGAAGATACTAAAGAAATATAATTACTTTGATTGTAAACCCGCATGTACACCATACGATCCAAGTGTAAAGTTATTTAAGAACACTGGTGAAGGTGTAAGACAGTCTGATTATGCGAGCATCATTGGCAGCCTTCGGTATGCCACTGATTGTACTAGACCCGACATTGCCTATGTCGTGGGATTATTGTGCAGGTTTACCAGTAGACCTAGTATAGAGCACTGGCATGCTATTGAAAGGGTCATGAGATACCTTAAACGAACAATGAACCTTGGATTACATTATGAAAAGTTTCCAGCTGTACTTGAAGGATATTCAGATGCAGACTGGAATACTTTATCTGATGATTCTAAAGCGACCAGTGGCTATATATTTAGCATCGCTGGAGGAGCTGTTTCTTGGAAATCCAAGAAACAGACTATTTTGGCTCAGTCCACTATGGAGTCTGAGATGATAGCACTAGCCACAGCTAGTGAAGAAGCAGAATATTTGAGAAATCTGCTAGCTGAGATTCCCTTATGGGAAAAACCGATACCGGCTGTGTTGATACATTGTGATAGTACCGCGGCTATTGCAAAAGTTCAGAACCGTTATTATAACGGTAAGAGACGACAAATACGTCGTAAGCACAGCACGGTTAGAGAGCTACTTTCTACAGGTACCGTTAGAGTAGATTACGTACGTAGTGAAGAAAATTTGGCAGATCCTTTGACGAAAGGACTGTCAAGAGAGAAAGTCCATAATTCTTCTAAAAGAATGGGACTATTGCCCTTAGATTGTTGACTCACGCACAATGGTAACCCGACCTAAATGACTGGAGATCCCAAGAAATAGGTTCAATGGGTAATAACAAGTTGTGTAGTGATAGAAGTTGAACATGCTATATAATAAACTAAGAAGCATGTATTCCTGAAGTGATAGAGGATGAGTTAATAGAAACTCTTAATGAGATCTATACTCTATTTGGAGTGGAGTACCTACCTTCAGGAGTACTCTTGATAGACTCACCTATGTGAATGTGGAAATGAGGCCGTTTCCTATGGAGTTTTGGGCAGAACTTCTAGAGCGTTCACTAAACTGGGATAGACGTGTATGGCCATAAATGCACGGGCTTATTTGATTGCACTATGGAAAAGATTGTGTGTGGTTTGATGTCAGGAATAGAGTTCAAGACTACGTGTCACTCTAGTAAAAAACTGAATCTTATTCACTACGCAAAGGTTCAAGTCGGATGACACCTTTGTTTATGCACAGTCTTATGTTTTTAGAAACTGCTCGATAATATTTTAAAAATTCAAGTGGGGGATTGTTGGAAATATTGTGAATTATTTAAAACATGAAATAAGTGTATGATGGCTCCTATTTGTGAATAGTCCCACATCATGGGATTATATGGAAGAGGCAAGCTTATATACTTGTTTCTAAGAAGCTTTGATGGGGCCTTGGGCTCCCAATGCATGCTTTGTTGTGAGGAGGGAGCCCATGCATCATGACCACCACACACGCGCGCGCCCGACCGACCGACTCGACTCGACCCGACCCGGCCCGGCTCGGCTCGGTTCGGTTCGGGCTCGGGCTCGGGCTTTGGGCTTTGGGCCCTGGCTATGTGGTGTAGACACTTATATTTTTGGTCCAGAAAACACTGCTATTTTCGAACCAGTTTTTAAATCAGGAAAATAATTTCTGAACCGATTTTTATATGACGCGATAAAACTTTGACCAAGTATTTTCGCAGATCCGATTTTCCTCCACTGACCAGATTTTTCGAATACCCTGATCCCCGTCTATATATTATCATTAGATTAGACGAGATCTACACAGAAAAAATTCTGCATTCTCTTTCTCCGCCATTAAAATACTCTTAAGAAATTTTCGAGCAGTAAAATCAGAAAGTGCAAATCTGCACTGATTTGTTTGTGCAAAGCAGATCAGTTATTAATCAGAGAGAGGCTGTTTTATCCTAGAGGCGGCGGCGGGAGTACGAACTGGTTTTGCACCACCGGCCAGATCGCCGAATCGTCTTCAAGAAAGCGACGAAGTACGTGACTCAGCCATTGTTTTCAACACATATGTATATCGTTCCTTTTTATCCCTTGTGCCTTTATCTTCTTGCGCTTTCTTTTTCCAACTTCCATTTTTGGGCAGATGTTAATTTACATGCTGATTTTGCATATAACCCATGTGCCTTTTAAATTCGTTTATTTTTTTGGGCCAGTTTGCTGCCTTCTTCATTTTTCATTTTGGTTTCCGACCATAGCTTTTGGATGCTTATTCGTTGCATTGGTTTTTTTTCATTCTAGTCACTGTTTATTTCTCGGGTTTGTGTATAGCAGTTTACCGTGGCTATTGCTACGCTAGGAAAAATAATCATAATTATTGCAACTGATTTTGGTTGCTATGCATTGCTAACATTTATAGTTTGTATTTTCATTTGAGGTACGTTACTTATACTTATTATCCGCTACGTGGCTATGTCAATGTGACACGTTAACAAAAGTCGTCGATCGTGGGATGATTAAATGGAATGTCGTCATGTAATTCGTTTTACTGTTATAACAACAAGTGCTTTTAAATTTAAACTAATTGGCAGAACAACAGAAAGGACATTTGCTAATAACAATCTTATAAAATGGTTATCTTCCATGAATAGTTTAAAAAAATGACGAAGTAGTCAATTTTACAAACGTTCATTAATCTTTTAAATTCTTTGCATGTTAGGCTATATTACAACTATCTCAGTTTTTAGCATTTATTTTTTTCTCTATTTTTTTTCAATACATGTGTTGTGTAGAATCCGTTTTCTCCTTTCCCATTTTAGCCATTTCATGTACTGCACAAGTTATGTAAGTAAATGAAAATTTTGATGAATTTTTTTTTCCTTTAGTTAAATGGAAAGATATTGATATTATATTTACTCCAAGAAGTTGTATATCGTTAGATAATTCATAGTGATTACATGTTGTGTTGTACTATATTATTTTACAAACAAGTGTTAATAAAAATATACATATGTATAATTTGAATTTTTTCTCTTTCATTGATTTTTTTTCACTTCCTCCTGTTCAAATTTTGTCAAAGGTGTTTTTTGGGTCAAATTAACCAATAGATTTATACTCACATTAAAGTATTAGTTTTAGATCTGTTTTAGGAAACATACAGCTTCATCCTACTTGCGACTGATGAGTCATTAAAGGTTTATTTTATATAAAAAATATGTTCACTTCCAAGAAAAAACTAAAATGTTGTTAACAATTTGAAAACTGCATATTTGAAGGTTAAAAGGCTTTTTAGTATAAGATAGTTCATAGAAAATACCAGCAATCCTTAAAACACTATGCATATTTATTACAATTATTTGTAGATTTTTTTTATTTTTACCTTTTCTTTAATTTACGGGAAATATATTGTTTTTGAAGATGTCTAAAAATTTATCTACTGTCATAATTTGCAAACTCGCAAATTCTTTTTTAAGGATTAAGTTTAAAAGCTCAAAAACTAATGAAAATATATTGTTTTGGAAACCAAAGGTCGATCATGATTTTCCATTTTTTTTAAAAGAGACCATAAGTAGATAATCACTCAGACAATGCACCCAAAAATATGCTATTTGCACGTCGTTTCATTCATAAATAATCTTTTCCAAATATCTAGGATATTTTAAATTTCCTGTTATGATGCAAAACCAATGACTCACAAGGCTGTTTATAGCAGATTTATAAATGGTATAGTTAACTTCTTATACAACATCAATTGTATAAGAGTTCTAGAATATTGCTATCTTATAAATCATCAATCGCCAAAATTATGTGAGGTCTCCTGTAATGGTTTTCCTCCACCCATGGGTATTGCTCTTGATTTTCACGTTTACGATATCATCCCATCTAAACATGTGTCAAAGTACAAATTGTTGCACTGTTTGACCAGATTTCTTTTTTAACTAAATATTATTTTGTTCCACTCATATTTTTAGTAAACTCTTGATTTCATTAGATACTTCGGATGGACCCAATTGTTGCTTTGTCGTGCTTTTGTTCTTTTTATAAGTTATTACATTCTGCAATAGGCACGAGATTTATCAAATAAAAATAATGAAATATTCTACTACTTATCGCGCGCCATTCAGTCCTTAATTAGTCATACATGTTTTATTCATAGTATTAGTTTTTTTTCACTTTTGTAAACATTTGGCACAACAATTTACATAGGTATAGCTAAATAAACGTTCCTAAAATAATTAAGTTGACATACTGTCTAATATTTAAGCATTTTGTGTCTCCTTTGCTTAGTTTAGCTGCAGAACCCGGTGTGTACATTTGTGCATAATAAATTAATCCTTAATCTAATGAAAATTTTCCTTTATTAAAAAGGGAAATTGTCTAACCTCATTTTTTTTAAAAAAAACATACTTTTTTGACCAGGAATGTTGTTATGCTGAAAAAAAGCCTATATGCTAAAAACAATTGATTCATCATCCCTCAAGTGATTGTTTCATCATATGTATGTCGCTTTTTCATTTAGGAATTTGTTATTATTACAAAAGGCATCAGCTATGCTACTGAATGCATAAATGTTATGTGAAGCGGATCGTGGAGGGAAACAACAATGACATACTGGTAATGCAAGAAGTGTGTAGTTTGCTTATTTAGTTTTAAACATCAAGTGTTCAATGCCTTTTTTAATACAATTCAAGATAAAAGTACGAATGAAGAATTCAAGCACACTCACGTTATGATGTATACTTTAATTTTAAAATATGAAGTATGATGTTGTATAATTTAGTTCGTTGTTTTCTATGTTTTGAATTTTCTGATCTTATATGTCATATATGAAATATAAGATCAAAGATACAATGATACATAAAGAACAACAACATAAAGGTTGTTAAGTTTTGGCGATTAAAATATATTAATGAGAAGGCATTATTTGTTTCCATAATCAAGTCAATTATGGGAAATAAATTAATATAGAGAAGGCAACTGATTTAAAGAATCAATCAAGAATTGATAGGGTGAGAGAGGCATTAATTGTTCCCATAATCAAGCCAAATATGGGAAACAATTAATTGATATGGAGAATCAATGAAGAATTTATATAGGTGAAAACCAAATTAATGCGAAAGATTTGTGGTGGATAAAATCAAGGAAATTCCTAAACATCTTCATCCTTATCTTCTAGAATTCTCTATTCTTCCTGTATATATGAAGCCATTTGCTCACTTTTGTATCATCACAAGAAAATATATCTCTCCATATTATTCCTCAACAGATCCCTATTTTCTGTATCTATTATAAGGTGAGAATTAGTATTGAGTTTTTTGTTGTAATTCTTCTCATTTTTGTAACCACCTCTTGAAGTAAAGAAATAAAGAAGTTGTTGGGTCTCCGTGGACGTAGGATATTCATATCCAAACCACGTTAAATCTTTTGTGTCTTCTCCTCCTCTTCTATTTTTGTTCCTTTTGTTTGGTGATTATTTTTATTGAGTTAGTGGTTGATAACTAATCAACAAGCTAGATCCATTTTAGCATCGCTTCCGCATTTGTGCAATTTTTGCACAACAGTTTGGTATCAGAGCTAGCTGTCTTGTTCTAGATTAGTTACCAATGGCTAATTCTTTTAGCAGTTGTATGAAAAATTATGGCGTCACCAAATTTGTTAGAAGAGAAGTTTTTGGGACATGGAAGGTTAAAGTGAAGACGAATGACGGTGTTCTTCAGCAACAACTTCATTCACTTAGAGGAAGAGATAAGATGTAGCAGCGCCTTAGAGGAGATATGCATAGATTCCACTTCTTGGGTTCTAGAAGAGGTGCTTGCTATTATTGTAAGAAGAAGGGACATTTTATATGAAATTGTTCAGCCCTGAGAAAGAAGAAAGAGAAGAAAGAGAAAGCTTCAATTCAGACAACATTTAGATCAGATGCAGATAGATGTGATAGTGATACATCATTATTTTCAGCCACCATTCCTCCATTAGAGAGTACAAGTTGGGTGATTGATTCTAGAGCCTCTTTTCATATGACGCCAGTTAGGAGCTGTTTTGTCAGTTATGAGAAAATTGATGGCGGAGCAGTTCATTTGGAGAATGGCACATCTTGTCATGTTGTGGGCGTTGGTAGTGTGAGGTTTAAGATGCATGATGGTGTTATTAGGACTATCACGGATGTTCGACATGTTCCGATGCTGCAAAAGAGTGTGTTGTCAGTTGGAGCTTTGAGTAGGCTTGGTATGAAGATAATAATAGATGGGGAGAATTTAAGTGTGGAAAAGGGTTCCTTAGTAGTGATGAAAGGGGTGCGAGTCGATGATATTTATATGCTTCGTGGAGAGACAGTATTTGAAGATTCAGCAATTTCTACTGATTGTAGTGTTCCAGATTCTACTCAATTATGGCACCTTCATTTAGGTCATGTTGATAAGGAGAGCCTGGAAGTATTAAGAAGCGTAGGTTAATTGTTGTTGATTATCAATTAAAGCCTAGCTCTTGTGAAGATTGTTCTTTTGGAAAGAAGAAGCATGTCGCATTTGATGTTGGAAGACCTAGAGCTACAGAGTTTCTAGAGTATGTTCATTCATATGTTTGGGGACCCACCCCAATTGCATCTTTAGGTGGAGCCAGTTTCTCGTCATATTTGTGGATGATTTCTCGCATATGGTTTGGGACTATTTCATGAAGACTAGATACGAAATATTTGCCCAATTTCAGAAGTGGAAGACCTTAGTTGAAAAAAAGTCATGAAAGCGGCTGTAAGTTCTTAGAGTTGGCAATAGTAGTGAATTTGCATCACAAGAATTCACTAACTATTGTGCGTCCGAGCATGTACTTAGATATTTTTCTATGAATTCACATTCTTTTGAAGTGGCGGAGAGCATGTGTCGGATATTATGGGAAAGAGCTATGAGCTTGAGACTGACTGCTGGTCTAGAAGAGGGATTTTGGGCAGAAACGATATTTATGGCAGTATTTCTCATCAACCGTACACCTTCTATTGCCATAGATATGAAGATCCCAGAAGAAGTATGGAAAAGAGAGTATGTTGATTATTCATTCCTTAAAGTGTTTGGTTGTTCAGCTTATTTAGAAGATGAGAGACATGATAGGCTGAAGCCTAGAGGAAGCAAGCACATTTTATTAGGCTATGGAGAAGGAATGAAGAAGTATAGGTTGTGGTGCAAAACAACCAAGAGAATTGTGACTAGCAGACATGTAATATTTGATGAGAGGTCTTTATTGAAGGTGGAGCCTCTATCAAGTGATGACATTAGGAGGACACAAAATCCCCAAACACATTTGGAGTCATCAGATTGTTTCCATATTCATAGAGAAAGTGGTATTTCCGATGGTACCATGGTTGATGAGAAGATTTCAAAGGTTCAGACTCTAGGTGGAGCTCGGTCACAGTTAAGGCCTTTTAGTTCAGTTGGCCCTATTGGTAAGCATATTTGCAATGATGATTATTCATTTTATGCTTTGAATGCTGCGGAGCTTGGTATTGAGTTTGATAAGGTAGACTTGGTGAAGTCGAGTAAAATTCTTGAAAAGGAGGTTGAAGTAGATAATATTGAGTATGTCCTCACTCAATGTAGGATGGAGAAGGTGAAGCGTGCTATGATATCTCCATTAGTCTCTCAGATTTCTGTATCTACAAGTTTGTCTCCTTCATCGGATTTTCTGAAGAATTTTGATATTTGTTCATATGCATTTTGCTTGTTGATGTGCATATTATCTTTCTTATGCTTGGGAAAGATTTGGAAGCTTTGTTTGGGCAATATTGCCCAAAGTAGTTCACATTGAGCTAGATGGCATAGACCCAACAATTTTGTTGATTTTTGGTGATTGATGAATATATTTAATCAAGGTGGAGTGTTAAATTTTGGCGATTAAAATATATTAATGAGAAGGCATTATTTGTTTCCATAATCAAGTCAATTATGGGAAATAAATTAATATAGAGAAGGCAACTGACTTAAAGAATCAATCAAGAATTGGTAGGGTGAGAGAGGCATTAATTGTTCCCATAATCATGCCAAATATGGGAAACAATTAATTGATTTGGAGAATCAATGAAGAATTTATATAGGTGGAAACCAAATTAATGCGCAAGATTTGTGGTGGATAAAATCAAGGAAATTCCTAAACATCTTCATCCTTATCTTCTAGAATTCTCTATTCTTCCTATATATATGAAGCCATTTGCTCACTTTTGTATCATCACAAGAAAATATATCTCTCCATATTATTCCTCAACAGATCCCTATTTTCTGTATCTATTATAGGGTGAGAATTAGTATTGAGTTTTTTGTTGTAATTCTTCTCATTTTTGTAACCTCCTCTTGAAGTAAAGAAATAAAGAAGTTGTTGGGTCTCCGTGGACGTAGGATATTCATATCCAAACCACGTTAAATCTTTTGTGTCTTCTCCTCCTCTTCTATTTTTGTTCCTTTTGTTTGGTGATTATTTTTATTGAGTTAGTGGTTGATAACTAATCGACAAGCTAGATCCATTTTAGCATCGCTTCCGCATTTATGCAATTTTTGCACAACAAAGGTTTGTACATAAGTTAACTTCTGATACCATTTAAATCCTTACAATACTTTCAATGCCCCGAATTTTCAAACCTCATTCTTTTAATAACCTCTTAATTAATAGTTCTAGCCTTCTTTGATCTTTTAAAAATAAAAAATCACTGGACAACATTCACAACATTTCTTGCTGAAATTTTGAAATTGAACATTTGCATCATTACCATGGTCAAGTACAACTACTGATCAACCCAAAAACAAACATATTCCTACAATAACTTTCGAGGAAGTATACATTGCACTTAATTCATTTTTTATACGCTTGTATTAAAATTTAGCATATACTTTTGAACGTGCCTGCAACACTACGCTTGCAAAATAAAAGTATAGAAACCTTGTTCCTGTGTATTTTATCAAGACTAAAAAATAACTACCTAACAAAAACAGCAATGTATATTTTAGCAGTAGATTTTGGATAGCAAATGTATTCCTTAATTACCTAACGACTTATGTTTGGATATCAGTTAGGATATCAAAACATTGCATTTGAATACAAAATATAAATCAGGATTCAAGAATGTTGATTAATGTGTATTGTATGCAGAAAAACATGCTATTTTGATCAAAACCGATTAGTAGAGTAATTAACGATGTAGAACATGCAAAGGCGGTGACAAATACCTACATGAAAAACTTAGCCATAGTTGTTGAAATAACAATTAGTTGCGACTTGTAATAAATATCAGATATTATGATTCATTTACAGGATAGGTAGTAACACAAAAGCTGGGAAGGATATAAACATTAGGCAGTTCATATAGCATATCAGTTTAGGAAGCTGTTAAATTAGGGTCGGTATCATGAAAAATTCATAGCTTTGGTTCACCTGGTAACACTAATTTGAAAAGATAGACAATAAAGGTCAATCGGCAAAATAACGCAGGCAGAGATGATGAAATTCTAATAAATTGAACGCAATTCTCAATTTTGGATACTTGCACGTTGGTAGTTAAAAAATGGGAAATAACCATTTACCTCCGCACTTGATGATCATGCCTTATCTGGTAAGTCGCAAAATCGATGTACTATCGAACTAAGAAATTAAACACTGAAGTGGCTTCAAGTAGTGATTTTTTACTTGAAAGATAGAAGGATCTGTAGTAACAAAATTAGGATATAAATTGGTTAATAAGATTAGTGTTTAAGATTGGAAAGAGGTAAGTCGTGAATGAATGTAATTAGAGGTAGAAAATGTGAGATTGGAGTATGGTTAAGGAAATTTTTATAAGGGGATTTTATTTAGAAGCACAAGTGGTATTAAAATTTTATTTGTTAGGACACGCGCCTAAAATTTACTTAAAAGGACAAGCGGTATTAAATTTTTCCGACGTTCTTCATCTCATCGCTAATTATCTCGTTCATCACCTCGCCGTTCATCATCTTGAACGTTTTTTTATCATGAAACCATTTTTCACGAAATCATTTTTAATATCAATCAAATCAAAATCCACGGCATCTCGTACAATCGATCCTCAAACATAAATCGAACAACAAAATCTAGGGTACGAAATTGATCTGAAGAATCAACCTCGATTGAATTTTTTTTTTGTTGCTATAATCATTATAATTTAATGTTCATTTCTACCGATTAGGTTTTTTAATTTCGCAAGGTGACTCATGGTTTTTTTTTCTTCAATTTTAATGTTCAACTTTTCAGCAGTTGGGTATCATTTTAAAAAAATTCTAGGTATCATTTTTGTTTATTTACCACTGTTTTATATTCGTTTGGTCTGCTTTTAATGTTGTATTTATTTTGTAGTTGTATTATCTATGTATTACAATCGAACTTATTTCATTGTAATCAATCAAACTGTGATGTAACATTTTTTGCATTAGTTTTAGTTTTCAAATAGTGCAGCAGTTTTAAGTTATCAGCTTTTTTATTTTTTTAGGTATCATTTTTATATTTTCTAGTTGAATTTACATCATAGCAGTTTTTAGGTATCATTTTTATATTTTTAAAGGTATCAGTTTTATATTTTTTGTTTATTTCAATGGCTGGTTTTTAGTTCGATATCATTGTTGATAACAGTTTTATAACAAAGTAAGTATCAATTTTTATCATTTTATTTCTTCAAAATAGTTGTCTCAGATTTTTGGTGAAATTCAGCTGTAAAACATATATTTTTTGTGTAACTTCAATATTATATTTGGTGTAATACAAGTGAGGAATACAAAGTTGATGCACAAAATGCAAGTACAAAATTAACACAGCACCAAAATCACATGAAAAAAAAACATAACATGGTTAATACTAAAAAACTGATACTTAAAAAAAATATAAAACTGATACCTAAAAACTGTAGCAATGTTTTAAAGAAAACCTAATGCAAAAAATGTTTACATAACAATTTATTTAATTAAAATGAAATAATTCCGACTGAGTTACAAAGTTGAAGCAACAAATACAACTAAAAAATTAACACAGCAACAAAATCACATAAAAAAAACATTATACATTTAAAACTGAAAAACTGATACCAAAAAAATATAAAATTGATACCTAAAAACTGCTGCATTGTTTTAAAAAAAAACAAATGGAAATGTGCTGAATCGTTTATAACTTCTATACAAATTCTTTGTATTTTTTTTAATCTTCAAACTATTGTGCTGCTGTATAATAGGATCTCAGGTTTGTATGATCATTGTTAGCATTATGTATGCGGCTTTTTTTTCTTGTCATGATCATCTTTGAACCTACAGTAGGTATCAGTTTTACCACCCTGTAGGTATCAGTTTTCTATATTATTTATTGGTTACAGGTACAGGGTATCAGTTTTATACCATTGTAGGTATCAGTTTTTGTTAATTTCTTCTTTACAGTTTTTGGGTATCATTTTTATGGCATTGTAGGTATCAGTTTTTGTTATTTTCATTTTTGTTCATTTTTCTTCAGTTTCGCGTGTGGTTTCCAGCTTCTTCCTCGATTTTTTCTGGTGCATAAAATCAACTGTGTTGTTTCATACAATTTCGCCCATTACCAATTTCAGATTGCAAATTCAATTCAGTTTGCAATTTCGATCTTGTTTGCATCGATCATGAAATGCTTTTTACCCTACTTTCATGAACGAATTCCCAAATCAGCATGCACAAGATCGATTTTGCATTCAGAAAGTAGGAGATTGGTATGGATGTTTGAAGATGACTGCAGGAGATCGAAACAAAACAGGAAAAAAAATTGCGTTTAAAATCAGTGACGAGATCGACTTCGATAGCAGATTGAGGAAGAAAAGAAAACAGCGGTCGAATAAAGTATTGTAATGTATTTTCCTTTTGGATAAATTTTTAGTGGGCTATCCTTATGAATAAAAAAGCCCTTAATTTTGTCCTTGTCCTTATTTTCCTGTTTTTAAAATTTAGGGAAAACTTTCTAATCTGGGTTTAAGATTGAGGAAGAAGGAGAAAAGAGGAAGGCGTTATTTGATATGTAGGGAGAATTAAATTTTCACGTTTTAGGTATTTATTGTTTCTCCAATTTGAAGGTCTTTAATGCACGCGGATGACTAATTACAACCGTTAGATAGTTCGATCTCAATGGCTCAAATTAACAATGATGTGAGGATGTGAATTGCCCTCAGTATATCCTAAAAAATAATATAAACGTCACTTGCAAATCTGTCAGAATTCTACTGCAAAATAGCTTCTATAAATATTCGTCGGTATTCTCCTGGATTTGCAGCAGAAAATAGCGGCAGAAATTTTCCGTCAGTGATTTGACGCAATTTGCAACGACTTAGTGAGGGATGGCAGAAAATGACGGTGATAAATAAAAGAAAAAAAGTTGAAAAAACAAAAAACTATCCCTTGCAGATTGCATGGAAATCCGTTGCAAATTAGCGACGGAAATTTCCTCTTCTAAATTTTTGACACTAAATCAATGTTTTCTTATAGTGTTATGGCATGTCACCTAGTAGTCGGGCCTCCATTCGAGAGACCCGTTATTCCACCAACTAATTTTGCTCTTCCTGCTTTAGGTATACCTTTGCCAATACCACTTCTGAAGTAAAAGGAAAGGCAACTGAAAAGCATAAAGTTCCCTAGCGATGACACGGGCAAGGATGAAGAAATGAATGACGCGCTCAAAAACTTGGATGGTAAAGATACTCTGGTCGAAGGCGATGATGATGTCATATATATCGATGAGTCTTGAAAGACCGGTCCTTTGAGCATTGCAGAAATGAAGGCATTGGATGAAGGGAAGCTTATCCACCTCTAATTTGGGACAACCTCTGGGCCCATCTCCATCAAGCCTCTGCAAGTAATTCCTCCTCAAATTCTTCCTCTTTACACAAATACGTCGGTCAAGCAAACCAAGCCACAATCCCCGAGAAAGCGCCAAAAGAAGAAACATGGTAAGCCCGCGTCAGGCGCTATGGAGTCCTCAATTGAAAAGCCCTTAAAGAGCATTTTCATCAAGGTGGATCTTGATGAAAATAAGAAGATGTCCAAGTCTTAGTGGTTGTTCGCAAGTTGAACTTATCTTTGTAGGCCATTTGTTGTTGTATGCGAGTGTCGCCCTCGCATTTTTGCCTTCTATTTCTATATGAAACTGCAATGTAAAAAAAACATTGCTTTTGTCTGCAAGATTTTGTCACTTTTCATTCAATGTACTTGCAGTTTTAATGTTACTTAGTCAGGTTTAGGTCATAAGTAACTCTTGCTTTAAATTTTTAAGTATTAAGCCGTCTCGCTTAGAAACTTAATCCGTAAGCTGTCTTACTTAGAATGATAGAGTGCTATAGTCCAAAGTTGTAGTGTATATGCCCTCAATTAACTTTGAATCACTAATCGCGTCCGAAACGTGTTCAAAGTTAATTTATAAGTTTGTACCTGTGTCTCCAGCATGGGTGGGGTAAGTAAGTTGGACATCCGGTCCTTAAGTGTTTTATACTCTATATTCGTTAGTTTGGGTTCGAGTTGTGGGTTAAGAGGTATTAAGTCGTGGTGCACCATTCATGCCAACCGTAGTCGTTTTATACTCTTTCCCAAGTCATAAGAGTTAGAGTTGATTGTGCAAACAGTCATGTCACATTCGCTTTGGCGTCAATCCTACATCTTAGCTTCCAAAGTGAGGATCACTATATCAAGTGTCGATGTCAGACTCGAATTTATTTAACCAATATCCAACTAGTCACGGAGTTGAATTAGCTTATCGAAATGTGAGCCAATAAATGTTGCTGGGGAATTAGTCGTTCCCTTCGTCCGAGTTTGGCATAAGTCGGACGAGTCAAAACCCTTAGCTAAGTTTTCACACATAGACATAGAGCATGGAAAGAGATTTTATTTATAAACAATGACAGTTGGTGAGTCACAACTTATTATAGAGAAAAAATGAAATAATTATTTGCATAAACAAAATTTTAAGTCAAATAAGTTTGTCAGTGCTCAGCATTCCATGCTCTTAGAAGATGATCGCCATTAGTAGTTGTTAGCCTGAAAGTTCCATTATCAAGCTTCCTTTGAATGACGTAGGGTCCTTCCCACTTTGGGTCCATGTGAACTGGGGGTGGAAGACGTGCTTCAAGACGAGATCTCCAGGCTCAAAGGTTCTAAGCTAAACCTTATTGTTGTAATATCGGGCGACCCGCTGTCTATGCGCTAAAGCATGCAGGTTATCCCCCTTTCTCTTCTCATAAATCAAGTGGTTCTTGGAGAAGTGCCTTGTTAGTCAAAGGATCATAGTACGTCATTTTATAAGAGGGAACTTCAAGATCCACTTGTTTAACTGACTCAAAGCAATTGGACAACGCAAATGGAGTGTGGCAGTCATAGACTTATGGGTTGAGCGATATGCCCAAAGAGCTAATGGTAGTTCATCAACCTACTTTCCTTTAGCCCGCTCCAATTACTTCTTCATGATGGACTTTATAATCTAATTCATAGCTTCGACCTGTCTATTTGATTGGGGTGTGTAATCCCAGTGCACTTCTTTTTGGAACGACGACGCCGACAGAAATCTTTGAACTTTGTACTATCGAATTGGGTCAAATTAAGATTAATGATAGTATAACATGTTAGAGTTTGTGCCCTAGAGGCAATTCATTTGATAAGATTGATAACACTATTGATGTTATTATTTTATTTGAAATAAAATATTATTCTATTATATTGTATTTACTGCTTAATATAAATAATAATATAATAGAAGTCCTTAGAATAATAATACGGAATTATATAGTACGAGTAAGACTGAACTTGAGATTATATAATGTGATAAGTATTATAATTCTTAAATGCTCCTAGTCGAGTTTTATTGTTAATATAGGACAACAATAAAGCGTTAAGACTAGTATGTTGATCGACTGATGATCACATCTCATTGATCATTAATATACGTGATATTAATGTCAAAACATAAATACGTATTGGAGAATATCGTATTGGGCTGACCCACCATGAGATAACTCCATGGAATATAATTAACAGTATCATAAGTTATTCTCATAGTGACAGTGATATAATGATCCTCAGACCTGAAATCATTATAATTTTATTCGAGGATATTTGTGTTTTGATATCATCTAAAGTTATTTCATAACAGAGTAACGATAACGGTGATTATGGGATACATCTCGAGTCGAATGAAAATTATGAATGATCTAGATGGAATTTAACCCTACGATATATTCGTGGTGATATCCATGGGCCTCTTAATTGAGTGAGACTGTGAAATGCATGGCCATGCTCAAATACTGATTTGTTTTAAACAGTCTACTCATCGATCAAGAAAAACGGATTAAATTATAAAAAGGGTGATACGATCCATGCCTTGAGTTTAATCCTGGATATAACGGTTAAAAAGATTATATTACATTGATACACTGGTCACGGAAAGGATGTATCGAATCGATAATTTTATTATAACTTGGGTAGCAGTGACGCATTGCTAGATGCCAATCACTAGTTATGGTTTTAAATACAATTTAAAATCATTGCCAACGTTATAGTAACCTGTAGGGTCACACACTTAGAACGTGATAAAGGGAAAGTCATGTATTGGGTAAATAAAATATCAAATCTGTTGATGTTTTATTTAACGTTGAAATGGTATAACGGCGGTTTCCTTGTTTGATGGTGCACACTAGGTTTTATAGGGTATTTTAGTCCTTATTAAATATGGGTGGACCATCAAAAAGGGGATAAGATCCAATTGAAATTTAGCCGACACATTTTAATACATGAAACCCTATTCATGGCGGCGGTTAGCACCAAAATCCCAATCCCTTCTTCAATTTGATCGGAGAAGAACACGTTCGTGTGGACAACTATAGAGGCATGGCAACTGTCGTGCTCCTCAATTCGATGCTCTAGCCTTTCCTAATGGTTTCGAGATCAATCTGATTTCCAGGGTTCGACATCTTACAGGTATTGTTCTTAATCCAGTAAAACCAATTTCGATTTACTTAATTCGCATAGATCCATGATTTAAATCGTTTAAATTGTTGTATCTAGGGTTTCGATTAGATCGCTTTTTCCCTACAGTGGTATCAGAGCAAGAGGCTTGCGAAATTTAGTACTTTGAATCATGTTTTTGGTTTCTGCCTGCTTGTAATACTAGATTATCATGTCTTAGAACCCATTGAAATTAGAATTTACAGTAATTTATTTATAAATCCTAATTATTCCGTTGCGATCAGAAATAGTATTCGATACTAAAGTAAATTGTTTACTGCAATTAAATTTTGTTATATGATATAAAATAACAAAAGGATTCATGCTTAATACTACTGAACACTGATTCAATTTTATATTGATCTTATGGTATAAGGATTGGATTGATATGAACACAGTTCAGAAATTACGATATATATACATTTAGGGTTAATTTTGAATTGACTCTGCTATATGAATATCAGTCATGTTTCTATTGGATTATTCGAATGGATTGAATAGATTATACTGTGTGTTTATAATTATGAATAACTCTGTTTTATTTTTCCTGGAACATTTGTTATGAATGCAAGATCCAGTTAAAATCTTTTATACTGAACTACAAATCTGTATTAAGAATTCTGTATTTGATATGGATATTTTGAAATATGTATAAATTCATTGTTAACTTCGAATTAACTTTGTATTTGTATATTGCCTGTGCTCTGTAGGAATCTATGATTTTATACAGATCATAGTTGAATTTTATATTTTGGTTTTGGGTTTAATTCTGATTGTTTCATGCAGTTAAAAACCTTCAATGGTTATTGTTCATATTAAATTATTTAACTAAGGTTAATTGATTGAAGTTTTGTATCTATGCTATTTGATACCATAATGATGAGTTTTCACTTTTCAAAACCAATTGTTGATTTTGAAAAACCAAAACAAGTATTGATATTTCAAAACCAGGTTTAAGTGCATAGTTCTTTAATTATTGAAATTGGTCTGTGCTTATATGAATTCTCGCAAATTAAATCTTTGTGAACTTTGATGCGAGAGTTTTATGAATATTCATGTATAAGATGAAATCGTTTCATTGCAGATCATTTTATATTTGATATAAAATTGACACGAATTTATGGATTAGAAGTTATTGTTTATTTCTGGTTTAATTAGTTTAAACCTTGCTTTGTTAATTCTGAGCTGTCATTCAGTTTTAAACTTTCTTTTGAAATTTTACTGAATTCAGGACTCCAATAGATGTATCAAAAACTAGTTTTGATTATTCGAAATATTAAGATATTATGGATCTGGGCTCTAGTTTTAATTAAGACAATCCAATGAAATGGTTACAGAACAAATATTTCTTGTTATAAGATTTGTATTGAATAGTGAAATAATATATGATATTTATTCTAAAGTATTTCCAGTTTTACCTGTTATTTTGATAATCTGAACTCTAGAAGTCTGGTTTAATATATTCATTTATCAGTGAATAAATTTATTTATACAGATCTAAACAATTAATTCATGGAAGAAGGAATATCAAAATGTTTGATAGATAAGAATTTATGACCTGAGTTCATTATATACCTTTTGGGGATCAAAACTGTTTTACTGATTGATAAATCAGTAGCATTCTTTTCAAATTAATTTTGATTTAATGAAATCAAAAACTATGGTAATTTGTTAAGAGATTCCTTTTAGTATGATCTATATACCTAAGTATAAAATCAAAATTTGTTTGATTCAGTACTTGAACATGTCATACTCTCTTTTATTTCCATGAAGCCAAATTTTTTTACTGATTGTTGAACAGTAATAAATAATTTCCAATTACATCTGATGTACTGAAATCATTTATATGTGGATTATTTAGACAGTGTTTTGTGAAAATAGTACATTTGATCATATTTTGACTTCAGGTCAAGAAAATTGATGATCGGAATGTATCACATGAATTGGAAATTTATACGTAAATTTCCCTGGTTGCGAATTCAAATTATATCGGTAATCAATAGAATAAACACAAGTCACGGTAAATGTATTGTGATTCATTGATTCTATGAAATACATATGTGATGTAACTTCATGATCATATTTCATATATGTGCTTGACATATATGTAAAGATCAATATGAATATAAACCTCCCTATCCTTATGAAATCTGGGTTTAATTCCTTTCATTTTACAGAAAATGTGATTTTCTAATTTGATTTTCATTTATACTATATGTATATGTACCAGCATCAAAATTTAATAAGGAGATTTTAAGGTTACTAAATATAGATGATTTGTTTTATGCACATTTAATATCTAGTTAGTTGTTTCATAAATAAATGTAAATTTATGTATTTCTTTGATTCTGAACATAAATTTTATGCTGATACATGATCCATAAAGATCCTTGATCCAGGATGGTTAAATGTTATAAACAGGATACAGATTTATGTTTACGAATAGATTTCTATGCAAAATGTTGCTTAAATTCTATATGCTTATACTGGATATATATGTATATATATATAAAACGAAATTTCATGAACCAAACCTGAATTGTACATATGGATGTGAAATTTTATATTTACATTGATAAATATATATATAAACACTGCTGCAGGTTTAATTTAGGAGCTATAGCAGTTATGAACTGCTGTATGATTTCATACTCGACATGTATAAATATGTATACCAACAGGTTTGCTATATACAATTTTATCCAAGCATTAAGAAATGCTGATTTATATATAGATATTGCCTGGATCATATACTAACTTTCAAGAAATCATAGGAAATTGACCTCTCCATCAATGAATAGATAAGACATTCATCTACAAGAATGCAATGTTTGATTGTATTGTTATACATATAACGCATGAATGATGCTCTATTTGTTTTCAAGTGAATACTCATCTGCATTTATTTATATTGATAAATATTTGCAGATGTATCCCTGTGGCATGAACCAGTTTGACTGAGCAAATGTCCACAAGAGGATGGACATGTTGGAGTAGAATGCAAAGAAGTTGCTGAAGCGAGGATGGGTTTAAAGTCTTGGCGGTTTGACTGTATAAGTAGGGAACAGTTTACAAAATGTTTGTATTTGTGCAAGATTGACTATATAATGTAATCTATATGATTCTGAATGCTGTAGGAATTATAGACTATATGTATATATAAAAATAGTCCAGAATGCATTTTAATTGCCCTGCAAATTGAATGTATATATGGTCACATTATTTCAGATTCAAATTGAATTTTGACATATATAACCTGGGTTTATGAAAATCCAGATTATTTAGGAATTAGCTTGTAACATACTTATATTGTTAATGTGTCTGCGCCATATGAAATGTATAACTGAGATGTGATGTAACAAGTTTATTTACATTTGGGCCTGGTCTTATATATAATTCTGATACTGTTAAAGGTTTCGGTCTATATGATATACAGCTGAATCCAAGATCATGTTGATATATATTTAAGTTATTATAACTAATTGTTTTGAAATGTTCAAAGAAGAAAAGACAAGCTTTATTGATTTTGAATTTATATATAAATATTTGATTTATATATTTTTATCCAAATTCAATTAATATTACGAATATTAAATACATATATATTTGACATATGTGAATAAGTATAATATTGTTTATACTACGAAATATAAATTCCCTCTAAAGCAATTTTTTTTTTGTTATATTAAGTCATGGTGACGTCTTCCAATAATATACTCATCACTGTCCAAAATCACTGGATGTAACTAACGCCAAAGCGTTGTGCACCTTTTATTTTGGTTATATGCGATGGAGTAAAATGTGGTGCTCCAACCTATTATTGGGTCTGACTTAACTAGGATGCATAATACGATTATGGCCTTAGAGACAACAGCATGAATTATTCTATATTTGAGCAAATGAATAATACTGAACAAAATGTTCATTATGCGATCCAAGAATTATATACGATATAATTGACATAAGATGTCTACCTAAAAGGTTGTATTTTGGGTTTAGCCAAAGTTAGGTCAAGGCATGACTAGATATGGATCTTGGAACACCATTATATATGTATACCGATATGTATATATAAACAGAGGGATGTTAATTTGAGTGGGAGCATATTTTAGTTTAAATTACATATTTATGTTAATATAAATTTTGATTGTCAAAATTTTGTATTACAAAATCAGTTATTATTTTATTATCTAATGTAGATAAAAAAATAACTCTGATAATTTAAATCAATCCTTGAGAAGGAAAAATTAAATCGAATTTCTAGACTAACATCGAAATTTGAGGATTGTCCTCAAACAAATTAAACACAATTGTTTTAGAAATAAAGAGAGGATCTAAAACGAGTTAAAGTATGACGTTAACCAGTTAAGATATAAATGATATAAAATCTACTTATATATATATATATATATATATATATATATATATTTCTAGTATTAGATACTAGATATAAATCACATAAATGTATGTTGATTTATAGAAATTGCAAAATAAGTAGAAATTTGATTAAAAGGACAAGTGGACTTACGATTGGAAATGAAGCAAATGTTGCTGGATTATCCATAGGAAGTTGATTCTTGTTGTATATACTGGCTTAATTAAATAAATAAATTATTATTATTATGAAATTCCACTTAAAATAAATGTTATAATAGATCTTGTTAAGACAAGTTTGAATTTCATTTGTAATAAAAAGAATAATTGTTATTCATTTTAATTAAACGAAATATCTATGGAATTTCACAAGTAGTTAATGAATATTATAAATCGTTAACTATAATGTATTTGACATTAATAATGAATGGATTAAATTTAGTGACTTAAATCCAACATACTTTTAGCATTGCCAGTTATCCCATATATATAAAAAAAAGTATATCAAAACTCCATAATGATGGAATTTTGAAATCATTTGATTTCGAATCATATGAAGCATGCAAATCTTGTTTATTAGGCAAAATAACCGAATCACCTTTCACTTGACACAATGAATGAGTGATAAGTATTGGGTCTCATACATAATGATGTATTTGGAGCAATAAATACATAAGCTAGAAGTAGGTTTTAGTACTTCATTATATTTACTGATGATTTCAGTAGATACAGATATGTGTATCGTATGAAACGTATATCAGAATCCTTTGAAAAGTTTAAAGAATTCAAAATGAAGTTATAAACCAATTTCAATAGAAAATAATTACTTTTCGAACAGATCGAAAGAGAATATTTAAGCCAACTATTTAATGATTATCCAGACAAGTTTGAAATTGTTTCACAACTTACTCCATTTAGAACACTATACTGAATGGTGTGTATGGAAGTAGAAATCGCACCTTACAAGATATAGTACGATTAATGATGTATCATATAGATATTCAAATAAGTTAAATTTAGAACAATCGTATTTAATCCCACTAAAACAATTTTGAAGACTCCATATAAGATATGAACTAGTAATTATCCTAATGTGTCTAATACAATGATTTGGAATGTAAAGACGTTTGTTAAATGTCCTTCCTCCGATTAGATCGGATCCAAATCAAATAGCTATTTTATGGATATAAATTTTCGGAGAATAAAATGTTTATTGTTCGATTTGGTATCCTTATGAAGGAGAGCCCGTCTCTTATACACCAATGGAAATGAAATAGATTTCGAAATGTCTCAGAAATCACAAAATTCCATTGAATCTTGTATAGACAAGAAATTAAGTGGGAGTGATACAATAATTCTGATATTATTTGATAACACATTAATTATTGTAAAAAAAATTTAGTTTAAAACAGGAAATAGATACTGATTCTGAGAAAGAAAATGTTTGGATTATGAAGTTCATGATTGAACTTAATTTATTGTTGATCGAATGATGCACATTGCGATAACAATATGGTTGTTGCTCAGGCCTAAAACGTTAAACTCATCATTAATCCAAATATATATTTTAAGAAATATAATTCTTATGTGAAGTTGTTCAAAGAAGAAATAAACATATCCGCAAAGTTATAAAAGTCGTAATGTTGCAGACCTACTGAATTAAACTCTGTCACAGCAGAAGTTTAATAGTCACATTAGTTTCATAAGTATACGATACGTAAATGATTGACTCTAGTTCAAGTGGGAGATTGTTAGAGTTTGTGCCCTCGAGGCAATTCATTTAATAAGATTGATAACACTGTTGATATTATTATTTTATTTGAAATAAAATATTATTCTATTATATTGTATTTACTGCATAATATAAATAATAATATAATAGAAGTCCTTAGAATAATAATACGGAATTATATAGTTCGAGTAAGACTGAACTTGAGATTATATAATGTGATAAGTATTATAATTCTTAAATGCCCCTAGTCGAGTTTATTGTTAATATAGGACAACAATAAAGCGTTAAGACTAGTATGTTGATCGACTGATGATCACATCTCATTGATCATTAATATACGTGATATTAATGTCAAAACATAAATACGTATTGGAGAATATCGTATTGGGCTGACCCACCGGGAGATAACTCCATGGAATATAATTAACAGTATCATAAGTTATTCTCATAGTGACAGTGATATAATGATCCTCAGACCTGAAATCATTATAATTTTATTCGAGGACATTTGTGTTTTGATATCATCTAAAGTTATTTCGTAATAGAGTAACGATAACGGTGATTATTGGATACATCTCGAGTTGAATGAAAATTATGAATGATCTAGATGGAATTCAATCCTACGATATATTCGTGGTGGTATCCATGGGCCTCTTGATTGAGTGAGACTGTGAAATGCATGGCCATGCTCAAATACCGATTTGTTTTAAACAGTCTGCTCATCGATCAAGAAAAAACGGATTAAATTATAAAGGGGGTGATACGATCCATGCCTTGAGTTTAATCCTAGATATAACGGTTAAAAGGATTATATTACATTGATACACTGGTCACGGAAAGGATGTATCGAATCGATAATTTTATTATAACTTGGGTAGCAGCGACGCATTGCTAGATGTCAATCACTAGTTATGGTTTTAAATACAATTTAAAATCATTGCCAACGTTATAGTAACCTGTAGGGTCACACACTTAGAACGTGATAAAGGGAAAGTCATGTATTGGGTAAATAAAATATCAAATCTGTTGATGTTTTATTTAACGTTGAAATGGTATAACGGCGGTTTCCTTGTTTGATGGTGCACACTAGGTTTTATAGGGTATTTTAGTCCTTATTAAATATGGGTGGACCATCAAAAAGGGGATAAGATCCAATTGAAATTTAGCCGACACATTTTAATACATGAAACCCTATTCATGGCGGCGGCTAGCACCAAAATCCCAATCCCTTCTTCAATTTTATCGGAGAAGAACACGTTCGTGTGGACAACTATTAGAGGCATGGCAACTGTCGTGCTCCTCAATTCGATGCTCCAGCCTTTCCTATTGGTTTCGAGATCAGTCTGATTTCCAGGGTTCGACATCTTACAGGTATTGTTCTTAATCCAGTAAAACCAATTTTGATTTATTTAATTCGCATTGATCCATGATTTAAATCGTTTAAATTGTTGTAACTAGGGTTTCGATTAGATCGGTTTTTCCCTACATAACACTCCAAAAATTAATACACTATAACCATACTGTAAAGACAATAAATGTGAATTAACTAAATAAATATTCAGAATTAATTGAAACCAACTTTATTGTTTTGTTCGTCTCAGAATTCTGGTTTAGATAGGCCCTAAAATTGTGTAAATCTGATAATGTATGAAAAAGATATGCACATTAGATGTTTGTATGCATATAAGGGGGTTATACATATATATATAATTCAAAATAATTCAAACCAGAAGAGACAAAATTAACACGCAGAAACGACCGTTGGGGGACGACCCGACCCTTACTGGATCGACCCATGCAAAGGAGGGGTTGACCCAAGGGTCGACCCGGTAGGTCGGTGGATCGATCTACCTAGATGCAGGGCGGATTCCTGGCTCTAAACTTGGACTTTTTTGTTTGCTAGTTTCATTCCCTGACTCAACGCTACATGTGAAACACCCCACCTCCATTAAGGTCACTCACAAAGGGAATGCCTTAACTTCGGTGAAGGTTTATAAGTAATAGTCATAGATAAAACACAAGACAGATATAAGCAGCGGAAAACAAACATACTTTTATTTCATAAATACGTGTTCATACAAAAAAATTCCACCTTTGTCTCACAATAATTTCCAAAACATTACATCATCATTTCTGTCTTGATTATTAAATAAAGAAGCATAAAAACATAATTAAGGCTGCATAAGTCCCCATAGAACGTGTCCAAAAGCCATAGCCAAGGAAAGCGAGTCCAAACCATACACCTACTATCTTGAAGCTTTCAAAGAATCTAACTAAGCTGGGTTGTTTCCTCCCTGTGGACCTGTGGGGAACGAAAGAAAAGAAGACGAAAGAAAAATAGAGTCAGACATAAAGCCTGGTAAGTCTAGTGACTCTTCAGTATGAGAATAAGAAAAAGGGCATGATAGGTATAAACTGGAAACAGTAAAGTATCATAAACTAAGATAAAGCAGTTTTGAAACGAATATACTATTGCACCCCCACACTATATCTCTGCACCTACTTGTATTTATTCCGATTGGCGCCCCGTGATCGAGGTGAAGTGATCCCCTTTCTAAAGATCGGCTCCTACTCGCAAAATCATATGTGTCATATGGCCCCCAATGATTGTAGATACCTATGCTGGTCCCACCATGGGGTGTATCAAGTCCCATGGTGGCGGCCCGACACAATTCTAGAATGCATAGTGTATACTACTGGTGCCCAGTGCCCTGTTTGTCTGCTCTGAAGTGTGTGCACGCCCGCACTCCGTTAGAACCCACACTGCTGCACCAACCGTCGTCGCTTTCGACCGCTTACAATCAGCCCAGTAATCGTGCCCCACCTTGCCTGGTTTCAGGGTACCATGATACCTAATTGGGTTATTGCTGAAATGGGTCCCCGTTACTAGGGTTTTCTAGTCAAGCATGTTAAGTGGTTAAGTGTATGTATTAACCTAACCCCCACCCATCGGTTTAATTAGCATGTTGAATTGGTTAAGTTTTCTAGTTAACTCAACCCTACCATCCTCATTCTAACTTTAATTTATTCATTAAAGCATCGACCACTCACATTAGACAGGTATTGTTGCGGTTACTAGACAGTCGGTCGGTTCCGGGCAGGTTTACACTGCAACTCAGTCTAACCTCGGGCCTTTATTGGGCTTAATGCCTTAACCTCCTACATTGGATCCGTATTGTTGTGATTACTGGATAGTCGGGCGGGTCCGGGCAGGTTTACATCACAACTCAATCCAACCTCGGGTTAAGCATATTCGTATTTTCTAAATTTACATATTTGTCTCTTTTACTTGTCATATGTAAATGTTATGGCCCATTTTCCAAGTTCGTCATTTTTGGTATAAGAATTCATACCATTTCAGTGTCATCAATTATTGGCATGTGCTAAACATGCCAACACATATATTTTTCATGTTTTAATCCCAATGATATTTCCCCCGTTTGTACGTTCGCAAGACTATGATTAATATTGGGCTGGACATTTCAGCCCAACTTATAAACATAGAAGGGAAAGCCAAGAACATGAAATATTCTAAATAACATAAAGGGTGTGTGACATATGAACTTGCAACTTTGCGATCTAATTAACATAAATCATGGGTTTCAACTTGTCATGTGAACTTGCATTCAAATGAGAATCTAATTAAATAGGTGTCACATGAAATGGCATAATTTAGACTTGCATAAAACATAAGCCTAAACATATTTTTATCTAGGCATAACTTCAAACACAAACTAGCATGTGACAAAGTTATTACATGTCCATAGAAATGTCTATTTTTGACATTAACCCAAAAGCGTGAATTAGATCAAATCATGTATCCTATTATAACTTGAAACTTGTAATAATCGTGTGAAACTAAATAGTACTAGGCATGGACCCAATTACAAACTTGCAAAGGACATAGGAACATATACATGGGAATTAATCATGTAGTTGTAATGACCCGTATTCTACACATCATAGGATCGTAGAATATTTATTTCTTTCCCATATGAAGTTGTATGGTCATGTAACTCTGGGAAACATCTATTAGAGTCATTTCCCATGTTCATGATTTTTGTCGATTTTTAAATGACCATTTTGCCCCTAGTTGGTACTATTTTGGCCATAACTTTTGATTGGAAAGGAATTTTGACATGAAACCACATCCATTTGATTTGTTTGATGGTTTACCTTTCCGTAGAGTGGTCACATTAGCCAAACGGACTTACCGTTTGGGAGATATGGCTGAAACAAGGTTTGGAGTGTGAAAAATTGCTTAACCGGGCCAAATCGGGTGATTAGTGAGTAGGCCCATAACCCACTTCAGGATTAGGGTTATGGGAGGGCTGAAATGAGATGGAGAATCATTCCATTTCAGTTTTCTAGCCTCCACTTATCACCAAGGATCCCTAAAAATGGCCTCCAACCTCTAAATCACCTCCAAATCACCTTTTGGTCAAGGATTTGGCTTAGCAACCCCTAATCAAGGAAGATCTACACCAAATCAACATTGGAGCTGCTGTTTAGCATAGAGATTCACATCAAATCAGAGATTCATTTCAGATCTTAGTTTATTTTGTGGCTAAGGTGAGTGATTTGCATAGTTTTACACTAATTATGGCTAATTAGGGGTGATTAGTGTTAATTAGCGAATTTAAACATGATAAAATTCTGGAAAAATGTTTATAAAATTCGGAATGATGTTCTAGACCTCTGTTAGAAATTTGGTTCCATTTGGTTAAGTTTTGCTAATCATATCATTAGTTTTGCTTAAAACATGCTTAAAGGAAAATATGGGGTTTTGGTCATGTTTGATCCATTTTGATATGTCATATTGTTGTTTTGGTGTTTGTGGTTGATCCCCTATGTTCCTATGATTGTATGATATGCTTTGTGATTAATTAGAAGTGTTAGATTGGTCGAAAACGCCGTCGAGAGGCGAAAATAGCTTGCTGGAATGGTGCAGGTTTTGGGATCGATATAAACGACCAGGAAAAACGACCAGGAGGAAGAACCGACCAGGTTTCGACCAACCGGGGGAAACAGAACGACCGACCAGGCTTGACGAGATGCGACCGACCAGGTTTGGACCGACCAGTGGAGTCTCGAACGACCGAGTTTGGACCGATCAGGGGTGTTTTGACCGACCAGGATCGAGACTGACCAGGGATGGTGAAAACCGACCGACCAGGGAAGGAACGAAACCGACCGACCAGGAGGGGTTTCTGACCGAACGACCCCGTATGAGCTTCAGACCGACCAGGGATGGTGAACCGATCAGAGATGAAGATGACCGAACCGACCCAAACAAGAAAGAAGACCAATAACCCGAGATGCAAAGGTAGTCCAAGTGGAAGTTAGAGCTCAGGATCCCGGAACCAGTTGGGAACCAATGAGTTCACTTCATGGTTGGACTTTGCTGCGGGACGTGTGCTAAGGAGTTGTCGACGTTCATAACTTCGATTCACCACTAGAAAGGAATGATGGGCTACTTATCAGTGCAGTAGGGTCATTACGACCTGAGGGGCAAAGTGATGGTAGCTAGACTACGTTATCAGTGCAGTTGGGTCATTATGACCTGAGGGGCAAGGTGATGCGTAGTAAGACTATGAGCCAGTGCAGTGGGGTTCTTGTGACTCCATGGGGCAAAGTGGACATAGTAAGGATTGGTAAGGCTATGAGCCAGTGCAGTGGGGTTCTTGTGACTCCATGGGGCAAAGTGGACATAGCGAAGGATTTGTGGCTACGTTATCAGTGCAGTGAAGCCATTTATGACTTCATGGGGCAAAGTGATCGTAGCAAGGAATGTTGGGTGATCGAAGTGGTGAATATCGTATGCTTTATGCACTGAGTGAGAGATGTGAGGATGGATGTTATGCTTGATTGTTTGCCATCATTATGACATGCACACCTCCCCCACCTCCGTACCCTTACACTGTTTGATATGATACCTTAGAGTGTTGTACAGTATGTAGTGCTAACTCTTTGGTTGCAGGTCCAGGTTCAGGTATGTTTTAGTCTACCTGTTATTGTTCACTTTAGATGCTTATCGCTCATACCAGGCTTTATGTCTGACCCAGAGTTTTATGTCTCCTCTTATAACTCTGGGTGCTCACACGAGCAGACTAGAGACAGGTTAGCTGGTGATGTGCGAGTAGCTGATTCGGAGGCGGGCAGGAGGCTTCCACGTATTATATATGTATACACATTCTCCCTGTGTCGTTGGTGGTCGCTACTTGGGCATTAGTAGTGTACCTCATTTATCTTACTTTGCTTTGAGACAGTTGAAAAGTTGTAATAAGCTGTATTTTGGATTTCCGCTGCTAGGATGTTTAGTTCTGATTTTCAGCTTATGCACTGTCTCTCCTGTTTTATGTCAAGTATGTTATTATTATATTTTGTTCTATGCGCTGTGAGACATTCTACAGGTTCCTTGTATGTTCATTTCCTTCTTCCTTTTTTCCTTCTGGCGACCCGTTCCATGCTAACTGGACATGTGCACAGCGCACTTTTGGAGTAAATGTCGGTTGGTGCGGGGTGGGCCGTCACAGTAGTCATAATGGTCTTAACATAGAACATGTGTATATAAGTCTTAACTTGGACTTAGAAAAATGTATACAACCTATGTTAAGCATATAAACATATAGGTATAAATTCTAACATTAACCATAGACTTGTATGTGATGTTGCTTTCATTCTAAATGTACAATTGGATCAACATCAAATCAATTATACCACAAACATCCCAATACCATAATACAATCATTGCAATACACAGATATGAATTAGCATCGTCATTATACAATAGTAAAATTCCATTTCCACTTTACATCGAATCAAGTCTTAATTTTATTCCCATCGGAAAAATCACTATACTTACAACAAACGACGAACTTGAATTCTGGATTCTGAGTTCTAAATTTGTAATGCTTTTCTTTGGGTATATAAACGTTGTTTGAATCTTGTTTTTACTTTAGTTTTGCTCGTCTCTAAGCTTTCTCCAACTGACGGTTACTCTTAGTTTCTTCCAGGCAGCATGACGGCTCTAGTTCTATTTTATTTGTGTGAATTGAGGTTGAGTGTTGGGTTATATATATAGAATTTCAGATTGATTTGAGTCGTCTAATGATCATAGAGTGAATCCAGTCCATACACACCAAGAGCAGCCAATCAGAAATTGACAAATCAGCCCTAGTGACACACCAGAGCTCAGGAATTCGACCAGAACCCGACCAGGCCAGCCAGGACATGACCAGGTCGACTGGGCAGGTCGACCCCCTGGTCGACTTGGTTCCTGGGCGGGAATTTTCCTGCCCAGCCCAGTTTGGGTCTGTTTTTCGAATTTTGAACGGGATTTTGAACTGTTTGAATTTTAAATTGAATTCTGAAACTTCGGACGGTCATAACTCCTTCATACGGAGTCCGATTTACGCAAACTCGGATCTATCTCAAGCAGAATTCCGAGACGAACGTAATGGCATAAATTGTTTCCCTTAATTCTTTCATTTTGAATTAATTATACTTTAAATTGTTAATTTAATGTTAACTAAAAATTTGGGGTGTTACATTCTCCCCTCCTTAAAGGATTTCGTCCCTGAAATCTTCAAGTCTGGAAGAATGTATATCCTAACATCCAATCGTCCATCTACTCAACCAACAAACACAGGCGTCCATTGTCCTTAAAAGACTTCTAATGCTTCATGATCATATGCATAGTGTGTGTATATGTCCTTATCTAATGCAAAAATTAGGCGGTCTACTGATTCAGTTAACCTCCTTAATGCGAATCATGTAAGTGTCAAGAATCCATTATGTATGCAAATTTTTCCTTACTCATAATTCTACATGAGTGCACAACCATTCATACAAATGCGACATCCATATGACAACATATCAAGTTTCAAACACATACAAGTATGAATACATATATGCATATGCAATATGGAAGTAACTGAGCTGATCTAATACCTAGGGGGTGTGTGTGTATATGCATCCACGAGCAACCACTTGCAGCCATCAACCATAACATGTTTTAAATACATGTTTACATCCATTAGTTTCTACCTAAGGAGTTAGGAGAAAAAGAACCGAGAAGATACACTAAAAGGTAGATAAGTATAAACTCATGGAAAAAGAGAGGTCAAAGATGTACCCTCAAAAAGAAAAGGGTAGGTAGCGCGTATTCTATCCTCAGTTTTCCAAGTCGCATCTTCCTCGGCATCGCTCCATTGAGCTTTAACAAGCTTGACTTCGCGGTTGCGTAGCTTTTTGATTTCAGTTCCTATGATTCGAGTTGGAACTCTCCTCACAGTTGTTTCTCGTTCTATTTCATTTTCTTCTAGAATGCTTGGCTCCACCACTTCCGCAGACTCATGTAAACATTTCCGGAGATGGAAACGTAAAAGACATTGTGAATTCCAGCCAACCTTTCGGGCAGCTCTACTCTATAAGCCATTTTCCCAATCTTCTCGATGATAGGAACGATCCTACAAATCTCGGTGCTAGCTTTCCTGCGGATCCAAAGCGAACGACGTTCCTTAAAGGAGATACCTTAAGGAAAACCCTGTCCCCAACCTCAAACTCATGGTCGGTCCTCCTTTTGTCTGCATATGATTTCTGTCTATCTTGGGCAGTCTTCATTCTCCTTCGTATCATGTCCACTTTTTCTGAAGTCTCTCTAATCATGTCTGGCCCAAGTATAACCTTGTCTGTAGACTCCCACCAACAAGTTGGTGATCGGCACGGTCTTCCATACAAAGCTTCGAAGGGCGTCATGCCGATGGTGGCTTGGTAGCTGTTGTTGTAGGCGAATTCCACTAAAGGAAGATGATCCTCCCATGTCCCTCCAAAGTCAAGAACGCACGGTCTCAAAAGATCTTCTAATACTCTGTTCACCCTTTCCGTCTGACCATAAGTTTGGGGGTGACAGGCCATGCTCAAGCATAACTGTGTGCCTACAACTTCTTGCAGACTCCGCCAAAACTCGCTCGTAAAGATGGGATCTCGGTCACTCACTATGCTGGAGGGTATTCCATAGAGTCTAACTATTTTCTTGAGATAAAGAGATGCTAGAGATGAGGCAGTCCTTCTACTCTTGACAGGTATAAAGTGGGCGCTTTTTGTGAGCCTGTCCACTGTTACCCAAATGCTAGTATTGCCCCTTCTTGACCTAGGAAACCCATCAATGAAGTCCATTGAAATGCTATCCCACTTCCATTGTGGGACTTCTAGAGGATGAAGCAGTCCTCCATGCTTCTTTTGTTATGCCTTGACCTGTAGACATATCATGCACTTAGAAACGAAATCTGCAACGTCCTTCTTCATGCCGTTCCAAAAGAAAACTCTCTTTACGTCTTTGTACATCTTGTCTCCACCTGGATGTATTGTCATCTTGGAATGGTGTGCTTCATCGAGAACCATCTTTACCAAATCCCTTGCTTGTGGGACGCATAATCTCCCATCACGCCTCAGCCAACCCTTATCATCGATGGAGTACCTATTGAGGTGACTGGAAGTTTCACCCCTAATTAGCTTATCAATCACATCAACAAGATGAGGGTTTTCGCGTTGTGCGGCCCCTACTGAGTCTAAAAGAGCGGGTTGTACTTCTAGTGATGCCAACAAACCAGGTACAAAATCAGAGGAGGGCCTAAAGTCAAAACTGGCTATATACTCCAAGCTTTGCCTCTCTACAAAGAGAGGGCTTAGGGTCAGTTTCTTTCTACTCAAGGCGTCTGCTACTACGTTGCCCTTGCCAGGAGTATAGGAAATCTCAAAATCATACGAGGCAAGGAACTCCATCCACCTTTGCTGTCTTAAGTTAAGATCTTTCTACGAGAAAAGATACTTCAACGATTTATGGTCAGTATATAATTCGAACTTCTCACCTAGGAGATAATGGCGCCAAGACTTAAGCGCAAAGACGATGGCGGCTAACTCAAGATCGTGGGTTGCGTAGTTCTTTTCATGAACTTTCAATTGTCTTCCACCATAAGTTACTACCTTCCCTTCTTGCATCAGAACAACGCCTAGTCCCGTACCATAAGCATCCGTGTATACTGTGAACATTTTGCTTCCATCTGGCAATGTAAGAGCTGGGGCTGTTGTGAGAGCCCTTTTCAAGCGTTGGAAAGCAATATCACAATACAAATCCCAAGCGAACACTAGATTCTTCTTTGTTATCCTTGTGAGTGGAGTTGAGATTTTCGCGAAATCTCTAATGAGCTTTCGGTAAAAACCTACTAGCCCAAGAAAGCTTCAGACTTCAGTTGCATTTCTTGGTGCCTTCCAATCTTGCACTGCCACCACTTTCGCGGGGTCCACAGCTAGCCCCTCTTTGGACACTATATGTCCAAGAAACCTTACTTCTTCTCTCCAGAAGTGGCACTTGGAAAATTTTGCTTTTAGCTGATGTGCACGGAGAGTATCCATGATTTCCTTTAAATGCTGAGCACGCTCTTCCTCATTCTTTGAGAAGATCAAAATATCGTCTACGAAGGCAACCATAAACTTGTTGAGGAATTCTCTGAACACCATGCTCATTAGGTCTACGAAATAAGCGGGTGCATTTGTCAAGCCGAAAGGCATGACAAGCCACTCGAAGAAACCGTCTGGGGTTCTGAATGTCGTCTTATCAATGCTATCTTCAGCTACCCTTAGCTGATGGAACCCAGTAGCCAGATCAAGTTGGGAGAAAACCGACGCACCTACAAGCTTATCAAACAGATCGTCTATTCTGGGAAGCGAGTGTCTATTCTTCTTAGTCGGCTTGTTTAGCTCTCTATAGTCCACAAAAATACGTAGTTAGCCATCTGCTTTGGTGGTGAACACCACCGAAGCACCCCATTCTGAGATACTCCGCCTTATAAACCTCTTTTCGAGAAGCTTCTTAACTTGCTTACTGAGCTCCTTTCTCTCCTTTAGAGCCATGTGTCTAACAGGTAAAGCTACGGGCTTTGCATTATCAACAAGATATATGCGGAAGTCTATTTCCAGACTCGTAGGTAAGCCCTTCACCTCCTCAAAGACATCCAGATATTCATGGACCACTCTGACCGACAACAAATTCTCAACAGAAGCATCAAGCGACTCTAGATAACTAAGCATAACAGCACTCAAGGGATTACAAGAAATTTCTAGAGTGTTACCGAGCCGAGTCAAGAGTCTAACCACTCTTTTCTCACAATCAAGAATGGCACCATTACTGGATAACCAGTCCATGCCTAAGATCAATCCATATCCCGAGAAACCCAAAACAAAGGCACTGCATCTAAACTCAACGCTTAGAATAGAGATTTTCAAATCCAAGCAAACCATTGACAAATAAGTTGATCCCCCAATTGGATTTGAAACAACCGAGGGATCTTCCACCATACTAGTGTCTAGGTGCAGAGATTCTACTAAAGCAGATAAAATAAAGGAGTGTGATGCACCAAAATCAAAGAGAGTGCGAACTGGATGATCATAGAGATAAATTAAGCTTTCTACAGAAATATTTCTACCTCGTTCCTGTGGAGGTGCCACCAGTGCGTGAACCTGTCCCCTTGAAGTGGATCCAGTCCTCTGTCCTTGACCCCACTTCTTTGGGCAGTCCTTAGCCATGTGTCCAGTCTCGCCGCAATGGAAACAACCACCATTCATCTTTGCCTTCTTCTTTCTACAGTCTTTCGCTATATGTCCAACAATGCCACAGAAATTACACCTTCTCTTTTCATGGGATTTGTTGTTCTTCCCACCCTTCTTGAAGTCTGTTTTCTTAGCCTGTAAACCCTCTTTCTTTTCTTGAGGCACTTCCACTTTTGCCTCTTTCTTTCCTTTATCTTCCTCGTGTAGCAGCGCCATATCCACCAAGCTTTCATAAGTCACTCCCATGGGTATATGGGTCATAGCAAGGCTGTGTAGAGGCTCATTCAGATCTTTGACGAAGCGAAGGGCCTTCTTGTATTGGGTGTTTACTAAATCCAGCCCAAATCTGGACAGCTGATTAAACTGATTGACGTAATCCTTGATCTTCATACTTCCTTGTTTAAGAGTTAGGAACTTTTCCATCTGCAGGCTTCTTTCAGCTTGGGAGAGGAATTTCATCTATAACCTCATCCTGAAATCTTCCTAAGTTTCCACTAGCCTCTCAGCATGGGTAACTTCCCACCAATAAGAAGCTTCGTCTTTAAGCAACCATACTGCTAGATGTATCTTTTGCATGTCGTCAACTTCGAAGATGACGAACAAATCTTCGGTCTCCTTCAGCCAGTTCCTTGCTAGTACAAAGGATTCAGTTCCATAAAAAGTCCTTTCCACCCATAGCCTTGAAGTCTCTACACGTCTTATCAAAAGTATTTCCACGAGGAGGAGGAGGAGGAGGAACCGCTGCCACTGTGGGAGGAGGAATGTCTACTGGGCCCGCACCATTGACCTTAGCCTCTGGGTACCTTCGGAACTAGCCAGGTATCGGTACTCCTTCTGGAAGATTAAGATCTCCAGACATGCTGAAACAAAAAGGAAAGATTCAAGATAAAAGGATAGAGAGATAGTGCGTATGGCTTTGGGGAATTATGCCTTTTAAAGACAACGCTTTTTCTTGAAAAAAATGCTTCTTTAAACTTCTTTTTGAAAATAGTTTCAAAAACATTTATCTAATCTGGTAAACCTGTGCTCTGATATCAAGTGAAACACCCCACCTCCATTAAGGTCACTCACAAAGGGAATGCCTTAACTTCGGTGGAGGTTTATAAGAAAAAGTCACAGATAAAACACAAGACAGATATAAGCTGTGGAAAACAAACGGACTTTTATTTCATAAATACGTGTTCACAAAAAACATTTCCATCTTTGTCTCACAATAATTTCCAAAACATTATATCATCATTTCTGTCTTGATTATTAAATAAAGATGCATAAAAACATAATTAAAGCTGCATAAATCCCCATAGAACGTGTCCAAAAGCCATAGCCAAGGAAAGCGAGTCCAAACCATACATCTACTATCTTGAAGCTTGCAAAGAGTCTGACTAAGCTGGGTTGTTTCCTCCCTGCGGACCTGGAGGGGGGAAACAAAAGAAAAGAAGACGAAAGAAAAATAGAGTCAGACATAAAGCCTGGTAGTGACTCTTCAGTATGAGAATAAGAAAAAGGGCATGATAGGTATAAACTGGAAATAGGAAAGTATCATAAACTAAGATAAAGCAGTTTTGAACCGAATATAATATCGCACCCCACACTATATCTTTGCACCTACCTGTATTTATTCCGATTGATGACCCGTGATCGGGGTGAAGTGATCCCCTTTCTAAAGATCGGCTCCTACTCGCAAAATCATATGTGACATACGGCCCCCAATGATTGTAGATACCTACGCTGGTCCCACCATGGGGTGTATCAAGTCCCATGGTGGCGGCCCGACATAATTCTTGAATGCATAGTGTATACTACTGGTGCCCAATGCCCTGTTTGTTTGCTCCGAAGTGTGTGCACGCCCGCATTCCGTTAGAACCCACACTGCTGCACCAACCGCCGTCGCTTTTGACCGCTTACAATCAACCCAATAATCGTGCCCCACCCTGCCTAGTTTCAGGGTACCATGATACCTAATTGGGTTACTGCTGAAATGGGTCCCCGTTACTAGGGTTTTCTAGTCAAACATGTTAAGTGGTTAAGTGTCTGTATTAACCTAACCCCCACCCATCAGTTTAATTAACATGTTGAATTGGTTAAGTGTTTTAGTTAACTTAATCCTACCGTCCTCATTCTAGCTTTAATTTATTCATTAAAGTACCGACCACTCACATTAGACAGGTATTGTTGCGGTTACTGGACAGCCGGTCGGTTCCGGGCAGGTTTACACTACAACTCAGTCTAACCTCGGGTCTTTATTGGGCTTATTGCCTTAACCTCCCACATTGGATAGGTACTGTTGTGATTACTGGACAGCCGGGCAGGTCCGGGCAGGTTTACATCACAACTCAATCCAACCTCGAGTTAAGCATATTCGTATTTTCTAAATTTACATATTTGTCTCTTTTACTTGTCATATGTAAATGTTATGGCCCATTTTCCAAGTTCATCATTTTTGGTATAAGAATTCATACCATTTTAGTGTCATCAATTATTGGCATGTGCTAAACATGCCAACACATATATTTTTCATGTTTTAATCCCAACGATATTTCCCCTGTTTGTACGTTCGCAGGACTATGATAAATGTTGGGCTGGACATTTCAACCCAACTTATAAACATAGAAGGAAAAGCCAAGACCCTGAAATATTCTAAATAACATAAAGGGTTTGTGACATATGAACTTGCAACTTTGCGATCTAATTAACATAAATCATGGGTTTCAACTTGTCATGTGAACTTGCATTCAAATAAGAATCTAATTAAAGAGGTGTCACATGAAATAGCATAATTTAGACTTGCATAAAACATAAGCCTAAACATATTTTTATCTAGGCATAACTTCAAACACAAACTAGCATGTGACAAAGTTATTACATGTCCATAGAAATGTCTATTTTTGACATTAACCCAAAAGCGTGAATTAGATCAAATCATGTATCCTATTATAACATGAAACTTGTAATAATCGTGCGAAACTGAATAGTACTAGGCATGGACCCAATTACAAACTTGCAAAGGACATAAGAACATATACATGGGATTTAATCATGTAGTCATAATGGTCTTAACAAAGAACATGTGTATATAAGTCTTAACTTGGACTTAGAAAAATGTATACAACCTATGTTAAGCATATAAACATATAGGTATAAATTCTAACATTAACCATAGACTTGTACGTGATGTTGCTTTCATTCTAAATGTACAATAGGATCAACATCAAATCAATTATACCACAAACATCCCAATACCATAATACAATCATTGCAATACACAGATATGAATTAGCATCGTCGTTATACAATAGTAAAATTCCATTTCCACTTTACATCGAATCAAGTCTTAATTTTATTCCCATCGGAAAAATCACTATATTTACAACAAAAGACGAACTTGAATTCTGGATTCTGAATTTGTAATGCTTTCCTTTGGTTAGATAAACGTTGTTTGAATCTTGTTTTTACTTTAGTTTTGCTCATCTCTCAGCTTTCTCCAACTGACGACTACTCTTAGTTTCTTCCTACCAGCATGACGGCTCTAATTCTACTTTATTTGTGTGAATTGAGGTTCAGTGTTGGGTTATATTTATAGAATTTCTGATTGATTTGAGCCATCAGATGATCATAGAGTGAATTCAATCCATACACACCAAGAAGAGCCGATCAGAAAGTTACAAATCAGCCCTAGAGACACACCAGAGCTCAGGAATTCTACCAGAACCCGACTAGACCAGCCAGGACCTGACCAGGTCGACTGGGCAGGTCGACCCCTTGGTCGACCTGGGTACCCAGGTCGATCCCCTAGTTTTCTCGGTTCCTGGGCGGGAATTTTCCCGCCCAGCCCAGTTTGGGTCTGTTTTTCGAATTTTGAACGGGATTTTGAACTGTTTGAATTTTAAATTGAATTTTGAAACTTCGGATGGTCATAACTCCTTCATACGGAGTCCGATTTACGCAAACTCGGACTCTATCTCAAGCAGAATTCTGAGACGAACGCAATGGCGTAACCCATTTCCCTTAATTCTTTCATTTTGAATTAAGTATACTTTAATTTGTTAATTTAATGTTAACTGAAAATTCGGGGTGTTACAACTTGTATAGCTTAGATTGAAACCCTAAGATCTAAAGGTTGAGAATTAGCTCTGTAAATTTATATATAGGGTGGCTCTCTCCATTTCAGCACACATAGTTATTCTTCATATTCTCTTCCTCCATGAATCTATTTTAATATATATATATATATAATGGGGAGATGCTACTGAAGCCTAGATCTATAAAGATAATTCAAGATTCAAGATTTGCATACAACCTTTTTTTCTGCGACGGCATATATATATATATATATATATATATATATATATATATATATATGTATGTATGTATGTATGTATGTATATAATGTCTTCTTCACCAAGACCCGCCGTGAGTTCCCTGTTATTTTTAGATTTGATACCTAGAACGATATCATGAAAGTAAATATAATTGGATTTAGGACATACAGTACCCATAAGATATACCTGTTATTCATCAATGCCACTGTTACTAGTAATATATGTGCTTTACTGTCGGTTGATTAATTAGTTATGTGTATCTATCTTCCTTTTCCCTATTTCTACTGTTTCATTTTATTTCCAGTCTTGCCTATATGCCTATACAATTGATTTGATTTTATCCTCCTCCTTTTATTTATGCCAAGCCCAGGCCATTGAAAGCCTAGGCCATGTCCAGTTCAAGAATACATATAACTAAATTGGGATAATAAGAAATGACATGAAAAAAGGGAATTTTGGCATATTGTTAAAATGAGGACTATTTAACTATAATTTGGGAAAGGGATAATATGCATATAATTGTACTTGTTGTAAATTGGGAATATAATGAAAAGGGATAAATACACATATACTTGTAGTTGTTGTAAATTGGGAATGTGGCAAAAAGGGATAATATTCATAAACTTGTACATGCTGTAACTTTGGGATTTAATTGAATGAAATAGTATGCATATGTATAAACTTGTTAGTTTTGACTTAATACAGACATTAAGTAAAGGACATGTTAAAATAATATAAGTACCAGATGTAGGTTAGGTAAACTGAATTACTATAGTAATTATATACATCTGTGCGGGTGTTTGTTTTAGGAACGGGTTATACACAAATAATAACATGTAATATTACAACCACACTTATTAATGAACCTAAAACCTGCTAGGTTAAACCTGATTATTAATAAGCTAAGAGGTCACTCGTTCTACTTTTGTATCAGGTTTTGGGGACTCTTACATCCTAGTTACTTAGGGGCACATTCTTAGGGGGTTTGACTTGTGTCAATCTTGTTGTGTGGAGCCCATATCAGTCAGTATCCTTGTTGGTATTTTGTTAGAGGGCCTCACATAAGGCAGGGGCCAGTGCATAATTTACTGAACTGGATATTAAGAGGTTCAAACAGAGAAGGTGGGCACGGGAGCGTTCTGATGGAGTCATGAGCATGCATGAGTCCAATAAGGGAAACTAAGCCACTATAACACCAGTGAATAGATCTGTGTTATATAAGTTGTCGGGTTAGGAGTGATAAACCCGACTGCTGGGGCTGACACAGGGTATTTACATATTAGGGAGCCAATCACATGGATAGTAATTAGGGGACGACTAGTTCGGCTGTTATGTAATTAGGGTACACCTAATCCTGCTGAAATCCTGCTGTTTTTGTTAAGTAATTAGGTTAACACCTGATCCTGTTCCTACCATGTAATTAGGTTAAAGCCTAATCCTGTTATACTAGTATTGGTGCAAAAAAACCTGCTTTTAGGATATAAATGAGAAGCATTACTCGATCACAGTTTTGTCCTTTTGTTCCTATTTATCCTGTTTTATTCGGTTTGTCTTATTTACCTGTTGCCTTGTATGATTCTGTTCTTTCTCATCCATGTTTATATGTCCTATTATCTCTATTTTTTTACATATCTGAGAATCACTGGAACTCGCCAGGCTTTATGTCTGACCCTTTTTCCTTTGGCTTCTTTCTCTTCCTCCCTCCTTAGGTACTCAGAGTGGTAGCACTCCTCGGTGACTAGGACTTTCTCTTTCGGCTTGGATCTGGACTTTTTGAGATGTACTGCTTTGATTTACTTTCTACTCGGTTATGGCTTGCTATGAGGAATATGGTTTTATATTATGGCACTCTATTAATTTGCATTATGAGACAGATTTGAGACTGGTTTGATTTACTTTCAATAATAAAATTTATTTTTCCGCTGCTTATTTCAGTTTGTCTTATGAAATTCTGTTACTGCTTACCTATTATGATTCACAAAATTTAATGCATTCTTTTATGAGTGACATTAATGGACGTGGGGTGTCACATTTGGTATCATAGCTGAAGGTTACAAGACCGAAGAAAAGTTTTGGAAACTTACTTTCAGAAGAAAAAAAATTTCAAATAAAAACCCTGTTTTTTTAAACATATCCCCTCAAGGCATATTATTCTCTCGACCTCTTGTTGAATCTTTTTGTTTCTTCTCTTTTCAGCATTTCTGGGCCAACCAATCTTCCTGAGGGCATTCTACTACCGACATGGTTCCATAGGTATCTAGAGGCTATGGCACCTACCGGAGTTCAGGGAGATGCTCCACCCTAACTGTAGTCGCAGTAGCTCTACCTCCATGAGTAGATAACTTTTCTAAGCTTTGTAAGGAATTTTGCGCTATGGGAGGAAAACAATTCGGTGGTACCGAGAGCTTTATTGAGGTGCATAGTTGGCTTAGAGAAACAGAGAACGTGTTTGGTCTTTTAGAGCTCAACAATAGGAGGAAAATACAGTTGGCCTCATGGCAACTGAAGGACGAAGGTTCATACTGGTGTGTGATGACGCAGGCAGGGAAACCAGTAGCAACCTGGGATGATTTCAGACAGATATTTGAGATAAAATTTTTATCCTAAACGGAAGAAGGATTACAGATGGAGAGATTCTTGGCTTTGAAACAAGGGGACATGTTTGTTAAAGATTATGTTAATAAGTTTAATCGGCTGGCGAGATTTTGTCTGGACTTGGTGAATACACCCTATAAGAAGCCTCTTAGGATTGCGAGAGGGTTGAATCAACCTCACCGAGGACTTGCTTTAACTCATATACCAATAGGAGCGATGTTTGAGAGCCTGGTTAATATGGCTCTGATGCACGAAGATGGCAAGGATGAGAAGAAAGACAGTAAGGCCGAGGAGCCACAGGCTAAGGGCGAGAAAAAGAAATGGTGGCCTAAGAAAGGAGCACAAAAAAGGGGGGAAGCCTGATAAGGCTCAGATCAAGAAAGATATCAAGTGTCATGGGTATGGAGCTGGGGGTCATTTTGTGAAAGACTACAGAAAGACAAAGAAAACCTGTTTTAATTGTGGTCAAATGGGACACTTCACTAAGCAATGCCCTAGCAAGCAATGATAAGGGGCATTAACTTCTTGACAAGTACATGCTCTTGAGGCTAGTGGACCTAATCGAGGTAGGAAAGTCACTATAAAGGTTTGATTTCCCTTTTTGACGATCCTGTTAAAACCCTCTTTGATTCTGGCGCTTCATATTCATTTATATCTGGTTCTTTAGTAGATAGTTTGCACCTTAATACTAGAATAGTCTCTGTTCTTTTAGTAGTCTCAAACCCCATTGGATGTGCAACTCATTTATCCATGATATATAGGGATTTGAGAATTTCTATCTTAGGTGTCAGTTTGAATGCGACGCATACGTGCTGGGCTTTATGAGCTATGGTTTGATTCTAGGAATGGATTGGCTAGCCATGTATGGTGGCATTCTTGATTCTAAAAAGAGAGTAGTTAGACTTCTTACTTGTCATGGTATAACTTCAAAATTTCCTATGACCCACGGGGGTCGGTGATGCTCCGTTTCCTAGATTCGCTTGATACTTTTGTTGACGACTTGTGATCAGTACCCATAGTCAGATATTATTCGGACGTGTTTTATGAGGTTAAAAGACTACCTCCAAGGCGTGAGATAGATTATAGATTTACTTGGTATAGAATGCAAAGCTAATTGCTCTATCGGTGAGCCACATGGCTCCTAGAGAAAGGAGGGGATAAGCAAGCAAATAGGGGAGCTATTCGAGAAAGGATTTATTAGGCGAAGCATATCAGAGTAGGGAGCTCCAGTTGTCTTTGCAACCAAGAAAGATGTCTCACTTCATCTATGCGTGGACTATATAGAGAGCTGAATAAGCTCACCAAGAAGAATAGGCACCCACTTCTGAGGATTGACAACTTGTTTGATCAGCTAGTAGACACATCGGTTTTCTTATAGATAGATTTGGCCATGGTATTTCATCAGCTAAGGGTAGCAGAGGACAATATTTATAAGATGACATTCAGAACTCCAAACGGTTTCTTTAAGTGGTTGGTTATGCCTTTTGGGCTAACCAATGCACCCGCATATTTTGTGGACTTGATGAGTATGGTGTTTAGAGAGTTTCTAAATAAGTTTTGGGTGGTCTTAGATGACATTCTGATCTTCTAAAAGGATGAGGAGGAGCATGCCCCACACTTAGGAGAGGTTCTATGCACTCTTAGATCGCATCAACTTAAGGAAATTTTTTATAAGTGTCACTTTTGGAGAAAGGAAGTAAGGTTCCTAAGGCATGTGGTATCCAAGGACGGGATAGAAGTGGACCCCACTAAAGTCGTCGCAGTTCAAGATTGGAGGGCTCCAAAGAATGCGAAGTAGGTGAGAAGTTTTCTATGGTTGGAAGGCTATTATAGAAATTTTATCAAGGACTTTGCAAGGATATCTGCCCCTCTCACCCGATTAACGAAAAAGAACTCGGCTCTCTCGTGGAGCATTGATTGCGAGGATTCCTTTGAGAGATTGCAAAGGGCTCTGACAACACCCCCAGTTCTGACTCTACTTGATGGAAGAAAGATGTTCACGGTTTACACAGACACTCTTAGCACAAGACTTGGTGCCATTCTGATGGAAGAAGGAATGGTAGTATGCTATGTTAGCAGACAGTTGAGAGTTCATGAGAAGAACTATCCTACCCATGATTTAGAGTTGGCTGCAATAGTGTTTGTATTGAAGTTTTGGCAACATTCTACTTGGAAAGAGATTTGAGCAATACACGGATCATAAGTTGATCAAATACTTGTTCTCACAGAAGGATCTCAACCTAAAGTAGCAACGGTGCATGAAGTTCCTAGCGTCCTACGACTTTGAGATATCTTATACTTTGGGCAAGGGTAATGTAGTGGCAGACACATTAAGTAGACAGAGGATGACTTTGAGTCCTCTATTTGTAAAAAGGCGGAGCTTGAAGTTTATATCGACCTTCGATTTTAAGCCATCTACGAATTTCACGTTGGGATTATTAGCATCATTGGAGGTGCGACCTACTCTCATGGAGCATATTGTATCTATGCAACAAGAAGACTCGTAGATAACGGACATCTTGGACAGGCTTGGTACATGAGAGACTTCTAGTACCTAGCTAGATATACTATGGACGGGAAAGGTTTACTAAGACAAGAAGAAATGCTATGTGTCCCTAGAATTGGGGAACTTCTAATGGAAGTGCTCGAGGAAGATCATCATTTTTGGATGACTATCTATTCGCGCAGCGACAAGATGTATCGAGACATGAAGAGAGTTATTTTTGGATTGGCATAAAGAAGGAAATGGCAGAATTTGTAGTCCGATGTTTGATTTGCCAGCAAGCAAAGGCTGAACAAAGGAAACCTGGCGGATTGCTTCGATCCTTGGATGTTCCACAATGGAAATGAGAGAGCGTCTCTATGGATTTCATCGATGGATTTCCCTGATCGAGGAAGGGCAATAAGAGCATTTGGGTGATAGTGGATAGACTTATAAAGAGCGCTCACTTTATTCCTATCACGAGTAGGAGGACGACAACTTGGCTAGCATCGGTATATCTTCGAGAGATAGTCTGACTTCAAGGGTACCTTCTAGTATAGTAAGCAACCACGACCCCATCTTCACTAGTGAGTCCTGGAAGAGCTTACAAGAGGCATTATGCACACAGCTACGTTTGAGCACAGCATACCACCCTTAGACCAACATACAGACTAAGAGGGTAAATAGAGTTATTGAGGATCTTCTGAGACTGTGTAGCCTAGAGTTCAGAGGGACTTAGGAGGATCATCTCTTATTGGTTGAGTTTTCCTACAACAACAGTTACCAATCGATCATAGGCTTGGCACTCTTCGAAGCATTATATGGATGACCTTGTAGATCGCCAACTTGTCGGCCGGAGTCTATGAACAGACTTCTACTTGGACCTGAGACGATTTGAGAGACTTCCGAGAAGATTGATCTTATCCGTCGAAGAATGAAAGCAGAACAGACATAAATAATATGCCAACAAAAGGAGGACCGATATGGAATTCGAAGTGGGAGATATGGTCTTCATTAAAGTATCACTGCTAAGTAATGTAGTTTGCTTTGGCTCCGTAGGGAAGTTGGCGCAAAGATTTGTCGGTTTATTCCCTATATTGGAGAGGATAGATCAGATGGCCTATAGGATCAGACTACCGGACAGACTAGCAGGCGTACATGATGTGTTTCACATTTCCCGTTTGAGGAAATGTCTACATGACAAGGTAGAGATAGTGGAGACGAGCTCACTTGAAGATGTGGAAGTTGAGAAGGAAGCATCAGTGAGAAGATTTCCTACCTATATTCTTGGATTATAGGTTAAGAAACTACACAACAAAGAAATCAGATTGGTAAAGTTACAATGGGAGAAGACCACGAGGATGAAGGTAAGATTTGCACTTCTTACCCATTTCTTTTTGAGAGTACGTTCTTAATTTCTTTCCAAGCTTTTAAATTCACATTTCTTCTTCTATCATTCAAGTATGTTTATCCTATCATTCGAAACTTTGATCCTTATGTAGAATCCAATGGTTGGAAACATGTGTTTGAGTCATGTTATGATTGATGGTTGCAAGTGGATGCAAGTTTTTGCTAGTGGTTGCTCGTGGATGCATATACACACACTAGGCACTAGATCGGCTCAAGCACTTACATATTGCATTTGGATGTGTGCGTGTTTTAATTTTCTATGGATAGAAATGGGTGAATAATCATATGGATGTTGCATTTTTGTGAATGATTGTGCACACATATGGAGTTTATATGTTATACTAGTGTTATTTTCATACATATTGATTACATGGCACAAACATATATTGCATTAAGGGCATCAATTAAATCAATCGACCGCCTGATTTTCACATTAGCATAGGGAGATATATACACAGCACCTTTTCATATGTTCATACAAACATTAGAAATTCTTAAGGACAATGGATGCCAGCTGATGATGGATGAGTATACGGTTGTAGGTGGTTGTTAGGATATCAAAATTCTTCTTAACTTGGAGATTTCAAGGATGAAATCCTTTAAGTAGGGGAGAATGTAATGTTGGGGAATGGAATTTTGATGACAACAACCTTGTTCTAATTAATAACATTATTAGTTATAAAATATATACTAACATCTTTGTCCAGAATATACATATGTATAAACAGGATATAAATATTCAAGATTGTACAGTATTAGAGATTCAAAATATCAAGGAATTCAACACTCATGAGAATCAAGAATATCAAGGGCTCAAAATCATCAAGTAAAAGAGTCTAGTTAATATGTAAATCTCCGGTTAGAACTTTCAAATTCTGCTTTCAAATTATGTTTTCAAAATTCTTTTCAAATTGATGTCGAAATAGTTTCAAACTCCATTTTTTTTAAAAATGATTTCACATTAATAAGATTTTACTTATGATTTCAAATATATACATGTATATGTAAATGTTTATAGTTTACGAAGTTCTATAATATATGTGTGTTTATAATACATGTTTTATAGTCCTATATTATATAATTTTATAAATATGTTTATATTATATATTATTATGTCTTTATATGTTTTTACACTATAGAAATTCATTTTGAAACATTGGTTTTGATTCAAGAATTTCCAGAATATATATATATATATATATATATATTCTAGGTTAGATTCCCAAATCTGGATTTGTCTTTGTGGAATGCCCGCGGCATTGGCAAACTGGCCAGTGTTTTAGGCACACCACTGAAGTTAGATGATAATAATAAACTTTTTAAGAGGCTTAACTATGCTAGAGTATTAGTTGATATTAAAGCTACAACAAACATTAAGAAACAAATAAGTGGAAAAGACAGCAAGGGAAATATTTACATCCAGATTGTCGAATATGAGTGTCTACCACCTGTTCGCGAGCACTGCAATTGTTTTGGACATTCCGATGCCCAATGTGTAGTGACAGCACCACCTATTACACAAATGTTGAAGCGGAAACAAAAAGAGGCGACTTGTTCCCAATTTGTGGTGCCAGGCACGGCTGACTGACCTCTAGTGAGAATCTCTAAGCTTCATCTAGTACTGCTAGCCTAAAAGCGGTCATTTCCAGTATATCATCAAGCATTTCAGTCTACCAGACCAAAAAAGATACCACTTACAGTAGTAATGAACATCGTGTCATCAAGCAGCACCCCACCTCGGTTAGTGGTGGGGGGAACCCCTGGTCCAAGCAACAAGCCCAGCGCAACACCATTCTGTCCAAGCAGCAGCTCCAATACAGCCTCCGTTAGAAGATGACATGAGTGAATTGCAAAATGTAAACATAGAAGATACTACAGAGGATGACGAACCCACTGAGTGTGCAATGGGTGATAAAAGTGTGACCAAGGCTAACTTTGAATATGAAAAGCAATTTAGAGATGTCGTCGACATAAGTAAGAGTAGTAAAGATAGAAATGTTTCTCCTATGAAGATGAGGAGTAGTGTAACCCCCCTCGCTCCTATGTCAATCATAAGATGGAATGTGAGGGGTCTAAACAATGATACTAGACATTTGGACCTCCTAAATCTTTGAAGGCAACATCTGCCTTCGATTTTTAGTATTATTGAGAACAAATTCAATATTGATATCATTAACTTCTTTGCTGAACACATGGGTACTGGTTGGCTCTATTTGCACAATAATGATGTTGGGTGTAAGGGAAGAATTATGGTGATGTGGAATAAAGACATATGGAACCTCATTCTTATTGACAAAGATGAACAAATCATCACTACATGTGCTATGAATACTGGAGGTACTAAAATTCATATTTCATTTGTTGACGCTAGTAATATTGCTTCCTATCGTACTAATCTTTGGAAAAGGACTACGAATTTGGTGAAAGTGATAGATGGTCCATAGTTAGTAGTCAGTGATTTTAACGTGGTGCTTAAGGCAGAAGATAAGAAGAGAGGACGTACCCTCGAAGTCTCCCAATTAGTGGAATTCAATAACCGTGTATCAGCTGCTGGGCTTGTCGAACCACTCCACTGCGGCGTGAAATACACATGGAGGAGCGATAAATGCAAAAAAAAAATCATGCAAACTTGATCAGGCATTAATTAATGCAGAATGCATGAATAAGTTTAATGACATCAATGTTACCATCCTGCCCAATTCCACGAGTTACCATAGTCTTCTCTTGATTAAACTCATTGATAATCAAGACATGACTAAAGGAAAACCATTTAGGAATGCTAATGAGTGGCATAATCAAGATGGGTACTTAGAAGCTATGTGTGGTGTGGTTGCTATGGAGAAGAATCATTTCTATAAGTTAGTGCAAACTTTGAAACAAATGAAAGCGGGGCTGAAGGAATGGAATCGCTGCAGACCAAAAAGTAATGATATAGTTGATCAATTGCAAAAGTAATGTGAGGATATTCTCATTAGGATTGATAACCAGTCTAATAATGGGGACTTACAGACTGAATACGACGGTGCTCAAGCCAAACTTAAGGAAGCATTGAATAACAAAGCCACTGAATTAAAACAGAAAACTAAAGAGAAATGGATAACTGATGGGGATGAGTGCACAAAATTCTTCTACACTAAAATGTCAGTAAGGAAGAATACGAGTTACAATGTTCAATTAATTGATCCTGATGGTAACAGATGCCTGGATATGGGCAAAATTGAAAATGAGGTTGTCACTTATTTCACTGCAATGTATAATGGTGAATGCAATACAAACTTATCCAGTATTCATTACCGGAGGCTGGTGAATAGCCATGGCCATCGCATGCTGACCAGGGTTGTGACTGAATTCGAGATTTGGAGCGCCTTGCAATCCATCCACATTGACACCAGCCCCGGCACCGACGGTTTGAGCTCCATGCTCTGTCGGGTTCATTAGGGGGAACTGAAACAAATCATATTATTAGCTATGAATGAAGCATTTCAGAATTCCAGATTCATTAAGGAAATTAATCACACGTTCATCTGTCTTATCCTAAACTCTGATAATCCCATGAGTATTGCAGATTGCAGGCCGGTAGCCTGCTATAATGTTATATACAAAATACTCAGTAAACTTATATGCAATCAAATGAATTTAAGTTTGCTTGATATTATTGCAGAATGCCAAAGCGCGTTCATTAAGGGGCGAAGCATATCTGAAAATTCTCTCTTAGCTCATGAACTCATCCATGGTTTTAATAAGAAAGGGGCTAACAAACTTTGCTTGAAAGTGGACTTGCACAAGGCGTATAACAAGATTAACCGTTATTTTGTCACTCATATGCTTCGCTGCATGGGTTTTCCTAGAAAGTTCGTCGATTTAATCAACGAATGTATCTCCATCCTGACTTTTTCTATTCTAATTAATGGGACCTAAGGGTCATATCTCCTTGAATCGAGGAACAAGACAATGAGATCCCCTTTTTCCATATTTGTTTGCAGTGGCAATGGAATTTTTCTCCTTGCAAATGGAATTGGTCTGCCACAAGAACTATGTTCAGCCAATACATGAACTTCAGCCAAAGATAAGTCATTTACTCTATGTCGATGACTTGCTTATATGTGTGAAAGCAAATGCAGTTGCGGCAAGTCACATTAATCAAAAATTTCAGTTATTAGAAGAGTATGCGGGCCTCAAACTTAATGCAAATAACACCAAATGTTATTTTAACAAATATTGTAATAAAAAGAATGAGATTTTGGAGGCTCTTAATGTTCAGGAGGGGGTATTATCGGTTAAATACCTGGGTATTTCGCTATCTTAGAATAAGGTCACAGATAGGGAATGTGTGCAGCTTGTAACTAAGATCCAGGACAAGTTACAAGGATGGAATTCAAGACTACTCTCTCTCGCTGGTAGAATTGAAATTGTTCACACTGTTATTCAAGCAAAAGTGGTGTTTTGGTTGCAAACTTTTCAGCTTCCTGAAGCGTCACTCAACAAAATTGAGAAAGTGTGCGCAGACTTTATGTGGAGAGGGGGATTACACAAAATTCAATATGAGGCCGTCTGTAAGCCCAAAGAAGAAGGGGGTGTTAGGCTGCGAAAACTCAAAGATATGAGAGAAGATTACACTTTGAAGCAAGGTTGGAAAATTATCAATAGTTGTCTGTGGGCTCGATGGATGAGGCAGAGATACATTTGAGACAATTTCTGGCAAACGAGGATTGATAACAATGCTTCGGGCACGTGGAAAGCTATTAGGCACATTCGTAATAAATTGGCAGAATGTAGTGAAAGGAAAATAGCGAATGGCGCTAACATCGACCTATGGAGAGACTCATGGATTAAGCGTAAGTCGACTATTGATATGGTTGGTATGCACACTTTTTCAGATTATGGTTGCCATAACAAACTGTTCAAGATGTAATTCAAGGCAATCATTGGAATATCATTGATACTCCATTGAACCAAGCGCAACAAGCGAAGATAAGATACATGCCTATATAGATAGATAGGGATAACGATAAATGGGAGTGGAATCCTATGGGTAATGAATTTACTACCAAAACGGCATGGAATGAAGTGCGGAAAAAGGATCAGCCAACGACTTGGAGTAAAATTGTGTAAGATCGCGTAAATTGCCCTAAAATGGCTTTCAACACATATAAAGCAATTCTGGGTAGATAGCCTACGAGGGATAGGATCAATTGGGGTATTACGGGAGATACTCAGTGTGTGCTGTGTAACTCAATGAATGAGACCCAAGCTCATTTGTTCTTTGAATGCAATGTTTATTTGACCATTTTGGCACACTATAATACGATAATGGGTATTTCATCTAACTTGTACAAGATGGAGGACATTGTTCATTACCTCGTTAGCAGCGGTTCCCCGGAAGACCTGAAGACCAAACACCACATTATCTCCTTCACTATAGCTGCATGGATAGTTTGGAAAGAAAGAAATAAGCGAATATTTCAACACAAAGCCACAAATCAATCAGATCTGGAGCGAATTATTCGAGGGGAACTGAATCTAGTGAGAGTGCCAGAGTGATTTATTAACCAGATGTAATTCATATCGGAGAAGGGGATATGCCGGCGTCAGAGGCAGGAAACCTACGTACATCGTACCGGCCGCCATGACTTGAAGAAGAAATATGGTTTCGCATTTTTGTTTTATTTTGTTTTGTTTATTATTCTTTACTTTTCAGATGTAAAGTTATACTCCTGGTAACTCTCGAAAGTGCTGATGCACTTTTGAATTATGGACACGTGGGTGTGCTTTGACACTTCCATGGATTAGTTTTTTTGCTGAAGGCCTAAAAGAAAGTTTGACCCATTTTCCAAATATATATATATATATTAGTTTTAATACTTGAAAAATGGTTTTAAAAATCAAAATAATAGGTATATGTCAACATACATGTTTGAGTATATTGACATATAACTGTCAGATTTTCTATCTTCAAAGGAAGTGTCTTTTGATATTTGAAACATTTCAGAAACGTTGCAACCTTTCGAACACTTTTAATAGGGGTTAAATTCGATTTTTTATAACATCTTCACAATCTTCATCCTATCTCAAACCGCCTTTATTATTCTATAATTTCTTGACTTATACATTTATAATTTTATAAATATGTTTATATTATATATCACTATGTTTTTATATGTTTTTACACTATAGAAAATTTATTTTGAAACACTGGTTTTGATTGAAGAATTTCCAGAATATATATATATATATATATATTAGTTTTAACACTTAAAAAATGATTTTAAAAATAAAAATAATAGGTATATGTCGACATACATGTTTGAGCATGTCGACATATAACTGTCATATTTTCAATTTTCAGGGGAAGTGTCTTTTCATATTTGAAACGTTTCAGAAATGTTCAACATTTCAAACACTATAAATAGGGGTTAAATTCGAATTTTTTATAACTTCTTCTTCTCCATCTTCATCCTATCTTTAACCACCATTATTATTCTTTAATTTCTTGATTTCTGCACTTATAGTCTTCCGATTTCAACAAAAATTATATCATTCTCTTTCTCTTCTCAATCTCTTTCAGCTACTATCTATTTGGAAGTGTTATTCAAGAGTTCCAGGGATGTTGTAATTATTTGGGAATTGTCTGGGAAAGGGTGTGTTCCTTGTAGCTGTAAAATTACGGAAAGGGGGCGGTGTGAACCTTGTAGCCATGAAATCAAGGGCAGTGAATCGGTGTTAACCTTATAGCCGTGAAATCAAGGGAGTTGTAAGATTGATACTACTATTAATAAAACTCTGCACAATCCAGCGTTGTATGGGACAGGATGTAGGAGTAATCCGAACTAGTATAAAATCCGGTGTGTTCTTTCCTTTTCTGCATTTTATATTCACTTATATCTTTGTTTGTAATTGTTTCTGTGTTTGAGATCATTTTTGATGTGATAATCAATGTGTAATTCATATAGTAATTAAAGATTCTTTAAATTTCCATAATCTCTTTAAAATACTATTCACCCCTTCTAGTGCTAGTTTGCCTTAAGATCCTTAATCTGCATTCCCTAACAATTGGTATCGGAGCGTTGGTTTTCAAAAGTTCACCATTTGAAATTTGGAAATATTAAATGGCAACCAACACTGGAATTACTAATATCAATAGTTCATTTGTAGAAAGTCCGTTCACCATTAGACCGCCATTATTCAACGGAAGCAATTATTTATATTAGGCATGTAGAATGAAAATAAATTTGCAATCCGTAGGATTAGACACTTGGAATAGTACACAAACTACATATGTTGAACCACTACTAATTTTGCACAATAGACTAATAAACAAAAGGCTGCTGCACAAAGTAATTCTAAGGGTACGAATATGTTATTATGTTCATTAGATAGAAATGAATTTAATAAAGTGTCAATTTGTAATTCCACTTATGACATATAGAGAACATTGCAAGTTACTCATGAAAGAACCAATAAAGTTAAACATGTCAAGGATACTGTAATGTCCCATATTTTTACAGTATAATAATTAATTAATTAATTTAATTATATAAATAGTGATTTAGGGATATAAATATTTATTTAATTAAATAATAAAGAATATTTAGTTAATATTAATAACCGAATAATATATTATAATTTCGAGTTAGTCGAAAATAACTGAATTCACAATATTGTGTGAATTGGATCATTAATGATATTTAATTCAGTTTAGAATTGAATTAGGATAACGAATATATTATTTGAACGACAGTTGAACGTATAAATTATATTATAATTATAATCGAGCTTGAAATGGCGTTGCAGTTCGTAATATGGCTATTCGAACTTTAAACGAATATACAGAATCCGTTTTAAGCCGGATTTCTATGAAATAAAAAACGTTCAGAGCTGGTGAAGTGTATTTTTTTAATAGAAGTGAAAAATCGAGATTTCGTTTGGTAGATTTTGATTTATGATCAAATCAAATTTTAGAAAAGTCGCTATGGAATTCCTTTATAATTTATAACGATTTATTTATATTTTAAATGGATTTTCAATATAAATTGAATGTCGATTCAACCGGGATTTGAATATCGAGTTATAAATCCAATTGGAGCTGTATGATATTCTATTTTAAATATATACGATAATATTAATTTATTAATATTAAATTTAATTATTTTTAAATATTTTAATATTTAAATGGGGTTATTTAGAGCTTCAGAAAATAGCCAGTTTTGCAAACGAACTCCGTTTTTGATGAAACTAATTTTGTTGGATCTGGAATATTAAATTATTGTTAGATTTCAATTTTAGTGATTTTTGGAGTCAGTATGTGGCCGTACGGATTTTTAATGTGAAAAAAATCGATAATTTAACCTTTAAAAATATGTTGTGTGAGCAAACGGAATCGGAATTCGATGAAACAAGTTTCGTTGGGTCTGTAATGTCAAACTCTAGCTGCATGTCAATTTTCATGATTTTTGGATATTTTGTGTGACCATAGGAATTTTAAAATGATGAATATAAATAGTTGTAGGTTAATATATTGGAAATAATCGAATATTAAAATATTTAAAACTCCTCTATAGATACTCTCACTACCCTTAACCTAATTTCATCATTTCTCCAGTCAAACAATTTCCGCCGTCACCCTCTTTATTCCAAACGTGAAAACACGGATCTTCAAAAACCAAGATAAAACCAAACAAAAATCTATAAATCAAAATATAGATATATTCGGAATCTCTATAGGTTACTCTTTGATTTGGGGTATGTTGTTCAAGGTGTAATGGTGCTTTCCTGGGGCTCGAGATTTCCGCCGTGACCTAGGGTTAGCGACTTCGAGAGATTTAGACTTTAATATGAGAAATGATGGTGGTATTTGGGTTTGTGGTTGGAGTTGGCTTCGTTTGTGAAGCTTTGGGTGATTTCGGTGGTGGTTGGTGTCACAATTTTTGCCTAAGCGCCGTAAATGGCTCGACGAACGGTTTTAGATTGGGGGTGCGAGTGATGATGTGTGGGGTTGGCGTGGAGGAGACTCTAACGAGATGAAAGTTGGTGGTATTCATTTGTGAATCGGTGGAGTGAAGAGGGAGTTTGAATGTCATGAAGGAATAGTAATGGTGCTGCTTCAGTTCGTATGCTACAGGGGATAGCGTAGAGGAAGAAAGCATGAGCAGGGGATTAATGAATTAAAGGGGGTGATTAAAGTTATTAATTTATGGTTTATATACATTTAAATATATATGAACTTGTAAATTCCATAACTTCGTCATACTGTATCAGAATTTCGAACGGTCAGGTCCGTTGGGATCGAATAGACGGCGACAACACAATGGAACTAACTGGAAGTGAATTGGAGCTCATTACAATTTTTAGCTAAATAAATTGTCCGTTTGAATCAAAGATAATTAATCGTTATTTAACGATGACCGTCCAATGTGAGTAAATATCACTAACTTTGTGCAGTTTATATTTCTATAAGTATAATCTAGTATTGATAAATGATAATTGATTGTTGTGTGATGATTGTTGGGTTGAATTGCTGATGTATTGGTTGAAATTATAGATAACGATATATATATAATTATTAATTTTATATTGATTCTATTTATTAGAATATTTCATATGGAAATGAAATCGATGTTATTTATATTGTTTAACATCTATGGATGCAGGGAGAGAGGTTGTAGGAATCCAACTGGATTTCTCAGTATTATAATACTGTTTGTTTTCATGTATCGTGATATATGATGTGATATATAATTTGTGATTGATTATGATGATACTGGTCATGTTATTTGGTATTTTAAATACCATATGAAATACTGGGATGTAAAAAGGAAATTTTCAAAGTGAATATTGAAAATGAAGGATTTATATAAAATGAATAGGATTATATAAAAGGATTTATATAAAATAAATAGAATTATATAAAAGGATTTATATAGAATAAATAGAATTATACAACGGGAATTATAAATGGGATTATAAGTGTTAGAAGAATAAAATGAATTTTCTTATGAATAATTCTATAAATAGAAGCATGAGAAGAAATTAGATTTGTAAAAATACGAAATCAAACTGTTTTGATTATATAAAGAAATATTTTTCACATTCTATGTGAAAATTAAATTTAAGTAAATATTTTGCTAATAAAATATTTATAAAGGAAATAGGGTTTGAAATTGGAATTTAAAATGGAGTTAAAGGAATTAGAAACTAACTGGAGATTAGTTAAGTTGAACAACTGTCTGGGTATTGATCTGATGTTGGTTTTGGCCTTCGGGGTTAATACGTACGGGGTTGTTCTCTTACTAGTTTACAGTTAGAGACTGATATATGTGAGAAGATAGTGATGCGTGAATCAGAAATGGAAACGTTTTCCAAAGTTAATAATGTATATTTTCTAATTTTAGAAAATAAGGTTTATGAATAAATGTTGATTGATGATTGATCGATAGAATTTCCATCTGGAAATAATATCGTTGTTTGCACACATATTTTTTTTTTGATAGTTAAATCACCGACTATCAAAGTTTTTGACCATTTTTCCGTTGTTAATACGGAGAGATCGGAATCAGATTCATTATCTGAAAACTAGTTTGTATGGGCGTTAGCTTTGCGATCAAATATGATGAAGATAATTGAAGACGGAGTTATGCAAGGGCTGTCCTGTTTATAGAATAGTACCTTCGGTCTGTCCAGTCGCAGGACGACCCGTATGGAAGAATGTCTGACAGAGTATATTTAATAGATCGCGTAAGTTAATCTCTTCAAACGTATTTACGTTTGGTGGTGGAGGAATTCGTTTCTCTTAGCTATATACCCATGGTATTTTTGGGGAAATCAGTTTTTGATTTGGCGGGTACGGCGATGTGACATTCAAAGTGAATGAAGATGTGGTTTGTAATGGATACGTTATGGCCTCTAGCCTCACAACCAAGAAATGGTATGAAATCGGGTAGGTCGCATTGCTAAGTGGTTGGCTGCCAATTAGAGTGTATTGTCACCTGATCTAGAGAAATTCCATTTACTTCTATAATCTATTTCGATGTTGTCCCTTTCGGGAAACGATTGCTGATCCCAACCGTTGATGATAATACATTTGGTACACTTAAGCGAAATGAGTGACCAGTCATGTTTAGCCTAGGTTGCAAGATGTTCTTGTTGAACCTGGTGTATTCCTCCCTAGAGATACACTGTCGGAAGGTGGTCCCGTACCTTCCTAGTTGGAACTCATTAACCAATAAGTGCCCACGGTTTTTGATTATATATTATGTATGTGGAACGTGAGATGAAAGCGTTCTACTAGATGATTATTATTAATAGACATTATTATAATATCAATTGAGTTGATATAAAGATTATTGTTCCTTTCAAAAGGTTTTTGAATGTTGGACTAAGTGTTTTGGATTCTTATAAGGGAAAATCCCGTTCGGTGTTATATGGCGTGGTCTTATGAGATATCGTTTAATTTATCAAACTGTTTTAAATTGTTTACTCACACCAGTCCCATGACTGACTCGGAGTTTATTTTATTTTGTTTTACCCTAAACTCTTGGGTGCCCAAATTTGTACGGGCAGTCAAGTAGTCAGGTTTTACAGATATACTTGGAGAGCTTGGAGTAGGAGGCCTCAGGATTATATAGCTATTGTTTATTCCGCTGTGTTGTAAGTGTTATACTCTGATAATGTTACTGTGTACATATACTGATTTTATTTCAAAGATATGTTATCTATTATATGTTGTTCGTTCCGCTGTGAGATTCATGTTACTCTGATGTTGTTGTATATTCTTCTTATTCTATTCTAATTTTCTATCTTATCTATTCTCACCCTCTATTTTCTTCCATGGACTATCTGGTATTTCCGATGCTTGATATTTGACATTGGGTTACATGTCGATTACTCAGGATCACGAAAAACCGGTTCGTTACAGATACGGAATCCAGATATTAAGGCAAAATCAACACTAGAGCGGGGTGAATAGTGTTTATGAGAAATTTATAGAAATCTTAAACTAACTCGAACTACTTATGAATCACACAATGATTATCACACTGGAAATGATCACATACACAGAAACAATCACAGACACATAAATAAGTGAATATAAAATGCAGAAAACAAAAGAACACACCAGATTTTATACTGGATCAGATTACTCCTACATCCAGTCCCACGCAACGCTGCATTGCATAAATTTTTATTATTATCAATATAAAAGTACAACACCCTTAATTCATGGCTACAAGGTTAACACCGATTCCACCATCCTTGATTTCACGACTACAAGGTTAACACCTCTCCCTTTCCTTGATTCAGGGCTACAAGGAACGCAACCTTTCCTAAAAAATTACAATAGCCCTAGAACTCTTCAATAGCACTTCAAACAGAGAATAGTTGATAGAGAATGAGAAGAGAAAAAGAATGATATAAATTTTGTTGAAATCGACAGAGTATAAGTGCACAAACCTAGAATTTTAGGTACACTAATGGTGTTAAGTAAAGGGGTGAAGAAGGAGAAGAGAGAATGATTAAAAATTCGAAATCAACCACTTTTTACAGTGTCTCAATGGTTGCAACGTTTCTGAAATATTTCAAATAGTGAAAAGACACTTACTTTGGAAATTTGAATTTGTGACAGTTATATGTCGACATGTTCATATGTGTATGCAAGGTTTTAAATCTTGGATATCAGTCGCGTTTCATCTCGGGAATTTTATAGACTCGGTCTCGTATCGGGGGAGATCTCGGACGAGATGAGTCTAACTCAGGAGTTCGTCTCGGATTTACATCTCGGGTCTGAAAGTTCATATCGGAACAATCTCGGGGTACATGATATGTTAAAAACGATATTTTAACAAAATGATTTTTATGAATTCTATCAAAAACATAGTAACTTAAAGTTAAAATGCAAGATAACTTTATTATTCTTTATTTTGCAAACGATCATTCATACTCTAAATCGTAATATGCTTAAAATTGGAATATTGTTAGACAGGAAACATTAGAAGGATCCAAACATTAAAAAATTTAGCTTAAATAGACCATGATATACATAATCTCATAAGTAACATGTATATAAAAGGACGAATATGAAAATCATAAGCATTGTAAAACACATAAGAACATACAATATAGTCATTTAACATGCAAAAGGTAAAATAAAAAAAGATTGATATGGCTAGATTTGAGTTTTTTAATTATAGTTCTAGTTCAGGCAAAAAGTTAAATTATAACCAAAAAAAATAAGATCTCGGACGAAATTCCGGTATTTCGTCTCGGTCGATATATTGTTCGATATTGCAATATCTCGGGCGATATATTCAAAAGGAGATTTAGAGTAATATTTGTTGTTTCGTATCGGAAGGAGCCCAAAACGAGATCTCAGAGGAGATCTTGGGCGATATTTGTGAGATTTGAAACAGTGTGTGTACGTTGACATATGTAGTGTATTTTACTTTTAAAAAAAATCATTTTACAAGTGTTTACATTAATATGTATGGGTACTAAAAATTCTTGAATCAAAACAAATGTTTCAAATGAAGTTTCTAAAGTATAAAAATATATAAAATCATACTACCATGTAATATAAACATATTTAGAAAGTTATATTGTTTAATACTATAAAAGTGTGTATATATATAAACATATTATCATAAAACTCTATGGACTATAAATACATATATTTGAAATCGTAATAATTTGAAATCATTTAAAGTAGTTTGAAATAAATTCTAATCAGAATTTGAATTTTGAAAATAGAAATTGAATTTTGAAAATATAATTTGAAATTGTAGTGTTATTTAGAGTCTTACATATAAACTAGACTCAATAAATATATTTTCTTGAGCTCTTTGAAATCTTGATATTTGATACTCATGAGTCTTGAATTTCCTTTGAATCCCGAATCGTTTGAAACTCTAAAACTGTATAGTCTTCAGTTTCAAATCTTGTATACAAACCCTGCATATATATATTATGTATTTATATTCTAGATAAAGATGTTAGTACATATTTTATAATCAATTAATAATGATAATTGAAATAAGATTGTTGTCATCAAAACCCCATTCTCCAACAATCTTCCCCTTTTTGATGATAACAACCTTGATTTATAAAATATTCATACCTGTTTATACTTGTTGATATGATTCTTCGAGTACTCCCCCTTACACCATGAATCCTACATACACCCACTTAAACTAAGCCTAACTAATCCCTATTTTATAATTTCTCCCCCTTTGTCATCAACAAAAGAATCTCTAACTATACTCCCCTAAATTTATGAACCTACTGACTTACCACATATATAATTATGATAAAAACTTACAATTCACGCCTATATTATTCTAATTCTAATAAGAAAGAGTATAATCAAATCACACAACACAAGCATTTCAGTCAACATTTACAAGTATTTCAATCAATCATATACAATTTTTAAGTCCAATCAATTCAAACAAATTCAAATCAGACAAATTTATCTTGGAACTTCCACCTATCCGTCTCCTCCAAAGATTGAATCCTTCTTAATGACTTCCCAATCTTCATCTTCTTTGGTTGGTGGTGCTTTAGCAAGTTTGTTGTCTTCATCTATGGAAAAAGAAGAGATTAACCAATGAATGACATCAAAATTCTTCTCTTGATGTTCAACCACCTTTATTTGACTCAATTTGAGATGGAACTGATTACGAAGTATTATAGATAGGATATTCTTGAATGAATTGAGTGTTTCTTCTAGATTCTCACTTAAATTGTGAATAGGATTTGCTATAATTTGATATTATAGAAAGGGAATATTTAGAGAAGAAGGAGAAAGTTTAGAATAAATTTTTCTGGAAGAAAGAGGAATTTATAGGGTCCAGAATTCGTTTAAAATAAAGAGACACTAGTTAGTTATTCAAATTTCAAATTTTGAACAAATTTGAAAAACTGGTAATTATATGTCGACATGTCATTTTGCATATGTCGACATATCCTAGTTACCTTTTTGGGTATTTTCAGTTTCAAGATATTTCTTATTATATTATTTTAATTTATTTAATTCAAATGTGTTTTTTACAGTAAATTAAAGATTGATTTGATAGAAATAAACATCATTCATTACTACAAAAAAGCAATCACATTCAAATGATTTAACATACTAAATACGATGTTTGAAAGCAAATACAAGCAAATCCAAGCAAATATAAAAGATAACATAAACTTCATATATGCTATGATACTAATTGTTAAGGATATGGAATGGGGATCTTAAGGCAGAATCCACACACTAGAAGGCGGTGAATAGCGTTTATACGAAATTTATAGAAATCCTAAACTAACTCAAATTATCGCACCAGAAATGGTTACAGACACAGAAACAATTACAGACATAAAAATAAGTAAACATAAAATGCATAAAAGGAAAGAACACATTGGATTTTATACTGGTTCAGATTACTCCTATGCCCAGTCCTATGCAACGCTGGATTGCGCAAAGTTTTATTGTTATCAATATCCAAGTACAACACCTTTGATTTCACAGCTATAAGGTTAACACAGATTCCACTACGCTTGATTTCATGACTACAAAGTTAACACTGCTCCCTTTCCTTGGTTTCAAGGCTACAAGGAACACACACTTTCCCAAACAATTATGATATCCCTAGAACTCTTCTACAACATTTCAAATAGAGAGTAGTTGATAGAGAATAAGAAGACAAAAAGTATGATATAAATTTTGTTGAAATCAACAGAGTATAAGTGTAGAAATCATGAACTTTATGTATATTAATGGTGGTAAGTAAGGGGATGAAGAAGGAGAAGAGAGAATGATTAAAAATTCATAATCAATCCCTTTTTATAGTGTCCCAATGGTTGCAACGTTTCTGAAACATTTCAAATTGTGAAAGGACACTTCGTTTGAAAATTGAATTTATGATAGTTATATGTCAACATGCTCATATGTGTATGTCGACATATGTAGTGTATTTTATTTTATTTTAAACAATTTTTCAAGTGTTTAAATTAATATATATATTCTGAAAATTCTTGAATCAAAACTAATGTTTCAAATGAAGTTTATAAAGTATAAAAACATATAAAATCATAGTGATATATGATATAAAAATATTTATAAAGTTATATGATTTAAAACTATAAAACAATATATGTATATAAACATATTATTGTGAAACATTATTGACTATGAATATATATATTTGAAATCATAATAATTTGAAATCATTTAAAGCAGTTTGAAATAACTTAAAATCGGAATTTGACTTTTGGAAACAGAATTGAAATTGGAGTGCTATTTAGAGTCACACATATAAACTAGACTCAATTACTATATTTTCTTGAGCTCTTTCAAATCTTGATATCTTGATACTCATGAGTCTTGAATTTCCTCTCAATCTTAAATCTCTTGGAACTCTAAAACTTTACAGTCTTCAGTTTCAATCCTATATACAAACCCTACATATATATATATATATGTATGTATGTATGTATGTATGTATTTTAGATAAAGATGTTATATATATTTTATAATCAATCAATAATGATAATTGAAATAAGGTTGTTGTCATCAAAACTCCATTCTCCAAAAAAACAGGTCAAGATATCTAAGTTAACCAACCAGTTTGAGTTATTTAAAATGAATCAGAGTGAATCTGTCTCCACTATGCACTGCAGGTTTCAGGAAATCGTGGATTCATTAATGGCTTTGGGAAAAACTTATTCTTAGGATGATCAAGTTAGAAAAAGTTTCACCTCACTAACTCCAGAATGGTATTAGAAAGCGCTGGCAATAAAAGAGGCAAATAATGTTAGTGAAATGAAGATTGAGTAGTTAATAGGAAATTTGATGTCATTCGAAGTTTAGTTACAGAAAAGAAAGGAGAATAAGTCGACAGAAAAGAAATCCATAGCATTCAAAGCAGCAACAGGTGGTTCTGATTCATGTAGTGAGGATGATTATGAAGTTGCCTTAATGACAGGTAATTTCAGAAAATTTTTGAGATATAAAAAGAGAAATAATTTTCAAATAAATAATCAATGCAGTTGGGTAAGAAATGATGACAGGCGTTACAACTGCAACAGACCAAGTCATATAAAGAGAATGTGTCCATATCCAGATAAATCAATTCAACAAATAGATAATAATAATTTTTCAAAGAAAAGGAAAAGGGCATATGCAGCAACTTTAGATGACTTAGACTCGTCATCATCAAGCGATGAAGAGTCAGAAACAGGATATTCGAATATATGCTCCACAACGATTCAAAATTCAGAAATTATTGAAGAAATGGATCTAAAAACCAGGTACGCCTTAATTAATTTTTGATTGAATTGGTTGAATGGATGCATTTAGATGCTTTTGATTGCTTGCCTTTTTCGAATTTAAATTTTAAATTTTAAAATTCAAACCTGAACATTAAAATTCAAATTCAAACTTTGGAATGCAATATAATAATAATATAATAAAAATTAATTTTAGAAGTTTGTTAGGATTAATATTATTTAAGGAAATAATAAATCTAAAAATATAATACGTTAAAATAAAAACAAAGTCAAAAAGAAACATGTCTTTTCAAAATACACATATATATCGACATACCCAAATCGATAAGTTGACTTATGTGCTAGAAATTGAAATTCAAATTTTTTAAAAGTTTGAACATTCAAACTTCCCACTATCTTTTCACCAACTCCCAAGGTTTGAAAGATGTCTTCATTTTCAGAAAAGTAATGATCATTCACTCTTTATTTATTTATCTATTTAATTTTATTCTCTCTACCTCTCATTCAAAATTCAAAACAACAATCTTCATTCTATTCTCTTCAAAACATATCTCCAGTGGCTTCCTTTAGCATACAGAAATTAATGACATTGACCAAAACTCAAGGAGTCATCTCTATAATGATCCAGAAGCTATTCTAGCCCATGTTGGCAATATATATGGCAAATGGAAAAGCCAATACGGGAGCCTTTGCTGTCTTTGAAGATTTTCCTTCTTATGATCTTCATTCTCTTTTTCATCAAAATGAAGTTGTTAATTTAATTAACTCTCGGGATAACGATGAAGTATGTTACCCGAATCTTGTCAAAATGTTTTATGAGAATTTGAATCGTGGCTTTTAAGAAGGAAATGAGAATAAAGTTTGGAGTAGCGTAAAAGGCACTCAAATCGTTTTGGATTGTGAAATTTGGGTACCATTTTAAATCGTAAGAGTACGGGCTTAGATTTTTTGGAATTTGAAATAGATGAAATGGATTTGAAAAATGTTGAATATTTGGAATTTAAAAATCATTTTTTCCGCCTAAAAGCAAAAATCGTCAGCCTCCTTCTTCAACATTCTCTTACTCCCGGCTTCGGCAATTTCAATAATCCTACCCTCAAAGTTCAAAAAGTTCATTTTTCCATCTTTGGCACTTATGATATTGATTGCCCGATGTAATTTTGAAAGAGTTAAAAACCAAAGAAAATACTCTATATCAAGGAGTTTATCTTACTCGGATTTTTAAATATTTTGGAGTGGATCTCAAAGGTTTAGAATTTGTGTCGAGAAAGGTTTTTAACTTGAGAAATATAAAGATAATGCAAATACCAATCATTTTTAAGCCCTTTGAAACATTTGAGGATAAACAAGCTCAAATGCAACAACAAGAAAATCCAATGGAAATCGACAAAGAAGAAGAATCCTCTTTGGAAAGTGTAGAATGTCTAACAAATAGTAGGACCGTAACCAAAGAAACACTTGTCAAAAACCGAGCCAAGTTAGCCAAGAACCAAAAGAAAATTAAGAAGACTCTTACCCAAATGCCTTCTAAAATGAACAAGTTCATTGGCAAAGTAGGAAGAAAACTTGGATTATCATCTTCCTCATCTTCATCTGCTAAACTCTAAGTTTATCAGTTTAAGTTATCTTTTCGTATTTGCTGTATTTCTTTTTCGAATCTCGTATTTAGTACCTTGTACCGTTTGAATGTATTTGCTTTCTAGTAGTAACGAATGATATTTATTTTTGTCAAATCAATCTTTAATTTACTGTAAAAACACATTATAACTAAATACATTAATATAATAATAAATAACTTAAAATTGTGTGAAAATTTAAATACCCAAAAATTGACTAGGGTATGTCGACATGTGCAAATTAACTGTCGACATATAACTGCAAGAAATTCAAATTTGTTCAAAATTTGAATTTAAATAATCAACTAGCGTCTATTCATTTTCAATGAATTCCAAACTCTATAAATACTCTCTTCATCCATAAAAATTTAATTTGAGCTCTCTCCTTCCTCTCTAATCATTCCTTATCCATACAATCAAATAATGGCTAATCCTATTCACAATTTGAGTGAGAATCTGGAAGAAACACTAAATTCACTCAAGAATATCCTATCTATAATACTTCGTCATCAGCGTCATCTCGAATTAAGTCACACAAAGATGGTTGAACATCAAGAGAAACACTTTGGTGCCATTCGTTGGTTAATCTCTTCTCTTTTCATAGACGAAGATGACAACCTCGCTAAAGCACCACTCACTAAAGAAGATGAAGATTGGGAAGTCATCAAGAAGGATCCAATCTTTGGAGGAAATGGATGGGTGGAAGTTGCAAGAGGCATTTGAATTTGTTTGAATTTAATGGCATGCTCTATTAGAAATTGTTTGAATTGAGTTGAATTTTTTTTTTTAATTTAAAAACTTGTATATATTGATGGGTTTGAAATACTTGAATTTGTAGGATCTAAATTAACCCTTTTGGGGGGGGGGGGGTGAATAGGGTTTATTGCAGTTTTTACTGAGTAATTAAATAGTACCAATCACAGATAATAATCAGAGTAAATGCGGAAAATAAATAACACACAGATATACCCAGCTTCGGCAAAACCCTGCCTACTGCTGCATTCCCCAAGGTTTCTACTAGGTATTAGTCAACAATTACAACGCTTACAACACCCGTAAACTCGCGATAATTCCTAGCCTCTTTGTCCTAACCCTACACTCAAAACTTATCCCCGGTTTCTACTAGGAGCTACACAGAAAGGCCTTACAGTCTGTCTCCAGTTGCACTAATCCTACGCTCAAAACCCTACACTGGTTTCTATCCTTAAAACCAGATATCCCCGAATTACGAACCCCATAATTCATCTCCCTAGTATTACAGATAAACTAGAAAACTATTCAATGCAATTACAAAATGAAATTAAAACAAATAAAAACAATTTAAAAACACTTTAAGCAATAAAAATCCTAGTCCTCTTTAAACAAATAGACCGGCCTCCCTTGTCCTTTTGATTGAACCATAGTTCATTAATCTGATCCCTTTCCTTTTGAGAAAATAAAATGGCGGCTTCAAATCTAGGGTTTCCTTCTGAAAATTAAAGTGGCAATGGCGATCTAGGGTTTGCAATCTCCTTATAAGCCGCCGCTCTATATCTCTCTCCGTTGATACTGTGAATCTCAGTTGCAATTTTTTCTTAAATTGGATTGAAGAACGTTGATTTGGATCCAAGCAGTTTCAATTCTCTGGTATCAAATTTCAATTCGAATTTTTCTTTGTTTTTGCTCTAACTTGGATGAATACGCCAGTAATGAATTGGTTGTTTTTATAGGGTCTAAAATCCACATATATCTTTGATTTCGTATATTACTTGGTCATGATTGTTGTGTCAATTTTGGGGCTTTAAATTGGCTTTGAATTTTCCTTGATGTTGCATGATTTCTAGAGTTTGATTGAGTCTAAAATTTCCATACTTTCTGGAACTTTTGTCGTGAATACTTCTTGTGATTTCTGGACTAAAACTGCTCCTTAAAAAACTAATACGATGCTGATAGGAACAACTACTATACTTGATCATCTCATAGAATATTTGTACTGCTCGACTGGCTTTTTCCAAGTGGTCTTGTTAAAACTAAGAACTGATATTGTCTTTGAAATTTGATTTCTTGGTATTTGGCTTTGAACTGATCCATGACTAGTTGATTTTGATCAGACACTATCCTTGAATACTTTTGGTAACTTGTTATGGCCTTGAACACTTATTTGATAAGATCAGATACTATATTTTGGTAAGAACAAATAATATTTTTGATCTTCTTTTGAAACCTGGTAATTGATTCATTCTCGCACATTGTTTTTTGTACTGCACCACGCTTGAACTTGTCTTGTGTATACACTTGCAGTCCACTGAAGTGCTCAACTGCACTGCCTTACTTGAGTCTGCTTTGCCACCCATGATTTTTCACTGCCACTTCATATTTTTGAACTTGTTATTGCAGAACCATACTTATAACTGAGTTGTGCTTCACACAGTTTGAATTCTTCCTTGTGTATATACGCCATGAATTTGCTATGAAGTTGTGACAATTCACTTTGCTTGCTCGATAACCTTACTGTTGTATGTTCATTAATATCACATTTATATTAGCCACTGTTATCTCATGTATCTCTCCTTCTAACTCTTGAATAATTGTAGGTTCCAGAGCATAGTTTAACACTTTTGCCAGTTGAAGTTAAAATTACACCAGAGCTCTGATTTACGCACTTGTTATGCTACTGATACTATGCTTTGATCTGATATTACACCCGAAAACTTAGCTGTGCTTCACGGTCTTCATTGTAGCTTGCATCTTTACTTGATCTCTTGATGCCTTTTGCTTTTGCCAACTTGACTTGGATGTTCCACATTGAACTGTGCACTCTTATATCTGCATGTATTTGCATGTGTGCTTTAGCATTCTTGAAATCATATGCTTATTCCATTTTTGTTGCTGTTATCTTGTGTACTTGGCATTAATGATGCACCCCTGTGTACATATCAATTTGCATTGCTTTGTTTTCTCCCTTATGCTTACTGGTTGGACCTGTATTCTTGGAACCTTTTGAGCATGTGCATGCAAAACTTTGGTCTATGTACACGCCACCATGCTGCCATTATTTTTGTTTAGACTTCAAATTACACTTGAATTTTTCTGGCTTTATAAAAAAATCTGATATAAACAGATGCTGCTTTGATTTGTGTTGGTATGCACTGAGTTGAGTTGGTCCACGAGGCTGCTCCTCAGTTGCAATACTGGTTTCTTCTCTGTACACTTTAACAGATATGAGCACATGATATATATCAGACCAAGTCTAGAAAAATGATGAGAAACACACCAAAATTCTAAGGCAAATAAAAATTAAAATAAATTTATATTTGCTTGTATTTAATTTTATTCTTGTTCCAGTTTACTGCATGTGTGTTTTTGTGATAGGTATGGAGATGACTGGATTGATAGATGGACAGGATCTGGAGCACTTGAAGACAAATATGTATGGCAGTGTCTGTGTATGAGTGAACGAGTGAAATATAGTAAGGCAAAGACTGTATACTAGAGTGATGAGAGTTGTAGTAAGGAACAAATGTACAGAATGAGAAATTTGTACTGATATTTGTAATAAACAGATTTGATTGAAATAAAATATTATTTTATTGTGTTCAAATCAAATTATTTATCGTATTCAAATTAATTCAGTAGTACAATTCCATGTAAAATATTATAACTGTGAATATACAATAGTGGAGTTAGAATGTTGTACTATTTTAGATTTTGAAATAAAATATTTAATTGAATAAATATACTGTGAACTGTTTATAATAGTATGTTATTCAATAAATGTTTATTTCTATGAAATGAAATATAAAATAGTACAGTCACAAACACATTTAAATAATATTATATGTTTGTTATCATCAAACAAAAATCATACAACACATTACTGTACCCAACAATCTCCCCTTTTTGATGATGACAAACATATACAAGATTTTGAATGTGATAAATGTGTTTGAACGTGAAATATATTACTCCCCCTATTTGTTTGCTCCCCATACAACTAAACTCCCCCTATATATGTGAAAAATATAAATAATGAAATTCAATTGATCATTCTCCCTCTAGATATTTAATTTCCAATTTTAAAATATTCTTGAATTAAATACTCATAATCAAAATCTTGACCATTCTCCCCTATTTATTATCATTAAAAGAATAATAGAGATTGAAATAGTGACAAATTTAGACTATAAATATAAATTCAAATTCAGAGAGAGAATATATATCGCAAATCCCGTTTAACCAAACAAAAATCGTAATAATCTTTAAATAAGAAGCAAAATTTCACCTTCAGAATGAATGGATTTACGATGGATTTTATAGAATGAGGAGAGCTCAATAAAATTGAATATTTGAATATGAATTTCAAAGATTTTAAATAAGCTCAAAATGTGTTAAGCCCTTGCTAACCACGCATAGCCCAAAGGTCTTTTAAATGGGGTTAATAGTAACTTAACTTTATCCTCTCTAATGAGTTCCATCCATGCACAGCCCAAAGGTCTTTTAAGTGAGAATGGAAGCACACAAAGATTAAGGTAATTCACCCACGCATAACTGCGAGGACTTTTAAATGGGAGTGAATACCAAGGATAAATAATATAATATATATATGTTTTTCTTTTTCTCTTCTTTTATTTTTATTTCTAAGAACAATTTGAACTCCCCAAATTAAATAAAACCACGATGAATGACAGAAATATGGTAGATATAGAAGACGGTCGTGAAATAATCTCAAGTTCAAAGATATTATAAAATCTGTCCAATCATCATGAGATTTTAAAATAACATCTCCTCTAGTTATGAATTATAATATGGTCACAACTCATCACAATTTCATAAATCTATTAATAATTTTGATGAGTTCCAAAACGGTTCAAATTAGTCAATAATCCCAATTTCTGAATAAATAATCAAGAATAATTTTAAAAATTGAGAATATCAATTTCAAGAGGATTTTTTGAAAATATTAATGTAAGTTGAAAATCAGTTTCAAAAATCAATCAGTGTAACGACCCAGAAAATCTGAACCAATTTAATTTTTTTTAAATTGGCTAAAATAATGGATTTTAAATATTTAAAATAAATATTTTAAATTATTGCAGTGAAAAGTGAGTTTGAATCGACGTTTGAAAACGAATATAATTAATTCTAATTATAAACAAGGCCTGAAATGGCGCTGCAGTTTCAAAAATTGAATTCAAACTTTGTCGGACTGTACCGGGTGCAAAACAAAACGGATTTGAGCGAAACCAAAAATATTTAAATCTATTAGTGAATACCTTTCTAACGAATCTGAAAAATCGAATTTTCATAGCGGAAAGCAAAAGTTATGGCCAAATGGATTTTCAGAAAGGTGGCTATGGAATTTATATAGCCCGTAAATTGGCCATTTTGCAAACGACCTCGGAATTCGACGAAACCACTTTTGTTGAATCCGGGATGTGAAGTTATTGCTAGATTTCAAATTTCATAATTTTTGAAGCTAGTATGTGAGCGTGGCAAAGGAAAACGTGTTTTGGTCAATTATAGTTAAATTGGATCGACCAGAAATGGGCATTTTTGCAAACGGTCTCAGAATTCGACGAAACTAGTTTTGTTGAGACCATATCGTCAAAACATAGCTAGATTTATTTTTATGGAATTTTTTGAATCAGTTTGTGGCCCTGGCAAATTGAAATGTACGTTCAAATTAAATATTGAATGTTATATATTTTAAATTGAATGGAAACAAACTGAAACAGTCGAATGGGCCTACGAAACATATCCCATTGTGTTTGGAATGGGGGTAAAATGCTAGGGATGATAGTCGTTGGGTTTAGATTGGTGGTCGTGTCAGAAAACCCCTTTAAAACTCCCCCGACCAATCATAATTTTTTTAAAAATAATAAAATAAAAGAAATTCTCTCTCCTCCCCACCCCCCCCCCCCCCCCGATAAACGGCGGAAGCTGCTCAAAGCTTCCCAGCCCGATCGCCGCCGCCACAGGCGTTTTCGCCACCCCCTCCAGTTCAACTTTTTGGAGATCTCGATCCCCTCTCCACATCCATACCAGGTTCGATCCTCCTCGTCGGCCCTTTCGCCAGATCGAGACCCACGAAGTCGCTGCCTTCCGACCTCCGCCGCCGCCACCAGGGTGCACCGAGCCTGACCCCACCACCACGCGCGCAAAGCTCTCTCGTAGCTCTTCAACGCTGTATCCTCCGATCGAGCTGCAACTTCGCGGATTGAAAGAAATCCTAAAACCTAGTTTTGAAGAAAAATAGAGGTATACGGCTGTTTAATTAAAACTGTTTTTAACAGTTTAAAACCGTTGCAAACTTTGAAAAATCATATCTTTTTCGTTTCTTGTCGAAATCCAGTGAAACAAGAGAGAGTGGACTCGTGTGGACGTCTTCTACCTTCTAGAAGAGACCGCATATTTTTCTGAGCCTTCTGCTATTTTTGGTGGAGTGGAACCCAATGTGAGATTTCTAATTTATAAACGATATGGAAAACGACGATGTATAAATTATATAGTCGATGTATGAGTTATATAAGCGTTGTACACCTCTTGTATAAGCGTTGTATAAGTTGTACGTTCGATGTATAAGTTATATATGCGTTGTAAAAATTATATATGTGTTGAAATAGAAGTGAATTGCTATATATATATATATATATATATACGCCCCTCGTCCACAAACCATGGACGATATTTATTGGTTGTGATTGGTGTGAAAATTGATTGATAGCGAATGGTTGGTTGGAATTGTTTGTGGTTGATATTGATTGATTGTGGTTGAAAAATACCCATTTGTGGTTGAGAAATATTTGGTTGAAACCACATAGGATTAGTTTGTGGAAATGAAATAAATATATACATGCCGCCTGCGTGCGAACTAGATGCATGAACCCCATTGTCAAAAACCGCGAGGTTTTAAGGTAAAGCGAGGAGCCGTACTAGGGACGGTCCCGGTTTTAACTACCCTGCCGTTATGCTGCCGAAATTTTGAATAATATTCATGTGTTTGAATTATTTTCATTTGTTGAAACTATATTTATTCGTTGAATAGAAAACCTTCATGTGTTGAGTCGATATTCATTCGTTGGATAGAAATTCATGTGTTGAATGGTGTTCGTGTTTTAAATATAAAAATCACATTTTTATCTATATATATAAACTGTAGAAAACCTTCACGTGTTGAATCGATATTCATTCATTGAATTGAAATTCATGTGTTGAATGGTGTTCGTGTTTGAAATATAAAAATCACATTTTTTATCTATATATATAAACTATAGAAAACCTTCATGTGTTGAATCGATATTCATTCGTTGAATTGAAATTCATGTGTTGAATGGTGTTCGTGTTTTGAATATAAAAATCACATTTTTATCTATATATATAAACTATAGAAAACCTTCATGTGTTGAGTTGATATTCATTCATTGGATAGAAATTCATGTGTTGAATGGTGTTCGTGTTTTAAATATAAAAATCACATTTTTATCTATATATATAAACTATAGAAAACCTTCATGTGTTTAATCGATATTCATTCGTTGAATTGAAATTCATGTGTTGAATGGTATTCACATTTTTGAAATAAATTGCTTTATAATAAAAATCACATTTTTATCATCTATATGAACTATATAAAATAATCTCCTTTTGAAATAAATTGTTTTATAATAAAAATCCTATTTTTATTACCTATATGAACTATATAAAATAATAGTGTTTTAAAATAAATTGTTTTACAATAAAAATCACATTTTTATTATATACATGAATTGCTAAATATAGTGAAATGTTGAAATAGAAGACAGTTAGATAAAAATATCATTTTTATCAAATGTATGAAAAGAACATAACTTTGGAATCGAAGAATCGATATATATATATATGTATAAATAGAATTAAAATATATCGAATAACAACGCTGCAGTTCGTATTTTGAAACCGTGATTTCAAACGATTAGTACGGGAGATCCGACCATCGGATTTTCCTGAAATCGCAACCGTTGGGTTCGCTTTGGAAAAATCTTTCCAACGGCACCAAATTTGTAAAAATCCAACGGTTGGATTGTCTGGAATGTTTAATTCAAATCTGAAGAAAAACAGCGCCAGAAACGATTATATTTATATATATATATATATATATATATATAATTATATTTAATCGAATAACGACGCTGTAGTTCGTATTTTGAAATCGAAACTTCAAACGATTATACTGGGAGATCCGACCGTCGGATTTTCCCGAAACTGGAACCGTTGGATTCTTTTTGAAAAGATCTTTCTAATGATGTAAATTTTGTGAAGATCCAACGGTTATATTTTCAGATATGTGTAAATCAAATCTGAAGAAAAACAGCGCCACGGCCGCGTTATGGCCCGAAGCGTCGTTTTGAATAAATTGGCTATTTTAAAATAAATAAAAATAGCGATAAATCGTTATAAAATATTATAAGTGATATGGATGTGATTTAGAAATTAACTGAAGGTTGGCTAAGTCGAATGGTTTCCTGGGTGTTGATCTGATGTTGGTTTCGGCCTTCGGGGTTAATATTTGGGAAATCGTTCTCTTACTGATTGACGGTTAGTGACTAATGAATTGAAATGAAGCGTATGTATGTTAGTGTTGCACTTGTTTATTATATATGCGAGTTGCTCAGAAAGACCGGGTTTACCCCATTCTGAATAACTGAATCGACGATAATAAATCGAAGATGAAGACGGTGGTCGAAGACCGGAGATCTTCACCTCGTTTGTATGGTAACCGAGGTCCTGATTGGGAGGCATCCCGAAATATGGATAATGAGTGGTGATCGTCCAGACGTACGTGGTCATCGATGGGTTTGCGAGATATTTAGTGCCTCCGGTTTCGTTCAGACCCAGAACGGACTTGCAAATGGACAGTGTGTCTGACATTGGAATTTATTCTGTGTGATTGGTAGCCATCAGTTGCACGGTGTGAATTGCCTGTGTGGTATGCTAAGATGCAATGATCAGGGCTTCTGTTGAAAAGCAAAGTCTTGTGGTGATGATCAAAGCCCCGCCTGTGTGGCGTAGCTTTGTGTATAACGTAAATTTGCGAGCCTCACACCCCGGTATGAACCAGAAACAGGAGAGGACATCAGGGAGGGCCTGCGTTTCCTTCTAGTTAGAAGTGGCGTCAGTGGTTTCACACGCCCTGATGAGTTTGACTTATGTGGTTGTTGCTGTTGCGAGGCGCCTCGGTTAGATCGGACGATTCGGGTCCGATGGAGTCATTCGTTGGCTCGTTGACGCACCAAAGGGCGGGGAAATGTAGTGTTCAGGTATAATAATCCACTTCGGTGGACCGGCCCTGACGATCCAAGGGCCCACCTGAGTCTGGGCCCTGAGACACGGACTAGAGCGTCTCGAATTCGGTAAGGACTATCTTTTGCCTTGGTTCATGACGGAAATCCAATTTCCAAATACGACATCGTGCGGTTTTGATTGTATATATATATGGCGACATGATATATGGTACCCATGCCGTCTATGATTGATAGTTATGATTGAAATTGTTTTTGAAACATATAAACACCAGTAATAATATCAAATGCTTTTGTTTTATTCGTATCAATCATATTTTGGTCATTATAAGGTAAAACTCTATCCTCCGGTTTGCGTTGCATTGTGTGATGGGAACTGAGTCTTATAATGGCTTCATTTTAATAAAAAGCATTGCGATGTTTAAAAGAAATATTTGTTTTAAAAGCACAGGCAATCCAATGGAGTAAACCCGTTCCACGAAAGTGGCGTGGTCCTGTGATTAGCCATATTATCAATGTGTTGAGTAGATTTCTCATACCAGTCCCATGACTGACTCGTAGTTTGTTTCACTTTCAAACTCAGGTGCCCCTTTTTCTACACGGGCAGCCTTGTATTCAGGTTTAGCTGGTTCTTTCTGGATAGCTGGAGCTGAAGATGGATTCTATTATTTATCTCTTTTTATGCTGTTCAGCTCCTATTGTACATATTTTGTTTGTTTCCGCTGTAGACATTTATGTATAGCTGAACTGTATTTGTACTAAGTATGATCCTGTATACTGTGTAACTCTGATGATTACTTTTATCCAGTATATTCTATTGTTCATTATCTGGTGTATTTATTTAATTCTGTTCTGCTATAATCTGTTTCTGTGTTATATTCCAAAGATTACCCTTGTCTCCGTCTGTACGGGAAATGGGGTCGTCACAATCAGTAAAATGTGAAATTATCTAATATTTATAATACTGATTGATCCTAGACAATTTTAAAACACTTGTATATGAAATTCGAATTGCCTATGGAATTTAAGGAAATTTAGTCATTGATTTTCCAACCCATCATTCAATCACTAAGGTACTCAAACAAATCAAATCAATTTCCTTATCAGAGCAGCATAAGATCATTTTTAATGTAAGAATCACAAGTGAATTTTTCAGAGAATTTTTAAACAAGAGCAAGAAACTATCACTGATTCAAATCTAAGGGGAATTATTTGAAATCACTTAAAAAATAAAATTTCATAATCGAAGAAATTCAACAATCAATAACGAATGATTTTAAAATCAAGCCAAGTAAAAAAAATAAAATTTTCACAACTAATCCATCATGGCTTTCAAGTAGTTCGTTGTATTGAGTTCAATTTTTTAATATTTTCAAAAAATGAATAGGAAGAAAATCAAAACAACAAAAATGTGTGAAATTTCATTAGCATTCAAGAGCATCATAAATTTCAAAATTCCGATGTACAGTGTTCAAGATGTGCTCAAAATGTTATGACCCTGTCAACATAAATCAGCATAAAATAAAATAAAGAAATAAAATTAAAAGGGAATAAAATAAAAATAAGAGTTTAGATATCATACCTGTATTACCATAATCAATGTGAACTAATGAATCTCCATCTCTAAAATATATGGCTAAGGAACTCCAAAAAAATTTGATAGTATGGAACAAGTTGAATTTTATCTCTCTTCAGCATGGTTGTTCCTTAGCCTAACACGGTACCTAAATGTTTATAGGATCAAGTGGTCTAACAAAAATTGTTTACCACTCTTATCTTCGTTTACACTTTTTGGTACCCAAACCCGTTTATATAACAATCCATTATTATCCACTAAAGTGCCCTTTGGATCCCAAACTCGTTTAATCTTATTTGAATTCATTTTACTGTCTTTTGGGATCCAAACACGTTTAACTGAATTGTTTTTAAACGAGTTTTCATTTCTTTTATGATTTGAAAACCCTTTGAAATTATTAGAATTCAAAATTCTAATTTGACCTTTTTCAAAGATATTTGTAGGATTTTCAAAATCATTAAAATTTAACTTTTCAACCAAATCAGTTTTTCCAGAACAGTTTGAAGTATTTTTAAAATCACATTTTTCAATTTTATCAAATTTATCAAAACTGAGTCCTTTCTTATTCTTAACAAAAAACTGTTTTTTTAACAACATATTCAATGATTTTTCTCCTTTAGATAATTTAGCCAATATTAATTCAAGTCGTTGAATTTTAGATTTAGGATCGCTATTTTGTTTCATTAAATCCCAACAACGATTTATAGTGATCTTTTTCTTTTCAGAATCATTTTGTTTCAAAACCATATTTTCGTTTTCAAGCATTTTAGTTTTCGCATTGGACTCAAAAATCTCACTTTCAAATCGTTTACGCTTTTCAATTTTAAGTTTTTCAAAAACCTTGAAATTTTCAATTTCTTTTTCCAAGTTTTGATTTATATGAGTAATATCAGATTCGTTATTTTTCAAAATCACATTTTCATTTTCAAGGGTTTTGAAATTTTCTTCAATTTCAAGCAATTTTTTTTGAAAAGTCGTGCATTTACCGCATTTGAAATTATTGATTTTCTCGGTTTCAATATCAAGTTCGTTCAAAATCGATTCGGTTTTCAATAAACTCCTTTTCTCTAAAATTTCATGTTTGGAATTTTTAGCCTTCTTAAACCTGTCTAACTCTTTTTGCAAAAAATCGTTTTTTGTTTTTGATTCAACCTCATTTATTTTTAGAAATACCATTCCCTTTTCAAGCTCTTTAAATTTTTCATTAAGATGAACTAAATCATTTTCCAAACCTAAACATTTTTTGCAATTCAAGTTTTCAACCTTCTTAACGTTTTCAAGTTTTAATTCCAAATCATGATTTTTATTGCTCAACTCAACATTTTCAGATTTTAAATTTTTATTTGTCAGTTTAAGACTCTCAACTATTTTGGTTAATTTATCACATAGAAAAAATAACTTTCCAAAAGGAAATTCACCGTGCTCGTCATCTGTTGTGTCTTCATCACTGTCATCATCTAATCCATTTTCCGTAAATCCTATCAAGCATAATTCTGAAACTAAGTTGGCAATCGGGGGTTTTGAGCTATTGTTGTCTTTTCTTCCATACAACGCGTCGAGAGTTTTCCAGATTTCCTGTGCAGTTAAACAATGAGAGATATGGTTATATTGATCATCTTTATATAAGAATATAAAATGTGTGTAGCCCGAGAATTAATTATAATATCATTCTTATCTACCATATCATATCCATTTTCAATAATATCCCAACATCTAGTATTAATAGATTATAAAATTCCATTTTTAATTTCCAATTTAGAAAATTTGTTCCATCAAAAATAGTTGGGGTTATACTAGAGCCAGATTGACAATTAGAAAACTCACGGTTAGGGGAATCCATGACTCTAGAGTTATTTAAAATAAAAATACCTGCTCTGATACCACTTGTAGGATCTAAATTACCCTAGAGGGGGTGAATAGGGTTTATTGCAGTTTTTGCTAAGTAATTAAATAATATGAATTACAGATAATAATCAGAGTAAATGTGGAAAATAAATAACACACAAATATACCCAACTTCGGCAAAACCCTACCTACTATTGCATTCCCCAAGGTTTCTACTAGGTATTAGTCAACAATTACAATGCTTACAACACCCGTAAACTCGTGACAATTCCTAGCCTCTTTGTCCTAACCCTACGCTCAAAACTTATCCCTAGTTTTTACTAGGAGCTACACAAAAAGGCCTCACAATCTCGCTTTAGTTGCACTAATCCTACGCTCAAAAACCTGCACTGGTTTATATCCCCGAAACCAGATTTCTCCGAATTACAAACCCCGTAATTCGTCTCCCTAGTTTTACAAATACACTAGAAAACTATTCAACACAATTACAAAATGAAATTAAAATAGATAAAAATAATAAAAACACTTTAAGCAATAAAAACCCTAGTCCTCTTTAAACAAATAGACCGACCACCCTTGTCCTTTTGATTGCACCATAGTTCATTAATCCGATCCCTTTCCTTTTGAGAAAATAAAATGGTGGCTTTAAATCTAGGGTTTCCTTATGAAAATTAAAGTGGCGATGGCGATCTATGGTTTGCAATGTTCTTATAAGCCACCACTCTCTCTTTGTTCGTTGATACTCTGAATCTCAATTGCAATTTCTTCTTAAGTTGGACTGAAGAACATTGATTTGGATCCAAGCAGTTTCAATTCTCTGGTATGAAATTTCAATTCAAATTTTTCTTTGTTTTTGCTCGATCTTGGATGAATATGCCAGTGATGAATTGGGTGTTTTTATAGGGTCTAAAATCCATAAATATCTCTGATTTTGTATATTACTTGGTCTTGATTGTTGCATGAATTTTGGGGATTTAAATTGGCTTTGAATTTTTCCTTGATGTTGCATGACTTCTAAAGTTTGATTGAACCTTAAATTTCCATACTTTCTGGAATTTTTGCCCATGAACACTTCTTGTGATTTCTTGACCAAAGCTGCTCCTTAAAAACTGATACGATGCTAATAGGAATAGTTACTGTACTTGATCATCTCTTAGATTGTTTGTACTGCTCGACTTGCTATTTCCATGTGGTCTTGTTAAAACTAAGAACCGATATTGTCTTTGAAATTTGATTTCTTGGTATTTGGCTTTGAACTGATCCATGACTAGTTGATTTTGATCAGACACTATCCTTGAATACTTTTGGTAACTTGTTATGGCCTTGAACACTTATTTGATAAGATCAGATACTATATTTTGGTAAGAACAAATAAAATTTTTGAAATTCTTTTTAAACCTTGTATTTGATTCTTTCTCGCACATTATTTGTTTGTATTGCACCATGCTTGAACTTGTCTTGTATATACACTTGCAGTCCACTGAAGTGCTCAATTGCACTGCCTTACTTGAGTCTACCTTGCCACCTATGATGTTGCACTGCCACTTCATATTTTTGAACTTGTTATTGCTGAACCGCACTTGTAACTAAGTTGTGCTTCACACAATTTGAATTCTTGCTTGTGTATATATGCCATGAAGTTGCTATGAAGTTGTGACAATTCACTTTGCTTGCTTGATAACTTTACTGTTGTATGTTCATTAATATTCGCATTTGTATTAACCATTGTTATCTTATGTATCACTCCTTCTAACTCATGAGTAACTGTAGGTTCCAGTGCCTAGTTTAACACTTTTTCCAGTTGAAGTTAAAATTACACCAGAGTCCTGATTTACGCACTTGTTACACTACTGATACTATGCTTTGATCTGATAATACACTCGAAAACTTAGCTGTGCTTCACGGTCTTCATTGTAGCTTGCATCTTTACTTGATCTCTTGATGCCTTTTGCTTTTTCCAACTTGACTTGGCTGTTCTACATTAAACTGTGCATTCATATATCTGCATGTATTTGCATGTGTGCTTTAGCATTCTTGAACCCATGTGCTTATTCCAGTTTTGTTGTTGTTATCATGTGTACTTGGCTTTAATGATGCACCCCTGTGTACATATCAATTTGCATTGCTTTGTTTGCTCCCTTATGCTTTCTGGTTGGACCTATATTCTTAGAACCTTTTGAGCTTGTGCATGCAAAACTTTGGTCCATGTACATGCCACCATGCTGCCATTATTTTTGTTTAGACTTAAAATTAGCACTAGAATTTTTTCTTGAATTTTTTGGATTTTGAAAAAAATCTGATATAAACAGATGTTGCCTTGATTTGTGTTGATATGCACTGAGGTTAGTTGGTCCACGAGGCAGCTCCTCGGTTGCAATACTGGTTTCTTCTCTGTACACTTAAACAGATATGAGCACTTGATATATATCAGACCAAGTCTAGAAAAAAGATGAGAAACACACCAAAATTGTGAGGCAAATAAAAATTAAAATAAATTTATATTTGCTTGTATTTAATTTTATTCTTGTTCCAGTTTAATGCGTGTGTGTTTTTGTGACAGGTATGGAGATGACTGGACTGATAGCTGGACAGGATTTGGAGCACTTGAAGACAAATATGTGTGCAGTGTCTGTGTATGAGTGAATGAGTGAAATGTAGTGAGGAAAAGACTATATACTAGAGTGACGAGAGTTATAGTGAGGAACAAATGTACAGAATGAGAAATTTGTACTGATATTTGTAATAAACAAATTTGATTGAAATAAAATATTATTTTATTGTGTTTAAATCAAATTATTTATCATATTCAAATTAATTCAGTAGTACAATTCCATGTAAAATATTATAACTGTGAATATACAATAGTGGAGCTAGAATGTTGTACTAATTCAGATTTTGAAATAAAATATTTAATTGAATAAATATACTATGAACTGTGTGTAATAGTATATTATTCAATAAATATTTATTTCTATGAAATGAAATATTAAATAGTACAGCTACAAACACGTTTGAATAATATTATATGTTTGTTATCATCAAACAAAAATCATACAACACATTGTTGTACCCAACAGGATTGATTGATTATAAATACTTGAACAAATTATTTGAACATATCTTATTGGGTTGTTTGAATATGCTTTTGTGTCTTTAGTATTGTAACAAAGTAAAGGGGAGTTATTTAGATATAGTTCAGTATAATAATACATAAATTTAGGGGGAGTATAATTTAGTTTAGTTTAATATGGGATATTATAGGTATAATATAGTATAGTTTAGATTAGATTAGTTTTTGATAATGACAAAGGGGGAGAAATTATAAAATAAGAAATATGCATAGTTTAAGGGGGAGCCAGAAGAGATTTATGAGAGTATTCAAGGAATCAGATCAATAAGTAATATCAGGTATGAATATTTTATAAACCTAGGTTGTCATCATCAAAATGTGGGAGATTGTTGGAGAGTGGAATTTCAATGACAACAACCTTGTTTCAATTAATAACATTATTAATTAAAAAATATATACTAACATCTTTGTCCAGAATATATGTGTGTGTGTGTATATATATATGGAGGATATAAATATTGAAGACTGTATAATATTAGAGTTTCAAGATATCAAGAACTCAAGACTCATAAGAATTAAGAATGTCAAGATTAGTAGGTAATAGAGTCTAGTTTATATGTAAAACTCTGGTTAGCACTTTCAAAATCTGTTTTCGAGTTTTTTTCAATTTGATTTCAAACTCCTTTAAAATAAATGATTTCAAATTAATAAGGTTTTACTTATGATTTCAAATATATATATACTAGTGCGAACCCGTGCTACGTACACAGGCTATGGTAACATGCATTGTGAAACAACATTTCTTGCAAAAACACCTTCAACTATAGTCTATTAGATGAGTTAATTTTAAGAATTGAAATCGAAAACATAAAATATCTCATGGAGCTATCTGTAAATTGTTGTCACAAAATTTGGTATTATATCTCAATGGTAAGCATAATGGTATGCCACAACATGAATGAAACTGATCTTAAACTAATGTAGTTGCTTGTGTAAGCTGAGCACCATAGAAAATAGAATATGAGACCCAATGTAACAACTCGAATTTTAAACAACGTGTTAAGACAAGAATCAAGGCAAAATTAAATTATAAAATCTGAATCAGGATAAACGGGTTGTGCCATTGCGTTCGTCTCGGAAAAATACGCGAAATAGAGTCCGAAATTTCGTAAATCGGAGTCCGTATGACCCAGTTAAGGCCCAACGAAGTTTCACGAAAATTCAAATCCGAAAACAGATTTGAAATTCAGCCCAGAAAGAGAAGGCGGGAAAATTCCCGCCAGACACACAGGGTGTCGACCCCTGGGTCGACCCCCCCTCCAGGGGGTCGACACCTCCCCAGGGGGTCGACATGGGTGTCGACCCCTGGGTCGACCCCCCCCCCCTGTAGAACCCCGACCTGGTGCACCTGCTTGTCATGTTGGCTCGGTTTTGGAGGCTTTGACGATTTTTGAGGGTTCAGATCTATCCTAGGGTTTATCCTACGGCCTAAACTACTCCTAATCTCTATAAAAAGACCCCTAAGCCTACCCTAAACCCTCACAAATCACTCATGCCACGAAGTGCTGCCCAAATGCCAAGTGATCATGGCCTCCATCTCCAATTCCTAGAGACTATGCATTCAAATCGGATTCAAATCCAAAGGGGCAAGCTTGCTACACCAAATCGAGGCCAAATCAATGTTGCTACGACGGTTTCATGACGGTTCTTCTTCAAAGGAGCCACCTTTCTTCGTCGAGACGATTCATGCTAATTCGCTAAGCCACGCTATGTAAGTTCTAGCTACTTCTAGATCTAAACGGTAGTCTTAATGATGGCATGGAATAAAACGAGATTAAACTAAGTATGTTAGCCTATGTGAACCTTGTCATGCCTCTTTTGCTTGAACCTATGACTTTTGGCTATGCTTAGTGACTAAATCATGCTATTCATGTTATGATCAACCTAGTTTATCTTGCAAGTTTGAATCTTTATCTATGGAATGTTAGCATGAACCTTTGGGAACCACTTGACTTGTGAAACTTTGGCAAAGACTTGACCTTGGGGCTTATGCATGTAAATGAACCCAAACCCCTTATGTATCATGCATTTTGTGGCCAAATTCACTTATGATACTATGCATGTTTGTGGCCAAATTCCCTTATGAAACTATGCATGCTTGTGGCCAAATTTCCTTATGATACTATGCATGTTTGTGGCCAAATTCCCTTATGAAACTATGCATGTTTGTGGCCAAATTCCCTTATGATACTATTCATGTTTGTGGCCAATATGTCGGCATAATACCCTACAATGTGACTCGCTTCCACTTGGGTTGGAAATACGTTTGGGTAGTTTAGGAAAAACGTGGGTATGACATGAAAAACTTGACATGGGGTTGACATGAGAACATGACATTCATGATACGTTTAGACATGGTCATGACACGTGGGAAAACATGGAACTTGAACTAGACATGGGTGGGTTGTAAGTGTAATAAGACACTAGACCAAACATGAAAGTGGCCAACTCGAGGTTGGGTTGAGTTTGTAGCATAAATCTACCCGGACCCGCCCAGCTTAACTAGTGGCTACAAACAATAGGATCCAATGTTAGAAGTTGGTCATGTCGCGCTTAAGACCCGAGGTTAGACTAGGTTGTGGTGTAAAACTACCCGGACCCGCCCGGCTTAACTAGTAACCACAACAAGGTCTAATGTGATAGGTTGAGAGTGCATTAATTAAATTAATGCCACATGATAAGGTTAAGTAAATTTGACTAATGACACTTAACCGATATGACACGAATGGGTAGGTTAAGTGGGACCGGGCTTGATTTCTTAATGACATTTAACCATACAAGACAGTTAGGGGATGGGGTTAAATAATTTACTCTTAACTAATCCGACTTGGTAATTAGATGGGGTTAAGTAATTTACGCTTAACTAATCCGACTTGGTAATTAGATGGGGTTAAGTAATTTACGCTTAACTAATCCGACTTGGTAATTAGACGGGGTTAAGTAACCTATACTTAACTAATCTAAACACGGTAATTCGATGGGGTTAAGTTAAACACTTAACCAATCTAAACTTGGTAATTCAACGAGGTTAAGTAACCAATACTTAACTAATTTAACATGATAATTTAATGGGGTTAAGTAACTTATACTTAACCAATTATACATGATGATTTGATGAGGTTAAGTAACCTACACTTAACAAATCTAATATGTGGACCTGGTAGGGTTAAGTCACAAGACCTTTTTAAATTAGGCTTAACCATTGTAATACGATTAGTGGATGGGGTTAATTTAACCTATACTTAACCAATCCGACTCGATAATCTGATGAGATTAAGATAATCTATGCTTAATCAATCTAACATAATAATCTGATAGGGTTAAGACAAATAAATACTTAACCAATTTGACTTGATAGGGTTAAGTCATGAGCTTCTTGGTATACTTAACCAACTTGTAGGGCTAAACCTTGAACTTAAATACTTAGCCAATCTTGACCTGATTCGTAGGCGGGCTAAGTCATGAACCTGAATAACAACACTTAACCCAATAGATAAAACCCTAGTGAGAGGAACTAGATAGAAAATCGTGGTTAATCAAGGGTAACGGGGAAAAGAAGCTAAGTGGTAAACCTTAATTAAGTATAACTAAGTAATAATTCTTAGCCAAGGACATGGAACAAGTTCATGAATGGATGAGTAACCCGATATGGTAGGTCATCGCTTAAACACACGAGGAGGAGCAAATTATCCGACTTGGATAAGGGCTCTAACGAACTGGGTGACGAAGCGGTAGCTTCGGGGGACGTGAGGGTACTCTTGGTATCCCTCTGTGAGGGGGCAGGTGGTCCAAGAAACCCGGCCTCACAGAGGTTAAGGTCTGCGGTAGAAGAGTCAAGAGTATGCCTTGGTTGCTATGCGAGCGACCTAAAGACTGGGATGGATTAGCGTGGAGTCGACGATACTTGTTTTTGCCCTGGATAGCACGTCGCCGACTACCTACCATCTTTAGTCAATCGTGTACGAACGGAAAGGCAGAGAACTCCCAACAGACCATGTTCTTGCTATCGAGTCATGGGTGAGGTTGGCCCATAGGAAAGTGGGGCTATAGTGAGGCCGGGATGCAGTTCTCATACATGATTTCTCTTGGATTGCCTTTCAGTAGTTGAGGGAGGGGTCACGTGGGACCATAGCCACGGATACAAAAACAGACCTTGATATCTGCATCAGAAGACGACTTAAAGCTCCCGACCGAGTTCCGTATTTCTTGATTTGCCCTGGCACGGAACTCGGGTGGCACATTGAGATACATGTGCGTCTAGACAAGGAAAACGATTCACGATACATACGTGGGATAAAGGACGCGATTGACGGGTGGCATAATACCTAGTGGCCCTAGGTGGCCTGAACCCAAACCGAGACACGGAAACGTTCATTAGGTAGCATAATCCCTAGTGGTCCTAGGTGGCATAAATCCTAAGTGAACACGCGATAGTTCATGGTAAGAGAACATAACCAGATCAAGGGTAGCAGTCCAAAATAACCTCAAGGATAAAACGTTTACATGGGAAAGCCCGTATGGCCTACGGCAAAGGACTGAACTTATACATGGAAAGAAACATACGAGTTGGGAAAACCTACATATGCTATATGTATTAGGTTGACATGGACCATTACATGACATTGGGCAAGGGACATTCATAGTTAACACATGACGCGGGTTGGGATACTAGTACGAGGGGTGCAGAGCAGATATACATGATAGATACCGTGGGATGTTATACATGATAGATACCTTGTGATAGTATACTTGATAGAAACCTGACGATGTGATACATTGATCCTTGACACCGTATTTTATCATGATACCTTAGTTTACCTTGCTACAGTAGTTCATCCAGTTATCTTGGTTGAGCTTATCTATCTTGTTGTCATCCTTATGTTTACTTTCAGTTTATGCATGTCATGTTACCTTTACCTGTTTTTATGCTGGAAGTAGATAGGACTTACCAGTCTTTATGACTGACCCCGTTTTCTTTCGCCTCTTTGTCTTCCGTTCCCCCCCCCCCCAGGTTTTCAGGGAGGAAACACTGTTATTTAGTTCGGACTTCCTCTGCTTGAAGGTCTTCATGCATGGCTTGGACTTTTCTTGGCTATGGCTACCTTACTGTTTTATTTGGGGAATAATTTATGAAAAGGTTTTATGCTTCTTTACTATTGCAAGACAGGTTTTGATGTATTCTGATGTAAAAGGCTTTAGACCTTATTTTATAAGGTAATGAAATTTGTTTTACTTCCGCTGTTTTATATATATGTTCTGTCTTGTAATATCTCTGTGCATGTTTACCTCGATAATGCTTCACCAAACCTAGTGCATTCCCTTTGTGAGTGACCCTAGTGGCGGTGGGGTGTTACACCCAACGTACCGTAGCCAAATTTAAAATTTTGAAAAGTTAAATCATAGAGAACATCATATGCTTATGCTAAATAGAAAGGTACAATAGAACATATTATGATGTCAACAGAGCGCATGCACATATCATTTCGAAAATAGAAATTTTTATTTAAACATTTAAAAATGCAGAAAGGTTTATTTCCAGAGCTTATAGTGAAAGCACAAATATGATCAATTATCCAACGGCAAGTATATTGCTAAATTTTAAAAGTAGACACAGTGAAACAACTTTTGAAGCCACATAATTCCAGCTGACAACGAAGGGATTACTCAGACATGTCACAATAAACTGTTGCAGGTTACCATCAACATCTTATTTAACCTGGATAATACAACATGAGTTAATGTACAGTAGGGAAAAGAAAGAACAATATAACTAAATATTGTACACCCTATGAAGTAATCAATAATAAAGTGACCATGAATAATCATGAAACTGTATATTTATTAAATTTATTGATGTTAGAAGAGCATTGTAATTTAAAAAAAATGGAGATAAAAAGGGAAAAGTGGCATTAGTTCATTCGTACTTTCAAACAATATTATTATCTAAATGAACAAATTGGAAACCATGTTGGTAATAATTTATTTATATATCAGCAAATAAAACAGGAAAATAATCACATGTCTTAAGATAATCCTTAAGGTATTGCTCGTGATATTAATGTAAAACGTATGTAGTACATATAAGTAATCTCTATATTTCGGGTTACAAAATAACTGCCACAACCTGAAAGCACTTATCATGTGAATGCATATTACATACATCTCATATTAACCTCCTGTTGTTTTAAAATAACACTTAATTTTTTTTTACCATAACCGGTATGAAAGTTTTAAATGATTTATGGAGAAAGCTTTGACCATCAACATCTAAGCCTTCTAGCTTTGTAGTTAACCTTGAGAATGATTTCCCTAGTTTCGTTTCTTTCCCTACTACCGTAATATATTTAAATTATTCCTTCTTAATTAACTACAGGTTACAATGTAGCCACTTCATATATTGAAATATAGCATGCCACATCGATAGTTAACGCAAGCCATCGCCGAATGGTTTCTAGTTCATGTATCACGATCACTGTTTTTTTTTTTAAAAAACAGCCTCAATACTCAAGTTTCGAGGAGAGCCTCGAGGAAATGAGAGATAAAAAACCTTAAGTCTAGGAAGTTTTTTACCTTTAAAGCTTACGCCTCAACAACTTGAGGTATACGAACGTATAAAGCGTATGCCTCGCATGCCTCAAACTGTTGAGGAATATGACTCAATTTTATTTTACCTTTGATGCAAATATTGACACTAATAAAAGTCATTAAATTTTAAGAAATAAAAGAACAAAATCTAAGGAAAAAGATTTTTTCAACTTCAATATGGACATGATCGAGTAAGATTATTTATGAATCAACGATCAAGAGTTATATAATGGATCTTCTCGTAATCTCATTATTATTTAAAAAATGTTTTTCAATAAACTTCATTAAATCTCAGAATAATGTGAATCGATTTGAACTGATCGAAGGAATGGAAATTAGAGTTCGAATCTTCAAATTTTTTCGTAATTTTTTTATTTCTGCACAAAATTCTAGTATATATTGCTAACCATGAACACCCAGACCTAAACTTGAAGTTTTCATCACAACCACCATCAACCTAAGATTAAGTTAACCTACATTGTGTAAATTTAATTTAGGATAATAAAATATTCAAATAGAGCAAAACTTGGAATTCGATGTCACAAATTCATTCTAAAACCTACAATAAATTTGGTACCCAGAGTAATGTCAACTTTTAGTAAAATATGAGTGTCAATGACCACGGGTCAAATGCATTGAAAATGAAAAGTGATCTCCAAACCAGAATACATAGAATATACATTTTTCTACCGTAGAACTAAAGCATGTGTTGAATCAAGAATGTTAACATGATTAACAGTAAATAATAATAGAATGATCATATAATGCAGTGTAGATAAAAAACAATAAGGAAGACAAAATATGTTTGGAAAACGCAAATCACGAATATAAACTACAAAGGCTGCCCAAAGAAGGAAATAGTTGGTTAATATTCATTCTTCAGTGAAACTGGATAATGGCAGTAAACTATTATCCATCTACTTGACAATATGTAGGAAGTTTTGTGTATGTGTGTGAAATTTGGGAATATAACAATAAATTTTAAAGTAGCTAATCGTTTTATATTAAAAAAAAAATTGTAATGAGATAGCTGCAAATGCCCAAACAATTTTTTTGCATGTATGAGAAATTGTGATGTAAACTTACAAATCGCACTATCGATAAATCGCATGGTCATAAGGACCAATTGCTTGTTAAGTCAAAAACAACTGGAACCATTGAAAACCTTTTTGAGAATAAATTTCAGACATAAGAGTTTCTAAAATTGATTCACTAAAACTAATTTTATCCGAATATTTGTTGACCATGCCATTTTGCAATACAATATTGTGTTATAGGTACAAAAATTCAAAATGCGATAATTAAAACTTTCAAAATTTAGAAACTTGACAAATATACTTTTTCCTCTCATTTCTGGTACTGATTATATCGCAACAGTGATTCTTTAAAGCACATTATCAATATTTTAGCCTATTGATTATTGAGTGAATTGATTATAAATCACATTGATATTTTTTCTAAAATTAAGGAGGAAGGTAACTTTAATTCATTTAGTCATTTATTTGTAGAACTAAGGAAAACTTTGAACAATAAACATACATTAGTGGTCCAAAGCAGCATTAATGGTGTTAATACAGTCAAAAGTTTTTTTTGGTATCTTTTAAACTTGGTATTAATCATATATACTTACAATAAGTTTGTCATACACTTAAAAGTAATTAGATTTTATTTGTTTTAAGTCTATATATGTCAAACAAAAAAAACCAATAAACAACAATTTTTTTAATTCCAAAGTGTATGGCGATCAAAATCAACAAATGCTTATTATTTGTATTTCCTATCATAATATAAATGGTAGCATGGGAAGGCCAGTAGCATAAATGCAGAACTTAGATGTTCAAACTGAAAAAGGGATAAAAAAGAGAGGAAAAACATGGCCAGATCCAACAGACAAAACTGAAAGCTAAAGTAAATATGGTTTCATCCTTGGGGTAGAAATAAAAACAAAGTCATATGAAATATTCAAGGTTCAACAAATTTGTTTACTACAAATGAGTACAGCCTTACAGGAGCTCAAAGTGAATGTCTGTACAGAAAGATGCAGAAAAGTATTACTGCAGATGAGTATCAAGAGAATAATCTAATTGTTTACATTTAATTACCAAGCACGCAGTTCTCCCTATAAGCACCTAAAAATGGAATGCACCATGAGTTAAATACACTGGTATATCTTATGTTAATTGGCCATCTTAAGACATGCAATTAGCAGAATATATCATATATAGAGGTGGATGGTTTGCCATACATTTACTCGTATACGGGTAAATTAAATTAGGCATACATTTAATTATCTGTTAATACTACAATATCAAGGATCGTGGTAATTATTAAATAACTATGTGCAATAGTTTAATAATCATCATGTTACAAAAATTGGACCTATAAATCATACAGACTTCAAAATGACAAATAAAATAAATAAATCTCAACATAAAGGGATAGAATTACAAAAAATCTAATTATTTTGGAATTTTTGCAGTACATACAGGAATAGATTAAAATTAGTAAGAAGACTGAATTTATAGGAAATAGTACAATGAAAATCAGAAGAAGTGAAGAGAAAAAAGTGAAAGCAACCTACATATAGTGTAAGTTTTACTAATTTAAGATCTACTCAACACATACAGTTGTAATAATCAAAGGTCGACGTGGTAAGATAATCATAAATATACATGTGATGATAAAAAAAATCAAACAAATTTTTGTCATTAGTCAATATGAATTATTTTATTTCGTAGGATAATAATATAAGAAATAATCAGTTCATAGCAATTTCTAAACTATTTAAGTTGTATAATTTTAAAACAATAAAATTAAGAATATAATTGACACAATCTATAGGTTATAAAAAGTACAAAACATTTTTATAAAGAATTCATGTCTTTCATAATTAATTTCATGTAACTTCTAAACTTTTTGAGACATTGGTAAATTTCACTTTTAAGTTACAATATATGATTTTGTTAATAATCATAGACTTATCAAATAGAACCCGTGCTTCGCACACGGATTTGACCGAAAGAAAGTATAAAGTTGTAATAAATAGAAAATGGCAAAAATAATTGTTTGCAATTAGATTTTGTTAATTGACAATAGTAGTAAATATGGAGAACAAATGCAATGCTACAAAGTCTAAATTTAAGTGAATTTGCTAAGATTTCTTGGTTATTGGCTATAAATATGTCGCACGTCCTAAGATACCTAAAGCTTAAATCAAACAATGCTTATTGTTTATTTACAAAATATCAAAGTTCATATAATAGCAAAAGCTTGTTGTACTTCTAACTAAAGCATGGTGATTCTATGAATAAAGTGGATTGTGCACATGCATAACGACTGCTAAAAATTGCTTATTTGGAAACCGTGCTACAGACATGAAATGGAAAAAATTGTTTGTAGAGAAAATGAACTTCACTAACTATGTTATAGTATATTCTAATATTTATTTCACACACCGTATTCTTGAAAATTTTCGATTTAGGGATAAGAATTTTATAATTATTTATATGAACATGATACGATGAAAATTTCAACCAAAGTTTTCTCAATAATTTGGACATTATGAATGTTTAAAACTTGATCACAAAACGTAGTAGATATGGATTTGTGTATATCCAACATGGTAGGATAAAATATGACATAAACATCCAATAGAAAATCATATAGACGCAAGTAGTAAAGTCCATGCTTTATGAAAAATCATTTATTTCATGCTTACATACATAAAGATTTACTTTTGTGTTTGTGTTTGCGTATTTATGTATGTATGTACACATATAGAGAGAAATTTACCTAAGAAGTTTACACTATGAAAACAAATGATTCAAGAATAGATAAGCTTTTATTTTGGAAAATAAACATCACTTAGCATCATTTTTCTTCTTTATGCTAAATAAAGCTATCATCCTACCCCCGCTATCAATTTTGATTGTTAGGCAATACTAAGCGTAACGAATCTACGATGCCATCCTACAACTCATTTTCCTTTTAGAGGCCCAAGTTCAGTTCTGATATTAAATCTACATGACTCACATACTAACATTACAACGTATGCAACCCATAAATTAATAATTAGTTAAACGAACAATCTATATAGCATTCACAGCCCTTTTGTTTCTTTTGCAATGCACCAGTACTGTACCATAATTTGTCTAACCTATGCAAACCATAATTTCATCATGCCCTCATCCGTCTAGAATGTGTCATCATGCATTTCCGTAACCCTTTACCAACCAAAAAGCAAAAGAACACTTGCTTATTTCTAAAACTTTTCCACTAATAAAAAGTAAAAAAAATAACTCGTTCAACAACTTTAAATCGCTCCAACAATCATGGCGTTATATATGAGTTATCACAGATCATCCAGCTAAACATACATCTAACTTTTGGTGATAATAGCATACGCATAAAGAAATCATTGATTTCAAATGTCAAGCAATAAACATTATCAGGATCTGTGGTCAACGGATTTTCCCAATTTCTAGTAATAGGTCTTGTCCATTTTACATACACATTTACTTCCTTTATTATATGCAGGTGATGGAAATTCCATGTGCACTAATAAGTCATATAAGTAATCCACGTGAATTATAATATCTATATTAAATATGCCTTTAAAATGGCAATGATGTTCCTAGACCCAGCAAATGAAACATAAATCATAGCAACACAATACAACGCACAAATTCAATTAAAAGTATAATCATGATTTTGTTCTATATGCTATTTGTAGTTGACAAAAGATAACGCATAAACGTGCAAGAATTATGATTCAAAACATAAAGAAACTACAATTAAACTAATACATCACACTAATCACTATACAACCCATAAAACAAAGCATAAAATCATTATATAGTCCATTAAATAAAACATTAAGCAACTTAAGCATTACATTACAACATGCATACTTATAGATTATGTCGTACCTTGACCAATTAACTCCAGTGTATGCAACGACTGTAAAAAAACGCATATTACTATGTCTGGTCATAAAAATAAAAACAAATCAGCTAGGAGATTGAAGCATCACCCCCAACACACATACCAGGTTATCAAGGATATGAAACATTGTCTAAACATAAAGAAACTACAATTAAACCAATACAGCACACTAATCACTATACAACCTATAAAACAAAGCATAAAATCATTATATAATCCATTAAATAAAACATGAAACAACTTATGCATTACATTACAACATGCATACTTATAGATTATGTCGTACCTTGACCAATTAACTCCAGTGTATGCAACGACTATAAAAGAACGCATATTACTATGTCTGGTCATAAAAATAAAAACAAATCAGCAAGGAGATTGAAGCATCACCCCAACACACATACCAGGTTATCGAGGATATGAAACATTGTCTGCATAGTTTGCAAAATCAGCAAAATTTGCAAGGTTAATAGCCCATTTAAAAGTCTGGAGCCCAGAAGTGAACTAGAGTCACAAAGTGATAAAGTCAAAACAACTTCATCAAATGAATCAAATGGCAGTCAACTATTTTGGATTGGAAACGATGTACTCATTAAATTGTAAATAATGCAAAAATGAAAATAGATGTGGGTATATGAAAACAAACATACCCGGTTTTTGGTCCAACATGATGGCTCCATAGAGTCTGGATATTTGATGCTGCTATGAAAATGTATGATTTCTTTAACTTTTTCCTCGACTTTTTAACCATCCATAAAAATTTCAAAAAAAAACCATTAGTTAACTTTTGAATTATTAGTCATAAAGGAAAACAATCAGTATTAAATTCAAAATTCTGAAAATGAAAATTTTAGAAGTTAAAAATTATGAATTTGAATTTAATCTAGGATGAAATTTTTGAAAATATCAATTTTAGAAGTAAATTAAAAATTAAATTTCATATTCAAATCAAAAAAAATAATATGTAAAATATAGATTTCAAAAACTCTAAAATTATTAAAAATTCTTAGCAAAAATCTACAATCTAAACTCAAATTTAAAAAATTAAATTTGAAAAACCAATTCTTGGATTTTGAAATTGAGACTAACTTAGAATAATAAATTTAAGATTGAAATTTTAAATTCTGAAGTTTGATATTGAAATTTAAAATTTTGATGGTTCGTTAATAATTAAATTTCACCCATTTCAAAGTTTAGGATATGGAAACAGATTTTCCACTATTCCAATTAAACCCATTACATGTTTTCATGGAGAAAGTGAATATTAAAATTCAACCAAAAATAAAATCAACAGCCAACCTTTAGAAACTCATATAATTTACACCATATGGGCGTACATAAGTAAAAAAACTCTATATTTAAAATTGGTAAAGAAAATTAAAAATGAATAAACTTTATGATAGCAATATGCTTGGAAAGCTAGTAAGAAAAGAAGGCACATATCAAATATGAAGTTAATAAGTAGCAAACATGTATTTCATTTAAGTGAATCCATCAGCCAATATTAGATCAATACTTATATGAATTCGCTTAACACTATAATATTATAGTTGCTTGTTTTGGGAATTTATGTTTATCTTATAGTTGAAGAAATTTTAAAAATCATATGAACATCAAGTGCAATAACATATGTTTTACCTTGTATTGTAATACTGAAATTGGGAGGCATGAATTGTTACAGTGACTTATCATGATACTGCAAGAAGATAATCACCTTGCTAACTACATCCGAGTGGACTGCAATAAGGTAAAGGGTAAATGAAGAATACTATATGTATCAGCAACTAAATACATGAAAATGCCAAACACCAAAGATAATATCAATTCAAACATCTGAAGTAAGCTTCATGAAGTGTTGTGATGACTTATCGTGATCCTTCAGGAAGATGACGACGTAACTCCCTACTTTAGAGTGAACTACCATATATGAAGGATAAATGAAAAATAGTACATGCATCAGTAAATAAGTGATGACAATAGAATTCTTTGTGATAACACCCAAAGATCGGAAGAAAATATCAACTCAAATGGCTTAGCTTCATGTTTCCACTTAAATAACTCATTAATTGTTCTAAGAATAAACGGCCAAAAAAAATCATCCAAAAGAACCACGAATCGAACACAATATTGTAGAAAAACAAAATTGTGTTTACACAGCTGAATTTTCATTATGGGTACCGAATTATGAAAATTCTAATGTAAGTCATATACGATATTAACTGTGGCTTTTTTAGATTTCTTTCACTTGAAAATATTTTATATTATAATAATCTCTATTGTTGCATTAATATTTTGTTAATAGCAAAAAATACCACAAATATAAGTATGATTGTTTCAACAACTTCGTAGTAAAAGACTTCAAAGAATCTAATTTAGAATATTTTCCTCTGAATTCAGAACCATCAGATAATAAAATTATCAGTTTTTCCTTTCATAGTTTCATTTCAACATGAAACAATCTGATATCATGCATTCAGCCTATGAACTTTTATAATATATTGCATTCATTAGAGCCTAAATATCATTTTTTTTATGCAACATAAGAGCAAAGAAAGTCAGTGGCCCATTGAAGCACCATGCCTTCGAATATACAGATAATTTTGTTAATGATAAGCATAATATCATAAATAGTTATAAACATTTATCTATAAACATGACTTAACATTATTGCACATGGATTTTTAATAAATAGTTGTGTTAAGGTAGTCTAAACATAACAACAAGAATTATATTTGTTACAACCAGTACGGAAGGAAATTGTGGGTACAACCATACTTTTTTATTAGGAGACCATGATACAGAAGCGTTACAACGTAAGGACTACCTAAGGTTTTAGCAACAAAAGAACTAAACAACTTTTCACATAACCTATATAACAATGTTATCCTTTCAAATTTGTTAATTATTGGATTGTCATTTTAATCATAAATGTTTAACTTGCACTCAAGAAAATGTTTAGTACAAAAGAACTAAACATACTTATTTTCTTTGCAAAAAATCACTCATCTGTTCATCTTTGCTAAGTTTTCCTAAAAATGGGACAGATACACTAATATAACTTAATATCGCTCTATCTCACACTCAAGAAAGAAGACTAATTGTTTGTTGGATAAGTTGCAATGGCATTTTCGGCACATGTGAAAAAAGTATGTTCAAACTTGTTTCCATTACAATATAGTGTACACACTAATTTGTCAAAGAATTTAAAAATAGTGCAAAAATTCATTCAAGGGATGAGGAAAAAATTATTTTAAATTTAGGTCTCGCTCAAAATATATTATGAAAATGTCTTTTTTTCACAATTTGCCACTTTTACTCATGCACATTATGTGAGTGCATAGAACATTTTTTTGGTTACAAAATATATGCTTGTACACGATGTGAATACTTATGCATTTTCAAAAGACGCAAGTATAAACCTCTGAATAGTGAAAAACAGGCATATTTCCATAATAAATGTCGAAACAGGCCTAAATTTAGAATAATTTTATTATGGCAGCCTAAATTGGAATTTTCTCCAAAAAATATATCAAGCTTAATACGATGCTGTCAAGGGAGTCGCCAAGTCACCAGTGAGCACGGATGAGGTGTTACTTTGTCATTTTAATTCCCCACCTTTTACGATAGCACTTCATTACGCCCTTCCTTTGAAGCACCGTCTAAGCGTTGAGTTTTCTTCAGAAGCAAAAAGGTAGTCGTTTCTAATATAGCTTTGCTTTTTTACTTGACTGAACTAAACACGATTAAATGAAATCAATTGGTTATTTTGTTAATTTACTCTACATCTTTGTATTTGTAGAATTTCAATCCTTTTTTATATTTTCTAAGATATACATGTGTGGATGAGATTAATTTGGGCATATGGGAACACAGAAATTAGAGACAACTGAATTGGGCTTTTGTATTACCAAAAACTAAAATGGAAATCAAATGTATGATCATCAACTGTTGGGAGAAAAAACAATCTAAAATAGCCAATACAGTCTCAAATATAATTAGCTATGCAAAAGATGTTGCATGTCTGTTTGAATATTTTTGAAGATGGTAGTAAGAAATAAACTATTACCTTCAGATGTTGAAGATGGAAGGCGTGTTGAAGAAATGAAACCTCCATATGACTGAAATCACTTCTGCGCCGTTGATATTTTATTTCAAGACACGTGTCAATGTATTGCTTTTTGATAAAAGTGAAACCGAAAGGTCACAAGAAAAATATTAAGCTTACATATAATATAAAAGATAAGAACAGAATTTAAAAAAAAAACGTACTCCAAAACAGTGTGAAAAACTAATAGACAGTGAAAGTAATTAAGAAGGGATGCAAAGAGCTAAAACAGTATTTTACTTACTTTAAGAGTACGTGCGCATTAATATCAATGAAAATGCATCAGCAGTAACAAAATATTTTTGGATGACAATTTAGATGATGGTATATGGCTTGCAGGTAATACAGTAAAAAATTATGATTTGTTATAAGTATTTTTAGTCAAAGCATGAGAAAAATGATCCTAACAACTCAAGAAACCTTAAATTAAAGTCCTTGATAGCAACTATAACATATACTGTTGATCCACCGTAACTGTGTACAAATATTGCTAGCTAAAAATGTACAGTACAATATATTGGCCATTCAAGTCAATCCAAAAAGTATAGAAAGAGCAAGCAATTTGTATATGCGCCTTTAGATTTCTACATTTTCTTTTAAAGAAAGTGAAAGATCTGAATAATACCATGTTTGATAACAATTTTCTTTGGGAAAAGCATGCTATCCACTAAGCTAAACATTTTAACATGGAAAAAGGTATTAAAAAACGAAGTCCAAGTTGGGAACTTCCTAGGGCAGTGTCATTCCCACCTATTAAATCCGAGCAATGTAATTGTTTTAATCTGTTAACTTCTTAGTACAGTATCAAATCCAAACAATATAACTGCTTTAATCTATTAACTTCTTAGTGCAGTATCATTCCCACATAATACTAAGTAGCTTAAAAATATTATGTTATATGTTATCTATTATTTCTATTTTTTCTAGTCAAATATAGAAACAGTTGGAGCTGGAGATGAGTGCGAAAATGAGAAAATAAATTTACTTAACTTGGTCATGTAAGCATATTTTGTAAGGAGCACCTACATGTAATTAACTGTCTACCTTCTATGCATATATGGTTCGATTTGGAGTGTTTCTTAAAAGCTAGGAATATATGCAAATCAAACCAACAGTATATTTCTGCTAATAGATATTAAATTTTAGTTGCAAAAACATGAATGTCAGTATATTTAAAATGCATTGAAGCTTTTATAAGAAGTTGGATATATTATATTTATAAAAACTTTTGTTGATTTAACAAAAAAATAGCTTATGCACAGAAGTATCATGGCCATTTGCGCATGTAAGTTGTCCAACATTATAAGACAACAAAATCAATGTAATAAATACAGTGCACAACAAACATGAAAAGAAGAATTGTGAAATACCGGAGCAGTATACAGGTGTGTTTGATACTTTTAAATTAAATATATAACTTATATATTTGCCTATATGAAATACAATTGAAGTAGGTGGATATAACAATGACAATGTGTGTAGTGCAAACCAATAGTTTTATGCTCCATATAGACGAAATAAAGAAGAGCAAAGTTAAAATTCTAGAAGAGAAAGCATAAAGAAATGGTATTACTATATTGGAAAAACGGCAAGAGAATTTATGCTAACCATTCAGGTGCTCTTTGACTGGTTGTAGAGGAATCCTTTGTATAAGGGCAGACTGATCCCAAAAATGTGACTGAAGCTTATGCAGCCTATCGGGATAAGTAACCTATGTCGTTCTACCACCATCTACGTCTGCACAAAGTAAAGGCGAAGGTCGGTATGTTTATTACACAGACAGAGCCAGTGTTGTACGGAAAGTAAAAGAAGATGAAAAATATGAAATTAAAAATCGAGGCACTTTAAAGAAAACAGGGAAGTAACAAAAAAGCAGTTCTATATGATAGCAAGAATATGTTGTTTAAAGGAGAAGGGGGAAATGTAAAGAGAACGTTAATCCACCATACCAGCATAAAATCTGTCCCTTATGCAAATGAGAAGCATAAAATTGGTAGAGTCAGAAAAGAACGAAACACATACTAGCATCGGAACCCTAATCGGTCCATGTTTCAAAGTTGTTTGACCTTGCAGCTCTAGAGCCCGACGCCGGTGCAAAAGGGAAAAAAGTGAAATGGATTTAGATGAAACCGAAGCAAGGTTGAGCTGGAGGGCGATGTTGGTGGCAATTGTATATGTAGTATAGGGTGTTAGGTGAGGGGAACGAATTTGGGTGAAACTGATTTAGCGTAAGGTGGGGAGAAGAAGGGATCGACTCTGGGTAAATAGGAGAAAAGCGTTGGATTATAGATGCGGACACATGGCAGCATCATGATTTTTTGCTAAAAGTGGAACCGAAGAGACTTCGTGGAAAGATTGTGCTTTCATATAATACTAGTGTGAACCCGTGCTTCGCACAAGGGTTTCTACTATACATACTCCCTCCAGTTCAGTTTATAAGACGTTTTGCAATTTTTCACGTAAATTAAGAGAACATTAATGCAACTGATAAGCTATTTAGTGTATTAACTGCTTTATGTTTTGAAAATAATGATGGCCTAAAGTATGCATGGCCATGCATCTTTTAAAGTGTGTATTGGACCACATAACTTGGAATTCTAGCCACATGCATTGGAAAACTAAAGGAGCAGCCTAATTAATTACTAAACTGCCATTAATTATGAAATCTCATGAATATTGGTTTTACCAAGAGCTGCCCAGAACATTGGTTTTCACAAAACGTCAAATATTTTGTAAAATGACACAAAACTTAGAACGACCTATAAACTGAACCGGAGGAAGTATGTAATTACCGATGAGTTCAGCAATCTTTTATTTTACCGATTTAATGTAAGAATTAATGGGGTGTATTAAACTATAAATTAAAAGTCATGCGGTAATGGAGGAACCAACTTAGCATGCACATGCTCCCCTAAATAAACTAAAAAAGACTGCAAAAATTGAGTTAACGTACGCAGCTATAGTTCAACAAATATGCATAGATAATTGACTCAGCAATAGTATAATGGCTAGATCTATTGCACCCACACATTTTTCATATTATAGTGCAATATGCATGCTCGTTTTTGAAAAAGGATCACTCAAATGTTGCAACCCAAACGCAGACCATCGGTGCATGTGTTTTTCTATACCCATAATTTAATAGACTAATGCCCATATTGTACAAAAATATTTCATATCATGGATTATATGGACATCCAGGATTACAAATATATAGAAGCAACTTCACAAAGGTGAGCACTCTAAAGTATATAGTACAAAGACAAACTATGTTTGTTTCCCCATTGATTTTGACAAATACAGTATAAGTTATGAATCTGAATTTTCTTCCATTTGGAGTACGCTGCAACACGACTCTTCTTGCCTTTAGTGGTGCCTCGTTCTGAGTTGCAGTAGGTGGAAATTATCATAGGAAAAAATTGAAAGGTAATACCTCATTCAGAGTTGTAGTAGTGGCATGCCTTCAGCAATTCACAATTGTGTAAGAAATGTCTAAAATCATAAAGATAAACCAGAAGACTATTGTAATTAGACATGTACTAAAATTGGTGATTTCTCTCTTCAATCAACAACATCTGTTAACATATTATAATGGTCTAAATATCATCAGAAAAAGCCAGATGTTTAGAAATTCTAGTTCACTACTTTCCTAGCTTGTATGGATCAGTTGCACACTTTTAACTTTATCAGCAAATGAAACAAAAAATCTTGATTCTGCTTACAGACATTGTGTGCAGCATGATGAAAATAAAGATCTTACCTATTTTAATTGTGAGTATTCTAGATTCATATGGGACTTCATCTAGAGGAAAATGAAAATTAACTCTTGCAGTAAAATAATATCTACAAAATCATTTCGTATCTTATAAAGCTTAGTCAGGAAAATGAAAATTGGAAAGGTGGTGTACTATAGTGGAGTGCTCAATTTTGTTAGTGTGAAGAAAAAAATTTTGGGGCGGTATATTTAATAACACTGGGAATTTAAATTAACTTTTTGTTTCCATGTATAGTATGCGTGTAGTTTTCTGTCAAAATTTTTTAAAATATACAAACATAAGTCATAGGTGGAGGGGCAGAGGCAGTATTGCTCCAGATGGGGTGTATGCCTTACCTCATTTTTGAATTTCCCTTATAAAACACAATGTTTTAATTAACAATTGTCTAATTTCCACAAAAAATTAGCAACTTTCCCTATCTAAAAGCATCAAATAGTAAAGGAAATAATGTTGCCCTATCTGAATATGGCGGCTAGCTCTGCCACTGCATAGGTGGACAGAAGAATAAAAGTTGGATGGACATGGTGAAGTTGAAAAAAAAGGTACATCTTGAAATAATCATACAGCATTTGTGAATAACAAGCTGGCAAGGGTGACAGACCAAATCAATGCTAGAATAAGGTGGAAATCTAAAAAAAAATGTTTATATAGTTATAGTATCTGAAGGCAATCTAAGGAAGTGGAACATGGATTTTGTTAATTGGTAAAATGTTTATTCTTTAACGGTAACTCATTTTATAGTAAGTGATCAATTGATGTATAATTCAATATTCTTTAGTAGACATTGATTTTGCTTATTGTTCACAAAAAATTAGTAGGTATTAATTTTACAGATAGTAATAAATGAATTTTAAATTTGATAGCATAGTTAAAGGAGTGTTAGTGTTGGTCGTATAAACCGAATAATTGGAATACATCATATCATAATATTAGACCCAAACATCAGTTGATTTACAATATTGAAATAATTAAGAATATACTAAACAGAAGCTTGACTTTATCAGTAACCTCAATGATTTGGGATACAATCATACAACTAATAGCTTACTTCTCTCAGTAGAAACTACATGGACTCATTTTATAAAGCTAAATCTGTTTATTCTAACAATAGTTAAAGATCCTAACAGTATTAAATTTCATATATGTATGAAGCAATATTGACCTATTTAATCATAGACGTCGATAATAACTGATATATTAAAAAATTGGTCAACTTTTGTCTGCAAGTTACTTGCAATAATTAGTAGCCAAAAATCTATAGGTAATAACTGAACCACATTACTTTTATAAGAATAGGTAATGGCAATATTAATGTGTTCAAGGGTCAGTCAGTTGGCAGTATTTGTATTAAAGGAAAATATCCAAAAAAATTATGGCAAGATGTAACAACGCAGGTTCAGAATGAAAAAAAATTATCCCTTATGTCAGTGATGTTTCTGTAAAAGTTGAAAGTGCTAATAAAAAGAGGTAACTTGTTTTTAATTTACTTTATATCGACATAGGTAAATTATGCAAGGAAAATAAAAAGTAGGTAAAATTGTCGTATAAAGATACGGGTTAGTGCAAATAGGTTGTATAAAGATACGACGTCAGCAACAAATGAAAAGCGCTCTCATTTAGTAAATATTTAGTAGAAGGTAACTTGGGGTCTTGATGAATAGCAGTGCATGTATTTGTTGAATGAAATTTGCGGAAAAAGGTACGCTATTATTCGTACTTTTTTGCAAATAATGTCTTATTTATTATATTTCAAGAAAATCGCATACCACAATGGTTAAGAAGATAATAGCTCATATTTGTTTTACTTTATTATTCTTAATCATTATCGTATTGTCAATCATGCATATACAACAAAGTTATGCATAGGGAAAACAAAAACTAAGTTGGGTATCATGTTCTTATATTTAAGTCATGCTACTCGACAAAGGTAGCTATATTTACAATGTCCAGAATAAAGCAGAACTTCGTAATTTATAATGAAGCCCAAATACAAAATGAACATAGAATTCTCATTTCAAACATTAAACAGTATAAGATGAATTTATAATAGTATACGGTTTAGTACTTTGAACCAGTTGCCACGGATATGCTGTCAGAGTGTAATTCAACATTGAAACTAAGTTTTTAGCAATTAAATGAACGCACAATAATGCACACGCCGGACAGTTTCTCATGTAAAAATAACCTTAGACTAAATGCTTCTTGACTCTAAAAACTGTTGAAAATATCACTTATCTCTTGCAAATCTGCTAAAAATTGAATATGCATTATAATACTCCAGTTGAACCAACCACAGTTTTCACACATCAGAACCACAGCAGCAACAATGCATAGCAACAATGCATAAATGTAATGAAATTCATGTTATTATAAGAAAACATGTGATACATTTATTGCAATGGAAAATAACATCATGAAAAGTCGGGAAAAACTGCATTTGGATTAGGTCAAAGCGCATGACAATTCTAAATAGCACGACCTCCTTAATTTGAGTTTAATACCTAAACCAAACAAAAAGAGAGTTCTCTGAATAGAAAAATCATTTGCACTTCTGGTTATTCCTAGTCAATAAGCATAGGCAACACATCAGAATATTTTCTCTAACGGTAAGGAATTTCGCTCGATCCGAATCGATCGTTAAACCAACCAAGACCGTTCGAAACCCCTGATCGTTTTGAGAACAGGACAAATTGGAACCCAAACAGAAGAACATTTCATTGTTATTACAACAATTCCATCAGATACAAGAATATACAGAGTATGAATAAATATTATACAACAAAGAATATCAGATATTTAAAAACAGTACTGCTGCGGAAAAATAATACAAAACACAACAGAAAGAGATATACGGATACAGAGCTTTCTGTATATCGTTCCAGCTGTAAACCAGGTTCATGTGAATATAAACCTGCAAAACCAAAACTACTAGCTGCCCATGTAGAAAATAGAGGCACCCAGAGTTTAGGTTAAAACAATAAACTCCAGGTCAGTCATGTGACTGGTGTGAGAACTAAAACAGTTATTTAAAACTTTACTTTAAAAGAGAGTAATTCAAGGGACCACGCCGTATAACACGGAACGGGTTTCCTCCCAAGAATACTAGTTCATATAACAAAACAGCGCAATGCTCTTTGGAAAAATGAAGCTATTATAAGACCCAGGTCCCATCACACAATGCAACGCAAGCCGGAGGATATGGTTTTCTCTTATAATAGCCAAACAAGCTTGGTACGTTTAAAACAAATCACTTGATACTATTATAGGTGTATATAACACCCCACCTCCATTAAGGTCACTCACAAAGGGAATGCCTTAACTTTAGTGGAGCGTTTTAGTAGACAGAACAGAAATTTACAAGACATATAAACAATACTTGAGAAATTATAACTTTAATATAGTGGAAAAACAGAAATCAGTTTGGTTACTTCTTTACCAAAAACTCAAGTACATAAATATCAGTCTTGTTCAGAAAATCATCAGAGTACAAAACTTTAAAATCATAATCCCCACAGAAGCTGCCATAAGGAGTCAAGCCATACTTTAAGCACTCTAATTACTTCAAGCAGAAGAAATCCGAATCGAGCTAAAGTATTCCCTCCTTGGAAAACCTGGGGGGCAACGAAAGAAAAAAGGGGCAAAAACAAGCAAGGTCAGACATAAAGTCTGGCAAGTCCAGTGACTTTCAGCATATGAACAGATAATAATAAATATGACATGAAAATAAGCTGGATAAGAGATAACAGTAACAGGAGCAGCAGATGTACTTAGGTTAAACAGAAGAAACAGAATAATATTACTTTTCATTTCTCTGCACTAATAATAGTATAACAGGATTAGGTGTCACCCTAATGTCTAAACTAAAACGGAAACAGAATAATTTCCACAGAAGAGAATGCTAGTAATGGGCCTTTACCACCCCAACAGAAACAGACAGAAACATAATGCTAATAATGGGCCTTTACCACCCGAACAGAAACAGACAGAAATAGAATGCTAACAATGGGCCTTTACCACCCGAACAGAAGGTACAGAAACAGAGACAGATTAATCCCTACGGAAACAGAATGTAGAATTAGGTGTACACTAGTAAATGGGCCTTTACCACCCGAACAGACGGAACTACGCAGAAACAGACAGGTGTTGCCACCCAACAGAAACAGACGGTACTAACAGAAACAGACAGAACTAAGTGTACCCTAAAATCCGACCCCAAGCGATCGGCTCCCTAATACATAAATACCCTGTGTCGGCCCAACGGTAGGGTGTATCACTCCCTAAAGTGACAACCAATTGGCACAGACCTATTTACAGATGTCACGGCATCTTACATCCTCAGAGGTAGACCGGGATCCATACACGCACGTGACCCGGTTGGAACGTACCATCAACACCCCTCGCCATTATCAGAATGAACCGCTTATAATTAGTTCAGTAAGTGTGCCCGGACCCTACCTACTGTTAGGTCAAAGTTTTGATACCAGAAAGGGTTACTGACTAATATGGGTCCCAAACAACAGATGACACAGGTAATTTCCCTCCTAACCTTGTGTCCCCAGACTAACAGATTTTCAGATTAACTTGTTTACAAGTTTAGACATACAGAGTTCAGATCAACTAGTTCACAGATCAGACAAGTTTTCAGACTAACGGATCAGATATACGGATTTAACAGATTTACAGATTTGTCTAACTTTGTAATTGGGCCTACAGATTAACGAAACGGGTTTGTTAAATTCATTAGTCCAATTGGTTTAACCCTATCCACCCAACACGTTTTAGACATCATATTTATCCAAGATTTGCATTAATTAAATATTAATGCACAGACTTCTCACATTAGGTCGGTAGCTTGTGGCCGTTGGATATGCCGGGCGGTTCCGGGCAGACTTCTGCCACAAGCCAGACCTAACTCGTGTCTAAGCATATTTTAGTTATGCCTATGACCTCTCACATTAGACTGACAGTTTGCGGTCGCTGGTTAAGCTGGTTGGTTCCGGGCAGGCTTCTACCGCAAACAGAGTCTAACCTCGTGTCATAGTCAATTCATTCCAATACAGATTTTTCAGATATCTGGCAAATTCTGTTTATTTAACAGATTAAACTTCTTCATAGGATATAACAGATTAATCAAATTTCCATGTTCTACTAAATCTTAAGTCGAGCCTACGGATTTCCATACCTAGATTACCATTATCTAGTTTCAACAGATCAGACAATTCAACATGTAGCAGATCTAGCAGTTTAAGCGATTTAGCAGATAAAAGATTTGGCAGTTTAGGCAATTCAACAGTTTTAGCAGATAAGGATTAGGCAATTTAATAGATAACAGATTTAGCAGATTAGACAATATAACAGAACTAGCAGATTAGGCAATATAACAGAACTAGCAGATTAGGCAATATAACAGAACTAGCGGATTAGGCAATATAACAGAACTAGCAAATTAGGTAATATAACAGATTTAATCATTCCTTAAAGTTTCATAGACATATCTTGCCTAATTGTAATTTTTGCCTAAGTTTGCATGCCTAAATAGTTGTCATGATTCACAATATGATCATATACCCCACGCTTGCATTGAATTTACATGGCATAGATTATGTTCATAATTTACCATATAACACATGTCCCCAAATTTAGTTAAACTTGCCTAGTACAAAAGATTCACATATAAATCATACCAAATATAGCCATCGATTTCAATGCATGTCATATATTCAAAAATCTCCCACTTAGGTGTTATTCACATTTAGTATTTATCTAATCTTAATATAGATCTTCACACCTAAGTCATATTCTCTTTTTATCTCAAGTCATGAATTGTTATTTAAACAATATGCCAACAATCTAGAACTTTAAATTATAACAGATCTTAATTCAAAATATGCATTATGTACAATATCTCAAGTCACATGTTAACATACAATAGTTCCTCTTCTTCCGATTCACAGAATATGCATAGATCTAAATCTAGTTTACAACATATGTCCTTTTAGTCACAGATTAGCCATGTCCAATTATGCCATCGTTCATTATTTGTCCCAAAGTTTAGCATTTGTGCGTTAATCTCTTATGAGATTTGGCGCAGGCTCGTGGTAGCCTGGCTATAGAACAGAAGGAAGAAAGAGATACAGAATAAAAAAAATAGAACAGAACATACACAGCCTCAAATTCAGATTTACAATCATGTCACAATTATAATTAAAGTTTATATCGGAAAATAACTGTACTTGCCTTTCGTGGTTTTAAGAAAGGATAATAAACTGTTGTTGATGTAGAAATGCTGAATTACTCCTCTTTAATTGTTGTCGTAGCTCTAAACTTGGATTTGAGATTTGATTTAGATTTTAATTCTATTCAGGTTGGAAGAAGATGCATCAGTCCAAGTTTTGATTCCAGCAGGGTAGCGACGCCATTTTTATTTTTAATTTGAACAGAGGCAGAATATAAACAGAATGAAATTATGTAGAGAAAATGAGGCTAGGGGCTGTTTATATAGGATTAGGCGGACGAATCTAGACAGAAACGAGACCGGATACATCAGAATGAACCAGGTTCAAAAATTTGGTTTCGGGAGCAAGTCGACCCCAAGGTCGACACTATGGTCGACCTGGTCTGGCCAGGTCGACCCCCAGGTCGACACTATGGTTGACCTGGCCCCTGGGAGGTCGACACTACGGTCGACCCCAAGGTCGACCTAGTCCATGGGCGGGAATTTTCACGCCCAGCCTATTCTGGGATTTTGAATTCGAATTTTCGAGCTGTTTTCGATTCTGAAATTCTCTGAAACTTCGGAGGGCCATATCTCCCTCATACGGACTCCGTTTCTCGAAAACTCGGACTCGTTTCCAAGCAGAATTTCGAGATGAACATAATGGCGCAACCCGTTTCCTTTGATTCTTATTTTAAAATTTAATTATTCTCTGATTTGTTACTTATACGTTCACAGAAAATACGGGGTGTTATATTCTCCCCTCCTTAAAGGATTTCATCCCCGAAATCTCAAGTTAAGAAGAATGTGTTCTACTATCCAATCATCCATCTACTCAACCATCATCCACAAGCACCCATTGTCCTTAGAAAACTTCTAATGTTGTATGAACATATGCAAAAGTGTGTGTATATGTTCCTTATCTAATGCAAAGATCAAGCGGTCCACTGATTCAGTTGACCTCCTTAATGCGAACTATGTCCGTGTCATGAGTCCAACATGTATGCAATTTTCCTATTTGATACGTATTATTCTTATATGAGTGACAACCATTCATTCATATGCAACACCCATGTGATGAGTCAATCATTTTGCATCCACAGAAATTGAAATTTCTCACACATCCATATGCAGTATGAGAGTGTTTTCGAGCCGATCTAGTGCCTAGTGTGTGTATATGCATCCACGAGCAACCACTAGCAACCACTTGCATCCACTTGCAACCATCAAACATAACATGTCTCAAACACATGTTTACATCCATAGGATTCCTATCTATAGGTCGAAGACTCGATCGATAGGATACAATCGAGTGATGGGAGCGAGTGTAGATAAACAAAAACTTGGTTTCCATTAGACCTTGGTTGAGAGACAAATTCCCCTAAGTATCAACCCCGAAGACCGAAATCAACATCAGATTGACACCCAGAGGATTACCCTCCTTAGACAATGTCAAAACTGGAAATCTCAACCTTATCAGAAATATTCAGATATTTACAGATTACCGGTACAGATCAGATTACTAAATGATTCTTAGGAAACTAAGCATGATGAAAACCCATAATGTATGCGTCATAGTCAACTTAACGCTCAACACAGATACCCAACTTATCACAATTGAATGAGTCATAACCCTTATGGGTCTGAGTCTACAGCGGAATAAGAAACAATACTAGTATTCAAGTGCAGAGTATCGATTACAGAATCGAAATGCCAGAATCAGAAAAGAGTTTTAACTCAAAAATCAGATAAAGAAATTAAACCTCCTACAGAAAGTTTTCCTATTTCTATCCTATCCACTAGCCTCGAGAGTGTGCGCCTGCCTTCCAGAAGTTGGTTCTGCCCTCTTCCCTTGCCCTCATTTCTTCGGACAGTACCTAGTGAAATGTCCCATCTCACCACAGTTGAAGCAAGTGCCCTTTATTTTTCTGCAATCCTTGTTCAGATGAGTCGAGCTTCCACAAGTAAAGCACTTTTTCTCCTTCCTATCTTCATACTTTTCGCCCTTCGTTTGTGTTTCCTTTTTGGGCCATGCTTTCTTGTTCTGCAGTTCTTCCTTCTTTGCCTCTTTCTTGTCGTTGTCTTCCTCGTGCAGTAGTGTCATATCCACCAATCTCTCGTAAGTCGCTCCCATGGGTACATGGGTCATGGCTAGGCTGTGCAGTGGCTCGTTCAATCCTTTAACAAAGCGGAGAGCCTTTTTGTGCTGGGTGTTGACTAAATCTAGTCCGAACCTAGCCAGTTGGTTGAATTGGTTGATGTATTCCTTGATCGTCATACTTCCTTGCTTAAGAGATAAGAACTTTTTCAGTTGTAGACTTCGTTCAGCTTGCGAGAGGAATTTCGTCTCAAACCTTGTTCTGAAATCCATCCATGTTTCAACCGGCCTTTCGGCGTTAGTGACTTCCCACCAATAGGAAGCTTCGTCCTTAAGCAACCATACAGCCAATTGTACCTTCTGCCGATCGTCCACCTTGAAAATAACGAACAGATCCTCAGTTTCTTTGAGCCAGTTCCTTGCTTCTACGAATGATTCAGTTCCCTTGAAATCCTTTCCACCCATGGCCCTAAAATCTTTATAGATCTTTGAAAAAGCAATGGCACGAGGAGGGGGCGGAGGAGGAGGAATTGCTGCAGCTAGAGGAGGAATATCTGTTGGGCCTGCATCGTTAGCCCTAGCCTCTAAGTACCTCCTGAACCAGCCAGGTATTGGCACGCCCTCTGGAAAGTTAAGATTCCCAGACATGCTGGAATGAAAGAAAAAGATTTAAAATGGAGAACTGAAAAGATAGATATATGGCTTTTTGGGGAATATGTTTTTCAAAAATAAGCTTTATTTTTGAAAATACTTCCTTTTCAAAACCTTTTTGAAAATAGTTTTCAAAAACTTTACCCAATCTGGTAATCTTCAGCTCTGATACCAAGTATAACACCCCACCTCCATTAAGGTCACTCACAAAGGGAATGCCTTAACTTTGGTGGAGCGTTTTAGTAGACAGAACAGAAATTTACAAGATAGATAAACAATACTTGAGAAATTATAACTTTATTACAGCGAAAAAATAGAAATCAGTTTGGTTACATGTTTACCAAAAACTCAAGTACATAAATATCAGTCTTGTTCAGAAAATCATCAGAGTACAAAACTTTAAAATCATAATCCCCACAGAAGCTGCCATAAGGAGTCAAGCCATACTTTAAGCACTCTAATTACTTCAAGCAGAAGAAATCCGGATCGAGCTAAAGTATTCTCTCCTTGGAAAACCTGGGGGGAACGAAAGAAAAAAGGGGAGAAAACAAGCAAGGTCAGACATAAAGTCTGGCAAGTCCAGTGACTTTTAGCATATGAACAGATAATAATAATTATGACATGAAAATAAGCTGGATAAGAGATAACAGTAACAGGAGCAGCATATGTACTTAGGTTAAACAGAAGAAACAAAGTAATATTACTTTTCATTTCTCTGCACTAATACTAGTATAACAGGATTAGGTGTCACCCTAATGTCTAAACTAAAACAGAAATGGGAACAGAATAATTTCCACAGAAGAGAATGCTAGTAATGGGCCTTTACCACCCCAACAGAAACAGAATGCTAATAATGGGCCTTTACCTCCGGAACAGAAACAGACAAAAACAGAATGTTAATAATGGGCCTTTACCACCCGAACAGAAGGTACAGAAATAGAGACAGATTAATCCCTACGGAAATAGAATGTAGAATTAGGTGTACATTAGTAAATGGCCCTTTACCACCCGAACAGACGGTACCACGCAGAAACAGATAGGTGTTGCCACCCAACAGAAGCAGACGGTACCAACAGAAACAGACAGAACTAAGTGTACCCTAAAACCCTACCCCAAGCGATCGGCTCCCTAATACATAAATACCCTGTGTCGGCCCCACAGTAGGGTGTATCACTCCCTAAAGTGACAACCAATTGGCACAGACCTATTTACAGATGTCACGGCGTCTTACATCCTCAGAGGCAGACCGAGATCCATGCACGCGCATGACCCGGTTGGAACGCACCATCAACACCCCTCGCCATTATCAGAATGAACCGCTTATAATTAGTTCAGTAAGCGTGCCCGGACCCTAACTACTGTTGGGTTAAAGTTTTGATACCAAAAAGGGTTACTGACTAATATGGGTCCCAAACAACAGATGACACAAGTAATTTCCCTCCTAACCTTGTGTCCCCAGACTAACAGATTTTCAGATTAACTTGTTTACAAGTTTAGACATACAGAGTTCATATCAACTAGTTCACAGATCAGACAAGTTTTCAGACTAACGGATCAGATATACGGATTTAACAGATTTACAAATTTGTCTAACTTTGTAATTGGGCCTACAGATTCACGAAACGGGTTTGTTAAATTCATTAGTCCAATTGGTTTAACCCTATCCACCCAACACGTTTTAGACATCATATTTATCCCAGATTTGCATTAATTAAATATTAATGCACAGACCTCTCACATTAGGTCGGTAGCTTGTGGCCGCTGGATATGCCGGGCGGTTCCGGGCAGACTTCTGCCACAAGCCAGACCTAACCTCGTGTCTAAGCATATTTTAGTTATGCCTATGACCTCTCACATTAGACTGACAGTTTGCGGTCGCTGGTTAAGCCGGTTGGTTCCGGGCAGGCTTCTACCGCAAACAGAGTCTAACCTCGTGTCATAGTCAATTCATTCCAATACAGATTTTTCAGATATCAGGCAAATTCTGTTTATTTAACAGATTAAACTTCTTCATAGGATATAACAGATTAATCAAATTTCCATGTTCTACTAAATCTTAGGTCGAGCCTACGGATTTCCATACCCAGATTACCATTATCTAGTTTCAACAAATCAGACAATTCAACATGTAGCAGATCTAGCAGTTTAAGCGATTTAGCAGATAACAGATTTGGCAGTTTAGGCAATTCAACAGTTTTAGGAGATAACGGATTAGGCAATTTAACAGATTTAGCAGATTAGACAATATAACAGAACTAGCAGATTAGGCAATATAACAGAACTAGCAGATTAGGCAATATAACAGAACTAGCGGATTAGGCAATATAACAAAACTAGCAGATTAGGCAATATAACAGATTTAATCATTCCTTAAAGTTTCATAGACATATCTTGCCTAATTATAATTTTTGCCTAAGTTTGCATGCCTAAATAGTTGTCATGATTCACAATATGATCATATACCCCACGCTTGCATTGAATTTACATAGCACAGATTATGGTCATAATTTACCATATAACACATGTCCCCAAATTTAGTTAAACTTGCCTAGTACAAAAGATTCACATACAAATTATACCAAATATAGCCATCGATTTCAATGCATGTCATATATTCAAAAATCTCCCACTTAGGTGTTATTCACATTTAGTAGTTATCAGATCTTAATATAGATCTTCACACCTAAGTCATATTCTCTTTTTATCTCAAGTCATGAACTATTATTTAAACAATATGCCAACAATCTAGAACTTTAAATTATAACAGATCTTAATTCAAAATATGCGTTATGTCCAATATCTCAAGTCACATGTTAACATGCAATAGTTCCTCTTCTTCCGATTCACAGAATATGCATAGATCTAAATCTAGTTTACAACATATGTCCTTTTAGTCACAGATTAGCCATGTCCAATTATGCCATCGTTCATTATTTGTCCCAAAGTTTAGCGTTCGTGCGTTAATCTCTTATGAGATTTGGCGCAGGCTCATGGTAGCCTGGCTATAGAACAGAAGGAAGAAAGAGATACAGAATAAAATAGATCAGAACAGAACATACGTAACCTCAAATTCAGATTTACAATCATGTCACAATTATAATTAAAGTTTATATCGGAAAATAACTATACTTGCCTTTCGTGGTTTTAAGAAAGGATAATAAACTGTTGTTGATGCAGAAATGCTGAATTATTCCTCTTTAATTATTGTCATAGCTCTAAACTTGGATTTGAGATTTGATTTAGATTTTAATTCTATTCAGGTTGGAGGAAGATGCATCAGTCCAAGTTTTGATTCCAGCAGGGTAGCGACGCCATTTTTATTTTTAATTAGAACAGAGGCAGAATATAGACAGAATGAAATTGTGTAGAGCAAATGAGGCTAGGGGGCTGTTTATATAGGATTAGGCGGACGAATCTAGACAGAAACGAGACCGGATACATTAGAATGAACCAGGTTCAAAAACTTGGTTTCGGGAGCAGGTCGACACAATCGTCGACCTGGTCTGGCCAGGTCGACCCCCAGGTCGACACTATGGTCGACCTGGCCACTGGGAGGTCGACCTGGTCCATGGGCGGGAATTTTCCCGCCCAACCTGTTCTGGGATTTTGAATTCGAATTTTCGATTCTGAAATTCTATGAAACTTCGGAGGGCCATATCTCCCTCATACGGACTCCGTTTCTCGAAAACTCGGACTCGTTTTCAAGCAGAATTTCGAGACGAACGCAATGGCGCAACCCGTTTCCCTTGATTCTTATTTTAAAATTTAATTATTCTCTGATTTGTTACTTATACGTTCACAGAAAATACGGGGTGTTATAGTGTATAGTTTCAAAACAATTTCAACCATAAATATCAATCATAGACGACATTAATGACCCATACCACTATGTCGCCATACTAGGTTCTACAAATAAAACTGAAATATCTCGTATTGGAAATTGGATTTATGTCATGAGTCGAGGCAAGGGGCAAGCTCCTCTCCGATTCGAGACACTCTAGCAAATGTCTCAAGACCTCACTATGATCCTTGGATCTTCAGGGCCGGTCCTCTCTTACTTTTGAGGACTGGCAATTCCTGAGCACACGTTTGTCGGTCCTAACAGACCTATATCCGAGGCGCCTCGCATTCCAACAACCACACAGGTGAAAAGTATATAAATGTCAGTCGGTTTAAGCACTGAAACCACCACTAGCTAGAAAGAAACGTCGTGCTCTCCCTGTAGTCACTACCCCGTTTTTGACTCATACCGAGGTGTGAGGCTCGCGAATTCACGTTATACACAAAGCTATGCCACACAGGTTGTGCTTTGATCATCAACCACAAGACTTTGCTTTTCAACAGAAGCCTTGATCATCTGCCACTTAGGCGTGCCACACAGGCAATTCATGCCATGCGACTGATGTCCATCGATATACAACCTCTGAGCTCGTACGTCTCAGAGAAGGGCGTTAAGCAAGAGAATAAATTCTCCGTCGCCAAACAGATGTATATTTAATAGAGATCAATCAACACAGAATAAAATCCAATGTCAGACACACAATCCATTTACAAGTTCGTTCTGGGTCTGAACGAAAACGGAGGCACTTTCCTCGCATATCCATCGATCTCCAATTACGTCTGGACGATCACCAACTGTTTCCCTCATCTTGGGTGTACAGCCCAATCAAGATCATCAGTAATCACCCAAACGATGTGAATACTTTCGGTCTTCAACCACCGTCTTCATCTTCGACATATCGTCGAATCGGTTATTCAGAATGGGTATAAACCCGGCATTTCCAATAACCCGCGTATATAATAATCACGTGTTACACAAACACAACATACGCCTCATTCCAATTCAGAATATTCCTTTATTCAGATATTCACATTCTTAGGGAAAGGTTCCCATTAATTTTATCAAAGATAAATTCTTCTAAATTTGTTCTTTAATCTTCCTTTGGATATCATTTCAAACCATATTATGGTTTTCCAAACTAGTCGGGATTAGCGAACCACACTGAAGTAATTATTTATTATATTTCTCAATCCCAACCTATTTATCCCATGGAGAAAACTGGTAATACTCCATATCTAACACCACGGTGTTATCGGTAAAATTAATTACCATTTCACGTTCAAATCTAATTAAAGATTTAACTATCGCTTTGGAGCAAAACTGGTGATACTCCATTCTCGATCACTTTTCAGATTTGATAGTTTAAATTATCAATTCACTTTCAATTTAATTAAAGATTCATTAAAACTGCACTTAGTTTTAATCTTCTCAAAAATCAATATCCTGTCTTTAACTGGGTTTAAGAACCAATGTCACCTAAAACACGATTCACGACATACCCAAATCACATTTGATATTAAATACAAGGCTCTGAATAGAAAATATATCGGCTTATATTCAATATCAAATTCTGCAACCAACAAATATCGTATTGGAAATAACGATATAATTATATCTTTCAAATTCCCATAACAATATCTGTATAATCACGGAATCCAACGTCAAAATATTCCAAAGACAATTTCGATTCAAATCCACTTCCACTTTATATATATTGGAAATTCTGGTTATTTTCAAAACCAATTCAAATTCAATTTATTTATTTCAAAAATAAATTGATTTTAATTCTAGTTCAAAACTAGTTCATTTCGATAAAAATATATTTTTCTCTTTTCAAATATGGAGTTTTTCATCCCAGTTCTTTTCAAATCATTTCTTATGATTTTACACTAATTATTGATATTTTTAATTATTTTATCAAGGCCCGTACAGTTGATTTCCATCAACGGCCATCGAACTGCACTTGAATCGACCTTTTCCAAATTTGATTTGGACATAATTCCAAATCCAACCGTTAGATTTCATATTTCCAATATTCATTGGAAAGCTCTTTTCGATACGAACCTAACGGTTCCGGTTTTAGGAGAATCCGACAGTCGGATCTCCCGCAACGTCAATTCGAAGTCAATGGTCGAAATTCACGAACTGCCGCGGCGCGGCGCGTTCTATTCAGGCCATTATATATATATATTATATATATATTTCGTCGATTTCCTTTTAAAACGTATTTTATAAATCGTTTTAAATTCGTTTTCAAAACCATTTCAACTCTATATTCAATTTCAAATCAAAATTGAATATTTCATATCATTACTATATAAATGATAATATTTTCAAAACGTTATATTTTGAAATCACTACCTTTTCTGTACTCATTATAAAAACGGATATAATCGATATAAATATCGTTCACGTCAAAATAGCGCAACTCTAATCAACACGGTTTTATATATTTCAATAAATTCGTTATTCTATTCCACATATGAGCATTTATTCTATTCAACACATGAATCTATATTTCTTTCAACACATGACTAATCTCAACACATGAGTATTGTCAACACATGACTATTTCTATTATTTAATATATTTTATAAAATTATGGTATCTATCATTTGATTTTTAATCAGACTCCAACCGTAAAGTAGTAAGAGAATGATTTCCTAAGTATTAACCCCGAAGGCCGAAACCAATATCAGATCAATACCCAGGAAACCACTCCTCTTATCTATTTTCCGGTTGGTTTCTAACTTTAAATATGATAAAGATGTAAATTTTATTGTTAATATATTTCTTTCAACACATGATATTTTTTTATATTCTTTATTTCCCCAAATGGAATGAGGCCAATCAATTACCATATAACGTTAATTATATGGATCCCATACAACACATGTATATAATAGCACTGACAAATAATCAACCATCATCCAAAGTGCACTACACTGTATAAGCATCAAATATAGATATCTAACGCTTATAACAGCCTGTCAATCAATTGATCGACATACAACTAATTATTGGGATTAGTGTATGCCGTATTTTATCCTAATACCCGTGTGGGGTTTCAAATCAACAAACACAGATTTTTATTTATTCACATACCCGTTAAAAATTATATTTTTAACGATAAAATATTTTTAACTATATACATATTTTATTTCATTTCACATCACACAATCAATTTTCACCACAACAAACAATCGAACATACAAGCCATCCATGGTCTGTGGACGACGGGTGTCGGGTGCTACTAAGCACCGTCTGCATCCAAGTATATAATTTAAACTAGAAAAGAAAATTTACAGTGAGAAGTTCTCACCGACTAGCTAATCCAATACCACGACTCTTCATATGTAGAAATCTTCGTCGTGCTCGCCCTTTGTCAATTTCATCGTCCGTAGCCACTACATATATAAAAGTCATATTTTTATATTGATGTTATGTATATAAAAATCAATTTTTTATATTGTTGCTATGTATATAAAAAATCACATTTTTATATTGTTGCTATGTTTATAAAATTCACATTTTTATATTGTTGCTATGTATATAAAAATCACATTTTCATACTACTACTATATAGATAAAAATTCTATTTTTATTTCTACTTCATATATAAAGATCAAATTTTTGATACTTCTATAATATAAAAAACATATTTTTATACTTCACATATGATAAAAATCATATTTTTATTATTTTTATAATATAAAAATCATATCTTTCCTACTTCAAAAACATAATCTTTTCGCTATTTCATTATAAAAATCATATTTTTATTTGCTAATTCATAAATAAAAATCAAATTTTTACCACGGCGTACATTAGATATAAAAATCATATTTTTATCCTACTGCTATATAAGTAAAAATCGTATTTTTACTTCTAAACCATGTGTAAAAATCGAATCTTTACTAGATTAAAAATCAAATCATTGTATTGTTCTTCATATGATAAAAACCATATTTTTAACTCGCTACTCTATAAAATAAAAATCACATTTTTATTCTATTCTATCATATATAAAAATCCGATCTTTACACCGTTAAAAATCTAATCTTTTTTTTTTCTTATAAAAACCTATTTATAAAAATCCCAACTTTTTCATGTTAACATATATATAAAAATCTCATCTTTTTCATGTTAAACGGGTTTTTACAACAATAGTATAAAGAAAACAAAACAAATAAATAAACAAACTCACTGCAAATCGCTTGGAGGAGGGGCTTAGCGGCACAGCGTCGAAGGGGGGGTGGCAGGTCGTCAATGGTGGTCGGCGTGGGCACTATTTGGTCAGAGGCGACGGGTCTAAGGAGTTACGGTTCGCGGTTGGTTCAATTGGAGAGAGAAGAGGGCGTATGAAGGGGGAGAGAGGGTGGCGCCGATCATCCAAGGGGGGGCGACGACCTAGGGGGCGGCGGAGTTTAAGTGGAAGGAAGAAAAGAAGGGGGAAAGGAAGAACGGGGCGGGGAAGGAGCAGAAGGGTGGGGTCAGGTTCGAGGCGGAGGAGGGCGGTGGTCCTCCTGGGGGGCGGCGCCTGAGGCGTGGCAGCCTCGCTGGCCGTGGCGGCGGCGAATCGCCCCCCTTACGGTTTTCTATTATTTTTTCAAAATCGATTGACTGATTGGAGAGAAAAAAACGGGGGGGTTTATTGAAAATTTTAATATTATTTTATTTTATTTATTCCATAAAGCAACTTTTTATTTCGACTTCAAAACGGGACACACCGCCTGTCGTCCATAGCTAATTACCCCCATTCCGAACACAATGGGATATGTATCGTAAGCCAATTCGATTGTTTCGACCAGTTTTCGTCAAAATCAAAATATAAATCTATATATTGAATTTGAACGCGCATTTCAATTTACCGAGGCTACATACTAACTCGAAAAATTCCTGAAAAATATCTTCTAGCTTCGTATTGACGATACGATCCTAACAAAACCAGTTTCGTCAAATTCTGAGACCGTTTAAAAAATGGTCATTTTCCAGTCGATTAAAATCAACTAAAACTGGTCAAACGCGTTTTCCTTTGCCACACTCACATATTTATTCGAAAAATTATGAAAATTGGAATCTAGCAATAACTTGACATCACGGACCCAACAAAAGTGGTTTCGTCGAAATCCGAGGTCGTTTGCAAAATTTCCATTTTTAAGGGTCAGAATTCCATAGCGACTATTCTGAATTTTGAACTAGACATAACTTTTTATCCCCGCTATGAAATTTCGATTTTTCGGATTCTTTGGAAAGATATTCTCAATTAGATTCTAATATTTTTGGTTTCGCTAAAATCCGGTTTATTTTGCACCCGGTATGTTCGATTGAAATTTGAAATCGAATTATCGAACTACCGCGCCATTTTCAATTCCTTTTATAATTTAAAATAAATAATTATATTCTAACGATGATCTATATAAATATATACGTTCTAATTCTATTCAAAATAAATTTCTCATCGCCATTATTTAAAATAATTCATTTTTAATAATCAAAATTCATTAAAATTGCCAAAATAAAATTTTTAAATTGGCTCGCATTTCCGGGTTATTACATTTTCAGTAAGCTTAGTGGGTAAAAAGTAGTTAATTTTGAAAAGATGAGCAGAGCATTAGCATAGGAGATAAACATTTGGTAATAAAAACAATGTCACGGTCAGGAAAAAGTCCGAGTATATATCACATAGTTGGAACTCCTAGAGTACCAATATGTATCATATAAAAGTTATCTCTTGTTTAGTCCTTAGTCCTTACACATGTCTAATATTAATAATAAGAATTTTGTGTTTTTACACATGTATACTAAGTTGTGAAATTTTGAGCCGACAATTAATGATGGCATGTGTTCAAATTTGATAATAACGTCAATGACAGTGTTAATATTATGCCCACAAAATTCTAAAAGATACGGATCAGTAATTCATTAAGCTTATGATTCTTACTGAAATGATGTTTATATATTGTTAATGCACTCACATGAAATGCCTGTACATCCGAACAAAACTGAAAAAGCTATGTAACGTTGTTTATATTATGCTTTACATTTTGAGTTTTTAAAATTAACAACAAAAATTAAGAAGAGTTGATGGATAATGGAATGAATGGAAGAACGACGGATAGAACGATGGAGGGGATGGGAAAACAACAAATGGATGAGCTGTCTTTTGTTCTTTAATTATCTCTAAAACACGAAAAATAAATAAAAGTTGTTTTCCATTTTGTATAGTAACTTTGTTTTCTAAAAAGGTCGTTCTTCATTATATACATGTGTTGTTCGTAATTTTATATGGCCAAAAACCAAAAACAAAAAAAAGTTAAACCAATCATCATGAATACCAAAAATAGTTAAACCAAACGCTACCTTAACATGTAACGAACTCCATAAAGACAAAAGAGGGGCTATATATCGACATATAGAGAAATGAGAACTCAAAATTCATATACAACTGTATTTTGGTAATGCGCACTAATTGTATTGATTTTATTAGGAATGAGAATACTAAGAAAATACAAAGATAGAATTTGCATCTTTTTTCTAAGATTGTAAGCATTTGACTTGAGAAGCCATTGCTTCATGCACCATGCTATATATTATGTCCTTTGTGGTAGCCAAGTACATGAAGTATTTCAACATAAGTTTAAATTAACGTTATTGCTTCCATTTTCACCTATCTGTAAACCCGCAGCCAATGACACAGCAGCTCACAACCACAACATACACAAGTTCACCAACCATCACCACTCCACAACCCATGCCCACCTGAAGTCCAACATCCTTCCTCCTTTTCTTTTCTAGTCCAGCACTCCATAAGTGTCCGCCCCTGCTACACCAATCACCACCCTCTGTCGTGCCTACTTCCATTACAATAGCTAGCTTGCTAGCTTCAACTATCCATCTGAATGCATTCTTGCAAAAGAAAATTGGTATAAATTAAACTGTAAATACATGTTTCTTAATATTTTATAATCACATTTTGCTTAGCATACAGATTTTCATATATCTTATGTAACTTATTAGGAAAGAGTTGTAACAAATTAGAAAATTTATAAGTCTTGATTCTATCTAGAAAAATGATGGAGAAATGTGTCATGAATGCCTTCAGTATATCATCTTTGAGAGCATATAGCATTGCATGTAATGCATTCACAAATAATATTAGCGGCCTGCAATAACATTTCATCACATAGGGATTTAGCGCTCATAGTATGGACAAATCTTGAGCATCCAAATTGCAAAAATATATTTTAATCACTACAATAGAATCAAAATTCATAACACGTAGGCATATGTTTTCAGAAATTTTCAGTTTTGTAATGTTAGTAAATTTTATGAATTATATGAATTTTAAAGAAAATTACTGGGACATTAATGGTTTGGGATAAGATAATCCAAGAGCCAAGAAAATAAGCTAAATAAATTTAATTTGAAAATTTTGATGCATTCTACTTTATGCAAATGTTAATCTCGTTTCTTACTTTGGTTTTGTCGTATAATTACATATTTATACATAGATTATCATTTAGTAATAACCAAACATTGAGATGAAAATTGTAGAGGCAAATGTATTTTTATATCTAATTTACTCTTGTTTGAAGGTACAATATAATATAACATGTCAATTTCTGTTTGAAAAAATAGTAGAATATAGAGTTTAATAACAACTATTCATAAGCAGTTATGACACTAATGAATACACAGGAAGTCTTCTAATATTTTGGCAAACAAAGTAAGTAATAACAATTACGAAATACATTCAATGAACAGGAAATCTAGATTATAGTAATAAGTACAGCATGAAGAAACTAATTTAATTCCAAAATTTAAATAGTTGTGAATATGAATCCATATATACTAAAAGTCACACTTATATAAATTAATGGAAATAAGTTAAAAACCAAAAACTAAGCTATAGAGTTATTATACTGTTCCAGAAAATAGTCTTCTGATCTGTGTCATTTATAGATACGCCAATATTTTCATGAAAAAGTGGTTGGCATTAGTTATGTAGGCCATACTATGTGGATATGGAATTATATTTGAAAAATAAACGTAGATATTATAATACGTGAAGCAAAGATTTTTATTTGCAGATGTGAAAAATACAATTATATCAAAATAAAAAATTCCAAACTTTTTCATTAACTTTATATGTTCACATTTTAATTAACTTTGCAAAATCCAAAATTTTCATTTATGATTCAGGTTTACAATATGGGATTTCTATAAAGATATGCTAATAGGTTTTATATATTTAATGTGTAAAGCATAAAAACGTGGAGTCTATTTCGAATGCCAGATTATTGAATTAAAAATATTTTCATATTTTTTGTCAAATTCACAAATTTCAAGAATTTCAGTTATTCTTCAGGGTCAGAATATGTTTTTTTTAATCTAGTAAAATATGCTAATGAGTAATAAATAATTTGTGTGTAGAGCATAAAATGAGTGGATTTCATTGATGATTTTAACTATATTTCTAATGTAATTTTTAACAAATTAGATTTGAACCGACAGAACACGATGACTTTATACTGAAGCTAACTAATCGTTTGTTAATTTTTATTATCATGGTTCATTCATTGTCTTTTTACTTTGTTTACATAATCATACAAAAAAAATAACGTTATTGCTTTTTTTACAAAATTTTCAGCCTTAATAGGCGAAATCAGAACATATGTATCTGATTTGTAATCACTGTCTTCCTAGTTGGAACTAAATTATCAGAACATTTGATTTATACATGATCATACAAACAATTAACATAATCGCTTTTTCTTACAAAAATTTCAGCCCTTTATAGGCAAAATCAGAATATACATATGTATCAGATTTGTAATCATTGTCTCCCCCTACTTGGAACCAACACCAGAACATTTGGAAATCTACCAGTATTTTAAACCGTTAATCATATGTCTTTATCACTAAAAGGTAAAAAAAAATTAGGTAACAGAAGTATCCATGTTTTACACTACAAACTAAGGTTTCAAATTAATTAATATAAACAAAAGTATTTCGAAATTTTCAGTAATTCTAATATAATTTCAGTCTGCAGATTCGATAGTTGTTTATATAAATACTTTGAGACATACCTATTATGAACGAAAATTTATATTATATTTTTGGACTACATAGAAGATACATGTTTGGATGTGAAAATGTGCTTAATGCATGTAACAATTTAATACGAATTTTAACCTAAGTAAATTCATATGATCAGTTAACAAAAAATATTTATACAAATTTATCTATACAAAGGTTCATGAATTTAACTCTTAGTTCTGTTTATATTAATTAATTCCTTTGTGTTCTGGATCAATCTTGGAATTTTCACTTCTGGTTCTGTTTTAGATTCTAATATGCTATCTACAAAAGTACAACAATGGATAGCCCATACCTGTATTCAAAAAATACATAAACGTAGGTAACAGAAGTATCCATGTTTTACACTACAGACTAAGGTTTCAAATTAATTAATATAAACAGAAGTATTTCGAAATTTTCAGTAATTCTAATATAATTTCAGTTTGCAAATTTGATAGTTGTTTATATAAATACTTTAATACATACCTTTTATGAACGAAAATTTATATTATATTTTTTGGACTACATAGGAGATACATGTTTGGATGTGAAAATGTGCTTAATGCAAGTAACAATTTAATATGAATTTTAACCTAAGTAAATTCATATGATCAGTTAACAAAAAATATTTATACAAATTTATCTATACAAAGGTTCATGAATTTAACTCTTAGCTCTGTTTATATTAATTAATTCCTTTGTGTTCTGGATCAATCTTGGAATTTCCCCTTCTGGTTCTGTTTTAGATTCTAATATGCTCTCTACAAAAGTACAACAATGGATAGCCCATACCTGCATTCAAAAAATACATAAACGCATACCCTATTTATTTGTTTTATTTTACTCTTGTACATATTATAGTTTTTGTGCTATTTCTTAACTTTTTTTTTTCAACATTTGAAATACTAAATTTCGAGTTCGGATCAAAACAGAGAGTTATAGATCAGATTTCATCCCTGTTGTTGCTTAAATTTGGAATGTAATTATTGAATGATGGAAATTCTACGTCTTGCAACAATCATCTCTACAAAAATCAATTGTAATGCATAGTGAAATGCCCAACATAACTTAGGGCATATGGTCATAAAATAAAGACTGAATATGATAACACCAGAAAGAGACCAATATAAATTTTGATTTTTACAAATAAGCAACTATTATTTGATTATTTATTGCAACTAAAGATATAATCTTGTAAAAGGATGAATAATGTCGAAACCTAAGCATACATGCCTATTCATTCGATATATAGTATTCATAATACGGCTTTATAGTTGAAACTGAATGAAGCAAGCAAATAGGAAAAATAAATGATAATATAATTCTAACATTCATTAAAAGCAACTTTGGTGGATGTAAAAGCAAAAGATGGGTTTCAAAAATTGGAATGTTGAAGGGATGCAATACACGGTGATAAACCACTAAACTGCAGTAGCAAATATAAATAAAAATTAAAAAGTCCAAACTGATTAAATAACCAATGGAGGACATCAAAAGGAAGTGAGAAATTAGTGTGGACCATTCTTAAGCATAAATATAAACTACCGTAGAAATGTTCCAAAGGATTGAGAAAACATTTATAATTTTTTGCTAGAAATTAAATTGTTGGTGTAGCTATGCAATAATTAACATGACAGGAGCTTCCTCTTTTTTTTCCTTGTGATTGGAACTTGGATAAAAGAAAGGTATGGCAGTTTCACTACTTAGAGATTATCTAAGAAGTAAAAGTAAAATGATATTCATTTAGTAGCATAGCATGCAAGCACCAGAATCTTTGTTTTCGTGAAAGTGGATCTTTGCTGCCATGCTATTCCGCTAATAGAAAACATGATAATGAGCTATATCCCATTTCAAGATAATCTCTATTTTTTCAAAACGTAATATAAAAATTACTAAACTATAATCTTTTAAGTTGTTTTTATAGTTCTCAAGCTTATGAACTTGAGGTATCTTATTCTTAAATAATTGGTTATTTGCATATAGGCTTTTCGCCTTTAATTTTATGCAAAGTCCAAGAACCTGGTATTGAATTATTGATATATTTAACTGGACGTACTTTTGTGAAATTCTAACTTCGTTTAGCTTAATAAAGAATCAATTAGTTCTTAATTCCATGACTAAAACCTTTAATACCATGTAAACTAATCACTGTATGTTTACTTTGGCCTATTAACCTCTATAGAAACTCCAAATTCCCAAATTTAGACCGAACAGTAAACTTTTTCTATATAGCAAAAAGATGCTTCATCTTAAAACCATGTAAACTTAGCATTGTACACTTACTTGGACCTATTAACTTGAATAGAACTTCCAAATTCCAAATTTCGGACCAAACAACGAAGTTTTGTCATAAAAAAAGGATTCTTCATCAAGCAATACATAAATTGGTGGAATATCGAGCTACTGGTGAACTCAATCTGCTGCAGTGCGACTGAAATAAAACTTATTCGTTCACTCTGTATTCAAAGTGCTACAGGTGAAATCTACCGCAAAGTAGAAATATACGAAACCGATGAAAAAATTAATAAGTGAATCAAAAAAAATATAGGCAACATCGGGTAAGTTGGGAGAAGAAGTAATTGTACATGTCGCAGTGCGGAGGAGGAGGGAAGCCAAGGCAAAGGGAGAACGTGATCGACGACGCGGTTTCGGAAGCAGCGTCGGTTGAAGGTAGAGAACGGCAGGCATCGGAATCGGCGCAGAAGTGAAGACTGGGTCCCGTAGATGCTAGGTAGATCGAAATGGGGAAGGCCGGTAGCTGTCGCGCAGGAAATGAGAAGGGGAGGGGGCGAATTTCGGGTTTAATAGGAAAGGGGAGAGGAGTGATTTTTGGGTAAAAAGAGAAGGAGAAGTGGAGCGGTTGATTTGTATATGGTAGCTGAAAACGTGTAAACGGAAGAAGGACGAACGACCGATGGAAACACATTGAAATTGGGGCCAAAGGATTGTATGCATAAAACAGATGGCAGCATCATGGATTTTTGAACAAAAATGAAACTGAAAGGACTTCGAGGAAAGATTGTGCTTTCATATAATATAATAGATAATAGATATGTTTATAGTTTACAAAGTTTTATAATATATATATATATATATATATATATGTGTGTGTGTGTGTGTGTGTATTTATAATATATGTTTTATAGTCTTATATTATATAATTTTATAAATATGTTTATATTATATATTACTATGTCTTTATATGTTTTTACACTATAGAAAATTCAATTTGAGACATTGGTTTTTATTTAGGAATTTCCAGAATATATATATATGTGTGTGTGTGTGTGTGTGTGTGTGTGTGTGTGTTTTAACACTTGAAAAATGATTTTGAAAATCAAAATAATAGGTATATTTCGACATACATGTTTGAGCATGTTGACATATAACTGTTAGATTTTCAATTTTCAAAGGAAGTGTCTTTTCATATTTGAAACATTTCAGAAACGTTGCAATCTTTCAAACGCTTTTAATAAGGATTAAATTCGAAATTTTTATAACTTCTTCTCCATCTTCATCCTATCTCTAACCACCATTATTATTCTTTAATTTCTACATTTATACTCTGCCGATTTCAACAAAAATTATATCACTCTCTTTCTCTTCTCAATCTCTATCAATTACATCTATTTGGAAGTGCTATTCAAAAGTTCTAGAGTTGTTGTAATCATTTGGGAATTGTTTGGGAAAGGGTGTGTTCCTTGTAGCCCTGAAATCAAGGAAAGGGACAGGTGTGAACCTTATAGCCATGAAATTAAGGGTGGTGGAAACGGTGTTAGCTTTATTGCCGTGAAATCAAGGGTGTTGTAAGATTGATACTAGTATTAATAAAACTCTGCGTAATCCAGCTCTGCGTAGGATAGGACGTAGGAGTAATCCGAACCTGTATAAAATCAGTGTGTTCTTTCCTTTCTTGCATTTTATATTTACTTATTTCTGTGTCTGTGATTGTTTTTGTGTTTGCGATCATTTCTAGTGTGATAATCATTGTGTGATTCATGTAGTAGTTAAAGATTGTTTATATTTTCCGCAACCTCCTTAAAACACTATTCGCCCCCCTCTAGTGTTAGTTATGCCTTAAGATCCTTAATCCGCAATTCCTAACATGTAACGCCCATAATTAATACACTATAACCATACTGTAAAGACAATAAAGTGGGAATTACTTATTTAAATATTCAGAATTAAGTGAATCCGGCTTCACCTTTGCGCTCGTCTTGGAATTCTGGTTCAGATAAACCTGAAGTTTGCGTAAATTGGATAACGTGTGAAGAAGATATGAGCATAAGAAGTTTGTATACATATAAGGGGTGTTATGTATGTGTGTGTGTGTGTATATATATATATATATATACATATATGGGAAAGTCTGAAGAGACAAAATTTTGACACAAATGGTGACACAATTGATTTGGACCATTGGTTCACCCCATGAATTACACCTCTCCATATAAAGACAAAAAAATCCAATGGTTGAGGCTATGTGTCTCTCTCTTTGTGTCTAATTTTATGTTCAAATAGTCGGCCCCTATATATATATATATATATATATATATATATATATATATATATATATATATATATATTCAAAATAATACAAACTAGAAAACAATGCAAAATCAACGCGCAGAAAAGACCGTTGGGGGACGACTCGACCCTTACCTTGGTCGACCTATGGGTCGACCCATGCATAGGAGGGGTTGACCCAAGGGTCGACGCGGTAGGTCGGTGGGTCGACCCACCTAAATATAGGGCGGATTCCTCGCTCTAAACTTGGACGGATTTCTTTGCTTCATTCGATGACTCAGCGCTACGTGTATTGGTTAGATTGAAACCCTAAGATCTAAAGGTTGAGAATTTGCCCGGTAAATCTATAAATAGGGTGGCTCTCTCCCATTTTAGTACACACAATTATTCTTCATATTCTCTTCCTCCATGAATCTATTCTAATATATATATATATATATATATATATATATATATATGTGTGTGTGTGTGTGTGTGTGTGTGTGTGTGTGTGTGTATATACATATATATATATATATATATATATATATATAATATATATATACTAGTGTGAACCCGTGCTACGCAAACGGGTTTGGTTTTATATAACATGTACTACAACAAAATATTTGACTTTATATTACTTTTAAGTGTAATTTTCGTGCATGGACCAATAGTTACCAATGAATTTGCCATTTGTCTGTAAACTAATTGTCATGCTATCATTCTTAGATTAATATGCACATAGGATCTTCATTTTCATTATTGCTAATTTATAAATGCGCAATTTTCATGCATGGACCAACAATGATGCAAAAGTAGATAAATGAAAACATTACATTAAATAAGCACTCAAGTTTATAAAAATAAAATCTCTTTCTTTGATAACTAAACTTTCATAAAACACCCTCCTTAAGTTTCAAAATGCACAATCAGTACACCTAGAAATTGGTTTTTTTTTTATTCAAAAGAGTTGCTAAGTTGAACTTTTAAGATATTTGCAGAAAGCACGATGTATATTTACAGACTTTCATATCTACAGTTAAAAATAGGGTTTTTCATATATCAAATCTGATAATAAGAGGCTGAATTAAATTTCCCCTTGTTGTACTCCATTTGTTATTTGACTTTATCTAAAGGATGTATATATAATCCAAGATATCACATGGCATGTAATTTGCAGTCTTAATGCAAGTTTACACATAGTAGTCAACATGTTAGCATTGTTTACGAACTTTGTTTACGAACTTGGAAAGTAAATGCTAAATGCGTGCCAATCCTACATGTGGCTAATATTATGAAAGTTGTACGAAGTTATTGAAATTTGAGGATGTAAAACATGAATATGACGTTTCATTACATGTAGATACGTGAAATGAGACGTGCTTCATTAATGTGTTAGGGAAGGGAAAAATTAATCATAAATCCTCATTAGCATAGTGGCTATGAATTATATTATATAATAAATCGACATGAAATATACTAATATGATAAATTGCAACAACGTCAACAATCTATCTATTTATCAGTTATTTTTTAAGTTCGTCATTTTGGCAAGCACTTGATCCAACTTTGATTTAATCTTATTGTAATATAATTAACGTTTGTTGGATGTGTGCAAATAAAAGTCTATGACAAAAATGTCATTTTTTCTGAAATCTATGTTTTGGTTATAAAACCTTCAAATTAAGGTTTTCCTATTGCATAAAGATATATGCCTTAGTGATTGTTAAATAAAAAGGGTAAGCAACACCTATATGTTCGTCAATGTTCTCTTCTTTATATGGACTCGAATCCGACGTTAATACTACATGTTTGAATTTATAACATAACTTATGAGCTACAACTTTTATCCACGTAAAACAAATTAAATTTTGATAAATTTACTTTGCGTGTGTGTGTGTGTGTGTGTGTATATATATATATATATATATATATATATATATATATATATATATATATATATATATATATAACTCACACACACAAACACAAATTTGAAACGGTTTGATACATTCATTTTTTAATTGTTGAATAGACTAATTAATTCTATAATTACTCGTGCAATGGACGTGCTAAGAAATCAATTAGACATTACATCAATTTGTAATTGAATGAGTGAAATACATATGCAATTAACTTTTGTAGTTGCTTTCTCTGTTGGTAAATCAAACGACTACTTTCTTGTAATCAATCGAATAAAATAAATTGTTATGCCCGTTCATATACTATTGATGTTCATATACTATAATCAATAAAAAGTAGTACACGAATAGACCCGTAAATCCATAAGGTTTTCAATTTCTTCATTTATCAAATATTTTCTTTGATTCTGTATATATTCCATGTTGAAAATATAAAAGGAAATCCACAATACTGGCTGCATGCTATTTTTATTCATAGATTGGTGAGAAAAAACATACAATTTAAAGATTTACATAAAAAATCTCACGCAGAATTGCCATATTACCTACCATATTAAGGTCTTTCGGGGTAGACATATTAAACTTGTCTAATGAGAACCTATACAAACAATTAGTATAGAATTATCCTTTTATGTCTACTACAGTCTCGTCTCAAACAATTAACAATGTATTTTAAGAGATATAACCATCACAGCCTGAAAAAAGTGAGTCTACAACAAATAAACAACATTGCTTCATATAAAAGCAACCAATGTTTGATGTAACAATTTTGCTCCTAACTCCACCTTACACGCAGTATTAATATATTTGCTGGAACTCTTCGTTCTACGCACTAAATAGAAGCAAATGAGAAGACAAAAGGAGTGAAAAAATTAATGAGACGACAATCTTTTTTCTTTAAAGATAAAGCTCGAAAATCAATAAAAAAAGGCTATTAAATGTTGCATTAAAACCATAATAACATTTGAAATTAACATTCTTGTGGTCCCCTTTCTCTTTATTCATTGAATGCTCTTTAAATCCAAAACATTGATCCCAAAACCAATGGACGCATGGAACAGAGGGCTCCAGATGCAAGGGCCCTGTGCTGGGAAGCAAGAGGCTTCGATCTTGAAACTGCGTAGGTAGTGTCCAGAAAAAAAAACCAAATTTTAGTAAATTACATAGAGTACAACATAAAGAAAGAGATAAATTAAAGATTCAATTATCAAGTATTTAACTAATTCAAGAACCAATCAAAAATACAAAGTTCAAAAAAAAAAAATATACTGCTTTCAGCTCTAAGATTTCAAAGCAGGGGTCTAATCATCTTCCTTATTAAGAACATGCCTCATATTTCTATCACCCTAAAAAACATCATGGTATTCGATAACTGGATTTTACATTTAGGATCATTACTAAGTTATTTACGCTTGTGATGATTAATAAACGAATTAGAGTGGTAGGGTGTAAATGATAGACAAACATTGGCCATTTTTTGTCATAATTTAGAATTAAACTCTATAATGAACAACTAAACTTCAACCATCATCATGCAAGGGATGCACGTATTCAAACAATAATTCTTTTATTAACTAAGAATATCCTATAAAAAATAACAAACAATAGTTACTTAGTTTATAACATTTATAGGCTTATATGGCCAGCCAGAACATAAAATGTTTGTGTGATACTTCCTCTTACTGAACATTAATAATAAATTAAACTTCATACTATAGGCAAGTTGTAGATATCAATTAATATCCAAATTGGTGATGAAGTATAGTAATGTTTCAGATTAGCTAATGACATGATAAAAAGTCATCTATAATTTCCCATATTTTCAGTGACATAAGACTTTATTGTTGAATACAATAACATGGAGGTTATATGCACCGTGAAAAGCCATGTAAACAATTTTAGCACATGAATATAATTCAGTATAACCAAGGAAACTCCACATAAACAGAGATACACACACATATGTGCATGTGTGTGCATGCATGCATATGAATGCACCTATCAAATTGCATAATATATGTAAGTATTCTTTTCTATCAATGCGCATTTACTTCACAATTCATTGTTTTTTATGCGCCTAGGAGTTTGAAAAATTCTCATAGGAATGTAGAGCAACTTGTCGATTTTTGGCCCCAACATTGACCTACAAAGAAAACACTTTTAACTACTCTATGTTTTTCTGGAGCTTGTTGTTACTCCTTTCTTTAAACTATAGTGACACAGATGAAAATATTACGAAGTGAATTATAAATAAGCATAACATCTATTGTGTCGTACAATCATTTTAACATTAGAATGTGACAACGATTTAAACCAAAGGAAGAACATGTTTAACAAATTAAACAAAAGTTGAGCAGTCTCTTATTAAGAGATTAATTGCTAGGCGCCTGCTAAATATGAATTAAAGTTCATATGCCTATTCAATAAGTGTGGGAGATCTAAACACATGTTTAATGGGAACCTAACTGATGCCCATACAAAAAATACCTGATTGTGATTGGTTGATACTTTCATTCCATTTGATTCTTAGTATTCAGCCATTAATAGTAGTAGAGGTCGAATTAGTTGAATATGCTCTTAATATTAAGTACAACATTAGTGTTCATTTTCCGCGCAGTGGATTGGCATATTCTTCCATAAAAATTATGTTTACTGATTTCATGTAATAAACTACTTACAAAAATGCATGTAGTTGACACTGATTTAATTTAAAATACCTTAAATGTAGGATGAAACAATATCTAACCAATTCCATAGTAGTCTCATGCTTTTTCACCTAATATTCTGAAATAGCAAAGAACTATCAACAGTTGAAAGAACATACCCGTACTTCCCTCAACAAATCTTTTAAAACAACCAAGAACTATAAACAGTTGAAATCACATAATTTATAGTGTATATATTTGCAAGCTATGTGTATTTATTTGAAATTCAAACTTTAAAATGTATAGATAACTGCTATCAGTAGTTTCATTAACCCGAAGAAATATTGTTAACGAAAATAAAATAAAAATCATACATCGACGACTATGAAAAACTGAAAAAAAAAAAAAATGATAACATAATACGATACAATTTATGTCAATAATACATCAGATTCCATAGTGTCAAAAAAACAGCAAAACTTTAAATCATCTAAGACCTGCTTAAACCAATTCATATTAACCTTCCACTCAAAAAATGGCAACTCTAAATTGATATATAAACGCATAGTAAAACACAAAATGCTTTAAAGAAAATAACTTAGATTGCTTCTTACTCGAGAAATTACATATATAAAAGTAATCCCATTCAGAAAACAAATACCTGCAAAATAACTAGGAAGTTGACTTTTTTTGGACTATTAGGCAGTTTCGCGACCATGTCTGCAGCAGCAATTTCATTCATTTAAAACGTCATATGGTGGCACTGTGCATTGGAGCCTTCACTATGAAAAGATGCAAAATATGGAAAAATTTAAGGATAAAGTAGCATTTGCTCAATAAGCTTAATGAACTCAGTAACCAATTCTAAGAATATTAAAACATTTGCTGCTACCGAATAATATTTATTCAAAGAGCGTTATCATAAATCTTATCTTTCCAACTTTACTCGATGACAGTAAAACTCAAAATTTCACCAAAGTACAGAGAAAATCAGTTGCATATACAACTTCATCCATTTTTTAATGACTCAACTTGATAGAGTGAAGGCGGTACCCAAAAAAAATATCCACATCCATTTAGCATGGAAATGATCTCATTTTCCAATACTTTAAACTAAGAAAGGGAATCATTACATTTACTATTTTTCATCTAACTAATTGCCTTGAAATTTCCGACCCAAATAAATTCGCATTACGACCAATGAATCGCACCTGAATTACCATTGTTCATTATTTTTATCATAGGATCAGAGATGCATACCAACTCACAATAAAATCTGCCACTAATATAAGCCCAAAAATTATTATTTTGTGTGTTTACAGGAATGCATGTATGGTGTGTGCATGTGTATGTTTGTAGTAATGTGTGCATATGTATGTTTGTAGGTATGCATGCATGTGTAAGTGTTATGTATGGACATGTATATCTGTGTGTGTGTGTGTGTGCGCGCACACACACATATGTTTCATGTCATATGCTTACCTCTAAAGGGTTGATATTTTGTTATCTTTAAAAAAGGCAAATAACTTTCTACAACATGGTTCTGAAACATGAAACCCGTGACATTATATCGACAACATCAAATTACAGTAAAAAAATTCCACATCATTAATGTTGTTTTATAGCTGCATTCATAATAAATAAACATAAATCCCTAGTCCCTACAAACAAAAGTAAGTACTTTTGAGAAAGAAAAGATGCGGATGGAATCGATACAAATATAATCACATGGTAACTGACTAACAATGTATATATAAAATTATAAAAAGGGGGAAACATAATTAAACCTACACTCCATGAAGCTAGTGGAATCCTTTGTTATTTAGCCAGCTTGTTCCGATTATTTTTTAAAAGTGTTAATAATTGCATGTACTTACAATACATATTCTCTTGGAAATAAATTTGGGTATCAAATTGGCAGAACATACAACCTGTTATCCTTGCATCAAGTAATATATACTATATTAGAGTACTTAGCTAAGTGTGTGCAATATTTCTACAACTTGATTTACACGACATACATATAACCAACCAAAGTGATCAAAATCCTCATGTCTGTATATGTGATTATCTAGATAATACAAAATAACATAGGGAAGAATTACCAAAACTCATTTTCTACTAAATGGGATTCAAATATTCATTACGTAAATCGCTACCTTTCAAATGCTACGTGTATTTTAAAACAAACTTCAGTTAAAATTATTTTAACTAATGAACAAACAACAATTGTTTAATTTTCAAAATATCACTAAAATAGTAACTATTAACTTTTTTAGCAGCTTTAACTCTCTTTTTGATGAGTTGTGTATGCAATTATATAAGATAACCAATACTAAAATAAAGAAGCAATTTCTTATTAAAATCAAAAAAGTCATTTTTATCAAAAGGAATGTCATCAATCTTGCTACACTTAGGAGTGAAAATTCAGTACCACCGAACGCAATTTGAAATTTAAAAAATAAAAAAACCAACTCAAATTGAAAATTAATAGGTCATTATCCAAAAATAGCTTATAGGGTAATCAACATCAAAAAAACAACTTTTGAGAATAGGGTTGAAGTGTAAAAATCTATTCTGTAAATATCTTCATTAACCATTTAGTCAGCTAAAAGTAAAAAATTGATAATGACTTAAGGATCCACAGAATTGTCATTGTTGAGAATATAAAAATATTACGGCTTATGGTTAGTTTATTTGCATACACATCCAAATCACAGAAAAATCCATAGATGCAAACGCATTCTTGATATGTAATGATTTATTCGTATTAAATACAAACACCACGTGCTTGTTGCGATTTTTTGGTGTTTAATTATGCAACTGCGAACACGTATTCATTAAACGACAAATGAATGACACATGTACGTAAAAAGAGAACATAATGAAAAATTATCTTTTTAATATTGCAGATACTAGTAAAAACTAATCTCATTGAAATTAAATTGAAATGACTGAAATTACATGTGTACGGAAACTTTCTTCAACATATTTATTGTGTGACTAATATATAGTTCAGATAATTATCATGATACTTGAACCATACGAACTAACTATGTAAAAAAAAAAAAAATCTAAAAAAATTTTTTTTTACACACATTAAATCAAATGAATTGCCATTTGTTTTTCATAAGTCACATATGTGTAAGTCGGTTAGGAACTTAGACAAACACAATGTAAATGACAACTATCGCAAACGTGTGTAGTGCTTGATAATTATAATGTTACTATAATTATTTGACCCATACATGTTACTATATTTATCCCGTATGCCAATATTCAAGGGAGTTCAAATAAAAATATCACGAATGTGTATTGATTTTAAATTAGGTACTTATTATATTAATTAGCAATATTATCTTTCATCATTGTAAAGACACGGTTACATACCATGTTTGGCTTGTTATCGACAGCCAATTAATTACAAACCAATTCCAATTTAACTTCTATTTTGCAAGTCACTACGCTAACTCGCTTGTGATTCATTTATAGGCTTGATATTCGCCATCTATATATACTAACTTTATCCTATTGTGACCAGTCAATCCATTAATATCACTGAACTTCCAAAGAAATAGCTACTGAGAAAAAGACGGTTCAGGGGTTTTTATTTTGAGGTTCTTTAGGGCTAAAGATGAAAATTATCCAAATTGCTTACCATGTACTCCTCAAATAGTTGGTAGACTGATGACTTCATATCCATTCAACTAACAGAAGTCTGATACGATTTTTGAAAAGCAAAATACCAACTTGGCCAAAAAGATTAAAAAAAACCATAGACCGCTATTTTAGATTTTGTAAAAAGAAAACGCTAAAATCTTTTGCCATTTCAGCGTTAACAAATTGTAATTGAAAAATGACAGAGTAAGAAGATACCAACTGAAAGAATAGATTTTTAACCTCGAATGAAATCACAGCTGGATCTGTAGCAACCTCAATTTTACAAATCAAAGAAACCCACGTCTGTAGTTCCTGAAAAATTGGTTGATCTCTCACCCAAAATTATTAACTTAAGGTAGGAACAATTGGTTGATCTCTCACCCAAAATTAAAACGAAATGGACATTATAGGCTATAGAATTAGATAAAACGTTTACCTTAAAGTAGGGATTTCACCTCAAAGGAGCAGCCTATAGAATGACATCAATCTGCGATCATTAACTTTCTACTCGATGTTTAATTTGACGCATCTCCAACCTGAAAGTAGGTTTAGGTAAAAACTGTGTGCAAGAAGGAACTACTTTACACGGGATAGGTTGTTAAAATCAAGATCGGATATGATAAATTCATAAATTAGGGTTAGTTATAGGAATAACAAACCTGATTATTGCTTTGACCCCATGGAATCCGATCTACAGAAATAAAGAAAGGCAAAGAAGAGTAAATGGAAAAATTAGCTGTAAATTTTGGAAAATTTACTTAAAATATGAGCAAACGAAGCGAGAAGCGAAAAGAAGAGAAATGCGATCTTTGATTTCAGGATATTTTCCAGGAATGTTGAAACGTGACTTCGTAGAACGTAAAAAAAAGGGACAGTTCGTTAAACATTCCACGTGGCAGACTAAGACGCGCTCCTTTTTAAAGATACTACTAAATGCAGTAAATATTTGCTCCATACAGTAATCACCAATTACACATTAGCCCTTGCTAATTTTAAATAGAGCAGTGCTAGGATGCCCGGGTGCAGATTTTGTCAAAAATTGCGGCAGTGTTAAAATTTTCAATTCAGCAGGGGTAATATTGTAATTTACGGAGGCAAAATTGTAATTCATGGTGGATCCCACCTCTTTTCATATCTGTGTCGCACAAATTGACAAAAAGAAAGTCGGGCGTTGCAGCATTTCTGTTTTAAATAACCTGCCAGCTGATTAATGAATAGTAAATGTGAGCGACTCTGTTTCCCACTAAAGACTCTGATTACGATAATATTTCATCCAGGCGGTACACATTTTCCTCTCCCGTCCCCACAAGCCACACTCACATTCCCACCAAATTATTTTACATAATTATTTAAACAAATATTATTTATGTAAAATATTGTTTTATGCAATTGTTTTGCATTATATTACATAATTATTTGGATAAATATTACTCATGTAAAGTATTATTATTTTGTGCAATTATTTAACATATTTATTTAAATAATTATTATTTAAATAATAATTATTTGAATAAATATTATTCATGTGAAATATTATTGTTTTGTGCAATTATATTACATAATTATTTGAATAAATATTATTTATGTGAAATATTATTATTTTATACAATTATTTTACATAATTATTTAAGTAAATATCATTCATGTAAATTATTATCATTACAACAATTATTTTGCATGTACATATTAGTTGTTACTAATAAAAGTGATGATATGAAATTAAAAAAAATATAATTTTGAACCGATGAAAAAATGAGAGATATCATACTTAATTTATATATAAAGTGAAAGTAAATGGATAAATCATTAATTGTATCTAGATAGGAATGTGTATCTATTTAATAGGTTAAGCACATGGTCAACGAGTATACAGAAAACAAGGGAAGGATATAATAGTACATTACACTAGATTTTAATTACTGCATGGAGCAAATGTTTACTGCAATTAGCACCTCCCTTAAAGATTGGAGGGGGCTTGTGAGCTATGGAAACATAACTCAGCTTTAATAGTATAATGTATCACACATACATATAATGATGAGATGCTACTGAAGCTAGGGCTGTAAATTTTGTCCAAATGTCCGACGTCCATTCGTGTCCGTGACCGAAATACGTCTGTTCGAGTCTGTCCGACTTTCATTTAGGACACAAGTTAGGACAACAAGATTTGTACGAGAAAAAATCACGTCCGGTCCGAGCTCGTCCGAATTACTTAAAATTCGGCGTATAGTTGAGAAAAAAACTAGTAAAATGTACAAAATATAATATAAATAGTCATGTCCGTCCGAGTCCGACCTAGCCGCCCGTGTCCGTGTCCGACCGATTTTATTTAGGACACGAATTAGGACAACAAAATTTGTCCGAGAAAAAATTTGGTCTGGTCCGCGTTCGGTCCGATTTTTTTAGGACAGAAACTGAACACACCTCCGTCCGTGTTCGGTCCGATTTTTTTAGGACAGAAACTGAATACACCTCCGTCCGGTCCGGTCCGACCGATTTACACCCCTAACTGAAGCCTGGATCTACACAGGTAATTCCACATTCTAGATCTGCATAAAACATTTTTTTGCGATGGCGTGTGTGTGTGTGTGTGTGTGTGTGTGTGTATATATATATGAGAGGAGGGTTATATGGCACACCATTTTTTAGCCTCCATTTTGCCCCTCATTTATAGCCAAGTATTTATAGTTAAATAAGTTAGTGGAGGGAGAGAGAAGTAGTGGGGGGAGAGAGAAACGGGAATGTGTGGTGGAAATCAGGGGAGCTAAAGGGGTGTTGCACTATTTGGGGTGCTCTTGAACGCTCATATATATATATATATATATATATATATATATATATATATATATATATATATATATATATATATGAGCGTTCAATGGCACCGCAAATAGTGAGCACCCCAAATGTCCCCCATAAGAAACCAAATATTTATAGTAGTTTAAGTTAGTGGGAGGTGAGAGAATAAGTGGAGGGAGAGAGAAACGGGAGATATGGTGGAAATCAGGGGGCATTTAAGGGTGCTGCACTATTTCGGGTGTCATTGAACGCTCGCCACACACACACACACACACACACACACACACATATATATATATATATATATATATATATATATATATAATCTCTTCTTCACCATGACCCGTTGTAAGTTCCCTGTTATTTTCAGATATGATACCTAGAACCATGTCATGACAATAAATATGACTGGATCTAGGACATGCAGTACCTATAAGATATACCTATTATTCTTTTATGTCGTTGTTATAAGTAGTATATGCACTTTTACTGTCAGTTGATTAATTAGTTACGAGACGTATAGGCACGCGCTTCGCGCGTGGTGATGGCACGCGCTCCGCGCGTGGTGATGGCACGCATGAAGCAATTCAACAAAATAAAAATATGTCGTTAGTACATGGTCTGGTATATTTCTTGCCCATTTTATTTTTCTGCATATTTATTTGCTCAATAGTTTCTTTTTATTTTCCTATTTTCATTACTGTGCATTAATTTTCTTCTGTTTCTAATTCATGCACGTTAATTCGTGTGACCGTTATTCAAAACATTTATTTATATTTCTAATTTTAAAAGTTCCTTTCTTAATACGCGTGCACATACTCTTGAAATAAATATTTCCACACATACGCGTGATTTAATTCCATTTACGATGCGCATTTATTTTCGAATTCAAACATACGCGTGATTTAATTCCATTTACGTTACCATTCTAGATTTAATTTTCTGCTTTCAAATTTTAACATTATTCCCATTTACGTCTCTATTAATGTCATTAATGACGCGCATGGCTAATTAAAGGAACATTGCTATTTAACTTTAAATACTTTCCCTTTTTTTCTTGATTTAATTCCTTTTATCATATGTGTTTGTTTTTAGTAAAGGGCATTTTCGGTAGTTTGCGTGTACACCAAAAAAGTGTGACACCAAACCTATTCCGATTATTAGTAAAGATGTTTATCGATCTTCCTTTTCCCTATTTCTACTATTTTAGTTTATTTCTAATCTTGCCTATATGCCTATACTGTTGACTTGATTCTATTCTCCTTATTTTCTTTTCCCTTTATTTACGCCAAGCCTAGGACATTGAAAGCCTAGGCCATGTCTGATTCAAGCCTATAACTAAATTGGGATGATAATAAATGGCATGAAAAAGGGAATTTTTGGCATATTGTTAAAATGAAGACTATTTAACTTTAATTTGGGAAAGGGATAATATGCATATACTTGTACTTGCTGTTAATTGGGAATATAATGAAAAGGGGCAAATATGCATATACTTGTACTTGTTTTAAATTGGGAATGTGACAAAAGGCATAATATGCATAACTTGTACATGTTGCAACTTGGGGATATAATTGAATGGAGTAGTATGCATATGTATAAACGTGTAAGGTTTGACTTAATGCAGACATTAAGTAAAAGACATGTTAAGATAATCTAAGTACTAGACGTAGGTTAAGTAAACTGAATTACTATAGTAATTATATACATCTGTGCGGGTGTTTGTTTTGGGAACGGGTTGTTATACACACATAATAACATGTAATATTACAACCACGCTTATTAATGAACCTAAAACCTGCTAGGTTAAACCTGATTATTAATAAGCTAAGAAGTCACTCGTTCTGCTTTTGTATCGGGCTTTGGGGACTCTTAAATCCTAGTTACTTAGGGTCACAATCTTAAGGGGTTTGGCTTGTGTCAATCTTGTTGTGTGGAGCCCGTATCAGTCAGTATCCTTGTTGGTATTTTGTTAGAGGGTCTCGCATAAGGTAGGGCCCAGTACACAATTTACTAAGCTGGTATTAAGTGGTTCAAACAGGGAAGGTGGGCATGGGCGCGTTCCAATGGATTCATGAGAACGCATGAGTCCAATTAGGGAAACTAAGTCGCTGTAACACCAGTAAATAGGTCTATGTTATATAGTTATCGGGTTAGGGAGTGATGCACTCTACTGCCGGGGCTGACACAAGGTATTTACATATTAGGGAGTCAGTCGCATGGGTAGTAATTAGGATACACATAATCCTGCTGTTATGTAATTAGGGTAACTCCTAATCCTGTTATGTAATTAGGATACACCTAATCCTGTTGTTTTTGAAATCCTACTTTTTCTGTTAAGTAATTAGGTTAACACCTAATCTTGTTCCTGTTATGTAATTAGGTTAATGCCTAATCCTGTTATATGCAAAAAACTTGTTTTGTAGGATATAAATGAGAAGCATTAATCGATGATTGTTTTGTCTTGTTGTTCTTGTTTATCCTATTTTATTCCTTTTCTATTTTGTTTACCTTGTTTACCTGTTTCCTTGTATGATATTGTACTTTCTCATACAGTCTTGTTTATCTGTCTTGATATCTCTACTTTATGCTTATTTGAGAATCACCGGAACTCATCGGGCTTTATGTCTGACCCTTTTTTCTTTTGCTTCTTTCTCTTCCTCCACCCACTCTGGTCCTCAGAGTGGTAGCACTCCTCAGTGATGAGGACTTTCTCTTTTGGCTTGGATCTGGACTTTCTGAGATGCACTGCTTTGATTTACTTTCTACTCTGTTATGGCTTGCTATGAGGGATATGGTTTTATAATATGACACTCTATTATTTTGCATTATAATACAAATTTGAGATTCTTGGTTTTTGATGTACCTAGTTTGATGATGTAACTTGATTTGAAACAATTTTTTAATTTTCAATAGTAAAGTTGATTTTTCCACTACTTTTGTCTATATGTCTGGTGAAATTCTGTTACTGCTTACCTGTTGCACTTCCCGAAACTTAATGCATTCTCTTATGAGTGACATTAATGGACGTAGGGTGTCATAGATAGTTTTGGGAAGCCTATATCGACATATCGTTTTTATGACGATGAAGTTAATCACCAGCTTCAATAAGATCATGTTCAGTGGTTCAGCTTTGGCCCATTTCATGAAGTAGTCAACTGCCACGATCGCATAGTTCACTCCACCCTTAGAAATAAAAAATCTATCGATGATGTCTACCCCCCAAACCGCAAAAGCCTAAGGACTAACCATCTGGGTGAGTTGATTTGGTAGAGCTCTTGAGATCTTTGCAAACCTCTAGCATTTTTCGTAACATCGTGAATAACCAGCTGCATCTTGATTCACGATAGGCCAGATGTAGCCATACCGAAGTATCTCTTTTTCCAAAGTCTGCCTCCTGATGTGATCGCCACATTCTCCTTCATGTACTTCTCGCAATACATGCTAGGCATCATCGTTAGCAATACACCGGAGTAAAGGAACTGAGAAGCATTTCAAATAAAAAGTATCTCCTGGGTGAGATATCTTGAAGCTTTACGCATGATAGCACATCTTTTATCCTTCTGCTCATGAAGGGTTCCATGATGGAGAAAGTCCTAGATTGGAGCCATTCATGATTTTTTTTTTCAGGCTCGGTGTCCAGCATCTCATTAGTCTCCATCTGATTGATGCTGGGTGTTTTTAATGTTTCTATCGGGATTAAATACCTCTGTGCTGAACTGTGAGAACTCTCGAGCTTTGCCAAATAGTCAACTTTCTCATTTTTCCACGATAGGATACAAGAGATGTTATAGCAGTCAAACCAATCCAATAACCTATCCACCAGGTTGAGAGTTATATCCACCAGGTTGAGATAGGCAGCAAGTCTTGCCACATTTGTCTGGAAATCCCTTCTGACCTGAAATACAACAACCTATGAGTCATAGAAAATGTCAACTACTTTTACTCCCAGTTCCTTTGCGTATCTCAACCCGACAATCAGGGCTTAATACTCGGCTTCATTGTTTGTGGCTGGAAATTCTAGCCTCGGTGCATAAAAGATTAGATGTCCCTCAAGAGTTTATAAAATAACTTCGATGCCAAAACGTCGATTGTTTCAGGCTCCATCTATGTATAGCTTTCATTTAACTGTTGATAAATCACACTTTTCCTCATTATCATCGTCCAAAGCCGTAAAATCCACTATAAAATATGTTAGTTCTTGTCCCTGAATGGCTCGTCAAGGGATGTATGCAATATCAAACTGACTAAGTTCACAATTTCATTTGAGTAACCTCATAGACGTCTTAAGTCGTTGAAGGACCTGTCGTAGCGGCTTATCGGTATAAATTTTTCTAAGATGAGCCTGAAATAGTGACAGAGCTCCCTCAAGTTTGTCAATAAACAGTAAGAAAGCTTCTCGATCTTTGGGTATTTTCGTTCTACACCCGTCAATTTCTTTCTTTCAAAACACACCTATCATTGAACTTCGTCATCTTCACGGACTAACGCTGAGCTGATAGCATGTGGGAATACCGCTAAGTATACAAACAAATCTTCATGATCCACTGGCTTTAACAGGACAGGATGCCTCTCCAAATGATCTAATAAATTCTGGAATGCTTCAACACAGTCAGGCGTCTAAGCAAAATTGTGCTTCCTAAGCTTAATCAAGTCAAAAAAGGTGATACACTTATTGGTAGCCCTGGATACGAATTTTCCCAAAGCTGCCACCTTCCCTGTTAGACTATGCATATCCTTGATCTTTTGAGGTTCCCAGTTATCTCTTATATCTTCAATTTGTTCGGGGTTAATCTCAGTTTCTTGTTTGCTAACAATGAAGTCCAAAAACTTCCCCGATGATACACAGAAAGAGCATTTCAAAGGGTTGAGCTTCATCCCGTAATGTCGGAGAAAACTACACATTTCATCTAAGTCCTTGACATGGTTCACGAATTGGTTTGACTTCACAAGCACGTTGTCCACATAAACCTCACCGATCTTCCAATTTGATTTTGAAACATGCGGTTGACCAACCATTGCGTAGCTCCAGCGTTCTTCGGTCCGAACGACATAATCACATAGGAATACAATCCAACATCCATTTTGAAGTTGGTATATTCCTGATCTGAAATATGCATTACGATCAAGTTATATCCAGAGTAAGCATCCATGAAAGAAATAAGTTCATGTCCAGCTGTTGAGTCGACAAGCTGGTCAATCTAGGGAAGAAGGAAAGTTGTCTTTGGAAAACACCTTGTTCAAGTCTAAAAAATCTACTTCCCGTTAGCTTTTTTCACGAGCACTGGGTTTGATATCCACTTGGATTATGTCGAATCACAAATGAATCTATTGTTCTTTATCCTTTAAACATCTTCCTTTAGAGATGTCGATCTTTCTAGACCAAGCATACATCTTTTCTGCTTTACTAGGACGTATTTCAGGTCGATTTAAGCAAATGGCTCATGATCGACGGAGATATCCCATACATATCAGCATGGGTCCATGCAAACACATTAAGGTTCTCACAGCGAAAATTAGTCAACACCCTCATCCGGGCGCGACCCATATGGGATCCGATCTTCAAGACCTTAGTTGAGTCGTTATTATCGATCGCGATCTCTATTGTAGTTTCATTATGAGTCACCCTTCTACACCCTAGCTCCTCATCCTCTCTCGTATCAATATCCTCGAGTTGGCGACTGGATAATACTGGATAGGATGTATCCTTTATTTGTTATGCATCCAGCTTCTTGAAAGGAGCAAGGTTATCTTTAGGCTCTCCATTTTCTTTGTTGTAGACTTCTTCCCATTCTGCTAAGTAGTTCTCGCACAACTCCAACTCTGCCTTCTATTGGAAACTTTAATGGCAGGCACTAAGGAGCTATGCATGCTTGAAATTCAACAAAGCTTGATCGGCCCAAAAAGGCATTATACAGAGAGTTTATGTCTATCACAAGAAGCGAAAGGATCTGCACTCTCCTACGGTCTCCCTCTCCCAACTCTACCGGCAATTCAACCATTCCTACCGGTTTGTTAGTTAAGTCGTCAAAGCCATGTATCCTAATTTTACATGACTTTAAATCTCTCGCCTCCAACCTTATCTGGCCATAGGCACTTTTAAATAAGATGATTATGAAACTCCCGCAGTCAACAAGGACTTTCCGTACTGTAGTTCGGCCAATGATGGACAAAATCACCAGCAGGTCAATGTTTGGGGTCTCTACCCCGCTCTGCTTCTCTGTCATGGAAGGCAATGTCATCTGTCGTCGTCCTTTTCTGTTTTATAAGAACAGTTTGTTGGGGAGCGCTGCACTCCCCAACTTCCAAATTTTTTGCAGTGCTCATATATTGTTCCATAGTTCGTGCACCAAAACCTACCGGGTGTGGTCCTCCGACAACTGTATTGATGACAATACCTTTATACTTTTATTGGGCGGCAACTCCAGGAGCCGCCTGACCTTGGTTTGGGACCCGAAGTCCACTTACCTATGCCCTTCAAGGAAACATTATATTCATCAAGCTCACCTGCTCGAATCAGCTTTTCAATTATATCTCTTAGATGAAAGCACACATTTTTCGTGTGGCCGTATATCTCATAAAATAAGCAGAAATTTCCCATCTATACCTCCTTCTCAGTCGACTCTCGCGGAGGTGGCTTCTTATATTTCAACGCGATGCATGTGTCTAAATAGATATTCTCCAATGTATCATTTAATAACTTATATATTTCAAATGCTCGAAACTGGGGTCGCTTCTTAGCATCCCCCTGTTTTCTATGGCTCCTCCGCTGTTGTTCTTACATTAGTTTCCATTTCTCACATTTCAATTTCCAATGTTCAATTGAAATTTCCTGGAGTTATCTCCGAATTGCTTTACTGCCACATTGCTCTAAATTCCTTCATTCACTGTGTCGTCCACTCTCATCTTTCAGTTCATTCGTGCCTCTTCAATTTGCACGTGCGCATTAGCCTTCTCACAAAATATGTAAAGATTTGATGGAGGCTTCCCCATCAAATACTATGCAAACTCGATCTTTGAGTCAACACCATTGATCAGTGCCATCAACATTGACTCTGGATTGGGAATTGTGACTTAAGTTACGACCCGTTGAAATGGTCAAGGTAATCCCTGAGCGACTCGCATTGAGCTTGATTTATTTGGGAGAGGGACATTAAGTTCTTGGATTTAGCGACATGACACTACAACAAAAACACCATATTACAACTGTCACAAAATGAAAGTTGTAATAAAGGTTTTTTACAACTGTTTTGTTCAAAAAGTTGTAATAGATTAGTTTCCAACAATTTTTTTTGCAAGTTTTAATAAATTCCTATTACAGCTATTCTTTCTGGCTAGTTCGAATAGATGTCTATTATGAGTATTTTCGTTAGTTGTAAAAGATGTATGTTTTTAACAAATAATGGTTAATGAATAGTAATTAGCTTTTAATTATTACTACTAAATATTTAACGATTGATAATTGGTTATATAGACATAATCATTAACTTTTAATAACAAATATCAAATTATAATTAAGACATAATAAGTAATAATTAATGACTAGAAATTAAAAAGTAATAACTAATTGTGAATTAGCAATAATTAGTGATTAATTTTTGCTTTATTGTGAGAAGGAACTCAGGTTTCACCACTACTTCTGATAGGGGTTGTCGAGAATTGGGCCCTCCCACATCGTTGTTATATATTATCGACATGTTGAATCTTCTTAAAGACTCCATGCATTGAACAAAGTTTATAAATAGGCCATGCCTCTAGAAATAATCCCAATCGTTGCCATTTAGTTATTGGTTTTCTCGAACTAACCAAAATATTATTTTGAATGCACTCTTTGCTTGCGAAAATCAAAATACTTCGGCTCCAAAGCAAAATGCTTTTTGGATCCAAACAAAAAATCAAAACATTTCGGCTTCAAAACAAAATTCTTTTTAGCTCCAAACAAAAATAAAAACAGTTCTGCTCTGAAACAAAACGCTTTTTGGCTCTAAACGAAAATTTCACGTATACCTCTCGCTTAAATTTCACGTATAATCTCTCCTCTCGCTTGATAATTTCGATCTTCACTAATCTTCACATGTCCTTCCTCCAAATCCAAACCAATAACAATCCTATTACATCCTTTTTTCTGTATCCAACTCGCATCCCTCCTCATACCCGAATCTGCAACAAGTAAAATCAACTGTCACTGTAGAGGGTGAACCTAAAGCAGATTTTACTGCTGACCTAATTTGTTAAAGTTATATTGGTGCTTCAAAGTAATTAGTTCGTGAATAATTAGAACTAGCATTTAATGTATTTAGGAAGAAGTCAGCACATGTATCCTAATTGTGTATTAGAAGTGGTCTTGTTCTTATCTTACTTGCTTAAGTTTAGGAGGTAGTTTGATATTTTTATCTTTTCTATTTAAAGCTTTGTATTTCCCATCTTTCAGTGTGAAGCAATAACAATGTAGTCATTCAATTGTTCTATGTTTATTCTCTCTCTCCTCCTCTCTGTATCAAATTCTAACATGGTATCGGAGCTAGGTTGATGAGAGGGGATAGAGAGATCTCTAGGAGCGAAAAAAAATCAGTTTTTTAAACAATTCAAAGACGGACCAACTGAAGCACAACAAATCAAGAAGATCTGGTCATTAAGAAAATGATTGTTGGCATAAGGGAAAACCTAAGTATTTCAAGTGTTAAAAATTTGGGCATATAAGGATTTTTGGTTCAAAGACGAAGAGCAAGAGAACATGGGTTGTGGAAGAGAATTTATTTTAGAGTCGTGGGTCAGAAGTGCACCATGGAGAGAAGTTCTCCAATATTTAAAGAGTAGAGTTGATGAGACGTGCTTCAACAATTGAAGGTGACGAGAAGGGCATCACAAATCAAAGAGAAGTGCTTCGTTTATTATCTCAACACCTTTGAAGCAAGGGGGTGTGTTAAATTAATATTAGTGCTTCAAAGTAATTAGTTCATGAATAATTAGAACTAGCGTTTAATGTGTTTAGGAAGAAGTCAGCACATGTATCCTAATTGTGTGGTAGAAGTGGTCTGGTTCTTATGTTACTAGCTTAAGTTTAGAAGGTAGTTTGATATTTTTATCTTTTCTATTTAAAGCTTTGTATTTCACATCTTTCAGTGTGAAGCAATAACAATGTAGTCATTCAATTTTTCTATGTTTAATCTCTCTCCTCCTCTCTATACCAAATTCTAACATAATTGACTTTATGGATCCGATTTAGATACAGGAGGAGAAGGTCAACTAGCTCGATTAGGGAAACCGGCTGAAGCTTTTATGTGTAAAGTTTCCATTATGGGTTTGTTGTTAAATTATTAACATTTATAGGATACTTTATACCTTGATATTGTTGTGGTCTTGGAGCAACGGGTTGTTGTGCCTTGCTTTGCTAGTATCGGATTTAGCATATCATTAACTACAAAATGATGAAATTACGAAACTTGAGTTTCTAAGCAAACAACTATTCCTGAAATCTGAAGTCGGTTTGGAATTATCTATGGATCTTAATCTTTAAGAGAAGGTAAGGCTTCCCCGAGTTTAAAATTGGATCAAAATAACATAATATTGATTTGATTATGATTTTCATTGTTACTTAAAACTTTGTTGCTTTTATGATTTATATCCAATAGGTGTTGGTGCAATATATTGTCTGTTTCTGCCCATACAAAATTTCAAATGTTGTTGCAGCTTGGAAAACGTTCTAGATAAAACAAAGGATCCACTAAAGAAGTTAATGACATTGAAAGAACACGAAGATTATGCTACTAAATTGATTGTGGATTGCTTTTTTGAACCTGATGGTGGTGTGCTACTTTCCTAGCAAATATCTGACAGGATCATATTTTCTTCCTATTCACATGTATCTATTTCCTGCTGTAGTTCTCCTCATCAATAACTTCAAGCTATCTCATTTTTCATTCATTTACGAAGTATTTCATAGTTTGTTTGATCTTTACATCCTAGTTATTGAATTTAAGTGAAAAACTTGCATTATGCATGAACATTACGTGAAATGAATACTAAATTGTTGTTCTTTTGTGGAGAACTAAATAAAAGCTCATTTATTCTTCTTAAGCAGCCAGGTGTGATTTACTACTAAAACGTGTTTCTTGTGAGCTTTAATACCTTATTTATATTCTCTTGGTTACATTATGCTACAGTGCCCATAAGATTAATGACAGAATGCTTGTTAGAAAGACTAGTTAACTTTCTCAGAAATGCTTCGATTGATCTAATAGTTATTCATAGTGGGATATGAATATTTATTTATTAACGCAAAGTTTGCACAATGTATTGTTTGATTTCATATGAAATGGATTTGAGTGATATATGTATTTCTCATATATAGGTAAAATGCACCAATGTAAACTTATGTTCGGACAACTATGTCACAATCGTAATCATTTATTCTGGTGCAACAACAATAATGATTTCACGTTAAGCGAGAGAGTTTTGAACAGATGGGTTAGACAACTAATTTCGGTGCATCTCTTATTGCTCTTGGTGTTGTAGACGTTGAGTGCAAGAGGTGAAAACTTCATTATTTAAAAGCATATGCATGTTTTTAGTATCATTTACAATCATACAATTTTAGGATATTAACTTTACTAGAGTTTTTCTTGTTTAAATATCTAATACTAGTTCTTTATCTAACATATATCTCCTTCAAGCTAAAATTAAATGTATTTTTACATAGAATTATCGCATGTCAATTTGGAATATGTATATTTACTCATATAAGGATGTGTGAATTGATAAGAACCACATATTGGTATCCATAGGAAACAAAGAGAAATTTTCTAATCTACCATGAATGAACTTGGTGGAATGAAAAAACTTATCCTCTTCTTTTCCTTTTTTTTTGATGTAATTTGAATTGGATAGGTAGGTGGTAAATCAATATGTGTCGTTTATCTTAGTAATAATTGATTTTTTTTGTCATTGTTCTGATTACAATAATATACTGATCTTTATTTAGTCAAAAAGAAAAGAAAAAAGAAGTTATATACAAATTATGTATTGATTGGTAATTTATGTGGGCCGATTCGTAGCTAAATACTACTACTGGAGCTATATCATCATATGAGCATGGTAAAGTTTTTGTGTCAGATGGTGGGGTTGAGATAAGAAAATTATGTTTGCTTTTAAGTTTTCCAGTGTGTTAAATTAAAATTATGCTTGGAAATTATGATCTTTTGCAATCATCTTATAAGTTCACTAATTTATTTCAGATTACTTGTTGTTGTAAATCTGGACGAGCAGATGCTTTTCACCAGACGTACGTTAGTTTTTATAATCATCATTTGTAATGAAGAATTGATATATATCACTTGGTGATGTATGATTCATTAGTTTTGTATTGTGAACAAAAAGTTGTAACGTTTTTTGTATGAATGGATCCAATGCTTTGAACTTATATTAATTTGTTGCCCTTGTTGCAGTTGCAAAATATATTCAATAATAGTTGCAATAAAATGTATTACAATCGATAGAAATAGTTGTAAAAATTGCAAAGTCACGATGGTGCATAACAGTAGTAGTAGATATTATAACAATGGTGCATAACAATTGTATTAGGTATTACTACAATGGTGCATAACAGTTGTAAAAGATTTTAGTCTACTACAACTTATTAATATACGACAATTATGTTACCATTATAAAAAGTAATTTACATTGGTTTTTCATTGTTGTAATATGATCAATTTGTTGTACTGTAAAGGCGAAACAAATTTAGAAATTTTCTAACCAAATCCTCAAAATTAAGTACCAACCTTGGAGGCAGTATAATAAACCACATGAGCGCAACTCCAATGGGGTAGATAGGGAAGGCATTACATTTGATGGCATCCGGGGTTGTCATCGCATTCATGTACCTGGTGTATCTCACCAAATGTTGGCTTGAATTAGTCCTACCTGAGTGATGATTCATTTGCGGCAAATTGAACCTTCGCAGGAACTAAGCTTCAAAAATGTCGTCTGCAAAAGGAGTATGACTACGATTAAAGCCCCAGTCTTCATTTGTGTACCCCTTGTTATTTTTCATAATTCGCTTTACCATGGAAGTCAAGTCGGGAGTATTGAAGATGACTGGTTCTACACTTTTAGATCATTGGATATTCCCTACCCCCGCATTAGGCAATGTAGCATGGGCCATCATCCAGGCGGTACCTCCTTGTCCCCTTTCATCCCGGTCAATCACAGGACATGAGAAAGGAAGAACAGGTGGCTCTGAAAGTATCTCTATTCCCTAGGAAGAAGAAGATTTTGGATCGGTGAAGTGGTAGGCTCGACATGCCTTCGATCGACATCCCTCGGCTTGGTATTGTCGACTTAGGCTGCTTCCGCTGGTCGAGACGGCGTCCCATCGAACCGGAGTTCCTATAGGTTTTATGCCCTCTCGTATGGGAGTCGTTGTCGTTGTTGCTATTCACTCCTTTCAGAGGATGTAACACCTCATAATTTAATACACTGTAATTGTATAATAAAGATAATAAAATGAATATTGCTTAATTGAATACTCAGAATTAGGTAAAACACACTTTACCGTTGTGTCCGTTATGAAATTTTGGTTTAGATAGACTCTTTAATTTCTAAAATCGGAGTAAATATGAAGAAGATATGGTCTTAAGAAGTTTTCATGAAAAATAGACAGAATATATATAAATTAAATAAAATAAATACATGTTTTCGAATAACGATCACTGGGCGACCCAGTATGACTGGGTCGACCCAGGTTAGGGTGGGTTGACCCAGTCGAGTGCTGAGACAAGTTCTTGCGTTCGTTTTTTGATTGAATTCTTGACCAGGTTCGTCCGCTGATTGACCATTACGTGTACGATCGGATTAGAAAATATAAATCTAAAGGCTTAGAATTATGTTGCGTAATCTATATAAAGGCAGGCAGCCTCGTTGTTCTCCACACATAAATCTATTCTTCCACCTTCTTCCTCTAAACTTTTTTCTGAATATATATATACACACACAGACACACACAAACATGGAGATACTGAGGTGCTACGCAAACATATATTAGCAAGGATAATTCTGACTAGTCTAACAATATAAAATAAAAATGGACTTTCTTCTCCAACGGCATATACATATAAAAGAGATCGTTTCTTCTTCTCCAGTCCAATCATTGTGAGTTTCATGTCACTTTTAGATCTGTTATTTTAAAAAGGTTTTAGATAGTAAATTGTTGGATCTAAAATAGACAATACCTATAAGTTATTTCTTACATGTTGTCAATTTACTGTTAAATCACATATTTTAGATTATTGTTATGATATGTTCATGCATACTTCTATCTTCCCTATCCTTATTCTATCTTTTATTTATTAGTCTTTTATATGCCTTTTTGTTCAGTTTAAGATCTGTTTTCTCCCTTTTTCCTTTTTATTTACGTTGAACCTAGGCTACAAAAACCTAGGCTATTGCCGTTGAACTGCGTATAAACGACATAAATTGGAAAAATTGATTAATGCCATTAAAATGGAGAAAATTAGGCATATTGCAAATTAGGAACCTTTGACTGTAAATTTAGGTTAATTACATCAAAGGAAAATATGTGACATGTTAATCTGATAGATTAGACTTAATTTGAGGTTTACTATAACATGTAAGAAGATATGAGTAACAGATGTAAAACTAAGTAAAACGAATTACTGTAGTCTAATTATACATCTTGGCAGGTGCTTGTTTGGGGGAAGGGGTTGTACATAGATAACTTTTAGGATAAATGTCATTTACAACCAAGCCTATTAATGAACTTTAACAAGCTATGTTAAACTTGTTAAGTAATAAGCTAAGAGGTCCCCGGTTTAGTTGTTTGTATAAGGTTTTGGGACTCTTAAATCCTAGTTACTTGGGGGCACAAGCCTAGGGGTGCCTTCTGTCAAGTTGTGTGGAACCCATATCAGTCAGTATCTCTGTTGATGTCTAAGGAGGGGCCTCGCACTAGGTAGGGGCCAGGGAACGCTTTACCGAACTAGATTGTAAGAGATTCAAGGTTGATGGTGGGTACAGGCGCGTTCCGACGGAGTCATGAGCGTGCATGGTTCCGATTAGGGGAAACTAAAATGTTGTAACACATATGAATAGGGTTAGGGACTGATACACCCTACTGTCGGGGTTGGCATGGGATATTCAGGTAACAGGGAGCCGATCACATGGGTAGTAATTAGGGTAGCACCTAATCCTGTTAATACTAGCAATTGTGCAATAACTTGATTCTTGGTATATGAATGAAAAGTTTAATCTACCTTTATCTTGTTTTGATATCTCGTTTACCTTGCACTTATATATATGTTTTACTGTACTTTCTCATCCAGTATTATTTATCTATCTTAACACCTTTTTCATATGCTTATGCTAAAAATCACTGGAACTTGCCAAACTCTATGTCTTACCTACTTTTGTTTCACTTCTCACTCTTCCATTTCACCTCCTTAGGTTCTAGAGTGGGAGTGGACAATAGCTGAGCTTGCGATCTTATCTTGCTTGGATTTCTTCTGATTCATGTACCATCTTGATTACTTTTCTATTTTGTTATGGCTTCACATTATTGTACTATGATGTTTGTAATTATTAGACAGATGTTTTTATTTGAGGTTTTTGGTATTTGAAACAAGATGACGTTGTAACTGGTTTGAAACTATGTTTTTCTTTATTAATAAAAGTTAAGTTTTCCGCTACATATTTATATTTATCTTGTGAATTTTAGTTGTTGTTTACCTATTGCACTTCAGAAAACTTAATGCATTCTCATTAGAATGGATGTGGGGTGTCATAGATGATGATGATCCCTCAGCTGCTTGACAATTCGATCAGGAATAAGTTCTCTGTCTCATAAACTCTTCCCTCCATCCTATTTATGTCTTGTCTCATCGCCGCGTTCTGACATACCTAAGTGTTGAGTGCTGAAGTTATCTCGTTCAACTTGTTAAGCAGCATACAAACTCATCTTAAGTGGCAAAAGCAAAGGTAGGAGCCTATCACTTAAAGAGGTAGTGGCAACAACGTTGCCTTCTTGGCTTGACATCGCACCCAAAGCAGGAATGGGGGGTGCTGGTCGGTTTTCTGCTTGCCGATTGTGACTAGCAAAAGGTCTGGAGGAAGCCCTGATTTCTTCGGCTCTTTTTGGCACCATTTTTTCCTGGAGTTGATGGAAATGTAGGCAATGTCGAAAAGTGTATTGCTAATAGCACCCAAATTTCTTCTTCCTAATACCATGAGCGATATTAAGAAGTTTAAAACTGGGTGCTTTAGTTTTACATGGTGGTGCGATGCTAAAAGCACCTAGATTTCTACTTTCTATTACCACTCAATGTATTGGGAAAAAGAAATCTGGGTAGTTTAAGCAGCTCTTTAACGAAAACGTAGGATTTTCTCTTTGAACTTGACGATTCAGAAAGTAAATTAAATATCCTTTGACATTGAGAAATCTTCAATTCTCATGAAAGCACCAAAGTGTTGACGCAAAAAAGTGGCATAAACACCCAAATAGAAATTATGAACAAAAATAAATAAAGAATAATAAGTGAAAGCAGGTAAAATAGGAAGCACACACAAATTTATAGTAGTTCGGTATTAATGAGCGTACGCCCATTTTATAATTCTCTTAATAACTTAAGAAAATTGAGTACAATAGTGAAAATGATAGAAGAACCATGTACAATGATGTTTGCAGAGAATACAATGTAATAAAAATGATGTAAAAGCCCAAAGCCCTTTTCTACAGCCTTGGAGGCCTGTTTATAGGCTGGAGCAGCTCACGCCTCGATTGGTCCACATGGAGGATGATCCAATAGATGTGGAGGTTGTGGAGGCACTGTCAACATGGATGGAATGCTTTTTCAAGGAAATTTCTTTTTTGGTTCAACCATGTCCGATTCGATACAGGACACTTAGCAGCCGATCTGAATCTTATGGAAGTAGTGGAAGCGGTCTCTTCGAAGGTGGAGCGTTTTCTTTAGGAGGAATATAGGTTCAGTTTGATGTCTGCTGGGCTCGATATATTGATCCCTAAGCTTGTCGACCCAAGCCCGTCACAATCGACGAATCGAGACTTTGTGGTAATGCTTTCATCGACCAGGACCAGTACCGATCCGAACCTTCTAACACATCAAGTTTAGACGATCTGAAATTATACTGATCTAGGAGTTGTTTCTCACATAGCTTGCCTTGTTTGAGTTCAGCGCTTTGCGAACAATCATGATCTTGATGGCCTTGTCAAAAGGAAGGTCAACATACACAAACGCCAACAATATTTAAACACAAACTAACAATAAATATATAAACCTGAAATTTTCGAACACCGTAAACTGAGTGATTTCTTTAAAAAAACTCAACACTGAAGGGTGAGAAAAGCTTTAATTCCTTCACCGGTATATCTACAGCCTTCTCCTTGTCATTTCTACAGTTAAGAGTTTTATTAACATTGTTTCATACATCGGTTTGGAGGAAAATATTAACTATGTTTGTAAAAAATTAAATTTAAAAATTATTAACATGAAATAACTTCTGAAATGTTCATTGACATTTTGTATCAATTTTAATCTTTTATGTCCAGATGTAAAACTGATTTAACTAAAGTAATTTCTATTAAAAAAATGTTGTACATAGACATACTTGTCAAGTGCCTCAAGATACTTCTATTTCTTAGTCAGATAAAACATCTCTTATCGTAATAAAGATTTTAAACATGCATGCCTTACATCTCAAACTTTTGAACAAGCTAAATATTAATGAGTACTAAGAGTACTTTTGTAGAGGAACACGCGAATGTTAATGCTTAAATTATAAATATTAATGAAAAGAACGACAGCCATCGAAGTTCGACTAGGCAAACATAGCCTGGGAGAACTGGGTTGGTGGGTCCACATTTTTTAAATCCAAATCAGTCCCCGCACAATAATAACTAAAATGAAACTAATTTTTTTGGGAAATATAAGCTGAGGTGAAGTATACATATATGTGATGTAGACACATCTTGCTGCTTGTTTCTATTCATATATTTATATAAGTAGAGATGTGAAAATCTTAAAGGATGTGAAATTAGGTGATGGTTTTTGATTGCTTGTTTATACAAAATATCTGATGTTCCAAAATTTCAAAATATATTCACATAATTATCTGTTTATCATTTGCTACAAATATTTTTTTACAGAAAGTCTATTTAGACACAATTGGTGAGACAATGCATCTCCACATTGGATTCTCCCATGATTCCCACCTCTCTACTTAAAGAGAAAATGATCTAATGGTTAGTACATTGTGTTTCTTAATTTGTGTTTAATTTTGTGTTCAAATATCCCTCTCCAAAATTTTAGCTAGATATTAAGGCACAATATAGATGTATACGAGAATTTATAAGCTATTTTCATAATAGATAAGTGAAAAATGATTAAACAACACTAGTATCCGCATATTGCAACAATGATTTCCGCATATTGTTTCCTTTTACTCCTCAAATCTATATTATATTCATCTTTTGCTCCTCCTTTCATATTGTTTCCTTTTACTCCTCAAATCTATATTATATTCATCTTTCCGCATATTATTTTTATTAGGTTTTTGGCTCTCTATAGACAGCCACTCCCTCTTCTCTTTCCTCAATTTTACATGCTCAAAAATATTATTTAAACACAATAGAAGTATCGGTGGCAGTTGCATTCAAGTTGGTAGCATCTTATGGATGAAGGAATTGTTTCAAAATAATGTTATTCTACATAGCATGGTGTACTATCTAGGCACTAGGTAGAGATAAATTCTCATTTGCAATAATATCTTATATGTTTTAGGTAATGACCGAAAATCATGAATGTTCATATATTAATGTGGTCATCATAGGATGGATTATATATGGTGGAAAATAGGGAGAAGGACAAACTTAAAAAAATGGTGAAAAATATGGAAAGTTTAGAATTTAGTCAGAAGGCCAAATTTTTGTGTAAATAAAGAAAAGCTAGTGGGCCCACAGAATTCCGCCTTTTGTGTAAATGTGTCATTCTCCATAATTTTGTAACTTTCCATATTTTTTGTGACGAAAAGGAATTCCGCTCGGTCCGAACCAGTCGCTAAACCGACCCAGACCGCTCGAAACGCCCGATCATTTTGAGAACACGACAAAACAGAACGCAGACGGAAGAACATTTCATTGTATATTACAACAATGCATCAGATTACAAGAATATACAGAGTATAAATGAATAAATATTACACAGAAATATCAGAGATTACAATAAATTACATAGCAGCGGAAAATAATACAAAACACAACTAGAAGGAGATATACGGATACAAAGCTTTTCGGATATCGTTGGAAAGATATTCTCAATTAGATCCTATTGTTTTTGGTTTCACTAAAATCCGGTTTATTTTGCACCCGGTATGTTCAATTGAAGTTTGAAATCGAATTATCGAACTACCGCGCCATTTTCAATTCCTTTAAATAATTATATATAATTATTTATATTCTAACGACGACGTATATAATATATACGTCGAATTCTATTCAAAATAAATTTCTCGTCGATATTATTTAAAATTATCTATTTTAAATATTCTAAATTCGCTAAAATTGCCAAAATAAAAAATTTAAACTGGCCCAGATTATCGGGTTGTTACATTTTTACCAAAGAATTTCCAAAGTTTTTCCTTTAAAAGAAAACCCTCATTTTATTTTTTATTATTAGTTTTCAAATTTAATAGTATTCTTTAAAGGAAAAATATTATTATTTTGCACAACAAAATTGGATTATATTGATTGTACTAGTCATAAGTAATTACTACTGGAGTGAGAAACAGATGCCACGATAATTACTCCAATACCATGTAGAGTGTGTACAATTTCATACTGCACAAGATGGATGAAGGCAATCATAAGCATTAACTCACATAGCAGTTCGACTATGACGGCAAATAAAAACTCCAACTAATTATGGCCAATCGTAGCATACCGTTTAACATTATAACAATATAAAACCAAATTTTCCTCGAGACACATGCAATTTCGGCATCGTCGCATGATTACCAAGGTTGCATATGCTGAAAATTAGCCAAAGATAAGCTCCAGAAATCAAAAAACATCACTAATCAAAAAACAAATAAGAAGGTTAGAAGCCCAGGTGTATTGCTTTTGAGCCGCCATTGAATTTGAAGTCAATTCTAGACTTTATTCAATTCTCTTTGGTGGTTACTTTGTTAAAAGAAATTGTGTATATTTTCTTTTGTATACAACCCCTGTGCTTTTTTATTAAGTTAACAATTTTTTTTTGTACAAATCTAACTATTAACTAGTTATCTATTTCTATACTCAAATATAAAGCCAAATTCATAATAAAAATTCTTCCTCATACTGTAAATAATCTATAAAATAATTTCTTTAATCTAGTCAGACAAATAATGAAAACATAAAGTATTTTTTTAGTAATATCATATCAAGTATAAGGGTGTGTTCGGCTGTCATGCGTCCATTCGAAAATGGTCCATTTTGGACCGCCTCCCCAACAGACCAAAATCTGGCCGTTGGGGTCGACACCTCGGAATCCAACGGTCATATTTTGATCGTTTAAACTAATCAATTAATTTAATATTTAATTTAAGTTTTTATAAATTTCAAATATTAATAACTTGTGCAAATGAGATCCATTTGAGACGTGGTTTTTTGCGTTGCGATCATATCGAAGTGCTCTACGTAATGGAGTTACTTTGAACTGAATTGGAGTAACTTATAATTTTTCAATTTATTTATTTATTTGTGTAAATTATTGATACATATTATTTATTTGAAACAAATAATAAATTAACTAACCATAAACCAATTTAATTACAAAACAAAAAATGGTCCGCTTAAAGTGTCAAACAGATTCTCCGCTCAAATTCTCTGCTTCTGCTTCCCTCAACCAAACGCACCGTAAGTCTTATGTTTTCCACATTAGCTTGCTTTGGGATAACATAGAATTTGGCTTCAACTTAAATATTGTTAGCATCAAGCTAACCTTCTGTGCATTGGCTTGGAACAAATCGCCAAAGCTCAACTAATATATCTACCTCTTTTTTCTTATGAAACTTGTAACTTTTCGGTACAACATACCTAAGCTCACATAACACTTCTGCAAAACTGGCTCTTAAGCCATGTAGTGCTGCTTTATTTATCATCGTATTACTATGCACAATTATATCACCAATGAATAATACATTATGAAACTCTAAAACATTGTTATCATCTTATTATTACACATAATTAGCAATAAAGGGTTACAAATATAATGTTTGAGGAAAGTGGTTCAAATCAAAATCTATCAAAAACTATGGTTTCTCACCTTGTGATTGAAAACGGTAGGAGAAATTCGAAAACTGTAAATAGACGCAAACAATTGGATAATTTTTCGTGTTTATACTGAAATTTTGGAAAGGTTTTGGAGAAGGAAACGGTAGAAAGAAATTGGAGGTGGAAAGCAACGTAAAAAGAAAGCAAACTATGCAATGCCATTTATTTTAGGACTGAGAGCGTAAAACAATTTCAAATTGCATGGATTGGAGGAAAGCTAGTGGAAAACCAATGTAAACATAATATTTACACCAGTTGCATATTTAACCGGTGCAAATAAATAAGTTTGCTTCTCTTTATTTTCACTGGTTTTCAAGTAAGACCAAAGCAACTTATTTTTTTCCCTATTATATTGCATTTTCTGTACCAACTGCACTAGCTGTTATCCTTGAACCAGACCAAAAAATAGTATTTACTTCGAACTAGTGAAAATAAGGTAAAGAAATAGATATGATATGTAGTAGTGGTGTAGTTAACAAGATTTGTTAAACATCCATATAATCAAACATATAAACAACCATACTTATTAAACATTCATCATGGCATCTATAAGCAATATTTAAAATACGTAGAAATTGTTTTGTTTGCCTATAGTTAGGGTCATTTAAATTTTAGTATCTCACCTTTGATCGGATTTAAGTGCTATCATAACTTGCTAAAATTCTCCTTAGACTATGTCGACACGTTCCTACCTGACTTTTGCTAACTCGAATGGCCTCAAGATCCTCCTACCTCTTTATTGATCATGTCCTATATGGAATGGAGTGGGGCTTTGGATCTCCAAGCTTCATCAAATGGTGGTAACTATTGAATGAAGATAAGAAGTGGTTGGTGATAGTTTCGATGCCTTAGGATACTTAAACGAGTAATGAATAATAAGTAAATTTATTCTTTTTTTTCTTAGGATGTAGAAGCCATTAGAGAGATTAAGGAGGAAGAAGAAGAGAAGAAAATGGTATGAAGAAATGAAGTAAGATGGGGTGGTATTCATAGGAAAACCTTTGGAATAAAATATTAGATGGAAATTTACCAAATCACCCCTCTCTCTCCAACCCTTCCACCCCTCTCACCGCATGGCCAAACATCACCTTGTTCTAGTCACATCAATGTGTAAGGATGTTGGTTATGTATGTGTAATGATGGTTTATAAGGGTAATGAGGGTAGGGTCTGGTTTTATTATAATAAAGTAAACTCTTTTTGTCCTTATTTACTTACTTTTTCCTAATCCCTTTGTCAAATTGTTGAGGATCCGGGATACATTTTTCAAACACATTTTCCGGTTTGAGAAAACTATTTTCCTAGGTAAACAAACTTAAGAATGATTTTATTACAGTTTCATGAATATTAGGTATTTATGTATTAAATCTTTGTGTTTGCATGATTGCTTAAAATAATTATTTTAAGTTTCTAATAATATATGTAATTTTTCTTCTATATACTGTGATTCATGTGTAGTTTTAAAAAATTAAAAAACATGAGAAAAATAATTTCTTTTATCTTGTAGCATTACAAAGTCGGTTTATGACCAATTTTAACGTTAATGTTAATTAATGTAAATAATTTTCGTCAGTTTCATTTTCCTTTATTTCGTAATATTTTTTCTAATCTAATTAACATGCAAGTATATACTAACTTTAATTTATTACCATTTATTATTTCTTTTAATATATATATATATATGTATGTATGTATGTATGTATAGCCGACTTTGTCAGTTTTTCTTAATTCTACTAAGCCTTCGAGAGCTTGTGTCCGTCTGAAGCTTTTTTACAATACCCATTTTGTCCTCATTTGAATGATGCATTAATTACAATGTTTATTGAATAATCATGACAAGCCTTATATATCAGTTCCTTGTATTTTCTTTCTTTATGTTCATTTATGACCAGTTTTAACGTTAATGTTAATTAATGTAAATAATTTTTGTCAGTTTCATTTTCCTTTATTTCGTAACATTTTTTTCTAATATAATTAACGTACAAGTATATACTAACTTTAATTTATTACCATTTATTATTTCTTTTAATATATATATATATATATGTATAGCTTAAAATTCTTGACTTTTTATTTCTTTTATCACATTTAATCTTAAATGGAATACTTATTCCATTTAACGTAGACAATATTTGTAATTTTCTTCTATAATTAATTTTTATTTTTTTCGAAATCGAACTCAAATGAAATATTAGTAAATAAAATAAACTTTAAAGTAATAAAATTTGATACGAATTATATATATTTGTTCAAAGGTTAATGAATTATTTTATTATGAAACTTGAAATTTCAATCAAGGCAACATTAAAAATAATTGTTGTAATTTAAATATATTGATATTTTTCTTCTAAAATTTAAGCAATTCTATTAAAATTACTAGGTTTACAATTTATAGTAAATATTCATTGCCTATTTCATGTTTTTCTTTCCATTTGCAATTGAAGAGAATTAAATGCTATGATTTAATATGCATTAGCGTATAATGTACCTATTATAGTGAATTCTTCATTTAATGCAGATATTTAATATTTCTACGTATTGATTTGACATTGGATAAAAACTACCTTATATTTGGATTTTATAGAGATTTGTTTCTTAGTTTATTACATCATAAAATTATATATTGTCGTTGTCGATAAAAATAAAAAATAAAGATTATGTTAATAATCCTTTTTTGAAAATGAACGAAATTTCTGCACAAATCAAGCAAGCCGCTTTCAAAATAGATACAAGCTGGTATAAAAGTTGTTTACAAAAATAAATATTGCATTAATTTACAATTACAATTCTCTTAAATTGCATTAATTTACAATTACAATTCTCTATTCCTTATTAATTATTAGGTCCCTACCGATTAATAGGCTTAATTGACCCATTAATTCCTGATGATAAGTTCATTAATTCTTAGTATTAATTTATTCCTTAAATTTGTGTTCTTAATTAACCTGCATTAATTCTTACCTAATTTATTTAATTTTCTTAATCAACTAATTTGTTAAATTTAACCTTCTTGCTGTTGACTTATGATCCCTATTACAAAGTCGATTTTCCCACCGTTATGCGGTTATACTAGTATATAGCATTACAAGATTATAAAAATTATTAATGAAAACGTTCACAGTAATGTGGAAAAAAGAATAAATGAAGGAAACAAAGTCTAACGTTATAACCATAGCATTAAAAGCTAATAAATGAACTAACTCATAAATATTAACATGTGTGTTTGAATTTGAAAAGGTAACTGCATGATAAAAAAAGAATTAAGTTAGGTATTAATGAAATTGATTGGAAGTTAAATAATTTAAATAAAGAGGAACGAGTTATGAATTTACTAAAAAAAGATTAACTTTAAATGTAACGACCCGTATTTTTCACGGTATATAATTGATTTATTTAATTATATAAATAGTAATATAGAGAATTAAATGGTTATTTAATTAAATTATATGGATTATTTAATAAATTTAAATAATAGAATAATATATTTAATTCAGAAATAATTAAAATATAGTGGAATTCACAATATTGTGTAATTTGGATTATTTAAAATATATAGTTCAATCTAGAGTTGAATTATATGAACAAATATATTCAATCGATGACAGTTGAACGTATAGTTTATAATATAATTATAATCGTGCCCATAACGTCGCGACAGTTCGCTATTTGGCGATTTGAACTTCAACTGAATATACAGGGTCCGTTTTAAATCGTATTTCTGTGAAACAAGAAACGTATGGAGCTAGTGAAGTATATTTTTCTAATGGAACAGAAAAATCGGGATTTCATCGTGTAGATTTTGATTTATGTCTAAATCAAATTTTAAAATAGTCGCTATGGAATTCCTTTATAATTTATAAAAGGAATTTCAATATAAAGTGAATATCAATATAATATGGATTTGGAATACCGAGCTATAAACCCATATATGAATATTTAGGAGCTGTGGTATATTCTATGTGGATATATATACGAAAATATTAAATTATTAATATTTAATTTAAATATATTTATATATTCAAACGGGTTATTTAGAGCTTTGAAAATAGCCAATTTTGCAAACGAAGTCGGAATTCGACGAAACTAATTTTGTTGGATCCGCAACATCAAATTATTGCTAGATTCCAAGTTCCGTGATTTTTAGAGTCACTGTGTGGCCGTACGGATTTTTAAAGTGAAAAACAGTCGATAAATTGACCTTTAAAAATACGTTGTTTGAGCAAACGGAGTCGGAATTCGACGAAATCAGTTTTGTTGAGTTCGTAATGTCGAACTCTAGCTACATGTTCAGTTTCGTGATTTTTGGGTATCGTGTGTGATCACACGAATTTTTAGAAAGAAAAAATAAATAAAAAAATAAAAATATCCTAACTAATTTGTGATCAAAAGCAAGGCCACGCGACCACCCTTTTCAGCCTCACAAATCCCATCCCCGTTATATATATAATCTCTTTTTCAGGCCGCCACAAAACGTTTCCAACAGCAAACAAAAACCTCAAAAGAAAATCAAAATAAAACTCAATAAAATTACTAAAATCATTTTACATATATGTATGGAATCAGTGGAGCATTCGCTACAGCCTGGCACCCTTTTTGTGCAACTCGCACCATGTTCGGAACACGACGCTGCAACTAGGGTTGGGTTTTGTCGCACGCTGGAGCTTTAATTCAGGAAGTCGAGGTTGTAATGGTGATTGTGGAGGGATTTCGCATATCGTTGAGGAGTTTGGGTAATATCGGTCCACATTTTGTTCATTGGCCTTCAGGGTACAGCGTGATGAGTGGTTCGGCAGATTTCCATTGCCAGGCTCAAGTTGGTTGACAGAGGGATAGTCGGTGGAGATTTAGATGGTGAACGAGTGGGTGATCTCGGTTTTTGAAAACGGTGGAGAAAAGAGGATGCGTGGCCATGGGAGAGGTGGTTCGTTTTCTGCCTGGAGTTCGCAAGGCATTTGGGGAAGAAAGGGGGTAGGTGGGCTGGGTTAAAAGCAAGGCAAATGGGTCGAGGTTGTGAGGTTAAGGCCCGTTTGAAATTTAAACCCAAGTTATAATTATTTAAATATGTATTAACTTGTTATATCATATCTTTATCATACGATATCGATATTCAGCGAAACAAGACCCGTTGTGATCATATGGACGGACACTACCCAATGGAACTAAATGAGAATGGATTGGAGCTCGTTTGAATTTATGGCGAAATAAACTATTTGATTCAAATCAAATGACAGTTTATCGTTCTTTAACGATGAACTGCTAATGTGAGTTAAACTCACCAACTCTGAATAGTTATATTTTTATAACGTATTTTTAGAACTGTTAATCATGTGTTGATTGCTGTGTATTAACTGTTTGGTTGAATTGCTTGTGTATTGGTTGAAATTATAGATAACGATATATAGATATATATCGTTAATCAAATATTGATTCTGTTTAGCAGAATATTTCATATTGAAATGAAATCAATGTTAATTATATTGTTAAACATCTGTGATGCAGGGAAATAGGTTGGAGGAATCCAACTGGATTCCTCAACATTTATTTTACTATTTTTCATATATATTGTGATATATGATGTGATATATAATTTGTTGTCGATTATATGTGTTTGGACAATATTGATCATCGTGATTTGATATGTTGAATACCATAGCATACCAGAATGTGGAAAAAGGGAATTTTCAAAATGAATATTGAAAATAGATTATTGATAAAATCAAAGGATTTTATAAAAGAGATAGTATTTATAAAACCAAAGAAGATTTTATAAAAGGAATTATTTATAAATGAAATATTTATAGATAGAAATTTATTTATAAATGGATTATTTATAAATAGGAAATACTTAGAAATAAAACCCTAAAGGAATTATTTGCAAACCATTTGCAACCAGATTATAAAGGAAATATTTGCAAACCATTTGCAAATAGATTAAATAGAAAAGATAAGAGAAATATTTATTTGTTAAATAAATAGAATTGAAAAGGGAATAGTTATTTGTTAAGTAAACAATATAAAATAAATAAATCAAAGGAGATAATAAAAAGGAATAAATCAAAGGAGTTAATTCAAAGGAGTTAACCCGAAAGAGTAAATCGAAAAGAGTTAATCGAATATAAGTTATTCGATTAGAGTTAATCGAATGGAGTAAATTAGTTAGAGTAAATCGAATAGAGTAAATTAGTTAGAGTTAATCAATTTGGGTTGACCAGTTAGGGTTGATCAGTTAGAGTTAACCAGTTAGAGTTAATCAATCAGAGTTAATCGATTAGAATTCGAATTAATCGAAGTAGAGTTCAGTGAATATAGTAAATCGAATTAGGATTGAGTTTGAGTGTATATATACGAGTGAACGTATTTGTTATTCAATATAAAATGATTTTATATTGTGTAGCTTTGTTGGTAGAGTTGTTTATGGGTTCTGGTCGATCAGTTTGATCCACTGTATCGGTAGGGATTTATAAACACTCGAATACAATGAACCGACACTGTATGTTTTGGAAAGTGGGTAAAACGAAATAATTTTACCCAAATTATAATTTGATATAAAGGATTTATATCGGAGTGATTATAATATATTGGATATATTGGTTGATATTATAATCGAGTAAGATTATAATGGAGATGGTTATATATATAACCAAATAAAACTCGTATAAGTGTTACGAAATGAATTAAATCTGAATTTGAATCAGAATTGAAATTAAAACCCTGGAAATTTGGAATAGAGTTTGTAAATATACTTGGATTAAATATATGTAAATTTTAAGATCCTGGGAGATTTTAAATTGTATTCCAAGCATTTGTGAATGATATTTTGAACTGATTTCAAAATAAAAGTGTTTAAGAATGATTTTGAAAGTGATATAGTATTGAACCCACTTTGATAGCTGGGAAATAATTCTGATGATGACTGCGCAGTATCATCAGTGTTCATTTTCAAGTTTGTAAGTGACGAATTACTACCAGAGATACTGTTTTGAATTTTTTTTGGGAAAAACAAGTTGTGTTGAATTTCAAAAGGGAAAATTTGATTTTTTTTAAAGAATAAACTGTTTAAAAACTCCCAGGAAGAGACTGCTTGAATTAAAAACAAGTTAAAAAGAAATTTGCGAAACCGAGCTGGAATTGAATAGAAACCAATTAACTGGAAATTGAATTAGAAATAATCTGGAATTAACTTGGATTAATAAGTAAAGAGTTTGAAATCGAGAATGGAACTCGAGTGGAAATAGAATTCGACTTAGGAATAAGAGAATGATTTAGTTTTGAGAATGAACTGATTGGAGATCAAGTTGGTAATGCATTGTTATATGCAGAAGTGGTAATGAATGGTAGGGATATAATGATATGCCCAACAAAAGGTACAAGTTTATTTTATATATGAGTTTGGAATTTATGAGCCGATTTAGCAAGCCGCTTGGCTGGTTGATTTTCTTTTGGGTTGGAGAAGGCCTAGAGAGGCGAGTTGTGGTTTTACTGATAGGGCTGTACAAAGGAGGTTATGGCGAAATTTTCTGGAAATTTAAAGTGTTAGAAAATTTTCTAAATTTTTGGAATTTTTAGTTAGTCGGAGTGAATTAATATTTTAGTTGATTGGTTCGGTTGAAGCTGAAGTTAAGAAGTGAATAAATAAGTTCTAATCCAGCCAATAGGGTTTGCTTTCTACCTTAGTAATTTCGAGGACGAAATTATTTTAAGTGGGGAAGAATGTAACGACCCGTATTTTTCGCGGTATATACTTAATTTATTTAATTATATAAATAGTGATATAGAGAATTAATGGTTATTTAATTAAATTATATGGATTATTTAACTAATTTAAATAATAGGATAATATATTTAATTCAGAAATAATCAAAATAAAGTGGAGTTCACAATATTGTGTAATTTGGATTATTTAAAATATACAGTTCAGTTTAGAGTTGAATTATATGAACCAATATATTCAATTGACGACAGTTGAATGTATAGTTAATAATATAATTATAATCGTGCCCATAACGTCGCGGCAGTTCGCTATTTGGCTATTTGAATTTCAACTGAATGTACAGGGTTCGTTTTAAATCGGATTTCTGTGAAACAAGAAACGTATAGAGTTGGTGAAGTATATTTTTCTAATGGAACAGAAAAATCGGGATTTCGTCGTGTAGATTTTGATTTATAATGATTTATAAAAGGAATTTCAATATAAAGTGAATATCGATATAATATGGATTTGGAATACTGAGCTATAAACCCATATATGAATATTTAGGAGCTGTGGTATATTCTATGTGGATATATATAGGAAAATATTAAATTATTAATATTTAATTTAATTATATTTAAATATATTTATATATTTAAATGGGTTATTTAGAGCTTTAAAAATAGCCAGTTTTGCAAACGAAGTCGGAATTCGACGAAACTGATTTTGTTGGTTCAGCAACATCAAATTATTGTTAGATTCCAAGTTCCATGATTTTTAGAGTCACTATGTGGCCGTACGGATTTTTAAAGTGAAAAATAGTCAATAAGTTGACCTTTAAAAATACGTTGTTTGAGCAAACAGAGTCGGAATTTGACGAAACCAGTTTTGTTGGGTTCGTAATGTCGAACTCTAGCTACAGGTCCAGTTTCGTGATTTTTGGGTATCGTGGGTGATCACACGAATTTTTTGAAAGAAAATAAATAAATATCCTAACTAATTTGTGATCAAAAGCAAGGCCACGCGACCACCCTTTTCAGCCTCACAAATCCCATCCCCATTATATATATAATCTCTTTTTCAAGCTCCACAAAACGTTTCCAACAGCAAACAAAAACCTCAAAAGAAAATCAAAATAAAACTCAATAAAATTCCTAAAATCATTTTACATATGTGTATGGAATCAGTGGAGCATTCGCTACAGGCTGGCACCCTTTTTGTGCAACTCGCACCATGTCTTGAACACGACGCTGCAACTCGGGTTGGGTTTTGTCGCATGTTGGAGCTTTAATTCAGGAAGTTGAGGTTGTATTGGTGATTGTGGAGGGATTTCGCATATCGTTGAGGAGTTTGGGTAGTATCGGTCCACATTTTGTTCGTTGGCTTTCAGGGTACAGCGTGATGAGTGGTTCGGCGGATTTCCATTGCCAGGCTCGAGTTGGTTGACAGGGGGATAGTCGGGTGGAGATTTAGATGGTGAACGAGTGGGTGATCTCGGTTTTTGAAAACGGTGGAGAAAGGAGGATGCGTGGCTGTGGGAGAGGTGGTTTGTTTTCTGCCTGGAGTTCGCAAGGCATTTGGGGAAGAAAGGGGGTAGGCGGGCTGGGTTAAAAGCAAGGCAAATGGGCCAAGGTTGTGAGGTTAAGGCCCGTTTGAAATTTAAACCCAAGTTATAATTATTTAAATATGTATTAACTTGTTTATATCATATCTTTATCATACGATATCGAAACTCAGCGAAACAGGATCCGTTGGGATCGTATGGACGGACACTACCCAATGGAACTGACTGAGAATGGATTGGAGCTCGTTTGAATTTATGGAGAAATAAACTGTTAGATTCAAATCAAACGACAGTTTATCGTTCTTTAACGATGAACTGCTAGTGTGAGTGTAACGGCTGGAAATTTTCGACTCCTCGAGAGTCGAAAATTCCAAGACGTTAGTGAAAGAATTTAGAAGGTGAGAAAGAAAAGATAGAACTAATAGAATAGAAGAAGAAGAACTTACATCAGAATCATCAGAGTAACACGAATCTCACAGCGGAACGAATAACATATAATATATAACATAGCTTTGAAGTAAACAGTTATATATATACCATAGCACTTATCAGAGTACAACACTTACAACACAACGGAAATAACTATAGCTATAAAATCTTGCAGCCTCCTGCTCCAAGCTCTCCAAGTATATCTGTAAATCCCGACTACTTGACTGCCCGTACAAATTTAGGCACCCAAGAGTTTAGGGAAAACAACAAAGTAAACTCCGGGTCAGTCATGGGACTGGTATGAGTAAAACAATTTAAAACAATTGAACAGGTATATGATATCTCATAAGACCACGCCGTGAATACGGAACGGGTTTTTCCTTATGAGTATCTAAACAACTTTGACAAGCAATATCATTGTGATATTATAATAATGTCTAAGTACAAATAGGTATCAATCTAGCAGAAACGCTTGCATCTCACGTTCTACATACATAGTATAAAATCATAAACCGCAGGGCGCTTATCGGAAAATGGATTCCAACAGACAAGGTATGGGAGCACCTTCTGAATAGTGTACTCTAGAGGTGATACACTCAGGTTCAACAAGAACGTCTTGCAACCCGGCCACACATGACCGCTCACTCATTTAGCTTGAGTGTCGCGAATATATTGCCACCACGGTTATAGGCCATCAAACCGTCATCCGAAGATACAGAATCAAAAAGAAGTATAAATATGAATATTCCCTAGATCGGTGACAATACACCCTGCTTGGGGATGACCCAACTAGCCATGCTGCCAAGCCCAACTTTTGTTACTTCCCGGTGTGAGGCTAGAAGCTAAGTCTATCTTCAGAACATCTGATCACCATTCACTTTGAATGGCACATCGTCATACCCGCCAAATCACAAATTGACTTATCCAAAAATAACACGGGTATATAGCTAAGAGAAACGAATTCCTCCGCCACCAAACGTGAATACGTATGAACAGATCAACTTACACGATCCATTGGATATACTCTGTCAGACCTTCTTCCATATACGTTGCCCTGGGACTGGACAAACCGAAGGCACTATTCAGTATATCCATCTTAGTCACTATTATCTAAGACTTATACAACAGCCCTTGCACTTTACTCCGTCTTCAATTTATCTTTGGCATATATTGCTCGCAACGCTTATGCCGATACAGAGTGGTTCTTTGGATAATAATCCAACCGGTCTCTCCATATTAACAACGTTAAAATGGTAAAAACTTTGATAGTCTGTGATTCAACTATCAAATGAAAACATGTCGGTGTACAAACAACGATCTTATTTCCAAATGGAAATTCGATCGATCAATCATCATATGTTCATATTTCCTTATTTCATATCTTTAGAAAATATATGTTATTAATCATTGGAAAACATTTCCATAGCTTATTTTCACATCACTATTATTTCGCAACTATCAGTCCCTAACTGTAACTAGTATGAGAACAATTCTCTAAGTATCAATCCGGAAGGTCGAAACCAACATCAGATCGTCACTTAGAAAACCGTTCAACTTACCCTCTCCAGTTAGTTTCTAAATTTGCTTAACTCTATTTCTTAAATTCTTATCATGAAAACATCTCATTTTCTATGTTTAGAAAACATATCTGACTATATTTGGAAAACGTTTCCAAAACTCATTTACGGGTTTCCAATGAACGTTGTATAAAACATCGTTACGCTTAATCCATTAATCGCTTATTACTTAACTAAATTTCAAATCAACCTTTTCTATCGAACCACAACTATTCCTTTGTCAATTCTGAAGTCAATCAAGTTGGGGTATAATTACCTCTCAGACCTTAATTTAACAACGTCCTTTACTGTGAAATAGATGAAGCTCGTCACTCACTTTGTCCAATCATTTGTTTACGCAAATACTCGGATTCAGATTACGAATCCACTTCTCATATGAAAACGTTTGATTATAACTATACCTTGATTTAAAACCCGGAAGGTAAATAGTACTTTCCCGAATTTGATATAATCGAATTCGACGTATAACTCTCTTTCGAGTAATCTCTATTCGATTAACTCTCCCTTTTTAATAACTTATATTCGATAAACTCTATTTCGATTAACTCCTATCGAATAACTAATATTCGAATAACTCTTCTTGGTTGGCTCTATTTCATTAACTCTTATCGAATAACAAATATTCGATTTTCTTAAATGTGTCAATTCTTATCGAATAACTAACATCCGATTTAACTTAAATGGATTTACTCTTATCGAATAACTTATTCGATTAACTCAACTTGATTTTCTTAACTCGATTATCTCAACTCGATTTCTTAACTCAGTTACTTAACTCGATAACTTAACTTAACTCAAACCGATTAACTCAACTCTAATCGATTAACTTAATTTGATTTACTCCTTCGAATAACTCATTCGAATAACTTAATTGATTAACTCCTTCGAATAACTAATTCGAATAACTTACCTTCGAATAACTAATATTCGATTTACTCTAACTCGATTAACTTAATTCTAATCGATTAACTTAACTCAAATTGATTAACTCCTTTCGAATAACTAAATTCGATTTAACTCTTCTCGAATAACTAAATTCGATTAACTCAAATTGAATGACTAATATTCAATTAACTCTTACGTGTTTAACTCTATTCGGATAAGTAATTCGAATCACTCTAATGTGTTTAACTCTATTCAAGTATCTAATTCGAATAACTCATTTCAAATAACTAAATTCCGAATAACTCCTTTGGATTAACTAACTTCGAATAACTCCTTTGGATTAACTCTTCGACTAACTCCTTCGGATTAACTCTTCGATTTACTCCTTTGGATTAACTAACTCCGAATAACTCTTTAGGATTAACTCTTCGACTAACTCCTTCGGATTAACTAACTTCGAATAACTCCTTTGGATTAACTAACTCCGAATAACTCTTTAGGATTAACTCTTCGACTAACTCCTTCGGATTAACTAACTTCGAATAACTCCTTTGGATTAACTAACTCCGAATAACCAATATTCGATAACTCCTCTTCGTATAAATAATATTCGATAACTCTTCTCAAATGAATAACATTTGATTTCTCCACTCGAATAAACTATATTTGATTACTCTTCTCTCGAATACACTATATTCGATACTCTACTTTGAATAAGTGATATTCGACAACTCTACTCGATTAACTCCACTTGGATAACTCTAACTGGTCAACTTTAACTGGTCAACTCTAACTGGTCAACTCTAACTGGTTAACTCTAACTGGTCACCTCTAACTGATCAACCCTAACTGGTTAACTCTAACTGGTCACCTCTAACTGATCAACCCTAACTGGTTAACTCGTCTCGATTAACTGAACTAATCCACTTAGTTTAACTTAGCTAATTCACGTTGATTAACTCTAGCCGATTCACTTAGTTTAACTCAACTAATTTACTTCGATTAACCACTTAGTTAACTTAACTAATTCACTTCGATTAACCACTTAGTTTAACTTAACTAATTTCACATCGATTAATCCTTTAGTTTAACTTAACTAATTCACATCGATTAATCATTTAGTTTAACTTAACAAATTCACTTTGATTCACCGCTTAGTTTAACTTAACTAATTTACTTTGATTCACCGCTTAGTTTAACTTAACTAATTTACTTTCGTTAACTTAACCAATTACTTTGATTAACTAGACTAACTCGCTTTGGTTAACCTAACCAATTACTTTGTTTAACTCGACTAACTTGCTTTGGTCAACCTAACCAATTACTATGTTTAATCCTTTATACTCGATTAACAAATATTTCTCCTTTATACTTGATTAACCAATATTTCCCTTTATACTCAAAATCCTCTTTTCTTTATAATATAAAATCCATCGATTTTATATAAATAAATTATTTTCAAATTATAGTTTGAAAATCTCTTTTCTATATCCTGGTATTTCTTATGGTTTTTAACACATCATCTAACAACGGTGAATATTTGTCCAAACACGCATAATCACAACGGATTATATACATCACATTATATGTCACAATATATAAATCACAGTAAAAATAACTGTTGAGGAATCCAGTTGGATTCCTCCAACCTGTTTCCCTGCATCACAGATGTTAGACAACAACAGTATAATATTCTGATAAACAGAATCAACATATAACTATTTGACGGCTTATATATATATATATCTATACATAAATATATATATAAAATCTCTACTAACTGACTAGCAGTTCAATCAAACAGTCAACATACAGTCAAACAGACCATATCTAGCAGTTCTAAGAATACACTGTAAAAATAGAACTATTTAGAGTTTGTGAGATTTACTCACATTTGCGCGTTAGCCGTAAATAACGGTTTGCGTTATTTGATTTCGATAGACCATTTATTTCGCCATAAATTGTAACTAGCTCCAATTGACTTGCGGCCAGTTCCATTGTGGAGCTCTCGTCCAAACGGTCCCAACGCAACTTACGGCTCGTCGATCTGACTTCGTATGACCAAGATATTTACGTTACAAGTTGATATGATATTTAAATTTAAAGTTAACTTAATTATAAAACTAAATGGGCCTCACCACAACAAAACCGGCCCACTTCAAATCTCCCAAGCCCATCTGCTTTAAAACCCGTCCACTCCCTTTACTCCTCTTCTCCTCCAAACCACGATTTCTCCAGTAAACCCAAAAACAACGAAAATGGCCACCGTTGACCGCCACTTCATCGTCCACCTCTCCACCGACCTCAACGAGAATACCACCACAAATCTTCTCTTCTTCTCCTCTTTCTCTCCATGTACTTTTCTCTCAGCTCGATGGCCATCTGAGTGTCGCGAATCCGCCGTTCCCAGCGATGGCATCGACGGAAAAGGTCACGGTTTCCCCTCAAAAGCTTTGACTAGGTGCTAGTTGATCTCCTGAACACAATTATCACCTCCAACTCGCGATTTTCAGCTCGAAGTGTTCGGAACCGTGAACCCTAGGTTCACTGTGTCGAATTCAAACTCGAGAAATCCCCGTCGCACCTAACATGGATAGCATCCGTGCGAAGCTCTTCGGACGCTGGATTCAACGAGTTTAGTTTCAGGATTTATGGAGATTTGTGGATTTTGTTTTGGATTTTTCTTTGTGGAAAAATGTTTGCTGTGTTGTTCATAACATGTGTATATATATTGTATAAGGTTAGGTAGAAATTATGGTTGAGAAGAGGTGCTGCGTGGCCCTCCAATTACCCAAGAAAATATTGGGATATTTTATTTTGGTTTTATTTACTTTATTTTCTCGATTAAATACTTGTTTGCGGTCCTTAAAAATCTCTACGACTACGTACGATACCCAAAAATCACCAAACTGGACATGTAGCTAGAGTTCGACATTACTGTCCCAACGAAACTGGTTTCGTCGAATTCCGACTCCGTATGCTCACACAGCATATTTTTAACTGTCAAAATGCTGACTGTTTTACACTCTAAAAATCCGTACGGTCACACAGTGACTCTAAAAATCACGAAACTTGGAATCTAACAACTATTTGACATTGCGGATCCAACAAAACTGGTTTCGTCGAATTCCGACTTCGTATGCAAAAGTGGCTATTTTTAACGCTCTAAATAGCCTATTTAAATATATAAATATATTTAAATATAATTAAATAAATTATATAAAATTAATTATTATCGTCTATACTCACAGTGGCATACCATACAGCTCCAGAATATCCCTGTATGTATTTACAGCTCGATATTATCTCGTTAGAGTTATATCGACGCTCGATTTCTATTTAAATCCTTATAATTAAATATATTTAAATTGTTATGGTCAGGGCGCTGCATTTCTGATATTTTGATTTGGACGTAACTCAAAATCTACACGATGAAATCCTGATCTCTCTCTTCCACTAGAAAGATATACTCCACCAGCTCCACACGTTTCTTGTTTCACGAAAATCCGATTAAAAACGGACCTTGTATATTCAGTTGAAGTTCGAATCGCCAAATAGCGAACTGCCGCGACGTTTCAGGTTCGTTTTAATTATAATTATAAATTATAAGTTCGAACGTTGTACTTTAAGTTATCGATATCGCCAAATCGATATATAAATCATTAAATTAATTAATTATTCAACCGCTAACAAAATGCGCCATTACAGTGAGTAAAACTCACCAACTCTGAATAGTTATATTTTTATAACGTACTTTTAGAACTGTTAATCATCTGTTGATTGCTGTGTGTTAATAGTTTGGTTGAATTGCTTGTGTATTGGTTGAAATTATAGATAACGATATATAGATATATATCGTTAATCAAATATTGATTTTGTCTAGCAGAATATTTCATATTGAAATGAAATCAATGATAATTATTTTGTTTAACATCTGTGATGCAGGGAAACAGGTTGGAGGAATCCAACTGGATTCCTCAACATTTATTTTACTTTTTTTCGTATATATTGTGATATATGACGTGATATATAATCTGTTGTCGATTATATGTTTTTGGACGATATTGATCATCGTGATTTGATATGTTGAATACCATAACATACCGGAATGTGGAAAAAGGGAATTTTCAAAATGAATATTGAAAATAGATTATTTATAAAATCAAAGGATTTTATATAAGAGATAATATTTATAAAATCAAAGAAGATTTTATAAAAGGAATTATTTATAAATGGAATACATATAAATAGAAATTTATTTATAAATGGATTATTTATAAATAAGAAATACTTAGAAATAAAACCCTAAAGGAATTATTTGCAAACCATTTGCAACTAGATTATAAAGGAAATATTTGCAAACCATTTGCAAATAGAATAAATAGAAAAGATAAGAGAAATATTTACTTGTTAAATAAATAAAATTGAAAAGGGAATAGTTATTTGTTAAGTAAACAAATAGAAAAGAAATAAATCAAAGGAGATAATAAAAAGGAATAAATCAAAGGAGTTAATTCAAAGGAGTTAACCCGAAAGAGTAAATCGAAATGAGTTAATCGAATATTAGTTATTCGATTAGAGTTAATCGAATGGAGTAAATTAGTTAGAGTAAATCGAATAGAGTAATTAGTTAGAGTTAATCAATTTGGGTTGACCAGTTAGAGTTGATCAGTTAGAGTTAAACAGTTAGAGTTAATCAATCAGAGTTAATCGATTAGAGTTCGAATTAATCGAAGTAGAGTTCAGTGAACATAGTAAATCGAATTAGGATTAATTGAATATAAGTTATTCAATTAGAGTTGATCGAATATAATTATTTGTGATAGAGTTAGGCAACCATAGTTATTCAGGATGGGTTGTCATTTTGTACGACTGCTAGCGTAATTCGCAGGGCTATAAATAGCCTAAGGCGGTCGGATGTTTCCTGAGGGAATCAGGCGTAACCATTGTGATCGTTGCGATCTAGAGTCAAGCGAATGGAGCTAAATTTGAATATTAACTATTCGAAATAAAGTTAAAACAGGCATAATTATTCGAATATAAGTTATTCGATAGGAGTTAATCGAGTTGAGTTAAATAGGCCGAGTTAATTAAGTTAAGTTAGTCAAAATGAGTTAATCAAACCGAGTTAATCCAAATGAGTTAATCCCAAGGAGTTAGTCGAATATTAGTTATTCGAATAGAGTTAAAGGAGTATCGAATATAGTTTATTCGAATAGAGTTAAAGGAAAGGAGTTATCGATTTGTTTAATCGAAAGGAGTTATCGATTTTAGTTAAATCGAAAGGAGTTATCGAATTTAGTTATTCGAAAAGGAGTAATCGAATATTAGTTATTCGGAAAGAGATTATCGAATATCGTGTATTCGAAAGAAAGAGTTATCGAATATAAGTTATTCGAGGTGAGTTAGTCGAATAAGTTATTCGAAGAAAGATAATCGAATATAGGTTATTCGAAGAAGATTTAATCAAATAGAGATTACTCGAAAGAGAGTTATATGTCGAATTCAATTTTATTGAATTCGGGGAAAGTACTTATACTTTCCGGTGTTTAAATCAAGATTTATTTATTAGGTGTTTACTTATTTATTCACATTAAAGAATAAAAGTTATAATTGGAGTTAGATATTTAGTAAGTAGGGATTATAACGTTATCGTTATAATCAATGTTTTCAATAAAGAAGTGGATACGTAAATAGAATCTGAGAGCTACGTAAGGAAGTTGTCAAAGGTTTAAAAGATAAACTTTGACTATTTCAAAGTTAAAACGTTGTTCAGTTAAGGTCTGAGAGGTAATTATACCCTAACTTGATTGACTTCCTTCTTAACTAAGGAATGGTAAGATTTGATAGTGAAAGATGGTTAAGTGAATTTAGTAAATGGTTTCAGTTGGCATGGAGATGATTGATTTGAACATCAGTTAAATCCATTGAAGGAGTTTTGGAAATGTTTCCCAAATAAGAAATCAGAAATGTTTTCTGATAATAGAAAATAAGAATTTAGAATATATGGAAACAGGAGATAAGTAAAGTAATGAACTAAAGAGATAAATGTTAAATGATGATTGATCGATATAATTTCCATTTGGAAATAATATCATTATTTGCATATGAGTTTTTCTTTGATAGTTAAATCACAGACTATCAATGTTTTGACCATTTTACGTTGTTAATATGGAGACACCGGTTGGATTATTATCCGAAGAACCACTCAGTATTGGCATAAGCGTTGCGAATCAAGTATGCTGAATATAGTGAAGACATAGTAAAGTGCAAGGACTGTTGTACAAATCTTAGATAACAATTTTCCTAAGATGGATGTACTAAATAGTGCCTTCCGGTTTGTCCAGTCCCAGGACAACTTGTATGGACGAATGTCTGACAGAGTATTCCTAATGAGTCATATATGTTGATCTCTTCAAACGTATCACGTTTGGTGGCAGAGAAATTCGTTTCTCTTAGCTTCATACCCGTGATACCATTAGGGAAATCGAAAATGATTTGGCGGGTATGACGATGTAGTATTCCAAGTAAATGAAGATATGATATGTAAAACAATATGCGTAGCTTCTAGCCTCACATCCGGTAAATGACAGAAATCGGGCAGGCAACATGGCTAAGTCGGTCGCTCCAAAGTAGGGTGTATAATCACCTATCTAGAGAATATTCATTTGCTTCTTTAATCTATCAATGTTGTCCCATATATATACGGGAAACGGTTGCTGATACCAACCGTTGGTGATATACATTCGATACACTCAAGCGAAATGAGTGGTCGGTCATGTGTGGCTGAGTTTCAAGATGTTCTTGTTGAACTCCTGTGTATCGTTCCTAGAGTACACTGATCGGAAGGTGGTTCCATACCTTGTCATAGTTGGAAATCCATTATCCAATAAGCGCCTGCGGTTTATGATTTTATATTATATATGTGGAACGTGAGATGCAAGCGTTCCGCTAGATTGCTATTTACTCGATCTAGACATTATTATAATATTAGAAAAGTATTGATTTTGAAGTTGTTTGGATTCTCAGAAGGGAAAAACCCGTTCCATTTTCACGGCGTGGTCTTATGAGATATCCTTTATTTAACCAAGTGTTTGGAGTTTTATTCACACCAGTCCCATGACTGACCCGGAGTTTGTTTTGTTTTGTTTTCCCTAAACTCTTGGGTGCCTAAATTTGTACGGGTAGTCAAGTAATTGGCATTTTACAGATACACTTGGAGAGCTTGGAGCAGGAGGCTTCAAGATTATATAGCTATTGTTTATTTCCGTTGTGTTCTAAGTGTTGTACTCTGCAATGTTATTGTATACATATACTGTTTGTATTTCAAAAGTTATGTTATATTTTATTCGTTCCGCCGTGAGATTCGTATTTACTCTGATGATGATGTTCTTCTTCTTCTTCTATTCTATAAGTTCTATCTTATCTATTCTCACCCTCTAACTTCTTTCATTAACTATTCGGTTATTTTCGATCCTTGGATGTTCGATATGTGTTGTATATCGGATAACCAAGATCGTCAAAATCCGGGTCATTACATTAAATATAGACAAAAGTTAAAAAAGAATTTTATAGATTTTCAAATTTTATTACAAAACCTTTTCCATTGTGTCCATGACAATTTTTTAACAACTTACATATATAACTTATCGAAATCTTTGCCTATACAAAGAAGTTATTAAAAAACAATTTATAAGAATAAGTCAGAATTCAATAAAGAAAACGAAAAAAATAGAAAACTCATGTGGATCGACCCATAGGTTCGACCCACATTATGCTCGAATTAACTCATACATTTTGCTTTGGCGCAATTGCATCCACGTGCGTCGTGGAATGAAAAATTATTTGTAGGGTGCTATAGCTTGTTTTAGAACGTCTGATTGAAAATATAAAGGCTAAAACTAAACCTATGACATGTATGGAATGTATTAAATCGTAAAATTTAATGACTTAGGATCCCTAGACTTCATTATAAATAGAACTCTATGATTAGCTCTTACTTCATAACAAAAATCTTTTCTCTCTTTATCCTCTTTTAACTGAGACGAACCTAAAACTTAAAATTTTCCATATGAATATACTTATATAATAAAAATATTATTAATCAATCTAAGGACAGAATCTAGGAAGGCTTTGCGCATTCCAAAATATAAGTATCATGGGTAAGTGTTGTAATTACTTAGATTTTTGGTAATTTAAAATAAATATTATTTATACTACCTGTATATTTTCCTATAATTTTTCTTGTAGTTTTCTTACAGTTTTTCCTTATAATTTTTTCGTACAGTTTTTAATAGTTTCTATGTAATTTGGTGTTTCTATAAGTTATTTTTCTGTAAGCTAATTTTTGTCAGCATTTCTCTGTTCCTTCTTACAGTTTTCTTTTTATTTAGATTCTATAAGATAGTTTTACAGTCCTTTTCCCTTATCAATATTTCATCGTTTTCAGTTATTTACAATTCCTGCAATTATTTAAGTTTATGCCTTGATCCATAAATGTTAGTTAATAGATGACTGATTTAATCATCTTTTTGTGTGTGGAAATAGAATTAAAAGTGATAAACTTGCAAACACGGATTAAAAGAAAAGAACTAAATTGATTTAAAAAATGCGCAAAAATTTTATATCTGTAATTAAGAAGGAATTAGATTGAAATAGGAAAATTAATGAGAATTTGCAATAAATTATAACACGCATTGTAATTTGGGGAGAAATGGAGAATGAACATATTATTTTGATTACTGTATGAACGTCTTTTGTAACAACCCGCATTCTACGCATCGGAAGATCGTAGAATATTTATTTCTTTCTTATATGAAGGCGTATGGTCATGTAACTTTGGGAAACGACTATTGGGGTCATTTCCCATGTTCATGATTTTCCCCGATTTTTAAATGACCATTTTGCCCCTAGCTGGTACTGTTTTGACTATAACTCTTGATTGGAAAGGAATTTTGACCTGAAACCACTTCCATTGGCTTCGGATGATGGTTTACCTTTCTGTAGAGTGTAGCCAAACGGACTCACTGTTTGGGAGATATGGCTGAAACAAGGTTTAGAAGGTGAAAAACAGCTTAACCGGGCCTAATTAGGGTGATTAGCAAGATGGCCCATGACCCATTTCGGGATTAGAGATGTATAGGGGCTGATTAGGGTTAGAAAACATTTCTTTCGGCCGCCACTTCCATTCTTGAAACCCTAACAATGGCCTCCATCATCTAATAACACCCAAATCAACTTCTAATCACTTTCTAATCAAGTTTTGGCTTAATCAACATCAAATCAAGGAAGATCTTCACCAAATCAGTAGAGCAGCTGCTGTATTGCATTGGTATTCGCGCCCAAACAGTAGAATTTCAGTTCTAAAGGTTTTATTTGTGGCCAAGGTGAGTGATTTGCATAGTTCCTCACTAACTAAGGTTAATTAAGGGTAATTAGTGAAGATTAGCGAATTTATACATTAATAAATTTTGGAAAAATATTTATAAATTCTTAAAGAATGTTTTAGACCTCTGATATGAATTTGGGTTAATTTCGTTAAGTTTTGCTAATCATATCATTAGTTTTGCCTAAACATGCTTAAGGGAAAATATAGGATTTTGGGTAGGTTTAATCCAAATTACATGCTTTGGTTGTTTTAATGTCTATGGTTGATTCCCTATGTTGCTACGACTGTATGGTATGTTTTGTGATTGATTAGAACTTTTAGATTGGTTGAAAACGTCGTCGTATGGCATAAAACAGTCGTTGGAAAGTCACAGGAAATATGCAGGGTTCCGAACCGGATCGGATCGGATAATTGGGCTCGGATCGGATAGGAGAACTGGGCAAGAGGACTTGATTCGGATTGGAACTTAGCATAAGAGGATTGGCGAGAAGGAAGGCCATTTTCTTAGAGTTGTAGTTGGGCAAGGGATCAGATCGGAGAGACAAAAAGGGGGATCGATCGGAGAGACCAGAAAGGGGATCAGATCGGGCGAATGGAGAAGGATGGGATCGGATCGGGAAGCCTAGACGGGAGCAACCACCGAACCTAACAGAGTATGGGCACTATACTTCCGAACCGAACCGAGGAGGGATGGAGCACTGATCCAAGCATGGACTAGGGCCACCGAACGGAACCGAGCTAGAGGGTTACACCGAACCGAGCTAGAAGGGGAACACCGAACTGAACTGTACGTGTATTATTACTACTACGTGACGACTCTTTTGAAGACCAACTCCAATTCGACCAAAACCCGAGATGCAAAGGAAGTCCAATGGAGCTTTGACTCAGGATCCAGTTGGGAACCAATGAGTAGGCTTCATGAGTCGGGCTTTGCTGCGGGACGTATGCTAAGGGGTTGTCGATGTCCGTAACTTTGGATCACTATGTGAATGAAGTACGTGAACGGATTCAGGGCCATAGTGGCCTAGGTACGACTAAAGGGCTATAGACCAATGAAGTGGGGTCATTTGTAAAGATTTGGTCATGACTCCATGTGGTAAGCTTGGTAGTAGCAGTAGTTGTACAAGTCGAACTCCGTCACTACTTCGATGGGTCTAGTGATTGACAGTGGTGGACATCATAGGCTTTATGCACTGAGTGAGAGATGTGAGGATGGTTGCTATGTTTGATTTGTTTGCCATCACTGTGACATGCACACCCCCACCCCCATATACTAGTACACCATATGCTAGTGGCACCTTAGAGAGTTGTATAGTATGTAGTGCTAACTCTTTGGTTGCAGGTCCAGATTCAGGTATGGTTTAGTGTACCTGTTATTGTTCTGTTTAGCTGCTTATCGCTCATACCAGACTTTTTGTCTGACCCAGAGTTTTATGTATTTTCTTATTACTCTGGGTTCTCACACGAGCAGACTAGAGACAGGTTAGTTGGTGATGCGTGAGTAGCGGATTCGGAGGCGAGCAGGAGGCTTCCACGTATGATATGTATAGATATTCTCCCTGTGTCGTTCCTGGTCACTACTTTGGCATTGGTAGTGTACCTTTCTTGTTTAACTCTTGAGGCAGTCTTTAAAAGTTGTAATAATGTTGGCTTTGGATTATAAGCTGTACTTTGGATTTTCCGCTGCTATGATAGTTTGTTTTCAGCTTATGTACTGTCTCACCTGTTTTATGTCAAGTATGTTATTATTATTATACTTTTTTCCATGCGCTGTGAGACATTCTACGGGTTCCTTGTTGATTCTTCGTCTTCTTCGTTTCCTTCTAACGGCCGTCCCGTGCTAACTGGACATGTGTACATCGCACTTTTGGAGTAAATGTCGGTTGGTGCGGAGCGGGTTGTCACATTTGATATCAGAGCTCTAGGTTGCATAGTTAACCTAGGGAAAGACACTAGGGAGAGATAGTACGTATATGAGAGCGCGTATTTGTAATTATTTTGGTTTTCAAAAGCTATATATATATAATATATATACTATTAGTATAGCTAAGGTTGAAGTCGCACTGCACTAGCACCACTATGAAGATGGTTAATCGTTTCTCTTTACAGATTGAACGATGAGCCGATACGCAAGAGGTGCTGGTAGAGGAGCCAATAATGGGAATGCTGTTGACATGAGGGCGACGTTTACTGACCTCATGAGAGACATGCTTAGGGATGTGCAAGGGGCAGCTCCCAATGCTGGTAATGGTGGTGGTCCAATAGTGTAGGCGCCTAGGGTTGATTTCGCCAAGCTATGCAAGAATTACACTAGCCTTGGTGGGAAGCCGTTCCACGGAACGGAGTCGGCCACGGATGTTCAGGATTGGTTGGATGGCTGTGATCGTATCTTCGACGACTTGGGTATCGAGGATGCGATGAAGAGAAGGTTAGCGTCTCGTCAGCTGCAAGGGCGAGCGATGAATTGGTGGAATGCTATTAAGACAGCCACTCCAGAGGATCAGATTACTTGGGAGCAGTTTAAGGCTCGCTTTAGTGAGAAGTTCATTCCAGCTACTCAGAAATCAGTGTTGTTTAAGAAATTTTTGGAGCTCAAGCAGAATGGCAGAGCTATCTCGGAGTATATTGCTGAATTCGACACTTTGTCGAAATATGGGTTATCTCTTATTGATACTGCCGAGAAGAAGAACGAGAAGTTCATAACTGGCTTGGATCAGTACTTGGGGGAAAGGCTCATTAACCACATCGATGAGACTTTTGAATCGATTGTTGGGAAAGCTTTGAGATCAGAAAGTCTTTACCCTAAGTCAAAGACTGAGGTTGCATTTGCAGAGGAGCCAAAACCACAGGCAAGTGGTGGAGACAAGAGTTGTTCTCAGAATAAGAGGAAGCAGAACCAGAACAAGGATGGCCAGAAAAATAATAAGAAAGATGTTGAGTGCTTCAGCTGTGGTAAGAAGGGCCATTATGCTAGTAATTGTTGGGCCAAGCTAGCGGATAGGAAGTGCTTCAACTGTGGCCAAGTGGGACATCACAAGGACAAGTGTCTGCAACCCCCTGAAGAAAAGAAGATGGTGAAAGCATATGCCCTTAATGCTATTCCGTCTTCGTCGAATGCCCCAACCGCGGCGGAGAAGGGAAAGAATGTCGTCATTCAAGGTATGCTTTCTGTTTATGATGTTCCAGTAAGAGTTTTGTTTGATACCGGGGCTTCCAATTCTTTCATATCTAGTGACCTGGTAGATAGATTGGGATTGGAACCCGAGATTGTCGATAGACCTTTAGTAGTGACGAACCCGATTGGTGGTTCGACTAGCCTTAGCATGATTTGTCGTAATGTGGTCTTATCGAGTCATGGATGCATGTTTGTTTGTAATTGCTCTGTTTTGGGCTTTACTGGGTTTGGCATTATTTTGGGAGTCAATTGGCTCCAAAGATACGGGGTGGTGGTGGACTGTGAGGGCTTTTTGGTGACAGCTAGGGCAAATGATGGGCGGAGGGTAGTGTTTGGTGGTCTACCCGGTGATGGGGTAATGACTAGTTATCTAAATTCCCTCGACATCCCGCATAGTGAGTTGTCAGGTTTGCCCGTGGTTGGCCAGTATCCGGACGTTTTCGAGGAAGTGACCGGGCTTCCACCACACCGAGAGATTGAGTTCCGTATTGATTTGGTGAAAGATGCCAGACCTATAGTGATGCCACTTCGTCGTATGGCATCAAGGGTGCAGCGAGAGCTCGGGGTGCAAGTCAGCGATCTTTTGAAGAAGGGATTTATCAGAAGGAGTGTTTCTGAATGGGTAGCACCAGTTGTGTTTGCTACCAAGGCGGATGGTTCCCTTCGTTTGTGTGTAGACTACCGCGAGTTGAATAAAGTGACGAGGAAGAACAAGTATCCTCTACCGCGGATAGATGATCTGTTTGATCAGTTGAGTGGCGCGAGGGTATTTTCTCAGTTGGATCTCGCGACAGGTTTTCATCAGCTTAGAGTGGAAGCTGAGAGTATAGCTAAAACGGCATTTCGAACGCCGTCTGGGTTTTATGAGTGGTTGGTCATGCCATTCGGGATGACCAATGCCCCAGCATATTTTGTGGATCTTATGAATCGGGTATTCAGAGATCAGTTGAATAAGTTTGTTCTTGTGTTCGTGGATGACATTTTGGTCTATTCGAGGACAGAGGAAGAACACAAGGAACATTTAATAATAGTGATGGAGGTGTTGAGAAAACATCAGTTGAAAGCAAAGTTTTCTAAATGTCACTTCTGGAGGATGGAAGTAAAATTTTTGGGCCATGTTGTTTCAGAGAATGGTATTGCCGTGGACCCTGCGAAGGTGGCTACGGTACAGGATTGGCCTACGCCCAAGAATACAACAGACGTAAGGAGCTTCTTGGGGTTAGCTGGATATTATCGTAAGTTTATTCAGAACTTCTCCAAGATAGCAGCACCGTTGACTCAGTTGACTAAGAAGAATCAAGCCTTCGTCTGGGACGGAGTGTGTGAGAATGCATTCAAGAGTCTAAAAGAAAAGTTGACGCATGCGCCAGTGTTAGTCATTCCTAGAGGGAATGAAGAAATGACGGTATACACGGATGCTTGTGGTACCGGACTAGGTGTTGTATTGATGCAAGGAGGTAGGGTTATAGCTTATGTTGGTCGGCAACTAAAGCCGCATGAGAAGAAGTACCCTACCCATGATTTGGAACTGGCAGCGATTGTGTTCGCATTGAAGATGTGGAGACATTATCTCTTGGGAGAGATATTTGAGTTGTTTACCGATCATAAATCGTTAAAATTTCTCTTCTCTCAGAAGGATCTAAATCTCCGTCAGCAGAGATGGTTAGAGTTCTTGGCTTCGTATGATTTTGATATCGCATATACACATGGGAAAGGTAATGCGGTCGCCGATGCCTTGAGTAGGAGACATGCCAGTTTAGGGGCTATGTTTCTTGAATAGAAGCAACTGGAGTATATCGCAACGTATGATTTCAGACCAAAGTGCGAATTGGATCCAGAGATGTTAGCTAGTTTGACGATCAGACCCACCTTGATTGAGCGGATTGGTTCCAGTCAGAGGGACGATCCTAATCTATTGGAAATCATCTCCAAGTTATAGATGAACATCGACGGTGAGGAAATGAATTTGTATGGGCTTTATCAAGAAGGATGGCTTCGAAATAATGGAAGACTAGTTGTACCCAACGTGAATGGTTTGAGAGATGAAGTGATTAGAGAATGTCATCACTCAAAACTAACTATACACCCCGGTGGTGATAAGATGTATCGAGACATGAAACAAACTTACTACTGGGAAGGGATGAAAAGAGACGTTGGGAAGTTTATATCCAAGTGCATGAATTGCCAGCTAGTTAAAGCCGAGCAAAAGAAGCCTAGTGGTCTATTACAACCATTAGAAATTACAGAATGGAAATGGGAGCAAGTCTCAATGGATTTCATTGATGGATTACCAAGGACTAAATCGGGCCATGATAGCATTTGGGTGATTGTGGACCGATTGACTAAGAGTGCAAGGTTTATACCCGTCAAGTCGAACAGGACGGCAGCTAGGTTAGCAGAATTGTATATGAGGCGGGTAGTGAGATTTCATGGAGTACCTAAAAGCATTCTGAGTGACCGAGACCCGTTGTTTACTAGTGGGTTTTGGAAGAGCTTACAAGAGGCTCTAGGGTTGGAAGTACATCTCAGTACCGCGTATCATCCTCAAACTGATGGTCAGACATAGAGGGTGAATCATATATTGGAAGATCTCTAGAGAGCTTGTATATTGGATTTTGGTGGATCATGGGATGACCATTTGCATTTAGTAGAGTTTGCATATAATAATAGCTACCAATCCAGTATCGGTATGGCTCCATATGAAGCTTTGTACGGAAGACCGTGCAAATCACCATTATGTTGGATAGAGACTGGCGAGAAGTTTATGCTTGGACCAGATGTGGTGAGGGAGACTTCAGATAAGATTAAGATTATTCAACAATGGATAAAGGCTGCCCAGGATAGTCAGAAGAGTTATGCTGACAGGAGGAGAAAAGACTTAAAATTCTCCATTGGTGACTTGGTGTTTGTCAAGGTTTCTCCATTGAAGAGCGTAATACGATTTGGCAGGAGAGGCAAGTTGGCACCAAGATTTGTTGGCCCATTTCCAGTTCTCGAGCAAGTTGGGAATTTGGCGTATAGAGTTGACTTACCCGAAAAGATGGCGGGAGTTCATAACATATTTCATGTTTCCCAGTTAAGAAAGTTCGTACACGACCCAGATGTGACTATTTCACCTAATCAGTTGGATGATATCGAAGTTGAACCCGAGGCGGTTGGGAACCGCAGGCCTATGCGTATTGTTGGGAACGATACGAAGCAGCTTCGAAGAAAGATGGTGAAATTAGTCAAAGTTCAGTGGGGCGAGAATGAGAATGACTGTACTTGGGAGACAGAGGAGAGCATTAGGAAGACGTATCTAGAACTCTTTGCCGGGTAAGATTTACTTGGTAATTTAGTTATTCCGCATGCTAGGATAGACTTGTTTTGCCTGTTTTGCATGTTTGATTGTCGTTTTATGGCTGATAGGCATGCGGGACCCTTTTGTGTGTTTTAGTTAGGGAATTTCGGGGACGAAATTTCTTAAGGGGGGAAGAATGTAACAACCCGCATTCTACGCATCAGAAGATCGTAGAATATTTATTTCTTTCTTATATGAAGGCGTATGGTCATGTAACTTTGGGAAACGACTATTAGGGTCATTTCTCATGTTCATGATTTTTCCCGATTTTTAAATGACCATTTTGCCCCTAGCTGGTACTGTTTTGGCCATAACTTTTGATTGGAAATGAATTTTGACCTGAAACCACTTCCATTGGCTCCGGATGATGGTTTACCTTTTCGTAGAGTGGTCACATTAGCCAAACGGACTCACCGTTTGGGAGATATGGCTGAAACAAAGTTTAGAAGGGGAAAAACAACTTAACCGGGCCTAATTTGGGTGATTAGCAAGAGGGTCCATGACCCATTTCGGGATTAGAGATGTATTGGGGCTGATTAGGGTTAGAAAACATTTCTTTCAGCCACCACTTCCATTCTTGAAACCCTAACAATGACCTCCATCATCTAAAAACACCCAAATCAACTTCTAATCACTTTCTAATCAAGTTTTGGCTTAATCAACATCAAATCAAGGAAGTTCTTCACCAAATCAGTAGTAGAGCTACTGTGGTGCATTGGTATTCGCGCCCAAACAGTAGAATTTCAGTTCTAAAGGTTTTATTTGTGGCCAAGTGAGTGATTTGCATAGTTCCTCACTAATTAAGGGTAATTAGTGAAGATTAGCGAATTTATACATTAATAAATGCTGGAAAAATATTTATAAATTCTTAAATAATGTTTTAGACCTCTGATATGAATTTGGGTTAATTTCCTTAAGTTTTGCTAATCATATCATTATTTTTGCCTAAACATGCTTAAGGGAAAATATGGGATTTTGGGTAGGTTTGATCCAAATTACATGCTATGGTTGTTGTTTTGATGTCTATGGTTGATTCCCTATGTTGTTATGACTGTATGGTATGTTTTATGATTGATTAGAACCGTTAGATTGGTTGAAAACGCCGTCGTATGGTGTAAAACAGTCGCTGGAAAGTCATAGGAAATATGCAGGGTTCCGAACCGGATAGGAGAACTGGGCAAGAGGACTCGATTCGGATTGGAACTTAGCATAAAAGGCTTGGCGAGAAGGAAGGCCATTTTCTTAGAGTTGGAGTTGGGCAGGGGATCGGATCGGAGAGACAAAAAGGGGGATCGGATCGAAGAGACCAGAAAGGGGATCGGATCGGGCGAATGGAGAAGGATGGGATCAGATCGGGAAACCTAAAGGGGAGCAACCACCGAACCGAACAGAGGATGGGCACTATACTTCCGAACCGAGCCGAGGAGGGATGGAGCACTGATCCAGGCATGGACTAGGACCACCGAACGGAACCGAGCTAGAGGGTTACACCGAACCGAACCGAGCTAGAAGGGGAATACCGAACCGAACCGTACATGTGTTATTACTACTACGCGACGACTCTTTTGAAGGCCAACTCCAATTCGACCAAACCCCGAGATGCAAAGGAAGTCCAAATGAGGAGCTTTGACTCAGGATCCAGTTGGGAACCAATGAATGGGCTTCATGAGTCGGGCTTTGCTGCGGGACGTGTGCTAAGGGGTTGTCGATGTCCGTAACTTTGGATCACTATGTGAAGGAAGTACGTGAACGGATTCAGGGCCATAGTGGCCTAGGTACGACTAAAGGGATATAGACCAATGAAGTGGGGTCATTTGTAAAGATTTGGTCATGACTCCATGTGGTAAGCTTGGTAGTAGCAGTAGTTGTACAAGTCGAACTCCGTCACTACTTCGATGGGTCTAGTGATTAACAGTGGTGGACATCGTAGGCTTTATGCACTGAGTGAGAGATGTGAGGATGGTTGCTTTGTTTGATTTGTTTGCCATCACTATGACATGCACACCCCCACCCCCGTATACTAGTACACCATATGCTAGTGGCACCTTAGAGAGTTGTACAGTATGTAGTGCTAACTCTTTGGTTGCAGGTCCAGGTATGGTTTAGTGTACCTGTTATTGTTCTGTTTAGCTGCTTATCGCTCATACCAGACTTTTTGTATGACCCAGAGTTTTATGTCTCTTCTTATTACTCTGGTTGCTCACACGAGCAGACTAGAGACAGGTTAGCTGGTGATGCGTGAGTAGCGGATTTGGAGGCGAGCAGGAGGCTTCCACGTATGATATGTATAGATGTTCTCCCTGTGTCGTTGCTAGTCACTACTTTGGGCATTGGTAGTGTACGTTTCTTGTTTAACTCTTGAGACAGTTTTTAAAAGTTGTAATAATGTTGGCTTTGGATCATAAGCTGTACTTTGGATTTTCCACTGCTAAGATAGTTTGTTTTCAGCTTATGTACTGTCTCACCTTTTTTATGTCAAGTTTGTTATTATTATATTTTGTTCCATGCGCTGTGAGACATTCTACAGGTTCATTGTTGATTCTTCGTCTTCTTCCTTTCCTTCTGACGGTCGTCCCGTGCTAACTGGACATGTGTACAGCGCACTTTTGGAGTAAATGTCGGTTGGTACGGGGCGGGTTGTCACATCTTTGCAAATCATAATAAGCAAGTTGGGATTTTTGCAACTACAATTATGGTATGAGGGTTATAATAAAAAATGAAAATGAAAAGGTTTACTATAATTGAAACTTAGATCTAGTATTAAGTTTAATAAGCATGTGATAGTAGTCGTCCATTCCGCCAGCTAATGATGATTGGGGAAAATAAGTGACCAATAAGTGTTATAAGAACGCTGGTCCATTTCTGTAGCAATTACCGATTGAGGAAAATAAGTAGCCATATAGAGGCCTGTTCAGGTGGTAATGCTAACTGGGGAAAATAAGTGGTCAATAAATAAATAAGGGCCAAATCAAGAGGGATCAGGCAGGCGTACATATTAGAATATTTGTTTGCTAGGACCGTACAAGCAGCATTCCTTTTAAGGTTTATTACTGATGGTCTCGCATAGGAGAGGTGAGGCTGGTTTCTCTTGTGCTGACTGGGGTAAATAAGGGGTCTGTAATCAGTGGCGGATTCAGGAAAAATATTCGGTGAGGGCAGATTTTTACTTCCCATTTGGTTTGATTTGGATCTTGTATTATGGGTTTAAATCCAACAATAGTCGACTTAAATCTAGCAACAATATATACCAGCAATAGTCAGTTTAAATCCAACAATATTTAATTAGTGGTTTAAAACCGACTGTTATCCAATGGTTTTAAAACCAACTGTAACTGGATAAACCGGCTATACAAGTAAAATTTAATGGTTTTAAAACCGATTATCACTAAATGGTTTTAAAATAAGATCCATCACGTCCTTAACTTGATTTTTGTGTTTGTTTTCATCCAATAAATTTTGTGTATAGCTATAGTTTTGTTTTCGTACACTAATTTTCCTTTTTTCTCAGCACATACTTTTGTATGAAAGCTGTTAGTAGCCTTTTTCAAATTTCAATTCAGTTCTTTGTTTTGTTACTTTTAACTCCTTTTAAATTTTAGCCTCTTCATTGCTATATATTTAGTTAAAACTTGGCTTCCTCCCTCTATTTTGGTTCTCTGCATTAACTAATAGGATCTTAGTTTCTTTTTTTCCTTTTATTTGACTACATTGTTACCTGACATAAATTTCATTTTTCATTAGTTCTCAATGGGGGCAGCTGCCCACACTGGGCCTCATGTGGCTCCGCCACAGTTTGTAATGTCCTGCAAATCCGTAATAACAGAGTTGACTACATACATCATACATCCAACCCAAATATCATGAAAATAGGAATCATTTTTTTTAGAAGAAAAAGGTAGAAGAAGAACAGAAATAACAACCCAGAATCTCACATCGCAACGGAACAAAATATAATATATCATAAATTTTTGAAATACAAAATTTGTACTGTATACACAAATCATTATCAGAGTACAACACTTATAACACAGCGGAACAAAACTCTATATAACTAACACTGAAGCCTCCTGCTCCAAGCTCCTTCAGATAAATCTATAAAATCCTGAACTACTTGACTGCCCATACAAATTTAGGCACCTAAGAGTTTAGGTAAAACAAAACAAAATAAACTCCGGGTCAGTCATGGGACTAGTATGAGTAAACAATTTAAAACAGTTTCAGAAACTAAATGATATCTCATAAGACCACGCCGTATAACACGGAACGGGTTTTTCCCTTATGAGAATCCAAACCACTTGATTTAACTTTAAGAATCCTTTTGAAAGAAACGATAATCTTTATATCAAAACTCTTTTGATATTATGATAGTGTCTAAATCAAATAAATAACAATCTAGTGGAAGTTTGCATCTCACGTTCCATATATATATTATACAATCAAAACCCAAGCACTTATTGGGTAATGAATTTCCAACTATGACAAGGTATGGAACCACCTTTCGATAGTGTATCTCTAGAGGAGAATACACTGGGTTCAACAAGAATATCTTGTAACCCGGCCACACATGACCGACCACTCATTTCGCTTGAGTGTATCGAATGTACATCACCAATGGTTGGGATCAGCAACCGTTTCCCGAATGGGACAACATCGAATAGTATAAGGAATTAAATGAATCTCTAGATAGATGATGATACACCCTAATGGAAGCTACCCACATAGCCATGCTGTCTACCCGATTTTTGTCATTTCCAGGTTGTTGAGGCCTGAGGCTACGCTTATTTGTCATTCATTGATAGCACAATCACTTTGAATGCCACATTGTCATATTCGTTAATCATTAATTGCACAAATATATTCTGGATATTATTCTAAGGGAATAAATCCGTTGCCACCATATATATCTGTACAGTCCAAAATGCGATCATTGGAAATATTCTGTCAGACATTCGTCCATACACGTTCGTTCTGGAACGGAACGAAATCGAAGGCACAATTTCCATTAATAGAAAAAGCCCTTGCACCCTACTCCATCTTCTATTATCTTCATTTAATCTAATTCGCAGCGCTACTGCCAATACGGAGTGGTTCTTGGATAATAATCCAACCGACCTTTCCTTATTGACAACAATATTGGCAAACACTTCGATAGTCGGTTATTTAACTATCGAAGGAAAACAAACATCCATTCAAACATCAAACAATCACCGGGCCCATTAATTAATATTTCATTAATTAAATCACTTCTCCATTTCCTTATCGATATTCGTTAACATGATATTTTTGACAATCATCTTGGCCCTTTTCGCTATTTGGAAAACATTTCCATATACCGCCCCCTTTTATTTACAATACGTAGAAGATATATTCTATTTATAATTGGAAAATATTCCAATTAATTATCTCTTTCCCAACCATTCATTTTTAGACTTAGGAAATATTTATAATCATATTTCCAAAATTTCACTACCTTGGGTTAAAACGAATGTTGTGTAAAACATCGTTACGACAACCCAAAACACCGCATTCAACAAACTCTTATTCAAACATTTCTCTTCGAGACTGGATCTTACAATTTATCATTTAAAAATGAAATCAATCGAGTTGGGGTATAACTACCTCTCAGACCTTGACTGAAATCAGTATTAACTTCAAAACAGACATGACCACTTAACTCGAATGTTCAACACCATACAAACCAATTATTCATTTCGAAAACGTATATACATTTCTCTTTCTATTACCAGATTTTTGATTTCCTTCTTGTTTATAATATTATATTTTTAAGTTTGTTTCCTTATCGGATTCTATATATGTTGATATATAGATTTCTAACTATCAAATTTTCTTAAAAATATTCTAACTCCTTAAATTTTCGGAAAAATTCGCCATGACCTCCTTTGTACCGGGAGCATCGGGAAAATCCCCAAACCGCCACACATGCCCTCTGCATTCAAAAAGAAAATTAAAAAGCCAAGCGTCTTGCCGATACGGCGCATAAAATCTCATATTCAATTGAAATACATACCTTTTTGTCAAGCATTCTATTTATTTATCTTCATACACTTCACTCCAAACCTGTCTAACACATATCTAAACAATTCCAATTTATTCCAACTCGATCTAATCGTTTTATCTCAATTCGTTAATTAATTTGCTAATTAACTCTTTGCCTAAAACTAATTGAATTCCATTTTCAATTCCAATTTCATATTCAATTTCGAATATGAACTCACAAATCACATTTACTTATCCGAAGACCAATTTCGATTTCAAACTTGATTAACTAATTATTCTTCAAATTAGTTAAATCTATTTAATAACTAAAAATCTGTTTTTTGTTTCAAAAATCATTTCACTTACTTCACTGGAGTTCATATTTATTTTATATCTCTAGTCTAGATTTTTCTAATGGCAATTCGGATTTTATTTCCTTAAAACCCTTTTATTTATTTAAATAAACCATTACGGATCTATAATGGTTCCGGCGCTGTTTTTCTGAAAATTTGATTTTGACGTAACTCAAAATCTATTCGACGAAATCCAAATTTTTTCTCTTTCATTAGAAAACTATTATTCCAACGGTCGTGAGGATCCTTGTTTCATAGAATTTCGATTTTAATTGAGTTCTATATACTTAATTGAAGTTCGAAATGCCAATTTAGAACTACCTCGCTGCGGCGAGTTCGTTTTAATTATTTTTAATTTGCAAATATTTTAACTTCGTTTATATATAAACTCTAACTTCATTCTAATATATTTCAATATATATAAAATCAATTTTCCCAATTTCAACTTATATTTTTAATTATCCTTATTTGTTGATTATTTCACTACTCAGTTATAATTTATTTATAACTTAAATTTCTATATCCAATTCTAATTTATTTATAAATAAATTATTTTATGAAATCCGATATAATCGAATTCCAATTATAAACTCGTTGGATTTTTCTAATGCAAATTCAACTTATATTCCGAATTTCGAAATATAATCAATTGTTCTATTTCAAACACTTCCCAACTTACTTTTAAATTCCTATTTGAATTTAAATGGTTTAAATTATCCAAATGATAATTTATTTTACCAAATTTATAACACTATTTATAAATTCAACTTCCTTTCATATATTTTAACAAGTTCCCTTTTTTAATTTCTATTCGAAACTCCATCCCTTTGATATTCTGAATTGCAGAATAAAATCCGTTGTTCCCTTTCGAATGATTTCAAAAACTATTTTTAAATTCATATTTGAATTTAAATATTCAAATTTGTCTCTTGATAATTAATTCATTATATTTATAATCACCATTTTATAAATTTTCTTGTTTTATATTTAAACAATTCTATTTCGAAATCTATTTAAAATCAAAATCTTATTTTCGAAATTTCTATTTTATAATAACTTATATATATAACACCCAATTTATTTTCACATTCAATTTAACTTCTTTTTAAATGAATTCGAATTAATCGAATTCAAATCATAAATCCTTATGGATTTATTTTAGTTCAATTTATATTCTGAACATCAGAATAAATTCCATTGTTTATTCCTTTAAAACGATTTCCCCATTTCTATTTTTAAAATTCACATTTGAATTTAAATATTCAAATTATCTAATGAAAATTTTTCCACTTTATTTATAAACACTGTTTATAAATTCATTTCAATTCTCTGCATTATTTAATTTACAACCAACGTTTATAATTTCACTTCAAATCTCGCATTATTAATTGATAAAAAACATTTATAAATTCACTACTTGTTTTATATATTCAAAACAAGTTAATATATTTATAGCCCAATTGAAATTCGATTTCTATTTTAGATAAATAGATTTTTTGCTTTAAATTTGAAATATCCTTTTTCCCTGATATTTATATATAAACATTTTGGCCCCAATAATATTTAAACAATCAAACAACCCAATTTTTAATCAACACATTATATATGATAATATATGTGAAAACAGACAATAACAAAATTTGAGGAATCCAGTTGGATCCCACCAATCTGTTTTCCTGCATCCACAGACGTTAGCACATAAATAATACCATCCTGCTTTGAGGCAGGATATCGTTGTATAGAAGGTCATCCACTAATATATATTTGTGGGGCGCATAGGGAAATCATCCGCTAATGATACTGCGGGCATCCGCTAATGAGACTGCGGGAACAATCCAACCACTAAACCAATATATATATATATTTATTTATAATAGTCAAGCCTAAATAACTAATATATTTAAGATGCACAAAGATATTAAATGCAACCAAACAAGCAACAAACAATTATTTTTAACTGATAAAAATAATTCTAATTAAAGGGTGAGTGAGATTTTACTCACTATGATTTTATTCGCGATTAAATCGAAGAACATTTGATTTAATTTTCAACTAACTCTGGAAAACTCCAAATCTATTTTGTAAGCTTAAATATTGTCGATACTCCTTTAACATACTTCGGTTCAGTTGAGTCTGAGATCGTATGACAGTATTGTTATTTTTCTTTTCAAGTTATACAATATATATAATATAACATTATTAATTAATTTAATTAAGTAATTTTCTTACCTTAATTCTTCACGTAGTACATTATCAGATAGAATTGAACTCCACTCTAGTTTTTAACCAAAGACTAGATCGGCTTCTTCCCTACAGAACCCTGCTGAAACATGATTTCAAGCTTGAACATGTGCTACAGGGAAAAGCAACAATATCTTCACGCTTCCATCCCTTTCAAAAACTTCACATGAGTGCTCAATAGGATTGAATCGATTCTGGAAACAAGTGGTAAAAATCCCCCTCAAAACTCGGTCTCACGATGGCAACTCCTCCGTCCATGCGCGCCCCTACTTCTGTCAGTTTGACAGTAAAACTCGTGACCCCCAAATAGAATCGCGCCCTTCCAAATTTTGAGGATGACGGAACCTCCTCCTCGCGCCCTCAGTCCATCGGTGAAATACCCCAAATATCAGCGTCGAGTCGCTGCTCTTAGCGCAACAGTCAACGCGGCTTAACTCTCGAACCCTTCCTGGCACTTTTCCCTTCACTTCCGTTCCCATTCCTCATCGCGATTTGGTTTCAGAGATTGAGGGAAAGGAACAGATTTCCTGTCGTTTGGTTTTTATTTTCTGAGGAGTGAAAAATATGTGAAGGAGGTTATGTTAACGGCGGCTTCGATTTTTCCTGAGAATGAATTTGAAGAAGGAAATGGCCATTGTGATTTATAAAGAAGGGTTCACGGTTGAGAGGGAAAAAGAAAGGCCACGTTTGTTTTTTCCTGGCTGAAGTCTTGAGTGGTAGGAAATGAGACGACGAATTCCAATTGAATAGAGAAGAAAAAGCCACGGTTCATTTTTGTTTTTGCCTTATAGCTTTTTTTTCCTGACCACACAACAAAAGAAGGAATTTACTTAATGGTATTTTATTTTAAACTTTAATTAGTTATGAAACAGTATCCTTTAATTAAAATACCCAAGATTCCCAACTCCTTTCTGAACCCAACCACTGACATTCCTAGGGTTACACCACTATTCTGAACATACTGGGATAGGTTACGAAGTCCAATTTGATCGTCTTGAGACGATATTAATTTAAACCTATATAAATTAAATTCTAGAACAATTAATTCCCTCGATAATAAATTAATATTATTATCGTTTTATTCTAATAGAATTTTATTGATCATCTCTGAATCATCTCGATTCAGTATTGAATTTCGAATTCAATTATTTCTGTATTACGATAATTCGATTTATTCTAAATCAAATCGTATTTCGATATTAATATCGATAACTCAATATAAAATTTCATTTATATTGTCAACTCAATATTTAAAACAAATATTAAATATTTAAAATTAGTTGACCGAAAACCCGGGTCATTACATTCTTCCCCTCTTAAAAGTCTAAATCAAATCATATTTTGATATTAATATCGATAACTCAATATAAAATTTCATTTATATTGTCAACTCAATATTTAAAACAAATATTAAATATTTAAAACTAGTTGACCGAAAACCCGGGTCATTACATTCTTCCCCTCTTAAAAGAATCGTATTTCGATATTAATATCGATAACTCAATATAAAATTTCATTTATATTGTGAACTCAATATTTAAAACAAATATTAAATATTTAAAATTAGTTGATCGAAGACCCGGGTCATTACATTCTTCCCCCCCTTAAAAAAATTTCGTCCCCGAAATTAGTAGGGTAGAAAAATGTTACTAACCAATTAACCTTCCAAAAACTTACTTATGTTGAACTCAATATTTCATACTTCAATAAATTTTATCTTACCAAATCATTTGGTTTGTATTCATATGGCTCAACATATAGGTTTACATTCATCTAGTCTGAATGGTTTAAAATTAATATATTTACATTCGATTCATATTTCATTCATATGTATTCAATCTTCATTCAAATAAATTTTAAACAATTTAGTCTCTTCAATTCATTTAACTTGAATGAGTTAAATTTTAAATTCCAAAATTCAAATTCCTAGGTTTTTATTTCAAATCCCTTTTGAAATCACATCAATATATATAATTTATTTTCATCTCAAATTCAAAATCTTTGAATTTTCAAACCAAGTTGTTTTCGTTCAAACAATTTTCCATCAAAAACTTTTCTAAGGCAACAATCCTTCACTTAGAAACTCGAAAATCAACACTGATGATGTTGCAATCATCATTATAATTATTTTCCAGCCACTGAAGTGAGTTCAATGCTTAATTACTTTCAAAAATCCATTCAAAACAAAGCAATATTATTTTAATATACTTTAAGGAAAATATTCCTCTAAACACCCAGGATTTAAAATCCCAAATTCCAGTTCGGAATCAAATTTTAATTTGTTTCACTTGTATATTTCTTTTATATACAAATTTTATTTGGTTATATATAACCATTCCAATTTTAGAATCTAATTTGATTATAATATTAACATTCAACACATCCATCTATTATAATAATTTTTGAAAATTATTCTTTTTCTATCAAAAATAGAATTTTTGGGTAAAATTATTTTATTTACCCACTTTAAAACAATATCATGTCGAATTTCCTATTCAAGTGTTTAGAAATTCCTATCGACTTCATGGCGTCCCATGATTCAATCAGAATTCATAAACCACTCAATAGACAAATCAACATAACATAAAACATTTGTTCTAATCAATTAACAAAATTATATATATATAGATATATATATATATAGTCAACTCAATTTAGGATACTACTGACCCTATCTCTAATGAGCACAATCCCACCAAAGCCTAGGTATTCGCTCACCCTAAGCTCTGATACCAACTGTAATGTCCTGCAAATCCGTAATATCAGAGTTGACTACATACATCATACATCCATCCCAAATATCACGAAAATACGAATCATTTTTTTAGAAGAAATAGGTAGAAGAAGAACAGAAATAACAACACAGAATCTCACATCGCAACGGAACAAAATATAATATATCATAAATTTTTGAAATACAAAATTTGTACTGTATACACATATCATTATCAGAGTACAACACAACGGAACAAAACTCTATATAATTAACACTAAAGCCTCCTACTCCAAGCTCCTTCAGATAAATCTGTAAAATCCTGAACTACTTGACTGCCCGTGCAAATTTAGGCACCCAAGAGTTTAGGCAAAACAAAACAAAATAAACTCAGGGTCAGTCATGGGACTGGTATGAGTAAACAATTTAAAAACAGTTTCAGAAACTAAATGATATCTCATAAGACCACACCGTATAACACGGAACGGGTTTTTCCCTTATGAGAGTCCAAACCACTTGATTTAACTTTAAGAATCCTTTTGAAAGAAACGATAATCTTTATATCAAAACTCTTTTGATATTATGATATGTCTAAATCAAATAAATAACAACCTAGTGGAACGTTTGCATCTCACGTTCCACATATATAATATACAATAAAAACCGCAAGCACTTATTAGGTAATGAATTTCAAACTATGACAAGGTATGGAACCACCTTCTGATAGTGTATCTCTAGAGGAGAATACACCGGGTTCAACAAAAACATCTTGTAACCCGACCACTCATTTCACTTGAGTGTATCGAATGTACATCACCAACGGTTGGGATCAACAACCGTTTCCCGAATGGGACAACATCGAATAGAATAAGGAATTAAATGAATATCTAGATAGGTGATGATACACCCTAATGGAAGCTACCCACATAGCCATGATGCCTACCCAATTTTTGTCATTTCCCGGTTGTTGTGGCCTGAGGCTACGCTAACTTGCCATTCATTGATAGCACAATCACTTTGAATGCCACATTGTCAGATCCGTTAATTATTAATTGATTTGCACAAATATATTCTAGATATTATGCTAAGGGAATAAATCCGTTGCCACTATATATATTTGCACAATCCAAAATGCGATCATTGGAAATATTCTGTCAGACATTCGTCCATACACGTTCGTTGGGACGGAACGAAACCGAAGGCACAATTTCCATTCATAGAAAAAGCCCTTGCACTCTACTCCGTCTTCGATTATCTTCATATAATCTGATTCGCAATGCTACGGCCAATACGGAGTGGTTCTCGGATAATAATCCATCCGGTCTCTCCATATTGACAACGATATTAGCAAACACTTCAATAGTCGGTTATTTAACTATCGAAGAAAAACAAACATCCATTCAAACATCAAACAATCACCAGGCCCATTAATTAATATTTCATTAATTAAATCACTTCTCCATTTCCTTATCGATATTCGTTAACATGATATTTTCGACAATCATCTTGGCCCTTTTCGCTATTTGGAAAACATTTCTATATACCACCTCCTTTTATTTTCAACACGTAGAAAATATATTCTATTTATAATTGGAAAATATTCCAATTACTTATCTCTTTCCCGACCATTCATTTTTAGACTTAGGAAATATTTATAATCATATTTCCAAAATTTCACTTCCTTGGGTTAAAACGAATGTTGTGTAAAACATCGTTACTACAACCCAATACACTGCATTCAACTAACTCTTATTCAAACATTTCTCTTCGAGACTAAATCTTACAATTTATCGATTAAAAATGAAATCAATCAAGTTGGGGTATAACTACCTCTTAGACCTTGACTGAAAACATCATTAACTTCAAAACAGACAAGAGCACTTAACTCAAATAATCAACGCCATACAAACCAATTATTCATTTTTAAAACATATATACATTTCTCTTTCTATTAACATATTTTCGATTTCCTTTTTGTTTATAATATTCTATTTCTAAGTTCGATTCCTTACCGGATTCTATATATGTTGATATATAGATTTCTAACTATCAAATTTTCTTAAAAATAATCTAACTCCTTAAATTTCTGGAAAAATTCGCCATAACTTCCTTTGTACCAGGAGCATCGGGAAATCCCCAAACCGCCACACAGGCCATCTCCATTCAAAAAGAAAATTAAAAAGCCAAGCGGCTTGCCGATACGGCGCATTAAATCTCATATTCAATTGAAATACATACCTTTTTGTCAAGCATTCTATTTATTTTTCTTCATACACTTCACTCCAAACCTGTCTAACACATATCTAAACAATTCCAATTTATTCCAACTCGATCTAATCGTTTTAACTCAATTCGTTAATTAATTTGCTAATTAACTCTTTGCCTATTTCACTTTTATATTTGAACATAACATGTTCAAACATATTTTAACTTGCTTAAAACTAATTGAATTCCATTTTCAATTCCAGTTTCATATTCGATTTCGAATATGAACTCACAAATCACATTTACTTATCCGAAGACCAATTTCGATTTCAAACTTGATTAACTAATTATTCTTCAAATTAGTTAAATCTATTTAATAACTAAAAATCTGATTTTTGTTTCAAAAATAATTTCACTTACTTCACTGGAGTTCATATTTATTTTATATCTCCAGTCTGAATTTTTCTAATGGCAATTTGGATTTTATTTCCTTAAAACCCTTTTATTTTTTTAAATAAACCATTACGGCTCTATAATGGTTCTGGCGCTGTTTTTCTGAAAATTTGATTTTGACATAACTCAAAATCTATTCGACGAAATCCAGATTTTTCTCTTTCATTAGAAAACTATTATTCCAACGGTCCCGACGATTCTTGTTTCATAGAATTCCGATTTTAATTGAGTTCTATATACTCAACTGAAGTTCGAAACGCCAATTTACGAACTACCGCGCTGCGGCGAGTTCGTTTCAATTATTTTTAATATACAAATGTTTTAACTTCGTTTATATATAAACTCTAACTTCATTCTAATATATTTCAACATATATTAAACCAATTTTCCCGATTTCAACTTATATTTCTGATTATCCTTATTTTTCGATTATTTCACTACTCAGTTATAATTTATTTATAACTTAAATTTCTATATCCAATTCTAGTTTATTTAGAAATAAATTATTTTATGAAATCCGATATAATCGAATTCCAATTTTAAACTCGTTGGATTTTTCTAATGCAAATTCAACTTATATTCCGAATTTTGAAATATAATCAATCGTTCTATTTCAAACGCTTCCCAACTTACTTTTAAATTCCTATTTGAATTTAAATAGTTTAAATTATCCAAATGATAATTTATTTCGCCAAATTTATAACACTATTTATAAATTCAACTTCCTTGTTTCATATATTTTAACAATTTCCCTTTTTAAATTTCTATTTGAAACTCCATCCCTTTGATATTCCGAATTGCGGAATAAAAACCGTTGTTCCCTTTTGAACGATTTCAAATTCTATTTTTCAATTCATATTTGAATTTAAATATTCAAATTTATCTCTTGATAATTAATTCATTATATTTATAAACATCATTTTATAAATTTTCTGGTTTTATATTTAAACAAGTCTATTTCGAAATCTATTTAAAACCAAAATCTTATTTTGGAAATTTCTATTTTATAATAACTTATATATATAACACCCAATTTATTTTCACATTCAATTTAACTTCTTTTTAAATAAATTCGAATTAATCGAATTCAAATCATAAATCCTTATGAATTTATTTTAGTTCAATTTATATTCTGAACATCAGAATAAATTCCATCGTTTATTCCTTTAAAACGATTTCCCCATTTCTATTTTTAAAATTCACATTTGAATTTAAATATTAAAATTATCTAATGAAAATTTTTCCACTTTATTTATAAACACTTTTTATAAATTCATTTCAATTCTCTATATTATTTAATTTATAACCATTGTTTATAATTTCACTTCAATTCTCGCATTATTAATTGATAAACAACATTTATAAATTCACTACTTGTTTTATTTATTCAAAACAAGTTAGTATATTTATATCCCAATTGAAATTCGATTTCTATTTTAGATGTATATATTTTTCCCTTTAAATTTCAAATATCCTTTTCCCCTGATATTTATGTATCAACATTTTGGGCCCAATGATATTTAAACACTCAAACAACCCAATTTTCAATCAACACATTATATATGATAATATATGTGAAAACAGACAATAATAAAATTTGAGGAATCCAGTTGGATCCCTCCAATCTATTTTCCTGCATCCACAGACGTTAGCACATAAATAATACCATCCTGCTTCGAGGCAGGATATCGCAGTATAGAAGGTCATCCACTAATATATTTGTGGGGCGCATAGGGAAATCATCCGCTAATGATACTGCGGGCATCCGCTAATGAGACTGCGGGAACAATCCAACCACCAACTAATAGATATATAATAGTCAAGCCTAAATAACTAATATATTTAAGATGCATAAAAATATAAAATGCAACCAAACAAGCAATAAAAAGTTATTTTTAACTGATAAAAATAATTCTAATTAAAGGGTGAGTGAGATTTTACTCACCGTGATTTTATTCGTGATTAAATCAAAGAACATTCGATTTAATTTTCATCTAACTCTGGAAAACTCCAAATCCATTTTGTAAGCTTAAATATTGTCGATACTCCTTTAACGTACTTCGGTTCAGTTGAGTCTGAGATCGTATGACAGTATGGTTATTTTTCTTTTCAAGTTATACAATATATATAATATAACATTATTAATTAATTTAATTAAGTAATTTTCTTACCTTAATTCTTCACACAATACATTATCAAACAGAATTGAACTCCACTCTAGTTTGTAACCAAAGACTAGATCGGCTTCTTCCCTACAGAACCCTACTGAAACATGATTTCAAGCTTGAACATGTGCTACTGGGAAAAGCAACGATATCTTCACACTTCCATCCCTTTCAAAAACTTCACGTGAGTGCTCAACATGATTGAATCGATTCTAGAAACAAGTGGTAAAAATCCCCCTCAAAACTCGGTCTCACGATGGCAACTCCTCCGTCCATACACGCCCCTACTTCTGTCAGTTTGACAGTAAAACTCGTGACCCCCAAACAGAGTCGGGCCCTTCCAAATTTTGAGGCTGACGGAACCTCCTCCTCGCGCCCTTAGTCCATCGGTGAAATCCCCCAAATACCATCCTCGAGTCACTGCTCTTGGCGCACCAGTCAACGCCGCTTAACTCTCAAATCCTTCCTGGCACTTTGCCCTTCACTTCCGTTCCCATTCCTCATCGCAATATGGTTTCAGAGATTGAGGGAAGGGAACGCATTTCCTTTCATTTGGTTTTATTTTCTGAGGAGTGAAAAATATGTGAAGGAGGCTATGTTAACGGCGGCTTCGATTTTGCCTGAGAATGAATTTGAAGAAGGAAGTGGCCATCACAATTTATAAAGAAGGGTTCACGGTTGAGAGGGAAAAAGAAAGGCCACGTTTGTTTTCCCCTGGCTGAACTCTTGAGTGGCAGGAAATGAGACAACGAATTCCACTTGAATGGAGAAGAAAAAGCCACGGTTCATTTTTGTTTTTGCCTTGTAGCTTTTTTTTCCTAACCACACAACGAAAGAAGGAATTTACTTAATGGTATTTTATTTTAAATTTTAATTAGTTATGAACAGGTATCCTTTAATTAAAATACCCATGATTCTGAACTCCTTTCTGAACCCAACCACTGACATTCCTAGGGTTACACCACTATTCTGAACACACGGGGATAGGTTACGAAGTCCAATTTGATCGTCTTAAGACGATATTAATTTAAACCTATATAAATTAAATTCCAGAACAATTAATTCCCTCGATAATAAATTAATATTATTATCGTTTTATTCTAATAGAATTTTATTGATCATCTCTGAATCGTCTCGATTCAGTATTGAATTTCGAATTCAATTATTTCTGTATTATGATAATTCGATTTATTTTAAATTAAATCGTATTTCGATATTAATATTGATAACTCAATATAAAATTTCATTTATATTGTCAACTCATATTTAAACAAATATTAAATATTTAAAATTAGTTGACCGAAAACCTGGGTCATTACAGGGTCAATAGAGATACCGACGTGTGTAGGTGCGTTCTGACGATGTCTTTGCATGCAGTAACATCAACAATTGAAAATAAATCACTAGTGTGTCCATAAGCGTTTAGTTGTTCCTTTATTGGTAGATTCATGAATCGGATAAAACTTTAGTTCCACGGTGGCATTTTACCATACGAGATGGTACATCGGTAGGGTAAAGCTGATCGATAAGTAGTATAAGGAAATTATCCTAATCATATTTCTTATGTTCAGTAGTTGAATAAGTGCACATAATCAAACAATTAATCCAAGAGTATTTCTCAGTATATTTATCCTCTATAGTTATGCACGAACACTTTACCCTATATACACTAGAATTGTTATTGAATTCGTTTCCTTTACCTTACTCAATTATTTTAGTAATTACTTCATTCATTAGGCTTTATGTCTGGCCCACTCCTTTTTCTTCATTTTTGTTCCCCCTTAGGATCACATAATAGAAGTCGATTGATACTAGCAGCTTGGGAGAAACAGTGGTAGTGATTTTATTTTTCCTCCTATTTGATGCATTTGCTTCTGTTTTATGACATCGTACTTGTGATGGTTTGGATTTGTACTTGTGAGGGAATTTTTATACTCTGATTCGGATTGAGATTATGTAAGACATATGATCTATGTTGTGGCTCTTTTTGTATAAAATATTGTTTGGAATAAAAAGTTTGTTTTAGAATAAATATTTTTGCCATTTCTGTTTTATGTATTGTCAATCGTAGTCATTGTGATTAGTTGCTTTATACCTTCAAAGCTCGACTGTGACACCCCACACCCCTTAGTGTCACACATATAAGGATGCATTAAGTTTTGTAAAGAACAATAGGTATAAAGTAACTACACAGAGACTAAATTCACGAGACAGAAAATAAAACACAGTGGAAAATAGTTTGAAACATTCATTATTAAACTAGTCACAACATCACAATTTATAATACCATAAAGTCATAATCATAAAATATATGTCTCGTGGAAAAGTAAGACACTAGGGTACATGTATAAACCACAAAAATCATATTCCTCACAAGCCATAACAATAGTCATAGAATGGTTATTGAAGCAATATATGAAGTAAGAAATGATCCAAGTCCAAGGTGAATCAAAAGGTCACGATCACTGCTGTGATCCTACCCTATGAAAACTTGAGGAGAAAGGAAGAAACAGAAAACAAACTAGGTCGAACATAAGTCTACCGAGTTCCAGTGATTTTTAATATGAGCATAAGATAAGAAGTATTCAAACAGATGAATAACAATGGACATGAAATTATAGTAAAGTAGAAAAATATGGAAACAAGATAAGCTTCTCATTCATATCCCAATAATTTCTGTACCAGCTAACATAATGTCAAGATTAGGTCATACCTAATTTCTACCCAGTGATAACTTCATAAACATGATGTGAATGACATGTGCCAATTATGGCGCTAGGGGCTATCAATCCCAAATTCATCAATTAAGTAGACACAGCCAAAATAACAGGCGTTACAGCATCTTATCTTCCCTGTTTGGAACTACGCATGCTCATGGTTCTGCCGGAACGCGCCTATACCCGACTCTCATTTGGACCTATTATTATCTACTTCAATTTAAGCGTGCCTTAGCCCCTACCTAGTCATAGGCCTCGTGATAACCAAGGGATACTGACTGATACGGGTTCCGACATAAAAATGCATTTGACATAAGCTGCCCGAGACTTGGTCTCCCAAGTTAACTAGGATTTCCACAAATCCCTTATATCTTACCGGAATGGGATTCTTAGCTTATTAATTAAACAATTTTAACTTAGTTTGTTTATGTTCATTAATAAGCCCAATATATGTACTTCTGTTTTGTAATCAACGAAAGTAATCTATAATCTTTTATCCCTAAATTGTAATTTACGAAAGTAATCTACAACCTTTTATCACCATGTCCCTTAGTATCACTGTTCGAATGTTTTACAGCTACAAGTTTTCTTAATGTACAATTAAGTATATTTTATCCCAATCCTCACGCTTTCTATTAACATGTTACTTAACATACAACTAAGTACACAACTTATTCCATTACATAAGTTTATCCCCATTTACAGTCAATAATTGGTATGTAATCCTAACCAATTCTTAATATGCCCAAAAACCTCCTTTTTAACATTCTTTCGTGTTATCCCAATTCTTATGAAACTTAGCGGTAAAAATCTAGGCTCTCGATGGCATAGGCTAAGTGCAAAAACAAAAGAAAAGGAGAAATAAGTCTGTGCCCATAAACGAACATATTAAATAAATAGCCCTCACAAGACTCTAAATAGAATAATAACAGAGAAGCGATAAAGACGCAGAATTCACTTATAATTAAATAACAACAAAAAAGGAATAAGTAATAGACAGTAATTAAAATTAACAATAATTATTAAAAGACATATTTATGAACATTGTAATTGTGAAGCTTTTAGATCCAACATAATTCATTGTCTTAATCATTTTTATTTAGATTGCTGATTTAAAAATAACGTAGAACTCACAGAGAAATTTTTTTAGATCCAAAAAAAGGGAAAAAGAAGTAGAAGAAGAATATCATTTTAAATTTATATTTTTACAGCACCCTAACTTTTCCCCAATTTTATTTCTAGAACATGATAGAGTGGAGGAAGAAGATGAAAAATAATTGGTGTACGAAAAGAGTGAGGGTTAGCAGTCTATGTATAGGTGTAATAAGATAGTCTAGGCCATAAGATATTAGGGTTTTAATCCAAACCATAGAAAACACCTTAGCATGAGTCGACAAAAGGAATAATCTAGAAACAAGCGTGTTTGGATAGGCACAGGCTCAAAAGTTGGAAGTGGGCCGACCCACCTTCTATGTACGTCCACACGTGTGTCGACCCAGGAGTCAACATAGGGGTCGACCCATGTAGGGCTCGGATCACCCATTTACTGTGGCTTTATTCGAAATGTTTAATTAATTTATTCAATTTAACTTCAAATTTTGATTGTTCATATCTCGTTCATCTCTAGTCCTATTTACGCAAACTATAAGTCTATCTGAATCAAAATTTCGTAACGAACGCAATGGTGAAATCCATTTTTACCTAGTTTTGAATATTATATTAATTAACGTTTGATTTATTAATCTTCTTCGTATAACTAATGTTTATTAAAATTCTTGGGTGTTACATTCTCCCCTCCTTAAAGAATTTCGTCCCTGAAATCTTCAAGGATAAAAGAATGTTACCATTATCTACACCCATCTACTAAACCATCAACCATTAGCATATATTGTCCTTGAAATTTCTAATGGTTTATATGAGCATATGCAAAGGTGTTGTATATGTTCATAAGCTAACACGTAATCAAGCGGTTTACTAATTCAGTTGACCTCCTTAATGTAATTTATTTTTGTGCCATGCATCCAATATGTATGCATGCAAAACAATCCTAATAGTACATATAAATTCTGTATGTGTGCACCATTCACCTAAATGCAATATTCGAGCGATGATTCAACTGTTCCTCATCCATATTAAAATAAATTAAGATGTATAACCATCCATATGCATTATGTAAGTGTCCTAATTTAGTCGAACCCTAATCTAGTACCCAATGGGTGTATATGCATTCACTGCATCCACTAGCAAACACTTGCATCCACGTGAATCCATTCAACCTAACATGATATATCAACATGTTTCAATCCATTCCTATCATCCATAGGCTTTTACCGGAAAAATAAGATTCAAACGATGAAAAGCTAGATCCAAATTCAAAATTTTACAAAGGAATTAAGAACATACTCTCAAAGTGAAATGGAAAAGAAGCGTAAATCTTTTATTCAAGTTCCCAAGTCATGTCGTCATAATCTTATCTACACTGTACTTTAACTAGCTTGATCTCTTTACTTCGTAACTTCTGATCCTAATCTTCTTGTAGAAACCTTTCTAACTGATCTATCCCTCTTTGTCTCAATATCCTCAAGGGTACTCAGCTCTACTACCTCTGAGTAATCGCGTAGACACTTCCTTATGTGCGATACATGGAACACATCGTGAACTCCTACAAGTCTCTCCGGTAGTCTAACTTTGTAGGCTATCTGACCTATCTTCTAAACTATAGGGAATGGTCCTACAAACTCGACACCAACTTCCCTAACAAGGCAAATCGAACAACACTCCTTAAATGCCTTATTAAGGACCATATCCCCAACCTTCAATTCTAGGTCCGTCCACCTCCGATTAGCGTACGGCTTCTACATGTCCTGAGCTGCTTTCATTCGTCTTCGAATCAAGTCTATCTTCTCTGAAGTATCCCTTACCATCTCAGCCTCAAGTAGAAGTTTGTTCGTAGACTCTCACTAAAATGTAGGCGACCTGTAGGGTCTTCCATAAAGTCCATCGAAGGGAGCCATTCCTGTAACACCCTATGAAATTCATAAGTATCAATAATAAATTAAATACTTTAAAATAAGCAATTAAATCATATGGTTGGAAAATGGTATTTTGCAGCTTTAGGAATATGGCCAGGAAACTCTTTTATTTGGATTCATGGCGAAATTCTGGATCGTTTTTCATATATAATATGTTGAAAACAGTTAATGTATAAAGAAGTTACAACCAAATGAATTTGGACAGTGAACGCAGAATATATATATATATATAACTGTGTAAATATTATATATATATTGTCTAAATAATAACTTATAATAAAATGAGGGAAATTCAAAATTTGAAATTGGAGATAAGGTTTAGGGGACAACGTATATTGAATATATGGAGAAGAATAAAGAAATTAAGAACATAATAAATAAAATAAACAGCTCAGCAATACTGCAAAATTGGGCGTTCCAGACCCGAAGGGGTCGACCGCTCCCCTTTAAGGGGGATCGACTGCTAGGCGGTTGGGGAGCCCAATTCTGCTTACGTGGATAAGGGTTTTCTAAGAGGATATGTTATATGGATGGCTTGGATTAATTTATATTAATCCGACGGCTCCTGCTCACACGAGTAAGTATAAATAATCCCTCAAGCAACACACTAGAAACCCTAATCTTCCACCTCTCTGCCTTTTTGTTGCTGAATTCCATAGAAAAATAAAGAGAATAGGGTGAAGGTTTCTTCTACTTCTCTACCTCCATTCTATATCTTTCTATTTCAATCTATCTAAGTTTAGGATTTTTGGAATTTAGTCTATAAAAGTATGTATAAGAATCTAATTATATGTTTCTTATATGTATATTGTTAGGATATCAATCAGAGCTTGCTTGAACGTTGAGAACCGTTCCAGATCTTGAATTACTACCACATCTCTACCTAATTTGTGAGTGGAAGCTAGTTTTGCTTAAAGGCATATTCAATTTATTAACAGTTTGCCATATGAATTGTTATGCCTATGAAGATTTGGTTACGCGATAATATAACATGAAAATCCCTAAATCTTCTGTTTTGTAATTACGTAGGAAATTGTCATGTTGAACTGGTTTTGTGGAATTGAGGTTTTTGTATTGGAATAAAGGTAAACATGAGTATTGTATTATTATTTATATTTTATGCAATTCACCATCATTATCATTTGATTTAGCCTAAAAGGTTTGGGTTTGAATTGTTTTATAGTTGAATTGGGTTTGGATCCTAATTTGGGTGTAAATGCATTCATAAATTGGAATAAGTCAAATGTAAACATTTTTGGGTGTACAACACCACAAAAAAAGGGTGAATTGGGTGAAATATGAATTGTAAACATACATGTGTAAATGTATGAAACACTCTACTTTTAATTAAATATTTAAACCATTTCTACATGCCTAGGATACAAGTTGTAACTATTATATATATATATATATATGTTTTCCATTCACTGCTATTTGCTATATGTTCATTATGCTGTCATATTTATGTTGTAGCGGTAAAATGTGGAAAAATCTAACTTGTATTCCTTAATTTGGATAAGATGACAATTGTCACCTCGTTAGAACATTTCCTTGTTTGTAAGAATGTTACATTAATTAGGCGCTGTTATCATATTACTTATTTAAACATAATCAGTGTAATTAACGTTATATTAGCGTAATAAATGCAATTAGGTTAGAGTTTGAATTTGAAATGTCCTCTTAACAAATATATATATATATTTGTTTGCTTGTGTGTGCGTATATATATATATATATATAATGGCTTAAATATATAAATAATGACACATAAACATGAGGTTAGTTGCCATTTATGGTAGAAGCCTACCCAGAACCGACCGACATATCCAGCATCCACAAGTAGGTCCAACTAATGTGAGATGTCTAGGTGTCATGGGCTATTCATAAACTTAGTACACTAGACATGAGGTTAAACTGACTTGTAGTAGAAGTCGGCCCGGAACCGACCGACATATCTAGCATCTACAGGTATATGGTTTAATGTGAGAGGTCTAATGTGTGTGTATATATAACTATATATATAAGTTTGATGTGAGAAAATAGATAGGTTTACTATGCCTAAAGAAGGTCTTAAGTGGCCGACTCACCTTTTTATCTAGTTTGGGTCACTTGGATCCCTACGAAGGTTTATTCCTTAAAGAGAAACCCAAGTCATGGGACCCACCCTTATTGGTATTAAGGTAGGTCTTTAGGTCCTCCTTCTTTAAAAGTGGTTAGGCATAAAACAATTAACAAAGTAGGGCAGTTCACGGGGATGTTCACTTCCTCTAGAAGCTTGTAGAGCTCAACTGGGGACAGACTGGTAATTCAAGGATATGTAGCCATTCCATGCTCACCAACCATCTAATGGAAGTCTTAAGTGGAATAGGTGTCCTATCGGGTAATATTAGTTAAGTAGTAATGTTCGCAATACTACTTCTCATATTAATTACAAATGAGAGAATAGACTTAAGAACGTTAACATACTTGGATGGGGTTCTTAAGGGGTGTGGGGTCCGCCCCAAGATTATAAGAGATTGTAAGAAATCACCTTTAATAGGGCCATAAGTTACCAAGATGCCACCTCGTTGGGTCTTTACCTTAAAAACACTAACGAGAGATTGACTTAAACATACCTTGACATATGTAACCTGCTAGAAATATAGGGTATGGATATTAAGTAACACTATATTTCAGTCACACAGAACTTTTTGTTCTGACCCTCTCTTCTTAACATTAAAACAGGCCAGTAGATGGGGTAAAGCCATGGATGAAGTCATGACGGAAGCCGAGGAAGAAGATTAAGTTATTATGGTATTATTAGCAGTTACTGCTTTGCTTCTTTTGGAATTTTATGAGATTGAACTATTTGATGTAGCTATTGAATAAATGTAACTGAGACTATGTATTTCTGCGATTTTGAAATAAATGGTTCATCTTATTTCGGTATTATATTTTCTCTTTCCGCTCTGTGAGATTTCCATTCGAAGTCTATGTTATTGTTATCTGTGCAAATGTAATATTTATAGGAACCAACGACCCATGTAGAATGGTTCTGAGTTTCGATAGGCCATTTCTGGGTCGAAGTTTAGGCCCATTCCGGACGGGTTATTACATTTGGTATCAGAGCATAGGCTGCCCAATTATAAGGGAAATATATATATGAGAGGCGTTTTGTGATTTGAAAATGATTTTTCAAACTATATATATAATATATATGTTTTCCCCAGTAAGCATACACACTTGTACTAGGCATCTTTATCGTTTCTTCCTTTTTTCAGCTTAAATACTATCTCAGGAGTATCCACTAAGGGATTTTTCCTTTTCTTTTCAGATAGTAGAATGGCTGAAAATCCTAATGAGCAGGGTAACCAGGCAAGACCCCGCTAACTGCCAAAATGGTTCCAGTAGTACCTTCGTACTGTGGAGCAAGTCCCTATAGCTAATCCTACCCTGGCGGCACGGTAGCTCCTAACGCTAATGTGACCTTTGATTTTTCTCGCTTTTGTGAGGTCTTTACAAATTTTGGAGGGAAACTGTTTTCTGGAAAGGAAGACTTTGCTAGTGCCTAATCTTGGGTTATGGACCGTGAAAGAATCTTTAAGGCAACAGCTTGGCCGGATGAAATGAAAAGAAGGATAACGACCAAGAATTTGAAGGATGAAGCCCTAGAGTGGTGGAACTTAATATCAATGGAGAACGAGGGCCCTATATTCATGTGGGCCAGATTCAAGACCCGTTTTGAAGCGAGTTTTTTGCCAAGGGGAGAAATGACTATTCATATAGAGAAATTCATCCACCTCAAGCAAGGAAGCTTGAGTCTGCAAGAATACATATCCAAATTCACCGAGTTATTTAAGTTTGGTAGAGGATTGGCAGACACCCCCATAAACAAAGCGCTTAAGTTTGTGAAGGGACTGAACTCCCCTTTGAAGGAAACCTTATTAGCCCAAGTAGCCTTTGGGGCAACTTTGGACACTCTAGTTGAGACAGCTACCCTTTGCATGGCTGAAAGCTCCAAGGAGAACAAGGAGGGTGTGAAAGGAGAAAGCTCCAACAAGAACAAGAAGAAGTAAAAGTGGAAAAACAACAAGAAGAAGAACTTCAAACATACGCAAAGGCTTGTGTGAGGTGCAACCGCAAGGGTCATGAGGCTAAGGATTGTAGGGTCTCGTTGGAGAAAAAGGAGTTCAAGGGAAAATGTTACAACTGCCATGAACAAGGACACATATCCAAAGACTGCCCAAAGCTACTAAAAGTGGACAGAACTATGCAACTGAAGCAACCCCAATTCAAAACCGACCCCTAAGAGACCAAGGGAAGCCTGCACTTCAAGGTGTAATCTCTATATTAGGGAATTCAGCATACACCTTGTTTGATTCTGGAGCTACCCATTCATTTATCTCCAAGCAGTTATTAAATATGTTGAACCTTTCCATAACTATCTCGGATAGTCCTATTGAGGTGGCCAACCCTATCGGAGGATCTAAGTATCTTGGTTTGTTGCGCAAAGACCTACTATTAGAGGTCGACAATGTCGAGTTCCGTTGCAAAGCTTATGCCTTGGATTTTATGGGGTATGACCTTAACCTAGGTATGGATTGGGTATCGTTTTATGAGGTCATCCTAGATTGCGATAAGAGACTAGTTTGACTTAGGAGCCGAGGAAAACGAAGCCTAAATATTCCTTATAATGTTAGAACAGGGACAAAGCCTTTTGTATTCCTTATCTCCTAGTTCTGAAGGACCATCTTCGGTCCCTATAGTTTGTGATTTCTTGGACGTTTGTGAGGAAGTCACGGGACTTCCGCTCCATAGAGAAATCTCCTTTCACATTGACCTAGAGAAAGACGCTAGACTTGTAGCACTTCCCTAGAGGCATATGGCGCCCAAGGAAAGATTGGAGTTAGATAAGAAGATTTTAGTGTTGTTACAAAAAGGTTTTATTCGTCAAACCTCAAAATGTGGTGCATCTGTTATATTTGCCACCAAAGCAGATGGATTTTGAGACTTTGTGTGGACTATAGAGAACTTAATAAATTAACCAAAAAGAACAGGTACCCCTTATTAAGAATCGATGAACGTTTTGACCACATGGAAGGAGCTTGAGTATCTTCCCAGCTAGACCTTGCTATTGGATTTCACCAGTTGAGAATAGCGGAGGATAGCAAGGACAAAACTACGTTTAGGATGCCAGACGGATTGGTCTAATGGGATGTTGTGCCCTATGGATTAACGAATGCACCTGCCTTCTTTGTAGACCTCATGAGTAGAGTGTTTAGGGGAATTCTAAATAAAACCGTGGTAGTTTCTGTAGATGATATCCTTATATTTTCAAAAGATCGTGAAAATTTCTAAAAATACTTGAGACTAGTGTAAAGGATATTAAGAGAGAACCAATTGAATGCAAAATTCTCGAAGTGCCATTTCTGGAGGGAAGAAGTAAGATTTTTATGACATATTGTGTCAAGTAAAGGCTTGGCTGTAGATCCCACAAAGATCGAGGGAATCAAGGAGTAAAGGATACCTCGAAATGCTACAAAAGTAAGAAGTTTCCTTGGATTGGCCATGTATTATAGGAAATTAATTAAAGACCTTGCAAAGATGGCTACTCCATTAATCCAACCGGCGAGAAAGAATTTGGTATTCACTTGAAGTAATAAAAGTGATATAGCCTTTAAGAAATTAAAGGAAGCATTAACTAGCGCACTAGTCCTAATTATACCTGATGGTTCAAAATCATTTACCATTTACGCTGACGCATGTGGGACTGATTTAGGAGCAGTCCTTATGCAAGAAGGAAGAGTAGTTTCCTATGCTAGTAGATAACTCAAGGACCCAGAGAAAAGATATCCAGTGCATGACCGTAAGTTAGTCGCAGTAGTGTTCGCCCTCAAGATGTGGAGGCATTATCTCTTAGGGGAGAAGTTTGACTTGTTTATAGACCATAAATCCCTTAAGTTCTTATTTTCTAAATGCCACTTAAACTTGAGACAACAAAGATGGATGGAATATATTGCCTCATTTGACTTTACGATTCAGTATACCCCGGGAAAGGGAAATGTTATGGAGGATGCTCTAAGTAAGAAACATGCGACATTGAATGCGATGATAGAGTGGAAACAATTAGAGTTCCTCGCTAATTTTAATTTGCAACCCTCACCGACCACTTCCAATGGTTTTCTTGGGGATATGATAATTAGAGCTACCCTAAGAGAAAGAATCCAAAGTGCACAAGACCTTGACGAAGAGTTAAGAGGCATAAAGGAGCAAGTAGTAAAGAGGGAGACCTTTCCTCATTCGGTTAGGTATTTGATCCATATGATGGGAGTTTACTTTGGGATGGACGACTTTACGTCCCTAAAGATGAAGGGTTGATAAGAGGAATTTTAGAGGAGTAGGTCAAAACTGACCATACTCCTTGGCGGTGATAAAATGTACAACGATATGAAAAGGAATCTCCATTAGGAAGTAATGAAGAGAGATGTAGCCGAGTTCGTGGCCAAATGCTTAACATGCCAAAAAGTTAAAGCAGAGCAAGGGAAGCCTGGATGTAACGACCCGGGGAAAAACCCGACGCTCGAGTTTTCGACAACAATACATAAACCCGTATCACTTGCCAAAAACCCAAGTATCGAACCTCCCAGATTGTCAATAGAAATAAATTAGAGGGTGAGAAAAGAAAGAAAGAATATTAGAATAGAAGAAAGAAGAAGAACACATCAGAATCTCACAGCGGAACGAATAAAATATAATAAATATTTTTATACAAAGAGCTATATATACATACCAATCACCAAAGTACAACATATACCAGTCATAGCGGAAAAATATCTGTATATAATTAACGGTGAAGCCGCCTGCTTCCAGCTCCTGAAACTCCAAGCGAAACCTAACCTGGAACATACTCGGTCTGACCCGAGCACATTTGAAGCAAAGCAAAATACACCGGGTCAGTCTGGAATACTATCAGTGATAAATTCACAGAACACACACAACTTGTTTAACTTTGGAAACTCCTTTATGAAATCAAAAGGTAATAGTAAGACCAGCCCATACATAAACACGGACGATTTTTACCTTACTATAAACCAAACCATTTTTGAATTCATAATTCATTCTGATATTATCATTGTGTCTAAATATAAGTAATTTACAATCTAGCGGAACGCTTTCATCTCATGCTCCACATATATAGTATACAATCTAAAACCGCGGGCGCTTATTGGATATTGGATTCCAACTAGACAAGGTATGGGACCACCTTCCGACTGTGTATCTCTAGAGGCGAATACACTGGGTTCAACAAGAACTTCTTGCAACCCGACCCTCACATGACCGACCACTCATTTCGCTTGAGTGTATCGAATGTATATCACTGACGGTTGGGATCAGCAACCGCCTCCCGAAAAGGGACAGCATAGAATATAGATTAAAGAAGCAAATAGAATTTCTCTAGATATGTGATTATACACCCTGATGGGAGCGACCCACATAGCCATGCTGCCTGCCCGATTTTTGTCATTTCCCGGTTAATGAGGCTTGAGGTCAGAACACATCTGGTCATCATTCACTTTGAAGCCACATCGTCAGATCCGCCAGATATCACTAATTGACATCCACAAAAATACTCAGCGGTTAACTAAGAGAAGGTGTACGGCCTTCTCCGCCATCAACAGAAATACGTTTGAAGAAATCAACATATGTGATCCCTTTGGAAATACTCTGTCAGACACTCGTCCATACAAGTCATCCAGGAACAAGATGAACCGAAGGTACTCTCCTACTGCATCTCATATAGGAATCACCCCATGGATCAGTAGCGAGAAGTCCTTGCAATCCATAGATTCCAACCACGACAGAACCATAGTACATCTCTGGTTGCAGACCAGAGATTATTAGCAGTCCTTCCATTTACTAAAATCTACGGTCTTCAATGCTCCATCTCGATCATCTTCTAGTATCTTCACGTATTTGTTGGACGGAATGGTTTTCGAATATAAATTCGATCCCGGTCTTTCAATACCAGCAATAGTATTGGTCAGGTTTGATAGTCAGTGATTTAACTATCAAATAACAGTAGTGTGAATAAAATGAGTTTGCTGATTCAGTTCTCGGCACTGCTTGGCCTCTTTAAAATATATTTAACAAAATAGTTGATAAACTTCTTGTCTTCCAATACATTGGAAACATTACATTTAATATCATTATACGATAACAAAATTATTTTTAATGTCTTAGAACCATGTATATATATATAAATTATTTCCTTCGTAAATGTCGGGGTATTCCTTTAAAACTCTTATCCCATTTTCTTATATTCAAACATCTCGATATATACCTATATATATTCTTTAATGGTATGAAACAAATTACCAATTCTACTTTGGTTAAGGTAAATGTCAACTATATAATTTAAAACCAAACTTTCATATTTATATTGGAACCACTATTGTAGTAATATTTATAATCAAAAATCCTGCACTTATGTTCATTACATATCATATGGAATAACACAATAATTTCAAGACACTTTAACTCGTTTCAAACCAATACCATTCCTCGACAATAATGAAGCCGTTCAAGTTGGGGTATTTTATTTTTCTCTCAGACCTTGATCGACGACGTTCTTATCTCAAAATGAATATTAGTTTGTCACTTAAACACTGATTATCAAAATCTCATTTACCACCTTGCTTTTGAACCTCGTTTTATAAACCATTTCTTATAATTGAAATCCCTTCCAACATAATCTCTTCACTTAATTTGTTTAATTAAGTGAAAGTTCACAAACAACACTTTTAACTAAAATCAACATTCCGCTTATAAACTTTGGATTTACAATAAAAACTAGATGTCAATTAATTTACTTTCATCCATTCGAGAATTCCTTATAATACTTTTTATCTTGGATTATATAATTAAAATCTGTTTATCCTCCTTCTTCCCGATAAGTCCTTGTTACTTTGTATTCTATTTCCAAATTCCATTTACAAAATTTGAACCAAAATCACTATATGTATTCCCCCTTGCTTTTGAAATCCTTATCCCAATTATAATGTTTCGTTGAACCATTCTTTAGTTTTCCAAAGATATCGTTTGGTTTAAAAACTCTTTTCTAAACCTCGCATGGATTTCCCTTTAAATACTTATAATAATCCCCTGAGCACAATTTAACAACTTCTTATATTTTATTTTCAAAACCATTATTACCATTATCATTACCATATTCCAGTCTATCACTAATATGTTTATCATCTCTCGTAACCATTTCATTCCAATTGAATTCTATTTTTACTTAATTTAACCATTTAGAAAAAATCTTATTTAAATCTCTATATTTACTTGCCAAATCCATTTTCCCATCTCGTTTGAACACTTTGGTTATAATTCCTTTCATAAACTCTTATTTCCCTTTAAATTAATTAGATAACTTAATTAACTTAAAAGCAATATTTAATTGTTTAAAGACAATTATTCTAATTCACCCACCCGTATGCAAAATTCATTGGGTTTCTGCTTTTAACTTGCATAACTCATTTAAATACTTTCTTTTATAAATTCGATTAAAATATTTATTTATAAATTTCTAATTTAATTTCTTATATAAAATGATTGAAAACTTTAATTCAGTTATAAAAATAATTTCTAACTTTAAAACTGCGTCAATTCACCGAATGGTAGAACGACGTCTAAAACAACACAATTTAGGCCATTCACTGCCAATTACCCAATCAACACTGTCGGTTTATTTTAAACACAACACGGGTGAATATTTATTCAATCATCATGTTCAAACAGGTTTCACTGCCATCTGGGGTTAAATCAATTCATATATCAACAATATAAAACAAACAACATATATAATATTTGAGGAATGCGGTCGGATTCCTCCAACCTGTCCTTCCCTGCATCACAGCTCGTTATACATTTCATAATAATATATGAAATAAATTTCAATAATCTAATATTTTAAAACGATAAATAACAGCAACCAACCAAACAATAACAGTCAATAGCAACCAATCAACCAATTTATATATATAAAGGTAAATTATATTTTAATATGAATTTACCATATCACAAATTTCTAGTAGGTGTGAGAATTAACTCACCAGATTTATTTCGGTTGGCGGTTGACGCGTTTGTTCCTTTAAATTTCAGTTGAGCGTTCAAAATTTGCTGAAATTCCAACTGCGTCAGATCAGCGTCTAGTCAGTGCCATCGTTTAGGTCTCGTCCCTGCGATCCCATTGGATCCAGTTTCGTCGGATTTCGTTTACGTATGAGTGAGATACGCTTATTTAAAGTTTAAGTATGTTATACGATTATTAATATAAAACTAAATAATTAATTAAATATTAAATTACCTTTAATTACCTATTTACCTAACCACGTCAGCACTAGTCCACGCGTTTTCTCCCTTTCCTCTTGCTCAAACCTGATGGCCTCAATCACCCTCGTCGGAAAAAAACACGGCTCCAAAAATCAACCCCTACCGTCGACGTGGGCCATCAGACTCCGGCCTGACCTCGCTGGAACCACCGCCTGTCCACCATCCACCCTCGCCTGAAGTGGCGATGCCCACTTCGCCACCAATTGGCTAGAAAACCTCACGATCTGATTTCCGTTCACATCCGCCTCGCCGCCGCCACACACCACCGAAGATCACCGGACCGCTGCCATTCTGACCACGACGCTTCTGCCTTCAACCCTGCAACAGGTTTCAGGCCCACGCCTCCCTAGTCCACCAGAAAAAAGAGGAATCCGATTTGAGCTTTACAAAAAAAAAAACCAAAACCAGCCTCTCCAATCATCTACCTCCCACGGCCACCACACACCACCAGAGAACTCGAGACCACCACCAAAACCTCTGCCTGACTCTCCTCTACCAAACCACCAAGGTCCCATTCCCTCAAATCAACCAAATCCTTGTAATTTGAACCAAAAACGAAACTGGAAATTCATGGTTTTACCTCGATTCCGACCACCACATTCGACGAAACTTCCCCAACTTTTCTCAGTAGGTAGATAACAGCCCGATCTATCACTTTGCTTCAGGTTGCCATAGCAAATTCATGGTAGATTTGAAATTATAAATTGATTTCCGTTTTTTTGCAAAATTACATGAATGGAGGAAATAGTTTTGGCTGAAATTCTGATTTATATGGTATATATAATCATAAATATTAATATTTTAATTCGACGTGACAAGCAATGTTGACTAACGATTTTTATTTTGTGTCTATCATGTTTTCGAACGTCGTTTATTCGCTCCTGTGCTCACATACAAACCCCGTTCGAGATGCGAATGGACAGCATAGTATAATTTTACGATACGGTCCTAATGAAACTTGTTTCGTCGAATTTTGAGTTCGTTTGCTCGAACGGCCCTCGTTCACGTTTAAATGGTCGTTTTTATTTATATTTTATTTTTCCACGCTCACAAATTAACCCCGATTGATGTGCCACTTGAAATCTAGCAATAATTTACTGTCGCGGTCCCAATAAAATTTGTTTCGTCGAAAACTGAGGTCGTTTGAATAAAGGTCCTTTTATAACTAGCCAATTCAAATAAAATAAACAAATTTTAAAATACCTCAATATAATAATATTAAAATATTGAAATTGGCCATACACGACCAGAATTTCATATATTACCAAGATAAAATAGCCTGGGTTGAGTTTGAAGCCAAATCGATATTATAAAAATTTAAAAACCCCTTTATTTTATATAAATAACGATATAATTCATAAAGGAAATTCCACAGCGACCTTTTCAAAATTTGATTTGGACATAAAATAAAGTCTACAACACGAAAAATCAATTTTTCTCTTTCATTAGAAAAATATTACCCAACAGATTCAGACGTTTCTTGTTTCGAGAAAATCCGACTCATATTGGGCCCTGTACAACTGTTTGAAGTTCAAAACGCCAAATTATGAACTACCACGCCGCTGTAGCTCGTTTTATAATTAAATTATAAATTAAACGTTATAACGTTGTGTTAATAATGAAATCGTCACTATAATTTAATATAACCGTATTCAAACCACTTTAAATCGCTCGATCACGTTATACGGCAAAATCAACATTTTCCACCTATCCCAAAAATAAAATATTATTATATTATTAATATAATTTAAATATTCACATTAAAATGGTCGAAATCGATTATTTTGACTTAAATCAATATTTTGAATAAATAAAATATTTCAAATAAATGGCCAGAAAATACAGGACATTACATTCCTTCCCCCTTAAAATAATTCTGTCCTCGAAATTGCTAAGGTAGAAAGATCATCACAACCCATTATCTTCATAATAATATTTAATTTAAAATTCGATTTTTATTTTCAAAATAAATCTTAATTGGTCGTAAAACCAAATTAATTCAAATAAAAGAATTTCCCAAAAATTTCTAACACCTTAAATTTTGGAAAAATTTGGGCAGAGTCTCCCCTGTACGGAGGACATCTGCAATATCGCAGGTTCAAGAAATATATATACATCGACTCTCATGGTCGGAAAAATTCAAAATCCAAACTCAAAACCCAAATAAAACCAAAAATTTCATATTTGCGTAGGCGTTCCTTTTTGCGAGCGTTATTATGCAATATGCAATAATTTATATTTGAGCTTGCTTGGTTATTACGCAGCTCTATTCAAACTGGATTCAATTAACTCCAGAATTTCTCTCCTGAATGGATTTTAAAGCTGAATTGGCACTTCTGTACTTGTTCTCATCTCAAATGAATTTCATTAGTCATTAAACAAATGTCAATTTGGTTCAAAACATCCATATCATTCATATCAACATACAATTTAATCCATACGAGGTTATAACTACGTCTTAAGCAATTCATTTATCTCTTTGATTATTCATTCGGATTCATTAAATTTGGATTAATTTATTCAACTTATTTATTTCATTTTGGTTTTAAACAATACGATTCATGTTCAGGTTTACATCCATGAGATCGAGCACACCATCCCAACATAGCACACAATCAACATTGACAAATCAATCGATTGCCCATACCATAATATTACTTTCATTATTTAATAAAATAAATTAGGCAAAAATAATTTTAATATCAAATCACAAATACACGCTCTCATATACATACACAAACTCAATCTAGGGTATTACTAACCCCATCTCTATCGAGTCACGCCACAAAGCCAAGGTTATCACTAATCCAATAGCTCTGATACCACTGTAACGACCCAGGGAAAAACCCGACGCTCGAGTTTTCGACAACAATACATAAACCCTTATCACTTGCCAAAAACCCAAGTATCGAACCCCCGGATTGTCAATAGAAAGAAATTAGAGGGTGAGAAAAGAAAGAAAGAATATAAGAATAGAAGAAAGAAGAAGAAGACATCAAAATCTCACAGCGGAAGGAATAAAATATAATAAATCTTTTTATACAAAGAACTGTATATACATACCAATCATCAGAGTACAACATATATCAGTCACAGTAGAAAAATATCTTTATATAACTAACGGTGAAGCCGCCTGCTTCCAACTTCTGAAACTCCAAGCGAAACCTAACCTGGAACATACTCGGTCTGACCCAAGCACATTTGAAGCAAAGCAAAATACACCGGGTCAGTCTGGAATACTATCAGTGATAAATTCACAGAACACACACAACTTGTTTAACTTTGGAAACTCCTTTATGAAATCAAAAGGTAATTGTAAGACCAGCCCACACATAAACACGGACGGTTTTTACCTTACTATAACCCAAACCATTTTTGAAATCATAATTCATTCTGAAGTTATCATAGTGTCTAAATACAAGTAATTTACAATCTAGCGGAACACTTGCATCTCACGCTCCACATACATAGTGTACAATCGAAAATCGCGGGCGCTTACTGGATATTGGATTCCAACTTGACAAGGTATGAGACCACCTTCTGACTGTGTATCTCTAGAGGCGAATACACTGGGTTCAACAAGAACTTCTTGCAACCAGGCCCTCACATGACCGACCACTCATTTCGCGTGAGTGTATCAAATGTATATCACTGATGGTTGGGATCAGCAACCGCATCCCGAAAAGGGACAACATCGAATATAGAATAAAGAAGAAAATGGAATTTTTCTAGATAGGTGATTATACACCCTAATGGGAGAGACCCACATAGCCATGCTGCCTGCCCGATTTTTGTCATTCCCCGGTTAATGAGGCTTGAGGTCAGAACACATCTGGTCATCATTCACTTTGAATACCACATCGTCAGATCCGCCAGATATCACTAATTGACATCCACAAAAATACTCAGCGGTTAGCTAAGAGAAGGTGTACGGCCTTCTCCGTCATCAACAAAAATACGTTTGAAGAAATCAACGTACGTGATCCCTTTGGAAATACTCTGTCAGACACTCGTCCATACAAGTCATCCAGGAACAGGATGAACCGAAGGTACTCTCCTACTGCATCTCATATAGGAATCACCCCATGGATCAGTAGCGAGAAGTCCTTGCAATCCATAGATTCCAACCACGACAGAACCACAGTACATCTCTGGTTGCAGACCAGAGATTATTAGCAGTCCTTCCGTTTACTAAAATCTACGGTCTTCAATGCTCCATCTCGATCATCTTCTAGTATCTTCACGTATTTGTTGGACGGAATGGTTTTCGAATATAAATTCGATCCCGGTCTTTCAATACCAGCAATAGTATTGGTCAGGTTTGATAGTCAGTGATTTAACTATCAAATAACAATAGTGTGAATAAAATGAGTTTGCTGATTCAGTTCTCGGCACTGCTTGGCCTCTTTAAAATATATTTAACAAAATAGTTGATAAACTTCTTGTCTTCCAATACATTGGAAACATTACACTTAATATCATTATACGATAACAAAATTATTTTTAATGTCTTAGAACCATGTATATATATATATAAATTATTTCCTTCGTAAATGTCGGAGTATTCCTTCAAAACTCTTATCCTAATTTCTTATATTCAAACATCTCGATATATACTTATATATATATATTTTTTAATGGTATGAAACAAATTACCAATTCTACTTTGGTTAAGGTAAATGTCAACTATATAATTTAAAACCAAACTTTCATATTTATATTGAAACCACTATTGTAGTAATATTTATAATCAAAAATCCCGCACTTATGTTCATTACATCTCATATGGAATACCACACTAATTTCAACACCCTTTCACTCGTTTCAAACCAATACCATTCCTTGAAAATAATGAAGCCGTTCAAGTTGGGGTGTTTTATTTACGTCTCAGACCTTGATCGGCGACGTTCTTATCTTAGAATGAATATTAGTTTGTCACTTAAACACTGATTATCAAAATCTCATTTACCACCTTTCTTTTGAACCTGGTTTTATAAACCATTTCTTATAATTGAAATCCCTTCCAACATAATCTCTTCACTTAATTTGTTTAATTAAGTGAAAGTTCACAAACACCACCTTTAACTAAAATCAACATTCCACTTATAAACTTTGGATTTACAATAAAAACTAGATGTCAATTAATTTACTTTCATCCATTCGAGCATTCCTTATAATACTTTTTATCTTGGATTATATAATTAAAATCTGTTTATCCTCCTTCTTCCCGATAAGGCCTTGTTACTTTGGATTCTGTTTCCAAATTCCATTTACAAAATTTGAACCAAAATCACTATATATATTCCCCCTTGCTTTTGAAATCCTTATCCCAATTATAATGTTTCGTTGAATCAATTCTTTAGCTTTTCAAATATATCGTTTGGTTTAAAAACTCTTTTCTAAACCTCGCATGGATTTCCCTTTAAATACTTATAATAATCCCCTGAGCACAATTTAACAACTTCTTATATTTTATTTTCAAAACCATTATTACCATTACCATTACCATATTCCAGTCTATCACTGATTTGTTTATCATCTCTCGTAATTATTTCATTCCAATTGAATTCTATTTTTACTTAATTTAACCATTTAGAAAAATCTTACTTAAATTTCTATATTCACTTGCCAAATCTATTCTCCCATCTCGTTTGAACACTTTGGTTATAATTCCTTTCATAAACTCTTATTTCCCTTTAAATTAATTAAATAACTTAATTAACTTAAAAGCACTATTTAATTGTTTAAAGACAATTATTCTAATTTACCCACCCGTATGCAAAATTCCTTAGGTTTCTGCTTTTTACTTGCATAACCCATTTGAATACTTTCTTTTATAAATTCGATTAAAATATTTATTTATAAATTTCTAATTTAATTTCATACATAAAATGATTGAAAACTTTAATTCAGTTATAATAGTAATTTATAACTTTGAAACCGCGTCAATTCACCGAACGGTAGAACGACGTTTAAAACAACTCAATTTAGGACATTCACTGCCAATTACCCAATCAACACTGTCGGTTGATTTTAAACACAACACGGGTGAATATTTATTCAATCATCATGTTCAAACAGGTTTCACTACCATCTGGGATTAAATCAGTTCATATATCAACAATATAAAACAAACAACATATATAATATTTGAGGAATCCGGTCGGATCCCTCCAACCTGTCCTTCCCTGCATCACAGCTCGTTATACATTTCATAATAATATATGAAATATCAATAATCTAATATTTTAAAATGATAAATAATAGCAACCAACCAAACAATAACAGTCAATAGCAACCAATCAACCAATTTATATTTTTAAAGGTAAATTATATTTTAATATGAATTTACCACATCACAGAATTCCAGAAGGTGTGAGAATTAACTCACCAGATTTATTTTGGTTGGCGGTTGACGAGTTTGTTCCTTTAAATTTCAGTCGAGCATTCAAAATTTAATGAAATTCCAATTGCGTCAGATCAGCGCCTAGTCAGCGCCATCGTCTAGATCTCGTCCCTGCGATTCCAACGGATCCAGTTTCATCAGATTTCGTTTACGTATGAGTGAGATACGCTTATTTAAAGTTTAAATATGTTATACGATTATTAATATAAAACTAAATAATTAATTAAATATTAAATTACCTTTAATTACCTATTTACTTTACCAAGTCAGCACCAGTCCACGCGTTTTCTCCCTTTCCTCTTGTTCAAACCCGATGGCCTTAATCACCCTTGTCGGAAAAAAAAAATATGGCTCCAAAAATCAACCATCACTGTCGACGTGGGCCACCAGACTCCGACTTGACCTAGCTGGAACCACCGCCTGTCCACCAGCCATCCTCGCTTGAAGTGGCGACACCCACTTCGCCACCAATTAGCCAGAAAACTTCACGATCTGATTTCCGTTCAAATCCGCCTCTCCGTCGCCACACACCACCGAAGGTCACCGGACCACCGCCATTCTGACCACGACGCTTCCGCCTTCAACCGTGCAACAGGTTACAGGGCCCACGCCTCCCCAGTCCACCAGAAAAAAAGAGAAATCTGATTTGAGCATCACAAAAAAACCCAAAACCAGCCTCTCCGATCATCTATCTCCCACGACCACCACACACCACCAGAGAACTCGAGACCACCACCAAAACCTCCGCCTGACTCTCCTCTACAAAACCCCCAAGGTCCCGTTCCCTCAAATCAACCAAATCCTTGTAATTTGGGCCAAAAATGAAACTGTAAATTCACGGTTTTACCTCAATTCCGGCCACCACAGTCGACGAAACTTCCCTAACTTTTCTCAGTAAGTAGATAATAACCCGATCTATCACTTTGCTTCAGGTTGCCATAGCAAATTTATGGCAGATTTGAAATTTTAAATTGATTTGCGTTTGAGGGCTTTTTTTGCAAAATTACATGAATGGAGGAAATAGTTTTGGCTGAAATTCTGATTAATAGGGTATATATAATCGTAAATATTAATATTTTAAGTCGATGTGACAAGCGATGCCGACTAACAATTTTATTTCGTGTCTATCGTGTTTTCGAACGTCGTTTATTCGTTCCCGCGCTCACATACAAACCCCGTTCGAGATGCGAATGGAAGGCATAGTATAATTTTACAATACGGTCCTAATGAAACTTGTTTCGTCGAATTCCAAGTTCATTTGCTCGAACGGCCCTTGTTCACGTTCAAATGGTCATTTTTATTTACATTTTATTTTGCCACGCTCACAAATTAACCCCGATTGACACGCCACTTGAAATCTAGCAATAATTTACTGTCGCGGTCCCAACAAAATTTGTTTCGTCGAAAGCTGAGGTCGTTTGAATAAAGGTCCTTTTATAACTGGCCAATTCAAATAAAATAAACAAATTTTAAAATACCTCAATATAATAATATTAAAATATTGAAATTGGCCATGCATGACCAGAATTTCATATATTACCAAGATAAAATAGCCCGGGTTGAGTTTGAAGCCAAATCGATATTATAAAAATTTAAAAAACCCTTTATTTTATATAAATAACGATATAATTTATAAACGAAATTCCACAGCGACCTTTTTAAAATTTGATTTGGACATAAAATAAAATCTACAACACGATAACTCGATTTTTCTCTTTCAATAGAAAAATATTACCCAACAGATTCAGACGTTTCTTGTTTCAAGAAAATCCGACTCATATTGGGCCCTGTACAACCGTTTGAAGTTCAAAACGCCAAATTATGAACTGTCGCGCCAGTGCAGCTCGTTTTATAATTGAATTATAAATTAAACGTTATAACGTTGTTTTAATAATGAAATCATCAATATAATTTAATATAAACCGTATTTAAACCACTTTAAATTGCTCGATCACGTTATACGGCAAAATCAACATTTTTTCACCTATCCAAAAAATAAAATATTATTATATTATTAATATAATTTAAATATTCACATTAAAATGGTCAAAATGGATTATTTAGACTTAAATCAATATTTTAAATAAATAAAATATTTCAAAAAATGGCTAGAAAATACGGGGCGTTACACTGGAGGATTGTTGTTACCTTTAGAAATCCCAACATGGAAGTGGGAACATATTTTCGTGGACATTATAGATGGACTTCCTAGAAGCCAAAAAGGGAATGAGTCCATTTGGGTTATGGCAGACCATTTAACCAAAAGCGCCCATTTCATACCGGTCAAGAAGACAATGACTACATCCTCGTTAGCCCAATTATATGTCAAAGAGATGGTAAGACTTCATGGTATTCCATCAAGTATCGTAAGTGAAAGCGATCCCTTATTCAAAAGCGAATTTTGGAGAAGCCTACAAGTGGCATTGGGGACGACCGTTAACTTAAGCACAACTTATCATCTGCAGACCGACAGACAGAGACAGTAAACATAATCTTAGAATACTTGCTCATAGCCTATATTATCGACTTTGGAGGAGCTTGGGAGTAGCACCTACCACTCGTGGAGTTCACGTACAATAATAGTTTTCAAGCGATGACTGGTATGGCCCCTTTTTGAAGCGCTATATAGAAGGCCATGCAAACCGCCAACTTGTTAGTGGGAAACTACCGACAAGGTTATACATGGACTAGACTTCATCTGTGAGTCTACGATGGTGATATCTTTGGTTAGTGAGAGAATGAAGACATCCCAAGACTATCAGAAATCATATGTCGATAAGTGAAGGAGGGAACTAGAATTTAATGTTGGAGACTTAGTGTTCGTGAAAGTATCCCCTCTTAAGAAAATGGTTTGGTTTGGAAAGACTAAGAAGTTGGCTCCAGGTATATTGGGCCTTTTTGTGTCGTCGAGAAAATAGGATCTTAGGCTTATCGAGTGGATCCCCCAGAGCGTCTATTGGTAATCCATAATATTTTCCATGTATCTCATTTAAGGAAATGCCTTCTTGATTCTGCTCTCAGACTCGAGCTTGATGAAATTGGGCACATAAAGAGACTCTAGTTGGAGTATAGGGTGTCTCGTGCAACTTCAAGGATTGTAGATCATGGAATCAAAAGGCTCCGCAACAAAACTGTTTGTCTCATCGATGATCCTATAGAAAGCACATGGGAAACCGAGGACAAGATGAGAAAGACTCACCCAGAGCTTTTCACAGGCAATTTCCTCATTAAATCTTCATTTATGGATGCATCGTGATTGCTAGATTGGATGTTATGGAATGGATGCAATACCATCGCACCAAGCACTAATATAGAAATATATGCATATTTAGGTTGTTTGTATACATGCTACATCACTTATTACACCTACATGCTAGGGTAGAGCTAACTTTAGTGGGTCTGCAGTTCATAATCACTACGAGTCATGGATGCTTATGGATGAATTATAAACAACATGGATGTTTCATGTGAGTTGTATTTTTCGCCCCTTAAACAGATTTAGGGACGAAATCTATTTTAAGGGAGGGAGAATGTAACACCCCGTAAAATTCATAAGTACTAATAACAAATTAAATAATTAAAAATAAGCAATTAAATCATATGGCTGGAAAATGAGATTTCGCAGCTTTAGGAATTTGGCCATGAAACTTTTTTATTTGGATTAGTGGTGAAATTCTAAATCATTTTCATATATAATATGCTGAAAATGGTTAATGTATGAAGAATTTACGAACAAATGAATTTGGACAGTGTATGTAGAATATATATGTATAATTGTGTAAATATTATATATATTGTCCAAATAATAAATTAAAATAAAAAAGGGAAATTTAAATTTTGAAATTGGAGGTAAGGTTTAGGGGATAGCGTATATTGAATATATGGAAAAAAATGAAGCAAATTAAGAATGTAATAAGTAAAATAAACAGCTCAGCAATGCTGCAAAATTTGGCGTTCCAGACCCGAAGGGGTCGACCGCTCCCCTTAAGGGGGTTGACCGTCGGTCGATCACTAGGCAGTTGGGGAGCCCAATTCTACTTACGTGGGTAAGGGTTTTCTAAGAGGATATGTTTATATGCATGTCTTGGATTAATTTTTATTAATCTGACGGCTCCTGCTCACATGAGCAAGTATAAATAACCCCTCAAACAACACACTAGAAACCTTAATCTTCTACCTCTTTGCCTCCATGATGCTGAATTCTATAGAAAAATAAAGAGAATAGGGTGAAGGTTTCTTCTATTTCTCTACCTCCATTCCATATCTTTCTATTTCAATCTATCTTAAGTTTAGGATTTTAGGAATTTAGCATATACAAATATGTATAAGAATCTAATTATATGTTTCTTATATGTATACTGTTAGGAGATCAACCAGAGCTCGCTTGAACGTTGGGAACTATTGCAGATCTTGAATTTCTTCCATATCTCCACCTAATTTATGAGTGGAATCTAGTTTTTCTTAAAGGCATATTCATATTATTAATAGTTTGCCATACGAATTGTTATGCCTATGAAGATTTGATTATGCGATAATTTAAAATGAAAATCCCCAAAGCTTCTGTTTTGTAATTACATAGGAAATTGTCATGTTGAACTGGTTTTGAGGAATTATGGTTATTGTATTGGATTAAAGGTAAATATGAGTGTTGTATTAATATTTATATTTTATGCAATCCACCGTTATTATCATTTGATTTAGCCTAAAAATGTTTGGACTTGAATTGTTTCATGGTTGAATTGGATTTGGATCCTAATTTGGGTGTAAACGCATTCATAAATTGGAATAAGTTGTAAAACATTTTTGGGTGTATAACACCACCAAAAAGGGTGAATTGGGTGAAATATGAATTGTAAACATACATGTGTAAATGCATGAAATAATCTACTTTTAATTTAATATTGAAACCATTTCTACATGCCTAGGATACAAGTTGTAATTGTTATGTGTATATATATGTTTTCCATTCACTATATTTGCTATATGCTCATTATACCGTCATGTTTATGCTGTAGCGGTAAGATATGGAAACGCCTAACTTCTATGCCTTAATTTGAATAAGATGACAATTTCCACCTCGTTAGAACGTTTCCCCTTTTGTACGAATGTTACGTCAATTAGGCGCTATTATTATATTACTTATTTAAACATAATTAACGTTATATTAGCGTAATAAATGCGATTAAGTTAGAGTTTGAAATTTCCCCTTAACGAATATACATATATATTTGTTTTCTTGTGTGTGCGTATATATAGAATGGCTTAAATATATAAATAATGACACATAGACATGAGGTTAGTTGCCATTTGTGTTAGAAGCCTGCCCAAAACCAACCGACATATCCAGCAACCACAAGTAGGCCCAACTATTGTGAGATGTCTAGGTACCATTGGCCATGCATAAACTTATTACACCAGACACGAGTTTAAACCAACTTTTAGTAGAAGCCTACCTAGAACCGACCGACATATCAACCATCTACAGGTATATGGTTTAATGTGAGAGGTCTAGTGTGTATGTATATATAACTATATATGTGTGTGTGTGTGTGTGCACGCGCGTGTGTGTATGAAAACAGATATGTTTACTACGCCTTAAGAAGGTCTTAAGTGGATGACTCCCCTTTTTATCTAGTTTGGGTCTTAAGTTGTTAGGACTAGGATCACTCCGAAGGTTCATTCCTTTGAGAGTAACCCAAGTCATGGGACCCACCCTTATTAGTATTAAGGTAGGTCTTTGGATCCTCCTTCTTTAAAAGTGGTTTGGCATAAAACCGATAACGGAGTAGGGTAGTTCACAGGGATGTCCACTTCCTCTAGAAGCTTGTAAGGGCTCAACTAGGGATAGATTGGTAATTGAAGGATATGTGTCCATTGCATGCTCACCAACTGTCCAAGGGAAGTCTTAAGCGGCATAGGTGTCCTACCGGGTATCAGTTAAGTAGTAACGTTCGCAATGCTATTTCTCATATTACAAATAAGAGAATAAACTTAAGAATGTTAACGTACTAGGATGGGGTTCTTAAAGGGAAAGGGGTCCACCTCAGGGTCATAAGAGATTGTAAGAATCCACCTTTAATAGGGCCATAAGTAACCAAAGATGCCACCTCGTTGGGTCTTTACCCTAAAAACACTAATGGGCGATTGACTTGGATATCCACCTCATTGGTTAGATATTTTTGGTTGTGTAAATTCTTGTGTGCTGTGTAGACATAGTTTGACAAATGTAACCTGCTAAAAATATATGGTATGGACATTAAGTAACACTATATTTCAATCACACAGAACTTTATGTTCTGACCCCCTCTCCTTAACATCCAAACAAGTCAGTAGATGGGGTAAAGCCATGGATGAAGTCATGACGAAAGTCGAGGAAGAAGATGAAGTTATTATGATATTATTCGCAGTTATTGCTTTGCTTCTTTTGGAATTTTATGAGATTGAACTATTTGATGTACTTATTGAATAAATGTAACTGCGACTTTGTATTTTTGTGATTTTGAAATAAATGGTACATCTTATTTTGGTATTATATTTTCTCTTTCTGTTGTGTTAGATTTCCATTCGAAGTACATGTTATTATTATTTGTGCAAATGTAATCCTTGCTATAAGTTAGGCTAAAATTTAGGCCCATTCCTGACGGGTTTTTACAATTCCAATACTCGCTTAATAGTTGTTATTGTACGCGAACTCTACCAACGGAAAATTCTCTTTCCAAGTCCCTCCAAAGTCTAGGATACATAGCCTCAATAAATTCTCGAGAACTCCATGCCTCCTGAGGATGATAGGTAGTACTAAGTTATAGATGTATCCCCAATGCCTCCTATAGGCAATTTAGTAACTCGCTCTTAAAGATGGGGTCATGGTCACTAACAAAATTGAAGGGTACCCATGATGTCAGACAATCTCTCTAAGATTTACCGATGCTAGCCAAGCTACCGTCCTCTTGCTCTTGACTAGGATAAAGTGAGCGCTCATAGTTAATCTATCGACTATCACTCAAATACTGGTGTTTCCCATCCTTGGTCTGGGAAACCATCCATAAAATCAAAAGAGACGTTGTCCTACTTCCACTATGGTATGTCTTGGGGATGAAGCAATCGGCTTGGTTTCCTTTGCTCATCCTTTACTTGTTGGCAAGTCAAACATCAGGCTACATACTCAGTCATGCCCTTTTTCATTCCAGTCCAATGAAAAACCCTCCTCATGTCCTTATATATCCTGTCACCGCCCGGATGGATAGTAATCTTAGAGTGATGAGCCTCCTCTAAAAGTTATCTTAATAAATCATCAACTAGAGGGGCACACAATCATCCATCTCGACATAGCTACCCTCTATCATCCATAGAATACCTAGAAAAGTGACTAGAGGTCTCACCTATGCTAAGTTGATTCATGATGACCACTAACTGCAGATCCTCATGTTGACTGGATCCTTTGCTCTCCAAAAGAGTAGTTCACACCTCTAAAAATGCCAACAATCCGGGTGCAAAATCCGTAGATGGTCGAAAATCGAATGATGAGATGAACTCAAACCTCTTCCACTCTATGAATAATGGACTCAGATCCATTCTCTACCTAGTCAATGCATCTGCAACCACATTCCCCTTCCCCAGGGTATATGCTATCTCAAAGTCATAGGACGCAAGGAACTCCATTCTATTATGTTGCCATAAATTGAGATCTTTCTACAAGAACAAGTACTTAAGTGACCTATGATCTGTATAAAGCTCGAATCTCTCTCCTAGTAGATAGTGTCTCCAAGACTTGAGCCCAAACACTATTGCTTCCAACTCCAAATTGTAGGTAGGGTTGTTCTTATCATGTACCCTCAGCCGCCTACTCCCGTATCAAATAATCCTACCTTCCTACACTAACATTGCACCTAAGCCCATGCCATATGAATCCGTGTAAACGATACACATCTCGGTTTCATCAGGAAGAGTCAAAACTGGATCTAAGGTAAGATCCTTCTTCAGTCTTAAAAATGAACCCTTGTAATCTGTATCCCAAGCAAAAAGTAGGTTTTTCTTCATCAAACGAGTAAGAAGAACTGGGATTTGTGCAAAATCCTTGATGTACTTTATGTAGTGACGCGTTAATCCCAAGAAACTCCTAACCTCTGTCGCATTCCTAGGGTCCTTCCAATCCTGTACCGCGACAACTTTAGCTGTGTCCACAGCAATACCATCTCTAGCGACAACATGCCCTAGGAACCTTACTACTTTCCACTTGAAGTGACACTTAGAAAACTTAGCCTTTAATTGATGTTCTTGGAGAGTACGGAGAACCTCTCCTAACTATATGGCGTGTTATTCCTCGCTCCTTGAGAAAACCAGGATATCATCAACAAAAACACTACAAACTTATTCAGGTGCTCCCTAAATACCCAACTCATCAAATCCACAAATTACATCGATGCGTTGGTCAGCCCAAATGGCATAACCAGCCACTCAAAGTATCTACGGGGAGTCCTGAAAGCAATCTTGTCTATGCTATCATCCGCTACTCTCAGCCGATGAAAATCTGTAGCTAGATCCAATTATGAGAAAAATGAAGCTCCCGCTAACTTGTCAAACAAGTCATATATCTATAGATGTAAGTGCATATTCTTCTTGGTGATCTTATTCAGCTCCTATAGTCCACACATAGATGGAGAGAGTTGTCTGCCTTGGTTGCAAAACAACTGGTGCTCAGCTCTGTCTAGTAAATCCCTTCTCAATTAACTCACCCACTTTCTTATAGATTTCCCTCCTCTCTCTAAGAGACATGTGGCGCAGTGGTAAAGCAACAGGCTTACCATTCTCCACCAAGTATATCCGAATATTTATCTCATGTCTGGGAGGTAATCTTCTCATGTCCTCAAATACATCCGGAAATTCTTTAACAATGGGTACCAAACTAAGGTCGTCAACAAAAGTGTCTAGGGAATCCAGGAAACTGAGCATAACTAACCCTCATAGGTCATAATTTTTTTTGAGATTTCTACCATGGAACATCAAAATCCTAACAACTCTCCTTTCACAGTCAAGAATGGCATCATACATGGCCACCCAATCCATTCCTAGAATGAGTCCATAACCCATAACACCCAGAACATATGCCTCGCTCTCAACTCGATGCCAAGAACATAAATCCTCAAATCCCTACATATCATAGACTGGTGAGTCTCCTATAGGGTTTGAGACAACTACTAGATCAGAAAATATACAAGTAATTTGGTGCAGACTATTAACAACGGACTGGATATGAAAGAATGAGAAGCACATGAACTGAAAAAATTCTAGTAAGAGAGTCAAAAAGAGAAATCAAACCTTCTACGGTGACTTTTCTACCTTGGTCCTGACTGTCAGTCTCAGTTGACTCAAGCGCATGAACTGTGCTCCAGATGATCCTACCCTTAGATCTTACTTCTAAGGGCATAGCGTCCCATTTTATCTGTAATTCAAACAACCATTCTTAGTCTTTCTATAATCTCTGACAAAGTTTCTCAATTTTTCACAGCCATGACACTTAACTTCCATATTGATTTGCGCAGTCTTAGGTTTCTCTCCTTTCTTTATTGCATCTTTCTTTGACCACCTCCTTTTCTTTCTGGTATTGGGCTTGGCTTCTTCGGCCGTATCCTTTTGTTTGATTACTTTTCTATCTTCATGTATCAAAACCATATCCACTAGCCTCTCAATGTAGCTCCTATGGATATATGCCTCATTGTTAGTCCTTGGAGGGGTTGGTTCAACCCCTTCTCAAATCTCAAGGCATTCTTGTGTGTAGTGTTAACTAGATCCAAGTCGAACCTTGCTAATTCATTAAAGCTATTCACATATTCCTTTGCTGTCATGCTTCCTTGCCTCAGAAGTAAGAACCTTTCCAAGTGCATTCCTTCCTTAGCTCGTGATAAGAACTTTGTCTCAAATCTATCCTTAAATTCCTCTCATGTCTCCACCATTTTCCCTGCCTAAGCTACCTCCTACCAATATGATGCTTCCCCTTTCAATTTCCATGTGGCCAAGTAAATCCTCCTCTTGTCATTTAGCTCCAAGAATCCAAACACACGCTCCGCCTCCTTAAATCAACTGCGAGCCTCCACGTAATTCTTCATTCTAGGAAATGGCTTGCCTCCCATCGCACAAAAATATTTACAGAGCTTAGAAAAGTTAACTACTGGATTAGGTGGAACTACCCCGGCCGGCTATAGTTGGGGATAGGGCATTTCCTTGCACTTCGGGAGGTGTTGTAGCTTCAACAAATCTATGGAACCATGTCGGAATTAGAATGCCCTCGAGGAAATTAGGATCCCTAGACATGCAAAAAGGAGAAGAAACAACATTTCAAAAAGTGATTGAAGGAATATTGCAATTGACTTGAGGGGATATATTTTTCAAAAATAAGTTTTACTTGAAAATTCTTTTTACTTTGAAAATGGTTTTTCAAAAACTTTTCTCTAATCTTGTAACCTTATGCTCTGGTACCAAATGTGACACCCCACATCCCTTAATGTAACTTATATGAGGGCGCATTAAGTTTTGTGAAGTGCAGTAGGTATAAAGTAACAATATAGAGACTAAATTCACAAGACAGAAAGTAAAACACATCATAAACTTTTTGAAACATTTATTATTAAACTGGCCATAACATCACAATTTAAAATACCATTGAGTCATAATAATAAAAAATCTATCTCGTGGAGAAGTAAGATATCAGAGTACAAATACAAAGCCATAAAAATCTTATCCCTTATAAGCCATAACATCGGTCATATAATGGTTATTGAAGCAATACATGAAGTAAGAAATGATCCAGGTCCAAGCTGAATCAAAAGGTCACGTTCACTGTTGTGTTCCTCCACTATGAAAACCTAGGGGGAAAAGAGTAGGAAAGAGAGAGAAAACAAACTAGGTCAGACAAAAGCTTGGCGAGTTCTAGTGATTTCTAATATGAGCATAAGATAAGATGTATTTAAGAAGATGAATAACAATGGACATGAAATTACAGTAAAGTATAAAAGTACAAAAACAAGATAAGATTTTCATTCATATCCCAAGAATTTTTGCACCAACTAACATAATGTCAAGATAAGGTATTTCCTAATTTTTACCCTGTGATCGGCTTCCGTGTAATTAAGGCGTTCGGGGATATTAGTCTTGAATCCATTAACTAACTAGACACGACCTAAATCACAAGCGTTACAACATCTTATCTTCCCTGTTAGGAACTATGCACGCTCATGGCTCAGTAGGAACACGCCCGTACCCACCTCTCGTTTGGACCTCTTATTATCCAGTTCAGTGTAAGTGTGCCTTAGCCTTTACCTAGTGTGAGGCCCTGTGGTAACCAAGGTATACCGACATATATGTGCTCCCCCAGAAAAATGCACTTGACACAAGCTGCCCAAGACTTGGTCCCCCAAGTTAACAAGGATTTCTACGAGTCCTTCATATCTTACCAAAATGGACACCTTAGCTTATAAATTAGACATGTATAACTTAATATGTTTAAGTTTATTAATAAGGCCAATATATATATATATACACACACACACACACACACACACACACATTTCTAGTTTATAATTAATGAAAGTAATCTACAGCCTTTTATCCCTAGATTTTAATTGATGCAAAATAATCTACAACCTTTTATTGTAATTAATGAAACTAATACACAATCTTTTACCACCTTGTCCCTCAGTATCACTATTCAAATGTTTTACAGTTACAAGTTTACTTAATGCACAATTAAGTATATTTTATCCCAGTCCCAATATTTAATTACATTCAATATTTGGAATATAATCCTAACTAATTCTTAATATGCCCAAAAACCTCCTTTTTAACATTCTTTTATATTATCCTAATTCTTAAGCAAACTTAACAGTAAAGGCGTAGGCTCTTGATGGCCTAGGCTCAATGGAAAAACAAAAGAAAAGGAGAAATAAGCCCATGCCCAGAAACGAGTAGGATTAATAAATAGGCATTACAAGACTGTAAATAGAATAATAACAGAGAAGAGGATAAAGAAGCAGAATTAACTTATAAGTAAATAACAATAGAAAAGGAATAAGCAATAGACAATAATTAGAATGAACAATAACTTGTAAAAGACATATTTATAAACATTGTAGTTGTCAAGCATTCAGATCCAATCTAATTCACTGTCTTAATCCTTTTTATTTAGATTAATGATTTAAAAATAACATAGAACTCACAAAGAATTGCTATAGATATGGAACACGGCCTTTGAAATAGAAGCAGAAGAAGAATTTCCTTTAGATCTATATTTTGACAGCACCCTAACCTTTCCTCAATTTTATTTCTTGAACATAATAGAGTAGAGGAAGAAGATTAGGAATAATTGGTGTATGGAAGGAGTGAGGGTTGGTACTCTATGTATAGGTGTAATAAGATAGTCTAGGCTATAGGATATTATTAAGGTTTTAATCCAAACCATAGAAAACACCTCAGCATGAGTCAACAAAAAGGATAATCTAGAAACAGGCATGTTTAGCTAGGCAAAGGCTCGTTTCTGGCTCGAAGTGGGTTGACTCACCTTCTGTCTGGGTCGACACATGTTTCGACCCAGGGGTCGACATAGGGATCGATCCATATAGGGCTTGAGTCACCCATTTACTGTTGCGTTATTCTAAATTGTTTAATTAATTTATTTAATTTAACTTCAAACTTTGATTGTTCATATCTTGTTCATTTCTAGTTTAATTTACGCAAACTGAAAGTCTATCTGAATCAAAATCTCATAACGAACGCAACGGTGAAATCCATTTTACCTAATTTTGAATATTATATTAGTTAACATTTGAATTGTTAATTTTCTTCGTATAATTATTGTTTATTAAAATCTGGGGTGTTACATCCACATTCTTTGATATGACATGTTAGGGAATATAAGGGATGCAAGGTGTCACGACAGGGCACTTAAGTAGGACATTTAAGCACAGTATTTTAATTTGTATTTTTTGAATTTAATTGTTTTAAAGTTAATTAATTATTTTCTTATGTAATATGGATTTAATTAAAATGAAATCATAGTATAGAAACTGAAATACATGCATATTAATTAAAATTCATTAATAAATACAGTGGTAAAATACAAAAATAATCAATATAGAAATACAGTTAGTTAACAACCATTTTTGTTCTCACTACCATGTTGGGTTAGAAAATATTTATATCTTATAGAAACGTGTTCGAGACTTGATGTATACGATAACCATTTTTTTGCACCATCATCGTTAAGCATTTATAATAAATGTGTATTGTTCATAGCAACGTATAACGCTTTAGCAAAATTAATATTAGCTTCTTTGTGCTAGAAGTTTAATGTGAGCAACAATATCAATGTAGCTTGATGAATTTTCGAAGATCAATGATGTTTATGATGGTTTGACATTTTAAGTTGGAAAAGATATTCAAAAAAATATAAATTATGAGGGAAAAAACATTTTTATTATATAACCACGTGCCTAATTCTTACATTGAACCATCAAAAAAATAAAAAATGATTTTTAGGAGGACGAGAGAAGATGAAATATTTGAGAAGTAGTGTAACAACCCGAAAAATCAGAACCAGTTTAAAAAATTTATTTTAGCAATTTTAATGAATTTTGAATATTTAACATGATTTAATTTAAATAATAACGACCAAAAATTTATTTCGAATAGAATTAGAACGTATAAATTTATTTAAATCAAAGTTAGAATATAAATATTTATTTTAATTATAAAAGGAATTGGAAATGGCGCGGTAGTTTGAGAATTCGATTTCAAATTTCAAATGAATGTACAGGATTCAAAATAAACTGGACTTTAGTAAACCAGAAATATTTGAATCTGTTTGAAAATATCTTTCCAACGAATGTGAAAAATCCAAATTTCACAGCCGGAATAAAAAGTTATGTCCGGTTGAAAATTCAGAATAGTCGATATGGAAATATAACCCTTAAAAGTGAAGAATTTGTAAAAGACCTACGTTTTCGATGAGACCACTTTTGTTGGATCCGGAATGTCAAATTATTACTGGATTCCAATTTTCATAATTTTTGGAGTCAATATGTGAGCGTGGCGGATTTAATCGCGTTTGGTCAATCCAAATTGAATTTAATCGATGGGAAAATGACCATTTTTCAAACAGTCTCCAAATTTGACAAGATTAGTTTTGTTATGACCATATCGTCAAAACATAGTTAGATTTATTTTTCTGGAATTTTTAGAGTGAGTATGTGACCCTGGTAAATTAAAATGTACGTTAAATTCAATATTGACTGTAATAATAATTTATATTATAATTTTAACGAAAACTGATCGTAACGGCTGAATTGGCTTATGGAACATATCCCATTGTGTTCGGATTAGGGGTAATTAGCTAGAGACAATAGTCAGTGGGTTCAATTTGGGGTTCAAATTAAAAAGTAACTTTATGGAATTAAATTAAATTATATATATTCACATAATTGGTAAAACATTTCTTTCTCTCCCTCACTTATTCATCACGTCGGTTTTGAAATAAAATAAAATAAAAAACCTCCGCAACCGACGATCGTGCCACCCCAGGCCCATGTCGTCGTCGCCATCGCTTCCACCCCCCTTCGCCTAGCGTCGCCGCGGCTGGCTCTCCCTCTCTTCGATTTTAAAACCCCAAACCCTACCCGAAGGCGCCCCAAATCGGCACGCCACCACCTGCACCGCCACTACACCCCTTCCGCCTCCCTCCCTGGCGTCAGCCGCGCCATCCCCCACTACCAAGACCGCAAGTAAGTTTTATTTATTTATTTACTCTTATTTATTTAATGTAATCAGTTTTAAGAAAAATAAAAATCAGTTCTTATGTAGAATAACATTGTTTAGATCTGAAATTTCTAATATCATGAAGATTTAATTTTTATATCATAAAGATTTGATTTTTTTATGATAAAGTTAGGATTTTTATGTTAGTGAAGATATGATTTTTAATAAAGTAAAGTTGTGATTTTTAGTTGCATAAAAATATGATTTTTATTATATATATCATTAAATAAAAATTCGATTTTTATATATATGAAGTAGCGATAAAAATTCGATTTTTATATATATGAAGTAGTGATAAAAATTCGATTTTTATATATATGAAGTAGAAATAAAAATATGGTTTTTATTTATTTTAATGAAGCGATAAAAATTTGATTTTTATTATATATATAGCGAAGTAAAAATATGATTTTTAATATATAAACATCATATTAAAAATGTGATTTTTATTACGAACAACGTGGAAAGGACTACGTTGGTCGGACCAATCCAAACGATTCAGAAATTCAGAAATAAAACTGGAGGAGTAGATCCCAAAGGTGAGAACTTCTGACTAAAATTTGTTTTCTAGTTAAATATATATACTAGGATATAGACGGTGCTTAGTAGCACCCGACACCTTTGTTTGAAACCATGTTTGTTTGGTTGATTAGATTATTTGGTTGAATTTGGCTTGGGAAATGAAACGAATTGATTAGAAATGGTATGTACATGGCGCAAGCCATTAGTAGGCAAGGGATAAGGCTAGTCCTTATTCCGGTTCTAGTATCGCGCCGTTGTGCTGTCGAAATTTTCTAAAAATGTTGAAACAATAAAAATATCATTTTATTGTATAAATGAACTGTATAAAATATTCATAAGTTGAAATAAATATTTTGCAGTTAAAAATATAATTTTAACGTGTATATGAATAAAATAAATATTCATTTACAAATCGGACGATTTGTTTATGTACACATAATTGACTGATATGGATTGGGACGATATATTTTACACATCGCCCAATTGCACAAATAATAATCAGTGTTTGTTGTTTGAAAACCCTACAGGGTATTGGGATGATATTGGACATACACTAATCCCAATATTTAGCTGTATGACAGTCGATGGGTTGAAAGACTGTAGTAAGCTTTAATTATTTATATTTAATGCTTATGCGGTTGTGTAATGCACTCTGGATGATGGTTGACTTTGTTTGATTATTGTTATGTACATGTGTGTATGAAATCCATATAAATAAAATTATATGGTAATTGGCTGTGTCTGGTTCCAATTCAGAAAGAACGAATATTTTAAATTAACAGATGTTTTAAATTGACGAATATAGAATATTTTAAAATAACTAATATTTTAAAATAATATACAGTAATGGATCAAAATATGATTTTGATGTCCGATTTGGGATGGACACGAAAATATTTAAATATATGAAGCCGTGTTGATTAGATTAACGCCATTTTGACGTGAACGATATTTATATCGATTTTATTCATATTTATAATGAATATTGAAAAGGAAGTGATTTCAAAATCTAATGTTTTGAAAATATTATCATTTATATATTAATGATATGGAATATTCAATTTTGATTTAAAATTGAATATGAAGTTGAAATCGTTTTGAAAAAAAAATTAAAACGATTTATAAAAATACGTTCTAAATGGAAATCGACGAAATATATATAATATATATAATGTATATATATACATATATACATAAATATATATATATATAATGGCCAGAATAGAACGCGCCGCGCCACGGCAGTTCACGAATTTCGACCATTGACTTCGAATGGACATCACGGGAGATCCGACCGTCGGATTCTCATAAAACCGGAACCATTGGGTTCACTTCAAAAAGAGCTTTCCAACGAATACAAGATATTTGAAATCTAACAGATGGATTTGGAATTATGTCCAAATCAAATTTCGAAAAGGTCGTTGTAAGTGCAGTTCGATGATCGTTTATGGAAATTTACTGTACAGGCTTTAATAAAATTGATAAAAAAATCAATAATTTGTGTAAAATCATAATAAATGATTTGGAAAGAATTGGGATGAAAAATTCCATATTTGAAAAGATAAAAATATATTTTTATCGAAATAAACTAGTTATGAACTAGAATTATAAATCCAATATTTTTAAATAAATAAATTTGATTTGAAATGGTTTTAAAAATAACCAGAATTTCCAATATATGAATTGGAATGTATTTGAATCGAAATTATCATTGGAATATTGTGATATAGGATTCCGTGGTTATACGGATATTGTGGAGGAATTTGGAAGATATACATATCGTTATTCCCATTACGATATTTGTTGATTTCGGAATTTGATATTGAATATAAGCCGATATAATTTCTATTCAGAGCCTTGTATTTAATATTGAATTGGATTTTGGGTTTTTCATGAATGATGTCTTCATTAACACTGTTCTTAAACCCCATGTGAAAAGAATAAATATTTTAATTAAGATCATTAGAGTTTCCAGTTAATTAACATTTAATTGGAATAAAATGGGATGTGAATTGGGTTTATTTGAACTATGTTTTTAATGACATTCGATCTTTTACCCGATTTACAGTGAAATGTGATTTGGAATATATAAATCTTTTATTAAGATTTAATGGACTTTTCCAAAGTAAAGTTTCTAATTAATTAATATTTAATTGGAATGGAATGGAATTCGATTCAATAATAATCGAAATGAGCTTCTGTGGAGGAAGACCGGTAATATATATGGAATTTAAAAGGCTTTGACGGTATTCCATTTATATTATTAGTCGGATACGGAAATTGATATCGATTATATATATTGATCTGTTTTCCATGAAGATTCCATAATTAGTGGAATGTGATTTGGGTTTATTGTGAATTGTGTTTTAAATGACATTAGCTCTTTAACCCAGTTAAAGACAGGATTACATGTCTAAGATTGTATTTCGAACTATATGGTTGATCTCTGCTAAATATACATCTGTTTGGTGGCAGAGAATTTATTCTCTTGCTTAACACCCTTCTCTAAGACGTACGAGCTTAGAGGTTATATATCGGCAAAAATCAATAGTATGGTGTAGATTGTCGATGTTACATGTTTGTGTTTCCAAAGTTAAATAATCATTAATATTGATTTTTGGGAAGACTAAAACTAAGTGGAGTCTTAATGAATCTTTAATCAGATTGAAAATTTAATTGATAATTTAAATTATCGAATTTGGGAAATGATCAAGAGTGGAGCATCATCAGTTTTGCTCCAAGCGATAGTTAAATCTTTAATTAGGTTTGAACGGGAAATGGTAATTAATTTTACCGATAACACCGTGGTGTTAGTTATGGAGTAATACCAATTTTGCTCCATGAGATGAATAGGTTGGGATTGGGAAATTAAACAAGTGATTACTTCGGTAAGGTGCGCTAATCCTGACTAGTTTGGAAAACCTTAATATGGTTTGAATTGATATCCAAAGGAAGATTAAAGAATAAATTTAAAGAATTGATCTTTGAAAAATTAATGGGAACCTTTCCCAAATGATATGAATATTTGAATAAAAGAATATTCTGAATTGGAATGAGGCGTAAGTTGTGTTTTGATAGCTAGCACTTGTTTATTATATACGCGAGTTATTCAGAAAGGTCGGGTTTATACCCATTCTGAATAACTGATTTGACGATAAGTTAACGATGAAGACGGTGGTTAAAGACCGGAGTTCTTCACATCTATTGGATGATTACTGATGTCTTGATTGGGCTGTACACCCAAGACTAGGTAATAAGTGGTGATCGTCTAAACGTACTTGGAGATTAACAGGATATGCGTCTCTCCTATATTGGACATATGGGACGAGGAATAAGTGCCCCCGATTTCGTTTAGACCCCGAACGAACTTGCAAATGGACTGTGTGTCTGACATTGGACTTTACTCCGTGTTGATTGATCTCTATTAAATATATATCTGTTTAGTGGCGGAGAATTTATTATCTTACTTAACACCCTTCTCTGAGACCGTACGAGCTCAGAGGTTATACATCGATAGACATCAGTCGCATGGCGTGAATTACCTGTGTGGCATGCCTAAGTGGCAAATGGTCAAGGCTTCTGTCGAAAAGCAGAGTCTTGTGGTTGATGACACGGCCTTAAATGGCATAGCTTGGTATATAGCGTTAATTTGCGAGTCTCACACCTCGGTATGAGTTAAAAACGGGATAAGGGACCCAAGGAGAACATGACGTTTCTTTCTAGCTACTGGTGGTGTCAGGGTTTTGCAAGCCCAGAAATTTTTATATTTTTACCTGTGTGGTTGTTGGAATGCAAGGCACCGCTGATATATCGCTTACTACGAAGCCGATGGATAGGTCCTATAGGACCGGGGAACGTGCGTTCAGGTATAACTAATCCTCTATGTGTGGACCGGCCTTGGAGGATCCAAGGGTTCGCCAGCGGCCGAACCCTGAGGCACTTGCTAGAGTGTCTCGAAGCCGACGAGGAGTACATCCCTTGCCGTGACTCATAACAGAAATCCAATTTCCAATAAGTGAAATTTCGATTTTAGTTGTAATCCTATTTATGGCGACATAGTGGGATGGGGCGCTTATGCCATCTATGATTGATATATTTATATTTGAAGTTGATTTCTTCACTTCTAGTAATAATAAAAGGTTGAATTTCACGTATCAAGCATTATTTGGCTATTATAAGGTAAAAGCCTATACTTCGGCTTGCGTTGCATTGTGTGATGGGACCTGGGTCTTATAATAGCTTCATTTTCTTTAATTACCATTGCGCTGTTTGTTTTATGCCCCGGTATTCTTGGGAGGAAACCCGTTCCGTGTTATATGGCGTGGTCCCTTGATTTACCTAATTTTAAAATCTAATTAATAACTGTTTTAGGTCTCACACCAGTCACATGGCTGACCTGGAGTTTATTGTTTTAACCTAAACTCTGGGTGCCCCTATTTTCCATACGGGCAGCTAGTAGTTTTGGTTTTGCAGATTTATATTCACAGGATCCTAGTTTACAGCTGGAACGATATTCAGAAAGCTCTGTACCTGTTAATCTTTTTCAGTTGTGTTATGTATTATTTTTCCGCTACTATGTAATGATTTTTAATCTCTGATATTTTACAATGTACAAATTATTCATACTCTGTATATTCTTGTATTATGATGTAAATTGATGTAATAAGCAATGAAATGTTCTTCTGTTGGTGTTCTGATTTGTCGTGTTCTCAACTCAATCCGGGCTTTGCTTTACGGGGAAGTTTGGGTCGTGTCAAGTAGTGAAAGAGGAAGGGAATAAGAAGGCTATTTTTGAGGTGATGGAATACTAGCCAAATCGGATAGTTTCCATAATGAACGCATCAGACACATCCATCACAAAAACTAACTAACTTTTCCTTTCGAACGGTGCCTTAGAGGATAATAGTAGTTAACATTCAATAAACTATACTGGACAATCAATTAGATAATATAAACAGCTAAACTATTAAATATATATAATTTCTCAAATTAGTACTAATTAGGGTTTAGGATTAATACTTAATTTTGGGTTAATTAGGAGGCTAAAGGAGATGAGTGGAGATTGGCAAACTAGCTTACATAGGTATGTACATCGACCAATGATGTGAAGGAGGAGAAGGGTTCTGTATTTTTAAAAAGGAAGAAAAGGAATTAGAAGCAAGTCTTTGGTTTGGATCTAAAATGCTTGTAAATTTCCGACAATGACAAATGACCGCTGATGATTTAGCTTTCATTGGTTTTCCAAGATCATGTATTTTATTTACAAAAATACCATGAAAATACCTTTGTTCAAAAGTTCGATCAATGGCCGTTGGAAGAATACTGTCGAAATGTATTACTTTTCTTTTAGGTAATGAATGTCTTATATGACCAAATGCATACTGTTTAGCATTATTGAAACGTAGTTTTTCTATCCCATATTTGTTTAAGCATCAGTCGACAGGTAATATATCTAGATTTTTTATCCTTTCTAATTGTCATGTTTTTGTTTATGTGTTTTAATTTGTAAGGTAGTTTTACCTAAATATATCTAAACGTATATTAGTGTACTCTTTACCTAGCGAAATTATTCATATCACGAGAGACTAAAAAATAAACATTTGGAAAATTTCGTCATGCCATGGATTTGTACTACATTTCATATTCAAAGCTAAGTAATCTTGGTCTACCACCACTTTTTATAGTAGGGATGGGAGCGATTCGATCTAATGTTGTTTGAAGTCTAAACTACTTTCACACCGCATCAAACAGTTGATCAAAAATATAAACCATTACATTAATCATTTAAATGGTTCAGTTTCAGTTTGGCTTAGATGTAATGTGGTCCAGTTTTGGTTCAGTTTGTTTTGAACTCGTATTAAGTATCAAATAAGAAAATTTCTTCTATCAGCAGTCAATTTACAATTGTGTGACGTGTGTCATTTAAAGGTTAAAACATACAATGTTATACTGATCTGAAATATTAGCTTCTAACTGTATGAATATTTCAATTTTACATTTAATGACAAGTAAGATTGTTTTTATTACGTTAACCAAAACATCAACATTGATCAGTGTCTAATCATTAAGTAAGATAACTCAAATAAAAGTACAATTAGCATTTGCTTAAAAGTGATACTGAAATTGTTATACAAAATTATAATATTTTCTTTATGGTAATTATTATTACTAATATAATAACAACATATGATATACATCTTCAGAGTCAAAAATTAGATAAGAATTAGTTGTATTTTATTATAAGAATACTAGTGCAAATATTTGGCTTGGTTTGATTTAATGTATTTGGCCAATAGTTCAAATCGCAACTTACACGTTTCATTGCGAGTCGGTTTTGCTAGAGTGCTTGCATTCGACAAACAATTCGGTCTGGATTTCCACACCATTTATATGGTTTGGTGTGAGCGATTTCTATATAGTGGTGCAGTTTATGTCTACCTTTATTTTATACGCACAATTTTATATTATGCTTTAACGTCACCAATTAAGCTTTTATATTAACATCCTTTTGATTACACTATTTTCATAGCTTGTCCAAAAAAATTTATGTTCAAATAGAATATATCTTAAAATAACTAAAACTTACCAGAAATAGGAAAACAAATACTTAGACTAGAATCGAATCACCAATATATCCTTTGGCTCAAAGGTTAAACATATCTCATTCAATTGTTCATTTCTTGATTTCCTTTTAGCTTTTTTAACATTTTTACATCCTAACTCATGTATCGAAAACTCATGGATCTAAGAAAAAATAAAATAAAATTAATAAATCTTGTTGAATCAGTCATTCTATGTTAAGGTCAAAGGAAGAAGTTTAAATCCTTGTTTACCTTTTTAGTATCTAGATAAAATACAGAAGCAACTAAACAAGAATTTTAGCAAACTCATGCAAAGACTTAAAGGTAAAAAGAAGCCTAAGAAAAAACTATCCTCAACTAAGTTCTGCAATTCTAAACGCATAAACTTTTATTGAATGTTTTGTTTTCATGTATCCAATACCACAAAAATAAATCATACATCAACTATTTTAGCTAGCTTATAAAGTAAATTGTTGATAGTTATCTAATATCAATCTGCATCCATAGATTTGAAAATATGATATTCTAAAATGATTTCATATCTAGATAGAAATATAACAGTTAACAAATTAAGAGGATTAAGCAATGAAGTCCATGTATTGAAGTTTCAGTATACTTATTGCTAACTGACAATTTAAACAACATTTCTATCTATTTTGTCTTGCATGTGGTATAGGTTTGGGAGCGAAAGGAAATCTAAGGTGTATTCGCCTATGCTTTCATTTTTTAAAGACTTAATTTGAAGACAATAATATGATGGCTAGTGGTTAAGTATCACGGTTCATTAAATCACTTATGTTTGAGACCATTTTAAGGTTATTTAGTACTTACCAAGATAACAAAACTCAGTTTCTAGGATGAGTTCATTGGGTTAAGTCTTTTATCTTTTTATTATTTTGGGTACTATACCTTATGTGAATTATTTTCCACTCCACTTAAAGTTCTTATCTATGAAATTGTCATAGTCCATATTTATGAAATCGTCTTACTATAACCTTCAATGCAATATGAAGGTAATCATCGCTCATTGCGTGATAAACATTCAATGATGTATTCCATTCTTTTACTTGTACTTTGAGGTTGTATTTTTGCTTGGATATACAAAAGGCTGATGGTTATTTTTGAGCTTCACCGTATATATTTGAATATTTGAAAGGTTCAACAGCTTATGAGATTTCGTGCTTGTTATAATAGTGAGATTGAATCCGAAATGAGTGAAGAATTGTAATGCAGAATTGTATGAAAAAAAGGAAAAAAAATATTGTTGTACTATTTCTGGAATTGCTACACATGGCTACATAAGCCTTTATATATATATATATATATATATATATATATATATATATGTGTGTGTGTGTGTGTGTGTGTGTGTGTGTGTGTTCCTTATAAGCATGAGCTTTGGCCCTAAGTGAGCTCAATTAAAAATAATGGCCCTAGTATGAAATATAAAGGATGGTGAGGGACATTCCCTAGAACACTTTTCTCTTATCAATTTTATCTTTCGATACCCCTCTCAAACTTAAGGTTAGGGATTCGAACCATAAATTTGCTTCACTGAGATAAAACCGATCATCTCCATGATGAAATTTATTTCTTCTATTTTCAAAGTTTTTATTCAATGCAAACTCAGACCGATTTGGCTTTAATTACTCTATGAAAATTTTAAAGCTTGACATTTATCTGAATTGTGGCTTCAATTACTAGATTTAAGCCATGGTTGCTTGCTTGAAGGTATAAATTGTTGTTGATAAACGTCAGTTGGATATTTGAGAGTGTCTTGCCTTTAGATCTCCAGCTCGTCATGTGATCTAGTGTAATCTTGGATAATAGTGCCTTGGTAAAGATATTAGCTTTCTGATGGTATGATGGTATGTAGTTGACTTACAGTTTTCTGACTTTGACCAGCTCTCTCACAAAGTAAATATCTATCTCTGTATGCTTAGTTAGTGCATGTTGAATAGGATTAACAAACATATAGATTGATCTTCGATTGTCACACCAAATGGTTGCTTTATTCTGAGTTAGTAGATTCAGTTCTTTTAAAATAGATTATAGCCATATTATTTCTGTTGTGGCACTAGCAATACTTTTATATTCCACTTCAGCACCTGATTTTGGCACTATAGATTGTTTCTTTGAGCTCCACGAAATTAGATTATTTCCAAGATAAATGCAATATCCAATGACATACTTTCTATCTTCAGGGTCTGCAGCCCAGTCAGAATCTCTATAACTTGTAATGTTTTCCTCTTTTCCTCCTTCTAAGGTCAGTCCAAAGTTAATAGTGCCTTTTAGGTATCTCAGGATTCACTTCACAGCCTTCCATTGATCCTCTTTTGGGTCCTGCAAAAATTGTGACTCTTTGTGAACACTGAATGCAATGTTTTGTCATGTTTTGGTTGCATGCTGTAATTCACCCTCAATACTTCTGTATTGTTTAATGTTATTCATAACTTCTCCTCTGTTTTTAGAATAGTATTGATTTGAAATGATTGGGGTTAGTTGATCCTTTTCTTCATTCATATTAGTCTTGATAAATTACTCTGTAATGTACTTTCACTACACCAGAAAAGGGTTTTTCTAACATTTATTACTGTTACTAATATACTTTATAACAGTTATAACTGTCACTACAACATATATGACAAACTGTTGTCATGAATATTGTAATGGTTATAACCGTTATAAAGTGTGTATACCGTAACAGTTATAACCATTACAAAATAATGATTCTATCACGGTTATAACCGTTGATATTGAAAACATTATCACACTTATAACTGTTATAATGTTTGTTTTTATAACATTAATTACCATGACAAATATTAAATATGTAACAGTTATTACTGTTAGTATGTAAAACTGTGTATTTCAAACAATAAATTTAATAACAGTTGTAGCTGTTGTAAACTTGAATATTGTACCAAGCCTATAGTAGATAATTCATTTACACAAGTAACAATCATAATATACTTCAACTAATTTCATAAAGCATACATCAATGAGACATGCAACATATAACATAACAATATCCCAAAACAAATACAACAACATATCATAATTTGTATCCTAAAGCAAATTCCATTTCGACAAACATCAAACTATCACAATTAAACATACACTCATTCATTATCCATAACAAAATCAAATAACATTGAAGTATCACAATTTAACATACAACCATTATACAAAACACAAATGATAAATGGGCCAAATTACAAACCCTCCATCGACAAGATAAGATAGCGTATGCGTACCATTTTGGGAAGCGTCAAAAACTGACGCTTTCAGATCCAGAATTTCCTCTATCTAGATAGCTTCTTTTATCATCTCCAAAAACTTAAGCAATAGGAACTTTCTCAAAATTATCTAGACTTTGAATTTCATCGTCAGCTTCTGATCTTTGTCTTGCTTCCGCTGCTTCAACCAAAAAGTTTATGTTGTTCAACAAACATAATAATATTAGTCAAGACATAAAGACAATATAAATGATGTTCAATAGAAGCAATTTAGTCTACAAATTGAAGTGAAACTTATATAAATATCTTACATAATCAAATATTAACAGCCGAAAGTTTTGAATTCTAGAGGCAAACAAAAACCACGATTCTAGATTCCAAAGGTGACAACATTGCTGCCAAAAATCAAACACTATAAAATTACCCTTTTGTGCCTCCCAATAGTAATGAAATTACAGATCCCCGAATCCTTAAATCCTTGATATTGAAATACATACTGCTCATATTGTGTTCAATGAGGTAACTAATAACGAAATCAATGGTAAGACATGCAAAAAGTAAAAAAGGATGTACTGTTTACAATTGAAGTTTTATCTAAAGTTTGTAAACGTAAAACTGACAAGAGCAAAAAAAATAAATGGAGAACTGTAATCCCATGAAGATAGAATTGTAATTAATGTAGGCTATATGAGACGAGAAGAAGTAGACTGAATTGAATGAGACTATTTTCCAAGTGAACAATGCATAAATAATGTGCGGTTCAGAATATAATTTGTAGTCTTGCAGACACTTAGGAGAACACATACAAAGCAAGTAGCCTTTTGGCACATAAACAAAGATAATAGCTAGAAATAGAATAAAACCAACAAAGCAAATAGCCTTTTTGGTACATACAACCAGGATAACAGTGAATAAATCACGTTATGTGCATGACGATGGAAAAAGTGATTGGTTAAAAGCATGAGCCATATCTTCGAATCAAACGTGAGTTTCAATAAATGGAGAGTGGGCGGTAAAAGCGAATGAAATCCTCCCTAATCCCAAGTTTTATGAATTTCGGCAAATAAATTCAAAAGCAAAATACTAGCATGTGTGCGTGATAGACTTCAAGAAAACACAGCAGAGATAATAAAAAAACAGATTACTTAAATATTTTTCAGCGGCACATGGAAGTACTTCCCCAATTTTTTTAATGTCAGAACTGAAATCTTGTGCTCCTACAATACAGACTACACCTCGTTGTCAACAAGGTAGTGCCAGGAGTACTGACTAAATAGGAGAAAACAGTGCAAAAGTAACTAATAACACTCTACTAAAACAAAACATTGATAATAATTATGGAAGTAGATTCAAACTGCCAAAAGGTGAATAATATACTTTGGTACAACACATAAAAATGACGATGGAGTAATGACAAACAACAAGAATCCATTGCTGAATATAATAACATGGATCTTCCCTGCATTATTGAGCAGTTGATAATGGAGATATCGATAATAATTAAGAGAAGAAAGTGTTCCATATGTATATATCCTTAACCAAGAACCACTGGAATTTATAGAACAGAAAAGTTGTGAATTCAACTAAAATCAGTCATGTGGTTATCTGAAAATTAATAATATGTAACGTCCCGTATTTTTGATAGCCAAATATTTTATTTTATTTATTATTTTAAAATATTATATTTGGATTATTAATGGATTTTAATATTTAATTCGTTATTAAAATGAAGTTTTAACGTTAATTTTATTTATAATATAAAATGAGCTCGAAATCGCGCGGCAGTTCGTAATATGGAGTTTTGAACTTCAACTCGATATACAGGATCCGATATAAGTCGTATTTCTGTGAAACAAGAAACGTTGTAATCGTATTGATTATAATTTTCATATGCAAGAGAAAAATCCAGATTTCGTGTTATAGATAGAAAGTTATGGTCAAATAAAATTTTGAAATAATCGCTATGAAAATCGTTATTTCAAATATAGACCTTTAAAAATAGCCATTTGCAAATGGTCTCCGATTTCGATGAAACTGGTTTCATTGGAACCATACGTTAAATTATTGTACGGTGTTGAATTGCGTGGCAAACCGATGTCGTATGTGACCACGGTAGACGTATACACCCATTCATTTTCTATAGCGCGTAATTAATGTAATAAAGGGATATTCGAGTGTAACTTGAGCAGACGATCGAATTAAGCCACGAAACCAGTTCCGTTGAGTTTGTATTGTCAATTAGAGTCAAGATAGGTATATAGTTTGTTATTTTTGAAGATCGGGTAATTCAGTGTCCAAAATGACATTGCGGTGCATATAAAAATAGCCTACCGGGAAAACAGTCTCAGAATGCGATGAAACTAGTACCGTTGGGTTCGTATAAATTAATTATTACAGGATTTCAAAGTTTCAAGTTGATTAGATTTATTTAATGATCGTGGAAATTTTAAAAGTGTGTTTTTCGCTTGTTTTATAAGGGAAAAATTTTCAAACGATGTCGGAATTGGACAAATCCTGTCCCATTGAGTCCAGAATATTTTTTCTATGCTAGGACTAGTTTTTTTATCAGAAAACAGAAGTCAATTGTAGATAGTTTTACGCGTTACTTTACCGCGAAGTTTCAATATAATTAAATAATAATATTTGTTACCCTATATATATATACATCTGTTCTCAGCCAACCCTAATGTTTACTTCGTTCTGGTCAAAACTAAAGTTCCACCACCTCTGATCACAACAACGGCCAGATTCTCACCACTTTTCTTCCTTCATAACTTCAAATATGTTCATCTATCTCGAGATCGATTAATTGCAAATGGTTAGTGCTCAGCGAGCTCTACGAAGTGAACGGTCGGGATGGAATTTGGGGGAGTCGAGGCGACCTTAATCTCAGCTGAAAGGCGACGACTACGGAGGAAACTAGCAGCAATCGACGACATTAGGTGGAGCTGGGTTTGGCGCGAGGGTCAAGGGGACTGGGGGCGATGCGGTGGTCGTCTTGGATGAATTTCCGGTGGGTATGAGAGGGTGCGGGTCTTAAATTCGATGGCAGCGTTGGGTTCCAGAACGTAGAAAGGGAAAGATGTAACAAAGGGCTGGAGGGATAGTAGAGAAAGGGGTCGGCTGGGATTTGCTAAAGCCAGAAATAATGTAAAATAATTGAGTTAATTATAGTAATCAGCTTCTTAAAACCTTAATGAAGAGGTAAATAATTAATTTAATTTGTGTTTAGGGTTTCAGCGAACATCTGGAGGACGAAGATGATGGAAAAGAGTGTAGATGGACTGTCTTTCTCCCAATGGAATCGTAAATAATAGTAATTGAAAACTGATTAGGGACTATATTATATAATTAGCATTAAAGCAAGATTAGTTATGCATAATTTTTATTAAATAATAGGGTTTGATTTTGAATCGTATGTTTCAGGTAGATTGGAAAACTTAGTGGATACTTGGTAAAGAACAACGGGTAGAGAAATGTTTGAACAAAGCAGTCTTTGGTGAAGTAAAAAGAAGAATTTGGGACCGATATTTCTAAGCAGAAGTAATTAAAATTTATTCCTCTAATTGAAACATTAATTAGTTTTGAAATTTAATCATATAATTGTAAAAGTGGTTATCATGCAGGACTCCAAACAAGGAACAGTAGGCGAAAGGAGTAGAGATGCTATTAACCGGTTAAGTAAAATAATTAGTGATTTAATTTGTTTAAACTATAAATTAAGGATTTTTATTTGATAAACGGTATTAACTTATAATATTAATAGCAAATGCATATGTTATCAGAATCGAACAAACAAAGTGCCATTAGACTCGTCTTGATAAGCATCACTCTATGGAATAGGAGTGGACGGAAATGGAATCAACCAGAATTTTTATTAAATTAAACAACTGTTTAATTTAATTCAAACAAGCCATGGAAATGGAATGAAATCAAGGTGAGTTAAACTCACTCAGTTTTTTCCATTTATATTTTATATAAATTGGGTTTTTATTTTGTGTGCTCTGTTTGCTATGGTTGACTATTTACTAGTTATACATTTAATTTTTGATTTAACTGATGAAAGTAAACCGTCGTTTAATTTTAGTGGAATACCATATCGTTAATCTAGCGAATTGGATCTAATGAAGGTAACTTACCTCGTTGGTCATGTTTATAAAGTAAACGTGTTTTGTTTGGATTGTTTGAACTGACTGAATTGTTTGGTTGGTTGGCTGATGTTATATTGTCGTTATTTGCTGAATGGAATTGAATGACCTGATTTGAGATAACCGTTTTGATTTCAAGGAAGAACAGGTTGGAGGGATCCAACGGATTCCTCAAATATATTATTTATTTTCATATTATCGTATATGAACTATCATGATTGGGTAATTGATTATAGTAGTGATCATTGACTGGAAAGTCAACCTGTGTTGTGTTTTAACCAATGGGCTATATTGGTTGAGTAATCGGCAATAAATGTCCTAAAAGTAAATTGTTTTGTTTGTATTGATTTACCGTCAGGTGAATTGATAGAACTGAAGTTATGAAATTTATTTTCTGACTAAAAGTAGATTTTGAAATATATTATTTGAATAAAGGTTTATAAAAAGGAAATAAATACTTATTTTTATAATTAATTATAAATTGACTGTATAAAGACAATTCTGATGTTAATCTGATTTGTAAATGTGAGAATAAGAAGATTAACCTAACGACTAAATTGGATAATTGTTTTGTTAAGAAACAATTAAATGGAAATATTTTAAATTAATTATATTATTAATTAATTTAAAGGGAAAACAAATTGAAATCGGTTAACGAGATAACTGTGTTTAGAGTTGACTAAATTGACCATTTTTAACTGGAATTATTATTATTTTAGTTTGTTTGGATTAATCTAATAAAATTGTTTAAAGAATAATTATTAATTTTAATAGGGTTTTAAAAAGGGGATTAATATTCATTTTAGTTAATAAAGAAATTTACTACGGAGGTAGTAAATAATGGAAGTAAATTATTATTTTAATTAATAATAAATTAGAGAATTACTTTTTAATTGAAATTCATTTAAAAGGTAATCGACGTTGAAAAGAAATCCAATGGATTAGTGAAAGAAGTTTATGAACAGGATTTATTTTTAAAACCTGAGTTTTTTTAATGTAGTGATAAAGAGCATTTTAAGCGAATATGACAGTTAAAATAAATGTTACTTAATTATTTAAATTAAGTAAATGGAAATTAAGAGAAAGGGTTTATTATAAACCATGATTTTTATAAGTGAGGATTAAGACGTTAAAGCGTTAATTTGACATTAAAGTTGCTTGATAATGGGATTAAGTAAAAGTGGGGAATGGAAATGAGAATTCAAAGCGAGAGATGGTTGGATGGATTTGAAAGGAAATTGGGAAAAAGTGAATTGGGTAGTAGAAGTGAATCGTGGGATTTGATAACCAAATCCGAATTATAAGTAAGCTTGGTTAAAAAGGTCGAATTAAAAGTGATGTTTATAAAGAAGTAATTAATTATTGAATTAAGAGAAAAATAGGTATAGTCGAAAAGAAGTTTCAAAAGAGATAAGCAGATTTTATGAACCTTATTTGGAATAAAATATGTTAAATGGAAATTTTGTTGATATTAGAGTGAAGTATTGGTTTTTGGATTACAACTATTATTTGTCTTTAGATATGAACGTTGTTGATCAAGGTCTGAGAGGTAATTAAAATACCCCAACTTGAACAACATCAGGATTATCTGAAGATGATATTAGTGTTAATCGTAAAAGAGGTTAGTGATAATTTATTATTCCCATTAGGGAAATAATAATGCAACATTTGGTGGGAATTTGGAAAATATATAACGAGAAATCCGAAGTAAAGGAAATTAGTAAGAAGGTAAATTATATAAATGAGAATTCCAAAGTAGAAGAAAAAACAAAAAGGGTTTGCGTGAAAATATAACGATATTTTCGGGTTAGGAAGGAAATGTAAAGTTGAGTTTTATTCTATACTAATAAATATTAGTTATTGTTTCAAGAACGGAATAAAAGATATTACGTAACACAGTTACAAATAATAAGTTGAATGGATTTCCCAAATGTAAATAATAAATAATGATGTAATAGATGTTTTAAAGGAGAATTAAGTGGGAATTGAACATGGTTATTTTACTAAGTATTATAGAGAATTGGTTTTGAGAAACATTAGTATATAAGAATCAAATATCGTATTTTTAAATAATAAAAGAGTTAGAAGTTTTAATTAAGCAAAAATGAATTAGTTTGATTTAATTAAAAGGCCAAGTGGTGCTGAATACTGAACCAGTAAACTCATTGGATTATCATGATTAAAACACTGTTTATTTTGATAGTTAAATCACCGACTATCAAATCTGTCCAATACGATTGTTGGTACGGAAAGACCGGGATCGAATTTATATTCGAAAACCATTCCAACCAACAAATACGTGAAGATAACAGAAGTTGATCGAAATGGAGCGTTGAAGACCGTGGATCTTCATTAAGCGGAAGAACTATTAATAAATCTCTGGTTTATCGGCCAGAGATAAACTGTAATTCTATCGTGGTTGTGATCTACCGGTTGCAAGGACTTCTCGCTACTGATCCATGGAGGGATTCCTATATTGGATGCAGTGGGAGAGTGCCTTCGGTTCATCCTGTTCCTGGATGACTTGTATGGACGGATGTCTGACAGAGTATTTCCAAAGGGATCGCGTACGTTGATTCCTTCAAACGTACTGTGACGGCCCGCCCCGCACCAGCCGGCATTTCCTCCGAAAGTGCGCTGTACACATGCCCGACTAGCATGGAACGGCCGCCAAAGAAAGGAAAGAAGAGGACGAACCAATCAAGAACCTGTAGAATGTCTCACAGCGCATGGAGCAAAATATAGTAATAATAATAATATACTTGACATAAAACAGGTGAGACAGTGCATAAGCTGATAACTAGAACCAACATCAACATCAGAGCAGCGGAAATCCAAATACAGCTTATTACAACTTCCCAAAATTTACTGTCTCTAAAACAAAAGAAAGCTAAAGTAGAAGATGCACTACTAATGCCCAAGCAGTGATCTTCAACAACACAGGGAGAATACTATATATATCATACGTGGAAGCCTCCTGCTCGTCTCCGGATCATCTACCCGTGCATCACCAGCTAACCTGTCTCTAGTCTGCTCGTGTGAGCACCCAGAGTAATAAGAAGAGACATAAAACTCTGGGTCAGACAAAAAGTCTGGTCTGAGCGATAAGCATCTAAACAGAACAATAACAGGTATACTAAACCATACCTGAATCTGGACCTGTGTAACACCCCACCTCCGCCAGGGTGACTCTTGCAAGCACTCTGACTTTGGAGGGGCGTTTGAATCAGGTAAACATGCATAATGATATATCAAGGCAGAACAAGAACATATGTATATATGTAAACAGAGTAAATAACATAGATAAAACAGCGGAAGATTTTCAAACCATTTCAAAACAAGTCCGGTACAACATAATGTCAACTTTCCAAATACACAAGTCTAGATAAAAACAACATTACTGAAAAACTGAAATACATAAGTACTATCCCCAAAATAAGTGATAACCATAGCTAGCTTCATGTCAAGACCGTACATGAGCTAAAATCCCACAAGCAAACGATCAGAAATCCAGCTAAGCTCCAATATTCCCTCCCTGAGAACCGGGGGGGGGGGGGAACGGAAGAAAAGAGGCGAAAGAAAACAGGTCAGTTAAAAAGACTGAGTAAGCCCTACTACAATCAATGTAAACTGATAAAGTTAACTGACATGAGAAGCAGGGATGATCATAAGGATAACAACATACTAGCATGGTGATTAACTAACCAGGTAGATAAAGGTGTCATCGCATAATCAGGTTTAAGGTTTTGCACCCCAGGTGTACTAGCAAACTAACATGACTGGAATAAGCAAGTATTGATCCCTTGGCCCAAGCATTGGCTCAATAACATGAAATGACCCTAATACAAGGTCCAACCAAACGGTCTAGTCGATCGGCTCCCTAAGCCTAACTCATCACGTGTTGGTGTCAATACGACCCAAACATAATTGTAGTCGAACTGTGCCGGGTCCACCCTTCGGGTGTATCAAGCCCTAGGGTTCCAACCCCTGGACACCATAAACATGAGTGCACAGTCTCGATCTATTGGTACCCATGGGTGACTTCTCCAAATACGGACTACGTGCACGACCATAGCCCGTCCGGAACTACATCGGCGTACCACCCGGCCGTCGTTTATTTGGTCGCTTACCTCCAGCCCAGTAATCGTGCCCCCTCCCTAGCCTAGTCCCTAGGGCCTTAGTGATACAAATTTGGGATTACTGCTGGAGTGGGCCCCCATTGCTAGGATTTTTCTAGTGGGTTAAGTACGGTTTAACCCTCTTGCTAATCATGGATTAACTTGGTTAAGTGTACCGATGAGTTCACCACTTAATCCTGACTAATCTACCAAGCCCAAATTGGTTAAGTATTAAGTGGACCATGACTTAACCCTAATCACGAGGCATTAATTAATTTAATGCGCCTTAACCTCTCACATTAGACTTTGTTGCGGTTACTAGTTAAGTCGGGCGGGTCCGGGTAGCTTTACACCACAACTTGGTCTCACATTAGACTTTGTTTGTAGCAACTAGTTAAGCCGGTCGGTTCCGGGTAGGTTTACGCTACAAACTCAACCCAACCTCGAGTTGGTCACACTTATCTTTTCTAAGTGTCATGTCCATCATGTTTCCAAAACATGTTACAAATTTTCAAGCAATTGGGTAGACCTAACTTAATAGGTAAATTCCCAATGGGTAGACCTAACTTAATAGGTAAATTCCCAAGCTTATGTTTTTATGTCTTTTAAGTTTACCCAACCCCAAACGCAATCCCATCGCTTACATATCGCAATAGCGCATAAAGGATAGAAAGAGGGAACTTGGCATAATCATGACATAAAGGTATTGAAGCCACAAGTTCAACATGGTGGCATATGAAATGTACATGTGTTCATATACTTGCATATTACATTTTTAGGCCTCTAAAGCATGCATAAAACCCAACTTAGCATATTGGTGATACATGGTGATAAATGACATGTAGAAATAGCCATAAGTTCGCATTTGGCCTCACATGCAAGTTATCATAAGGGATATGATAACTTACATGTTGCCAAAATGCAACCTTTAGCATAAAGCTTGAAGCTTTAAGCTCATAAACCCAAGGTAAGCTTGCATAACATGATAACATGAACAAAAGGATCAACCCAAACTTGCATAACATAACTTGCATATCATATGACAAACTTGCATGTCAAACTTGCATAACATAACTTGCATATCAAATTTGCATAACATAACTTGATGAACTTGCATAACACATCATAGTAAACTTGCATAACACATCATAGCAAACTTGCATATCATACATTTAACTTTAGAGTTTAAGTATGAAAGTAGAATAGGGCTTACAATGCTTATGAGGACTCAAATGAGTATAGCAAATATAAGAAAGCCCTTATGCAATCAATTAAACCCCAAAATGCAAGCTTTAATAGAAAAACCCTTAAGCCAAAGTGATCAAAACCCTTGCTTTATGATGTAAATATAGAAACTTGACTTGAATGCAAGATAATGATGCTCATACAAGCTTGAAAACACTTGTATGCATGGAAAATCTCATAAAAATTTATTTAGGAATTTTATGAAGAGAGTGGAGGCTATGAGAGGATTGATTTTGCCATAGTTTAGTTGTAGGATTGATTAATGATGATTTAAGGTTATGTTAGGGCCTTATTTATAGAGATTAGGACTAGTTTCAACCCTAGGATTAAACCCTAGTTCCAATCTCAGCCCTCAAAACCGAATCTGGCCCCCAAGCTCAACACAAACCCAAAAAGGTGCACCAGGCAGAACTGCCCGGCTGGACCAAGTCGACAGCCAAGTCGACAGGGCTATCGACTTGGGTCCAACCAAGTCGACTCCCAAGTCGACAGGGCTGTCGACTTGGGTACTCTGGCGGGAATTTTCCCGCCTGGCCCAAACTGGCCCAATTTTCCAAATTCAAACTTGAATTTGAAATCTGTTTTTACTTTGAATTTTTCTGAAAACTTCGTTGGGCCTTAATTGGGTCATATGGACTCCGATTTTCGAAAACTCGGACTCTATTTCGCGTATTTTTCCGAGACGAACGCAATGGCAAAGCCCGTTTCCCTTGATTCAGATTTTTGAATTAAATTCTGCCTCGATTTACGTTATAACAGGTTATTGAAAATACGGGTTGTTACATTCTCCCCTCCTTAAAGGATTTCGTCCCCGAAATCTTCAAGTTAGGAAGAACATATCCTACCATCCAACATCCATCTACTCAAAACATCATCCACGAGCAATCATTGTCCTTACAAGATTCTAAATGTTGTATGAACATATGCAAAGGTGTGTGTATATGTACTTATCTAATGCAAATATCATCAATGCAAATTATGTTAGTGAAATGAATCCATATGTATGCAATTCCTAACATAATGTATAACATCTATATGTGTGCACATAACATACATCCATATGCAACATCCATGTGATAACACAAAAATTTTCATCCATGAATAAGCATAAACACTCGTGCATATGCAATATGAGGAGTGTGTGAGCCGATCTAGTGCCTAACGTGTATAATGCATCCACGAGTAACCACTTGCAAACACTTGCAACCACTTGCAACCATCAAGCATAACATGTTTCAAACACATGTTTCATCCAAAGGGTTTCTACCTAAGGTTCTCATGACAAGATTAACATGATAAACTAGATAAACATGGATAGCAAAGAGAAAGACTTGCTAACAAAGAAAAGAGATTGAGAGTGTACCCTCAAAAAGGAATGGATAAAGCCCACGCATCTTCTCCTCGGTTTCCCAAGTTGCGTCTTCTTCGGCTTCACCCCATTGAACCTTCACCAACTTGACCTCTCGATTCCTTAGCTTCTTGGTCTCCATCCCCAAGATACGAATCGGAGCTCTCCTCAAGGTAGCCTCTTTCTCCACTTCCACATCTTTCAGAACACTTGGCTCAACAACCTCTGCTGATTCATGTAAACACTTCCGGAGATGCGAGACATGAAAAACATCGTGTACTCCGGCAAGCTTCTCGGGCAACTCTACTCTATAAGCCATCTGCCCGATCCTCTCTATAATAGGGAATGGTCCATCAAACCTCTGTGCCAACTTCCCAACGGCTCCAAATCGGACCACATTCCGCAAAGGAGAAACCTTCACGAAAACCATATCCCCAACATCAAACTCCAAATCAGTTCTTCGCTTATCAGCATAGGATTTCTGTCGGTCTTGGGCCGCTTTCATCCGTCTCCGAATCAACTCGACCTTCTCAGATGTATCTCTAATCAGATCAGGCCCAAGTATAAGCTTATCTGTAGTCTCCCACTAACATGTAGGCGACTTGCACGGCCTCCCATATAAAGCTTCAAATGGTGCCATCCCTATGCTTGCCTGATAACTGTTATTATATGCAAACTCAACAAGAGGAAGATGGTCTTCCCAAGTACCACCAAAATCCAGAATACAAAGCCTCAACAGATCCTCGAGTACCCTATTCACCCTTTCGGTTTGACCGTCCGTCTGTGGGTGATAAGCCGTACTTAGATTCAACCTCGTGCCCATAGCTTCTTGCAAGCTATTCCAGAATTGACTTGTAAAGATTGGGTCACGGTCACTGACAATACTAGAAGGGACTCCATGAAGTCTCACAATCTCACGAAGATATACATACGCTAGCCAAGATGCGGTCCTCTTGCTCTTCACCGGAATGAAATGAGCACTCTTCGTAAGTCTATCCACAATAACCCAAATGCTCGTATTCCCTTTCCTTGACCTTGGTAGCCCATCGACAAAATCCATGGAAATACCCTCCCACTTCCAAAGTGGAACGTCTAGAGGATGCAATAGCCCACCGGGCTTCTTCGACTCGGCCTTACCTTGCTGGCAAATGATACATCTAGAGACAAACTCTGCCACATCCTTCTTCATCCCAGGCCAAAAGAAAATGCGCTTCATATCTTTATACATCTTATCTCCGCCCGGATGTATAGTCAACTTAGAGCGATGCGATTCCTCAAGAACTTTTCTTACTAAATCTTCTACCATTGGAACACATAACCTTCCGTCTCTCCTCAGCCAACCCTTGTCATCAATAGAATATCGAGCGAGATGACTAGACGTCTCTCCTCGAATCAGCTTATCCATAATCTCAACTATCTGAGGGTCTTCTCTCTGCGAAGCCCAAACTTGATCAAGAAGGGTAGGTCTGAGTTCCAGAGATGCTAAAGAACCGGTCATCGACTCAACCGCCAAAGAGAAATCAAAGGTTGCCACATACTCTAAATTCTTCATCTCAACGAATAGAGGACTTAGGGTCAACCTTCTTCTACTCAATGCATCTGCTACCACATTCCCCTTGCAGGGGGTATAAGCTATCTCAAAATCGTAGGACGCCAAGAATTCCATCCATCTTTTTTGCCTCAGATTCAGATCCTTCTGAGAAAAGAGATACTTCAATGACTTGTGATCGGTATAAAGCTCAAATCTTTCTCCCAGAAGATAATGGCGCCAAGCCTTGAGTGCATATACTATTGCTGCCAACTCTAAGTCATGAGTGGGATAATTCTTCTCATGCACTTTGAGTTGTCTACCGCCAAAGCATATCACTCTTCCTTCTTGCATCAGAACAGCTCCTAACCCCGTGCCACATGCATCGGTGTATACTGTAAATAACTTCCCTCCATCGGGCAAAGCTAGAACAGGTGCTGATGTGAGAGCTCTCTTGAGCTTCTGAAAAGCAAGCTCGCATTCTATGCTCCAAGCAAAAACTAAATTCTTCTTCGTCAATTTAGTGAGAGGAGCGGATATCTTCGCGAAGTCCTTGATGAACTTCCGGTAAAAGCCTGCAAGACCTAGAAAACTTCTCACTTCGGTTGCATTCCTTGGAATCTTCCAATCCTGAACTGCAACTACCTTAGCGGGATCCACCGCTAAGCCTTGCTTAGATACTATATGCCCAAGGAATCTAACTTCCCTTCTCCAAAAGTGACACTTGGAGAACTTGGCCTTCAATTGATGCGCTCTAAGCGTATCCATCACCTCCACGAGATGCCTTGTGTGCTCTTCCTCATCCTTAGAGAAGATCAGAATATCATCTACGAAGACCACGACAAACTTGTTCAAGAACTCCCTGAACACCCTACTCATCAAGTCCACGAAATATGCGGGTGCATTAGTCAAGCCGAACGGCATGACAAGCCATTCGAAGAATCCATCTGGAGTTCTGAACGCAGTCTTGTCTATACTATCTTCAGCTACCCTGAGCTGATGGAATCCAGTAGCAAGATCAAGCTGAGAGAAAACAGAAGCACCGACAAGCTGGTCAAAGAGATCATCAATCCTTGGTAACGGGTGTCTGTTCTTCTTAGTCAGCTTATTCAACTCTCGATAATCAACACAAAGTCGGAGAGAACCATCTGCCTTGGTAGCGAATACCACAGGCACTCCCCATTCAGATATACTTCGTCTAATGAAGTTCTTCTCAAGCAACTCCTTCACTTGCTTACTTAGCTCCCGCCTTTCACGCGGAGCCATGTGCCGAACGGGCAAAGAAACCGGCTTTGCATTATCCAGCAGATAAATGCGGAAATCAATCTCTCGCTTAGGGGGCAACCCCCTAACTTCATCAAAAACATCCGGATACTCTCGAACCACTCTCACAGACTGAAGAGTTTCCATTGACGAGTCGAGTGATTCAAGATAGCACAACATGACGGGACCTCTCGGATCATAAGAAATCTCTAGGGTGTTTCCGAGGCGAGTCACGAGCCTCACAACCCTATGCTCACAATCAAGGATGGCTCCATATCTGGACAGCCAATCCATGCCCAATATCAATCCGTATCCCCTAAAACCAAGAACATAAGCACTGCACAAGAACTCTACACTCAGTATAGAGATCCTCAAATCCCCACATATCATAGACAAATGGGCGGAACCCCCAATAGGATTTGAGACACAGACGGGATCATCTACCAAGCTAGTACTAAGGTGCAAACTATCAACAAGATCAGCTGAGATAAAGCTATGCGATGCACCAGAATAAAACAAGGTACGAACTGGAAAATCAAATATATATACAAGGCTCTCAACAGAAATACTACCTCGATCGGGAACTGGAGCGGTATTGAGAGCATGAACTTGCCCTCCTGAAGGTCCAGCACGCTGAGTCTGACCCTGGCCTTGCCCTTGCTTCTTCGGGCAATCCTTACTGAAATGTCCAGTCTTACCGCAGAAAAAGCATTCACCATTCTTCCTTTTCCTCTTCTTACAATCCTTAATAAGATGCCCAACTGAACCGCAATAATGGCACTTCTCCTTGTTGTTCTTGCCCTTGTTGTTGTTCCCCTTGTTGCCTTGACTCTTGTTCTTGTTCTGATTGCCTTGACTGCTTTGACCACTTGGATTACCCTGATTTCCTTTTCCTTGGGAATCAGTCTTCTTGGCTTGAGTATCATTCATCTTGGTCTCTTTCTTGACATCTCCCTGAAGAAACGCCATATCAACCAAACTCTCAAACGTGGCCCTATGGGGAATATGTGACATGGCCAATCCCTGTAACGGCTCATTCAATCCTCTAGCAAAACGAAGAGCCTTCTTCTGAGGAGTATTAACCATATCCAAGCCAAAACGAGCTAACTGATTGAACTTGTTCACATATTCTTTGACAGACATATCTCCTTGTTTCAAAGTTATGAACCTCTCCATTTGCAGATTTTCCTCAGTAGAAGATAGAAACTTAAGCATGAACCTTGCCCTGAAATCGGCCCAAGTCTCAACAGGCCTAGTACCATTGGTGACTTCCCACCAATAAGCGGCTTCATCCTTCATAAGCCAAACCGCCAACAAGATCTTCCTCTGATCGTCTAACCCAAAGATAGCAAATAAATCCTCGGTCTCTTTCAACCAATTTCTGGCCTCTATAAAAGTCTCAGTGCCTTGAAAATTCTTGCCACCCATTGCTTTGAAATCTTTGCAAGTCTTTGCGAAGTCAGCTTGAGGATGCTGAGGGGGAGGAGGAAGAGGAACCTCAGCGACAGGAGGAGGAGGAACATTAACTACTGGAGGAGGAGGAACATTAACTACCAGAGGAGGAGGAGGAGGAACATCTGCGGGGCCGGCTTCGGTCGCCCTAGCCTCCAAAAGTCTCCTATACCAAACAGGTACGTGCACTCCCTCCGGAATAGCAAAGTTATCGACCATACTGAAAACGAAAAAAAGACAGATTCAGAATGGAGAAAAACGAAGGAATTTTGCTAATGGCTTTTTGGGGAATAGCCTTTAAAATAAACTAGACTTTTCTTTGGAAAATACTTTATACTTGGTTTTGAAAATAGTTTTCCAAAAGTTTTCTAAAAACCTTTTTGTTCCTTTTCGTAAACCATATGCTCCGATACCAAATGTAACACCCCACCTCCGCCAGGGTGACTCTTGCAAGCACTCTGACTTTGGAGGGGCGTTTGAATCAGGTAAACATGCATAATGATATATCAAGGCAGAACAAGAACATATGTATATATGTAAACAGAGTAAATAACATAGATAAAACAGCGGAAGATTTTCGAACCATTTCAAAACAAGTCTGGTACAACATAATGTCAACTTTCCAAATACACAAGTCTAGATAAAAATAATATTACTGAAAAACTGAAATACATAAGTACTATCCCCAAAATAAGTGATAACCATAGCTAGCTTCATGTCAAGACCGTACATGAGCTAAAATCCCACAAGCAAGCGATCAGAAATCCAGCTAAGCTCCAATATTCCCTCCCTGAGAACCTGGGGGGGGGGGGGGGGAACGGAAGAAAAGAGGCGAAAGAAAACAGGTCAGTCAAAAAGACTGAGTAAGCCCTACTACAATCAATGTAGACTGATAAAGTTAACTGACATGAGAAGCAGGGATGATCATAAGGATAACAACATACTAGCATGGTGATTAACTAACCAGGTAGATAAAGGTGTCATCGCATAATCAGGTTTAAGGTTTTGCACCCCAGGTGTACTAGCAAACTAACATGACTGGAATAAGCAAGTATTGATCCCTTGGCCCAAGCATTGGCTCAATAACATGAAATGACCCTAATACAAGGTCTAACCAAACGGTCTAGTCGATCGGCTCCCTAAGCCTAACTCGTCACGTGTTGGTGTCAATACGGCCCAAACATAATTGTAGTCGAACTGTGCCGGGTCCACCCTTCGGGTGTATCAAGCCCTAGGGTGCCAACCCCTGGACACCATAAACATGTGTGCACAGTCTCGATCTACTGGTACCCATGGGTGACTTCTCCAAATACGGACTACGTGCACGACCATAGCCCGTCCGGAACTACATCGGCGTACCACCCGGCCGTCGTTTATTTGGTCGCTTACCTCCAGCCCAGTAATCGTGCCCCCTCTCTAGCCTAGTCCCTAGGGCCTTAGTGATATAAATTTGGGATTACTGCTGGAGTGGGCCCCTATTGCTAGGATTTTTCTAGTGGGTTAAGTACGGTTTAACCCTCTTGCTAATCATGGATTAACTTGGTTAAGTGTAACGATGAGTTCACGACTTAACCTTGACTAATCTACCAAGCCCAAATTGGTTAAGTATTAAGTGGACCATGACTTAACCCTAATCACGAGGCATTAATTAATTTAATGCGCCTTAACCTCTCACATTAGACTTTGTTGCGGTTACTAGTTAAGCCGGGCGGGTCCGGGTAGCTTTACACCACAACTTGGTCTAACCTCGGGTTCAAGGTACAACATGGACAACTTCTCACATTGGGTCCTATTGTTTGTAGCAACTAGTTAAGCCAGTCGGTTCCGGGTAGGTTTACGCTACAAACTCAACCCAACCTCGAGTTGGTCACACTTATCTTTTCTAAGTGTCATGTCCATCATGTTTCCAAAACATGTTACAAATTTTTAAGCAATTGGGTAGACCTAACTTAATAGGTAAATTCCCAATGGGTAGACCTAACTTAATAGGTAAATTCCCAAGCTTATGTTTTTATGTCTTTTAAGTTTATCCAACCCCAAACGCAATCCCATCGCTTACATATCGCAATAGCGCATAAAGGATAGAAAGAGGGAACTTGGCATAATCATGACATAAAGGTATTGAAGCCACAAGTTCAACATGGTGGCATATGAAATGTACATGTGTTCATATACTTGCATATTACATTTTTAGGCCTCAAAAGCATGCATAAAACCCAACTTAGCATATTGGTGATACATGGTGATAAATGACATGTAGAAATAGCCATAAGTTCGCATTTGGCCTCACATGCAAGTTATCATAAGAGATATGATAACTTACATGTTGCCAAAATGCAACCTTTAGCATAAAGCTTGAAGCTTTAAGCTCATAAACCCAAGGTAAGCTTGCATAACATGATAACATGAACAAAAGGATCAACCCAAACTTGCATAACATAACTTGCATATCATATGACAAACTTGCATGTCAAACTTGCATAACATAACTTGCATATCAAATTTGCATAACATAACTTGATGAACTTGCATAACACATCATAGTAAACTTGCATAACACATCATAGCAAACTTGCATATCATACATTTAACTTTAGAGTTTAAGTATGAAAGTAGAATAGGGCTTACAATGCTTATGAGGACTCAAATGAGTATAGCAAATATAAGAAAGCCCTTATGCAATCAATTAAACCCCAAAATGCAAGCTTTAATAGAAAAACCCTTAAGCCAAAGTGATCAAAACCCTTGCTTTATGATGCAAATATAGAAACTTGACTTGAATGCAAGCTAATGATGCTCATACAAGCTTGAAAACACTTGTATTCATGGAAAATCTCATAAAAATTTATTTAGGAATTTTATGAAGAGAGTGGAGGCCATGAGAGGATTGATTTTGCCATAGTTTAGTTGTAGGATTGATTAATGATGATTTAGGGTTAGGTTAGGGCCTTATTTATAGAGATTAGGACTAGTTTCAACCCTGGGATTAAACCCTATTTCCAATCTCAGCCATCAAAACCGAATCTGGCCCCCAAGCTCAACACAAACCCAAAATGGTGCACCAGGCAGAACTGCCCGGCTGGACCAAGTCGACAGCCAAGTCGACAGGGCTGTCGACTTGGGTCCAACCAAGTCGACAGGGCTGTCGACTCCCAAGTCGACAGGGCTGTCGACTTGGGTACTCGGGCGGGAATTTTCCCGCCTGGCCCAAACTGGCCCAATTTTCCAAATTCAAACTTGAATTTGAAATCTGTTTTTACTTTGAATTTTTCTGAAAACTTCGTTGGGCCTTAATCGGGTCATACGGACTCCGATTTTCGAAAAATCGGATTCTATTTCGCGTATTTTTCCGAGACGAACGCAATGGCATAGCCCGTTTCCCTTGATTCAGATTTTTGAAATAAATTCTTCCTCGATTTACGTTATAACAGGTTATTGAAAATACGGGTTGTTACAACCTGCAACCAAAGAGTTAGCACTACATATCGTACAATACTCTAAGGTGCCATAACAGATAGTGTAAAGAACACGGGGGTGGGGTGTGTATGTCATAATGATGGCAACAAATCAAGCATAACAACCATCCTCACATCAGTGCGTAAAGCATACGATGTCCACCACTGTCAATCACTAGACCCATCGAAGCGTTGACGGAGTTCGACCTGTACAACTACTGCTACTACCAAGCTTACCACATGGAGTCATGACCAAATCTTTACAAATGACCCTACTTCATTGGTCTACTAGCTCTTTAGTCGTACCTAGGCCACTGTGGCCCTGAATCCGTTCACGTACTCCATACACATAGTGATTCAAAGTTACATACATCGACAACCCCTTAGCACACGTCCCGCAGCAAAGCCCAATCATGAAGCTCGCTCATTGGTTCCTAACTGGATCCTGAGTCAAAGCTCCTCACTTGGACTTCCTTTGCATCTCGGGTTTTGCTCGAATTGGAGTTGGTCTTCAGAAAAGTCGTCTCGTAGTAGTAATAGCCCACGTACGGTTCGGTTTGGTGTTCCTCGTCTAGCTCGGTTCGGTTCGGTGTAATCTTCCAGCTCGGTTCGGTTCGGTGGTCCTAGTCCATGCCTGGATCAGTACTCCATCCCTTCTCGGTTCGATTCGGAAGTATAGTGCCCATCCTCTGTTCGGTTCGGTGGTTGCTCCCTTCTAGGTTTCCCGATCTGATCCCGTCCTTCTCCATTCGCCCGATCCGATCCCGCTCGCTTACCTGCTCCGATCCGCTCCCTAGCTCCGATCCGATCCTCTGTCCAACTCCAACTCTAAGCAATGGCCTTCCTTCCTGCCAACTTCCTTTGTGACAGGCTTCAGTTCGGGTCGGATTCCTTGCCCAGCTCTCCTATCCGATCCGAGCCCATACCCGATCCGATCCGAAACCCTACACAACTTTCTGCAACTTTTTCCAGCAACTTGTTTACGTCATTCGACGACGTTTTCAACCAATCTAACTATACTAATCAATCACAAAACAATTCATACAGTCATAGCAACAAATAGAAGTGACCATAAGCACCAAAACATCATCCATAACATGTAAAACGGATCAAATATAGCCAAAACCCCATAATTTCCCTTAAGCATGTTTAAGCAAAACTAATCATAGGGTTAACAAAACTTAACCAAATTAAACCAAATTTCTACCAGAGGCATAAAATATTATTTTCGAATTTATAGATATTTTTCCAGAATTTATTAGTGTATAAATTCGCTAATCTTCACTAATTACCCTTAATTAACCGTAATTAGTGCAAAACTATGCAAATCACTCACCTTGGCCACAATTAAAATTCTCAGAACTAAAACCTCGCTGATTTGGGTTAAATACTGATGTCTAACAGCAACTCTAACCTTGCTTTCGTGTTTTCTCTCCTTAATTTGATGTAGATTAAGCCAAAACTTGATTAGAAAGTGATTTGGGGATGTTTCTAGATGTTGGCGGCCGTTGTTAGGGTTCAAGAATAAAAGTAGCGGCTGGAAAATGAGGATAAGATCGTTCTCTAACTGATTTCAGTCTCCTCATAACCCTAATCCCGAAATCCCCTATTGGGCCTAGCTGTTAATCACCCGGTTAAGCCCAATTAAGCTGTTTTTCACTATCTGAAACTTGTTTCGGCCATATCTCCCAAACGGTGAGTCCGTTTGGCTAATGTGACCACTCTACGGAATTGTAAACCATCATCCGGACCCAATGAAAATGGTTTTAGGTCAAAATTCCTTTCCAGTCAAAAGTTATGGCCAAAACAGTACCAACTAGGGGTAAAATGGTCATTTAAAAATCGAAAAAAATCATGAACATGGGAAATGACCCCAATAGTCGTTTCCCAAAGTTACATGACCATACGACTTCATATGTGAGAGAAATAAATATTCTACGATCCTATGATGCGTAGAATGCGGGTCGTTACACTCTCCCCCCCTTAAGAAATTTCGTCCCCGAAATTCCTTAACCCAAAACATACAAAGGATCCCACATGCCTACCAGCCACATACAACAATCAAACATGCAAAACAAGCAAACAAGCCTACCCTAGCATGCGGAAAGTCTAAATCGAAGGTAAAATCTTACCAGGTGAAGAGTTCTAGATACGTCTTCCTAATGCTCTCCTCTGTGTCCCAAGTACAGTCATTCCCGTTCTCGCCCCACTGAACTTTGACTAGATTCACCGATTTCCTCCGAAGTTGCTTCGTATCGTTCCCAACAATACGCATAGGCTTGCGGTTCCCAACCGCCTCGGGTTCAACTTCGATATCATCCAACTTATCAGGTGAAATAGTCACATCTGGGTCATGCACGAATTTTCTTAACTGGGAAACATGAAATACATTGTGAACTCCTGCCATCTTCTCTGGTAATTCAACTTTATATGCCAAATTCCCAATTTGCTCAAGAACTGGGAATGGACCAATAAATCTTGGTGTTAACTTGCCTTTCCTGCCAAATCGTATTACACTCTTAAATGGAGAAATCTTGACAAACACCAAGTCGCCAACGGAGAATTTTAAGTCTCTTCTCCTCTTATCAGCATAACTCTTCTACCTATCTTGGGAAGCCTTCATTCGTTGTTGAACGATCTTAATCTTATCTGAAGTTTCCCTCACCACATCTGGTCCAAGCATAAACTTCTCGCCAGTCTCTATCCAACATGATGGTGAGTTGCACGGTCTTCCGTACAAAGCTTCATATGGAGCCATACCAATACTGGATTGGTAGCTATTATTATATGCAAACTCTACTAGATGCAAATGGTCATCCCATGATCCACCAAAATCGAATATACATGCTCTCAAGAGATCTTCCAAAATACGATTCACCCTCTCCGTATGACCGTCGGTCTGAGGATGATATGCGGTACTGAGATGTAATTCTGACCCTAGAGCCTCTTGTAAGCTCTTCCAAAACCCACTAGTGAACAACCGGTCTCAGTCACTCACAATACTTTTAAGTACTCCATGAAATCTCACTACCCACTTCATATACAATTCTGCTAACTTAGCTACCGTTCTGGTCGATTTGACTGGTATAAATCTTGCACTCTTAGTCAATCGATCCACAATTACCCAAATGCTATCATGTCCCGATCTAGTCCTTGGTAAACCATCGATGAAATCCATTGAGACTTGCTCCCATTTCCATTCGGGAATTTCTAATGGTTGCAACAACCCACTAGGCTTCTTTTGCTCGGCTTTAACTAGTTGGCAATTCATGCATTTGGATATAAACTTCCCAACGTCTCTTTTCATCCCTTCCCAGTAGTAAGTTTGTCTCATGTCTCGATACATCTTATTACCACCAGGATGTATAGTCAGTTTTGAGTGAGGACACTCTCTAAGCACTTCATCTCTCAATCCATTGACATTGGGTACAGCTAGTCTTCCATCCTTTCTAAGCCATCCATCTCGATCAAGCCCATACTTGTTCATCTCCTCATTGATACCCATCTCTAACTTGGAGATGATTTCCAATAGGTTAGGGTCGTCCCTCTGACTAGAGCCGATCCGCTCAATCAAAGTGGGTCTGATCGTCAAACTTGCTAACATTTCTGGATCCAATTCGCACTTTGGTCTGAAATCATACCCAGCGATGTATTCCAGTTTCTTCCATTCTAGAAACATAGCCCCTAAACTGGCATGTCTCCTACTCAATGCATCAGCCACCGCATTGCCCTTTCCCGGCGTATATGCGATGTCGAAATCATAGGAAGCTAAGAATTCTAACCACCTTTGCTGCCGGAGGGTTAGATCCTTCTGAGAGAAAAGATACTTCAACGACTTTTGATCTGTAAACAACTCAAATCTTTCTCCCAAGAGATAGTGCCTCCACATCTTCAACGCGAACACGATCGCTGCCAATTCCAAATCATGGGTAGGGTATCTTCTCTCGTGCGGTTTCAATTGCCGACTTGCATAAGCTACAACCCTACCTCCTTGCATCAATACAGCACCCGGTCCGGTACCACAAGCATCCGTGTATACTGTCATCTCTTCATTCCCCTTAGGAATGACTAACACTGGTGCACACGTCAACTTGTCCTTTAGATTCTTGAATGCATTCTCGCACCTTCCATCCCAGACAAAAGCTTGATTCTTCTTGGTCAATTGGGTCAACGGTGCTGCTATCTTGGAGAAGTCTTGGATAAACTTACGATAATATCCAGCTAATCCCAAGAAACTTCTTATGTCTGTTGCATTCTTGGGCATAGACCAATCTTGTACCGTAGCAACCTTCGCAGGATCCACGACGATATCATTCTCTGAAACAACATAGCCCAAGAACCTCACTTCCCTCCTCCAGAAGTGACACTTAGAAAACTTTGCTTTCAATTGGTGTTTTCTCAACACCTCCATCACTATTCTTAAATGTTCCTTGTGTTCTTCCTCTGTCCTCGAATAGACCAAAATATCATCAACGAACACAAGGACAAACTTATTCAACTGATCTCTACCCTATTCATAAGATCCACAAAATATGCTGGAGCATTGGTCAGCCCGAATGGCATGACCAACTACTCATAAAATCCAGACGGCGTCCGAAATGCCGTTTTAGCTATACTCTCAGCTTCCACTCTAAGCTGATGAAAACCTGTCGCGAGATCCAACTGAGAAAGTACTCTCGCGCCACTCAACTGATCGAACAAATCATCTATCCGCGGTAGAGGATACTTGTTCTTCCTCGTCACTTTATTCAACTCGCGGTAGTCTACACACAAACGAAGGGAACCATCCGCCTTGGTAGCAAACACAACTGGAGCTCCCCATTCAGAAACACTCCTTCTGATAAATCCCTTCTTCAAAAGATCGCTGACTTGCACCCGAGCTCTCGCTGCTCCCTTGGTGCCATACGACGAAGTGGCATCACTATAGGTCTGGCATCTTTCACCAAATCAATACGGAACTCAATCTCTCGATGTGGTGGAAGCCCGGTCACTTCTTCGAAAACGTCCGGATACTGGCCAACCACGGGCAAACCTGACAACTCACTATGCGGAATGTCGAGTGAATTTAGAAAACTAGCCAATACCCCCTCACTGGGTAGACCACCAAACACTATCCTCCGCCCATCATCCGCTCTAGCTGTCACCAAAAAGCTCTCACAGTCTACCACCACCCCGTATCTTTGGAGCCAATCGACTCCCAAAATAATGCCAAACCCAATAAAGCCCAAAACAAAGCAATCACAAACAAACATGCATCCATGACTCAATAAGACCACATTACGACAAATCATGCTAAGGCTAGTCGAGCCACCAATCGAGTTCGTCGCTACTAAAGGTCTATCGACAATCTCGGGCTCCAATCCCAACCTATCTACCAGGTCACTAGATATGAAAGAACTGGAAGCTTCGGTATCAAACAAAACTCTAACAGGAACATCATAAACAAAAAGCATACCTTGAATGACGACATTCTTTCCCTTCTCCGTCGCGGTTGGGGCATTCGACGAAGAAGGAATAGCATTAAGGGCATATGATTTCACCATTTGCTTTTCTTTAGGGGGTTGCGGACACTTGTCCTTGTGATGTCCCATTTGGCCACAGTTGAAGCACTTCCTATCCGCTGGCTTGGCCCGACAATTATTAGCATAATGGCCCTTCTTACCACAGCTGAAGCACTCAACATCTTGCTTATTCTTTTTCTTCTGACCATCCTTAGTCTGATTCTGCTTTCTCTTATTCTGGGAACAACCCTTGCCTCCACCACTTGCTTGTGGCTTTGGCTCTTCTGGAGATGCAACCTCAGTCTTCGGCTTAGGGTAGAGACATTCTGACCTCAATGCTTTCCCCACAATCGATTCAAACGTCTCATCGATGTGGTTAATAAGCCTTTCCCCCAAGTACTGATCCAAACCAATTATGAATTTCTCATTCTTCTTCTCGGCAGTATCAATAAGAGATAACCCATACTTCGACAAAGTGTCGAATTTAGCAATATACTCCGTGACAGCTCTGCCATTCTGCTTGAGCTCTAAGAATTTCTTAAACAGCACTGACTTCTGAGCAGCTGGAATGAACTTCTCGCTAAAGCGAACCTTAAATTGCTCCCAAGTAATCTGATCCTCAGGGGTAGCTGCCTTTATAGCATTCCACCAATTCATTGACCGCCCTTGCAGCCGATGGGACGCTAGCTTTCTCTTCCTCGCATCCTCGATACCCAAATCCTCGAAGATACGTTCGCAACTATCCAACCAATCCTGAACATCCGTGGCCAACTCCGTTCCGTGGAACGGCTTCCCACCAAGACTAGTATAATCCTTATTCAGCTTGGCGAGATCGGCCCTATGCGCCTGCACTATTGGACCACCACCATTACCACCATTGGGAGCTGCCCCTTGCACCTCCCTAAGCATGTCTCTCATGAGGTCAGTAAACATCGCCCTCATGTCAGCAGCATTCCCATTATTTGCTCCCCTACCAGCACCTCTAGCATATCGGCTCATCGTCAATCTGTAAAAGGAAACGAATAACGACCCCATAGTGGTGCTAGTGCAGTACGACTTCATTCTTATACTACTAATAGTATATACATATATAGCTTTTGAAAACCAAAGTAATCACAAATACGCTCTCTCATATACGTACTATCTCTCCCTAGTGTCTTTCCCTAGGTTAACTACGCAACCTAAAGCTCTGATACCAAGTGTGACGGCCCTCCCCGCACCAGCCGGCATTTCCTCCGAAAGTGCGCTGTACACATGCCCGACTAGCATGGAACGGTCGCCAAAGAAAGGAAAGAAGAGGACGAACTAATCAAGAACCTGTAGAATGTCTCACAGCGCATGGAGCAAAATATAATAATAATATACTTGACATAAAACAGGTGAGACAGTGCATAAGCTGATAACTAGAACCAATATCAACATCAGAGCAGCGGAAATCCAAATACAGCTTATTACAACTTCCCAAAATTTACTGTCTCTAAAACAAAAGAAAGCTAAAGTAGAAGATGCACTACTAATGCCCAAGCAGTGATCTTCAACAACACTGGGAGAATACTATATATATCATACGTGGAAGCCTCATGCTCGTCTCCGGATCATCTACCTGTGCATCACCAGCTAACCTGTCTCTAGTCTGCTCGTGTGAGCACCCAGAGTAATAAGAAGAGACATAAAACTCTGGGTCAGACAAAAAGTCTGGTATGAGCGATAAGCATCTAAACAGAACAATAACAGGTATACTAAACCATACCTGAACCTGCAACCAAAGAGTTAGCACTACATATCGTACAATACTCTAAGGTGTCATAACAGATAGTGTAAAGAATACGGGGGTGGTGTGTGTATGTCATAATGATGGCAACAAATCAAGCATAACAACCATCCTCACATCTCTCACTCAGTGCGTAAAGCATACGATGTCCACCACTGTCAATCACTAGACCCATCGAAGCGGTGACGGAGTTCGACCTGTACAACTACCGCTACTACCAAGCTTACCACATGGAGTCATGACCAAATCTTTACAAATGACCCACTTCATTAGTCTACTAGCTCTTTAGTCGTACCTAGGCCACTGTGGCCCTGAATCCGTTCACGTACTCCCTACACATAGTGATTCAAAGTTACAGACATCGACAACCCCTTAGCACACGTCCCGCAGCAAAGCCCAATCATGAAGCTCACTCATTAGTTCCTAACTGGATCCTGAGTCAAAGCTCCTCACTTGGACTTCCTTTGCATCTCGGGTTTTGGTCGAATTGGAGTTGGTCTTCAGAAATGTCGTCTCGTAGTAGTAATAGCCCACGTACGGTTCGGTTCGGTGTTCCTCGTTTAGCTCGGTTCAGTTCGGTGTAATCTTCCAGCTCGGTTCGGTTCAGTGGTCCTAGTCCATGCCTGGATCAGTACTCCATCCCTTCTCGGTTCGGTTCGGAAGTATAGTGCCCATCCTCTGTTCGGTTCGGTGGTTGCTCCCTTCTAGGTTTCCCGATCTGATCCCGTCCTTCTCCATTCGCCCAATCCGATCCCGCTCGCTTACCTGCTCCGATCCGATCCGCTCCCTAGCTCCGATCCGATCCTCTGTCCAACTCCAACTCTAAGCAATGGCCTTCCTTCCTTCCAACTTCCTTTGTGCCAGGCTTCAGTTCGGGTCGGATTCCCTGCCCAGCTCTCCTATCCGATCCGAGCCCATACCCGATCCGATCCGAAACCCTGCACAACTTTCTGCAACTTATTCCAGCAACTTGTTTACGCCATTCGACGACGTTTTCAACCAATCTAACTATACTAATCAATCACAAAACAGTTCATATAGTCATAGCAACAAATAGAAGTGACCATAAACACCAAAACATCATCCATAACATGTAAAACGGATCAAATATAGCCAAAACCCCATAATTTCCCTTAAGCATGTTTAAGCAAAACTAATCATAGGGTTAACAAAACTTAACCAAATTAAACCAAATTTCTACCAAAGGCATAAAATATTATTTTCGAATTTATAGATATTTTTCCATAATTTATTAGTGTATAAATTCGTTAATCTTCACTAATTACCCTTAATTAACCGTAATTAGTGCAAAACTATGCAAATCACTCACCTTGGCCACAATTAAAATTCTCAGAACTGAACCTCGCTGATTTGGGTGAAATACTGATGTCTAACAGCAGCTCTAACCTTGCTTTCGTGTTTTCTCTCCTTAATTTGATGTAGATTAAGCCAAAACTTGATTAGAAAGTGATTTGGGGATGTTTCTAGATGTTGGCGGCCATTGTTAGGTTTCAAGAATAAAAGTAGCGGCTGGAAAATGAGGATAAGATCGTTCTCTAACTGATTTCAGCCTCCTCATAACCCTAATCCCGAAATCCCCCATTGGGCCTAGCTGTTAATCACCCGGTTAAGCCCAATTAAGCTGTTTTTCACTATCTGAAACTTGTTTCAGCCATATCTCCCAAACGGTGAGTCCGTTTGGCTAATGTGACCACTCTACGGAATTGTAAACCATTATTCAGAGCCAATGAAAGTGGTTTCAGGTCAAAATTCCTTTCTAGTCAAAAGTTATGGCCAAAACAGTACCAACTAGGGGTAAAATGGTCATTTAAAAATCGACAAAAATCATGAACATGGGAAATGACCCCAATAGTCATCTCCCAAATTTACATGACCATACGACTTCATATGTGAGAGAAATAAATATTCTACGATCCTATGATGCGTAGAATGCGGGTCGTTACACGTACCATAGTTGGTGAGCTCCCAACTAGAGTATTTTTGTGGATGTCAATTAGTGATATCTGGCGGATGACAATGTGGCATTCAAAGTGAATGGTGACCAAATATTCCAAAAGGAAATTCAAACCTCAAGCCTCACAGCTGGGAAATGACAAAAATCGGGAAGACAGCATGGCTATGTGGGTCGCTCCCATTAGGGTGTATAATCACCTATCTAGAGAAATTCCTTTTGCTTCTTTAATGTATTCTAATGCTATCCCTTTCGGGAAAATGGTGGTTTGAGCCCAACCGTTGGTGATATACATTCGATACACTCAAGCGAAATGAGTGGTCGGTCATGTGAGGGTCGGGTTGCAAGACGTTCTTATTGAACCCAGTGTATTCGCTTCTAGAGATACATTATCGGCAGGTGGTCCCATACCTTTTCATAGTCGGAATCCAATCTCCAATAAGCGCCCACGATTTTGTTTGTATATATATATATATATATATATATATATATATATATATATGGAGCGTGAAATGCAAGCGTTCCGCTAGATTGATATCTACTTGTATTTAGACACTATTATAATATCATAAAAGATATTGATTTCGAAAATGTTTTGGGTTATCGTAAGGTAAAAACCGTCCGTATTTATGTGTGGATTTGGTCTTACGATTATGTTTTTCTTTCAAAAAGATTTTGACTTTAAAATCAGGTTGTGTGATACCCTTAATACTGTGCGAGTTTTTCTCACTCTGGTTCACCAGACTGACCCGGTGTTTTGTAAATGCTCGGGAGAGCTCGGGGTGTGCAGGTTCAGGTTATCGAATGTTGTGAAGAGACGAGCTGGAAGAGTCCAGACATATGATATTATATAGCTACTATTCCGCTGTGCATTGTATATGGGACATATTTTTATAACTGTCCAGAGATGTTGATGTACTCTAATATTGTAAGTATTTTTAAAAGCTTTCAATAAAGTTTTATTTCTGTATTATATTTTGTTCCGTTGCGATGTGAGGCTCTGATTCTGTGTTATGTTGGTTCTTCTTCTTCTATTCCTATATTTCTTTCTTATCTCACCCTCTAAATTCTTTCTAATAACGCTCCGGTGTTTTCGGTGTTTGGAAGGTAGGTACGGAAGATGTATTTATGTCGATTTCCGAGGCCGAAAATCCTTGGGTCGTTACAGTGGTATCAGAGCTATTGGTTTAGTAATAACCTTAGCTCTATGGTATAACTCGATAGAGATTGGGTTAGTAATACCCTAGATCGAGATTGAGTGTATATGTATTAGAGGGTATTTGTAAATTTAATATACAAATGTTTTGTATTGTGTTGTTTGATCGGTTCAAGTGTTGAGAAGCGTTGAACTGACAATGGATACAATATTATTTTGTAAAGAGGGTAAATGAAATAATTTTACCCAAATTATATTTTTGGTATAGAAAAGAAATAGTTTTATCAAATTATTGAGGTATTAGTGTGTTTAATTGATTTGAATAGAATTCAAATTGGATTGACAATTTGAATTGAGACTTAGCTTGGTTAAGTGTAATTAAATTCAGAATGATATCAAAATTAGATAAACCAGGTTTTGAAATTAGAAATTTGATGAATAAATAAATTTGGAATTTGAATTTATAATAATTAACTGGGAATCAATCGAATGTTAATCGATTGATGCTCAAATCTGTGAAACCAAAGTAAAATATTAATGTTGAATATAAATTCAATTGATTTGGTTGTATTGGTTGTTGATGGTGAATGGTTTGTTGTTGGATGATAATTTATTCGAATGGGAATAATCAACAATTTATTGGGGCTAAGTGAATTATTAATTAAAGAATAATTTCCAGTATAATTCAAACTGGAATAAAGCCGAATATGAATTGGAATTTATGATTTAACCCGGTATTTGATAATGAATTGATGTTATGTGTTTGATTTTGGAATTTGTCTAGTTATACTTGTTGATTAGCGAAATATTATCTCAGAATTTCATATATCTTTTACTGATATGTGAATTGAGTTAAGTACAAGTGCCAGATGGCTAGATAGATTGATATTGGTTGAGTAAATCACATAAACGTTGAGCAGATATGCTCAATAGCCCTCGTAAAAGGTATGCATATGCGAAACTATGAATTTTGGGTTTTGATTTTTGTTTTCCGACCATATGGGTCGATGTATTTATATTATTTGTTCCTGCGATATCGCAGATGTCACTCCGTGCAGGGGAGACTCTGCCGAATTTTTCCGGAAATTTAAAGTGTTAGAAAATTTTCAAAGTTGTTGAAAATATTTATTTATGGAAATGAATTGGTTTTTGATTTATAATAAATGGGATTTGGAAATTAATGGGATTTGTAGCATTCTTTCTTACCTTAGCAATTTCGAGGACGAAATTATTCTAAGCGCGGAGGAATGTAACGCCTCGTATTTTTGGTAGCCAAATATTTTATATAATTTATTATTTTTAAATATTATATTTGGAGTATTAATGGATTTTAATATTTAATTTGTTATTAAAACGAAGTTTTAACGTTAATTTTATTTATAATATAAAACGAGCTCGAAACTGAAACGACCCAAACTTCCCAGTAAAGGAAAGACTGGATTGCTTTGAGAACAGCACACCTCAGAACACAAACTGAAGAACATTTTATTGCCGATTACAACAATTACATCAGAGTACCAGAATGTAACAGAGTATGAATACTTATTATACAATAGAAAAACAATAATATCAGAGTTTTAAATTACATTTAAATAGCAGCGGAAAAATAATACAAATATACAACTGGAAGGAATACACGGATACAGAGCTTTCCGAATACTGCTTCAGCTGCAAGCCAGGATCCTGTAAATATATCTACAAAAAGCTACTCAACTGCCCGTGTGGAAAATATGGGCACCCGAGTTTGCCAGTGAAACAAACTACAGGTCAATCATGGGACTAGTATGAGAAATCTAACTTGACTATCTAATAATAATGCTAATCACAGGACCACGCCGCTAACGCGGAACGGGTTTACTCCATTGGATTGCCAGTTCATAAAATAAAGTAAATCGTTAAATAACGCAACGCTTTTTTAGAAAAATGAAACCATTATAAGACCCAAGTCCCATCACACAATGCAACGCAAACCGGAGGATAGGGTTTTACCTTATAATGGTCAAAAGATGCTTGATACGGTAAAACGGATTTAATATTAGTGAGTATATGTTTTAAAAACCATTTCAATCATAATATATCAATCATAGATGGCATGGGTACCATACATCATGTCGCCATACTAGTTCTACAATCAAAACCGCATGGTCGTATTGGAAATTGGATTTCCATCATGAGTCGAGGCTAGGGGCAAGCTCCTCTCCGATTCGAGACACTCTAGCAAATGCCTCAGGATCCCCCGTAGTGAACACTTGGAGCGGTAGGGCCAGTCCCCGCCTATCGGAAGTGGATTAGTTATGCATGAACACACGCTTCCCGGTTCCTTTGAACCTATAGTATGACCACTAACGGCCTATAAAAATCCGAGGCTCCTCAAAATCCACCATCCACATAAGTAAAATGCCAGCCAGTTTAAGCACTGACACTACCACTAGCTAGAAAGAAACGTGTGCACTCCCTACGGTCCATATCCCATTTTTGACTCATACCGGGGTGTGAGGCTCGCGAAGTCACGATATACACAAAGTCGTGTCGTAATAGGCTATACTTTGATCATCCCACAAGGCCCTGCTTTTCAACAAAAGCCTTGATCATGTGCATCTTGGCGTGCCACATTGACAATTCACGCCATGCGATCAATCACTATTAATATATACCAGGGTGTTAAGTAGAGAATAAATCCTCCACCACCAAACAGACATACATTAACAGAAATCGATTTAATTCACATGGAACGAAATACAATGTCAGACACGCATCCATTTACTAGCTTATGCTCTGGGTCTGAGCGAAAACCAAATCCGAACAATCAACAATAGTCCGGACGGTCACCACTGAAGCCCCTTCAAGGTAGCTACTCCCATCAAGGGTCTCTGTAGCAACACATCCATTCGATGTGAAGATCGTCAGTCTTCAACCACCGTCTTCATCTTCGACTCTTCATCGTCGTAGTAATTATTCGGAATGGGTTAAACCCGGTCTTCCCGAATAACTCACGTATTTTTATAATTAAAAATCAAGTACTATTAAAAACACATCCAACGCCTCATTCCAATTCAAAATATTCTTCAAATAAAATATTCGCATTATTTTATCAAAGATAAACTCTTTAAATTATTCTTAAATCTTAATTATAAAGATTTATTAAGAACCCAATTTGGTTTTAAATATCACAAATCATTATTCAGTGATTAATTAAATTTAAGAAATTAATCTTATCTTTAACTGGGTTGAAGAACTAATGTCATTTTAAAACACCGTTCACTATAAACCCAAAATCATCTTCCATAAAATATGGAATCTTCACATAAATCAAATCAATATATGATCGTTATAAATTTCTGTATCCGACCAATAATATAAATGGAATAACGGCAAAGCCTTTTAAATTCCATATGTAGTATCGATCTTCTTTATAGAAGCTTATCTCGGTTATTATTAATTCAAATTCCATTCAACTCCAATTTAATATATTAAATTGGAAAACTTTAATTTTGGAAAATTCCCATTTAAATCTAATAAAAGATTTATAAATTCCAAATCTTATTTTCACTGTCAGTTGGATTAAAGAACACATGTCACTTAAAAACATGGTTCCAATAAACCCAACTCACATTTCATCTTATTCCAATTACTAAATAAAATTTGAGAAACTTTAATAATCTGAATCAAAAGATTATTCTTTTCATACGGGGTTTAAGAAGAGTGTTATTTAAGACACTATTCACGACAAACCCAAAATCCAATTTATTTAATTAAATTAAATATTCACTAATTGGAAAACTTCGTTAAATCTTAACTTAATGATTTATTCTGGTTAACAACTAGTTCATTTCAATAAAAATATATTTTTCTAAAATATTCCCTTTCTAAGACCTTTTCTAAAATATTCTTTTCTAGAATATTCTTTATTGGAGTGTGACTCAATCAGCAACCATATATTGTATGTAATCAACGATCATGACAAATAATTATTAGACATCCAAATAACAACCAAAGTGGATTCTACGCTAAATATTGGGACTAGTGTATATTAAAAATCATCCCAACACCCGTGTGGGGTTTCATCCAACAAACAAATAATAAATTATTTGTGTACTTGGGCGATGTGTAAAAATTATCGTCCCAATCACATAAACAAGTCAGATGACCTGTAAATGGAAATGTAGTATTTAGTATGCACATACTAACATAATATTTAACACATCAAACATTTCATCATCACAGACAAACATTTCAATCCTTTTTATTGTGAACAAATGACAATAAATATCTAGCCTTTCATTCCCATTCTTTTATAGTTAACAAATGTCAATAAAAATCTATAATTTCAATTCTTTTTATTGTGAACAAATAACAATAAATATCTAACCTTTTATTTTCATTCCTTTTTATTGTTAACCTATCGACAATAAAAATATTATCTTTTATTTCTAATCTTTTGTGTTATCCATTTAAGTTATCAAAAATGATTATTTTTAATTCATTCTTTTTAAATGGCAAGAATGTCCCTTTTTATTTTGATTCACATTTTCTAACAGAAATGTACTTTTTATTCTGATTCACATTTTCTAATAAAAATGTATATTTTATTCTGATTCACATTTTCATATAAACAAAATGCCAGTTTGGTCCAATTCATTTCAACGTAAACAAAATGGGTATTTTACTTCACTCTTTTTAAATGATAAAAAGAATTTTTTTATTTCATTCTTTATATTTGACCAAAAATGCATAATTTTATCATTCTTTTACATTTGATAAAAATGTAGATTTTTCTTTCATTCCTTTTCATTTGCTAAAAATGAGCATTTCATAAAAATATACCATTTCAATTTATACCTTTTTAATGTATAAAAATATAAATTTTCATTTCATTCAACTCAAATGTACAAAAATATCCTTTTTATTTTATTCCTGTCAAAGTGACAAAAATGTCCTTTTATCATATTTTACATTTTTAAACCAAAAATGTTAATTCTGTCCTTTATAATCTAATTAACCAAAATGTTAATTTTGTCCCTTTTCACTAATCAAATCTTGGGAAAAATTTGTGTTTCTTTTCACTAATCAAATTTTGACAAAAATTTTATTCTTATTCATAAATCAAGTTTTGACAAAAATGTTATTCTCTTCGCTAATCTTTCTTTTGACCAGAAATGTTAATTTTGTTCGCTAATCTTCCTTTTGACAAAAATTTTGTTTTTTATTCACTATAAACATATTCGGACAAAAATATGTCTTTTATTTCCATAATTCATTTCCTTTTACTGTAACAAAATGTGAATTTTTGTCTAGTCTTTTTAATGTAAACAAAATATGAATTTTTTCCAATCCCTTTTAAATAAACAAAAATGTAATCTTTTTCTTTAATCCTCCTCAATGATCAAAGTATAATCATTCTTCTAAATGAACAAAAATGTATATTTTGGTTGAACTCCTTTTTAATGACCAAACATGATTATTTTGTTTAATTCTTTTTAATACACAAAGATGCTTGTTTTTACTTCATCCTTTGTAATGTGAGAAAATGAATGTCTTCTAATTCATTTTTCTAAAGTGCCAAAAATGAGAATTTTGTTTATTAACTTTTCAATGTAAACAAAATGAGGATTTTTTTTATTAACTTTTCAATGTAACAATGTAAACAAAATGAGAATTTTTGTTTATTAACTTTTCAATGTAACAATGTAAACAAAATGAGAATTTTGTTTATTAACTTTTCAATGTAAACAAAATGCTGATTTTATATTCTATAATCATATTTTCACAAAAATGTGATTTTATATTTCACCAATCAACATTTTCTAACAAAAGGGTATTTTTATTTTAATTAGACACTTCCTAAAAAAATGACATTTTTTTTAATAAACATTTTCTATTAGAAATGACATTTTAAAACTAATGCAATATTCTATAATCAAAAATGTTATTTTTGATCTCATATACATTTCTAATACAAACTGTTATTTCTAGTCATAATACACACTTCTAATGCAAAGTGTTATTTTTTCATTAATCATTATTTTTGACAAGAAATGTTATTTTTCACTAATCAAATTTAACAAAAATATGTTAATTTTCTTTTTATTTAAACAAAATATGATGGTTTTGTTTAATCTATTTCTATTCAACAAAAATGTAAATTTTTGTTCCACTAATTTTTTACACAACAAAATGAGTTTTTTTTTGTCTACAATCCTTTTGTCCCAACGAAATGATATATTTGCTTTCATCCATTTTATTTTAACAAAATTTATATATTTGTTCATAACAAGTTGATAATAACATAACACATTTGGTTTCAACAATCTTATAATCATAGAATGACATATTTGTTTCCGTCAATTTAGTAATAACAAGTATGATATATTTGTTTTCAACACAACAATCATCACAACACTAGATATACAAAATAATGACAATCAGTTAGAATTTAACAATGGATCAGAAAGAAATAATCACAATCACACAATTAGTTATTTTTAATTTAAATAAATAAATAGAATTCTCACATTGACATTTGATTCTGAATAAATCAGATCCGAATTTTGGTCCAGATTCGATGTGCTCAGAAGTGGTTCTAGTCAGCTCCATCGTGTAGATCTTGATTGTACGATTCCAACGCTTCCGAATTTGCTGAATTCCGACCTTGTTTGAAGAAGTTACATTAATTTTAAACACTAATGAAATTTAAATTAATTCTTTAATTAATTAATCATCTTAATTACCATACAAACAAATCAGGGCCGCTCCTTCTTCCTACTTTCCTCTACGTGAATTCCTGTTTTAGAAAAACCCAAACTGTCGATTTGAACATCCCATCATTGCCACCCCCTAGGATGATCGGAGCTCGATCTAAACCCCTGCCGCTGACGCCCTGCGTGAGCTCCTCCATCGCCGTCGGTGGTGGCAAGCTCGGCCCTCCCCCCTTCACAAAAACCGATGCCAAAGTCGGCTACTTTGGCCATGAAACTCGTGGCATCCAGTCACCGAATCCACATCTCAACCGTACTGATTGCAAGCTGATGAAGATCTCTTCGATTTGCTTTTGTTTGATTGTTTTAATATGAATTAGATTGAGAGATTTTAAGGTTCAAAATCCGGAGCTTTCAAGCCCTTGAAATGGTGAAAACGACGGCTGTAGAAAAGGGTATTAGGGTTTAGTATTTTTCTTGTATTTATACTGTATTTTATACCGTTTTTTTTTTCTATTTATTTATTTTAATTCAAGAAAATGTTTGTTCGTTGTAATTAACTCCGAATCGAACCCAACAAATGTCGCCTCTAGCCAAATACCCCCGTCCCGGACACAATGGAATATGTTTCATAACCCAGTTCGGCTGTTACGATATGTTTTTATTTAAATTAAATTATAAATCCTTTAATTATTAAATTCAAACGTACATTTTAAATTACCGAGGCCACATACGGACTCTAAAAATTACAGAAAAATTATTTTTAGTTATGTTTTGATGATACGGTTCTAACAAGACTAATATCGTTGAATTCTGAGACCGTTTGAAAAACGGACTTTTTCTAGTCAATTTAATTTGACTAAAACTAACAAAACACGTTTTCCTCTGCCACGCTCACATATTAATTCGAAAAATTATGAAAAATGAAACCTAGCAATAATTTGACATTCCGGTTCCAACAAAAGTGGTTTCGTCGAAAACCGAGGTCGTTTGAAAAATGACTATTTTTAAGGCCAATATATTTAATTAAAATATAAATAAATTCTGCAGCGACTTTTCTAACTTTTAAACTGGACATAACTTTTTATTTCTACGATGAAATTTCAGTTTTTCAGATTCGTTAGAAAGATATTATTAAACAGATTTAAATATTTTTGGTTTTACTAAAATCCGATTTGTTTTGAAACCTGTACAGTCAGTCAAAGTTCAATTTCAAATTTTCAAACTGCATCGCTGTTTTAAACTCCTTTTATAATTAAATTGAATTTATTCGTTTTTAAAATAAAATTTTAGTCGCTCCTATTTAAAATAAATCATTTTAAACATTAAAATCCATTAAAATTTCTAAAATAAAAATTTTAAATTGGCCCCAAAATTCTGGGTCGTTACAATCGCCCCCCACTTAAAATCTTTTCGTCCTCAAAAAGGAAGGAAGCTAAAAGTTGTTTAATTTAACCAATTCAACCTTAATTTTATTTATTTATTGGTTTAATTAATTATCATTCTAATATTTTAATTAGTGAAACTAATAATCAAGCATCACAACCAGAAATCAATTAGGTGATTAACTTTTCAAATATATAATCTTTATATATAGTCAAAAATCATATTTTTAGTGCAAATCATAGCAATGTGTACTAACTAAGTGTTGGTTCTCATACCAGTCAATGGAAATATATAAATATCCCACTTTCGCTACTCGAACATAAATACTGGTGATGGTCGACCCATCACCAGAATTATCTCCGGGCGACTAGAGTGTGATTCTATATTTATCCTGTATATTAAAACTTCAAATATCCGTTAATTACTCGTATATTCGAAATCTTTATATACTCGATTGTCCAAATTAAAATATAATATACTCAAATATGTATTTTAGGATAAAATTTTCAAAACTAAATTTGTTTTCATTTTTGTTTTAAAGAAAATAATACTCTTCACACTCGTTCTAGGATACTACTGATCCTATCTCTACCGAGTTATTCTCATTGGATATTACTAATACAATCTTTGATGAATTCTTTCGTTCGGTTCTAATGTGTCTTGTTCTCGAGCTCTGTAAACCAAAGCTCTGATACCAACTGAAACGACCCAAACTTCCCAGTAAAGGAAAGACTGGATTGCTTTGAGAACAGCACACATCAGAACACAAACTGAAGAACATTTTATTGTCGATTACAACAATTACATCAGAGTACCAGAATGTAACAGAGTATGAATACTTATTATACAATAGAAATACAATAATATCAAAGTTTTAAATTACATTTAAATAGCAGTGGAAAAATAATACAAATATACAACTGGAAGGAATACACGAATACAGAGCTTTCCGAATACCGCTTCAGCTGCAAGCCAGGATCCTGTAAATATATCTGCAAAAAGCTACTCGACTGCCCGTGTGGAAAATATGGGCACCCGAGTTTGCCAGTGAAACAAATGACAGGTCATTCATGAGACTGGTATGAGAAATCTAACTTAACTATCTAATAATAAGGCTAATCACAGGACCACGCCGCTAATGCGGAACGGGTTTACTCCATTGGATTGCTAGTGCATAAAATAAAGTAAATCGTTAAACAACGCAATGCTTTTTTAGCAAAATGAAACCATTATAAGACCCAAGTCCCATCACACAATGCAACGCAAACCGAAGGATAGGGTTTTACCTTATAATGGTCATAAGATGCTTGATACGATAAAACGGATTTAATATTAGTGAGTATATGTTTTAAAAACCATTTCAATCATAATATATCAATCATAGACGGCATGGGTACCATATATCATGTCGCCATACTAGTTCTACAATCAAAACCTCAAGGTCGTATTGGAAATTGGATTTCCATCATGAGTTGAGGCTAGGGGCAAGCTCCTCTCCGATTCGAGACACTCTAGCAAATGCCTCAGGATCCCCCGCAGTGAACCCTTGGAGCGGTAGGGCCGGTCCCTGCCTATCGGCAGTGGATTAGTTATGCCTGAACACACGCTTCCTGGTTCCTTTGAACCTATAGTATGACCACTAACGGCCTATAAAAATCTGAGGCTCCTCAAAATCCACCATCCACATAAGTAAAATGCCAGCCAGTTTAAGCACTGACACTACCACTAGCTAGAAAGAAACGTGTGGACTCCCTACGGTCCATATCCCGTTTTTGACTCATACCGGGGTGTGAGGCTCGCGAAGTCACGATATACACAAAGTCGTGCCGTAATAGGCTATACTTTGATCATCCCACAAGGCCCTGCTTTTCAACAAAAGCCTTGATCATGTGCATCTTGGCGTGCCACATTGACAATTCACGCCATGCGATCAATCACTATTAATATATACCAGGGTGTTAAGTAGAGAATAAATCCTCCACCACCAAACAGACATACATTAACAGAAATCGATTTAATTCACATGGAACGAAATCCAACGTCAGACACGCATCCATTTACTAGCTTATACTCTGGGTCTGAGCGAAATCCAAATCCGAACAATCAACAATAGTCCGGACGGTCACCACTGAAGCCCCTTCAAGGTAGCTACTCCCATTAAGGGTCACTATAGCAACACATCCATTCGATGTGAAGATCGTCAGTCTTCAACCACCGTCTTCATCTTCGACTCTTCATCGTCGTAGTAATTATTCGGAATGGGTTAAACCCGGACTTACCGAATAACTCACGTATTTTTATAATTAAAAATCAAGTACTATTAAAAACACATCCAACGCCTCATTCCAATTCAGAATATTCTTCAAATAAAATATTCGCATTATTTTATCAAAGATAAACTCTTTAAATTATTCTTAAATCTTACTTTTAAAGATTTATTAAGAACCCAATTTGGTATTAAATATCACAAATCATTATTCAGTGATTAATTAAATTTAAGAAATTAATCTTATCTTTAACTGGGTTGAAGAACTAATGTCATTTTAAAACACCGTTCACGATAAACCCAAAATCATCGTCCATAAAATATGGAATCTTCACAGAAATCAAATCAATATATGATCGTTATAAATTTCTGTATCCGACCAATAATATAAATGGAATAACGGCAAAGCCTTTTAAATTCCATATGTAGTATCGATCTTCTTTTACAGAAGCTTATCTCGGTTATTATTAATTCAAATTCCATTCAACTCCAATTTAATATATTAAATTGGAAAACTTTACTTTTGGAAAATTTCCATTTAAATCTTAATAAAAGATTTATAAATTCCAAATCGTATTTTCACTGTCAGTTGGGTTAAAGAACACATGTCACTTAAAAACATGGTTCACAATAAACCCAACTCACATTTCATCTTATTCGAATTACTAAATAAAAATTGAGAAACTTTAATAATCTAAATTAAAAGATTATTCTTTTCATACGGGGTTTAAGAACAGTGTTATTTAAGACATTATTCATGACAAATCCAAAATCCAATTTATTTAATTAAATTAAATATTCACTAATTGGAAAAGTTCGTTAAATCTTAACTTAATGATTTATTCTGGTTAACAACTAGTTCATTTCAATAAAAATATATTTTTCTAAAATATTTTTTTTCTAAAATATTCCCTTTCTAAGACCTTTTCTAAAATATTCTTTTCTAGAATATTCTTTATTGGAGTGTGACTAAATCAGCAACCATATATCGTATGTAATCAACGATCATGACAAATAATTATTAGACATCCAAATAACAGCCAAAGTGGATTCTATGCTAAATATTAGGATTAGTGTAGATTAAAAATTATCCCAACACCCGTGTGGGGTTTCATCCAACAAACAAATAATAAATTATTTGTGTACTTGGACGATGTGTAAAAATTATCGTCCTAATCACATGAACAAGTCGGATGACCTGTAAATGGAAGTGTAGTATTTAGTATGCACATACTAACATAATATTTAACACATCACAGACAAACATTTCAATCCTTTTTATTGTGAACAAATGACAATAAATATCTAGCCTTTCATTCCCATTCTTTTTATAGTTAATAAATGCCAATAAAAATCTATAATTTCAATTCTTTTTATTGTGAACAAATAGCAATAAATATCTAACCTTTTATTTTCATTCCTTTTTATTGTTAACCTATCGACAATAAAAATATTATCTTTTATTTCTAATCTTTCGTGTTATCCTTTTAAGTGATCAAAAATGCCTATTTTTAATTCATTCTTTTTAAATGGCAAGAATGTCCCTTTTTATTTTGATTTACATTTTCTAACAGAAATGTACTTTTTATTCTGATTCACATTTTCTAATAAAAATGTATATTTTATTCTGATTCACATTTTCATATAAACAAAATGCCAGTTTGGTCCAATTCATTTCAATGTAAACAAAATGGGTATTTTACTTCACTCTTTTTAAATGATAAAAAGAATGTTTTTATTTCATTCTTTATATTTGACCAAAAATGCATAATTTTATCATGCTTTTACATTTGATAAAAATGTAGATTTTTCTTTCATTCCTTTTCATTTGCTAAAAATGAGCATTTCATAAAAATATACCTTTTCAATTTATACCTTTTTAATGTATAAAAATATAAATTTTCATTTCATTCAACTCAAATGTACAAAAATATTCTTTTTATTTTATTCTTGTCAAAGTGACAAAAATGTCCTTTTGTCATATTTTACATTTTTAAACCAAAAATGTTAATTCTGTTCTTTATAATCTAATTAACCAAAATGTTAATTTTGTCCCTTTTCACTAATCAAATCTTGGGAAAAATTTGTGTTTCTTTTCACTAATCAAATTTTGACAAAAATGTTCTTCTTCTTCATAAATCAAGTTTTGACAAAAATGTTATTCTCTTCGCTAATCTTTCTTTTGACCAAAAATGTTATTTTTTCGCTAATCTTCCTTTTGACAAAAATGTTGTTTTTTATTCACTATAAACATATTTGGACAAAAATATGTCTTTTATTTCCATAATTCATTTCCTTTTACTGTAACAAAATGTGAATTTTTGTCTAATCTTTTTAATGTAAACAAAATATGAATTTTGTCCAATCCCTTTTAAATAAACAAAAATGTAAACTTTTTCTTTAATCCTTCTCAATGATCAAAGTATAATCTTTCTTCTAAATGAACAAAAATGTATATTTTGGTTGAACTCCTTTTTAATGACCAAACATGATTATTTTGTTTAATTCTTTTTAATACACAAAGATGCTTGTTTTTACTTCATCCTTTGTAATGTGAGAAAATGAATGTTTTCTAATTCATTTTTCTAAACTGCCAAAAATGAGAATTTTGTTTATTAACTTTTCAATGTAAACAAAATGAGGATTTTGTTTATTAACTTTTCAATGTAACAATGTAAACAAAATGAGAATTTTTGTTTATTAATTTTTCAATGTAACAATGTAAACAAAATGAGAATTTTGTTTATTAACTTTTCAATGTTAACAAAAAGCTGATTTTATATTCTATAATCATATTTTCACAAAAATGTGATTTTATATTTCACCAATCAACATTTTCTAACAAAAGGGTATTTTTATTTTAATGAGACATTTCCTAACAAAAATGACATTTTCTTTTTACTAAAGATTTTCTATTAAAAATGACATTTTTGTTTTTAATAAACATTTTCTATTAGAAATGACATTTTAAAACTAATGCAATATTCTATAATCAAAAATGTTATTTTTGATCTCATATACATTTCTAATACAAACTGTTATTTTTAATCATAATACACACTTCTAATGCAAAGTGTTATTTTTTTCATTAATCATTCTTTTTGACAAGAAATGTTATTTTTCACTAATCAAATTTAACAAAAATATGTTAATTTTCTTTTTATTTAAACAAAATATGATGGTTTTTTTTAATCTATTTCTATTCAACAAAAATGTAAATTTTTGTTCCACTAATTTTCTACACAACAAAATGAGTATTTTTTTGTCTACAATCCTTTTGTCCCAACGAAATGATATATTTGCTTTCATCCATTTTATTTTAACAAAATTTATATATTTGTTCACAACAAATTGATAATAACATAACACATTTGGTTTCAACAATCTTATAATCACGGAATGACATATTTGTTTCCGTCAATTTAGTAATAACAAGTATGATATATTTGTTTTCAACACAACAATCATCACAACACTAGATATACAAAACAATGACAATCAATTAGAATTTAACAATGGATCAGAAAGAAAGAATCACAATTAGTTATTTTTAATTTAAATAAATAAATAGAATTCTCACATTGACATTTGATTCTGAATAAATCAGATCCGAATTTTGGTCCAGATTCGATGTGCTCAGAAGTGGTTCTAGTCAGCTCCATCGCGTAGATCTTGATTGTACGATTCCAACGCTTCCGAATTTGCTGAATTCCGACCTCGTTTGAAGAAGTTAGACGGATTTTAAACACTAATGAAATTTAAATTAATTCTATAATTAATTAATAATCTTAATTACCATACAAACACATCAGGGCCGCTCCTTCTTCCTACTTTCCTCTATGTGAATTCCTATTTCAAAAAAACCGAAAATGTCGATTTGAACATCCCATCATTGCCGCCCCCTTGGATGATCGGAGCTCGATCTAAACCCCTGCCGCCGACGCCCTGCGTGAGCTCCTCCATCGCCGTCGGTGGTGGTGAGCTCGACCCTCCCCGCTTCACGAAAACTGATGCCAAAGTCGGCTACTTTGGCCATGAAACACGTGGCATCCAGTCATCGATTCCACATCTCAACCTTACTGATTGCAAGCTGATGAAGATCTCTTCGATTTGCTTTTGATTGATTGTTTTAATATGAATTAGATTGAGAGATTTTAAGGTTCAAAATCCGGAGCTTTCAAGCCCTTGAAATGGTGAAAACGGCAGTTGTAGAAAAGGGTATTAGGGTTTAGTATTTTTCTTGTATTTATACTGTATTTTATACCGTATTTTTTCTATTTATTTATTTTAATTCAAGAAAATGTTTGTTCGTTGTAATCAACTCCGAATCGAACCCAACAAATGTCGCCTCTAGCCGAATACCCCTGTCCCGGACACAATGGAATATGTTTCGTAACCCAGTTCGGCTGTTACGATATGTTTTTCTTTAAATTAAATTATAAATCCTTTAATTATTAAATTCAAACGTACATTTTAAATTACCGAGGCCACATATGGACTCTAAAAACTGAAGAAAAATTATTTTTAGTTATGTTTTGACGATTCGGTTCTAACAAGACTAATTTCGTTGAATTCTGAGACCGTTTGAAAAACGGCCTTTTTCTAGTCGATTAAATTTGACTAAAACTGACATAACACGTTTTCCTCTGCCACGCTCACATATTAATTCGGAAAATTATGAAAATTGAAACCTAGCAATAATTTGACATTCCGGTTCCAACAAAAGTGGTTTCGTTGAAAACCGAGGTCGTTTGAAAAATGACTATTTTTAAGGCCAATATATTTAATTAAAATATATATAAATTCTACATAGACTTTTCTAACTTTTAAACTGGACATAACTTTTTATTTCTACGATGAAATTTCAGTTTTTCAGATTCGTTTGAAAGATATTATTAAACAGATTTAAATATTTTTGGTTTTACTAAAATCCGATTTGTTTTGAATCCTGTACAGTCAGTCAAAGTTCAATTTCAAATTTTCAAACTGCAGCGCTGTTTTAAACTCCTTTTATAATTAAATTGAATTTATTCGTTTTTAAAATAAATTTTTAGTTGTTCCTATTTAAAATAAATTATTTTAAACATTAAAACCCATTAAAATTTCTAAAATAAAATTTTTAAATTGGCCCCAAAATTCCGGGTCGTTACAATCGCCCCCACTTAAAATCTTTTAGTCCTCAAATAAGAACGAAGCTAAAAGTTGTTTAATTTAACCAATTCAACCTTTTTTTTATTTATTGGTTTAATTAATTATCATTCTAATATTTTAATTAGTGAAACTAATAATCAAGCATCACAACCAGCAATCAATTAGGTGATTAACTTTTCAAATATATAATCTTTATATATAGTCAAAAATCATATTTTTAGTGCAAATCATAGCAATGTGTACTAACTAAGTGTTGGTTCTCATACCAGTCAATGGAAATATATAAATATCCCACTTTCGCTACTCGAACATAAATACTGGTGATGGTCGACCTATCACCAGAATTATCTCCGGGCGACTAGAGTGTGATTATATATCTATCCAGTATATTAAAACTTCGAATATCCATTAATTACTCGTATATTCGAAATCTTTATATACTCGATTGTCTACATTAAAATATAATATACTCAAATACGTATTTTAGGATAAAATTTTCAAAACTAAATTTGTTTTCATTTTTGTTTTAAAGAAAATAATACTATTCACACTCGTTCTAGGATACTACTGATCCCATCTCTACCGAGTTATTCTCATTGGATATTACTAATCCAATCTCTGATGAATTCTTTCGTTCGGTTCTAATGTGTCTTGTTCTCGAGCTCTGTAAATCAAAGCTCTGATACCAACTGAAACGACCCAAACTTCCCAGTAAAGGAAAGACTGGATTGCTTTGAGAACAACACACATCAGAACACAAATTGAAGAAAATTTTATTGCCGATTACAACAATTATATCAGAGTACCAGAATGTAACAGAGTATGAATACTTATTATACAATAGAAATACAATAATATCAGAGTTTTAAATTACATTTAAATAGCAGTGGAAAAATAATACAAATATACAACTGGAAGGAATACACGGATACAGAGCTTTCTGAATACCACTTCAGCTGCAAGCCAGGATCCTATAAATATATCTGCAAAAAGCTACTCGACTGCCCATGTGGAAAATATGGGCACCCGAGTTTTCCAGTGAAACAAACTGCAGGTCGGTCATGGGACTGGTATGAAAAATCTAACTTAACTATCTAATAATAAGGCTAATCACAGGACCACGCCGCTAATGCGAAACGGGTTTACTCCATTGGATTGCCAGTGCATAAAATAAAGTAAATCGTTAAACAACGCAATGCTTTTTTAGAAAAATGAAACCATTATAAGACCCAAATCCCATCACACAATGCAACACAAACCGGAGGATAGGGTTTTACCTTATAATGGTCAAAAGATGCTTGATATGGTAAAACGGATTTAATATTAGTGAGTATATGTTTTAAAAACCATTTCAATCATAATATATCAATCATAGACGGCATGGGTACCATATATCATGTCGCCATACTAGTTCTACAATCAAAACCGCAAGGTCGTATTGGAAATTGGATTTCCATCATGAGTCGAGGCTAGGGGCAAGCTCCTCTCCGATTCGAGACACTCAAGCAAATGCCTCAGGATCCCCCGCAGCGAACCCTTGGAGCGGTAGGGCCGGTCCCCGCCTATCGGCAGTGGATTAGTTATGCCTGAACACACGCTTCTCGGTTCCTTTGAACCTATAGTATGACCACTAACGGTCTATAAAAATCCGAGGCGCCTCAAAATCCATCATCCGCATAAGTAAAATGCCAACCAGTTTAAGCACTGACACTACCACTAGCTAGAAAGAATCGTGTGCACTCCCTACGTTCCATATCCCGTTTTTGACTCATACCGGGGTGTGAGGCTCGCGAAGTCACGATATACACAAAGTCGTGCCGTAATAGGCTATACTTTGATCATCCCACAAGGCCCTGCTTTTCAACAAAAGCCTTGATCATGTGCATCTTGGCGTGTCACATTGACAATTCACGCCATGCGATCAATCACTATTAATATATACCAGAGTGTTAAGTAGAGAATAAATCCTCCACCACCAAACAGACATACATTAACAGAAATCGATTTAATTCACATGGAACGAAATCCAATGTCAGACACGCATCCATTTACTAGCTTATGCTCTGGGTCTGAGCGAAAACCAAATCCGAACAATCAACAATAATCCGGACGATCACCACTGAAGCCCCTTCAAGGTAGCTACTCCCATCAAGGGTCTCTGTAGCAACACATCCATTCGATGTGAAGATCGTCAGTCTTCAACCACCGTCTTCATCTTCGACTCTTCATCGTCGTAGTAATTATTCGGAATGGGTTAAAACCGGTCTTCCCGAATAACTCACGTATTTTGATAATTAAAAATCAAGTACTATTAAAAACACATCCAACGCCTCATTCCAATTCAGAATATTCTTCAAATAAAATATTCGCATTATTTTATCAAAGATAAACTCTTTAAATTATTCTTAAATCTTACTTTTAAAGATTTATTAAGAACCCAATTTGGTTTTAAATATCACAAATCATTATTCAGTGATTAATTAAATTTAAGAAATTAATCTTATCTTTAACTGGGTTGAAGAACTAATGTCATTTTAAAACACTGTTCACGATAAACCCAAAATCATCTTCCATAAAATATGGAATCTTCACAGAAATCAAATCAATATATGATCGTTATAAATTTCTGTATCCGACCAATAATATAAATGGAATAACGGCAAAGCCTTTTAAATTCCATATGTAGTATCGATCTTCTTTTATAGAAGCTTATCTCGGTTATTATTAATTCAAATTTCATTCAACTCCAATTTAATATATTAAATTGGAAAACTTTAATTTTGGAAAATTCCCATTTAAATCTAATAAAAGATTTATAAATTCCAAATCTTATTTTCACTGTCAGTTGGGTTAAAGAACACATGTCACTTAAAAACATGGTTCCAATAAACCCAACTCACATTTCATCTTATTCCAATTACTAAATAAAAATTGAGAAACCTTAATAATCTGAATTAAAAGATTATTCTTTTCATACGGGGTTTAAGAACAGTGTTATTTAAGACACTATTCACGACAAACCCAAAATCCAATTTATTTAATTAAATTAAATATTCATTAATTGGAAAACTTCGTTAAATCTTAACTTAATGATTTATTCTGGTTAACAACTAGTTCATTTCAATAAAAATATTTTTTTCTAAAATATTTTTTTTCTAAAATATTCCCTTTCTAAGACCTTTTCTAAAATATTATTTTCTAGAATATTCTTTATTGGACTGTGACTCAATCAGCAACCATATATTGTATGTAATCAATGATCTTGACAAATAATTATTAGACATCCAAATAACAACTAAAGTGGATTCTACGCTAAATATTGGGACTAGTGTAGATTAAAAATCATCCCAACACCCGTTTGGGGTTTCATCCAACAAACAAATAATAAATTATTTGTGTACTTGGGCGATGTGTAAAAATTATCGCCCCAATCACATAAACAAGTCGGATGACCTGTAAATGGAAGTGTAGTATTTAGTATGCACATACTAACATAATATTTAACACATCAAACATTTCAACATCACAGACAAACATTTCAATCTTTTTTATTGTGAACAAATGACAATAAATATCTAGCATTTCATTCCCATTCTTTTTATAGTTAACAACTGCCAATGAAAATCTATAATTTCAATTCTTTTTATTGTGAACAAATAACAATAAATATCTAACCTTTTATTTTCATTCCTTTTTATTGTTAACCTATCGACAATAAAAATATTATCTTTTATTTCTAATCTTTTGTGTTATCCTTTTAAGTGATCAAAAATGCCTATTTCTAATTCATTCTTTTTAAATGGCAAGAATGTCCCTTTTTATTTTGATTCACATTTTCTAACAGAAATGTACTTTTTATTCTGATTCAAATTTTCTAACAAAAATGTATATTTTATTCTAATTCACATTTTTCATATAAACAAAATGCCAGTTTGGTCCAATTCATTTCAATGTAAACAAAATGGGTATTTTACTTCACTCTTTTTAAATGATAAAAAGAATGTTTTTATTTCATTCTTTATATTTGACCAAAAATGCAAAATTTTATCATTCTTTTACATTTGATAAAAATGTAGATTTTTCTTTCATTCCTTTTCATTTGCTAAAAATGAGCATTTCATAAAAATATACCTTTTCAATTTATACCTTTTTAATGTATAAAAATATAAAATTTCATTTCATTCAACTCAAATGCACAAAAATATCCTTTTTATTTTATTCTTGTCAAAGTGACAAAAATGTCCTTTTATCATATTTTACATTTTTAAACCAAAAATGTTAATTCTGTTCTTTATAATCTAATTAACCAAAATGTTAATTTTGTCCCTTTTCACTAATCAAATCTTGGGAAAAATTTGTCTTTCTTTTCACTAATCAAATTTTGACAAAAATGTTCTTCTTCTTCATAAATCAAGTTTTGACAAAAATGTTATTCTCTTCGCTAATCTTTCTTTTGACCAGAAATGTTAATTTTGTTCGCTAATCTTCCTTTTGACAAAAATGTTGTTTTTTATTCACTATAAACATATTTGGACAATAATATGTCTTTTATTTCCATAATTCATTTCCTTTTACTGTAACAAAATGTGAATTTTTGTCTAATCTTTTTAATGTAAACAAAATATGAATTTTGTCCAATCCCTTTTAAATAAACAAAAATGTAAACTTTTTCTTTAATCCTTCTCAATGATCAAAGTATAATCTTTCTTCAAAATGAACAAAAATGTATATTTTGGTTGAACTCCTTTTTAATGACCAAACATGATTATTTTGTTTAATTCTTTTTAATACACAAAGATGCTTGTTTTTACTTCATCCTTTGTAATGTGATAAAATGAATGTTTTCTAATTCATTTTTCTGAAGTGCCAAAAATGAGAATTTTGTTTATTAACTTTTCAATGTAAACAAAATGAGGATTTTGTTTATTAACTTTTCAATGTAACAATGTAAACAAAATGAGAATTTTTGTTTATTAACTTTTCAATGTAACAATGTAAACAAAATTAGAATTTTGTTTATTAACTTTTCAATGTAAACAAAATGCTGATTTTATATTCTATAATCATATTTTCACAAAAATATGATTTTATATTTCACCGATCAACATTTTCTAACAAAAGGGTATTTTTATTTTAATGAGACATTTCCTAACAAAAATGACATTTTCTTTTTACTAAAGATTTTCTATTAAAAATGACATTTTTGTTTTTAATAAACATTTTCTATTAGAAATGACATTTTAAAATGCAATATTCTATAATCAAAAATGTTATTTTTGATCTCATATACATTTCTAATACAAACTGTTATTTTTAATCATAATACACATTTCTAATGCAAAGTGTTATTTTTTTTCATTAATCATTCTTTTTGACAAGAAATGTTATTTTTCACTAATCAAATTTAACAAAAATATGTTAATTTTCTTTTTATTTAAACAAAATATGATGGTTTTTTTTAATCTATTTCTATTCAACAAAAATGTAAATTTTTGTTCCACTAATTTTCTACACAACAAAATGAGTATTTTTTTGTCTACAATCCTTTTGTCCCAACGAAATGATATATTTGCTTTCATCCATTTTATTTTAACAAAATTTATATATTTGTTCACAACAAGTTGATAATAACATAACACATTTGGTTTCAACAATCTTATAATCACGGAATGACATATTTGTTTCCGTCAATTTAGTAATAACAAGTATGATATATTTGTTTTCAACACAACAATCATCACAACACTAGATATACAAAACAATGACAATAAATTAGAATTTAACAATGGATCAGAAAGAAAGAATCACAATCACACAATTAGTTATTTTTAATTTAAATAAATAAACAGAATTCTCATATTGACATTTGATTCTGAATAAATCAGATCCGAATTTTGGTCCAGATTCGATGTACTCAGAAGTGGTTCTAGCCAGCTCCAACGCGTAGAACTTGATTGTACGATTCCAACGCTTCCGAATTTGCTGAATTCCGACCTCGTTTGAAGAAGTTACATGGGTTTTAAACACTAATGAAATTTAAATTAATTCTTTAATTAATTAATCATCTTAATTACCATACAAACACATCAGGGCCGCTCCTTCTTCCTACTTTCCTCTACGTGAATTCCTGTTTCAGAAAAACCCAAACTGTCGATTTGAACATCCCATCATTACCGCCCCCTTGGATGATCGGAGCTCGATCTAAACCCCTGCCGCCAACGCCCTGCGTGAGCTCCTCCGTCGCCGTCGGTGGTGGCGAGCTTGGCCCTCCCCCCTTCACGAAAACCGATGCCAAAGTCGGTTACTTTGGCCATGAAACTCGTGGCATCCAGTCACCGAATCCACATCTCAACCGTACTGATTGCAAGCTGATGAAGATCTCTTCGATTTGCTTTTGATTGATTGTTTTAATATGAATTAGATTGAGAGATTTTAAGGTTCAAAATCCGGAGCTTTCAAGCCCTTGAAATGGTGAAAACGGCGGCTATAGAAAAGGGTATTAGGCTTTAGTATTTTTCTTGTATTTATACTGTATTTTATACCGTATTTTTTCTATTTATTTATTTTAATTCAAGAAAATGTTTGTTCGTTGTAATTAACTCCGAATCGAAACCAACAAATGTCGCCCTTAGCCAAATACCCCCGTCCCGGACACAATGGAATATGTTTCGTAACCCAGTTAGGCTGTTACGATATGTTTTTCTTTAAATTAAATTATAAATCCTTTAATTATTAAATTCAAACGTATATTTTAAATTACTGAGGCCACATACGGACTCTAAAAATTACAGAAAAAATATTTTTAGTTATGTTTTGATGATACGGTTCTAACAACGCTAATTTCATTGAATTCTCAGACCGTTTGAAAAATGGCCTTTTTCTAGTCGATTAAATTTGACTGACACTGACAAAACACGTTTTTCTCTGCCACACTCACATATTAATTCGAAAAATTATGAAAATTGAAACCTACCAATAATTTGACATTCCGGTTCCAACAAAAGTGGTTTCATCGAAAACCGAGGTCGTTTGGAAAATGACTATTTTTAAGGCTAATATATTTAATTAAAATATATATAAATTCTAGAGCGACTTTTCTAACTTTTAAACTGGACATAACTTTTTATTTCTACGATGAAATTTCAGTTTTTCAGATTCGTTAGAAAGATATTATTAAACAGATTTAAATATTTTTGGTTTTACTAAAATCCGATTTGTTTTGAATCATGTACAGTCAGTCAAAGTTCAATTTCAAATTTTAAAACTGCAGCGCTGTTTTAAACTCCTTTTATAATTAAATTGAATTTATTCGTTTTTAAAATAAATTTTTAGTCGTTTCTATTTAAAATAAATTATTTTAAACATTAAAATCTATTAAAATTTCTAAAATAAAAATTTTAAATTGGCCCCAAAATTCCGGGTCGTTACAGAAGTCGCGTGGCAGTTCGTAATATGGAGTTTTGAACTTCAACTCGATATACAGGATCCGATATAAGTCGGATTTCTGTGAAACAAGAAACGTTATAATCGTATTGATTATAATTTTCATATGGAAGAGAAAAATCCAGATTTCGTGTTATAGATAGAAAGTTATGGTCAAGTCAAATTTTGAAATAATCGTAATGGAAATCGTTATTTAAACTATTGCCCTTTTAAAATAGCCATTTTGCAAACGGTCTCTGATTTCGACGAAACTAGTTTCATTGGAACCTAAACGTTAAATTATTGTACGGTGTTGAATTGCATGGCAAATGGATGTCGTATGTGACCACGGTAGATGTAAACGCCCATTCATTTTCTATAGCGCGTAATTATATAATAAAGGGATGTTCGAGTGTAACTTGAGAAGACGATCGAACTAAACCGCAAAACCATTTCCGTTGAGTTCGTATTGTCGATTAGAGTCAGGATAGGTATATAGTTTGTTATTTTTGAAGATCGGTTAATTTGGTGTCCAAAATGATATTGCGGTGCGTATAAAAATAGCCTACCCAGAAAACAGTCTCAGAATGCGACGAAACTAATGCCGTTGGGTTCGTATTAACTAATTATTGTAGGATTTCAAAGTTTCAAGTTGATTGGATTTATTTACTGTTCTTGGAAAAATTTAAACGCGTGTTTTTCGCTGGTTTTATAAGGGAAAAATTTTCAAACTATGCCGGAATTGGACGAAACCTGTCCTATTGAGTCCGGAATATTTTTCTATGCTAGGATTAGTTTTTTTATCAGAAAACAGAAGTCAATTGTAGATAGTTTTACGTTTTAGTTTACTGTGAAGTTTCGATATAATTAAATAATAATATTTGTTACCCTACGTATATACATCCATTCTCAGCCAACCCTAATGTTTACTTCGTTCTGGTCAAAACAAAAGTTCCACCGCCTCTAAACAAAACAAACGCCAGATTCTCACCATTTTTCTTCCTCCATAACTTCCGACCTGTTCATCTATCTCGAGATCGATTAACTGCAAATGGTTAGAGCTCAATGAGCTCTACGAAGTGAACGGTCGGGATGGAGTTTGGGGTGTCGAGGCGACCTAAATCTCAGCAGAAAGGCGACGACTACGGAGGGAAACTAGCAGCGATCGCGGCACTAGGTGGAGTTGGGTTTGGCACGAGGGTCAAGGGGACTGGGGGCGATGCGGTGGTCGTCTTGGATGAATTACCGGTGGGTATGAGAGGGTGCGGTGGTCTTGAATTCGATGGCAGCATTGGGTTCCAGAACGTAGAAAGGGAAAGATGTAACAAAGGGCTGGAGGGATAGTAGAGAAAGGGGTCGGCTGGGTTTTGCTAAAGCCAGAAATAACGTAAAATAATTGAGTTAATTATAGTAATCAGCTTCTTAAAACCTTAATGAAGAGGTAACTAATTAATTTGTGTTTATGGTTTCAGTGAACACCTGGAGGACGAAGACGATGGAAAAGAGTGTAGATGGGCTGTCTTTCTCCCAATGGAATCGTAAATAATAGTAATTGAAAACAGATGAGGGATTATATTATATAATTAGCGTTAAAACATGATTAGTTATGCATAATTATTATTAAATAAGGGGGTTTGATTTTTAATCGTGCATTTCAGGTAGATTGGAAAACTTAGTGGATACTTGGTAAAGAACAACGGGAAGAGAAATGTTTGAACAAAGAAGTCTTTGGTGAAGTAAAAAGAAGTAGTTGGGACCGATATTTCTAAGCAGAAGTAATTAAAATTTATTCCTCTAATTAAAAAATTAGTTTTGAAATTTAATCATATAATTGTAAAAGTGGTTATCATGCAGGACTCCAAACAAGGAACAATGAGCGAAAGGAGTAGAGATGCTGTTAACCGGTTAAGTAAAATAATTAGTGATTAAATTTGTTTAAACTATAAATTAAGGATTTTTATTTAACTAAACGGTATTAACTTATAATATTAATAGCGAGTGCATATGTTATTAGAATCGAACAAACAAAGTGCCATTCGACTCATCTTGACAAGCACCACTCTATGGAATAGGAGTGGACGGAAATGGAATCAACCGGTATTTTTATTAAATTAAACAACCGTTTAATTTAATTCAAACAAGCCGTGGAAATGGAATGAAATCAAGGCGAGTTAAACTCACTCATTTTTTGCCATTTATATTTTATATAAATTGGGTTTTTATTTTGTGTGCTCTGTTTGCTATGGTTGACTATTTACTAGTTATACATTTAATTTTTGATTTAATTGATGAAATTAAACCGCAATTTAATTTCAGTGGAATACCATATCATTAATTTAACGAATTGGACCCAATGAAGGTAACTTACCTCGTTGGTCACGTTTACAAAATAAACGTGTTTTGTTTGGATTGTTCGAACTGACTGAATTGTTTGGTTGGTTGGATGATGTTATATAGTCGTTATTTGCTAAATGGAATTGAATGACCTGATTTGATATAACCGTTTTGATTTCAGGGAAGAAATGGTTGGAGGGATCCAACGGATTCCTCAAATATATTATTTATTTTCATATTATCATATATGAACTGTCATGATTGGGTAATTGATTTTAGTAGTGATCACTGACTGAAAAGTCAACCTGTGTTGTGTTTTAACCAATGGGCTATATTGGTTGAGTAATCGGCAGTAAATGGCCTAAAACTAAATTGTTTTGTTTATATTGATTTACCGTCAGGTGAATTGATAGAGCTGAAGTTATGAAATTTATTTTCTGACTAAAAATAGATTTTGAAATATATTATTTGAATAAAGGTTTATAAAAAGGAAATACATACTTATTTTTATAATTAATTATAAATTGATTTATAAAAAATTCTGATGTTAATCAGATTCGTAAGTGTGAGAATAAGAAGATTAACCTAACGACTAAATTGGATAATTGTTTTGTTAAGAAACAATTAAATGGAATTATTTTAAATTAATTATATTATTAATTAATTTAAAGGGAAAACAAATTAAAATCGGTTAACGAGATAACCGTGTTTAGAGTAGACTAAATTGACCATTTTTAACTGGAATTATTATTATTATAGTTTGTTTGGATTAATCTAATAAAATTGTTTAAAGAATAATTGTTAATTTTAGTAGGGTTTTAAAAAGGGGATTAATATTCATTTTAGTTAATAAAGAAATTTACTACGGAGGTAGTAAATAATGGAAGTAAATTATTATTTTAATTAATAAATTAGAGAATTACTATTTAATTGAAATTCATTTAAATGGTAATTGAAGTTGAAAAGAAATCCAATGGATTAGTGAAAGAAGTTTATGAATAGGTTTTATTTTTAAAACCTGGGTTTTTTAACAAAGTTATAAAGAGGATTTTAAGCGAACATGGCAGCTTAAAATAAATGTTACTTAATTATTTAAATTAAGTAAATGGAAATTAAGAGAATGGGTTTATTATAAACCAGGATTTTTATAAGTGAGGATTAAGATGTTAAAGCGTTAATTTGACATTAAAGTTGCTTGATAATGGGATTAAGTAAAAGTGGGGAATTGAAATGAGAATCTCAAAGCGAGAGATAGTTGGATGGATTTGAATGGAAATTGGGAGAAAGTGAATTGGGTAGTAGAAGTGAATCGTGGGATTTGATAATCAAATCCGAATTATAAGTATGCTTAGTTAAAAAGGTCAAAATGAAAGTGATGTTTATAAAGAAGTAATTAATTATTGAATTAAGAGAAAAATAGGTATAGTCGAAAAAAAGTTTCAAAAGAGATAAGCAGGTTTTATGAACCGTATTTGGAATAAAATATGTTGAATGGAAATTGTGTTGATATTAGAGTGAAGTATTGGTTTTTGGATTACAACTAGTATTTGTCTTTAGATATGAACGTTGTTGATCAAGGTCTGAGAGGTAATTAAAATACCCCAACTTGAACAACATCAGGATTATCTGAAGATGATATTAGTGGTAAACATAAAAGAGGTTAGTGATAATTTATTATTCCCATTAGGGAAGTAATAATGCAAAATTTGGTGGGAATTTTGAGAATATACAACGAGAAATCCGATGTAAAGGAAATTAGTAAGAAGGGAAATTATATTTACGAGACTTTCAAAGTAGAAGAAAAAACAAAAAGGATTTGCGTGAAAATATAACGATATTTTCGGGTTAGGAAGGAAATGTAAAGTTGAGTTTTATTCTACACTAATAAATATTAGTTATTGTTTCAAGAACGGAGTAAAAGATATTACGTAACGCTGTTACGAATAACAAGTTGAATGGATTTCCCAAATGTAAAATAATAAAGAATGATGCAATAAATGTTTTTAAAGGAGAATTAAGTGGAAATTGAATATTGTTATCTTACTAAGTATTATAGAGAATTGGTTTTAAGAACATTAGTATATAAGAATCAAATATCATATTTTTAAATAATAAAAGAGTCAGAAGTTTTAATTAAGCAGAAGTGAATTAGTTTGATTTAATTAAAAGGCCAAGTGGTGCTGAATACTGGACCAGTGAACTCATTGGATTATCATGATTGAAACACTATTTATTTTGATAGTTAAATCACCGACTATCAAATATGTCCAATACGATTGTTGGTACGAAAAGACTAGGATCAAATTTGTATTCGAAAACCATTCCGACCAACAAATACGTGAAGATAACAGAAGGTGATCGAGATGGAGCGTTGAAGACCGTGGATCTTCATTAAGCGGAAGAACTACTAATAAATCTTTGGTTTAGCGGCCAGAGATAAACTGTGGTTCTATCGTGGTTGTGATCTACAGTTTGCAAGGACTTCTCCCTACTGATCCATGGGGTGATTCCTATATTGAATGCAGTGGGAGAGTGCCTTCAGTTCATCCTGTTCCTGGATGACTTGTACGGACGGATGTCTGACAGAGTATTTACAAAGGGATCACATACGTTGATTTCTTCAAACGTACCATAGTCGGTGAGCTCCCAACTAGAGTATTTTTATGGACGTCAATTAGTGATACCTGGCGGATTTGACGATGTAGCATTCAAAGTGAATGGTGACCAAATATTCCAAATGGAAACTCAAACCTCAAGCCTCACAGCCGGGAAATGACAAAAATCGGGCAGGCAACATGGCTATGTGGGTCGCTCCCATTAAGGTGTATAATCACCTATCTAGAGAAATTCCTTTTGCTTCTTTAATCTATTTCGATGTTGTCTCTTTCGGGAAAACGGTGGTTTGAGCCCAACCGTTGGCGATATACATTCGATATACTCAAGAGAAATGAGTGGTCGGTCATGTGAGGGCTGGATTGCATGACGTTCTTGTTGAACCCAGTGTATTCGCCTCTAGAGATAAACTGTCGGCAGGTGGTCCCATACCTTGTCATAGTCGGAATCCAATCTCCAATAAGCGCCCACGATTTTGTTTGTATTTGTGTGTGTGTATATATATATAGCATGAAATGCAAGCGTTCCGTTAGATTGATATCAACTTGTATTTAGACACTATTATAATATCAGAAAAGATATTGATTTCGAAAATGTTTTGGGTTATCGTAAGGTAAAAACTGTCTGTATTTATGTGTGGATTTGGTCTTATGATTATCCTTTTCTTTCAAAAAGATTTTGACTTTAAAATCAAGTTGTGTGATACCCTTAATACTGTGCGAGTTTTTCTCACTCTGGTTCACAAGACTGACCTGGTGTTTTGTAAATGCTCGGGTTAGCCCGGGGTGTACAGGTTCAGGTACAGGTTCATAAGCTGGAAGAGTCCAAACGTATGATATTATATAGCTACTATTCCACTGTGCGTTATTTATGGGACAGATTTTTATAACTTTCCAGAGATGTTGATGTACTCTGATATTGTAAGTATTTTTAAAAGCTCTCAATGAAGTTTTATTTCTGTATTATATTTTGTTCCGTTGCGATGTGAGACTCTGATTCTGTATTGTGTTGGTTCTTCTTCTTCTTCTTCTTCTTCTATTCTTATATTTCTTTCTTTCTTATTTCACCCTCTAAATTCTTTCTAATAACGTTCCGGTGTTTGGAAGGTAGGTACAGGAGATGTATCTATGTCGATTTCCAGGGCCGAAAATCCTTGGGTCGTTACAGAAGATCCCTCCTGCTTGAAATCGACTGCTTCGGAATGTTATTATTTGAATGGCATGTTGAAGGCGGAATTCTAAGGTAGGCTAGGGCCACATGTGGTAAATGATGTTTTGCACCTGCAATTCAAAAGTTAACAGTCGTGGTTCTAAGCTATGTTCATGTAAGAAACACATAGAGGATGAAAATGTGATAAACGTGATGAATGGACAAAGCATCAAAAGTTTACTGTTTTTGACATTACCTTAAATAACCACTTGTTCATATATATGCTAAGCGGAATGCAACTTATGATTTTCGATATGAGACTTTTTTTAAGTGGAAAGAAACTGCAATTCTATCAAATCAGGTTTTCAGTTGTTTCAAAAACACATATCACAAAAGTGAACAAAGAATACCACTTAACCTATTACATAAAATAGAAATATAAAGTAAATGTCTGAGTATCTACGAATACATACTATAGATACCTGCAATTTTGTATGCATGTTATACTTGATTATCCATGCAAATTTTATGTTAGTCGTAAACGCTGCATAACTTAGTTCGATATTACAAATTACTTTTATTTTAAACCATGGCTATACACTAAAAGATCAGATATGTGTGTATTGTTTGTACATTGTTGAATCTTTTTCTCTAGGTATTTCATTTGAAAAGACTATAAGCATAATATTAAATCCTTTTTTGGACCATGGACAACTTAGAATATAGTTGAAGATAAGAATTTATATATGACAATAACAACAATGATAGCAATATTTAGATGGAAAAAAAACTACAAAAATGATGAGTTAACTAGAAATTTAAGGAAAACATATATTTCATTAGACATATCATATTTATTTTGAGAGAAAGATGGATTGTGGATGTTTCCCAACCTTTTCCCAAAAAAAAAGTAAAAATGTAGCTGGCCAATTCAAAAATTTATTGCGTAGAATGTTCTAAATGTAGCTGGCCAAATCAGAAAGTTGTTATTCAAATCATAAGGAAAAATATCATCAATAAATAATAATAATAAATTATCATTTTGAATACTTTTGAAGGTCGCTTCTAATATTCTTATTCTCTTGTTACCAGGATCTATATTGATACATCTTTCATTCTTCATTTGTAGAGTCAGAATAGGTACAAACATGGAATCAGTACCCGTTGCCATAACAAAACAAATATTACTCCAAATGAACAATGCTCAAGATATAAGTACAAGCATGTGCACATCAGAACAATATTGGAATTTACTGAAGCATCTAGAGCTAAAAATATAGGGAGTGTAGTTGACAAGGGAAGACCGACGGTGCTGGAATATTTGATCATATAGAAGAGGGGATTGAATAAATATGAATGGAAACTATCTTTACAAAAATAACACTGGACCTTTTTCTTTTGACTTACGCTGTTTGTTACCGCTAAAAATCTTGTAATGTTATTAATTGTACCGATATAAAGTATGCTTGATAAAAAATTCCCCAAAGAGTTTATGTGTATGTGATTCTGGTGAGTTCTTCGATTTAGCCGTGGACAAATAGGATAGCAAACATCCTTATTACATCATCTAAATAAGTCACTTGAGAACTCAATTACTATAAGAATATAATGTATGTACAAGTATAGTGGTAAAATTAATTAACAAGAGAAATAATCTCTTTATTGTTTATTACATAAGCTACATATATATTTGCTTATATCTACCTACTGGAAGTTGATAAAAATCCACTGTAACTAAAATTAAAATCCCAAGTTTAAACATTTAACGAATTTTTTTTCCTGAGAAGTAAATGGAACATTACGTTTGCTCGCATAGAAACATAGTTTGAACCTCTTAACTACCTAGAGCCATTATGCAAACAATTTTACAATTTCCATTTAATATATACAGGCTCCTACTGCACCATAGCAGCGGCTACCCTGTTGTTGCTCCTGCTTGTAGCAGCAAAACTTTTTCCTATGTAACAGAAAGTTCCTATAGGAGCTGGAAACAATCAAGGGTGCAGAATCTGGAGGTGGAATTAATTAGAGCCGGGACTGATAGAGAAGGGACTGGAGGTGGAATCTGGCGTTCGCGGTGGCGGTTCAGAAGGTTGATGTAGCCTAAAGGCTAAAGTAAAAGCCAGTGGATGGAGCTATTTGAATTAGGAAACTCCAAACTATAAAATTAGATGGGATATGTTTGGGGCCTAAATTGCAAGAGGTTATCTAAGAGGCTTTATGTGAATGAGGTGTTGCTAATGCACATATGGATGTTTCTACAAAAAGATTTTCTGCTAATGTCATTCAATGTATCTATTATTTCACTACATATTAATTGTATGTATGGTGTGCTATGTTCAACATTTGTTACCTCTTTTACTTCTCAAGTTGAATCAACAATTTATTTAGTGAGGAAATTATCTATCCAATACCCATATCCAATTATTAATACAAATTTTCTTAAAAATTGCTCTTTGAATATTCCCACAAAGACATATTTCTACCTATTGCAATTTGAATAGCAAGTGACTACCATTCACTCTTTAGGTGCACAATTCATAACTTAACATAAAATACTGTTTAACTGAAACAACTTCGTTTTCTCGTCTAGAAACTTTTGGACTTCTGCATGTGGAATGGGTTAACTATTGTGTTATTGGAGCCAACCAACTGTTAGGATTGCCTCGCATGTTGTTAAGGAGGGATGATGGTTTGGAATTAATAGTCCCACATCATGGAATAAATTGAAGGAATTGTATACAAATATGAGCTGGTAGGCACGTAACATCAGGGATTCCTTTTGTTATATGGGAGTTGTGTGCCAGCTCATATGCGTGCAAGGAATGGGAGCTTTGTTCCGACCGTCGTTACATAACAGTGGTATCAGAGCCGAAGGTTCGGACTGGGCCATGCGGACAAGGCAGTGCTCTCAAAATGATACTTGTAGGATGTGAGTCAAGGGGGAGACTGTTAGGATTGCCTCGCATGTTGTTAAGGAGGGATGATGGTTTGGAATTAATAGTCCCACATCATGGAATAAATTAAAGGAATTGTATACAAATATGAGCTGGTAGGCACGTAACATCAGGGATTCCTTTTGTTATATGGGAGTTGTGTGCCAGCTCATATGCGTGCAAGGAATGAGAGCTTTGTTCCGACCGTCGTTACATAACACCAACTTAATTCCTATATCATAGTTCAGTTCTGACATTTTCAATACCTGTGTAACAACAAAAAAATTCCTATAGGATTTTTTCCCCTGTGTAACTCCATTTTTTTTTATCAATTAACGATCATCTCATTTTCCTATTTGAGTTTTCCATAGTAGGGCAGTAATCAATCAAGTGTGCCGAGTTTAATTAAAAAAAAAAAGTAGTCTGCTTAGAGATTGATTTTTATTTGCACTCAAAAAACAAGTTCAACCAAGTTGATTTATGTGATCTTGCTTTCATTAGGACAGGGTAGAGGAGCATATCCTAAATTGAGGGTAAACATACATCCTTCCTAGTTTACTTAGTAGTCAATTTATATTTAAAGCTCATGTCAATTTATTTGATGTGTCCATTTTCCTATTGAGTAAATTCAACGCGGGAAGCATAAAAAAGAAAAGTCAATGATGGTGTCAGTTAAACATGTAAAGCAGAACTTCTAGAAGACTTGGAAAGTACGTCAGCATGATTTTTTTTCTTCTTTTGTTTATTGCATTTACTCTCTCTATATATGCTTCTTTTCACATATGTTCTACATGTATACATTTTTGGACTTTTTACCATGTTAGACCTATTTAAGAATTGTATAACGCAAATAGACCTGTTTTGAAAGTAATTATAGAAATAGACCTGTTTTGTATTAACGAAGGTGCATTTTGGAACCTCGCCCAAAGGCGCGATTTGGAAACTCGCCTGTACACTTTTGTTTTGAACTCCATAGCGACTTTCTTGAAATTCGATTTGGACATAACTCGAATTTTATAATATGAAATTCCCATTTTTTTTGTTTCATTACTGAAATATAGTTCTATAGATTCAAACGTTTTGTGTTTCAATGAAAACCGACGTATAACGATTCCTATATATTCGAATGTAGATGTAAACGTTAAACTTCGAACTACCACGACATTTAATTAGTATATATAGCTTAACCAAACAACGTAAATCAAAAACCAAATTCTAATATTCAAATACAAGAGAGATACATAGTCCGGTTAAGGACAGATAAGTTCGAAACATAACAAATAAAGATACACGAAATGCAACACACTGACATCGCATCAACAAACATACATCTCCAGTTTAGGCTGCTGAAGTACACCGCTTTCTGTTATGGCCCAGCGATCCACATTTGCTGCACCTGTTTGTTTTGGGTGTTTGATGCTCGTCCATAACATTTTTGAACCTCGTTGATTTGGGTCGTCCAGCTAGTCTTTTGATAGTTGGAGGCAGTATTCGTGGACCGTTGTACGGGTCCCAGTATTTCTTATCGCGTACAGGATTAAACTCTGGGTCGTATGTAGCTCTATAACTTTCGACGGAGTACCATTCAGAAGCAAAATCGTGATGTGCTGTATTACTACCAAAACCCTGGGCTGAACAAGCTGCCATCACATGAGCACATGGTATCTTCTGCAGAAGTGGGATTCTGCATGTACATGTGACATCAGAACCGTCGATCACAACATCATATTCATCGCCGTAATTGTTAATCACTTGCCATTTATATCGACCAAATCGAACAAGCCTACAATGTCGTGCGTCAATTGCACGAGCTTCAATTTTAGCTTCCCATTTTGGAGTAAGTTTCGAATTCAGACCCGCCCCCTTTTCTCGTCTCTTATAGAAATACTCAACTGATCGAAAGAACGTTCTTGCAACCAACGCCTTTATAGGCAAGGATCCGGCGCCTTTTAGTACGCCATTAAAACTTTCAGATGCGTTGGTCGTCATAATATGGAAGCGGTCGCCGTCATCTTTGCAAAGAGCCCAGTTTTCTTCGCAATTTCCTAGGCTTCGTTTAATCCAGTCATGCGCCTCCGGCTTAGTTGTCTTGATCTCTTCTCTAAGTTTATTGTATTCAATCACTTCTGAAGCACATGCAGCAGCGTAAAACAAGCCTACAAGTCACTTGCCTCGATGACCTGCAGCTTGAAAAATTGCTTTAAGATGTCTTGCACAGAACCTATGTTTGTGCGGTTGGTGCCATTTATCCTGCAAAGCGCTTGGAATCCCTTTCATTCTATCAGATATAAATGTAATGTGTCGATTTTGTACGCTATAAATGAACTCATGCATGCATGAAAAGAACCAGGCCCAACTATCATATGATTTGGACTCGACCACCCTATAAGCTAATGGGTAAAGGCAGTCGTCCGCATCTATAGCGGTAGCAACAAGCAGTATTCTTTTGTACTTACCGTACAAATGAGTCCCGTCAATAGAGAGCACTGGACGACAGTGTACAAAACCTGCAATGGAAGGACCAAATGCCCAAAAAGCACGATGAAATACCCTATACTCATCGTGTACTATATGTCCTACTGAACCTGGATTGCGTCTTTTAATTTCCTCAAAATACTGAGGCAAGTACGAATACGATTCGGCCCAGTCACCGTATACTTTTTCTAAAGCTTTATTCAACGTTCTCCAAGCTTTCATGTAACTGATTTTGATGAAAAGGTGCTCGTTGACAAGCACTTGCACCGTCCCAGCTGAGATATCCAAGTTGGCCTTCACAAAAGCCATGATTTTGGATACAAGAAACGCAGAAGTGGCTTGCTTGTGGTTTGAATTAATCGTAGGGTTGACACAGTTATGTTCATGAGGCAACTTTCGGATTTCCCACAATCCGTTTTGTGATTTCTTCGACACTAGAGCATGTATTCGCCATGGAAAAGTACCATCAACCTTACATACAGCGGTATATATTGTTTTATTCGACTTGATTGGCTTGTATGAAACACCGTGTAGAATAGACCATTCCGTAAGTTGGTGGAGAAACTCTTCCTTGCTTCGGAATACCATCCCAACAGCAAAACCATTTTGTACGCAGCAAGCCGAGAATTTTTCACCAGAAAACTCTAAATTAGCCACTACGGATCTGGCCATCATTTGCACCGTGCAGAGATCATCGTCCATGGGTACTTCCATTTGAGGCTCATCACCATCTTCTTCGGTATCTACTGTGTTTGTATCATAGTCATAGTTCAACGGTTCATTGCTGACTCCGGTCCAGCATGTATCATCAACTGTTGTCGTGGCAACCTCCATGCTGTCAATATGTTCGGCCTGTTGTGAAGGTCCTGCACCCCATTCTTCGGCTTCTACAGTCAATCTATTAATAAATGCATTTCAGTTAGATCTAACATTTCAATGAGTAATTATAAAACTAACTTGATGTGGAACACATACCTTTGGCTCATATCTAACAATTCTGACTGATCAGTCTGTTGTTGTTGTTGCTGTTGCTGCTACTCAGCCTCATTTGGTGGACAATACGGATTGGTGTATAAAGGAGAACTAAAGTTGATTGATGGATCATGAGTTTGCAACATTTCTGTGAAAAATCCGAAACTGCTACTCACTATAGGCGGTGTGATTATTTCTTCCACAACATCTTCCACAATTTCTTTTGCTATTTTTCCAACAAACAACTCAAACGATTTCTTAAAAGTGGAAAACTGTACTTGTACATCTTCATCATCTGAAAGTGTTACGGCTCTCGACGCCGATTCAGTAGGCCAGTTGACCGACAACTCGATATCATATTCGAGAGGGTTAATTCTGGTTGCTTGGAAAACTGTGTCTTTCAAAGCACCAAGTGTGCAACCCCATCGAACTCTCCCAGGTTTGCAGAATCCTCCCACATAACTTCCAATTTGTTGCCCATCCACGACCAATTCACCGTCGTAGTAGATAAGTGCAGTAATAAAAGGAGGCGCCATTGTTGACTATGTTTATTTTTCTTGAAGTTCTTTGAAGACAAGATTGAAGTGTATGAGAAATAATGTGCTGAAGAGCTATGAAATAGGGAAACCAACTAAGCAACGTCACCATTAAATCAACTTTATTCAACTCAGTGTGCGGTCGTTGTCAAGTCAGATTTAACAGAGCTTTAATCATGTCATCCAATTCAAAATAAAGCAGAATCATAATCAATTGTCCTTTGCTCGTACTGATCACACAAAACAAGCCATGCATCAGAATTGGAAGAGCTTTATCACAATGGCTTTATCACAATGGACCAATTTACCCGTGTCTAGTCAAACCAGCAAAATACTGTACACTGCACAAACTGTACCCGTTCAGCGAGTTGTCAATTCTTATTTATGTCATAATGTACACTGTACAAACCAGAAAAATACAAAGCTTTAATTCAAACTTCAAAAGCATAAAATAATTCATTAGAAAAACACATACATACAATGCTTCGTGTTGATCTTCCAACTCCTACAAACACACAAATAATAATTCAAACTAAACTTCAGAAACATACAACGACAACGGATTATGAGAAGACGATGAGTATATATAAAGTTTTGAAAGTACCCAAAATACACTGGCGCGATTTGAAAACGCGCCCAAAGGCGAGTTTTGAAAACTCGCCCATGTCGCTCCCCTGACAATACAGGTCTATATTTGTAATTATTTTTGAAACATGGCTAATCATGTAATACAATTCTGAAACAAGCCTAAGTACATAAAAAGTCCTACATTTTTTGGCCTTAATAAGAGAGGAACGCAAGAATGTACCCTAAATTTGAGGATGTAGATGACACTTTTTTGTTCAAAATAGTTAAGATGTGTTAGTCAGATAATAGCAAATCTATGTTCCTATAAAGCTGCATATATACATATACCCATTTGGACATTAATATGGTTTGGCAAGACATTATATAGGTATTTTCTTTAGAATATCAATCATTTTCACTGAATTTATGGTCTTAAACTAATATGGCGACAAGTTGAACTCTGGTAAACAACTTTCTCGCTATTTTCATTTTAGAAAGTTGATTAAGAATTAGATGATGAACCAGAGTAAAATTTGAACATACAACTGGATCTGGATTACATTTAAACTTCTCAACTCCAATGTACTACGAAGTTCCTATATCAAAATCATGACTTAAGGTCCCCCATAGACAGTTCATCTTTGCTGCCATCCACAAAACTAGTTACCAAATATCATAGTATCTATAACCAAAGTTTAACTAACATATAAATTAGACTACTGCGATTATTCACAAAACCATCGGAGAAAAGATTCAACCATACCTAAACAAATAGATGAGGAGAACACTGACAAACCAAGGTGAGCTGATCACGAATTAAATGTCAGTGGCAGCAGAATGAGGAGGAAGAAAACTGTAGCGGCAACGAAAGATTTAGGGATTTCTATTAAAATGGTTTTAGGAGGAATTGAAAAAGCAAAATTCGTTAAGACACGAGGATAAAGTTGACTTCCTATCTTATCCACGTTACTTTGATGTATTTACAATATCACTGAATGTTACAATGGCTATAACTATGATAATCAATTACAACGGTATTAACTGTGATTAATTAATAACGGATATAACCATTATTACATGAGGTCGGGAAAGTGTGACAAAATGGGTTTATTTGGTGTTGTGTTTCTTTTACATAGTGACATATCTGAGTTTGACTTTCTTTGCACCTCTATGCCTAAGAAGTATGAGACTCCCCAAGGTCCTTGATAGAGAGTTCTTTATTTAGGTACCATGTTAGTTCTTTTATTTCTTCATCATTATAACCTATCACAATTAGATCATCAACATATATAAGGAAAAATATAGTTGTATGATTATTAGTCTTAAAGAAGACAGAGTTATTATATTTGGCATAGTGATAGCACACTGAAGTCAGTGCTGGTTTTAGTTTTTCAAACCAGACCTTTGAAGCTTGTTTTAGGCTATATATTTTCTTGTGCAGATTTGATCTGTCTCTTTTACATATCCTTGTGGTTTCACCATGTAATTTTCTTCCTGCAAAACTCCATTCAAGAATGCATTATTTACATCCAAATGCTTTATGTGCCAGTGACAATTTAAAGCAATGGTAAAAATTATCCTAATGGTAGCAGGTTCGGCTACTGGTGAAAAATTTTCATTGTAGTTCAACTTATATTCGTAAGTGTACCCCGTAGCAGCAAGTCTTACCTTGTATCTATTTACAGATGACTGGGTTTCTTTTAACCCTATAAGTACATTGGCATCCAATCAGTTTTTGGTTGTTTGGTTGCTTACCTAGTTCCCATGTTTGATTTTTGATGAGAGCATTGTACTCCTCATCTATGGCTGTTCTCTAATCCTTGCTTTTGACTGCTTGTTCATATGTTCATGGCTCATCACTATTGATAGCAACTACATATGTTTTTGGCTTAATTATTCCACTCTTAACTATGGTTATCATTGGATGACCAATGGTTGTTGGTGGTATATTAGTTGTTTGGTTAATCTGATTTATGCTTGCTTTCATCCTCTGGTAAGACACTTTCTGAATCACTTGAATTTCTTTCAGTAATTTGAGGACTTTGATCGTTTATACTTTCACTTTCATCTCTTTTAGGAAATGGAATTGGGAGGCTGAGGGGCTCGGTGGCATCAGTATTATGAGAACCATCAATTGTGTTGTTACTTGTCCGAGCATCAGCAGCCTTTTCATTGTCAGTGGGTTACAGCAGATCAGTGTAATTTGGAATTTCAGGTATATCAGTTTTAAAACTGACAACCTTATTGGATGTTTAATGTCTAATATTGTTGACACGCTTTTTGGTCAAAGATGTCACACATGGAATATCTGGATAAAATAGCGCTCGGGTATGGAGAATATCGTCAGAAGACAGGAAGCGATTTGGCTGAAGTCGCATCACAAACATAAACAGGCCCGAAACTCCTATCAGACGACCTTTTTTGGGCCCTAAAATAGCGATTACAGAGCTTTGCTCAATAACTCTTGTAGCTCTCTGAATTAGCTTCAAGTAGAGCTTTCGTTTGGGCAAAACGAACTTACGGTTTGGAAGTTATGCTCGTTTCCGTGAACGGGTGCAATTCGGCATTAATCAGCAATCGCTTGGACGAAGCATGGAAGACTTGAATTCCTAGGACTTGGACCGGCTCGCCCCCCTCCACTCGGCTCGTGGGGCCACCACCGGCTCGCCTCCCCTCGGTTCGTGGGACCCACCTAGGCTCGTGGACAAGCCCCGGCTCATGAAGACCCCTTCGGCACGTGGTACACCCATACACCACGATTCGTACCTAATCACCATCACGACCCGATCTGACCATATCCACCAACTCCTCACTTCAGCTCGTCATACCGGCTCGTGGAGCACCTAGGGGTTACGAACCGCCTATACTAAAACAGCAACAACACTTGATTTTGACCTATTCAGATGACTATTTTTACTCCAACTCGCATACACGTGTCATATCACGACTTGAAAAGGATCTCTGGATGTATTCCATCACATTTCGAGATTTTTGGGATGCGTGTCACGTGTCTCACGAACCGGTACCAGGAAATGGCTATAAATACACTATTTGGAAGATTTTCAAAGGAATTTTCTCCGCAACTTCCACCATTACTGAAGTGCAAAGACTTTGCACCTTTCCACATCTAAATTCTCCTCTTGTAATCTCAATTAATACATGGATTTTGTGTCTACATGTAACTGATTTGTGACGGCCCGCCCCGCACCAACCGACATTTCCTCCAAAAGTGCGTTGTACACATGTCCAGTTAGCACGGGACGGATCGTCAGAAGAAAAAGGGAAGAAGGAAATGAACTAATCAAGGAACCTGTAGAATGTCTCACAGCGCATAGGATAAAATATAATAACAACATACTTGACATAAAACAGGTGAGACAGTGCATAAGCTGAAAATAAACTAACATAGCAGCAGAAAATCCAAATATAGCTTATGATCCAAAGCCAACATTATTACAACTTTTCTAACTGTCTCCAAAAACAAAAGCAAGATAAAGGAGGTACACTACTAATGCCCAAGTAGCGACCACCAACGACACATGGAGAATATATATATCATACGTGGAAGCCTCCTGCTCGCCTCCGAATCAGCTACTCGCACATCACCAGCTAACCATAACCTGTCTCTAGTCTGCTCGTGTGAGCACCCAGAGTAATAAGAGGAGACATAAAACTCTGGGTCAGACATAAAGCCTGGTATGAGCGATAAGCAACAAAACAGAACAATAACAGGTATAATCCAATCATACCTGAACCTGGACCTGCAACCAAAGAGTTAGCACTACATACCGTACAATACTCTAAGGTGCCACTAACATACTGTGTAAGAGATATGGGGGTGGGGGTGTGCATGTCATAGTGGTGTAAAACAATCAAGCATAGCAATCATCCTCACATCCCTCACTCAGTGCGTAAAGCATACGATATCCACTACTTTGGTCACCTAATACTTTGGGCTATGACAGAATCCAATCCCGTGTAACTATCACTACAAGCCCACTATACATCTCTCAGTGGTGAACCAAAGTTATGAATACCGACAACCCCTTTGCACACGTCCTGCAGCAAAGCCCAATCACGAAGTGAACTCATTGGTTCCCGTCTGGATCCTGAGCTCTAACTTCCATTTGGACTACCTTTGCATCTCGGGTTTTTGGTCAATACTGGGTCGGTTCGGATTCCTCCTTGCCATCGGTTCGGTTCGGATTGCTTCATCACCTCGGATCGGATCGAATTCCTCAAGTCCCTCGATGATGCACCGGATCGGGTCGGGTCGTGCTCCATGCTCCAACTCGTGGTATCCACCTGGTGGCAGTTCGGATCATCAACACCTCAACTGGTCGGGTCGGGGTCTCCAAGTCCATCTCCATCCATGGGTTCGGGTCGGAGCTGCTGGCGGAGTCGTGGACCATCTTCGGATCGTGCTCCATGCTCCACGGTTCGGATCGTGCAAGCGGATCGGGTGCTCCAGTACGTGGCGCGGTTCGGGTTCGAGCTCCTTCCACCATCTGGTCGTAGTCTCTATAGCCGATCCGATCTGGTTCATATAATGGTGGCCTTCCTTTTTGCCACTCTCTCCTGTGTCAAGCTTCGGTTCGGTGATACTTTGCTCAGTCCGCTCTGGTCCGAGCCCATCCATCCGATCCGGTCCGAAAGCCTGCACTGTTTTCCTGCAACTTTTCCAGCGAACATTTTACGCCATTCAACGACGTTTTCGACCATTCCAACTATTCTAATCAATCACAAAGCATACCGTACAGTCATAGTAACATGTATAATCAACCACAAACACCAAAACAACAATATGATAGGTTAAAATGGATCAAACATAGCCAAAATCCCATATTTTTCCTTAAGCATGTTTGGGTGAAACTTATGATATGATTAGCAAAACTTAACCAAATTATCCCAAATTTACATCAGAGGTCTAAAACAATATTTCAGAATTTATGAATATTTTTCCAGACTTTTAACATGCATAAATTCGCTAATTTCCACTAATCACCCCTTAATCCCGCAAATTCCGGGATTTGCAAAATTAGTCGAAATTAACCCAAATTCATATCAGAGGCATAAAATGATGTTTTAGAATTTTAGGAATTTTTCTAGATTTTTCTGAGCCATAATTTCGCTAATCTTCGCTAATTACCATAATTAGTCGTAATTAGTGAAAAACAATGCAAATCACTCACCTTAGCCACAAACAAACTTTAGATCTGAAATAATCTCTGATTTGGATCCAATCCCTATGTGTTCCAGCAGCTCTCTCTCTGATTTGGTGCTACCCTCCCTTGATTTGATGTAGTTTTGCTTAATCTTCGATTAGAAAGTGATTAGAGACGATTTGAGATGAAATTAGAAGGTGGAGGCCATTGCTAGAGCTTGAAGGAGGTAAGTGGCGGCTGGAAAAATGAGTCTAAAACCGAAATCCTAACCCTAGAAGCCCTTAAATATCCCAAATCCCGAAATCCCCCATTGGGCCTAGTTGCTAATCACCCGGTTTAGCCCAATTAAGCTGTTTTTCACCTTCTAAACCTTGTTTCAGCCATATCTCCCAAACGGTAAGTCCGTTTGGCTAATGTAACCACTCTACGGAAAGAGAAACCATGATTCGAATCCAATGGAAGTGGTTTCAGGTCAAAATTCCTTTCCAGTCAAAAGTTATGGCAAAAAAAGTAACAACTAGGGGCAAAACGGTCATTTAAAAATTGACAAAAATCATGAACATGGGAAATGACCCCAATAGTCGTCTCCCAAAGTTACATGACCATCCAACTTCATATGTGAAAGAAATAAATATTCCATGATCCTATGATGCGTAGAATGCGGGTCGTTACACTCTTCCCCCCTTAAGAAATTTCGCCCCCGAAATTCCCTAACCAAAACACAAAAAGGGTTCCGCATGCCTATCAACCATAAACAACAATCAACATGCAAAATAAGTCTATCCTAGCATGCGGTTTACTAACAAGGGAAGAAACTATCACTACCAAAACCCTACTAGGCAAAGAGTTCTGGATACTTCTTCCTTATATCCTCCTCTGTTTTCCAAGTACAGTCTTTCTCATTCTCACCCCACTGGACTTTGACTAGTTTCACCGCCTTCCTTCGAACCTGCTTCGTATCGTTCCCAACAATACGCATAGACTTGCGGTTCCCAACCGCCTCGAGTTCAACTTCGATGTTATCCAACTTATCAGGTGAAATAGCCACACTAGGGTCGTGCACGAATATCCTTAACTGGGAAACATGAAATATGTTGTGAACTCCCCCCATCTTGTCAGGTAGCTCTACCTCATATGCCAAATTCCCAACTTGCTCGAGGACTAGGAATGGGCCAACACATCTTGGTGCTAACCTACCTCTCCAACCAATCCGAATCACATTCTCAATGGAGAGATCTTGACGAACACCAAGTCGCTAACGAAGAATTCCAAATCCCTTCGTCTCTTATCGAGATAAGCCTTCTGCCTATCTTTATCCCTTCCCAGTAGTAGATCTGCTCTATGTCTCAATGCATCTTATTACCACTGGGATTTATAGTCAATTTCGAGTGATGATATGCTCTAAGCACTTCACCTCTCAGTCCATCTACGTTGGGTACAACTAGTCCCTTATTCTTTCGAAGCCACCCTTCTCGATCAAATCCTTACTTGATCATTCTCTTTCCATCGATACCCATCTCTACCCTAGAGACGGTTTCCAATAGATTAGGATCGTCCTTCTAACTGGAAACAATCCACTCAATCAAAATCGATCTAATCGTCAAGCTTACTAGCGTTTCTGAATCCAATTCAGTCTTGGGTCAGAAATCATATCCTGTGACATACTCTAGTTGCTTCCATCCTAGAAACAAAACCCCTAAACTGGCATGTCTCCTACTCAATGCAACTAGTACTGCACCCACATCCTTTACTATGATCACTCTGCCCCATGGAGTCATGGCGACTCCACTGCACTGATCCATAGCCACTAATCCTTTGCTATGTCCACTCTGCCCCATGAAGTTGTAACAACTCCACTGCACTGGCTCATAGCCTTACTAATCATTTACTATGTCCACTTTGCCCCTCGAGTCATGACGACTCTACTGCACTGGCTCATGACGACTCTACTGCACTGGCTCATAGTCCTACCACAATCACTTTGTTCCCCATCGCTGGAACCCTACAGGTGATAGTTTACTCAAGGGAAGAAAAATAGGAACAACATAGCAACCATAACATCCATCAAACAAGTCCTACCTATCACCTGCTAAATTCATAAACGCATCGACACCTACATGAATGAGCTAACCAATCCCAATATGTCGATTCTAGTATGTCTAGTCTAACCAACATCAATAACTAATGGAAGCCCGGCCTCCATACATACACCGATGCCTACTTGACAGGTCCAACCAATCCCATGCCAATGGAAGCCCCGCCTCCCTATGGACTACCGTACGTCCAACGTACGTTTATCCTCCAAGGATAATTAAACTAATGGAAGCCCAGCCTCCAATCGGACTACCGTACGTCCAACGTACGTTTATCCTCCAAGGATAACTAGATCACGTCCAACGGATCCAAGGTAACGGGCGTCCCCAGATACCCCTGCTTTTAGTCCTCCTAAAATACTTGAGTTCAACCCAAGTCTATCCATTATCTTGCTGCCCTCTCAAGTCCAACTCGAGCTGAATCCAATTCCTTGTAGCCTTCTCGAGTCCAACTCGAGTCACTCTATAACTCAGACCCAGTCTTGAGTACCGACAAACTCTAGTCCAACGTGAGTCGTCTCCCTATTCGTTGCATCTCCAAGATCAACGAACACCCATTTTCCTTTACGAATTTGAGTCCAACTTGAATCGCGCTAATCTTTGTTGTATCTCCCACGATCAACGAACACATCCCATTCCTTCAAAATTCTATTATCCAATAGAGAACATCAATATAGGGTCCTAAACAATCCATTACTTTACATCTTTCTCGAGTCCCACTCGAGCAATCTCATAACCCTATCGAGTCTAACTCTGGGCAGTCTATACCATTGAACAATCTTATCATGTTCCGTCTGCCCATCACTCCTCGAGTAAACCAAGATATCATCCAATGAAAAATCACAAAAACTACTTATCCCTCACGCAAACCATCCTAGTTAAACTCGACATTCCCCAAGCACAAGCCCCAAAGGCCTAAACCAATATCAGACAAGCACCCAAGGAACATCTCCTCCGAGTTCGGACAATCCACGTGAGGTGATACTAGCAAAACAATCTAGCACTGGAGTACTCATTTGCCTCCCAGAGACAACTAGAAATTATTACAATGATAACCTCTTAGCTTCCTTAACTCCAGTTACTATCGCCATCACTAGGTAGGTACCTAATACCACCCTATTCCTTTGGAGTAGATCGACTCCCCAAAATAATGCTAAACCCAGTAAAGCCCAAAACAAAGCAATCACAAGGAAACATACATCCATGACTCGATAAGACCACATTAACAAATCATGTCAAAACTAGTCGAACCACCAATCAGGTTCGTCACTACTAAAGGTCTATCGACTAACTCAGGTTTGTCAAACAAAACCCGATCAAAACATCTTAAATAGAAAGCATACCTCGAATAACGACACCTTTTTCCTTCTGCGCTGCAGTTGGGGCATTTGACGAAGAAGGAACAGCGTTGATAGCATACGCTTTCATAATCTGCTTCTCCCTAGGAGGTTGTGGGCAATCATCCTTGTGATGTCCCGCCTGGCCACAGTTAAAGCACTTCCTTTCCCCAGGCTTTTCTCGACAATCTCTGGCGTAATGGCCCTTCTTGCCACAACTAAAGCATTCGCCATCTTTCTTATTTTTCTTATTCTGACCATCCTTGGTCGGGTTCTACTTCCTCTTGTTCTGAGAATTCTTCTTGCCTTCACCGCCTGCTTGCAGCTGTGGCTCCTCTGCAGATGCCGTAGCAACCTCAGTCTTCGACTTAGGGAAAAGGCTCTCTGACCTTAATGCCTTTTCTACAATAGACTCGAACGTCTCATCGATATGGTTTATAAGTCTTTCCCCCAAGTACCCATCCAAGCCAGTTATGAACTTCTCATTCTTCTTTTCGACTGTATCGATAAGGGACCATCCATATTTCGATAGAGTGTCGAATTCAGCGATATACTCCGAGACTGCTCTACCGTTCTACTTAAGCTCCAAGAACTTCCGGAATAGTTCTGATTTATGAGCAGCTGGAATAAACTTATCACAAAAGCGAGTCTTAAATTGATTCCAAGTAACTTGATCTTCTGGAGTAGCTGTTCTAATGGCATTCCACCAATTCATCGCTCGCCCTTGCAGCTGACGAGACGCTAGCCTTCTTTTCATCGCATCCTCAAGACCCAAGTCGTCGAAGATACGATCACAGCTATCCAACCAATCCTGAACATTTGTGGCCGACTCCGTTCCGTGGAACGGCTTCCCACCAAGGTTAGTGTAATCCTTGCACAACTTGGCGAAATCGACCCTAGGCGCCTGCACTACTGGACCACCACCATTTCCGGGATTGGGAACTGCTCCCTGAACATCTCTAAGCATGTCTCTCATGAAGTTAGTGAACATTGTCCTCATGTCAGGAGCATTCCCATGGTTGGTCCCTCTACCAGCACCTCTAGGATATCGGCTCATCGTTAATCTGTAAAAGGGGAAACGATTAACGATCCCATAGTGGTGATAGTGCAGTACGACTTCATCTTTATACTACTAATAGTATATACATATAGATAGCTTTTGAAAACCAAAATAATCACAAATACGCGCTCTCATATACGTACTACCTCTCCCTAGTGTCTTTCCCTAGGTTAACTACGCAACCTAGAGCTCTGATACCAAGTGTGACGGCCCGCCCCGCACCAACCGACATTTCCTCCAAAAGTGCGTTGTACACATGTCCAGTTAGCACGGGACGGATCGTCAGAAGAAAAAGGGAAGAAGGAAATGAACTAATCAAGGAACCTGTAGAATGTCTCACAGCGCATAGGATAAAATATAATAACAACATACTTGACATAAAACAGGTGAGACAGTGCATAAGCTGAAAATAAACTAACATAGCAGCGGAAAATCCAAACACAGCTTATGATCCAAAGCCAACATTATTACAACTTTTCCAACTGTCTCCAAAAACAAAAGCAAGATAAAGGAGGTACACTACTAATGCCCAAGTAGCGACCACCAACGACACAGGGAGAATATATATATATCATACGTGGAAGCCTCTTGCTCGCCTCCGAATCAGCTACTCGCACATCACCAGCTAACCATAACCTGTCTATAGTTTGCTCGTGTGAGCACCCAGAGTAATAAGAGGAGACATAAAACTCTGGGTCAGACATAAAGCCTGGTATGAGCGATAAGCAACAAAACAGAACAATAACAGGTATAATCCAATCATACCTGAATCTGGACCTGCAACCAAAGAGTTAGCACTACATACCGTACAATACTCTAAGGTGCCACTAACATACTGTGTAAGAGATATGGGGGTGGGGGTGTGCATGTCATAGTGGTGTCAAACAATCAAGCATAGCAATCATCCTCACATCCCTCACTCAGTGCGTAAAGCATACGATATCCACTACTTTGGTCACCTAATACTTTGGGCTATGACGGAATCCAATCCCGTGTAACTATCACTACAAGCCCACTATACATCTCTCAGTGGTGAACCAAAGTAATGAATACCGACAACCCCTTTGCACACGTCCTGCAGCAAAGCCCAATCACGAAGTGAACTCATTGGTTCCCGTCTGGATCCTGAGCTCTAACTTCCATTTGGACTACCTTTGCATCTCGGGTTTTTGGTCAATACTGGGTCGGTTCGGATTCCTCCTTGCCATCGGTTCGGTTCGGATTGCTTCATCACCTCGGATCGGATCGAGTTCCTCAAGTCCCTCCATGATGCACCGGATCGGGTCGGGTCGTGCTCCATGCTCCAACTCGTGGTATCCACCTGGTGGCAGTTCGGATCATCAACACCTCAACGGGTCGGGGTCTCCAAGTCCATCTCCATCCATGGGTTCGGGTCAGAGCTGCTGGCGGAGTTGTGGACCATCTTCGGATCGTGCTCCATGCTCCACGGTTCGGATCGTGCAAGCGGATCGGGTGCTCCAGTACGTGGTGAGGTTCGGGTTCGAGCTCCTTCCACCATCTGCTCGTGGTCTCTATAGCCGATCCGATCTGGTTCATATAATGGTGGCCTTCCTTTTTGCCACTCTCTCCTGTGTCAAGCTTCGGTTTGGTGATACTTTGCTCAGTCCGCTCCGGTCCGAGCCCATCCATCCGATCCGGTCCGAAAGCCTGCACTGTTTTCCTGCAACTTTTCCAATGAACATTTTACGCCATTCGACGACGTTTTCGACCATTTCAACTATTCTAATCAATCACAAAGCATACCGTACAGTCATAGTAACATGTATAATCAACCACAAACAACAAAACAACAATATGATAGGTTAAAATGGATCAAACATAGCCAAAATCCCATATTTCCCCTTAAGCATGTTTGGGTGATACTTATGATATGATTAGCAAAACTTAACCAAATTATCCCAAATTCACATCACAGGTCTAAAACAATATTTCAGAATTTGTGAATATTTTTCCAGATTTTTAACATGCATAAATTCGCTAATTTCCACTATTCACCCCTTAATCCCCCAAATTCCGGGATTTGCAAAATTAGTCGAAATTAACCCAAATTCATATCAGAGGCATAAAATGATGTCCTAGAATTTTAGGAATTTTTCTAGATTTTTCTGAGCCATATTTTCGCTAATCTTCGCTAATTACCATAATTAGTCGTAATTAGTGAAAAACAATGCAAATCACTCACCTTAGCCACAAACAAACTTTAGATCTGAAATAATCCCTGATTTGGATCCAATCCCTACGTGTTCCAGCAGCTCTCTCTCTGATTTGGTGCTACCCTCCCTTGATTTGATGTAGTTTTGCTTAATCTTCGATTAGAAAGTGATTAGAGACGATTTGGGATGAAATTAGAAGGTGGAGGCCATTGCTAGAGCTTGAAGGAGGTAAGTGGCGGCTGGAAAAATGAGTCTAAAACTGAAATCCTAACCCTAGAAGCCCTTAAATACCCCAAATCCCGAAATCCCCCATTGGGCCTAGTTGCTAATCACCCGGTTTAGCCCAATTAAGCTGTTTTTCACCTTCTAAACCTTGTTTCAGCCATATCTCCCAAACGGTAAGTCCGTTTGGCTAATGTAACCACTCTAAGGAAAGAGAAACCATCATTCGAATCCAATGGAAGTGGTTTCAGGTCAAAATTCCTTTCCAGTCAAAAGTTATGGCCAAAAAAGTACCAACTAGGGGCAAAACGGTCATTTAAAAAATGACAAAAATCATGAACATGGGAAATGACCCCAATAATCGTCTCCCAAAGTTACATGACCATCCGACTTCATATGTGAAAGAAATAAATATTCCACGATCCTATGATGCGTAGAATGCGGGTCGTTACATGATTCTTGTAATCTGTCAGTATAACAATAAGATTATAAAGTGGACGTAGGCTACATCTACAGCCGAACCACTATAAAAACCTCGTGTATTCCCTCTTATTTACTATTTTCTGCATTTTTGTGATATGTGATCTGCATTTGGGTGTTTGTACCAATTCTTGGTCTAACAAATATGTTGTATTGAAATATGCTCTCATTAAACAAAACATGCTTATTGATAAATATTCTCCTATTTTCATCTATACATATATAACCTTTTGTCTTATAGCATATCCAATAGATGTACAAGTGTTGGATCTGAAATTCAGTTTGTTAATATTATATGGCCTTAAGTAGGGAAAGCATAAACAACCAAAAGTCGTAAGACTGATAATCTATCTTAACATTGTACAGGTTTTCTAGTGGACTCATGTCATTCAACACTTTTTGTTAACCCCGTTGTGAAAATGCCGTTCGAAAATAAAACGTCAATTACCTAATGAAACAATTGGATTGAATGCAATTCTTGTCCATGTACGTGCTTATTATAATGCTACATGAAAACATGCCAGCTTGCACAAAATAAATGGACTAAAAGATATATGTAGTGTACTGATCTTCTAGAGTATTGAATGCAGAAGTTATATTGAGTAGATGACTCATGCTGAGCATATATTATGAATTACATATATAAAGAAGTGGCACGTGCATACATAATCAGTTCGTCATTCACAAGAACAAAAGCATGGCAGATCATAGATGATGTTCCCGGTCTATCAAAATGATTCAGATCGTCGAGGCCAAAGCTAAGGTCGTCAAAACTGTTCATCCCGTCATAATAACCAGGTCATGAAGACCATGTACAAAGAGGATTGTTCACCACGTCTCGCACCAGGACGTGCCCTTAGCATCCAAATCGTTAGCTATAATACATGTGGCAGTCTTCAATGAATGCATGGAGGACTCCATTTGGTATGAAGGACAGCTGACCTTAGTTGCTAAGTCATGGATTCATGTTAGGTCGTGATCTTCACAGCAGGCCGTTTAGACCCCTTATACCACCAGGTCGTTAAGGCCATGCTATGAGATCGTAAAGGCCGTCTGAAGGAATAAGGTCGTTATTTGCATATGAAATCTCCATATCGTAACCCATATGAAAGGTAAGTGACGACACTTAGACTGTGAAGCTGTGAAGTCCAGATTGTGAACTATGTGAAGTAGAGGCATATCATCACCAGGTCGTATAAATTAAGACTGCAACCATCATGTCATTTATATAATCGAGGCCAGGTCATCAACACGAGGAGGACCATTCCGGTCGTTACTGCTTGAAGGGGTCCACATTTACATAAGCAAGTTGTACGCTGTAACTTAAATCGTTCACGTTGAATCATACATGAACATGAAGCATGTGACGGCCCGCCCCTAACCAGTTGACATTTCCCTCGAAACGCGCAGTGCCAATGCCCGATTAGCACGCAACGGTCGTCAAAGGAAAAGGACTTGAAACTATGAATCACCAAAGAACCTGTAATATATCTCATAGTGTATGGAATAAAATATAATAATAACATACCTTGACATAAAACAGGCAAGATAGTGTATAAGCTGATAACTAAACCATCATAGCAGCGGAATCCAAAATATAGCTTATGATACAAACCATTATTATTACAACTTCAAAATACTGTCTCTCTAAAATAAAATAGGAAAGGTACACTACTAATGCGCAAAGTAGTGACTAGCAACAACACAGGGAGAATATATGTAAATAGTACGTGGAAGCCTCCTGCTTATCTCCGGACAACTACTCGTGCATACCACCTAACCTGTCTCTAGTCTGCTCGTTTAGGAGCACCCAGAGTAATAAGAAGAGACATAAAACTCTAGGTCAGGTAAAAGTATGGTATGAGCGATAGCAGTAAAATAAAACAATAATAGGTATAAATAATCATACCTGAACCTGGACCTATAGCCAAAGAGTTAGCACAACAAGATGTACAATACCCTAAGGTAACATTAACATAAAGTGTAAAGTGGAAGTGTGCATGTCGTGGTGATAGCAAACATCAAACATAGCAATCAACCTCACTTCTCTCACTCAGTGCGTAAAGCATACGATATCCACCATTTTGATCACCAAATCCTTTGCTACGACCACCTTGCCCTTGGGGGTCTTAATGACCCCATTGCGCTGGTCCATAACCACTAATCCTTTACTATGTCCACTTTTCCCTTTTGGAGTCATGATGACTCTACTGCACTAACTCATAGCCATGCTATGATCACTTTCCCTCGGGAGTCCTAATGATCCCATTGCGTTGATCCATAGCCACTAATCCATCTCTCCGTGGTGAACTAAAGCTATAGATATCGATAACCACTTTGCACACGTCCCGCAGCAAAGCTATCCTCATGAAGTTAACTCGTTGGTTCCTATCTAGATCCTGAGTTCTAACTTCTTGTTTGGACTACCTTGCATCTCGGGTTTTAGGTCACCTCCAGTTCGTAGTTTTGCTTCCATTCAGTTCGTTCGCTGTCCAGACTCAAGGACCGGTTCGTGGTTCAAGTCTCCTGCTCGTCTCACAGTTCGTGGATGCTCCGGTTCGGACTTATGGTCGGCTCGCGGGCCACATTCGGGTCGTGGTACCCACTCGTGATCCCTGTCCTGGTCATGGTTTTCTGGTTCGGCTCGTGGTCCTCATACGGACCCGGTTCGTGACCATCATCCTCTGGTTCGTGACATCTTGGTTTGTGGTTCCACCTGGTCCTCGGCTCTTGGCATATTGGTTTGCACGTGGTTCGTGACCTTTGGAGTGGTTCGGCTCGTGGAGGGTGGTCGGGTCGTGAGGGGGGTTTCACGGCCAGGGTTGGGCCGTGGTCGTGATATGCCTCACGATAGGGGACCTGCTCCAATTTCCTACAACTTTTCCAACGACCTATTTACGCCATAAGACGACATTTCCGACCATTCTAACTTGACTATACAATCACAAAGCATGCCAAACAGTAATAGAAACATGTATAATCAACCATAAACACCAAAACAATAGTTTATCATGTTAATATGGATCAAACATACCTAAAATCCATGTTTTCCCCTTAATCCCCTTAATCATGATTTAACTATAGGATTAGCAAAATATGTCCAAATTAACCCAAATTGTTAGCAAAAATATAAAATAATATTTAAGAATTTATGCATATTTTTCTGAGTCATAATTTCGCTAATTATCACTAATCAACCCTAATTAGTGTAAAAACATGCTAATCACTCACCTTAGCCACAAATAAATCTCAGATCTAAAAATATCTCTGATTTGGTTCGAATCCCAATGCAACACAGCATCTCTACCTCCAATTTGATGTTAATTTGCCTTGATTTGATGTTGATTAGCTTAATTTTGGACTAAAATGTGATTAGGAGGTACTTTAGAAGGTGGAGGCCATTGCTGTAACACCCCGTAATTTTAAATATTAAAATTAACAATTTAAGAACAATTAATTTTTAGGAGAAGAATTAAGGGAAATGGGTTACGCCATTGCGTTTATCTCGAAATTCTGCTTGGATTAGAGTCTAAGTTTTCGTAAATCGGACTTCGTATGAGGAAGTTATGGCCCTCAGAAGTTTCAGGAATTTTAAATAAATTAAAATAGCTCAGATTTAAATTCAAAATTTGAATTCAAACAAAGAAGCGGGCTGGGCGAGATTTTTCCCGCCCCAGGCCAGGTCGACCAGGGGGTCGACCTCCTCTATACAGGTCGACCTGGGGGTCGACCTACCCCCTCGGGCAGATCTGAACTGTGATGATTCTGACTTGTTGCTGAGTCTTTTCTGACCTGTTGCTGAGTCACTAGGACATAGGTGGCAATTCTGGATAACTCTATCTAGTTTGGACGGTTGTGATTGCTCCTATGATAATCTAACGGCTTATATTTATCCAACTTCTATAAAAGCACGCATAGACTCAAGCTCTAAACCTAAACTAAATTAATATCTTGGCCTCCATGCTGCTGCTAGAATAGTTCTTCTTCTTAAAGCTTAGGAATTGCAAGTCAGGATTCTAATACAGATGATGAACGAATTATTCTCTTCTCTAATCCGTCTTTGTGAGTAAAATTTCTTTAACAAAATAATTAATAAATTAATTATGATGAGTTATAATTGGGATTACGAGAACATGTCCGTTGAATCATGTGACATTACTTAACTTTGTTATCGTTTGTTGGTGAACGTATGACAGTTTTGTTAACTTATGTTAGTAGATCTATTTCATATGTCCAATCACATATGTTTAACTTGATTCATTTTATGAAATCAATTTATATGCAAGTTTGGGATGTAAATCATATGCTATTTTGTATGTGAATCATATGCAAGTCTGTATGCGAATTATACGCAAGTTTATATATGAATCAAGTATATATTCACATATGCAAGTTTAGGTGAAAACCATATTCATATATGCAAGTTCACAATTTCATGTTTAGATCTATATTTAGATCCATGGCAGTACATAATTTATGCAAATTTATGTTCTATATGTCCATTGCCTATGCAAGTAATTGGCTATGCAAACTTATGTTATAATTCTTATTCGCAAGTTAGATCTATTTTATGTGTTATGCAAGTTGTGATGTTTCTTTTCTTTTTATGAGTTAGACTATTTGCGAGTCTAACATATTTCATATTAAACATACGAACGGCGTGGGGACAATGGGAAAATATTAAATGTACATATTGTGAATTGACATAAAATGGCTTTAAAGGCATATAATTAATTTGAGACACTAATTGGTATAATTTACATACCTGGAAACTATGGACATAATTTAGGTGACAATTATGGACATAGATTAATTTGGAAATTATTAACAATTTGAATAGGGATAATTAATTCATATTGGGATGAAATAATTATGTGTAATAATAAACGCCTAAGACACGAGGTTAGACTCGTTTGTGGTATAAGACTGCCCGGACCCGCCCGACAAATCTAGCAACCACAAACGGTAGTCTAATGTGAGAGGTCGAAGGCATAAATTAAATGCGTAACAATTGTAAAGACACGAGGTTAGACCCGTTTGTGATATAAGACTGCCCAGACCCACCCGGCAAATCCAGCAACCGCAAACGGTAGTCTAATGTGGGAGGTCTTACAAGGTTACGGTTATAATGAATTAAGTAACACTTAACCAAGATAAACATGTGGTGGGACATGGAGGCTATGTGGGTAACATAGGTGGCATGTGGAATACGATTAGAAACACTTAACCAAATTGAAACATGTAGGAAGACATGAATAAGAAGGGGTTAAGTGGGAAATCCTACTGGGAACCAGCATAGGTGGAAAGCTTGTGTCAAGTATAGGGACCCTTTTCAAACCAGTAACCCGTTAAGTATCTTTGTGAGCTCGGGCTAGGTCGAGGACGGGACACGCTTACTGGGTTTGATTGTAAGAGGTCAAAACGGGTTAGCGGTGGCAATGCAAGTCCAACGGGGTCCTGTGCGTGCTGGGCCCGGGCTGGTAGGTAAGACATTGTTGCATCGTGTAGATATAAGCCGTGCATCTTTAATGGTATCAGGTTGCCACTTTGGGGAGCGATACACCCCACTGCGGGACCAACATGAGTATCTACGAGTTATGAAGCCGATCGCATGGGGGGACTGGGTACAACTAGTGGAGATAGGGGCAGACATCACCTATGAAGATAGCTAGGGGTGCACGGGACTACCATTATCATTATTATGATTATTATGTTCAGTAGGCGGGATCAACTTTTAGGGTGACTAGTAATGGTGCAGTATACTAATTATCCTATAGTGATTAGGAGCACGATTAACGCCATCATATTCCTCTTATTTGTTTTGTCTTGCCCATTTGCTTCACAGTCATTCCTTGTTTTACCAGTTTATGCCTTATCCTAATTACTTTAATAATTATATTGTTAAAGTTATTGGACTCTCCAGACTTTATGTCTAACCCCCTTTGTTTTCGCCTCTTTTCTTCCCCTCCCCCCAAGGTTCTCAGGGTGGGACTAGTGCTAGTGGAGCTTGATTTCGACCTCTTTCTCTCTCTTTTGGAAGTGCTTGGATTGCTAAAAGTAAAGTTCAGCTTATCTCTTTTTTGGCTACTTATGCTGGGGTTATGATTTTTTACTTTATGTAATCAGAAAACAATTTGTCAAGATGGATATTAAGTGTACTTGGTTTTATTGTTGGTTTTTGATGTTGTTGTAACCAAACTATTTCTCCGCTGCAATAAAAGTTGTTTTAATTTTTCAAGTACCAATATATGTATTTGTCTTGTTATATTCTGTTCTATACACCAATAATACTCCATGAAAGTTAATGCATTCCTTTTGAGAGTGACATTAATGGACGTGGGGTGTTACACGTGATATCAGAGCTGAAGGTTACCAAGAACAAATAAGAGATTTTGAAAAACTGTTTTTCAAAAGCATTTTATAAAGAAATACTTTCAAAAATATGTTTTAAGGAGAGTTTTTTCCAGAGAAAAGTTTGTTTTAAAAACATAACCCCCAAGAGCCATATATCTTTCCTTCGATTCTCCATTTTGAATCTCTTCCTTTTTCTTTTCATCATGTCTGGGGTACCCGAGATACCCGAGGGCATACTGATACCAACCTGGTTCAGAAGGTATCTGGAGGCTAGGGCCACCGCCGCAGGCCCAGCAGACGTTCCTCCTCCCCCAACTGCAGCTGCTCCTCCTCCTCCCCCTCCCCGCATTGATACTTTTTCAAAGATATGCAAAGACTTTCGGGCAATGGGCGGGAAACCTTTTCACGAGTCAGAGACGTTTGTTGAAGCTCGAAATTGGCTTAAGGAGGTGGAAGATTTGTTTGGTATCTTCGAGATAGAAGATGGAAGGAAGGTCCAGTTAGATGCTTGGTTAATGAAGGACGAAGCCTCGTTTTGGTGGGAGGTCACAAATGGAGAACGTGCAGTGGAGACATGGATGGATTTCAGGCATAGGTTCGAGATGAAATTTCTCTCACGAGCAGAAGAGAATTTATACATGAGAGGTTCTTGGCGTTGAAGAAGGGGAATTTATCAGTAAAGGAGTACGTTAACAAGTTCAGCCAGTTGGCGAGATTTAGCTTAGACTTGGTGAAAACACCTGAAAAGAAAGCCTTGAGATTCGTTAAAGGTTTGAATGAGCCGCTACATGGGTTGGCTATGACCCACATTCCTATGGGGCTTCCTTTGAGAAACTGGTTGACATGGCACTTATGCATGAAGAGAAGAAAGGTGTTAATGCTAATAAGGCATCGGAAAAGAAAGGGGATCAAAAGAAGTCACAACAGCAACCTAAGAAACGTGGTAAGGATAACAATAGCAAAGAAAGGAAAAGGTTCTTTAATTGTGGAACACCAGGCCATCTGAGCAAGGACTGTAGGAATAAGAAGAAGACTGGTTGTTTCAACTGTCGTGAGGTAGTACATATGATTAAAGACTGCCCGAGAAGACAAGGGCAAGGGCAAAGGACAGGGTCTACTTCTGGAGGGCAGGTTCAGGCTCTCATGGCACTAGAGCAGGCAAGAGGGCAGGTTCATGCTCTCATAGCACCAAGACAGAAGGGAGGTAGAAACATTTCTGTTGAAAGTTTGGTTTTTCTGTTTGATCATCATGTTCGTACTTTGTTTGATTCTGGCGCTTCACACTCGTTTATATATGCTTCGTTAGTTAAAACACTGCACCTAAATACTAGTCTAGTTATGGATCTCATAGTAGTCTCAAATCCTATTGGTGGTTCGGCTCATCTTTCAATGATTTGTCGGGATTTGAGAGTGTATCTTGGGCATTGGGTTTGAATGCAACGCCTTCGTCCTTGGCTTCATGGGCTACGGCTTGATTCTAGGCATGGATTAGCTAGCTAGATACGGTGCCATCCTAGACTGTGAAAGAAGGGTAGTTAGATTGTTGACTCGTTGTGGCAAAACCCTTGATATTTCTTGTGACCCTAGGGGTCCGGTGATGCTTAGCTACCTAGAATCTCTTAACGCTTCCAACGATGATTTGGAATCTGTTCGTGTGGTCAGTGAATATGGTGACGTCTTCGATGAAGTTCGGGGTTTACCCCCAAGGCGCGAGATAGCCTTTCGTATATACCTAGTAGAAAATGCAAAGCCAGTTGCATTACCAGTGCGCCACATGGCTCCGAGAGAGAGAAGAGAACTCAGTAAGCAAGTGAAAGAGTTGCTTGAGAAGGGGTTCATAAGAAGAAGTATTTCGGAATGGGGTGCTCCAGTTGTTTTTGCTACGAAGGTTGATGGTTCACTTAGATTGTGCATGGACTATAGAGAGCTGAATAAGCTCACAAAGAAGAACAGACACCCATTGCCGAGGATAGATGATTTATTCGTTCAGTTGGTTGGTGCTTCGGTTTTCTCGCAGCTGGATTTGGCTACAAGATTTCATCAGCTTAGGGTGGCTGAAGATAGCATAGATAAGACTGCATTTAGAACTCCTGACGGTTTCTTCGAGTGGCTCGTCATGCCTTTTGGTTTGATGAATGCACCCGCGTACTTCGTTGAATTATTGAGTAGGGTGTTTAGGGAGTTCCTAAACAAGTTTGTGGTAGTCTTTGTGGACGATATCTTGATTTTCTCTAGAAGCGAAGAAGAGCATGCCCTACATCTTAGGGAAGTCTTAGAGAACCTACGAGTGCATCAACTCAAAGCTAAGTTCTCCAAATGTCATTTTTGGAGAAAAGAAGTGAGATTCTTAGGACAGGTGGTCTCTAAGGAGGGGATAGCTGTGGATCCCGCAAAGGTGGTGGCAATCCAAGATTGGAAGATTCCTAAGAATGCAACAGAAGTGAGAAGCTTTTTAGGACTGGCTGGTTATTATAGGAAGTTCATCAAGGACTTCACGAAGATATCAGCCCCACTTACTTGGTTAACGAAGAAGAACTTGAATTTTGCTTGGGATGTTGACTGTGACGATGCTTTCCAACGTTTGAAGAGGGCTTTGACGACAGCTCCAGTTTTAGTTTTGCCAGATGGGAGTAAGCCATTCACGGTATATACCAATGCTTGCGGGATAGGGCTTGGCGCAGTTTGAATGCAAGAGGGAAGGGTGATATGCTATGGTGGAAGGCAGTTGAAAGTCCACGAGAAGAATTACCCTACCCACGATTAGAGTTGGCTGCCATAGTTTTTGAGCTTAAGTCGTGGCGTCATTATTTGCTTGGCGAGAAGTTTGAGTTGTATACAGACCATAAGTCTCTAAAGTACTTGTTCTCTCAGAAAGATCTAAACTTGAGGCAACAAAGGTGGATAGAGTTTTTGGCATCATACGATTTTGAGATCGCATATACCCCTGGCAAGGGTAACATTGTAGCTGACGCCTTAAGTAGAAAGAGGTTGACTTTGAGTCCTTTATTTGTAGAGCCGCAGAGTTTGGAGTATATATCTACCTTTGACTTCAGACCCTCTGTCGATTATATACCCGAATTGTTGGCATCACTAGAGGTACAACCTACACTTTTGGGTTGGGTTGGACAGGCACAGCGAGATGACCCACAGTTGGTTGAGATAGTAGGCAAGCTTATACGAGGGGAGTATTCGAGTCATCTTAGTAGGTATGCTATAGATGAGAGAGGCTGGTTACGTAGAGACGGGAGACTTTGCGTACCGCAAGATGAGAGCTTGAGAAAGACGATTCTTGAAGATCACACCGCTCCAAGATGACCATAAATCCCGGTGGTGACAAGATGTATAGGGATATGAAGCGAGTTTTCTTTTGGGCCGGAATGAAGAAGGACATGGCTCAGTTCGTTTCTAGATGCTTAGTGTGCCAACAAGTCAAGGCGGAGCAAAAGAAGCCCAGTGGTTTGCTCCACCCTTTAGAGATTCCTCTGTGGAAATGGGAAAGTGTTTCCATGGATTTTGTAGACGGGTTGCCAAGATCAAGGAAGGCTAATATGGGGATTTGGGTAGTTGTAGACAGACTTACCAAAAGTGCACATTTTATTCTCGTTAAAAGTAGGAGGACCGCCGCATGGTTAGCATCTGTTTACCTTTGAGAGATAGTTCGTCTGCACGGCATACCCTCTAGCATTGTGAGCGATAGAGATCCCATTTTCACCAGCGAGTTTTGAAGAGCTTACAAGAGGCGGTTGGAACACAATTGTGCTTAAGTACCGCTTACCACCCTCAGACGGACGACCAGACCGAGAGAGTAAATCAGATACTGGAAGATCTTTTGAGGCTATGCATCTTAGACTTTGGAGGAACATGGGAAGAACATCTCCCATTAGTGGAGTTCGTCTGTAATAACAGCTTTCAGGCTAGCATTGGCATGGCACCTTTTGAGGCTCTTTATGGATGACCATGCCCATTACCTACTTGTTGGTGGGAATCTATAGATAAGGCTTTTCTTGGACTCGACATGATTAGGGAGACTTTGGAGAAGATAAACTTGATTTGACGGCAAATGAAGACGGCACAAGACCGACAGAAGTCATATGCTGATAAGAGACGAACCGATCTTAAGTTCGATGTTGTGGACATGGTTTTTATTAAGGTGTCACCATTGAGAAACGTAGTCCGTTTTGGATCAGTAGGGAAGTTGGCACCAAGGTTCGTAGGACCCTTTCAAATTACAGAGAGGATTGGGCAGATGGCATATAGAGTAAAGTTGCCAGAGAAGCTCAGTGGTGTTCATGACGTGTTTCACGTTTCGCATTTGCGTAAGTGTTTACATGATACAACGGAAGTGGTGGAGCTAAGCACGCTCAAAGAAGTGGAAGTAGGACGAAATGCCACGATTAGACGAGCTCCTACACACATTCTTGGATCGGAGGTCAAAAAGCTACGCAACAAAGAGGTCAAGTTGGTTAAAGTGCAATGGGGAGATTATCAAGGAGATGCGACTTGGGAGACGGAAGACAAGATGCGTATGCTATACCCTTTCCTTTTTTAGGGTATGTTTTTAACCTCTCCTTTTTCTACCGCTATGTTGATACTTGTCTTATCATTTAGTATGTCTTTGCGATGATATCTTCGGTCTTTAGTTAGGAAAAAACCTTATGGTTGTAAACATGTGTTTGAGACATGTTATGTTTGGTGGTTGCAAATGGATTCGAGTGGTTGCTCGTGGATGCATGCACACACACATCAGGCACTAGATCGGCTCAATCACTTTCATATTGCATATAAATATGTGTGCATATTTAAATTAATGGATGTACAATGGTTGTGTTATCATATGGATGCTGCATTTTGATGAATGGTTGTGCACAAATGTAGAAATAATATGTATTGTTAGGATTCTTTCGCATACATAATGGACGCATGGCACTATCATGATTTGCATTAAGGAGGTCAACTGAATCAGTAGACTTCCTGATTTTGCATTGGATAAGGAACATATACACACACTTTTTGCATATGTTCATATGGCATTAGAAATCTTGTAAGGATAATGGATGCCTGTATTTGATGGTTGAGTAGATGGATGGTTGGATGTTAGGATATACATTCTCCTTAACTTGGAGATTTCAGGGGCGAAATCCTTTAAGGAGGGGAGAATGCAACACCCCGTAATTTTAAATATTAAAATTAACAATTTTAAGAACACTTACTTTTTAGGAGAAGAATTAAGGGAAACGGATTACACCATTGCATTCGTCTTGAAATTCTGCTTGGAATAGAGTCCAAGTTTTCGTAAATCGGACTTCGTATGAGGAAGTTATGGCCCTCAGAAGTTTCAGGAATTTTAAATAAATTAAAACAACTCAGATTTAAATTCAAAATTCGAAATCAAACAAAGAAGTGGGTTGGGCGGGATTTTTCCCGCCTCAGGCCAGGTCGACCTCCCCTATACTGGTCGACCTCAGGGTCGACCTACCCCCTTGGGCAAATCTGAACTGTGACGATTCTGACTTGTTGCTGAGTCTTTTCTAACCTATTGCTGAGTCACTAGGGCATAGGTTGCAATTCTGGATAACTCTATCTAGTCTGGACGGTTGTGATTGCTCCTATGATAATCTAATGGCTTATATTGATCTAAACTTCTATAATAGCATGCGTAAACTCAATCCCTAAACCTAAACTAAATTAATCTCTTGGCCTCCATGTTGCTGCTAGAATAGTTCTTCTTCTTCTTAGAGCTTAGGAATTGCAAGTCAGAATTCTATTACAAACGACGAACGAATTATTCTCTTCTCTAATCCGTCATTGTGAGTGCAATTTCATTCACAAAATAATAAATTAATTAATTATGATGAGTTAAAATTGGGATTATGAGAACATGTCTGTTGAATCATGTGATGTAACTTAACTTTGTTATCGTCTGTTGGTGAGCATATGACAGTTTTGTTAACTTATGTTAGTAGATCTATTTCATATGTCCAATCACATATGTTTAACTTGATTCATTTTATGACATCAGTTTATATGCAATTTTGGGATGTAAATCATATGCTAGTTTGTATGTGAATCATATGCAAGTCTGTATGCGAATTATACACAAGTTTATATGTGAATCAAGTATATATTCACATATGCAAGTTTAGGTGAAAACCATATTCATATATGCAAGTTCACAATTTCATGTTTAGATCTATATTTAGATACATGGTAGTACATAGTTTACACAAATTTATGATATATATATCCATTGCCTATGCAAGTTATTGGATATGCAAACTTATGTTATAATTCTTATTCGCAAGTTAGATCTATTTTATGTGTTATGCAAGTTGTGATGTTTCTTTTCTTTTTATGAGTTAGACCATTTGCGAATCTAACATATTTCATATTAAACGTACGAACAGCGTGGGGACAATGGGAAAATATTAAATATACATATTGTGAATTGGCATAAAATGGCTTTAAAGGCATATAATTAATTTGAGACACTAATTGGTATAATTTATATACCTGAAAACTGTGGACATAATTTAGGTGACAATTATGGACATAGATTAATTTGGAAATTATTGACAATTTGAATAGGGATAATTAATTCATATTGGGGTGAAATAATTATGTGTAATAATAAACGCCTAAGACACGAGGTTAGACTCGTTTGTGGCATAAGACTGCCCGGACCCGCCCGGTAAATCCAGCAACCACAAATGGTAGTCTAATGTGAGAGGTCGAAGGCATAAATTAAATACGTAACAATTGTAAAGACACAAGGGTAGACTTGTTTTTGGTACAAGACTGCCCGGACCCGCCCGACAAATCTAGCAACCGCAAAGGGTAGTCTAATGTGGGAGGTCTTACAAGGTTACGGTTATAATGAATTAAGTAACACTTAACCAAGATAAACATGTGGTGGTACATGGGGGCTAAGTGGGTAACCTGGATGGCATGTGAAATACGATTATAAACACTTAACCAAACTGAAACATTTAAGAAGACATGAATAAGAAGGGGTTAAGTGGGAAATCCTAGTGGGGACCAAGCATTGGTGGAAAGCTTGTGTCAAGTATAGGGACTCTTTTCAAACCAGTAACACATTAAGTATCATTGTGAGCTCGAGCTAGGTCGAGGACGGGACACGCTTACTGGGTTTGATTGTAATAGGTCAAAACGGGTTAACGATGGCAACGCAAGTCCAACGGGGTCATGTGCATGCGTGGGCCCGGGCTGGTAGGTAAGACGTTGTTGCATCGTGTAGATATAAGCCGTGCATCTTTAGTGGGATCGGGTTGCCACTTTGGGGAGTGATACACCCCACTTTAGGACCAGCACAGGTATCTACGAGTTAGGGAGCCGACCGCATGGGGGTAGTGGGTACAACTAGTGGAGATAGGGGCAGGCGTCATCTATGAAGACAGCTAGGGGTACACGGGACTACCATTATCATTATTATGTTCAGTAGGCGGGATAAACTTTTAGGGTGACTAGTAATGGTGCAGTATAGTAATTATCCTATAGTGATTAGGAGCGCGATTAATGCCAGCATATTCCTCTTGTTTGTTTTGTCTTGCCTATTTGCTTCACAGTCATTCCTTGTTTTACCAGTTTATGCCTTATCCTAATTACTTTAATAATTATATTGGTTATTGGACTCGCCAGACTTTATGTATGACCCCCTTTGTTTTCGCCTCTTTTCTTCCCCCCCCCCCCCCCAGGTTCTCAGGGTAGGACTATTGCTAGTGGAGCTTGATTTCGACCTCTTTCTCTCTCTTTTGGAAGTACTTGGATTGCTGAAATTAAAGTTTAGCTTATCTCTTTTATGGCTACTTATGCTGGGGTTATGCCTTTTTACTTTATGTACTCAGAAAACAATTTGTCAAGATGGATATTAAGTGTACTTGGTTTTTGATGTTGTTGCAACTAAACTATTTCTCCGCTGCAATAAAAGTTGTTTTAATTTTTCAAGTACCAATATATGTATCTGTCTTGTTATATCTTGTTCTATACACCAATAATAGTCCATGAAAGTTAATGCATTCCCTTTGAGAGTGACATTAATGGCCGTGGGGTGTTACAATTGCTAGTGTTAAAGGAAGGTAAATGACGGCTAGAAAAATGAATAAAACTGATTTCCCAAACCCTGTCAGCCCTCCCATAACCTAATCCCGAAATGGGTTATGGGCTTTGCTACTAATCACTCGGTTAAGCCCAATTATGCTGTTTTTCACCTTCCAAACCTTATTTTAACAATATCTTCCAAATGGTAGGTCCGTTTAGTTAATGTGACCACTCTATGGAAAGGTAAACCATCATCTGAATCCAATGGAAGTGGTTTTAGGTTAAAACTCCTTACCAATCAAAAGTTATAGGTGAAACACGATTCGCTGGGGTCATTTAAAATTCGACAAAAATCGTGAACATGGGAAATGACCCCAATAGTCGTCTCCTAAAGTTACACGACCGTACAACTTCATACGTGAATGAAATAAATATTCTACGATCCTCTAATGTGTAGAATGTGGATCGTTACACTCCCACTCCCCCACCCCCTCTAAGAATTTTTTCCCCCGAAATTCTTTAACTAAAGCATACAATGGTGGCCCGCATGCCTATAAACCATTTACAAACAATCAAATATGCATAATAACTTCACAAGCCTATCCTAGCATGCAGTTTACTAATAAGGTAATAACTATCTCGCGATTAAAACCTTACCAGGCAAAGAGTTCTGGATAGGATTTTCTTATGCTCTCCTCTGTTTATCAAGTACAATCATTCTCATTATCACCCCACTGGACCTTGACTAGTTCCACTGTCTTCCTTTGAAGTTGTTTTGTATCGTGTCCGACAATACAAATCATCCTATGACTCCTAACTGCCTCGAATTCTACCTCGATATCGTCCAATTGATTTGCTGAAATAGTCATATCAGAATCGTGCACGAACTTCCTAAACTGAGAAACATGAAAAATGTAGTGAACTCCCGCCATCTTGTTAGGAAATCCAACTTTATACGCCAAATTCCCCACTTGCTTGAGGACTGGAAATGGACCAACAAACCTTGGTGCCAATTTACCTCTCCTACCGAAATGAATTACATGCTTTAACGAAGAAATCTTGGCAAATACCGAGTCGCCAACGGAGAATTTCAAATCTCTTCGCCTTTTATCAGCATAACTCTTCCACCTGTCTTGGGCAGCCTTCATTCGTTATTCGATAACCTTGATCTTATCCGAAGTTTCTCTTATTATATCTAGTCCAAGCACAAATTTTTCATTGACTTCCAACCAACTTGATGGTAAGTTGCACGGTCTTCCATACAAAGCTTCAAATGGAGCTATACCAATACTGGATTGATAACTATTATTATATGAAAATTCAACCAAATGTAAATTGTCATCCCATGATCCACAAAAATCCAATATACAGGCTCTTAAGAGATCCTCTAATACACGATTCATCCTCCCTGTTTGACCGTCGGTTTGAGGATGGTACGCGGTACTAAGATGAAACTCTGACCCTAACGCCTCTTGTAAGATCTTCCAAACCCATTAGTAAATAACGGATCTCTGTCACTTACAATACCTTTGGGTACTCCATGAAATCTTACTGCCCATCTCATATACAGTTCTGCTAACTTAGTTGTCGTTCTATTCGACTTGATCGGAACCTTGCACTTTAGGTCAATCGATCCACGATCACCCAAATACAATCATGACCCGGTCTAGTCCTTGGCAAACCGTCAATGAAATCCATTGAGACTTGTTCCCATTTCCATTTGAAAATTTCTAATGGTTGTAACAAACCACTAGGCTTCTTTTGCTCAGCTTTAACTAGTTGGCAGTTCATGCACTTGGATATAAACCTTCCTACGTCTCTCTTCATCCCTTCTCAGTAGTAGGTCTGCTTCATGTCTCGATACATCTTGTTACCACCAGGATGTATAGTCAGTTTCGAGTGATGAAATTCTCTAAGCACTTCATCTCTCAATCCATTAACGTTTGGTACAACTAGTCTCCCATTCTTTCGAAGCCATCCTTCTCGATCAAGACCATACTTGTTTATTTCCTCACCATCTATACACATCTCTCCTTTGGAGATGATTTCCAATAGATTAGGATCGTCCCTCTGGCTGGAGCCGATCGGATCAATCAAAGTCGGTCTGATCGTTAAATTTGCTAACATCTCTGGATCCAATTCGCACTTAGGTCTGAAGTCATATCCTACCATATATTCCAGTTGCTTCTATTCAAGAAACATAGCCCCTAAACTGGCATGTCTCCTACTCAATGCATCAGCTGCCGCATTACCCTTCCCGGGTGTGTATGTGATAATCATATGTAGTCAAGAACTCTAACCATCTCTGCTGATGAAGATTTAAATCCTTATGAGAGAAAAGATACTTTAAAGACTTATGATCGGTAAACAACTCGAATCTTTCTCCCAAGAGATAGTGTCTCCACATCTTTAATGCGAACACGATCGCTGCTAATTCCAAATCATGGGTGGGATATCTTTTCTAATGTGGTTTTAGTTGTCGACTAGTGTAAGCTGCAACCCTACCTCCCTGCATTAATACAACACTCAGTCCGGTACCACAGGCATCCGTGTATACCGTCATCTTTTTGTTCCCCTTTTGAATAACCAACACTGGTGCACACGTCAACTATTCCTTTAGACACTTGAATGCATTCTCACACTTTTCGTCCCAAGTAAAAGCTTGATTCTTCTTCGTCAACTGAGTTAACGGTGCCACTATTTTGGAGAGGTCTTAGATAAACTTACGATAATATCCAACTAACCCCAAGAAACTTCTCATGTCCGTTGCATTCTTCAGCGTTGACCAATCCAGTACCGTAGCCACCTTCGCAGGGTCCACGGCAATACCGTCCTCTGAAATAACATGGCTTAAGAACCTCACTTCCCTCCTCCAGAAGTGACACTTAGAAAATTTTGCTTTCAATTGGTGTTTCCTCAACACCGCCATTGCTGTCCTCAAATGTTCCTTCTTTTCTTCCTCTGTCCTCAAGTAAACCAAGATATAATCGACGAACACAAGAACAAACTTATTCAATTGATCCTGGGATACCCTATTCATAAGATCCACAAAATATGCTAGTGCATTGGTCAACCCGAATGGCATTACCAACCACTCATAGAATCCAAACGGCATCTGAAATGTCGTTTTAGGTGTACTCTCAACTGCTACTCGGAGCTGATGAAAACCTATCGTGAGGTCCAATTAGGAGAACACTCTTGCTCCACTCAACTAATCAAACAAATCATCTATCCGTGGAATAGGTACTTATTCTTCCTCATCACTTTATTCAACTCGCGGTAGTCCACACACAATCGAAGGGACGCCGAAGACCCCTCACAGTCCGAGACACTTCTTCTTGTAAATCTCTTCTTCAAAAGATCGTTTACTCGCACCATGAGCTCTCACTGCTCCCTTAGCGCCATACGACGAAGTGGCATCACTATAGATCTGGCATCTTTCACTCAATCATACGAAAGTCAATCTCTTGGTGTAACGGAAGTCCGGTCACTTCCCCGAAGAAGTCCGGATACTCGCTAACAATAGGCACATCTGACAACTCATCATGCGGGATGTTGAGGGAATTTAGAAAACTAGCCTTCAGCCCATCACTGGGTAGGCAACCAAACAGTACCCTCTGCCATCATCCGCTCTAGTGGTCACCGAAGACCCCTCACAGTCTACCACCACCCCATACCTTAGAGCCAACCAAACCCAGTAAAGCCCAAAACAAAGCAATCACAAGCAAATATACATCCATGACTTGATAAGACCAAATTTCGACAAACCATACTAAGGTTAGTCGAACCACTGATCGGGTTCATCTCAACTAAAGGTCTATCGACAATCTCGGGTTCCAATCCCAACCTATCTACCAGGTCACTAGATATGAAGGAATGAGAAGCCCCGGTATCAAATAACATTCGAATAGGAACATCATAAATAGAAAGCATACCATGAATAACGATGCCCTTTCCCTTTTACGCCGTTGTTGGGGCATTCGACGAAGAAGGAACAACGTTGATAGCATATGCTTACACAATATGCTTCTCTTTAAGAGGCTACAGACATTTATCATTGCGATGTCCCACTTAGCCGCAACTGAATCCCTTCCTGTCCGCTGGATTTGCTCGATAATCTTTGGTATAGTGGCCCTTATTGCCACGGCTATAACACTCAACATCTTTCTTCTTCTTCATCTGGCCTTCCTTAGCTTGATTCTGTTTCCTCCTATTTTGCGAATTATTCTTGCTTCCACCGCTTGCCTGCTACTTTGGCTCTCCTGCAGATGTAACAACAACCTCAGTTTTTGACTTAGGTTAAAGGCTCTCAGATCTTATTTCCTTTCCCACAATCGATTCGAAGGTCTCATCGATGTGGTTTATAAGTCTTTCCCTCAAGTATTCATCTAAATCGATTATGAACTTCTCGTTCTTCTTCTTGGCAGTATCGATAAGAGATAATCCATATTTTGATAAAGTATTGAATTCAGCAATATTTTCTGAGACTGCCCTACCATTATGCTTAAGCTCCAAGAATTTCCTAAACAATTCTGATTTCTGAGCAGGTGGAATAAACTTATCACTGAAACGATTCTTAAACTGATTCCAAGTAACTTGATCCTCGGGAATAGCTGCTTTAATGGCATTCCACCAACTCATAGCCCATCCTTAAGTTGACGCGATGTTAGCTTTCTCTTCATTGCATCCTCGATTCTCAAATCCTAGAAGATGCATTCATAACTATCAAGCCAATCCTGAACTTCTGTAGCCGATTCCATTCCATGGAACGGCTTCCCACCAAAACTAGTACAATCCTTACAGAGCTTGGCAAAATCGGCTCTTGGCGCCTGTGCTACCGCACCACCACCATTAGCAGCATTAGGAATTGCTCCCTGAACATCCCTAAGCATCTCTCTCATGTAGGTAGTAAATATCGACCTCATATCAGGGACATTCCTATCATTGGCCCATGAACACATACTCTCGTATATAGGATCATCGCTCAATCTGTAAAGAGAAAACGATTAACCATCTCCATAGTGGTGCCATTGCAGTTCGACTTCATCCTTAGATATACTAATAGTATATATATATATATATGGTTTTTGAAAAACAATATATCACAAATACACGCTCTCATATACGTATACTATCTCTCCCTAGTGTCTTCCCCTAGGTTTATTACGCAACCTAGCTCTGATAACAAGTGTGACAGCCCGCCTCGAACCAGCCGACATTTCCCTCGAAACGCGTTGTGCCAATGCCCGACTAGCATGGAACGGTCGTCAAAGGAAAAGGATTTGAAACTATGAATCACCAAAGAACTTGTAGTATATCTCATAGTGCATGGAATAAAATATAATTATAACATAACTTGACATAAAATAGGTGAGACAGTGCATAAGCTGAAAACTAAACCATCATAGCAGTGGAATCCAAAATACAGCTTATGATCCAAACCATCATTATTACAACTTCGGAATATTGTGTCTAAAACAAAATAGGAAAGGTACACTACTAATTCCCAAAAGTAGTGACCAGCAACAACACAGGGAGAATATATGTAAATAGTATGTGGAAGCCTCCTGCTTATCTCCGGACAGCTACTTGTGCATACCAACTAACTTGTCTCTAGTCTGCCCATTAAGGAGCACCCAGAGTAATAAGAAGAGACATAAAACTCTGGGTCAAACAAAAGTCTGGTATGAGTGATAGCAGCAAAATAAAACAATAACAGGTATAAATAATCATACCTGAACCTAAACCTGCAACCAAAGAGTTAGCACAACAAGATGTACGGTACCCTAAGGTAACACTAACATAAAGTGTAAAGTGGAAGTGTGCATGTCATGGTGATAGTAGAATGAATTTAAACTACATTTCTTGAATAATCCTACATATACCGTTCAATTACACTTTCTTATTTATTAGGTTATACGTGTTATTAGCACTCAAAGCTTACACACACGTCGCACCCATCTACCCCCTAGTAGATTAACCTAATATAGTGTATATGTAGCTACCCCTAAACTGAGGTACACCCCGTGATACCCCACTCGTACGGTCTCCTCCGTATCGCCACAGTAATATGTGCAATCCCTCATCCTATGCCATAGTAACGTACAACGCTACATCCGCATAGAACCACTATCGTTGTGCTATGTAAGCGTACTGACTGCTGTCCTCGAACTATTCGATCGAGTTTGGTTCCATCACCGAATAATGCCCTCTAGTCTACAATACACCACCTAGAGCAGACATGGTTGTACCTAGACTTTCCCACGTATGTATCATCAATCGTACTCGATGTTTCTACTGCACATAATCTCTACTTGTGCACCCAAGTTCCATGGCAGGGCTACACCAGAAAACAGCCCTAAGTCCCACATTGCATAAGCCTATGTGAAGTGCGTATTATATAGTAGAGTCCATCTCTTACTAATGCCGAGACCTAGTGATGGAAAATCCTACACCTGAGAGGTGGCAAAGTAGGGACAATATCGGTGTTAGTAGGAAGGTTGGCTCAGCCTATGTGGCAACGCAATGTGTTGGCGGATCTCGAAACGTAGCTGAGGCATTTTGAGGAACAAAACCCCATACCTATACGGTGGCTAAGTTGGGTGGTAACGCCCCGTATTTTCTGTGAACATAAGAATGACAAATCAGAGAATAATTAAATTGTAACAAAACAATTATGGGAAACAGGTTATGCCATTGTGTTCATCTCGAAGTTCATCTTGGAATAGAGTCCAAGTTTGCGTAAATTAGACTCCGTATGAAGAAGATATGGCCTTTAGAAGTTTCAGCCTGAAATTCAAAACAGACAGGACCCAGGTCGACACTAGGGTCGACCTAGGGGTCGACCTATGTACACAGATCGACACTAAGGTCGACTTGGGGGTCAACCTATGTACATAGGTCGACACTAAGGTTGACCTCCCCCCTATTTCCAAATCCGTGGACAGATGCATTTTTCTGTATTTAGACGCCCGTTTTGACCAGATTCGTGACCCCTATGCTATTTAAACACCCCCAAACATAGCTTTCTCTCCACACAATTTCATTATGCCTATATTCTTCCTCTATTCTAATTAAAAATAAAAATGGCGTCGCTACTCTGCTAGAGTCAAAACTAGGATTAGTGCATCTTCTTTCAATCTGAATAGAATTAAAAGAGAATCAAATCTAATCGATAGTCTACGCCAAAGGAGCGCTATTCAGTGTCAGAATACAGATTCCATAATACAAGAACCGTTCCCTTTTTGTGAGTACAATTATTTTCAGAAATGAAATTTAATAATTATCTGGACATTTTTGTGAATCTGGATCTGAGGTTATGCATACTTTTCTGTGGATCTATCTTGTTAATATTATTGTGACTGTTCTGTATCTGTTCCCTCTTTTCTTCCTTTTTGTTTATAGCCAGGCTACCACGATCCTGCGCCAAATCTCATAAGAGATTCACGCACGAACGCTAAATTTTGGGACAAATAATGGATAATGCATAATTGACACGACTGATCTTTGACCGATTTGAGAAAAGAACATAGTATGTAAATTAAGATCTACAATCAGTGCAAACTATGTATGATAGACTGTGATTTGGAAGAATTATTATTATATGATAGCATATGACTTGGAATTCGGAATATAATGCATGTTATAGTGCAATATCTGATTGAGAGGATATAATACATGATTAAAAAAATTAAGATCTAGATTTTGGGCATATTTTATATCATGATCTATGACTTGAAAAGAAAAGAATGATTTGTGACTTAGGAATAAAGATCTACGTTAAAATAAGATAACTAATAATGTGAATACGCCTAAATATGTTTTTTTTTTATATTTGACATCATAGGCTATAATTTAGCATAATTCATATTGTTTGGGGATTTTTGAGAATATTCTATACTGTGCAAAGCTTAACTTAGCCTATATCATTACGTTTCTTCTATGAACCTGCTATTCCTGTTACGGTTATCTCTCATCTAGTTTTATTTACATGTCATGATATTGTTATCTGTTTATATACTGAAAGTCACTGGACTCACCAAACTTATGTCTGACCTAGTTTGTTTCGCCTCTTTTCTTTCTGTTCCCCCTCCAAGGTTTTCGGGGTGGAAACGTAGGAGCTTGATTCATATTCTCTCTGCTTGAAGTGTTTGAAGTATTGCTTGGCTTTGGCTCTATCTTTCCATGGCAATTTATATTGGGGATTATGGCTTTAAAAACTATGCATTCTGAAGACTTTTGTACAAGACCGATATTTATGTACTTGAATTCCGATATTGTGATTTTGAAAGATGTAACTAAACTCATTTCTGTTTCTGTTGTAATAAAGTTATAAATTTTTCAAGTACTACTTTATCTCTCTTGTAAATTTCTGTTCTGTCTACTAAAAACGCTCCACCAAAGTTAAGGCATTCCCTTTGCGAGTGACCTTAACGGAGGTGGGGTGTTACATTTGGTATCAGAGATGAAGGTTACCAGATTAGATAAAAAGTTTTTGAAAACTATTTTAAAAAGGTTTAAGAAGGAAATATTTTCAAAAGTAGAGTTTATTTTGAAAAACATAATCCCCAAAGCCATAGCCTATCTTTCTATCTTTTGTTTTGAATCATTCCTTTTCTTTCGTTCAGCATCTCTGTAGATCTTAACCTTCCGGAGGGCGTACCGATACCTGACTAGTTCAGGAGGTACCTAGAAGCTTGGGCTAATGATGCGGGCCCAACAAACGTCCCTCCTCTCCCAGCTGTCACGGTTCCTCCTCCTCCGGGCGTGAGTACTTTCCCGAAGATATGTAGAGACTTTCGAGCCATGGGTGGGAAGAACTTTAATGGAACTGAATCCTTCGTGGAGGCTAGGAATTGGCTCAAAGAAACTGGGGATTTGTTCGTTATCTTCGAGGTGGACGACTGACAGAAGATACATTTGCGATATGGTTGCTTAAGGACGAAGCTTCTTTTTGGTGGGAGGTCACAAATGGAGAGCGTCCGATAGAGAGATGGATGGATTTCAGGCATAGGTTCGAGATGAAATTTCTCTCACGAGCGAAAGAGAGTCTATACGTAGAGAGGTTCTTGGCGTTGAATCGAGAAAATTTATCAATGAGAGAGTACGTCAACAAGTTTAATCAGTTGGCAAGATTTGGCTTAGATTTGGTAAATACACCACATAAGAAGGCACTAAGGTTTACTAAATGTTTGAATGAGCTGCTACACAGATTGGCAATGTCCCACATTCCTATGGGGGCTACCTTCGAGAAATTAGTTGACATGGCATTGATGCATGAAGAGGAAACCAAAAGTGGGAAGAAAGAAGAAAAGCTTAAAGGACCACAGAACAAGAAGGCGGGGCCCAAAAAGGGAACACAAAAGAAGGATGAGAAGTCTGAAGACAAGAAGGAGAAGAAGTGCTTTACTTGTGGAAGCTCGATCCATCTGAACAAGGATTGCAGAAAAAGGATGGGCACTTGCTTCAACTGTGGAGAAATGGGGCACTTCACTAGGGACTGCCCAAAGAAACGAGGACAAGGGCAGAGGGCAAGACCAACTTCTAGAGGGCAGGCGAATACCCTTGAGGCTCGTGGATAGAATAGAAATAGGAAAACTTTTTGTAGAAGGTTTAATTTCCTTATCTGATTGTGGAGTTAAAAACTCTTTTTGATTCTGGCATTTTGATTCCGTAATTGAAACTTTGCACTTTAATACTAGTCTTGTTTCTGATTCCGCTATAGTCTCAAACCCCATGAGGGTTACGACTCATCTGTTTGTGATAAGTTGGGGTTTGAGGGTATATGTGTTGGGCGTTAAGTTGACTATGACGCATATATTCTGGGTTTTTATCATGCTTAGTTTCCTAAGAATCATTTGGTAATCTAATCTGTATCAGTAGTCTTTAGGTATCTGAATATTTCTGAAAAGGATAGCGGTTTTTACTCAAAGCATGAAGTAGATTTCCAATTGGACATTTGTTTGATGGGAGTGATTCTCTAAGTGTTAATCTGATGTTCATTTCGGTCTTTGGGGTTGGTACTTAGGAGGTTATTCTCTTAAATCGATGTCTAATGGTAACCTAGCTTTTGTTCTAATTGTACTTGCTTCTATCACTCGACTTTATCCTATCGACCGAATCTTCGACCTTTAGGTAGAAACTAATGGGTGCAAACACGTGTTTGATACATGTCATGTTTGATGGTTGCAAGTGGATGCAAGTGGTTGCTAGTGGTTGCTCGTGGATGCATATACACACACTAGGCACTAGACCGGCTCAAAAACACTCTCATACTACATATGGATGTGTGTGCATTTTTCAATTTTGTGGATGAAAAATGGTTGACTCGGCACATGGATGTTGCATATGAATGAACGGTTGTGCACTCATATAGAAATGATATGTATCAAATAGGAAAATTGCATACATGTTGGACTCATGGCACTGACATAATTCTCATTAAGGAGGTCAACTGAATCAGTGGACCGCCTGATCTTTGCATTAGATAAGGAACATATACACACAATTTTGCATATGTTCATACAGCATTAGAAGTTTTCTAAGGACAATGGATGCTTATGGATGATGGTTGAGTAGATGGGTGACTGGATGGTAGGACACATTCTTCTTAACTTGAAGATTTCAGGGACGAAATCCTTTAAGGAGGGGAGAATGGAACTCCCTGTGTTTTCTATGAACATAAGAATGACAAGTCAGAGAATAATTAAATTGTAACAAAATAATTAAAGGAAACGGGTTATGCCATTGTGTTCGTCTCGAAATTTTGCTTGGAATAGAGTCCAAGTTTGCGTAAATCGGACTCCGTAGGAAGAAAATATGGTCTTCAGAAGTTTCAGCCCGAAATTCAAAACAGACAGGGCCCAGGTCGACACTAGGGTCGACCTAGGGGTCGACCTATGTACACAGGTCGACACTAAGGTCAACCTAGGGGTCGACCTACATACACAGGTCGACACTAAGGTCGACCTCCCCCCTATTTCCAGATCTGTGGACAGATGCATTTTTCTGTATTTAAACGCCCGTTCTGACCAGATTCGTGACCTCTATGCTATTTAACCACCCCCAAACCTAGCTTTCTCTCCACACAATTTCATTCTTCCTATACCCTGCCTCTATTCTAATTAAAATTAAAAATGGCGTCGCTACTCTGCTAGAGTCAAAACTAGGATTAGTGCATCTTATTCCAATATGAATAGAATTAAAAGAGAATCAAATCTAATCGATAGTCTATGCCAAAGAAGCGCTATTCAGTGTCAGAATACAGATTCCAGAATACAAGAATAGTTCCCTTTTTGTGAGTACAGTTATTTTCAAATATGAAATTTAATAATTATCTTGACATTTTTGTGAATCTGGATCTAAGGTTATGCATATTTTTCTATGGATCTATCTGTTTAATATTATTGTGACTGTTCTGTATCTAATCCCTCTTTTCTTCCTTTTTGTTTATAGCCAGGCTACGATGAGCCTGCGCCAAATCTCATAAGAGCTTAACGCACGAACGCTAAATTTTGGGACAAATAATGGATAATGCATAATTGGACACGACTGATCTTTGATCGATTTGAGAAAAGAACATAGGTTGTAAATTAAGATCTGGAATCAGTGCATACTATGTATGATAGACTGTGATTTGGAAGAAGAATTATTATATGATAGCGTATGACTTGGAATTTGGAATATAATGCATTTTATAGTGCAAGATCTGATTGAGAGGATATAATACATGATTACAAAAAAAATTAAGATCTAGATTTTGGGCATATTTTATATCACGATCTATGACTTGAAAATAAAAGAAGGATTTGTGACTTAGGAATAAAGATCTATGTTAAAATAAGATAACTTTTAATGTGAATACGCCTAAATATGGGTTTTTGGATATTTGACATCATAGGCTATAATGTAGCATAATTCATATTGTTTGGGGATTTTTGAGAATATTCTGTACTGTGCAAAGCTTAACTAAAATTTGGGCGTATGTTGTATTATGAATTATGACCATGATTTAGGCATGTAAGGTTAGGCTTAATTTATGATTAGGCAAGATATGTAAATAGAATTTTAGAAATGTTAAATCTATTGAATTGCCTAATCTGCTAAATCTGTTGAATTGCATAATATGTTAAATCTATTACCTACTAAATCTGTTGAATTGCCTAATCTGCTAAATCTGTTGAATTGCCTAATCTGCTAAATTTGTTATCTACTAAATCTGTTGAATTGCCTAATCTGGTAAATCTGTTATCTACTAAATCTGTTGAATTTCCTAATCTGCTAAATTTATTGAATCGTCTAATCTGTTAGATCTGTTTTCTGTTGGGTTGCCTAATATGTTGGAAGATAAATAATTGTAATTTGGGTACGAAAATCCGTAGGCTCGATCTAAGATTGAGTAAAAACATGGAAATCTGATTAATCTGCTATAACCTATAAAGAATTTAAATGGACATAATTAGTCTGATATTTTGTATAATCTGTATTGGAAAAAATTGGCTAAGACACGAGGTTAGACTCTATTTGCGGTAGAAGCCTACCTGGAACCAACCGGCTTAGCCAGCAACTGCAAACTGTCAGTCTAATGTGAGAGGTCGCAGGCATAACTAAAATATGCTTAGACACGAGGTTAGGTCTGGCTTGTGGCAGAAGTCTACCCGGGATCGCCCGACACATTCAACGGCCACAAGCTATCGACCTAATGTGAGAGGTCTATGCATTGATATTTAATTAATGCAAATTTAAGAGAAATGTGGTGTCACAAACGTATTGGGTGGATAGGGTTAAACCAACTGGACTGATGAATCTAATAAACCGTCGTGAATATGTAGGCCCAATACAAAGTTAGACAATCTGTAAGTCTGTTAAGTCCGTACATCTGATCTGTTAATCTGAAAACTTGTTAACTTGATTGTCTGATCTTTGAACTAGTATCTGAAATCTGTCTGAAATCTGTAAACAAGTTAATCTGAAATCTATTAGTCTGGGGACACAAGGTTAGGAGGGGAATTACCTCTGTCATCTATTGTGCGGAACCCATATTAGTCAGTAAACCTTTCTAGTTTCAAAACTTTGACCCCACACTTTGTAGGGGTCCGGGCACGCTTACTGAACTAATTATAAGTGGTTCATTCTGATAATGGCGAGGGGTGTTGATGGCACGTTCCAACCGGGTCATGTGCGTGAGTGGATCCGGTGTGCTCTGAGGATGTAGACGCTGTGACATCTGTAAATAGGTCTGTGCCAATAGGTTGCCACTTTAGGGAGTGATACACCCTACCGTGGGGCCGACACAGGGTGTTTATGTACTAGGGAGCCGATCGCATGGGGTAAGGTTTAGGGTACACTTAGTTCTATCTGTTTCTATTGGTACCGTCTATTTCTGTTGGGTGGTAACTCCTGTCTGTTTCTGCGTGGTACCCTCTGTTGGGCTGGTAAAGGCCCATTACTAGTGTATACCTAATTCTGGCATTCTGTTTCCGTAGGGATTATTCTGTTTCTGTCTCTAATCCCGTTTCCGATTCTGTTTCCATACCTTCTGTCTATTGGGGTGGTAAAGGCTTATTAGTTGGGTGGTAAAGGCCCATTTAGTATTCTGTTTCCGTACCTTCTGTCTGTTGGGGTGGTAAAGGCCCATTACTAGCTTTCTGCTTATGTATAGATTATTCTGTTTCCGTTTCTGTTTCAGTTTAGACATTAAGGCAACACCTAATCCTGTTATACAAGTATTAGTGCAGAGAAGTGAAAACTACGTAAGAAGCTTAACTTAGCCTATATCATTCTGTTTCTTCTGTTTACCTGCTATTCCTGTTATGGTTATCTCTCATCCAGTTTTGTTTACATGTCATGATATTGTTATCTGTTTATATGCCGAAAGTCACTGGACACACCAGACTTATGTCTGACATAGATTTACCTTAATAGATTAGTTGGGTGGATTGTAACACCCTGCATTTTTAATATAGTTAAAAATATGTAAAAATATGTGTATTTGCATAGATAGGTAAATAATGGTGATGTATAATGAAAAATTTATTTATATATGGAAGAGAAGGAAAAATTAATTCGATAACAGTGTACGTAATAGAGAAGACAATAAAATAAGGAAACTTAATCTAAATATCAGGAACTAAGTAAAACAAACATCACCGTTGCGTTCGTCTCGGAATTCTGCTTGGAATAGAGTCCAAGTTTTCGAAAATCGGACTCCGTATGAAAGAGATATGGCCTTCGGAAGATTCAACAAAAATTCAGAGTTTACATAGGAAAATACCCAGGCAGGTCGACCTTGAGGTCGACCTACCTAGGGAGGTCGACCTTGAGGTCGACCTACCTAGGGAGGTCGACCTGGGGGTCAACCAACCTAGGGAGGTCAACCTAGGGGTCGACCTTAGGGTCGACCTACCCCCTGATTTTTCCAGATCTGGGCAGTGATGATTTTTGATGTGCTGGACGGACTGGATGGCTTCTAGGGAAATCTAATGGCTCTAAAACGCTCTCTACACCAATAAAATAGTGCCTAGACCTAACCTAATTCATAAACAATTCCTTCTGATGCTTCCATGCCGCTAAACTTCAACCAAACATGGCCACCGCCTCAAAACCCTAAATTAATTTGCAAGTTCTTCATCAACTTTGGAGTTTAATCAAATCAAGTAGCAAAGTTCTTCATCAACAATTCATGCTCTTCACCAATAATCAAATAGGAAGATTAAATCAGCGTTCTACATCAACAACAAATCACTTATTTCTCTAATCCAGTCAAAGTGAGTGGATTTGAACTATATTTGTTGTATAATGTTGCTTCTATCGTTTACCGTTCCCCATAATGAATATGATGTTAATTTAATAAGATTTGTTATTTTATTCATGCCTACGTTTAAGTTCTCTCCTTTTTATCCTTTCCCCTTTTTATTTTTGGATCTAGGTTATCTCGAACCTAAACGAAATCTTATTATACAATACGCACGATTGGAATATGGGGATATTGGAATATAATTTGTAATTTTGGGGTTTGCGGCATAACAATTGTTATTACATATATTGGGCATAATCTATTTTATGCAGTCGAGAAATATAATCTATAATGTTGAATTTATGTAAGTTTGGCATAATTGTCATTGGATATGGAATTGGTATAATTCAATATTAACAACACCTAATTGGATAACATGGATTGGTGAAATTTATTCGTGACTTGAAAAGTAAGCCTAGAGGGTAAGTTAGATTATATGTATGAACGTGGGAATGTTGGGGTATATATATTAGGAAAATATTGATTATATGAAACTGGGTATAATTGGATATTGGAAAATGGCATGTTTGGGTATGAATAACATGGAATTAGTGAATTTGGCTATAATTGGATAATTTGGGTAATATGAAAATTGGCTAACTATTATGTAATTGGTGTAGTGAATGGCAAATTGGAAATAGGCATAAAAATTAAATGTAATTAAGTTGAATTTGGAACATATGACATGAATTTGGGGTTTGGGTGAAAGACGATTGTTAAAGAACGCCCATGACACGAGGTCAGACGCATTGTGGTGTAAGACTGCCCAGAACCGCCCGGCAAATCCAGCAACCACTAGCGGACGTCTAATGTGAGAGGTCAGCGGCAAGAACTAGAGGCGTAATGGTTTGTGACATGAGGTTAGGCGCGTTTGTGGTGTAAGACTGCCCGGAACCGCCCGGCAAATCCAACAGCCACGAACGGACGTCTAGTGTGAGAGGTCATACATCGTTATGGCATTATAAATAAATTAAGAAATACTAACCATAACAAGATATGTGGGTGACATGGGTATGGTTGGAGGTTAAGTGGGTGATATAAATGACATGTAAAGCATAACAAATGTGGACGTAACCGTTGTGAGACATGTGATATAAGACATAACCAAGGTAGACTTAATCGTAGTAAAACATGGGTAAGACATGGAAACTATAATAAAAAGGGGGTTAAGTGGGACACGTGTGACATGTGAAATAGAATTTAGATATGCTTAACCAAATGTGACCCGTAATGGTATCATAAATTAATTGAATTGGGAAAAGTTTAAGTAACGGGTTAAGTAAAAAGGAAGGGTTAAGTCAAATCTAAAATTAATGACACAGTAATGGGGGAATGATAATTACCTATTATAAACTTGAGTTGCGATGATGTAAAATTAAATAATAGGCAAACTTGTCATAGGGACAAGGGAAGGTTATGACTTAAGATGTAATACAAGACTTGAAGGGTGGGACGACTTATACTATGAAATAAGTCAAATCTAAAATTAATGACAAGAAATGGGGAATGATAAATAACCTATTATGAATAAACTTGAATAAGGCAAGAAAGGATAATAAGTGGAAATTATAACTTATGGGACACGATAAGTTATAGGAAATGATAAGGAAGACGAGATAACTTATATGTAAAGATATACTTAAATTAAGTACTTTGGAAAGGAGAAATGTGAAATTAAAAATGATATAAGTTATATGAGTGGAAAAGAAGTAAATTAGAATCATATATGTTGGTTGGGTTGAGTAATTCTCTGGGTGCCAGTATGATGTTGATTTCGGTCTTCGAGGCTAGTGTTTAGAGGGTTATTCTCCTAATCAGTATGTATGTGGGATAAGGCATACTTAACTATGAATTAAGTATAACATGTTGTTGTAACCCAAAAAGGGAATAATTTATGAAATTGGAAAATAACATGTTGTGGGCTTGTGAATGCACTTAAGTGGGTTAAGTATAAATTGAATTAATAAGCAAGGGTAACTTGGTGAATACAAAAAAAAAGCTAATGTGAATAACCAAGTTGAATGAGAAAGTTGACGAGGTGGCACAAGCGTGAAATAAATGGTTGGACTTAGGGTCTAATGACACATAAAACTAAGGCGCTTGAAGCAGTCCGTACATTGTAAGATGAATAATCCAACGAGGTAGATCAAGATGGTGTCATAAGGCACGAGGAGAGCGCACGTTCGCTATTTTGGTGACTCCAACGGACTAGAAGGGGAAGCACGCAGCTTCCTGAGAAGCTAAAGGTGCTCCTGGTAGTCCTCTGTAGTAATTTAGCTTCGGGCTAGGATTACAGAGGTTGGGTCTGCGTGGAACTACCAGGTGGGTGGGCCTTGACTGCACAAGTAGGGGCAGTCAGAATGTTGTACGCGGTGGCATTAAGGGTGGTTCGGTGATTTCCTTAGGCGGAGGTGGAGGGTCAAAACCGAACGATAGCAAGATCGTCGGATGCCTGTCACCAGCAGCCCATGGAATGCGAAAAGACAAGAGCTAACCCCTAGAGATCGTTAACCTTTGCTATCAAGGGATGGGTGCGGGAAGACCCCACATGGATGTTTAGTTATTTGCTTGTTAGGGGTGGTCGCTTAGCTCGTGTGGTCTTTACTAGTTGAGGGAGGGGCTGAGGTGGGGCCATAGCCACCATAGAAAAACCAGACCCAAGGGATATCTGTACATTGGACACTCTTAGAGGCGGGCCCGTACATATATAGAAAAGCTCCCGACCGAGTTCCGTGTTTTCTGGTGTAGCCCTGCCATGGAACTTGGGTGCACAAGTAGAGGTTATGTGCAGTAGAAACATCGAGTATGATTGATGATACGTACGTGGGAAAGTCTAGGTACAACCATGTCTGCTCTGGGTGGTGTATCGTAGACTAGAGGGCATTATTCGGTGATGGAACCAAACTCAATCGAATAGTTCGAGGATAGAAGTCAGTACGCTTACGTAGCACAGCGATAGCGGTTCTATGCGGATGTAGCGTTGTACATTACTATGGCATAGGATGAGGGACTGTGCATATTACTATGGCGATACGGAGGAGACCGTGCGAGTGGGGTATCACAGGGTGTACCTCGTTTGGGGTAGCTACATATACACTATATTAGGTTAATCTACTAGGGGTAGATGGGTGCGACGTACGTGTAAGCTTTGAGTGCTAATAACACGTATAACCTAATAAATATGAAAGTGTAATTGAACGGTATATGTAGGATTATTCAAGAAGTGCAGTTTAAATTCATTCACTCAGAACTTATGTTCTGACCCCCTCCTCATAACATTCGTAGGTTAAACAGAGACTTATAGCTTTGGAAATACTGATTTAGCAGTATTGTGATTAAGGTAAAGCTATGTTTTAAGTATATTATATTTTACTCCTTCTGATGTGAGGTGTTTTCGAAACTCGGACCTATCTCTTTTCTCTGTCTTTTTCTGTAGGACACCAAAGCAACCAACTCGGGTTTCGGTGGATTGGATTTTTGAAAAAAAAAATTGGTCCGTCGGAATCCTGGTTGTTACATCTGGTACCACCTCTACGTACACAGGTCGACACTAAGGTCGACCTCCCCCCTATTTACAAATCCGTGGACAGATGCGTTTTTCTGTATTTAGATGCCCGTTCTGACCAGATTCGTGACCCCTATGCTATTTAAACACCCCAAACCTAGCTTTCTCTCCACACAATTTCATTCTGCCTATACTCTTATCTATTCTAATTAAAAATAAAAATGGTGTCGCTACTCTGCTAGAGTCAAAACTAGGACTAGTGCATCTTCTTCCAAACTGAATAGAATTAAAAGAGAATCAAATCTAATCGATAGTCTACGCCAAAGGAGCGCTATTCAGTGTCAGAATAAAGATTCCAGCACACAAGAATCGATCCCTTTTTGTGAGTACAGTTATTTTTAGATACGAAATTTAATAATTATCTTGACATTTTTATGAATCTGGATCTGAGATTATGCATACTTTTCTGTGGATCTATCTTGTTAATATTATTGTGACTGTTCTGTATCTATTCCATCTTTTCTCCCTTTTTGTTTATAGCCAGGCTACCACGAGCCTGCGCCAAATCTCATAAGAGATTGATGCACGAATGCTAAATTTTGGGATAAATAATGGATAATGCATAATTGGACACAACTGATCTTTGACCGATTTGAGAAAAGAACATAGGTTGTAAATTAAGATCTGAAATCAGTGCATACTATGTATGATAGACTGTGATTTGGAAAAAGAATTATTATATGATAGCATATGACTTGGAATTTGGAATATAATGCATGTTATAGTGCAAGATCTGATTGAGAGGACATAATACATGATTAAAAAAATTTAAGATCTAGATTTTGGGCATATTTTATATCACGGTCTATGGCTTGAAAAGAAAAGAAGGATTTGTGACTTAGGAATAAAGATCTATGTTAAAATAAGATAACTATTAATGTGAATATGCCTAAATATGGGTTTTTAGATATTTGACATCATAGGCTATAATTAGCTTAATACATATTGTTTGGGGATTTTTGAGAATATTCTGTACTGTGCAAAGCTTTACTAAAATTTGGGCATATGTTGTATTATGAATTATGACCATGATTTAGGCACGTAAGGTTAGGCTTAATTTATGATTAGGCATGATATGTAAATAGAATTTTAGAAATGTTAAATCTGTTGAATTGCCTAATCTGCTAAATCTGTTATCTGCTAAATCTGTTGAATTGCCTAATATGCTAAATCTATTACCTGCTAAATCTGTTGAATTGCCTAGTCTGTTATCTGCTAAATCTGTTGAATTGCCTAATCTGGTAAATCTGTTATCTGCGAAATCTGTTGAATTACCTAATCTGCTAAATCTGTTGAATCGTCTAATCTGTTAGATCTGTTATCTGTTGGGTTGCCTAATCTGTTAGAAGATAAATAATTGTAATTTGGGTACGAAAATCCGTAGGCTCGATCTAAGATTGAGTAAAAACATGGTTATCTGATTAATATGTTGTAGCATGTAAAGAAGTTTAATCTGTTAAATGGACATAATTAGTCTGATATGTGTATAATTTGTATTAGAATAAATTGGCTTTGACACGAGGTTAGACTCTATTTGCGGTAGAAGCCAACCCAGAACCAACCGGCTTAACCAGCAACCGCAAAATGTCAGTCTAATGTGAGAGGTCGTAGGCATAACTAAAATATGATTAGACACGAGGTTAGGTCTGGCTTGTGGCAGAAATCTGCCCAGAACCGTCCGGCACATCCAGCGGACACAAGCTACCGACCTAGTGTGAGAGGTCTATGCATTAATATTTAATTAATGCAAATTTAAGAGAAATGTGGTGTCTAAAAACATGTTGGGTGGATAGGGTTAAACCAACTGGACTGATGAATCTAATAAACCAGTTTCATGAATCTGTAGACCCAATACAAAGTTAGACAATCTGTAAGTCTGTTAAGTCCATACATCTGATCTGTTAATCTGAAAACTTGTTAACTTGATTATTTTATTTGTGAACTAGTAATCTGAACTCTGTCTGAAATCTGTAAATAAGTTAATCTGAAATCTGTTAGTCTGGGGACATAAGGTTAGGAGGGGAATTACTTGTGTCATCTATTGTATGGAACACATATTAGCCAGTAAACATTTCTGGTATCAAAACTTTGACCCCACGCTATGTAGGGGTCCGGGCACGCTTACTGGAATAATTATTAGCGGTTCATTCTGATAATGGCGAGGGGTGTTGATGGAGCATTCCAACCGGGTCATGTGCGTGCGTGGATCCGGTCTGCTCTGAGGATGTAAGATGCTGTGACATCTGTAAATTGGTCTGTGCCAATAGGTTGCCACTTTAGGGAGTGATACACCATACTATAGGGCCGACACAGGGTATTTATGTATTAGGGAGTCGATCGCAAGGGGTAGGGTTTAGGGTACACTTAGTTCTGTCTATTTCTATGGGTACCGTCTGTTTATGTTGGGTGGTAACACCTCTCTGTTTCTGCGTGGTACCGTCTGTTGGGGTGGTAAAGGCCCATTACTAGTGTACACCTAATTCTGACATTTTGTTTCCGTAGGGATTATTCTATTTTTGTCTCTGATCCCATTTCCGATTCTGTTTTCGTACCTTCTGTCTGTTGGGGTGGTAAAGGCCCATTAGTTGGGTGGTAAAGGCCCATTATTAGTATTATATTTCCGTACCTTCTGTCTATTGGGGTGGTAAAGGCCCATTACTAGCATTCTGTTTCTGTATAGATTATTCTGTTTCTGTTTCTGCTTCAGTTTAGACATTAGGGTGACACCTAATCCTGTTATACTAGTATTAGTGCAAAGAAGTGAAAACTAAGTAAGAAGCTTAACTTAGCCTACATCATTATGTTTCTTCTGTTAACCTGCTATTCCTGTTACGGTTATCTCTCATCCAGTTTTATTTACATGTCATGATATTGTTATCTGTTTATATGCTGAAAGTCACTGGACTCACCAGACTTTTATCTAACCTAGTTTATTTCGCCTCTTTTCTTTCCGTTTTCCCCCCTTCCAGGTTTTCAGGGTGGAAACGTAGGAGCTTGATTCATATTCTTTCTGCTTGAAGTTTTTGAAGTATTGCTTGGCTTTGGCTCTATCTTTCCGTGGCAGTTTATATTTGGAATTATGGCATTAAAAACTATGCATTCTGAATACTTTTGTACAAGACCGATATTTATGTACTTGAATTCCGATATCGTGATTTTGAAAGATGTAACTAAACTCATTTCTGTTTCTGTTGTAATAAAGTTATAAATTTTTCAAGTACTACTTTATTTGTCTTGTAAATTTCTATCCTGTCTACTAAAAACGCTCCACCAAAGTTAAGGCATTCCCTTTGCGAGTGACCTTAACGGAGGTGGGGTGTTACACTTGGTATCAGAGCCTTAACTTTATTTCAACACCCCACCTCCGTTAAGGTCACTCGCAAAGGGAATGCCTTAACTTTGGTGAAGCATTTTTTGTAGACAAAACAGAAATTTACAAGACAGATAAAGTAGTACTAGAAAATTTTATAACTTTATTTCAACAGAAACATAAATGAGTTTAGTTACATCTTTCAAAATCATAATATCGGAATTCAAGTACATAAATATCGGTCTCATACAAAAGCCTTCAGAATGCATAGTTTTTAAAGCCATAATCCCCAACATAAACTGCCATGGAAAGATAGAACCAAAGCCAAGCAATACTTCGAACACTTCAAGCAGAGAGAATCTGAATCAAGCTCCTATATTTCCACCCTGAGAACCTGGGGGGAAACGGAAAGAATAGAGGCGAAACAAACTAGGTCAGACATAAGTCTTATGAGTCCAGTGAATTTCAGCATATAAACAGATAATAGTATCATGATATGTAAAAAAACTGGATGAGTGATAACCATAACAGAAATAGCAAGTTAACAAAAGGAACGGAATGATATAGGCTAAGCCAAGCTTTTCACTACTCTGCACTAATACTAGTATAACAGGATTAGGTGTTACTCTAATATCTAAACTGAAACAAAAATGGAAACGGAATAATCTCTACAGAAACAGAATTCTAGTAATGGGCCTTTACGACCCGAATAGAGGCAGACAGTACAGAAACAGAATGCTAATAATGGGCTTTTACCACCCAAATAGACAGAAGGTAAACAGAATCAGAAACGAAATCCGAGACAGAAGCAGAATAATCACTATGGAAACAGAATGTTAGAATTAGGTGTACACTAGAAATGGACTTTTACTACCCGAACAGACGGTACCACGCAGAAACAGACAGGTGTTATCACCCAACAGAAATAGACGATACCCACAGAACAGACAGAACTAGGTGTACCCTAGTATCTAAACTGAAACAGAAACGGAAACAGAATAATTTCTACAGAAACAGAATGCTAGAATTAGGTGTACACTAGTAATGGGCCTTTACCACCTGAACAAACAGTACCACGCAGAAACAGACATGTGTTACCACCCAACAGAAATAGACGGTACCAACAAAAACAGATAGAACAAAGTGTACCCTAAGTCCTACCCACAAGCGATCGGCTCTCTAATACATAAATACCCTGTGTCGGCCCCACCGTAGGGTGTATCACCCCCTAAAGTGGCAACCTATTGGCACAGACCTATTTACATATGTCACGGTGTCTTACATCCTCAGAGAAGACCAGATCTATGCACACACATGACCAGGTTGGAATGCACCATCAACACCCCTCGCCATTATTAGAATGAGCCGCTTATAATTAGTTCAGTAAGCGTGCCCGGACCCCTACATAGCGTGGGGTCAAAGTTTTGATAACAGAAAGGGTTACTGACTAATATGGGTTCCACACAACTGATGACACAAGTAATTCCCCTCCTAACCTTGTGTCCCCAGACTAACAGATTTCAGATTAACTTGTTTACAGATTTCAGACAGAGTTCAGATTACTAGTTCATAGATCAGACAATCAAGTTAACTAGTTTTCAGATTAACAGATCAGATGTACGGATTTAACAGACTTATAGATTGTCTAACTTTATATTGGGCCTACAAATTCATGAAACGGGTTTATTAGATTCATCAGTCCAGGTGGTTTAACCCTATCCACCCAACACGTTTTTAGACAACACATTTCTCTTAAATTTGCATTAATTAAATAATAATGCATAGACCTCTCACATTAGGTCTGTAGCTTGTGGCCGCTGGATGTGCCGGGCGGTTCCGGGCCGACTTCTGCCACAAGCCAGACCTAACCTCGTGTCTAAGCATATTTTAGTTATGCCTACGACCTCTCGCATTAGACTGACAGTTTGCGGTTGTTGGTTAAGCCGGTTGGTTCCGGGAAGGCTTCTACTGCAAACAGAGTCTAACCTCGTGTCATAGCCAATTTATTCCAATACAGGTTATACAGATATCAGACTAATTATGTCGTTTAACAGATTAAACTCCTTTATAGGTTACAGCAGATTAACCAGATTTCCATGTTTTTACTCAATCTAAGATCGAGCCAACGAATTTTCGTACCTAAATTACATTTATTTAGCTTTCAACAGATTAGGCAACTCAATAGATAAGAGATCTAATAGATTAGGTGATTCAACAGATAACAGATTTAACAGATTAGGCAATTCAACAGATTTAGCAGATAACAGATTTAGTAGATTAGGCAATTCAACAGATTTAGCAGATTAGGCAATTCAACAGATTTAGCAGGTAACAAATTTAGCAGATTAGGCAATTCAACAGATTTAGCAGATAACAGATTTAGGAGATTAGGCAATTCAACAGATTTAGCAGATAACAGATTTAGTAGACTAGGAAATTCAATAGATTAAACAATTCTAAAATTCTATTTGCATATCTTGCCTAATCATAAATTAAGCGTAACCTTACATGCCTAAATCATGGTCATAATTCATAATACAACATATGCCCAAATTTTAGTTAAGCTTTGCAAATACAGAATATTCTCAAAAACCCCTAAACAATATGAATTATGCTAAATTAGAGCCTAAGATGTCAAATATCCAAAAACCCATATTTAGGCGCATTCACATTAATAGTTATCTTATTTTGACATAGATCTTTATTCCTAAGTCACAAATCCTTCTTTTCTTTTCAAGTCATAGATCGTGCCATAAAATATGCCCCAAATCTAGATCTTAAATTTTTATCATGTATTATGTCCTCACAATCAGATCTTGCACTATAACATGCATTATATTCCAAATTCCAAGTCATATGCTATCATATAATAATTCTTCTTCCGAATCACAGTCTATCATAAAAAGTATGCACTGATTCTAGGTCTTAATTTACAACCTATGTTCTTTTCTCAAATTAGTCAAAGATCAGTCATGTCCAATTATTCATTATCCATTATTTGTCCCAAAATTTAGCGTTTGTGCGTTAATCTCTTATGAGATTTGGCACAGGCTCATGGTAGCCTGGCTATAAACAAAAAGGAAGAAAAGAGGGAACAGATACAGAACAGTTACAATAATATTAACAAGATAGATCCACGGAAAAGTATGCATAACCTCAGATCCGGATTCACAAAAATGTCAAGATAATTATTAAATTTCATATCTGAAAATAACTGTACTCACAAAAAGGGAACGATTCTTGTATTCTGGAATCTGTATTCTGACACTGAATAGCGCTCCTTTTGCATAGACTATCTATTAGATTTGATTCTCTTTTAATTCTATTCAGATTGGAAGAAGAAGCACTAGTCCTAGTTTTGATTCTAGCAGAGCAGCGACGCCATTTTTATTTTTAATTAGAATAGAGGCAGAATGAAATTTTGTGGAGTGAAAGCTAGGTTTGGGGGTGTTTAAATAGCATAGGGGTCACGATCTGGCCAGAACGGGGTTCTAAATATAGAAAAATGCATCTGTCCACGGATCTGAAATTAAGGGGAGGTCGACCCTAGTGTCGACCTGTTTACACAGGTCGACCCCCAGGTCGACCCTAGTGTCGACCTGGGTCCTAGGCGGGAATTTTCCCGCCCAGCCCGGGTGTCTGTTTTGAATTTCGAAATCTGATTTTTGAATTTCAGGCTGGTTTTTACTGAAACTTCTGAAGGCCATATCTTCTTCACACGAAGTCCGATTTAAGAAAACTTGGACTCTATTCCAAGCAGAATTTCGAGAAGAACGCAATGGCATAACCCATTTCCCTTAATTATTTTGTTACAATTTAATTATTCACTGATTTTCTATTCTTATGTTCACAGAAAATACGGGGTTTTACACCCCACCTCCGTTAAGGTCACTCACAAAGGGAATGCCTTAACTTTGGTGGAGCGTTTTTAGTAGACAGAACAGAAATTTACAAGACAGATAAAGCAGTACTTGAAAATTTTATAACTTTATTACAACAGAAACAGAAATGAGTTTAGTTACATCTTTCAAAATCACAATATCGGAATTCTGCATAGTTTTTAAAGCCATAATCCCCAATATAAACAGCCATGGAAAGATAGAGCCAAGGCCAAGCAATACTTCAAACACTTCAAGCAGAGAGAACATGAGTCAAGCTCCTACATTTCCACCTTGAAAACCAGGGGGGAAACAGAAAGAAAAGAGGCGAAACAAACTAGGTCAGACAATAGTCTGATGAGTCCAGTGACTTTCAGCATATAAACAGATAACAATATCATGACATGTAAATAAAACTGGATGAGAGATAACTGTAACAGGAATAGCAGGTTAACAGAAGAAATGGAATGATATAGGCTACGTTAAGCTTCTTACTTAGTTTTCACTTCTCTGCACTAATACTAGTATAACAGGATTAGGTGTTACCCTAATGTTTAGATTGAAACAGAAACGGAAACAGAATATTCTATACAGAAAAAGAATGCTAGTAATGGGCCTTTACCACCCCAGTAGACAGAAGGTATGGAAATAGAATACTAATAATGCGCCTTTACCACCCAACTAATGGGCCTTTACCACCCCAACGGACAGAAGGTACTGAAATAGAATCGGAAACGGGATCAGAGACAGAAACAAAATAATCCCTACGGAAACAGAATGTCAGAATTAGGTGTACACTAGTAGTGGGCCTTTACCACCCCAACAGATGGTACCAAGCAGAAACAGACAGGTGTTACCACCCAACAGAAACAGACAGGTGTTACCACCCAACATAAACAGATGGTACCAATAGAAACAGACAGAACTAAGTGTACCCTAAACCCTACCCCATGCGATCGACTCCTTAATACATAAATACCCTGTGTCGGCCCCACAGTAGGGTGTATCACTTCCTAAAGTGGCAACCTATTGGCCCAGACCTATTTACAAATGTCACAGCGTCTAACATCCTCAGAGCAGACCGGATCCACGCACGCACATGAACCGGTTGGAACGCGCCATCAACACCCCTCGCCATTATCAGAATGGACCGCTTATAATTAGTTCAGTAAGCGTGCCCGGACCCCTACATAGCGTGGGGTCAAAGTTTTGATACCAGAAAGGTTTATTGACTAATATGGGTTCCATACAAAAGATGACATAAGTAATTCTCCTCCTAACCTTGTGTCCCCAGACTAACAGATTTCAGATTAACTTGTTTACAGATTTCAGATAGAGTTCGGATTACTAGTTCACATATTAGACAATCAAGTTAACAAGTTTTCAGATTAACAGATCAGATGTACGGACTTAACAGACTTACAGATTGTCTAACTTTGTATTGGGCCTACAGATTCACGAAACGGGTTTATTAGATTCATCAGTCCAGTTGGTTTAACCCTATCCACCCAACACGTTTTTAGACACCACATTTCTCTTAAATTTTCATTAATTAAATATTAATGCATAAACCTCTCACATTACGTCGGTAGCTTGTGGCCGCTGGATGTGCCGGGCGGTTCCGGGCAGAATTCTGCCACAAGCCAGACCTAACCTCGTGTATAAGCATATTTTAGTTATGCCTATGACCTCTCACATTAGACTGATAGTTTGCGGTTGCTGGTTAAGCCGGTTGGTTCCGTGAAGGCTTCTACTGCAAACAGAGTCTAACCTCGTGTCATAGCCAATTTATTCCAATACAGATTATACAAATATCAAACTAATTAGGTCCATTTAACAGATTAAAATTCTTTAGTGGTTACAGCAGATTAATCAGATTTCCATGTTTTTAATCAATCTTAGATCGAGCCTACGGATTTTCATACCCAAATTACAATTATTTATCTTCCAACAGATTAGGCAACCCGACAGATCTAACAGATTAGACGATTCAACAGATTTAGCAGATAACAAATTTAGCAGATTTGGTAATTCAACAAATTTAGCAGATAACGGATTAAGCAGATTAGGCAATTCAACAGATTTAGCAGTTAACAGATTTAGCAGATTAGGCAATTCAATAGATTTAGCAGGTAACAGATTTAGCATATTAGGCAATTCAACAGATTTAGCAGATAACAGATTTAACAGGTTAGGCAATTCAACAGATTTAACATTTCTAAAATTCTATTTACATATCTTGCCTAATCATAAATTAAGCCTAACCTTACATGCCTAAAGCATGGTCATAATTCATAATACAACATATGCCCAAATTTTAGTTAAGCTTTGCACAGTACAGAATATTCTCAAAAATCCCCAAACAATAGGAATTATGCTAAATTATAGCCTATGATGTCAAATATCCAAAAACCCATATTTAGGCGTATTCACATTAATAGTTATCTTATTTTAACATAGATCTTTATTCCTAAGTCACAAATCCTTCTTTTCTTTTCAAGTCATAGATCGTGATATAAAATATGCCCAAAATCTAGATCTTAAATTTTATTTTTAATCATGTATTATTTCCTCTCAATCAGATCTTGAACTATAACATGGATTATATTCCAAGTTCCAAGTCGTATGCTATAATATAATAATTCTTCTTCCAAATCACAGTCTATCATACATAGTATGCACTGATTCCAGATCTTAATTTACAACCTATGTTCTTTCCTCAAATCGGTCAAAGATCAGTCGTGTCCAATTATGCATTATCCATTATTTGTCCCAAAATTTAGCGTTCGTGCGTTAAGCTCTTATGAGATTTGGCGCAGGCTCATGGTAGCCTGGCTATAAACAAAAAGGAAGAAAAGAGGGAATAGATACAGAACAGTCACAATAATATTAAACAGAAAGATCCATAGAAAAATATGCATAACCTTAAATCCAGATTCACAAAAATGTCAAGATAATTATTAAATTTCATATTTGAAAATAACTGTACTCACAAAAAGGGAACTATTCTTGTATTCTGGAATCTGTATTCTGACACTGAATAGCGCTCCTTTGGCATAGACTATCGATTAGATTTGATTCTCTTTTAATTCTATTCAGATTGGAAGAAGATGCACTAGTCCTAGTTTTGACTCTAGCAGAGTAGCGACGCCATTTTTATTTTTAATTAGAATAGAGGCAGAGTATAGGCAGAATGAAATTGTGTGGAGAGAAAGCTAGGTTTGGGGGTGTTTAAATAGCATAAGGGTCAAGAATCTGGTCAGGACGGGCGTCTAAATACAGAAAAATGCATCTGTCCACGGATCTGGAAATAGGGGGGACCTTAGTGTCGACCTTAGCGTCTAAATACATAGGTCGACCCCGGTTCGACCTTAGTGTCGACCTGTGTACATAGGTCGACCCTAGTGTCGACCTGGGTCCTGTCTGTTTTGAATTTTGGGCTGAAACTTCTGAAGGCCATATATTCTTCGTACGGAGTCCGATTTGCGCAAACTTGGACTATATTCCAAGCAGAATTTCGAGACGAACACAATGGCATAACCCGCTTCCCGTAATTATTTTGTTACAATTTAATTATTCTTTGATTTGTCATTCTTATGTTCACAGAAAATACGGGGTGTTACATTCTCCCCTCCTTAAAGGATTTCGTCCCTGAAATCTTCAAGTTAAGAAGGATGTGTCCTACCATCCAGTCACCCATCTACTCAACCATTATCCATAAGCATCCATTATCCTTAGAAAACTTCTAATGCTGTATGAACATATGCAAAAGTGTGTGTATATGTTCCTTATCTAATGCAAAGATCAGGCGGTCCATTGATTCAGTTGACCTCCTTAATGCGAATTATGTCAGTGCCATGAGTCCAACATGTATGCAATTTTCCTATTTGATACATATCATTTCTATATGAGTGCACAACCATTCATTCATATGCAACATCCATGTGCCGAGTCAACCATTTTTCATCCACAAAATTGAAAAATGCACACACATCCATATGCAGTATGAGAGTGTTTTGAGCCGATCTAGTGCCTAGTGTGTGTATATGCATCCACGAGCAACCACTTGCATCCACTTGCAACCATCAAACATGACATGTCTCAAACACATGTTTACACCCATTAGTTTCTACCTAAAGGTCGAAGATTCAGTCGATAGGATAAAGTCGAGTGATAGAAGCAAGTACAATTAGAACAAAAGCTAGGTTCCCATTAGACATCGGTTTAAGAGAATAACCCCCTAAGTATCAATCCCGAAGACCGAAATCAACATCAGATTAACACTTAGAGAATCACTCCCATTAAACAAATGTCCAACTGGAAATCTTCTTCACACTTTGAGTAAAAACCCTATCCTTTTCGTAAATATTCAGATACATACAGACTACTGATATAGATCAGATTACCAAATGATTCTTAGGAAACTAAGCATGATAAAAAACCAGGATATATGCGTCATAGTCAACTTAATGCCCAACACAGATACCCTCAAATCCCAACTTATCACAAACAGATGAGTCGTAACACTCATGGGGTTTGAGACTATAGCGGAATCAGAAAAAAGACTAGTATTAAAGTGCAGAGTTTCAATTACAGAATCAAAATGCCAGAATCAGAAAGAGTTTTTAACTCCACAATCAGATAAGGAAATTAAACCTTCCACAGAAAGTTTTCCTATTTCTATTCTATCCACGAGCCTCAAGGGTATTCACCTGCCCTCCAGAAGTTGGTCCTTCCCTCTGCCCTTGTCCTCGTTTCTTTGGGCAGTCCCTAGTGAAGTGCCCCATTTCTCCACAGTTGAAGCAAGTTCCCTTCCTTTTTCTGCAATCCTTGTTCGGATGGGTCGAGCTTCCACAAGTAAAGCACTTCTTCTCCTTCTTGTCTTCAGACTTTTCATCCTTCTTTTGTGTTTCCTTTTTGGGCCCCGCCTTCTTGTTCTGTGGTCCTTCAAGCTTTTCTTCTTTCTTCTCACTTTTGGTTTCCTCTTCATGCATCAATGTCATGTCAACTAATTTCTCGAAGGTAGCCCCCATAGGAATGTGGGACATTGCCAATCCGTGTAGCGGCTCGTTCAAACGTTTTGCAAACCTTAGTGCCTTCTTATGCGGTGTATTTACCAAATCTAAGCCAAATCTTGCCAACTGATTAAACTTGTTGACGTACTCTCTCACTGATAAATTTTCCTGCTTCAACGCCAAGAACCTCTCTACGTATAGACTCTCTTCTGCTCGTGAGAGAAATTTCATCTCGAATCAATGCCTGAAATCCATCCATCTCTCTACCGGACGCTCTCTATTTGTGACCTCCCACCAAAAAGAAGCTTCGTCCTTAAGCAACCATACCGCCAACTGTATCTTCTGCCTATCGTCCACCTCGAAGATTATGAACAAATCCTTAGTTTCTTTGAGCCAGTTCCTTGCCTCCACGAAGGATTCAGTTCCATTAAAGTTCTTCCCACCCATGGATCGAAAGTCTCTACATATCTTTAGGAAAGTATTCACGCGCGGAGGAGGAGGAGGAACCGCCGCAACTGGGGGAGGAGGGACGTTTGCTGGGCCCGCATCATTAGCCGTAGCTTCTGGGTACCTCCCGAACCAACCAGGTATCGGTACGCCCTCCTGAAGGTTAAGATCACCAGACATGCTGAAATGAAAGAAAAGATTCAAAACAAAAGATAGAAAGATAGGCTTTAGGGATTATGTTTTTCAAAATAATCTCTAATTTTGAAAATATTTCCTTCTTAAACCTTTTTGAAAATAGTTTTCAAAAACTTTTTATCTAATCTGGTAACCTTCAGCTCTGATACCAAGTGTAACACCCCACCTCTGTTAAGGTCACTCGCAAAGGGAATGCCTTAACTTTGGTGGAGCGTTTTTAGTAGATAGAACAGAAATATACAAGACAGATAAAGTAGTACTTGAAAATTTTATAACTTTATTACAACAGAAACAGAAATGAGTTTAGATACATATTTCAAAATCACAATATCGGAATTCAAGTAAATAAATATCGGTCTTGTACAAAAGTCTTCAGAATGCATAGTTTTTAAAGCCATAATCCCAAATATAAACTGCCATGGAAAGATAGAACCAAAGCCAAGCAATACTTCAAACACTTCAAGCAGAAAGAATATGAATCAAGCTCCTACGTTTCCACTCTGAAAACCTGGGGGAAACGGAAAGAAAAGAGGCGAAACAAACTAGGTCAGACATAAGTCTGGTGAGTCCAGTGACTTTCGACATATAAACGGATAACCATATCATGACATGTAAATAAAACAGGATGAGAGATAACCGTGACAGGAATAGCAGGTTAACAGAAGAAACGGAATGACATAGGCTAAGTTAAGCTTCTTACTTAGTTTTCACTTCTCTGCACTAATACTATATAACAGGATCAGGTATTACGCTAATGTCTAAGCTGAAACAGAAACGGAAACAGGATAATCTATACAGAAAAAATGCTAGTAATGGGCCTTTACCACCCCAACAGACAGAAGGTACAGAAATAGAATACTAATAATGGGCCTTTACCACCCAACTAAGGGCCTTTACCACCCCAACAGACAGAAGGTACGGAAACAGAATCGGAAACGGGATTAGAGACAGAAACAGAATAATCCCTACGGAAACAAAATGTTAGAATTAGGTGTACACTAGTAATGGGCCTTTACCACCCTAACAGACGGTACCACGCAGAAACAGACAGGTGTTACCACCCAACAGAAACAGAGAGTACCAATAGAAACAGACAGAACTAAGTGTACCCTAAACCCTACTCCATGCGATCGGCAACCTAATACATAAATACCCTGTGTCGTCCACACAGTAGGGTGTATCCACGCGCGCACATGGCCTGGTTGGAATGCGCCATCAACACCCCTCGCCAATATCAGAATGAACTGCTTCTAATTAGTTCAGTAAGCGTGCCCGGCCCCCTACATAGCGTGGGGTCAAATTTTTGATACCAGAAAAGTGTACTAACTAATATGGGTTCCATACAACAGATGACACGAGTCATTCCCCTCCTAACCATGGGTCCCCAGACTAACAGATTTCAGATTAACTTGTTTACAGTTTTCAGACAGAGTTCAGATTACTAGTTCACAGATCAGACAATCAAGTTAACAAGTTTTCAAATTAGCAGATCAGATGTACGAACATAGCAGACTTACAGATTGTCTAACTTTGTATTGGGCCTACAGATTCACGACACAGGTTTATTAGATTCATCAGTCCAGTTGGTTTAACCCTATCCACCCAACACGTTTTTAGACACCACATTTCTCTTAAATTTGCATTAATTAAATATTAATGCATAGACCTCTCACATTAGGTCGGTAACTTATGGCCGCTGGATGTGCCGGGAGGTTCCGGGCAGACTTCTGCCACAACCCAGACCTAACCTCGTGTCTAAGCATATTTTAGTTATGCCTACGACCTCTCACATTAGACTGACAGTTTGCGGTTGCTGGTTAAGCCGGTTGGTTCCAGGCAGGCTTCTACCACAAACAGAGTCTAACCTCGTGTCATAGCCAATTTATTCCAATACAGATTATATAGATATTAGACTAATTATATGCATTTAACAGATTAAACTTCTTTACAGGTTGCAGTAGATTAATCAAATTTCCATGTTTTTACTCAATCTTAGATCGAGCCTACGGATTTTCATACCCAAATTACAATTATTTATCTTCCAACAGATTAGGCAACCCAACAGATAATAGATCTAATAGATTAGACGATTCAACATATTTAGTAGATAACAGATTTAGTAGATTAGGCAATTCAACAGATTTAGCAGATAACAGATTTAGCAAATTAGGCAATTCAACAGTTTTAGCAGATTACGCAATTCAATAGATTTAGTAGATAACCGATTTAGCAGATTAGGCAATTCAACAGATTTAGCAGGTAACAGATTTAACATATTAGGCAATTCAACAGATTTAGCAGATAACAGATTTAGCAGATTAGGCAATTCAACAGATTTAACATTCTAAAATTCTATTTACATATCTTGCCTAATCATAAATTAAGCCTAACCTTACATTCCTAAATCATAGTCATAATTCATAATACAACATATGCCCAAATTTTAGTTAAGCTTTGCACAGTACAGAATATTCTCAAAAATCCCCAAACAATATGAATTATGCTAAATTATAGCCTATGATGTCAAATATCCCAAAACCCATATTTAGGCGTATTCACAGTAATAGTTATCTTATTTTAACATAGATCTTTATTCCTAAGTCACAAATCCTTCTTTTTTTTTCAAGTCATAGATCGTGATATAAAATATGCCCGAAATCTAGATCTTAATTTTTTTAATCATGTATTATGTCTTATCAATCAGATCTTGCACTATAACATGCATTATATTCCAAATTCCAAGTCCTATGCTATCATATAATAATTCTTCTTCCAAGTCACAGTCTATCATACATAGTATGCACGGATTCCAGATCTTAATTTACAACCTATGTTCTTTTCTCAAATCGGTCAAAGATCAGTCGTGTCCAATTATGCATTATCCATTATTTGTCCCAAAATTTAGCGTTCGTGTGTTAATCTCTTATGAGATTTGGCGCAGGCTCGTGGTAGCCTGGCTATAAACAAAAAGGAAGAAAAGAGGGAACAGATACAGAACAGTCACAATAATATTAACAAGATAGATCCACAGAAAAGTATGCATAACCTTAGATCCAGATTCAAAAAAATGTCAAGATAATTATTTAATTTCATATCTGAAAATAACTGTACTCACAAAAAGGGAACGATTCTTGTATTCTGGAATCTGTATTCTGACACTGAATAGCGCTCTTTTGGCGTAGACTATCAATTAGATTTGATTCTCTTTTAATTCTATTCAGATTGGAAGAAGATGCACCAGTCCTAGTTTTGATTCTAGCAGAGTAGTGACGCCATTTTTATTTTTAATTAGAATAGAGGCAGAGTATAGGCAGAATGAAATTGTGTGAGGGAAAGATAGGTTTGGGGTGTTTAAATAGCATAGGGGTCACGAATCTGGTCAGAATAGGCGTCTAAACACAGAAAAATGCATCTGTCCACGGATCTGGAAATAGGGGGAGGTTGACCTTAGTGTCGACCTATGTACATAGGTCGGCCCCCAGGTCGACCTTAGTGTCGACTTGTGTACATAGGTCGATCCCTAGGTCGACCCTAGTGTCGACCAGGGTCCTGTCTGTTTTGAATTTCGGGCTGAAACTTCTGAAGGCTATATCTTCTTCATACGGAGTCTGATTTACGCAAACTTGGGCTCTACTCCAAGAAGAATTTCGAGACGAACACAATGGAGTAACCCTTTTCCCTTAATTATTTTGTTACAATTTAATTATTCTCTGATTTGTCGTTCTTATGTTCACAGAAAATGCGGGGTGTTACAGCTAACAACAAACATAGCAATCAGCCTCACATCTCTCACTCAGTGCGTAAAGCATATGATATCCACCACTTTGATCACCAAATCCTTTGATATGACCACCTTGCACTTGGGGTCTTAATGAACCCATTGCGCTGGTTCATAGCCACTAATCATGTGTTATGTCCACTTGCCCCGTTAGAGTCATGACGACTCCACTACACTGGCCATAGCCATGCTATGATCACTTGCCCTTGGGCGTCCTAATGATTCCATTGCGCTGATCTATAGCCACTAATCCGTCTCTCCATGGTGAACTAAAGCTATAGATATCGATAACCCCTTTGCACATGCCTCGCAGCAAAGCCGAACTCATGAACTTAACTCGTTGGTTCCCATATGGATCCTGAGTTATAACTTCCTATTTGGAATACCTTTGCATCTCAGGTTTTAGGTCTCCTCCAGTTTGTAGTTTTGCTTCCATTTAGTTCGTTCATTGTCCAGACTCAAGGATCGGTTCATGGTTCAAGTCTCCTGCTCGGCTCGCAGTTCGTGGATGCTTCGATTCATGACTCGTTGTCGGCTTGTGGGCCACATTCGGGTCATGGGACCCACTCATAATCCCTATCCTGGTCGTGGTCTTCGGGTTCGGCTCGTAGTCCTCATATGGACCCGGTTCGTGACCATCGTCCTCTGGTTCATGACATCTTGGTTCGTGGTTTCACCTGGCCCTCAGCTCGTGGCATATTGGTTTGCACGTGGTTCGGCTCGTGGAGGGTGGTCGGCTCGTGGTGGGGGTTTCACCACCGGGGTCGGGTCGTGGTCGTGATATGCCTCACAATCGGGGAATTGCTCCTATTTCCTGCAACTTTTCCAATGACCTATTTACGCCATATGACGACATTTCCGACCATTCTAACTTGACTATACAATCATAAAGCATGCCAAACAGTAATGGCAACATGTATGATAAACCATAAACACCAAAATAACAATTTATCATGTTAATATGGATCAAACATACCCAAAACCCATGTTTTCGCTTTAATCCCCTTAATAACGATTTAACTATAGGATTAGAAAAATATGTCCAAATTAACCCAAATTTTTAACAGAGGTATAAAATAATATTTAAGAATTTATGTGCATTATTCCATATTTTTCTAAGTCAAATTTTCGCTAATTATCACTAATCACCCATAATTAGTCGTAATTAGTATAAAAACATGTTAATCACACACCTTAGCCACAAATAAATCTCACATCCGAAAATATCTCTAATTTGGTTTGAATCCCAATGCAACACAACAGCTCTACCTCTAATTTGATGTTAATTTGCCTTGATTTGATATTGATTAGCTTAATATTGGACTAAAATGTGATTAGGAGGTAGTTTAGAAGGTGGAGGCCATTGCTAGGGTTAGAGGAAGGTAAATGACGGCAAGAAAAATGAATAAAATCGATTTTCCAAACCCTATCAGCCCTCCCATAACCCTAATCCCGAAATGGGTTATGGGCTTATCTACTAATCACCCGGTTAAGCCCAATTACACTGCTTTCACTTTCCAAACCTTATTTCAACCGTATCTCCCAAACAGTAGGTCTGTTTGATTAATATGACCACTCTACGGAAAGGTAAACCATCATTTGAATCCAATGGAGATGGTTTCTGGTCAAAACTCCTTACCAACCAAAAGTTATAGGCAAAACAAGATTCGTTAGGGCAAAACGGTCATTTAAAATTCGGCAAAAATCGTAAACGTGGGAATTGACCCCAATAGTCGTCTTCCAAAGGTACACTACCGTACGACTTCGTATGTGAATGAAATAAATATTCTACGATCCTCCGATGCGTAGAATGTCGGTCGTTGCAAAGCAGGTCATCATAATGAACATCGTGTGGTTGTATACTTCAGCGAGTACAAATATTAAACATGGAAGAAACGTGAACAAAGTTTGGGAGTAATAAATGTATCCAGAAGATTCTCCTATATGCGGATGTGCACATGGCAAACAAAGACGGATTGTGTGACACCCCACGTACGTTAATGTCACTCATAAAGGGAATGCATTAAATTTCATGATGCGTTATAGGTAAACAGAAACAGAAATATTACAAGACAGACATAAAAATAACAGTGGAAATAAAAACTTTTTTTATCATAAAGTAACAAAGTCAAAACATCCCATGTTTAAAATACATGAAAACCATTACATCATTAAAACATCTGTCTTATTCTTAAACATCAGAGTACAAAATCGAAGAAGCACAATCCCCAAATAAACACATAGCCATATTAGCAATGATAGAAGCATGAGCAATGCATCTAGTAGCTCCAAGCAAGACGATAGCAGAATCCTGACTAAGCCTGAGAATTCCCTCCCTGAGAATTTGGGGGGATTTGGAAGAAAGAAGAGGAAACAAAAAGGGTCAGACATAAAGTCTGGCAAGTCCGGTTACTTTTAGCAAGTAAATAAGTAAATGTATCATGACAGGCATGCAAAGTGAATAAGAGAGATATCATCATAATAGGTAAGTGTGACAAGGTAAACATGATAGAGTATATTGCGCTTCTAGAGATTTCTCTGCACTAATACTAGTATATCCAGAATGAGATGATCCCCAACATGTATGAAATGGTAGACTTAGGCGTACTTCTGGAGAGAGGTTTTAACCTCATACCATCCACAATCAGCCCCAATAACGGACTCCTAAACTTACCAGATTCTAGATGTACCCTAACTACTACCCTAATTGATCGGCTCCCTACTCCGTAGATACCCTGTGTCGGCCCCACGGTAGGAGGTATCACTTCCTAAAGTGGCAACCCTTCGTTGATGTGCACAACCATATCTACGATGTCATAGCGTCTTATCTTCCTCTGTCCAGACCATGCACACACAGGACCTGGTCAATATGCGCCGCCCACACCATCCTTCACGTTTGGATCTCTTACAATCAGTTCAGTAAGTGTTCCCTAACTCCGACCTAGTTTGGGGTACTCGTTCGATACCTACATAAGGTTACTGACTGAAATGGTTCCCACAAAAGATGATGCAAGCTCTCCCCTTTGTCTTACATCCCCACTACTAGGTTTTCCACTGGTTATGTTTACCTAACGGTGTCTTTAATTACATAACCCTAACAGGTTAAGTTTGTGGACCTATATATACAAATATTACCCACCAACCCAAGATGTACTTAACCCTCCCATTGTTTCATTCAAGTTTACTTAACTCTATTGAAACAAACATGTTTACAAAATCCCTATGAATTCAACTAGGTTAAGTTTTCATCTTTATTACCATATTCAATTATGGTTAAAATGTGCTAGACCTTCCACATTGGGCCTATAACTTGTGGACGCTGGATATGCCTGTCGATTCCGGGCAGAATTCTTCCACAAGATGAGCTTAAAATCATGTCATAACACGTCTCATATTTGTGCACTTAGACCTCTCACATTAGATTCACCACTTGCGGTCGTTGGATATGTCGATCGGTTCTGAGCAGACTTCCACCGCAAGTGCAATCTAACCTTGTGTCACAAGTGCCATTACAGTTTTCAATTACTGTAATCCTAGGCATTTCAATTATTAATTAATTATACCTATGTCTTTATAGGTGTTCATGCCTCTTTTTCCCCAATTATGTTCATAATTAATTATATGCCCAAATTCATGTTCATAAACATTAAGTTATGCCAAACTTTCCATCTACAAATTATGTCCAATTTATATTGTTTTTCCCCTCGTTCCCATTTTAATGTATTCGCATAATTTAACGTCATGCCTAGGCTAGAAAGTAGCTAAGCTAAAATAAAAGGGATAGGGTGACATAAATTATTATTCTAAAAATATTGACATAAACATGTGGTGGCATAATCATATAACAACGTAATGATAAGATGGATATATATGAACGGATCTAGTGAACATGTGATATTAGAATCAATCTAACATATTAGGGATGTCATAACTGGCATGATAAGGTCTAAATAATAATTTAGATGTCAAACTAATAATAGATCCTATTTAACTGCAATATGATAGGAACAAGGTAATCTAAATAGTGAAACCAAGGTAGACTTGTCAGGACAATTAGGTGAAAGTTTAGATCTAAATCTAAAACATGTCCAACTAATGGCAGATCCAAAATAACCACACCATGATAGGTAAAAAATGATCTAAATAGAATTAGATCTATAATCCAAAGTAGATCTAACATGATAACGGTTAAGATCCAAATCAACTACAACATGATAGATACAAAATGATCTAAATAGAATTAGATCTGTAATCAAAAGTAGATCAAACCTGATAAAGGTCAAGATCCAAGTCATAGTTAATTCAGAATTTCATAGATTCACAAATTATAATAGATCTGATATGATTCAATCTTAAGCATATACCAAAATTACAGTCATATCATGTCCTACTTTTAATTATTCAATTCTAAAGAAAACTTGAACTCACAATGATAGGATCTAGAAGAATAGAAGGAGAAAAGTGAAGTTTGGATCTCATATCTACACTTGAAACAATTGAATCTCTAAACTTGATTAATTGGGTTGCAGAAGAAGAAAGTGATTTGATTCAGTTCAGGCACCGACAACATCCAAGCCTCCATATTTTCAGTGTAGAAAACAAGAGAAATGGAGTTATATATATAGCTGTCAGCCCCCAGAATTCGACCTGCCACATCAGCCCTAAGGGGTTGGCCCATCGGTCAACACCCACTTGAAGGGGTCCAAATGCCGGAAATTAACATGGGCGCACTTTACAGGTAGCTAGTGCAAAAATTCCTTGGCATACTTGTCAAATGCGCCGGTTTTTCCTGCTCTTTTCGTCAAACTTCTACCATCCATAACTTCTTCATATGTTATCTATTTTACGCAAACCAAGTGTTTATCTTGACCAGAATTTCGAGACGGATGCAGTGGAGTAATCCGTTTCCCTTAACTCTGAATATTAAATTAATTATTCTTTAATTTATCCTCTTTAGTGCAGTTAACATTTGGGGTGTTACATTCTCCCCTACTTCAAAGGATTTCGTCCCCGAAATCTCCAAGTTAAGAAGAATGTATCCTACCATCCATCATCCATCTACTCATCCACCAATCGCAGGCATCCATTGTCCTTAAAATTTTATAATGCTTATATGAACATATGCAAAGGTGTGTGTATGTGTCCCAACGCTAATGCGAAAGATCAGACGGTCCACTGATTAAGTTGACCTCCTTAATGTAAACTATGTTAGTGTCATGAATCCAACATGTATGCAAATAATCCTATTGTAACATGTAAGCTCTATATGTGTGCACAATCATCCATCCAAATGCAACATCCATATGATGATACATCCATTTTCATCCATTAAAAGAATGAAAAATACATACACATCCATATGAAGTATGGGAGTGATTGAGCCGATCTAGTGCCTAATGTATGTGTATATGCATCCACGAGCAACCACTAGCAAACACCTGCATCCACTTACATCCATCAACCATAACATGTTTAAAACACATGTCTTCATCCATAAGATTCCTACCTAAAGATCGAAGATTCGATCGATAGAATAATCTTAAATGATAGAAACAAGCAAGAATAAAAGCTTTGGAATGGGAGTTAAGAACATACCCTCGAAAAGAAAAGGGTACAAAGCATGAATCCTATCATCGGTCTCCCAATTCGCATCCTCTGGGTTGTCTCCCCACCGAACCTTCATCAATTTGACTTCTCTATTGCATAGCTTCTTAACTTCAGATCCAAGAATACGGTTAAAAACTCATCTCACTAATGCCTCCCGTTCCACTTCTACTTCCTCCAACATACTCCATTCCACCACCTCTGCAGTATCACGCAAGCACTTCCGCAAATGGGAAACGTGGAAAACATCATGAACGCTAGATAGTCTCTCAGGTAGCTTTACTCTATAGGCAACTTGGCCAATCCTCTCTGCTTTAGGAAATGGCCCTACAAATCTTGGTGCCAATTTCCCTACAGACCCAAAGCGAATCACATTTCTTAAGGGTGATACCTTAATGAAAACCATGTCTCCTACCTCAGACTTGATATCAGTCCTTCTCTTACCGGCGTAGGACTTCTGCCTATATTGAGCTGTCTTTATTCATCGTCTAATAAGATCATTCTTCTTGGACATCTCCCTAACCATATCTGGTCCAAGTAGTAGCCTTTCTATAGATTCCCACCAAAAAATTAGTGATCTACAGGGTCATCCATATAATACTTCGAAGGGTGCAATGCCAATGCTGGCTTGATAAGTGTTGTTGTAGGCAAACTCTACAAAAGGAAGGTGCTCTTCCTAAGTCCCTCTGAAGTCTAGGATACATAGCCTCAAAAGATCCTCTAAAACTCTGTTCACCCTCTTTGTCCGTCCATCGGTCTGAGGATGATAAGTGGTGCTCAGACGCAACTGTGTACCCAATGCCTCTTGCAAGCTTCTCCAAAATTCATTGGTGAAAATAGGGTCATGATCACTTACGATGTTGACGTAAAGTGCTGCCAACCATGTTGTCGTCCTCTTGTTCTTTACCAGAAGAAATGAGCGCTCTTAGTTAGCCTGTCCACTGCCACCCAAATACTGGTGTTGCCTTTCTTTGATCTAGGCAAACCATCTATGAAATCCATAGAGACGCTCTCCCACTTCCACTACGGGCCTCCAAAGGATGAAGCAAACCACCGGGCCTTCTTTTGCTCAGCTTTGACTTGCTGCAAATCAGACATTGAGAGACAAACTCTGCCATATCTTTCTTCATCCCAGCCCAAAAGAAAGCCCTCTTCATGTCCCTGTACATCTTATCACCGCCTGGATGAATAGTAAATTTAGAATGATGGGCTTCCTCAAGGACTTTCTTTATCAAACTCCCAATTCGGGGAACACAAATCCTTCCATCTCATCGTAACCACCCTTTATCGTCTGTGGAATATCTACTAAGATGACTAGAAGTTTCCTCTCTACTGAGCCTACCCAAGATGTCCGAAATATGTGGATCCTCTCGCTGCGAAGCTCGTATTTGATCCATAAGAGTAGGTTGTATCTTCTGTAATGCTAATAAGCCAGACAAAAGTTCGATGGAGGGTCTAAAGTCAAAAGTTGATATAAACTCCAAGCTTTTCCTTTCGACAAACAAAGGACTTGAGACCACCCTCTGCCTACTCAAAGCATCTGCCACTACATTACCCTTGCTAGGGGTATATGCAATCTCGAAGTCATAAGATGCTAGGAACTCCGTCCACCTTTGCTGCCTTAAATTAAGATCCTTTTGCGAGAATAAGTACTTGAGAGATTTATTGTAACATCCTAGATTTTTCTGCAATTTAAATTGGAATATTTAAATGTGTATTATATATTAAATTGGAAATATAATGAATTTTATATCGAGTTTGTTTTATAAAATGGATTTCGAATATATATAATTTATAATATAATTAAATGAGCTCGAAAGAGCGCGGTAGTTCGTAATTTACGATTCAAACTTTAATTGAATATACCGGATCCGATATAGGTCGGAATTGTGTGAAACAAGAATCGTTCAGATCGATTTGATTATAGTTTTATAATGAAGTAGAAAAATCGTGTTTTTGGATTGTAGATTTTGTTTTATGTCCAACTCAGATTTTAAAATAGTCGCTATGGAATTCATTATTAAAATATAATGATTATCATAATAAACAAAAGTGATTTTTAATATATTGAACATCGTTTGATTTGAAATTCAATATATTGAGTTTAAAATCGACATTAGATCATATTGAAGTTATGTACAATTCTATTTGAATGTATATATAGTAATTTATTATTAATATATTTGTTTATATTTAGAATGGATACATATATATTTATTTACTTACTTATTTATTTACCGATTCAATATGTAATTTAAAAATAATTAATTTTTCAAATGATATTGGTTTTAAACGAAACTATTAATATTGAAACCGTAATAATTAATTATTGTGTGATTCACAATTTCGTAATGACCGGTGTTCGTGTGCATTAGTACAAACCATAAACGATGCGCGTTGTACATGCTAAAATATCGTTGGTCAACATCATAATAAAAATCGCCAGCCTCGACAAATAAAAACCTTCAGTCCAAACAGATAAAAATATATAAATAAAATTATATAATAAAATTATATTTTTACCCTATATATCGTACCACCGTAACACCCTCCCATACCCAATATCATATTCTACCATCTCGTTCCCATTTTTTCTTCTGACAAAAACTCCAAGCAATACTCCAACTTTTAATTCAAAGATAATTACCCAAAAATCTATACAAATTCAAAGAATCCTAGGTTTGGATCGCTGCAAGTTTTGGCCTTAGTTTAGGGTAGAAATTTCATGTTTTGATCGTTTTTTGGGGCTCAACCATTTCAGTCAGCGGCGGTTTTACTTGGATTTCCGATGTTCTGAGGTGTGGCGGTCATCGAGGAGTTGGTTAGGGAGGAGCTGGAAGGCGAAAGGGACACAACTGTGGCAGTCACAAGTGGTTTGGTCAACGATAGAGGCGGCGGTTGGTGGTTGAGTTGAGTTGATCAATATTTGGAGTCTGGTTCGGTTTTTAAGTTCATTTGGAGCCAGTAGTTCACCGGAGGGGACGGGATCTGTGTGAGGTGGAAGCTAGAGAAGAGGCGATAGTCGTGACGGCGGTCTAAGATGGTTCGGCGCTTTGAGTCGGCGGCAGCGTCTAGTTAAACTAAAGGTTATTTCACGGTGGATGTTTTCGGTTTTGATGAGATAACTGACAATGGGGATGGAGTTAGGGGAGGTAGTCTAAAGGAAGGTGGTAGCTTAGGCGGTGGGGAGCTTACTGGTAGTGGCAGCATCGTCTTAGGAGACTGGACGTTGGAGTTTGTGTCTGTTAAACGAGAGCCGGCAGTCTTTGTGTTTTGGGTAGCTCGAGAGCCAAAGGTCGATGTTGGAGATGGGACCAGTCGGAAACGGAGGCTGGGGTATTGCCGGACACTATAGTACGGACCGTCAGAAGTCTGGTAAGTCAGTGGAGGAGTAAAGGTCATTCTAAGGTATGACATCGAGGAAACAAATTATCGAGAAAAAAAAAGAGGACATCGGTTTCTCCAAAAAAAGGGCCGCTTGGACTCGTTTGATAATGACGTGGTAGGTAATTGTCAGGTTATTAAATAAGGTTAATAAACTATTAATCAAAACTAATAATTACAGTAAATTTATATACTATTCAAATATAAAATCAAACAGAATAATACATTTAACTTTTTTGTTCGTAAACAGAATTGGGTGAAACAAGTTCCCGTGGAATCCTATCGATGGTGCCGACGTGTACGAGCTGAAATAAAGTGATTCATAGAAAGCTGGAATTTTATGTAGTTTCAAACGTTAGTTTGAAACTATGTAAATCAACACGACATCGTCGTTAACAACAATGTGAGTTAATTCTCACACTTCTGGATTACTGTGATGTGTTAAATCCATATTATTTATATTTACCATTGATAAGTATCAAATTGGTTGAGTGGATGTTATGAATGCTATGGATGATTTTATTTATTTATTGGTTGATTTTTGTCTATATTTATGAATAGATCGTTCAATTATAACTCTCATTCCATATATTATTATTGAAAGATATTATGACCTGTCATGTAGGGAAGAACAGGTTGGAGGAATCCGACCGGATTCCTCAAATAAATGGTATATTAATTATTATTTTCATGAATTGTTTATTTCAGTTTATGTTATATCCTGTTTAGATATCGGAAATTACATGGATATTGATTAGTGAACCAAATCGTCGTGGTTTGATCAATATGCAGTATTGATTAAGTAATTGGCAGCGGATAGTCTAAAAACCATCGTTTTGATATATTAATTTGCCATCAGGCAAGTTAACGTATTTTAAGTTATAAAATCTATTTTTATAACTAAATCAAACTTCAGTTTATTTCAGTTATTAGAATACAGAGTTTTTGAATAAAACAATATTTATGACTTTGTTTATAAAAAGGAAAGCTAAAATAATTTATATAGTTTTATTACATAAAGGAGGCAGATATTAACCAAAGGGTTAATAATATAGGATAATTGTTTCCAAGGGATACAATTAAATTGATGATTAAAACTTTGGTTTATACGGAAATATTAAAATGAGCTATATAAGAGCACCTTATGTTTTAATACATAAGGTAGCCAGATAGTAATAAGAAGTAAATAATCTGGGTATAATTGTTCCAAAGAAACAATTAAGTGGGATTTTGTTATTTATATGGTTTTTACCTCAGCAATTGTTATAAAGCTGAGAAATCCTTAATCTAATTATATTTAAGGTAATTATGGAATAGTTTATTATTCATAAAATTAATTATTTTTTAATGACTTGTTAAGGAGATTAACTAACATATGGTTAGTTAATGATGAAGTAATATAGTTTTATCTCAGCAAATGATTTAGTTAATTATTACTTTAATAATTAAAGTAATTACTTCTCAAATAGAATTCATTTAAGATAGTAATTGAATAAGTAACAAAATTAAGTAAATTTGGAAAAAGCTTATGGAAAGAAATTTTAGGATCCAAATTCCATAAAGGAGTTATAAAAAGAAATGTGAGTTTAAAATAAAGATTCTGTTCGAATTGGAATAAAAGAGGAGATTTGTAAAACATGAAAATGAAAATACTTATTGATTTAGTAAAGAAGTAAATAAAAGGGGTTTTGGTTATAAAATCCAACCATTAGTTTTTAACGATGTTAAAAAGAGTTTGGACAAGGTATTTGTAAACGAATCCAAGTTTATAAGCAAAAGGAGTTTGAAGTTCTAAACTAAGGCAAAGGCTTTAAAATAAATAATTAACTTAAGAATTAAATTAAGTAAATATCATAATCAAAAAGGAATTTCAAGAGTGAAGAGACAGTTATTGTTTTGAATAAAAGAAGTTGACAAAAGAATTTTTGGTTATAATTCTAAAGTTTAGATCATACATAATATAAACGGATTTTGGGAAGAGGTATTAATGAATGGATTGCTCTTAATCCAAGTATGAATAAGAATACCATATAGGATCCTTTTGAAACAAGGGTTAATTTTTAGAATGATTTACTAAATAAATTTGTTAAGTAAATTGGTTATAGTCAATTAAGATTCTCAAAAATAAGGATATGATCTATAAAATCGTAATTTAATAGAAAATAAGATCTGAATGATATTATAGAAATGTGGGGTTGAGTTACAAACTCCTACTATTCTGAGACAAGAACGTTGTCGGTTAAGGTCTGAGAGGTAAATAAAATACCCCAACTTGAACGACTTCACTATTATCGAACAATGATATTAGTTTGTAACGGTAAAGGAGAAAAACATTAATATAAAACATCTACAACTCATGTGCAGGGGTTGTAATGTAATTTAATATAATGAGCTTGAAATTCAATAATGGGCAAATTAATATTGCTTGGATGAGTTGAAATATAAAGTTTTATTTATACTATCAGGCTATTTATATAGCAGTGTTTTCCAGATAATGGAATAATATCTGTTGAAATATATGTATTTAAAATAATAAGTAGTTAGAAATTGAAAAGTGTTATACTAATTTGGAAGTAGAAATATGTGGAATTTAAGTAAATGTCTATTAAATCTACAAGTGGAAGTGAAATAACAACCCTTGAGTTTGAATAAGAAATCATATGTCGTTTAACATGGAACTTACCCCATAAAAGTTGGAGGGGCTTAATGATATTTTAATATATCGACATTTCCAAATCTAAGGAAATAAATGGCTTATGGAAATATAGGAAATATTTTCTGGATGAAAGGAAAATAAAGCGAAGTGAAAATAAACGAGAGGTATTGTTTCCAAATAGCGAAATGAAAGATGAATTGACAAGATATGTGAACGGGATCAGCCTTAAATATGAAATGATTTCCAAATGACTCGATAAAGAGTGTTAATGAATGATTTTAACTAATGAGGACCTGAGCTGCTAGTATATTAATCGTACTATTTGACCCATCTGACTGGATGATTTTTTTGTTGAGATTGATGGTTAAAACACCTACTATCAATAAAATATTACTAGACCTTTTTAAGGTGTTGTTTCGAAGAGTCCGGGATGGGAACTAGACCCAAAACCACTGCGAATCAACGTTACGTATGAAGCTAACTTGCAGAGAATAAAGATGGAGAAATTGAAGATCGTACATCTTCATAAAACGGAAGAACTACTTATAATTTGTGACTTGCAACCAGAGATATATTGTGGTTCTATCGTTATTGAAATCCACGGATTTGCAAGGACTACTCATTACTGATTTGTAGGGTGATTCCTAGGATGCAGTAGGAGGGTACCTTCGGTTCATCCTGTTCCTAGATGACTTGTATGGATGAATGTATGACAGAGTATTTCCTGAAGGTCACGTACATTGGCTTTTACAAATATACCAAGTTTGGTGGCGGAGAAATTCTCTTGCTTAACACCCAGAGTTTATTTGTGGACTTCAATTAGTGATTTGATAGATCTGACGATGTGGCATTCAAAGAGAATGTGGTGAGATGTTCAAAAAGATAAAATGAGACCTCAAGCCTCATCAACCGGGAAATGGCAGAAATTGGGTAGGTCGCATGGCAGTTGGGTCATTCCCAAGCAGGGTGTATTATCACATCTAGAGAAATTTCATTTCCTTCTTAGATCTATTTTGATGCTGTCCCGCGGGAACGGTGGTTAGCGCTAACCATAGGGTGACAATACATTCTGTCCACTCAAGTTAAATGAGTGATCGTTCATGTTTAGCTTGGGTTGCAAGATGTTCTTGTTGAACCCCAGTGTATATCCCTTTAGAGTACACTAATCGGGAAGGTGGTCCCATACCTTGCCATAGTTGGAATCCAATATCCAATAAGCACCATGCGGTTTTTGATTATATATTAGATATGTCGAGCGTGAGATGCAAGCGTTCTACTAGATGGTTATTTAATTGTGATTTGATAGACACTATTATAATATCACTGGGCGTTGATATATCAAAAATATTTTGGGTAATAGTAAGGTAAAATCCGTCCGTGTTTATGTGTAGGCTAGTCTTACTACTATCCTTTTATTTCAAAAAGGATTTCTAAAGTTAAGCCGATTATTTAATATGAATTTAGCTCTGAAAGTATTCCGGACTGATCCGGGTGTTTTGCTTTGCTTCAAAATGTGCTCGGGTCAGATCGAACATATTTTCCATGTTAGTTTTCGCTTGGAGTTTCAGGAGCTGAAAGCAGGAGGCTCCACCATTAGTTTATCAAATTTGTTCCACTATATCTGATACATGTTGTACTCTGATGATTGGTATGTGTATACAATTTCCTATTGTGTAAGAAGATTTGATATGTGTTATATTTTATTCGTTCCACTATGAGATTCTGATGTTCTTCTTCTCTCTTCTATTCTAATATTTCTTTCTCTCTCGTCCTCTAATTTCTTTCTCTTAACATTCTTTTTTTTGCATAATTTGGGTTGACTGTGGTAGTTAAACGTCAGCTTAAATTTGTATGTAAAAATGGGAAGTTACAACTTGGTATAAGAGCTATTGGTTTAGTGATAACCTTGGCTTTGTGGTATAACTCAGTAGAGATGGGGTTGGTAATACCATAGATTGAGTTTGAGTGTGTGTGTATGAGAGAACATATTTATAATTTGAATATAAAATTATTTTTAAATTATTTGGTAAAGAGGGTAAATGAAATAATTTTACCCAAATCATATTTTTATAGAAAAAAGGAAGAACAATTCTCTCAAAGTATTGATTGGATTGTTGAAGCTAATATTGCCTCGATTGGTTGATCCAAATGGTTTGATTATGGAACTGAAAGATTAATTAAGAAACAATTGCAAATATGAATGAGAAATTTTAATTTAACTTATGATAAATATATATGAATTGTATATGTTATAATTAGACTGAGAAATTGAAATAAAGTGTAACTTAAGTCAACATTAATTTGACTTAAGTTGAGAAATAGAAATTTCCAAATGGAATGTTTTGGGACTATCTGATTGAGGTTGATTGCATAGATATGGATTTAAAGTAGCATAAACTTGATTGAAACCATATTGAATAAATGAACTATCTCATTTAAATGAATTCAAAAATGATGAACCTAAATGGAATATATAAGAAATCGACTAATGTATTCAAATAAATTGATAAGAAGTTGGTTATAAATAAATTCATGAGAATTGGATTATATGTGAAAGTCATATGAATGATTGCCGATAAGAGTATAGTATTATTGAATGATTTATAACAAATTCTATCTAAGTTGAAACAGGTGCTGGAGATATTTGGATCGAGTTTGGTTTTTGAGCAAACTCGCTTATTGCTTAATGCTTATCGCTTATCACGTAGTAACGGCTGAAAAGGGTACACCTACGCGGAATACAAATTTTTTGGTTTGGGTTTTTGAATTGGATTTTTCCTTTTTCCGACTGTGTGGTTCGATGTATATATATTTATTGTACCTGCAATATTGCAGATGTCCTCTATATAGGGGAGACTCTACCGAAATTTTCCAAAATTTAGGGTGTTAGAAAATTTCAAAATTTTTTTTGAAATTTTTGGTTAATAAGAATAAATTTTTTCCAATTAAAATTATCAAGCCAGTTTTTAATTTAAATTTAAAAACTGATGAGTTTAACTAAAATAGATTTTTGGAAAAAAATGGGTTTGTAGCATTCTTCTTACCTTAGTAATTTCGGGGACGAAATTCTTCAATGGCGTAAAGAATTTAACGTCCCAGATTTTTCTTCCATTTAAATTGGAATATTTACATGTGTATTATATATTATATTAGAAATATAACGGATTTATATCGAATTCATTTTAAAAAATGGAGATCGAATATATATAATTTATAATATAATTAAACGAGCTCGAAAGGGCACGGTAGTTCGTAATTTATGATTCAAACTTTAGTTGAATATACCAGATCCAATATAAGTCGGAATTCTATGAAACAAGAGTCGTTCAGATCGATTTGACTATAGTTTTATAATAAAGCAGAAAAATCATGTTTTTGGATTGTAGATTTTGTTTTATGTCTAACTCAGATTTTAAAATAGTCGCTATGGAATTCATTATTAAAATATAATGATTATTATAATAAACAAAAGTGATTTTTAATATATTAAACATCGTTTTGACTTGAAATTCAATATATTGAGTTTTAAATCTATGTTAGATCATTTTGAAGTTATGTACAATTCTATTTGAATGTATATATGTATTAATTTATTATTAATAGATTTGTTTATATTTAGAATCGATATATATATACTGATTAAATATGTAATTTCAAAATAATTAATTCTTCAAACGATATTGGTTTTAAACGAAACTAGTATTATTGAAACCGTAATAATTAATTATTGTGTGATTCACAACTTCATTACGACCGGTGTTCTTGTGTGTTAGTATGAACCAAGAACGACGCGCGTTGTACATGCTAAAATATCGTTGGTCAACATCACAATAAAAGTCGCCAGTCTCATCAAATAAAAATCTTCAGTCAAATTGGATAAAAATATATAAATAATATAATATAATAAAATTATACTTTTACCCTATATATCGTACCACCGTAACACCCTCTCATACCCAACATCATATTCTACCATCCCATTCCTATTCTTTCTTCTAACAAAAACTCCAAGAAATACTCCAATTTTTAAGTCAAAAATAATTACCCAAAAATCTCTACAAATTCAAAGAACCTTGGGTTTGGATCACTGCAAGTTTTGGCCACAGTTTGGGGATCAACCATTTCAATCAACGGAGGTTTTACTTGGATTTTCGATGGTCTGAGGTGTGGCAGTCATCGAGGAGTTAGTCAGGGAGGAGCTAGAAGGCGAAGGGGACATGGCTATGGCAGTCACAGGTGGTTTGGTCAACGAGCGGCAGCGGTTGGTGGTTGAGTTGAGTTGATCAATATTTGGAGTCGGGTTCGGTTTTTAGGTTCATTTGGAGTCAGTAGTTCACCGGAGGGGACGGGGTCTGTGCGAGGTGGAAGCTGGAGAAGAGGCGGTGGTCGTGACAGCAGTCTGAGATGGTCCGGCGCTTTGAGTCGGCGGCAGCGTCTAGTTGAACTGAAGGTTATTTCGCGGTGGATGTTTTCGATTTTGATGAGATAACTGGCGATAGGGATGGAGTTAGGGGAGGCGGTCTGAAGGAAGGTGGTAGCTTAGCGGTGGGGAGCTTACTGGTAGTGGTAGCGTCATCTCAGGGGAATGGACGTTGGATTTTGTGTAAGTTAAACGAGCACTGGAAGTCTTTGTGTTTTGGGTAGCTCGAGAGCCACAGGTCGATGTTGGAGATGGGACCAGTCGGAAACAGAGGCTGTGGTGTTTGTCGGGCACTATGGTACGGATCGTTGGAAGTCTGGTCAGTCAGTGGAGGAGTAAAGGTCATTCGAAGGTATGGCATCAAGGAAACAAATTGTCAAGCAAAAAAAAAGAGGACATCGGTTTCTCCAAAATAAAAGGACCGCGTGGACTCATTTGATACTTGATCGTACTATTTGTCCAATCTAATTGGATGATTGTTTTGTTGAGATTGATAGTTAAAACACCGACTATCAATAAAATATTGCTAGACCTTTTTAATGTGTTATCTTGAAGAGTCCGGGATGGAAACTAGACCCAAAACCACTTCGAACCAACGTTACATATGAAGCTAACATGCAGAGGATAAAGATGGAGAAATTGAAGACCGTAGATCTTCATAAAACGGAAGAACTACTTATAATCTCTGACTTGCAACCAAAGATATATTGCGGTTCTGTCATGATTGAAATCCACAGATTTGCAAGGACTACTCGCTACTAATCTGTAGGGTGATTCCTAGGATGCAGTAGGAGGGTACCTTCGGTTCATTATGTTCCTGGATGACTTGTATGGATGAATGTCTGACAGAGTATTTCCTGAAGGTCACGTACATTAGTTTTTAAAAATATACCAAGTTTGGTGGCGGAGAAATTCTCTTGCTTAACACCCAGAGTTTATTTTGGACGTCAATTAGCGATTTGACGGATCTGACGATGTGACATTCAAAGAGAATGTGATGTGATGTTCAAAAAGATAAAATGAGACCTCAAGCCTTATCAACCGGGAAATGGCAGAAATTGGGTAGGTCGCATGGCTAGTTGGGTCATTCCCAAGCAGGGTGTATTGTCACCATCTAGAGAAATTTCAGTTCCTTCTTAAATCTATTTCGATGTTGTCCCACGGGAATGGTGGTTAGCGCTCACCGTAAGGTGACAATACATTCGGTCCACTCAAGTTAAATGAGTGACCGGTCATGTTTAACCTGGGTTGCAAGATGTTCTTGTTGAACCCCAGTGTATATCCCTCTAGAGTGTAGTGATCGGGAGGGTGGTCCCATACCTTGTCATAGTTGGAATCCAATATCCAATAAGCGCCATACAGTTTTTGATTATATATTAGATATGTGGAGCGTGAGATGCAAGTGTTCTACTAGATGGTTATTTAATTGTGATTTGACAGACACTATTATAATATAACTGGGCTTTGATATATCAAAAATATTTTGGGTTATAGTAAGGTAAAAACCGTCTGTGTTTATGTGTGGGCTGGTTTTACTATTATCCTTTTATTTCAAAAAGGATTTCTAAAGTTAAGCCGACTATTTAATATGAATTTAGAACTGAAAGTATTCTAGATTGATCTAGGTGTTTTTCTTTGCTTCAAAATGTGCTCGGGTCAGACCGAACATATTTTCCAAGTTAGTTTTCGCTTAGAGTTTCAGGAGCTGAAAGCAGGAAGCTCCACCATTTGTTTATCAAAGTTGTTCCGCTGTATCTGATACATGTTGTACTCTAATAATTGGTATGTGTATACAATTTCCTATTGTGTAAGGAGATTTGATATGTATTATATTTTATTCACTCTGCTATGAGATTCTGATGTTCTTCTTCTCTCTTCTATTCTAATATTTCTTTCTTTCTCTCTTGTCCTCTAATTTATTTCTCTTAACATTCTGTTTTCCGTATAATTTCGGTTGATTGTGGTAGTTAAACGCCAGCTTAAATTTGTATGGAAAAATGGGACGTTACATTTATGATCAGTGTAAAACTCAAACTTTTCTCCAAGAAAATAACTACTATGGCAGCTAGCTCTAGGTCGTGGGTAGGGTAGTTCCTCTCATGAACTCTTAGCTGCCTATCTCCATACATTCCACCCTTCCCTCTTGCATCAGAACCGCACCAAGCCCTGTACCACATGCGTCAGTGTATACCGTAAACACTTTTTTCCCGTCAGGTAAGGCTAAAACTAGGGCTGTTGTCAGAGCCCTCTTCAATCATTGAAAAGCAACTTCATAATCTATATCCCATGAAAATGCCAGATTCTTCTTTATCAGCCTGGTGAGTGGGGCTGATATCTTTGAAAAGTCCTTAATGAACTTCCTATAATAGCCTGCTAACCCCAGAAAACTTCTCACCTCCATTGCATTATTTGGGGTTTGCCAATCTTGAACCACAACAACCTTCGCGGGGTTTACTGCTATCCCTTCTTTAGAGACCACATGCCCTAAAAATCTCACCTCTTTTCGCTAGAAATTACATTTGGAGAATTTTTCCTTAAGTTGGTGCACACTGAGAATCTTCAAAACCTCCCTTATATGTAAGGCATGCTCTTCCTCGTTTTTTGAGAAGATTACGATTTTTTTTTTAGAAACTCCCGAAAAACCCTACTCATCAAATCAACAAAATAGGTGGGTGCATTCATTATCCCAAAAGGCATAATGAGCCACTCAAAGAAACCGTCTAGAGTCCTAAAAGAAGTCTTATCGACATTGTCCTCGGCCACCCTCAGTTGATGGAACCCTGAGGCCAAGTCTAACTGAGAGAATACTAATGCACCAACAAGCTGATCAAATAAATCAACTAACCTCGGGAGTAGGTGCCTGTTCTTCTTAGTGAGTTTGTTCAACTCCCTATAGTCCACACATAAGCGAAGCAAGCCATCCGCCTTAGTTGTGAATACTACCGGAGCACCCCATTCAGAAATGCTTCGCCGAATAAATCCTTTCTCAAGTAGCACCGCTACTTGTTTACTGAGCTCCCTCCTTTCTCTTGGTGCCATATGGTGCACGAGCAATGCAACTGGCTTTGCATTGTCCACCAAATATATGCGGAAATCGATCTCGTGCCTTGGGGGTAAACCCTGAACCTCCTCAAAGACATCAGGATACTCACAGACTACTGGAACAGATTGCAGATCATCGATAAATGTGTCCAGAGACTCTAGGAAACTCAACATAACATACCCTTTTGGGTCACAAGAAATCTCGAGGGCCCCCATGGCAAGTCAACAGTCTAACTATCCTCTCGCAATCCAGAATGGAACCATACATGGCTAGCCAATTCATCCCTAGAATCAACCCATAGCCCATGAACCCAAGCACATACGCGTCGCATTCGAACTCGACGCCCAATATAGATATTCTCAAACCCCCGACAAATCATGGATAAATGAGTTGAACCACGAATGGGGTTTGAGAAAACAATGGGATCCACTACCATACTAGTATTTAAGTGCAGAGATTCAACCACATAACTAGATATAAATGAATGTGAAGCCCAGAATCAAAAAATGTTCTAATTGGATGATTAGAAAGAGAAATCAAACCTTTCACGAAAACTTTCCTACCTCTATCGAGAGCACTAGTCGCGAGAGCATGAATTTTCCCTCTAGAAGTCCCTGCCCTTTGACCTTGTCCTTTCTTCTTTGGGCGCACCCCAGAAAAGTGTCCAGTCTCTCCGCAACTGAAGCAAGTTTTCTTCCTTTTCTTGCAGTCCTTGCCAAGTGACCCTATCGCCCAGCATTATGGCACTTCCTCTTATCCTTAGCCTTGTCAGTCTTTCCGCCTTTCTTCTTCTGTTGTTGGTTTCGTCGTCCTTTCTTGGGCCATACCTTCTTATTTTTTGTTGTTTCCTCAACTTTAACTTCCTTCTTCCCTCCTTTGTCTTCCTCATGCATTAGGGTCATATCCACGAGCCTCTCAAATGTCGCTCCCATAGGAATATGGGTCATAGCTAACCCATGGAGGGGTTCATTCAATCCTTTAACAAACCACAAAGCCTTCTTATGTGGGGTATCTACTAGCTCCAACCCAGACCTCGCCGGTTGGTTGAACTTGTTAACATATTCTTTTACAGTCATGCTTCCCTGTTTGAGCATAAAAAACCTTTCCATTTGCATGCTTTTCTCAGCTTGAGAAAGAAACTTCATTTCGAACCTCATCCTAAAATCATCCCAAGTCTTCACTGGATGCCCAACGTGCGTTACTTCCCACCAGAATGCAACATCATCTTTCAGCTGCCAAGCGGCCAACTGAATCTTTCTCCAATCTTCAACATCAAAAAATTCCGAACAAATCCTCTGTCTCTCTCAGCCAGTTTCTTGCCTCTACGAACCTCTCAGTATCGTGGAATAACTTTTCGCCCATGGAACAAAATCCTTATATATATTCACAAAATTATCCGCATGCAGAGGAGAAGGAGGAGGAATGACGGATGCAGCTGGGGAAGGAACGTCAGCTTGACCCCCGGCAGGCGTCGTGTCCTCTAGATACCTACGGAACCATCCTGGTATCGTAATGCCCTCAGGAATATTAGGAATGTTAGGCTCCCCAGACATGATGAATAGAAAAAGGAAAGAGATTCAGACAAAGGATCAAAAGATATTTCCTATGGCTTCTGGGAATACGTTTTTCAAAACAGAGTTTTCTTTTGAAAATGCTTTCTTTTAAAATCTTTTTGAAAATAATTTTCAAAATCTTTTATCCAATCTGGTAACCTTCAGCTTTGATACCAAGTGCGACACCCTGCGTTTGTTAATGTCACTCACAAAGGGAATGCATTAAGTTTCGTGAAGCATTATAGGTAAACAGAAACAAAAATATTACAAAACAGACATAAAAATAGCAACGGAAATAAAAACTTTATTTATCATAAAGTAGCAGAGTCAAAACATTCCATGTCTGAAATACATGAAAACCATTACATCATTAAAACGTCCGTCTTATTCTTAAACATCAGAGTACAAAATAAAAGAAGTATAATCCCCAAGCGAAAACATAGCCATAGTAGTAAAGATAGAAGTTTGAGCAATACATCTAGCACCTCCAAGCAAGACGATAGCAAAATCCTGACTAAGCCTGAGAATTCCTTCCATGAGAACCTGTGGGGAAGAACGGAAGAAAGAAGAGAAAACAAAAAAGGGTCAGACATAAAGTCTGGCGAGTCCAGTTACTTTTAGTAAGTAAATAAGTAAAAGTATCATGACAAACATACAAAGTGGATAAGAGAGATATCATCATAATAGGTAAGTGTGACAACGTAAACATGATAGAGTACATTGTGCTTCTAGAGATTGCTCTGCACTAATACTAGTATATTCAGAATGAAATGATCCCCAACATGTATGAAATGATAGACTTAGGCATACTTCTGGTGAGAGGTTTTAACCCCATACAATCCATAGGCAGCCCTAATAACGGACTGCTAAACATACCAGAGTCTAGATGTACCCTAACTACTACCCTAATCGATCGGCACCCTACACCGTATATACCCTATGTCGGCCCCATAGTAGGAGGTATCACTTCCTAAAGTGGCAACCCTCCATTGACATACACAACCATATCTAGCAGTGTCACAGCGTCTTATCTTCCTCTGTATGGACCATGCACACACAGGACCTGGTCGGTATGCGCTGCCTACACCGTCCTTCACGTTTGGATCTCTTACAATCATTTCAGTAAGCGTGCCCCAACTCCGACCTGGCTCGGAGTACTCATTTGATTCCTACATAGGGTTACTGACTGAAATGGGTCCCACACAAGATGATGTTAGCTCTCCCCTTTGTCTGGCATCCCCACTACTAGGTTTTCCACTGGTTATTTTTACCTATCGGTGTCTTTAATTACATAACCCCAACATATTAATTTTGTGGGCCTATATATACAAATATTACCCATCAACCCAAGATGTACTTAACCCTCTCATAGTTTCATTCAAGTTTATTTAACCCTATTCAAACAAACATGTTTACACAATCCCTACAGATTCAACTAGGTTAAGTTTTCATCTTTATTACCATATTCAATTATGGTTAGAATGTGTTAGACCTCCCACATTAGGCCTACAACTTGTGGATGATGGATATGCCAGTTGGTTTTGGGTAGACTTCTTCCACAAGTCGGGCTTAACCTCGTGCCATAACACATCTCGTATTTGTGCTTATACCTCTCACATTAGATTCACCACTTGCGGTCGCTGGATATACCGGTCGGTTCCGGGCAGACTTCCACCGCAAGTGCAATCTAACCTCGTGTCGTAAGTGCCATTACATTTTCTAATTACTGTAATCCTAGGCATTTCAATTATTAATTAAATATACCTATGTTCGGCGTTCATGCCTCGTTTTTACCAATTATGTTCATAATTAATTACATGCCCAAATTCATGTTCATAAACATTAAGCTATGCCACACTTTCCATTTACAAATTATGTCAAAATTATAATGTTTTTTCCCTCATTCCCATTTTAACGTATTCGCATAATTTAATGTCGTGCCTAGGCTACGAAGTAGCCAGGCTAAAATAAAAGGGACAGGGTGACAGAAATGATTATTCTAACAAGATTGACATAAACATATGGTGGCATAATCATATAACGATGTAATGATAAGATGGACATATATGAACGGATCTAGTGAACATGTGATATTAGAATCAATCTTAACATAATAGGGATGTCATAACTGGCATGATCAGATATAAATGATAATTTAGATGTCAAACTAATAACATATCCTATTTAACCGCAATATGATAGGAACAAGGTAATTTAAACAGTGAAATCAAGGTAGACATGTCATGAAAATTAGGTGAAAGTTTAGATCTAAATCTAAAACATGTCCAACTAATGACAGATCCAAAATAACTACAACATGATAGGTACAAAATGATCTAAAAAGTGAATTAGATATATAATCAAAAGTAGATCTAACATGATAACAGTTAAGATCCAAATCAACTACAACATGATAGGCACAAAATGATCTAAATAGAATTAGATCTATAATCCAAAGTTGTTCTAACATGATAATGGTTAAGATCCAAATCAACTACAGCATGATAGGTACAAAATGATCTAAATAGAATTATATTTAATCAAAAGTAGATCTAACATGATAAAGGTCAAGATCCAAGTCGTAGTTAATTCATAATTTCATAGATTCACAAATTACAATAGATCTGATATGATTCAATCCTAAGCATATACCCAAATTACGGTCATATCATGTCTTACTTTTAATTATTCAATTCTTAAGGTAACTTGAACTCACAATGATCGAATCTAGAAGAATATGAGGAGAAAAGTGAAGTCTACACTTGAAACACTTGAATCTCTAAACTTGATTAATTGGATTGCAGAAGAAGAAAGAGATTTGATTCAGTTCAGGCACTGCCAGCATCTAAGCCTCCATTATTTTTAGTGTAGAACAAGAGTAATGGAGCCATATACAAAGCTACCAGCCCCCAGAATTCAACCTGCCACATCAGCCCTAGGGGGGGTCGGCCCATGGGTTGACTCCCATTGAAGGGGTCCGGATGCCGAAAATTAACATGGGCGCACTTTACAGGTGCGCCAGTGCAAAAATACCTTTCCGCACTTGTCAAGTGCGCCGGTTTTTCCTGCTCTCTTCGTCAAACTTCTACCGTCCATAATTTCTTCATAGTTATCCGTTTTATGCAAACCAGGTGTCTATCTTGACCAGAATTTCGAGACGGACGCAATGACGTAGTCTGATTCCCTTAATTCTGAATATTTAAATTAATTATTCTTTAATTTGTCCTCTTTAGTGTAGTTAAAATACGGGGTGTTATAGATTGGGGAATTATTTATAATACGAAAGCAAGGTAACGTCAGCCCGTTATTTCATCAGACCGTGACCCATTTTCAGGTCGTAAGAATTATTCAGGTCGCAAGAGGTATGGTGCGTGACAGCTGAATACAGCTGTAAAGTTTATGTGTGCAGCTGTACATGACCTACGACCTAAGGGCCTGCACCACATATTTACAACTCTTCCACCACCTCTAACTGTAATAACCCGGAAAATCTGGGCCAGTTTAAAATTTTTATTTTGGCCATTTTAGCGAATTTTGAATATTCAAAATGAATTATTTTAAATAATATCGTCGAGAAATTTATTTTGAATATAAATCGAACGTATATATTATATACGTCGTCGTTAGAATATAAATAATTATATATAAAATATAAAAGGAATTGAAAATGGCGCGGTAGTTCGATAATTCGATTTCAAACTTCAATTGAATGTACCGGGTGCAAAATAATCCGGATTTTAGTGAAACCAAAAATAATGGAATCTAATAGTGAATATCTTTCCAACGAATCCGAAAAATCAAAAGTTCGGAGCGGGAATCAAAAGATATGTCCAGTTGAAAATTCTGAATAGTCGCTATGGAATTCAGGCCCTTAAAAATGGACATTTTGCAAACGACCTCGGATTTCGACGAAACCAGTTTTGTTGGATCCGCAGTGTCAAATTATTGCTAGGTTTCAAATTTCATAATTTTTCGAATCAATATGTGAGCGTGGCAAAGGAAAACGTGTTTGGACCATTTCAGTTGATTTTAATCGACTGGAAATTGGCCATTTTTCCAACGGTCTCAGAATTCGACGAAACTAGTTTTGTTAGGACCGTATCGTCAATACGAAGCTAGAAAATATTTTTCTGGAATTTTTCTAGTTAGTATGTGACCCCGGTAATTTGAAAAGTACGTTTAAAATTCAATATATTGATTTAAATGTAAATTAAACGGAAACTGATTATAACGGCCGAATCAGCTTGCGATACATATCCCATTGTGTTCGAAATAGGGGTAATTAGTTATGGACGACAGTCGGTGGGTCTCGTTTCGAGGTCAAAATAAAAAAGTACCTTTTCGAAATTAAATTAAATAAAAAAAAAGAATAACTCTCCTCTCTCTCTCCTCCTACGTTGACTAAGCCCCCCCCCCCCGTTCGAATTTCAATTTAACAGAACAAAAAAAAAAAAGGAGAAAACCGCCTCGTCGATCCCGCCCCTGCCCTAACCGCCGCCGCCAGGAACGCTGCCGCCCCACCTTTCGATCCTCCTCCCTTCTCTTTCCCCTCCGATTCGCTACCCAAGCCCACCTCCACTGCAAAACCCTACACCGTCTGCCCGCCTCCCTCTGCGCCGACCTTCCCCCACCTCAACCGCCTCAGGCGCACCCCTCCGAGCCGACCCGACATCAGCCCCCCCTCGGTAAGTTCACTGTATTTAACTGTTTTTTTATTTTTTTTACTTTAAAACTGTTTTTTTTTATTTACTTTAAAACTGAAATTTTATAAAGGATTTAAAACTGAAATTTTATAAAGGATTTAAAACTGAAATTTTAATTAGGTTAAAACTGAAATTTTAATTAAGTAAAAACTGATTTTGTTTTAGAAGTTAAAACTGATTTTATAAGATTTTAAAACTGATTTTAAAATAAAAGTAAAAACTGATTTTTAGAAAAAGGTTTGAACTTCAAAGACTAGATTTTTTATAAGGCAAAGACTAGATTTTTATATATTGAACTTCGATAGAAATATATGATTTTTATCTATAGAACTTCGAAAAAAATATATGATTTTTATCTATAGAGCTTCGAAATAAAAATTCGATTTTTATATATTGAATAACGAAATAAAAATTCGATTTTTATATATTGAATAACGAAATAAAAATTCGATTTTTATATATTGAATAACGAACTAAAAATCAGATTTTTATATATTGAATAGCATAGTAAAAATTCGATTTTTACGTATGTAGTGAAAGCGGACAACGGAAGCGACAAAAGGCGAGTTGGCGAAGATTTTCCTGCATTAGAAGTGCCGTAGAGCTAGGATAGCTAATCTGTGAGAATTTCTCCCCTTTCAATTTCATTTCTATTTATATATATACTAGGATGCAGACGGTGCTTAGTAGCACCCGACACAATCGTCCACAGACCATGGACTTGTTTGTTTGGTTGCATAGCTTAGTTATATGATTTGATTTGAATGTGGTTTGTGGTGTGAAAAATCGAATCGATAAATTGGTTAGGATTAGACGTGCGCCGTTATAAGGCGAAGGAGTAAGGCTAGGTTAGACTCTTACTCCCAAATTTTGTGGTTTGCATAATGAAATTGATTTGATTGATGTGTGAATGGCGTGGGCCTTCACTAGACCGGGGATAAGGCTAGGCCTCGTCCCGTTTCTAGTATCGTGCCGTTATGCCGCCGAAATTTTCTAAAATAAGTTAGAAAATAAAAATATCATTTTATTGTGTAAATGAATAATAGAAATTCATATGTTGGAATAAAATGTTTTATCGTTAAAAATATAATTTTTAACGTGAGAATGAATATAGTGAAAGTGAATAAAATAAAATATTAATTTACAAACCTGACGGTTTGTTTATGTACACCTATTTGAAGGACATTGATTGGGTCGATAAATTTTACACATCGCCCAACAGCACAAATAAAATATGTGTTTGATTGTTTGAAACCCCACACGGGTGTTGGGATGAAATTTGAAGTTCACTCATCCTGATTGATTAAATATGTCGATCGATTGATTGACAGGCTGTTATAAGCGTTGAATATCTATATTTGATGCTTATACAGTGTAGTGCACTTTGGTTGATGGTTGATTATTTTCAATGCTATTATATACATGTGTTGTATGAAAATCCATATAATTAATTTTATATGGTAATTGATTGGGCCTCATTCCAGTTTTGAAAAAAGAAATATTTGAAAAAGAAATATTTGAAAAAGAAATATTTGAAATAGAATATTTGAAATTAAAGGAATATATGAAGCCGTGTTGATTAGATTGACGCCATTTTGACGTGAACGATATTTATATCGATTTTAAGAGTGATTTCGAAATGAATTGAAAGTGATTTCGAAATGAATTGAATTGAAAGTGATTTAATGAATTGAATTGAAAGTGATTTCATGAATTGAATTGAAAGTGATTTCGAAATAAATTGAATTGAAAACGAATTCAAAGTGAATTGAATTGAAAGTGATTTCGAAATAAATTGAATTGAAAACGAATTCAAAGTGAATTGAATTGAAAGTGATTTCGAAATAAATTGAATTGAAAACGAATTCAAAGTGAATTGAATTGAAAGTGATTTCGAAATGAATTGAATTGAAAGTGATTTCGAAATGAATTGAATTGAAAGCGATTTCGAAATAAATTGAATTGAAAACGAATTCAAATTGAATTGAAAGTGGATTGAAATGAATTCAAATTGAATTGAAATTTGAATTGAATAGAAATGAACTTTGAAACGAATTTATAAAGAAGAATTCAATTTTGCTTTGAATTGAAATGGAAGTGGAAATAGATTTTGAAACGAATTTTAAAACTATTTATATAATTCGTTTTGAATAGAAAATCGACGAAGTATATATTATATATATTATATATATAATATAATGGCCTGAGTAGAACGCGCCGCGCCGCGGCAGTTCGCGAATTTCGACCATTGATTTCAAATGGACGTTACGGGAGATCCGACCGTCGGATTCTCCTAAAACCGGAACCGTTGGGTTCGTATCGAAAAGAGCTTTCTAGCGAATGTTAGAAATTTGAAATCTAACGGTTGGATTTGGAATTATGTCCAAATCAAATTTGAAAAAGGTCGCTGTAAGTGCAGTTCGATGGCCATTGATGGAAATCGACTGTACAGGCCTTGATAAAATTATTAAAAATAATAATAATTTGTGTAAAATCATAAGGAATGATTTGGTGAAGATTTGGGATGAAAAACTGCATGTTTGAAAAGATAAAAATAGATTTTTATCGAAATGAGCTAGTTTTGAACTAGAATTATAATTCTATTTATTTTTAAATAAATAAATTGAATTTGAAAAGGGTTTTGAAAATAACCAAAATTTCCAATGAGTGCATTGGAGTGGATTTGAATCGAAATTGTCTTCGGAATATTTCGATGTTGGAATTCGTGATTATACAGGTGTTGTCATGGAAATTTGAAAGATATATATTTATATCGTTATTTCCAATACGACATTTGTTAGTCGTAGAATTTGATATTGAATATAAGCCGATATATTTTCTATTCAGAGCCTTGTATTGAATATCGAATGTGATTTGGGTTTGTCGTGAATGGTGTCTTCACTAACACTGTTCTTGAACCCAGTTGAGAAAAGATTAAATCTTTTTTTAGTTAGATTTAATGAAGTGTACCAATTGAATGATATTAAATTGGAATGGAAGTGATATTGATTTTTGGGTTTATCATGAACCGTGTTTTAAATAACACTCGTTCTTTAACCCGATAATTAATGGAATGTGATTTTGGGTTTATCGTGAACCGTGTTTTAAATGACACTGATTCTTTAACCCAGTTAAAGATTAAAACTAAGTGGAGTTTTAATGAATCTTTAAATAGATTTAAAAGATCGAGAATGGAGTATCACCAGTTTTACTCCAAGCGATAGTTAAATCTTTAATTAGATTTGAACGTGAAATGGTAATTGAGTTACCGATAACACTGTGGTGTTAGATATGAAGTACTACCAGTTTTACTTCATGGGATGAATAGGTTGGGATTGGGAAATAAAATAAATGATTACTTCGGTGTGGTTCGCTAATCCCGACTAGTTTGAATTGATATTCAAAGGAGATTAAAGAATAAATTTAAAGAATTTATCTTGGATAAAATTAATGGGAACTTTTCCCAAAGTATAGGAATATTTGAATAAAAGAATATTCTGAATTGGAATGAGGCGTATGTTGTGTTTGTGTAACACTTTTATAATATATACGCGAGTTATTCAGAAAGACCGGGTTTATCCCATTCTGAATAACTGATTCGACGTGGTGTCGAAGATGATGACGGTGGTCGAAGACCGGAAGTCTTCACGTCGTTTGGGTGATTGCTGATGATCTTGATTGGGCTGTACACCCAAGAAGATGGAAACAGTTGGTGATCGTCCAGACGTACTTGGAGATCGATGGATATGCAGGGTACTAGGTGCCTCCGGTTTCGTTCAGACCCAGAACGGACTTGTAAATGGACTATGTGTCTGACATTGGATTTTAGTCCGTGTGATTGATCTCTATTAAATATATATCTGTTTGGCGGCGGAGAATTTATTCTCTTGCTTAACGCCCTTCTCTGAGACGTACGAGCTCAAGGGTTATATATTGATGGATATCAAACGCATGGAGTGAATTGCCTGTGTGGCATGCCTAAGTGGCAATTGATCGAGGCTTCTGTTGAAAAGCAAAGTCTTGTGGTGATGATCAAAGCACAGCCTGTGTGGCACAGCTTTGTGTAACGTGAATTCGCGAGCCTCGCACCCCGGTTGTGAACCAAAAACGGGAGAGGACGTCAGGGAGGGCATGCGTTTCTTTCTAGCTAGAAGTGGCGTCAGTGGTTTTACACGCCCTGACGAGTTTGACTTATGTGGTTGTTGCTGTTGCGAGGCGCCTCGGTTATATCGGTTTCGGCCGATGCATTCTGGTCGGCAGACGGACCAGACTTACACCCCATAGGGTGGGGAGACGCATGTCCAGGGTTTAAGTTTAATCCACATCGGTGGACTGGCCCTGAGGATCCAAGGGTCACTCGAGCTCTGATCCTGAGGGGCGGGCTAGAGCATCTCGAATCGGTTGAGGACTATCTTTTGCCTCGGTTCATAGATGGAAACCCAATTTCCAAATACGTGATTCTGCGGTTTTATTTGTAGAGCCTAGTATGGCGACATAGTGGGATGGGGCATTCATGCCGCCTATGATTGATACTTATGATTTGAAGTTGTTTTATGCACTATGCACTTATTATAGTATCAAATGATTTGTTTTAAACGTATCAAGCATTCTTTGGCTGTTATAAGGGAAAACCCTATCTCCCGGCTTGCGTTGCATTGTGTGATAGGACCTGGGTCTTATAACAGCTTCATCTTTCTTTATTTAGCATTGCGCTGTTTGTTTTATGCACTGGTATTCTTGGGAGGAAACCCGTTCCGTGTTATACGGCGTGGTCCGTTGATTTACCTAGCTTTAAAAATAAAGATTAATAACTGTTTTAGTTCTCACACCAGTCACATCACTGACCTGGAGTTTATTGTTTTAACCTAAACTCTGGGTGCCCTTATTTTGACACGGGCAGCTAGTAGTTTTGGTTTTGCAGATTTATATTCACAGGATCCTGGTTTACAGCTGGAATGATATCCGGAAAGCTTTGTATCCGTATATCTACTTCTAGTTGTGTATTGTATTATTTTCCGCTGCTATGTATTTAAATGTAATTTAAATCTCTGATATTTCTGTGTAATATTCTTTTATACTCTGTATATTCTTGTAATCTGATGCATTGTTGTAATATACATTGAAATGTTCTTCTGTTTGTGTTCTGTTGTGGTTTGTTCTCGAACTATCCGACGCTTTCCTTTACGGGGAAGTTGCGGGTCTTTACACGTGGTATCAGAGCTTTGGTTTGCAAAGCTCAGAGAACAAGGCACATTAGAACCATACGAAAGAATTCATCAGATATTGGATTAGTAATATCCAATTAGAATGACTCGTTAGAGATAGGATTAGTAGTATCCTAGAACGAGTGTGAAGAGTATATTTTTAAAGTGAAAACAAATTTTGTTTTGAAAATTTAAATCAATTATTCGTATTTGATTAGTTATTTATATTGATTTTGGACAATTCAGTATATAAAGAATTTGCATATACGCCTTGCAAACGTATATTCAAAGTTTTAATATATTGGGTAGATATAGAATCACATTCTAGTTGCCCGGGGATGATTCTGATAATGCTGCAGCGTTACCAGTATTTATTTTCGAGTGACGAAGGTGTGATATCTATATATTTCCATTAAGCTGGTGTGAGAACCAAAACTAATATAGGTGGAATACATTGTTGTGAATTGGCATCAAAAACATGATTTTTGTATATGTATCAAAATTATGAATTTGAAACTCTAATTCACTAATTGATTGATGTTTGTGTTGTTTGTTTATTTGTTTGCTAATTTTTAGCCATTTAGCCTAACTAAATCACATATTGAATTATATTGAAAATTGGTCGCATCTGCTTGCATATACATGTATATCATTGAACAGGTCATAGCAAGGAGGCTAGAGCAGGGAATAAAATTTGTTTGCCCGACAAATAGGTACATGTTTACTACATAATTTACTGCTTTGTTTGGGTGATGATGATTTTATGAGCCTATTGCCTAGCCGCTTGGCTTTTTCTTTTTCTTTTTGAGATCTGAAGGACCGGGGAAGCTATTTGAAATTCCCCGATGCTCCCGGTGCAGGGGAGGTTATGGCGAAATTTTTCAAAAATTTAGGGTGTTAGCCAAATTTTTGAAATTTTAGAAAATTCTCAGAAACTGAAAAGTTGGAGAATGGAAGCCGGATCGAACGTAGAGGTGATTAATCAAACCACTTTCGACTTTGTTCCTTTTCGGGGACGAAAAGTTTTAAGTGGGGGAGATTGTAATAACCCGGAAAATCTGGGCCAGTTTAAAAATTTTATTTTGGCCATTTTAGCGAATTTTGAATATTCAAAATGAATTATTTTAAATAATATCGTCGAGAAATTTATTTTGAATATAAATCGAACGTATATATTATATACGTCGTCGTTAGAATATAAATAATTATATATAAAATATAAAAGGAATTGAAAATGGCGCGGTAGTTCGATAATTCGATTTCAAACTTCAATTCAATGTACCGGGTGCAAAATAATCCGGATTTTAGTGAAACCAAAAATAATGGAATCTAATAGTGAATATCTTTCCAACGAATCCGAAAAATCAAAAGTTCGGAGCGGGAATCAAAAGATATGTCCAGTTGAAAATTCTGAATAGTCGCTATGGAATTCAGGCCCTTAAAAATGGACATTTTGCAAACGACCTCGGATTTCGACGAAACCAGTTTTGTTGGATCCGCAGTGTCAAATTATTGCTAGGTTTCAAATTTCATAATTTTTCGAATCAATATGTGAGCGTGGCAAAGGAAAACGTGTTTGGACCATTTCAGTTGATTTTAATCGACTGGAAATTGGCCATTTTTCCAACGGTCTCAGAATTCGACGAAACTAGTTTTATTAGGACCGTATCGTCAATACGAAGCTAGAAAATATTTTTCTGGAATTTTTCTAGTTAGTATGTGACCCCGGTAATTTGAAAAGTACGTTTAAAATTCAATATATTGATTTAAATGTAAATTAAACGGAAACTGATTATAACGGCCGAATCAGCTTGCGATACATATCCCATTGTGTTCGGAATAGGGGTAATTAGTTATGGACGACAGTCGGTGGGTCTCGTTTCGAGGTCAAAATAAAAAAGTACCTTTTCGAAATTAAATTAAATAAATAAAAAAAAAAGAATAACTCTCCTCTCTCTCTCCTCCTACGTTGACTAAGCCCCCCCCCCGTTCGAATTTCAATTTAACAGAACAAAAAAAAAAAAAAGGAGAAACCGCCTCGTCGATCCCGCCCCTGCCCTAACCGCCGCCGCCAGGAACGCTGCCGCCCCACCTTTCGATCCTCCTCCCTTCTCTTTCCCCTCCGATTTGCTACCCAAGCCCACCTCCACTGCAAAACCCTACACCGTCTGCCCGCCTCCCTCTGCGCCGACCTTCCCCCACCTCAACCGCCTCAGGCGCACCCCTCCGAGCCGACCCGACATCAGCCCCCCCTCGGTAAGTTCACTGTATTTAACTGTTTTTTTATTTTTTTTACTTTAAAACTGTTTTTTTTTATTTACTTTAAAACTGAAATTTTATAAAGGATTTAAAACTGAAATTTTATAAAGGATTTAAAACTGAAATTTTAATTAGGTTAAAACTGAAATTTTAATTAAGTAAAAACTGATTTTGTTTTAGAAGTTAAAACTGATTTTATAAGATTTTAAAACTGATTTTAAAATAAAAGTAAAAACTGATTTTTAGAAAAAGGTTTGAACTTCAAAGACTAGATTTTTTATAAGGCGAAGACTAGATTTTTATATATTGAACTTCGATAGAAATATATGATTTTTACCTATAGAACTTCGAAAAAAATATATGATTTTTATCTATAGAGCTTCGAAATAAAAATTCGATTTTTATATATTGAATAACGAAATAAAAATTCGATTTTTATATATTGAATAACGAAATAAAAATTTGATTTTTATATATTGAATAACGAACTAAAAATCAGATTTTTATATATTGAATAGCATAGTAAAAATTCGATTTTTACATATGTAGTGAAAGCGGACAACGGAAGCGACAAAAGGCGAATTGGCGAAGATTTTCCTGCATTAGAAGTGCCGTAGAGCTAGGATAGCTAATCTGTGAGAATTTCTCGCCTTTCAATTTCATTTCTATTTATATATATATACTAGGATGCAGACGGTGCTTAGTAGCACCCGACACAATCGTCCACAGACCATGGACTTGTTTGTTTGGTTGCATAGCTTAGTTATATGATTTGATTTGAATGTGGTTTGTGGTGTGAAAAATCGAATCGATAAATTGGTTAGGATTAGACGTGCGCCGTTATAAGGCGAAGGAGTAAGGCTAGGTTAGACTCTTACTCCCAAATTTTGTGGTTTGCATAATGAAATTGATTTGATTGATGTGTGAATGGCGGGGGCCTTCACTAGACCGTGGATAAGGCTAGGCCTCGTCCCGTTTCTAGTATCGTGCCGTTATGCCGCCGAAATTTTCTAAAATAAGTTAGAAAATAAAAATATCATTTTATTGTGTAAATGAATAATAGAAATTCATATGTTGGAATAAAATGTTTTATCGTTAAAAATATAATTTTTAACGTGAGAATGAATATAGTGAAAGTGAATAAAATAAAATATTCATTTACAAACCAGACGGTTTGTTTATGTACACCTATTTGAAGGACATTGATTGGGTCGATAAATTTTACACATCGCCCAACAGCACAAATAAAATATGTGTTTGATTGTTTGAAACCCCACACGGGTGTTGGGATGAAATTTGAAGTTCACTCATCCTGATTGATTAAATATGTCGATCGATTGATTGACAGGCTGTTATAAGCGTTGAATATCTATATTTGATGCTTATACAGTGTAGTGCACTTTGGTTGATGGTTGATTATTTTCAATGCTATTATATACATGTGTTGTATGAAAATCCATATAATTAATTTTATATGGTAATTGATTGGGCCTCATTCCAGTTTTGAAAAAAGAAATATTTAAAAAGAAATATTTGAAAAAGAAATATTTGAAATAGAATATTTGAAATTAAAGGAATATATGAAGCCGTGTTGATTAGATTGACGCCATTTTGACGTGAACGATATTTATATCGATTTTAAGAGTGATTTCGAAATGAATTGAAAGTGATTTCGAAATGAATTGAATTGAAAGTGATTTAATGAATTGAATTGAAAGTGATTTCATGAATTGAATTGAAAGTGATTTCGAAATAAATTGAATTGAAAACGAATTCAAAGTGAATTGAATTGAAAGTGATTTCGAAATAAATTGAATTGAAAACGAATTCAAAGTGAATTGAATTGAAAGTGATTTCGAAATAAATTGAATTGAAAACGAATTCAAAGTGAATTGAATTGAAAGTGATTTCGAAATGAATTGAAAGTGATTTCGAAATGAATTGAATTGAAAGCGATTTCGAAATAAATTGAATTGAAAACGAATTCAAATTGAATTGAAAGTGGATTGAAATGAATTCAAATTGAATTGAAATTTGAATTGAATAGAAATGAACTTTGAAACGAATTTATAAAGAAGAATTCAATTTTGCTTTGAATTGAAATGGAAGTGGAAATAGATTTTGAAACGAATTTTAAAACTATTTATATAATTCGTTTTGAATAGAAAATCGACGAAGTATATATTATATATATTATATATATAATATAATGGCCTGAATAGAACGCGCCGCGCCGCGGCAGTTCGCGAATTTCGACCATTGATTTCAAATGGACGTTACGGGAGATCCGACCGTCGGATTCTCCTAAAACCGGAACCGTTGGGTTCGTATCGAAAAGAGCTTTCTAGCGAATGTTAGAAATTTGAAATCTAACGGTTGGATTTGGAATTATGTCCAAATCAAATTTGAAAAAGGTCGCTGTAAGTGCAGTTCGATGGCCATTGATGGAAATCGACTGTACAGGCCTTGATAAAATTATTAAAAATAGTAATAATTTGTGTAAAATCATAAGGAATGATTTGGTGAAGATTTGGGATGAAAAACTGCATGTTTGAAAAGATAAAAATAGATTTTTATCGAAATGAGCTAGTTTTGAACTAGAATTATAATTCTATTTATTTTTAAATAAATAAATTGAATTTGAAAAGGGTTTTGAAAATAACCAAAATTTCCAATGAGTGCATTGGAGTGGATTTGAATCGAAATTGTCTTCGGAATATTTCGATGTTGGAATTCGTGATTATACAGGTGTTGTCATGGAAATTTGAAAGATATATATTTATATCGTTATTTCCAATACGACATTTGTTAGTCGTAGAATTTGATATTGAATATAAGCCGATATATTTTCTATTCAGAGCCTTGTATTGAATATCGAATGTGATTTGGGTTTGTCATGAATGGTGTCTTCACTAACACTGTTCTTGAACCCAGTTGAGAAAAGATTAAATCTTTTTTTAGTTAGATTTAATGAAGTGTACCAATTGAATGATATTAAATTGGAATGGAAGTGATATTGATTTTTGGGTTTATCGTGAACCGTGTTTTAAATAACACTCGTTCTTTAACCCGATAATTAATGGAATGTGATTTTGGGTTTATCGTGAACCGTGTTTTAAATGACACTGATTCTTTAACCCAGTTAAAGATTAAAACTAAGTGGAGTTTTAATGAATCTTTAAATAGATTTAAAAGATCGAGAATGGAGTATCACCAGTTTTACTCCAAGCGATAGTTAAATCTTTAATTAGATTTGAACGTGAAATGGTAATTGAGTTACCGATAACACTGTGGTGTTAGATATGAAGTACTACCAGTTTTACTTCATGGGATGAATAGGTTGGGATTGGGAAATAAAATAAATGATTACTTCGGTGTGGTTCGCTAATCCCGACTAGTTTGAATTGATATTCAAAGGAGATTAAAGAATAAATTTAAAGAATTTATCTTGGATAAAATTAATGGGAACTTTTCCCAAAGTATAGGAATATTTGAATAAAAGAATATTCTGAATTGGAATGAGGCGTATGTTATGTTTGTGTAACACTTTTATAATATATACGCGAGTTATTCAGAAAGACCGGGTTTATCCCATTCTGAATAACTGATTCGACGTGGTGTCGAAGATGAAGACGGTGGTCGAAGACCGGAAGTCTTCACGTCGTTTGGGTGATTGCTGATGATCTTGATTGGGCTGTACACCCAAGAAGATGGAAACAGTTGGTGATCGTCCAGACGTACTTGGAGATCGATGGATATGCGGGGTACTAGGTGCCTCCGGTTTCGTTCAGACCCAGAACGGACTTGTAAATGGACTGTGTGTCTGACATTGGATTTTAGTCCGTGTGATTGATCTCTATTAAATATATATCTGTTTGGCGGCAGAGAATTTATTCTCTTGCTTAACGCCCTTCTCTGAGACGTACGAGCTCAGGGGTTATATATTGATGGATATCAAACGCATGGAGTGAATTGCCTGTGTGGCATGCCTAAGTGGCAATTGATCGAGACTTCTGTTGAAAAGCAAAGTCTTGTGGTGATGATCAAAGCACAGCCTGTGTGGCACAGCTTTGTGTAACGTGAATTCGCGAGCCTCGCACCCCGGTTGTGAACCAAAAACGGGAGAGGACGTCAGGGAGGGCATGCGTTTCTTTCTAGCTAGAAGTGGCGTCAGTGGTTTTACACGCCCTGACGAGTTTGACTTATGTGGTTGTTGCTGTTGCGAGGCGCCTCGGTTATATCGGTTTCGGCCGATGCATTCTGGTCGGCAGACGGACCAGACTTACACCCCATAGGGTGGGGAGACGCATGTCCAGGGTTTAAGTTTAATCCACATCGGTGGACTGGCCCTGAGGATCCAAGGGTCACTCGAGCTCTGATCCTGAGGGGCGGGCTAGAGCGTCTCGAATCGGTTGAGGACTATCTTTTGCCTCGGTTCATAGATGGAAACCCAATTTCCAAATACGTGATTCTGCGGTTTTATTTGTAGAGCCTAGTATGGCGACATAGTGGGATAGGGCATTCATGCCGCCTATGATTGATACTTATGATTTGAAGTTGTTTTATGCACTATGCACTTATTATAGTATCAAATGATTTGTTTTAAACGTATCAAGCATTCTTTGGCTGTTATAAGGGAAAACCCTATCCCCCGGCTTGCGTTGCATTGTGTGATAGGACCTGGGTCTTATAACAGCTTCATCTTTCTTTATTTAGCATTGCGCTGTTTGTTTTATGCACTGGTATTCTTGGGAGGAAACCCGTTCCGTGTTATACGACGTGGTCCGTTGATTTACCTAGCTTTAAAAATAAAGATTAATAACTGTTTTAGTTCTCACACCAGTCACATGACTGACCTGGAGTTTATTGTTTTAACCTAAACTCTGGGTGCCCTTATTTTGACACGGGCAGCTAGTAGTTTTGGTTTTGCAGATTTATATTCACAGGATCCTGGTTTACAGCTGGAATGATATCCGGAAAGCTTTGTATCCGTATATCTACTTCTAGTTGTGTATTGTATTATTTTCCGCTGCTATGTATTTAAATGTAATTTAAATCTCTGATATTTCTGTGTAATATTCTTTTATACTCTGTATATTCTTGTAATCTGATGCATTGTTGTAATATACATTGAAATGTTCTTCTGTTTGTGTTCTGTTGTGGTTTGTTCTCGAACTATCCGACGCTTTCCTTTACGGGGAAGTTGCGGGTCTTTACACTAACTCCACCTATAAATACCCCACTTCTCCACCATTCAGGGGACAGAAAAATCTTACCCCAAAGGGCCGCCAATTCATCTCTTCAACCTTCTAAGCTTCGTTACAACATCCATTAATGGCTTCCAAGGATCAATCTACCTTCACGCAACATCAAATGGATCAAATCTCTTTCAAATTATATTAGAAATCTCTCCAACACAATTCAAGTGATCTCTAATCTCCGCTAATCCTTTCTAAATCATAGATCTAATATTAAATTACCATGAAATCCATGAAGATCGTTCAATTGCTAAAGTGATCAAAGATTTATACATCCACCATCACAAAGCAAGAGATCCTATTAGTTCCTTCGCAAATTCAAGTGAAATTTAGATCATAAAGAGAGAGAATGAATGTAATGAGGGAAAATCCATGTTTTGTAAACTTGTGCATGATAATGAAATCGCCTTCAATAGTGGACGTAGGTCTAAATTGACCGAACCACTCTAAAAATGCACGTAGGTCTAAATTAACCGAACCACTCTAAAAATCTCTTGTTTTTTACTTTTTGCTCTTTATTTTGAATTACATGGCTCCATTTTCTAATCTAACCATTTGGTGAAGTGCTTTAAAAGCACCTTTGGTGTTGAAATAAATTTTTGGTTTTAACATTTGGCACCCCCCGTGGGGCCAAGTTCGTACATCTCTCAATCTTAAGATCCTACATTCAAGTTCTAAGCCTACTTCTACCATAGATTCTACAAGTCTAAGATCTAGGCCAGTTGACGAACTCTCTTCCAAATTCAAAGCCTTGTCCGAGATCATGGCTAAATCTAAGAAGAGCACAAGCAAATCCATTGGAGAAAACGACATTGCTAACAAGGAAGTTACACTGCTTACTAACTGTTTTGATGTGGGTGAAAACTCGATAGGTGGAGCCGGTGTGACTAAGAATGAGTTGGATGCCACTATTGCCAACATGAACCAACGGATGGATGCTTGTATTAAGGCGATGATGGAAAAACTTGACGCCATTCTTAATGCTCAACAAAATCCACTACCTCAAAAGGTCCATGTTGATCATAATGAAAATGCTAATTCATCCGCTTCTAACCATGATCGCAATGACAACATGGAAGATCATAACGAATAGTTGAGCGACAAAGACGAGGCTAACGCCTGAAAACTCAAAGCCAAAAGCTAAGAATCATTCCGAGATGAAAGCTCGAAGGGTTACCAGTCCCGTCACGAGGGCACCTCCTCATCGAGAAGGTAAAGGACCTAAGCTCTCTAGCCATGAACGCATGTCTAGACAAACATTTGGTAAAGAGCTCAGCTTCTCAGAGCGGCATACCACTCAAGAGTAGATCTCAGATATGATAGCACAAACCAGGAAGAAAAATCAAGCTCTCAATAATGATGATTAGGAATGGGATTTCTCACCCGACAAGACTTCATTTTCCAAGAGAATCCAAGAAACAGAGTGTCCTAAGAAATTCAATCCTCCAACTTTGCCTCCGTACAACGGTTTTTTTGATCCCAACTACTTTCTGTTCAAATATGAGTGGCATATGAGTGCGGAAAAAGCAACTGATGAGATGAGATGCCTATATTTTCCTCTCTACTTAGAAGGTGCTATGTCACTATGGTTCACAAAGCCACCACCTAAGTTCGTAGACCAGTTCTCTGACTTGACCAAAAAGTTCAAAGAGCAGTTCCGCCTGTATGCTACCAAAGCCAAGGATGCCATAACACTTTCAGCAATAAAGCAGAATCCAAGGGAATCTATTAAAGCTTTTCTCAGTTGATTCAATGTTACTTTGTCCAAAGTAAGAAATCCAGAGCCTCGTATAATCCTCATGTCCCTAATCAGTGCCATAGATGAGAAGAGCAAATTCGGCAGATGGGTTAAAATAAAGAACCAAATACGCTTGAAAAATTCTATAAAAAGCTGAGGAGTATATATGAGAGTGGACAATAATCATGTGCCTCTTCAGATTATTAATGCTAACCAACTTCTTGAAGCTCCTAAAAATGCTGCTACTCAATACAATCAGAAGAATCCCCAGGGGTAGTCCAAAAAGGGGAAATGACGGAAGGGATGACCAGAACAGTAAGAAGCCCCGCTTTTTTAAAAATTATGAATTAACCCCTTTGACAGAAACTCCCAAAAACATCTTTGCCGCGATTAAAGACACCGAATATTATCCAATACCGAAACCTCAGAAAGTAAGTGACGGTCAAGCGAACTCTGGAAAGTTCTGTCGCTTCCACAATCAACCCGGTCACAACACATATGAATGTAGACATTTGAAAATCTTGATTGAGGATTTGATTCGGAAAAACAAACTCCAGCAATATGTGAAGAATTCACAAGCCTCAGACTTTGCTCTATCTCTTCTGGGGCAAAGTGAACCTACAAATCAATTCAGTCCAAGTAATCGAGCTTCAGCAAGGACTGGTGCGAGGCCCATGATCAACCAACGATCATTGATTGGCATTCCAACTCTAATGGCTCAGAATAAGCGATCATCATCTCCACTGCTTTGTTTTCTTGCTTTACTTCATGATTTACTTCATGTTGTATTTGAACTTCACATAAACAGTCTGATACATTTTACAAACACAATACTAAACATTAGCTCTATGATTAAAGAGCATATATGCCTGAATGAACTCCTTACTTGCAAATATAACAAATCAAAATTTGCTTAAAAAGGTGATTTCATATTGCAGGCTATCTTTCGAGCTCTTGTTCCTTTAGAATCTGACGAAACATAGCGACCCCAACAACACTAGATCAAGTGCCAAAGGCTGTAAATATCAATATCCAAAACAAAAAAGCACCACCTTAGAAAATGAATGGGAAAAGTCGCAAAAATTCAAACAATGAACAAGCACCACAACAAACAAACAAGAGGGTTGTAACTTTGTCAAAGTGGCACTTCCCCAAATGAGAGGTCCAAAGCCCCGGTTCCTAAACCGAGATATCCCTCCAAGCCAAGCACCCAACAAAGGAACTGGTGCATGCCCCGTGGAACGACATAACAACCGTCCAAACCATTTGCGTAGCATCTAGAGTCCCCAAATGTAAAGAATGTAAACAAGTACCAACATCAAGCCAGAAGGACCGGAAAACACATTGGAAGGACTAGCACCGTGTCGAAGGACCGACAAACCTGATTTCGGAAGTACCAGCATTAGGCCGAAAGGACCAACAAACACGTTGGAAGGACCAGCACCATGTCGGAAGGATCGACAAACTTGGTGATTGGAACTATCAACATCAGGTCGGATGGACCGACAAACGAGCTGGAAGGACCGGCACATTTAGAAACCAAAGACCTCTCTGGGGCACCCAATTGATCGTCAATATCAGAAAATACCTGATTCGACTACGACAAACATTAGGGTGTAACCAAAGACCTCTGCAGGTGTACCTAATTGATCGTTAGTATCAGGAAGTACCTGATCTGATTACAACAAACAATGGGGTGTAACCAAAGACCTCTCTGGGGGCACCTAATTGATGGTCAATATCAGGAAGTACCTGATCCGATTACGACAAACATTGGGGTGTAACCAAAGACCTCTCTAGGGGCACCCAATTGTTCATTAGTATCAGGAAGTACCTGATCCGATTACGACAAACATTGGAGTTTAACCAAAGACCTCTCCGGGGGTACCCAATTGATCATCAATATCAGGAAGTACCTGATCCGATTATGACAAACATTGGGGTGTAACCAAAGACCTCTCCGAGGGCACCCAATTGATCACTAGTATTAGGAAGTACCTTATCCGATTACGACAAACATTGGAGTGTAACCAATGACCTCTCCGGGGTCACCCAATTGATCGTCAGTATCAGGAAGTACCTGATTTGATTACAATAAACATTGGGGTGTAACCAAAGACCTCTCCAGGAGTACCCAATTGATCATCAATATTAGGAAGTACCTGATCCGATTACGACAAACGCTGGGGTATTACCAAAGACCTCTCCGGGGTACCCAATTGAGCATCAGTATCAAGAAGTACCTGATTTGATTATGACAAACATTGGGGTGTAACCAAAGACCTCTTCGGGGGCACCCAATTGATCGTTAGTGTTAGGAAGTACCTGATCCGATTACGACAAACATTGGGATTCTAACCAAATTCCTCTTTGGGGCATTCCTTCTGAATCTACTAACGCTCCGACTAATCAGTATAATTGAGTGACGAAAGTCTCCTATGTCTGAATTAACCAAGCTAGACTGTAAATGAAGTTCAGACTTAACCAATAACTTGCGTAGCGTCTGAATATATCAGAGGCGACAAATGTTGGATCTTAACCAATGACTTGCATAGCGTTTGAATATCGAAGAGGCGACAAGTGTTGGATCTTAACTAGTTCACTTGCTTAGTATCTCAATACCACATATGCGACAGGTATTAGAGTTTAGCCCAAGCAGGGGCATGAAACTCAATTACTTCCCACAGTGAAGGAAAAGACCTCCCAGATAGGGGACACAAATATCCATGATTTCTCCCAAAGGATACAGGAAATAAGTCACAGACATGTATTTCTCAAGTGTGAAATGTCGCACATCATCATATAAGTCGTTAAAACAATGACGCTTGAAATCCACAACAAGCCTATATCGATTAGTTAATCTTAAGCGTCAACGAGAATTCAAATTAGAGTATCGTGTTTGTGTTGATAACATTTGACGAGTTATAAGATCAACACTCCATTCAATTCAAAACAGAAATTCGCTATAACTAAATTTTAACTGACTAATCTGTTGTCAATTAGCCCAAAAATGTACAAAAATGTACAATATTTTGTTGCAAAATAGGTTAAAGCGTTGAAAAGGTACAATCGTCGTTTGCTTTAGAAAGTGTGTTTTGCTTCGATGAAAACTTAATGGCAAAACAAGTTCATGAAACAAGTAATTTAGCATGGATTGATCACAACCATTTCAAGGAAATTGAGTACGACCAATCCACCGTGAATTCCATTTTGTTTCATATGCTCAAGTCCGAATTAAAATCGGGGCAATCACACACTCGCATAGCGTCGTCAACAACAAACTACTGAACTCAAAGCCAAAACATCTATTTAGCGCAACAAGCTCAAGTCCGAATTAAAATCGGGGCAATCACACACTCGCATAGCGTCGTCAACAACAAACTACTGAACTCAAAGCCAAAGCATCTATTTAGCGCAACAAGAATCGTGTGATAAAGCATCTCAAAAATGGATTTGAGTTCAAATCATCACCATCGGTGGTCAGGGCCTGATAACAATGGCAAGACGAAAATCCAGAACAGAACATATATCAAGCACGGGTCAAGCAAGATGCATTAAAATCAGTCATTTCGAAGCTCATATTTTTACATAAAAATACAAGCTTCGAGGGGCAAATGTTAACCCCGTTGTGAAAACGCGGTTCGAAAATTAAACATCAGCTACCTAATGAAACAATTGGATTGAATGCAATTCCTACCCATAGACCGTGCTTATTATAATACTACATGAAAACATGCCAGCTTGCACAAAATAAATGGACTAAAAGATATGTGTAGTGTATGGATCTTCTGTAGTATTGAATACACAAGTTATATTGAGTACATGACTCATGCTGAGCATATATTATGAATTACATATACAAAGAAGTGGCACATGCGTACATAATCAGTTCGTCATTCACAAGAACAAAAGCATGGCAGGTAGTAGATGTTGTTCCCGGTCCGTAAAAACGATTCGGATCGTCGAGGCCAAAGCTAAGGTCGTCAAAACTATTCATGCCATCACAATAATCAGGTCATGAAGACCATGTATAAAGCGGATCGTTCACCACGTCTCGCACCAGGTCGTGTCCTTAATATCCAGATCGTCGGCTATAATACATGTGGCAGCCTTTCAATGAAAGCATGGAGGACTCCATTTGGTACGAAGGACAGCTAACCCTAGTTGGGAAGTCATGGACTCACGTTAGGTCGTGATCTTCACAGCAGGTCGTATAGACCTCTTATACCACCAGGTGGTTAAGACCATGCGGTTAGATCATAAAGGCTGTGTGAAGGAATCAGGTCGTTGTTTGCATATGGAAGCTCCAGATTGTAACCCATATGAAAGGTAAGTGATGACACTTAGACCGTGAAGCTGTGAAGTCCAGATTGTGAATTATGTGAAGTACAGGCATGTCATCACCAGGTCATATAATATTAAGACCATAACCATCAGGTCATTTATATAATCGAAGCCAGGTCGCCAGCACGAGGAGGACCATTTCGGTCGTTACTGCTTGAGGGGGTCCACATTTACATAAGCAGATCGTACAATGTAACTTAGACCGTTCACATTAAATCATACATGAACATGAAGCAGGTCATCATAGTGAACATCATGTGGTTGTATACTTCAGCGAATACAAAAATTAAACATGGATGAAACGCGAACAAAGGACGGGAGCAATAAATTTTTATAGAAGATTCTCCTATATGCAGATGTGCACGTAGCAAACAAAGATGGATTGGGGGCATTATTTATAATATGAAAGCAAGGCAATGTCAGCCCCTTATTTCATCAGACTATGACCTATTTTCAAGTCGTAAGAATTATTCAGGTCGCAAGAGATATGGTGCGTGACACTTGTATACAGTTGTAATGTGTATGTGTACAGTTGTACATGACCTACGACCTAAGGGCCCGCACCACATATTTACAACTCCGCCACCACCTCTAACTCCACCTATAAATACCCCACTTCTCCACTATTCAGGGGACCGAAAAATCCTACCCTGAAGGGCCGCCAAATGATCTCTTCAACCTTCTAAGCTTCGTTACAAGCTCCATTAATGGCTTCCAAGGATCATACTGCCTTAACGCAACATCAAATGGATCAAATCTCCTTTAAAGTACATTAGAAACTCTCCAACACAATTCAAGTGATCTCTAGTCTCTGCTAATCCTCTCTAAAGCATAGATCTAACATTAAATCACCATGAAATCCATGAAGATCATTCAATTGCTAAAGTGATTGAAGATTCATACATCCACCATCACAAAGCCAGAGATCCTATCAGTTCCTTTGCAAATTCAAGTGAAATTTAGATCATAAAGAGAGAGAATGAATGTAATGAGGGAATCCATGTTTTGTAAACTTGTGCATGATAATGAAATTGACTTCAATAGTGGAGGTAGGTCTAAATTGACCGAACCACTCTAAAAATCTCTTGTCTTTACTTTTTTCTCTTTATTTTGAATTAGATGGCTCCATTTTCTAATCTAAACATTTGGTGAAGTGCTTTAAAAGAAGCTTTGGTGTTGAAATAAATTTTTGGTTTTAACACTTTTGTTGGAATTTTATTAATTAGATCCATAGCAGTTTTGAATAATTCTGACCAAACTTTAGTAGTAAAAATGCATGCGCGGAATCCTTTCTCGCTCTCAGCTATGTGGAATTCTATGCGAAATCCTATGCCGGAGCAGCCACTTTTCTATTTCATTTGGAATGTCTGTATTCCCCGAAGGTCCCTCTATTTATGTGGAAAAGCTTGCATAATGGTTTACCTATAGATGAGAACCTTCAGAGGATCGGTATCCTGCTCGTTTGCAGGTGCAGGTGCTGTAATGCTAGTGGCACCGAATCCTTCTTTCATTTGTTGATATCTAGGGTTTGTGCCAGATCTGTTTGGAACTATTTCAGGAATCTATTAGGTTGTCGATGTAATGCAAACTCCTTTGAAGACTTCCTGAGATTTTGTTGGTCTGGCATCTCAGGTAAAAGTCTTCACGAGTGCCTCTTTCGTCTGATTCCTTGTTTGATTTGCTGGCACATCTGGTGCTTGTGAAACAAGGTGATCTTTGACAAAGTGGCTATGGACCCTCAGACCATTATCCAGGAAATTAGGAATGATGTATTCCTTGATTTTCGGGATAGGCCGTTCAGGGGAGGCGATCGGTACCAGGTCGAGGAGGTTAGCTATTGCCTTTGACGTTACAAGGCTAACAGTCTCTCCCAAGTAAGGTATTGGTTGATTTCCTGTGTTAGTGAGTCTCGTGAGCTTCTCGGGTCTTTTAAGTTTTAGCTGGTCTTTCTTTTATCTACCCCCTCCCCCATACTGATATCGTTTGCTAGTTGTTCAGGTCATGGAGTACAGGTTGTTGGGACGAGTCTAATTGGTGCAAGGTGATGCTTTCTGCTCTCCTCCATAGGACGGTTCTCTGGTGCGTATCACGTGCTACTGACTACTAGTTCTTGACTGAGAGTTGCGGCTAGTCCTAGACTGAGAGGTGATTGGAGAACAATGGGAGCTCACTTGAACGTTGAGAATCGTTGCAGATCTTGCAATTCTACCATATCTCCTTTTAATTTGTGAGTGGAATCTAGTTTTTCTTAAAGGAATATTCCTGTTTTTAATAGTTTGTCATGTGAATTGATATGCCTATGAAGATTTGAATGTTTGATAATATGAACGTGAAAATCCCCATAAAAAAAAGTAAAAATGCATGTGTTATAAATTAATCTAGACTCTACAATATGTCTATGCTTTCTCTCTATTAATCCATTTTGTTCAGAGGTGAAAGGGAAAGTGGTTCTGCGAACAATTCCCTTATTATTAAAGTAATTATCTAATGTTTTGTATGCAGATCCACATTTGATTGCATAGTTTTGACTTTTGTGTTGAATTGATTTTCAATCATATCCGTGGATCTTATAATAGTGCCATGTGTGTCAGACTTGGCCTTTAAGAAATATATCTAGGCAAACCTAGTTTGTGCATCAAAAAAAATTGTATCCATAATCAATGTGTATTGGGGTTGATCCCCATAAATCAGTGGCAACTATCTAGATCAAAGTGTTTTGTGTGTTTGGTTAATGAATCGTTAAATGGTAGTTTATGATTCTTTCCAATCTGACAATAAGTACAGATGTAAGGCACTGAAATATCATTAGAAGCAATATTATTTCTAATAAGTATATTCTTTGCTATCTTTAAACCTGGATGATTAAGTTAATAGCGCCATGTATCAAATGTAATGTTATTGCTATAATCTTGCTACATCACAAAATTATAACATGAATTTTTTCTACAGGGATGGTTTTGGCATCAAGTCTAAACTTGTATAACCCATTCACAATATCACCCTGTAGAAGAACATCATTATTTAGTATGTCCTTAATAAGACAGTACTTACGAAAGAATTCAAAGTATACATTGTTGTCTTTAATAAACCGTAATACGCTTATTAAATTTTTCTTAATTTTTCGTATTCTGAGTAAATTATGTAGAAATAACTGCCTTTTCCTTTTATAACACTACTGCCAACATGAGAAATATTAATACACTTACCATTTCCCATGCTTATTGACTGTTTACCTCTACACTCAATGTTTCCTAGATTGAAATTGTCAATGTTGTTTGTCACGTGATTAGTTTCCCCTGTGTCAGGATACCAGTTGTTATCTTGAATGTGATCCACTCTTGTATTCTCATTTTGGCTAGTCCTTTGTTTCTATCTGATGGTATAGTTGTGTCAAGTTATGTTTGAGCAAGATTAGCATTTGGATAAGACCCCCTTTGATGGTTGTAACCTTGATTTGGTGCAAAATTTGAGTTGTATCTGAAATAATACTTAAGTGCAGTGTATCCAATCTTTTCATGTATTAAGCACATTGGTTTGTTGTTGGAGTTCCGTGCACCCTTTCCTCATGGTAGCCTTCTCTCTTACTTGAAGAATTGCCTCTGTTGTATTGACCTCTTTCTCTGTTGTTGATTGCCAGATTTAGGGAATAGTCAGTTTAAGGGGAATTCTTGATGTCAATTCTTCCCTCATGTGCAAGAAGTATAGCATGAACATCATCTAATGGTGGTGTTGTCTTTTCTGAGGTTATAGCAGCAATCACTGCCTCATATTCATTTCCAAGGCTATTTACTAATTACAAAACTTGTTCAAATTCATCTATTTTACTTCCAACAGCAAGAAGCATGTCACAAATATTTTTCACTTTGGCAATGTATTCTCTTATACTTAAGTTTTCTTTTTTTACAGTTTTGCAATTATCACTTGTAGTGCAGAGATTTTGCCGTAGATTGAGCATTAAAGTTTTTTTTTTCTCAACTGCTGCCAATATGTCATATGTAGTTTTGCATCCTATGACATGCGACAGAAGATTTGGGCTTATTTAGGACAAAATCCATGCAGTGATTGGTCTTTCTTATCTGTAGAATTGAACATATTCATCATTGCTGACTGTCTTATTACCTTTTTCAGTGATGAATTGTGATGGTGTTGGCAAAGTACCATAAATATACCTATCAATTCAATATCCTTGGATTGTTGTCACGACTCGAAGCTTCTAAAGAATATATTTATTTTCGTAGAGTTTCATAGTGGTCAATTGAATTTGAGGGTTGACTACTCTCTTTATGAGTTGCTCAGCAGTTTGAGAAGAATTGGTGGCTATGGAAGTTGTAGAATCTATTACTGTGTTAGCCATGATGAAGAACTTGGATTATATGAGGTAAGTATTATGAATTTGAAGCCTTGAATTAGGATTTTCAGAAGTTTATTACAGTTTTGAAAGCTTTTAGTAATGAAATAATATACTTTCTTGATTTAGAAACAAATTTTCTAAAAGGTTTTTTGTCCTCTCCCTTTGCCAAGTTACACTACCTATGACTACTTCGAGATCGAGTGAAAAGTCCTTGCATCCATATTCATATCTATAACAAAGATTTTTATTCGAATGAGCTAACCATAGCAAGTTGTCCCACAATTGATATACTGGACTCCAGTTAGGTCTAAGCGATCAAAGTTCTTCCATACTTGAATAGAATTACTCTTGACTGTGATAACTTCTAATTTTCTTGATTGGCTCCAAACACATCATATTTACTTGCCCAAAGATTTGCTGATGAAGTGTTTGATGCAGCAAATGGAAAATTGGTGACGCACAATAGAATTCAGTGAATCTTGAACTCAAGTGATGAGAGTTTTCCCTGATGAGTCAAGAGTCCAGATGATGATACTTACCTGATGGATCTCACACCAATACACACTAGAGTTGATCTCTGAATGATGCACGAATGATGTTGTTAAGCATGACGCAGCTCTGATACCATGTTGGAATAGTGAGATTGAATCTGAATTGGGTGAACAATCGTAATGTAGGATTGTATGAAAAAGAAAAAAAATTGATTGTTGTATTATTTTTGGAAATGTTACACATGGCTACATAAATCTCTATATATAAGTTCGTTACAAGCACAAACTTTGGGCCTAAGAGAGCCCAATTAGAAATAATAGCCCAGGTATGAAATATAAAGGCTGGTAAGAAACATTCCCCAACACATTTTTCTCTTATCGGTTTTATCTTTCAATAACGTTATTTACTAAAGTTTTACTGAATATTCATTAACATTATGGAAATCTATGGTTTAGTTTGTCGCAATAACTTTCATTAGAAACTAAAATTTCTAAATTTCTAATGAAGAACGAAATTCAAAATTTTAAATTCTTGTATTTAGTTGTTTCAATTTCAAATTTCAGAACATCCACTTTTATAATTATTAAAAAGAATGTATGAATTTTTAAACATTCAAGTTTTTTGAATTTTGAATTTTGAATTTTAAATTATATAAACAAGGTGGCGTTTCATTTATATTATGTTTGAAATTTTTTCAGCACTAACTGTAATAGGTAAAAAAAGTGGAGAAACAATGAAAAGATGAGTTGTCTTACGTTTCTGTGTTAATTTCCAAAAAGAGGAAAACTAATAAAAATTACTTTTCATTTTGTGTGTTACATTAATTTTTTAAAACTGTCATTTTTCATGATATACATACGATGTTTGCATTTTTATATGAAACAAAAACAAAAATTAAAAAACCATCTAAAATTCTCAAAATTTTGAATTTCAGATTTTTTTTCTTTTTTTTTTTTGAGGAAGTTCGATGATTAAACAGTTTACTCTTAGAATTTGAATTTACGAAAATAAGTCAAAATTTAAATATTGACATAACTAATAAAAATGAATTTGTATCATGGAACTTCCTCTAAATTTCATTTTTTCATAAAAAGATAAATGATCCATTGTTACGTACTATGTCGATAAAGATATAGACATCCACATCCGAAAATTATCCATTCAATTTTTTTATGATTATAGTTTAAATTATGCATATTTTAGCATTATAGAATATTTAATTTATGATTTTATTAAGTTGAAAATTTGTATAATGCACATTAAATGCATGTTAATTGCTCAAAACTATTTATTATCCTCATATTTGTTCATTTTTAGAACTTTAATAATCAACTACATTGAAAGAAACTTCATGATAAACTAACAAAATTCATTTATTTACTATGATTTATCAATCATTGGAGGATTTGATAATTACCCAATATTCGTATGTAGCCGCGGATGCAGATATCTAACATCCGAAAATGATTTCAAATGCTGATATGACACTATATCTGCATTTGAAAGCATCCATTTATAGCCCTAAATATAGCGTCTTAGTTCATATTTCATAGATACGGTACTTTTGTCATTATGTGACAGCTAGAACTACCTTCATACATATAAAGGTTTTCAAAAAAAGAATTGTCCGATGTGTGATACAATAGCATTGATAATTTCATTCAAATAATGCCAAGGTTTTTGGAGGGAAAAGGTTTGAATTGTTATAGATGACATACTTATAGCTAGGTTGGGTAGAATATATGATGTACTTGGACGTCAATTGGTATGAATGATAATGATGCTCTATTTTAACTGAAATTATGATTAAAAATACACTGGAGAAGTAGATAGTGCATGCTAAGAGCACCTCCAAAAGCGACAGCAAAATGTAAGGAATCCTTGTTTCTTTTCATTCTACAGCAGCGTGAATTTAAGCGTGTAGATAGGAAAGAAATGGGAACTCTCCCCCTTTTTTCTAAGTGGTGATTAATAAATGGTTTTCAGAAAATTGTTCATAATATAAATAGGTTTCTTGAGTCTATTTATGAATTAAACGATTTCGGAAATCCTATTATGCTATATACAGGTTTCTAAAAAATCGCTCATACTTTAAGTGGGTTTTTGAAGCCCATTTCAAAAAAAATAGATCAGAAAAAAATGGATTAATTCCTCTCATGCACTGCTGAAGTCATAGTAGGAATTAGAGTTTTTTGGTTTTCTCCTCACGATGAAATAAAATGAGCTGTTAGAGATACCTTAATAAATACTATAAAAAATGCAACACATATGTGCATACGTACCTAACTAATAGGAACTTAGGCATCATTCGCAGTAAATTTGTGGGCCATGCATTGATAAAACATCAGTATCTGAGCCCCAACGGTCCAATCGATCACCATACCACTTTGGGATATTCTGTGTAAAAGAAGTTGTTGGCATACGACGCATCAGCCATGTTGAGCCGTCTTCCCCTGAAGGCCTCTTCCTTTCATGTAACCCATTTAGGTATCTCCTTCTTCCTACCAATAAGCCTTTCAAAACAATAAATGTTCGTCAATCCACAACCATAATGGAATATTGTTTTATAAGATCGTCTGATTTTTTCTCTGCATCATTTTTTTGAAATTTTGTTTATATTAGAATGACTAGCTGAAAAAAATGTGTCATTGGTCGTCCTACACCACTCAAATTCTATTGAAATATTTGGTCGAGAAGGCACCATGCAAACGTCGATGGTAAGCTATATGACATAATTGACCTGATCTATAGAGGAAAAGGGAAAAAATTCATATCGATTCCGATAGTCCTATCATAAACAACGTAGATTCAACAGGAATTTTTATAAATTACAGACAGATGGACGCTCGTATTCACTAGCTTGAACTAAGAGGAAATTTTATTTTTGGAAAAGCAATGTTAACTTTGAGGCAGACACAACGGTTCAATGTTCATTTCGATGAATTAGCAGCAAACTAGTTGCTTGAAGTGATTGCCAAAAAAATTAAAGCAAATTGTTAAATTTTGGTGATACAAAATCAGAATTAAGTGGAATCAAATATGAAAAATGGAAAGTAAATATTTTTAATATGGACATGCATAAATTATTGATTACATTTGCATGAGAAGAAAAGAAATAAATAAAGGAATTAATTTCTTCCATCCATGCTAAGGAAAAAGATTGATTTACTTCATATATTTGCACATTTTGTTGCCATTGTAAGTTGCCTCTATTATCTTATGACCATATCTTGGTAAGATAATTGATGACTCATATATATTTCACTGGCTATATATTAGGGGTAGAATTTATTATAAACTCATACTGGCATAGAGCCAGTGATCCCCAAATGGAGTGTCTCTTTTTGTTAAGCCTAATTTGAGGTTTATATATGTAAATTCTTATTTTGTAATCTCTGGTAATTATCTCTTGTGGAATAAAATCTCTCTCATTTGAACTGGACGTACAATATCTCGACGGTAGTGGAACCAATGTAAATATTGTGTGTCTCTTTGTTATAGTTATTTACTATTTGTTTGATATAATAGAATAATTGCTATCAAATTAGTTTGATGTTCAATTGGCAAATCTAGATCTTGCTTATTGTGCTTCCGCATTTGTGCAACCCCTTTTGCACAATCTGGTGGGAAAAAAGGTTGCACAAATATGGAAGAACAATAAATAATATCTAGATTTGCCAATTTAACACCAAACTAATTCAATAGTTGCTGACCAGCTTTTTGGTAAAAGTTGTCACAACTCAATATTGAACTATCTCTCTTCGAATCGATTAGTTTCTTGGTCGACCCAAACTTGGCTCGATCCAAACCGGGAGTTTCCTAAGCAAAAGTACTCTTCTTCAAGTATGGATAGAAGTTCAGAGATCGGGTTGATCGACCCAACTGGTCCCACAGCTATGTCGATCCTCCTCCTCCTACGCTACACAACAAAGCCTGATTCTCAAGGTTGCTTTATTAATCAAACTAGGCCTATTCCACTTCCCTTACTCTGAATTCCAAGGTTTACATATGCCTTGGTAATCGCAATGACGACCTATTTTGTTGTTCATACACCCAATCTTGAGCTCCACGTATGTCGCAATTACTGAGAAGAACTATTCCCAAATAGAAGACCAGGTTCCGCTACATGCAGCTGAAATTCTAGATCGAGCGACACGTGGCCAACACAGAATCGGATGACTGCCACTTGGTACTCTAATCGGTCTGATTTTTTGCCTATAAATACACCTTTCTAGAAATGAAAAAGGGGGATCTTCTCTTCTGAAAATGTTCATAGTTGGCATTCTAGAAATAACATACCGTGCATTTTGATCGAAAACCATTGTAACACAAGGATTTTGTGTACAAACAACATCTTTCTCTACTCTCTTTCAAAAGAAGCAACTGTAACCCATAATTGACGGTATAAACAGAGATTATAAAGTGGATGTAGGCTTGGTTGAAGCCGAACCACTATAAAATTGTTGTTATGTTCCCTGTTTTTGTTGTTTTCTTTTGCATTCTGTGACCATAATTGTGTGTGGATTACACACTTTGCAGGTTGACTGTCACTAGACCAACTTTTGACGTCAACACTTTGGCCTGCCAGGAAAGGGGGACATCCTCACCACCTTTAGTGATTTCTAAGCTTGAGGATTTAGATAGCTACTCATTGGAGAAACGATGGTATAGAGGAAGAAGGATGCAACATCTTCCAATGCTCGAACCGCTGATCAAGCAGACATATCAGCAGCGAGAATCCTGGAGGCTTCCTCTCATGAAGAACCATCCCAATAATTGACTAGGGACGAGATGGATGGAGTTCTAGCCGAACTCAAATCATAAATGGCGCATCAGGATGAACTCCTTAAAAAACAACAAGTAATGATGAACTGTTTCTTCGCTCGAATGGAAGAAAGGCCCATCAACCAAGCATCACTCCCTGCAATAAGTGAAGTTAGTGCAGCAACTACGTTTCCAACCAATGAAATCCAAGCCCTAGATCGGTCCACCACTCTACCACCACTTGGATCGACCCAGCTGTTTGGAAGACTAGGTCTTGGTTCGACTCAACTTCTCGATCGACCGAATTTTGGGTCAGATCGTTCGATGCAACGTCTAGAATGAACAGAGCCTGCTTCGATGCAAACCTTGGATCAATCTGGTACCTTACCGCAAACTGGACTTATGTCGCCTCCCACTCAACCTTGCCAGCACGGCGATACAAGCACAACTGGGGGAAGCAACCCTCCATCCCTCCAAGACCGCAATAAAATATTAGCTCCCCATACGACGAAGTGAAACGCTACTGTAAACCACTATGATATTGCCCTAGATAGGGGCAATGTCGAACTAGTACTGGTATCCCGGGGTGGTCCAATCCTACCGACATGGGTGTGGCTCAGACCAACACCCATGCCAACTCAGGGGTCACAGACAATCTAGAACAAACAACCGAGACTGTGGACCACCTTCACCCATCACTCGTGGGACGTACCAGACTGACCCTAAGATCGTGAGGCATGGTTTCACCCCGTACAGACCCTCGCTGAAGCCACCACTGCAAAATTTTATTAATGGCAACGACTTCTCAGGGATGGGAATTAAATCGTCGGAATCATCAAGCACTTCACTTGAGGCACTACATCTCAGCAAGACATGCATAACTTCCACCTTAGCCCTTTTACGCGGGAAATCAGGAACTCCCGCAACCCACCTGACTTCAACCAACCAGTTTTTGAGCTCTACAATGGAAGGACAAATCCTACCATTCGTCTTATGCGTTATATGGGCCATATGAGAGTACTATCAACATCGGTCAATGTCATAGCCAAGTGCTTCCCCCTTTACCTAATCGACATCGCCGCCATGTGGTTTCGACAGCTAACAACTGAATCGATCAACAGTTGGAATATGTTGGTCACCCGCTTCATTGAACAATTCAGAGTTCACATTTCTTGACCAAAGAACGTCATTTTCCTCACATCCATCAAACAATGGTCCGATGAGATCCTACGCTCCTTCTTAGAAAGATTCAACACGGTTGTAGCATCGGTCGATCAACCTGAACCATCGATGGTGCTCATGGCCGCCATGGCTGATGTTCTGGATAAGACAAACTTCAAAATCTCCCTTCAAAGGGACCCTCTCAGAGAGATTAAGGATTTCTACTCTGAGGCAGACAAATTACTATGGCAAGAGGATGCTAATATCGAGATGGAGAATCTCGAAGTACTTGCTACAAAGGATGAAGGATCATCCACTACTGAGCAAAACGAAGGAAAGGGAAAAGTCTCCGAAAATAATGATAGGAATGTGCAGTTCTGGAGAGAGCCCAAACATGATAGATACACCTAGATCAATTCCTCACTGTTGGACACATACCTCGATGTGAGAGGAACTCTTCCTTTTCCTAAGCCTCCCATGAGGGAGACAACTCAAAGGGAACGTAAGTCAGGAAAGCACTGCATGTTTCATGATATGGAAGGTCATAGCACCAATGAATGCAGGCACTTGCGTGAACTCATTAAAGAACAAGTCAAATGAGGAGAGCTACCCAAGTATGTCAAGAAATTTGCGGCATCTGCACCGCCACTACTACCCTCCGTGCTCCTCGGAATGGTTCCCATGCTCCTCGGAATGGGAAGGATCTTAAGCCTGGCAATCGTGGCATCATCATCAATTGATCTGGATTAGATCAGTTTGTAATCGCAACATTTCTTAGGATTTAAGAAACATTCCACCTTTAAAATTATAATTTTTTTGTGATAGCTATGTTAACTCATATACGCAAGGGGATTAGGCTTTACTTCTCGGGCATACCACAATCTCAACAGTACAACTACTCTACAAATAAAGTGGTTACGTTAAGGTACACGCATACGGGATTAGGATGGAATCCCAAGTCGTGCTCTAGGTTCAACCATAAACCTATCAGGATTTGTTTTGGTTACGTAATAGTTTTTGGAATAAGTAAAATCTATTTTCTCAAGCATGGATTATGTTTGAACAATATAAGTATCTTTTCAGGATTTGTCAAGATTCTCAAAAAAAAACCAGAATATAGCTTATACTCATTCTTCTACACAAGGTATGGCTAATACCTATACTGAAACTCCACTTGCCAGGATGTGACAAACTCTACGAGTATGGATTATACTCGAACAAGACTACCAAGAATTGATTATGCTTGGACCAACTAAAATACTTTGCTAGGATTTGTTGATTCATGAGATTTTTGATTCATGACAAAAAGAAATGAAGATCGATTGAAGAGTTAATTAGTATATATTTAATTGTGTTTAGTTGTGTCGGAATCTTGTCAAAATCTATCCACACATATTATAACACAAATAATCAAAACATGATATATAAATACATATATATATATATATATATATATGTGTGTGTGTGTGTGTGTGTGTGTGTGATTTAATCGCACATACGGTGCGAGAATTGGTTTTTTACCTTAACTAGTTGACTGATGAGGCAAAATATGCCCATTACTGGATTCCTGTGTATAATTCAAATATATATATATATATATATATGTTTTAAAATTTCAACCAGTTGACTGATGAATTTTTGACCAGTCGACTGATGAGACAATAACGGTCATTTTTCTGAAAGGTCATTTAAACTTTTTAATGGAAGAAAGGCAAACATTCCATATTTCAAACTCCATATGAACTTTTTAATGGAAGAAAGCCAAACATTCCATATTTCAAGGTTTTCAGTTCAAAATGCTTTATTTTAAATACTAAAGATCAGCTTGGCAAGTTCGATTCGAAATAGATGAAGGTATATTTCTAGGATATTCAGATCGACGGAAAGATTATCGTATTTTTAATAAAAGAGCGAATAAAATAGAGGAATCACGTCACGTCTCTTTCGATGAATATTATATTCAAAATTCTAATAATGCTGAAATTTTGAAAAATAGAATTTCTCATGATGAAGATAATATAATATATAATTTTAGAGAAGATGAAAACATTGTTCATAATAATGAAAATATCACTGAAATTAAGGATATTTCCAAAAATAACGATCAACCAAAAAATATTATTACAGTAGATAATAATTATGATAATATAGTTCAAACTAACAATGAAATAAGATCACCACCAAGAATATTATGAGATCATCTGACTCAAAATATTATTGGTGAAATAAATTCAAGTTTTATAACTAGGAATCGGCTAAATCTCGTAAGTCACATTACTTTCTTATCTATTATTTAACCCAAGAATCCAAAAGAAACATCTACTGATGAAAATTGTATTATAGCAATGCAAGAAGAATTGAACAATTTTGAATGTAATGAAGTCTGAGAATTAGTTCCAAGACCGAATGATCAAGTTGTTATGGGAACAAAATGGGTTTATAAAAATAAAGCTGACAAATCAGGAAATATAACGAGAAATGAAGCTAGACTTGTCGCACAGGGAAACAACCAAGAAGAAGGTGTAGATTATGAAGAAACATCTGCTCCAGTCGCTAGATAGAAGCAATTCGTATCTTATTAGCTTACGTCTGTCATCATAATTTCAAATTATACCAAATGGATGTAAAAAGTGCCTTCTTAAATGATTATATAAAAGAAAGAGTATACATTGAACAACGACTTTTATTTGCACATGAAAAATATCCTAATCATGTTTATAAGTCGAAAAAGGCGTTATATGGCTTAAAACAAGCACCCAGTGCTTGGTATGAACGTCTTAAGAATTATTTGATTGATTCAGGATTTTAAATTGGAAAAGTTGATCATGTTATTTATAAAACAAGACAAGAAAGATAATTCAATAATTCAGATATATGTCGAGGACATTATTTTTTGTTCCACTGATGAAAAAATATCCCAAGAATTTTCAAAAATAATGACAAGCCCATTTGAAATGTCATATGGGTGAATTGTTAAATCATATAGGATTACAAATTAAACAACTTCCAAACGGTATTTTCACAAATCAAGAAAAATATTGTACTAATCTAATAAAACGATTTGAATGGAAAATGCTTCATGTAAATCGACATCTATGAGTATAACAATGTTCTTAGAAAAAGTTAAAAATGGTAAAAGCGTCGACCAAAAATTATACCGTAGTATGATTGGTTCACTATTATACTTAACAACAAGTCAACCAAATATAATGATGAGTGTCTATTTATGTGCTCGTTTTCAAGCCAATCCTAAGGAATCACACTAAGAGTAGTTAAATGTATATTGCATTATCTATGCCATACCAAAGATTTTGGACTTTTTTATCTGAAAGATTGTTCCTTTAAATTAATGTCATACAGGAATGCTGATTTTGGAGGATCATGGACGGATCGGAAAAGTACAATTGGTACTTAATTGTCATTGCATTGGCAAGTCGCTAATGTCTTGGTTTAGCAAGAAGCAAAATCGTGTTTCACTATCGACACATGAAGCTGAATATATATCAGCAGCATTGGCTTGTGCTCAAGTAATCTATATGCAACAAACACTTAAGGATTTCAATATAAATTTAAATGATTCAACAATTTATCGTGACAACACTAGTGCAATAATTTTATCTAAAAATCGGTGAATCACTCGAGAACAAAATATATCGATATAAGACGTCATTTCTTACGAGATACATTGAAAAACAAATTATAAATTTAGAATTTATAGATTCCGAAAATTAAATCGCCGATACTTTTGATAAACCATTACTTGCAAATACATTTATTAAATTAAGAAGTGAACTCATCATAATATCATATAAACATTTATGAAAAATTTACGTTCGAAAATAAAAATTTCATAAAAATAAAATTATGTGCGTCTACGAGGTCTCAAAGTCGGGTGCCTTGAATGCAAACTAAGTATTGTTACCAAATAAGCTATGTTATAATTCACATTGAATATATAAAACGACATAGTATTAAACTTATGTTACAAAAACTATTTTAAGTTAACATATTGATAAACTAACAAACAACCTAAATAAACTAAAGATTGATATTAAAACCACCTCTCGTTTAACACTTTTTCAACTATTATTTTCAAGCTACTCTCTCTTATATATACAATAAACACTTTCTAGTTTTATTACAAACAATCATATTACTCCTATACAAAAAGTTATAAAACATGTCGAACAAATCATCCTCAACCAATACAACACCAACAAAATCAACCGAGAAACACTTATCTGAATCGACGGATATCTTAGCTTCTCCTACCCGAATAAAGAACCAAAATTAAGATGGAAATATGGCCATACTGGATATTCTCCGAACGCTAAGAAAAATAAGAAACAACTTTCTGTCTCCCCTTCCACAAAGCATAAAATAAATGAAGTTCACCACTAGCAGCAACAATAGCTGGAGCTACAACGTAAGTAATATTTTGAGCAAAAAAACTACCGCACGACGGCCAAGATTTCTTGAGCAACTTGTTATTCGAGTATGCGGAGAGTCCATTGTACTAGGGCCACGTCACTACCAATTAACGATAACTCCAAAATGACCATCAACGTCTTGGAGTCCATGGAAAAATAGCCCTGCTGCTCCTAAATACAACACTAACTCATGGGATGAAAACTATGTTGAAAACAAAAAATCAAAGAAGGATTCTCCAAAGAAGAGATCGACGTCATTAGAATCCGAACAAATATTTCTTCTTATATTACGTTTTTCTGGCATTCGATAATGAGTGCATTGTTATAATGAAACATAAATGTATTTTGTTCCCAAGTTGTTATGAATGAATATGCTTTTCTCGTTATTCTCGTATCTACAATTTATCACATGGCTTAAATAACTAAAACAAGTTTTGTTTACAACATAAATTAGAACATCTTCAAATATGTAAACAAATATGCATAAATTTAATAGTAAACAATTATATAAAAACTATAGCTTAATCATTATAAACTTTATAAAAACCAAAAAAATATAATGAAAATAACCAATGTTTACAACTTAGTATAAGAATGTATACATATAAAACTGGTGCAAGAGAAAAACTGAAAACCCTAACAGCCACCAGTTAACTGGTCGATTTTGTACTAGTTGAATGGTACCCCAAATCAGTGCAAAAACCTGCTACCCGGATTTTTATATCATACCCCCAATACCCCTTACTACTTCATTTCAACATCTCAAGTTTCTGAACAAAAACCCTCGCTTTCAACCAGTGCTAAAAATCGATTTTTACCCTTCAAATTATCAAATCTATGGCTCCACCAACCAAGCGAACAAGCATATGTCTTTTCATCACAAGAAAACCAAATAGATCCATATATTTCTCAATGGCTCTACAATGATATTGCCAAGGAATGGTGGAAAAAAAATGGAAAAATTAAGTTCCTAGAAGGTGTTTTCGTAAAGTTTTCGAACTACGAATCATATGGATTACACGGATTAGCTCGAAGAAGAAGGTTAGAATCACGAATGAACTATGAGAAAAATAAACTGAAAATCAACGTGGTCATGGTAGAATTATTTCTAGAAAATCTTAATTTAGACCATTACTCTCTGAAAAAGCCTCACAATTATGCATGGAGCTTAGTTTGTGGCAAACCAATTTTTCTTTCTATAGCACGAATGGAGCATATTTTGCACTCTCCGACCAATGGAATTCATTAGTTGACTTAAATTGTAACATTGAAGTACGCGATGAAATGAGTCATCATTCAATTAACAACGATTCCGACGATTCTAGAACTAAAGGATTAAAACCTAGCGCTCGTCTACTACACCATGCTTTGACATGCAAAATTTTACCATGAACAGGAACTTTAGATATTGTGTATGCTGAGACTTTCCGAGCCTTGTATGCTGTCCACAATGATGTACAAATAAATTGAATGCTAACTATTATGGATCACATTTTTCTATTTACTACTGGTACCCTAAATTACTTCTACTACAACGAATATCTCATGCGACTTTTCTCTCATGAAGAAATTCCGGAACCGGTAGCCGATAAAATTAAGGTAAAAATTTTAGATGCCAAGAACCTAAAAATGATGAAACTACCACCTCCGGTTCGTAGTATAATGAGTTTAGAGGAAGGGAAAAACAGCGAAAAAGGCCAATCTTCCTCCTTCGCTCCTCGTGCAAATCCAGAAGACGCCCATCTTACTAGTCAATCACGGACAACTCGTGAAGCAATAGACATTGTGGCATGGAATCAACACTTATTAGAAGCATTCCTTAAGAGAATAAAAAAGAATACAAATAAAAAATTCAACCAAATTAGAACCTTTCTTGGAAATATGTGGAATGTTATGGTGTGAAGAAGCTCTTCTTCCACTTAGGTGCAGGAAACGGAAAAAGACACGTGTCACCATTTAATTGGACTATTTCGGAGAGCACAAGTTCCGGTACTATTCGAAGTTGGTATGGTAGTAAGTATGCTTGCTTTCTAGATGAACTTAAGAGACTTATACTAAATGGTCTCACTTGCACTACGTACTCTATTTTATTTCCATACTTGTCTTTGAACACTATTTTTACGCTTTGAGAATTCTATGTATTATCTAGTTACATTCTCTACTATGATCTATTATTATTAGTTATCATGGAAACATTCTTTTTAATCGATGACAAACGGGGAGAAAATGGTAAGTATATACACTAACAAGTTGCTGCAGGAAGCCATATATTCAGGGGGAGATAATATTATGTAAGTATACACTCAGGGGGAGAAAAAAAAACTTTCTACAAGATTACAAGAGGTTGTTATCGGTCAAAAAAGGGGAGAATGTTGATTCATAAGATTTTTTATTCATGACAACAAAAAAATAAAGATTGGTTGAAGAGTTAGTTAGTATATATTTAATTGTTTTTAGTTGTGTTAGACCCTTGTCAAAATTTATCTTCACATATTATAACACAAATACAAAAATCAATAAATATATATATGTATATAAATATATGATTTAACGGCACATAAGGTGCCAGAACTGGGTTTTTATCTTAACTAGTCGACTAGTTCAAAAACAATCAGTCGACTGGTAAAGAAAAATATGCCCAGTTCAAGCTTCCTGTAATTCAAATGTATATACCTTTAAACTTTCAACTAGCTGAATGGTGAATTTTTGACCACTCGACTGATTTGACAATAACAGACATTTTTCTCAAAAGTCATCTCCTTTCATGAAGAGATTCCTATTCATTTCTAAATATTTTTCATAATATTTTTCATGGAAGGATACTACTCTTCAACTATTATATATACATCAAAAACTTGATTTACAAATCACCAATTCTTCTTCTAAATTTTGATCTTTATTTTTGAATATTCTTGCACCCTAAAAAGCTTTCTTAAAACTCAAATTTCTTTTTGAATCACTGGATTGTTGATCCAACATGCAAACTACTTTCTTTAAATCTTCACAAACATATTTAATATCTGTGGATAAGATTATAGGAAGGGTCTACTCAAACTGTCGGCTAATCAGTTTTATTTAGAACACAATCTGAAGTCAAGACTCCTATTGTATTATTGAAATCCCATTGTTGGTAAGCAGGTGTATTGATTGAAGTCTTGATCGAACCGCTCAGGTGTGAAATCCATTGTTGGTGCATGGGTGTGTTGTAAACCTATTCCTCCGGGTGAAGTGAAGGTGTTGCAAGCAAAAAGCCAGAAGAAGTCTGGGACTGGACGTAGGACGGTGCTATAAACCAGTATAAAAATTCCTGGTGTCATTTGTTAAATCACAAGTTTTTTATTCATGACAAGGAAGAAAAGAAGATCAAAGGAAAAGTGATATAGGTTATGATTATCTATTTAGTTGTGTCTTAGAGGTGTTATATATTGTTGAAATCTATCCTCAAATATATAACGAACACAAATGCACTTATGAAAAGGCACTTCGCGAAATGACACTTCATGAAAAGACACTTCGTGAAAAGACACTTCACGAAAAGACACTTCGCGAAAAGACACTTTGAGAAAAGACACTTCGTGAAAGACACTTCTCAAAAACACACTTCGTTACTTCGCAAAAAGACAGTTCGAAAAAACACTTCACAAAAAGACACTTCGAGAAAAGACACTTCATATTTCCAACAGTCATATTTAACAACGGTCATATTTTACAACGGTCGTATTTTCTAAATGGTCATATTTCCAACAGTCATATTTTACAACAGCCATATTTTCTAAAAGATATCATCTTTCATAAAGAGATTTCTCTTCATTTATTAAAGGAAATGGGCGCATCTCTTTGATAAAACTCTTTGTGGAAGTTGACTACTCTTGAATGATTATATGTACATCATAATATGTTATCCAAATCACCGAATCTTCTCATATTTTCTGATCTTAAACTCTATACATTCTTGCATACTGAAAAGCTCTCCAATATTCAAATTACTTATTAATCATTGAAATTATTTCATATTTCTTGATTCAATAAGTAATATACTTCCTTCAATCTTCACATATACATTATATACTTGAGGATAAGATTATAGGAATGGTGTACTCAACTGTTGGCTATTCAGTATTATTCAAGAACAAAATCAGAAGTCAAACTCTTGTTATTTGTTGGAGTCCTATGTTGGTGCTCAGGCGGGAAGTCCTGCGTTGGTGCCCAAGCGGGATATCCGTGTTGGTCCTCGGGTGCATCGTTGACCTGTTCATTTGGGTGAAGAGAGGGTGCTGATATTGAATTCCAGAAGGAGTCTAGGACTGGACGTAGGACGGGAAGTCCGAACCAGTATAAAATTCCTGGTGTCACTTTACTTATTTGTTTTCTTATTTGTGATATATCATACCAGTTAATATTTATTTGCATAACTATTGTATTATTCAAGTTAGAATATCATATCAACTTCCGCATAATCCATATAGAAAGATCCTATCCTTAAGTCACACACCGGCTTTTCATTTGGTATCAGAGCCTGGTGTTCTAGAGATCTTAACAACATCCTAGAGTAAATGGCAATAAAAAAATCTTGTTAAGGGATTAGAAAATGGAAGAGCAACAAAGCAGAATCAAGAGAGCAAGGAAGCAAATGTCTCATGGCTAAAGTCAGATTACAATCGATATGTGTAGATTCATTATATAAAGATCTTTTGTTAGACCATGAAAAATTATTGAAAGATTTTAAAAGTTTAGGTAAACTTAATGCAGTTATTTTAGCCAAGTATAATGATTGTAAGCAAGAAAATTCCAAATTAAAAGAGGAAAACAATGTTTTAGTTAAACCAGCCAAATATTTTGAAAATTTCTTAGAAGAGATTGTTTTCACAAAGATTTCCTTCAAAACAAAAATGAGTGGCTAGAATATAAAAACAATGTTCTTGTAAAGGAAATCGATGGTTTACGAAATAAAAACACATCATTAGATGAATATTTAAATAATTCTATTTCTTTAATTTTGTCTCTTGAAAAAGAGAATGAGGCTTTAACAGAAAAGAATTTAGAATTATCTAAAGAATGAGACTTTAAAAGTTAATAATAATATTTTGCAGAAAGCAATTTCTAAATCAAAAGAAAATGTTGAAAAATTACAATCATCTTTAGATAATTCAGAATCTCAAATTAGTTGTCTCGAAAATAAAAATAGTACTTTAAAAAGGAAGAATTCTGATTAGATAAGGGTATTAATAATAAAGTTTCTTTTGAAAATATCAATCGCTACTCTGGAATCAAATATACAAATAAGTTCGCGGAATTCAATAAAGGTCCAAATGATTTAAATATGATCATATCTAGATCTCGACCTTTACATGACAAAAGTGGTTTAGGATATAATAAAATGAATATTAGGCACACATCCATATTTTGAAACTTAAATAGACTCACATCCCTCCCATGTTTTAAATGCAAGCACACCCCATGTTTTCATACTTCCGTGTTTTACATGTTTTGGCCAGAAAAACATGCGCTACTGTATAAAAAAAAATCTAAATTCCGGAAATATTCTCGAAAGTCCATGCAAATTAATAAAAAGTTGTATACATGTATGCAACTATTACCAATAGTTACATACATGTGTGCAACTGTTACATAAGCTGTTTGGCTTGAAAATCTAGACCGAAACTTGCATACATGTGTGCAACTATTTGAAATACTTGCACGCATGTATGCATGTTTTGCATGAAGAAAAACTTCACTGAAATTTAGCCTGCGGATTGTTGCACACATGTGTGCTACTTTTTTGTTTTAGTGCATGCTTGAATGCAAATAAATATGAACAGATTTGCATGACTACGAATTATTGCACACTTTTCTGCAAAAACTATGCAATACTTGCATAGATATATGTTATAAAAAAAACACAGATGCATGACTAGAATACTTACACAGATGCATGAAGGGAAATTCAAATATACGCATACTATGATGCATTTAACTGTAGTTTTGCTGTTTTGCTATTTTTTTCGTTTTTGATGCCTTGTTTGATGGTTTTTAGATCTAGATTATTTGTCGAGTGCATGTTTAATTTAAATATGAATTAACGTTTTTTTTAATTTTTTAATTTTATTGTTTTAGTGAATTTTCAAAAAATAAGGACTAAATTTACAATAAGTTTATGACCGGATGTGAGTCTAATTTTAAAACTTATTAGGGGCCTATGCCGAACGGACCCTATAATAAAACCTATGCACATCCCAGATCCAATCATTATAGAAATTTGAATACTTTTATGACTAGAGATCTTCATAATAAATCTAGAAGTACGAAAAGAAATGCCAGTAGAAATTATTTAAGTATTTGGGTTCCTGTAAATTGAAAATATAGAGAAAAATATATCAAATTATTTTGATTCAATAGTTAATAATGAAAATTTTATCTTTAAAGGTTCCATTAAACCCTCTTGGGTATGGTTACCTTTCATCGAACCCCTAGACCCAAAGGAAACAAGTGGGTACCAAGTATATACGTCATATTTTTTGTAGGTACCCCACAACAAAAAGAAGGATATTTCAGTGTCTCTATGGACGTATAATAAATAGTCTCGTATGCTCTTTAAAAACTATCTATGCTTATTTTCTCTTATTTGTTCTCAATTACTACTTTATCATGTTACATATTATTTTTAATCGATGACAAAGAGGGAGAAAAATTATGGAATATATACACGTTATACACTAACATTTTTTTACAGGGAAACAAATGGTAAGTATTTTACATATGCAATAACAAAAGGTTGCAGAGAAGATTTATATTTAGGGGGAGATAAATATATGCAAGCATACATTCAGGGGGAGAAAATAAGAAACTCTACAAGATTGCAAGAGGTTGTCATCAATCAAAAAAGGGGGAGAATGTTAGATCACAAATTTTTGATTCATGATAAGTAAGAAAAGAAGATCAAGGAAAAGTGATATAGGTTATGATTATCTATTTAATTGTGTCTTAGATGTGTTATATATTGTTAAAATTTATCCTCAAATATATAACGTACATAAATGCACTTACGAAAAGATACTTCGCGAAAAGACATTTCATGAAAAGACACTTCACGAAAAGACACTTCGTCACTTTGCAAAAAGACACTTCATAAAAAGACACTTCACGAGAAGATACTTCGTCACTTCATGAAAAGATACTTCACGAAAAGACACTTCATGAAAAGACACTTTGCGAAATGGCACTTCACGAAAAGACACTTTGTCACTTCACGGAAAGACACTTCAAAAAGACAGTTCGCAAAAAGACACTTCACGAAAATACACTTCGCGAAAAGACACTTCATATTTCAAACAATCATATTTAATAACGGTCATATTTTACAACGGTCATATTTTACAACGGTCGTATTTTAAATGATCATAATTTACAACAGCCATATTTTCTAAAAGGCGTCATCTTTCATGAAGAGATTTTAACAGTAGAGCATTATTGTTTACTTCACAACATTTACATATTGCTTTGATATTGATACATTAACTTCGTTAAGTTTTACTTGCATAACTACTGTATAAACATAATATATATATCACAAGCCTCTGCATATCTATCCATGTTAGTCGATCCTACTCTAGCACTCTCTTCAGGATTTGGCAACCAAACACCCCTAAATCCCGAGTATGGTATATATTTAGTCCCCCTATGTAACGGTCTGAATTTCCATACTATTTGAGTTGACTAAATACACCACACGTCCAACCAAAATATCAGAGAAATACGAATCATTTTTAATAAAGAAGAAAAAGGTAGAAGAAGAACAAAAATAACAATACCGGATCTCACATCTCAGCGAAACAAAATATAATATATATATATATATATATATATATATATTTATATCAGCTTTTGGAGTACAATTTTTTTCTGTATATACATATCATCATCAGAGTACAATACTTACAACACAATGGAAAAATAATGAAACGAACAGGAATTCCGCTCGATCTGAATCAATCGCTAAACCGATTAAGACCGTTCGAAACGCCTGATTATTTTGAGAACACGACAAAATAGAACGTAGACAGAAAAACATTTCATTGTTAATTACAACAATTCCATCAGAATACAAGAATATACAAAGTATAAATCAATATTATACATCTACCAAATATCAGAGATTACAATAAATTACATAGCAGCGGAAAATAATACAATACACCACTGAAGGAGATATATGGATACAAAGCCTTCCGGATATCATTCCAGCTGTAAATCCGGACCCTGTGAATATAAATCTGCAAAACCCAAAACTACTAGCTGCCCGTGTCAAAATAAGGGCACCCAGAGTTTAGGTTAAAACAATAAACTCCAGGTCAGTCATGTGACTTGTGTGAGAACTAAAACAGTTATTAATCTTTATTTTAAATTTGGTAAATCAAGGGACCACGCCGTATAACACAGAACAGGTTTCCTCCCAAAAATACCGGTGCATAAAACAACAGCACAATGCTAAATAAAGAAAAATGAAGCTATTATAAGACCCAGGTCCCATCACACAATGCAACGAAAGCCGGAGGATAGGGTTTTTACCTTATAATAGCCAAGAATGCTTGATACGTTTAAAACAAATCATTTGATACTATTGTAAGTGTATAGTGTGTAAAACAACTTCAAATCATAAGTATCAATCATAGGTGGCTTGAGTAACATATATCATGTCGCCAATACTACGCTCTACAAATAAAACCGCAAATGTCACGTATTTGGAAATTGGATTTCCGTCTGTGAACAGAGGCAAAAGATAGTCCTCTACCGATTCGAGACTCTCTAGCCCGAGCCTCAGGACCCAGACACAGGTGAGCCCTTGGATCGTCAGGGCCGGTCCACCGATGTGGATTAAAATGTCTTAACACTGCGTTTCCCCGCCCTTTGGGGCATAAATGAGTCCAATGACTCCATCGGACCCGGATCGTCAGATTAAACTGAGGCGCCTCGCAACAGCAACAACCACATAAGTCAAACTCGTTAGGGCGTGTAAAACCACTGACGCCACTTCTAAGTAGAAGGAAACGCATGCCCTCCCCGAGGTCCTCTCCCGTTTCTGGTTCACAACCGGGGTGTGAGGCTCGCGAATTCACGTTACACAAAGCTATGCCACACAGGCGGTGCTTTGATCATCAACCACAAGACTTTGCTTTTCAACAGAAGCCTCGATCAATTGCCACTTAGGCATGCCACACAGGCAATTCACTCCATGCATTTGATATCCATCAATATATAACCTCTGAGCTCGTACATCTCAGAGAAGGGCGTTAAGCAAGAGAATAAATTGTCCGCCGCCAAACAGATATATATTTAATAGAAATCAATCACACAGACTGAAATCCAATGTTAGACACACAGTCCATTTACAAGTTCATTCTGGGTCTGAACGAAACCGGAGGCACCTAGTACCTCGCATATCCATCGATCTCCAAGTATGTCTGGACGACCACTAACTGATTCCCTCCTCTTGGTTGTACAGCCCAATCAAGATCATCAGTAATCACCCAAATGACGTGAAGACCTCCGGTCTTCAACCACCGTCTTCATCTTCGACACCACGTCGAATTAGTTATTCAGAATGGGATAAACCCGGTCTTTCTGAATAACTCGCGTATATAATAAACAAGTGTTACACAAACACAACATAAGCCTCATTCCAATTCAGAATATTCTTTTATTCAAATATTCTTATACTTTGGGAAAGGTTCCCATTAATTTTATCAAAGATAAATTCTTTAAAATTTATTCTTTAATCTTCTTTGAAAATCAATTCAAACTTGTCGGGATTAGCGAACCACACCGGAGTAATCATTTATTTTATTTCCCAATCCCCACCTATTCATCCCATGAAGTAAAACTGGTCATAATTCATATCTAACACCACACTGTTATCGGTAAATTCAATTACCATTTCACGTTCAAATCTAATTAAAGATTTAACTATCGCCTGGAGTAAAACTGGTGATACTCCATTCTCGATCTTTTCAATCTAATTAAAGATTCATTAAAACTCCACTTAGTTTTAATCTTTAACCGGGTTAAAGAATCAATGTCATTTAAAACACGGTTCATGATAAACCCAAAATCACATTCCATTAATTATCGGGTTAAAGAACAAGTGTTATTTAAAACACTGTTCACGATAAACCCAAAAATCAATACCAATTCAATTCCAATTAAATATTATTTAATTGGTACACTTCGTTAAATCTAAATAAAAAGATTTAATCTTTTTCTCAACTGGGCTTAAGAACAGTGTTAATGAAGACACCATTCACGACAAACCAAAATCACATTTGATATTAAATACAAGGCTCTGAATAGAAAATATATCGGCTTATATTCAATATCAAATTCTACGACCAACAAATATCGTATTGGAAATAATGATATAAATATATCTTTCAAATTCCCATAACAATACCTGTATCATCACGAAATCCAACATCGAAATATTCCAAAGACAATTTCGATTCAAATCCATTCCAATTCAATTATCGGAAATTCTGGTTACCTTTAAAACCTTTTTCAAATTCAAATTTATTTATTTAAAAATAAATAGAATTATAATTCTAGTTCAAAACTAGTTCATTTCGATAAAGATCTATTTTTATCTTTTCAAATATGGAGTTTTTCATCCTAATTCTTCCCAAATCATTTCTTATGATTTTACACAAATTATTACTATTTTTAATAATTTTATCAAGGCCCGTACAGTCGATTTCCATCAATGGCCATCGAACTGCACTTACAGCGACCTTTTCCAAATTAGATTTGGACATAATTCCAAATCCAACCATTAGATTTCCAATTTCTAATATTCATTAGAAATCTCTTTTCGATACGAACCCAACGGTTCCGGTTTTAGGAGAATTCGACGGTCGGATCTCCCGTAATATCCATTCGAAGTCAATGGTCGAAATTCGCGAACTGCCGCGGCGTGGCGCGTTCTATTCAGGCCATTATATATATAATATATAAATTATATATATTTCGTCGATTTCCTTTTAAAACGTATTTTATAAATCATTTTAAATTCGTTTTCAAAACGATTTCAACATCTTTTCAAATTCAAATCAAAATTGAAATTTTCCTTATAAATTGAATTCAATTCAAATATTTCTATTTCAAAACTGGAATGAGGCTCAATCAATTACCCTAGATTTTATTTCTATGGGCTTCCATACAACGCATGTATATATCAACAACGACAAATAATCAACCATCATCCAAAGTGCATTCTACACTGTATAAGCATCAAATATAATTATTCAACGCTTATAACAGTCTGTCAATCAATCGATTGACATACAACTAATTATTGGGATCAGTGCACGTCATATATCCTCCCAATACCCATGTGGGGTTTCAAACAATCAAACACAGATTTTATTTGTGTAGTTGGGCGATGTGTAAAATTTATCGTCCCAATCAATATCAGTCAAATGTGTGTGTATATAAACAAATTGTCCGATTTGTTTATTTTTATTTCATTTCATATACACGTTAAAAATCTATTTTTAATTATGAAATATTTTCCACTATAAAATATTTTATTTCAACTATATAAATATTTTATTTCATTTCACATCACATCACACAATCAACTACACATCAAAATCAAACAAACAAGCGTACAAGCCGTCCATGGTCTGTGGACGACGGGTGTCGGGTGCTACTAAACACCGTCTGCATCCTAGTATATATTTCAACTAGAAAAATAAATAAAAGGTGAGGAGTTCTCACAGAGGGTTCCACTCCGTCGTGCTTTGCTTTTGAACTGCTGAACCATCTGGATCTGCTTGAAATTCCAATGCGGTTCTTTTCACGCTGTTCAAATAAAAGTTATATTTTTATTACTTCATTTCAATAAATAAAAATCATATTTTTATTTCTACTTTATATATTTTCTCAACGTTCCTTCCTATATAAAAATTATATTTTTACTCTTTCTATATTATAAAAACTATATTTTTTTATTTAATCTATAATATAAATCGAACCTTTCTAATGAATAAAAATTAAACCTTTCTCTATAAAAGTTGAAACTTTATCATCAATAAAAATTTGATTTCATATTAATAATGAACAAAACTGATTTATACTATATGCTATTTTTATAAATTAAAATCAAAGCTATTTCATAAATTAAAAATCGTATTTTAAATTTAAAACTACTTATATAAAAACAAATAAGTAAAAAAAAAAGCTTACAGTCGAACTCGAAGGCAGGGGGTTGTCGGTGGGTGGAGCGGTGCGGTCTACAGGCGGAGGCGGCTTTTCTTCGATGGGGGGTGTTGTTCGACGGGCTGGAGGAAGAGAGGGGGGTCGCGGTGGTTTAGGGGGAGCTCCGGTTGGGCGGTGCAGCAATCGGAGGTGGGATGGGCGCGGTCTTCGAGGGGGGCGATGAAGGAAGTGGAGGGGATTCAAGAAGCGAGACCTGAGAGGAGAAAGAGAAGAAGGGAGGCGGGGGCGCTGCGCCTCCTGGCGGCGGCGAACGATCGAGGGGGGGGGGGGGCGTGAATCGCGATCCCCTAATTTTTTATTTTTTTATTTATCTCGAATGAAACTGAATTGGGGAAGAAAGATATATAGGGGGGGTTAAAGGGAAAAATATATATTATTTAATTATTTTAATTTCAAAAAGTTGACTTTTTTATTCGACCTCTAAACGAGGCCCATCGCCTGTCGTCCATAGCTAATTACCCCCATTCTGAATACAATAGGATATGTATCGTAAGCTGATTCAATAGTTTCGATCAGTTTTCGTTAAAATCAACATATAACTCTATATATTGAATTTGAACGCGCATTTCAATTTACTGGGGTCACGTATAGTCTCTAAAAATTCCAGAAAAATATTTTCTAGCTTCGTATTGACGATACAGTCCTAACAAAACTAGTTTCGTCGAATTCTGAGGTCGTTTGAAAAATGGCCATTTTCTAGTCGTTTAAAATCAACTAAAACTGATCAAACGCGTTTTTCTTTGCCACGCTCACATATTGATTCAAAAAATTACGAATTTTGGTATCTAGCAATAACTTGACATCCCAGATCCAACAAAAGTGGTTTCGTCGAAAACCGAGGTCGTTTGCAAAATGGCTATTTTCTAGGGCCAGAATTCCATAGCGACTATTCTGAATTTTCAGCTGGGCGCAACTTTTTATCCCTGCTATGAAATTTCAATTTTTAGGATTCGTTGGAAAGATATTTTCAATTAGATTCTAATATTTTTGGTTTCACTAAAATCCGGTTTATTTTGCACCTGGTACATTCATTTGAATTTTGAAACCGAAATTTCAAACTACCGCGCCATTTTCAATTCCTTTTTTATATATAAATAAACATTTATATTCTAACGACGATTCGAATAAATATATACGTTCGAATTCTATTCAAAACAAATTTCTCGTCGATATTCTTTAAAATTATTCATTTTAAATAGTCAAAATTCGCTAAAATTGCCAAAATAAAATTTTTAAATTGGCTCGGATTTCCGGGTTATTACAATCTCCCCCACTTAAAACTTTTCGTCCCCAAAGAGGAGCGAAGCCCAAAGTTGTTTCACAAACCAACTCAACTTTCACTATTTCCATTACGGATTAAGTTCTTCTACTTTTCAGTTTCTAAGAACTTTTCAAATTTTTCAAAAATTCGGCTAACACCCTAAATTTTCGAAAAATTTCGCCATAACTTCCCCTGCACCGGGGACTTCACGATATTTCATATAGCCTCCCATGGCCTTCTTCAATCAAAAAGAAAAAGAAAAGGCCAAGCGGCTAGCCAATCGGCTCATAAAATCAACATCACCCAAACAAAACAGTAAATTATGGTAAACATGTACCTATTTGTCGGGCAAACAATTTTATTCTTCTGCTCTAGCCTCCTTGCTATGACCTGTTCAATGTAAGTACATGTACATGCATGCAAATGCGACGAATTTTCAATATTTGATTCAGTTTGGCATAATGGTTCAAATTTAATTAATCTAACTATAATCAAACAACACAACCAGCAATCAATTAGTTGATTAGCTTTTCAAATTCATAATTTTGATATATAGTCAAAAATCACATTTTTGATGCCAAATCACAACAATAAGCCCTATCTAATTTTGGTTCTCACACCAGTCTAATGGAAATATATAGAAATCTCACCTTCGTCACTCGAAAATAAATTCTGATGATGTTTCGAACTACCATCAGAACATCCACGGGCGACTAGAGTGTGATTTTATATCTATCCAGTATATTAAAACTTCGAATACACGTTTGCAAGGCGTATATGCAAAATCTTTATATACTGGATTGTCCAAATTCAATATAATATAAATAAATAATCAAATACGAATAATTGATTTAAATTTCAAAAAAAAATTGTTTTCACTTTTTTTAAAATATACTCTTCACACTCGTTCTAGGATACTACTTATCCCATCTCTAACGAGTCATTCCCATTGGATATTACTAATCCAATATCTGATGAATTCTTTCATATGGTTCTAATGTGTCTTGTTCTCTGAGCTTTGTAAACCAAAGCTCTGATACCAAAACGAAACGACCAGGAATTCCGCTCGATCCGAATCAGTCGCTAAACCGATCAAGACCGTTCGAAACGCCTAATTGTTTTGAGAACACGACAAAATAGAACGCAGACAGAAGAACATTTCAATGTTAATTACAACAATTCCAACATAATAAAAGAAAATACATAGTATAAATCAATATTATACATTTACCAAATATCAGATATTACGATAAATTACATAGCAACGGAAAATAATACAATACACCACTGAAGGAGATATACGGATACAAAGCTTTCCGGATATCATTCCAGCTGTAAATCCGGACCCTGTGAATATAAATCTGCAAAACCCAAAACTACTAGCTGCTCGTGTCAAAATAAGGGCACCCAGAGTTTAGGTTAAAACAATAAACTCCAGGTCAGTCATGTGACTTGTGTGAGAACTAAAACAGTTATTAATCTTTATTTTAAAGTTAGGTAAATCAAGGGACCATGCCGTATAACACGGAACGTGTTTCCTCCCAAGAATACCAGTGCATAAAACAACAGCGCAATGCTAAATAAAGAAAAATGAAGCTATTATAAGACCCAGTTCCCATCACACAATGCAACGCAAGCCGGAGGATAGGTTTTTTTTACCTTATAATAGCCAAGAATGCTTGATACGTTTAAAACAAATCGTTTGATACTATTGTAAGTGCACAGTGTGAAAAACAACTTCAAATCATAAGTATCAATCATAGGCGGCATGGGTACCATATATCATGTCGCCAATACTAGGCTCTACAAATAAAACCGCAAATGTCACGTATTTGGAAATTGAATTTCCGTCTGTGAACCGAGGCAAAAGATAGTCCTCTACCGATTCGAGACTCTCTAGCCCGAGCCTCAGGACCCAGACACAGGTGAGCCCTTGGATCATCAGGGCCGGTCCACCGATGTGGATTAAAATGCCTGAACACTGTGTTTCCCCGCCCTTTGGGGCATAAATGAGTCCAATGACTCCATCGGACCAGGATCGTCCGATTAAACAGAGGCGCCTCGCAACAGTAACAACCACATAAGTCAAACTCGTCAGGGCGTGTAAAACAACTAACGCCACTTAAAACTAGAAGGAAACGCATGCCCTCCCTGAGGTCCTCTCCCGTTTCTAGTTCACAACCGGGGTGTGAGGCTCGCGAATTCACGTTACACAAAGCTATGCCACACAGGCGGTGCTTTGATCATCAACCACAAGACTTTGCTTTTCAACAAAAGCCTCGATCAATTGCCACTTAGGCATGCCACACAGGCAATTCACTCCATGCATTTGATATCCATCAATATATAACCTCTGAGCTCGTACGTCTTAGAGAAGGGCGTTAAGCAAGAGAATAAATTGTCCGTCGCCAAACAGATATATATTTAATAGAAATCAATCACACAGACTGAAATCCAATGTCAGACACACAGTCCATTTACAAGTTCATCCTAAGTCTGAACGAAACCGAAGGCACCTAGTGCCTCGCATATCCATCGATCTCCAAGTACGTCTGGACGACCACTAACTGATTCCCTCCTCTTGGGTGTACGACCCAATCAAGATCATCAGTAATCACCCAAACGACGTGAAGACCTCCGGTCTTCAACCACCGTCTTCATCTTCGACACCACGTCGAATTAGTTATTCAGAATGGGATAAACCGGATCTTTCTGAATAACTCGCGAATATAATAAACAAGTGTTACGCAAACACAACATACGCCTCATTCCAATTCAGAATATTCTTTTATTCAAATATTCTTATACTTTGGGAAAGGTTCCCATTAATTTTATCAAAGATAAATTCTTTAAAATTTATTCTTTAATCTTCTTTGAATATCAATTCAAACTAGTCGGGATTAGCGAACCACACCGGAGTAATCATTTATTTTATTTCCCAATCCCCACTATTCATCACATGAAGTAAAACTGGTCATACTTCATATCTAACACCACAGTGTTATCGGTAAATTCAATTACCATTTCACGTTCAAATCTAATGAAAGATTTAACTATCGCCTGGAGTAAAACTGGTGATACTCCATTCTCGATCTTTTCAATCTAATTAAAGATTCATTAAAACTCCACTTAGTTTTAATCTTTAACCGGGTTAAAGAATCATTGTCATTTAAAACACGGTTCACGATAAACCCAAAATCACATTCCATTAATTATCGGTTTAAAGAACAAGTGTTGTTTAAAACACTGTTCACGATAAACCCAAAAATCAATACCAATTCAATTCCAATTAAATATTATTTAATTGGTACACTTCGTTAAATCTAAATAAAAAGATTTAATCTTTTTCTCAACTGGGCTTAAGAACAGTGTTAATGAAGACACCATTCACGACAAACCCAAATCACATTTGATATTAAATACAAGGCTCTGAATAGAAAATATATTGGTTTATATTCAATATCAAATTCTACGACCAACAAATATCGTATTGGAAATAACGATATAAATATATCTTTCAAATTCCCATAACAATACCTGTATCAGCACGAAATCCAACATCGAAATATTCCAAAGACAATTTCGATTCAAATCCATTCCAATTCAATTATCGAAAATTCTGGTTACCTTTAAAACCCTTTTCAAATTCAAATTTATTTATTTAAAAATAAATAGAATTATAATTCTAGTTCAAAACTAGTTCATTTCGATAAAGTTCTATTTTTATCTTTTCAAATATGGAGTTTTTCATCCCAATTCTTCCCAAATCATTTCTTATGATTTTACAAAAATTATTACAATTTTTAATAATTTTATCAAGGCCCGTACAGTCGATTTCCATCAACGGCCATCGAACTGCACTTACAGCGACCTTTTCTAAATTTGATTTGGACATAATTCCAAATCCAATCGTTAGATTTCTAATTTCTAATATTCTTTAGAAATCTCTTTTCGATACGAACCCAACGGTTCTAGTTTTAGGAGAATCTGATGGTCGGATCTCCCGTAATATCCATTCGAAGTCAATGGTCGAAATTCGCGAACTGCCACGGCGCGACACGTTCTATTCAGGCCATTATATATATAATATATATTATATATATTTCGTCGATTTCCTTTTAAAACGTATTTTATAAATCATTTTAAATTCGTTTTCAAAACGATTTCAACTTCTTTTCAAATTCAAATGAAAATTGAATTTTTCCTTATAAATTCGTTTCAAATTCATTTCAAAATGATTTCAATTCAAATTGATTTCTAATTCAATTTCAGTTCGTTTTCAATTCAATTCAATTTCAATTCGAATTCATTTCTATTCAATTTTAATTCGAATTCATTTTTATTCAATTTCAAATCGAATTCATTTTTATTGAATTTCAATTCGAATTTCAATTCTTTTCAAAATATCAGATTTTGAAATCACTTTCGATATTCATTATAAAATGAATAAAATCGATATAAATATCGTTCACATCAAAATGGCGTCAATCTAATAAACACTGCTTCATATATTTCTATTTTCAAATATTCTATTCAAATATTTATTTTTCAAATATTTTTATTTCGAAACTGGAATGAGGCTCAATCAATTACCATAGATTTTATTTCTGTGGACTTCCATACAAAGCATGTATATATCAACAACGACAAATAATCAACCATCATCCAAAGTGCATTCTACACTATATAAGCATCAAATATAAATATTCAACACTTATAACAGTCTGTCAATCAATCGATCGACATACAACTAATTATTGGGATTAGTGTACGTCATATATCCTCCCAATACCCGTGTGGGGTTTCAAACAATCAAACGCAGATTTTATTTGTGTAGTTGGGCGATGTGTAAAATTTATCGTCCCAATCAATATCAGTCAAATGTGTGTATATATACAAATTGTCCGATTTGTTTATTTTTATTTCATTTCATATACACATTAAAAATTCTATTTTTAATTATAAAATATTCTCCACTATAAAATATTTTATTTCAACTATATAAATATTTTATTTCATTTCACATCACATCACACAATTAACTACACATCAAAATCAAACAAACAAGCATACAAGCCGTCCATGGTCTGTGGATGACGGGTGTCGGGTGCTGCTAAACACCGTTTGCATCCTAGTATATATTTCAACTAGAAAAATAAATAAAAGGTGAGGAGTTCTCACAGAGGGTTCCACTCCGCCGTGCTTTGCTTTTGAACTGTTGAACCGTCTGGATCTGCTTGAAATTCCAATGCAGTTCTTTTCACGCTGTTCAAATAAAAATTATATTTTTATTACTTCATTTCAATAAATAAAAATCATATTCCTGTCTCTACTTTATATATTTTCTCAACCCTCCTTCCGATATAAAAATTATATTTTTACTCTTTCTATATTATAATTTTTTTTATCTATAATATAAATCGAACCTTTCTAATGAATAAAAATTTAACCTTTCTCTATAAAAGTTGAAACTTTATCATCAATAAAAATTTGATTTCATATTAATAATGAACAAAACTGATTTATACTATATACTATTTTTATAAATTAAAATCAAAGCTATTTCATAAATTAAAATTCGTATTTTAAATTTAAAACTACTTATATAAAAACAAATAAGTAAAAAAAAGCTTACAGTCGAACTCGAAGGCAGGGGGTCGTCGGCGGGTGGAGCGGTGCGGTCTACAGGCGGAGGCGGCTTTTCTTCGATGGGGGGTGTTGTTCGACAGGTTGGAGGAAGGGAGAGGGATCGCGGTGGTTCGGGGGGGGGGGGGCTCCGGCTGGGCGATGCGGCAATCGGAGGTGGGATGGGCGCGGTCTTCGGGGGGCGGGGGGGGGGGGGGATGAAGGAAGTGGAGGGGATTCAAGAAGCGAGAGGTGAGCGGAGGAAGGGAAGAATGGAGGCGAGGGGGGGCGCTGCGCCTCCTGGTGGCGGCGAACGATGGGGTGGCGGGGGGCGGAGGCGAACGATCGGGGGGGGGGGGGGCGTGAATCGCGATCCCCCTTTTTTCTTCTTTCCTTTTTTTTTATTTATCTCGAATGAAATTGAATTGGGGAAGAAAGATAAACAGGGGGGTTAAAGGGAAAAATATATATTATTCAATTATTTTAATTTTAAAAAGTTGACCTTTTTATTCGACCTCTAAACGAGGCCCACCGCCTGTCGTCCATAGCTAATTACCCCCATTCCGAACACAATGGGATATGTATCGTAAGCTGATTTGATCGTTTCGATCAGTTTTCGTCAAAATCAACATATAACTCTATATATTGAATTTGAACGCGCATTTCAATTTACTCGGGTCATGTATAGTCTCTAAAAATTCCCGAAAAATATTTTCTAGCTTCGTATTGACGATACGGTCCTAACAAAACTAGTTTCGTCGAATTCTGAGGCCGTTTGAAAAATGGCCATTTTCCAGTCGATTAAAATCAACTAAAACTGGCCAAATGAGATTTCCTTTTCCACGCTCACATATTGATTCGAAAAATTATGAATTTTGGAATCTAGCAATAACTTGACATCCCGGATCCAAAAAAAGTGGTTTCGTCGAAAACCGAGATCGTTTGCAAAATGGCTATTTTCAAGGGCCAGAATTCCATAGCGACTATTCTGAATTTTCAACTGGACACAACTTTTTATCCCCGCTATGAAATTTCAATTTTTCGGATTCGTTGGAAAGATATTTACAATTGGATTCTAATATTTTTGGTTTCGCTAAAATCCGGTTTATTTTGCACCCAGTACATTCATTTGAATTTTGAAATTGAAATTTCAAACTACCGCGCCATTTTCAATTCCTTTTTTATATATAAATAAATATTTATATTCTAACGACGATTCGAATAAATATATACATTCGAATTCTATTCAAAACAAATTTCTCGTCGATATTATTTAAAATAATTCATTTTAATAATCAAAATTCGCTAAAATTGCCAAAATAAAATTTTTAAATTGGCTTCGATTTCCGGGTTATTACAAATAATAACTAGATAACGCTTAAGCCTCCTGCTCCAAGCCCCTTTAGATAAATCTGTAAAATCTTGGACTACTTGGCTGCCCGTACAAATTTGGGCACCCAAGAGTTTAGAGAAACATAGAAAAATAAACTTCGGGTCAATCGTGGGACTGGTATGAGTAAACAATTTAAAACAGTTTGAGAAATAAACGATATCTCATAAGACCACGTTGTATAATACGGAACGGGTTTCTCCCTTATGAGAATCCAAAATACATTATTTAACTTTCAAAATATTTTTGAAAGAAACGATAATGTTTATATTAAAACTCTTTTGATATTATAATAGTGTCTAAATCAAATAAATAACAATCTAGTGAAATGTTTGCATCTCACATTCCACATAATTATAATATACAATCAAAACCGCGAGCACTTATTGGGTAATGAAATTTCCGACTATGACAAGGTATGGAACCACCTTCTGATAGTGTATCTCTAGAGGAGAATACACTGGGTTCAACAAGAACATCTTGTAACCCAGCCATACATGACCGACCACTCATTTCTCTTGGGTGTATCGAATGTATATCACCAACGGTTGGGATCAACAACCATTTTCCCGAATGGGACAACATCAAATAGAATAAAGAAGGAAATGAATTCATCTAGATATGTAATAATACACCCTAATTGGGAACTACCCACTTAGCCATGCTGCCTGCCCGATTTTGTCATTTTCCGGTTGTTGAGGTCTGAGGCTACGAATACTTACCATTCATTTATAGCATAATCACTTTGATTGCCACATTGTCAGATCCGTTAATCATTAATTGATTTTCACAAATATATTCTGGATATTATGCTAAGAGAATAAATTCTCCGCCACCATATATATTTATACAGACTAACATATGCGATCATTGGAAACACTCTGTCAGACACTCGTCCATACACGTTCGCTCTAGGGATGAACGAAACCGAAGGCACAATTTCCATTAACCTATCTTAGGCAATTTCTACCTAGGATTAACAGAAAAAGCCCTTGCACTTTACTCCATCTTCGATTATCTTCATATAATCTGATTCGCAATGCTACTGCCAATACGGATTGGTTCTCGGATAATAATCCAACTGATCTCTCCATACTGACAATGATATTGGCAAATATTTCGATAGTCGATTATTTAACTATCGAAGGAAAAAACATCCAACCATAACAACAAACGATCACTTGGCCCTTTAATTAATATTTCATTAATTAAATCACTTCTTCATTTCCTTATCAATATTTGTTATTCCAAATATTTTCAACAATCATCTTGGCATCTTACACTATTTGGAAAACATTACCATATATCGACTCCTTTTATTTTCTATACGCAGAAAATACCTTCTATTTATAATTGGAAAACATTTCAATTACGTCTCTTTATTTCCTATTCATTTCCACACTCAAGAAATATTTATTATTATATTTTCAAAATTCCACTTACTTGGGTTAAAACGAATATTATATAAAGCATCGTTACAACAACTCAAAATATTGCATTCAACTAAATCTCTTTAAACTTCTCTCTTCGAGACTGAATCTTGTTATTTATCGGTTAATAATGAAATCAATCAGGTTGGGGTATAACTACCTCTTAGACCTTGACTGAAAACATCCTTAACTTCAAAATAGACAAGACCAATTACCTCGAATAAACAACACAATAAAAACCAAATATTTATTTTAAAAACACGTATATGGTTCTCTTTCTATTTTAACAAATCTAATTTATAGATTTCCTTTTTGTTTACAATATTCTATTTTAAATTTGTTTTCGTATCGAATCAATATATATTGATATATTGATTTTATAGTTATCCCATTTTCTTAAAAATATTCTAACTCCTTAAATTTTCGGAATTTTTTTCCATAACCTCCTTTGTACAGGTCACTCGGTACAACTACAAAATGCCTTTCTCGGCCCTTTCCATTCAAAAAGCCAAGCAGCTTACCGATTCGGCACATAAAATCTCATATTAAATTAAATATGTACCTTTTGGTCGACATTTCAATTTATATCTCTTCATATACTTCATTCCAAACCTTCTTAACACATATCTAAATATTCCCATTTGATTTCAACTCAATCCATTCGTCTTAACCCAATTCGCTAATTTATTTTCTAATTAGCTAATTTTGCCTATTTCACTTCTTTGTTTGAACATAACATGTTCAAATATAATATCAACTTGCTTATAAACAAATTTAATTCCATTTTCAATTCAAGTTTCTTGAATATAATTTCCCAAATCACCTTCACTTATTCAAAGTCCAATTTCGTACCAAATTTCGATTAACTAATTATTATTAAATTAGTTAGTTCTATTCAATAACTAAAAAAAATCTGATTTTTGTTCCAAAAATCATTTCACTTACTTCATTGGAGTTCATATTTATCTTATATCTCCAGTCTGGATTTTTCTAATGGAAATTCGGATTTTATTTACTTAAAATCCTTTTTTTTATTTAAATAAACCATTATTGTTTTATAATGGTTATGGCGCTGTTTTTTGAAAATTTGATTTTGATGTAACTCAAAATCTAAATATGTAATCCAGATTTTTCTCTTCCAATAGAAACTATTATCAAATCAGTCCTAACGATTCTTGTTTCAAAGAATTCCGACGTAAATTGGCCTCTATATACTTAATTGAAGTTCGAAACGCCAAATTACGAACAACTGCGCTGCGATGAGTTCGTTTTAATTATATTTACATATATAAACGTTTAAACTTCATTTATAATAAATTTCAACTCCATTCTAATATAATTTATTATATATTAAACCAATTTTCTTAATTCAACTTAATATACCGATTATTTATAATCATCGATTTTTCGTTTACTCGGTTATAAATTTATTTATATTCAATTTGCTATATTAAATTCCAATTCCCTTTATAAATAATTTTATTTATAAAATTTAATATAATCGAATTCCAATTATAAATCCGTTGGATTTTTCTCACTTCGATTTATATTCCGAAGTCTGAAATAAAATTTATCGTTCTATTTCAAACCGTTTTCCACTTCAGTTTTTAAATTCATACCTTAATTTAAACGTCTAAATTATCTACTGATAATTTATTTTGCTAGATTTATAACCATCGTTTATAAATCCTACTTCCTTGTTTTATATATTAAAATAAGTTTCATTTCAAAATCTATTTTGAAACTCAGTTCCTTTTATATTCTGAATTCCGGAGTAAAAACCATTGTTTCCTTTTCAAAATGATTTCAAATTCTATTTTAAATTCATACTTGAATTTAAAGTTACAAATCATTTCTTAATAATTAATTCTCCGCATTTATAAACATCATTTATAAATTTGCTTGTTTTATATATTCAAACAAGTTCCATTTCGAAATCTGTTCAAAAACCAAAAGCTTATTTTTGAATATTCTATTTATTATAACAAATCTATATATAACATATAATCTATTTTAATATATAATTTAAATATTAGTTTCTAATTAATTCAATTCTAATATTCCTTCTCGATATGATTTATTTTATAAATTCAGAATAATCTAACTTAATTATCCAATTAAATTTCCATTCCGAACATTGGAATAGATTTCATCGTTTTCTATTTAAAACGATTTGCAATTCTTATTTTTAAATTCACATGTGAATTTAAATTTCCCAGTTATCCAATGATAATTATCCATTTCATTTATAAACACCGTTTATAAATTCATTTCAATTCCCTACATTATTTAATTTATAAACATCGCTTATAAATTCCTCCAATTCCCTGATTATCCAATGAAAATCATTCTCGTTTATTTATAAACATTGTTTATAAATTTACTTCAATTTCCTGTATTATTTAATTTATAAACACCGTTTATAAATTCAATACTTGTTTTTAGTTTTCAAAACAAGTAAATATTTCTTAGCCCATTCAAAATTCATATTCTATTTTAGAAAAAATAGAATTTTCCTTTTAAATCTCAAAATCCCCTTACACGGTATTTTTATAAATTAACATTTTGGACCGGTGATATTTAAACATCCAAAAACACTCAATTATCAAATCACGGGTTTTATAACACATCATATACGATTTTACATATATATATATATATGTGTATATATATATATATATATATATATATGAAAACAAGCAAATAATAATATTTTTGATGAATCCAGTTGGATCCCTCCAACCTGTTTTTCCTGCATCCACAGACGTTAGCCCACATAAATAATACCCATCCTGCTTCGAGGCAGGATATCGCAGTATAGAAGGTCATCCACTATCATATTGTGGGGTATATAGGGTCATCCGCTAATGATACTGTGGGCATCCGCTAATGGTACTGCGGGAGCTATCCAATCACCAATATATATAATAACCACAAACACCAATCCTAAATAACTAATATATATTTAATAGCCACAATAACATTTCAGTGCATGCAAACAATCAACAAACAATTATTTTAACGAATAAAATAATTCTAAATAAAAATATGAGTGAGATTTACTCATATCAATTTCCATTTGCTGATTATCCAATTTAATTCCCGATTGCTGCATCAACGAATCGGCTTGAATAAATCTATTACATACGATTTATTTAATTTAATTACTGATTAACATTTATTTATTTAATTTACTAAAATAAATAAACGGCGATGGCCCGCCCCGCACCAGTCGACATTTCCTCCGATAGTGCGCTGTACACATGCCCGACTAGCACAGAACGGTCGCCAAAGAAAGGGAAGAAGATGAAGGAACTACAAAGAACCTGTAGAATGTCTCACAGCGCATGGAACAAAATATAATAATAACATAATCTTGACATAAAACAGGCGAGACAGTGCATAAGCTGAAAACTAAACCAACATAGCAATGGAAATTCAAATACAGCTTATTACAACTTCCCAAATTACTGTCTCTAAAAACAAAAGAAAGCTAAAGTAGAAGATGCACTACTAATGCCCAAGCAGTGATCTTCAACAACACAGGGAGAATACTATATGTATCATACGTGAAAGCCTCCTGCTCATCTCCGGATCAGCTACCCATGCATACCCAGCTAACCTGTCTCTAGTCTGCTCGTGAGAGCACCCAGAGTAATAAGAAGAGACATAAAACTCTGGCTCAGACAAAAGGTCTGGTATGAGCGATAAGCAGCTAAACAGAACAATAACAGGTATACTAAACCATACCTGAACCTGGACCTACAACCAAAGAGTTAGCACTACATACCGTACAATACTCTAAGGTGCCACTGAACAAATGGTGTAAAGGTAACAGGGGTGGGGGTGTGCATGTCATAATGATGGCAAACAAATCGACTATAACAACCATCCTCACATCTCTCACTCAGTGCGTAAAGCATACGATGTCCACTACTGTCAATCACTAGACCCATTAAAGTAGTGACGGAGTTCGACTTGTACAACTACTGCTACTACCAAGCTTACCACATGGAGTCATGACCAATCTTTACAAATGACCCCACTTCTTTGGTCTATAGCCCTTTAGTCGTACCTAGGCCACTGTGGCCCTGAATCCGTCCACGTACTCCCTACACATAGTGATTCAAAGTTACAGACATTGATAACCCCTTAGCATATGTCCCGCAGCAAAGCCCAATCATGAAGCTCACTCATTGGTTCCCAACTGGATCCTGAGTCAAAGCTCCTCATTTGGACTTCCTTTGCATCTCAGGTTTTGGTCGAATTGGAGTTGGTCTTCAAAAGAGTCGTCGTGTGATAGTAGAAACACTTGGTCAGTCGGTTCGGTTCGGATAAATCAACTCCAGGCTTCCCGTTCGGTTCGGTTCGGGTGCCATTCTCCATTCGGTTCGGTTCGTCCCTCCTGCTCCAGCTTACCTGCTCCGATCCGATCCCACTCGCTTGCCAGCTCCGATCTGATCCCGCTCGCTTGCCTGCTCCGATCCGATCCCACTCCCTAGCTCCGATCAGATCCTCTGTCCAACTCCAACTCTAAGCAATGGCCTTCCTTCTTGCCAAACTTCCTTTGTGCCAGACTTCAGTTTCGGTTCGGATTCCTTGCCCGGCTCTCCTATCCGATCCGAGCCCCTAACCCGATCCGATCCGAAATCCTGCACAACTTTCTGCAACTTTTTCCAGCTACTTGTTTACGCCATTCGATGACGTTTTCGACCAATCTAACTTTTCTAAACAACCAAAAATCATTCCAAACAGTCATATCAACATAGCAAACTAACTACAAACACCAAAACAATGAATTAACATGTCAAAACGGATCAAATATACCCAAAAACCCATATTTTCCCCTTAAGCATGTTTAGGAAAAACTAATGATATGATTAGCAAAACTTAATCAAATTAAAACAAATTTCTAACAGAGGTCTAAAACATCATCAAAGAATTTATAAATATTTTTCCAGAATTTATTAGTGTATAAATTCGCTAATCAACACTAATTACCCTTAATTAACCGTAATTAGTGAAGAACTATGCAAATCACTCACCTTGGCCACAAATAAAACTTTTAGAACTGAAATTCTACTGTTTGGGCGCGAATACCAATGCAACACAGCAACTCTAATACTAATTTGGTGAAGATCTTCCTTGATTTGATGTTGATTAAGCCAAAACTCGATTAGAAAGTGATTAGAAGTTGATTTGAGTGTTGGAGGCTATTGTTAGGGTTTCAAGGATGAAAGTGGCAGCTGAAAAATGAAAATAAGATCGTTCTTTAGCTGATTTTAGCCTCCTCATAACCCTAATCCCGAAATTCCCCATTGGGCCTAGCTGTTAATCACACGGTTAAGCCCAATTAAGCTGTTTTTCACTATCTGAAACTTGTTTCAGCCATATCTCCCAAACGGTGAGTCCGTTTGGCTAAGTGATCACTCTACGGAATTGTAAACCATCAAACAAATATAATGGAAGTGGTTATAGGTCAAAATTCCTTTCCAGTCAAAAGTTATGGCCAAAACAGTATTAGCTAGGGGCAAAACGGTCATTTAAAAATCGGGAAAAATTATGAATATGGGAAATAACCCCAATAGTCGTATCACAAAGTTACATGACCATACGACTTCGTATGTGGAAGAAATAAATATTCTACGATCCCACGATGCGTAGAATGCGGGTTGTTACATTAACCCCCCCCCCCCTTAAGAAATTTCGTCCCCGAAATTCCTTAACCTAAAACATACAAAGGATTCCGCATGCCTACCAACCATATATATAACAATCAAACATGCAAAACAAACAAAACAACCTATCCTACCATGTGGAAAAACTAAATCAAAACTGAAATCTTACCAGGCGAAGAGTTCTGGACACGTCTTCCTAATGCTCTCCTCTGTCTCCCAAGTATAGTCATTCTCATTCTCGCCCCACTGAATTTTGACAAACTTCACCGCCTTCCTTCGAAACTGCTTCGTATCGTTCCCAACAATACGCATAGGCCTGTGGTTCCCAACCGCCTCGGGTTCAACTTCGATATCATCCAACTGATCAGGTGAAATAGTCACATCTGGGTCGTGTATGAACTTCCTTAACTGGGAAACATGAAATACGTTGTGAACTCCTGCCATCTTCTCTGGTAATTCAACTTTATATGCCAAATTCCTGATTTTCTCTAGAACTGGGAATGGACCAACAAATCTTGGTGCTAACTTGCCTCTCCTGCCAAATCGTGTTATGCTCTTCAACGGAGAAATCTTGATAAACACCAAGTCGCCAATGGAGAACTTTAATTCTCTTCTCCTCTTATCAGCATAAATCTTCTGCTATCTTGGGCAACTTTCATTCGCTGTTGGATAACCTTAATCTTAGCTGAAGTTTCTCTTATCACATCGGGTCCAAGTACAAACTTCTTACCAGTTACTAACCAACACGACGGTGAGTTGCACGGTCTTCCGTACAAAGCTTCAAACGGAGCCATACCAATACTGGATTGATAACTATTATTATATGCGAACTCTACTAGATGCAACATCCCATGATCCACCAAAATCCAATACACAGGCTCTCAAGAGGTCTTCTAATATACGATTCACTCTCTCTGTTTGACCATCGGTTTGAGGATGATACGCGGTACTGAGATGTAGTTCTGATCCTAACGCCTCTTGTAAGCTCTTCCAAAACCCACTAGTGAACAACGGATCTCGGTCACTCACAATGACTTTGGGTATTCCATGAAATCTCTCACTACCCACTTTATATATAGTTCCGCTAACTTAGCTGCCGTCCTGTTCGACTTGACGGGTATAAACCTTGCACTCTTAGTCAATCGGTCCACAACCACCCAAATGCTATCATGGCCCGATCTGGTCCTTGGTAACCCATCAATGAAATCCATTGACACTTGTTCCCATTTCCATTCTGGAATTTCTAATGGTTGTAACAAACCACTAGGCTTCTTTTGCTCAGCTTTAACTAGTTGGCAATTCATGCATTTGGATATAAACTTCCCAATGTCTATTTTCATCCCTTCCCAGTAGTAGGTCTGCTTCTTGTCTCGATACATTTTGTTACCACTGGGATGTATAGTCAATTTTGAGTGATGACATTCTCTAAGCACTTCATCTCTCAATCCATTGACATTGGGTACAACTAATCTTCTATTCTTTCTAAGCCATCCATCTCGATCAAGCCCATACTTGTTCATCACTTCGTCGATTCTCATCTCTAACTTTGAGATGATTCTCAATAGGTCAGGATCGCTCCTTTGACAGGAACCCATCCGCTCAATCAAGGTGGATCTGATCGTCAAACTTGCTAACATTTCTGGATCCAATTCGCACTTTGGTCTGAAATCATACCCAGCGATGTACTCCAGTTGCTTCCATTCTAGAAACATAGCCCCTAAACTGGCATGTCTTCTACTCAATGCATCAGCTACCGCATTCCCCTTTCCTGGTGTATATGCTATGTCGAAATCATAGGAAGCCAAGAATTCTAACCATCTTTGCTGTCGGAGATTTAGATCCTTCTGGGAGAAGAGATACTTTAATGATTTATGATCGGTAAACAACTCGAATCTTTCTCCCAAGAGATAATGTCTCCACATCTTCAATGCGAACATGATTGCTGCCAATTCCAAACCATGGGTAGGGTATCTTCTCTCATGCGGTTTCAATTGCCGACTTGCATAAGCTACAACCCTACCTCCTTACATCAATACAGCACCCAGTCCGGTACCACATGCATCTGTGTATACCGTCATCTCTTCGTTCCCCTTAGGAATGACTAACACTGGTGCACATGTCAATTTGTCCTTTAGACTCTTGAATGAATTCTCGCACTTTTCGTCCCAGACAAAAGCTTGATTCTTCTTGGTCAACTGAGTCAACGGTGCTGCTATCTTGGAGATGTCTTCGATAAACTTACGATAATATCCAGCTAACCCCAGGAAACTTCTTATGTCCGTTGCATTCTTAGGCATAGGCCAATCTTGCACCGTAGCCATCTTCGCAGGATCCGCGGCAATACCATTCTCTGAAACAACATGGCCCAAGAATCTCACTTCCCTGCTCCAGAAGTGACACATAGAAAACTTTGCTTTCAATTGGTGTTTTCTCAACACCTCCATCACTATCCTCAAAAGTTCCTTGTGTTCTTCCTCTGTCCTCGAATAGACCAAAATGTCATCCACGAACACAAGGACAAACTTATTCAACTGATCTTTGAATACTCTATTCATAAGATCCACAAAATATGTTGGGGCATTGGTTAGCCCGAATGGCATGACCAACCACTCATAAAACCCAGACGGCGTCCGGAATGTCGTTTTAGCTATACTCTCAGCTTCCACTCTAAGCTGATGAAAGCCTGTCGCGAGATCCAACTGAGAAAATACTCTCACGCCACTCAACTGATCAAACAAATCATCTATCCGCGGTAGATGATACTTGTCCTTCCTCGTCACTTTATTCAACTCGCGGTAGTCTACACACAAACGAAGGGAACCATCCGCCATGGTAGAAAACACAACTGGTGCTCCCCATTCAGAAACACTCCTTGTGATAAATCTCTTCTTCAAATGATTACTGACTTGCACCCCGAGCTCTCGCTACTCCTTTGGTGCCATATGACGAAGTGGCATCACTATAGGTCTGGCATATTTCAGTAAATCAATACGGAACTCAATCTCTCGGTGTGGTGGAAACCCGGTCACTTCCTCGAAAACGTCCGGATACTGGCCAACCACGGGCAAACCTGACAACTCACTATGCGGGATGTCGAGGGAATTTAGAAAACTAGCCATTACCCCATCACCGGGAAGACCACCAAACACTACTCTCCGCCCATCATCCTCTCTAGCTGTCACCAAAAAGCGCTCACGGTCTACCACCACCCCGTATCTTTGGAGCCAACCGACTCCCAAAATAATACCAAACCTAGTAAAGCCCAAAACAAAGCAATCACAAACAAACATGCATCCATGACTCGATAAGACCACATTACAACAAATCATGCTAAGGTTAGTTGAACCACCAATCGGGTTCGTCACTACTAAAGGTCTATCGACAATCTCGGGCTCCAATCCCAACCTATCTACCAGGTCACAAGATATGAAAGAACTGGAAGCCCCGGTATTAAACAAAACTCTAATAGGAACATCATAAACAGAAATCATACCTTGAATGACGACATTCTTTCCCTTCTCCGCCGCGGTTGGGGCATTCGACGAAGAAGGAATAGCATTAAGGGCATATGCTTTCACCATCTGCTTTTCTTTAGGGGGTTGCGGACACTTGTCCTTGTGATGTCCCACTTGGCCACAGTTGAAGCACTTCCTATCCGCTAGCTTGGCCCGACAATTACTAGCATAATGGCCCTTCTTACCACAGCTGAAGCACTCAACCTCTTTCTTATTCTTTTTCTGGCCATCCTTGTTTTGGTTCTACTTCCTCTTATTCTGAGAACCACTCTTGCCTCCACCACTTGCTTGTGGTTTTGGCTCCTCTGCAGATGCAACCTCAGTCTTTGACTTAGGGTAAAGACTTTTTGACCTCAATGCTTTCCCCACAATCGATTCAAACGTCTCATCGATGTGGTTAATGAGCCTTTCCCCTAAGTACTGATCCAAGCCAGTTATGAACTTCTTGTTCTTCTTCTCGGCAATATCAATAAGAGATAACCCATATTTTGACAGTGTCGAATTCGGCAACATACTCCGAGACAGCTCTGCCATTCTGCTTGAGCTCCAAAAATTTCTTAAACAACACTGATTTCTGAGCAGCTGGAATGAACTTCTCACTAAATCAAACCTTAAACTGCTCCCAAGTAATCTGATCCTCGGGAGTAGCTGCCTTTATGACATTCCACCAATTCATTGACCGTCCTTGCAGCTGACGGGATGCTAGCCTTCTCTTCATCGCATCCTCGATACCCAAATCTTCGAAGATACGCTCGCAGCTATCCAACCAATCCTGAACATCCGTGGCCGACTCCGTTCCGTGGAACGGCTTCCCACCAAGACTAGTATAATCCTTGTTCAGCTTGGCGAAATCGGCCCTAGGCACCTGCACTATTGGGCCACCACCATTACCACCATTGGGAGCTGCCCTATGCATATCCCTAAGCATTTCCCTCATGAGATCAGTAAACATCGTCCTCATGTCAGCGGCACTCCCATTATTGGCTCCTCTAACGACACCTCTTGCGTATCGGCTCATCGTTCAATCTGTAAAGAGAAAACGATTAACCATCTCCATGGTGGTGCTAGTGCAGTACGAATTCATCCTTAGCTATACTAATAATATATATAGCTTTGAAAACCAAAATAATTACAAATATGCGCTCTCATATACGTATACTATCTCTCCCTGACGACTTCTCTAGGTTAACTATGCAACCTAGAGCTTTGATACCAAATGTGACGGTCCGCCCAGCACCAGTCGACATTTCCTCCGATAGTGCGCTGTACACATGCCCGACTAGCACGGAACGGTCGCCAAAGAAAGGAAAGAAGATGAAGGAACTACAAAAAAACCTGTAGAATGCCTCACAGCACATGGAACAAAATATAATAATAACATAATCTTGACATAAAACAGGCGAGACAGTGCATAAGCTGAAAACTAAACCAACATAGCAGCGGAAATTCATATACAGCTTATTACAACTTCCCAAATTACTGTCTCTAAAAACAAAAGAAAACTAAAGTAGATGATGCACTACTAATGCCCAAGCAGTGATCTTCAACTACACAGGGAGAATACTATATGTATCATATGTGAAAGCCTCCTGCTCGTCTCCGGATCAGCTACCCGTGCATACCCAGCTAATCGGTCTCTAGTCTGCTCGTGAGAGCACCCAGAGTAATAAGAAGAGACATAAACCTCTGGGTCAGACAAAAAGTCTGGCATGAGCGATAAGCAGCTAAACAGAACAATAACAGGTATACTAAACCATACCTGAACCTGGACCTGCAACCAATGAGTTAGCACTACATACCGTACAATACTCTAAGGTGCCAATGAACAAATGGTGTAAAGGGAACAGGGGTGGGGGTGTGCATGTCATAGTGTTGGCAAATAAATAGACCATAACAACCATCCTCACATCTCTCACTCAGTGCGTAAAGCATACGATGTCCACTACTGTCAATCACTAGACCCATTGAAGTAGTGACGGAGTTCGACTTGTACAACTACTGCTACTACCAAGCTTACCACATGGAGTCATGACCAATCTTTACAAATGACCCCACTTCATTGGTCTATAGCCCTTTAGTCGTACCTAGGCCACTGTGGCCCTGAATCCGTCCATGTACTCCCTACACATAGTGATTCAAAGTTACAGACATCGACAACCCCTTAGCATACGTCCCGCAGCAAAGCCCAATCATGAAGCTCACTCATTGGTTCCCAACTGGATCCTGAGTCAAAGCTCCTCATTTGGACTTCCTTTGCATCTTGGGTTTTGGTCGAATTGGAGTTGGTCTTCTTAAGAGTCGTCGCGTGATAGTAGAAACACTTGGTCAGTCGGTTCGGATAAATCATCTCCAGACTTCCCATTCAGTTCGGTTCGGGTGCCACGCTCCATTCGGTTCAGTTCGTCCCTCCTGCTCCAGCTTCCTGCTCTGATCCGATCCCACTCGCTTGCCAGCTCCGATCCGATCCCGCTCGCTTGCCTGTTCCGATCCGATCTCGCTCGCTTGCCTGCTCCGATCCCGCTCCCTAGCTCCGATCCGATCCTCTGTCCAACTCCAACTCTAAGCAATGGCCTTCCTTCTTGCCAAACTTCCTTTGTTCCAGACTTCAGTTCAGTTCGGATTCCTTGCCCAGCTCCCTTATCCGATCCGAGCCCCTAACCCGATCCGATCTGAAACCTTGCACAACTTTCTGCAACTTTTTCCAACGACTTGTTTACGCCATTCGATGACGTTTTCGACCAATCTAACTTTTCTAAACAACCACAAATCATTCCAAACATTCATAGCAACATAGCAAACTAACTACAAACACCAAAACAATGAATTAACATGTCAAAACGGATCAAATATACCCAAAAACCCATATTTTCCCCTTAAGCATGTTTAGGAAAAACTAATGATATGATTAGCAAAACTTAATCAAATTAAACCAAATTTCTAACAGAGGTCTAAAACATCATCTAAGAATTTATAAATATTTTTCTAGAATTTATTAGTGTATAAATTCGCTACTCAACACTAATTACCCTTAATTAACCGTAATTAGTGAGGAACTATGCAAATCACTCACCTTGGCCACAAATAAAACTTTTAGAACTGGAATTCTACTGTTTGGGCGCAAATACCAATGCAACACAGCAGCTCTAATACTGATTTGGTGAAGATTTTCCTTGATTTGATGTTGATTAAGCCAAAACTCGATTAGAAAGTGATTAGAAGTTGATTTGAGTGTAGGAGGCCTTTGTTAGGGTTTCAAGGATGAAAGTGGCGACTGAAAAATGAAAACAAGATCGTTCTCTAACTGATTTCAGCCTCCTCATAACCCTAATCCCGAAATTCCTCATGGGCCTAGCTGTTAATCACCCGATTAAGCCCAATTAAGCTGTTTTTCACTATCTGAAACTTGTTTCAGCCATATCTCCCAAACGGTGAGTCCGTTTGGCTAATGTGACCACTCTACGGAATTGTAAACCATCAAACAAATCTAATGGAAGTGGTTTCAGATCAAAATTCCTTTCCAGTCAAAAGTTATGGCCAAAATAGTATTAGCTAGGGGCAAAACAGTCATTTAAAAATCGGGAAAAATCATGAACATAGGAAATAACCCCAGTAGTCGAATCCTAAAGTTACATGACCATATGAATTCGTATGTGAAAGAAATAAATATTCTACGATCCCCCGATGCGTAGAATGCGGGTTGTTACATAAACTTTCCTATATATATATATATATATATATATATATATATATATTAAATTTTGTAAAATAAGCATATGAAGCGACCCGTAACTTCCCCGGTCTCCGAAGAGAAGAGAAAGAATGAATTACTTTGAGGACAAGACGAATCAGAACGCAGACAGAAGAACATTTCGTTGTATATTACAACAATTCCATCAGAATACAAGAATATGCAGAGCGTAAATAAATAAATATTACACAGATAATATTAGAGATTTAAACTACATTTAAATACATCGCAGCGGAAAATAATACAAAGCACAACTGAAGGAGATATACGGATACAGAGCTTTCCGGATATCATTCCAGCTGTAAACAAGGAACCTGTGAATATAAATCTGCAAAACCAAAAATACTAGCTGCCCGTGTCAAAATGTGGGCACCCAGAGTTATGGTTAAAACAATAAACTCCAGGTCAGTCACGGGACTGGTGTGAGAACTAAAACAGTTATTAATCTTTATTTTAAAGTCAGATAAATCAAGGGACCACGCCGTATAACACGGAACGGGTTTCCTCCCAAGAATACCAGTGCATAAAACAACAGCGCAATGCTAAATAAAGAACAATGAAGCTATTATAAGACCCAGGTCCCATCACACAATGCAACGCAACCCGAAGGATAGGGTTTTTACCTTATAATAGCCAAGAATGCTTGATACGTTTAAAACAAATCATTTGATACTATTATAAGTGCATAGTGTATAAAACAACTTCAAATCATAAGTATCAATCATAGACGGCATAAGCGCCCCATCCCACTATGTCACCATACCAGGCTCTACAAATAAAATTGAAACGTCACATATTGGAAGTTGGATTTCCATCTGTGAACCGAGGCAAAAGATAGTCCTCTACCGATTCGAGACTGTCAAGCCCGAGTCTCAGGAACAACCACAACTGCCCATTTGGATCGTCAGGTCCGGTCCACCGATGTGGATTATAATGCCTGAACACTACGTTTCCCCGCCCATTGGGGCGTAAATGAGCCAACGAATGACTCCATCGGCTTCACATAGTCACTGATATATCCGAGGCGCCTCGCAACAGCAACAACCACATAAGTCAAACTCGTCAGGGCATGTAAAACCACTGACGCCGCTTCTAGCTAGAAAGAAACGCATATCCCCCCTGAGGTCCTCTCCCGTTTTTGGTTCACCACCGGGGTGTGAGGCTCGCGAATCAGCATTACACAAAGCTATGCCACACAGGCCGTGCTTTGATCATCATCCACAAGACTTTGCTTTTCAACAGAAGCCTTGATCATTTGCATCTTAGCATGCCACACAGGCAAACCACTCCATGCAACCGATATCCATTAATCACACAGAATGATATCCAATGTCAGACACACAGTCCATTTACCAGTCCGGTCCGGGTCTAAATGAAACTGGAGGCACCTAGTACCCCGCATATCCATCGATCTCCAAGTACGTCTGGACGATCACTAACTGATTCCCTCCTCTTAGGTGTATGGCCCAATCAAGATCATCAGTAATTATCCAAACGACGTGAAGACCTCCGGTCTTCAACCACTGTCTTCATCTTCGACTAATGGTCGAATCAGATATTCAGAATAGGATAAACCCGGTCATTCTGAATAGCTCGCGTATATAATAAACAAGTGTTACACAAACACAACATACGCCTCATTCCAATTCATCAGTCACTAACCGTAAATTAGTAAGAGAACAATTCCCCAAATATTAACCCCGAAGGCCAAAACCAACATCAGATCAATACCCAGGAAACCATTCATCTTAGCCAACCTACAGTCAGTTTCTAAATTTCACATTCTTAGGGAAAGGTTCCCATTAATTTTATCAAAGATAAATTATTTAAAATTTATTCATTAATCTTCTTTGAATATCAATTCAAACTAGTCGGGATTAGCGAACCACACCGGAGTAATCATTTATTTTATTTCCCAATCCCCACTATTCATCACATGAAGTAAAACTGGTCATACTTCATATCTAACACCATAGCGTTATTGGTAAATTCAATTACCATTTCACGTTCAAATCTAATTAAAGATTTAACTATCGCCTGGATTAAAACTGGTGATACTCCATTCTTGATCTTTTCAATCTAATTAAAGATTCATTAAAACTCCAGTTAGTTTTAATCTTTAACTGGGTTAAAGAATCAATGTCATTTAAAAATAAACCCAAAATCACATTCCATTAATTATCGGGTTAAAGAACAAGTGTTATTTAAAACACTGTTCACGATAAACCAAAAAATCAATACCAATTCAATTCCAATTAAATATTATTTAATTGGTACACTTCATTAAATCTAAATAAAAAGATTTTATCTTTTTCTCAACTGGGCTTAAGAACAGTGTTAATGAAGACACCATTCACGACAAACCCAAATCACGTTTGATATTAAATACAAGGCTCTGAATAGAAAATATATCGGCTTATATACAGTATCAAATTCTACGACCAACAAATATGGTATTGGAAATAACGATGTAAATATATCTTTCAAATTCCCATAACAAGATCTGTATCATCACGAAATCCAGCATCGAAATATTCCAAAGACAATTTCGATTCAGATCCATTCCAATTCAATTATTGGAAATTCTGGTTACTTTTAAAACCCTTTTCAAATTCAATTTATTTATTTAAAAATAAATAGAATTATAATTCTAGTTCAAAACTAGTTCATTTCGATAAAAATCTATTTTTATCTTTTCAAATATGGAGTTTTTCATCCCAATTCTTCCCAAATCATTTCTTATGATTTTACACAAATTATTACTATTTTTAATAATTTTATCAAGGCCCATACAATCGATTTCCATCAACGGCCATCGAACTGCACTTACAGCGACCTTTTCTAAATTCGATTTGGACATAATTCCAAATCCAACTGTTAGATTTCTAATATTCGTTAGAAAGCTCTTTTCGATACGAACCCGACAGTTCCGGTTTTAGGAGAATCCGACGGTCGGATCTCCCGTAATATCCATCCGAAGTCAATGGTTGAAATTCACGAACTACCGCAGCGCGGCGCGTTCTATTCAGGCCATTATATTATATACATAATATATACTTCGTCGATTTCCTTTTAAAACGTATTTTATAAATCGTTTTCGAAACGATTTCAACTTCATTTTAAATTCAAATCAAAATTGAATTTTTCCTTATAAATTCGTTTTAAATTCATCTCAAATTGATTTCAATTTAAATCGATTTTTAATTCAATTTCAGTTTGTTTTCAATTCAATTCAATTTCATTTCGAATTCATTTCTATTCAATTTCAATTCGAATTCATTTTCAATTCGAATCCAATTCTATTCAATTTCAATTCGATTCGAATTCATTTTCAAAATATTCAATTTTGAAATCACTTTTCAATATTCATTATAAAAACGAATATAATCGATATAAATATCGTTTGCGTCAAAATGGCGTCAATCTAATCAACACGGCTTCATATATTTCTATTTTCAAATATTCTATTTCAAATATTTCTTTTTCAAACATTCTATTTCAAATATTTCTTTTTCAAATATTCTATTTCAAATATTTCTATTCAAATATTCTATTTCAAAACTGGAATGAGGCCCAATCAATTACCATAGATTTAATTTCTATGGATTTCCATACAACTCATGTATATATCAACAATGACAAATAATCAACCATCATCCTAAGTGCATTCTACACTGTATAAGCATCAAATATAAATATTCAACGCTTATAACAGTCTGTCAATAAATCGATCGACATACAACTAATTATTGGGATTAGTGTATGTCATATATCACCCCAATACCCGTGTGGGGTTTTCAAACAATCAAACACAGATTTTATTTGTGCAGTTGGGCGATGTGTAAAATTTATCGTCCCAATCAATATCAGTCAAATGTGTGTATATAAACAAATCGTCCGGTTTGTTTATTTTTATTTCATTTTAAATACACGTTAAAAATTCTATTTTCAACTATAAAATATTTTAACTATATAAATATTTTATTTCATTTCACATCACATCACACAATCAACTACACATCAAAATCAAACAAACAAGCATACAAGCCGTCCATGGTCTGTGGACGACGGGTGTCGGGTGCTACTAAACACTGTCTGCATCCTAGTATATATTTTAACTAGAAATAAATTTAAAGGTGAGGAGTTCTCACCGACTAGCTAAACCAACACCACGACTCTTCTTATGTAGAAATCTTCGTCGTGCTCGCCTTTTGTCCTTTTCATCGTCCGTAGCCACTACATATATAAAAATCACATTTTTATATTCTCTAGTATATAAAAATTATATTTTTAACCTTTCTATATTATAAAAATTATATTTTTAACCTATAAAAATCCAACCTTCTTATCGTTAAAAATCCCAACTTTTCAAGTTCTATAAAATCAAAACTTTCATGTTCTAAAAATCAATTCCTTCATGTTATAAAAATCTGCCCTTTTATACATTAAAAATCGCTCCTTTTATACATTAAAAATCGCTCCTTTTATACATTAAAAATCGCTCCTTTAACACGTTAAAAATCGCTCCTTTAACACGTTAAAAATCTGATATTTATACAATAAAATAAAAGTAAAAATATACAGAACACTCACCCTTTTCAATCGGTAGGGGCTGTTCGAGCTCGCGGTGGACTGGCCAGGGAGGGAAAGGTTGGTGAGAGGGTGCGGTAGGCAATGGGGTGGCGGATCGGAGCAAAAAGGGGGAGCAATAGCGGGTCTGGAGGGTTCTCATCGAACAGAAGAGGGGAAGCGGGAAAGAGAAGAGGAGAGGGGAAGAAGAGGATGGCCGGTGGGAAGAAGGGAGGGCGGTGGATCGGTGATAGGGGTGAAGGCCACGGCGGATTCTGAGCTAGGGCAGAGCCCTTTTTTTTGTAAATGATTTGGGCGTTGACCCTAGGAAGGAGGAGGGAGATTATTATATAGTGGAAAACAGGCATAAGGACAAAGTTTGGAAAAAAATTAGTCTGAAGAACATCAAGTTTTATTTTTAGGCTGAAGGACAAACTTTGAAAAAATATAGGCTGAAGGAAATGCTAAATATAATTAGCACTTTCTGCAGTGTAAAACTGAATAATGCTAATTACATTTAGCATTTTCGTGTAGTGTAAAAAATTGAATATAATGCTAGTTACATTTAACATTTTCCTTCAGCTTAATTTTGGTTCAAAGTTTGTCCTACGGACTAAAAATGAAACTTGGTGTCATTCAGCCTAATTTTTCAGCAAAGTTTGTCCTTCTCCCTCATTACCTCTATTATATAATAATATATTTTAAATTTTAAATTCCCAAAAGGTAGCTTTTCCATTCGAACTCGAAATGAGACCCAACGACTATCGCTCCTAGCTAATTACCCCTATTCCGAACACAATGGGATATGTATCGTAGGCTAATTTGACCGTTACGATTAGTTTCCATTGAATTTAAAATATAAATCAGTATATATTCAATTTTAAACGTACATTTCAATTTACCGGGGCCATATACGGACTCGAAAAATTCCAGAAAAATTATTTCTGGCTTCGTATTGATGATACGGTCCTAACAAAACTAATTTCGTCGAATTCTAAGACCGTTTGAAAAATGGTCATTTTCTGGTCGATCCGAATTGACTGAAACTGTTCAAAACACGTTTTGCTTCGCCACGCTAACATAATGGTTCAGAAAATTATGAATTTTGAAACCTAGCAATAATTTGACATCCCGGATCCAACAAAAGTGGTTTCGTCAAAAACCGAGGTCGTTTGCAAAACGGCTATTTTCAAGGCCTTTATATATATTAAAAAAAAATCCACATCGACTTTTCTGAATTTTAATCTGGACGTATCTTACACTCTATAAAGTGAAATCTCAGTTTCTTATATCCATTAGAAAGATATCGTCAAACAGATTCAAATATTTCTTGTTTCGTTCAATTCCGACTTAAAACGAATTATGTATATTCATTTGAAATTCGAAATCGAATTTTCGAACTGCTGCGCCATTTCAGGCTCGTTATATAATTAAAATAAAATTATTCATTTTAACTTCTTCGAAAATAAATTTTCCGTCGTTATTATTTAAAAATAATTCATTTTAAATATTCAAAATTCAATAAAATTGCCAAAATAAAAATTTTAAATTGGCTTGGATTTCCGGGTTATTACAATCTCCCCACTTAAAACTTTTCGTCCCGAAAAAGGAATGAAGCCGAAAATTGTTTAACTAATCAACTCAACTTTCAGTATTTTCACTACGGCTTAAGTTCTTCAACTTTTCAGTTTCTAAGAACTTTTCAAATTTTTCAAAATTTTGGCTAACACCCTAAATTTTCGAAATATTTCGCTATAACCTCCCCTGCACGGGGGACTTCAGGATATTTCATATAGCCTCCCACGGCCTTCTTCAATCCAAAAGAAAAAGAAAAAGCCAATCGGCTCATAAAATCATCATCACCCAAACAAAACAGTAAATTATGATAAACATGTACCTATTTGTCGGGCAAACAATTTTATTCTTCCGCTCTAGCCTCTTTGCAATGACCTGTTCAATGTAAATACATGTACATGCATGCAAATACGATAAATTTTCACGACAATTTACTATTTGGTTCAAATTGGCTATAGGTTCAACATTTAATTAATAAAACAATAATCAAACAACACAACTATCAATCAATTAGTTGGTTATCATTTCAAATTCATAACTTTGATATATAGTCAAAAATCAGATATTTGATGTCAAATCACAACAATAGGCCCTATCTAATTTGGGTTCTCACACCAGTCAATAGGAAATATATAGATATCACACTTTCGTCACTCGAATATAAATTCTGATGATACTCGAGTAATCATCAGAATCATCTCCGGGCGACTAGAGTGTGATTATATATCTATCCAGTATATTAAAACTTCGAATACCCATGGATCAGACATATATGCAAAGTCTTTATATACTGGACTGTCCAAATCAATACAAATAAATAATCAAATACAAATAATTGATTTAAATTTTCAAAACAAAGATTGTTATCACTTAAAAAATATACTCTTCATACTCGTTCTAGGATACTACTGATCCCATCTCTAACGAGTCATTCTTATTGGATATTACTAATCCAATCTCTAATGAATTCCTTCGTATGGTTCTAATGTGTCTTGTTCTCTGAGCATTGTAAACCAAAGCTCTGATACCAACTGAAGCGACCCGTAACTTCCCCGGTCTCCGAAGAGAAGAGAAAGAACGAATTACTTTGAGGACAAGACGAATCAGAACGCAGACAGAAGAACATTTCATTGTATATTACAACAATTCCATCAGAATACAAGAATATACAGAGCATAAATAAATAAATATTACACATAAAATATCAGAGATTTAAACTACATTTAAAATATATCGCAGCGGAAAATAATACAAAGCACAACTGAAGGAGATATACGGATACAGAGCTTTCCTGATATCATTTCAGTTGTAAACCAGGATCCTGTGAATATAAATCTGCAAAACCAAAACTACTAGCTGCCCGTGTCAAAATGAGGACACCCAGAGTTTAGGTTAAAACAATAAACTCCAGGTCAGTCATGGGACTGGTGTGAGAACTAAACCAGTTATTAATCTTTATTTTAAAGTCAGATAAATCAAGAGACCACGCCGTATAACACGGAACGGGTTTCCTCCCAAGAATACCAGTGCATAAAACAACAGCGCAATGCTAAATAAAGAACAATGAAGCTATTACAAGACCCAGGTCCCATCACACAATGCAACGCAAGCCGGAGGATAGGGTTTATACCTTATAATAGCCAAGAATGCTTGATACATTTAAAACAAATCATTTGATACTATTATAAGTGCATAGTGTATAAAACAACTTCAAATCATAAGTATCAATCATAGACGGCATAAGCGCCCCATCCCACTATGCCGCCATACTAGGCTCTACAAATAAAATCGAAATGTCACGTATTGGAAGTTGGATTTCCATCTGTGAACCGAGGCAAAAGATAGTCCTCTACCGATTCAAGACTGTCTAGCCCGAGTCTCAGGAACAGCCGCAACTGCCCCTTTGGATTGTCAGGGCCGGTCCACCGATGTGGATTATAATGCATGAACACTACGTTTCCCCACCCTTTGGGGCGTAAATGAGCCAACGAATGATTCCATCGGCTTCACATAGTCACCGATATATCCGAGGCGCCTCGCAATAGCAACAACCACATAAGTCAAACTCGTTAGGGCGTGTAAAACCACTGACGCCACTTCTAGCTAGAAAGAAACGCATGTCCCCCTGAGGTCCTCTCCCGTTTTTGGTTCACCACCGGGGTGTGAGGCTCGCGAATCAACGTTACACAAAGCTATGCCGCACAGGCCGTGCTTTGATCATCTACCACAAGACTATGCTTTTCAACAGAAGCCTTGATCATTCGCATCTTAGCATGCCACACAGGCAAGCCACTCCATGTAACCGATATCCATTAATCACACAGAATGATATCCAATGTCAGACACACAGTCCATTTACCAGTCCGTTCTGGGTCTGAACGAAACCGGAGGCACCTACTACCCCGCATATCCATCGATCTCCAAGTACGTCTGGACGATCATTAACTGATTCCCTCCTCTTGGGTGTACGGCCCAATCAAGATCATCAATAGTTATCCAAACGACGTGAAGACCTCCGGTCTTCAACCACCGTCTTCATCTTCGACTAATCGTCGAATTAGTTATTCAGAATGGGATAAACCCGGTCTTTCTGAATAGCTCGCGTATATAATAAACAAGTGTTACACAAACACAACATACGCCTCATTCCAATTCATCAGTCACGAACAGTAAATTAGTAAGAGAACAATTCCCTAAATATTAACCCCGAAGGCCGAAACCAACATCAGATCAATACCCAGGAAACCATTCATCTTAGCCAACCTACGGTTAATTTATAAATTTCACATTCTTAGGGAAAGGTTCCCATTAATTTTATCAAAGATAAATTCTTTTAAATTTATTCTTTAATCTTCCTTTGAATATCACTTCAAACTAGTTGGGATTAGCGAACCACACCGAAGTAACAATTTATTTTATTTCCCAATCCCAACCTATTTATCCCATGAAGTAAAACTGGTCATACTTCATATCTAACACCACGGTGTTATCGGTAAATTCAATTACCCTTTCATGTTCAAATCTAATTAAAGATTTAACTACCATCTGGAGTAAAACTAGTGATACTCCATTCTCGATCTTTTCAGTCTAATTAAAGATTCATTAAAACTCCACTTATTTTTAATCTTTAACTGGGTTAAAGAATCAATGTCATTTGAAACACGGTTCACGATAAACCCAAAATCACATTCCATTAATTATCGGGTTAAAGAACAAGTGTTATTTAAAACACTGTTCACGATAAACCCAAAAATAAATACCAATTCAATTCCAATTAAATGTTATTTAATTGGTACACTTCATTAAATCTAAATAAAAAGATTTAATCTTTTTCTCAACTGGGCTTAAGAATAGTGTTAATGAAGACACAATTCACGACAAACCCAAATCACGTTTGATATTAAATACAAGGCTCTGAATAGAAAATATATCGACTTATATTCAATATCAAATTCTACGACCAACAAATATCGTATTAGAAATAACGATATAAATATATCTTTCAAATTGCCATAACAATATCTGTATCATCATGAAATCCAACATCGAAATATTCCAAAGACAATTTCGATTCAAATCCATTCCAATTCAATTATTGGAAATTCTGGTTACTTTTAAAACCCTTTTCAAATTCAATTTATTTATTTAAAAATAAATAGAATGATAATTCTAGTTCAAAACTAGTTCATTTCGATAAAAATCTATTTTTAACTTTTCAAATATGGAGTTTTTCATCTCAATTCTTCCCAAACCATTTCTTATGATTTTACACAAATTATCACTATTTTTAATAATTTTATCAAGGCCCGTACAGTCGATTTCCATCAATGGCCATCGAACTGCACTTACAGCGACCTTTTCCAAATTTGAGTTGGACATAATTCCAAATCCAACTGTTAGATTTCTAATTTCTAATATTCGTTAGAAAGCACTTTTCGATACGAACCCAACTGTTCCGGTTTTAGGAGAATCCGACGTCGGATCACCCGTAATATCCATCCGAAGTCAATGGTCGAAATTCACGAACTACCGCAGCGCGACGCGTTCTATTCAGGCCATTATATTATATATATAATATATACTTCGTCGATTTCCTTTTAAAACGTATTTTATAAATCGTTTTAAATTCGTTTTCGAAACGATTTCAACTTCATTTTAAATTCAAATCAAAATTGAAATTTTCCTTATAAATTCTTATTAAATTCATCCCAAATTGATTTCAATTTAAATCGATTTTTAATTCAATTTCAGTTCGTTTTCAATTCAATTTAATTTCAATTCGAATTCATTTCTATTCAATTTCAATTCGAATTCAATTCTATTCAATTTCAATTCGATTCGAATTCATTTTCAAAATATTCGATTTTAAAATCACTTTTCAATATTCATTATAAAAACGAATATAATCGATATAAATATCGTTTGCGTCAAAATGGCGTCAATCTAATCAACACGGCTTCATATATTTCTATTTTCAAATATTCAATTTCAAATATTTCTTTTTCAAATATTCTATTTCAAATATTTCTTTTTCAAATATTCTATTTCAAATATTTCTATTTAAATATTCTATTTCAAAACTGGAATGAGGCCTAATCAATTACCATAGATCTTATTTCTATGGATTTCCATACAACGCATGTATATATCAATAATGACAAATAATCAACCATCATCCAAAGTGCATTGTACACTGTATAAGCATCAAATATAAATATTCAACGCTTATAACAGTCTGTCAATCAATCGATCGACATACAACTAATTATTGGGATTAGTGTATGTCATATATCACCCCAATACCCGTGTGGGGTTTTCAAATAATCAAACACAGATTTTATTTGTGTAGTTGGGCGATGTGTAAAATTTATCGTTCCAATCAATATCAGTCAAATGTGTGTATATAAACAAATCATCCGATTTGTTTATTTTTATTTCATTTTAAATACACGTTAAAAATTCTATTTTCAACTATAAAATATTTTAACTATACAAATATTTTATTTCATTTCACATCACATCACACAATCAACTACACATCAAAATCAAACAAACAAGCATACAAGCCGTCCATGGTCTGTGGACGACGGGTGTCGGGTGCTACTAAACACTGTTTGCATCCTAGTATATATTTTAACTAGAAATAAATTTAAAAATGAGGAGTTCTCACCGACTAGCTAAACCAACACCACGACTCTTCTTATGTAGAAATCTTCGTCGTGCTCGCCTTTTGTCCCTTTCATCGTCCGTAGCCACTACATATATAAAAATCACATTTTTATATTCTCTAGTATATAAAAATTATATTTTTAACCTTTCTATATTATAAAAATTATATTTTTAACCTATAAAAATCCAACCTTCTTATCGTTAAAAATCCCAACTTTTCATGTTCTATAAAATCAAAACTTTCATTTTCTAAAAATCAATTCCTTCATGTTATAAAAATCCGCCCTTTTATACATTAAAAATCGCTCCTTTTATACATTAAAAATCGCTCCTTTTATACAATAAAAATCGCTCCTTTAACACGTTAAAAATCACTCCTTTAACACATTAAAAATCTGATATTTATATAATAAAATAAATTAAATTAAAAGTAAAAATATATAGAACACTCACCCTTTTCAATCGGTAGGGGCTGTTCGAGCTCGCGGTGGACTGGCCAGGGAGGGTGCGGTAGGCAATGGGGTGGCGGATCGGAGCAAAAAGGGGGCGCGATAGCAGGTCTGGAGGGTTCGCGTCGAACAGAAGAGGGGAAGCGGGAAAGAGAAGAGGAGGAGGGTAAGAAGAAGAGGATGGGCGGAGGGAAGAAGGGAGGGCGGCGGATCGGTGATGGAGGGTGAAGGCCACGGCGGATTCTGGGCTAGGGCAGAGCCCCTTTTCTTTTCTTTTTTTATTTCTACAAACGATTTGGGCATTGACCCTAGGAAGGAGGAGGGAGATTATTATATAATAATATATTTTAATTTTTAAATTCCCAAAAGGTAGCTTTTCCATTCGAACTCGAAATGAGACCCAACGACTGTCGCCCCTAGCTAATTACTCCCATTCCGAACACAATGGGATATGTATCGTAGGCTAATTTGACCGTCACGATCAGTTTCCGTTGAATTTAAAATATAAATCAGTATATATTCAATTTTAAACGTACATTTCAATTTACCGGGGACATATACGGACTCGAAAAATTCCAAAAAATTTATTTCTGGCTTCGTATTGACGATACGGTCCTAACAAAACTAATTTCATCGAATTCTGAGACTGTTTGAAAATGGTCATTTTCTGGTCGATCCGAATTGACTGAAACTGTTCAAAACACGTTTATCTTCGCCACGCTCACATACTGGTTCAGAAAATTATGAATTTTGAAACCTAGCAATAATTTGACATCCCGGATCCAACAAAAGTGGTTTCGTCGAAAACCGAGGTCGTTTGCAAAACGGCTATTTTCAAGGCCTTTATATATATTAAAAATATATATAAATTCCACAGCGAACTTTTCTGAATTTTAAACTGGACGTATCTTACACTCTATAAAGTGAAATATCAGTTTCTTACATCCGTTAGAAAGATATCGTCAAAGAGATTCAAATATTTCTTGTTCCGTTCAATTCCGACTTAAAACGAATTCTGTATATTCATTTGAAATTCGAAATCGAATTTTCGAACTACAGCGCCATTTCAGGCTCGTTATATAATTAAAATAAAATTATTCGTTTTAACTTCGTCGAAAATAAATTTTCCGTCGTTATTATTTAAAATAATTCATTTTAAATATTCAAAATTCAATAAAATTGCCAAAATAAAAATTTTAAATTGGCTCAAATTTCCGGGTTATTACAGCATACCTCACTGCCTTAGCAATATACTCGACTAATCCATGAAGTAACTTGCCGACCCTTTCTACTGCAAAACAACCCCTTCTATGTGAATCCCCATTACGACATTTAATCGACCATTTTGCAAACAACTCCATTCCTTTTCATTGCCTACATCATCAAAACCGACCCCAACATGGTTGCACCACCTAGCCCCTATCAGTAGACCTCCTCTTACTACTTCCACAATTCCAGAAAATCTTATTTCCACCTGAAACTCACGTAGTGGCCTCAACATTGAATCATGACTTTAGTTGTTACCAGAAAAGGAAAAAACCCAAACACGAATATGCATGCAAAGCTCACAAACTCTCCTTACACTCCACTACAAAACCGACTGTGCACCCCAGTTTTACCCCGTACTCAAGTATCAATCCAAACAACAAATCGTGTTCCCCCTAAATCGCAAACCACGTACCTTTCTTCCCATTGTTGAACAAGTCAAAACCTCCCATATCCAATCTCGTGCGCTCCTCCTCAAACTCTAGAAAAACCACCCAATCGCAGCCCTCAACAGGATGTTGTCGCGCTCCCCATACCCTCGTCGGACCACCCTTGTTGATAACAACCCTACCTCCTTGATTTGCGACATCTTCGTGTTGAGTCTCAGTGTCCTCGCAGTCTTCAACTTGCGTTTTCCCCTTTCATTATTATTTTTTTGTTTGTGTAGGATTGATTTCAACTGGAGCAAAAGGATCAAAAAGGGAAAATGAATAAAATTGAAAATAGGAAAAGTGAGGGGTGCTTGCGATTTTAAATGGGAGAAAACAAACAAAGGCTTTGATTAGAATTTGCAATAGGAGCGCATTTTTTTAGCAGAAACATATGAATTTTGGTATGCAGAAGAAGAGAAATGGAGAGGAGTGTATGCGTGATTTTATATAAATGAATACTTCAATGTTAAGGGAAGTAAGGTAGCTTAAGGTACAATGTAATATATTTCGATTTGATTTCTATTTAATGCGATTTGAAATAAAGAGATTTTTATTCTTTTTAAATTGATTCTGATTTAATTTCAAGCTTATCTACAAATCAAATATGTCGGGGTCCAATACTTGAATTCACGAACCACTATTTTAACATAACGACCGACGTTTAAATGTTATAACGCTATTCTGAACTGAACGGTATATATTTTGAAATTAAATTTGAACATATATACCATATTAAATTAATATAATCTAAATTCAGAACTAATCATTTTATCGATAATATATTGTTATTATCATCATTTATAGTCAAATACAATTTCTATTTATCATCTGAATCATTTTGACTTAGTTCTAATTTCGAATTCAAATATTTTCGTATTACGGTAATTTAATATATCCGATATTAAATCTAAATCGATTATTAAATCAATAACTTAATATAAAAATTCATTTATATTATCAACTCAATATTTAAAACGATATTAAATATTTAAAATTAATTGTTCGAAAATCTGGGTCGTTACACCATGTATGGCTTATACCTGAAAAATCAAGTTACCTTGCCAGGACTTGACAAAATAACTCAATCATTGCCTGTGTATGGTCTATAATCATCCCCACCTTTCGGGCATGGTAAATACCTACGATCATTCACGATGTGGCAGACCTAACTCTTTTCCAAAAACGAGTATAGTTTGTACTCTGTCTCTCAGTATGGTTTAAACCTCTTTTTGGATTTCTAAGAATGGCTTATACCTGAAGAACTAAGTTACCTCATCAGGATTTGACAAGAAAACTCGATCATCATATGAGTATGGGTCATCCTCACAATGGGGTTGGTTCGGCGGGCCCCTGGTCCTTATGGGGTTCTCTAAATACGATTTGGCACGATCATTGGTTTTCAGGTATTTTTATTTCTCTTACTGCCTTAATACGATCGTTAACGATCGTTAGTTTTCTGGCCAACTTATAATATGGTTTGGCGTAAACATGGGTCTCCAGATTTCTACGCATCATTTTCTAGAAGACCCAGAACACACACATTTCTTTACCAAGAAAGATGTGCTCTGGGGGGAAGTGTTGATCAACTTTTTGGTAAAAGCCGTCACAACTCAATATTGAACTATCTCTCTTCGGATCGATCGGTATCTCGGTCGACCTAACTTGGCTCGACCCAAATCGGTAGTTTCCCAAGCAGAAGTACTCTTCCTCAAGCATGGATCGAAGTTCAGAGGTCGGGTTGATCGATCTAACTGATCGACCATAGTTGTTTCGATCCGTCTCCTACGCTATACAACGAAGCCCGATTATAAAGGTTGCTTTATTGGTCAAACTGCACCAATTCAACTTCCCTTACTCCGAATTCCAAAGTCCACGTATGCCTTGGTAATCGTAAAGATGACCTGTTCTGCTATTCATGCACCCAATCTCGAGCTCCATGTATGCCGCAATTACCGAGAAGAACTATTTCCCAACAGGAGACCAGGTCCTTTCGCATGTAGTTGAAATTCCGGATCGAGCGACACGTGGCCAACCTAGAATTGGATAACTGCCACTTGGTGCTCTGATCGGTCCGTATTTTTATTTATAAATACACCTTTCTAGAAATGGAAAAGGGGGATCTTCTCTTCTAAAAAAGTTCACGGTTGGCATTCTAGAAATAGCCTATCTTACACTTTAATCGAAAATCATTGCAACACAAGGATTTTGTGTATAACCCACTTCCTTCTCTAATTTATTCAAAAAAGCAACTGTAACTTATAATTAATAGTATAAACAGAGATTATAAAATGGACATAGGCTTGGTTGAAGCCGAACCACTATAAATTGTTATGTATCCCCTGTGTTTATTTGTTTTTTTACATTTTGTGATCACAATTGTATGTGGATTTTGCACTTTGGAAGTTGACTGTCACTAGACCAACTTTTAACAACAATAATAGCAATTATTTTATTACATCAAATAAATAGTAAATAACTATAACAAAGAAACGAAGAGACACACAATATATATACTGGTTTCATTACCATCGAGATAATTACGTCTATTTCAAAGGAGAGAGATTTTATTCCATATGGGAGAATTACAAAAGATTACAAAATATGAGTTTACATATCCAAACCTCAAATTAAACTTAACAAGAAGAGACACTCCATTTAGGGATCATTAGCTCCATGCCAGGATGAGTTTACAATAAAGTCTACCCCTAATTTATAGCCAGTGAAATATATGTGAGTCATCAATTATCTTACCAAGATATGGTAAGAAGATAATAGAGGCAAATTACAATGACAACAAAATGTGCAAACTTATGAAGTAAACCAATCTCTTTCCTTAGCATATATGGAAGAAATTAATGCATGTATTTATTTCTTTCCATTTCAAGCAAATGAAATCAATAATTTATGCATTTCCATATTAAAAATATTTAATTTCCATTTTTCTTATTTGTTTCCACCTAATTCTGATTTTGTTTCACCAAAATTTAACACACAAATAAGATACAAACATACAACACATCATATGATTATAGTGATTACAAATCTTCCTATATGTCATTGAACAATAAGTTAGTTTGCTATCAACGTACAATATTCAATTAGTTCTATTAAACACTTGATTTGCCATGATATTACCCCAAGACCTTGCACTTGCACTTGCATTTGCATTTGCATTTGCAGTTGTGTTATCGTGACTATTTCTTATAGCAAGGGATCATGATTATGTTTGTTTCATAGGTTTATGACAGTTTTGACCACATTTTGCATGTATATATTATCATGTGTCAGTTCAAAACAGATCATTCCAGATAGAAGTGCTGAAAATTGAAGTTGTAGTAACAACAAAACATCTGGTATCAGTTCTTGCAATGCATTACTGTTTGAGAACCCTAAATTATCGCAAAACCAATTGGCAATGTGAAGGGTGGACCCTTAAAATTTATACAGGATTTATTTTTACAAATTCCCCGATGTGGGAATTGTCTCAACACGCCCCCGTACGTGTGGCATATCCTGAGCCTAACACATGGATCTTATTGGATGATGTCGATAAGTGTGGCAGTTACATAGACATGAATTAAACATGCTCTAGTGCCATGTTAGAGAACCTCATATCACAAAACCAATTGACAATATGAAGCGTGAACTCTTAATAGTTATACATGATTTATTTTACAAATTCCTGGATGTGCGGCCTATTTCAACACGCCCCACACGTGTGGCATATCCTGAGCCTAACATGTAGATCTTATTGGGTGACGTGGATAAGTGTGGTAGTTATGTACACAAGAATTAAATCCGATCTGATACCATGTTAGAGAATCCCAAATTACCATAAAACCAATCAATAATGTGAAGCATGGACTCTTAATAGTTATATATGATTTATTTTACAAATTCTCCGATGTGGGACTTGCCTCAACACGCCTATGCATGTGTGTAATATCCTGAACCTTACATGTGGATCTTATTGGGTGACATGGATAAATGTGGCAGTTATGTGCACACTAATTAAACCTTCTTTGATACCATGTTAGAGAACCCCATATTATCGCAAAAACAATTGGCAGTGTGAAGGGTGAACTCTTGATACACTACTAGAAACTCTAAGATTAGTTATGGGTGCTAGCGATGACTGGTGATGGCTAAAAAAAGCGGCCGTCACCAGCCGTCGCCAACCGTCACCCAAAAATGAATAAACCCGCGAGCCTACAGGAAAATTCCCCATTCCTGTTCCACCCTTGACATTTTAGAAATAAATAAAAAACCCGTCCATGGTTGCCTGCCGCCATCCCCCCTCGCCGATCGAGCCACCGCCGTCCGTCTGCTCCCCTCTCCACCGGTAATTTTTGCTTCCTCTCCTCGGTATAATTTCTAACCTAATTTCTTAAATTAATTATTTAATAATGATTTAAATGTATATGTTATGTGATCATATAATGATTGTTGAATTAATGTAGTTGATTTGGTAATGATTGGAACCCTAAAATGTGGATTTAGTTGTTTATCGGTGAATATTGTATAGTAGTTGATTTTGTGTGTATGTATATGTTAATGAACCGTTATTTTATGGATAATAGTCAATTATTGATATTGAATTTATAATATAGGTAATTAGATTTTAAATTTAAATGCAATTTATGTGATTGTTACTGTAATGATGTTTCGTAATGAGTAATGATTCATTTGCTTTTGGGATTAGTGGTGTTGGGAATTTTAAATAGTTAGCGTAAAACTATTTAAAATACGTTGTTGTATATGGTTCTGAAATTGTTGTATATGAATTTGGTAATCGTATTAAAGGAGTTGTTGGTATATACGTTATTGGATAAAATTGTTGTTAATGGTGCAAGCCAAGTCAGGAGAGGGGTAATGCATAGATGTTATTTCGGTGCTATAAAATGGTGTCGTAGAAATGGCAAAAAAAAATTAAAATAGTTTGGTGCTAATGTTAAATTCCAAGTAAAATCAGAAGAATAAGCACATTTATCTCTACATTATTAATTAAATAAATTATAAATCGAATATAATTAAAATGAACTCGTCGCGCAACGGCAGTTCGTAATTTTACAATTTGAACTTTGAATGAGTATATCTGATAAAATATAGGTCGAAATTCTCCGAAACAAGAATTTTCTGAATTTGCTGAATTGTGGTTTTGTAACTCTTTTTTGATTTCATTAAGTAGAATTTGAGTTATGTCAAATCAAGTTTCTTTAAAAATCGCGGTACGGTAGTTTTTAACTGTAACGAATTATTTATTGTTAGGAAAATATATTTTAAAGTTAACAATTTATACCGAGATAAACTTATGTTGTCTTGTGCTAATTTATACCGTATTAACAATTAAATCACTATTGATGTCAATGTTATAAATTAAATAAATTTAAATTGAGTATAGTTAAAAACGAACAAAACACGCAGCGGTAATTCGTAATTTTACAGTTTGAACTTTGAATGAGTGTATATGATAAAATATAGGTCGAAAATCTACGAAACAAGAATCTTATGAATCTGCTGGATTGTAGTTCTGTAATGGAAAAGAAAATTTTAGATTTCATAGAGTAGATTTTGAATTATGTCAAAATCAATTTTCTTCAAAAATCGTGGTGCGGTAGTTTTGAACTATAACAATTTATTAAATAAAATAGAAGGATAAATTTGAAGAAAATAAAATAGGAATTTTTAGGACGATAAGTTTTAAAGTTTATTGTTTAGTTGAGAAATTCAAAATGAAATACTGTCGAGAAGAGAAGTATAGTACTGGTTATAAAGAAGGGGTGTACAGAAGCTGAGAAGTGATATACTGTCGAGATACGACAGTGTCGTGCGTAGAAGCTTTAGTGCCAAAACGTTTATAATAATATATGTATGTGTTATCTAAATTACTGACATATATTTTTGAATCCAGAAAAACGTTTGACTATTACATTGACCGCAGTTGGATGTACGAAGTTAGAATTGGAATGAAAGGCTCAGTGAAAGAACATTTCTACAATGGTGTAAACGAATTTGTTAGATTGCATTATCTAATAATCAAAATTACGAGGAGTTTCATTGTCCGTGTAGTAAGTGCAAACTGATGAGGTTTTAGAAACCAGAAATTGCTAAAGTACATTTGTATAAATCAGGTTTTGTGCCAAATTATTATTTATGGGATCGTCATGGAGAACTTGTTGCGCCAATAGTAAATCCTGTAGCATCAGAGATCGAATTAGTTATGATGAATCCAATAGAAGATATGGTGGAAGATGCAGCACAATCAATGTTCCCTACCGGTCAAGTTGACGACAATGACGTCAATATTGAAGAAGAACTGAACACGAAAGCCAAAAAAATATATGATTTATTGGCTTTAGCTAAGCAGCCATTGTGGAATGGTTGTGAAAGTGAAACTGAATTATTGTTAACCGCTGAGTACATCACCATGAAATCAAAATTTAACCTTACAGAAGCTGCATTTACAGCGGTTGTACAAGCTGCAAAAAGACATATGCCACCCGATAATTTAATGTGCGATAGTCATGACATAGTGAAAACACTCATGTTGGCTTTCGATTTGCCATACCAAAAAATAGATACTTATATTAAAGGTTGCATGTTGTATTGGAAAGATGATATTAATCTTATAAACTATAAAAACATGTAGGGGGGGGGGGGAGGGGAGGGGAAGGAGGAAGGTATAAACCTAGAAAAAAGAAAGGTAAGGGAGTTAAGTATACGAGAATGCATTATTTACTAATCATCCCTAGATAACAACGGTTATATGCATCCACAGTCACTGCATGTCAAATGCGATGCCATAGTGTGAAAACACTAGAAGATGGAACCTTGACACATCCATTGGATGGAGAAGCATGGAAACATTTTGATAGTACGTATCCTGCATTTTCGCAGAGAGCCGAAACGTCAGACTTGGCTTATGTACAGATGGGTTTTCACCATTTTCTCAGTTTGATAGTATATATTCATCTTGGCCTATTATCGTTACTTCTTATAATTTACCTCCGTGGATGTATATGAAAACTCCATATATGTTTCTCACTGTTCTCGTTCCTGGTCGTAATGATCCAAAACAAGGCATCGATGTTTATCTACAACTATTAATAGAAGAGTTGAAAACACTATGGGATGAAGGAGTTGAAAAATACGATATTTAAAAAAAAATGTCTGTTCACTTCTTTGTTATGGACGATTAATGATTTTCCTGCATATGGGATGCTTTCAGGTTGGAGTACGGCCGGTCGTCTAGCTTGTTCTTTATGCATGGAAAAAATACAAATATTTTTCATATGGTATGGAAGGAAGCATTCGTGGTTTGATTGTCACCATTTTTTTTTTTGCATGTCAATCATACTTTTAGTAGAGATGAAAAAAAACTTTAAAGCTAGCAATGAAATGTGGTCAAGTAAAGAAATATACGATATTGTAAAGGACTATCCCAAGATACATGAGACTGGAGTACGGATAGAAATTCCGGGTAAATCTGACATTCATAATTGGTGTAAACAAAGTATATTCTGGAAGCTACCTTATTGGAAATATCTCCTACTTCGGCATAGTATCGATGTTATGCACGATGAAAAAATATATTTGATAACGTGTTTAATATTGTTTTGAATGTCAAAGGAAAATCCAAGGACGATATATATTCGAGACGTGACATAGAAGAATATTGTAAACGTCCAGAACTTCATATGAAGCCCAATGACAATAAAAAACCCAAAGCATGCTATGAACTGGACAACAAACAAATATAACTTATACTGAAATGGGTTGAGGGATTGAAATGTCCGAATGGGATTTCTTCTAATCTCCGTAAATGTGTTGACCATAAAAACAATAAATTGAGTGGGATGAAAAGTCATGATTGTCATATTATGCGGGAATATTTATTACCAATGGTGTTCAAAGAATTGTTGCATGTAAAAGTGTGGGGTGTTATAACAGAGTTAAGCCTATTCTATAAACAGCTTTTTTCGGCAACATTAAAAATTGATCGTCTCCGTAAATTTGAAGTAGAAATTCTGATATTGTTTTGAAAATTGGATAAATTCTTCCCTGTAGGATTTTTTTGATGTAATGGAGCATTTACCTATTCATCTTCCATCCGAAGCAATTCTTCAATGTCCGGTGCAATATGGATGGATGTATCCCTCGTAATGATGAAACCGTGGAATACAATTTTTGTCTAACAATGTTATCTGTTTGTAGACAACATGGACGATCTTCTAGAAAATGTGTAGGAATATGGTTAAATAATACAGATCACCATGTAGCACACACATGTGTTCTTCTAAATTGTGATGAAGTTGCACCATTTGTTAGGTATTACATTTTTAACTTTGTTGCAGTTGTGTGTACATCAATTGTTAGCTTGTAATAAAATCATTTCTATTTGCAGTATTTACGAATCAGAAAATCCAAATGGCAATCTGAGTAAAGATTTTTCTAAATAGTTCTCGAAGTATGTTTACGATACAATAAACTGCGTCAATGACGAGGGTTTGAACCATCTTGCGCTTAGACCAAAAAGAAATGACTTATCCAATATTCTTCGTCAATGGATTCAAATTCAACACCAAAGACCATGGTACTGACAGATTAACATATAACAGTGGTGTATTTGTCAAAGTTAGTGATGATCTAGAACAACATATAAAAGACTTTTATGGCGTCTTGACACAAATTTTAGAGTTGACATATTATGTGCAACCTGTTGAAAAAGTTGTTCAATTCAAGTGCAAATGGCTCAGTAGTGTTTCTGGTATTGGAATCAACATGCATAAAGATTATAAGCTTAAAGAAATAAAGCACACATCACATTACTATAATATGATCCTTTTGTATTGGCAAGCAATCATTACAAGTTAACTTTGCTCCGTATCCGTCCTTAAAAAGAGATAAAGCAGATTGGTCTGCTGTAATTAAAACAAATGCAAGATTTTCATTTGAAGGAATTGCTATTCCATATGATACAGCGTATCAAACGGATGCAAATCAAAACGATGAAATAATAATTTCTAATGATGTTGATTTAGGGTCTTTGAATGATGAATCAAATGTTTTAATAGAAGCATTTGAGAGCACAGAAGATAACGATATAGAGTATGAGGCCGAGACTGAATCAGAAAATGAAGAAGAATAATATTCTTTGTATCATTAATTGTTTACATATATTTTGAAGTTTAAAGATGTTATGAGCTATGATGTACAATGATATGTTTTATAAGATGTTCTATATTGTGAACTTATATGATGTGCTACGGTTATCTATACATTTACTTTACCATGAAAGCGATATTGTAGACTATTATCTGGTTCTTCTTCTTTTATGTAAATGGGTCTTGTAGTTGCATTTGATAATATATGCTATATGGGTTTATTTGATAATGGATGTGCTTAATGATATATGTGTTATTATTATATGAAATAATATGTTTGTGACAGATATACCTCCTATACGCCCACCTACCCACAGTTCAGGGGCAGTGTGAGCAGTACAACACTGGATTTATGTCCGGTCGTAGAGCTCGTATCCAAGACCGCAGGGTAAGTTTTTAATTTCGTAAATGTTTAGTATTCAAGACTTATTAAATGCTAATATCTCGCTATTTGCAGGGGGTTTGAGATTATTCCTAGAGATGTTGTTTTATCAATGTCTAGAAATGCATATATCGCCAGGTGGACACAGGCATGGGCCCATTGGGATGATATTCCTATCCAGATTAGGAATGTCATTCTCGCGGAGGTTCTTGTAAGTATAAATATATTTCTCGTTTACAAAATTATATAAAATATGTAATACAATTTGTTTGTTAATTTACCGGTTATTGTATGGGTCAGGGACAAAGATATGGATCTTTTCCTCACCGCATGCAACCAGAAGATGAGAAAAAATTATTCAGGTAACATACACAAGGCAAAAGCAGCAGGAAAAAGGCCTCCATGGATGAGCGAGGAGGTCTACGACGATTTCCAGAAACTATGAGCCACGGAAACAGCGAAGCTAAATTAATTAAGCTTATTTTTAATTTCTATTATGTTAATCAATTAATCATATAATTAGATGTACAGGAGCTTTCAGAGAGAAACCAGGCAAACAGACTCAAAAATCCCGCTTGCATCGGGGTGGGTCTAAGTCCTTCTCACTGCACCATCGCAAATAAGTACGACGATAAATCACATTTATAGATAGTTCTAAACCTTTTTGAATCGTATTGATAAATTCCAAGTATATATTGTATCATTTCAGATATCGACTCTACATCGGGAGCCTACACTCGCTGATGTATTTACACAGACTCACGATGTCGAGCGAACCAACGAGGAGGGTAACACCTCATATACCTAGACAGACGCTAAGTCCCATGGAGTGATGGTTACCTGGACAGACGCTATGTCCCATGGAGTGATGGTTAGCATTCGTAATAATTTATATTTCACATTGTTAATTTGAAATTGAAATTTTAATGTATTCCATAATTGTCTGCTATCGCAGGAGAGATACACGACGACGTTAAATGCTCGAGCGGCCAGTTAGGTCGAGAGTCGGACGTGCGGGAGTGCAGTCGTATTTGGGACACCATCATTGACCTGCCTACCATGAGCAAATGCTACGGTTTTGGAAACACAGAGGTAAAACGTTTTATTAAACAATTTAAACATAACCAAGTGCTACTAAAGGTTTAAAGTGTTGATATATTTAAACATATTCAAATTTTATTATATATACTCAAATCCATATAATTTGAAAATTAATGAATATGAAAGTAATATATGTATATGTATAAGTTAGAATTCGATGAGAACGATGTATGATTTATTGATCGAAAAATATTGATTATAGAAAGAAATCTTGTATTGGATGTTGAATATTAATTATACATAGTGAATTTACAATACGTTTATCAAGTCATGCTTATAATATAATAATTATAGATAGCGGGGACTCAGACCTTCTATACGAGGCATCGGGAAGAGGAGGAGATCCCCATGCTTCAACAGCAGGTAGCAGCTCTGGAGGATTTTCAGAAGAACAAGCTCGAGACCATGCTGGATGAGAGGATTGTTGCATATCTTCAGGAGCATGGGCATATGGCGTCGAGTGGGCTTGCTGCCGGGGAGGATGAGAACTAGGACGAGGACGACAACGAGAATGAGTATGTACTTGTCCTCTTTTTTGATTTTGGACTTGTTCGTTTGTAAATATAAACTAGTTGTTGATCATGAGCTTGACTTGTTTGTGATGGTTTATGGAGGCGATGATGGTTTATTTATTTGATGTGGACGTGGTGTTGGTTTTTATTTATCGTTTATTATTTTTATTTATTGTTTACTAGCTATTTAGTTGTATGAGTTGGTTTATAGCATATATGTTGGTTTGAGTTATGAATTTGAGTATATATGAGGTGTCGGATTGTGAAATTGATCGCATATGAGTTGCGGATTGGTTGGGTTTGAATTGGCATGAATTGAGGGTCTTATGACGGCTGGAATACAGGAAAACATTTAAAGTTTAGTGACGGCTAGTGGCGGCGTTCAGGTCATTATTTACTATGGTTGGTGACGGCTTATTTACCTAGTTCTGTCATGTATAATGACGGCTGGAAAACAGGAAAAAAATTACAGTTTAGTGACGGCTAGTGACGACGTTCAGGTCACTATTTGCTACAGTTGGTAATGGCTTATTTACCTAGTTCTGTCACGTATAATGACGGCTATTTACCCACGGTTAGCGACGGCTGGTCACAAAGGTAGAAAAACCAACTGTTTTGTCCACGTGGCATGTTTTCCATCACCGGTCATCGCTATTAAGGAGATCAGAGCCGTCACTAACAGCTTTTAATGACAGTTGGCGACGACTAATGACGGCCGTCGACAGTTTTTTGCCATCACTATGTGAACCGTTTCTTGTAGTGATAGTTATACATGATTTATTTTACAAATTCCTCGGACGATTTGTCTCAACAGTTACGTTATAGTTAAGTGCTTTTATAGCTTTGGATGACTCACAGACCTAATTTAAGATTCAGAGTTGCAGTTTTTCTGCCAACTGTTTCATTCTTAAAATTCAATAAAAGTTGCATCGAATACCGAAGAAGATAATCACGTCCAGTCTGTATATTTTATAGGAATTAGTTACAATTATGAGGTTCTTTCTACCTTATTTACAAATAGCCTACAAATAGCAAACCCATAATAATCTGTATTTAGCCAAATAGTAGTTAGATACGCATACGCACAAAAGCTTATATAAACAATATCAACTTACAATTTCACATCACATACAAATAATGAACAAGCGACCATTTCCTTTCCTATTCTTACTCCTCCCATTGTTCAAATTTTGTTCTGCTCAAGACGCCCCCCAAGACTATGTAAACGCCCACAACGCAGCACGTGCGAAAGTGGGCGTCGGGGCTGTGACGTGGAACGAGACCGTCGCTGCGTATGCACAGAGCTACGCGAACCAGAGAAAGGCGGACTGCGAGATGGTTCATTCCGAAGGACCCTACGGAGAGAACATATTCCAGGGATGGGGAATGGACTTTGGGGCTACTGATGTGCTGAATGGGTGGATGACTGAAAAACAGTACTACGATTATGATAGCAACAGCTGCGCCGAAGGGCGGACATGCCTCCATTATACGCAGATTGTTTGGAGCGATTCGACTAACGTTGGTTGTGCTAAAGTGGCTTGTGATACTGGGTCCATTTTTGTTACTTGTAACTATAATCCACCTGGGAATTATTTGTCTGAAAGGCCTTATTAGTTATTTATGTACGTCGGTTGTGTTTGATGACTTTGGTCTCTTTGTCATCAACCTTCATGTCTTACACTGGTGACATCTTCTCCAATTGCTGGCGGGGTCGGCAATAGTTAATGTCAATGGATGATGCATTAACTCACCATCACTGATTTGCTACTGTTAATAACATTAAGCTACGACCAGAAACTCTTCTCCACCGGTTGTCGAATCTAAAATCAATTTAATAAAGCATAATTGTATGCCACGAATGCAAGTATTATCATAGTAAAACATTTCCATAATAATAACATTATGTTTGTCAATGGCAAATAGTTTTTCACCATTAATAAAAAAAATCTAATCAATCTAACTTCCACATAATCTGGATTGGAGCTCCGTATATGTATGGAGCTGTTATATTGCATTTTTGTTAACGTTTGGGAATATGTGACTATTTGAAAAAGAACATTTAAATATGCTCTAAATTGAAGCTCTATGTATGTATGGAACTGTTACACTGCAGTTTTGATAATGTTTGGGAATGTGTAACTGTTTGAAAAGGAACATTCAAATATGTTTGAATACTTAACAATTTGGATAATATAAATTACCTAGTCAGGACAACCTCTGTTTATAATGATAGTAATTCTGATCAATGATGACTGGGTTCTCAACATTTTACATTATGGCTTGTTCGAATATTACATTTTTGACAAATGCGGTACTTGGGCTACCCTATGTCTTAACCCGTACGTAGCTTGTTTTGACTCTCTGTTAATACTAATTGATTTTGCTGTCACATTTAATACTCCATTCCCCTGATCGTATTTTCCCGAATTCCCAATGCTGCATATTTTATCGACATTAAATATATGCTTATGGTACATATTTTTGAAATGAAAAAATTGAAGACATTCTTGCCTGATACCTCTCTAGTTCCAATCATAACATTGCTAAAGTTGGTACAAACATAATATAAGCACAAAAACAACCATTTTCTTTCGACAAACATAGACTATGTACACCAACATTGTCAGCGAAGTTTATACCTCCCATGTAAGATGTGTTATTCTTTACTTACCTACTATAACAAAAATATTCCATCTTAAATTGGTGGTATTGACAGTTTTTAGCACTAAGTCAAATATACCAAATACATTTATTTCTTAAGAAAATATTAGTAACTGTAAATGTATAATGGCATGATCAAAGTAGTACTCACTGAATAAATTTATGATATTAAACATGAAATTCTTTTATAGTTTTTACATTTGATGAACAGAGTCAAGAGACCTACATAAATTGAATGCTATGTTATGAACTTAATGAAAATGGACTTGACCGAAGGGGAGTTTGTAGAAGAAGCTGATAACCAACCCTAACAAGAAGAAAAGTTCTCATTTATATGTATATAACTTGATAAATCAGTTCTACTTCTCTCATCCATTACCATTCATATATTTACCAGTTAGTGAATATATAAATTACATATTATACTATTGAGTTTAGTGGCTAGAATGGTAGCTCTCCCGATTATAGTAGCAGCAACAGTTCCTGCCCTTGCTAGCTACCAGTGGCGTATGAGAAGATTTAGTTCAATGGGGGCGAAAATGGGAAAAATAGTTTCAATCATATTTCAAAAAACACATATTTAAACAAAAACCATACTAATATTCAGGTTAAGCATGACAAAATATTACAACATCAAATGTTCATAGATGTAATCTTTCTAGGATTAGTATTTTGAATGATATAGCTAATTTCAAGGGATTTTGATATATCTTGCTCAATATGAGTTATTCATCAAATCATCTCCTAATCTATTCAATAGTGAAACACTGACAATTTTCATAGTCAAATTACTCTTATAATGGTTGCATTAGCGATGGATGTCAATTATCCCTTGACTTCAAAAGCAAGTATATTATTGGAAAATGATGTCTCTTCCTTTGAACCTTTTTTTAATACATATTCATTGATCCTCCCATATTTTTTTACAAAAGTATATATATTCCAAAAGGGATAATAAATCCATTTTCGAGTGGCTTACAAAAACAGTCCAATAGTTGAATATAAACCACTTAAAATATATATATATATATATATATATATATATATATATATATATATATATATATATATATATATATATATATATGTATATATATATATATATATATAAAGAGAAGAAGAAGAAGGGTAAATAACACGCAAAAAACCAAACTGAACATACAGACCACCCCACTAACGCCTACAAGATGATACAAGGAGAATCAAGCCAAACCAAAGGTTGCTAACCAAGAGCACTCTAATCAGCATGCACAGTCCATTGCCAAACGCTGACAAAACCAAGCAAGCTCCTGCTTCACCTTCCAAATACATCACAAGCTCTAAACCCAAGCGAAGAAGCAATCCCAGAGGAGCTACCTACCAGCAAGCTGATCTAGACAATAGTCCAAGCCCCGATAAACTGTTAACTATATGAACTACTGGATAGTCTCTGAGAATTATAGCAAACACAGAAGGAGAAAACAAATACTGCAAGAAAATAAAAACTCTACTTTTTTTTTTATTTCTTTCTCTTTTATTCACTTTTGCTTAATTCAAATGAGGAGAGAGCTCTTCTATTTATAGCATACAATAGACCATTCTAGATTTGCAATATTCTAGGAAATACCTAAATATTTGTGGAAAAATATCTTTTCCTAAATAATAGCAACTTTAAAAGCTCTCTCACTAAAAATAGGATCATAAATTTGAATTATTACTAATCACGCTATAATAGAGATTTGACTCTTTCTATTCCTAAAAACTTGGCTAAAATGCTTGAGATTAATTCTCAACAAATCCCTCCTTTAAGCTCAAGCATCTACCATCCTTTATTCCAATCATCGTCTTGCAATTTTTGAACAACAGTTTTGGCAGTGGTTTGGTGAAGATATCCGCTACCTGATCACGACTCGTAACATGATTTAGCTGTACATCCTTTTCCTTGACATGCTGCCAGATGAAATGAAAACGAACATCTATGTTCTTGCTCCTTTCGTGGTGAACTGGATTCTTCGATTGCAGACTTTTGATTCCTTTATATCTCACATGTTTTGGAAGAAGTATGGTAATCGTCCAAACTTTCTTTCTCACCAGCTCTTCTTTTCTCGCTTTCTTATCTTCGGGTTGCTCTACCACCACGGCTTCTGTAGTTGTCGTTAGTGAAGAAACACTTGCAACATCCACTAATGCATTTCTGATCACTTTCAATGAATCGATAATACCAGCCTTTACCATATCAACATATTCACGTTTAGCAGCGTCAGCTTGATTTTGCTCCAAAAGCTTGTCAACAACAACCGCACCTTCTACTTCAGCATTTATAGTAATAATATATGCTGACATCTTCAAAGCATTTTGAATGATCTGAACACCAATTTTCTGGTCAAAATTAGCCGTCTGCAAGTTCGCTAGTTATTTGAATGCATACAACAAAGAATCACCACCTCCAGGTACAATTCTCTCTTCCACAGCAGCTTTAGTTGCATTCAAGGAATCGGTAACTCTATCCTTCTTCGCACTAACTTCAGTGTCGCTCGCTCCTCCAATTTTCGAAACTGCAATGCCACCAAATAACTTTGCCAACCGCTCTTGCAGCTTCTGTTTATCATAGTCCGATGAATTCAAATCAATAGCAGACCTTAGCTGGTCACATCTTTCTTCAACTTTAGCCGTATTTTCTTTTCATACTTCATTTGATTCAACCGCCCTATAAACATTCATGGCGTTATTTACATCAAGCCCAACTTCAGTATCCTTCAAATCTACTTCTTTCTGAACGGCATCATCATTAGTGTTACTTCTATCAACAACCTGAATCTCTTCTACATCATCAGGTTCGTCCTCATCAAAATTGCTATCAAATATATTATATTCTTCCTTCACTGCTAATACCTCCTCAATTTGGTCTGTATCTCTTTCTCTTGCTTCTGCGGCAGCCCTCTGAACCGCGGCTCTTTCTGCATACAATCGTGCTCCATTATTTGCTTTATCAATAGCTGCCCGTTCTTGTTTTGCAATTGCTTCAGCGGCTGCTCTTTGTCTTGCCTCTTCTACGTTCGTTATATCATCAATTTTTGTATCATCGTAATTAGCAATCTCATCATTATACATTTTCCCAATGACTTCCTCGGCGAATTCTTGATTGTCAACAGCTTCCTCCTGCTCGATTCTTTTCAGAGCCATACAATCAGCATCGTCTTCTTTATTTGTCATTAGGGCCTCCTTGTTTGCGTACACCTCTTTCAGCAATTTCCACGAATCTCTTGCAGAATTTTCTCCTATAATATGGTTGAAAGCTTCTTTATCAACGTTCTCACACATAGCAACACGGGCTTGATGGTCTTTCCATCTCGACCTTGTAAATGCCTCACTCTCTTTCTCCGTCATATTTTTAACATCTTTTGGCCACTCGTATCCGCACTCAACAATCTCCCATAATCCTTTGGAGATCAATTCTTCTTTCTTTTTATTACTCCACTCTTCGAAGTTTTCTTTTGTGAGAACAAACGTCGAAAGAAATAAAAATGTCATAGTTTCAACCTGGCGCTCTGATACCAATTTGTTAACTATATGAACTACTGGATAGTCTCTGAGAATTATAGCAAACACAGAAGGAGAAAACAAATACTGCAAGAAAATAAAAACTCTACTTTTTTTTTTATTTCTTTCTCTTTTATTCACTTTTGCTTAATTCAAATGAGGAGAGAGCTCTTCTATTTATAGCATACAATAGACCATTCTAGATTTGCAATATTCTAGGAAATACCTAAATATTTGTGGAAAAATATCTTTTCCTAAATAATAGCAACTTTAAAAGCTCTCTCACTAAAAATAGGATCATAAATTTGAATTATTACTAATCACGCTATAATAGAGATTTGACTCTTTCTATTCCTAAAAACTTGGCTAAAATGCTTGAGATTAATTCTCAACATAAACAGCCACCAAAAAAAGAGTCAACTCTCAAACCCATTCCAACAGCTTGGAAAAAACACAACAACTCACCCAACACCCGCTCAAGGAAAAGGTCCCCTGGTAACATCGAAAGCACGAGCCAATGATAAAGATCTAGGGAGGAGAATACCCAAGAAAGACATTCCACGAAACGCAAAGGAGACATCATCCTTAACTCTATGAATGATGGAAGAAGACACCATAGGTAACTCATCGAAAGCGGTCTTTTTTCAAGAACACCAAAGATGCCAGTAAATGAGATAAGGAAGATGCGAGAAGTTGAGTCCATAGGTTCTTTCTGGTCCTTCCCTCCCACCGTAAACGAAGCAAGTCAAGAAGGGAAAGAGCATTTCTCCCAAGACCTACCAAAACCCCAAAGAAAGACCAAACAACACGAGCACACATACCAACACGGAGAAAGAATGAGCAGTCGATTCCAAATCTCCTGCTTTACAATACCTGCACTGAGCTGGATACTGATCCTCATTAGGTTCTCATCCAGTGTTAAACCCAAATGTAGGGTTTTCCAATAAGAATGGAGACCTTGGAAGGAGTCCCAAAAGAAAGAGAAAGCTGGAATTCTGGGTATCGAAATCCTAGCAGAATTCCACGATGTCCTCAGAGAAAATGGATCACCATTCTAGCCGACACCTCGACCGTGAGACTGTAAGAAGGCCTTTACATATTGCATCCGTTCCATGTCTCACTATCTTAAGATGGGATCTCGAAGAAATCCGAAAGCAAAAGACGTTGGTACTTAGCATTGAGAAACGACGTCCATAGAGAGTCGTTAGAACAGAACCTAACCCGAAGCTTACAAGCGTAAGCCTTGCAGATATCCCTTGGGTTTCATAGCCTCAGACCACTCTCGCGTCGGGGACGACAAATGACATCCCAAAATAACTAATGATGCCTCTTAGCATCGTCCTTTTTCCCCCAGAAAGAAGACGATGCAAAAGAGTGGTAAGCATGAAAAAACGAGGAGGTGGGTGTCATAGCTGGAAAAACATGAGACCTAATAGAATCAGGGACCGACTTAATGAGAACAAGTTGGCTGGAGAAATGAGAGAAGAGTTCCGTATAGAAATCTTTCGCTAGCTTTGTCGGTTAGAGGATTAAAGATTGCACTGAGATTGTGACCACCATATAGAACATTTCCGAGGTAAGGTAAATACAAAGATGCAACCCTGAAACTGGAGAAGGACTCTATCCGTGAGATCCTTACCGGGTCTATAGACTTGGAAAGAACGAAGCAACTTGTCGTAGAGTTGACAAATTTCCCCAAGCACTATTCGTAGAGATGAAGAAAAGCTAGGAGCCATCGAATGGAACATCGGTTCCTGTTTGAAAAAATAATGATGTCATCGGCAAACAACAATGATGAAATCAAAGGAAAACCACTAAGGATACCAAATTAATGGATCAGAGCCGCTTTCATAAGAGACTGCACTCCTCGAACGAAAGCCTTTGCGGCGATGACGAATAACATTGAAGAAAGAGGATCACCTTGACGCAGTCCTCTTCCCAATCAGAAAAAAAAACCTTGGGCAATCCGTTGATAAGAACCGAGAACCAACAGTTCGAGATAAGCCTCCAAACACGATTAATAAGAGGCTCAAGGAAATCAAAAGCTCAAGAAATCTTTATGATGAAAAACTAAGACATGCCACCATAAGCCTTCACCATATCAAACTTTCTTACCACATTAGAACCACTAACCTTGTGATTGATTTGAGAGATAAATTCTTGATCAAGAACGACATTGTCAATGATAAGACGATCTTTAACAAAGCTACACAAGCTAATCGAGATAATAACATCAAGAATAGGCATGAGTCTTGAGGACAACACCTTTGATATGACCTTGTTCGAGAAGTTACACAAGCAAATCAGTTTGAAATCAACACACGATCGAGGGTTCTCACATTTCGGAATGAGATCAAGATTGGTGGAAGTCCACCCCTTAGGGAACACACCAACCGAGAAGGAAGACTAGATCGCCAAGTAGAAGTCCAATTCAATGATTGACCAGACACTCAGGTAAAAAACCTGTTGAATCCATTCGGGTCACTCGTACTATCCTTGCTTAGCGAAAGCCTACAAGAAAGAATCTCCTTAAAAGAGGAAGGGAAGTAAAAAACCAACAAACTCATTAGGAAGAACCAAACTAGGGATATAAGATTGATTCTTCAACACTGAAAATTGATTGTTGGACTATAAATTTAGGATGCAGTTGTCAAATTTATCAAGTTGCATTAAACTATTTCAAAAGAAAACTTACTAGTTAAATTTGGCGGATTGAATTTGGTTTTTCCCTTGTCATACGTTGAAAATGAATTACTTGCAATGAGACAAACCATATACAACAATAATTATATATTAGATCAGACGATTATAAATCTTTTGAAGTTCCATATGTACGCTTCATAGAAAAGTTCATCACGATAATAATAAGCGTGTGTTCCATCAATCGTACAATGTGACTTTTCTTTAACAAATGATTTTCTTTAACAACAAATTGGCTACTCATATCTAGAATAAGAGATGCAAAGAAAACTGGCATGTATTAATTTCAAACAACCATCCACAAAGCTTAATTTCATACAAATAAATAATAATAATTGAAAAAAATTCAAGTGGGGGTGGCAGCCCCTACTGGGCCTAGTGTTGGTACGCCACTACTAGTTACATAATACAGAGTGGGTGATACTTTTGGATGGATAACTAGGGTTTGACTATATGATACCTGGCTGCCTGAAAAAACTTTTCACTTTGGCGAAACTCCATGTATGTCTTCTATAAACTAACAACTATAAAATGAGTTAAAGAATTGTTTATAGTTAAATGTTAATATAATTAAAAATTGCAATATTCTTCTATGGATTTGTACACACTGTAAATTACGTGTCCAAAACCAGTTATGGTTCATTATATACAGGAATTAAAAATACACTATATATAGGAGTATATTATAGTGCACACCAAAAAGTAAGCTAGTATAAATTAGTATTAAAGAGTAATGAAAATCCCAAAATGATATTCTGCCTGTACAAAACAGTTTGGAACTAACTACCATGAAAATCCAAACTTATCAATAAAGAAATGTTAACCATTAGTGAACGTGAATTTGTTGGGAATGTAGATTATGGATCTTAAAGCTAATATAACACTAAAGGGGTGGGGGGTGAATTGTGTTTAATGGGATTAATGAACTTTTTGAATATATCAGAATCAAATTCAAATCACATATATGAAAGTCACAGATGCAAATAATAAGTAAAAGCAATAGCGGAAAGAACACACCATAATTTCATACTGGTTCAGAGTTACCTTACATCCAGTCCCACACAATTTTGGGTTGTAAAGATTCCTTTTCAAATAATATTCAATATTACAATCCTCGATTTCAGGTCACAAGGTCCAACCCCACCTTCTTCTAAGCACTGGGAGCCCTCTTGTTTTAACTAGGATACAAGATCGCCAAATTGATTTACGGGCTACAATCACACCTACTCGATTTAACAGGCTATAACCACGCCTAGTTCATTTGAACGGGCTATAACCACACCTATTCAATAATAGCTTGATAAAGAGACTCGATAAAACTTTGATCTCTTGATCTTTGATTACAAATGCTATTATAACTTTGAATAGCACTTAGATCTTTGAGAGAAAAAGCAGAGAATTTAACTAGAGATATTTTGGTTTGATTCTCTTTGTAGAGTTTGTTTAAAGATTCTTGAAAATTAGAAAGGAGATGGAGTAGAGAAGGAGTGAAGAAGAAAATGAAAAGTTTTTAGAAAATATGTTTCTGGTCGAGTATATATATGGAATCAACAACCATGTCTATTCAGCAAAGGATTTAAATGAATAAACATTTCTTTTAAAATTTGAATTTTTGAAAATAACGGCTACCATGTTGACATGGTCATCCCTCTATGTCGACATCCCTATGTATTTTGAAATTTAAATTTTTGAAAAGAATGGAAATGATGTTTAAATAAATCAAGGTAATTATGGAGTTTAAACAAACTATTTTCCTATATTATAAAATAGTATAATAAAGTAATGGTATAAATTTAAAACTTATATTTACAATATATAAAAGTGATACTAAAACATATAAAACTGTAGATATAAGAAAACAAGATTATAATAAAAGTAAAACTTAAGCATGTATCATAATTTTGAAATTTCAAACTAAAACATTCAAATAAGAAGATAGTATAAAATCAAGGAATCTTTTGAATAAATTAAAGGACAAGATATATTTATAAATAGGAAATAATTTTGAAATATTTTGAAAATAAAAGCTAAGAATAATTTTGAAGCCTTAAAAAGAGGAAGATAAAAAGGAAAATTTAAAACTTAAATTTTGTGAGTTCCTACTTGCATAGTATCTCATCATGTTAAGCCTTGGTTCCTGGCAAAACTGAATTGGTTCTGGGTTCCATCCCATTATAAGGAATAAATGGGTTTCATCCCATGTGAAATTTGGAATAAATATTTTAGTGTTATTATGAAGTTTTAACAAAAATTCTAGATTCTATTACTTATCCTAATATCTTTAATTCTTGAACTCTTATTACTTCTGAGTCTTCAGTGTTGAATTCCTCTTCTTTGTAATCTTGAATCTTTATATTGTACAGTCTTCAATAATCAGTACGTGCATATACATTGTGCGTATATATAAATCTAGACAATAGTGATAGTATATATTTTATAATAATAGTTAACTAGTTTGGAACCTGTGCTTCGCACATGGGGAGGTTATGTGATGGAGAAGCAAATTGGACTTGGCTTGTGGTGCTTGTCGGTGTGTACGAGTAGATATTAAATGAATTGACAGGTGTATTAGTTATGTAAGTATATGTGAGAGTTGGTGGTGTAAGGAAGGAAACATTATGTGGTATTGACATAATTAGTTCGTTGCAATAATGGTTAAATAGTATTTGATCATTGATTATGTAATTGGAAATTGTTGGAAACTTGTAGTTATATGTCATAGGTTAGAGAGGTGTTCGGTATCGTGATGGACCGTAAAAGTAGTATGTGGTGCATGTGCACCTAATGTTAATGGTGCAGTTAAATTAAAAAAAAAAGTTGGTTATACAAACGTAGACAGAAGCTCAGTTGGAAATGCATATGTGGCTTCATTCGTGTTAGCTAAGGGGACATTTAAAAAAGTATTTCAAGCTGTGATATGAAATTTAGTGGACTAAATGGTATATAAGTTTTTTATGTTGTGTAATGTAGAGAAAAGAATAGTGGTTTTAAAAAGAAAATCAATTAGCACATAAATATACAATATAAGCACAAGAAAATCTATATGGAGAAGCATCCATTAAAACAGCTGCAAGAAATCACATGAAGGAACGTATGTAACCAGCATATCATTCTTTATGGTCCAGAATTATTTCAATAAAATAAGCCAGTTTAACACCAAGGAAGAAGCGGATACGTAAAAAGGGAATCCTTGTTAGCTTCCACTTCTCATACCTCAAGAGTTCACAGCAAGCAACAATTGGTTGTTATTTCTGATTTTACCACCACTGGGTAATTATGCAACGTAGGGTGACTTCGCCAGTGTGGCAGCTATCTCCCTTGCAGCCTTAATCCTTCGTAAGTTCCAGAATACCAGCACCAATCACGGTTGTGGCTTCTAATATCAGCTTTGCTATCTCGCTTTCCCCTTCTGCCCTTATCACTTCTGCTCTCCTTTCACGTCCTGGTATCATCACCAAAAACTTTGACCTCTTTACCTCTTATTATGCAACCTATTTCTTCTCGATTGAAATGCTAAATTCAGCACCATAGCTTAACTGGGTAATAGCCACATCATCCAAGACAATATTTAAATCTGCAGCCCTCTTGATCAGGCTTCCCCTCACCAATGCACGCACATGTGGCCTATCAGTCAACAATCGATCCACATTAAACTGTGCAACTATAACCTTCACCTCCTCATTCCCAATAGACGACAAAACTTTTTCATCATATTCCGTTCCCAAAGACTTAAAATGGTTGATAAATTAATAGTCAAAATATATTTTGACATTTCGTAAATTATGAAGAACCTATAAGCCATAACTGTGCAACATGATATATTAATGGACCGATATCTAAGGCAAAGTAGGTTGACTACAGTAAGAAAATTCTTGAGTACAGCGCAGAACAAAATGCATAGTAGGAAAAAAATATAAGGTGGTGCACAGAAAATGTATATGCTCCTTTTTGCGCCTTTTACCATATTAGATATTTCTGTGCTTAGTTGAACATCACGACTACAATATCTATAGTCTGTAACACAAATATATTCGTAGACATATACAAAAATCAAATTGAACCTTTTTGTCAACAGCATCACTATTAGATTTAGGAAGTACAACGTAAGGTATCATTGGGAAAGATTGTTTAATGTATTAAGTTGGGAAAAAAATGCAAAAATCAAAAATTCAATGCAATTATGGCTAAGGCTTCAACACAAAGTGGTAAACTCTTGTGTGTCCTTCTTGCGTCAGTTAATTGCATCCTGAAAACAAAATAATAATAATGTATATGAGATAAGATGGATGAACTATTTTTTATTGTGGTATAAAGTGGTTGTACACAAATTACTACTTGTTATTTCAATGGTGCGTGGTAGGAAGAAGATGGATAAAGTAGGGCTGTCAATGGATACCCGAAAAATCCGATATCCGTCTGAATTCATATATGAAAATATGAAAAATATTCGTTATCTGGCATTATCCGAAAAGCGGATACGGATATCCAATATCCGAAAAGCTTTTAGGATATGGATATGGTTATAGTTGTATCCGTATCCGAAAAATATCCGTCCGACTAATTGACAAAATATGTATAACTTAAAATAGAAAAATGGAGTTTATAATTGTTTTGCAACTATTGGATGTTACTATGATATAAATTTTTGTCCATTTTTAGTGTTTAATTTTGGAATATTTTTTGATATGCTTATGGATATTAGTATAAAACAATGTTTCAGCATCACATTTCTTTATTTCGTGGTTTTATTAATAAAAATTAGTATAAAAAAATATTTTATGTTGATCCAAACTTTTTTGTTTATACTCTTAAATTTATAAATTACTGGCAAAGCAGATAGATATATGATATCTGTCCATATCCGAAAATTAAGAGGATACGAATATCTGATATCCAAAAATTAAACGAATGGGAAATCCGATATACGAAAATAATTTCAGATGCAGATACAGGTATGACACTATCCGTATCCGAAAGCATCCGTTGACAGCCCTAGGATAAAATAATTAATTGTACTTAATAGGTTGTGTAAATAATTAAAGGAAACTGTTGCCAAGTTTGTAAATTTTGAATTGTCTCCATCTAAGTTCCAAATTTCTAGAAGAAGAATCAACAAAGAATAAAATCTATATCATGCTATGGCAACGTATCCTCTTGTATAACCTAGTTTAACTTACAACAATTAGCATACCAACCACATTCCATCTTTAGTTGCAAGCTATAATGATTTTAGCCCTATGAATCCCTCTCAGCCCTTCAAAATTTCCTACTTCATGCTTGAATGACTCCCATAGTGACATTTAAACCAAAAATCAACAGCTCAGGGTGGATTTATGCTACCTGTTTCTTTTGCTTGCTCGTGACAGCAGGAGTCAAAATTATGAAAAACATGTCAAAGTACATCACATTAAAGCATTTTTACCGTATAATATGTTTTCCGTGCTCGATTAAAATATTTCACATTAAACCATTATCATAAAAAGTAATCTGTAAAGTTACATCACAACGCAAATATTAAAAAAAAAATACTACAAATACCTGATAATCAAATATAACAGCAACACACTTAGTAGCTAATTGTATAGACACAAATACCTGATAATCAAATTGACGGATCAAAATTTCACTGATTAATGGAAGAGATATCTCAATTTTACTGTAAACATAAGAAAAGGGTTTGAAACCTTGAAAAATTAAATCTCTCAATCCGAGAAGAATGGATTGATGCCGTCAGCACCGTTGAAATCAACGAAGAACCTAGTATTCTTGATGCGAAGTTGGTTCGATTCCGCGTCGATGATCGGAATTGTTCAAAATTAGGTTTAAGAATAATCCGTGATTCAAGCAACGATAGACAAATCGAAGAGTGGCATTGTAATCAGCATGGAAAGGGCTTCGATGTGGAGTTTTTCGGTGGATTTCTGAGCGGAAAAGTGTCGAGGCTTGTAAGGGAGCGTGCGGTTTTCCTGTATCCGGCGTGATGTTCGGATTTCAGGGGAAGGGATCGAAGTTGATGCGAGTGGGTGCAAGTGAATGAGAAGAATAAGAGAGACTTGTTGATGAGTTCGGATTTGAGTTCGGTAGGAAGAAATGCTTGTGCAGGTGCATGGTGCGCAAGGATCAAATGGGTTTCCTGGAGTTTTCACGCAAAGAAGATAGGAGGAAGAAGAAGGGGAACGGGTCGGGTTGGTGTGTGACAAGAGCTTTTGGGCTTTTGGGTTTGTGCCTAGTTAATAGGTATGTTTTATTTTTAATAGTTCAAATTTTAAACCACTCTAACTCACTCGTTTTAAATCGGATTTGCTCGCTGTCAGAAGCGTTAGAATCGTATCTGAAAGAAGAACACATTGGTATATAGTATTGGAAATTTTATTAAGTATAAATTTATAATAAAAATAAAATAAAAGTCATTATATATTAATATAACGAAGATCGTTATTAATAGAATTTTCAATATATATAAATCAGCAGAAATTTACCAGTTGCTGATAAGAATGGACTGGGAGCAGAATGTGTAGATGTGGCAGTATTCGTTGATCTGTTCGCTCTGGTAAACAAGATTTTGAAGCTCGATTTGGTGAGAACTTCTAATTTAAATATTTATTTAAATTAGTTAATTATAATTAGCTGAGATTAATTATAACTAGTTGATAATGATTGTGTGATGGACGTTGATGTTTGAATGGTTGGTCATGCAATTAGATAATACACTGAACACTGATAAGCGTTATTGTCTGTAACGCTTGTGCACAATTAAAATGTTGTTTGTGATGAATGAATTCGTATCCATCTGATCGTATGATTCATTTGGATAAATATGATTGCATTCTATGATATCACACACACATAAACACACCGTGGTTGTGAAATATATGGGTGATCGATTTAAAATCTCCTTCCTCTATACGATTTTATTTAATTATTAAATAATATATAGAATTTTGGTTTTGAATTTAATATCAACTTTTAAATATTGAATTAGGATTTGGAAAATGATTTGAATTATGTATTGATTTTTGTATAACGATCTTTATATCTATTTGAAATTGGTTTTTGGTAAAAATATTTTCAATTTAAATTCGAAATAAGATATTTGAAATTTGAATATGGTATTGTATATATTATAATAATGATATAATATACACCAGAACGTTGTAGGATGACAGAGAGGATAGTGTCTAGGCTTGGGTTTGAAAATTCAGTTTCCTGCTCTTTCTAGCTATCCCTAACTGATCCGACGGATGGGATGGTTAAATAAAAATCTAATTTGCAATTATTTGAATGGTGATTTAATTTATTAGAAAAAAAAGTTGTGTTTTAAATCCAAATAATCGAAAAGTCAATTTAAACGATTTATATAAGTTTATAATGATTTTTAAGGTAATGATTATTTTGGTCAAAGTTAGAGCTTGTTGCATTATGGCAATATGTAAATGCTTATAACTTTTCCAATTTAAATCGGATTTCCACGAAACGAAAAACGTTTGATTCCTATTTACGAGAGCTTTCAAATGAGTGAAAGCAGATTTTAATTTCGGGTTATTGTTTTCAAGCTACGTTTAAAACCGTTTTGGAAAAGATCGTTGTAAGGGCATAATTTTGTAATGCTTTTGAAACGTTCTTGTAACGCTTTCATTAAAAGCAATCTATTTTGAAGTTTTTAACCCGTAAACACTTTTCCGAACTATGAGAAATCATTTTTAAATGATTTGTAGGATGTTTTCAAAGGTTTAGAAGTATTCGAAATATTGTATATGTGATTTAAATTGATTTATTTAAATAGTAAAATAAGTTTTCCAATTTTGAATAATTGGATATGGTGGGAAATAATTCTTCAATGTTTAATATTAATTCAGTAGATGATGACTCTTACTATTTGAGGAATTTAAAAGGTAGTTCATCGTTATTCCGCTTATAGTATGAGTTGGATACGGAGGTTAATATTGAGGATAAGTTGATGATATTTTTATTCAGATCTAATGTCAAAGAGTTGGATAAATCTTTTAATTATGATACAAGTTTCCTAATTTGATTAAGATAAGTTGGATAGAAATAATCTTCGGATATTTGATATGAAATTCTGTGGTGTAAACGTATACTATTTGAGGAATTTGGAAGATATTATTATTATATCGATATTCCTCTTATGGTGTTCGTTGATTATGAGAATTGATATCGAATATAAGTAGATACAATTTCTGTGTAACTTATGTTCAATATCAATTGATTCGGGTTCCGCCGTGAATGGTATTTTCAATGATATCATTCTTGAAACCCGATGAGATTGAATGGTGGAAATTATATCGTAATTAGGGATTTAATCAAATCTTTGATTCAAGGGAATTAAAGGTAAGAAATTGAAGCGAAGGTATAATCTTTGATTTCAAAGAAGAGATAAGATGATAACGAGATGTATGAAATTTATAGTAATTCAAATCTTGTGTCATAAATGAATTGATAACTATTGGAAGGAGATTTGAATTGAAAAGACTGGGTAAACCATAGCTACTGCTTTAAACGCGCTTGTTACTTGGAAAGACCGGGATCGAGTATATGTTCGAAAACCATTCCAAGTAATAATACAATGTTATGAAGCAATTCAAGACTCGGTAAACGACGAATGAAGACCGGGAATATTTGAATTTGTTTAGATTGATTGTTGATTGATGTCTCGGTTAGGTAGGCCACCGATATGAGGTATGAGTTACATGAGACCTGAACATATTTAAGTATTTTCGGGTTGTTGTAACGTTCAGACCCAGAACGGATTTGTATGGATGGTGCGTCTGACGTTAAAATTGACCACATAGCACTGATTTCCGTTAATGTATATCAGATTTGTGGCAATATATTATCCTCATCTCTAAGTCATAGGAACTTAGAGGGTATGCATTGATTTAAATCAATGATATGTCGTGAATTGTCAATGTGGCATACCCAAGTTATGAAACGAGCTAGTGATGATCAAAGAATGGCTTATCGAAGCATCGCTTTGTGTATGACATGACAAAAACAAACCTCACACCCCGGATTGATGAGAAACTGGCGGTTAGGTTTTATACTTATATATGAATTGATGATGAAGCTGTGCAGCAGTGGGAAACCACTTATGAACCTGGGGAAGTTGGGTATGTTCGGGGGGGTCGTGTCTGATCGAAAACAGTTGATCTGCCCTGACAATGTGTAGTTGGTGTCCGCGAATGGACGAAAAAGTCGTTGATGCACTTTGTTTTGTATCTCTGATTGATCTTTCGTACCAGGAATCATCAAGTTGGAAATCCAATCTCCAATACGAGCCATATGATTTTGATTGTATATAAATATGGCGACATAATATTATGGGTATTATGCCGTCCAGGATTAATACATTTATTTGCGAAATTGTTTTCCACCCTATATTATAATATTAGAAGAGGATTTTCACGTATGAAAGCATGTTTGGTTATCATAAGATAAACTCGCCCATCTGGTGTGCGCTTGCATTGTGTGATATGGGACGAGCTTATGATAGCTACATTTTTTCCGAAGTCATTGCGAATTCATATGCACGGGTATTCACATGGAGTACACCCATTCCGCTTAGCGGCGTGGTCGAGTGAATTTCCCAACTTTAAAATAAAACCTAAAAATAACTATTTTTGAGTTCTCACACCAGTCCCACAACTGACCTGGAGTTTATTGTTCCTTTCTAAACTCTGGGTGCCCATTAATTTCTACATGGGCAGCTAGTAGTTTAGTTTTGCAGTTATAGATCGTTGGAGTAGGATTCATAGAGCTTTTAGAGTTGGAGTCCACGCTAGAGTTTGGAGCTTCCACTATATCCTACGGTTTCTTCTACTGAGAGTATATTTTCTTTTCTTCCGCTGTACGTGTTTTAAATATGATATTCTATGTAACTCTGATGTAACATTGTATTTTGCAATGAAAGGTTCTGTTATTCTGTTCAATATATGTACATACCCATAACAATTCATCTTTGTGAACGGTTTTAAGTCGATTTAATTACCGACGAAAAATCGTGCAAAAAGATGGGTCGTTACATTTGTGGTATCAGAGCTTTGGTTATACAAAGCTATGGGGTACATGCATATTTGGACAAAAGAATAGAACTCCTCAGAGTTACATTATCTCATTAGAGATAGGGTTAGAAATGCCCTAGAATGAGATTCCGGAATATTATGATCGAGAGAGCGTACTCTGAAAATAAAGTGTTTTAAAGAACAAAATCATTTTTAATGACATCTTCAGTAAGAAATCTTTGAGTATTTTATTCGACGTCATGATTGGACTATCGAGTATGTAAGGGTTTTGAATATACGTCTGATCAACGTATATGTGAAGCCCAACATATACTAGATAGATATAGAGTCACACTCTAGTCGCCCGGGGATGATCTGATGATGATTGCAACATCATCAGTACTCATTTTCGATTTTCAAAAGTGGGATGACTATATGACTCCAGTTAAGACGTCAAGGGATACTTGAATTATTTCGATAGGTCGGAACTATTAAGAGAGAATTTAATATGTTATAGATACAATCAAACTATTTTAATAACAAGAAGGATTTTGAGGTAAATCCACTTAAAGATTAGGAAGCAAGTGTGGGGAAATAAGATAATACATTCAGAAATTATATCAAAAACAGCACCCATTCTTCAAGTTAAACAAGTCATAACAGATGTTTGAATATGATCTAATAAGCTGTAATCAGAAAAGATATTATATTTCTCAAAGAATGTTAATATGTTAATGTAAGCAATAGATTGGATAAATCCTTAACATGAATTGTAAATGAGAATATCCAAGAGTATCTTAGCTATCAGAACCCCTTAAGAATCTGTAGACGATTTAGACTTAAGTTAAGAATTTATTTAAAGAGATGATTTTGACTTAAGAATGAGTTTAAAAATTTAATTTAAATCATAACAAACATCGAAGTAGGAAAATTTTGATCTTGAAATATTAAATTTGAAGAAGTGAGTTCTAAAAATGTTAAGATTAATATTTGAAACAACCCTAGCTTGAACCTGTACATGCATAATCAGAGTGCGCAGAGGAAGCGTGATGGTATTTTAAATAAAATTGTTTTAAGAGATTTTCCGACTAATTTATTAAGGGAAATTTTCTAAACAATATTTGATATTTAAACAAGAATGAGAAAGAGTTATATATACATTTTGAATTTAAAGTGGATTTAGAGAAAGTGTTATTCGATTAGGTGAATATGACAACTAAAATATAAATAATAATGAGAACAAATTTAAATTTTAAATGGGTTAATATGTGATTATATTTAAAATGATTGGAATAAAAAAAATTGAAATAGAATGAGTGTTTCGGAAATACAATTCTATCCCTTCCCTTTTCGCTGGGTTTTGTTCGACCCATTGTCATCTTTTGAATATCACCCCGAATTGTCGTGCTTGAAATTTTAACTATCCAACTTTGTTTCTAAATTCTTCCTTTTTCCCTGCTCTGATAAAGCCATGGACAAGTGAATTAATTTGGACTTGAAAACAGTATTTTGAATTACCTCTTAAATTGAACTTGAATATGTATTAAGAGCAATAGAATTTCTAATACTGAATTTAGCCAAGATGGTATTTTGCAAGATAATTGAATGATTTGGGAAAGGATTATTTGATAATTTAGATTTAAATTTTTAATTTAAACGCATGGTCTTATAATTGATGAGAAAATCATGGCTTCCGTAAGAGTAAGTTAGAAGGATAAGTTCCAAACTTTAAGATTTTCTTAGGGTCATAGACCTCTTAAGTATTAGACCGTATTTTTTCCCAGTTTCTCCTTAGTGGTAGGATAGCAGCTCCGAGTCTAACTCAGAGAATTCAAATTTTTTTTTACAAGACCCGTGATGACCTCAGTAATCACGAGATCATAGAAGTTTCCTTAGACTCTACCTTTAGTGAGAATCAGATAGTGTACCCTGAGAATAATATGGACCTTGGTTCTGACCATTACATTCCCGATATGTTAAGAGAGAAATGGGAATTTAAAATTGGATAAGGAGTTTAAATTTACTCGACTTCCTTTACGAGGACGAAAAATTTCTAAGGGAGGATGAATGTAACATCCCAGAATTTTAACTAAGTTGGATTTGAATTTTTATTATATAATTTTGAATTTTCTGAATAAAAATTTATTTTGATAGGGTTTGAATATGAATTTTATTTTTGAACAAGTATCTTGTTTTATTTTGTATGATTTTTGTATAAGGAAAACTTATTTTAAAGAGTTATATTTAATTTATAAGATTTTATGTAAGTAACGATATTTTCTGTTTTGATAATATTGATTTGTAAAATATGAATTTTATAAAGGATAAGCTATTTTTAAAATTTTACAAGAAAGATTTTTAAAGATAATTAATAATGATGTTTATAAAATTTTATAAGGGTTGTTAAGTATTTATTTTAAACCTTTTGTTAGTATAAAGTTGGGTAAATTACATATGTTATATTTGATAAATTTTATAGATAAATATCTTTTTTTTTAATTTATTTAAACAATTGGTAATAAGATGGTTGCATTTATAAGATTGGCTACATTCATGAGTGTTACAAAGGTGTAACCAATTTAAATAAATTAAGTAAGGCTTAAGTAATGAGGTGTCCACTTATGTGTATTCATGCATGGCGTAATTCATGTGGTAGTGCCACGTAGTCACTTATGTGTCAGGTTGCATGAAGTTTGAATTAAAGGAAGGATATGTGTCCATGTAGCAATTGACCATTATACCCTCTTTGATGCCTATATAAATAAGGTTAAGCTCATCTTTCCCTCACACTTCATTCATGAATCACTTCAATGATTTTCCTCACATCATTCTCTTCTTCTTCTTTGTTTTAAAAATTTCCTGTACATGAAAATTTACATCTATCTTCATTTAAAAATCCAAATCTCTCAATCTGTTGAGTTTTTACTAGTATGATCTGCACGAAAGTTGCTCAGGTTATCATTTCAGATTTTTAAAAATTGACGGATCGAAATTTCACTGATTAATGGAAGAGATATCTCAATTTTACTGTAAACATAAGAAATGGGTTTGAAACTTTGAAAAATTAAATCTCTCAATCCGAGAAGAATGGATCGATGCCGTCAGCACCGTTGAAATCGGCGAAGAACCTATTATTTTTGATGCGAAGTTGATTCGATTCCGCGTTGATAATCGGAATTGTTCAAAATTAGGTTTAAGAATAATCCGTGATTCAAGCAACGATAGACAAATCGAAGAGTGACGTTGTAATCAGCATGGAAAGGGCTTCGATGTGGAGTTTTTCGGTGGATTTCTGAGCGGAAAAGTGTCGAGGCTTGTAAGGGAGAGTGCGGTTTTCCTGTAACCGGCGTGATGTTCGGATTTCAGGGGAAGGGATCGAAGTTGATGCGAGTGGGTGCAAATGAATGAGGAGAATAAGAGAGGCTTGTTGATGAGTTCGGATTTGAGTTCGGTAGGAAGAAATGCATGTGCAGGTGCACGGTGCGCAAGGATCAAATGGGTTTCCTGGAGTTTTCACGCAAATAAGATAGTAGGAAGGAAGGGGGAACGGGTCGGGTTGGTGTGTGACAAGAGCTATTGGGCTTTTGGGTTTGGGCCTAGTTAATAGGTATGTTTTATTTTTAATAGTTCAAACTTTAAACCACTCTAACTCACTCGTTTTAATTCGGATTTGCTCGCCGTCAGAAGCGTTAGAATCGTATCTAAAAGAAAAACGCAGTGGTTTGTAGTATTGGAAATTTTATTAAGTATAAATTTATAATAAAAATAAAATAAAAATAGTTATATATTAATATAACGAAGATCATTATTAATAGAATTTTCAATATATATAAATCAGCGGAAATTTACCACTTGCTGATAAGAATGGACTGAGAGCAGAATGAGTAGATGTGGCAGTATTCGTTGATCTGTTCGCTCTAGTAAAGAAGATTTTGAAGCTCGATTTAGTGATAACTTCTAATTTAAATATTTATTTAAATTTGTTAATTATAATTAGCTGAGATTAACTATAATTAGTTGATAATGATTGTGTGATGGATGTTGATGTTTGAATGGTCGTTCATGCAATTAGATAATAAACTGAACACTGATAAGCGTTATTGTCTGTAACGCTTGTGCATAGTTAAAATGTTGTTTATGACGAATGAATTCGTATCCATCTGATCGTATGATTCATTTGGATAAATATGATTGCATTGTATGATATCACACACACACAAACGCACCGTGGTTGTGGAATATATGGGTGATCGATTTAGAATCTCCTTCCTCTATATGATTTTATTTAATTATTAAATAATATTTATAATTTTGGTTTTGAATTTAATATCAACTTTAAAATATTGAATTAGGATTTGGAATATGATTTGAATTATGTATTGATTTTTGTATAACGTTCTTTATATCTATTTGAAATTGGTTTTTGGTAAAAATATTTTCAATTTAAATTCGAAATAAGATATTTGAAATTTGAATATGGTTTTGTATATATTATAATAATAATATTATATACACCAGAACGTTCTAGGATGACAGAGTGGATAGTGTCTAGGCTTGGGTTTTGAAATTCAGTTTTCTGCTCTCCTTGGCTATCCCTAACTGATCCTACGGATGTGATGGTTAAATAAAAATCTAATTTGCAATTATTCGAATGGTGATTTAATTTATTAGAAAAAAAAGTTGTGTTTTAAATCCAAATAATTGAAAAGTCAATTTAAATGATTTATATAAGTTTATAATGATTTTTAAGGTAATGATTATTTTGGTCAAAGTTAGAGCTTGTCGCATTATGGCAATATGTAAATGCTTATAACTTTTCCAATTTAAATCGGATTTCCACGAAACGAAAAACGTTTGATTCCTATTTACGAGAGCTTTCAAATGAGTGAAAGTAGATTTTAATTTCGGGTTATAGTTTTCAAGCTATTTTTAAAACCGTTTTGGAAAAGATCGTTGTAAGGACATAATTTTGTAATGCTTTTGAAACGCTCTTGTAACGCTTTCATTAAAAGCAATTTATTTTGAAGTTTTTAACCCATAGACACTTTTCCGAACTATGAGAAATCATTTTTAAATGATTTGTAGGGTGCTTTCAAAGGTTTAGAAGTATTCGAAATATTGTATATGTGATTTAAATTGATTTATTTAAATAATAAAATAAGTTTTTCAATTTTGAATAATTGGATATGGTGGGAAATAAATCTTCAATGTTTAATATTAATTCAGTAGATGATGACTCTTACTATTTGAGGAATTTAAAAGATAGTTCATCGTTATTCCGCTTATAGTATGAGTTGGATACGGAGGTTAATATTGAGGATAAGTTGATGATATTTTTATTCAGATCTATTGTCAAAGAGTTGGATAAATCTTTTAATTATGATACAAGTTTCCTAATTTGATTAAGATAAGTTGGATAGAAATAATCTTCGGATATTTGATATGAAATTCTGTGGTGTAAACGTATACTATTTAAGAAATTTGGAAGATATTATTATTATTATATCGATAATCCTCTTATGGCGTTCGTTGATTATGAGAATTGATATTGAATATAAGTAGATACAAGTTCTGTGTAACTTATGTTCGATATCAATTGATTTAGATTTTGTCGTGAGTGGTATTTTCACTGATATCATTCTTGAAACCCGATGATATTGAATGGTGGAAATTATATCGTAATTAGGGATTTAATCAAATCTTTGATTCGAGGGAATTAAAGGTAAGAAATTGAAGCGAAGGTATAATCTTTGATTTCAAAGAAGAGATAAGATGATAACGAGATGTATGAAATTTATAGTAATTCAAATCTTGTGTCATAAATGAATTGATAACTATTGGAAGGAGATTTGAATTGAAAAGCCTGTGTAAACCATAGCTACTGCTTGAAACGCACTTGTTATTTGGAAAGATCGGGATCGAGTATATGTTCGAAAACCATTCCAAGTAATAATACGACGTTATGAAGTAATTCAAGACTCGGTAAACGACGAATGAAGACCGGGAATATTTGAATTTGTTTAGATTGATTGTTGATTGATGTCTCGGTTAGGTAGGCCACCGATATGAGGTATGAGTTACATGAGACCTGAACATATTTAAGTATTTTCGGGTTGTTGTTCCGTTCAAACCCAGAACGGATTTGTATGGATGGTGTGTCTGACGTTGAAATTGACCACATAGCACTGATTTCCGTTAATGTATATCAGATTTGTGGCAATATATTATCCTCATCTCTAAGTCATAGGAACTTAGAGGGTATGCATTGATTTAAATCAATGATATGTCTTGAATTGTCAATGTGGCATACCCGAGTTATGAAACGAGCTAGTGATGATCAAAGAATGGCTTATCGAAGCATCGCTTTGTGTATGACGTGACAACAACAAACCTCACACACCGGATTGATGAGAAACTGGCGGTTAGGTTTTATACTTATATATGAATTGATGATGAAGCGGTGCAGCAGTGGGAAACCACTTATGAACCTGGGGAAATTGGGTATGTTTGGGGGGTCATGTCTGATCGAAAATCATTGATCTGCCCTGACGATGTATAGTTGGTGTCCGCGAATGGACAAAAAAGCCGTTGAGGCACTTCGTTTTGTATCCCTTATTGATCTTTTGTGCCAGGAATCATCAAGTTGGAAATCCAATCTCCAAAACGAGCCATATGATTTTGATTGTATACATATATGGCGACATTATATTATGGGTATTATGCCGTCTAGGATTAATACATTTATTTGCGAAATTGTTTTCCACACTATATGATAATATTAGAAGAGGATTTTCACGTATGATAGCATGTTTGGTTACCATAAGGTAAACTCGCACATCTGGTGTGCGCTTGCATTGTGTGATATGGGACGAGCTTATGATAGCTTCATTTTTTCCAAAGTCATTGCGAATTAATATGCACGGGTATTCACACGAAGTAAACCCGTTCCGCGTTAGCGGCGTGGTCTAGTGAATTTCCCAACTTTAAAATAAAACCTAAAATAACTGTTTTTGAGTTCTCACACCAGTCCCACGACTGACCTGGAGTTTATTGTTCCTTTCTAAACTCTGGGTGCCCATTAATTTCCACATGGGCAGCTAGTAGTTTAGTTTTGCAGTTATAGATCGTTGGAGCAAGATTCAGAGAGCTTTTAGAGTTGGAGTCCACGCTAGAGTTTGGAGCTTCCGCTATATCATATAGTTTCTTCCGCTGAGAGTATATTTTCTTTTCTTCCGCTGTATGTGTTGTAACTCTGATATTCTATCTAACTCTGTTGTAGCATTGTATTTTGCAATGAAAGGTTCTGTTATTATATTCAATATATGTACGTACCCATAACAATTGAAATTGTGAACGGTTTTAAGAAGGTTTAATTACCGACGAAAAATCGGGCAAAAAGATGGGTCGTTACATTTGTGGTATCGGAGCTTTGGTTATACAAAGCTATGGGGTACATACATATTTGGACAAAAGAAGAGAACTCCTCAGAGTTACATTATCTCATTAGGTAGGGTTAGAAATGCCCTAGAATGAGATTACGGAATATTATGATCGAGAGAGCATACTCTGAAAATAAAGTGTTTTAAAGAACAAAATCATTTTTAATGACAACTTTAGTAAGAAACCTTTGAGTATTTTATTCGACGTCATGATTGGACTATCGAGTATGTAAGGGTTTTGAATATACATCTGATCAACGTATATGTGAAGCCCAACATATACTAGATAGATATAGAGTCACACTCTAGGCGCCCGGGGATGATCTGATGATGATTGCAACATCATCAGTACTCATTTTCGAGTTTCGAAAGTGGGATGGCTATATGACTCCAGTTAAGACGTCAAGGGATACTTGAATTATTTCGATAGGTTGGAACTATTAAGAGAGAATTTAATATGTTAAAGATACAATCAAACTATTTTAATAACTAGAAGGATTTTGAGGTAAATCCACTTAAAGATTAGGAAGCAAGTGTGGGGAAATAAGATAATATATTCAGAAATTATATCAAAAACAACACCCAAACTTCAAGTTAAACAAGTCACAACAGATGTTTGAATATGATCTAATAAGTTGTAATCAGAAAAGATATTATATTTCTCAAAGAATGTTAATATGTTAATGTAAGCAATAGATTGGATAAATCCTTAACATGAATTGTAAATGAGAATATCCAAGAGTATCTTAGCTATCAGAACCCCTTAAGAATCTGTAGACGATTTAGACTTAAGTTAAGAATTTATTTAAAGAGATGATTTTGACTTAAGAATGAGTTTAAAAAGTTAATTTAAATCGTAACAAACATCGAAGTAGGAAAATTTTGATCTTGAAATGTTAAATTTGAAGAAGTGAGTTCTAAAAATGTTAAGATTAATATTTGAAACAACCCTAGCTTGAACCTGTACACGCATTATCAGAGTGCGCAGAGGAAGCGTGATGGTATTTTAAATAAAACTGTTTTTAGATTTTCCGACTAATTTATTAAGGGAAATTTTCTAAACAAGATTTGATATTTAAACAAGAACGAGAAAGAGTTATATATACATTTTGAATTTGAAGTGGATTTAGAGAAAGTGTTATTCAATTAGGTGAATATGACAACTAAAATATATATAATAATGAGAACAAATTTAAAATTTAAATGGGTTAATTTGTGATTATATTGGAAATGATTGGAATAAAAAAATTGTAATAGAATGAGTGTTTAGGAAATACAATTCTATCCCTTCCCTTTTCGCTGGGTTTTGTTCGACCCATTGTCATCTTTTGAATATCACCCCGAATTGTCGTGCTTGAAATTTTAACTATCCAACTTTGTTTCTGAATTCTTCCTTTTGCCCTGCTCTAATAAAGCCATGGACAAGTGAATTAATTTGGACTTGAAGCCAGTATTTTGAATTACATCTTAAATTGAACTTGAATATGTATTAAGAGCAATAGAATTTCTAATACTGAATTTAGCCAAGATGGTATTTTGCAAGATAATTGAATGATTTGGGAAAGGATTATTTGAGAATTTAGATTTAAATTTTTAATTTAAACTCTTGGTCTTATAATTGATGAGAAAATCTTGGGTTCTGTAAGAGTAAGTTAGAATGATAAGTTTCAAACTTTAAGATTTTCTTAGGGTCATAGACCTCTAAGTATTAGACCGTATTTTTTCCCAGTTTCTCCTTAGTGGTAGGATAGCAGCTCTGAGTCTAACTCAGAGAATTCAATTTTTTTTACAAGAACCGTGATGACCCCAGTAATCACGAGATCATAGAAGTCTCCTTAGACTCTACCTTTAGTGAGAATCAGATAGAGTACCCTGAGAATAATATGGACCTTGGTTCTGACCATTACATTCCCGATATGTTAAGAGAGAAATGGGAATTTAAAATTGGATAAGGAGTTTAAATTTACTCGACTTCCTTTTCGATGACGAAAAGTTTCTAAGGGAGGGTGAATGTAAAATCCCATAATTTTAACTAAGTTCGATTTGAATTTTTATTATATAATTTTGAATTTTCTGAATATAAATTGATTTTGATAGGGTTTGAATATGAATTTTATTTTTGAATAAGTATCTTGTTTTATTTTATTTGATTTTTGTATAAGGAAAACTTATTTTGAAGAGCTATATTTAATTTATAAGACTTTATGTAAGTAATGATATTTTCTGTTTTGATAATATTGATTTGTAAAATATGAATTTTATAAAGGATAAGCTATTTTTAAAATTTTACAAGAAATATTTTTAAAGATAAATTATAATGATGTTTATAAAATTTTATAAGGGTTGTTAAGTATTTATTTTAAACCTTTTGTTAGTATAAAGTTGGGTAAATTACATATGTTATATTTGATAAATTTTATAGATAAATATCTTTTTTTTTTAGTTTATTTAAACATTTGGTAATAAGATGGTTGCATTTATAAGATTGGCTACATTCATGAGTGTTACAAAGGTGTAACCGATTTAAATTAATTAATTAAGGCTTAAGTAATGAGGTGTCCACTTATGTGTATTCATGCATGGAGTAATTCATGTGGTAGTGCCACGTAGTCACTTATGTGTAAGGTTGCATGAATTTTGAATTATAGGAAGGACATGTGTCCAAGTAGCAGTTGACCATTATACCCTCTTTGATGCCTATATAAAGAAGGTTAAGCTCCTCTTTCCTAAACTCTTCATCCATGAATCACTTCAATGATTTTCCTCACATCATTCTCTTCTTCTTCGTTGTTTTAAAAATTTCCTGTACATGAAAATTTACATCTCTCTTCATTTAAAAATCCGAATCTCTCAATCCGTTGAGTTTTTGCTAGTATGATCTGCACGGAAGTTGTTCAGGTTATCATTTTAGATTTTTAAAAATTGACGGATCGAAATTTCACTGATTAATGGAAGAGATATATCAATTTTACTGTAAACATAAGAAATGGGTTTGGAACTTTGAAAAATTAAATCTCTCAATCCGAGAAGAATGGATCAATGCCGTCATCACCATTGAAATCAGCAAAGAACCTAGTATTTTTGGTGCGAAGTTGGTTCGATTCCGCATCGATGATCGGAATTGTTCAAAATTAGGTTTAAGAATAATCCATGATTCAAGCAATGATAGACAAATCGAAGAGTGACGTTGTAATCAGCATGGAAAGGGCTTCGATGTGGAGTTTTTCGTTGGATTTGTGAGCGGGAAAGTGTCGAGGCTTGTAAGGGAGCGTGTGGTTTTCCTGTATCCGGCGTGATGTTCGGATTTCAGGGGAAGGGATCGAAGTTGATGCGAGTGGGTGCAAATGAATGAGGAGAATAAGAGAGACTTGTTGATGAGTTCGGATTTGAGTTCGGTAGGAAGAAATGCTTGTGCAGGTGCACGGTGCGCAAGGATCAAATGAGTTTCCTGGAGTTTTCGCGCAAAGGAGATAGGAGGAGGAAGAAGAAGAGGGAACGGGTCGGGTTGTTGCATGACAAGAGATATTGTGCTTTTGGGTTTGGGCCTAGTTAATAGGTATGTTTTATTTTTAATAGTTCAAACTTTAAACCACTCTAACTCACTCGTTTTAAATCGGATTTGCTCACCGCCAGAAGTGTTAGAATCGTATCTGAAAGAAGAACACAGTGGTATATAGTATTGGAAATTTTATTAAGTATAAATTTATAATAAAAAGAAATAAAACTCGTTATATATTAATATAACGAAGATCGTTATTAATAGAATTTTCAATATATATAAATATGCAGAAATTTACCAGTTGCTGATAAGAATGGACTGAGAGCAAAATGGGTAGATGTGGCAGTTTTCGTTGATCTGTTCGCTCTGGTAAAGAAGATTTTGAAGCTCGATTTGGTGAGAACTTCTAATTTAAATATTTATTTAAATTAGTTAATTATAATTAGCTGAGATTAATTATAATTAATTGATAATGATTGTGTGATGGATGTTGATGTTTGAATGGTTGTTCATGCAATTAGGTAATACACTGAACATTGATAAGCGTTATTGTCTGTAACACTTGTGCACAGTTAAAATGTTGTTTGTGATGAATGAATTCGTATCCATCTGATCGTATGATTCATTTGGATAAATATGATTGCACTGTATGATATCACACACACACAAACACACCGTGGTTGTGGAATATATGGGTGATCGATTTAGAATCTCCTTCTTCCATACGATTTTATTTAATTGTTAAATAATATTTAAAAATTTTGTTTTGAATTTAATATCAACTTTTAAATATTGAATTAGGATTTTGAAAATGATTTGAATTATGTATTGATTTTTTTGTATAACGATCTTTATATCTATTTGAAATTGGTTTTTGGTAAAAATATTTTCAATTTAAATTCGAAATAAGATATTTGAAATTTGAATATGGTATTGTATATATTATAATAATGATATAATATACATCGGAACGTTCTAGGATGACAGAAAGGATAGTGTCTAGGCTTGGGTTTGGAAATTCAGTTTCCTGCTCTCCCTGGCTATCCCTAACTGATCCGACGGATGGGATGGTTAAATAAAAATCTAATTTGCAATTATTTGAATGGTAATTTAATTTATTAGAAAAGAAAAGTTGTGTTTTAAATCCAAATAATTGAAAAGTCAATTTAAATGATTTATATAAGTTTATAATGATTTTTAGGGTAATGATTATTTTGGTCAAAGCTAGAGCTTGTCGCATTATGGCAATTTTTAAATGCTTATAACTTTTCCAATTTAAATCGGATTTTCACGAAACAAAAAACTTTTGATTCCCATTTACGAGAGATTTCAAATGAGTGAAAGAAGATTTTAATTTCGGGTTATAGTTTTCAAGCCATGTTTAAAACTGTTTTGGAAAAGATCGTTGTAAGGACATAATTTTGTAACGCTTTTGAAACGTTCTTGTAACACTTTCATTAAAAGCAATCTATTTTGAAGTTTTTAACCTGTAAATAATTTTCCGAACTATGAGAAATCATTTTTAAATGATTTGTAGGATGTTTTCAAAGTTTTAGAAGTATTCCAAATATTGTATATGTGATTTTAATTGATTTATTTAAATAGTAAAATAAGTTTTCCCATTTTGAATAATTGGATATGGTGGGAAATAAATCTTCAATGTTTAATACTAATTCAGTAGATGATGACTCTTACTATTTGAGGAATTTAAAAGGTAGTTCATCGTTATTCCGCTTATAGTATGAGTTGGATACGAAGGTTAATATTGAGGATAAGTTGATGATATTTTTATTTAGATCTAATGTCAAAGAGTTGGATAAATCTTTTAATTATGATACAATTTTCCTAATTTGATTAAGATAAGTTGGATAGAAATAATCTTCGGATATTTGATATGAAATTCTATGGTGTAAACGTATACTATTTGAGGAACTTGGAAGATATTATTATTATTATTATATCGATATTCCTCTTATGGTGTTCGTTGATTATGAGAATTGATATCGAATATAAGTACATACAATTTCTGTGTAATTTATGTTCAATATCAATTGATTTGGGTTTTGCCGTGAGTGGTATTTTCAATGATATCATTCTTGAAACCCGATGAGATTGAATGGTGGAAATCATATCGTAATTAGGGATTTAATCAAATCTTTGATTCGAGGGAATTAAAGGTAAGAAATTGAAGCGAAGGTATAATCTTTAATTTCAAAGAAGAGATAAAATAATAACGATATGTATGAAATTTATAGTAATTCAAATCTTATGTCATAAATGAATTGATAACTATTGGAAGGAGATTTGAATTGAAAAGCCTGTGTAAACCATAGCTACTGCTTTAAACGCGCTTGTTACTTGGAAAGACCTGGATCGAGTATATGTTCGAAAACCGTTCCAAGTAATAATACGACGTTATGAAGCAATTCAAGACTCGGTAAACGACGAATGAAGACCGGGAATATTTGAATTTGTTTAGATTGATTGTTGATTGATGTCTCGGTTAGGTAGGCCACCGATACGAGGTATGAGTTACATGAGACCTAAATATATTTAAGTATTTTCGGTTGTTGTTTTGTTCAGACCCAGAACGGATTTGTACGGATGGTGTGTCTGACGTTGAAATTTACCACATAGCACTGATTTCCGTTAATGTATATCGGATTTGTGGCAATATATTATCCTCATCTCTAAGTCATAGGAACTTAGAGGGTATGCATTGATTTAAATCAATGATATGTCGTGAATTGTCAATGTGGCATACCCGAGTTATGAAACGAGCTAGTGATGATCAAAGAATGGCTTATCGAAGCATCGCTTTGTGTATGACGTGACAAAAACAAACCTCACACCCCGGATTGATGAGAAACTGGCGGTTAGGTTTTATACTTATATATGAATTGATGATGAAGCTGTGCAGCAGTGGGAAACCACTTATGAACCTGGGGAAGTTGGGTATGTTCGGGGGGTCGTGTCTGATAGAAAACCGTTGATCTGCCCCGACGATGTGTAGTTGGTGTCCGCGAATGGACGAAAAAGCCGTTGAGGCACTTCCTTTTGTATCCCTGATTGATCTTTCGTGCCAAGAATCATCAAGTTGGAAATCCAATCTCCAATACGAGCCATACGATTTTGATTGTGTGTATATATATATATATATATATGGCGACATAATATTATGGGTATTATGCCGTCTAGGATTAATACATTTATTTGCGAAATTGTTTTCCACACTATATGATAATACTAGAAGAGGATTTTCACGTATGAAAGCACGTTTGGTTATCATAAAGTAAACTCGCCCATCTGGTGTGCGCTTGCATTGTGTGATATGGGACGAGCTTATGATAGCTTCATTTTTTCCAAAGTCATTGCGAATTCATATGCACGGTACTCACATGGAGTAAACCCGTTCCGCGTTAGCGACGTGGTCCAGTGAATTTCCCAACTTTAAAATAAAACCTAAAAATAACTGTTTTTGAGTTCTTACACCAGTCCCACGACTGACCTGGAGTTTATTGTTCCTTTCTAAACTCTGGGTGCCCATTAATTTCCACATGGGCAACTAGTAGTTTAGTTTTGCAGTTATAGATCGTTGGAGCAGGATTCAGAGAGCTTTTAGAGTTGGAGTCCACGCTAGAGTTTGGAGCTTCCACTATATCATATGGTTTCTTCCGCTGAGAGTATATTTTCTTTTCTTCCGCTGTATGTGTTGTAACTCTGATATTCTATGTAACTCTGATGTAACATTGTATTTTGCAATGAAAGGTTCTGTTATTCTGTTCAATATATGTACGTACCCATAGCAATTCATCTTTGTGAACGGTTTTAAGTCGGTTTAATTACCGACGAAAAATCGGGCAAAAAGATGGGTCGTTACAGTTCTACTCTATAGATAATCGATGAATGTAGTAAAATCCAACAAAGTATGCATTATTAATTGTATTTGGAGACCAATTATTACATATAATAAAATCATTATACTGCAAATTTGGTCCTAGTGACCATATTTCATTCGGTATTATATATATATATATATATATATATATATATATATTCAGTTTTCTTTTTTCTTTTACTGCGACAGTCCATAACTTCGATTCAATTCTGATTGAAATTCTTTTTCGGATATTAAGGTCTGTTCAAATCGCTACTAATATTCACGCAATTTCGATTCACTATTCGTGTTATACTACTGTCGATTCATGCAATTTTGATTTTTTAATTATCGATTTAGGTATTTTTATTATTCGATAGATCGATTAACGTTAGATTATTGTTTATTCGATAGATCGATTTATATGGAAGTTGAATTGATAATTCGCTTAACGTCAGGTAATTTAGTTGATTATCAATTCTTTTTAGATTATTGATTCATTTCAGATAATTCTTTTCATATTATTAACGTCAAGTGATTCTTTACAGATTAACGTCAGACTCTTTTTTTGGTCAGTTGTTTTTTGGTTTGGCTGTAGGAAGATGAATATTGCAGATGATCAGAGGAACACATAATAAATTTGTTCTTGCTATTGCTGTTATGTTAATTTTAGTGTAATGATAAATAGTTTTATCCTTTTTCTGTTTTTTCTTACAGTAGTGTTGCAATTGAAGTACCAAGTGTTTTGGTTGTCATTTATTTTAAGGAAAACAACTTTGGAATTAGGCTTTCTGTGGATTCCACCATTTCTTACTTGCAAAATTGAATATGTGAAGTTTGGGATCATCTTACTCCCTTATGCTTTGATATATTTTATGTTTGGGATTCAAAGAATACTTTTGTTCATACTAATAGTGATTTGCAAGGCATTTTATGCTTAGTACATTTCAAGAAAGAAGACTTTTTAGTTATGTTTGTTAAGTTGAAGGAACTATCTCGTCTTAAGGTTGGCAGTAGTAGCATGTCTTGTTCTACTAGTAAGTCCCTTTGTGTTGATGATACAATGAATATTGAATTTGATGGAGTTGATAGCAGAGAATTTAGCTTTGAGAAAGAACGTGATTTTACTGAGTTGATGAAGAAAGGTTCGAACTTAGAATTTTTTACGTGGGTTGGTCAGAAATTTGGGTGTGCTTCTGATTTCCGTAAAACTGTTATTGCATATTGTGCTAAAAATGGATTTAAGCCAAAGTTTTTGAAGAACTGCAAAGAGAGAATAACAGTTCAATGTGCTGTTGAGGGTTGTAGTTTTAATATTCATGCTTCTTGTAAGTTGAAACAGCTGGATCATTTTCTAGTTAGAAGATTTGAATCTACTCATAGTTGTGGTGGTGGATTTCGATCAATTAACAGACCTTTGATTAAAAGCGATCTTGTGAAAACTTTAATATTAGATGAAGTTCATGATGAACCAACTAGAAAAACCAGTGATATTATTGCAAGTTTCAAAAGGAATTATGATATTAATTTGAGTTATTAGTATGCCTATATGGGTAAAAAAATTGGCTTTAAAGGAAATTTTTGGTAATGAAGAATAATCGTATAATGATTTGGTTTGGTATTTAAAAGCACTTGATAGAAGTAATACCAATGGTCATTCTGCTATGGTGGTTGATGAAAGTACTAATCAATTTGAAAAAGTTTTATATCATTTGAAGCCTGTATTTATGGATTCAAGCATTGCCGACCAATGGTGTTTTTAGATGGCACTTTTTTAAAAGGTCGAAATGGTTGTTTAATGGCTGCAACAGCTTAAAATGGAAATCAAGGTATGTGAGTTGCTTTTTAATTTATGTAATTTTTTTTTTCTTTAGTAAAATGAGTGGATATTTTATATTGTGGGTGATAAATTGAAATATGTAAATTGTGGGTGTATTATAAAATGGTAAATTATTTCACTTTTAAACCTGAAATTTGTACAAGAACGGGACGTTACCGAATGAATATGCTCGTGTAGTAGTGTGTAGCAGAAATCCAAAAGGCAAATCTGACACTAACATGCATATAAAAAATTATTATAGCATATCACGAGAATTATACAATATGTGAATATTTGCATATCTTTTTGACCTTCATAACATGAATTATTCCATGCAACTTGTTTAATGGCTTTGCCCTGCATTGCTTTAAATATTTCCTAGCAGTATGCAACATGCATGTCACCATTTGGATTATTAGACTACTTGTTTTTGGTTTAGTACATATAATGTACATGACTTACACATATTATATGATACTTAGATCGAGATCTGGCTATTTGTTTATGCATGTCTGCAATTTTGTGTAGTTGCAATACTGTAATACTGTAAAGTATGTTAACTATTGTAATACTGAATGAATACTTAGATTGAGATCTGGCACATATTATAATTATGGCATGACATAGTATACTTGTTTAGTATTGGTTTAACAAGTGTACTGCAATATTGTAAAGCATATTAAGTCTAAAATTAGATAAATAAATTGTTGTATTTTACATAAAAATTAATAAAAGTTTTTATTATTTTATTTTCTAGCCTTGTTATATTTTTTGACACTCATGAATTTCGTTTAATTAGTACTTTGGGATGTATGAATAATAGAGGAAAAAAAGTACTAAGTAATAACAATATGTTTAGAATGAGGTACTAATGAAGTACTAACAGCATGCATGTAAGTTAGTAGTAACAATATGTAGCATGCATAACATATGTATAGAACAAAGTAGCATGCATAACATATGTTTTTTGTTTAGTAATTTATTTTGTTGCATAACTTTGGACATGAGTGGATATGGGTAGTCATGTCTTCATAGAGTTGAGTTTAGAATATTAGTTTCACATATGCATGGTTTTGAAGCTGGTGATTTTTTTTAAGCAAATGTATAGTTTTAGCATGGACATAACAATAATTTTCAGATGGCTGTTTTGTGCATGTTTCATATGAAGATTCAGTATATTTTGATATGACTGGCTATTAAGATACCGCTATATATGCATAGAAATAGTGTATGCAATATAATATATTTTTCGGAGAAGTAAATGCAAAGTTCTGTAAACATAAGTTTCTATATGTATTGTTTTGTGAGCTTGAATTTAGAGTTTAGGTTTCGAAACATATAATAATCCCAGGCACTGATATATGTATTGTTTTGTAACGTTTGTTTAATTTTATTTTTCAGGTTTTTTTCTGTTAGCGATGGGTATTGTTGGAAAGGAAAATGAAGAAAATTGGTCTTGGTTTTTGGATCAATTAAAATGTTCAATTGGAATTGATCGTCCTTTAGTTTTTATTTCTGATAGGCATTGGGGTTTGCTTTTAAGTATTCCTAAAGTTTTTCCATCTGCTTTTCATTCATATTGTTTGCATCATATGCAAAATAATGTTGCTTCCATTGTAAAAAGTGGAAAAGGATTGTGGGTGGCTCATTTGTTGGAACGATGTGTTGTAGCTGCTACTCATCATGATTTTGAAAGAGCTATAGAAAAATATAGGCAAATTGGTGGTGAAAAAGCTATTGAGTTTCTAAAGGATAAGCCTTTTGATCATTAGGCTGATTTATTTTTCCCTGGAAATAGGTATGGTGAGAATAAATCAAATGTTGCGGAAAGCTTTAACTCTTGGATTTTGAAAGAGAGGCATCTTCCCATTACTTGTTGTTTAGATGGTATTCAGATCAAGCTTATGAATCAAATGTCTAAACGTAGAGAAGAAGCTTCTACTTGGTCTACTGTACTTTGTCCTAAAATGGAGAATCAATTATTAAAATTAAAAGAAAAAGGTTTTGGTTGGAATGTTTCTCGATCTTCTAAATTTATTTTTGAAGTGCATTCACCTATTTCTCACAAAGTTGATCTTGAAAATTGAATTTGTACTTGTAATCAGTGGAGAGTTACCAGTTTCCCTTATGTACATGCTTTGAAATGCATTATTATGTCAAGGCTTAATGTTTATGATTTTATTGAATATTATTTCACGACTAAGGCGTATAGAGCTTCTTACTCACATGTCATCAATCCTATTCCTACTTTTGATAAAAAAGATATTATTTCTGAAGGGTCTTCTATTATTCATCCTCCTAAGGCTATTCGTGGAGCTGGTAGACCAAGAGTTAACAGACTTGGAGGGTTGGATGTATTTCATGGGAAGCAGAATAAGTGCGGAAAGTGTAAGAAGTTTGGGTATAATCGTAGAGAAGTTGTGCATTGAGTGGTTGAACTATTTTTATGTTTGATTGTATGTTTGTTTTATGGTAGACCTATGACTAATAGGGTTAATGTTTTTTTGTTTATCTTTGTTTGAGATATTGTTGAATTGTAAAAAATATTGGATCATTGTTTATTTTGCTTTTTTTATTGCACAGTTGTGATTTGTTTTTGCTGTGAATTGTTATATGAGGAGTTTCATGTTTTAATGTTGATGATGGCTGGTTTATCATTTACTGTAGTTTTATTCTAATTTTACAACCGATAGTGTAAAATTAGAAGATCATTTATTGCAGTTTTTTCTTATGATGGCTGGTTTATTATTTACAGCTAATAGTTAAAGTTACAGCTGATATTGTTTATGATGGCTGGTTTATCATTTACTGCAGTTTTATTCTTATGATGGCAGTTTTCTGATAGTGTAAAGTTACAACCGATATTGTTATATGATGGTTGGTTTATCATTTATTGCAGTTTTTTTCTTATGTTTTATTGTAAGATATATTGGGTTTTGCTGTGATTTGTTTTATTCTTATGTTGCAGCCAATAGTGTAAAGTTACATACACAGTTTTATTCTTATGTTGCTGTGAAATTATAAATTTCGAATTTCGGGATGGATGTTGAAATTTACTGCAGGACTTGAATTCGTTCGTAATAGATGACATCGGTTTATCATTTGAACTTTTACTGGGGTATCTTGATTCGTAAGCAACACCATCAACATAGTGATTTTTGGCCCTTTGCGGTACATAATGGATTTGATTTTGCAGTTCTTTGATTTTTTGTAGATGTTCCAGAGTTGTTTTGTGTACTTTTTGCTTTAGACGTGCTGCATGCTTTGACATTACGATTAGTTGGAGTAGAGTTTTAATTTGAGTTTTTCTGAATTATCATTATTGAATCTTAGCTGAACATTGGATTATTCTGTTTGATTTTGAGACTTCTCATTGGTAGGCTTTGTACAGGAAGATAAAGTATTATCTTCTACTATATTATTACACACAAATGTAAACTGAGCACCGTTATCATATATAAGTCTTATATGAAGTCTTATCTTCTCATTGGTAGGCTATTTGCAAAGTTTAAAAGTCAGGTTATATATATTATATATAAAGGATGTGAATTTTTAAATTAAAATTTGGGCTTTGTGTGATTAGAGGAGTATATAATGAAGGGGGTTTCAGGCGGAAAGGTGGTGAATATGAGAAGTGCATGAGGAGTTTGGTACAAGCAGGTTTCAAAGAAAAGAAAAAAAAAGAGAAAGTTGGCAAAACAAAATATTGGAGAAGTATGAAGACAGGAAGGAACAAAAGGAAGTGTTGAATGAAGAATGAACTGGGGAACCATGATGTACTGAGAAAGCAAAAATCGGTATAACAGTGTGATGGGAACAATTAAAGTATGGAACCATTTATGTAAGTGAAGCAAGAACCGAATGTTTGAACAGTGGGAATACTGTTCGTGCAAAAAAAAAAAAACAAGATGGCGCTTTTAAAAAATGATAAATTATTTTATCTTTTTTAAAATAATTATTTGTGAATGTAACAGTGTGTTTTATAAAATGATAAATTATTTTATCTTTTTGGTTTAGTTGCGGTTTAATAATACAGGTCTAAAATGATTTGCATGAAATACCAGCTGCCAGATGCCAAAGTGAATTTTCTGAGAGTGGGATCAACGTGCAGCTTCATATATACTTCAACAAGATATGACCTCATTCTTAAAAGAGACAATTAACGAAAAGGACAAAGGCCCATTAAAGTTTATCCATAAGGACAACCACTTACTATTTTATCCATAAGGACAATGCAGTGAAATTAAATTTCGGCTGATGCTTCCATCTTCTCCCTTTGTTGTGTATCTCGATTTCATCGTTTATCACGAAATCACAAAAATCACGAAATCATAAATCGTTGAAATCACAAATATCATAAGACGTTAGAATCGAAATTCACAATCGAAGACAAACATCACGAAATCAAAATCACAACCAAAAATCAGCCGAAACAGAAACCCTAGAAAACAAAAAAAATAGGTCGAACAATAAAAATCCATTGGAAATCACAATTGAATGGAAAAAAAAATTATTTTTCAAACTATGGAAAGCACAATTGAAGAAGTCGAAATTGTTGAAACAATTTTTTTAGGTTGGAAATGTTTTTTTTCGTTACTAGTATAGCAGTTCGTGGGTATCATTTTGCTATTTTTTTAGGTATCATTTTTCCTGTTTTAACTGTAAAACATAGCAGCAGTTTTTAGGTATTATTTTTCTATTTTTCTATTTTTCTAGGTATCATTTTTACAGTTTTAACTGTGTTATATGTTTTTTTCGTGAGATTTTGTTGCTGTGTTAATTTTGAAGTTATATTGTTGTATCATCTTTGAAACTAAGTCGAACTTATTTCATTTTAATCAATCAAACTGTGATATAATTTTTTTTTCATTATTTTATCTTCAAAACATAAGCAAGATTTGTGTTTATCACATCAATCCAGTCATTACAAAAATGCAAAACAATATCAACTACTTTCATTTAAAACTGAAATTGTATTGTAACAGGAACTGCGCATCAGTTTTAAATCATTCTTAGTATCATTTTTTTTAATTATTTTCTGTGCAGTTTATAGTTATCAGTTTTATGTCGCATAAAGTATCAGTTTTAATTATTTTATTTGTTAACAGTGTTTAGGCATCAGTTTTAGGCCATGGTAATTATCAGTATTCTGGTTTTTTTTCGTATAGTGTATGAGTATCAATTTCAGTCATGAATTAATGCATTTATTTTTACTTGCACTCAATCCAGTCTTGAATTCAAGTAAATTCCAGCAGCATGCAGTATCTGCAAGTATTTCATACACAATCAAAACTGATACCAACATAATTTTGTAACAGTACACCATCACAAAAATTACCACATAAAATAAAGACGTATATAAACATAACACAGAAATTACACTAAAAATGATACCTTAAAAAATATAAAACTGATACCTTAAAATTGCTGTGATGTTTAACATAACACATAAACTACAGTAAAAATGATACCTTAAAAAATATAAAAATGATACCTTAAAACTGTTGTGATGTTTAACAAAACACATAAATTACAGTAAAAACGATACCTTAAAAAAATATAAAAACGATACCTTCAATCTGCAGTAATGTTTAACATAACAGAGAAATTACACTAAAAATGATACCTTAAAAAATATAAAAATGATACCTTAAAACTGCTGTGATGTTTAACATAACACATAAGCTACAGTAAAAATGATACCTACAAAAATAACAAAATGATACCTAGAAACTACTGCTATGTTTTAAAGTTAAAATAGGAAAAATGATACCTAAAAAAATAGCAAAATGATACCTACGAACTGCTATACTAGTAACGGAAAAAAAACATTTCCAATCACGAAAAAATTGTTTCAACAATTTCGACTTCTTCAATTGCGTTTTCCATCGTTTGAAAAATATTTTTGTTTCATTTAGTTGTGATTTCCAATGGATTTTTGTTGTTGGACAATTTTTTTTTTGTTTTCGAGGGTTTATGTTTCAAGCAATTTATGGATTCAAATTTTTGGGTTCGATTGCAATTTTGATTCTGATGTCCTTTTGATTTTCGTGATTTATGAATTGTTATGATTCGAATTTTTGTGATTTTTGGGTTCGATTGTTTTAAAGATGTAGCGGACGTGAATCGGGAGCGGAGGAAGAAGAAATAAGCGCACGTGAAGAAGAAGAGAAACAGTGTATTGTCCTTCTGAATAAAATTTTAGTAGGCTGTCCTTATGGATAAAAAGGCCTTCACTTTTGTCCTTGTAAATATTTTCCTGTTCTTAAAATGAATACATAGGAATTTATTTGTTATTGAGATGCAGTATGCTTGATGATAGTAAATTGCACAATTTAACTTTTTGTTCCTTTCTGTTATAATCTAATTATGCACTTCTATAATGTGTACAAATTAAACTAGTACAAATTATCAATTTCAAATGATCACAGGCACCATTTGAATTAGATAAAATTTGATCAGATATACGGTACAACTTTCAAAACATTCAAACTCAATAACTTCAAAATCTCATGATGCAACCCATAACCAATTCAGACAAACTTCATCATGGAAATTTCATTAGTGCTACTTGTCACATTTCATCTCGGTTCCAATGATCAACCGACCCTTCAAATTTTTTAATACCAGCAACCATAGATGAATTTGAAGGAAAAATCTAATTTTTTTCAACAAAACAGCAATGTACAGGCATGCAGAGGAATAATTTTTACATTCAACAATACCGTCTCAGGTTCAATAACTACTAACAAAGGTATTATTGACTCTTTATGTTAGAGCTTCACCAACGAGATGAGAACAACAGATTAAACAAATGCGGACTTCAATTGAGTATATATATTCTTGATGTAAAAGCAATGTCGAAAACTAGACAACTTCAATATTCTAGGATCCACATCAACATTTTAAAATCAACATTAACAATTTCAAATTACAACAATGTACTAGAATTGAAATACCTATATTAAACAGAAATCCTAAATCCTATATTAGACTGAAATTCCTAATTGTCCAGCAGTGTTGTCGTGTGATTGATAATAAAGAAATAAATCCATCATGTGTTTAATAACTGGTGTCCATTGTGTGCTCTCCAACAATATGAATTACAAACAAAGCGTTCATGTTGAAGAGCAGAATTTATCCATCGTCCAGCAGTATGGTTCATCATGTAATATAGTGGATGCTGTTTTTGCTCTTACATTGTCAATATCTTCCTGAGGAATGTTTGCAACAATATTTCTTCCTTCCGCCAAATTTCTTAAGTTCATCATAACAAATATTCCACAGTCATATCTGTTGAAAGAAAAAAAAATTAGGGAGTTTAAATGAGTATAAAAAGTGCAAGTAATAACATTTTTACAGAGAAAAAGTTAACATTATAGCATAATTAATAATCATAACTTCAAAATTTTCCTTTTGTCATATAAATTGAATGATTAATGTACTTAGATTTTTGTGGCTTTGGTGTTACTTATGAGCCTGGCTTGGGCTAGAAATGCAATTTTGGTTGATGTACACCTTGTATATGATGTTCTATACTATACAATACTTTATGCACTTTATATATGTATATATGAGCTTACCAACAATAACTGAAATAAGTACAGCAGTAGATGATAAAATTGTTTATCGTTTATCATTAAGTGATAAAACTATTTATCATTAGTGCAAAGATACATGTTTTTATCTTTTCTAACTATTGCATTAAAATAAGTTGTATATTATAAAGTTTTTTTAAAGAAAATTGTAGTTCTATATCTTTTTGTATCTGAAAAGCATAAGAAATTGAAAAGGATAAAATTATTTATCTTTTGCTGTTTTTTTTTAAATGAAAAAAACTACTGATATAAAATTTTAAGTAAACATCAAAGTAACAATTTACTAGTGCAAAAATTACTGATATAAAAATTTGTAAAACTGAAGCTAACATGTTAGTTTACATATGTATATTGCCTTGCCTCATAAATCTGAAATATAGTTGCCATGCACTCTTGCCTAGTTTGTTCCTCAAAATGCATGTTGTTTGAGTATATTTGTGTATGGATGTGATAATAGTATGTGTATATGTATTCCGCTGCAAGTATACATATATCCAAAGAAAATAGCAGTACAGTGTAGTAAAGAATAAAATAGTAATGAAATAAAGAAAAATTAATGAAAATAAGAAAACAAATAGATATGATTACCCATTATGTTGTTGAGCACATTGTCCAACTGAAAGTACAACAGAATTTTTTATGTTTTCCTTGTTTTCTTCACTTTGAAGATTCTTGTTTATATCGTTGACTATTTTTTGCTGTTGATTATATAAAGAATATTTATTGATTCAAGTAACATGGAAAAATTCAAAATTTAAAATGGCTTACAATTTTTAAAGGTGCTTTTTTATGTCTGCTGCTCATTCTTCCTTTTCTTGCTGAGCTGCAGAGAGAATCATAAAGCGTCCATGTTGAAGATTCAGGTTCAAACGTTAGAAGTGTCCAGTGTGAATCTTCATGGACGGGAAATAACACCATACAACATAGCGGGTTTTGTAGTGCCTGAATCACTGCTGGAACAAAGAGGGCTTCTCTGACATTTTTTATGTTAATAGTGGCGCTTTTCTGTCAAAAGAAACAAATATTGTAGTTTACAAAACTGATTTTACCATCATTAATGAATCGTTAGATGTATATTTAAAAAATAAATCTTACCGTCCATGTGGTGTTAAAGTAAGCTAAGCTTGCAGTGATACCGAATTTTTTGGCTATTCTAAACCAGTAATAATCAATAATCTGGACAGAAAATATCATTAGAGTACTTGAAATAGTAAACTGTCAGAAAATATCATTAGAGTATTTGGTTGTTCACTCTTGCCTAGTTTGCACTATAAAAATTATTGATACAAAATTTACTGATGCAAAAAGATGATAAATATGTTTAAGGCTATGCAGGTGATGTTCAGTTGGAAGGTTGGAGGACAAATCAGTTTAATAAATCAAGAATTTGTAATATTTTATAAGATGATAAAACTGTTTATCTTTTATCATTAAGTGATAAAACCATTTATCATTAGTGCAAAGATACATGTTTTTATCTTTTCTAACTATGACATTAAATAAGTTGTATATTATGAAGTTTTTTTTTTAAGAAAATTGTAGTTCTATATCTTTTTGTATTTGAAAAACATAAGAAATTGAAAAAGATAAAATTATTTATCTTGTGCTGTATTTGTTTTTATATGATACGTGTTTTTATTTGATACATGTTTTTATTTGATATTTAGCGAACCTTAGAGTATACTTCTTGGATCAATTAGTGACGACTTGAATAATAATAAATACTTACCTGGCCAGCAATAAAATCACCGAAAATAATGTCTTCAAGCATATCTCTATATATGACAATCATGTTTTCATCATGTGAATTATAAACATCTTCGCTGGAAAAGAAAGTAAGGGTGAAATTTGTTACTTTAGCAACTATAAATATATGTACTGAGAAATGGCTGCCGAAGAATCTTATATGATTTGTCCACAAACTAGCTGAGAAGCATAGAAAGTTCTTAGTTAAAATCTAAAAATGAAATAAGATCTAACTTCTAAAATATCAATCAAAATTTAGAAGGAAAAAAACAAAACTTTAGCAGGATTCACACACTTAGAATATTCATGTGTTTAACTGTTTTTCACCCAGTTAATGCACTTAACCAGCCAACATATAAAAATAAATATGAGCTATTAAGTAACTAACAATTTTCAAAAGGAATAAGAAACTCAATCTGAGATTCAGGGAACTTCACCAATTCCTTAACAAATCCAAAAACCTCATCCCTGGTGATATCATGATTATCAACCCCACTGTTAGTAATTTTTATATTTCTCTTCAAATTTCTACAATAATGATTCCTCTCTTAATCCCAGCCTCTAACTCAACCAAATACTTTATTGCATTCTTAGGGTTATCACGGTTAGAGTCAGAGTTGGGGCTACTGCGGTCAGAATCGCAATTAGCTAGAACAGTGAGAAGATGACTAGAGAAGCATGCTTCATTTTGCGTGTCGGACCAACTCCGATAGAAACATGGCTTTATTTTGCAGGGATGAAAATACAACAGAGCAGCGCCAGGAGAGAATCATAATTAGCATTTAACCCTGCTTTATGGAATTCACTACCAAACTGAGCGTGAACAGTGGACAATTTAATAATATGATTCTTATTAATTTAAGAATATAAGCTTACTTTATGTTTCCGGTTATTTTGAAGAAATTGGTTATGGTGTTTACTTCATCTTCAGGCAATAACTTGAACAGTGGGCAATTTTCTATTTTCCTTTTGCTTTTGCTTTTCCTCATATATTCTGGTGTGCTAAAAGTATCCACATCTATAGGTTTTGGGCTTGCGCACTTTTGCTTTTCTGTTTTTTCTTTTTCTCTTTTCTGTTTTTCTTCTTGATATACATAGTTCGGATCCTTTTTTGGCTTGTGCACTTTTGCTTTAATCCTCTTTTGCATTGAACTTGTCTTAGCAAACTTTCTTTTCCTTTTTCTCTTTTCCTTATTTTCTTCAACTTCTTTAAGTTCATGTTGTTCTCGTAATGCTTGAATGTCTTGAGAATTAAGTAGTTCAAAGGATGGGAAATTTTTATAGTTGTTTATATGACTGAACATAATTTCTTTTTTTGGAATTTCAGTGCTGATGGAGTCATCTTTTAATCTCTTTTCGAATTCTACTCTCAATTTCTTTTCAGCTTGTAATTGAGTTTCCAACTGTTCAACTTTTTCTTTCAAGTTTGCAATTTCTTTATCTTTGTCTTCTATTTGACTTCGGAGGCAGCTTTCTTCATTCTCATTCTTTTTTTTTTCTTTTGCACAGTATTTTTCGCTTCTAGCAGCAATTTTTTTTTCATCTTTCATGATTTTCTTGAATTTGTTGGCAAACTGAAAACATATAACAAGATAAAGCATGATGTAATTTTGAAACATGTTCTTATTTAAAAATTACTGATATAAAAATTACTGATACAAAAATTACTGATGCAAAAAGATGATAAATATGTTTAAGGCTATGCAGGTGATGTTTAGTTGGAAGGTTGGAGGACAAATCAGTTTTAACAAATCATTAATTTGTAATCTTTTATAAGATGATAAAAATGTTTATCATTCATCATTAAGTGATAAAACAATTTATCATTTATCCTTAAGTGATAAAACTATTTATCATTAGTGGAAAGATACATGTTTTTATCTTGTCTAACTATGGCATTAAATAAGCTGTGTATCATAAAATATTTTTTTGAGAAAATTATAGTTTTGTATCTTTTTGTATCTGAAAAGCATGAGAAATTGAAAAAGATAAAATTATTTATCTTTTGTCGTATTTGTTTTTATATGAAAAAAATTACTGATGCAAAAATTTAAGTAAACAACAAAGTAACGATTTACTGATGCAAAAATTACTGGTACAAAAATTTATAAAACTGAAGCTTACATGTTGGTTCACATATGTATATTGCATTGTCCTATAAATCTGAAATATATAAGCCATGCACTCTTGCGTAGTTTGTTCCTCAAAATGCGTGTTGTTCGAGTATATTTATGTATGGATGCGGTAATAGCATGTGTATATATGTATTTTGCTTCATGTATAAATGTATCCAAAGAAAATACCATATACTCGTGCTCTGGCATTTTGTGTAATTAATTTGTAAAAGTGAAGCTAACATGTTGGTTCACATAACATGTGCAAAAATTACTGATACAAAAATTGTTGATGCAAAAAGATGATAAATTTGTTTAAGGCTTTGCAGGTGATGCTCAGTTGGAAGGTTGGAGGATAAATCAGTTTTAACAAATCAAGAATTTATAATCTTTTATAAGATGATAAAACTGTTTATCATTCATCATTAAGTGATGAAACTGTTTATATTCAGTAAACAAATTTGTACAAAACAGGTTACTCAAAACTTTTACTAGGCAGTATCTTATCTTGAACGAAATATATATAAACTTTGTTTAACTGTTTTAAAATAACATGATGATAAATTGAACATAGTATGATCAATCACAAGTTGATTCAGAGAAAAGCCAAATTTCTGATGAGGATAAAAAATAGAGTACATACTGAATGTGCTGAACGAACATGGGACATGTCATAATTCTCTGATCATCGTAAAAAAAAAAAAAAAAAAAAAAAAAAAAAAAAAAAAAAAGATCAAATCAAATCATGCACCATACTTGAAGCATGTGAGAAAACAAAGAGTGAGCTGATTATATAATGAAATTTTGCGGCTTCAGTCACTTCATATGTAAAACATGGTCACTATTCTACTACATACGCCCTCACACCTCCCCCTCTACCCCCATCCCCAACACACATCCAAAACCACACATGTGTGTATACATATATACATGTATGCATGTTACATGGTCAATACAGGAATTAAATTTTATCACAATCATAGTGAAAGCACTGCATGGGATGAATACAATAAAAATAACGGTATATGGTCCTTAGTAGTTAGGAGTACTAAATTTACAATATAATAATAATAAAGTCCATCTGAGAGAGAAAAGTAGTCACTTTCACTATAAAAACATGTTGGTTCACATAACATGTGCAAAAATTACTGATACAAAAATTGTTGATGCAAAAAGATGATAAATTTGTTTAAGGCTTTGCTAATGATGTTCAGTTGGAAGGTTGGAGGATAAATCAGTTTTAATAAATCAAGAATTTGTAATCTTCTATAAAATGATAAAACTGTTTATGATTCATCATTAAGTGGTAAAACTATTTATCATTTATCCTTAAGTGATAAAACTATTTATCATTAGTGGAAAGATACATGTTTTTATCTTAAAATAAGCTTAAAAAGAAGGTAATACGCATTATTGTTTAAAAATCTTAAGACTAATCAATTGTGAAATATAATTTATAGAAACATGGTATTTACATAGATTCTATATTCATTAAATTTCTTTATGTTTACAAAGACGATGGCGTAGCAAATAATTCAGGTCTGGTGTGGATTCAAATGACAGAAGATCAAGTGGAAAACAACATTATCACAATGAGGTTTCATGTTCAGGATTCAAGTGGAAAACAACATTATCACATGAAGTTGAGCATATTTTCTTTTAGTAACAAAGTGGAAATAACACAGTATATGCATGAATAATTTTCATTCAAAATTGCATGGATAGTGCACAAAAATAATGTATTTCTGGTCCACTTTAGCAATGTTTGTCCTTTTTTTGCCATTGTATAATTAAAATGGCTGGAATGAAGCTGTAAAATCTAGTTGAATGCACTTTAGATTTTTCAATTTTTTTGGATTCACAGCTCAAAACTGTGTTGAAATCATGATGGCTTTGCATGTTTTAGTAAACTAATCACTTTGCCAGAAACTTACACTATGCAAAAGATTGAATGTTTGCATGTTGGAATTTTAGCATGAACAGCTGAAAATGTCAATGATGAATGATGTTTTTCTAGTTGGCAAGCAGGAAACCTTGATCCTCCTTGCTGTTTCCAAATTTTACATTACCATGCTAGAATCTTAGATTATACTAAATGACAAATTCATATACTAACAGCATAAAATGGTAATCCAACAGACCACACATATGCACCAAAATGAATCTTACAGTCTGCACTGCCAATTTGCACGTATTGACAGTCAATCATTAAATTAAAAGATAAAAAAAATACCTTTTTTGGCTTGATAGATTTAATAGATACGCTTTTCAACAATGATAAATTCCATTTTACTATTCGTGGGCTTGCATTTTCATATCTTTTTTTGGCTGCTATGATTTGCGTTTTTTCACAAATCCAATACTGCAAATTAGGAAAAAAAATCAATTAGTTATAAATCAATTCAAGTATTGAAGAGTAACTTGAAAGTAATAACACATACCAATAAGATCATTGAGCATCCGGGCATGGCTCTTGGATCTTTAGCAAATTTTTCAACATTTTTTGAAACTTGTGCATGAATTGCTTATGCCCAAGAAATTGAGTTCATATTTTTCAAATTAAGCACTTTTGGAATAAATCCCCATTGTAGATTAGATTGATTGTTGGGGAAAAGAAATGTGATAACTAATAGCAAAAGAAGTAACTTGATCAAGTCTTCATCTCCAATTTTCTTATCAATAATTGTTTTGATCCTTTTGCTTAAAGTTGTTTTATTTATTCTTTCATGTCTTTCAAAATGCTTATTTAGAATAACTGAACATTCTTTGTCCAAATTACTGCTACTTATTATCCCAATTGGAAATAATTCTTTCCCCGCCAAAGGAATACCAAGAATCAAACTTACATCTTCTTCAGTCAATTTTAGCAAGTTACCCCCTATTCTAAATGCTTTTTCAGTCTTCACAAATGATTTTATTACTTCGTCTAAGCTTTTCGCACTTTTTCTAAAATCTTTTCTTTGAATTTTATCACCCAGAAATATGTGAGAGAATTTGCTGAAGGGGGTTTTGTTTAGATAAGACAATCCAGTAGAAGACAAAATGTTTTTCCTTTTTATCTTGGTCATTACCTTAAAGAAAGCATCCAAGTTACATCCAAATGAACCACTATACTTTATGCTATCTTTATGTGTCACTTGATATTGATCTACATCATCCTCGGACTCAGACTCTGACTCTGTATCAATGTTTTTATCTAAGTCTGCTATTGGTACATTTTTTGCCGCATAATAAGAAGATTGTTTAAGTTTTGTCTGTGAATGCAGAAATTTATGCTCAGCTTCAGTGAATTCGGAAGTTGAAACCTGTTACACAAATGAGTGAAATATTTAATAAAGAAATCTAATATGTTGTAATAAAGCTGCTAATAAGTAAAAACTATTTTTGAGGCTGTAAAATAAGTGACTTCATAATCCATTTCAGAAGACATTCTAAATAAGTACCAGCAATTTAACATGCACATTTAAGATATATAGCGATGAGGAAATTACTGTGGGCATTCTCAGTTGAAACTGGACATAGTGTATGGATGTTTAAAAGTTACCTTCAACAGTTCAACATACACATTTTTTTTTGTTATTTAAAAACATTTTTTCTGTAAAAATATAAACATTTTGGAAAATGTTTAAGGTTTTGAATGAAAAGATGATAATTATGTTCAGTTGGAGGGTTGGAGAACTAGACAATTTTAATAAATCCAGAATTTATAATCATTTATAAGATGATAAAACTGTTTATCATTTATTGTTAAGTGATAAAAATATTCACCATTTGTGAAAAAATTAAACTATTTTTTTTTATAATTTCATTATTTCTGTAAAAAAAGATGCATGTTTTTGTCTTTTCTAGCTATGGCATTAAATAATTTGTATATCATTAAGTTTATTTTTTAAGAAAATTATAGCTCTATATCTTTTTATATTAGAAAAACATAGAAATTGAAAAAGATAAAATTATTTATCTTTTGCTGTACTTGTTTTTATATGGAAAAAAACTTTACTTAGTTTTTTATTTTTATTTTTAAAATTGGTACACTTTAATTCAAAACCAATCATATACTTTGTTTATATGCCTCATCACCAAAAAAAAAAAAAAAAAAGTTACAAAACACAACTACTTCACTTAAAACATGATTACTTAAAACAATAAATAAATTGTAAATTAATAATAACATTACAAAAAATATAAGTTTCTTAAAAAGATAAATGTATTTATCTTTTCAAATAACAAAATTTTACTAATGCAAACACAACTACTTAAATTTTATCCTTTTTTCTAGTTTATTTAAAACATGACTACTTAAAATAATAAATATTGGATAGTAAACAAAAAAGAAGCAGTTACTAAAGCAAAAATTGAATATTGAATATAATGTAAACACTGATTATAACTTACAACTGGTGTTTGTTGAGAGGTTGCTGATATTTGCTCAGAGTTTTGTGTAGAGGTTGGTGTTGTTTGTTTAGAGATTTGTGGAGAGGTTGGTTGAGTAATTGGTGGTGTTTGGGTTGGTTGGCTATGAACATCACAAAAAGCATTATTTTGATGTCTTATGTTGAAACATTGCCGTCCATTAAAGTTGATAAATATGCATTGTGCTCTTTGATCAGCTTTGACTGAACTTCTCGTTCTCATGTTATCCTGCATATAAATAGCATTTTTATGAATAATAATGTCATAATGTATAAAAATGAATAAACAAGAACAGGATCACAATAATAATAACTGCATTAATATAGTTTAGCATGAATATTCTTTAAAAAATGGCATCGTCTTTCAATGCTTTTAAGTGCATTAAACTCAAACTGATTAGAATTTAGTAGTGTGAGCTTGACTATGCTACATGATATTAATTTGACCAAGAGGTACAACAGAAACTCACAACGACATGACTGTAGTTAACAACGTTTTACATATAATCTAGTTGCATCTTGGTCTTTATATTGTCAAAGTACATTATTGAGCAGATGAAGTTATAAAGTGAGTAATATCGATAAAATATGCACTAACAATGAATCACAAACATTGGTTAAGTCTCCTTTATCTATGCCATACTGAATAGACATAATGGTGGTATCTTATTGTTTCATCCTAAGTCCACGAAACTGAAGTATTAAACAATTACTATAACCAATATTTAAACCATACTTTGAAAGTAAGCATATTCAAGTTAAAGGTTATTGGTATATTAGCTTAAATATTGTACAAAAAAATTCATCAATACAACTTCTAACAAACATTTTGATAATTCGTTCTTTACTCAATCTTACAAACTTGCATATTAATGCACTGATTTCAACCTGTAGGTATTCTGATTAAGAGAGAGAGAGCAAAATGTGTTGTGGATGAGAACATGAATGTAGATTGTTTCCATTAAGTAATTTTTTGGTGTATATAAGCATTGTAAAAAATGCATGTATCTTGTTATTTAGAAAAAAAAAACTTGTTTCTTCTAAAGATAAAGAAATTTATCTTTTTTAGTACCAAGACATTTTATAAACATAAATTAGATAATATATGAAACTAATCACAAATAAGCCAACAACAGTGTATTTTATACACATTATTTTTCCTTGAGAGTCTTATACACAAATCAGTAGTCGATAATGTATACTGATTTATAAATTAGCGAGTAGTTTCAGAATAAAGAACTAGTTCATCTGATAATGTAGGTTTTATATGGTAATAATGAGATTCACTACTCTTTAATAATAAGTTAATAGACTTAGGGTCCTCACCATCTTTAGGTATAGGATGATATACAAGAGGTGAAAGAGTGTATAAACCTTTTCTAACCTTGGTTATAATCATTGCATGTTCTAATTCTGAAATCGATGAATATTTATCATCTTTCATGCATTTATAGCTATATGTGATAAAAAGACTCAATAGATTTACTTTTCAGCAGATTTATACAGCAGATTTCACATTTCAGCAGATTTACACATATTAATGGGGAATGCCAAACGGTAGATATACCATTATCAACAAGTATAACTTAAATCCACTCACCTAATAGCTTTCCAATTAATGAATCTGGTGCAGACCTAGCATTCCATTGCTCCCCTAACCCAAATTAGAAATCCATAATATATATTGATTTATGAATTACAAATAACAAATAACAGTTCTATTAGGGTTTACTGAAATAATACAACTTAATTATGAATTACAAATCAGAAATCCATAATATATACTGATTTACAGTTCTATTAGGGTTTATTGAGTACAAACAACAGTTCTATTGATGAAATAACAGTTCTATTCAAGAGGTAATCTGTAATATATACTGATTTACTTAGTAGAAACTTATATTTGTTCAAATATAAAACATCGGCAGTTAAAAATGTTTAGATTAGGGTTTTTACCTGCAATTTGTGCTGATTTTACAGCGGATGGAGTTTGAAGATGATAAACGCCTGCGATTACCTTCAATTTGTGACGATTTCTGCTTAGTTGCTGCGACTTGTGCTGAGCAACTGCGATTACTGCTGATTTTGGTGATTTTTGATGATTTTTGCTGATTTGTGATGATTTGATTATTATTTTAATTGAAATTTTAAAAGAATCAAATCAGACTGAGAAAATTTGAAGTCGAAGTGAAGGAATTCGTAGAAGTGAAGAAATTCGTAGGGTTCTGGAAAAGATTTAGTTGGCCACGATGAAATAACGGATAGGGTAGCGTCCTTGAAATTTATTTTTCCTTTTACGTGGTCTGAAAATTTATTAGACACAGTAGTTTGTCACTACAACATAATTTCCTCATCATTATATCACCACGGACAATATTTCATGATAACACAATTTTATAGATGGTTAAAAGGAGAATTAAGTTAACATGCATTTATTAAAGACAGTAATAACAAAGATAAGCTGAATTACATGGCAGTAACAAACAGATTATGAAGAAATAACCAATTAATTACGTTGAATCATTAAGTGCAGTTAAAAGCCTACCGTAGACAGAACGCTACTTATGTTGATTTTTGTAAGTTCATAATTTGGCCAAAATTTCCATATTAATGCAATTAGATTAGCAATCAACTTGGAACCACATAAAATAAAAATGGAACATGTCTATTTGTCAAATAAATCAAAATTACAATCAGGTCAAAATAACAAACCGGCTTATCTATTAATAATGTGATCCAATGTTTCCATTTATGCGTCCACTACATAGATAAATTTTAGTTAATGTTATTTACATATTTAATTATTTTATATAACGGGAATTGTTAAAGGGACTCCACATTTGGTTAAGAGAAGAATAATTTTAAGGGAACTACCGCTTAAAAAAAATTTGTTGGGGGGGGGGGGGGGGGGGGGGTTAAGGGGGGGCTGGTTTATTTAAAAAAGAAAAGAAAGAGAGACTAAACTACCCAAGGCTTGTCACTTATGTTAAACTCTAACTTACTAAATTCAACACAAATAAAAAACTTTGGAATTACTAAACATCTCAATTACTCAAATTAGATACAACATATTAGATTAAATTTTTATTTTTGCATTTATTTTAAATTAACCATACTAACTCTAATATGAAATTAAAATTAATTACCTAATCCGGTGCCTTCTGATCACCCATGAAACTTTCTTATGTCTCCATTACATTAAATATATTATTTTTTTATTTTTATGTGCATCGTTAAATTGTTAACATTAATTAAGCTTTAAGTTTCATGGTTTGATTTAATGAGAATTATAGGGGGTTAATATCGAAATTTTAATTTATATGGTTAAGGGAAGGCTGATTTTGTTCTCCCCATAACAATTATACAATAAATAAAAATTGGTCCTTCTCTTAACTAAATTTGGAGTCCCTTTACCAATCCCCTTATATAGCTCCTGTTATTAAATAAAAGTTGGATAACATGGCCATTTGTTTAAATCTAAACATCTTTTTTTTCATCAATTAGAAAACATGCAACTTGATATTCACTTACAATGCTCACAGTGTTTAACAGCATAATATGATACAGAACGCGAAAAAGGCAAGCATCATCACACTCACCTCAAACGTTACAGCATACAACAACAACTATATATGCATACACTCACCAACGCAACACTCACACATGGACGAAGTTTTTTATTCCTGAACCCCACAACTTCATTCCTTGCACCAACACACAACTCATAACAGAAACTAACAAGCGCACTCCTTTCTCCCTCTTCTCTATATATCCTGCTTCTAACTCAAAACTAGCAAGAAGTGCCAAGTCTGTACTTCTGCTTTCCAGCCGCTCCACATTTCATATCAAGAAATGCTTCGTGCAAAATCTCTTGAAACTTCTCTAGAAAAGCCTTCCATTCTTCCTCGCTCATGTCCGCAACTGTCACTAAGTTAGTGCTTGCAAGCACCTGCTCGTTTGCACTCCTAGTCTTCTTCGAAATGCTCAGTTCCCTTAATGACATTGATATATTTGAAACAGCGGGCACCAGATACTTATAGCACGAGCATTCGACGCAGCATTTTCACTCTCACAACCCTCTTCTTCATCTTCCTCATCCAAACTTTCGAGCCTTGAAACTGGATTCCTATGATGAGGCTTATACGGCAATGAAACATCTTCAGAATCAAGCAAAAACTGATTTTTGTCTTCATCTCCATATACAGAATGTGATGAAAGCACGATGAAAACTTCTCTTTCAGATACGAACTTCCTCGCCTCAATGAAAACAACCTCGAGTTCGCTGGGCTCTTCTTCTCCATCGGTAAAGTCCCTGCTCATCAATTCACCTATTGCAGCAAGGCAAAGCCCAAAAGCAGCAGCTTCTTTAATGAAAATGGTGCTTAAAACCAGCACGCGCAGGCAAGCCTCCCGTATCATAGGCAGCTTAGACTTCAACATCTCGGAGTCCTTAACGGTGTCAAGCTTAGCAATATACTTGAGCTCCTCTTCATAGAACGAAATAAAAGCCCGACGCCAATGAATCCATTCAAAATATGGGTCTTCCAAGTTTTCCAGTAAGTAAAGCTCATGGTCGATAGGGACTAATTCCATCGTCCCCCTCCCGAAACTTCAATTTTCACCACCCCCAACTCTCTTCACAAGTAAATTACCAACATGCCTATCAGTGTTAAATATGCATATATCGAGTATACCAATCTTATGCACAGCAGATACAAAAAAGCTTGGAGTTCCATGATCGCTGGCGTCAAAGTCATGGGGTATGAACTGCTGAAAAGAGGCAATCTTGCTAAGTTAGTATTACTGCTACCTCACATTGGCTTGAAGATGCAAATGTAAATTAACAGAAATCTGAAAAGCAGACGACGCACTGCACAGATGCATACATAACTTCAGTATAGCATAACACATTCCAACTGACTTGCATCCCCTTACAAATAATCCCTCATTTCAACTTATACTAGGTATAAATGGTTTGTTTTTAGTCACAATTTAGACATTTACGTAAGTACTGCTCCACAAGTGATTTGTATCTAGTAACCGCTGAAGTAAAAACTTGAAAAATGCAGACATGATATTCAATATTGCAACTATAAAACTATTTCATGTTCGATGATAATTTGAAATAAATGTGAAACAATTACAGGAAAGAAAACAACTTAATGGAAAAAAATTGTAAGATGTTGTAGAAAATAATAGTCAAAAAATGTGTAAGAAGAAAGGTTTAAAGAATTAAAACTATTTTCTTCATTTCAGAATTAGGTCTGTGATTCATGTATCATTTCATATGTATACATGGTCGTGTTAAGACTGAAAACATTGTAATTCATTGTTTAATTCCCTACCGAAGGATAAAAGGTTCACAATAAGCTTATTAAGTAGTTTACTTATGAAAAGTTAGTCTAAGTGACTGTTTTTTTTTTTTTTTTTTTGAATTGGCTATCGAGTGAAAACATGATAAAATACTGAATATGAAATTTTTCACTAGTTAACTGAGGCAAGTAAGGTCTAGACAAGTAAGGAAAAAGCTAAAATAAAAACCTTCAACATGATCAGATCGGGTTGATTAATAAAGGACTTTTGGAATGTAGAAGGAGAAGTAAATATCATGTGGAATGCGATGGCAACTTGCATTCGAAGAGTCGCTACTGAGGTATTTGGGATAACTAGAGAAAGCAAGCGAGAACCAAAGGATTCGTGGTGGTGGAATGACGACGTGCAAAAGGCTATCAAAGAGGAATGCTACAAATGCATGCACCATCATAGAAGTGAAGAGAACATGCACAGATACAAAGTGGCAAAGAAGACTGCAAAGAGAACAGTGGGGAAGCAAGAGGACGAGCGTACGAAGATTTGTATCAAAGACTAAGTACAAAGGAGGATGAAAAAGACGTGTACAGAATAGCTAGACTACGCAAGAGGAGGACAAGGGACTTCAATCAGGTTAAATGCATTAAGGACGAGAATGATAGACTTTTGGTGAATGACGATGAGATAAAGAACAGGTGGAGAGAATACTTTAATGAGCTTTTCAACGAAGAAAGCGATAGCTCTTCGATCGAGTTGGAAGACTTTGCCGATAACACCAATAGACATTCTGTGCGGAGATTTCAAGAAGCTGAGGTCAAGGGGGCGTTGAAACGGATGAAATCAGGCAAGTCGGTAGGGCCTGATGACATTCCTATTGAGGTGTGGAGATACTTTGGAGATGCGGGGATAACATGGCTAACTAAGTTGTTTAATAATATTTTCAAATCAAACAAAATGTCAGATGAGTGGAGGAGAAGCGTTTTAGTTCCAATCTTCAAGAATAAGGGAAATATTCAAAGTTGCACAAACTATAGAGGAATTAAGCTTATGAGTCATAAAATGAAGCTTTGGGAGAGAGTTTGCGAGCAGTGTTTGAGGAGGTTGACAAGTATCTCTAGGAATCAATTTGGTTTTATGCTTGGAATGTCAACCACTGATGCACTTTTCTTAGTTAGACAACTTATGGAGAGATACAAGGAGCAGAAGAAAGATCTCCACATGGTTTTTATTGACTTGGAGAAAGCTTATGACAGAGTGCCAAGGAGGGTTATGTGGTGGGCGCTAGAAAGGAAGAGAGTGCCATCAAAGTATATTACCCTTATCAAGGATGTGTATGAGGGAGTTGTGACTAGTGTCAGGGCATGCGATGGTGAGACCAGAGACTTTTCAATTAACATAGGGTTACATCAAGGTTCGGCTTTGAGCCCCTATATTTTTGCATTAGTGATGGATGAAATCACAAAAGATATACAAAGAGAAGTCCCTTAGTGTATGCTCTTTGCCGATGATGTTGTGCTGATTGATGAGAGTAGAATATGGGTTAATCGACAACTGGAGTTGTGGAGGGAGACCATGGAATCAAAGGTTTTAGGCTTAGCAGGACTAAAACAGAGTATATGATGTGTGAGTTTAGCGATGTCAGCTCAGATGACGGAGAGGTCACCCTGACCGGTAGAGTAGTACCCAAGAAGGAATCGATTCGATACTTAGGATCTATGTTGCAGCTTGATGGGGAGATTGATAAGGATGTTAGTTTTAGAATTTAAGCAGGATGGGTGAAATGACGACTAGCATCTGGCATTCTCTGTGACAGGAAGATTCCTCAGAAGCTTAAAGGAAAATTTTATAGGACAGCAATCAGACCTGCAATGTTATATGGTGCAGAATGTTGGCCTACTAAGAGGCAACGCGTTCAGAAGATAAGTGTAGCAGAGATGCGGATGCTGCGATGGAGCTGTGGGCATACCATACGAGATCGGATTAGAAATGAGGATATTCGGGAAAAACTTGGAGTTGCACCTATTGAGGAGAAGTTAGTCCAATACCGCTTGAGATGGTTTGGACATATCCAACATAGACCACACGATGCTCCTGTGCGTGTTGGAATTATAGGCCGCGCCAAAGGCCCAAAGAGAGGTAGAGGACGATCTAAAATGACATGGGAGAAGATAATAAAGAGGGATTTAAGTAATTGGAGTACATCTGAGGAACGGTAGTGGATAGGAGTGCATAGAAGTTGGCAATCCATGTACCAGAACCTTAGGGTTTTTTTTTAATCTGTTTGATTATTTTAGACTTTATTTCACTTTTGTTGAACTTTTTTATTTTTTTTATTACTATATTAGACTTTATTTCATTTAAAAAAAAAAAACTTTTTCAGACGTCTTTTTATCTGTTTGGTTATTTTAAACTCATATATATATATATATATATATATATATATATATATATATATTATCAGTATTATTTCTTTTATTTTTATTTTGGGTTCCATATCTAGCCAACCCCAACTTGATTGGGATATATGGCTTTATTGTTGTTGTATAAAGGACTTTTGTATGCAAATGAAACATTATGGGCATATAAATTCCTACATGTTTTAATGGGGGAATATGATAGGTTTAAGACTTGAAGTAATGTTTATACCTTCTTGTTGCTTGACTGCAGCAAGTATAAATCAATTTTGAAACATGAGTTTGGACTATACTCAAATTTACATTTCTGTCATATTAATCTAAAACTAAAGACAGATGGTTCGGTCATATGAAAAACAGAACTAAGTGAGAAAAATGAGTTAGATATTAAGTAATATAGCAGTTAATATGAAATCCCATCACTAACCAAACTAAAATTCAAAATCCATTGACTGAAAATTAGTAATATTTGACCTAACACTTAAATTTTTACCGGTACATCGGACACAAAATTGAGACACCCATTACTCACACTTTCATGTAAATCTCCATCCATATTTGATTTGATATTTTCCTTTGGTTTGAACTTATCGAAGTTCAAAATTATAAACTCTAACATGATAAGTAAGTTAATACCTAGGATTACATGAAGATACAAATGTGTCATATACAGATATACATATGTGTGTTTATACGTATGTATGTATGTACATATAATTTTCATTAACCAACAGAAAACAAAAAAGCAAACTAAAAAATAGCACGTAAACACCTATACCTGATGATGAACCGCATGATGCAGCTCTGTTAAAGTTAAGTAAGTATACAGTCAAAAGTGTCATTGATCTTTTAATAATTCTACTAAAGTTAAAAATTTAAGATTTTCAACTCTATGCAAAAGACTATCTTTGAATCTTGGATGATAGCAAACCATTCACAACCTTTAGTCTCTCATCCTTAGCATCAATTTTCAATCCAAGTCAGCTCAAAGAATCTCATCCTTTGGCATATTTTATTGTTTATTAACCACCAAACACCCAAGTTCTCACACTCCAACAATAATCATATGAAAAACTGGATCAGTTCACATTAAATCAACTTAATTATAAGGCTTTCACATCAAAACAACTCAATTATAAGGAGAGAAAAGATTATGTTCGTTGACATCAGAGCTTTAACTGGTTAATAGCACCTCGAAGTAAGGAGAAACTAAGGTTATCAGAAATTAAATTGGTTAATAACACCTCGAGGATATCAGAGATTGAAATTTATTTTTTGATTTCAAACTGGTTAATATTCTAGCTTAGGTTTTTCTCCTTTGAGGATATCAAATACTGCTTAATATTGGTAATTCAAATCGGTAAATATGAACTTAGGCTATTTTAAAGATTCATCAATCTAGATGGACTTCAGAGATTGATCTCAAGATAGACATGTTTTATATTTAGATATTATTTAATTACCAACAAAAAACGATATGGGAAATTTGGAAAAAATATAATGTAAATAGTAAAGTATACTTGATGATGAACCGCATAATATAGCACTGTTAAAGTTGGTTGAGTATCAAGTAGAGTTGTTGTTTATTTTATGGGCTACATGGCCAATAAAAGGTGTTCCTACATACCCAAGTAGTTGCTGTCTTATCGAACAACGATTGTCATTTGAGGCAATATGATGATCGATATTTAAGGCAGACGACGTTGTTGCAATGTTTCCTAATGTTGTTGCTTGCTCGTAAACGTCTTACTGTTTATTTCATATATCTTGCTTAAGATCAACTTTCTGCACATAATATAATAGATATGATAAACTAAACTATGGATAAAACCACTGCAGATATAGTAATAAACTGGTTTGCACCATGAATTTTTGAGGTCCGAAATGCAGTTTTCTTCATCTTTCTTTTGAAATCTATCACTCAACACCCAATTCATATGCCATAACTACTTCAGCCCTCTGTTGACGTCCAGTTCTTAGCAATGTTATCTCATGATGCAGATGATCTAAATATGTACTAATTTCATGCGGTTATCATTATATATATACATACACACACGCATGCATGCATGTATGTGTGTGTGTGTGTGTGTGTGTGTGTGTATATATCATTCTGTATAGATTATTAGTGCAGTTCTTTGAAAATTAGGGGGTTATATCAATATTTGTTCTTACAATAGGTTAGACAAAGAAATTATATGAAGTATAACATTATTCTAGCAGTTTATAAAAACTACCTCCGCAATCTTTGAGTTAATGCTACATGATTGCGTTAAGTAAGGAATTAATTTTGCGTAAGTTATTACTTTAAAGAATTTAAAAACAATATGTTGATTATGTTAATTAAATAACCCCTTAGACCATAAAACTTTATTTAGTTGAGTGGAATTCGGGGCTTAGTACCATTCTCTTCGCGTCAGACATATCAAACATGTCATCGATGGATGGTAACTGGATAAAATAAAATTAAAAATGGCTCAAATTGAAGATTGGTGAAATACGAATAACAGTAGCACCGCAATGAAATACAGCTATCAGAAGCAATTGGAGACAAAAAAACATAGTGTGTATGCCTAAAAACGAAATTCCTAAACAAATATTTCTTCTTGATGTATGAAAATAAAGTTGTGACAATAAAAATATTCAATTTATGATATAATAAATTTAGCAAACGTAACAATGTTAAGTGACAAATTTTACACTTAAAGCTTTGAAAACTGATATCGTGGAGTAAGATTGCAAAGGGATCAGTGTAGTAATGTGTAAGTTTGAAGAAGTGCTGATTGGGAGTCCTTAACATATACTGAATCCATAAATAACTGTAAGTAGGCCCACCAAATGGGAGTAAAACCAATGCTAATCTATAACATGTGGGAGAGCAAAGAGTACCTCAAATATTTGTAAAATTGACTTTAAAGTCAGCTTTAAAATCAACATCGCCTTCAATCAATCCATAGGTAACTTGTTAAGAAGCACCTCAAATAATGACAACAAAGGATGCTCCAATCTCCATCGATGATCACAAGACTAACCAAAAATTTATCAGCCATCATGTAAGGTGTAATTCATTTCCCAGATGTTACCGGTCTTGGCTGCATTACATAAATAAAGCTATTAAAAAATATCAACATTCATAATGCAAAAATCCTATCAGTCCATGCAAATTATAATTCAAGCAGATTTTCGTGATGATAGTGGCAGTACTAATATTAATTGCTAGTGTACTTCTAAAGCTACAATTAAATCATTGACAATACTGCATTTTATGCTGACAATCATTACCGTATTTGTTCACAAATGTATGCATAAAAAAAGAGCTATTGTTGTTTTAAGATCCTATTGTCCAACTTCGAAGTAAGAAAGAGATTAAAAAATTATATGTCAAAGTTTCCAGTTCAAATTGATGTTTGTTTTTAATATTTCAAAAAAAAAAAAAAATATTACACCAAACAGAAATATATCTCTTCCCTGAAGAGACGACAGCCCTTGGTATGAATCCACATGATATTTAATTTAACTGTGGTTTATAGGGACAAAGATATAATTTTTGAATTTCATAGTTCCATTTATAATGTTATGTATGGACACACTTACTATTATTTCCTTCTCAGTTCAGAATATTTGAGTTTTATTATGTATTTTATATAACAAACAAAATTGACATAAAATGATATCCTTTGAAAATGACTAATTTAGATCATTATTTATACAGTTTTTGGCGTAAAGTTGGTACATAAAGACCTCTTTGCTATACGATTACAATGTTTAGGAAAAAAACATTGCACCAATAGTTCATGTCTAGGTTTATGACTTGAATTGTTAAAGAATTAATACTAAAGGATTAACTAAAATAAAGTAACTGCTACACTTTCTTTCAAAGCAGCTAGATATTGTGTTTAGTCAGATTTATTTCATTCAATATACAAAACAATATGTCTTATAAATAAGTTTTCTGTACATCTTATGTTCCAATGGAAAACAAAAATTTATTTGTTGTTGGACAACAAACGAACAAAAAGAAGATATGAACCTAAAAAATAAGGGTTTATAAAGTATATGATGCATAGAAAGGTAAACCAAACAAATAGGTGGGTATATATAGAGAATCAAACTGAACTAAAGTAAGTTAAATCCATATTATTTCATACAATGCAATTAGAGACAAATTTACTTCTGCATATTATCACTGAACATACTGTATTCTCCTAAACTCATAAAGCAATTGAGCTTATCAAATAGGTTAACTGTAAGCTTATCAAATTTTTAGTCAAACAAACGAATTTATAGAAATATGATCCAAATTTGTATGGGCTCGATACTTAACCAGTGGAAACAAAATCATAAGCAGAATTACTGAAAGTATACATTTGATATCTTTAAGATCTTAAATTAGAACATACATAAATGAATAACACACCTTTTGGTCCGTTTCAGTTCAATTCCTGGAACATAATAAACTGCTGCTCGTTATCATACTTCTCCCCTCCAAATTCTATATGGAGCAATATCCAAAAATCATAAAATCAAAAATTAAATTACTCACCTTTAGGCGATTTGAAACTATCCATCTATTTGAGCTTTGCATTCTTCATTCGGAGACATATCGTTTTCCATAGTTTCAACTCTTAAGATTGGTTTAGGGTTATGATGGAGAAGGGTAATGGATCTGAGTTGGATCTAGCATTCCATGCTTTGGATGGCCAGAAATAATATATGCTTCTGTTGAGCCCACACAATCAGAGACATGGTCTAAGAAATTGAAAAAGCATGGACAATTTGGAATCTGGAAAGTCAGAAAGAAAGAGAAATCAGGAAAGAGCGGTCCAGTTGTCGAAAGCGGTTAGTGAAAAAATAGGATGGAGAAGGGTAATGGATCTGCAAATGAAACGGAGATGAGTACATTTCGTGTTATTTTGAAACGAAGGAATGTCGATAATACGGACGGGCTGCTGCAGAGCGCCTCGTTGGATATGTAAGAAAAGCAAGCGGTCCAACTCAGCTTTTGTTTATTTTGTTTTCTAGTATAGGTAATAAAAGTTTGTAGACGCATGTGAAAGAAATGAAGAAATGGCGCTTGTTAACGGCGACCAGTGAAATCTTTGTCAGATTTCCTCATGCTTGAGCATCCTTTTCATTTTCACCTTTCGCTACCTCTCTCAAATCGCTTTGCGATTTTTTACTTTACCAACCTTCAATGATTTTATCGTTGATAATACATCTATTTTGCTTCACCACTTAAATCGCTCTGTGATGTCACCATTTTTTTACTATTTGTTTTCATCCTTTTTTTTCAATCGGATTTCATTTTTTATTTTGTTCGTTTTAGTTCTTAAATTTCAAGCTGGATCTGGTTTCCTCAATATCGGCAGGTGGCCAAATATCAAAGCCTTATTCCAGATCTATGCGTCGCGCTCAACAGTAGATTTTTTTAGATCATAGATCTGAGTTTATTTGTGTATGGACAACAGTCAAATCCTGTTATATACTTCGGATCTATGCATCACTGTGCTTAATTACAGATCCTTAGCTCCGATGCAAAGATTTTTGGAATCAGTTGATCAACATAACCGGTCTGTTCGATTTTCAAAGGTTTCCTGATTTCGGTATGTTTGTGGATTTGTTTACTTGATATGATTGCGTTTGATTTGGGGGTTTGATAGGGTTAATAGACTGTGGATCTTTCCTAACGCCTTTGTGATTTTGTTTCAATAGAGATACGGTCTTTGGATTTCATGTAGCAGTTGTTCTTACATGATTTAATAGATGGATTTTAGATATAGGTTCATGAGCAGTCTGAGATGTTGGAATTGAATAATTTCTTCCTTTTCAAGTTTTCAACCAAAGCCTAGTACTGGCTTTTTAGGACTGGAACAATTTTAGTTTTCAACTATGAAATCCATTTAATAAACTGCTGATTCTAGTATAGGATTGATTCATAGGCATCTATGATTCATCAACCAGACCTTTGATTGGAATCGCATAATTTTGGGATTCATTAGAAAGGGTTGATCAGGCAAGTTGTTTTCCAGTTTTGGTTGCTAACGGTTATGATAATCCATTGATATGCTGATTTGGATTTATGCATTTGGTATTGGAGATGGAATACTTCAGTGCCAATTACATCTGCAATATAAGGCAATGATCATGGAATGTTTAGAATGGGAATAAGTTAGGAGTTTCTACATCTGAAAGCTTCAGATTTCAAGATTACTGCTTATTTCTTAAATAATATACAAAGATCAGAAATCTGTTATGAACTCAAGATGGAGATGGGGATCGCTTGATTCAGGATGAGGAGCCGTGTGAGGTGCAGAATATGCACGTAAGCGGGAAGAAGGCTTCATCATGGGATGTTTATTACTAGATAGGATCTTATTACATGTATTTTCAGTTTTTTTTTCTTTTATGTTTTTCTTTTATGTTTTTCTTATGTAAAGGTTAGAATGCTAACCTCTTTCTTGTATGTTTTTTCAGTAGAAATAAAGGGAACCAATTTTCCAAAAAAAAGGTTATAAAAGGTTGTTGTCATTAAAATCATTAACTTCTCCTAAAATGATTAACTGCACCTTAATTAATCTAAGTCTAGTCTGACATATTTTATAATTATCCCCTTTGTCATTAACAAAACTAAGCCTTTAAACTATATTTTAACTATAAATAATAACTTTTGAAATACAACTGTATTTTAACTTACATACATCGTCACAGTATATCACAAATACAACACAGAAAATAAACTCTAAATATCTAAAACCGGAAACTCCTGCTCCAAGCTCCTTTAGATAAGTCTGTAAAATCCTAAACTATTTGACTGCCCGTACAAATTAGGGCACCCAAGAGTTTAGGGAAAACATAGAAAAATAAACTCTGGGCCAGTCATGGGACTGGTATGAGTAAACACTTTAAAACAGTCTGAGAAAATAAACAATATCTCATAAGACTACGCCGTATAACATGGAACGGGTTTCTTCCCTTATGAGAATCCAAAATAATCTTTATATCAAAACTCTTTTGATATTATAATAGTGTCTAAATCAAATAAATAGAAATCTAGTGGAACGATTGCATCTCATGCTCCATATACATAATATACAATCAAAACCGCGGGCACTTATTGGGTAATGAATTTCCAACTATGACAAGGTATGAAACCACCTTCCGATAGTGTATCTCTAGAGGGGAATACACTGGGTTCAACAAGAACATCTTATAACCCGACAACACATGATTGACCACTCATTTCGCTTGAGTGTATCGAATGTATATCACCAATGGTTAGGATCAGCAACAGTTTCTCGAAAGGGAAAACATCAAATATAATAAAGAAGGAAATAATTTTTCTCTAGATAGGTGATAATACGCCCTAATTGGGAGCTACCCACTTAGCCATGCTGCCTGCCCGATTTTTGTCATTTCCCGGTTGTTGAGGCCCGAGGCTTCGATTACTTACCTTTCACTGATAGCACAATCACTTTGAATGCCACATTGTCAATTCCATTAATCAATTATAGATTTGCACAAATATATTCTGGATATTATGCTAAAAGGATAAATTCTCCGCCACCACATATATTTATACAGATCAACATATGCAATCATTGGAAATACTCTGTCAGCCATTTATCCATACACGTTCGTTCTGGGACTCAATGAAACTAAAGGCACAATTCCCATTAATCCATCTTAGGCAATTTCTACCTATGATTAAAAAAAAAACCTTGTGCGCACTTCACTCCGTCTTCGATTTTCTTTATATAATCTGATATGCAACACTACTGCCAATACAGAGTGGTTCTCAGATAATAGTCCAATCGGTCTCTCCATATTGACAACGATATTAGCAAATACTTCGATAGTTGGTTATTTAACTATCGGAGAAAAACAAACATCCATTCAAAGCATCATAGAATCACTAGGCTCCTTAATAAATATTTTATTAATTTAAATTTTTCATGCCTAATATCTCTTCAATATTTTTACCCAAAATTTTTCTAAACTCGTTTAGCCTCTCACGATTCTTGGAAAAACATTTCCATCTATCATAACTATTAATTTTCTATATTCCAGAAAATATAACCTTTTAATGTCGAAAAACATTTCCATTTCTTATTTACATATCAATATTCTTCCCCATTTATCAGTCCCTAATTATAAACTAGTAAGAGAACAATTTCCTACGTATCAACCCCGAAGGTCGAAACCAACATTAGATCGACACTCAGAAAGTCATTGAACTCAACTAATATCCAGTCAGTTTCTAATTCCCTTAACTTCATTTCTTAACTTCTTATCAACATAATCATTTTAATCTGCAAAACGTTTACTTTTAAGCCATCATTCACTTTAAAACGTGTATATGTTTCTCCTTCCAATCTCACAAGTTTTAATTTTATTAATTCCCTTTCTTTTATATAAAATCCCATTATACGTTTATTCGCTTATTAATTTCATATAAGTTGATAAGTTGGTTCCTAGTTATCTAACTTTCTTAAAATTTTCTAACTCCTTAAATTTTCGGAAAATTTCGCCAGCACCTCCTTTGTACCGTTCATCAGCTCATACCCCAACTCGCCTCTCTAGGCCCTGTCCATTCAAAAAGAAAATCAAAAAGCCAAGTGGCTTGCCGATTCGGCGTATAAAATCTCATGTGGAATTTAAACGTGTACCTTTTTTGTCGGACACTTAAATTATAGTCTTCATTCTCTTTATTCCATATCTATTTAACATATATACATCCATTCCTAATTTATTCCAACTCAATCTAACTATTTTTAACTCAATTCGCTAATTTAGTCTTTAATTAGCTCTTTTGCCTATTTCGCTTTTTATTTGAAACATATCACATTCAATTATATTTTTAATTTGCTTATAACCAATCAAATTCCATTTTTTATTCAAGTTTCATATTCGATTCCGAATATGAATTCACCAGTTCAAATTATTTAACCAAAACCCAATTTCGTATCAAAACTCAATTAACTAATAATTCTTTAAATTAGTTATTTCTAATTTAAAAACCTGATTTTTGTTTCAAAAATCAATTCACTTACTCCACTTGAGTTCATATTTATTTTATATCTTAAGTCTGGATTTTCCTCATGGAAATTCAGATTTTATTTACCTATAATCCTTTTATTTATTTAAATAAACCGTTATGGTTTTATAATGGTTACGGTGCTGTTTTTCTGAAAATTTGATTTTGACATAACTTAAAATCTATAAGACGAAATCCAAAATTTTCTTTTCCATTAGAAAACTATTATTCAATCGGTCCTGATGATTCTTATTTCAAAGAATTTTGACTTAAATTGAATTCTATATACTCAATTGAAGTTCGAAACGCCAATTTACGAACTATCGCGCTGCGACAAGCTCATTTTAATTATATTTAAATATAAACGTTAAACTTCGTTTAATTGAGATTTCAGTCTCATTCTAATATATATTTTAATATATATTAAATCCACATTTCAAATCCAATTTATATTTCTGGTTATATCTAATTTTTGTTTTTTCATTACTTGGTTATAAAATTATTTTTAACTCAATTTGCTATATTAAATTCCAATTCCCGTTATAAATTAATTATTTATAAAATTCGATATAATCGAATTCCAATTATAAATTCTTAGATTTATCTCAATTTTGTTTGTATTACGAATTCCGGAATAACATCCGTCATCCCCTTTTTCAAATGATTTCCGGTTCATTTTTAAATTCATACTTGAATTTAAACTTCTAAATTATTTAATGGTAATTTATCTCACTTAATTTGTAAACATCGTCTATAAATTTAACTTCCTTGTTTTATAATTTAAAACAAGTTTCCATTTCAAATCCATTTGAACCCAATTCCTATTCTGGAATATTTTATTGATTATAACTTATATATGTATATAGTGAAACTATTTTCATATTTAGAATTTAAACTTCTATTTAATATTATCCGAATATTTTTCTGAAAATATTTATTTAAATAAAATCGATCCAATCGAATTCAAATCATAAATCCATACGGATTTATTTTAAATCAGTTTACATTCTAAATATCATAATAGATTTTTTTCCATTTCATTTATAAACACTGTTTATAAATTCACTTCAATTCCCTGTATTATTTAATTTATAAACATTGTTTATAATTCAATACTTGTTTTATATACTCAAAACAAGTTAATATGTCAATAGCCCATTCGAGTTCAAATTTCTATTTTTTAAAAAAAAAAAAATAGATTTCCCCTTTTAAATCTCAGAATCCCTTTTCATGATACTTTTATAAATCAACATTCAGGCTCAGTGAAGTTTTAAACACCCAAAACACTCAATTATCAATCACAGGTTTTCTACCACATCATATATGATAATATATATGAAAACAAACAAATAATAAGTTTTGAGGAATCCGGTTAGATCCCTCCAACCTGTTTGCCTGCATCCACAAATGTCAGCCAACATAAATAATACCCACCCTGCTTCGAGGCAGGGTATCGTGGTATAAAAGGTCTACCATTATCATATTGTGGGGCACACAGGGTCATCCGCTAGTGATACTACGGGCATCCGCTAATTGTACTGCGAGAAATACCCAACCACCAATATATGTATAATAACCACAACCACCAAGCCTAAATAACTAATATATATATATATATATATATATATATATATATATATATATATAGACACAACAATATTTAAATGCAACCAAACAATCAACAATCAGCATATAAATATTATTTAAAAATAAAAATTCGTTTATAATAAAATTATAAATGAACCAGAGAGTGAGTTTACTCACCTTGATTTTAAATTTGATGATTATCGTCGTTCTATCTAATTTTAAACAACTGTTTAAAATTAGATAAAAGTCCCAGGAAGCTTCAAAATACTCCCAACCAATTCCATAGTGTAGCCTATGATCATATGAACACAACACTTATAGTTTCGCTCAAATTCGAATTCATATGAAATATACATATTGTCATTACGAGTTTGTAATGGGTTTAAGATATCATTAACAATTAGTTAAGTATTTGATTTAAATCTTGTATAAATTAAACATAATATTTCTCAGTAGTTGATTAACTAATTTAGCAACTAAAACATACTTGACTAAAAAAATTAACTTTCATCTCATTCCTAATCTCCTTTAATCATGTTTTAATATTGTATTTATAAGTTAGTATGATTATATATATAATAAATTAACTAAATCCCATGTTGGTTTAAGTAAATTACCTGTAAACCCATGCCAAGAACACTTCAACCACCTATCCCCATTCTTAATCACCTGTTACAGAAACTACGGTTTACCATGGTCTTTCAGTTCAGCTCCTCAATTTCATGAACATTAAAACTCCCATTTTCCCCTGTACAACTCCATCTTCCAGTCAAATCACACCAGCCCCGTCTCCTCACTCCGTCGCAATCTAGAACCCTACATTGTTAACCAACAGGCGCTCGACTCAACAACTGTAACACCCCACCTCCGCTAGGGTCACTCACAAAGGGAATGCACTAGTTTTGGTGGAGTATTATCTAGGTGAACATACACAGAGATATCACAAGGCAGAACATAAATAAAGCAGGCGTAGAAATTAAAAACCAAAATTTTATTACTTTCAAGAAAAGAGTCAAAACCCCATATATCCAAGGTACAAATTATTCCATTACATCAAGTTCCAAATAAAGAAGCATAAACTTAAGATAACAAAACTAAATTATTCCCCATAATTAGCAGAAGCAGCCATAGCATAGCTCAAGACCAAACCGTACATGAGCTGTTGAAAGCAAGCTAAATCCAAGCTAAGAGCTAGTGTTTCATCCCTGAGTACCTGGGGGGGGGACCGAAAGAAAAAGAGGCGAAAGGAAAAGGGTCAGCCATAAGACTGGTAAGCCTTAGTGACTTTCAGTATGAAAACTAGTAAAGGTAGTATGACATGTGAAAACTGGAATTAAACATAAGGATGATAACAGGACTAGTATGACAATTAAGATAACAAGATAAGTCAAGTCTAGCATCGCATATTCAAGGTTTGCTGCACCAACTGTACTAGTGTTCTAACCCATGTCAAGTATTAATCATGAAATGATACCTTGGCCCAGTATCATGAAGTGGCCCATTACGGGGTCCTACGGTACGATCTACTAATCGGTCGGCTCCCTACAAGTTCTAGCTCATCATGTGTCTGTGTCATACGGCCCTATCCTGAAATGTAGTTGCCTGTTCTAGGTCCACCATATGGTGTATCAAGCCCGATGGTGCCAACCACTGACACGAATCAAGCACACACGGTGTAAACCTACGGGTGCCCAATGCCTGCCTTTTCAACTCCGGACTACGTGCACGACCATAGTCCGCCTGAACCTACAATGGCGCACCTACTTGGCCGTCATTTCGGTCGCTTACAATCAGCCCAGTAATCGTGCCCCACCCTGCCTAGTCCCAGGGTATCGTGATACATCTAAGTGGGTTACTACTAAAAAGGACCGCGTAACTAGGTTTCTAATGGGTTAAGTATTGTCATTCAAATTCGTGACTTAACCCTATCCATATCATGTATCAAGTTGGTTAAGTGTATTCAAGCGGTTCATGACTTAACCCTATCAAATCATCGTGTCAAGTTGGTTAAGTATATTCAAGTGGTTCATGACTTAACCCTATCATGTGGCATTAATTCATTGATGCACCCCAACCTCTCACATTAGACTAGTTGTTGTGGTCACTGGATTTGCCGGGCGGTTCCGGGCAGATTTACACCACAACATAGTCTAACCTCGGGTTTTGCATGCGATATGACCAACTACCCACATTGGATCCTATTGTTTGCAGTCACTGGATTCGCCCGGTGGTTCTGGGAAGATTTACACTGCAAACTCAACCCAACCTCGAGTTGGCCATTTTCAAGTTTATCTAAGTGTCATGCCCAGATTCAAGTTTCGAGTCTAAATTCATGTCAAGTTTTCAGGTCATGTTTCATGTCAAATCGTGTCAAGTTCATGTCCATATCCAGGTTCAAGTTATAACAACTTTCATGTTCAAGTTCAAAGCCAATTCATGTTTTACCTAATCTACCTAAATCGTATTCCCATCGCACGTAAACTCGAATCGATACAAATAAATCTAATTAGGGAATAACATAAAAAGGGATAGGTATAAGGTGGCAAAAGTGATTACTAGCATATCATGGTATGACTTGAGATAAATGATTATAACATTACTGGCATATGGAATATCGGCCTCAAGCATAAAGATTCCAAATCTAGCAAAATAAGGTACTAGTCAAGATAACAGTGACATAAGGTGATAGTCATTGTAACGGTTGACATAAGGGGATAGTCATAAACTTGTGACTAATAGCAGATTCAACATGATAATATGAGGGGGTTTTATTTTTGATTTACAACATGAATAGGCCCCAAATCAATGTCATAGTAATATACCCAAAAGTCAAGATCCAAGATGAACAAGCATGGATGTAAAACAGTCATCATACACAGGTCCAATTTCAATTTACAACATATTCATATTACATTTACAGTTTAAATCTAAAAGTAACTGGGCTTATAGATCGTGGTTCGAGAATTAGAAAAAGAAAGTCGATGTTGAATCTTTATATGCTTAGTCAAGTCCTAACAGAAATCCCCAAATCAGCAATTCTCTTAACGTAGTTTCGACGTAGAAGAAGTAGTCCATTTCTCTAACTTTCAACCAGAATTAGAGCAGCATAAGGTCAAAGAGAATTTTGTGTAGAGAGACTAGTGTTAGGGGCTGTTTATATAGGGCCAGGTCAACGAATGTAGATAGAAACGAGGCCAGGAACATCAAAGTGAATCCAGCTTCAAAAGTGGGCTCGGCCACTAGGTCGACCCCCAGGTCGACACTATGGTCGACCTGGTCCTGGGTAGGTCGACTACATAGTCGACCCCCAGGTCGACCTGGTCCTGGGCGGGAAATTTCCCGCCCAGTCCATTCTGAGGTTTGAGTTTCGAAATTTGAATTCGAATTCTGAGCTGTTTTGAACTTGAAAACTTCTGAAAACTTCGAAAGGTCATAACTTGGTCATACGGACTCCGATTTTCGAAAACTCGGACTTGTTTCCAAGCAGAATTTTGAGACGAACGCAATGGCGTAACCCTTTTCCCTTGATTCTTATTTTAAAAATTAATTCTGCCTTGTTTTATGGTTATTACACGTTATAAAAATACGGGTTGTTACATTCTCTCCCCTAAAGGATTTCGTCCCCGAAATCTCTAAGTTAGGGAGGATGTGTCCTACCATCCATCATCCATCTACTCAAAAAATCATCCACAATCAACCGTTGTCCTTAAAAGGTTTCTAGTGTTGTATGAACATATGCAGAAAGTGTGTGTGTGTGTACTTATCTAATACAGAAGATCAGGCGGTTACTGAGTCAGTAAACCTCCTTAATGCAAAATATGTTAGTGTAATGAATCCAACATGTATGCAAATTCCTAACATAGTTTATAATTCCTACATGAGTGCACAAACATTCATTCATATGCAACATCCAAGTGATAGCATAACAAGTTCCATCCATGTACAAGTATAAGCACTCATGCATATGCAACATGAAAATGTGACTGAGCCGATCTAGTGTGTAATGTGTGTCATGCATCCACTAGCAATCACTTGCAACCATTTGCAAACATCAACCATAACATGTTTCAATCACATGTTTACATCCATATGGTTCTACCTAAGGTTCTCAAGATAAGATCGAGAATATAACAAGACAAATGTAGGTAGTAGAAGCATGATACGAAAAAGGTTTTCAAGTTTATAGGAAAAAGAGATCGAGAATGTACCCTCAAAAAGAAATGGGTAAAGCGCGCGTATCTTCTCTTCGGTTTCCCAAGTTGCGTCTTCTTGGGCTTCACTCCACTGCACTTTAACTAGCTTGACTTCTCGATTCCTTAGCTTTTTAATCTCCGTCCCCAAGATACGAATCGGAATTCGCCTCAATGTTGCCTCTTTTTCTACTTCTACGTCTTCAAGGATGTTTGGCTCAACCACTTCGGCCGACTCATGCAAGCACTTTCGGAGATGCGAGACGTGAAAGACGTTGTGTACTCCAGTTAACTTCTCGGGTAAGTCTACCTTATAGGTCATCCGTCCAATCCTCTCGGTGATAGGGAACGGTCCTACAAACCTTGGTGCTAGCTTTCCAACTGCTCCAAAACGAACTACATTGCGTAACGGAGAAACTTTTATAAAGACCATATCTCCGACTTCGAACTTTAGGTTTGTCCTTCTCTTGTCCGCATAAGATTTCTATCTATCTTGGGCCGTTTTCATCCGTCTTCGTATCAACTCAACCTTCTCAGAAGTGTCTCTTATCATGTCAGGGCCAAGTATAAGCCTGTCTGTCGTCTCCCACCAACAAGTTGGCGACTTGCATGGTCTTCCATACAGGGCTTCGAATGGTGCCATTCTGACGCTAGCTTGGTAACTGTTATTATATGCAAACTCCACGAGAGGAAGATGGTCTTCCCAAGTACCACCAAAGTCAAGAATGCATAGCCTCAGGAGATCTTCTAGTACCCTATTTACCCTTTCGGTTTGTCTATCCGTCTGTGGGTGATAGGCCGTGCTTAAATTCAGTCGTGTACCCATTGCTTCTTGCGGACTATTCCAAAACTGGCTAGTGAAAATCGGGTCACGATCACTAACTATACTAGAAGGAACCCCGTGCAACCGTACTACCTCTCGAAGGTAAATAGACGCTAGCCATGATGCGGTCCTCTTGCTTTTCACCGGAATGAAATGGGCACTTTTCGTGAGTCTATCAACTATGACCCATATGTTAGTATTTCCCTTCCTTGACCTAGGCAGTCCATCCACTAAATCTATCGAGATACTCTCCCATTTCCATTGCGGAACCTGCAAAGGATGTAATAGCCCACTGGGCTTCTTCGACTCGGCCTTTACTTGTTGGCACACCATGCACTTCGAAACGAACTCTGCGACGTCCTTTTTCATTCCATCCCAAAAGAAAATGCGTTTCATATCTCTGTACATCTTATCCCCTCCAGGATGTATGGTAATCTTCGAGTGATGCGCCTCTTCGAGAACTTTCCTTACTAGGTCTCCCACTTGTGGGACACATAGCCTTCCATCGCGCCTTAGCTATCCCTTGTTATCTATGGCATACCTACCAAGGTGACTTGACGTCTCACCACTAATCAGCTTGTCCATTATTTCGACTATCTATGGGTCTTCCTTCTGTGAAGTCCCTACTTGATCTAGAAATGTAAGTCTTAACTCAAGAGATGCTAATGTAGCAGTCAATGAATCAACAGCATGTGTAAAATCAAAGGTTGCTATAAACTCAAGGCTTTTCCTTTCAACAAACAAGGGGCTCAAAGTCAACCTTTTTCTACTTAGCGCTTCCGCCACTACATTACCCTTGCCAGGGGTATAAGCTATATCGAAGTCATATGATGCCAAGAACTCCATCCACCGCTGTTGTCTCAGATTCAAATCTTTCTGTGAGAAGAGGTACTTAAGCGATTTGTGGTCGGTATACAGCTCGAACCTCTCCCCTATAAGATAATGGCGCCAAGCTTTAAGTGCAAAAACAATCGCGGCCAACTCCAAGTCATGCGTGGGATAGTTTTTCTCATGAACTTTAAGTTGTCTGCCCCCGTAGCATATTACTCTTCCATCTTGCATTAGGACAGCGCCTAATCCCGTGCTGCACGCGTCTGTGTACGCGGTAAACATCTTACCTCCATCGGGTAATGCAAAAACTGGAGCTGTGGTGAGGGCTCTCTTAAGTCTCTGAAAAGCAGCGTCACACTCTATGTCCCATGCAAAAGCTAGGTTCTTCTTTGTTAACTTAGTAAGAGGGGCTGAAATCTTAACGAAGTCCTTAATGAACTTCCTGTAGTAGCCCGCCAAACAGAGAAAGCTCCTCACCTCCGTTGCATTCTTAGGAATTTTCCAGTCTTATACCGCGACTACCTTTGCGGGGTCCATGGCTATGCCTTGCTTAGAAACCACATGTCCAAGGAACCGAACTTCCTTCCTCCAAAAATGGCATTTGGAGAACTTAGCCTTTAACTGGTGTGCTCTAAGTGTTTCCATGACTTCCTTGAGATGTCTAGTATGCTCTTCTTCATCTTTTGAGAAGATCAAAATATCATCCACGAAAACTACCACAAACTTGTTAAGGAACTCCCGAAACACCCTACTCATCAAATCCACAAAGTATGCGGGTTCATTCGTTAACCCAAACGGCATGACGAGCCATTCGAAGAACCCATCTGGAGCCCTAAACGCAGTTTTGTCAATGCTATCCTCAGCCACTCTAAGCTGATGGAATCCTGTGGCTAGATCGAGTTGAGAGAAAACAGATGCTCCCACAAGTTGGTCAAACAAATCGTCGATTCTTGGTAGTGGGTGTCTATTCTTCTTTGTCAGCTTGTTTAACCCACGATAATCTACGCACTGACGAAGCGATCCATCCACCTTAGTAGCGAATACCACTGGAGCACCCCATTCAGAAATGCTTCGTCTTATGAAATTTTTCTCAAGCAACTCGTTAACTTGTTTACTGAGCTCTCTTCTTTCTCGCGGGGCCATGTGCCTAACGGGCAATGAAACTGGCTTGGCATTATCAACAAGATGAATTCGGAAGTCTATCTCGCGTTTAGGAGGTAACCCCCTCACTTCATCAAAGACATCTGGATATTCTCGGACCACTCTTACATATTGCAAATTATCGTCGGACGAGTCAAGGGATTCTAGATAACACAACATGACCGGACCCTTAGGGTTACAAGAAATTTCAAGGGTATTACCGAGGCGAGTCATGAGCCTCACAACCCTTCGTTCACAATCAAGAATGGCTCCATAATTGGACAGCCAATCCATACCTAGGATCAAACCGTATCCCATAAATCTGAGAACATAAGCATTACACGTGAATTCTACGCTTAAGATAGAGATCCTCAAATCCACACACATCATAGATAAATGGGCGGAGCCCCCAATTGGATTTGAAACTATAACGAGATCCTCAATCAGACTAGTACTTAGGTGCATATTTTCAACAATATCAGAAGAAATAAAAGTATGCAATGCGCCAGAGTCAAATAAGGTTCGAACAGGAAAGTCAGAAATGTAAACAAGGCTTTCCACGGAAATATTACTACCTCGGTCAAGAGCTGGAGTGGTGTTGAGAGCATGCAACTGCCCTCCAGAAGTTCCTGCTCGTTGGGTCTGCCCTTGCCTATGTCCTTGCTTCTTAGGGCAATCCTTGCTGATGTGTCTAGTATCTCCACAATGAAAGCATTCACCCAACTTCCTCTTCTTCTTTCTACAGTCTTTAGCTAGATGTCCTGTGACGACCGCCCATAACCCCCGCACTAAACAAGAGGAATAATGCGCTGAAAGGCGTGCCAGGCTGCTATGGATGATCATCATAGTAAGTGAACACATCGAAACCTGTCGTAGAACTCACAGCGCAAGGATAAAATATAATAGAACATATACAACAGGTGATAGTAATGAGGTATCATATAGCAAACTTTTGAAACTCTTTCAACATCCAGAAAGATTATCCAACTGATATCCAAGTTTGTACATAAGGCCTCACTACAACTCTCAAACAACTCAAACAGCGGAAACAGAAATACTTGATTGAATAAAACTGGTACGCCAGCATCCTGCTCGTCATCGCTCAGCTTCCTCGTATCACTAAGCTCCATTACCTATAACCTGCTACTTAGTCTGCCCATCCACAACCGGATGAACAGCCCAAGGTAATAAGAGGAGACATAAAACCTTGAGTCAGACAATAGTCTTAGTGAGCGATAATACAGCTAACAAACTTCAACAAGAAAGCATATGAGAATGGGTAAATGAACAACTTATCTACCCACATCACCAAAGAAGAACTCAACCTTATCTTCCCCACATCGGACAGTGATAGCCTTTACACCAAGCATTTCAACCATTAATCCATAGGAACCAGAACAACCATTCATCCATGGAAAACAGAAACAACCAACAATAGCAATCATGGCATCGAGATTATATATATCTCACGTAGATCATCCTAGTCGAATTCGACATCCCTTGAATACAAGCCCCAGAGGCCGAAACCAATATCAGACAAGCACTCAAGGAACATCTACTTCGATGTTGGATAACCCACGTGGGATGGCACATGCAAAACATCCAGCATACATGACAGACTCTGGCTATCACCGCCAATCTTGCTTCGAAACCATCATTATCGTATGACGGCCAACCTTGCCATATGTCAAGGGCTAATGGTAACCCCAGTTCTAGCATAAACTCCATATGCCCAACCTTGACAATGTCCAACCTTGACACTAGGCCTCTCCCCGAGACCCAGGGTACTCGACCAGCAACCTTCCAGTCTTTTGGGCCTTTCAACGATACCCATCGTACCCCTGCTTTGAGCCTGCTAGAACTTACGACAATGATGACCTCTCAGCCTTCGCATCTCTGATCGTCCAACCTTGACGATGTTTCATAGCTCAAGCAACCTTCTCGAGCAGCCATTATCCACCAACTCACGACCTTTGAGTTGTCTCCGCATTCGTTGTTCCACCTTGATCAACGAACACATTCATCACTTCGAGCCTTCCTACTTGAACCTCCTCGAAGTTACGTCATCACCAGAAGTGTCCGATCGGAAATTTCCACTAGAAATGCCGACTAGACCTATTCTGGACCGACCAGACCTCTTCCGGTACTTCTGGACCGATCAGACCCCCTGGACCGACCAGACCTCCCTTTGCTCCCCCTGGACCGACCAGGACCCTCCTGAGCCGACCAGACTCCCACCTCAGCCTTCTGGACCGATCAAACCGACCAACTCCAAGACCCAGTCAAAACCAACCAGAATTTCTCCAGAACGACCAGTCAAAACCGACCAGCATTGCTCCAGAACGACCAATCAAAAACCAACCAGCATTGCTCCAGAACGACCCGCCTCCATGCAGCTTTGGATCGACTCGACCTCCTTGCAGCTTTGGATCGACTCGACCTCCTTGGGACCGACCAGCTTTGGATCGACCCTGTCAAGACCAACCAGATTTTGCTCCACCTGACCGACCAACTCCTTCAGAGCGACCAGGATTTGCTTCCAGTAAAAACCAACCAGAATGCCACCATCTGAAACCGACCAGAATGCCACCATCCCAACAAACCAGCTCCCTGACTTGCTCCCCAAGCCATAACGTGACCGACCACCTCAGTCCAGACCCTTCTGGACCGACCAGAGCCATCAGACCGCCTCAACCGACCCGACTAGCTCCAAAACCGACCAGAAACTTGCACAGCTCCATTTCGACTTCGATTTCGACCAAAACTTCGCCAAACGACGAATCCGACGAAACCGGCTCATCCAATTCATCCAAACGCAACCACAAACATGTTATGCAACCAACAATATCACCAATCTAACAATTTCCATCAAAACACATAAATTTCCCAAAACATGATAAGTGAATCATATGAACATAAAAACGGATCTAACTTGCATAATCTTGAGAAAAATCATAAAATTAACCATTTAAATTATCTAGATCAGATCCTAAGGTGATTCATATATAAAATGAACTTAGCATGGTGTGGATCTAAGGAAAATAACATGGAAATGATGAAATTAACAACATAAGACCCATATACTTGCATGCATCCGAATGAGAGATGTAAATCACTCACCAATTATCCAAATCTAAGCAAAAGCAATGAAAACGCAATCCGGACAGCGAACACTTCGAATCAAACTCTTCAATCCGATGAATTTTCCCTTGAGACGATGTAGATCTAGCCTCTTATGGTGTAGATCTTCGATTTCCCTCCTTGGATTTTGGAATTTTAATGGTGGAAAGATGTTAGAGGAAGAAGGAGATCAAAGCCTCCCCATAAGAGAATGGAAAATGCCAACCTTTCTCCATACCCCTTACCCCCTATTTATAGTCTCCACCCACCCTCTAATGGGCCTTCTCCAAATTAGCCCATTAGCCTTCCAAAACCTGAACAGTCAACTGAAAAACCTTAAAACAGCGATTTCTCCCAAACCGCTGAACCAAATCCTTAATGTAACCACTCTACGGAAAGAGAATCATCAATTCCTTTCCAATGGCACAGGTCTCACCCTCTGATTCGTCCTGAGTCAAAAGTTATGCCATGTACAAGACTGACAGGGGCAAAATGGTCACAAACAAAATCGGTAAAAATTATGGACATGTCACACATCCCCATAAGCAACATATCAAAAGATGAGAATGATCCAACCCTCAGGGAATAAAATAAAAATATTTTACGATCTTCCGATACGTAAAATGCGGGCTGTTACATTCTCCCCCCTTAAGAATTTCGCCCCCGAAATTCCAAGAAAACACAAGCAACCACAACAATTCCGCATGCCTATCATCCATGTGAAGCCAATTCTATCATCCAAACTAGCAACCATCAAGCCATGCATCCATAGCCTTATCCTAGCACGCGGAATTCTACCACACAACAACAAGATACAACGACACAACGAAGATACGATATCAAAGGGTCCTACCGACGAAGAGTTCTGGATGAGTCGCCCTCATGCTCTCTTCCGTCTCCCATGTACAATCGTCGCCATCTTCACTCCATTGTACCTTGACTAGCTTAACCGTCTTCCTCCTAAGCTGTTTCGTTTCATTTCCCACAACACGAAGTGGCCTACGAGGTTTCGCAACTGCGGTCTCGACTTCTAAATCTTCATACTGTTCTGGAGATACCACCACATTCGTGTCGTGCACAAACTTTCGTAGAAATGACACATGGAAAACATTATGCACACTCGACATCTTCTCGGGTAACTCTAATCTATATGCGAGCTTTCCTATTCGCTCGACTATCGGAAACGGTCCAACAAACCTAGGAGCCAACTTCCCTTTACTTCCGAATCGAACCATATGTTTCAACGGTGAAATCTTCACGAAAACCATATCGCCTTCGTCGAATTCCAAATCCTTACGACGCTTATCGGCGTAACTTTTCTGACGATCTTGGGCCGCCTTCATTCGTTGTCGAACAATCTCGATACAATCCGAGGTTTCTCTAATCATTTCAAGCCCAAGTACCAACTTATCTCCAGTTTCTAACCAACAAGCTGGAGAATTGCACGGCCTTCCATACAACGCCTCGTATGGTGCCATCCCAATACTCGACTGGTAGCTATTATTATATGAAAACTCAACTAGATGTAGATGGTCCTCCCATGATCCTCCGAAGTCTAACACACAAGCCCTCAGGAGATCTTCTAAAACTCGGTTGACTCTCTCGGTCTGACCATCAGTTTGGGGATGATATGCCGTACTTAAGCACAATTCCGTTCCCAAAGCTTCTTGCAAACTTTTCCAAAATCCATTCGTGAACAATGGATCCCGGTCACTTACTATACTCTTTGGGACACCATGGAATCGAACTATCCATTTCACATAAAGCTCAGCCAATTTTGATGCTGTCCTAGCCGACTTGACAGGAATAAATCTCGCACTTTTGGTCAAACGATCCACAATGACCCAAATCCCTTCATTCCCTACCCTAGTTCTAGGTAGTCCATCGATAAAATCCATCGATATCTGCTCTCACTTCCACGTAGGAACCTCTAATGGCTGAAGTAAACCGCTCGGCTTCTTCTGTTCAGCTTTCACTAACTGACAGTTCATACACTTGGAAATGAATTTTCCAATATCTCTTTTCATCCCTTCCCAGTAGTAAACTCGCTTCATGTCCTGATACATTTTATTACCACCGGGATGAATCGTTAGCTTCGAGTGATGACATTCTCTCAGAACCTTATCCCTCAATCCGTCGACATCAGGAACAACTAATCGTCCTTGCTTTCGAAGCCAGCCTTCTTGGTCGACCTCGAACTCCTTATCCTCTGGTTTCAGTTTCTGAATGGACTCGACAAGCTTCGCATCTTTCTTTTGGCCCTCGCCAATCCTTTCGATAAGAGTAGGCCTTATCGACAAGCTTGCCAATATTTCAAGTTCCAACTCACACCTTGGCCTGAAATCGAACCTTGCCAAATACTCGAGGCCCTTCCATTCCGAAAACATCGCTCCCAAACTTGCGTGTCTTCGACTCAATGCATCTGCAACTGTATTTCCTTTGCCAGGAGTATAGGCTATCCCAAAATCATACGATGCCAGAAACTCTAACCATCGTTGCTGCCGAAGATTCAAATCCTTTTGGGAGAAAAGATACTTCAATGACTTGTGATCCGTAAACAACTCGAATCGTACTCCCAACAGGTAATGTCTCCACATCTTCAGAGCAAACACAATCGCTGCCAACTCCAAATCATGAGTTGGATAGTTCCTCTCATGTGGCTTTAGCTGTCGACTTGCGTAAGCCACTACTTTATCCTTCTGCATTAGCACTGCTCCAAGTCCAGTACCACATGCATCAGTATATACCATCATCTCTTCATTCCCACTTGGAATGGTCAACACAGGTGCACTTGTCAATCTCTCCTTCAAGATTCCGAACGCTTGTTCACACTTCACATCCCATGTGAACACTTGGTTCTTTTTCGTCAATCCTGTTAATGGTGCAGCTATCTTGGAGAAATCCTTGATAAACCTTCGGTAATAACCAGCCAACCCAAGGAAACTCCGAACATCCGTCGCATTCTTAGGTCTATCCCAGTCCTGGATTGCTACCACTTTAGCGGGGTCAACCGCTATACCTTTCCCAGAAACAACATGACCCAAGAACCTCACTTCATCTTTCCCAAAAGTGACACTTTGAGAACTTAGCCTTAAGCTGATGCTTTCGCAAGATCTCTAACACAACTCTCAAATGCGTCTTATGTTCTTCCACATTTCTGGAGTAAACCAGTATATCATCCACGAACACAAGCACGAACTTATTCAACTGATCTCTGAACACTCTATTCATAAGATCCACAAAATACGCTGGCGCGTTAGTCAACCCGAATGGCATCACCAACCACTCGAAAAATCCGGACGGTGTCCTAAAAGCAGTCTTTGGCACACTATCCTTAGCTACTCTCAACTGGTGAAATCCCGTTGCCAAATCCATCTGAGAAAACACTTTGGCTTCGTGAAGCTGATCGAACAAGTCATCAATCCTTGGCAACGGATACTTGTTCTTCTTAGTCATCTTGTTCAGCTCACGATAGTCCACACACAACCTTAACGAGCCATCTGCTTTAGTTGCAAACACGACTGGTGCACCCCACTCGGAAACACTCCTCCGAATGAAACCTTTTCCCAAAAGGTCACGAACTTGCACCTCTAATTCTCGCTGTTCTCTAGGCGCCATCCGCCTAAGGGGCATAACAATTGGTCTCGCACCCTCGACCAAATCGATCCTAAACTCGATCTCGCGATGCGGCGGCAACCCTTTGACCTCGTCAAAGATATCTACATACTCATTAGCGATCAGCACTGATGATAGGTCTTCCTGTGGAATCCCAAGCGAATATAGATAACTCACGAAGACCCCGTCTTCGCGCTTACATCTAATCAACACCTTTCGCCCTTCCACATCCCCGACCCTCACCTCAAGCTTCTCGCAATTCACCCTTGCCGCATACTTCTTGAGCCAATCCATGCCCAAGATGATCCCATACCCAGCGAAGTTAAGAACAAAGCAATCACACATAAAAGAGCAACCATGACTCGATAATACTAGACCACGGCAAATCATGCACAAACTGGACGAACCCCCAACTGGATTAGTCACGATCAATGGTCTATCACAAATCTCGGGTTCCAAACCCAAGCGACACACAAGCTCATTGCAGATGAATGAATGTGATGCTCCAGTATCAAACAACACTCAAACTGAAACACCGTTAACGGAAAAAGTACCTTGCACCATGACACCCTTTCCCTTCTCCTCTGCAGTAGGAGCTCTTGAAGAAGATGGCACAGCATCCAAAGCATATGCCTTAACAATCTGCTTACCCTTAGCTGATTCCGGACAATCTTTCTTCTCATGCCCAGGCTTTCCACACTTGAAGCACTTCTTCTCAGCTTTGGGATTCTTGCACTCATTTGAATAATGACCCTTCTGTTGGCAGCTAAAGCAAAGCACCTCACTCTTGGGTTTCTTTTGGCCATCCTTTCCTTTCTGTTGTTGCTACTTCCTCTTTTTATTATTACCACCCTGCTGTGGTTTCTGAACCTCCTTGGTTGTAGCAACAACATTTGCTTCCTTGGGAAACAAGCTCTCATGACGAATAGCCTTTTCCACAATCTTTTCAAATGAATCATCAAGGTGGTCCACAAGCGGCTTTCCAATATGAGCATCCAAACCCAAGACAAACTTCTCGTTCTTCTGATAGGGTGTATCAATGTATGAACGAGCATATCTAGACAAAGCCTCAAAATCAGAAATATAGTCAAGAACTGATCTGCTATTCTACTTCAACTCTACAAACTTCTTGAAGAGAACTGACTTTTGAGCAGTGGAGATAAACTTTGCTTCAAACTTAGCTTGGAATTGCTCCCATGAAATCTCCTCTTCCGGAGTCTCGAGTATAACAGAATTCCACCATTCCATGGCCCTACTCTGCAGCTGCCTTGATGCAAGCTTTCTCTTCATTGCATCTTCAATATCCAAGTCTCCAAAGATTCGAACACATGAATCCATCCACCTCTGAACCTCTTCAGCTGGTTCAGTTCCCTTGAATGGTTTCCCTCCTAGAGATATAAAGTCCTTGCACATCTTTGCAAAATCTATTCTAGGAACTCGCACCCCTACATCTACCGTGGCCGCCACTGGAGCGGGTACCCTTCGCATAATTGCTTCTGCCATGGCTTCAAACATGGCCGGGTAATCTGGTTCACCACCATTTCCCCCTCCAGTATTAGCTCCCCTAGCAGCGTGTCTTGATGGTCGTCTACTCATTCTAAATCTGCAATTTAGAATAATTAGCCACTTCCAAGAAAACTGCTAAAGAGATACAACCGCTACTACTATATATACTAATATATATAGTAAATATCCAACTGAAATCTACAAATACGTCTCTCATACGTAATTACGTCTTCGAACTTTGGCCAAAATCGTTGACCAGAGCTCTGATACCAAATGTGACGACCGCCCATAACCCCCGCACTAAATAAGAGGAATAATGCGCTGAAAGGCGTGCCAGGCTGCTATGGACGATCATCATAGTAAGTGAACACATCGAAACCTGTCGTAGAACTCACAGCGCAAGGATAAAATATAATAGAACATATACAACAGGTGATAGTAATGAGGTATCATATAGCAAACTTTTGAAACTCTTTCAACATCCAGAAAGATTATCCAACTGATATCCAAGTTTGTACATAAGGCCTCACTACAACTCTCAAACAACTCAAACAGCGGAAACAGAAATACTTGATTGAATAAAACTGGTACGCCAGCCTCCTGCTCGTCATCGCTCAGCTTCCTCGTATCACTAAGCTCCATTACCTGTAACCTGCTACTTAGTCTGCCCATCCACAACCGGATGAACAGCCCAAGGTAATAAGAGGAGACATAAAACCTTGAGTTAGACAATAGTCTTAGTGAGCGATAATACAGCTAACAAACTTCAACAAGAAAGCATATGAGAATGGGTAAATGAACAACTTATCTACCCACATCACCAGAGAAGAACTCAACCTTATCTTCCCCACATCGGACAGTGATAGCCTTTACACCAAGCATTTCAACCATTAATCCATAGGAACCAGAACAACCATTCATCCATGGAAAACAGAAACAACCAACAATAGCAATCATATCATCGAGATTATATATATCTCACGTAGATCATCCTAGTCGAATTCGACATCCCTTGAATACAAGCCCCAGAGGCCGAAACCAATATCAGACAAGCACTCAAGGAACATCTACTTCGATGTTGGATAACCCACGTGGGATGGCACATGCAAAACATCCAGCATACATGACAGACTCTGGCTATCACCGCCAATCTTGCTTCGAAACCATCATTATCGTATGACGGCCAACCTTGCCATATGTCAAGGGCTAATGGTAACCCCATTTCTAGCATGAACTCCATATGCCCAACCTTGGCAATGTCCAACCTTGACACTAGGCCTCTCCCCGAGACCCAGGGTACTCGACCAGCAACCTTCCAGTCTTTTGGGCCTTTCAACGATACCCATCGTACCCCTGCTTTGAGTCTGCTATAACTTACGACAATGATGACCTCTCAGCCTTCGCATCTCTGATCGTCCAACCTTGACGATGTTTCATAGCTCAAGCAACCTTCTCGAGCAGCCATTATCCACCAACTCACGACCTTTGAGTTGTCTTCGCATTCGTTGTTCCACCTTGATCAACGAACACATTCATCACTTCGAGCCTTCCTACTTGAACCTCCTCGAAGTTACGTCATCACCAGAAGTGTCCGATCGGAAATTTCCACTAGAAATGCCGACTAGACCCATTCTGGACCGACCAGACCTCTTCCGGTACTTCTGGACCGATCAGACCCCCTGGACCGACCAGACCTCCCTTTGCTCCCCCTGGACCGACCAGGAACCTCCTGAGCCGACCAGACTCCCTCCTCAGCCTTCTGGACCGATCAAACCGACCAACTCCAAGACCCAGTCAAAACCAACCAGAATTGCTCCAGAACGACCAGTCAAAACCGACCAGCATTGCTCCAGAACGACCAATCAAAAACCAACCAGCATTGCTCTAGAACGACCCGTCTCCATGCAGCTTTGGATCGACTCGACCTCCTTGCAGCTTTGGATCGACTCGACCTCCTTGCAGCTTTGGATCGACTCGACCTCCTTGGGACCGACCAGCTTTGGATCGACCCTGTCAAGACCAACCAGATTTTGCTCCACCTGACCGACCAACTCCTTCAGAGCGACCAGGATTTGCTTCCAGTAAAAACCAACCAGAATGCCACCATCTGAAACCAACCAGAATGCCACCATCCCAACAAACCAGCTCCCTGACTTGCTCCCCAAGCCATAACGTGACCGACCACCTCAGTCCAGACCCTTCTGGACCGACCAGAGCCATCAGACCACCTCAACCGACCCGACTAGTTCCAAAACCGACCAGAAACCTGCACAGCTCCATTTCGACTTCGATTTCGACCAAAACTTCGCCAAACGACGAATCCGACGAAACCGGCTCATCCAATTCATCCAAACGCAACCACAAACATGTTATGCAACCAACAATATCACCAATCTAACAATTTCCATCAAAACACATAAATTTCCCAAAACATGATAAGTGAATCATATGAACATAAAAACGGATCTAACTTGCATAATCTTGAGAAAAATCATAAAATTAACCATTTAAATTATCTAGATCAAATCCTAAGGTGATTCATATATAAAATGAACTTAGCATGGTGTGGATCTAAGGAAAATAACATGGAAATGATGAAATTAACAACATAAGACCCATATACTTGCATGCATCCGAATGAGAGATGTAAATCACTCACCAATTATCCAAATCTAAGCAAAAGCAATGAAAACGCAATCCGGACAGCGAACACTTCGAATCAAACTCTTCAATCCGATGAATTTGCCCTTGAGACGATGTAGGTCTAGCCTCTTATGGTGTAGATCTTCGATTTTCCTCCTTGGATTTTGGAATTTTAATGGTGGAAAGATGTTAGAGGAAGAAGGAGATCAAAGCCTCCCCATAAGAGAATGGAAAATGCCAACCTTTCTCCATACCCCTTACCCCCTATTTATAGTCTCCACCCACCCTCTAATGGGCCTTCTCCAAATCAGCCCATTAGCCTTCCAAAACCTGAACAGCCAACTGAAAAACCTTAAAACAACGATTTCTCCCAAACCGCTGAACCAAATCCTTAATGTAACCACTCTACGGAAAGAGAATCATCAATTCCTTTCCAATGGCACAGGTCTCACCCTCTGATTCGTCATGAGTCAAAAGTTATGCCCTGTACAAGACTGATAGGGGCAAAATGGTCACAAACAAAATTGGTAAAAATTATGGACATGTCAAACATCCCCATAAGCAACATATCAAAAGATGAGAATGAACCAAACCTCAGGGAATAAAATAAAAATATTTTACGATCTTCCGATACGTAAAATGCGGGCTGTTACATGTCCCGTAATATCACAAAAGTTGCACTTCCTCGTCTCACGTGGTTTGTTGTTGCTCTTGTTATTCTTGTTGCCCCCTTCTTGGAGTCAACTTTCTTATTCTGAGTCTCATTAGGCTTAACCTCCTTCTTGCTATTCTTGTCTCCCTCATGAAGTAGAGCCATATCCACCAAGCTTTCGAAGGTCGCCCCCATGGGTATATGAGTTATGGCCAAACCGTGTAGTGGCTCATTTCTATCCTCGAGCAAAGCGTACAGCCTTTTTCTGGGCTGTGTTGACCAAATCCAAACCGAACCGAGCAAGCTGATTAAACTTATTCACGTACTCCCTAACAGACATGTCCCCTTGCTTGAGTGCTAGGAACCTCTCCATCTGAAGGTTCTCTTCTGCTGACGATAAGAATTTTAGCCCAAACCTCTCTCTAAAGTCTGCCCAAGTCTCAACTGTCCTGGTAGCGTTGGTGACTTCCCACCAAAATGCAGCTTCCTCTTTCAACAACCATGCTGCCAACTGAACTTTCCTATGGTCCTCCACATCAAAGATAATAAACAAGTCTTCAGTCTCCTTCAGCCAGTTTCGTGCCTCAACAAAGGTTTCAGTTCCAATGAAGTTCTTGCCGCCCATTTCTTTAAAGTCTTTGCATATTTTGGCAAAGGAGGTACCAGGAGAGGGAGGAACCGCGGCCACTGGGGGAGGAGGAGGAAGGATGTCTGCCGGGCCCGCTCCGTTGGCCCTGGCTTCTAAGTACCTTCGGAACCATCCAGGTACGGGTATTCCCTCAGGCAGGTTAAGATCAGCCATGCTGAAAAACGAAAAGAAAAAGATTCAAACGAGGAAACAAAGGAAAGTGCTAATGGCTTTTTGGGGAATAGCCTTTTTAAACATAAAACTTTTCTTGAAAAATGCTTCTTTATAAATGGTTTTGAAAATAGTTTCAGAAGGTTTTAAAACTTTTGCCCAGCCTGGTAACCTTCTGCTCTGATACCAAATGTAACACCCCACCTCTGCTAGGGTCACTCACAAAGGGAATGCACTAGTATTGGTGGAGTATTATCTAGGTAAACATACACAGAGATATCACAAGGCAGAATATAAATAAAACAGCGATAGAAATTAAAAACCAAATTTTTATTACTTTCAAGAAAAGAGTCAAAACCCCATATATCCAAGGTACAAATTATTCCATTACATCAAGTTCCAAATAAAGAAGCATAAACTTAAGATAACAAAAGTAAATTATTCCCCATAAATAGCAGAAGCAGCCATAGCATAGCTCAAGACCAAACCGTACATGAGCTGTCAGAAAGCAAGCTAAATCCAAGCTAAGAGCTAGTGTTTCCTTCCGGGAGAACCTAGAGGGGGGGACGAAAGAAAAAGAGGCGAAAGGAAAAGGGTCAGCCATAAGACTGGTAAGCCTTAGTGACTTTAAGTATGAAAACTAGTAAAGGTAGTATGACATGTGAAAACTGGAATTAAACATAAGGATGATAACATGACTAGTATGACAATTAAGATAACAAGATAAGTCAAGTCTAGCATCGCATATTCAAGGTTTGCTGCACCAACTGTACTAATGTTCTAACCCATGTCAAGTATTAATCATGAAATGATCCCTTGGCCCAGTATCATGAAGTGACCCATTACGGGGTCCTACGGTACGATCTACTAATCGATCGACTCCCTACAAGTTCTAGCTCATCATGTGTCTGTGTCATACGGCCCTATCCTGAAATGTAGTTGCCTGTTCTAGGTCCACCATAGGGTGTATCAAGCCCGATGGTGCCAACCACTGACACGAATCAAGCACGCACGGTGTAAACCTACGGGTGCCCAATGTCTGCTTTTTCAACTCCGGACTACGTGCACGACCATAGTCCGCCTGAACCTACAATGGCGCACCTACTCAGCCGTCGTTCTGGTCGCTTACAATCAGCCCAGTAATCGTGCCCTACCCTGCTTAGTCCCAGGGTATCGTGATACATCTAAGTGGGTTACTGCTGAAAAGGACCGCGTAACTAGGGTTTCTAATGGGTTAAGTATTGTCATTCAAATTCGTGACTTAACCCTATCCATATCATGTATCAAGTTGGTTAAGTGTATTCAAGCGGTTCATGACTTAACCCTATCAAATCATCGTGTCAAGTTGGTTAAGTATATTCAAGTGGTTCATGACTTAACCCTATCATGTGGCATTAATTCATTGATGCACCCCAACCTCTCACATTAGACTAGTTGTTGTGGTCACTGGATTTGCCGGGCGGTTCCGGTCAGATTTACACCACAACATAGTCTAACCTCGGGTTTTGCGTGCGATATGACCAACTACCCATATTGGATCCTATTGTTTGCAGTCACTGGATTCGCCGGGTGGTTCCGGGAAGATTTACACTGCAAACTCAACCCAACCTCGAGTTGGCCATTTTCAAGTTTATCTAAGTGTCATGCCCAGATTCAAGTTTCGAGTCTAAATTCATGTCAAGTTTTCAGGTCATGTTTCATGTCAAATCGTGTCAAGTTCATGTCCATATCCAGGTTCAAGTTATAACAACGTTCATGTTCAAGTTCAAAGCCAATTCATGTTTTACTTAGTCTACCCAAATCGTATTCCCATCGCACGTAAACTCGAATCGATACAAATAAATCTAATTAGGGAATAACATAAAAAGGGACAGGTATAAGGTGGCAAAAGTGATTACTAGCATAGCATGGTATGACTTGAGATAAATGATTATAACATTACTGGCATATGGAATATCGGCCTCAAGCATAAAGATTCCAAATCTAGCAAAATAAGGTACTAGTCAAAATAACAGTGACATAAGGTGATATTCATGGTAACGGTTGACATAAGGTGATAGTCATAAACTTGTGACTAATAGCAGATTCAACATGATAATATGAGGGGCTTTTCTTTTTGATTTACAACATGAATAGGCCCCAAATCAATGTCATAGTAATATACCCAAAAGTCAAGATCCAAGATGAACAAGCATGGATGTAAAACAGTCATCATACACAGGTCCAATTTCAATTTACAACATATTCATATTACATTTATAGTTTAAATCTAAAAGTAACTGGGGCTTACAGATCGTGGTTCGAGAATTAGAAAAAGAAAGTAGATGTTGAATCTTTATATGCTTAGTCAAGTCCTAACAGAAATCCCTAAATCAGCAATTCTCTTAACGTAGTTTCGACGTAGAAGAAGTAGTCCCTTTCTCTAACTTTTCAACCAGAATTAGAGCAGCATAAGGTCAGAGAGAATTTTGTGTAGAGAGACTAGTGTTAGGGGCTGTTTATATAGGGTCAGGTCAACGAATGTAGACAAAAACGAGGCCAGGAACATCAAAGTGAATCCAACTTCAAAAGTGGGCTCGGCCACCAGGTCGACCCCCTGGTCGACACCCAGGTCGATACTATGGTCGACCTGGTCCTGGGCAGGTCGACTACATTGTCGACCCCCGGGTCGACTTGGTCCTGAGCGGGAAATTTCCCGCCCAGTCCATTCTGAGGTTTGAATTTCGAAATTTGAATTCGAATTCTGAGCTGTTTTGAACTTGAAAACTTCTGAAAACTTTGAAAGGTCATAACTTGGTCATACGGACTCCGATTTTCGAAAACTCGGACTCGTTTCCAAGCAGAATTTCGAGACGAACGCAATGGCGTAATCCGTTTCCCTAGATTCTTAATTTAAAAATTAATTCTGCCTTGATTTATGGTTATTACACGTTATAAAAATACGGGTTGTTACAACAAACCACCGAAACCTCCCAGAAGCCAATGTCGCGCCTTCCTCTTCATTCGCATGCCTTAACTTAACTCTGTCGATGTCGAGATCCAAGAGAAAACTGATCGTTCCCAACTCCATTGCGACATCACGATAAACCTCCAGTCATCCACCGTAGCTTCAAATCTCAACCGGCCTTCACGTGCCTCTAAAAATCATTCCTTCGATTTGTGCCTTGGCCTTATGATGTTACTCAGCCTCTCGATAAACTTTAGATTGCGATTTGAATGGGAAGACTGTTGTTAGATCGAAATATGGCATTAACACCTAAATACTATATGAAGTCCTCACAATTACAGATCATAGATAATAAGCAGTAAATAAGAGGAGGTACACGAGATTTTTATAGTGGTTCGACTGTAGATGTAGCCTATGTCCATTTTATAATCTTATTGTTATACTAACAGATTACAAGAATCATTTAGAAGAAAAAACAAAATCCGTGTGTTAAATGAGAATACAAGAATTTATACATGTAATCCACGTGTTAATTTAGATTTTTAATGAAATTCAAAGTCCTTGCATTGTTGTAATGGAGGCCGAGAGTGAAATTGGCCAAATGATCCTTTCATTGGCCTTCGAGTGGTGTATTTATAGCTGATTTTTTGGTTCGATTCGGGTGCCATATGGCACGCCCAGTCTCGAAAAGTAGTGGAAAATGTAGAGAAGGCCTCTGTAGTTCGTGCTCTACCATGTGGCATTTGATCCATGCATGTACGAGGCCGTTGCTCCTTAAGAATCGATCAATATTGTTGCGTAGGAATTGCTTTTAGGCGGGTCAGATCAATGTCTTCGAACCGAACTAGATCGGTGCCATCGAACCGAACCGTTGCTGCTCCTCTCCGAAGCTAAGTTGAGTTTTCGAGTCAGGTTTGTTCTCGTATGATCCGAACCGCTCTGACCGAATCGAACCATTATGCCCGATCCGAACCAAAAGGGTTAGTAATCCAAATCTGTGTATTTCCAAGTTTCCAGTTCTACACGCGTTCACGGAAACGGGCGTAACTTCCAAACCGTAAGTCCATTTTGCCCAAACGAAAGCTCTACCTAAAGCTAATTCAGAGGGCTACATGAATTATAGAGCAAAGCTCTATAACCGATGTTTTCGAGCCGAAAAGAGGTCATCTACTAGGAGTTCTGGACTACTTTATGTTTGTGATGCGACTTCAACCAAATCGCTTTCTGTCTTCTGACGATGTCCCCGAGGTTTAAGCGTTTTGTTAACCAAAGATTTCACGTGTGACGGATTTGACCAAAAAGCATGTCAACATTTTTCCCTCTAGAACATATCTTGCTGGTTGAAGGAAGATGTGCTTTGGATAATCCAAGAGAACCAAGGCCATGCCGGGCCTGCTAGCTGCAAGTATCATCCATACCTGCAAATAAAAAGAAGCGAACAGATGTGTCAAATCCTGACAGCTTTGCTTAACCTTTTCGAGCATTAACCATGCTCAGGCGCAAAATTGAGCATAAATCATACTCAAGAAACGTCTGAACCATACTGCCAAAACCTGGCGAGAGACCTAACCTTCCAGGTATAAGCCATACCAGGAAGCTCAAACTGAGCGATACTCGAGTTTTATTGCGTTCCTTTTCCTGATCCTGACAAGACAATAAGCCATTCTAGAGTATAATCCATACTTAAGAATCCAACTGAGTACAATCCACACTCATAACGGGATAGAGCTATACTTGCTAAAGCCTGACAAGACAGTCTGTCCCTAGGTACAATCCATACCTTGGGTTCTGAGATAAGCAGAAGCCATACTTTAATTCAGATTGAGAATCCTTCCACAACCTGACAAGATACTTAAATTTGCCAAACATAATCCATGCTCGGAAAGTCCTTCCTTATTCAATTCAAAGTACAAAACCAAAGCAAATCATGATTGGTTTGTCATCGAGTGCAAAGCACGCTTTGGGGCTAAATCCTAACCCCGTACGTGTGTACCCCGATTTAGCTAATCGGAAAACCTAAAGAAGGCAAAAACATATCTTAATTCCTAAGAAATGCAGGAAATCAATCTCATTCAGATCAGTTATGATGAGCCCACGAGAGCTCGATCCAAGATCATTCCCTCTTCGGGAAGCAGGTGGTGGCAGTGTAGATGCAGACGTTGTTGGTTGTTTCACATACTTGAGAAGCTCTCCACGTCTAATCCGTTCCTCAATCAAATATCGTAGATGCTTGCAGTCATTTGTGTCATGATCGTCCGTATCATGGAATATGCAATATTTTCCAGAATCACATTCACTTTGCGATGGCTCCCTCCTGGGAGGATTTGGGTAGGTGACAACACCATTTGTGTCCATGTAGATGTCAAATAGTGAAGCACCTAGTTCAGTTTATTTTTCATATCTGGGCCCTCTCCAAGGCTGAGCGTTGCGGTCATTCTTGACAGTGGCTTTTCCTTTTCCTTTTCCATAGTCAGATGGTTCTCCATCTTTAAGCATGTTGACATCGAGAATTTTCTTCTCGGAGGTAGCATCTTCTTCCCGCAAAAATCTGTTTGCTTCAAGGTAGAATTCGCCGAGGTTTCACGGTGGGTCTCGGTATAATTTTTTTAAATTCAGAATTATCCAATACACCGGAAACCGCTGCCATCTGTATCATTGATGGTTCAGATGGATCAACCAATGCTGCTGCAACGTTGAATCTTTCCAGAAATGAACGTAGAGTTTCTCTGGGCCTCTACTTGATAGTAGTAAGCGACATGACGTTCTTGGGTCGAGCAATGTGGACCTAAAATTGCTCCATAAAGCGAGCGACCAATATGTTCCAGCTGTTGATCGATTCAGATTCCAGCTGCCGAATCCACATAGAAGAGAGGGGAACATTTAGTCATGGTGTTTTCTGACCCTGATTGAACTTACATATGCCATTTGTATCGCATCAGGTGCACAGTAGGATCTGTCTTGCCGTTGTAAGGCTCAAGAACTGGAAGTTTGAAATCTGGGGGTTTGCGAGAATTCCTGATTTCCTGCGTGAACGGAGTGTGATTGACATCATCCATGTCTCTCTGATAGGTGCGGCCTCTCGAGAGGCGTTCAATGAGATTGGTGAGCCGATCTCCTTCAAAGACATGTTGCAAGCTGTCAAGGTCAGAGCTGATGCCCCAGCGTTGAGTCCGAAAGAGTGAGGGGGTCCAAGATGTGTTGCACGAATACGCTCCCCATTCAGGTCGGGGGTTCGGTTCGGATCGGAAGTTCCGAACCGATCCTGTTCATCTCGCTCGACCCGAACGGGTCTGTGGTCATTATAATGTTGCGTTCCACTTTGGAGCTACATCATTGTATTTCCTATCTGAACCAAAGCGTATGTTGGTCGGGCATGGCCTGTGCTTCCAGTGACGTTTCCATCCAAATGTTAAGTGTTGATGCTGCAAGCTGCTATAGGATATTACCCCCGAGTTCATTTGGTTGTGAGCCCTCTCCGGTTCGGATCGGGTCCGAACTGATCCAGTTTGTTGGTCCTGCTGGGGCTGATCTCGTGTCATTTCCAGTAAGCCGTACTATTTTGCTCGACCTTCCGTTCATTCGAGCAAAGAACTCGTCCATCATCTCTTGTTGTTTGCGGAGGAGATCATCTTGTCTGGGTCTTCAATTCAGCGAGAATTCCATCTCTTCTCTTGTCAAGTACGCTGATGGATTTACATGAGAGGAAGCCTCCTGGCTTGCCTCATCCCTTACACCTTTAGTACCAACATCCTCAGCACTAGAGAAGGTTCCGTCTTTCTTTCGTTTTTCCATTTATTCACTAGCCAAGCAATCTGATTCCTTTAGAGCTGGAAATTGAAGTAGTATCGTGTGCCCCTTCCTAGCATGCCAAAATATTAGATCGAAATTTGGCACTAACACCCAAATACGGTATGAAGTCCTCACGATTACAGATCACATATAATAAGCAGTAAATAAGAGGAGACACACGAGGTTTTATAGTGGTTCGGATGTAGATGTAGCCTACGTCCACTTTATAATCTTATTTTTATATTGATAGATTACAAGAATCAGTTACAAGAAGACACACAATCCGTGTGTTGAATGAGAATACAAGGTTAGATTTTTTAATGAAGCGCAAAGTCCTTGCGTTGTTGTAATGGAGGCCGAGAGTGAAATTGGCTAAAAGATCCTTTCATTTGCTTTCGAGTAGTGTATTTATAGCTTATTTATGGGTTCAGTTCGGGTGCCACGTGGCATTCCTAGAGGAAATCTCGAAAAGTAGTGGAAAATGTGGAGAAGGCATCTCCACTTCGTTATGTGGCATCTGATCCATGCATGTAGGAGGCGGTTGCTCCTTAAGAATTGGTCAATATTGTTGCGCATGAATTGCTTCCAGACGGGTCAGATCGGTGTCTTCGAACCAAACCAGATCGAACTGAGATGACCCAAACTCGCCCTTACGGGAAAGCCCGGATTGAGTTGAGAACACGACGCATCAGAACATACAACAAAAGAATTTTATAAACATCATAATAATGTTACATCAGAGTACAGAATATCAGAGTATATTGAAAATAATACAGCCGGAGATAAATTTACAACAAATGTAATACAATGCAGTGGAAACAAATAAACTAACACAGCGGAAGACTATCAATGCTCTGGACATAGCTTTGAACTTCGATCCAGAATCCTGCTAAATGAAATAATCTCCAAAACCAAAACAACAAAGTTGCCCGTGTGGAAAATATAGGCATCTAGAGTTTAGGTAGAAACAATAAACTCCGAGTCAGACATGGGACTGGTGTAAGAACTAAAACTGTTATTAAAACTTTACTTTAAAATAAGGTAAATCATGGGACCACGCCGTATAACATGGAATGGGTTTACCCCCAAGAATACCAGTGCCTAAAACAAACAACGCAATGCTAAATAAAGAAAAATGAAGCTATTATAAGACTCAGGTCCCATCACACAATGCAACTCAAGCCGGAGGATAGAGTTTTACCTTATAATAGCCAAACATGCTTGGTAAGTTTTAAAACAAATCGTTTTGATATTACTATAAGTGCATTGTGTTAAAAAAAACTTCAAATATAAATGTGTCAATCCTAGGCGACATGAATGTCCCATACCACTATGCCGCCAACAGTATACAACTAAAACTGTAAAATGTCGTATTGGAAGTTGGATTTTCATCATGATAGCTACTGATCCGAAAGATCGATCACGTAGTGCAATTTCCCACGGCTTACGTCCCAGGCATTAGAAAACGCCGTAATCCACATTTGCACTATATCCAGGATATCAAGTATCTCCGCGACATACGTCCCGTGCATGAGAAAACGCCGTTACTCTATCCTTCTGGGAATCGGGGGTGTGCCCTATCCCTACTAGGTGTGTAGCGACCACACCCATCCTGTCTCGGTCGACCAAATCTATCCTCTTATCGAAAGTATACTGATCTAACCATTAGTTCGCCATCATACCGATGTGTGAGGCTCGCGAATCAACGCAAAACAAAGTTATGCTAATTAAAGTTATGCTTTGATCATCATCCACCAAGCTCTGCTTTTCAACAAAAGAATAGATCACTGCAACTCAGCATGTCACACTGGCAATCCATACCGTACTACTGATTTCTTCCAATATATGAGCTCGCACGTCTCAGAGAAGGGTGTTAAGCAAGAGAATAAATTCTCTGCCACCAAACATATATATATTTAGCAAAGATCAACGAATACAGTATAAAGATATACAATGTCAGACACACCATCCATTTACAAGTCCGTTCTGGGTTTGAACGAAACCGGAGGCACCTTATTCCTTATCCCGTATGTCCAATACAGGAGAGAGGCCCTCGCATATTCGAACAATCAACAAATATGCTTGGATGGCTACCATTATAGCCCCTTTAAGGTAGCTACTCCAATCATGGGCATCTATAGCAACCCATCCATTCGATGTGAAGATCGTCGGTCTTGCACCGTCTTCAATTTCTTCGACTGTTAGTCGTCGTAACAATTATTCAAAATTGGCTAAACCCCGTCTTTTCGAATAAATCGCTTATCTTATAATCAAGTGCTATAACAACACATCATATGCTTCATTCCAATCTAGAATATTCTTTTATTCGTATTTCTTTATTTTGGAAAGGTTCTCATTAATCTTATCAAAGATTATCACTTTTAAACACATTGTTTAATCCATTTCTTTGGAAATCATTTCAAAATTTATAGTATCTTTTCACAGTTTAAACCAAATTAAGATTTATCAAACTAGTCGGGATTAACGCATTACCGAAGTAATCATTCATTTTATTATCCCATCCCATCCTATTCATCCCATGGAGAAAAATTGGTAGTGCTCCATATCTAACACGACTGTGTTATCAATAAATTCAATTACCATTTCACGTTCAAATCTAATTAAAGATTAAACTATCGCATGAAGTAAAACTGGTGGTACTCCATTTTCGAACACTTCACAAATTTGGCAAATTTAATTACCATATTAACATTTCATTCTAATTAAAGATTTATTAAAACTCTACTTAGTTTTAATCTATAAAAATCATTATTTAATGATTAGTCAAATTTAGGAAAATTAATCATGCCACATTGATAATCTATACTATACCATTGATTTCTATCAATATATAACCTCTAAGCTCGTACGTCTCAAAGAAGAGTGTTAAGCAAGAGAAAAAAATTTCCGCCACCTAACAGATATATATTTAGTAGAGATCAACGAATATAGCTCGAAATACAATGTTAGACATGAATTCCTGTCTTTAATAGGGTTAAAGAACGGATGTCCTTTAAAACACAGTTCACGATAAACCCAAAATCAAATTCCATGAAATTGAAACTTTCACGGAAAACAGATCAATATATAATCAATATAAATTTTTGTATCAGACTAATAATATAAATGGAAAAACGACAAAGCCTTTTAAATTCCATATACAATAACAGTCTTCCTTCACAGAAGCTCATCTCGATTATCACCAAATCGAATTCCATTCAATTCCAATTTAATATATTAAATTGGAAAACTTTATTTTGGAAATTCGATTAATCTTAATTAAAAGATTATAAATTCCAAATCATATCCTTCACTGTTAATTGGGTTAAAGAACAAATGTTATTTAAAACACCGTTCATGATAAACCCAAAAATCCAATTCTTTTATTCAATTCCAATTAAATATTAATTAATTGGAAAATTTCACTAAATCTTAATTTAAAGATTTATTCTTTTCTCAATCGGATTTAAGAACAGTGTTATTTAAGACACAATTCACGACAAACCAAAAATCCAATTTGATATTAAATACAAGGCTCTGGATAAAAATCATATCAGCTTATATTCAATATCAAATTCTGAAACCAACAAATATCATATTGGGAACAACGATATACATATATATATATATATATATATATATATATATATATATCTTCCAAATTCCTCAAGAATATCTGTATAGTCACAGAATCCCATATTGAAATATTCCAAAGATTATTTCCATTCCAATTTATTCGTGGAAATTTTTTAGTTATTTTAAAATCATTTTCAAATCCAATTTATTTATTTCTAAAAACTATTGGATTATTATTCTAGTTTAATATTTTATCTTTTGAAAACTGGAAATTTTCATCCAAAATCTTTCCAAATCATTTATTATGATTTTACATAATTTTTCCATATTTTTAATAATTTTAATATCAAGTACAGTCGGTTTCCAATAACGGTCACCGAACTGCATCCATAGCAACCTTTTCCAAAACTGATTTGGACATATTTTAAAATCCAATCATTGGATTTCAAATCTCTTGTATTTATTGAAAGCTCTTTTCGATACAAACCCAACGGTTCTAGTTTTAGGAGAATCCGACGGTCTGATCTCCCGTTACGTCCATTTGAAGTTAATGTCATAATTCAAGAACGGTCGGTGCGCTGTGCGTTCTATTCAGGCCATTTAATTTATATATATATATATATATCATCGATTTCCATTTAAAACATATTTTATAAATTTGTTTTAAAACGATTCCCACTTTATTTTCAATTTTAAATCAAAATTGAATATTCTATATCATTATAATATTAAAATGATAATATCTTCAAAATATCAAATTTTGAAATCATTTTTTGATATTCATTATAAAATGAATAAAATCGACAAAAAATCCCGTTCTTGTTAAAATGGCATTTAACTACTTAACACAGATTAACATTTCAATGTTTTCGTGTCCATTCAAAAATCGGACATCAAAATCACACTTTGATTATTCACTGAATATTATTTTAAAATACTCGTTAATTCTGAACTAGAATCAGACTCAATCAATTACCAAATAATTTCAGTTGTATGGATTTCATACATCGCATGTATACAACAATAAAGATAAACAATCATTAAAAATTCATATAACTTCCAGAGTGCATTTTACAACTGTATAAGCATTAAAATAAATAAATAACGCTTATACAGTCTGTCAACCCATCGATTGACATATAGCTAAACAATTGGGATTAGTGTATGTCAGATATCATCCCAATACCCGTGTGGGGTTTTCAAACAACAAATACTGATTATTATTTATGCAGTTGGGCGATGTGTAAAATTTATCGTCCCAATCAATATCAGTTAAATGGTTGTACATAAAGAAACTATTTGATTTGTAAATGAATATTTATTTTGTTTCAAGAGAATTTTGTATGGTTCATATAAATAATTTTATATACATTTTATATAATTTTTATATACATTTTATACAATCAATGACAATCCCAATCACAATCCAAATAATGAATCATGGTCTGTACAAAAAAAATAGTGTCAGGGGCTACTAAGCCCCGTCTGCAACCTATTATATAATAACTATAAAATAATTTGAGTGAGAGAGAGTTCCCACTGTCGGTTTCCACTACGTCATTCTTTATTTGGCGATTTCAGTATGGTTTGGGTTTGAATTTGCCTGAAATTCTAACGTGTTCCGTTTTCAGTTCTAGTCAGCTCCATGTTGAAGTGTTCGTTGTCACGATCCCAACGCACTTCAATTTGCCCAATTCCGTGCTTGTATGAAAAAGTTACGATCGTTTCAATATGAATTAATTTAATTAAACAATTAAATAATAATTAAAATATTTAGTCACTTTCCTTAAGCCCTTCTTAATCGTTAATACCAGGCACGCGTAACCCATTCTCGACCAGAAGAAACTGCCGCCGTCGTCGCTCCAGGCCGCCGGAGATGGATCGACCCCCACCACATCATGCGCCGTCGAACTCTACACCTCCGCCATGTAGCGGCGCCCCCTCCGACGCCCCTTATTTCTCCAGAATCCATCTCGACTGCCGCGCATTTCAACAAGAAATTCACACAAAAATCAACTCCAGAATTGATCAACTTGGTATGGGATTAAAGAGCTCACGATGATCTTCGATTTTCTTTTTGTGAATTTCTGAAATAAGATTATGGATTTTGAGAAAAAATGGATGAGAAATTTCGAACATTTTGGGCCATCGAATTGGGGATGACAGCTGTGAATGGGGAAATAGAAAATTAGGGTTTCTCCTAGGGTTTTATACTAATAATTAATTAATACTTTATTTTAATATTACTTAGCTTGGAAATTTCGCTTCTGAACTCCAAATCAAACCCAACGACTGTCACCCCTAGCTAAATACCCCCATTTCGGACACAATGGGATATGTTTTACAAGCCAATTCGATCGTTTCGAATAGTTTTTATTAAAATTGAAATATAAATTAATATATATTGAATTTGAATGCACATTTTAATTTACCGGGGCTACATACTGACTCCACAAATTCCAGAAAAATAAATCTAGCTATGTTTTAACGATATGGTTCTAATAAAACTAATTTCATCGAATTTGGAGACCGTTTGAAAAATGACCATTTTCTGGTCGATCCAATTCAAACTGAAACTGTCAAAACACATTTAAATTTACCACGCTCACATATTAAATCCAAAAATTATGAAATTTGAAACTTAATAATAATTTGGCATTCCGGATTTAACAAAAGTGGTTTCATCGAAAATGGAGGTCGTTTGCAAAAGGTTATTTTTGAGGGCTATATATTATTTTAATATATATATATATATAAATTCCATAGCGATTATTCTGAATATTAAACTGGACATAACTTTTAATTTATATTATGAAATCTGGATTTTTCACATTCTTTATAAAGATATTATTAAACAAATTCAAATGTTTCTGGTTTTACTGAAATCCGATTTATTTTGAATCCTATACATTCAATGGAAATTTAAAATCGAATTTTCAAATACCGCACCATTTTGAGTTCGTTTTATAATTAAAATAAATTTATATGTTCTAACTACATTTAAAATAAATTTTTAGTCATTGTTATTTTAAATAAATCATTTTAAATATTCTAAATCCATTAAAATAGCTAAAATAAAAAAATTAAATTGGTTCTGAAATTCCGGGTTGTTACAATGCCCTCAAACCGAGTCGACGCTGCTCCCTTCCGAAGCCAAGTTGAATTGTCGAGTCAGGTCTCTTCCCATCCGATTCGAACCGCTCTGACCGAACTATACCATTATGCTTGATCCGAACCGAAAGGGTTGAGTAATCCAAATCCGTGTATTTCCAAGTTTCCAGTTCTACGCGCGTTCGTGGAAACAGATTTAACTTCCAAACCGTAAGTTTGTTTTGCCCAAACGAAAGCTCTACCTGAAGTTAATTTAGAGGGCTACAAGAGTTACTGAGCAAAGCTCTATAATTGATGTTTTCTATCCGAAAAGAGGTCATCTACTAGGAGTTCCAGACTTCTTTATGTTTGTGATGCAACTTCAACCAAATCGCTTTCTATCTTCTGACGATGTCCCCGAGACTTAAGCGTATTGTTAACCAGAGATTTCACATGTGACAGCTTTGTCCAAAAAGCATGTCAACAACTATGGCTTTTTTTTCTTTTTATTAATCAAAGTCGGCCATTTTCGATTTTAATTTAAAGCCCTCTGTTGATTTGAATGGAACAAGAAAACACATCGCGTGTTGTAAAGGAAAGGGTACAGTTTCTCTTTGATTTTTGCTGAGAGGAACGAAATGGAAGGATTAACAGGGGAAGTTCATCGCGTTTATATAAATGAAGATACTTCAGCACGAAGTAATTTAGTCTGTGTATGGTACAACATAGGTTATAGGTTAAGTACAATGTAATTAATTTCGATTAGGTTTTGATTTAACCACGATTGGAGTTCGAGCTTATCAACTATATATTATTATAATATATTTTACGGTTCTGAACTCCTACTTGAACATAACAGCAGGTGTTCCTAGGGTTATACCACTATTCTAGACCAACTGGAACAGGCTTTGAAACCTCATCCGATCGTATGGACAAGTTTTAAATTTTAATCAATATAAATTTAAATCCAAAAAAAATAAATTCCTCGATAATATATTATTATTATCTATATATTCAAATAGAATATATATTCATTATCTGAATTGTTTTGGTTCAGTTTTAATTTCGGATTGAATTATTTCAAATTCTTGTATTATGATAATTATATATATCCAAAATAAATCGTATTTGATTATAAATCGATAACTCAATATAAAAATCCATTTATATTATCAACTCAATATTTAACCATATTAAATATTTAAAATAAATTGACCAAAAATCCAGATCGTTACATTTTTTCCCCATTAAAAGAATTTCGTCACCGAAATTACTAAGGTAGGAAAATGCTTGAAACCCATTAACTTTTCAAAAACTCGCTTATATTGATACTCAACATTCCATATTTCTACCATTTCAGTCCTACCAAAACTTTTGGTTCTCGTTTATATTACACATCATTTATACTCACATTCATTTATTCTGAATGATTTATCACCAATTCATATTCCATTTTTATGTATTCAAATTCATTTAAATTGAATCTAAATCAATTTATTCACTTTGGTTTAAATTCCAGAATTCAGATTCCCTGGTTTTTATTTCAAATCCTTCTGAAATCACATAAATATACATATATATACACATATATTTATTACCATCTCAAATTCACATTATTTGAATTTTCAAACTAACTTGTTTTCTCAAACAAATTTCCATCAGTAACTTTTCTAAGGTAGCAATCCATCACTTAGAAACTCGAAAATGAACACTGATGATGCTACAGTCACCATCATAATTATTTTCCAGCTACTGAAGTGAGTTCAATGCTTTAACACTTCCAAAATCCATTCAAAAATGATTTTTATTCAATAATCCTTCTAAAATAAAGTTATATTATTTCAATATGCTTCAGAAAATATTTTTTCAATCTCCCGGGATTTAAATTCCAATTTCAGGTTTGAATTCAATTTTAATTCATCTCATTTGTATATTTTATTCACATACAAATTCTATTTAGTTATATATAACCATTCCAATTTTTATAATCTCGTTTGATTATAATAATACCAATCAACACATCCATATATTATAATAATCTAAAAATTATTCCTTTTATATCAAAATAGAATTTTAGATACATTTATTTCATTTACCCACTTTGAAACAACACCTTGTTGAATTGCTCTGCTCAAGTGTTTAGAAATTCCTATCGACTTCGTGGTGTCCCACGATTCGATTAGAATCCATAAGCCACTCAGCAGACTAGCCAACACAATATAAAACAATTTTAATATCAATAAACAAATACGCTCCCTCATATATATATATATACACTCAACTCATTCTAGGGTACTACTGGCCCTATCTCTAATGAGTAATCACCATCCAAAGCCTAGGTATTCGCTTAACCTAAGCTCTGATACCAACTATAATGAACTGAATTTTCATACTATCTGAGTCGACTAAATACACCACACGTCCAACCCAAATTGCACAGAAACACGAATCATTATGAGATAAGAAGAAAAAGATAGAAGAACAAAAACAACAACATAGAATCTCACCATCGCAGCGGAATAAAATATAATATATAAATAATCACTTTTGAAATACAACTGTATTTGAAATTACATACGTCATCAGAGTATATCATAAATACAACACAGCAGAATAAACTCTAAATATATAACACCGAAGACTCCTGCTCCAAGCTCCTTTAGATAAATTTGTAAAATCCTGAACTACTTGACTGCCCACACAAATTTGCGCACCCAAGAGTTTAGGGAAAACGTAGAAAAATGAACTCTGGGTCAGTCATAGGACTGGTATGAGTAAACACTTTAAAACAGTCTGAGAAAATAAACAATATCTCATAAGTCCACGCCGTATAATACGGAACGGGTTTATTCCCTTATGAGAGTACACAATAATCTTTATATCAAAACTCTTTTGATATTATAATCATGTCTAAATCAAATAAATAGAAATCTAGTGGAACGCTTGCATCTCACGCTCCATATACATAATATACAATCAAAACCGCGGGCACTTATTGGGTAATGAATTTCCAACTATGACAAGGTATGGAACCACCTTCCGATAGTGTATCTCTAGAGAAGAATACACTGGGTTCAACAAGAACATCTTGTAACCCGGCCACATATGACTGACCACTCATTTCGCTTGAGTGTATCGAATGTATATCACTAACGGTTGGGATCAGCAACCATTTCCCGAAAGGTACAACATCGAATAGAATAAATAAGGAAATAGTTTATCTCTAGATAGGTAATAATACGCCCTAAGTGGGAGTTACCCAATTAGTCATGTTGCCTGCCCGATTTTTTTCATTTCCCGGTTGTTGAGGCCTGAGGTTTCGATTACTTACCTTTCATTGATAGCACAATCACTTTGAATGCCACATTGACAATTCCGTTAATCAATAATTGATTTGCATAAATATATTCTAGATGTTATACTAAGAGAATAAATTCTCTTCCTCCATACATATTTGTATAGACTAACATATGTGATCATTTGAAATACTCTATTAGACATTCATCCATACATGTTTGTTCTGGGACTGAACGAAATCGAAGGAACAATTACCATTAATCCATCTTAGGCAATTTCTGCCTAGGATTAATAGAAAAGCCTTTGCACTTCACTCCGTCTTCGATTGTCTTTGTATAATATGGTTCGCAACACTACTGCCAATACGGAGTGGTTCTCGGATAATAATCCAACCGGTCTCTCCATATTGACAACGATATTGGAAAATACTTCGATATTCGGTTATTTAGCTATCGAAGAAAAATAAACATCCATTCAAAGAATCAAACAATCACTGGGTCCCTTAATTAATATTTTATTAATTTAAATTTATCATGCCCAATATCTCTTCAATATCTTTACCCAGATATTTTTCCAAACTCGTGTAGCCTCTCACAATTCTTGGGAAAACATTTCCATCTACTACGCCATAGATAGCCAACGACAACACCAGAGAAGTGATGCAACAGGTGCCAAAAAGTGTTTCTATAGGCAAAAAATGACCTGTGGCAATACTTTTTTGGGGTTTCCTTTTGCCGTGTTGCCTTAGAGTCAATGACAACACCTTTACAAACCTATGGTAACATCAGTACATGTGTTGCCACAGGTACCACCAGAACAAAAAAATACCCTTTCACAACTGCCAAAAACAACTGTAATATGTCTAGTACAGTTGGCAATCGTAATAAAGTCAACCTTTTTTACAACTGTTTCTAGCAGTTGTTAAAATTTGTTTTATAACTGCTAAAAGTAATTACACCTTAACTTCTATTAGTCAAAGATTTCATAATATTATAATAAACATAATTATAACACAGTATTTTATTCAAATAAATATTTTATTTCAACATTCCAAATGGTACAATTTTTTGACTCCACTATTGTACATTCACTCGTATATTACACAATGATTCATATTTACATATATTCCTCACTACATTGTCACTCAATTCACTCATATGCAGACTCACCCATAAACAAGAAAAATACACGAAAATGATTATATAAACTACTACCTTTAATTTTTTTTCCTTTCTGATGATACGCTCGCAAGGTATGCACTATTTCTCTAGTTCAATCATTAATGGGCTCTAAAACATGGGTATTCCTTCATCATTGATCGCCTTGAATTGGTCAGCATCACGTACATTCATGATACCTTCCAAGCAATAATAAAGATTCAAAAACAAATGTGACAGGCATATATGACATAAAATAGTACTTATATTGGTATGCATGATTGTTTATATGCTAACACTTAAAATATTTATCAACATCAAAATCCAAGCAGTTGAATGACTTGATTGTGCAGAACAACAAAATATGCAATAGAAACTCAATGTTAATAATGTAAGTGGGGTTGCTCCTGAGAATTTAGTAGTTTCTAAACGGATGTTCATTGACAGGAAGCAAGATAGGATCACCAGACGAGAATCCAAACATTATGCCCAACATGAAATTTTTGACTGTTGTACTGGTTCCATCTGGTGGCTCAAACAAAACACTAATTCCACTTGCAACATGATTTATGTTGTCAGCTTCAGCTTTTCTAACATGATAAGGAATTGAATATCATACAAAGAGAGATATACCTTACATACTTTTTTATTTTGTTCTTTCTTGCCATTACTTGTTCTGTGTACCATATTCTTCTCCTTCCAGTTGTTTGCAAGCTTTGTTTTCAATCATGAACTCTATTGTACGACCACAAGCCTGGACAAACATGACGTAGTAATAACTCTACTGCACAACCAGATAATACAAGACTTATTATGTTGAAGGCACAAGCAAACAGCAGCCACTCCTTCTCAAAAAGAAAAGGAAGTATGACACACTTCCCAAAAGCAGTAAAGCGCCAATCAACAATGCTACCATGCCGACCAACACCACCACTAAGCTAAAGAGAAAGAGAACATAGACACATTTTGACATTCCCTAAGGCAAATCCTTCGACCGAACAGATAACATCACCAGTGCCACTGACTTAGGATTAACCGACCATCAATAAACTAACACGGCCGAATCCCTCAAACAACTAACATGAGCTGCGCCAAAATACGCAGCATAGAGTAGCATCGAAGAAGATTTCCAGAACCACATACCAACCCTTCCAGAATTCATTACCAAAACAAATAAAAGGAGTAATACTCACCCACAAATTTCACCAAACAAACACTTGAATCAACTGACACAACCGACCATAGGGAATAAAACATTCACAAGTCGAACGCCAATAAACCAAACTCCAGTCAAAAGCGAAACAAAACCAAAGAAAACAGCCCAACCAACACAAGTAAGACAACCGGCAATAGTGAAAACAGACACAGTAATCTTACTAGATCGTCGAAGCACGCTTCAATCCACACCAATAACCTTAGTTACGGTTAGCCTTTGTTGTAAAATCGCTATAGTCTGATTCCAGTGTAGAAAATACAGAGTTTGGGGGTCGCGAGAGGTCACAATAGTATAGTAGACTCCAAACAATAGGTTAAAGGATGGGTTGGCAGTGAAGGTGAATGATGAATCGAGGCACATGAGAGTAACAAGGCAGTGAAAGTGTCGATTTTGGAAACGGATATGGAAGAGGAGAGAAAGCAGTAATGGATCTGGAAGAGGAGCAATTTTGGAAACGAATCTAGAAGAGTAGCGAATTTGGAAATGGATCTAGAAAAGAAACGATTTTGGAAATGGATCTGGATGGATTTGGAGATGTGGATTGGAAGAGATTAGAGATTGGGATGCCCAGCGAACCAAATGCACATATTGACTCTAGAGTTTGGCAAACAAGATAATCCATTGAAAAAGAATTTTGATTTTATTTGTGAAACCGCGGATTTGGGAATTGGGAGGAAGTTGGGGAGAACTAAATGAGAAAGAAGCGCGTGAATGAAAATGATAGTGGGAAAGAGAGGTGTGGATCGCTGAGGTGGACGGATGGCTGTGATCTTGTTTTTAACTAATGGTGTGGATCGCTGAGATGTTATTTTATTTTAATTTCTTTTAATTAGAATATATCTAGAGCTACTGCAACATCTGCTAATATCTATACTAACACATTGAAGCGTGTGTTGCAATAGACAAAAATCAGCATAACTGTGGCAACATTGTAGCTTGCAACACCACGGATTTTCGTTGTGATAGGCCATCTATGTCGTAGTGATCTATTATAACTATTTATTTTTTTATATTCTAGAAAATATCACTTTTTAACATACGAAAAAAAATTCCATTTCTTATTTACATATCACCATTCTTTCCCATTTATCAGTCCCTAACTATAAACTAGTAAGAGAACGATTTCCTAAGTATCAACCCCGAGGACCGAAACCAACATCAGATCGACACTCAGAAAGCCATTCAGCTCAATTAATCTCCAGTCAGTTTCTAATTCCCTTAACTTCATTTCTTAACTTCTTATTAACATAATCATTTCAATCTGCAAAACGTTTGCTTTTAAACCATCACTCAATTTAAAACATGTATACATATCTCCTTCCAATCTCACAAGTTTTAATTTTATATGTTCCCTTTCTTTCATATAAAATCCCATTATACGTTTATTCGCTTTTCATGTATAGCTGATAAGTTGGTTCCTAGTTATCTAACTTTCTTAAAATTTTCTAACTCCTTAAATTTCCGAAAAATTTCGCCAGCGCCTCCTTTGTACCGGTCAATAGCTCAAACCCCAACTCGCCTCTCCGGGACCTTTCCATTCAAAAAGAAATCAAAAAGCCAAGTGGCTTGCAGATTCAGCGCATAATACCTCGTATGGAATTTAAACGTGTACCTTTTTTATCGGGCACTAAAATTATAGTCTTCATTCTCTTTATTCCATGTCTGTTTAACATATATACGTCCATTCCCAATTATTCCAACTCAATCTAACTGTTTTTAACTCAATTCGCTAATTTGTTCTTTAATTATCTCTTTTGCCTATTTCACTTTTTATTTGAAACATATCACGTTAAATTATATTTTAATTTGCTCATAACCAATCAAATTCCATTTTTTATTCAAGTTTCATATTCGATTTTGAATATGAATTCACATGTTCAAATTACTTAACCAAAACCCAATTTCGTATCAAAACTTGATTAACTAATTATTCTTCAAATTAATTAATTCAATTTAAAAATCGGATTTTTGTTTAAAAAATCAATTCACTTACTCAACTTGAGTTCATATTTATTTTATATCTCAAGTTTGGATTTTTCTCATGGAAATTCAGATTTTATTTACTTAAAATCCTTTTATTTATTTAAATAAACCATTATGGTTTTATAATGATTATGGTGCTGTTTTTCTGAAAATTTAATTTTGACAAAACTCAAAATCTATAAGACGAAACCCAAAATTTTCTTTTCCATTAGAAAACTATTATTCAATCGGTACTAATGATTCTTGTTTCAAAGAATTCCGACTTAAATTGAGTTCTATATACTCAATTGAAGTTCGAAACGCCAATTTACGAATTGTCACGCTGCGACAAGCTCGTTTTAATTATATTTAAATATAAATGTTAAACTTCGTTTAATTTTAATTTCAATCTCGTTTTAATATATATTTTAATATATATTAAATCTAGTTTTCAAATCCAACTTAATATTTCCTATTATCTCTAATTGTCGATTTTTCATTACTCAGTTTTAAATTTATTTATAATTCAATTTGCTATATTAAATTCCAGTTCCCTTTATAAATTAATTATTTATAAATTTCGATTATAATAAAATTCGATATAATCGAATTTTAATTATAAATTCATAGATTTATCTCCATTCCGTTTATATTCCGAATTTCGGAATAACATCCATCATCCCCTTTTTGAAACGATTTCCACTTCATTTTTAAATTCATACTTGAATTTAAACTTCTACATTATCTAATGATAATCTATCTCACTTAATTTATGAACGTCGTTTATAAATTTAACTTCCTTGTTTTATAAATTAAAACAAATTTCCATTTCAAATCCATTTGAAACCGAATTCCTATTCTGGAATATTTTATTGATTATAAATTATATACGTTTACTATGAATCTGTTTTCATATTTAAAATTTAAACTTCTATTTAACATAATCCTAATAATTTTCTGAAAATAGTTATTTAAATAAATTCGATTTAATTAAATTAAATCTATATGAATTTATTTTAATTCAATTTACATTCTGAATATCAGAATAGATTTTCCCATTTCATTTGTAAACATTGTTTATAAATTCATTTCAATTCTATGCATTATGTAATTGATAAACATCGTTTATGTAACAACCCGGAAAATCAAAACCGATTTCAAAATTTTTATTTTGGCAATTTTATTGAATTTTGGATATTTAAAATGAATTATTTTAAATAATGTTGATGAGAAATTTATTTTGAATAGAATTAGAATGTATATATTTATTTGAATCGACGTTAGAATATAAATATTTATTTTAATTATAAAAGTAATTGAAAATGGCGCGGTAGTTCGAAAATTCAGTTTCAAATTTCAAATGAATGTACATGATTCAAAATAAATCGGATTTCAGCAAAACCAAAAATATTAGAATATATTTGAAAATATCTTTCCAATGAATCCAAAAAATTGAAATTTCATAGCGAGAATAAAAAGTTATGCCCAGTTGAAAATTCGGAATAGTCGCTGTGGAAAATATAGCCCTTAAAAATGTAAATTTTGCAAACGACCTCCGTTTTTGATGAAACCACTTTTGTTGGATTCGGAATGTCAAGTTATTGCTAGATTCCAGAATTCATAAATTTTGGGATTAATATGTGAGCGTGGCGAAGTAAAACGTGTTTTGACAGTTTCAGTCAATTTGGATCGACCAGAAAATGGCCATTTTTCAAACGCTCACCAAATTTGACGAAATTAGTTTTATTAGGACCGTATCGTCAAAACATAACCAGGTTTATTTTTCTAGAATTTTTGGGTTCGTATGTGGCCCCGCTAAATTAAAATGTGCGTTTAAATTGAATATATGAATTTATATTTTAATTTAAATGAAAACTGATCGAAACAGTGGAATTGACTTACGGGGCATATCCCATTGTGTCTGGAATGGGGGTATTACGCTAGGGGCGATAGTCGTTGGGTTCGATTTGGGGTTCGAATGAAAAAGTAATTTTTTGAAATTAAATTTTTTAATTAAATATAAAAGAAGTCAACCCCTCCTATACCTCATTCTCCCCTCACGGTTCAAAACATTAAAAAAAGAAAAAAAAAACTGGATCTGGAATAACATGGCGCCCTTCCCCCCCCCCCCATCAACCATCGCGCGCCTTAGGCCAGCGCCACCGCAGGAGATCTTCCCCCCACCTCTCCTCCTCCGATCTCCCCTCTCCTCCTCCATCACGAAAAACCGAACCCCCCTCAAGAACGAAGGCCACCAATCCGAACTTCCAGTCAATGCGCCGCACCAGGACAGCCTGGCGTGAGCACCAGTCCCAGTTCCACCGCTTCCGACCTTCGGTTTCCCCCTCCAACGCCCCTCCAGCTGCGACGATAAGTGGCAAATAAAGGTGAGTTTTTTTAATTTATTTATCTGATTGTATTTAAATTAAAAATGCAGTTAGAGTAGAAAAAAATCTTTTTTTCTTTAATATTATACAAAAAAAATCAGTTTTTGTTTAACATTATACATAGAAAATATCATTTTTTGTTTAATATTATACATAGAAAAATTCAGTTTTTGTTTAAAATTATACATAGAAAAAAACCAGTTTTGTTTAATATAACACATAGGAAAAAGTTAGTTTTTATATAATATAAGTACATTGTTATAAACCTGATTTTTGAATATATAGCTTTAACATAAAAATATCATTTTTATATATAGTACCATAGGATTAAAAATATAATCTTTGTTTGTTTAAAAATATAATCTTTGTTTGTTTAAAAATATAATCTTTGTTTGTTCAAAAATATAATCTTTGTTTGTTTAAAAATATAATCTTTATATATGAAGTAACAGTATAAAAATGTGATTTTTAAAATAAACATCATATTAAAAATATGATTTTTACTATGAACAGCGGGAAAAGATAGCGATGGTATCGACGGAAATCCAAACGGAATCTGAACCGTTCAGAAATAGAAAATGGAGGAGTGGATCCCAAAGGTGAGAACTTATCACTTTTATTTTATTTTCTAGTCAAAATATATACTTGGATGCAGACGGTGCTTAGCAGCGCCCGACACCTGTCGTCCATAGACCATGGATGACTTGCTTGTTTGTTTGATTGTGTTGTAAAAATTGATTGTGTGATATGGAATGGAATAAAATATTTTGTAGTTAAAAATATAATTTTTAACGTGTATATGAATAAAATAAATATTCATTTACAAATCGGATGATTTGTATTTGTACACACATTTGACTGATACTGATTGGGACGATAAATTTTACACATCGGCCAACTGCACAAATAAAATTCAATATTTGTTGATTGAAACCCCCCACGGGTATTGGGATGATATTGGACATACACTAATTCCAATATTTAGTGGTATGTCAATCGATTGGTTGACAAGCTGTGTAGGCGTTGAATATTTATATTTAATGCTTATGCAGTGTAGAATGCAATCTGGATGATGGTTGACTGCGTTTGATTGTTGTTGTATACATGTGTGTATGAAATCCATATAATAATATTATATGGTAATTGACTGTGTCTGATTCCAGTTTAGAAGGAATGAATATTTTAAAATAATGAATATTTTAAAATAATGAATATTTTAAAATAATATTCAGTAAAAGATCAAAATCTGATTTTGATGTATTCCGATTTGGGATGGACACGGAAATATTTAAATATATAAAGTCGTGTTGATCTGATATATGCCATTTTGGACGTGAACGATATTTATATTGATTTTATTTATTTATATAGTGAATATAGGAAAGAAATTGATTTCAAAATATAATGTTTTGAAAATACTGTCATTTATATATCGATGATATGGAATATTCGATTTTGATTTAAAATTGAATGTGAATTTGAAATCGTTTTAAAAACGAATTTAAAACGATTTATAAAATATGTTTTAAATGGAAATCGATGAAATATATAGTATATATGTATATATATTATATTATATTGGCCTGAATAGAACACGTTGCGCCACGACAGTTCGTGAATTTCGACCATTGACTTCGAACGGACATTACGGGGAGATTCGACCGTCGGATTCTCCTAAAACTGGAACCGTTGGGTTCGTATCGAAAAGAGGTTTCCAATGAATATTAGAGATTTGAAATCTAACGGTTGGATTTGGAATTATGTCCAAATCAAATTTTGAAAAGGTCGCTGTAAGTGCAGTTCGATGACCGTTTATGGAAATCACTGTACGGGCCTTGATAAAATTATTAAAAATATCAATAATTTGTGTAAAATGATAATAAATGACTTGGAAAGAATTAGGATGAAAAATTCCATATTTGAAAAGATAAAAATATATTTTTATCGAAATGAACTAATTATGAACTAGAATTAAAATCCAATATTTTTAAAATAAATAAATTGGGTTTGAAATGGTTTTAAAAATAACCAGAATTTCCAATATATGAATTGGAATGGATTTGAATCAAAATTATCTTCGGAATATTTCGATATTGGATTCCATGATTATACGGATATTGTGGAGGAATTTGGAAGATATATATATCGTTATTCCAATACGATATTTGTTGGTTTCAGAATTTGATATTGAATATAAGCCGATATATTTTCTATTCAAAGCCTTGTATTTAATAACAAATGGGATTTGGGTTTTTCGTGAATGGTGTCTTTATTAACACAGTTCTTAAACCCAGTTGAGTTGAGAAAAGATTAAATATTTTTATATAGATTTAATGAAGTATACCAATTAATTAATATTTAATTGGAATTGAAGTGGAATTGATTTTTGGGTTTATCGTGAACGGTGTTTTAAACAACACTTGTTCTTTAACCCGATAATAAATGGAATGTGAATTGGGTTTATCGTGAACTGTGTTTTTAATGATATATGTTCTTTAACCCGATTTACAGTGAAATGTGATTTGGAATTTATAAATCTTTTTATTAAGAAATATCTGGAATTTTCCAAAGTATAGTTTTCCAATTTAATATATTAAATTGGAATTGAATGGAATTCGATTTGATAATAATCGAAGTGAACTTCTGTGGAGGAAGTCTTTTAATACATATGGAATTTAAAAGGCTTTGCCGTTATTCCATTTTTTTTATTAGTCGGATACGGAATTTGATATTGATTATATATTGATTTGTTTTTCCGTGAAGATTCCATAATTAATGGAATGTGATTTGGGTTTATCGTGAATTGTGTTTTAAATGACATTAGTTCTTTAACACAGTTAAAGGCAGGATTACATGTTTGTCATTGTATTTCGAACTGTATGGTTGATCTCTGCTAAATATGTATCTTTTTGGTGGCGTAGAATTTATTCTCTTGCTTAACACCCTTCTCTGATACGTACGAGCTCAGAGGTTATATATCGGCAGAAATCAATAGTACGGTGTAGATTGTCGATGTGACATGTTTGTGTTTCCAAAGTTAAATAATCATTAATATTGATTTTTGGAAAGATTAAAACAAACTGGAGTTTTAATGAATCTTTAATTAGATTGAAATGTGAATTGATAATTTAAATTATCAAATTTGGGAAATGATCGAGAATGGAGTATCGTCGGTTTTGCTCATAGCAATAGTTAAATCTTTAATTAGATTTGATCGGGAAATGGTAATCAAATTTATCGATAACACCGTGGTGTTAGTTATGGAGTGATAACAGTTTTTCTCCATGGGATGAATAGGTTGGGATTGGGAAATTAAATAAATGGTTACTTCGGTAAGGTGCACTAATCCCGACTAGTTTGGAAAACCATGACATGGTTTGAACTGACATCCAAAGGAAGATTAAAGAATAAATTTAAAGAAGTTATCTTTGATAAAATTAATAGGAACCTTTTCCAAAGTATATGAATATTTGAATAAAAGAATATTCAGAATTGGAATGAGGCGTATGTTGTGTTTTTATAGCACTTGTTTATTATATACGCGAGTTATTCAGAAAGTTCGGGTTTATACCCATTCTGAATAACTGATTCGACGATATGTCGACGATGAAGATGGTGGTTGAAGACTGGAGATCTTCACATCGTTTGGATGATTACTGATGTCTTGATTGGGCTGTACACCCAAGACAGGGTAATAAGTGGTGATCGTCCAGACGTACTTGGAGATCGACGGATATGCGAGGGCCTCTCTCCTGTATTGGACATACGAAATGACGAATAAGGTGCCTCCGGTTTCGTTCAGACCCAGAGTGAACTTGTAAATGGATTGTGTGTCTGACATTGGATTTTATTCTATGTTGATTGATTTCTATTAAATATATATCTGTTTGGCGGCGGAGAATTTATTCTCTTGTTTAACGCCCTTCTTTGAGATGTACGAGGTCAAAGGTTATGTATCGATAGATATCAGTCGCATGACATGAATTGCCTGTGTGGCATGCTGAGATGCAGTGATCAAGGCTTTTATTGAAAAGCAGAGTCTTGTGGTTGATGACCAAAGCACGGCCTGTGTGGCATAGCTTTGTGTATGGTGTTAATTCGCGAGCCTCACACCTCGATATGAGTCAAAAACGGGATCGGACCGTTGGGAGAACATGATGTTTCCTTCTAGCTATGGGTGGTGTTAGCGTTTTACATGCCCTGATATTTATGTTATTTTTACCTATGTGGTTGTTGGATTAAGAGGCGCCTCGGATATATCGGTCTCTACGAAGCCGATGGATAGGTCCGGTGGATCGAGAAACGTGTGTTCAGTTATTGCCAATCCTCGAACGTAAGGGAGGACCGGCCCAACCGATCCAGGGTTACCCAGAGTGTGTAGTCTTGAAACATTGGCTAGAGTGTCTCGAAGCGGTAAGGAGCCAACCCCGGCCGCGACTCATGATGGAAATCCAATTTCCAATACGTGACATTCAGTTTTATTTGTAGAGCCTAGTATGGAGACATAGTGGGATGGGGCACTATGCCGTCTATGATTGATACATTTATATTTGAAGTTGTTTTCATACGCTTTACACTATAATAGTATCAAAATGATTTGTTTTAAACGTACCAAGCATGTTTATCTATTATAAGGTAAAACTCTATCCCTCGGCTTGCCTTGCATTGTGTGATGGGACCTGAGTCTTATAATAGCTTCACTTTTCCAAAAAGCATTGCGTTGTTTATTCTATGCACTGGTATTCTTGGGAGGAAACCCGTTCCGTGTTATATGGCGTGGTCCCTTGATTTACTTTATTTTTAAAATAAAGATTAATAATTGTTTTAGCTCTCACACTAGTCACATGACTGACTTGGAGTTTATTGTTTTAACCTAAACTCTGGGTGCCCCTATTTTCCATACGGGCAGCTAGTAGTTTTGGTTTTGTAGATTTATATTCACAGGATCCTGTTTTACAGCTGGAATGATATTCGGAAAGCTCTGTATCCATATATTTCCTTCAGTTGTGTTTTTGTATTATTTTCCGCTGCATTGTAATTTGTAAATCTCTGATATTTTCTGTGTAATATTATTTATTCATACTCTGTTATATTCTTGTATTCTGATGGAATTATTGTAATAAGCAATGAAATATTCTTCTGTTTATGTTCTGATTTGTCGTGTCCTTAACTCAATCTATGCTTTCCTTTACAGGGAAGTTCAGGTCGTTTCAGGTGGTATCAGAGCTCTGGTTTACAGAGCTCGAGAACAAGACACATTAGAACCAAACGAAAGAATTCATCAGAGATTGGATTAGTAATATCCAATAAGAATGACTCGTTAAAGATGGGATCAGTAGTATCTATGAACGAGTGTGAAGAGTGTCGATATAAAATGAAAACAAATATTGTCTTGAAAATTCAAACCATTTTATACGTATTTGAATATTTATTTTAAATTATTTTGGACAATCTAGTATGTAAAGATTTTGCATATACGCCTTGCAAACATGTATTCAAAGTTTTAATATACTGGATAGATATAGAATCACACTCTAGCCGCCCGGGGATGATTCTGATGATGTTGCAGCATTATCAGTATTTATTTTCGAGTAACGAATGTGGGATATCTATATGATTCCAATTTACTGGTGTGAGAACCAAAACTTACATAAGATTATTTTTTGTGATTTGGCATCAAAAACATGATTTTTGAATATGTATTAAAGTTATATGTTTGAAACGTTAATTCACTAATTGATTGATGGTTGTGTTATATGATTATTTGTTAACCAATAAAACCCATATGTGAAAGAACGATACATATAACCAAATTGAACCAAATATTGAACTGTATTGAAAATAGTTTGAAATTGCATGCATATACATGTATATACATTGGACAGGTCATTGCAAGAAGGCTAGAGAAGAGGAATAAAATTGTATGCTCGACAAATAGGTATATGTTTACTAATTCATTGGGTTTGGATGATTTTATGAGCTGATTGGCTAGCCGCTTGGCTTTTTCTTTTCTTTTTGAGATGAGAGGGCCTTTGTGGCGGTTTGGGGATTTTCCCGCTGCTCCCGCAAAAAGGAGGTTATGGCGAAATTTTTCGAAAATTTAGGGTGTTAGCCAAATTTTTGAAAAATTACAAATTCTTAGAAACTGAAAAGTTGAAGAATGAAAGCCAAACTGAAAGTTGAGTTGGTTTGTAAAACAACTTTCAGCTCCGTTTCTTTTCGAGGACGAAAAATTTTTAAGTGGGGGAGATTGTAACAACCCGGAAAGTCAGAACCAATTTAAATTTTTTTTATTTTGGCAATTTTAATGAATTTTGAATATTCAAAATGTATTATTTTAAATAATGACGACGAGAAATTTATTTTGAATAGAATTAGAATGTATATATTTATTTGAATCAACGTTAGAATATAAATATTTATTTTAATTATAAAAGGAATTGAAAATGGCGCGGTAGTTCAAAATTTTGATTTCAAATTTCAAATGATTGTACATGAATCAAAATAAACCAGATTTTAGCGAAATAAAAAATATTAGAATCTATTTGAAAATATCTTTCCAATGAATTCGAAAAATTAAAATTTCATAGCAGGAATAAAAAGTTATGCCCAGTTGAAAATTCGGAATAGTCGCTATGGAAAATATAGCCCTTAAAAATGATAATTTTGCAAATCACCTCCGTTTTCGACGAAATCACTTTTGTTGGATCCAGGATGTCAAGTTATTGCTAGATTTCGAAATTCATAATTTTTGGGATTAATATGTGAGCGTGGCGAAGTAACATGTGTTTTGATAGTTTCAATTAATTTGGATCGACCAGAAAATGGCCATTTTTCAAACGATCACCAAATTTGATGAAATTAGTTTTGTTAGGATCTTATCGTCAAAACACAAGCAGATTTATTTTTCTGGAATTTTTGGGGTCCGTATGTGGCCCCGGTAAATTAGAATGTGTGTTTAAATTGAATATATGGATTTATATTTTAATTTAAATGAAAACTGATCGAAACAGTGGAATTAGCTTACGGGACATATCCCATCGTGTCCAGAATGAGGGTATTACGCTAGGGGCGATAGTCGCTGGGTTCGGTTTGGGGTTCAAATGAAAAAAGTAACTTCTTGAAATTAAAAATTTAATTAAATATAAAAGAAGTCAACCCCTCATATACCTCATTCTCTCCACACCGTTCAGAACATTTAAAAAAGAAAAATCGGATCTGGAAATACCCATCGCCCTTTCCCCTACGTCGACCATCGCGCGCCTCAGGCCAGCGTCGCCGCTGGCGATCTTCCCCCTCACCTCTCCTCCTCCGGTCTCCCCTCTCCTCCTCCATCATGAAAAACCGAACCCCCCTCGAGAACGAAGACCACCAACCCCCACTTCCAGTCAACGCGCCGCACCACGACACCCTGGCGTGAGCACCAGTCCCAGTTCCACCGCTTCCGACCTCCGGTTTCCCCCTCCAACTGAGTTCGACGATAAGTGGCAAATAAAGGTGAGTTTATTTATTTATTTATCTGATTGTATTTAAATTAAAAATGCAGTTAGAGTAGGAAAAAAAATCAGTTTTTGCTTAATATTATACACAAAAAAAATCAGTTTTTGTTTAATTTTATTCATAAAAAAAATTAGTTTTTGTTCAGTATTTTACATAGAAAAAATTCAGTTTTTGTTTAAAATTATACATAGAAAAAAAATCAGTTTTGTTTAATATAATACATAGGAAAAAAGTTAGTTTTTATATAATATAAGTACATTGTTAAAAACCTGATTTTTGAATATATATAGCTTTGACATAAAAATGTCATTTTTATATATAGTACCATAGGATTAAAAATATAATCTTTGTCTGTTTAAAAATATAATCTTTGTTTGTTTAAAAATATAACCTTTGTTTGTTCAAAAATATAATCTTTGTTTGTTTAAAAATATAATCTTTATATATGAAGTAATAGTATAAACATGTGATTTTTAAAATAAACATCATATTAAAAATAGCGATGGTATCGAAGGAAATCAAAATGAAATCCGAACAGTTCAGAATAAGAGAATGGAGGAGTGGATCCCAAAGGTGAGAACTTCTCATTTTTATTTTATGTTTTAGTCAAAATATATACTAGGATGCAGACTGTGCTTAGCAGCACCTGACACCCGTCGTCCACAGACCATGGACGACTTGTTTGTTTGTTTGATTGTGTTGTAAAAATTGATTGTGTGATGTGGAGTGGAATAAAATATTTTGTAGTTAAAAAATATAATTTTTAACGTGTATATGAATAAAAAAATATTTATTTACAAATTGGACGATTTGTATTTGTACACACATTTGACTGATATTGATTGGGACGATAAATTTTACACATCGCCCAACCGCAAAAATAAAATTCATTATTTGTTTATTGAAACCCCACACGGGTATTGGGATGATATTGGACATACACTTATCCCAATATTTAGTGGTATGTCAATCGATTGGTTGACAAGCTGTGTAAGTGTTGAATATCTATATTTAACGCTTATGCAGTGTAGAATGCACTCTGGATGATGGTTGACTGTGTTTGATTGTTGTTGTATACATGTGTATATGAAATCCATATAATAATATTATATGGTAATTGACTGTGTCTGATTCCAGTTCATAAGGAATGAATATTTTAAAATAACAAATATTTTAAAATAATGAATATTTTAAAATAATATTCAGTAAAAGATCAAAATCTGATTTTGATGTCCGATTTGGGATGCACACAAAAATATTTAAATATATAAAGCCGTGTTGATCTGATACATGCCATTTTGGATGTGAACGATATTTATATCGATTTTATTCATTTATATAGTGAATATCGGAAAGGAATTGATTTCAAAATATAATGTTTTGAAAATACTATCATTTATATATCGATGACATGGAATATTCAATTTTTAATTGAAATTGAATGTGAAGTTGAAATCGTTTTGAAAACGAATTTAAAACGATTTATAAAATACGTTTTAAATGGAAATCGATGAAATATATATAATATATATAATGGCCTGAATAAAACACGCCGCGCCGCGGCAGTTCGTGAATTTCGACCATTGACTTCGAATGGACATTACGGGAGACTCGACTGTCGGATTCTCCTAAAACCGGAACCGTTGGGTTCGCATTGAAAAAAGATTTCCAATGAATATTAGAGATTTGAAATCTAACGATTGGATTTGGAATTATGTCCAAATCAAATTTGGAAAAGGTCGATGTAAGCGCAGTTCGATGACTGTTTTTGGAAATCGACTGTACGGGCCTTGATAAAGTTATTAAAATATCAATAATTTTTGTAAAATCATAATAATCGATTTGAAAAGAATTAGGATGAAAATTTCCATATTTGAAAGGATAAAAATATATTTTTATCAAAATGAACTAGTTATGAACTAGAATTAAAATCCAATATTTTTAAAATAAATAAATTGGGTTTGAAATGGTTTTAAAAATAACCAGAATTTCAAATATATGAATTGGAATGGATATGAATCGAAATTATCTTCGAAATATTTCAATATTGGATTCCATGATTATACGGATATTGTGGAGGAATTTGGGAGATATATGTATCATTATTCCAAGACGATATTTGTTGGTTTCAGAATTTGATATTGAATATAAGCCGATATATTTTCTGTTCAGAGCCTTGTATTTTATATCAAATGGGATTTTGGTTTGTCATGAATGGTGTCTTTTTTAACACAGTTCTTAAACCCAGTTGAGAAAAGATTAAATATTTTTATATAGATTTAATGAAGTATACCAATTAATTAATATTTAATTGGAATTGAAGTGGAATTTATTTTTGGGTTTATCGTGAACGGTGTTTTAACCAACACATGTTCTTTAACCCGATAATAAATGGAATTTGAATTGGGTTTATTGTGAACTGTGTTTTTAACGACATTCGTTCTTTAACCCGATTTACAGTGAAATGTGATTTGGAATTTATAAATCTTTTTATTAAGATTTACCAGGAATTTTCCATAGTAAAGCCTTCCAATTTAATATATTAAATTGGAATTGAATGGAATTCGATATGATAATAATCGAAGTGAACTTCTATAGAGGAAGACTATTAATACATATGGAAATTAAAAGGATTTACCGTTATTCCATTTATATTATTAGTCGGATACACAAAATTGATATCGATTATATATTGATTTTTTTTCCGTGAAGATTCCATAATTAATGGAATGTGATTTGCGTTTATCGTGAACGGTGTTTTAAATGACATTAGTTCTTTAACCCAGTTAAAGGAAGGATTACATGTTTGTCACTGTATTTCGAACTGTATGGTTGATCTCTGCTAAACATACATCTGCTTGGTGGCGGAGAATTTATTCTCTTGCTTAACACCCTTCTCTGAGACGTACAAGCGCAGAGGTTATATATCGGCAAAAATCAATAGTATGGTGTAGATTGTCGATGCGACATGTTTGTGTTTCCAAATTTAAATAATCATTAGTATTGATTTTTGGAAAGATTAAAACTAAGCGGAGTTTTAACGAATCTTTAATTAGATTGAAATGTGAATTGATAATTTTATTATCAAATTTGGGAAATGATCGAGAATGGTGTATCGCCAGTTTTGTTCCTAGCGATAGATAAATCTTTAATTATATTTGATCGGGAAAAGGTAATTAAATTTACCGATAACACCGTGGTATTATTTATGGAGTGATAACAGTTTTGCTCCACAGGATGAATAGGTTGGGATTGGGAAATTAAATAAATGGTTACTTCGGTAAGGTGCGCTAATCCCGACTAGTTTGGAAAACAATGACATGGTTTGAATTGACATCAAAGGAAGATTAACGAATAAATTTAATGAATTTATCTTTGATAAAATTAATGGGAACCTTTCCCAAAGTATATGAATATTTGAATAAAAGAATATTCAGAATTGGAATGAGGCGTATGTTGTGTTTTTAAAGCACTTGTTTATTATATATGCGAGTTATTCAGAAAGGCCGGGTTTTATACCCATTCTGAATAACTGATTCGACGATATGTCGAGGATGAAGACGGTGGTTGAAGACTGGAGGTCTTCACATCGTTTGGATGATTACTGATGTCTTGCTTGGGCTATACACCCAAGACATGGTAATAAGTGGTGATCGTCCAGACGTACTTGGAGATCGACGGATATGCGAGGGCCTCTCTCCTGTATTGGACATACGAGACGAGGAATAAGGTGCCTCCGGTTTCGTTCAGACCCAGAGTGAACTTGTAAATGGATTGTGTATCTTACATTGGATTTTATTATGTGTTGATTGATTTCTATTAAATATATATCTGTTTGGCGTTGGAGAATTTATTCTCTTGCTTAACGCTCTTCTCTGAGATATACGAGCTCAGAGGTTATATATCGATAGATATCGGTCGCATGGCATGAATTGCCTGTGTGGCATGCTGAGATGCAATAATCAAGGCTTTTATTGAAAAGCAGAGTCTTGTGGTTGATGATCAAAGCACAGTCTGTGTGGCATAGCTTTGTGTATGATGTTAATTTGTGAGCCTCACACCTCGGTATGAGTCAAAAACGGGATCGGACCGTTGGGAGAACATGACGTTTCTTTCTAGCTATGGGTGGTGTCAGCGTTTTACATGCCCTAACATTTATATTATTTTTACCTATGTGTTTGTTGGATTGCGAAGCGCATCGGATATATCGGCCTCTACGGAGCCGATGGATAGGTCCAAAAGGACCGGGAAACGTGTGTTCAGGAATTGTCAATCCTCAAACGTAAGGGAGGACCGGCCTAACCGATCCAGGGTTATCTAAAGTGTGTAGTCCTGAGACATTGGCTAGAGTGTCTCGAAGCGGTGAGGAGCCATCCCTAGCCTCGACTCATGACGGAAATCCAATTTCCAATACGTGACATTCGGTTTTATATGTAGAGCCTAGTGTGGTGTAACAACCCGAATTTTTATAACATGTTAAAACAAGAAATCAGGGCAGAATTAAATTATAAGTTAAGAATCAATGGGAATGGGTTACGCCATTGCGTTCGTCTCGAAATTCTTCTTGGAAACGAGTCCGAAATTTCGTAAATCGGAGTCCGTATGACCAAGTTATGGCCCATAGAAGATTTCAGAAAATTCAAAATTCAGCCCGAAATTCAAATTCAGCCCCAAACAGACTGGGTGGTAAAATTTCCCGCCCAGCCCAAGGTCGACTGGGGAGTCGACCTGGGTGTCGACCTGGGGGTCGACCTCCCTGGTCGGGCCATGTTGGCCTGGTGCACCTGCTTGCTCCTTTGGGTCCGTTCAGCTGGCCTATGACAAGATTTGATGGTTCAGATCTAAACTAGGGTTAATCCTATGGCCTAAACTTGTCTCTACTCCTATAAAAACACCCTATGACCTAGCCTAAACCACCACAAATCATCCTAACAACTAAGTGCTGCCAAAATTCTCCCTAATCATGGCCTCCATCTTCATCTTGAGAGCTTGAGAGTTCTAAACTAGATCTAAGGCAAAGGAGCAATCTTTCTCCATCAAATCAAAGGAGCTACTTATTTCTCAAGGCTTTGTGTGGAGATTATTATTATTTGGAGATTTCTAGTGTTGCTACATCATTCCTAGAGCTTCTACAACGTCTCTATCTTGTTCTATTTTGTTCTAGTTCTCATAGCCACGATTTGTAAGCCCTACTCTACTCTTAGATTTAAACTATGAAATTTATATGAACATGTAGCAAGTTAAAATGGGATTTTTGTGTAATACTTGTCTTGGGTCTATCATTATATGCATAGATCCATTCATGACTCTTTTTATCTATGATTGTGGAACTATCATGAACCTAGTACCGTTCATCTTGATTTTTGGGTAGAAAGCTATGAGCTTTATTTGGGGATTATGCATAATGCAACATAGAACCCCTCATAACCTTGATGTTAACTTGCCTATGATGTTGAACTACATGCTAGTCACAAGTTTATCACTCTATGTTAACTATTACCATGTTATCACCCTATTTGCTAAGTTTGATGTCATACATGTTTTGAGGCCAATAATCCTATATGCTAGTTGTGATGAACACCTTTGCCTCAAATATCATCATGTTTAACTTATGACCAACTTTACCACCTTATGCCCATCTTTGTCATATTGTTATGTTCCCCTTCTTGATCTATTTGTATTGATGCGAATTTACGTGCGATGGGAATACGTTATGGGTAGTTAGACGAACTTGAAATGACATGAAAAACATGACTTGAAATGTGACATGAAAATTGATTATGCTTGAAAACTTGAATGTGGTCATGACATGTAGAAAACCATGAAGTGGCCAACTCGAGGTTGGGTTGAGTTTGTAGCATAAATCTGCCCGGAACCGCCCGGCAAATCCAGTGGCTACAAACAATAGGACCCAATGTGAGTAGTTGGTCATATCGCGCTTGAAACCCGAGGTTAGACTAGGTTGTGGTGTAAAGCTGCCCGGACCCGCCCGGCACATCCAGTAACCACAACAAAGTCTAATGTGAGAGGTTGGGCGCATTAAGTTAATTAATGCCACATGATAGGCTTAAGTCATGAACCACTTGGATACACTTAACCAACTTGATACATGATTAGATAGGGTTAACCACACTTAACCCGTTAGAAACCCTAGTCACGTGGTCCTTTTCAGCAGTAACCCTCTTAGATGTATCACGATACCCTAGGGATTAGGCTAGGGTGGGGCACGATTACTGGGCTGATTGTAAGCGACCAGAAAGACGGCTGAGTAGGTGCGCCAGTGTAGGTTCAGGCGGGCTATGGTCGTGCACATAGTCCGGAGTTGAAAAAACAGACACGGGCACCAGTAGGTTTAGACTGTGCGTGCTTGATTTGTGTCAGTGGTTGGCACCTTAGGGCTTGATACACCCTAAGGTGGACCTAGCACAGTTGACTACATTCCGTGATTGGGCTGTATGACACCGACACTCGACGAGTTAGGCTTATAGGGAGCCGATCGACTAGATCGTATAGTTGGACCTTGACTTGGGTCATCTCATGATATTGGACCAAGGGATCATTTCTTGTTTATACCTGACATGGGTTAGAATACTAGTACTATTGGTGCAAAACTAAACCTTGTATATGCGATGCCACACTTGATCTACCTTTTTATCTATTTATCCTGCCAGTTAGTTACCATCTTTATGTTTCATCTCAGTTTCTCATGTCTAGTTAACTTCATTAGTTTTTATACTAATAGTAGGTAGGACTTACCAGTCTTTATGACTGACCCTTTTTATTTCGCCTTTTTTCTTCCATTCCCCCCCGGTTCTCAGGGAGGGAACACTAGTGCTTAGCTTGGACATTTGGCTTGCTTTCTTGACAGCTCATGTACGGTTTGGACTTGAGCTTGCTATGGCTTCACCACATCTATTTCGGGGATAGTTTACTTTATGTTATTTTCAGTTTATGTTTCTAGACTTGTGGTAGTTGGAAAATGATGACTAAGTATTTTGATGTAAGTTGACTTTGGTTTTGAAATGGTTAACCATGGTTTTTAAATTTCTACCGCTGCTTTACTTATTTATTTATCTATGTTCTGTCTTGTGATATCTCTGTGCATGTTTACCTAGACAACACCCCTCCAAAGTTAGTGCAATCACTCGTGAGTGACCCTGGCGGAGGTGGGGTGTTACATTTGGTATCAGAGCATGAGGTTTACTAGACCGGACAAAAGTTTTAAAAACCCTTTTGAAAAACTATTTTCAAAACCAATTAAGTATTTTTCCAAGGAAAGTCTAGTTTATTTTAAAAGGCTATTCCCCAAAAGCCATTAGCACTATCCTTTGTTTCCTCGTTCTAAATCTATCTTTTATTTCGTTTCAGTATGGCCAATAACTTTATCATCCCGGAGGGAATACCGGTACCTATTTGGTTTAGGAGGTACATGGAGGCTAGGGCAAATGGAGCCGGCCCAGCAGACACTCCCACTCCTCCTCCCGTAGCTGAGGTTCCTCCTCCTCCTCAGCGTCCACAAGCAGATTTCGCGAAGATTTGCAAAGACTTTAAGGCGATGGGTGGCAAGAATTTTGTTGGGACAGAGACTTTTGTTGAGGCAAGAAACTGGTTAAGGGAAACTGAAGACCTTTTTGCTATCTTTGATATAGAAGATCGTAGGAAAGTTCTGTTGGTAGTATGGCTATTGAAAGAGGAAGCTGCTTATTAGTGGGAAGTCACCAACGCTACTAGGCCTATAGAGACTTGGGCCGACTTTAGGATGAGGTCTGGGCTTAAGTTTCTATCATCTGCTGAAGAGAATCTGCAAATGGAGAGGTTTATATCTTTGAAGCAAGGGGACATGACCATGAGGGAGTATGTGAATAAGTTTAACCAGCTTGCTCGATTCGATTTAGACATGGTTAACACACCTCAGAAGAAGGCTCTACGCTTTGCTCGAGGATTGAATGAGCCATTGCAAGGTTTGGCCATGTCTCATATACCCATGGGGGCCACTTTTGAGAGCTTAGTGGATATAGCCTTGCTTCAAGGAGATGATAAGAATGGCAAGAAAGAAGTTAAGCTTAATGAGACTCAAACCAAGAAGGTGGACTCCAAGTGGGGAGGCAACCAAAACAACCAGAACAACTAGAACAACAAGAACAACAAGGGTAACAAGGCCAACAACAACAAGGCAAGGGAGACAAGGAAGTGCAACTTCTGTGGGATCACTGGACACATAGCCAAAGATTGTAGGAAGAAGAAGAGGAAGTTGGGAGAATGCTTTCATTGCGGAGAGTCTGGACACTACAGTAAGGATTGCCCAAAGAAGAAAGGACAGGGGCAAGGACAGACTCAGCGGGCAGGACCTTCTGGAGGGCAGATGCATGCTCTCAACACTACTCCAGCTCCGGACCGAGGTAGTATTTCTGTAGAAAGCCTTGTTTACATTTCTGGTTTTCCTGTTCGAACTTTATTTGATTCTGGCGCATCGCATACCTTTATTTCTTCTGACATTGTTGAAAGTTTGCACCTAAGTACTAGTCTAGTTGAGGATCCCGTTAGTGTTTCAAATCCAATTGGGGGTTCTGCCCATCTATCTATGATTTGTATGGATTTGAGGATTTCTATCTTGACTGTAGAATTCACATGTAATGCTTATGTTCTCGGGTTCATGGGATACAGGTTGATTTTGGGCATGGATTGGTTGTCCAGTTATGGAGCCATTCTCGATTGTGAGCATAGGGTAGTGAGGCTTATGACTCGCCTTTGCAATACCCTAGAGATTTCTTGTAACCCTATGGATCCCGTCATGTTATGTTATCTTGAATCCCTCGACTCGTCTATTGACAATCTTCAATCTGTGAGGGTGGTCCGAGAATATCCTGATGTATTTGATGAGGTGAAGGGGTTACCCCCTAAACGCGAGATAGACTTCCGTATTTATCTTGTTGATAATGCCAAGCCAGTTTCATTGCCTGTTAGGCACGTGGGCCCGCGAGAAAGAAGAGAGCTTAGCAAGCAAGTCAAGGAGTTGCTTGAGAAAAATTTCATTAGGCAAAGTATTTCTGAATGGGGTGCTCCTGTGGTATTCGCTACTAAGGCGGACGGTTCGCTTCGTCTATGTGTTGATTATCGTGAGTTAAACAAGCTGACAAAGAAGAATAGGCACCCGTTACCGAGGATTGATGATCTCTTTGACCAGCTTGTAGGTGCTTCTGTTTTCTCTCAACTCGATCTAGCCACCGGATTCCATCAGCTTAGAGTGGCTGAGGATAGTATTGACAAGACTGCGTTTAGGACTCCAGATGGATTCTTTGAATGGCTCGTCATGCCGTTCGGTTTGACTAATGCACCCGCATACTTCGTTGATTTGATGAGTAGGGTGTTTAGGGAGTTCCTTAACAAGTTTGTGGTTGTCTTCGTGGATGATATTCTGATCTTCTCTAAGGACGAGGAAGAGCATGCTACACATCTCAAGGAGGTTGTGGATACGCTTAGAGCTCATCAGTTAAAAGCCAAGTTCTCCAAATGCCATTTTTGGAGAAGGAAAGTTCGGTTCCTTGGGCATATAGTTTCTAAGCAAGGCATAGCTGTGGATCCCGCTAAAGTAGTGGCGGTACAAGACTGGAAACTTCCGAAGAATGCAACTGAAGTGAGAAGCTTTCTCGGTCTGGCAGGATTTTATAGGAAGTTCATTAAGGACTTCGCTAAGATTTCAGCCCCTCTTACTAAGTTAATGAAGAAGAACTTAGTCTTTTCATGGGACTTAGAGTGTGAGCTTTCTTTTCAAAGGCTCAAGAAAGCCCTCACCACAGCTCCAGTTCTAGCATTACCCGATGGAGGGAAGTTGTTTACCGTGTACACCGATGCATGTGGCACGGGATTAGGCGCTGTCCTAATGCAAGAAGGGAGAGTGATATGCTTTGGGGGTAGGCAACTCAAAGTTCATGAGAAGAACTATCTCACTCATGATTTGGAGTTGGCAGCGATCATCTTTGCACTCAAATCTTGGCGCCATTATCTTCTAGGTGAAAGGTTTGAGTTATATACTGATCACAAGTCGCTCAAGTACCTCTTCTCGCAGAAAGATTTGAATCTAAGGCAGCAGAGGTGGATGGAATTCTTGGCATCATATGACTTCGATATAGCTTATACCCCTGGCAAAGGTAATGTTGTGGCGGATGCGCTAAGTAGAAAAAGGTTGACTTTGAGTCCCTTGTTTGTTGAGATGAAGAGCCTAGAGTTCTTGGCAACCTTTGATTTTACAGCTGCTGTTGAGTCGATGACTGGTTCGTTATCATCCCTTGAGCTTAGACCTACACTTATTGATCAAGTTGGGACTTCACAGAGGGAAGACCCGCAGATAGTCGAGATCATGGACAAGTTGATTCGTGGTGAGACGTCAAGTCACCTCGCTAGATATACTATTGATGACAAGGGGTGGCTAAGGCGTGATGGAAGACTATGTGTCCCACAAGTGGGAGACTTAGTAAATAAAGTTCTTGAGGAGGCGCATCACTCGAGGATGACCATACATCCCGGAGAGGATAAGATGTACCGGGATACGAAGCGCATTTTCTTTTGGGTTGGGATGAAAAAGGATGTTGCAGAGTTTGTTTCTAGATGCATTGTTTGCCAACAAGTAAAGGCCGAGTCGAAGAAGCCCGGTGGGCTACTGCATCCATTGGAGGTCCCGCAATGGAAGTGGGAAAGTATCTCTATGGATTTTGTGGATGGATTGCCGAGATCAAGTAAGGGGAATACTAGCATATGGGTCATAGTGGATAGGCTCATGAAGAGCGCTCATTTCATTCCAGTGAAGAGCAAGAGGACCGCACCATGGCTAGCATCTGTTTATCTTCGAGAAATAGTGCGATTGCATGGAGTTCCTTCTAGCATAGTTAGCGATCGTGACCCAATCTTCACTAGCCAATTTTGGAATAGTTTGCAAGAAGCGATGGGTACACGATTGAATCTAAGTACAGCCTATCACCCACAGACAGATGGTTAGACCGAAAGGGTGAATAGGGTACTAGAAGATCTGTTGAGGCTATGCATTCTTGACTTTGGTGGCACTTGGGAAGACCACCTTACTCTCGTAGAGTTTGCTTATAATAACAGCTACCAAGCAAGCATAGGGATGGCACCATTCGAAGCTTTGTATGGGAGGCCGTGCAAGTCACCAACATGTTGGTGGGAGACGACGGATAAGCTTATACTTGGGCCCGACATGATAAGGGACACATCCGAGAAGGTTGAGTTGATTCGAAGGCGGATGAAAACGGCCCAAGACAGACAGAAATCCTATGCAGACAAGCGAAGGACAGACTTAAAGTTTGAAGTTGGAGATATGGTCTTTGTGAAGGTTTCTCCCTTGCGAAATGTGGTTCGTTTTGGAGCAGTTGGAAAGCTAGCACCAAGGTTCGTAGGACCCTTCCCTATCATCGAGAAGATTGGGCAAATGGCTTATAGGGTGGAATTGCCCGAGAAGCTGGCTGGAGTGCACAATGTCTTTCATGTCTCGCATCTCCGAAAATGCCTACATGAATCAGCCGAAGTAGTTGAGCCTAGCATTCTTGAAGACGTGGAGGTAGAGAAAGAGGCAACCCTGAGGCGAGCTCTGATTCGTATCTTGGGAACGAAGATCAAGAAGCCGAGGAATCAAGAAGTCAAGTTAGTAAAAGTTCAGTGGAGTGAAGCCGACGAAGATGCAACTTGGGAAACCGAGGAGAAGATGCGTGGGCTTTATCCATTTCTTTTTGAGGGTACATTCTCAGTCTCTTTTCCAAGTTAGCATATCTTTCTTTTGCTATCCATGTTTATCTTGTTATTTCGTTAATCTTGTCATGAGAACCTTAGGTAGAAACCCTTTGGATGAAACATGCATTTGAAATGTGTTATGCTTGATGGTTGCAAATGGTTGCAAGTGTTTGCAAGTGGTTACTCGTAGATGCATGATACACGTTAGGCACTAAGATCGGCTCACACACTTTCATATTGCATATGCATGAGTGTTTATGCTTATTCATGGATGAAACTTGTTATGCTATCACGTGGATGTTGCATATGAATGAATGTTATGTGCACTCATGTAGAGATTATAAATTATGTTAGGAATTTGCATACATTTGGACTCATTTCACTAACATATTCTACATTAAGGAGGTTTACTGAGTCAGTAACCGCCTGATTTTCGCATTAGATAGGTGCATAAACATACACTTTTGCATATGTTCATACAACATTAGAAATCTTTTAAGGACAATGATTACTTGTGGATGATGTTTTGAGTAGATGGATGATGGATGGTAGGGCACGTTCTTCCTAATTTGGAGATTTCGGGGACGAAATCCTTTAAGGTGGGGAGAATGTAACAACCCGAATTTTTATAACATGTTAAAACAAGAAATCAGGACAAAATTAAATTATAAGTTAAGAATCAATGGGAACTGGTTATGCCATTGCGTTCGTCTCGAAATTCTGCTTGAAAACGAGTCCGAAATTTCGTAAATCGGAGTCTGTATGACCAAGTTATGGCCCATAGAAGATTTCAGAAAATTCAAAATTCAGCCCGAAATTCAAATTCAGCCCCAAACAGACTGAGTGGGAAAATTTCCCGCCCAGCCCCAGGTCGACTGGGGGGTCGACTGGGGAGTCGACCTGCCCCAGCCCCAGGTCGACTGGGGAGTCGACCTGGGTGTCGACATGGGGGTCGACCTCCCTGGTCGGGCCATGTTGGCCTGGTGCACCTGCTTGCTCCTTTGGGTCTGTTCAGCTGACCTGTGACGAGATTTGATGGTTCTGATCTAAACTAGGGTTAATCCTATGGCCTAAACTTGTCTCTACTCCTATAAAAACACCCTAAGACCTAGCCTAAACCACCACAAATCATCCTAACAACTAAGTGCTGCCAAAATGCTCCCTAATCATGGCCTCCATCTTCATCTTGAGAGCTTGAGAGTTCTAAACTAGATCTAAGGCAAAGGAGCAATCTTTCTCCATCAAATCAAATGAGCTACTTATTTCTCAAGGCTTTGTGTGGAGCTTATTATTATTTGGAGATTTCTAGTGTTGCTACATCATTCCTAGAGCTTCTACAACGTCTCTATCTTGTTCTATTTTGTTCTAGTTCTCATAGCCACGATTTGTAAGCCCCACTCTACTCTTAGATTTAAACTATGAAATTTATATGAACATGTAGCAAGTTGAAATGGGATTTTTGTGTAATACTTGTCTTGGGTCTATCATTGTATGCATAGATCCATTCATGACTCTTTTGATCTATGATTGTGGAACTATCATGAACCTAGTACCGTTCATCTTGATTTTTGGGTAGAAAGCTATGAGCTTTATTTGGGGATTATGCATAATGCTACATAGAACCCCTCATAACCTTGATGTTAACTTGCCTATGATGTTGAACTACATGCTAGTCACAAGTTTATTACTCTATGTCAACTATTACCATGTTATCACCATATTTGCTAAGTTTGATGTCAAACATGTTTTGAGGCCAATAATCCGATATGCTAGTTGTGATGAACACCTTTGCCTCAAATATCATCATGTTTAACTTATGACCAACTTTACCACCTTATGCCCATCTTTGACATATTGTTATGTTCCCCTTCTTGATCTATTTGTATTGATGCGAATTTACGTGCGATGGGAATACGTTATGGGTAGTTAGGCGAACTTGAAATGACATGAAAAACATGACTTGAAATGTGACATGAAAATTGATTATGCTTGAAAACTTGAATGTGGTCATGACATGTAGAAAACCATGAAGTGGCCAACTCGAGGTTGGGTTGAGTTTGTAGCATAAATCGGCCAAGAACCGCCCGACAAATCCAGTGGCTACAAACAATAGGACCCAATGTGAGTAGTTGGTCGTATTGCGCTTGAAACCCGAGGTTAGACTAGGTTGTGGTGTAAAGCTGCCCGGACCCGCTCGGCACATCCACTAACCACAACAAAGTCTATTGTGAGAGGTTAGGCGCATTAAGTTAATTAATGCCACATGATAGGGTTAAGTCATGAACCACTTGGATACACTTAACCAACTTGATACATGATTAGATAGGGTTAACCACACTTAACCCGTTAGAAACCCTAGTCACGTGGTCCTTTTCAGCAGTAACCCTCTTAGATGTATCACGATACCCTAGGGATTAGGCTAGGGTGGGGCACGATTACTAGGCTGATTGTAAGCGACCAGAAAGACGGCTGAGTAGGTGCGCCAGTGTAGGTTCAGGCGGGCTATGGTCGTGCACATAGTCCGGAGTTGGAAAAAACAGACACGGGCACCAGTAGGTTTAGACTGTGCGTGCTTGATTTGTGTCAGTGGTTGGCACCTTAGGGCTTGATACACCCTAAGGTGGACCTAGCACAATTGACTACATTCCGTGATTGGGCCGTATGACACCGACACTCGACGAGTTAGGCTTATAGGGAGCCGATCGACTAGATCGTATAGTTGGACCTTGACTTGGGTCATCTCATGATATTGGGCCAAGGGATCATTTCTTGTTTATACCTGACATGGGTTAGAATACTAGTACTATTGGTGCAAAACTAAACCTTGTATATGCGATGCCACACTTGATCTACCTTGTTATCTATTTATCCTGCCAGTTAGTTACCATCTTTATGTTTCATCTCAGTTTCTCATGTCTAGTTAACTTCATTAGTTTTTATACTAATAGTAGGTAGGACTTACCAGTCTTTATGACTGACACTTTTTCTTTCGCCTCTTTTCTTCCGTTCCCCCCCCACCCCCCCCCCCCCCAGGTTCTCAGGGAGGGAACACTAGTGCTTAGCTTGGACATTTGGCTTGCTTTCTTGACAGCTCATGTACGGTTTGGACTTGAGCTCGCTATGGCTTCACCACATCTATTTTGGGGATAGTTTACTTTATGTTATTTTCAGTTTATGTTTCTAGACTTGTGGTAGTTGGAAAATGATGACTAAGTATTTTGATGTAAGTTGACTTTGGTTTTGAAATGGTTAACCATGGTTTTTAAATTTCTACCGCTGCTTTACTTATTTATTTATCTATGTTCTGTCTTGTGATATCTCTGTGCATGTTTACCTAGACAACACCCCTCCAAAGCTAGTGCAATCATTCGTGAGTGACCCTGGCGGAGGTGGGGCGTTATATGTGGCGACATAGTAGGATGGGGCACTATGCCGTCTATGATTGATACATTTATATTTGAGTTGTTTTCATACACTTTACACTATAATAGTATCAAAATGATTTGTTTTAAACGTACCAAGCATGTTTGGCTATTATAAGGTAAAACTCTGTTCCCCGACTTGCGTTGCTTTGTGTGATGGGACTTGAGTCTTATAATAGCTTCATTTTTCCAAAAAGCATTGCGTTGTTTATTCTATGCACTGGTATTCTTGGGAGGAAACCCGTTCCGTGTTATACGGCGTGGTCCTTTGATTTACTTTATTTTTAAAATAAAGATTAATAACTGTTTTAGTTCTCACACCAATCACATGACTGGCCTGGAGTTTATTGTTTTAACCTAAACTCTGGGTGCCCCTATTTTCCACACGGGCAGCTAGTTGTATTGGTTTTGCAGATTTATATTCACAGGATCCTGGTTTAAAGCTGGAATGATATTCGAAAAGCTCTGTATCCGTATATCTCCTTCAGTTGTGTTTTTGTATTATTTTCTGCTGCATTGTAATTTGTAAATCTCTGATATTCTCTGTGTAATATTATTTATTCATACTCTGTTATACTCTTATATTCTGATGGAATTGTTGTAATAAGCAATGAAATGTTCCTCTATTTGTGTTTTGATTTGTCATGTCCTCAACTTAATCTGTGCTTTTCTTTATGGGGAAGTTCGGGTCATTTCAGTTTATAAATTCAATACTTGTTTTATATATTCAAAACAAGTTAATATTTCTATAACCAATTCGAAATTCAAATTTCTATTTTAAAAAAATAGATTTCCCCTTCTAAATCTCAGAATCTCTTTTCATAATATTTTAATAAATCAACACTCAGGCCCGGTGATATTCTAAACACCTAAAATACTCAATTATCAATAATAGGTCTCTACCACATCATATATGATAATGTATACAAAAATAAACAAATAATAAATTTTGAGGAACCCAGTTGGATTCCTCCAACCTGTTTTCCTGCATCTACAAATGTTAGCCAACATAAATAATATCCATCCTGCTTCGAGGCAGGACATCGTGGTATAGAAGCTCATCCACTATAATATTGTGGGATGCATAGGGTCATCCGCTAATGATATAGTTGGAATCCGCTAATGGTACCGCGGGAAATATCCAACCACCAATATATATATATATATATATATATATATATATATATATATATATATATATATTTGTTTGTGTATATACATATATATATAGTAACCACAACCTCCAAGCCTAAATAACTGATATATATAAATAATTGCCACAATAATATTTAAATACAACCAAACAAGCAACAAACATCATATAAATATTATTTAAAAATAAAAATTCGTTTATAATAAAATTATAAATGAATCAAAGAGTGAGTTTACTCACCATGATTTTAAATTTGATGATTATCGTCATTCTAACTAGTTTTAAACAACTATTTAAAATTAGATAAAAATCCCATGAAGGTTCAAAACACTCCCAATCAGTTCCATAGCGTAACCTAAGACCATATGAACACAACGCTTCTAGTTTCGCTTGAATCTGAATTCATATGAAATATACATATCGTCATTACGAGTTTGTAAAGGGTTTAAGATATCATTAACCATGAGTAAACTATTTAATTTAAATCTTATATAAATTAAACACAATATTTCTCAGTAGTTGATTAACTAATTTAGTAACTAAAACATACTTCACTAAATTAAATTAACTTTCATCTCATTCCTAATCTCCTTTAATCATATTTTAATATTGTATTTATAAGTTAATATGATTATATATATAAAATCAATTAACTAAATCCCATGTTTATTTAAGTAAAATTACCTATAAATCCATGCCAGGAACACTAAGGTCACTTATCCCTATTCTTAATCGCTTGCTGTAGAAACTGCGGTTTGTCGTGGTCTTTCAGTTCAGCTCCTCAATTTCACGAACACTAAAACTCCCATTTTCCCCTATACAACTCCATCTTCCAGTCGAATCAACACCAGCCCCGTCTCCTCACTCCACCGCGATCTAGAACCCTACACTGTCAAGCAACAGGTGCTCGACTCAACAACCCACGGCAACCTCCCAGAAGTCAACGTTGTGCCTTCCTCTTCATTCACGCGCCTTAACTTAACACTATCTACGTCGAGATCCAAGAGAAAATTGATCTCTCCCTACTCCATCGCAACTTCACGATAAACCTCCTGTCATCCACCGTAGCTTCAAATCTCAATCGGCCTTTACGTGCCTCCAAAAATCCTTCCTTCGATTTGTGCCTCGGCCTCGCGAAAAACTTTAGATCGCAATTTGAATGGAAAGACTATGGCTTTTTATTCTTTCTACCAATTGAAGTCTGCCATTTTCGATTTTAAATTCAAGCCCTCCGTTGATTTTGAATGAATGAAACATGAAAACATATCGCGTGTTGTAAAGGGAAGGGTGTAGTTTCTCTTTGATTTTTGCTGAGAGGGACGAAATGGAAGGATCAACAGGGGAAGTTCATCACGTTTATATACATGAAGATGCTTCAACACGAAGTAATTTAGTCTGTGTATAGTACAACATAGGTGATAGGCTAAGTACAATGTAATTAATTTCGATTAGATTTTGATTTAACCGCGATTTGAGTTTGGGCTTATCCACTACATATTATAATAATATATTTTACGGTTTTGAACTCCTATTTGAACGTTACAACCAACGTTTTTAGGGTTATACCACTATTTTGGACCTACAAGAATAGGTTTTGAAGCCTAATTCGATCGTATGGAGAAGTTTTAAATTTAAATCGATATAAATTAAATTCAAAAAAATAAATTACTCGATAATAAATTATTATTATTATCTATATGTTAAAATAGAATATATATTCATCATCTAAATTGTTTCGGTTCAGTTTTAATTTTGGATTGAATTATTTCAAATTCTCGTATTACAATAATTTTATATATTCGAAATAAATAGTATTTAACTATAAATCAATAACTCAATATAAAAATCCATTTGTATTATCAAGTCAATATTTAAAACCATATTAAATATTTAAAATAAATCGACCAAAAATCCAGGTCGTTACACTTTTTTTTTTAAGAAATAGGTATTTATAGGCTCAGGAATTAATTAGAAATGAATAGACACTAGTTGGTTAAGGCAATTTTGAATTCAAACAAAAATTTGAAAAAATGACGATTAGATATTGACATGAGTCTTTTAAATTTTGGAGTTTTTCATTTTGTTTAGTATTGTGTTTTGGTTTATAAATACATACATATATATATATATATATATATGTGTGTGTGTGTGTATACACAGTCTTAACACAATAATAAACATTGTAGAGATGATTTAGAGATAATGAACAAAAAATAAAAGAACTTCATTGAAATAATAGATAATGATATATAGAAACGATACATAACATGAACTAGGTAGGAATAGAATCTAATACAACATGAAATTAAAATTAAATTCGGTATAAGATATGTCTGTTCATTTGTTATGTATGTATCTAACTGCATTATGTGCAATGTACTTTCTTTGCATGCATATCTGCATGCATGATCAGCACCTCTTTTGGCCATCGGTCAGGCTTGTTGACCGACTTATTACTATCTATAATATATGAACCGGCCATGTAGATTCGCTCTACACAACTGTTATACATAAAGAAAATTCGGTAGAAGATGATGAGGATGATCATAATCCAAGATTGCGACTTACTTTTCCAAAGAAATTCTTTTTTGTGGAGATCTTTTCCATTTTCTTACTAAATGACCTGTTTTGAATCTTTTGATTCTCCACAATGATTTTTAATTGTTAAGAATGGTTTCATTGGATGCATTTTTTGGATATGCAGGATATTTGATACTTTCTAATGAAGTTTCTTCTTCCTCCTTTATCCATTCCTTCATCTTTTTCTTCCTTTTCTTCTTCCATTTCATGAGCTAACCTTTCCTCTTTTTGTTAGTGTTTCGTATGGTTGTAATATTAGTGGAATATTCATAAGTGACATATTTCATTGATTTAATACCTTTTTGGAAACAAACTCTTCTCTTTTGGAATTAACACCAAAAAAATTTAAAATATGCATAAGGTAAATTCCATGATATAACATATTTTCACCCAATGAAATGTTTTTGGCTTGAAACTCATCCAAAATAACCTGAGACTAATTAATGTTGTATTTTCCATAAACAACAAAAAGAACTTTGCAAACTTTCATAGTTCGTTTATTGAGATTTCATGATCTAGGTGTAACAGTGTGTAAAAAGTAGATTTACGATTCTTGCTTTTGGACGAAAATAACAAAGTCATGTTCATTCATTTTGAATTCCGAGAGATCCATTCCTGTGCTTTACAACCCAAACGTTTTTCTCAAAATTTCACATTAAAAAATAGTTCAAGTGCCTTTCACACTACCCCAAATTTCATCTTTATTCCCTTTGTAAAATCTCGATTCAAATTTGCATAAAACATTTTTACAAGGTTCGGGTAATACACAAAATCGTTTTCCTTTGAATCAATCAAATTAAGGATTTCATTTTGATTAATGTGAAATTCAAGTTCATAAGACGGAAAATTGTAGAAAATAGAAAATTTAGTAGTATGAACTTTACCAAAGTTTATGAGTCAATGTTAGATTTGATAGCTTCTGGATCAATAAGGAGAAAAGCTTTGATTGCTTTAGACATCCTCATGGTGGTTGGAGTGCTTGAGGATACCATTGCTGAAGTTATAAACAGTAGAAGATAATGAAGATATGTTTGAATTTTGAATGAAAGGTAAAAAATAATGATAATGATGAGAGATAAATAGAGATTCTATGGACATGTTCCCTGGTCAAGAGGTACCTTCTAGTATATTGGAATTGGTGAGAAAGTAGAAGGAATTCCAAAAGTTTGAATTCAAATTTGCAAGGGCATGTCGACATAGGGTATATGGGCATATCGACATGCGTCCCTTAATTCAAAGGACATGTGTTATTCCTATTTTCTAATATATATATATATATATATATATATATATATGCATATATCCTATTTTCTATTATATATATATAATTCATGAGATAATATTAAATAAAGTAATACTTAATTATAAATATTTTGATATTCAAAATTTTATTAGTATAATACTATTTTAAAAAATTAAAAAATTATTAATATAATACTATTTAAAAAATTTATTTTTTTTAATAATGAATTTGAATTTAAAATTCAAACAAAGCATGCCATCAAATGACCATTCAAACAAGCAATTTCAATCAAAGTAAATAAACACAAACCTATTTTTAAATCCAATACCTTTTAAATCATGAATAACCATAAAAATACATATTTGAATTATTCATCTCTTGTTCTTCATCATTAGAGGATGAATTAGAATCATCTATTGTGGCAGTATACGCTATTTTCATATTCTTCCACGTATTGTTATTTGGAGGATGATTTTGTCTATCTGGATATGGGACAATCTCTTTTCAAGCGGCATGATTCATCATAATTTTAACATCTAGTGTTGTTTGGAATCTCATTATTTTTCATAGAATTCTTATGCTCACTCCTTATGAGATTGTTCATCTTTCTGTATTTTATAAAAAAAATCTGAAATTTCTTGTCATCTCTTCATCGCCATCGTTGTTTGAATCTGAATCCTCGGTTATTGCACTGAGTGCTATTGACTTCTTTTCCGATGACTTGTCTTTTTTCCTTCCTTAAATCTGTACTCCAAACGACATTAGATTTCCAACTAACTCTTCAATTTTCAAGGTATTGATATCATTAGCCTATTCTATTGCTAAAGCCATTTGATCCCATTTTAGAGTTAATGAATTCATGATTTTTCTGACTTAGTCTTCCTTAGAGAATATCTTTCCCAAGGATATCAGTGAATGCACAATATTCTAAAGCCTACAGTACATATCATAGACAGACTCATTTAGATAGATTTTGAATAATTGAATTGATTAGTTAACACAAATATCTTAGACTGTTTAACATTTCTTGTTCCTTCATGAGTAACTTGCAAAATTTTCCAGATTTCATATGCAGACTTACAGACAAACACTGTATTAAATTCATTTCTATCAAGTGAACAAAATAAACTATTTCATGGATTTTGAATTTTTTTTTTCAATAGCCTTTTGCTCAGCAGTCCATTGTGCAAAATTATTTGTGGGTTCAACATACTCAGTTTTTGTGATGTTTTAAGTGTCTAATCCTATTTATTGTAAATATGTTTTCATTCTACATGCTCAATATGCATAATTACTTCCATTAAACGATGGTATTATGGAAATGGACTGACCTTTTACAAATGAACTAGAACTACAAGTGTTGACATTACTAGTGTTGGTTTCCATTAAAAAAACTTTTCAAAAATCAGACTATGAAAACTTTGAAAACCTATGCTCTGATACTAATTGTTGGAAATGTGGATTATGGATTTTATGATTAATTTAACACTAGAGGGGTTGAATAGTGTTTAATAGAATCTATGAACTTTTTGAAATCTCTTTGAATATATTAGAATCAAATGCAAATCACATATATGAAATAGTCACAGAATCAATCACGGATGCAAATTATAAGTAAAAATAGTAAAGGAAAGAACACATGGGATTTTATACTAGTTCGGAGATATCCTACATCCAATCTCACACAACTCTGGGTAATTCATATTTATTTTCAAATAATCTTCAATATAAGAATTCTCCATTCCAGGGTCATAGGGTCCACCCCAACCTACTTCTGAGCACAGGGAAAACTCTTGATTTAACCGGGCTACAAACACCTAGTTGACTTGAACGGGCTACAATCACACCCAACCATTTTAAACAGTCTAAACCACACCTAATTGATTTGAATGGGCTACAACCACACATTTTCAATAATAGTTTGATAGAGAGATTTAACAGAACTTTAATTGTTTTGTCTTTTATTACAAACGCTCTTGTAACTCTGAGTAGCACTTAGATTTTTGAGAGAGAAAGAAGATAATTAAACTAGAGATATTCTGATTTGGTTCTCTTTGAAATTCTACAGAGTTAGTTAAGGATTCTTAAAAATTAGAAAGGAAATGGAGAAGAGAAGAGTGAAAATGATAATGAAATATTGTAAAAAATTCATTTCTGGTTGGGTATATTTAGGGAATCAATAGCCATGTCTATTCAGGAAAGGGTTTAAATGAATAGATACTTATTCTGAAATTTGAATTTTTGAAAAGAGAAAAAAGCTACCATGTCGACATGGGTCATCCCTCTATGTCGACATCCCTATGTATTTTTGAATTTAAATTTCTAAAAACAATGAAGACAATGTTTAAATAAATCAAGGTAATTATGGAGTTCAAACAAACTATTTTCCTATATTAGTTAGTACAATAAAGTAATAATATAAATTTAAAACTTATATTTATAATATATAAAAGTGATATTACAACATATAAAACTATGGATATAAGAAAACAAGAATATAAGAAAATTAAAACTTAAGTATATATTATAATTTTGAGATTTCAAAATTAAAACATTCAAATAAGAAGTTAGATTAAAATCAAGGAACGTTTTGAATAAATTAAAGGACAGGAGATATTTATAAAAAGAAAATTATTTTGAAATACTTTGAAAATAAAAGCTAAGAAGAATTTTGAAGCCAAAACATTAAAAAACGGAAAGTAAAAAGGAAATTTTAAAACTTTAGTTTTGTGAGTTTCTAGTTGCAGAGTATCTCATCATGTCAAGCCTCGGTTATCGCCAAAACTGGATTAGTCATGGGTTCCATCCCATGAGAAATTTGAAATAAAGATTTTAGTGCTATTATGAATTTTTAACAATAATTCTAGACTTTATTACTTATCTTGATATCTTGAATTCCTAACCTCCTGTTACTTATGAGTCTTCAATCTTGAATATTTCTTATTTGTAAACTTCAATCTTGAATATTTATATCGTATAATCTTCAATAATCAACACCTGCATGTAGATCTTGCATACATATAGACAATATTGTTATCATATATTTTATAATAATAGTTAAAAAGGTTATCGTCATTAAAACTGTTATCTCAGTTCCAAACAAAATTATGCTGTGATGAAGAAATCACTTATCCTAGAACATGGAAATAGGTGAGAATCAAACTCAAATATCAAAAAATACGAACAAACAATAAACCAATCATAAGGACTGAAATAGAAAAGTTCATGAATAAATTCCAGAACAAATTGAAAGTAGCAAAACTAAACTAATCATTGATTAGCGTTCATGTTTTGGATTGTTTGGCACTAAAGAAACAATAAATTGTTCGATCAAAACTTTTGAGATAAAAGAACAATTTGTGAAGTAATCAACAAACAATGCTTGATTCTGATGCATAACGTGAATCAAAACTCAATGAATTGGAATTTAAGAGATTTTAGAACTTTAGTGTATCCTAGTGCAGATCCTTAGTTCAAGCATGACGCCTCGGGAATCAAGTTAATTCAATGTGCTATCAGCTAGTTATGGAAGTTTCAAGCTATCAATTAAGAGAGAGGTTCGGAGCAAGCTACATTATCAAGATTTTTCAAGGTGATGCAGAAGAGAAAAGAAATTAGAAAGTTGGGTATTTCCTTGTCAACTTTCAAGAAAAATGACTTAGGGTTCGTTTGATTTTGAACAGAAAGGGTTATTTGGAAGTGGTATTCGAAGGGGAATTGTTGTGAATGGGGAACGCCTTTTTTTACGAAAGGGGTAAATTGGAAGGGGCAAATTCATTATTTTATTGTTTTTGTATTTATTATTTTATTGTTTGTTTTTATGTTTGTGTTTTTGTGTGTATATTTTCGAACAGAATAGTAGAATGCAGAATACAAATTCGCATAACATAATTGCAGAATTCATTAATTTAAAATTTCATAATTCAAATAACATTACAACATAAAATACCACCATTACACATAAAATACTAGTTCATAAAATAAAAAGCAACAAAAGATACATAAAAAATCTACAGCTATCACGTCCTCAGCTTATGAACATAATAAAGAATACAACGTCTTAGCTTTGTAGGGTTGTCAACCAGTAAATACAAAGGGTTGGGACCCCTTTTAGTGTCTAATGCTGGTAGAAAAACCGCAAGCTCCCATTTCAGATAATCATCTTCAACTTGACGTACCGTCATGCACAAAGCAATCAGCTCTTCTTGATCCATGAAAGGAGGATGACTGGAGAGGGATGGAGTGAATATATAGGAATGAAGTGAATATATATGAATGGAGTGAAGTAGTAGAGTGAAATATATAGGTGAAAGAAAATGGATCGACTATTCCAGAATTTTCGTGGCGTCTGACGTGCGTCCGACACGTCAGACTCCAAAGCCACCTTTCCAACCGTTCATCTCGAAAGGGCAAAAGAGTGGGTCTCACTATTGATGCGTCGGACGCATCAGACGCAGACGCGAACTTTGACTGCCCAGTTGGAAAATCAACCGCTACCTTAATCTGAGATATGTCACATAGAAATTCCAACCTATTAAAAAAATCAGATAATTGAATAAAAGTAAAAATTCTCAATAGTAATTCCAAGATAAATTCTTTCTTTATATCAAAGTATAACCTGCAAGGAAACTTGAAGTATCCGCCCTCAATGGCGACTGGTGAATCATACTTTCCCATCTCCGCTCTTTTCTCTTAGCATATTATCTCAAATCGCTTCTTCCCTTCTCAACCTTTTCTGCTCGACACTTTTCACCACACTTTATCTCTCCTTCCCAGCTTTTGCCTTGTGGATGTCTGTTGCCAATTTCAAACCCTACTTTTGATCCTCACGCCTCAACGATTTCCAACCTTTCAACTCAACTCTCGACCAGATCTTCCCCACATCGACTCGATCTCACGGTGTTCCGTCTTTGGTCATACTTTAACATCTTTCGCAACTCCTACGTTTTTACTCTAGTTTCTTAGTTCGTTGGAAATAAAGATTTTATTTGTGGGTTTCTAGTTGCATAGCATCTCATCATGTTTAGCCTCGGTTCCAGCCAAAACTGGATTAGTTGCGGGTCCCGTCCCACTATGGGTTCCATCCCATGAGAGATTTGAAATAAAGATTTTAGTGCTATTATGAATTTTTAACAAAAATTCTAGACTCTATTACTTGTCCTGATATCTTGAATTCTTAGACTCGTGTTACTTGTGAGTATTCAATCTTGAATATTTCTTATTTGTAATCTTCAATCTTGAATATTTATATCGTATAATATTCAATAATCAATACGTGCACGTAGATCTTGCATATATATAGACAATATTGTTATCATATATTTTATAATAATAGTTAAAAGTGTTGTCATCATTAAAACTGTTATCTCAGTTCCTAACAAAATTATGCTGTGATGAAGAAATCGCTTATCTAGAACATGGTAATAGGTGAGAATCAAACTCAAATATCAAAAAATACGAAAAAACAATAAACCAATCATAAAGACTGAAATAGAAAAGTTCATCAATAAATTTCAGAACAAATTGAAAGCAGCAAAACTAAACTAATCATTGATTAGCGTTCATGATTTGGATTGTTTGGCACTAAAGAAACAATAAATTGTTCAATCAAAACTTTTGAGATAAAAGAACAATTTGTGAAGTAATCAACTAACAATGCTTGATTCTCATGCATAACGTGAATCAAAAGCTAAATGAATTAGAATTTAAGAGATTTTAAAACATTAGTGTATCCTAGTCCAGATCCTTAGTTCAAGCATGACACCTTGTGAATCAAGCTAATTCAATGTGTTATCACCTAGTTATAGCAGTTTCAACGTATCAATTAAGAGAGAGGTTCGGAGCAAGCTACGTTATCAAGATTTTTCAAGGTGATGCAGAAGAGAAAAGAAGCTGAAAAGCTGGGTATTTCCTTATCAACTTTCAAGAAAGAATGCTTAATCTAAGATATGTCACATAGAAATCCCAACCTATTCAAAAAAAAAAAAAAAATCAGATAATTGAATAAAAGTAAAAATTCTCAATAGTAATCCCAAGATAAATTCTTTCTTTATACCAAAGTATACCTTGCAAGGAAACTTGAAGCGTCCTCCCTTAATGGCAACTGGTGAATCGTACTTTCCCATCTCTGCTCTCTTCTCTTAGCCTATTCTCTCAAATCGCTTCTTCCCTTCTCAACCTTTTCTGCTCGACACTCTTCACCACACTTCAACTCTCCTTCCCAGCTTTTGCCTTGTGGATGTCTGTTGCCAATTTCAAACCCTAATTTTGATCCTCACGCCTCAACGATTTCTAACCTTTCAACTCAACTCTCGATCAGATCTTCCACACATCGAATCGATCCTGCGGTGTTCCATCTTTGGTCATAATTTGGTATCTTTCGCGACTCCCACGTTTTCCCTTCAGTTTCTTAGTTCGTTGGAACACTTCCCGAAAGATGACCGCTAGCGGTTTGGATCGATCTTCGACGAGCTGGTTAGTGTTCCTGTCTTCTGGTTGTGGAGTGCGAATTGTGGTTTTTTTGGTAGTTGTCGACTTGGGCAGCATGGATTCGACTTGAATTCTGCAGTTTGGTTTTTCTTGGAGTTTATTTTTATTGAAACTGGGGTTTGTCATGTAATTTGAGGAAAAATAAAGAAGCGGCTTCTCTGATATAACTGTGTATAAGATATTATATACTATCTCTGTTTTGGGCTGCGTCCCTGGGCTTGGCCCATTTTCTTTTATTTGCCTATTTATAAACCTGTTGTAAATTATTTCAAACCATTCATTTTTCTATTTTGCAAAATACAAAGCAATAAAACATTTCGTTCTCATTTCATCAAAATCTCAACTTGGTATCGGAGCAACCTCATATGCTTAACGACATTAGTTCGATTTTTGAATACCATTATATCTTAGATCGTGTTATTATTGTGATTTTGTTGTCCATCAGAAAGGTTTCATCATTTGGAACCCTCTCATCAAAGATTTGATCTCGTCCTTTGAGAGTTATCGGCCACGCTGTAAAGAATCGTGCCTTGCCAAGAATTGCTTCCGGCTGCATCAATTCTTCACAGTGAAGCTTTTGTGGTAAATTCATCTGAATTTTCAAGATTTCCGATCAAGAAGTTAAAGAAACGTTGCAGTTGATCAGAGAGCCATCCAGACAATCTCATCAGTAGTTTTTCACATCAATTTTGTTGAGTTTCGTTCAAGAAAACTCATCATTCAAGTTTGCAAGGTTGCTGGGGTGATCAATTACAAAATTTCTTTGAATTCTCAATTCAAAGAAAATCAGAATTCAGAATTCATTACCTGTTGCTGATCTCAAATTTGTTATCTGTCATGTCTAACAAAGGTGGTGGTGGCAATGCAACACCAAGTTTATCCACTTCAAGAGGATCTGTTATTTAAGAACAGCGTGACACTATCCAAGACTTGATGAAGGCTATCATTAAACCTCAGAGTCAACTCATTTCCGTCCAACTCGATGAATCCAATTACCTGCTATGGAAAATACAGATAGAAACAGCTGTTAGAGGGTATGGTCTTGAAGACTACACTTATGGAACAAAAATATTACCATAAAAATTTATTCGTGATAGTGAGGAAAAGCTTGTGCCAAATCCTAAATTCTTGGCATATCAGAGACAAGACAGTCTTGTTTGTTCATGGATGATGTCATCCATTGGAGCAACATCTTGCCACAATTAATTGGAGTCAAAACTGCACAAGATGTTTGGTACACTATTGAGAGAAATTTTTCTGCTCAATCTCTACTCGTATAATGCATTACAGAAGGCAACTACACAGCATTAGAAAGGGAGATTCTACTATGAATGAGTATCATCTTAAAATAAAGAATATATGTGATCAATTGAATTCTGCAGGTCAAAAGATACTTGAGTCTGAACATGTGTTGTCTATTGTTAGTGGACTAGATGATGGTTACGAAGCTGTTTAAGTAATCATCTTATCTATGGATCCTACACCATCTCTACAATATATGTATTCAACCTTATTGGCACATGAAGGCAGAATTGATCACAAGAAAAATGTCAATACTGATTTGTCAATTAACTACACTGCTTATGGTAGAGGAAGAGGTCAAGGAAATGTGACAAAAAATCAATCAAATGTTTAAAGAGGTGGTCAGTCTAATCGTAGTAGAGGAAGAGGAAGGAACAACAATAGCAGAATTAGATGTCAAATTTGTGACAAATTTGGGCATAGTGTTAACAAGTGCTATTTTAGGTATAATTCTAGTTACAATCCATCTTGGTCTGGCAACAGTTCAAGTGTGAACATGATAAATGTCCAGAAAGACAATAACAAGAATCAGACTAAAAGTATAAATGTTAATTCTACAGCTACAACTGATGATATTAATGATGATAGCTGGTATCCTGACACAGGAGCAACCAACCATGTGACTTGCAATTTAAGCAATCTTAATCTGGGTAACAAGGAATATTAAGGTACGCAAAACTTATTTGTGGGCAATGGAAAAACTGTTCACATCACACATACTGGAAATGCAAGTATTGATGGAATGAAATAGTTAATTCTTAAAAATTTGTTAATAGTTCCATATATAAAGAAAAATCTTATGAGTGTTTCCCAGTTTGCAAAAGATAACAATGTTTATTTTGAATTTTATCCTAATGCTTGCATTGTTAAAGATATACTAACACAGAAAATTATCTTGCAGGGTAATGAGTATAAGGGTCTGTACATATTTAATGTGACAAATTTTAGTTCACATATGTTAGATAAAAGAACATGTATGTTGACAGTTATGGATAATTCTAGTGAATATAAGGATTTTAGTTTGTGGCATTGCAAACTAGGCCATCCTAGTTTAAAAATCGTCAAACATATAACGTGTAGCAATAACTTTTCTGTGAATAAAATTCCTTCTACATGACTTTGTACCTTTTTTCAAATGGGAAAGAGTGGAAAACTTGCATTTCCAGAATCTCAAACTAGTTACACAAAACCACTTCAATTAATTGCTACTGATTTGTGGGGTCCAGCACCTATAAGTTCTGCTTATGGTTATAAATATTACATTTCCTTTATAGATGCCTATTCAAGATATGTTTGGATATATATGTTAAAAACCAAATCAGATACTTGTAGCACTGTCATTCAATTTATCAATAGAGTTGAAAATTTAACTGGTACACATTTAGGTATATTTTAGACTGATGGTGGAAAGGAATTTTTACCTTTAATGTCTTTCTTTGATAAAAAAGGTATATGTCATAGAACTACATGTCCATATACTTCTGAGCAAAATGGAATAATTGAGAGAAAACATCGACATATTGTGGAAACAGGTTTAACTTTATTAGCACAGGCCTCTATGCCTTTGAAATTTTGGCCAGAGGCATTAATATTGCTGTTCATTTGATTAATCTATTACCTACAAAGGTTCTTGATTACAAATGTCCTTATGAAGTGTTAAATAAAGTCAAACCATATTACAAATTTCTAAAAGTTTTTGGCTGTCAATGTTTTCTAAATTTGAGACCTTACAATACCCATAAACTAGATTTCAGATCAACACCTTGTACTTTTCTAGGGTATTGTAATAATCAAAAAGGTTATAAGTGTTTGGATAGTAATGGAAGAATTTATGTGTCTAGACATGTTAGATTCAATGAAGAAATTTATCCTTTCAGTCAGTCAGATATAAAAACTACTGCTAAAGTTATAAATCCAAGGCAGTATATACCTGGCTTACCAGAAGAAATTGAGGTAATTCTGTCATCTCATCAAAGAAAGAATGACAGCAATATCAACTCTCAACGCACAGTGCTCATCACTGATGGACCAGGTCAAGAATTTTCTACTGTGTCAGATAATGGAAATAATCAGCAGCATCAAGTTCAAACAGGTAATACAGATGATATTCAAAATAATGGATGTGCAAGCAATTCATATGAATCAGGTGCAGGTTCTGTTAGCAATAACAATGAAGGGTGTACTGATAGAGGTAATGTTAATGTTCATCCTATGATGACAAGAGCTAAATGTGGTATCTTCAAACCCAAAACTATAAACATTGTAAGTTTACAAGAAGAACCAATTTCATATACTGATGCAATTTAGTACGATGAATGGAAAATAGCTATGATTGATGAATACAATGCTTTAATTAAAAATAACACCTGGACTCTTGTTGAAAAACCCAATAATAAGAATATTATTGGGTGTAGATGGGTGTATAAACTTAAGAAAAATGCTGATGGTTCAATTTCAAAATATAAAGCAAGGCTAGTTGCTAAAGGGTATACATAACAGTATGGTTTTGATTTTTCAGAAACTTTTTCACCTGTTGTGAAACCCTCATCAATTAGAATTATTTTAACTATTGCTTTATATAAAAATTGGAGCATCAAATAATTGGATGTAAATAATGCATTTCTTAATGATGTTTTACAGGAAGAGGTATATATGGAGCAGCCTCAAGGCTTTTCTCAAAGTGGTGACGGAAACTTAGTGTGCAAGCTTAATAAAGCTATTTTTGGGCTTAAACAGGCTCCCAGAGTTTGGTTTGACAAACTTAAAGCAACTCTTGTCAAGCATGGATACCATTCTACCAAATCTGACAATTCAATTTTCACTAAGCTTACTGTTACTACAACTACTTATATAATTGTTTATGTTGATGATTTTATTATTGCAGGGAACTGTTTGCTGAAATCAACAATATTACAAGCATTCTCAATACAGAGTTCTCACTAAAAGATTTAGGAAATCTGGATTATTTTTTGGGAATAGAAGTAAAAAGAACAAACACCTCAGAAATGCATCTCAGTCATGTAAATACATTTCAGAAATCTTGCTCAGGGCTAATATGCACAAAGCTAATTCTTTGCCTACACCAATGGTTACTAGCAATCAATTATCTAGACATCATGGTGAAGACATTCAGAATGCAAGGTTGTACAGGAGTATTGTTGGTGCATTGTAGTATGCAACAATTACTAGACCAGATATCGCGTGTAGTGTTAATAAAGTCAGTCAATATATGCAAAAGCCATTGGACAGTCATTGGAAAGATGTTAAAAGGATTCTTAGGTACTTAAAAGGAACTATCAGTCATGGTTAAAGACAAGTAATAATCTCAATATAAATGCCTATGCTAATGCAGATTGGGGTTCAGATCATGATGATAGAAAGTCAACATCAGGTTATTGTGTATACTTGGGAAATAATCCGGTGTCATGGAATGCAAAGAAACAAACTACAGTATCAAGATCTAGCACAGAGGCTGAGTTTAGAAGTGTGGCAAGTACAGCAGCAGAAGTTATGTGGATTGAATCTTTACTCAGTGAACTTAGTATCAGACCTAATAAAATCGCAACTATTTGGTGTGATAACGTGAGCGCTATCTCATTAACATCAAATCCATTTTTGCATTCAATGACAAAGCATATAGAATTGGATTTATACTTCATTAGAGAGCAAGTGATTAAAGGAAAAATAAAAGTTGGGTATATACCTTAAACGCATCAAAAAGCGGATATACTTACTAAACCTTTGTCAAAAGTGAATTTTACAAGGTTGAAGGAAGGGCTAAACGTGGATGAAGCTGACCCAAATAGGAGAGCTCGAAGACTCATTTATATTCTAGAATAACTCCATGCTGTGATTTGAGAGTGATCGGATAAGCTCAAATTGAAGTCTAATTTCTCGATTTTACTTCGGATTTGTTAACTGCTGCTCGAGAGCGATTTGATAAAGCTCAAATTGGAGTCTGGTTTCTCGATCTTACTTCAGATTTGCTATCTTCTCTTGATCTCCATGAATCGCCATGTCTGGAAGCCACTAGTTTTTGTTTCGTGGAAAACCCTAATCGAACTAGGGTTTGAGGGGGGCAAATAAAGAAGCAGCTTCTCTGATATAACTGTGTATAAGATATTATATACTATCTCTGTTTTGGGCTGCGTCCCTGGGCTTGGCCCATTTTCTTATATTTTCCTATCTACAAACCTGTTGTAAATTATTTCAAACCATTCATTTTTCTGTTTTGCAAAATACAAAGCAATAAAACATCCCGTTCTCATTTCATCAAAATCTCAACTAGGAAGGAAATTGATTCATGGTATCTACTGTGTTAGTTGCTTCAACTGCTATAGTAGTTTATCGTGTAATTGTGTTGTTTCAGCTTGAAATAGGTATGCAACTTTGTTTGTAGCCAGTGACTGCCTTGGCAGGTGTTTACTTCTTGAACCTTGGTGATCGGTAGATTTACAACTGCAACATACTCCGGAATAGGATGCTCTCACCTAAACTATGAATTTTTTTCATTTTTGTTTCTCTTGTTCTGGCATTTTTTTTTTGGTTTTTTGTTATATACAATATAATAGTAGTTCGTCATTTAGCTCAACTCGTGTGCTGTAATTTAGTTAGATTTAATGGACGTACCACTTCAAAACCGTTTGTAGCTGATAGATTTACTCTCCATCACCTGTACTTTCGTGTATCATGACTAGTTATAATTATAGTGGCACGGTCTACAATAAAAAATCAGTTGGCCTGGCCTAAAAATAGTAACAGTTCTAGTTTAGAAAAATTATGGATATATGAAGCATGTATCTAGTTTGTAAACAATGTTTGTTGTAATAAAAATTAACTTTAATGCACAAAGTTTAATTTAAAGTTACTTGGACCTAAATTTTTCAGGTCGGATTTGATCTTACACTTCATCTTGTTCCACTATTCGCTTGGTTTTCAAGCTTACACATCCAACAAAAAATTTAAAAGGGCGCATAGTTATAGAGAAAAATGACCATATTTGCTAATCAAAACTATACATATTTCTTATAGAAATTAAAAAAAAATCAAACGAATACTCATAAAGACAACAATAATAAAAATGTACTCAACCCAATTATCCAACTAAAATCTTTAAATGGTAGCAAAGCTACAAAGAAATAACTGATCAGGTCTAATCACGGTCTAGCTTAAACCTAAATAAATTCCTAACTGACATACAAAATCAATTTTAAACTGATTCTAATGATTCGAAATTAACCAATAGAGAAACCATGATTCATAGAGATCGAAATTAAACAATAAACATAAAGAACAAAAAAAAAATTCAAACTAAATTTCAACAATTGCAAAAATAAATAAAGTAGGATTTCGGTAGTTTATAGTTTAATGATTTCAGAGAATTTTACCTAAGAAAATAAGCGTAATTGACCAGAAAAAAACCTGAATCACCTTTTCTCTCTTCTGTATTCTTCTCAAATCTATCCTCTGCTTCAATTCCATTTGATTTAAGTTTGATGTCAGTAGCTTTAAAACCTAATAAGGAGAAGAGAGGAAATGTCAATAGTTGTCAGAAACGAGACGGAGAAGGAGAAGAGGAATGGAAAGCACTAATCTGCGAAGGAGTATTCGTAGAACGTGGATTGATAAAAATGAAAACTAAATAGTCGTGCACTATTCTAGCATGACAAGTAGAAAGACAATAAAATCCAAGCTAAATTTATTAAATTAGCTTCTATAACAGGATTATTTTTCTCTGTTATAAGCATTTTCATATCTTACAAAATGACTTTGAAGTAGATGTACTATTGCATTTTTACATGTGTACATGCAAAAATGAAACTTGATTTCAATTTCTTAATTATACGAATTTTGAGCTTTTGAAAATATGTTTACTCTATTGTAAGAAAACATTTAAAAACTAACACTTTCTCAAAACTAATCAAACACACAAAGTCAAAACAAAAAATCACCGCTTCAGAATATTGTCTATACAATAAATATGCTCATATACGCATTCAAACTATGAATTGTTTTGTTTCGATTAAAACATGTTCAATATAGAAACACGCTTATTAATAAGATGATGATAATATGTAAACTTTATGAAAGGAAAAACACATTTCTACTACATAAAACCAAGATTAGGACATAAGCGAACACAAAATGAACCCATGCTTAAGAGAGAGAGTTAAGTTTTGGAGAAAATGAACAACAAGAAAATAAAAACAGAGTGAATACTTGACTGTATTATATGATAGTTTGTACAACCGATGTATAAGATATATGTACATAGAGTAATGGGCTAAATAGCACAGAAAGCCCAAAACAAAACAAAATAAAAATAGCGATGCATCACGTGATAAAGTTGTGCCTATGTGTACAATAAAATAAATGATGATGAATACATTCTCTAACACTTTTATTTGCCCCTCTCAAAATTAGGGTGCAGTTCTTCAAGCTGAATCCCTAATTTTCCATGGCGATCTAAGATATTTGAGAGAAAACATGCTTGAAACAGCTTGAATATGAGAGATCCAATGTTTTAGTGCTTCAAATACAGTGATCTAACAACAAATCCAAGAGAAAACGAAAGATTTGTGCTTTGAGTGGAGCTGATCTAGAGTTATTGCTTCAAATCTGAACTTGATGTATTTCTGCTTTTTCTGAAGCTTGAGATTAGGTTGTATGGCTCATTAACCTTTAATTCTTCTCTTAGATGTAAGAAATTTCTTGCTGATAAAGATTTGGTGAATATATAAGCCCTCTGATGGTATGTAGGAACACAATTAACTTGCAAGTTCTTCTTTTGAACTTGTTCACGCACAAAATATATGTCTATCATGATGTGTTTGGTTCGTGCGTGTTGAACTGGATATGTTATCATATATATTATTCTTTGGTTATCACACCATATAGTTGGCTTCACTACACCATAATGGCCATTTGGCAACTCTTGTTTTTTTCAACTAGCAACACTTATATGTGTTGTAGACTAGTGACACTAATATGTGTTGCTATAGTGAAAATGTGTCACCAAAAATGTGTCAACACTTATTTGTGTTGGTATGCCTAGTCAACCCTAATATTCCGAGGGCAAAATGGTAAGTTCTCATCCTATGACCTAATCGATGCCTTAATCTTTTATCCTAATGCTTATTCCTCTTTCGGCCACGTAATAAGAAAATAAAACGAAAAATGGAGTTTGGAGGATTGATATCAGCTCTCCCTAATCGATAAGCGATACCGAGGATTTTGGTTGTCTCAAATCGGTATTAGTCTCTCAAATTTCTTTCCATTCGTTTCTCAATCGTCGACTTCGAATTGGGGCTTTTAGGAATCATGGCTTCTAGGGATCATGACTTCTAGGAATCACGATAATAGGTAAAAAAAATCAATTTCACTTTCATTGTGTTTGGACTACACGATATTAGGTAAAAAAACGATTTCATCTTAAGTATGACATTTAACATGTTTCTGTTTTCTTGCGAATTAGGATATTGCAACTTTAATAGTAACGCGAGTTTATTCACTTAATTTGTTTATTATTGGTAGATTATTTGCAAGATCATGCGAAAGGCAGCACTATGTATGGATTTAAGGGAGGTCCTGCAGGAATTATGAAATGCAAATATGTTGAACTAACCCCTATTTTGGGAATCCACTGTTTTGGTGTAGTGACATGTATTGAAATGGTTGGAATCATTGTTTCCAGATTTGAATTTGGCATTGAATGCATCAGCTGAGGTTGTGAGAGCAATTGCTTGATGGCATGGTTTTATGTGCTATGGTTACTAGGAAGAATTTGGATTCAATTCAGGTGTTTGATGTTTGATAAGTTAATTTGTTTTGTTTTGAGGTGTAATTTATATTTATTTTATTTTCATAAATAGAGTCAAAGAAGAGCTTTGGTTTTGTCAAATCTAAGGGTCGATAATCTTAAGAGGTTTCTATTGGCTATGGACAATATGGGACTGCTAAATTTGATGCATCATATTTGGAAGAGGTAACTTGAATTATCTAGAGTTTATTAACAGCTTTATCAACCATTGTATTATCCTAATTTTTCCATCCTCCTTTAGTATTTGAAGCCTTTTCCTTTGCTTATTCATGTGCTATTTTTTAATGTCGGATAAGGTAATTCCCTCCCTCCTTCTACATGTGATGTACGTAATGGCTAACTTGAGATAAGCACGTTATCTTTTTATATTCTTTTTACAGTAATTTGATGCTCTCAATTTCAACTCTTGTCAACATGCTGCTGCTATTATCCAAACCAAATTTATCAAAATTTAGTTGTTAGATGAAGACTTAGGAACCATTTATTATTTTAATTATGTATACAATAGTTTCATATATAAGCTTTCCCCCAGAGTAATAGATTATTTCTTCTAATTTGACAGTTTGAGACAGCCTTTGCAACCATGGGTTAAGTTTGTCCAAACTATTCGAATGCAATGGATTATCATCTATTTACATGCACTGTGCAATAATAATCCATTGGATATATATATATATATACTTCTTTTTAGGCTATAAAGGTTTATTTTGAATTATGTATGATATAAGCTTGAAGAATCAAATTTTAACCTCTAGTACTATCTGTTGGCTTTTAAAATGTTTCTACGTTTCGAGATTTATACTACACTTCCTACAAGTATATATGTTTATTGTTTGATTTGGATGATGTGTTCTAGTTAAATAATCATTTGCATGGAAGCTAGAAACCAAGGTTTGAAAGTCCGGCCGGCACGCCGAAAATCCGGCCATTCCGGTCCGGTTCCGGCGTTGACCGGACCGGAATACGTTTGAAAACCCAGTTCCGGAAATTATAGTAGCAAACTGTGGAAATTGGATGCAAAAAACATAAATTCGAAGCATTGTAAAAAGGAGAAGGGAATCCAAAATGTAGATCTGGAAAACTAAAATATGGAAAAACTAAACAGAAAACCTGAAATCATTTAGAATAGATGCGGCTTTGATGTTCCAATTTAGGGATCGATGTTCTCAATTTTCAAATTTTGAATCAGTAGCGGGACTTCAAATTCCATCGATGTACAAAAGACGCAAGGTTTTGTGAGAAGAGAAAGATGGAGAAGTCCTTCAGCGTGTGTGCTTTGACTGGTTAAGTGATGCGTAGCTTTAGGCCCAAACTAATTAATTGGGCTTTAGGTTTTAACTGGTAAATAAATATAATTTGTATTTAGAATACAAATGGTTATTGTTTGTCAATATACTTGTAAATAAAAATGCTGAAAACCAGAACCGGAACTAAGACGGAACTTCCGGAATTTCCGAAACGGAACCGGAACTTTCAAAAATTCAAGTGACCGGAACGGAACCGGAAACCAGATTTTTGAACCTTGCTAGAAACAAAAAAGCACCGACCAAAACAAATTGAATGGAGCATATTTCAGTCCAAATATGTCAATTTTAATGTAATTACTTTATGTTCAGACCTTTGGATTGCTCTTGAGTGACGAGCATTTTTGCACTTTGTAGTCATGCATAATCATTGCTTTTGGCCTAAACAGAAACAAAAGCATTTATTTATATCTGTTTATGAACATGTGCCAGATCAAATGACCAGTTGTTGGTTGTTGCTCATGCATGGTTATTTATCAATTTAATTAACCATATAAAAATACCAAGAAAGGATTCCATGCAAAATCACCAAAGACATGATGGATTCGTTGCTTGGGGAATATAAAAGGTATATGGCTCCAGAAAACAAAGTGAGACAATTATTTGAAACAATAATCTTCTATTTTTATCCATATTCATTGAAACACTCATTCCTCGGATTATAAAAGGTTAGGCATTTGTTGTTATCCTACATGAATGTTCTACAAAAATATATATATATATATATATATTCTTCCAGTATTCATGAAGCCAGTTATTAAATCACTGATGCAATTGTAATTTAGTTCTTATCATAAATTCTTTATTTGTTTTGGATATATGCCAGAAGAGAACATAGCAAGTAGTAGCTATGTGTTGAAATATGGACAGAATGCGTCAAAGTGGATAAGCGATTTAGATAGCGCAGTAATTGACAACATAGGGATGGGCTTAGTGCAAGCATTCTTCATTATGTTTGGTTCTGGGTACTCTAGTCCATATGCATGGTGTAGAAGCATATCTTTCTCTTCATTTTGTTCCTTTTAACATATATGCATGTAATGTGACTAACTTTAGGTTCTAAGTTATTACTTGCATTATACAGTTCAAACAGAAGAGGAAAGTTTATGAATTGCCAAACTTACTTATACATCGAGTACAACACATGTTTTGATGATGATTAATGAGATGTGCTTGAATTAAGGCTGCCTTCTCATTATACCAAGTTTGCGCAAAAACTTAGCCTTGGCTATTGGTAACACTTAAAAGTGAGCTCAGCTGGCTCAGTATAGTATCTTACTTTGAACATGTGCCTTACATTTGTCAAGAACTATTCAAAGTTTATAATTTGAATGCACCCCAGTCAACCACAAACATAAGACTTGTATTTCTAACAACAAGTTATACATGTAGTATGATGCACATCTTACTATTATACATGAAATATGTAATTGACTGTATTGCTGCATTAAAATATGTAATTGATTGTATTCCTTTATTAATAAAATACCTCTTTCTTTCCCCATTAGTGATGCATGCTTCAAAAAGAATTTGTCAGCTATCCACGAAATTTTTGATAATACCGGTTCTGAAGACACCGAGGGAGCTACAAATGAGGTTCGTGTTTTAATATTTGTTAGTAGAATTACTAGAGTCGTGAACTTGTCATGCATCAATTCATCTTTGGTTGAATAGTCTCATAATCAGAGTGATCGCTTAATAATAATGGTTAATCAAATTCCTTAAGTGTGTATCCAAAAAGGTTCAATGTTGTTGAACACGATACTTAGTTGAATGACGGTACTTAGTGATTGTGTGGGTGGATGCTGATTTAAGTCTTCTTTATTGCTTTACATTTAATATCTAAATTCTTGAACAATGCATTTAGATCACTTGTGATCTATTTATTTTTTATATTTTCCAACTGAGTTTGCGAACCGAGTTGCAAGCTCAGTTTTGGTTTTGCAAACTGAGTTGCAAACTCAGTTTGCAAACTGAGTTGCAAGCTTAGTTTCTCAAAACTGAGTTGCAAGCTCAGTTCGCAAACTGAGTTGCAAGCTCAGTTTCTCAAAACTGAGTTGCAAGTTCAGTTCGCAAACTGAGTTGCAATTCAGTATGCAAAACTGAGTTGCAACTCGTTTTTTCGAACTGAGTTGCAACTCGGTATGAAAAACTGAGTTGCAACTCGGTGTTCGAACTGAGTTGCAACTCGGTTTGTAAAACTTATTCGCAACTCAGTTCGGAAACCGAGTTGCAACTCAGTTTTGCATATTGAATTGCAAGCTCAGTTCGCAAACTGAGTTGCAATTCAATATGCAAATCTGAGTTGCAACTCGGTTTCTTAAAACTGAATTGCAAGCTCAGTACGCAAACTAAGTTGCAATTCAGTATGCATGCAAATCTGAGTTGCAACTCGGTTTTCAAACTGGGTTGAAACTCGGTTTTCAAACTCAGTTCGGAAACTGAGTTGTAATTGGTTGTAAGCTTTGCGCAAAATGTTGTTTGCTGAAAGGAGCACCTAACTATATGTTGAGTATGCAGCCAGTGTATGCATGACTATTGTTGTTTGCAACGAGGACCAAACTCAGTTCTGACTAATTAAATGGAGGTACATTAAACTTCTTTTTTTAGAAACTATGTTCCACTATATTGTACTAAAATTGTGGCTAGCTTTGAGTTTCCATATATTATCAGTTCTTAGATTATTTCCATTGTATAAGTTGATTGAGATCAACAATGCTATCAAAATTTCTTTTTTTAACTTCTTACAATAGCATGCATAAGAGTTGGTACATGGTATTCATATATTCCCTTTTAATGATGAAGAATGATTATAAATTAAGGTTTTGCATTTTATTGAAAAATTATGAATAAGCACCTATTACATGTATTGATAGTTTCTTCAACGGCATGGAATAATAACTCAAGTGAGATAGTGCAAAGTATTGGGAAAGTTGTTTGCATAACTGAAGTTTTAGATTTGGAAGCGCTGATTTACGGTGGTCCTCAAAACGAACATTACAAGCTTTATGAATTTTCGGATGGAGGCTTTGTGATATGGTTCACATTTCGCCTTCGCAGTATCTAGAATTCTATGTATCTTTAGTAAAACTTTGTATTACTTTTTATAATTTGAACGTTATGGTATTCTAAAATTGGAAGCATGTAGCAAATATTTGAATATTATGGGAATGTGATATTGTTGAATTTGAAATATGGAAGTGTACTAAATCTTGTATTGAATTGATATGTTGAAGTATATATGTGATTGGAAATCATAAAGGCATGTTATACTCATTTTGTTTTATGATTTTTAATATTAATTGCTCATTTATTAGTGTTAGCAATGAATATGTTTGTAAGTGTTAGCAATGAATATGTTTATAACTCATATATGTGTTACCATATCTTATGGTTACAACATTTACAAGTGTTAGCAATGAATATGTTTGTAACTCTTATAAGTGTTACCATATCTTATGATTCCAACATTTATAAGTGTTACCAATGAATATGTTTTTAACTCTTATAAGTGTTACCATATCTTATGGTTCCAACATTTATAAGTGTTAGCAATGAATATGTTTGTAACACTTATAAGTGTTAGCCGTTAGTCTGTTTGTAACACATATTAGTGTTACAGGAAATTCCTCACCGGCCGTTGGTGACACTTAAAAGTGTTACAGAAATCATTTGTAACACATATACTTGTTGGAAATCCACTTATTTTGGTGTAGTGCTTCTTATTTGACAATAAATTTAGTTTCTTTAGCAGAGATTGTGTTCATAAAATTTCTACAATTGTACTAGCTATATTTCTATATCTTTGTCCTCATTGCCGGATCTAGATATCGTTATCTATTTCTTTGAGCACAGTGAGATTAAATTGTCACCAATATACACATAGTAGCCGGTCACTGATTTTCTATCATCATTATTTGCTGTCCAATCTGAGTCACTATATGAAGTAATATTGAGATGCTTGCTGGATTTGAGCGTTAACCCATTGTTCATTGTGCCTTTTAAATATCTGAGAATCCTTTTAACATTTTTCCAATGCTCGTCAAATGGATTATGTAAAAATTGTGACACTTTTTGAAGCTAAATGCAACATCAGTTCTTATTATGGTTGCATATTTCAATGCACCCACAACGCTTCTATATTGTTTTATATTATCTATGGTTCCCCCTTATTTTTAGAATAGCGTTGGTTGGCTATCATTGGTGTTGGTTGTGGCTTTGATTCACATATATTGGCTTTAATCAGTAATTTAGAAATATATATCTTTAGATTGAGATATATTTCTGAATCTGATTGTCTCTTTACTTCTATGCCAAAGAAGTATGTGATATCTCCTACATCTTTGATGGAGAATTGATCATGTAAGTATCTTGTTAGTTTTCTGATTTCTTCAGCATTACCGCCCGTAATATTTAAATCATCAACACATATCAGTGTATACACAGTAGATGAATCCTTAATTTTGATAAATAGAGAGGAATCAGATTTCATAAGATAATAGCCCAAAGTGTTTAGTGTTGATTTGAGTCTCTCAAACCACACTCTTGGTGCTTGTTTCATCCCATAAATAACTTTCTTTAGCTTGCAAACACGTTCTAAGCTTCGTGTAAACCCTGGTTGTTGTTGCATATAGATTTCCTCCTGCAAAAGACCATTCAAAAAGGCATTGTTCACTTGTAAATGTTTAATTTTCCATTTTTATTCAAAGAATTAGTAAATATTAGTCTGATAGTAGAGGATTTCACCACAGAAGAGAACGTTTCATTAAAATCAAGACCATACTCTTGTGTGAATCTTTTGGCTACTAGCTTAGCTGTATATCTATTAATGAATCCATTTGGGTTTTTGTTTAGTCTATAAGTCCACCTACACCCTATAATGTTTTTGTCACTAGATGGGTGAACAAATTCCTAGGTAGTATTTCTAAGGAAAGCATTATATTCATCTCTCATAGAAGCTCTCCTGTTTTCACCTTTGATGGCTTGATTGAAGCTATCTGGTTCATTTGTATTGATGATAACAGTATATCTCTTTGGTACAAAGATGCCTCCTTTTGCTTTGGTTATCACATGTTGACCAGGCTGATTGTGAGGAGGATTGACTGGTAACACTTGTTCTGATTGATTTGTATTATTTTTTTGAATTGTTTTCTTCATTGTCATTACTCTACTGAGTGCTTTGAATATTCTCTGATGCTTTGAATATATATATATATATATATATATATATCTTGCCATTAGATTCTATGCACTTATATCCTTTTGGTTATTGTTGTAGCCAATAAATGTGCATGGCTTGGTTCTAAAGTCAAGCTTATTGGTATCATAAGGTCTTAGATGTGGATAGCACAGACAACCAAATGTTTTTAAGTTATTATAATTTGTTTCAACACTGTACAGCTTTTCTAAAGGGTCTATACCATTTAAAATTTTAGTTAGCATTCTATTGATTAATAATATAGCTGAATTGAAAGATTCAAGCCAAAATTTTAATGGTATGTATGCTTATGCTAACAATGTTAATCCAGTTTCTACTATATGTCTGTTCTTTGTTTCAACTAAACCATTCCGTTTTGAAGTACAATGACATGTGATTTTATGGGTAATTCCTTTTTCATGAAAAAAATTAGTAAGGGGATTGAACTCAGTACCTCCATCAGATTAGATCATTTTGACTGTACTGCTAAACTGATTTTCAACTAGTTTGACAAAGTGTAGAACAATATTATAAGTGTATGCCTTAGATTTTAACAAGTATAACCATATATACCTAGTACATGCATCAACAAAGCATATATAGTATTTATATCCAAAGTCAGAATTTATTGGGGTAGGACCCCAAGATCTATAACAATTACATCAAGTGGTTTTATATATACTGTTGTAGAATTGGTAAAAGGTAGTTATGATTTTTACCCATTTGACAGTGCTTGCAAATATAGGATAAATTCAAGTTATTAAAGGGTATCTTATTATCAAGAATAATTTTATTTATAGCACTAGCACTAGGATGACTAAGCTTATAATGCCATGAATCAAAAATGGATTTCTTATCATTCATACTGCTAATTTCAAATAAGTTGCAACATGTTGCAATTTTTGCAGTTTCATTATAGTTTGCAACATTAAACTTGTATACCCTTTAACTGCATCAACCTACAAATGTATGTCTCTAACAAAGAAGTAAGTAGGAAAGAATTCAAAATACACATTGTTATCTCTAGAAATTGAGATACACTAGTTAAAATCTTCTTGATTTTAGGTACCCTTAATAAGTTGTGTAAGAAGAGTTTTCTTTTACCATTTAAGATACCTTTACCAATATAAGATATGTTGATGCACTTACCATTCCCCATGGAAATAGAATGATTACCTTTGTACTCTCTGTTGCCAAGATTAAGATTTTCTAGGTTGTTAGTAATGTAATTGATAGCTCCAGAATCTGGAAACCATCTTTCATCATTGATGCGATATATTCTTGCACTTTCACTTTGATTTCTGGATGATTCAGTTGAAAATCAACATCATTTTGATTAGGATCAATTCCAACCAAACTAACCTCATCATAATTTAGCAACTGAGGCTGATGACATGAATGATATGATGCTTACATTCATCCTTGAAGACGTCCATGGCCCCGAACTCCCGAGTTAAACCACGACTGCTAGAATCCAACGGAGGTTCAGCTTGCATTTCTTACCAGCATGATCCAAAGGATCATGAGAGAGACGCAGGGAAACATCACCGGCATTTGGGAAACTAATATGAGGCGTAACCCCTTACTCAGCTCGTCCACAAAGCAGAATGGCCTCGATATTTCAGTATGCCTCATTTAACGGTTTACGTAGTAAAGATTGATCCCTACAACTTCTTAAACCATTTTCAATGACATATGGACTCAGGTTGAGCTATTAACGCTGTCAAATGCAAGTGCTTCTCGGTTTTCTTAGAAGACATAGCCCTACTCTGGTTTACTCGACTTCCAGTTTGATCCATCTCTACTTCCGACCAACTCGCTTCTGAACTAGTGAAGCAGTTCACAATGCACGTCACAAGGCCAAAGGATACTTTTACTCTTTCAAACCTCTACAGGGCACTGGGGAATCTCTCAAGAGTTACCTCGAGTGCTTCAACACTGCCCTTGCCGAGGTTAACAATCTAGAGCCACGCACAGTATTAGTTCAGCTTGCTAAAGGCATCTTGTCCAACTCCGAATTTGGATCATATATCGACAGAAAGAAACCCAAGACCTTGGAAGATTTCTAAAAAAAGGGCAATGGGTTTCTATTCCAAGAGGAAGCATGACAAAACATGGCAGCTCAAGGCGGTCATCCCAACGACCCACACTCAAACATTGTCACTGGCAATGTTAAGGGGGAACAAGTCGGAGAATCTTCCAAAAAGGTAAGTAGGTGATCCCATTCAAGCCCAGGTCGAATAACCATAAGATATGAGGACACAACAACAAATAAATAACCTGGTAATCCGAAGAAGCGCAACCGCTGCCCAATATATAGAGTCTACACTCCACTCAGCCGAGATCTGGAAGCGATTTATCTTGAGATCTGCGTTACTATCTATAACAACCCGAAAATTTAGTATAGAAAATTAATTAAAAGATTAATTAAAAAAATATAAATAAAAAAATACCAGGAAATGGGCAACGGGGGTTATGCCATTGAGTTCGTTATGAAATTCTGGCTAAGGTATACTTTTGGTTTATTAAAATCGGACTTAAAACAAAAAATATAAAAGAATCAAGTTTGAATTTTGAAATTTAAAAGGTAGAAACGTTCGAATGAATCAAAATTAAATCAGAGCAAATCACGCAAGTTGGGGCTGACCGAGCACTAAACTAGGTCGACCAAGGTGTCGACCCAAAACCCAAGTGGGTTGACCCAGGTGTCGACCCGCCCAGTGTATGGGTTGACCCAATCTAGGCATGGTGCCACCCAATGCACATGTTATCGATCGGTTTTCATTGTTTGTTGCTTGTGTTCTTTTGGAGAGTTTTAAGATCTGATGGCCAAGAATTTTATTCTAAAATCTAATGCATTTGAACATCCTAACTTTATTATAAATAGCCTCCAAAACCAAACTAATTCTCACTACTCCATTTCTCTGCCTCCCACTCAAATAACCCTTTTCTCAGATAAAATTATAATCGAGTTTTGAGACTTAATTCTACATATATTTTTGGAGGATATTCATAGTTAGAGACTACCGGGGCCTGATTTGGATTTCCTAGAATTTGTGAGTATATTACAGTAGTTGAAGATTCAGTACAAATTTTGTTTTCTTCTTGATAGTATAATAAGTTGTAGAGTTCTATTCTCTTTTTTGATTAAAGTCAAATTTTCTTCTATCCTTCTTCTGTTTATTTTTAGCACATCTATTACTATGGTTTTATTCAGTTGTTTATACCCTTGCTCTTCGTATATAATTTTATTACAGTCCTGTATCAGCCCTATTTTTATTTCAGATATACTTTTGTCTATTTGAGCCTAGGCCATGCGAGAGCCTATGTCATTTCCTTTTTATTTTTGATGTGGAGTTTAGACCTTTTTAAGCCTAAAACTTTCATTCTTTCTTATTTATGTGCAAATTGGGCTAAAACATATGATTGGGCAATAATAGAGCCATTGGATAATGTAACACCCCACACCCTCTAAGGTCACTCACAAAGGGAATGCCTTAGTTTTGGTGGAGTATTTTTAGTGAGTATAGAACAGAAAAATTACAACAGGACAGATATAAGTAATACTTGAAAATTTAAAACATCATTTCATTAACAAAACATGTTTGGTTACATCACAAAACCATAACAAGAGTCAAGTACATAATATCCATCCTGATAAAATAGAAGTACATAATCCCATTACATAGACAATAGCCAAAAGATAAACCGAGCTTTACTTCTACCGTCCAAGCCCCAAAAGATAGATATAGCGGTCTGGTCCAAGCCCACTAGTGCTAAGTCCACTCTGATAACCTGAGGGTGGGGAAAAAGATAAACAACAACGGGGTCAGACATAAGTCTGAGTGAGTCCTATAACCCTAACAATACAACCATTAAAGTAATTAGGGTATGATATAAACAAGATACAGTACCTCTGGGGATAATGACTACAATAAGTAGCCCACAAAACACAGGATGTACTACGATAATCGAAACGACGTATTTATCCACCCAAGGATAATTACTAGCTTACACCACCCCAGACCTACCCACCCAAGGGTAATTCCTACACTGCACCACACCAGTTCTACCCACCAAGAGTAATTCCTACTTAAAGGTTGATCCCACTTAAAGACTTAGAAAATATAACTAATAGCTTCTGGTACTTCTAGCTGACCACGTAGGTGCCGTCTGCTCCTACCTCCACTAGGTGTACCTAGTTATCTTACCCAGTAGTTTCGTGTACCCCTACATAGGTGCCGTCTGCCCCTATCTTTACTAGGTGTACCCACTACTCCCAAGCGATCGGCTCCCTAACGTAGATACCCGTGCTGGTCCCACAGTGGGGTGTATCACTCCCCTAAAGTGGCCACCTGATAATATCAACGGTGCACGGCTTTATATCTACACGATGCAACAACGGCTTATCTACCAGCCCGGGCCCACACACGCATATGAAACCCGTTGGACTTGCGTTGCCACCGCTACCCCGTTTTGGCCTCTTATAATCAAGCCCAATATGCGTGTCCCGTCACTCGACATGGGTCGAGCCCACAAAGATACGTTTGGGATATTGGTTGAAATGGGCCCCCGCAAGCTACTACTTAAGCTTGTCATTTAATCTAGTGCATCCCACTTAACCTCTTTTTATAATCATGCCCCCTTACACATTAAGGCTTGGTTAAGTCATCTAATTATATTTCAATTGCCACTTAAGGCGCCCACTAGATTTCCGCATGCCACCCAAGGCACTACTTGATTCCCACATGCCACCCAAGGCACTTACTTAACCCTTTAATCATGTTTAATTACATGTTCCACTTTGGTTAAGTATTCTAATCGTATTTTCTATTGCCACCCAAGGCAACCCACTAGTTTCCTCATGCCACCCAAGGCACCCCCACTAGTTACTACATGCCACCCAAGGCACCCACTTAACCCCTCATGTCCCACTACATGCTAATATGGTTAAGTGTTTCTTAATTAATTAAGACCGTGATCTCCCATAAAGACCTCCCACATTAGACTGGCTGTTATGACCGCCTGGTTAAGCCGGTAGAGTCCGGGCAGTCTTACGTCATAACAGAGTCTAACCTCGTGTCTTTACCTTAATCACGTATTTAATTTATGGCTAAGACCTCTCACATTGGGCTGACATTTGTAGCAACTGGTTAAGCCGGTCGGGTCCGGGCAGTTTTACACTACAAATGAGTCCAACCTCGTATCTTAGTCGATTAATTACACCTAATTAATCACCCCCATATTAATTATCCCTAATTAATATCAAGTTTTCCATAACATGGGTAGACCTAACTCAATAGGTAAATTCCCATGGGGTAGACCTAACTCAATAGGTAAATTCCCACTTATGGTAATTTATTTTTATGGTATGCTTAATCATACCCAATCTTACATTTATTAACATATTTACCAACCCCATCGTTCCCCACGTAAATCGTCCTCATTTCTTGACATAATAAAGGGGAAGATCCATCACAATTATCATGGGTTTAGCATACAACTTTGTCATGGGTTAAGAGGATGTCAACTTGCATATATGAGCATATATTAACCCAACCACATTTATCCCGAACTTGCACATTATCATACACATGTCTTGCATAACATGTTGAACTTGCATATAAGCATTCTCATAACTTGCATAACATGTTAAACATGCATTTAAGCCTACACATAACTTGCATAAGCATTCACATACTTGCATGGGCATTCATATACTTGCATAAGCATTCACATACTTGCATATCACATTAAGCTCGCATTTAAGCATATACATAACTTGCATAACATCATGCACATAACTTGCATAATCTCATAAACTTAACTTGCATAACACCATGCACATAACTTGCATACCCTCATACACATAACTTGCATATGAACTTGCATAACAACATGCACATAACTTACATAACATCATGCACATAACTTGCATAACATGTTGAGCTTGCATGTAAGCATAACTTGCATAATATATCGAACTTGCATATATGACTTGCATCTTTAAAGGAGGGTAAACATGCATAGCATATAAAGGTGCCATCTTGCATATGTATATACCATATTTAAAAGGGTAAACTTGCATGTCATGATTTATGCATAATACCAAACACTTAGCATGCATAAAACCACTTACTTATCATGCATAGAATCAAATACTTATTATGCATAAAATCAAATACTTATTATGCATAAACCCACCACTTAACTTGCTTAACCCCAAACACTTAACATGCATAAAACCCAATACTTAGCATGCATACAATCAAATACTTAGCATGCATAACATCAAATACTTAGCATGCATAACATCAAATACTTAGCATGCATAAAATCACATGCATAACTTGCATATCATGTTACATATAACTTGCATATATTCTCACATATAGTTTGCATAACATGTTACATATGCATAAATGTTTAACATAGTGTTTTGCATCATAAAACATGGCCTTAAACTTGCATTTAACATAAAATTTGCAAATCACATATCATACAAACTTGCATAAACACATTTATCCACAAACATAGCCATGTCTTATCACATCCTACCATAATCAATTTAACAATTGATTATTAAAACCATAGGAACTCACCAAAACTAAGATTAGCAAACTTATGAAGTAAAACTAGTTGCCAAATATGAAGAAGAAGATGATTAGGGGTTGATTAGCTTGCAACTCTCTTCATTGATTTGTGGAGGCCATGATCAAGTTTCATTTTGCCATAGTTTAGTTACAAGATCTAATTATGAATGAATTAGGGTAGGGTTAGGGTCTTATTTATAGGATTAGGTAGTGTTTTAGGCCCTTAGATTAACCCTAGATTAGATTAGGTCCGTTAGATTTAGGAAATCTCTAGAACCCAGCCCAGCCCTAGCCAGAAAACCAGATCTGGTGCACCCAAGCACCCTGGTTCGACACGCCGTGTCGACAGGCAAGTCGACAGGCAAGTCGACACCCCTGTCGACAGGCCTGTCGACAGCCCTGTCGACATGGTCAGGGCGGGAATCTTCCCGCCTGGCCCCGCTGGTTCTAATTTGAAACCTGAATTTTAAATTTCTAAATCTGTTTTTAGCTTTAAATTTTTCCGCAAACTTCTTTGGGCCATAACCGGGCCATACGGACTCCGATTCTCGAAAACTCGGACTCTATTTCGCGTATTTTTCCGAGACGAACGCAATAACGCAGCCCGTTACCCCCAATTCCCACGTCTGAGATTATTTATCCTGAAATTAGTGAAATTTAGTATTAACTAAAATTCGGGGTGTTACAGATAATAATAAGAAATATGTATTAAAAGGATAAATTGGGCTAAATTGAAATTATACAATAAAAAGAAAAATTGAACTGTAACTTTGATAAATGAATAAATGACATTTGGATAGAGGCAAATGATGGGGGTTAGGTTGTACAATTAAATTAAACAAAAGAGATGTTTATTTACAACCTGTAAATTAAAGTTTGCATACAACCTTTGAAATGAAAGAAAAGTTACATGAAGGAAAGTGGCTTATTAATAAACTTAAGATCGACATTAAGTTTAATTATATAATTAATAAGCAGGTGTAGTTGGAGTCCGCTCCGGCAGCGACAACTGATTAGGGAAAATAAGAGCCTCATAGTAATGGTCTGTTCCGATAGAGATTAGAATGATTAGAGAAAATAAGAGACCAATTAAAATGAGGGACTAAGTCTAGGAGTGGCTTATACCGAATAGTATATTTTTGGTTGGGGATCTGTATCAATCAGATTTCTTTTTATTACTACACCGAGGTCTGACGAGGAGGGAAGGGCATGCTTATACTGAACTGGGTAGCATGAGGTCCAAATGTAGTGGGTATGACTTCATTTTGATGGGGTGGTGAGTGTGCATCGCATCAATTACGGAAGATAAGATGCTGTGACGCCAGTGAGATCCTCTATGTCTTAAGAGTTGATGGGTTGGGTCTAATAAACCTAGGGCCATAGTCGGCATAGGTTATCACAACTATGGTTTAGGAGTCGATCGATGGGTAGAATTGGGTTATATCCTAGCTAATGAATTGTGGCAATTGGTGTAGAAAATGAATGATTTGACAATCGACTATCCTGTAGAAATATACTTGTGTTCTTAATTAATATGTTGAGCTTCAATTTATTATCATGTCTAGATTTCCTCTTTTTCACTTATGCTAGTAATTAATGGACTCACTAGGCTTTCTGTCTGACTAGTTTTGTTTTTCTCTTCTTCCTTCCTCCCCCCCAAGGTCCTAAGGGTGAAGGATATAGCATTTGAGAGAGCTTTGACCCTGCTCAGTCCCTTGGAGATTATCATATGTCTGGTTCTTTGTGCTTACATGTACTTTTCCACATTTTATCTATTTTCTGTACTTGACGACGAGGAGGATACTTTTTATTTTGGTACTCAGATTTGTTGTTGCTTTTGAGACAACAATGGTTTTCCTTTTATGACGTAATGACACTACTTGTTTTGTTTTATGTGAAAATTGAGGTTCTGCCATGTTTATTTATTGTTGTCTTGTGAATTTTAGCCTCCGTGATGTTATCATATACCTGTATTCTTATTTCTTAATAAAATCCTCATATGGTTCTTGTTAAAAAATGTGGGGTGTTACACCATCCAGTACAAGAAGCCGAACTTGAGAGAATCTACCGACCGCGAGAATAACTCGGCAAATACTGCAGATTTCACGACATGTTTAGTCATAACACGAACGACTGCATCCACCTCAAGGATGCTATAGAGAAGCTCATTCGAGAGAAATGCTCGGAGCATTATGTTAAAAATTATGCTCCTCCAGAAGCAGCCTCGGCCCCTTCAATGCCCGCACTTCCTCCAGATAATGCAACCCCAGGGCCGTCAAATTAAGGACCATATGGTATCGTGATCAACACCACCTACGGTAGGCCTCACCCTGCAAATGAGAGATTTTGGCGTGTGGAGGAATACGCCAATTCCATCAAGCATGCTAGCTCAGAAGCATACTCCACCTTGAATGAATCTGCCCCCGCCAAGCTTTAGAAGACAATGCGGGATGATATTGGTTTCCACAAGGGAGAGTCTATAGCAATTGAAATCCCAATCATACACCTTCTCATTTTTTTGCACACATAGGCCCAAACTATGTGTGAATAATCCTTATTGATTCTGGAAGCTCCATTTTCATAATCTTCAAGTCGGACTACGGCCAAAGACTTGAAGCCCTGCCACGCCACTGTTTATGGCTTCATTGGCTCCTCTAACTAGCCGGTGAGAATGGTGGACCTGCTGGTGGAGATCGGAGATGGGGATCGAAGCAGAGTCCAGATACTTACTTTTTTGTCATTGATGCCATCTCTCCTTGTATCGTCTTTCTCAGATGCCCTTTCATCGCAGAGTTCATAATTTGCATGGCACCTTGGTCCCTTCTCATGAAATTTCCAACCAAGAACAGGATCGGAACCGTCAAGGGCAATCAGGTCGCAGCGAGAGACTACTATCTTGTAGAATGGAAGGACTTCATCAACAAGGAGAAAGGAAACAGCGTAGAGCCAGTCCTATGTGCCAAGACTGACAGTGCATAGAAGCCACTGGAAACTGGGTCTTGGCTCAGACGTCACTGCCGTCTTTTTGACGATCTTGATCCAAGGGAAACGAAGAGCCTGATTTTGAAAGGGCTACCCCGGTGGAACCGACTATTGACATTTCAATCATTCCCGTTGATCCTACAAGGGTCTTGAAGATTAGAACTCTGCTCCACCCATTAATAAAGGAAGAGCTCATGGATTTCTTAAGGGCCAACCTCGATGTATTTGCTTCGAATCACTCAAATATGTGATGCATCGACCCAGGAATCGCTTGTCACTGCTCAGTATCAACTTGAAGCATCTTCTAGTCAAACAAAAGCATCAAATCTCGGTAATACAGAGATCGACGATGCTAAAAAAGGAGGTCGATAGGCTGCTTGACAATGACTTTATCCGCGATCCTCTCTATCCTGAATGGGTCTCCAACCCGGTCCTTGTCAAGAAATTAAATGGAAAGTATTGAATGTGTGTCGACTACTCAGATCTGAACAAAGACTGCTCAAAGGATAACTTCCCACTTCCAAAGACCGACCGGTTAGTTGATTCAACTATCGACTACTAGCTTCTCTCCTTCTTGGATGCGTACTCCGGCTACAATCAGATTCCAATGTACCTTCTAGATCAAGAGCACACTTCATTCATTACCAACCTTCGGCTCTACTACTATCTTGTCATGCCTTTCAGTATTAATAATGCTAGAGCCACCTATCTACGATTGTTCAACCGCATGTTCAAAGACCAGATCGGGAGATCCATGGAGGTCTACGTGGACGATATGCTCGTGGAAACGAGAGTGTCAAATGACAAAGTCAACGACCTCACAGAGATGATCGATGCCCTTCGTAAATATGGCATGAAACCCAATCCCTTGAAATGCTTTTTTGGCATTACATCGGGAGAATTCTTGTGTTTCATTGTCCATTAACGGGGCATCGAGGCAAATCCATAAAAAAATCCAAGCTATCCAGGACATTCAAGTCCCTCAGAGCGTAAAAGGTGTCCAAATCTTAAACGGGAAGGGGCCGCCCTAAATCGATTCATCTCAAAATCTACTAATAAATGCATTCCCTTTTCGATTTACTTAGAAATGGGAAGCGCAACTTCACATGGACACCGGAGCGCATTATTGCATTCTAGGACCTCTTGAATCACTTATAGAGACCACCTATCTTGTCAAAAGTCGTGGATCATGAAGACTTATACATATATTTTACTATTTCTATGCAAGCAATTAGCTCGATGCTAGTGCGCGAATAGGTCAACAATCAGTTTGTTACATCAGCAAGAGAGGTTGACAGGTGTAGAAAAAGAATTATCTAAAACTTGAGAATCTTGCTTACTGCATGTTGATCTCTTCTCGAAATAAATGGCCATACTTTCAGTCCCATCTAATCAAAGTCTACACTGACCAGCCACTAGGATAGGTCCTACAAAGACTTGAGGCATTTGAGAGACTTTTGAAGTGGAATATAGAACCGAGCCAATTCGAGATTACTTTCATTCCTGGCCAAGCTATCCTAGAACAAGCCCTCACAGACTTCATAGCGGAGTGCACTAGTCCTAAAGAGCCTCCTCAGGAAGATAGTGAGCCTCCCATCATTCAATGGAAACTATTTTGGATGAACCATCTAATAGTCAGTATTTTGGCTACATAATTGTATTCATTACTCTCGAGGAATGCTCGATCTGTTATGCTCTAAAGCTTGACTTCCCTGCCATCAACAACGATGTAGAATATGAAGCCTTGATTGTTGGACTTAGAATTGCAATTAAACTCAACATCAAGGCTATCTAGATTTACTCTGACTCACAGCTCATCGTACAGGGCGAATATCAAGCCAAGGTGGCATGGCTTGCTCCATACCATGATTGGATCCACGAACTGCATACCCGTTTCGACCACTACATCATTACACATATCCATCAAGAAAATAATGAGAAATCTGATTCATTAGCCAAGATGGCAAGCTCTACGGATACGCAACTCTTGGGACTTATGCTAGTTGAAGTGCTGGACACTCCGAGTATCAATTAGATGCAGACTAATTCGATTTCAACAACGGAGACCAAGCCCAAACCCGAGTCTTGGATGACACCGATTAAGAACTACCTGCTTCATCGAATCCTTTGTGATCGCTCTAAGGAAAGACGAGCACTCATCCGCAAATCATCATGTTACATCATTCAAGATGGATTCCTTTACCGAAGAGGATTCTATTTTCCATTACTCTGGAATGATGACAATGGTGTACTGTTGGATGTGGATAAAAGTAAGTGCGGTGACCACACTGGGGCGCAAACCCTGGGAAATAAAATTCTCATATATGGCTATTTTTGGCCAACACTTGACTAGGACACATCAAAGTACGCCGGTAAGTGTGACAAATGCAAAGGTTCTTTAAGATACCAAGAGCCCCGTCTACTGAGCTAACGCAGATGGTCATTCCTTGGCCATGTTATATGTGGGGAATCAGTATCATCGGAACCCTTCCGATGGCTAAAGGCAGTGCACAGTACGTTATCATCGCAGTTGATTATGTAACCAAATGGGACAAAGCCGAGCCTCTTACTACAATTACTACAAAGGAAGTGATCAACTTCGTCGTCCACAACATCATCTATCATTTAAGAGTCCCCTAGACTATCATCTCCGATAATGGGATCCAATTCGAGAAAGCTGAGTTCAAGACCATCTGCCGATGACACGACATTGAAGAGATTCTAGGCGGTATCCATCCTTAACCAATAGGCAAGTCGAGGCTATCAACAAAGTGATTAAATCCATCATCAAGAAGCGTCTAGAAAAGGCTGGAGGATTATGGGTAGATGAACTCCCGCTATCCCTTTAGGATTACTGGACTACTCATAAGTCAGTGACCGGTCACATTCCTTTCGCTCTCTCCTATGGATCCGAAGTCGACGTTCCCATTGATCTCAAGCTCCAATCTCATCGAGTCACTTACTATGGTCTGAAGACCAACCAAGATCTTCTCTTGGAATCACTTGACCTACTAGAAGAGAAGAGAGACAAAGTTGAACTTAGAGTCGCCGCTCAATGACAACGAGTCTCCCGTTACTTAAACTCCAAAGTCCAACCGAAGCACTTTGACATTGATAACCTCGTCCTGAAGCGGATCTTTCCCACACCGACCGACTTCAGTCCTTGCTGGAAAGGTCCGTATGCCATTCAATGGAGGAATGGAGATGGAACCTTCAAGCTAACATTCATTGATGGTGATGAGATATCAAGAGCATGGAACAATGAACACCTCTATCGCTACTTCACTTAATCTGTTTCCAACAATGTTTTGTTTTCTTAGATTCAAGGAATCGTGAAGTAAAGGCTATTACTACCAACGTTATCAGTAAAGAAAATTTCATATGTCCATGTACTTAGTGTGTTTACTTTCTACATAGTATGTTTGAGAAATTATTACAACCGACTTGCATACACAAGCGCACAACACTGGATCGGCACCTCGAAGCTTGGAGTTGATCCTCCAACTCGAGTCGCGAACCAATGACGAGGATGATTATAAACAACTTGACTTGAGTATCGAACCAACTACGAGGCCGAGTATAAATAACTCCACTCAAGCCTCAAACCAACGATGAGGCCTTGTAAAAAAAGCTTGGGACACTTATTGACTTAAGAATCCAACCCTGTTCCTAAGTCTCTGAACTTGGGGGTAACCCACCGGCTAGGTGAGCGTGACATCGACTGCTCGCTCATCTCCATCCAACCCGCAGGTCCCGGATCTAGGTACCAAACTAGCGAACCAACGATGCCCTCGTACTCTAACCCAAATAAAACGACAAGAAAGTCTAAAGGACAAACCAACGACGTCCGCCTTTCCTTCTCATGACTTGGGATCAATGATTGCAAGGAGATCCCGGGAGGGGAGACACTAAAATTTGAACTCCGCACGACTCAAGGTTGCTAGCCAAAGGGAAGCCCCGAGAGCAGAGTGAGAACATACACCCTTCGCCTTACTTGAGAATCTCAAGACCAAAGCCATAGACAATGTTTTCCTAAGTATGAGGATTAGTACATTTACGCAAGTATAAATACTGGAAAGCATAGATGAAAGTTCAAACAAATAAGATAAAATGTGATATGAGCAAAGTCAACTAAAATCTTTCATTCACATCAAAAGAAAACTATGACTATTTATAATTTTTCTAATGCTTGATTTACGTGAAAACCACATCACGCCTCTAAAAGCGAGGGTCGTACTCGTGTATCATGTCAGCCTATATAACGAAAAACTTTCTATAACTTTCACTTAGACAAGCCACCCTTCTTATTTTTCTTGTCAGACTCAGCACTAGATGGCTTGTCACCAGTCTTCTTCTTTCTCTTTCCGGAGTTTCCTCCACCTCTTCCCCTCTTTCTCTTAGTCGGAGAAACAGATCCATAGGGAACAACCTTGAACTTCCTCTCGTCATCCTCACCATATGTAATCTTAATGACCTCATCGATAGGTGGGATCGTTTGTAAGAGTTTATGAGCAACGTCGGTGGCAAGAGCTAGTATCGCCTAGGTGCCCTCCTCCTTTCCGGCCTCCATGGCTTTCTTCACCTTCATCTCAGCCTTTTTCTTGGTTTCTTTCGTCGTCTTCTATTCAGCCGCTCGCCCAGCCTTGAGCTTCTTAGCCTTGGACTCCTGTAGCTTCTTAAATTCAATATCATCCTTCATCTTGGGGCCTCATCATCGACCCTCTTTTTTCTGGCCTCATCATCGATTAGTCTCTTGCCAGCCTCATCATCGGCTTTCTTCTTCTTTTCCTCTTACATCCTAGCCGCAGCCTCATCGTCGGCATTCTTCCTGGCCTCCGCCTGAGTTGTCTGCAGGGCCACCTCATTTTCCTTTCCCTTTTCCACCTGCTCCTCAGACTTAGTGAGCAGTTGGGCCTTCTGTGCTTTCACCAAACCATGCATGGTCTGCACTCCCACCTGTACCAGCACAGTCACTTGGACCTCCTCTCCATCCTTTACTTTCACTTCCTCATCTATGAGCAAGTCCCTAAAATCACCAAGATCCACATCAGAAAATGTATCCAAGTGACTACCTCCTTCTCCAAGCTGTACTCCTTGCATTCCCGCATCAATCCCAGGCAATGCAGGCAACGTTGGCGCAAACCCCATTGTTACTTCTACTCTTAAGGGGCCTGCACAATGAAAAATAAGGCGAATAAGTTTACTTCAAATTACTGCTTACATCCTTCCTAGCACTTGTGATAATGAGACTTTACATCCCGACACTTGCAGCTTAGTCATTATAAGCATAGTGCTCTCGGTTGTTGCTTGGGGAGAGATTCCTCATCCCAATACCGGAAAGTCGGGATTATACTTGATAGTGATGAGCGTTGGGACTATTGGATCAATTTCGGAGGTGGATGGCACAACTTGTTATTGCTGGGAGTTGCCTCCTATAAACTCGTGAGCAAATATCACACTATTGGTAGTCACTATATTTTTCTTGGAAGCAGTAAGTTCTACCATCCTCACCCTCCATATCTTAACAATCTCATCCCTTCCTCCATCACCGAGCACCGAGCAATCTTCCTTGGTCAGATGATCAAACATTAATTCAAACTCATCTACTGTGTCCACTTACCGCAGCTGAGCCTCGAACTGCAATAGCCTGTCCCAAGTTTGAGCCATAGTCCGGGGATAATCTTCGACCTACGAGATTTCGGGGAATCAGAGTGCTTTGACATATATTCCCCAGATGCATGGGTCTATAGACTCTTCCAACTTGGTTGCAGCATCCTCAATGTCTGCTTTAAGATTCTCCACCTCAACTTGGTGCTCGGCCTTTATACCCTGTGCTTAGGCCAACACATATTTGCTCATAGCCTCGGCGTCATCTTTCTCTTTCATAGCTTAAGAAAGCTCAGTGTTGCTCAAATGAAGTAGCTTTTTGAGCTCAGCTTTCTCTTTCATGAGTCATTATGCTTGCTCATTCTCCTCCTTCATCTTCTTGTTCTCCGCAATAAGAGCCTCATTATCCTTGCGGAGCTAGTGTCCATTTTCCTTCTCCATCTCGAGGTTCCGCTCTTCTGGAGCTTCATTGTCATGCTTGAGAGTCTATTCTCTATTAAAACCATCAACACTGTGTCTTTGAACGACTCTCAGCTTTCTTTGCATCCTCCTTATCCTACTTGGAATCCTAATTCAGTTGTGTTATTTCGGCAACAGAGAGTTAGCATGTAAACACGTTACTCATATACGCAGAAATAATACAAAACATGGGTTTGTATTACTCAATTCATTGTCTCTACTCTGGACACACTCATCGTCTTTAATAGATAGCTCCAAGTTTTGGATTTCACATTATTTTTAAAGATCTGCTCCGAGAGGTGCCTCTCATACCTATGCATCTTCGATATTGGAAGTAAGTATCATGCACCTTATCATAAACATCCTTTTCCACGTTTATAGGGATCTGGTGGATGTCAGGCAACCACTTAAGATCTTCAAAATAGAAACTGGGAAATGACGTCGTCGGCATCGCTTTCTTCTGGTCAGGTGTAAACTGAGAGATTTCTGACATGGCGATAAACTACATACCCTTCTTTGACAATCATTTCTTTTCGGGTCTCCGATCCGTAGATGCCAACTCCATACTTCCAGGTGTGGTCAAGGCGCCAAGGGTGGAACATATGGAGGGGACATCGACGATTGCTACCATGTGCTCGCCATCTCTGACCTCGAGCCTATTTCCCATGATTGGATGATGGGTGGTGGAGATTATGAATGGTAAGACTGATCTCTATGGCGACGTTTGCTGTTGTGGTCATCGAAGTGAGTGAAGGGCGTAAACAAGTCTATGTCCCTTCTAAAACTAACCACAAGCATGCTCCTCTTAGGCCGGTGTCCCCCAGATCCTCGATCTCGATTTCTAACACCATCTTGTGCCATTTCACCTGCACAGAACAGATTCAAAGCTAGAGTAAAACACTCTGGTCACACAAACAAATGTTGTGCTATGTAGTGTTTATGAGTGTGTGTCCTAAGTGTTCTCTCCATAGAAAAGATTTAGGCCCCCATGAAGGGGTGACCTCCTTAATGTTCAGCGTTAGGATTCCCGTACTTGTGCCACTAGGCCAAGACAATGTAACATCAAATGGAAGCTTATACGAGTCTTTAAACTGACCCTCCATCTCCAGCGGTGCGGTGGTCCCAAAGGTAGTTACTGGAGAAGCCAGCCTGGGCGACGCTCCCGTCGTTATCTCAACTATCATATATGGGACGGGAGTGGATGACAGACCCTCTTCTCTAACAACTATCTCCTCATCACCGGTGTCGCGCTCACTGGTTTCTTTCCGAGTCTTGGCGACCTTGCGTCGTTTGGACACGACAGGGGCACCTTCCTTTTGTGGCTCAGAGGACTTTATCGTCCCTCAGTTTTTGCCTTTACTTCTTCTCCAGCGACAGCCGGTTGGATCATTGTGCGATTTGCGGGTAATCCTGTTCGGTGAAGAAGTTGTTCATCCAAAGCATTCTCAGTAGAGCGGACCTCGATCGAGATGACCTTCAGCGCTTTAAGATGCTCCTCGTACACCTTGCCTTTGGATACTGGAGGAATGCCTGCTACACAAACACAAAATTAGTCTTGATCTTAAGACATGATTGATTACAAGCCCATGGCAAGAAATGCACTCGCTTATGGCCAACCATCACCTCGCGGATCCTAAGGGACAACGGACATAGAAACAATCATATTTAAAGACACTAAGTCTACTCCATGTACCCAGCATAAACCGGGTGTTGGCTCTTCCCTTTAAGTAGACCAGTAAAGGCACGCTGGCACTTCTCCTCTTCATCTGAAAAAGGTATCGGATATCCTCTCTGGTGGGTTCTATATGCGTGTATTCCCTGAAAGGGCGAAAATACCGAGAAGGAAGGCATACACATTCAGGTGAAACAGGGTCAACACTCAACAGAAGTAGCGTAGCATGTCCCGGATGAAGTCGCAGAATGAAGGAACAAGCCTAAAAATACACATAATGTGTTCCAAGCAGTGTATCCTTCTAGAGGTGCACGTACCCTTTCCCGCACTTGAGCAATGCGAACATCGTCCCGGGGTATGTTGAATCTCTTACACACTCCCTGTAACGCAACTTCATCCAAATGCGGAGGCACCAAATCCGATGGGTCGTCGACTGTAGTAGCATCTACCATCATATCTAGCGCCTTGGGAATGCCTTTCTCTATGATATCTTTATCGGTCAGTCCCTTCTAGTACCGCTGGCATGGTTGGGTGCTTGGTCATTTATTGTGGTTTTTCCGACTACACACCCTGGTAGGGTGCTTTTGGCGAGCCTACAAGCTGAGAGGGGTGGACGCTTTTGAAATCTCAAGCTTGTTGTCCCATAAACCAGTACTACTTAATGATCCAGACAAGGATGGTGAGTGTTCTGAAGCTTCGGCTTCCAAACCCTGAAGTCTTTTGGAAGATCTTATTGCCATTGCAAGCTACACTTTTAACATAATCACATTAGATATCGCATTTAAAAACCTGTACCCTTAGCTTTGGTGTGAACTAAAATGAACATGCAATGTCGTGAGATGCTGATACAATTATAATAAAAGAACATGGGACACATCGACGATCACTAGTTCCTAAAACTATAACCATTATCGTCGCCGACCAATATTGTCAAGTATGTATTGAGTCGCGACTACGTCGTTATTGAAGTCAAAAATCAAGTCTAAAGATCTGTAGTTCAGTCATATGACCACAGTTTGGGTTTATGCTCTAATCCAATGTGAAAGTACGAATTATCGACTTTTATTTTAGCATAGACGTAATATATGCAAATTTATGTCTGAATCAATCGCGTAACATCAAGAAAATGATGCAAATCATACGACTAGTCTCGCTGGATTTGAATTACCGCTAGGAAAGGTGGAATGCATCCAATAAAAAAGGGCGTCAAAGCCCATGGTCAAAGGGAAGGTCACATCCCGACCTGTACCGGGTTCAAAATTGTCTAAATCCCGGGGATACGAAATTTCGCATCCTTAGGTCATAACAAATTCTCACCCCTCCTACCGCTCGAATTTCGCATCCTGCTCCCTTGCAAAATTTCGCATCCTACACTTCCCCAATCGGAATTCGAATCCCGATATGAAACTCCAAATTGACACAGGTTCACTTCGCATCCCACTCAGGAACGCGAAATTCACATCCCTCGGATGTGAAAAATCGCATCCCTCGGATGCGAAAAACTCGCATCCCATAAGATGCAAGATTTCGCATCCATCGAATGCGAAAAATCGCATCCCACAAGATGCGAGATTTTGCATCCTTCGAATGCGAAAAATAGCATCCCCTAGAGGTAATGTGAAGCAGACCCACCTTCTCTCTCTTCTCCTTTCACCTCCTTCTCTCTCCTTTTCTCCTCCCCTTCCCCTTCTCCTTAGACTCCCCTTGAGTACACAAACTCGCATCCCAAAGATATTTCAAACCTTTCCTCCATTTACTCCTTCTCCAACAGAGAATAAAACTCGAATTCAAGCACAAGCCTTTATTTCGAATACAAAATCGCCTCCTCCAACTCCGATTTCGAGTTTCAAAATCATTAGCCTAAGGTTTGAATTCGATTTGAATAATGGATCGTCCAAGTTGAGAAACCTACCTAAAAAAAGTCAGTTCGAATTCAGCTGCTGTTCAAGCTATTGGGATGCAAAGAAAATTTTGATAAACGAGGAAGGAGAGAATGCATCATGGTATTTATATGGGGGGAGAAAGGGCTCAGTGTATTAGAAATATCATATCCCTCTGGGAAAACTTCGCATCCTACTGAGATGCGAAAATTCGTATCCCTACTAGAATGCGAGATTTTCCACCAAAAAAGGAGAAAAAGAAAAAGTGAGAATTAAATTTCCAACATCGAGAAACTCTTATCTCATGACTCCGGTTTCGAGTTCGCATACGCATTTTCGAAATTATAATAATCAATACCAACTCGATTTGCTAATCAACCATACGCTCATAAGTTTAAATGACTCAAGAACGTGTTCCTAGCAATCGAGTTCACGATTCGATATCGTTTTCGAAAACCAACTAGCGTAATCATAAACTGAAGGGTGTACAATAGAGTAATGAGCTAAATAGCAGAGAAAGCCCAAAACAAAATAAAATAAAAATAGCGCTGCAAAATGTGATAAAATCATGCCTATGTGTGCAATAAAATAGACGATGCAGAATACATTCTCTAAGGGTGCATTTTTTGAGAACGCAAACAGGATATTTTAGCGTGCTATTGGTGGCACGTTAGGGAACGGAAAATGCATTTTTTTGCTGTAAACGGAGTATTTGAGCATGCTATTTGTGCGGAGTATTTATATATAATGCTGCAAACGAAGAAGAACATGTTGAAAATGGATCGATGTCGACGCGTCGGAAGTTAGCGGTCCATTTTTCAGCGAAAAAATGACTGTGGTTAACAACGTCTATGCGTCGGACGCGAACAACACTGTAACATGCTTAAATATGACTACCAACATTGCCTAACACTTTTATTTGAGAGACTCGTGTTTTTAGTTGTGTTAGACTTAATTTTTTGTTTCAGATTCAATGCAGTATTATGTGGATCTCTACTTATAAGAATGAAATAGAAAGAGGGACAGTTTAAAACAATTTTAGGCATTTAAATCCAATAGGTAGAGGATAAAGTTTTGAGGGCTTTAACCTTTAGTAAATTTAACGACAAATAATTAGTAAAATAGAATGATTTATAAAATAACTCATTAAGAATCTTTAACTAACATACTAGTATGCAATATGTCTTACATTATAATGCAAAACCTTGCTCAAAGCAGCCAAAGTGAAGCCTTTTTGGTTTTTCCTAATGTGCCCTTACCACCAAACTGTGGTCATCCTTTTTTCAACCGACTTTTACGTCATTTAACATTGGTATCGGAAAAACTCACGTCTCCACTTTTTGCACCTCTCTTCTTTTCCATTTCTATTCCACCACTTTCACGCTTTCTTCTCCATGCCGAATCTACCACGATAGCCGCCTCTTCTGCAACTTTCCCAACCAAAAGTCACCTCTTCATTTGCTCAATCGCACTGTTGTTGCATCCTTCGGCTGAGCCTATTCCTTCAACTGACGTTGTTCCGCCTCTATTACACAACTGCTCCATAGTTCCTTCCTTCAGTTGAATCGAGTCAAAATTAGGGGTACTGAGCAGTACCGGTTCCTTCTACCAGATCTTAACTGCATATGGTTTATATTCCGTCCACATGTGTTCCAATCAGATCAACAAGACAGGCTATTATAGGAGACTGGACTGGCCATGTTCGAAAGAAAACACACTTCATTATTGAATGTTTGACCTCGGCAATTTGGATATTAGTATTTTTTAAATTTGATTTTCAACCGTTCAATTCGAATTTACTTTTACTGATTTTCTATTTTAATTATGTATGATATCATCAAAAAAAAGTTTGTTTTTTGACTGCAGGTGTAAGGACCCGTAATTTCCCCAGTAAGGAAAGCGCGGATACTTTGAGGACAAGACAGATCAGAACGCAAACAGGAGAACATTTCATTGCTTATTACAACAATTCCATCAGATTACAAGAATATACAGAGTATAAATCAATATTAAACATTATGAAATATCAGAGATTACAATACATTACATAGCAGCGGAAAATAATACAATACACAACTAGAAGTAATACACGGATACAGAGCTTTCCGAGTATCGTTCTAGCTGTAAATCTGGATCCTATGAATATAAATCTGCAAAACCAAAACTACTAGTTGCCCGTGTCAAAATAAGGGCACCCAGAGTTTAGGTTAAAACAATAAACTCCAGGTCAAAATAAGGGCACCCAGAGTTTAGGTTAAAACAACAACCACATAAGTCAAACTCGTCAGGGCGCGTAAAACCACTGACACCACTTCTAGCTAGAAAGAAACGCATGGCCTCCCTGAGGTCCTCTCCCGTTTCTGGTTCACAACCGGGGTGTGAGGCTCGCGAATTCACGTTACACAATGCTATGCCACACAGGCGGTGCTTTGATCATCAACCACAAGACTTTGCTTTTCAACAGAAGCCTCGATCAATTGCCACTTAGGCATGCCACACAGGTAATTCACTCCATGCATTTGATATCCATCAATATATAACCTCTGAGCTCGTATGTCTCAGAGAAGGGCGTTAAGCAAGAGAATAAATTCTCCGCCGCCAAACAGATATATATTCAATAGAAATCAATCACATAGAATAAAATCCAATGTTAGACACACAATTCATTAACAAGTCTGTTCTGGGTCTGAACGAAACCGGAGGCACCTTGTACCTCGCATATCCATCGATCTCCAAGTACGTCTGGACGACCACTAACTGATTCCCTCCTCTTGGGTGTACGGCCCAATCAAGATCATCAGTAATCACCCAAACGACGTGAAGACCTCCAGTCTTTGACCATCGTCTTCAACTTCGACTTATCGTCATATCAGTTATTCAGAATGGCATAAACCCGGTCTTTCCGAATAACTAGCGTATATAATAAACAAGTGTTACACAAACACAACATACGCTTCATTCCAATTCTTCCGTCACTAACCGTAAATTAGTAAGGGAACAATTCCCCAAATATTAAATTCGAAGGCCGAAACCAACATCAGATCAATACCCAGGAAACCATTCTGCTTAGCTAACCTACAGTTAGTTTCTAAATTTCACATTCTTAGGGAAAGGTTTCCATTAATTTTATCAAAGATAAATTCTTTTAAATTTATTCTTTAATATTCCTTTGAATATCACTTCAAACTAGTCGGGATTAGCGAACCACACCGAAGTAATTATTTATTTTATTTTCCAATCCCAACCTATTCATCCCATGAAGTAAAACCGGTCATATTTCATATCTAACACCACGGTGTTATCGGCAAATTCAATTACCATTTCACATTCAAATCTAATTAAAGATTTAACTATCGCCTGGAGCAAAACTGGCGATACTCCATTCTCGATCTTTTCAATCTAATTAAAGATTCATTGAAACTCCGCTTAGTTTTAATCTTTAATTGGGTTAAAGAATCAATGTCACTTAAAACACAGTTCACGATAAACCCAAAATCACATTCCATTCTATCAGCCTTTAACCATAAAATAGCAAGTGGGCAACTCCCTAAGTATTAACCCCGAAGGCCGAAACCAACATCAGATCAATACCCAAGAAACCATTCAACTTAACTAATCTCCAGTTAGTTTCTGATTTTCTTAACTCCGTTGGGTCTAAGAACAGTATTATTGAAGATACCGTTCACAACAACCCAAAATCACATTCCATTAATTATCGGGTTAAAGAACAAGTGTTATTTAAAACACCGTTCACGATAAACCCAAAAATCAATTCAAATTCAAATCCAATTAAATACCATTTAATTGGTACACTTCATTAAATCTATATAAAAAGATTTAATCTTTTTCTCAACTGGGTTTAAGAACAGTGTTAATGAAGACAACATTAACGACAAACCCAAATCACATTTGATATTAAATACAAGGCTCTGAATAGAAAATATATCGGCTTATATTCAATATCAAATACTACGACCAACAAATATCGTATTGGAAATAACGATATAGATATATCTTTCAAATTTCCAGAACAATATCTGTATAATCACGAAATCCAACATCGAAATATTCCAAAGACAATTTCGATTCAAATCCATTCCAATTCAATTATTAGAAATTCTGGTTACTTTTAAACCATTTCAAATTCAATTTATTTATTTAAAAATAAATATAATTATAATTCTAGTTCAAAACTAGTTCATTTCGCTAAAAAACTATTTTTATCTTTTCAAATATGGATTTTTTCATCCCAATTCTTCACAAATCATTTCTTATGATTTTACATAAATTATTTCTATTTTTAATAATTTTATCAAGGCCCGTACAGTCGATTTCCATCAACGGCCATCGAACTGCACCTACAGCGACCTTTTCCAAATTTGATTTGGACATAATTCCAAATCCAACCGTTAGGTTTCAATTTCCAATATTCCTTAGAAAGCTCTTTTCGATACGAACCCAATGGTTCCGGTTTTAGGAGAATCCGACGGTCGGATCTCCCGTAATATCCATTCGAAGTCAATGGTCGAAATTCGCGAACTACCGCGGCGCGGCGCGTTCTGTTCAGGCCATTATATTATATATATATGTATAATATATAATATATACTTTGTCGATTTCCCTTTAAAACGTATTTTATAAATCGTTTTAAATTCATTTTCAAAACAATTTCAACTTCATATTCAATTTCAAATCAAAGTTGAATTTTCCATATCATCGATATATAAATGATAATATTTTCAAAACGTTATATTTTGAAATCACTTCCTTTTCTATATTCATTATAAAAATGAATAAAATAGATATAAATTTCGTTCACGTCAAAATGGCGTCAATCTAATCTACACGGCTTTTATTCAACACATGAATGTTTATTCTATTCAACACATGAATATTTATTTTATTTCAACACATGAAATTATTTTATTTCAACACATGAAATTATTTACTATTCAACACATGAATTTATTTTCAATTCAACACATGAATTTATTTTCTAAATTGGAACGAGGCCCAATCAATTACCATATAATGTTAATTATATGGATTTTCTACAACACACGTATATAACAGCAACGATAAATCACCAACCATCATCCAGAGTGCACCACACAGCTGCATAAGCATTAAATATAAATAATTAACGCTTACACAGTCTGTCAATCCATCGATTGACATACAACTAAACAATCGGGATTAGTGCACGTCAAATCTCATCCCAATACCCGTGTGGGGTTTCAAATCAATAAACATAGATTTTATTTGTGCGGTTAGGCGATGTGTAAAATTTATCGTCCCAATCAATATCAATCAAATCAGTGTATGTAAACAAATCTCTGATTTGTTTATAAATATTTATTTTATATACATGTTAAAAATCATATTTTTAACTATAAAATATTTTCCACTATAAAATATTTTATTTTATTCCACATCACACAATTAAATTTCACAATACAGCAATCAAACAAACAAGTCATCCATGGTCTGTGGACGATGGATGTCGGGTGCTGCTAAGCACCATCTGCATCCTAATATATATTTCAAACTAGAAATAGAAATAAAAGTGAGGAGTTCTCACCTTTGGGATCCACTCCTCCATTCTCTATTTCTGAACGGTTCGGATTTGCCTGAAATTCCAATGCTATCTTTTCCCGCTGTTCATAGTAAAAATCGCATTTTCAATATGATGTTTATTTTAAAAATCACATTTTTATAATGGCCCTTCATATACAAAAATCATATATTTTTTCAACGCTTCTTTCTATATAAAAATTATATTTTTATATCTCTACTTCTTATATAAAGATCGAATTTTTATTGCAATTTCATATGTAAAAGATCAAATTTTTATTCCACTGCTTCATATGTAAAAGTCGAATTTTTATTCCACTTCCTCATATGTAAAAATTGAATTTTTATTCCACTGCTTCATATGTAAAAATTATATTTTTACATTGCTATCTATATATAAAAATCAAGCTATATATTCTTAAAACAAATCCTGTTTATATTTTTAAAACAAATCCTGTTTATATTTTTAAAACATGTTATATTTATATTTTCAAATCAAAGATATTTTTATTTCAAACAATGAATTTTATATTTTCAAATAAAACAATTTTATATGCTAAAACCACGCTAATCTTATATGTTAAAACAACACTAATCTTATATGTTAAAACAATGTAATTTTATATTCAAAAACATTTCTATTTTTATATTTTAAGATAAATGCTAATTATATATATATATATATTTTAATCATTGCTTAAACATTTAAATAACTTAAGTAAAAAGGAGGAAAAGGAATCTAAACCTCTCTGTTTAATGTTTGGAAGAAGACTGAACCCTGCTCCCTCTACTCTCATCATCGCCGAACGCCGCTGGCACCACGGGAGGAGAATCAGACCTCGCCACTCGATGCGCCGGAGCTCGACTCCCCTCCCCCGTGAACGACGCCATCTGCGGTGACCCATCAACGTCGGAAATTGGGTAGAAACGCGCCCCCTTCATGGGTTGATTTCTCCAAAATCGAGCTATGATAAATCGTGAAACCGGTGTTGATATGAAGAGCTCTCTCCCTCTTGGATTTTTTCTTCAGGTGGATGATCAAATTCGTAGTGGATTAGAAGAATTTGGGGCATGAAGTTTTGTGCGATTTCAGCCACTATTACTGGAAGTGGCGGCCTCTATTTGGGGATTAGGGTTTTAGAGTGGCACCCCCCTATAGAAAATATTTTATTATTTTTAATTCTTTTATTTTGAAAATTACTTATTTGTAGATACTACACCCAAATCGAACCCAACGAGTGACGTCCCGAGCTATTTACCCCCATTCCGAACACAATGGGATATGTTTCATAACCCTATTCGGCGGTTAAGATCAGTTTTCATCAAATTTAAAATATAAATCAGTATATATTCAATTTGAATGCACATTTTAATTTACCGGAACCATATACAGACTCTGAAAATTCCAGAAAAATTATTTCTAGCTTCTTATTGATGATACGGTCCTAACAAATCTAATTTCGTAAATTTCTGAGTCTGTTTGAAAAATGGCCATTTTCTTGTCAATCGAAATTAACTAAAACCATTAAAACACGTTTAACTTCGCCACGCTCACATATTGATTCAGAAAATTATGAATTTTTAGACCTAGCAATAATTTGACATCCTGGATCCAACAAAAGTAGTTTCGTCGAAAACAGAGGTCGTTTGCAAAATGGTTATTTTTAAGGGCCTTTATATATATATATATATTAAAATATATATAAATTCCACTGCGACTTTTCTGAATTTTAAACTGGACATATCTTTCAACTTCTAAAGTGAAATCTCGGTTTCTTACATCCGTTAGAAAGATATGATTACACATATTCGAATATTTATTGTTTCGCTGAAATCCGATTTATTTTGAATCCTGTACATTAATTTGAAATTCGAAATCGAATTTTTAAACTACCACGCCATTTCAGGCTTGATCTATAATTAAAATAAAATATTTATATTCTAACGACGCTCTATATAAATATATACGTTCGAATTCTATTCAAAATAAATTTCTCGTCGTTTTTATTTAAAATAATTCATTTTAAATATTCAAAATTCGCTAAAATTGCCAAAATAAAAATTTTAAATTGGCTCAGATTTCCGGGTTATTACAATCTCCCCCACTTAAAATTTTTCGTCCCCGAAAAGGAACGAAGCCGAAAGTTGTTTAACAAATCAACTCAACTTTCATTATTTTCATTACTGCTTAAGTTCTTTAACTTTTCAGTTTCTAAGAACTTTTCAAATTTTTCAAAAATTAAGCTAACACCCTAAATTTTCGAAAAATTTCGCCATAACCTCCCTTACACCGGGACTTCGGGATATTTCAAATAGCCTCCCATGGCCCTCATCAATCCAAAAAGAAAAAGAAACAGCCAAGCGGCTAGCCAGTCGGCTCATAAAATCATCAAAAACCCAAGAAATACAATAAACATGTACCTATTTGTCGAGCAAACAATTTTATTCCTCTTCTCTAACCGCCTTGCTATGACCTGTTCAATGTAAGTACATGTATAAGTACATGTACATGTACATGCATGCAAATGCGACAAATTTTCAATACAATTCACTATTTGATACAATTTGGCTAAATGGTTCAACCTTTAACTAATCAACCAATAATCAAACAACACAATCAGCAATCAATTAGTTGATTAGCTTTTCAAATTCATAACTTTGATATATAGTCAAAAATCACATTTTTGGTGCTAAATCACAACAATATATTCTAATTACATTTTGGTTCTCACACCAGCCAATGGAAATATATAGAAATCCCACTTTCGTCACTCGAAAATAAATACTGGTGATGGTATACTTCATCATCAGGACCATGTCCGGGCGACTAGAGTGTGATTCTATATCTACCCTGTATATTAAAACTTCAAATACACGCGGATCAGGTGTATACGCAAAATCTTTATATACTGGATTGTCCAAATTCAATATAAAATAAATAATCAAATACGAATAATTGATTTAAATTTTCAAAACAAAATTCGTTTTCATTTTTAAAAATATACTCTTCACACTCGTTCTAGGATACTACTAATCCCATCTCTAACGAGTCATCCTCATTGGATATTACAAATCCAATTTCTGATGAATTCTTTCGTTTGGTTCTAACGTGTCTTGTTCTCTGACCTTTGTAAACCAAAGCTCTGATACCATTGTAAGGACCCGTAACTTCCCTGGTAAGGAAAACGCGAACTCTTTGAGGACAAGACAGATCAGAACACAAACAGAAGAACATTTCATTGCTTATTACAACAATTCCATCAGATTACAAGAATATACAGAGTATAAATCAATATTACACATTATAAAATATCAGAGATTACAATACATTACATAGCAGCGGAAAATAATACAATACACAACTAGAAGTAATACACAGATACAGAGCTTTCCGAGTATCATTCCAGCTATAAATCAGGATCCTGTGAATATAAATTTGCAAAACCAAAACTACTAGTTGCCCGTGTCAAAATAAGGGCACCCAGAGTTTAGGTTAAAACAATAAACTCCAGGTCAGTCATGTGACTGGTGTGAGAACTAAAATAGTTAATTGTATTTACTTTAAAGTTAGGAAAATCAAGGGACTACGCCGTATAATACGGAACGGTTTTCCTCCAAAGAATACCAGTGCATAAAACAATAGCACAATGCTAAATAAAGAAAAACGAAGCTATTATAAGACCCAGGTCCCATCACACAATGCAACGCAAGCCGGTGGATAGGGTTTTTACCTTATAATAGCCAAAGAATGCTTGATACGCTAAAGACAAATCATTTGATACTATTATAAGTGCGTAGTGTATAAAACAATTTCAATCATAAGTCTCAATCATAGACGGCATAAGTGCCCCATCCCACTATGTCGCCATACTAGGCTCTACAAATAAAACCGCAAAGTCACGTATTGGAAGTTGGATTTCCATCTGTGAACCGAGGCAAAAGATAGTCCTCTATCAATTCGAGACAATCTAGCCCATGAAACAGGATCAGAGCTCGAGTGACCCTTGGAGCGATAGGGTCGGTCCACCGATGTGGATTAAAATTCTTGAACACTACATTTCCCCGCCCTTTGGGGCGTAAATGAGCCAATGAATGACTCCATCGGCTTCACATAGTCACCGATATATCCGAGGCGCCTCGCAACAGCAACAACCACATAAGTCAAACTCGTCAGGGCGTGTAAAACCACTGACGCCACTTCTAGCTAGAAAGAAACGCATGCCCTCCCTGAGGTCCTCTCCCGTTTCTGGTTCATAAACGGGGTGCGAGGCTCGCGAATTCACGTTACACAAAGCTATGCCACATAGGCGGTGCTTTGATCATCAACCACAAGACTTTGCTTTTCAACAGAAGCCTCGATCAATTGCCACTTAGGCATGCCACACAGGCAATTCACTACATGCATTTGATATCCATCAATATATAACCTCTGAGCTCGTACGTCTCAGAGAAGGGCGTTAAGCAAGAGAATAAATTCTCCACCGCCAAACAGATATATATTCAATAGAAATCAATCACACAGAATAAAATCCAATGCCAGGCACACAGTCCATTTACAAGTCCGTTCTGGGTCTGAACGAAACCGGAGGCACCTTGTACCTCGCATATCCATCGATCTCCAAGTACGTCTGGACGACCACTAACTGATTCCCTCCTCTTGGGTGTACGGCCCAATCAAGATCATCAGTAATCACCCAAACGACGTGAAGACCTCTGGTCTTCGACCACCGTCTTCAACTTTGACTTATCGTCATATCAGTTATTTAGAATGGGATTAACCCGGTCTTTCCGAATAACTCGCATATATAATAAACAATTGTTATGCAAACACAACATACGCCTCACTCCAATTCATCCGTCACTAACCGTAAATTAGTAAGGGAACAATTCCCCAAATATTAACCTCGAAGGCCGAAACCAACATCAGATCAATACCCAGGAAACCATTCTGTTTAGCTAACCTACAGTTAGTTTCTAAATTTTTCATTCTTAGGGAAAGATTCCCATTAATTTTATTAAAGATAAATTCTTTTAAATTTATTCTTTAATCTTCCTTTGAATATCACTTCAAACTAGTCGGGATTAGCGAACCACACCGAAGTAATTATTTATTTTATTTCCCAATCCCAACCTATTCATCCCATGAAGTAAAACTGGTCATACTTCATATCTAACACCATGGTGTTATCGGCAAATTTAATTACCATTTCACGTTCAAATATAATTAATGATTTAATTATCGCCTGGAGCAAAATTGGTGATACTCCATTCTCGATCTTTTCAATCTAATTAAAGATTCATTAAAACTCTTCTTAGTTTTAATCTTTAACTGGGTTAAAGAATCAATGTCATTTAAAACATGGTTCACGATAAACCCAAAATCACATTCCATTATATCAGCCTTTAATCGTAAAATAGCAAGTGAGCAATTCCCTAAGTATTAACCCCGAAGGACGAAACCAACATCAGATCAATACCCAAGAAACGATTCAACTTAACTAATCTCCCGTTAGTTTCTGATTTTCTTAACTCCGCTGGGTCTAAGAACAGTATTATTGAAGATACCGTTCACGACAACCCAAAATCACTTTCCATTAATTATCGGGTTAAAGAACAAGTGTTATTTAAATCACCGTTCACGATAAACCCAAAAATAAATTCAAATTCAATTCCAATTAAATACCATTTAATTGGTACACTTCATTAAATCTAAATAAAAAGATTTAATCTTTTTCTCAACTGGGTTTAAGAACAGTGTTAATGAAGACACCAATCACGACAAGCCCAAATCACATTTGACATTAAATACAAGGCTCTGAATAGAAAATATATCGGCTTATATTCAATATCAAATTCTACGACCAACAAATATCGTATTGGAAATAACGATATAAATATATCTTTCAAATTTCGAGAACAATATCTGTATAATCACGAAATCCAACATCGAAATATTCCAAAGAAAATTTCGATTCAAATCCATTCCAATTCAATTATTGGAAATTCTGGGTACTTTTAAAACCATTTCAAATTCAATTTATTTATTTAAAAATAAATAGAATTATAATTCTAGTTCAAAACTAGTTCATTTCGATAAAAATCTATTTTTATCTTTTCAAATATGGAATTTGTCATCCCAATTCTTCACAAATCATTTCTTATGATTTTACTCAAATTATTACTATTTTTAATAATTTTATCAAGGCCCGTACAGTCGATTTCCATCAACGGCCATCAAACTGCACTTACAGCGACGTTTTCCAAATTTGATTTGGACATAATTCCAAATCCAACCATTAGATTTCAAATTTCCAATATTCGTTAGAAATCTCTTTTTGATACGAACCCAACGGTTTCGGTTTTAGGAGAATCCGACGGTTGGATCTCCCGTAATATCCATTCGAAGTCAATGGTCGAAATTCGTGAACTGCCGCGGCTCGGCGCGTTCTATTCAGGCCATTATATTATATATATAATATATATAATATATACTTCGTCGATTTCCCTTTAAAACGTATTTTATAAATCGTTTTAAATTCGTTTTCAAAACGATTTCTACTTTATATTCAATTTCAAATCAAAATTGAATATTCCATATCATCGATATACAAATGATTATATTTTCAAAATGTTATATTTTGAAATCACTTCCTTTTCTATATTCATTATAAAAATGAATAAAATCGATATAAATATCGTTTGCGTCAAAATGGCGTCAATCTAATCAACACGGCTTTTATTCAACACATGAATGTTTATTCTATTCAAGACATGAATATTTATTTTATTTCAGCACATGAAATTATTTTATTTCAACACATGAAATTATTTTATTTCAACACATGAAGTTATTTTCTATTCAACATATGAATTTATTTTCAATTCAACACATGAATTTATTTTCTTAATTGGAACAAGGCCTAATCAATTACCATATAATGTTAATTATATGGATTTTCTACAACACACGTATATAACAGCAATGATAAATCACCAACCATCATCCCAATACCTGTGTACGTCAATCGATCGATTGACATACAACTAAACAATCGGGATTAGTGTACATCAAATCTCATCCCAATACCTGTGTGGGGTTTCAAATCAACAAACACAGATTTTATTTGTGCGGTTGGGTGATGTGTAAAATTTATCGTCCCAATCAATATCAATCAAATCAGTGTATATAAACAAATCTCCGATTTGTTTATAAATATTTATTTTATATACACGTTAAAAATCATATTTTTAACTATAAAATATTTTCCACTATAAAATATTTTATTTTATTCCACATCACACAATCAAATTTCACAACACAGCAATCAAACAAGCAAGTCATCAGTGGTCTGTGGACGACGGGGGTCGGGTGCTGCTAAGTACCGTCTGCATCCTAGTATATATTTCAAACTAGAAATAGAAATAAAAGTGAGGAGTTCTCACCTTTGGGATCCACTCCTCCATTCTCTAATTATTAACGGTTCGGATTTGCCTAAAGTTCCAATGCGATCTTTTCCCGCTGTTCATAGTAAAAATCACATTTTCATTATGATGTTTATTTTATAAATCACATTTTTATAATGGCCCTTCATATACAAAAATCATATATTTTTACAATGCTTCTTTCTATATAAAAATTATATTTTTATATCTCTACTTCTTATATAAAGATCGAATTTTTATTGCTATTTCACATGTAAAAGATCGAATTTTTATTCCGCTGCTTCATATGTAAAAATCGAATTTTTATTCCACTGCTTCATATGTAAAAATAATATTTTTACATTGCTATCTATATATAAAAATCAAGCTATATATTCTTAAAACAAATCCTGTTTATATTTTTAAAACAAATCCTATTTATATTTTTAAAACATGCTATATTTATATTTTCAAATCAAAGGAATTTTTATTTCAAACAATGAATTTTATATTTTCAAATCAAACAATTTTATATGCTAAAACCACGCTAATCTTATATGTTAAAACAACGCTAATCTTATATGTTAAAACAATGAAATTTTATATTCAAAAACATTTCTATTTTTATATTTTAAGATAAATGCTAATTATATATATATTTTAATCAATGCTTAAACATTTAAATAACTTAAGTAAAAAAGAGAAAAACGAATTTAAACCTCTCTGTTTAATGTCTGGAAGAAGACCGAACCCTGCTCCCTCTACTCTCATCGAACGCCGCTGGCACCATCGGAGGAGAATCAGACCTCGCCACTCGATGCGCCGGAGCTCGACTCCCCTCCCCCTTGAACGACGCCATCTGCGGTGACCCATCAGCTCCGGAAATCGGCTGGACACGCGCCCCCTACGTGGGTTGATTTCTCCAAAATCGAGCCATGATAAATCGTGAAACCAGTGTTGATTTGAAGAGCTCTCTTCCCTCTTGGATTTTTGCTTCAGGTGGATGATCAAATTCGTAGTGGATTAGAAGAATTTGGGGCATGAAGTTTTATGCGATTTCAGCCGTTATTACTGGAAGTGGCGGCCTCTATTTAGGGATTAGGGTTTTAGAGTGGCACCATACCTATAGAAAATATTTTATTATTTTTAATTCTTTTATTTTGAAAATTACCTATCTGTAGATACTAAACCCAAATCGAACCCAACTAGTGATGTCCCTAGATATTTACCCCCATTCTGAACACAATGGGATATGTTTCGTAACCCTATTCCGCAGTTACGATCAGTTTTCATTAAATTTAAAATATAAATCAGTATATATTCAATTTGAACACACATTTTAATTTACCGAAACCACATACAGGCTCTAACAATTCCAGAAAAATTATTTCTAGCTTCGTATTGACGATACAGTCCTAACAAAACTAATTTCGTCAAATTCTGAGACCGTTTGAAAAATGGCCATTTCTGGTCGATCGAAATTGACTGAAACCATTAAAACACGTTTAACTTCGCCACACTCACATATTGATTCACAAAATTATGAATTTTGAAATCTAGCAATAATTTGACATCCCGGATCCCACAAAAGTGGTTTCGTCGAAAATAGAGGTCGTTTGCAAAATGGTTATTTTTAAGGGCCTTTATATATATTAAAATATATATAAATTCCACAGCGACTTTTCTGAATTTTAAACTGGACATATCTTTCAACTTCTAAAGTGAAATCTCAGTTTCTTACATCCGTTAGAAAGATATGATTATACATATTCGAATATTTCTTGTTTCGCTGAAATCCGATTTATTTTGAATCTTGTACATTCTTTTGAAATTCGGAATCGAATTTTCTAACTGCCGCGCCATTTCAGGATCGAATTATAATTAAAGTAAAATATTTATATTCTAACGATGCTCTATATAAATATATATGTTCGAATTCTATTCAAAATAAATTTCTTATTGTTTTATTTAAAATAATTCATTTTAAATATTCAAAATTCGCTAAAATTGCCAAAAGTAACCACTTTGCAGCTCCTTTTAACATTGTTATCACTCTTTATTAAAATAGTAAGTAGTTGTATTGTTTTTGTAGTGAGCTGTAGAGATTCGATAGTCTGAAAACTACAAACATGAATTGAGAATATGGTTTCTGCCTTTGTGCATGCCAAGTAAAGGGATGAAATATCAGAGCTTACCAAATTTATAATTTCAAAATAGCAACATTTTATCATTAATCATTAAATAACATAATTACAACATTAACATGTTTACATTAAAAAATGATCGTGGCATGCAGGTTAAATGTCAAATGAGTAAACTTAAAGTATAAACCAATCCAATAGTCAAAAGAAAAAAAATACGCATGAGACAGCCCAAAAAAGGAATCAAAATTATTTTAGGATCACATATTTGAGCACTGCTTTGGATAATGCAATTTATAGGTACTTCAGAATAATGATTCCATGAACATATCTTTTCTTCAACTAGGTGCTACAGCTGCCGATTGTATACCTAATGTTCTCCTTTTGCTTGAAGTTTGCTCTTTATTATTATATTCTTGAGGTTGAGGTTTGTATGTTGCACTTGCAGATTCACTCTGCATTTTATTTTATGTCCTAACATTAAAATGACGGTTTAATGTTTAACTATTTAGGTGTGTGACCTTCGGTACATTACAATAAATTTTGAACAATTGTTGTCGAAATAGTAAATGCTCATGATTGAAATCAAATTGTAGATGATGAATGTTTTGAGGGATGATTCTGTTTAATTTTGTATTTATGTGCATTTAGAGCATAAACTGGAGGAAGTATAATAAAGATTCCCAATGCCATGAGCTTGGGCAACACCTCATATTCTAGGAGTTAAGCAGTGATGCTGGCAATGAAGCGATAAGTAGTTGCAGCGATCAACTGTCAGGACCAGGCCTTCATGGACCTGGGCAATGTTGGTCAGAGGTAAGTTAAGGTCATGCCCATTAGAACTCTAAATACTTGATGAAGGGACCTTCAACCAAATCATGGTTCACTACCTTTGTTTAGGAGTGGCTGTAAATCGTTTCAAGATGCCTAGATGAGTAGGGAAGTTCAAGGTAAGGTGCTCCAGTACTCCAGTACAATATGGATAAGTTAATAATAATACCAATAATGTGCCATTGAGAATAAATTTAAGTATATGCATGTCCCTTCAAGATTTTGTGTTGTTGTAGAAATCGTTTACTATGAAATTGGAATACATTTTGATGTTCATTTCTTATTTTCTAATTTAATGTTGATTTGCTCATCCTCTACATATTGGATTTTAATATTTATTAAATATATTAAGTACCTCATTTCACTTTGTTTTTTTTTAACAAAATAGTGTAAAACTAAAATTTGTATATTATAAGTTCACACTTTAATAAAATGATAACTAATACTCCTTTAAATATTCATGAGATGAAAACTGCTCTATTAATTAGTCAATCATGCACACACACACACACACACATAATGCAAATATGCATATACATTTGGTTTTGGAACATGCTACTCCTACATTTATACATTTCCCTGCGTGGCCAAAAATAAAGGTATTTCTGCATATATATACATACTGCTCCTGCATATAAGTAACATAGGTTTTGAAACATAAAGTACATTGATTAAAATAACATGTTAAAAAACATGAAAAATACAAGTATGACCAAAGGTACTGCATATATACATACTGCTGGGAAACAAAGATGATGCACATGTAGCTGCCAAAAGAACTGTACAAAAGGAAAACTGCCAAAATTAAGGTCAGAAATGATAATTGAATTGTCGAAACAAGAGCATTTAAACTCAAAGCACACATATAACCCAGTAACACGCTCTCATGCATATTAGATTGATAGATGTTATAATAATCAGCTCATCATGCAACAAAACAAATTCAAAAGCAACACCTTAAATTGTGAGCAGTACAAATTGTATGGGTGTGTTTACGATATAATGTGCTTTTAAATTGTCAGCACATTATATATATATATACACACACACACACACACATATATATATATATATATAAGTGTGCGTAAGCACGTGCATGTATATATGTGTGTTTGCCTAGGTATCACTGAGTACTATGTTTTTTGTCCACCCCTCTAATTTTCCTTACGTTTTTTGTGGTTTTCATTTTTTTACTTTTCCATCTGCCTTTACACCTAACCCATCTTTGCTTTGGCTGTCTTCACACATGTCCAATAGACGTGCGTACGTACTGGTATTTATCCAACGAAATAAATAAACAATTTAGAGTCTATTATTTGTGAACTTCCTAATGTTACAGTATTCAAAAAGATTTCAGAATCCTATTAACCTAACATATAATTGAATAGTTTGGTGCATGCATATTATAAAGATGCATTAAAAAGACCAGTCTTATTATAAATATACCATTTTTTTAAATGAAAATAGAATATGTTACTTTTTGATAGAGAAAAAAGTAATCAGCTATAGTTATAATATATAGACATCTTGAGAAATGCAATGGTTATCAAATGAATGAAGTAATAAAAAAACATAGAAAAATAAAAATGCATGTCCAAAAAATGATCAAATTCAATAATTGATTTGTCCTATTTTGAATGTAGAAAGAATAGCTAAGATAGTTCATGTGATATTACAGTCACAAAGGCTGCATGCATCATGCATGTTAGAGCATCTCCAACAAACTTACGGGTCGTAATATTACGGCCCGTAAAATTCTGGGGGGAATGGGTAATTTTCCCAACAAGAGCACGCTGATTTTATTGGCTCACTCCTATTTTATCGAAGCGCGCCGATTTTATCGGCTCGCGCCGATATTGTCGGCGCGCTACTATAGATATTTTGTGAAAATAATTGTTTTATCCCTTTTAGAGTTATTTAGTGTATTAGGTTGATATAAAACGTTTGAAGGTACATATAATACTCACGATACAACTGATAATACAACATAAGAAAACAGTTGATCATAAACATAACGATACAACAGACATTGCTACATCTGCTGGATACAAATACAACAGAAGTCAGTACATGCACTGGAAGCACTAAACGATACAACTAACAATTAAACCGAAGTAAAGTAGGAAAATAAATACGCAAGCAAACTAAATGTTATGTTTAACCCCTAGAGATTCAGTTACAATTGGTAATAATCATACAGAAACAAGTGGTCATGATCATAATGATACAACTAATATTTCGCATAACGATACAACTAACAATAAGCATGCAGATACAACAGGTCATAAAGATACAACAGGTCATAAAGATATAACAATTAATGATACTAGATGCAAACTAAAATTTCAAAGCAGACGTAGGAAATAGTTACTAAAGAAAACTACATGTTACGTTCAATCTCAAGGGAGTCTAAAGCAGTCCTAAGTTTCCTAATCGTTACGGTCAAACTGCAACTGTTCAATAACATTTTGGAGACGTCCAATCTCTCGTTCGAGTTTGTTTTCATATGTTATTCCCCTTGGGCGCAAAGGTTCATCTATCCACTCTGTGTAATTGCATCCATTCGGACAGGATGGACATTTCTGAATGTGCCGACCTATATTGTTGCCATCTGCTTGAACCACAACTTCAACTGCATAACCGCAGTAGCAATAAACTGGATAAGAAACAACTTCCTGTTCATCATAAATTTGAACATGTAATACTCGATATACCTCTACTTCTAGCCATGGTTGAGCGACCAACTGTTCATACGAAAGTGGAACATGTGGTACTTCAGCTTTATGCGGAGGATGTCCATTCGCCTGTTCATACGGTGGTTCGTCATGAGGTCTCATTAGGGTTAGACGTGGGAATTCGTCCACTAGCTGCTGAAGTCTCATTTGTTCATACGGTAGTTCATCAGAGTCCATAGATGATGGCCAAGAAGGCATCTTGTATGAGTGATAAAAGAATAAGGTAGTACAAGAATGGGAACAAGCTTGTCTATATATATAGCGTAGAGATATAGAGCCGCGTGGTGTACAAAGTTGTTTGAGTGAGGTAAGTTGTGATAAACTCGTAGAGACATATATCCGCATAGTGTCCAAAGGAATAAAACAAATAATGATGTCCTCGGTCATTTTTACGACTTTGCTTTACGTGCTGTCCGACACTATTTCGCCTGACGTATACTGTAGGGAATCAGCTTTTTGTACTATCGTGATGTGATCGGTCATTGTTTCCACTTTGTTGTACGTGCTGCGACTTCCAAAGCATTTGCCAGCCATAATGTTCATGTTATTGAGTCCGATCCTACTTTTTAACTCCTTTATGAATTGAAATATTTACTTTGAATGGGGACCTTTTGAGATTTTTAGTTTAACGTAACTCGAAATCTACAATACGAAAAATCCACTATTTCATTTTCATTGGCATTCCATAATCAAAGTTGGAAATAAAGTTGTTTGAATGAGGTAAGTTGTGAGTAATTTGACAGAGATATATAGTTGCATAGTGTACAAATGAATAAAACGAATAATGATGTAACTGATCACTGTTACGACTGTACTTTACGTGCTGCCTGACACTGTTTCGCCTGACGTAATACTGTAGGGAATTTACTTTTCTTGCTGTCGTGATGTGAACAGTCACTGGTTCCACTTTGCTTTACGTGCTGCGATTTCCAAAGCATTTGTCAGTAATAATGCTCATGTGGATGAGTATGACCCTATTTTTTTAACTCCTTTGATTATTGAAATGTTTAATTTAAAACAGGGACGACCCTAGTCTTTAACTCATTTGCATTCATAAATATAAACAATACCTTTTAACTTGCATACAAACCTTGTTCAATATAACAAAATACAAGATACAGTGAATGTTCGACCCAACATACCACTATGATAAAGTACGACATAACGTGAAATACAATACATATAATTAAGACATAGAACCACAAAACGAAGACCCTAGTTTTAGGACGAACCGTAGAACCCATACAACATTTCATCCTTTGCTGCAACATTCAACCTTTCCAAGCGACTTACCTCTGCTTGCATCTCTAGAGCGTACTGGACACCCATTTTCGTCAATGGTGGATCGATCAATGAGAAAAAATTACAATGCTCCAACCCTTGTCGGTTAAGTGCAGTAATTTATGCTTTGCAACCAGAAAAGCGACGACCTGCGTTGATTTGGCTTTTAGAAACAACCATATTACATTCCACTCTACGGTAGCAAAGTACTGAACGATCATCATGCTAGAGCTTGACCTGTTTGGATTATGTTGAGCAAGCACTTCCTTCAATCGAGCGTTGAGGGTTTTTTGAATTGGTCCAATACATGGGACAACAACGTTCAGTTACTGAAGAGTTCAGACTCCTCTTCACCAGCTTCCACTTTATGTTCCAATTGCGTTTCAGGCACAAACTCGACTGGTTGCTTATTTCTTTCATATTGATCGTACATTTGGAACATGGTTTCATCATCTAATTCCCAAGAAGACATTTTGAACTACTTGAAAAGTGGTAGCTAGATAAAATGAGTAATTTAACAAACCTAAGAATTCAAAAGTACTGAATAGAGGAAGAGGGGTGGTCTTAAAGGTTTCCAAGAGCACTGATTTCGTGCTTTGCTTTATTAAAGCAGTGAACATGTCATCTTTAATCAGTATGACTTGTCAAGTCATGTTGTTTCTATTTGTTGGACAAGCTATAACATGTTGCCTAAGTGTTGCAGATTGTAGTAACATCAACTATTCTACAGAAGAGCGGTGGCACCTCAACTATTGAGGACAAAGTGTAGTCGTGTCATATGTCTCTATTCTACAGCTCAACTATTGATGACAAAGCTTTATAAAAAGTGACAAGCTATGGTATAGCTGTGACATATGCACACATCTTCAGTCAAGTCCAGTCAATAAAACTTGTACCTATACCCATGTGATATAGAAAGACCTCAACAATCACCCACATTCGTTTAAATAGTTTATATTGCATCCTCCAACCATAACTATAATTTGTTCATTCTAGATCAACAATGACATTAAGGTGAGAAACCATTACTCTTTTTTCTTTTATGTGTTCAAGTACTTCTTTGTATATATAACACGTTTTTTATTTCTATGTAGCTTAAATGGACGATTGGGAATTCAGTGATGAAATCATGGATAAAGTTTTTGACGAGTATGAACGAAACAAGGAGGACAAGAAAGAGGGTGGATTTGTTCCAGATAAACAAGTAGAAGAGGCAGACAAACCAGTTCAAAATGAAATTATTTGTGGTACTCAACAAGTAGTTGAAGTTCATAATCCAAAAGCATGTTCACGAAACAACATACTAAGGAAAATTGTTAACCATAATCGTCACAACCAAAGTAATGCTAGCTTTAGTGCTACTACGATAGAATTCTCTCCTCAGGACTTACTTATACTCATGAAATCCTATATCGAAGTTGATCGAAGAGATTTGTTACTGATGCAAAATGGAGGGGGTCTAACCCATGAAGAATTTTGGTCCATGATAACAAGATTACATAACAACCATCGTACTTGCACTACTACACGATCTTCTATTGAAATTCATATGGCTCATCAGCGTTTCGTAGAAGCTTATGAACGATACCAAAAGATTATACAGACAGTTGAAGACGAAGGCATATTTAAACTGACTAAGGCAACTTTTGATTCTCGTTACCTTGCAGAGTATGGTACTAACTTTGTTGGCCATAAAGCCTATAAACTACGTTATAGTTGGCTTACCCGATATGGGGTTGAGTAAGCTAATGGTTTCCGTCTATTTTGTTTACAAGTTGTTGAAATTTTCTTTTATTTAATAACCCTACGAAAATATGGAGTTCTTCTAATTTTATACATTAGTACACAGTATAAAACTATCATCTTAGGGAAACAGTATCACTATAAATAAAGCACAGATTGCATTTATAAGAAAATAGTTACTACAGTAGGACATATAACGTTACAACATCAACATAATACCACCAACTAATAATAAAGATAGTCATGAACAATCTACTTATAACTGAGGAAACCTTGACATTAGAATACGCTGTTTCATTCCCATCCAAAATTCCTTCTCTATGTCATCAATTCCAGTCAAATCTTTGGCCATGATAGCATTCTCATCTTGTTGTTGCTTATATGCTAACTTGTTCGCTAGAATTTGTAGCCTCTTCTCCTCCAGATCAGCAAACCTTTTCATAACCTCTATTTTTTTCCTTGGCTTCTTCACTCCTTTTTACATGTCTACGACCATGTTCTTCATGGCGTGCGTTCACTTTTCCTTCAAGCACAACCGCAGTTTTGACCTTTCTTTTCGCAACTTTGACCACCTCAGGTCTAAAATCTTCGTCAATCGTAGTATTGAACTCATCAAGTAGGTTTTCACCTGCACATTGAGAAATTTTGGTAGTTGACTCGCTTGGACCGGCAGAATACCCAAATTTAGAAGCTTTTTTCTTGCCCTTGTTAGCAGTTTGAACATCGCGAATGCTCTTATCAAGTTCTGAATTCCATTTTGGTTGACTAGTAAGCTTATTATAACAATGCATAAACTGATAATAATGTGGCCTTTTCGCACCATTTTCTCTAGCAAAAAGCTTATTGAACTCTTCGTTTGCCATTCATTTCTAATAAAAACAGGGAATATGAATCATAAAAACAATCTATCAACCACTAACGTACATAGTAAGAAAATATAGCAGATTATTCTCTCCTCCCATGTCGCTTGGATTTGCTATCTTTATTTTGTGAACTTGTGATTCATAAAACGTTGTTTGAAGACTTATTTTGTCAAAATGACCTTGAATCGCTGACAACGTCTGTAAGCCTACTGGATGCTTCTCAACGAAGGCGATCATAATTTTTTTCCAAAACATAGCTACTGATTGTTCATTCCCCGTAGCCGAATCTTGTGAGAAATGACAATAGATGGCACATAGATCGATGTCCCCTTCGTCTGTCCATGCCATAGTTGGTTGTTTGCTTGATTGAGTACCCAGGCCATAGTTCATGTTGGCTTGCGAAAACTGGCTTCCTCCTATCGTCAGATGTGAGAAATCTCCGAATGGTGACGAAATTATAGAGTTAGAGTTTCTTTAGATTAAAGTGATAGAAAGGAATTGTGAATATGTTATGATGTAGAATGGTAGAAAGGAACCCATTTATAACTGAAAATATAGCATTTGAAATTTTTTGACCTTTTTATAGCCGTTGGAAGAAATACGACTATTTTGTTGTTCTCTAGTGAAAAAGCAAGTGCATTGAGCCATTGGGAATGCCACATCGATTTTATCGGAGTGTAATATAGTGCGTCGATTTTATCAGAGCACGCCGAAAAAATCAGCATGCTATAGCACACCCCGATAAAACCAGAGCATGGGGCCAATTCAAAATTCAAAATTCAAAATTGTCCCAGCAATTTTCCCCTGAATATTCAGGCGAAGAATACCTGCTGGGGACTAATATTAGGTTCAATTCATGATTCAGGGGCTGAATCCTCCCTTTGTTGGAGATGCACTTAGTTATGTAAGAATTAACGATTTGTTTTGGATGCAGCACAGTTACCGACGAATCTCAGGTTATTGAGATTACATGAACGAAAATAGTTTTATCCACTTTAATTCCGGAAATATCACTTTAATTCTATTCGGTTAATTTTTTTGTAAAAAGTATTAAATATGCAATAATGCAGCTAATCAATATGATAAATAAATTTTGTACATAATATGCAACCAATTTTTATAGCTTAAACAGTTTATTACTACAAACAAAATTTATACTGCTAATAATAAAATTTTATTCAACCCATATTCACTCGATTATAGTTACAAAATTTTAGATCCTGTTATTACTTAACTATAATTGTTGATTACAAAAAGTTAGTGCCAATTATTAATAGGGGTCCAAGTACCCTATCCTTCTCTTTGTTGAATTACCGCATTTCATCTCGTCTAGAAAACCGCGGAGTACACGGAAACCGCGCATGTCTTTTTTCGCTAGAAAGATCGACTTCAACATTCGCCGCTAATGAAAAATTAATAGCCCCTTCAGTTTCCTTAAATTTTCGATCTCTCCCTCTTTTTTTATTTTATGCTCTAGATGTCGAAATGGGTGTTTTTCCGAATTCCATTTCGATCCGTGCCAAAACTAGAATGGAACCTATTAAAACCAAAAATTGAATACAACACCAAAGGCGCTTTTAGATCACTTCACCACATGGTTAGATTAGAAAATGGAGCCACGTAATTCAAAATAAAGAGAAAGAAGTAAAAATAAGAGATTTTAGAGTGGTTCAGTCAATTTAGACCTACGTCCACTATTGAAGGCGATTTCATTATCATTCACAAGTTTACAAAATATGGATTTTCCCTCATTACATTCATTATCTCTCTTTTCTCTCTCTTTATGATCTAAATTTCACTTGAATTTGCAAAGGAATTGATAGGATCTCTTGCTTTGTGATGGTGGATGTATGAATCTTCAATCACTTTAGCAATTGAATGATCTTCATAGATTTCATGGTGACTGAATGATAGATTTATGCTTTAGAGAGGATTATCGGAGATTAGAGATCACCTGAATTGTGTTGGAGAGATTTCTAAGGTAGTTTGAAGTAGATTTGATCCATTTGATATTGCATGAAGGTAGATTGATCCTTGGAAGCCATTAATGGAGCTTGTAATGAAGTTTAGAAAGTTGAAGAAATGATTTGGCGGTCCTTTGGGTTAGGATTTTCTGTCCCACTTCATGTGTGAATTATGGGGTATTTATAGGGGGAGTTGATGAGGAGTGGGAGTCATAAATAATGGTGTGGAGCCCTCTTTCTTTCTGTGCAAACAACGGCCTAACTCAGCTGATGTAGCCACGACCTAACAATGAAGGAGCGATTAGCGATCTAAACATTTGTGCGAGCTAACATCATTTGCGATCTAACATACTCCACATCTTTGTCTCTATGTTGTATGCGGTCTCATTTTGTAACTGGAAAATGACCTAAAAAGAATTAGATGGCTTCATGGTCCTTCGCTACAAGCTACTCACGTGCCCTCCTTTTCCAGTTGGCGATTGTTGCCTCCACGTTCCCGTGTATTGTTAATGTACTACAAGATGGACATAGCCTTCATGGCTCGATGACTTGAGAAGTGCACCACGACCTAGTGTTTTACTTGTACCAATGGCCTGATTTGTTCCCATTCCATTGTATCCCAGCTATCTATTCCATGCAATAATATACGTGGACGATCTGAGGAGGGTAGGCATGATCTAAGCTTCACAATTTTACATGCTTGTGGCCATCACGACCTAAGACCATCCTGATGTGGCAATGACTTGGACCGTTTCATACAAGGAACGACCAAAAGTGGAACATGGTGAACGACCTTGTGCTTCAGTCCATTGTGTAACGACTTGAATGATATGTTGGCATGGCAATGAGCTAATTGGCTCTCACAAGTTATATAGAAACGACCGGAGGATATCCATTATACATTTCCATCAAATAAGTTAAAAGAAAGCATGACTTTAGCTGTCACGTGGCTTTCACTAGAATCCTAAAGAACATTAAGTATATTTTAAACTACAATTGACCCAATGTTCAGGCACATGTTGCGCTCCTTATTTCTGAACATTCCCAATAAACAAAATGTGCATATAACCCATCATAAACATCATCCATGTACGTATATTATTTATGACGGCCATCCATATTTTGTTGTGCACTCATATGTATATGTTATGATTAATACTTGATAAACTAACCGACTTTCATAAAAAATATGCCCAGTACAAGCTGATGTGTGCAAGCTTTTTGCCTTCATCTGTTAACGACCTAAAAATGCACGGTCTGTAAGCCAACGACCTAAGCAGTGTACAAATATTACGGTCCAACTTATGATGAGGTAACGACCTGGCGTTGCCAGCTGGTACATATGACCTAACTAGCGATGGGGCAATGACCCGATGTGTGCACGGCTCACCCCTTGACAATCTAACTTATGTCAAGTTAACGACTTAGAGCAGGTCAAGCTAATGAACCGTCTTAGGTCGTAACCCACCATGGTTCTTTGACGTCAACTCTTTGAACAAAGTTTTAATGGGGTTGACATTTTCCCCTCGAAGCTTATATTTTTTTGCTTAAGATATGGGCTTCAACACTTAATGGTTGTGATGATATTCATCTTCGATCAACAACACCTGAGTTTTGAGGCTCGGAATTTGGGAACTTGGTCTTTATGCCGGCTTGTATTTTGGGATTGCAATCGACAACTTTGTGAAATAGCTCGAGTCTGGATTGTTCATATCTTAATGGAGCCAAGCACTTGTAATTTTCATCTCAGATATGAGTGCTTTGAATTTAAATTTGTTGCACGTTGAACTGTAGCTTTTTTGTTAGCTATAGAGAATCGTGCTTTGATCCTTTGACTCGTTGATTCCAAATGATTCAAGTACGAAACTTGTTAGTTGAATTTATATGCTTCTCACCACCTGTTCTGTAATTAAAACAAGTACTTGCACAATTTTGGACTTATACTTTGTTATTGATCGTCCACATCAATAACAAATTAGTTGATCATTGAAGAATGTCTGATGGTGAATTGAATGATGTACCTATGCAGGGCTATTTTGTTTAACTGTTTATAATTCATCAAACATTGTCTGCATGGATACGACATTCTAATCCGAATTCGCAACGATAATTTAGTTCTTCTAATCGATATGCATACCGACCACAGATTTCTGGCCTCGCTCTTTTATTGACTTATATAATCTTGTACGACAGTTCATATTTTATGAAATGTGTGCCTGTTTAAATTAGAACTACGATTTAAGTTTCTAAGGCTAGAGCGCCTGCATCTTTTTGAATTGTAAACAAATCAACTCTTAGTTGTTCCTCGTTCTCTTGATAATTTGTCGGAAAGATGCCATTTTGTGCCAACTCAATATTTTTTTTTAATTAAGCGTGTATTTATTTTGGCATTCTCGCATTTGTCGCAAAATTGTCCGAAAAAGGAGAGTTTGCTGACTGTTTACTTTTAGACCAACTGCATTGGCCCCATTAGATTCAGAAATTTGAATTTGCTTTGACACCATGGATCATCCAGGGATACATAAAATTTTGAATCCCTATTTCATGACGACTTTCCCCATTGCATAATTATTACCCAATATCTTTTTTATGTCTCATGTTGGTATGTGAGATATTTACGGTTGGAGCTTTGCAAACGAGGAAGCTTTTGTGTTACGAGATTCTAACTGGGTTTCCGAGGTTGATCCTTGTTGGTGCAGTAAGTTTCATCGACATATCGAGTCTATCGATTTTGTTGAATTTTTCAAATGCCCCAATTCTGAGGGAAAGTTCAAGCCAAGTGTATCGGCTTCTTTCATAAAGGTATATTGGTTTTTTGCTCGTTGCAATGTCGATGATGGACCTGTGGTATTTTTCTCGAGCATTATTCAACTCTTACGTGGTTGTGTTGCATCAGTACCATTGGTCATCATGAGTCGCAGGAGCTTGATGTGATTAGCTTGCTGAATCTCCTTGATTGTTATTGACGTGCTAGAAGCTTTAACTTTTTCATCCGAAGCTATTTGTGCTTGCCAATGTGTATGAAGCCTTTGGGATTTTTTTAATACAATGGGAATTCCGACTTTACTGCCTTGTTTAGTGCTTCTACTTGGAGAAGTTTTATATCTTTATTCCCCCGCTAGGGAAGGACTTATATATTATGACCTCGCTAGGGGAGGACTTTAGGTTCAGTGCCCTCACCCTCGGAGAGGTCTTTGGTCTTTGTGCCCTCGCTAGGGGAGGTCTTTGGGTTTTGTGCCCCCACTACGGGAGGACTTTCGATTTATGGTCCCTGCTTGGGGAGGTCTTTGGCTGTCACTGCGAGAAGTATTTGAATTTCATGCCCTTCTTGGGCTAAAATCTAACGCTTATCACGTCTGAGGTATTCAGACACTACACCAGTGAACTGGTTAATGTCCAACACTCGTCATATCTGAATTGTTCAGACACTACGCGAGACAATTGGTTTTTCATTCTTCACATCTGGTATTTCAGATGTTACGCAAATGGTTTATCATTCTTCACATCTGAGATTTCAGATGCTACACAAATGGTTTTTTTCATTTTTCACATCTGAGATTTTCAGATGTTACGCAAATGGATTTCATTCTTCACATCTGATATTTCCAGACGTACGCAAATGTATTTCATTCTTCACATCTAATATTTTCAGATGCTACGCAAATGGTTTAATCATTCTTCACATCTGATATTTTCAGATGTTATGCAAATGGTTTTTTCATTCTTCACATCTGGGATTTCAGAAGATACGTAAATGGTTTTTTCATTCTTCACATCTGAGATTTCAGATGCTACGCAAATGGTTTTTTCATTCTTCACATCTGTAAGGACAGATGCTACGCAAATGAATTTGAAACATTCTTCACATCTGTAATGACAGATGTTACACAAATGAATTAGGCGGTTGTTATATCGTTCAACGGGGCAGCCATCGGTTCCTTTGTCGGGCGCTTGACTTTATAGGCTATTTTAGTTTAGGAACCGGGGCTTTGAACCTCTCACTTGGGGAAGTGCCCCTTCGACAAAAATTATAGCTCTCTCGTTTGTTTGTCGTGGCGCTTGTTCGTTGTTTGAATCTTTGCGACTTTCCCCATTCAATTTTTAAGGCAGTGCTTTTCTATTTTTGCATTTGTGCATATTGATATTTACAGCATTTGGCACTTGAACTAGTGTTGTTGGGGTCGCTATGTTTCGTCAGATTTTACAGGAATAAGCGCTCGATAGATGGCCTACAATATGAATTCATCTTTTAAGAAAGCTGTTTTTTGACATAGAATTTTTCAAGCAAAGAAATTATTCCAGTGGACATGCCCTTAGTTACAGTGCTAATGTTCAGTACTTCACTTGTAGTTTATTACAGACTGTTTACAAGAAGTTTTGAATATACTAGAAAGTAAAACATGAAGTAAAGCATGAAGTAAAGCGGTGGCGATGTTGATCGCTTTTCCAAGCCATTGAATTGGAACACCATCAGCGGTTATCAGTTGATGATCATCCTTGGATTGGTTTGAGCGGGCTTTCCATTGCTTGAACCAGACTGATCATTTGATGCCCCTTACCCCTAGGGAGTTGCAGAAGGGTTTGCAGCTTGAGGATTCTTTACATACTGTTGCAATCTATTTTTCTTGATCAATTCCTCGATGAGGTTCTTCAGGTGTTGGCATTCGTTAGTGTTATGGCCAGGTTGGTTATGGAACCTGTAGAACTTTCCCGAGTTTGCCGCTTTATCGCCTATCTTTATCAAATTTTGTTCTGCATATTCTTTAGAATTCTTCGTTGCAAGATAGATATTTTTAGGAATGTCATTCAAAGGCATCAGCTCTGATAAGTTGAAAAGGCGAGGCTTCTTATTATCTTTAGTGTACTTTCCATTGTTGGCGCGCTTTTTCCCCTGGGTATTCTTCTAATTGTATTGAGTAGCGGCATTTTTGGGAGTTTCGAGAAGTTGGTTTCCGTCAATAATCCGAAGAGGCATAGGATTATTGTACACTCTCATGTACTCCTTGGCCTTTTTATAGAATCTCTCAAGCATGCTTGGTTCTTTCATTTTAATCCATCTACCAAATTCGCTCTTCTAATCTATGGCGCCGATTAGAGATATTAAGATAATGCGGGGCTTGGGATTCCCTCACCACGCCATAGATGGCCTATCGCAACGAAAATCCATGGTGTTGCTAGCAACAATGTTGCTAATGCTATGCTATTTTTTGTCTACTGTAACGCACACTTCAGTGTGTTAGCATAGATATCAAATTGTATTGCAGTTGCTGTAGATATATTCTAAATTAAAAAAAAAACACCTAAGCGATCCGTACCATTAGTTAAAACAAAATCTCAACCATCTGTCTAGACCATCAATCTACACTTCATCTAATTCTATTTGCCACTTTTATTTTCATTCTCCCGCCTTTGTTTTCATTTCCTTCTCGCCCACAAATTTCACACTTCTTTCCTTCGCACTAGCTTTCGTCATTATTATTGATTCGTCACTGGTGACCACCTCAAATCGCTATTGTTGTCTTTCTCAGATCGGCTTCTTAAGCTATCTATCTCGCTTGATTTTGAGTTAGTTGATGATTCAGCAGTGCTTTATACTTTGGTGGGCTGATGGATCTTTGCTTTCAGCACCTTTGCAGCCTTCGTTGATCCTCTATTCGCCATTGGAGACTGTTTACACCGGAAGTGGCTAGGTTGTTCTGTTTGGCTCCTTTGTCGAAACTTTGTCATCCGTTTGCTCCTCAAGTATGGAGTTTGGAGTACTGCATCATTGTTTGTAGTTCCCTTTTCTTATGTTATACCTTTATTTGCAATTAAGTACCAAAGCTCATTTATAGGACAGACTTGATTGCCCAGTTAAGTGTCATTGCTTGTAGTTCCCTTTCTTATGTTCAACTGCTAGTTCGTACATTTATTTATTTGGATTTTATATGGACATTCATCGTTTCTAGAAAAGACTTAAATTCTGATATTTTATATAAAATTGTCCAGCTTGTTTAAAATTACTCAGCCCTAATGAATTGAACAACCTCAAGTTCCCTGAGATAGCAGAGCCTAATAATCCATTTAAAAGTGTGATCTACAAGTCAGATTAAAGAAGTCATGATATCTTTAGAAGCAACATAACACTAAATGCTAAAGCTTCAAGATTTAACTTATTCACTGGGATTCAATCTCTTCAAGAAAGAGAAGATAGTTTCAAGGTTATAACTGCATCTAATATACATATACATACATACATATAATATGCATGTATGTATTTCATTTTAAATGTGTATTAGTATATTTGTTATTTGCGTAATTATTTTCGGGCCAGTGAAACTGTAGAGGCATATTGTGGATTCTACAGCGAACACGGTGGGTTTTAAATTTTGGATGATGATATGAGCTACATGCAAACTTGCAAAGCTGTCATCTCTACTTGTCCGTTTGGGGAGGTGATGATTTATACCAGCCAATTTGAATGACTTAAGCCTCTTTAGAAAAAGTTGGTTAATTGAATATGCAATTATGAATCTTTCTTTGCCGATTATAATTTTGGTTACTGGATTTATTGTATGACTAAGGAAAATAAGTTTGGTTATCCTTCAGGTTTGCTATGTGTCATTTTGGGATGAGATTACTAGATCTGCACAAGAAGAACATGGTGAAATTGTTTTACATGCAAATATTTGTTTCTTCGATGATCATGGTGAAATTTTTTTCCCTGTTTAGTGTATGTTAAGGTGTTGTTGTCACTTGGTATGGCTTGTCAGTATTGCAACGAGTTTGGATGCAACTGCCAAAGCATTTTGGAGCCCGAGTACGTAAGCTAATCTGTTGACCTCGGAAATTTTATTATTATCTTTGTTTATACTTTTTTGACCTCACAAAAGCAGGACCTAATTTGCAGTCTGTTACATTGCGATACTTTTCTTTTGTTTTAGAAAAACCTTCACTTTGGTCTTCACAGGAGATGCTCTTGTATATATCATTTTACAAGTGTGCATTAAAACTTAGGTACCAGCAGCTGTGTTAGAGTGTTGCTGACCATGCCCAAGCAAAATGGACAGTTCAACTACAACTAAAGGATCATCATACAGGCAAAACTAACAAAAATGATACACTCAATACTGGTTTTGACCGCAATATTGGTTTTGAGTTTGAAAAGTAAATTATACATTATCTGTCTTGCTATGTTCAGCAGCTTCCTTGAAGTTAACAGATAGATTTGAGTCTGAAAAGTATATTATCATTATACCAGTTTTGTGTAAGGCACGCTGCTTGTATTCAGACATGTGAGTGCTTTTTGTATCTTTAATATGCATTGCAAGTTATTGGCTCATCATCACCTGTCCAGGTTTCATAATTACTCCAGGTTTGTTGTATTCATTTACTTCATTGAATAGTTGATTGGTTATAAGTTTTGGTCAAGTAAATGATGTATATCTTACTCAATTGATATCATAGATACATGTACCCATTTATCAAGTTTTGTTCAGGTAAAGATATGGTTGGTTATATATTTTGATCAGGTAAATGATGTATATCTTATTCAGCTGATATCATAGATACATGTACCCATTTATCATAGACCACTCAGGAATTTGAGGTTAGGTAAAGATATGGTTAGCTATAAGTTTTGTTCCATGTATACAATTTTTATTCAACTGATAGATTTATTGAATAGTTGGTCATATTTTATTGTACTAAGAAAACAGTTTCAGAATATTAGTTTGTTACCTATGAGGTATTTGAAATTGTCTTGGGAATTTAATGGAGATGAAGTAGGCTTAGCAATTAATTGTGTGTGTTTTATGAACCTGAACTATGTGTGTTTCTATAATTGACAGGTGCGCAAATGGCTGGATAGATAGATATGGAAGCAGTTGAACACTCTGTGTGTCCTGAGACCATGTAGAAAACTTCTCATTTAATAAGTGTATGTACATTAATTGACATATGTAATGAATTCAGCTATTTTCTGTAATGAAGTTACTAATTCACAAATGGTGTAAACTTGAATTGTTTTTTTTTAATGTGAGTAATTATGTTTGTTGTTAGTGAAATAGCGGTTATAGTTATAATATTATGAAATCTATGATTAATAGTAGTTGAGGTATAATTACTTTTAACAGTTGTAAAACAAATTTTACAATTGCTAGAAACAGCTGTAAAAAAGGTTGACGTTATTATGATTGCCAGCTGTAAAAGACACATTACAACTTTTTTTTGCAGTTGTGAAAGGGTATTTTTTTTGTTGTAATGGTACCTGTGGCAATACCTATGCTGACGTTACCATAGGGATCCAAAGGTGTTGCCTTTGACTCTAAGGTAATGTGGCAAAAGGCAACTCCGAGAAAGTGTTGCCATAGATCTTTTTTTCCTATAGCAACACTTTTTGGTACCTCCTACATTGCTTCTTCGGTGTTGCAGTATGCAATCTATGGCGTAGTTCCTACTTTAGATGCAGCTACATTGAATCTTTTGAGGACTTGACAGTTTCTCCCGGATTCTGCTTCACTGATGTTAAAGAGAAAACATCCATCCTTAGCCTTTGTAGCTTGCAACCTGAATTGCTCTTTGAATTCCAAAATCAAATCATCAAATCGGTCGATGGATTTGGGTGGAAGTCTCGTGATCCATAATGATGCAACACCTTCTAGATGGAGAGGGAAGCACAAGCATTTGATCTCTTCCGTCGCCTTGGTTGCCTTCATGTGCCACTCGTATTTGTATAGGAAGTGATTCAGATCAAAAGTCCCGTTGTATGGAGGCAGAGTAGGATGAGTGAACTTTTTGGGGAACTCAGCTTTGTGGATCCTCTTCGTGAATGGATTTTTGCTGGGTGATAAGTCCCATTCTATTTCACTGTCATTGCAGGCCATACTATCTTCCATGATTTGTTCTACCATATCCGCGATATATTCCTTCGATTTGTGTTGTTCTGGGGAGCGGATTTCGAACTCTTTTTCGAATGCTCGTCTTGGCGAGCGACCGCAATTAGAGGATCAAGGTCTTTTACCTCCACTGTAGGGAGGTGCCCCCGTAACGGGACTTGCTACTCGTCGGGTATTTCGATTGGAATGGTTTTTAGTTTTCATTTTTGAGTCCTCATCATTAGCATCGCCTTTTTCATCAAATCCTTCCATGTTGTCATTATGATGATGATCGGAGGCGGATGAATTTGTATTCTCTTCAAGATTGACATGGATTTTCGGAGGAGGAGCGGGATTTGCTTGAGCATTTAGAAGAGCATTCATCTTCTCCATTAAAGCATCATTAGTGTTCATCAAAGCTTTATTTGAAGTTTCCATGCGTTGATTTAAATTGGCAACAACTGCATCTAGTTCAGCTCTAGTCACTCCGGCTATTGAGTTTTCTCCAACTTCAAAATGGTTGGTAAGTGGAGTAGCCTCATTGTTAGCAACATTGGCGGTTTCTTCAATGGTTTTACTTGTGGTCTTCTTAGGCTTAGCCATTATCTTGGACAAGGATTTGAACTTTGAAGATAACTCGTCAATTGGCCTAGATCGCAGATTTGGAGAATCTATAGTAGAGGTAGGCATAAAACTTAAATGCAAAGTTTTGAAACTAGAGAAGCGTGTGAGAGAAGGAAGTGTGAACGTGGCCCCATGGTGGGCGCCAATTGTTAAAACCAAAAACTGATTTTAACACCAAAGGTTCTTTCAAAGCACTTCACCAAATGGTTAGATTAGAAAATGGAGCCACGTAATTCAAAATAAAGAGTGAAAAGTAAAAACAAGAGATTTTTAGAATGATTCAGTCAATTTAGACCTACGTCCACTATTGAAGGCGATTTCATTATCATGCACAAGTTCACAAAATATGGATTTTCCCTCATTGCATTCATTCTCTCTCTTCATGATCTAAATTTCTCTTGAATTTGCAAAGGAATTGATAGGGTCTCTTGCTTTGTGATGGTGAAAGTATGAATCTTCGATCACTTTAGAAATTGAATGATCTTCATGGATTTCATGGTGATTTATGTTAGATCTATGCTTTAGAGAGGATTAGCGGAGATTAGAGATCACTTGAATTGTGTTGGAGAGATTTCTAATGTAGTTTGTACGAGATTTGATCCATTTGATGTTGCATGAAGGTAGATTGATCCTTGGAAGCCATTATTGGAGCTTGTAATGAAGCTTAGAAGGTTGAAGAAATGATTTGGCGGCCCTTCGGGGTAGGATTTTCGACCCCCCTTCATGTGTGAATTATGAGGTATTTATAGGGAGAGTTGATGAGGAGTGCAGAGTCGTAAACAATGGTGTGGGGACCTCTTTCTTGTTGTGCAAACAACGACCTAACTCAGCTGATGTAGCCACGACCTAACAATGAAGGAGTGATTAGCAATCTAAACATTGGTGCGAGCTAAAATCATTTGCGATCTAACATACTCCACATCTTTGTCTCTATGTTGTATGCAGTCTCATTTTGTAACTGGAAAACGACCTAAAAAGTATTAGATGTCTTCATGGTCCTTCGCTACAAGCTGCTCACATGCCCTCCTTTGCAGCTGGCGATAGTTGCCTCCACGTTCCCGTGTATTGTTAATGTACTACAAGATGGACATGACCTTCAAGGCTTTATGACTTGAGAAGTGCTCCATGACCTAGTGTTTTACATATACCAATGGCCTGATTTGTTCCTATTCCACTGTGTGCCAAATATCTATTCCATTCAATAATATATTGGGACGATCTGAAGAGGGTAGGCACGATCCAAGCTTCGCGGTCTTGCATGCTTATGGCCATCATGACCTAAGACCATCCCGATGTGGCAACGATCTGGACCATTTTATATAGGGGAACGACCAAAAGTGGAACATGGTGAACAACCTTGTGCTTCTGTCCACTGTGTAACGGCTTAAATGATTTGTTGACATGGCAGGGAGCTAGTTGGCTCTCACAAGTTATATAGAAAGACCTGAGGATATCCATTATACATTACCATCAAATAAGTTAAGACAACGCATGACTTTAGCTTCTGTATCATGTGGCTTTCACTAAAATCCTGGAGCACGTTAAGTATATTTTACATACAATTAACCCAATGTTCATGCACAAATTGCGCTCCTTCTTTCTGAATGTTCCCAATAAACGAATTGTGCATGCTAACCCGTCATAAACATGATCCATGTCTGTATATTATTCATAATGGCCATCCATATTTTACTGTGCACTCATATGTATGTGTCATGATTTATATTTGATAAAGTAACCGACCTGCATAAAAAATATGTCGAGTACGGGCTGATGTGTGCGAGCTTTTTGCCTTCATTTGTTAACGACCTAAGAATGCATGGTCTGTAAGCCAACGACCTAAGCAGTGTACAAATATTACGGTCTAACTTATGATCGGGTAACGACCTGGCGTTTCGTGCTGGTACATACGACCTGGCTAGCGATGGGGGCATTGACACGATGTGTGCATGTCTCACCCCTTGTGTTGGAGATAAAATGGAGTTTTTGATTTTACAGAGGAGAAAGAATTTGCTGGAGAACTTGTTATTCATTCTTCATTTCATAGATATTTAAAGATTACAAGAGACACCTTGAAAAACAACATAACTATTTGTGAAACAACATGACCTTTTAGAAACAAATAGACACTTAATTAAAACATAAGTTTATTATTTCAACACCCCTTCTTAAACTTATGATCTTCATCCTTTAGTAACACCAAGAAGAGCTCTTAATCTGCTGAAGTCTTCAAACTTCAAAGGCTTAGTAAAAATATCAGCAACCTGGTCTTTTGATGGGACATGTTTAAGCTGAATTTCTTTCTTTTCAATGCATTCTCTTATAAAATGATACCTGACGTCAATGTGCTTGCTTTTATCATGAAAAATTGGATTTTTAGCTAATGCAATAGCTGATTTGTTATCAACAAACACATCAGTTGCTCCATCTTGAACAAACTTCAAACTTTTTAGCATTCTTCTCAACCAAATGGAATTCGGGAGGACGAGGAAGAGGAAACAATATGCATGGACGTGATAAAAGTCGTGTGAAGTGCCATAATTGTCAAGGATTCGGCCACTATGCAGCAGAGTGTAGATCCAATTCTTGTAAAGATGAACATACAAACTTTGCCGAGGCTGAAGAAGATGAAGAATCAACTTTGTTGCTGGCATGTAATGGAGATGAAGAAAGAAGCAAGGAGTCTTGGTATCTCGACTCAGGTGCAAGCAATCACATGACTGGAAACAAGGAGCTTTTCTATAAACTTGATGAATCTAAGAAAGGAAATATTTCCTTTGGTGATAAAACAACAGTTCCAATTATGGGCAGCGGTGACATCCTTATCAGAATGAAGAATGGAGATCATGATTTTATTTCTCATGTTTATTATGTTCCAGCACTGAAGACAAATATTTTAAGTGTTGGACAACTTGTAGAGAAAGGTTATGAAGTGGAGATGAACAAGAATGGGTTGGTCATGAGAGATGAAAAGGGGAGACTAATAGCAAAAGTTCCTTTGACGTTAAACAAGATGTTCAAATTAAAAATCAACAATGATCACCCCATGTGCTTAAAAGCTTCATCATCAAATTCTGCATGGTTGTGGCATCGGAGAATGGGTCACTTGAATTTTGGAGGATTAGAGCAATTGCACAAACAACAATTGGTACAAGGATTACCTTTTATAAAGCATCCTAATCAAATTTGTGAAGGCTGTATGTGTGGAAAGCAATCAAGAAGAAGTTTTCCAAAAGAGTCTTTGTCCAGCACTTCAAAACCACTTGAATTGGTGTATGCTGATATATGTGGCCCTATTAATCCAAGTTCACATGGAGGAAGCAGGTATTTTTTATTATTCATTGATGATTATACTCGCAAAACTTGGGTTTACTTCTTGAAGGCAAAATCCGAGGCATTTGAGGTATTCAAAAAGTTTAAGGCACTAGTTGAGAATGAAAGCGGTTTGAAGATTCAATCCTTAAGGACTGATCGCGGAGGAGAATTCACATCAGAGAAGTTTAATCAGTTCTGTGAGTATCATGGTGTTCGTCGATCACTTACTATTCCAAGATCGCCTCAACAGAACGGTGTTGTGGAGCGGAAGAATAGAACCATTCTTAACATAACCCGAAGCATGATGAAGAGCGCGTGCATGCCAAAAGAATTCTGGGCAGAAGCAGTAGCTTGTGCAGTTTACTTGAATAACAGAAGTCCAGCAAAGAAAATTGTGCAAAAGACCCCTCATGAAGCATGGAGCGGGAAGAAACCAAATCTTTCTCATTTAAAAGTGTTTGGCTGTATTGGTTATGTTCATATGGCTGATGAACTAAGAAGCAAACTGGATGATAAAAGTGAGAAGATGGTGTTTATTGGTTATGCGAAAAATTCCAAAGGTTATAAATTCTATAATCCAAGAAACGGAAAAGTTATCATAAGCAGAGATGCGGAGTTTGAAGAAGAAGGCCACTGGAATTGGGAGATTTCTCAAAATGAAAATTATAGCTTTCTTCCTATGTTTGATGATGATTTATTTGCAGGTCAGACTGAAGGAGAAATTGCTACACCGCCAAAATCACCTTCCACTGATACAACAAATTTATCTCCAGAAAGCTCTTCTGAAAGGCAACCTCGAATGAGGAGTTTGAACGAGATTTATGAAGAGACCGAAGAAGTAGACAACACTACTTTATTTTGTTTGATGGCTGATTCTGAACCTGTGCAGTTTGAAGATGCATTTCAAGACAAAAATTGGAGACAAGCCATGGATGAAGAGATGAATTCCATCAGAAAGAACAATACTTGGGAGCTGACAACACTTCCAAAGGGCAAACAAACAGTAGCAGTGAAGTGGATTTTCAAGATGAAGAAGAATGCTAGAGGAGAAATTGAAAAGTACAAAGCCCGCCTTGTTGCAAAAGGTTTTTCTCAAAAGGCTGGAATTGATTATGAAGAAGTGTTTGCGCCCGTGGCCCGGTTGGAGACAATTCGGTTGATCATTTCCTTAGCAGCTCAACAAGGATGGAAGATTCACCAAATGGACGTCAAATCAGCATTCTTAAACGGAACACTTGAAGAAGAGGTGTATGTGAATCAACCACCGGGTTACGTTGTTAAAGGGCAAGAAGACAAAGTGCTGAAGTTAAACAAGGCTTTGTATGGTCTTAAACAAGCTCCAAGAGCATGGTATTCTTGCATTGATAAATACTTTCAGAAGATTGGCTTTACAAGATGTCCTTATGAGCATACTTTATATGTTAAGGAGGGGAAAGACGGAAAAATAATGTATGTATGTTTATATGTTGATGATTTGATATTCACAGGTTGTGATCAGAAGATGATTGAAGAATTCAAGAAGCTGATGACAAAGAATTTCGAGATGACAGATTTGGGCCTGATGTCTTACTACTTGGGTATCGAAGTTAAGCAAAGTGATGAAGGAGTCTTCTTATCTCAGAAATCATATGCTGGAGCTATTCTAAAGGAATTCAAGATGGAAAAATGCAACTCAGCTTCTACGCCAGTTGATTGTCGAAACAAGTTGTCGAAAAATGAAGATAAAGTAGATCCAACCTTGTTTAGAAGATTGGTTGGAAAGTTGAGATTCTTGACATGTACAAGACCAGATATCTTATATGGAGTTGGACTCATTAGTCGGTACATGCAAGATCCAACTTCGTCGCATATGGAGGCAGCAAAGAGGTTACTTCGTTACATCAAAGGTACAATTGATTATGGCTTATTTTATTCATCTCAAAACAATTTTAGACTGTTCGGATTTAGCGACAGTGATTGGGGAGGAGATGTTAATGATCGAAAGAGTACATCTGGTTATGTTTTCTTCATGGGAACAGCTGCTTTTGCGTGGAGTTCAAAGAAACAAGCAATTGTTGCACTTTCAACATGTGAGGCTGAATATGTAGCAGCAGCATCTTGTGTTTGTCATGTGATTGCTTGCACCTGAGTCGAGATACCAAGACTCCTTGCTTCTTTCTTCATCTCCATTACATGCCAGCAACAAAGTTGATTCTTCATCTTCTTCAGCCTCGGCAAAGTTTGTATGTTCATCTTTACAAGAATTGGATCTACACTCTGCTGCATAGTGGCCGAATCCTTGACAATTATGGCACTTCACACGACTTTTATCACGTCCATGCATATTGTTTCCTCTTCCTCGTCCTCTCGAATTCCATTGCCTGAAATTTGCTGCTTCATAATTGTTGTAATTTCTGCCTCCTCTGCCTCTTCCATTACTTCTACTACTCCAATCACAACCTCTACCTCTTCCTCTTGCTCTTCCTCTTCCTCTTCCATATCTTCCTTCAAATGACTTTTTGTCTTCTTTATCGTTCAAATTCAGCTTTGCTTGCAAAGCTTGTGCGACGGGTTCTTCTCGTTTCTTCAACCTTTCCTCATGGGCTTGTAATGATCCCAAGAGTTGATCTACAGACATGGTCTCTAGATCTTTTGATTCTTCAATTGCCGTCACAACATAATCAAAATTTTGAGTCAGTGATCGCAAAATTTTTTCTACCACATGAACATCCTCCATTGTCTCTCCATATCTCTTCAACTGATTAACAATTGCTGTAGTTCTAGTAAAGAACTCCTCAATCGACTCTGATTCCTTCATCTTGAGCTTCTCATACTCACTTCTCAAGGTCTGCACACGTACCTTGATCACCTTATCCTTCCCCTTGAAGGAATTCTTAAGGATCTCCCATGCTTCCTTCGCTGTGGCGGCATTAGAAATTTTCACGAACATGTTGTCATCCAAACACATATGGATTAGAGAAAGTGCTTGCTGGTCTTTCTTCTTCAACTTCTTCAAATTTTGGATTTGAGGAATTGTCAATTCCGCCTCATTTTCTGGCTCATCATAGCCATCTTCTACCATATCCCATACATCTTGAGATCCCAGCAAAGCCTTCATTCTAATGCACCAATTGTCATAGTTCTCCTTAGTGAGTTGTGGATATTTGTAGGGGATCATTCCATTCATCATGTTTCTGAAATTTGTGTGCTCTGATACCAGATTGTTGGAGATAAAATGGAGTTTTTGATTTTACAGAGGAGAAAGAATTTGCTGGAGAACTTGTTATTCATTCTTCATTTCATAGATATTTAAAGATTACAAGAGACACCTTGAAAAACAACATAACTATTTGTAAAACAACATGACCTTTTAGAAACAAATAGACACTTAATTAAAACATAAGTTTATTATTTCAACACCTTGATGATCTGACTTATGTCAAGTTAATGACTTAGAGTAGGTCATGCCAATGAACTGTCTTAGGTCATAACCCATCGACGGTTCTTTGACGTCAACTCTTTGAACCTCGTTTTAACGGGATTAACAGAACCATTAAGATTTCGACATGCCAGATGGAAGTTCGAACCTTGCTCAATATAACATCAGTGTAGTAAATATACAATTATTTTCGGAATAATATGCACACGTTCATCAATAATCTATTAATATAGCATATTGAACGCATTATATATCAATTTCAATTTATAAACTCACACGAAATAAATAAAGTAGTAATTGCAGTATCACACTGAACACTCCTGACATCGTCTTATCCACCTTCTTAGCCCTACATGCTTCCTTCTGCTAGTCACACAATCTATCATTCTATGATTGATCGCTTTCGAGTACCAGCTCCAAAAGACATAATCTCAGTCCCAACATCTTCATACATAGTGCCCAACGATTATTGAAGATGATTTTGTTAGCTTTCAGATCAAAATATATAAACTTCACAAATAATTAGATCGATCATTAGGTAGGTTTGTTGCGCATTTTTTTATTTTGTGCACAGCTAAAAGCACTCAATTTTGTGTTTTCTAACCCCACAACACGATAGCCAAAAACAAAAAAATTAGGTGTTTTTAGTTCTACATAGTGTTGTGATGCTAAATGCATACTATTTTGTATTTTTGGCTACCACACCATGGTGGTAGAAAGCCCAACCAACGTGCTTTTGGTAGCACACTTTATTTTTGTTGGTTTCACATTCTCTTCTCGTGTTTTCTCCTTCCATCTCACAACTTCTTATAATGCCAAAATCATTCTTTTTTTTGGAATTAATATTTTCAAAATTTGGTCAAATGTCCTTTGTTAGTATCTGAATTATTTCATCAAACACATGTTGCGCGAGGGATGGAACAGGCAATTCATCAAACATGGAGCCACCAGATGCAATTTCAGTCAAAGTCAGCGACGTGTCAGTTGGGGGGTCCACCTTGTGACCAGGAAGAGGACTGAAGATCACCCGTCATGGTCCCACCATCCAGACTGAGAGTATAGAGTTGTGCTGATTATGCATACCTGCATAAGATATTCGATTACGTATTAGTTATTGGGCTTCAATAGATAGGCATGTAATGAGTCCAACTCATTAATACACATTCTGGATGATGTGGTACCGCTATATATATATATATATATATATATATATATATATATATATATATATATATATACATACATATATATATCTGGTATATATATATAGCAACGAAGGCATGATGTATTTTGTGTGTTGATTTTGAATGAGACGTTTATCTCATAAACTCTCTTGTTTCTCTCAATAGATTTGCTAATAAATCCAAAGTATTATTACTCTTTTTGCATTATTGTTCATTGCACTTCATACTCGTCTTCCATTCTTTTGTCTTCTTTGCAATCTTGTCTGCAATTTGTTATAGCAATACAGTAATTTATGGCCACCATGACAACTTGAAGCAAGGCAAGTAAATCTGGGCATAACACATTGGTACCGGAGCGTATAGGTTAGCAAATTTCTGACCCTCATCTCGATCCATTTCAAGAATCGAAGCTTGTGGTGTCTCTATCAAGTCATCAAGAAAATAATCTCTTGAAGGATCTCGAGTCTTCAGTTCAACATCTAGAATCACTGGATTATGACTCCATACCCAATTCCCTTGACTCTTTAATCCTGTCCTTGAAAAGAACAGTGCGGCTTCTTCATAGCCATCTCAAAAGGATGCCTTGGTTGTTGGATTCTGTAGTAAGGTGACTTCAGAAATGCACTGCCTTTGTCTAGAATGCACACACCAACATTGTTGTTGTTTATATGTATGGTTGTTTTGATCTTGTAAACTTAAGGCAACTCATAAATTTGAGAAGGGTTGCTAACATATTACAAGCTTTAGCTAAGTTTGGTGAAAGATCTAATAAATCACATACCCTATATTTTGATAATTTTGAGAAGTAAGATAATGGAGTTAGTTCTTGCATAAAGGAAGATTTAAAACTGAATCAAGAAACTAATAAATATAATCAAGAAACAACATCACTTAATGTCAATTGTATTCATCAAGAGTGTGCGACCTTCAGACCAAAGCTACAGGTTGTGAACACAAGCAAGAAGGAAATATCACTTGAAGCAGATGCTGGTATTACTTTGACACCTGATCAAAATCTAGATGCCAGTTCTAAGATCTTGCCAATAATTTTTGGTGGATTAGAAAAGGCAGTGAAGCCTGCAGGTGACACAATTTTTATTGGGAACGCTGAATATGTTCTCCATGCACGTGAATTTCTCTTGAAGTTGGGTGACCTTCGGCAGACCTAGGTCATTGCAAAAATTGAAAACATTGTTAGTGCGAACCATTTTGATGAGATCTTACAAGAAGTTGATGGTATTATTCTTTCAAGAGGTAATCTTGGAATTGATCTTGTAGTGACCCGAACTTCCCGGTCGGCCTAAACCGAACAAGAAGACGGACTGCTTTGAGAACACGACGCATCAGAACACAAACAATAGAACATTTCATTACTATTACAACAATTACATCAGAGTACAAGAATATATCAGAGTATGAATAAATTTTATACAGTGGAAAAATTTCAGAGATTTAAATTACATTTAAATACACAAACAAAATCTGCATCGGAAAACATCAACTACTACAGCTGAAAAAAATACACGAATACAAAGCTTTCCGAATATAGCTCCAGTTGTAATCCAGGATCCTTTGAAAAGAAATATCTGCGAAAACCAAAACTGCAAGCTGCCCGTGTAGAAAATATGGGCACCCATAGTTTAGGTGGAAACAATAAACTCTGAGTCAGTCATGGGACTGGTGTGAGAACTAAAACAGTTATTAAATCTTTAATTTAAAAGTTGAGAAATCATGGGACCACGTCGTATAACACGGAACGGGTTTACTTCACATGAATCTCAGTTTAAAATAAAACAACACAAAGCTTTTTGGAAAATGAAGCTATTATAAGACTCAGGTCCCATCACACAATGCAACGCAAGCCGGAGGATAGAGTTTTCCTTATAATAGCCAAACATGCTTGGTACGTTTACAACAAATCATTTTGATATTACTATAGGAGCATAATGTCAAAATCAACTTGAAATATAAATGTATCAATCATAGACGACATTGATACCATATATTATGTCGTCATACATAGGTTTACATCTAAAACTACCATATATTATGTCGTCATACATAGGTTTACATCTAAAACGGAAAAGTCACATATTAGAAATTGGATTCCATCTATGAGTCGAGGAAAGGGATGGCTCCTCTCCGATTTGAGACACTATAGCAAATGCCTCAGGACTCGGATGTTGGCGATCCCTGGGATGCGGTAGGGTCGGTCCACACTTACTTTAGTGGATTAATTATTCCTGAACAATACATTCCCTAGTCCTATCGGACCTCCAAACAGGTCAGTACGTCGACCTTATAAGCATATAACCCTATATCCGAGGCGCCTCGCAATCCATCATCCGCATAAGTAAAAATGTCTTGGCTCCATACCATGACACCACTTCTAATTAGAAAGAAACGCAAGTTCTCCCTACGGTCACTATCCCGTTTTTGACTCATACCGGGTGTGAGGTCGCGAATTAACGATATACACAAAGCGGTGCTAATTAAAGCTGTGCTTTGATCAACAACCACAAGACTCTGCTTTTCAACAATAAGTCTTGATCATTTGCATCTTAGTATGCCACATTGACAATTCACACCATACAACTGATGTCTATCAATATATAGCCTCTAAGCTCGTACGTCTCAGAGAAGGGTGTTAAGCAAGAGAATAAATTCTCCGCCACTAAACAGATATATATTTAATAGATATCAATCAACACGGAATGAAATCCAATGTCAGACACGCATCCATTTACAAGTCCGTTCTGGGTGTGAACGAAATCGGAGGCAACTTATTCCTCGTCCCATATGACCAATACAGGAGAGAAGACCTCGCATATTCGGTCGATCCCCAAGTACGTCTGGACGATCACCACTTATTACCTTTTCTTGGGTGTACAGCCCAATCAATACATCAGTAATCATCCAAACAATGTGAAGATCTCCAGTCTTCAACCACCGTCTTCATCATTGACCTTTAGTCGTCGTATTAGTTATTCAGAATGGGTTAAACTCGGTCTTTCCAAATAAGTTGTGTATTTAATAATCAATAATCAAGTGCTACAAAAACACATCATACACCTCATTCCAATTCAGAATATTCTTTTATTCAAATATTCACATCTTTAGGGACCGTTAATTTTATCAAAGATAAACTCTTTTAAACTTATTCTTAAATCTTCCTTTGGATATCAATTTCAAAAGATTTATTTTATCCTTTAACAATTCTAAACCAATTAAGGTTTATTAACTAGTCGGGATTATCGATCCTTAGGAAGTAATCATTTATTTATTAATCCCAATACCAAACTATTCATCCCATGGAGCAAAACTGGTAGTGCTCCATATCTAACACCCACGGTGATATCGGTAAATTTAATTACCATTTCACGTTCAAATCTAATTAAAGATTTAGCTATCGCCTAGAGTAAAACTGGTGGTACTCCATTCTCAATCATTTCGTGAATTCGATAAATTAAATTATCCCATTCCAATTTTACTCTACTTAAATTTTCATTAAAACTCTAGTTCAGTTTTAATCACAAAAATCATTACTTAATGATTATTCGAATTTTAGGAAATAAATCGTGTCTTTACATTAAGATGGAAGTTTCACGGAATTCATAAAAGTATATAATCAATATAAATTTCCGTATGGCACTAATACTATAAACAGAATAACGGTAAGGCCTTTTAAATTCCATAAATAGTAATGGTCTTCCTTCACAGAATCTCATCTCGATTATCATTAAATCGAATTCCATTCAGTTTCAATTTAATATATTAGAATTGGAAAATTTTACTTTGGAAATTTTCCATTAAATCTTAATTAAAATATTTATAAATTCCAGATTATAACTTCACTTTAATCAAGTTTAAGAACTAATGTCATTTAAAACATCATTCACAATGAACCCGTAATCAACTACCATTTAATTCCAATTATATTAGTTAAATGGAAAACTTCATTAAATCTTAATTAAAAGATTCCTTACTTTCTCAACTGGGTTTAAGAATAGTGTTATTTAAGACACCATTCACGACAAACCCGAAATCCCATTTGATATTAAATACAAGGCTCTGGATAGAAATTATATCGACTTATATTCAATATCAAATTCTGAAACTAACAGATATCTATTAGGAATAACGATATATGTATCTTCCAAATTCCTTAACAATATCCATATAATCACGGAATCCAATATTGAAATATTCCGAAGAGTATTTCCATTTAAACCCATTCCAATTTATATGGAATTCCTGGTTATGTAAAAATTCATTCGCAAATTCAATTTATTATATCTAAAATTCATTGGATTTTTTATTCTAGTTATTAACTAGTTAATTTAGGTAAAAATATCTTTTATCCTTTCAAAATTCGAATTTTTCATCCAAAATCTTTCCAAATCATTAGTTATGATTTTACATCATTTTTCCATATTTCTAATAATTTTATTAAGGCCCTTACAGTCGGTTTCCTATAACGGTCACTGAATTGCATCCATAGCGACCTTTTCTGAAATTGATTTGGAAATAATTTGAAATCCAACCATTTAAATTTAAATATCATATATTTATTTGAAAGATCTTTTCGATACGAACCCAGCGGTTCCGGTTTTAGGAGAATCCGATGGTCAGATCTCCCGTTATGGCAATTTGAAGTTAATGGTTGAAATTCACGAATGGTCGTAGCGCGGCGCATTCTATTCAAGCCATTTAAATATATATAATATACATTTCATCGATTTTCTTTTTTAAACATAATTTAAAAAATGTTTTAAATTCATTTTAAAAACAATTTCAAGTTCCACTTCAATTTTAAATTAAAATTGAGCATCCCATTTTATTATTATCCCAAAATGATAATCTTTTCAAAATGTCTGATTTTGAAATTCAGTCTTCTCGATATTCATTATAAAAATAAATAAAATCGATATAAAAATTCGTTCGAGTTAAAATAGCACTTCTACACTTAACTCAGCTTCATATTTTTATATATTTTCGTGTCCATCTAAAATCGAACATCAAAAACATATTTTGATCCTTCTTTGAATATTATTTAAAATATTCGTTATTTCTGAATTGGAATCAGACTCAATCAATTACCATATAATTTTATTTATATGGATTCCATACATCGCATGCATTCAAAAATAGTGATAAACAACTATTTAACATTAAATTCACATCCAGAGTGCAATTTTAAAACTTTATAAGCATTAAATAATTAAATAATGCTTATAACAGTCTGTCAATCAATCGGTTGACAAACAATCAAATCGAAGGGAGATGTGAATTAATTATCATCCCCAGACCCGTGTGGGGTTTCTACCAACAACAATGAATTCAAATTAATCACGGGTTAACAAATTTAACCAATTCTGATTTGATTCGAATAAATTTTCTAATTAACCAAATTTAAATGTTTAAATTATAAATGGATATTTATAATTTAATATCAACAACCACAATAATGTTAACATTCATTTTAATATGTTACACATTTCAACATCACAAACAAAACATACCATAGTCCATCAAATCTTTCATGGGTTTTCAAACAACAATTAATGTGAGCTAACAGGCACTGTACAACATTTGTGATAATTAAAACTGATAAAAATCAATACAGGCAATCACTACATTTAGTTATAAAATAAATAACTGTACAAATATTTTGAGTGAGAAAGTTTTCACATTGATTTCCACTCCGTCAGTCTTTATTTGATGAATTTTTAATAAAATTAAACGAGCATTAAATTTATCAAAAACTACAATAGTTTCTGTTCTGGTCAGTTCCATGTTGCAGTGCTCGTCTAGAGGATTCCAACGCACCCAACCTCATCAAATTCTGGTTTAATTTGAGAAAGATATAAACGTTTAAAGTTTATACAGTTTGAATAAATAATTAACCATTATAATTAGTTAATTAATTACATAAGAAAAATCATGGCCACTTAAAATATGCTTCCCCCTTTATCGTGATTTTCTGAAATGCTCAACCCATTCACCGTCCCCTAGGTCTTCATGTCGCTTCCATCTCCGATCGTCAGAGGACGATCAACCACTACCGGCGCGAGCGCCTTCACCCACAGAATCATCTCCTTGATCGATGTGAAATTCGAACTCCCCAAGCATGCTGAAACCACCTTCGAACCGCACGAGTTTGAGCACTTCAAATGGCAAACCAAATGAAAATCGATCTTAACCGTTGGTTGTATAGATCTCGTTGAGCACTTCATTTTTACCTTAGGAATTTTTGAATTTCATTAAGTGGATTTGGGGTTTGAAGGGAAACAAGTTCAGAGATTTTCGGCCATGGATTTGATTTAGGGCCGACGCAGAAAATTGTGAACGATGGTTTATAGATAATTAAATAGTTTATATATATATATAATTTAATTCTAATATTCATTTAAAAGTGAGATTTTCGTCCGAACTCCAAATCAAACCCAATGACCATTGTCCCTAACCAAATACCCCCATTCTGGACACAATGAGATATGTTTCGTAAGCCAATTCGACTGTTTCGATTAGTTTTTTTCCAAATTAAAAAATAAATTAATATAATGGTCAATATTGAATTTCAACGTACATTTTAATTTACCGAAGCCACATACTGACACCAAAAATTATGAATTTTGAAATCTCGCTATGTTTTGACGATACGGTCCAAACAAAATTAGTCTTATCGAATTGGAGACCGTTTGAAAAATGACCTTTTAATTGGCTTATTAAATTCAAACTGAAATTGAACATGCATACAAATTTACTACGCTCACATATTAATTCCAAAAATTATGAAATTTTAAACCAGACTATAATTTGACATTCCTGATCCAACAAAAGTGGTTTCATCGAAAACGGAGGTCGTCTGCAAAATGGCTATTTTTAAGGGCTATATATTATATTAAAATATATATAAATTCCATAGCGACTATTTTAAATTTTAATTTGGACATAACTTACAATTTATAAAGTGAAATCTCAGTTTCTTACATTCATTAGAAAATTACAGTTCAAAATATCCCAACGTTTCTTATTTTACTGAAACCCGATTTATATTGAATTCTGTATATTCATGTGAAATTAAAAATCGAATTTTCAAACTACCGTGCCATTTCGAGTTCGTTTTAGTTAAATTTTAAATTTATACGTTCTAACTTCGATTTAAATAAATTTTAAATCTTTAATTCTCAAAATTAATCATTTTAAATTCTTAAAATCCATTAAATCAATTAAAAATAAATTTTAAATTGGTTCAGAAATTCCGGGTTGTTACAATCTCCCCCACTTAAAACTTTTTCATCCTCGAAAAAGAACGGAACTGAAAGTTGTTTAACTAACCAACTCAACTTTCATTCTGGCTTGAGTTCTTCAAATTTTCAGTTTCTAAGAACTTTCAAATTTCTTAAAAATTTGGCTAACACCCTAAATTTATGAAAAATTTCGCCATAACCTCCTTTGCATGGGGAGGGTTTGAAAATTTTATTGGGCCTTATTAGGAACCCAATAAAATAATAAAAAGCATGCACAACATTTGTGACTTATCTATGCCCAAGGGAGACGTGTAAAAAGTCGAAATATCAGACCTTGCCCCAGTGTTGAAAATAAAATAATTCATGTGTCGTAACTAAAAACAAGAGAGACGTGAATTTTTGCCATCTCCATACCTGTGTAGGGTTTTTATTAAATCATGTTTGTCACCATTATATGTTATTAAGTCCATAATCAGTCCTCTGTACAATCTGTAATTCAGTCCTCGTCATATAAGCATCTCGGTCATATGGTAACCCAAACCTCGTCATGTAAGCACCAAATGCTTCTATGGAATATGATATGATATTCCATCTATAATCAGTCTTCAGTTCAACCTATAATTTATTCATCGCCATACAAGCATCTCGCTCGTATGGTAATTCAATCCTCATCATATAAGCACCAAATGCATATATGGAATATGATATGAGATGTTGTCTTCATGATGTATGTTATGCGGTGTAGTTCATAATTTATTTGTTGCTATCCTATGGCATACATTGTATTTCACACAGAGCTACCATCACAGCGCATCCAAATTCATTCATAGTAGTTTATAGCACAACCAACTCATTAAGGTGCACCTGTTTGTCGGGAACGCAATTTATTTCTTTACTCAACGCGAAGCCATTAACCTGCTCAACATATATATATATACACACACACACATGTCTATATATCCAATTCCAATTAATTTTTCAATTTAGTTCAATATCTGACTCGATTCGGCTAAATTTTACCTTTCATTTTCATATTGGTTTTATTGTTCTAATATTTTTATAATCAAACTAACAGTCACACGTTACAACCAGCAATCAATTAATTGATTAGTTTTCAAATATATAACTTTTATACACTCAAAAATCATATTTTTAGTGTCAAATTCCAAACAATAAAATCTAACCAAAATTTTGGTTCTCACACTAGTCAATTGGAATAATATAGATATCCCACTTTCGAAACTCGAACATAAGCACTAGTAATGTGATCACAATTACCAGGATCATCCCTGGGCGACTAGAGTGTGATTCTATATCTACCCAGTATATTTTAGACTTCAAATACACATGGATCAGACGTATATGCAAGGTCTTCTAATGCTCGATAGTCCAAAATCAATATAAAATAAAATACTTAAATACGTATAATAAGATATAATTTTCAAAACTAAATTCATTTTTACAGATAACACTCTTGTAACTCATTCTAGGGCATTACTAACCCTATCTCTAATGAGTCACTCTTATAGGATATTATTAATCTTATCTCTGATGAATTCTTTTATTTGGTCCTAATGTGTCTTGTTCTCGTGCTTTGTAAACTAAAGCTCTGATATCACCTGTAGCGACCCGAACTTCCCGGCCGGCCTAAACCGAACAAGAAGGAGGACTGCTTTGAGAATACGACGCGTCAGAACACAAACAATAGAACATTTCATTGCTATTACAACAATTACATTAGAACATAAGAATATACAAGAGTATGAATAAATTTTATACGACGGAAAAAAGTTAGAGATTTAAATTACATTTAAATACATAAACATAATGTGCAGCGGAAACATCAACCACTACAACTGAAAGAAATACACAGATACAAAGCTTTCCGAATATAGCTCCAGCTGTAATTTAGGATCCTATGAAAAGAAATATCTTCTAAAACCAAAACTACAACCTGCCCTTGTAGAAAATACGGGTACCCAGAGTTTAGGTAGAAACAATAAACTCCGAGTCAGTTATGGGACTGGTGTGAGAACTAAAACAATTATTAAATCTTTAATTTGAAGGTTGGGAAATCATGGGACCATGCCGGGAACGGGTTTACTCCACATGAATCTCAGTTTAAAATAAAACAACGCAACAGTTTTTGGAAAGTGAAGCTATTATAAGACTCAGGTCCCATCACACAATGCAATGCAACCCGTAGGATAGAATTTTCCCTTATAATAGCCAAATATGCTTGGTACGTTTACAACAAATCATTTTGATATTACTATAGGTGTAACGGCCCGGAAAATTCGACGCTCGAATTTTCAACAATGATACACAATCCCATATCACTTGCCAAAAATCCAAGTATCGAACCCCTGACTGTTAATAGAAAGATGTTAGAGGGTGAGAAAAGAAAGAAAGAAATGTTAGAATAGAAGAAAGAAGAAGAACACACATCAGAATCTCACAGCGGGACGAATCAAATAATATATATCAAATCTCTTTATACAAAAAGAACTGTATATATACATACCAATCATCAGAGTACATCATATATCAGACACGGCGGAAATACTCTTTGAATAACTAACGATGAAGCCTCCTGCTTCCAGCTCCTGGAAACTCCAAGCGAAACTTGACCTGTATATATACTCGGTCTGACCCGAGCACATTTGATTTAAAACAAAATTCATCGGGTCAGTCTGGAATACTTTCAGTGATAAATTCATAACACAACAACTTGTTTAACTTTGGAAATCCTTTTGAAATAAAAGGATAATAGTAAGACCAGTCCACACATAAACACGGACGGTTTTTACCTTACTATAACCCAAAACGTTTTTGAAATCAATATCTTTTCTGATATTATCATAGTGTCTATCAAACCACAAATAAATAACAATTTAGCAGAACGCTTGCATCTCACGCTCTACATATATAGTATACAAATCAAAAACCACGGGCGCTTATTGGAAATTGGATTCCGACTATGACAAGGTATGGGACCACCTGCCGATAGTGTATCTCTAGAGGCGAATACACTGGGTTCAACAAGAACGTCTTGCAACCCGACCCTCACATGACCGACCACTCATTTCGCTTGAGTGTATCGAATGTATATCACCAACGGTTGGGCTCAAACCGCCGTTTCCCGATAAGGGACTGCATCGATAGATTAAAGAAACAAAAGGAATTTCTCTAGATAGGTGATTATACACCCTAATGGGAGCGACCCACATAGCCATGTTGCCTGCCCGATTTTTGTCATTTCCTGGTTGATGAGGCTTGAGGCTGCGTTTTATCTTTACATCAGATTCACTTTGAATGCCACATCATCAAATCCGTCAATTACTGATTGACGTCCTCAACAATACATTACGTGTTAGCTAAAAGAAGTTTCCTTCTCTGCTTCAACTCTTGGTACTGTTGTAGAAATCAATACACGTGACCGTCTGGAAATACTCTGTCAGACACTCGTCCATACAAGTCATCTAGGAACAGGATGAACCAAAGGCACTCTCCTACCGCATCCTTATAGGAATCACCCCAAGGATCAGTAGCGAGAAGTCCTTGCAACCCGTATATTTCAACCATGACAGAATCCCAGTATATCTCTGCGTCGACTCAGAGATTGTTAGTGGTTCTTCCACTTATGAAGATATACGGTCTTCAATGCTCCATCTTTATCGTTTACCAATTAGTCGCAAACGTACAGTTGATTCGAAGTGGTTTTGGGTCTAGTTCCCATCCCGGTCTCTTCGAAAACAACTCGTCAAAAGTTAAATAGAACATTTCATTTGATAGTCGGTTGTTTAACTATCAAATCTTAACAGTGCTGTTATGTAGATTGGCAGCTCAGGTCGTTTATCAAAACACTTCATTAAACCATTTGATCGATTCTTATAATCGATTTCGTAAATCTTATCTCGACAAAACTCTTGTGGTTTCTTTCTTTGAAGATATTAATCAATACTCGCTTTGAATAACATATTTAACAAACTTTCACTTTTATTTCCTTGGTTCGGAAATACTCTTATATATTACACAAACCAACTTTATTTTCTCTTTATTTTGGAAACACATCGTTTCTACTTTCGAACCATCACCTATATTTGCTTACCTTTGCAAATATCTTTATCGTTCCATAATCCCCTTTACAATTCTATTACCATTTGAAATAGAGTAATACTTTTACTTACATTACATAAGTAAAATCATATTTCACGTCTGACCCAAATAATACATCGCTTGTTTTAAATCTAAAGGTTTTATTATACTTCTAAACCATTACGAATAAATATTGCAAAGTTATCTCAATATATTATTCCCAACATTCTTGTAACAACCCGTATTTTTCGATAACGTGTTAAGACGAGAATCAAGGCAGAATTTAATTTTAAATTCTGAATCAAGTAAAACGGGCTATGCCATTGCGTTCGTCTCGGAAAAATACGCGAAATAGTGTCTGAGTTTTCGAGAAACGGAGTCCGTATGACCAAGATATGGCCTCGCGAAGTTTCACGAAAAATTCCCAAATTAAAGTATACTTAATTAAGTGAAATGGGTTGCGCAGAGAAATATATATATATATATATATTGATATATATATATATATAATCGAAAATTAAATAAATAAATATGCAAAAATGTTCAAAACAGCGAATTGGGAGAGGGGAATAACCGAACCGGCCGATTTTTGAGGTCGACCCGAGCTCGCTGGGTCGACTAGGGGTTAATCCAGGGTGTTTGGCTGTCAACCCGTGGGCCGATTCGCTCAAATGCAGATTTTGCATTTGGATGGTTCTCATGGTTCATCTTTAATCTAAAGGCCCTAGATGGTTCCTACACTTGACTTCTTCCCCAAGACATGCTTTGATGGCTTGGATTGAATCTAGGTTTAATCCTATGGCCTAAAACACTTGCCTAATCTATAAATAAGACCCTAACCTATCCTAAATCCTCATTATTCATTCATGCAACTAAACTATGGCAAAAATTTGCCTCTCATGGCCTCCACTCTCTTCATAAAATTTCTAAATGGTTTCTATGAGAGATTTTCCATGCATACAAGTGTTTTCAAGCTTGTATGAGTGTCATTAGCTTGCATTCAAGTCAAGTTTCTATCTTTGCATCATAAAGCAAGGGTTTTGATCATTTTGGCTCAAGGGTTTTTATGTTAGAGCTTGCATTTTGGGTCTATTTGATTGCATAAGGGCTTTGTCATATCTTTTGTGCCTTCATAGCAATGTAAGCCCTTTCCCTACTCTTAGATATTAACTATGAAGTTAAATGTTCATGTTGCAAGTTTGGGTTTGATCATTGAGTATGATACATGCTATCATGTCATGCAAGTTTATGAAGTCATTATCTTGATCTTGTGAGCTAAAAGCTACAGCCTTTATGTTGAAATGTTGCATTAGGCAACATGAGAACCCTCATAACCTTTATGTCAACTTGCATATGAAGTCATAACCCTTATATGATGATATATGCGAGTTACTAGTCATCATTCCATATCTTTTGTCACCATGATTCGCTTATGTGCCAAGTTTGGGTTTATGCATGTTTTGAGGCTTAAGAATGTAACATGCAAGTTAATGAACACATTTGTGCCTCATTTGCCACCATGATTAACTTGTGGCTTAATATCCATTTTTGTCATGCCTTTGCCAAGTCTCTTCTTTTAATCCATTACGTTGTCGCGAACGTATATGCGAGTTTAAAAGCGTTGGGTTATGTTATGGGTAATTTCTAATGACATGAAAATACAACTTGAAAACATGACTTGAAATATAACATGGAAGTTGACATGTAAGTATGCATAAAAACATAAGCTTGGGAATTTACCTATTAAGTTAGGTCTACCCTTTGGGAATTTACCTATTAAGTTAGGTCTACCCAAATGCTTGAAAACTTGTAACATGTTTTGGGAAACATGATGGACATGACACTTAGATAATATAAGTGTGGCCAACTCGAGGTTGGGTTGAGTTTGCAACGTAAAACTACCCGGAACCGACCGACCTAACTAGTAGTTGCAAACAATAGGACCCAATGTGAGAAGTTGGTCATGTTGTGCTTGAACCCGAGGTTAGACCAAGTTGTGGTGTAAAGCTACCCGGAACCGACCGGCTTAACTAGTAACCACAACAAAGTCTAATGTGAGAGGTGAAGGTGCATTAAGTAATTAATGCCACATGATAAGGTTAAGTTAATTTGATTAATGACTCTTAACCAAATATGACATGGACAAATGGGTTAAGTAATTTGATTAGGCTAATGATACTTAACAAAACATGACAAGGTTGGGTAGGTTAAGTAACTTGATTTGCCTAATGACACTTAACCATTTTTATATGACTAGTGAATGGGGTTAAGTTAACCAACACTTAATCAATCCAACGCGATAACTTGGTAAGGTTAAGTAAGTTTTCTTAATGACGCTTGACCGAAAAATACGGTTAACGAATGGGGTTAAGATTAGACTCAACTAGTCTAAACATGGAAATCGGATGGGGTTAAGTTAGCCTAGACTTAATTAATCCCACTTGGTAGTTTAATGGGGTTAAGTTAAACACTTAACTAATCTAAACATGATGAATTGATGTGGTTAAGTGACCTATACTTAACCAATCTAACTCGTGAATTTATTGAGGTTAAGTTAACCTATACTTAACCGATCTAACGTGAAAACATGATAAGGCTAAGTCACGAATCGCTTGAATACACTTGACCGATTTGACTGAGTAAATTGATAGGGTCAAGTTAATATATACTTAACCAATCTAGAATGATAATTAGACGAGGTTAAGTCGTGAATTGCTTAATACATACTTAACGAACGTGAGCATGGTTTGTAGGGTTAAGTCTTGGACTTGGATACTTAGCCAATTTTGACATGATTTGAAGACGGGTTAAGTCTTGGACTTGGATACTTAGCCAATTTTGACATGATTGGTAGACGGGTTAAGTCATGAACTTAAGTGACACTTAATCCATTATGTAAACCCTAGTTCTGAGGATAGGGGATAACCGTAGTTAACAAGGATAACGGGAATAAGGCTAAGTGGTAAACCTTAGTTGAGGAATAACTAAGTAATGATTCTTAGTCAAGAAAATTTAGACCAGTTCATAGATAGATGAGTAACCTGATACGGTAGGTCATCGTTTAAGTATACGAGTAGGAGCAAGTATCTGATTTAGATAAAGGCTCCAGCGAACTGGGTAACAAAGCAGCGACTTCGGGGAACGTGAGGATATTCTTGGTATCCCTCTATGAGCTGCCAGGTGATTATACTAGGCTCATGAGAGGTTAAGGTCTGCGTTAGAAGAACCAAGAGTATGCCTTGGTTGCTATACGAGCGACCTAAAGACGGGGATGGATAGGGGATAGTCGACGATACACGGTCGTACCCTAGATAGCATTTCGTCAGGCTACCTACCATCTTTGGTCAAGCGTGTACGTACGGAAAGGCAGAGAACACCCAAAAGACCATAATTGCTATCTAATTATGGTTGCGGTAAGGCTTGGATGTGGGTTGGCCAGTGTTGTGTTCTCATACAGGATTTATCCTGTCTTGTCTTTCACTAGTTGAGGGAGTGGTCTCGTGGGACCATAGCCACGTATAAGAAAAACAGACCTTAGCATCTGCATCGACAGATAAATCGAAAGCTCCCGACCGAGTCCTGTATTTCTTGATTTGCCCTGTGACAGGACTCGGATGGCACGATGTGATACATGTGCATACAGTCATCGAAAAGCGATTCACGATGAATGCGTGGGAAAAAGGGCGCGGTTGGCGGTTAGCGTAATCCCTAGTGGCCCTAGGTGGTTGAACCCAAACCGAGATACGAAAACGTGCAATAGGTAAGCATAATCCCTAGCAGCCCTAGGTAGCATAAGTCCTAGTTGTACAAACAATAATTCATGTTGGAAGACCCTAGCTAGGTTTAGGGTAACAGTCCAAACCGATCTTAAGGATCATGGAACTATGTTAAAGTAATATAGAATCTCATGGGAAAGCCCGTATGGTCTACGGCAAGGGACTGAACATTTACATGGAATAAAACATACAAGTTGAGTAACCTATATATGCGATATATTAGGTTGACATGGACCATTACACGACTTTTGAGTGAGGGTCATTCTTGGTTAACACATGACACGGTGGGGATACTAGTACGGTAGGTGCAGAGCTAAAATGCAGGATAGATATCATGGGACGTTATACGTGATAGATATCTTGGGGATATTATACTTGATAGAAACCTGACGATGTGATACCTTGTTTTATCTTGACATCGTAATTTAGCATGACACCTTAGTTTATCTGAGTTCAGTAGTTCATCCTGTTATTTTGATTTAGCTTATCTATCTTGTCATCATGCTTATGTTCATCTCAGTTTCTCATGTCAGTTAACTTTACTAGTTTTTATGCTAATAGTAGATAGGGCTTACTCAGTCTTTTTGACTGACCCGTTTTGTTTCGCCTCTTTTCTTCCGTTTCCCCCCCCCAGGTTACAGGGAGGAAATACTGTTGTTTAGTTCGGACTTCTTCTGCTTGAAGGTCATCATGGATGGCTTGGACTTTTCTTGGCTAATGGCTACTTTACTGTTTTTACTTGGGGAATAATTTATGAAAATGTCTTTATGCTTCTTTACTATTGCAAGACAGGTTTTGATGTACTCTGATGTAAAAGGCTTTAGACCTTATTTATTCATGTTATGAAAGTTTGATTTTACTTCCGCTATTTTTATATGTTCTGTCTTGTGATATTTCTGTGCATGTTTACCAATAATGCCCCTCTAAAGCTAGTGCATTCCTTTGCGAGTGACCCTAGTGGAGGCGGGGTGTTACAATTCTTTACCATCGCAAACCAATATCATCTTTTGATAATAGTGAAGTCGTCCAAGTTGGGGTATTTTAATTACCTCTCAGACCTTGACCGACAACATTCTTATCGCAAAACAATACAAGTTTGCAATTCAACACCTTATATTCCCTTTCCCATTTCCGCTTATTATGGTTTGATAAACCATTTCCTTTAATTCAAAAACCCACTTTTCACATTAATTTCCGCTCCTTAACTAAGTAATTTCCTCGACAAAATCTCGTTTACCATATGACTTTAATATGGTACTTTAGCCCACTTCTGCCTTTGGTAAATCCCTTTAGCCTATCTTTACTTAATTTATTAAGTAAATATCCAAACCCCTTTTAAATCTTATTTTAACCATACTCGTTACTTGCATAAAACCTTACTGAAATTCACACACTAGCTTACCTCTCCCGCTTACATACTTTGTTTATAATCATGGATTATAAATCCCCTTTTAGCCCTTGCTAAACTCAAATCAACCTGGTTTCATTAGTTCGCTTCTTTAATTTAATTTACCATTAGGAATATTCGCTTGATTATCATTATGTAAAATGATATCTCATTTCAACATTTGCCACTTTAAAAGTGCTTCATTTCATTGTTCACTAAAATAGGATAATTAATCATTTTTAAAAAGGTCATTAAATAAAAATTTAACTTTGATTAGCAAAATGATCTTGATAATCATTTTAAAAACATAGTTAATCAACGATTAACTAATTTCTAACAATATTCATTAAGTTTAATGAATATTCAAGAACTATCGATTTGATGAACCAAAATCAAATCATTCTAATCGTCAATTTTGGTTGCAACAGTCGCTTTTGTCGACTGTCAAAATCAGTTAACCATTAACTGATATTCGTACACCGTTTCCCCTTTTTAAATTAATTAATAACTTGATTAATTTAAAAATATCATTTATTTGTTTTATAAAACATTTATTCATTTTTCTAATCAATATATTAATTTCTACCTTTTTGATCACTAATGACATCACAATTCTTTATATAAAATCTTTAAACAACTTCTTTGATAAAACATGATTATAAATATAAATATATTTATAAATTTTATTTTAACTAACTCGTATAAACAAATTAAAATTCTATTTCAGTTATAAGAATAAATTTATAACGAAAATATTCGTCAGTTCGTCTAGCGGCAAAACGATGCCATAACCGATGGATTTTACACCATCACTGCCAATCACTTAATCAATACTGTCAATTGATTAAAAACACAACATGATCAACGGCTATTCAACCATCAACATTCAACGGGTTTTGATGTCCATTTTAGGGTGTCAATTCATATGTATGAATAATATGAACAACAACAACAACAATAAACAATAAATTTGAGGAATTCGGTTTGATTCCTCCTACCTGTTCTTCTCTGCATCACAGGTTATTATAACATTTCATGATAGAAAATAATTTTAAATAAATTAACGACGACAATATAATTATCAGCAACCATTAAATCAACCATCACAACCAATCAACCAATTTATATTTTAATATGGATTTATCACATCATGGTAGTCCAGAAAGGTGTGAGAATTAACTCACCAGTGATTACGGTTGACGGTGGACGCGTTTGTTCCTTTTTATTTTGAACGAACGTTCAAAATTAACTAAAATTTCAACTGTCTCAGATTGACTCCCGGTCAGTGCCATCGTCTAGAGCTCGTCTCTGCGATCCCAACGAATCTTGTTTCGTTGAATTTCGTCAACGTATGAGAGAGTTATCGCGTTTCAAAGTTCGGATAAATTTAACGATCTATTAATTAATATTTTTAAATAACTAATTAAACCTTAAACAATAATTAAACTGTTAATTACCTTCATTCAAGGTCCACGTCAGCATTTCTCTTAACGGCCACGCGCTTTCGTTCTTCCATCCTCGTTCAAACCCGTTTCTCCCAAAACTCGTTTCTCCCAAAACCCGTCCCCTCTTTCTACAAACCCAACCCTCGACGTCCCCTTTCTCCATCTTTATCACCGCCACTGGTGGACCTGGGCTGATCTCCGACAAGCCCTCGCCTCCGCCTACGAATGCAGCACCTCCTCCCTAAAACCTGGCCCCACTCGTTCACTACTTCGCCAGGAAATCGAGGAAGGACGGAAACCGATCATCCTAGAAATCCGACCGCCATAGGGACTGGCGGCCGACCACACCACCGTGGTTCGAACCCCCTCGCTCCCACGCCCCTTCGTCTTCAGGGCCCCGACGCCAACAAGCCTCCTATCGCCGGAAATCGAGCAAAATCCGACATCAGCAACCCAAAATATACTCAGACCTGTCCATTCCGTTCATCTCTCTTTTCCGACCACCACAGCCTGTTTCGACACCTCCACCCCGAAGCAAAAACCAAACCCTACACCTCCTCTACAACATCCCCTTTGACCCATCATCAATCGACATCCAAAACTCCTCAAAAAGCACCAAAAACGAAAATCGTTTCTCGCTGTTCTTGGCCGATTCCGACCACCACACTCATCGAAACTTCACCATCTTTTTAGTAGAGGTAGCCCTCGACCCGATCTACAACATTCCTTCAGGTTCCCTTAGCAAAATCATCATGGATCGAGAGAAATAAACAATTTTATAACCAGGGGTTTATTTGCAAAATACATGGTCGGAAATTATGTATTGGCTGGAAAAACTGATGTTAACGGGTTTATATAATGTGGGAAAAGTATATTTTAAGTTGACGTGACCTGTGACGCTGACTAACGATTTTTATTTCGTGTCTATCGCTATTTTCAATACTGTTTATTGGCTCCTGTGCTCACATACGAACCCCGTTCGAGATGCGAATGGACGACGTAGTATAATTTGACGATACGGTCCTAACGAATCTTGTTTCGTCGAATTCCGAGTTCGTTAGCTCGAACAGCGCTCGTTCACGTCCCATTGGTCGTTTTTAATTTGCGTTTTATTTTGCCACGCTCACAAAATAACCCCGATTGACATGCCACTTGAAATCTAGCAATAATTTGTTGTTGCGGTCCCAATAAAATTTGTTTCGTCGAAAACTGAGGTCGTTTGGAAAAATCCCTTTTATAACTGCCCAGTTCAAATAAAATAAACCAATTTAAAAATACCTCAATATAATATTAATAAAATACTGAAATTGGCCATATATGACCAGAATTGTATACACTACCAAGATAAAATATCTCGGGATGAATTTCAAGCCAAATCGATATTCAAATATTTAAAAACCCCTTTATTTAATATAAATAACGTTATAATATATAACCAAATTCCACAGCGACCTTTTCAAAATTTGATTTGGACGTAAAACAAAATCTACAACATGAAAACTCGAATTTTCTCTTTCATTAGAAAAATATCGTCAATACGGTTCTAACGTTTCTTGTTTCGAGAAAATCCGACTTATATCGGGCCCTTTACGGCCGTTTAAAGTTCAAAATGCCAAATTACGAACTGCCGCGCTGCTGCAGCTCGTTTTATAATTAAATTATAAACTATATATATTCTATCGTCGCAACCTAAACGAAATCGTCGATATCATTCAATATAAACCAATATTCAACCATTTCAAACTGCCAGTTCACACTATATCGCCAACACAACATTTCTGACAGTTTTGGAAAATTAAAATATTATTTTATTATTTATTTAAATAATATATTCATAAATAAATCGTTAAATTCGATTATTTAAATCCAAACCAATATTTTAAATAATAAAATAAATTAAATAATTACCAGAAAAATATGGGCCGTTACAATAGGTGCATAGTATCAAAATCAACTTCAAATATAAATGTATCAATCATAGACGACATATGTACCATATAGTATGCCGCCATACATAGGTTTACAGCTAAAACCGAAAAGTCGCGTATTGGAAATTGGATTCCATTTATGAGTCGAGGCAAGGGATGACTCCTCTCCGAATTGAGACACTCTAGCAAATGCCTTAAGACTCGGACGCTGGCGATCCCTGCGTTGCGGTAGGGCCAGTCCACACTTACTTTAGTGGATTAATTATTTCTAAACAATACGTTTCCCGGTCCTATCGGACCTCCAAATAGGTCAGTATGTCGACCCTATGAGCATATAGCCCTATATCTGAGGCGCCTCACAATCCATCATCCACACAAGTAAAAATGTCTGGACTCCATACCATGACACCACTTCTAGCTAAAAAGAAACGCAAGTTCTCCCCATGGTCACTATCTCGTTTTTGACTCATACTGGTTGTGAGGCTCGTGAATTTACGCTATACACAAAGCAGTGCTAATTAAAGCTGTGCTTTGATCATCAACCACAAGACTCTGCTTTTCAACAATAATCCTTTATCATTGGCATCTTAGCATGCCAAATTGACAATTCACGCCATACAACTGATGTCTATCAATATATAACCTCTAAGCTCGTACGTCTCAGAAAAGGGTGTTAAGCAAGAGAATAAATTCTCCACCACCAAACAGATATATATTTAATAGAAATCAATCAACACGGAATACAATTCAATGTCAGACACACATCAATTTAAAAGTCCGTTCTGGGTTTGAACGAAACCGGAGGAACCTTATTCCTCGTCCCATATGTCCAATACAGGGGAAAGGTCCTCGCATATCCCGTCGATCTCCAAGTACGTCTGGACGATCACCACTTATTACCTTGTCTTGGGTGTACAGCCTAATCAAGACATCAGTAATCATCCAAACGATGTGAAGATCTCCAGTCCTCAACCACCGTCTTCATCTCGACTTTTAATCGTCGTATTAGTTATTCGGAATGGATTTAACCCGGTTTTCTGAATAATTCGCGCATTTTATAATCAATAATCAAGTGCCACAAAAACAAATCATACGCCTCATTCCAATTCAGAATATTCTTTTATTCGAATATTTGTTAGGGAATGCGGAATGGATCGTTAAGGCAAAACAAACACTAGAGGTGGGTGAATAGTGTTTGTGGGAATTTGAACAAAATCTAAAACTTATATGAACTACGGGATGAATCAAACACCACAAACATAATCACAGACACAGATTCAAACCAAGATACAAAATAAACAGAAATAAAGATGCAAGAAAGGAAAGAACACACTAGATTTTACAATGGCTCGGATTACTCCTATGTCCAGTCTCGCACAACGCTGGATTGCACGGAGTTTTATTATTATATCAATAGTCAAGTACACCTTCCTTGATTTCAGGGCTACAATGGATACCACCGATTTCTACTTCCCTAATTTCTCAGCTATAAGGAAACACCTATTCCTACTTGATTTCTCGGCTACAAGGATACCACCGATTCCACTTTTACTCAACCCAAACAATTACAAACAACCCTAGAACTCTTCAATAGCACTTGATTCAGAGAGAGATGAGAAGAGAGTTCTAGGGCTGTTTGTAATTCCTGCATATGTGTGTGTGTATATATATATTCTATATAAAAAGTGTTAGTATATATTTTATAATCAATGATAATTGAAATAAGGTTGTTGTCATCAAAACTGCGTTCTCCAACAATCTCCCCTTTTTTTATGATGAAAACCTTAGTTTATAAAATATCATACATGTATATACCTATTGATGATGATCCTTCTAATACTCCCCATGTCTGTAAGAATCCTATAAACTATTCCTATATTTTATAATTTCTCACCAGATGGCGTTATCAAAAAGAAATTCTAAAAATACTACCTTTAAATTGTATATCTTCCTGAATAGAACTTAAGTAAATATCCCAATAAAAATACTCCCCCTTAATATATTAACTACTTCTAAGTAGAATACTCCCCTTAATCTATTCAAACATAGAATAATAATGTCTAGCAATATGATGATTAAATACAAACCAATCCAAATGTTATCATTACATATGTTTGTTTGAAATATATATATACAAACCAAATCAAATACACCATATGTCTTGACATATACAAGTTTCAAACAATAGAATCCAAATCACACCACAACATATGTTTTAAAATATTTAAACAAATCAATCAAATCGTACCAAATAATTAAATGTTTATTGGAACTTCGACCCATCCATCTTTTCCAAAGATAGGATCCTTCTTAATAACTTCCCAATCTTCATTTTCTTTTGTTGGTGGAGCTTTTGCGAGATTATTATCTTCATCTCTGAAAAGAGAAGAGATTAGCCATCGCATTGCATCAAAATGCTTCTCTTGTTGTTCGAACATCTTTGTTTGACTTAGTTCGAGATGACACTGATTTCGTAGAATAACAGAGAGAATATTTTTGAAAGAATTTAAGGTTTCTTCTAGATTTTCACTAAGATTATGGATAGGATTTTCCATGGATTTGATGAGAAATGAATAATAAAGAAGGAGTAATGAAATAATGATTTTTTCTGTAAGAAATGTACTTAAATAGGGTCTGGAATTCGTTGGATTTTGAATGGACATTAGTAGTTATTTAATTTTAAAATTTTAAACAATTTGAAAATCTGTTAGTTATATGTCGACATACACTTTTTGTCATGTCGACATACTATAGTGTTATAAAAAAATTGAAATTTTGAATTCTTTTGAACTCTATAATATTATAATTAGTTTTATAGTTTTTCCAGAAACATAAAGATGATTATATCATAAATAAAACTCCATTCATTACTTGGAAAAAAGCAAATACATCCAACTAATCAAGACACACTTTAAATACGAGATTCGGAAGCAAACACAAGAAAATATATAAAGATAGATTAAACTAAATGGCCTAGTTTTCGGATGACGATAAGGAAGATGAAATTCCAAGCTTTCTTCCAATTTTGACCATGAATTTGGATATTTTGGAGAGTCTCTTGTTAAGCTTCTTTTGATTTTGATGATTTTCACTTGAATTTGAACTATCGTGTCTTTGTAAATACGCTTAGAGGTTGGATACTCAATACTTTCCATAGAAGCCCCTTCTTCTTCTTCAACTTCAATTAGCTCTTATTCTTGTTGCAATTGAGCTTGTTTGGCCTCGAATGCCTCACATGGTTTAAAAGTAAGAGGAATTTGCATGAGATGAATGTTTGATGCATCAAACAGTTTTCTAGGGAAAAATTCTTCTCCATGAAGATCAAGATTAAATTATTTGAAAATGCGAGTGAGGTAAACACCATAGTAGAGGGTGTTTTCTCTTGTAGATAAATCTATAGGCTTAATTTCATTTAGGATCATTTCGGCCCAATTGATAATATATCCACCCATAATAGCAAAAAGAACTTTTTGGACTTTGAGAGTTGGATTGTTGAAATTTCCGGAACGGGGAGTGATGGTATGTTGGAGGAGAAGGTTGACAATTCTTGTTTTTTATGAAAGAAATGATTTTTGAATTCCATTGGAGTTTCATCGTCAAATATGTTGTGAAATGTTTCCAAATCGGTTTCGTTGATGGTAAAATTTGAAAAATCTGATCCCATACTTCTACAATTTAGAATAGTGCCTGAGCGTACGGTATCGAGAACAATTTGAGTGCCTTTGACACTACTCCAAATTGATTTTCATTGCCTTCGTAAAATCCGCGATTGAGATTTGCATAGAACATCTTCACAAGTTTGGGATAACATACTTCATTGTTATCACGAGAGTCAATTAGACTCAACACTTCATTGTGTTCGAAAAGAGAGAAGAGATCATAAGAGGGAAAGTCGCTAAAGATGGCGAAAGCACCTATATTAACTTTAGCATTTGCTAAATAGTTACCATTGGTTTTGATGGCCTCTTTGTCATTATGAAGATAGCCTTTGATGGTTTTGGTTATCTTCAATTTTTGAGATTAACTTGAGGAAGCCATTAAATTGATAATTTTGGAAGAGAATAGATATAAAGGATATAGTTTTGAGTTATGAATGAAAGGTAGAAAGGATAGACATATATAGAAATTGAATGGATATGAATTGAATAGACACAACATTTCAGATTGAAATGACACCTTTTCAGACCTTGGGAGTTGGTGAAAAGATTGGAGGGAAGTTTGAAAGTTTAAACTTTTGAAATTCAAAATATAAATTTCAAAACTGGTTAGAAATGTCGATATATACTTTTCTGTATGTCGACATACTTGACTCATTTCAAAGGAAATTGGATTTTTTATGTTTTGAAACATATTATCGGTTTATATTTCAGGTTTAACGATTTCCTGAACTAATTCTAATCCTATTAAACACACAAACCAATTATTTTATTAATTTATTGGTTATTTAATATTATATTATTATTTTGAACTTCAAAATTCAAAATTCAAATTTGAATTTCAAATTTCAAAAGTTTGCTTTTAAAGTTTTAAATTCAAACCAAAACAAACAAGCAAACAAAAAAACAAACAGAGCAACCATTCAACCAAATAAAATTAAAATTTAATTAATGCATACCCGGGTTTTTTAATCCTTTTCTTCATGATTTTCTGAACTCTGAATTGCCGTAAAGCATATATTCGTATTTCCGGTTTCTGGTTCTTCATCACTTGATGATGAATCTAAATCTCTAATGTTGTTGCGTATGCTTTCTTTCTTTTCCTTGACGAATTGCTGTTGTTCGTTTGTTGAGTCGATTTGTTTGCATATGGACACATTTTCTTTATATGGCCTGGTTTGTTGCAGTTAAAACATCGACCATCATTAATTTATGAATTTCCTTGAATATAACTCTTCCTTCTATATTTTAGAAATTTTCTAAAATGATTTGTCATAAGCATTATTTCTTCATCATCTCCACTACTCGAGTCAGAATCATTTGTTGTTGCTCTTAGTGCAATAGATTTCTTTTCAGTTGATCTATTTTCTTTTCTTTTTCGTAATTGGACTTCATAAGACATCAAATTTCCAATTAACTCTTCAATCTTCATTTCATTGACATCATTGACTTCTTCAATAGCCAAAGTCTTCTGATCCCATTCTGTAGTTAATGAATTCAATATTTTTCTGACTTGATCTGCTTTAGAATAAATTTTTCCAAGTGCTGTTAGCAAATGCACTATCTCATGAAATCTACAATACATGTCTGAAATAGACTCATTCTCATTCATTTTGAATAATTCAAATTGATTAACTAACATGGCTATCTTAGTCTATTTAACTTTACTAGTTCCTTCATGAGTAACTTGTAAAGTTCTCCAAATTTCATAAGCAGTTTTACATACTGATAACCTGTTAAACTCATTCCTGTCTAATGAACAAAATAACATATTCATGGCTTTAGAATTGCTCTGTGCGGCAGCCTTTTGTTCATCTGTCCATTGTGCAAATGCAGTTGTGTGTTCAACATATTCATTTTGTGTACTATTCCTTGTGTCTAATCCTATTGACTGTAAATAAATTTTCATTCTACATGCCCAAAATGAATAATTACTACCATTAAACAATGGTGGTCTAAAAGTGGATTGACCCTCTATAAAAGAGCCATTATTGCTACTTGTGTTGGTTGCCATTATCACTATTTTCAAAAATCAGATTATGAACTTTTGGAAAAATGTTGCTCTGATACCAATTGTTAGGGAATGCAGAATGGATCGTTAAGGCAAAACAAACACTAGAGGGGGTGAATAGTGTTTGTGTGAATTTAAACAAAATCTAAAACATATGTGAACTACGGGATGAATCAAACGGCACAAACACAATCAAAGACACATATTCAAACACAGATACAAAATAAACAGACATAAAGATGCAGAAAAGGAAAGAACACACCAGATTTTATACTGGTTCGGATTACTCCTACGTCCAGTCCTGCACAATGCTGGATTGCACAAAATTTTATTACTATATCAATAGTCAAGTACACCTTCCTTGATTTCATGGCTACAAGGGATACCATCGATTTCTACTTCCCTAATTTCTCGACTATAAGGAAACACCGATTCCTACTTCCTTGATTTCTCAGCTTCAAGGATACCACCTATTCCTCTTTTACTCAACCCAAACAATTACAAACAGCCCTAGAACTCTTCAATAGCACCTGATTCAGAGAGAGATGAGAAAAGAGTGTAGAGAGAAGAAGTTTGATCAAAACAGAATTGAATTCGGCAGAGTATAAGTGTAGAAATCATAAAATGATTAAGAATGATTATATAATGAAAGAGGATGAAAGTAGAGAAGAAGATATGTTTAAAAATTCGGTTTTAACCCCTTTTATAGTGTGTGAAAGGTTGTAAAGTTTCTGATTTCAAATAGTGAAAAGACACTTCCTTTCAATATTGAAAAAGTGGCAGTTATATGTCGACATGGTGTTTTTGTTATGTCGGCATACCCTAGTGTATTTTTAAATTTTAAAACATTTTTTCAAGTGTTTTGATATAAATATATTTTTGGAAATTCTTGAATCAAAATATAGTATTGTAAATTAATATTATAAAGTAGAAAATCATATAAAAACATAAATTTAAACTATATAAACATATTTATAAAATTATAAGGTTTTAAACTATGTAAATATAAAGTATAAGAGTATAAATGTATAAAATTTAAGTTTGAAAAATAAAGAAGAATAAGAAAGGAAAAAATAGAAAATAAAATAGAGAGAATTGAGGATAGAATTAAAAATCAAAATTTGAAAATTAGAATTTGAATTTGAACCTGGAGTGCTATTTAGAGTCTTACACAATCTTGACGCTATAACTATATTAATCTTGAACTCTTGAATTCTTGATACCTTGAATACTCATGAGTCTTCAAATTTCTCTGATCTTTGAATCTATATCATCTTTAAACTGTATAGTCTTCAGTAATATTTCCTGTGTATAATTCCTGCATATGTGTGTGTGTGTGTATATATTCTATACAAAAAGTGTCAGTATATATTTTATAATCAATGATAATTAAAAAATGGTTATTGTCATCAAAACTCCATTCTCCAAAAATATTCACATCTTTGGGGAACGGTTCCCGTTAATTTTTTCAAAGATAAATTCTTTTAAACTTATTCTTTAATCTTCCTTTGGAAAACAATTTCAAAAGATTTTATTTTATCCTTTAACAATTTTTAACCACTTAAGGTTTGTTAACTAGTCGGGATTATCGAGCCTTACGGAAGTAACCATTTATTTATTAATCTCAATCCTAACCTATTCATCCCATGGACCAAAACTTGTAGTACTCCATATCTAACACCCACGGTGTTATCGGTAAATTTAATTACCATTTCAAATACAAATCTAATTAAAGATTGCCTGGAGTAAAAGTGGTGGTACTCCATTCTCGATCATTTCATGAATTCGATAAATTAAATTATCCCATTCTCATTTTAATCTACTTAAAGATTCATTAAAACTCTGGTTCAGTTTTAATCCCAAAAATCATTACTTAATGATTATTCGAATTTTGGGAAATAAATCCTACCTTTACTTGGGTTAAAGAACAAATGTCGTTTAAAACAATATTCACGGTAAACCCAAAATCCTCTTCCATTGAGATGGAACTTTCACGGAATTCATAACAATATATAATCGATATAAATTTCCGTATCATACTAATACTACAAATTGAATAACGGCAAGGACTTTTAAATTCCATAAATAGCAATGGTCTTCCTTCACAGAATCTCATCTCGATTATCACTAAATCGAATTCCATTCAGTTCCAATTTAATATAGTAGAATTGGAAAACTTTACTTTGGACAATTTCCATTAAATCTTAATTAAAAGATTTATAAATTCCAGATGATAACTTCACTGTTAATCGGGTTTAAGAACTAATGTCATTTAAAACATCATTCACAATGAACCCGTAATCAACTACCATTTAATTCCAATTATATTAGTTAATTGGAAAACTTCATTAAATCTTAAATAAAAGATTCCTTACTTTCTCAACTGGGTTTAAGAACATTGTTATTTAAGACACCATTCATGACAAACCCGAAATCCCATTTGATATTAAATATAAGGCTTTGAATAGAAATTATATCGACTTATATTTAATATCAAATTCCGTAACTAACAGATATCGTACTGAGAATAACGATATCTGTATCTTCGAAATTCCTTAACAATATCCGTATAATCACGGAATCCAATACTGAAATATTCCGTAGATTATTTCCATTTAAATCCATTCCAATTTATATGGAATTCCTAGTTATGTAAAAACTCATTCGCAAATCCAATTTATTATTTCTAAAATTCATTGGATTTTTTATTCTAGTTATTAACTAGTTCATTTAGATAAAAATATCTTTCATCCTTTAAAACTTGTAATTTTTCATCCAATTTTTTTCCAAATCATTAGTTATGATTTTACATAATTTTTTTATATTTTTAATAATTTTATTAAGGACCTTACAGTCAATTTCCAATAACGGCCACCGAACTGCATCCATAGCGACCTTTTCTGAAATTGATTTGGACATAATTTGAATCCAACCGTTCAAATTTAAATCTCATATATTTATTTGAAAGATCTTTTCGATAAGTACACAACAATTCCGATTTTAGGAGAATCCAACGGTCGGACCTCCCGTTATGCCAATTCGAAGTTAATGGTTGAAATTCACGAATGGTCGCTGCGCGGCGCATTCTATTGAAGCCATTTAAATATATTAATATATATTTCATCGATTTTCTTTTAAAACATAATTTATAAAACGTTTTAAATTCGTTTTGAAAACAATTTCAAGTATCATTTCAATTAAAATTGAACATCCCATTTTATTATTATCCTAAAGTGATAATATTTTCAAAATGTCTAATTTTAAAATTCAGTCTTCTCGATATTCATTATAAAAATAAATAAAATCAATATAAAAATTCGTTCAAGTTAAAATAGCGCTTCTATACTCAACTCGGCTTCGTATTTTTATATATTTTTGTGTCCATCCAAAATCGAACATCAAAATCATATTTTGATTCTTCTTTGAATATTACTTAAAATATTCATTATTTCTGAATTGGAATCAGACTCAATCAATTACCATATAATTTTATTTATATGGATTCCATACATCGCATGTATTCAAAAATAGTAATAAACAAAGATTTAACATTAAATTCACATCCAGAGTGCAATTTACAACTTTATAAGCATTAAATAATTAAATAACGCTTATAACAGTATGTTAATCAATTGGTTGACAAACAATCAAATCCAAGGGAGATGTGAATTTATTCTCATCCCCAGACCCGTGTGGGGTTTCAACCAACAACAATGAATTTAAATTAATCACTGGTTAATAAATTTAACTAATTCTAATTTGATTCGAATTATTTTTCTAATTAACCAATTTTCACTGTTTAAATTACAAATGGATATTTATAATTTAATTTCAACTACCACAATAATGTTAACATTTTTTTTAATATGTTACACATTTCAACATCACAAACAAAACATACCACAGTCAATCAAGTCATCCATGGGTTTTCAAACAATAATGAATGTGAGCTAACAAGCACTGTACAACATTTGTGCTAATTAAAACTAATAAAAAATCAATACTGGCAATCACTACATTCAGTTATACAATAACCGTACAAATATTTTAAGTGAGAAAGTTCTCACATTGATTTCCACTCCGTCAGTCTTTATTTGATAAGTTTTTTAATAAAATTAAATGAGATTTTAATTTTATCAAAAATTGCAACAACTTCCATTTCCGTTCTGGTCGGTTCCATATTGTAGTGCTCGTCTAGAGAATTCCAACGCACCCAACCTCGTCAAATTCTGGTTTAATTTGAGAAAGATATAAATGTTAAAATTTTATATAGTTTAAATAAATAATTAACCTTTATAATTAATTAATTAATTACATAAGAAAATTTGTGGCCACTTAAATCTGCTTCCTCTTCTATCGTGATTTTCTGAACCGCTCAACCCACTCATCGTGCCCCTAGGACTTCACACCGCTTCTATCTCCAATCGTTGGAGGACGATCAACCACTACCGGCGTGAGCGCCTTCACCCACGCCACCATCTCCTTAAACAATGTGAAATTCGAACGCCCCAGGCATGCTGAAACCAGCTTCGAACCACACGAGTTCGAGCAGGAAATTCGAATGGCAAACCAAATGAAAATCGATCTTAACCATTGGTCGTACAGATCTCATTGAGCACTTCATTTTTACCTTAGGAATTTTCGAATTTCATTAAGTGGATTTGGAGTTTGAAGGTGAAGAAGTTTAGATATTTTCGGCCATGGATTTGAATTAGGGCCGGCGCAGAAAATTGTGAACGATGTTTTAGAGAGAATAAAATAGTTTATATATTTATTTATTTATTTTAATTCTAATATTCATTTAAAAGTGAGATTTTCATTCGAACTCCAAATCAAACCCAAACGTTTATCGTCCCTAACCAAATACCCCCATTTCAGACACAATGGGATATGTTTCGTAAGCCAATTCGATAGTTTCGATCATTTTTTATCAAAATTTAAATTTAAATTAATATAATAGTGAATATTGAATTTCAACGTACATCTTAATATATCGGGGCTACATATTGACTCCAAAAATTATGAATTTGAAATCTCGCTATGTTTTGACGATATGGTCCTAACGAAATTAGTTTCGTCGAATTTGGAGATCGTTTGAAAAATGGCCATTTAATCGTCTTATTGAATTCAAACTGAAATTGAAAACACTTTTAAATTTACTACGTTTGCATATTAATTCCAAAAATTATGTAATTTTAAACCTAACTATAATTTGACATTCCTGATTCAACAAAAGTGGTTTCATCGAAAACGGAGGTCATTTGCAAAATGGCTATTTTTAAGGGATATATATTATATTAAAATATATATGAATTCCACAGCGACTATTTTAAATTTTAATTTGGACATAACTTACAATTTATAAAGTGAAATCTCAGTTTCTTATATTCATTAGAAAATTACAGTTCAAAATATCCCAATGTTACTTGTTTTACTAAAATCCGACTTATATTGAATTCTGTATATTCATGTGAAATTAAAAATCGAATTTTCAAAATACCGTGCCATTTCGAGTTCGTTTTAATTAAATTTTAAATTTATACATTCTAACTTTGATTTGACTAAATTTTACAAATTCTTAAAATCCATTAAATCAATTAAAAATAAATTCCAAATTGGTTCAGAAATTCCTGGTTGTTACAATCTCCCCCACTTAAAACTTTTTCGTCCTTATCGGTGGGTATAGTTCGAAGATCATCGACTAAGACATAAAACTATTCTGCAAGCCAAGAGACATAATTTCCAATTTCTGTGTACGGAATGAGTGTTCTAAATTTCCTAGGTTGAAGCTTGTTTTTCATCATACAGTTAAAGAAAGAAATAAGTTTAATCAAGTTATTGAATAATGCAATAAACATTTTTTTTCAAATGACTTAGGTGCATACAAATATGAATGAGTGTGTATAATACCAAATAAACACCAACATCAACTTATAGAAATAATTAGCATTAGAACTTCCCATTTTATAAGTTGTCATTATCTATATTTTCAGTAGTAGCAAATTTAAAAATTCATCACTCTCAATAAGGAATAACAACATTGGAAAATTGGAAATACTGGTATAAAATACTGGGATATCTTCAATTTCAGGAATATTGGTAAAACGGTAGTAAAATTGCGAATGAATCACTAACATGTGTTTTTACTGAAATCAAAATGACGAACGTTGATATGATAAATCTGAAAATGTAAAAAGGAGTTGAAATACAAGTAATTAGGAATATAGCAACATCCCTAATAATTACAACAGAAAACAATAATGCAAAAAACATAGATCTCACCTTCAATTCATCTTCGTAAGAACTGAATTATATATCAGAGTGTAAGAACTGGATTAGGATAGGACAGAGAAACGGTCATGGAAGAGGTATTAGACATCATCATGTATCCGATGGTTATATTGAAATTGAGATCGTCGGAGAGATTTGTTGACCAATATTCCAAACATTTAAAATAAAGTAGATTTGAACTCATTGGTGAGCAAAGTACGGAATCACGAAGGAATCAACACATATGATCAGAAGAGAACTTGCTAATCTAGAAACGGAGAGGAACGAGAACTAGTGGTAGAACAGGGACGAAATTAAATTTCAAAAGACTCCAAATTTTTGGGGAAACTGTTCATTATACGGTAGATGGATCAAAGACTCCAAATTTTTGGTTCTGGAAGAACCGAAACAGTCGGCTGCTAAACTGGAATGTGAGTGGTTAGGAAAAAAGGGAATGGAGAAAGAGGGGAGAAGGTCAGTGGTTTTAGAAATCATGGATCCCATTTTTTAACGATAATTAAGTAATGAGAGTGGAGAAGTGGGAGGATATCGTGGGAGAGCAGACGTTGGACTGAGACGGGCGTGATCTGTGTGAATTTTTTTTGTAGCCATTAGATTGTTGTTAGACAAAAAGATCTTGACCGCTCTGTGTCTTTTATTTATATACCAAGGAATTTTATTATATAGATATATATGGGAAAGTCTATTTAGACATAAAATTTTGACACAAGCAATCTCAACCACAAGATCTCCCCCTAAATTCCACCTCACACAAAAAGACAAACAAATCATATAGTCTAAATTTTAGTCTGTGTTTAATTTTGTGTCCTAATAGCCGCTCCTTATACCCCTAAACCCCTTCAAAATAACTAAGTATTTCGCACACTCTCTCCTTCCACTCATTCTCTCTCATTCCACTAACATATTTAAACATAAATATGTGCTTATGCTTCGGGTGCCAATAAGGGGCTGAAATTCAGGGGTACCCAAAATAGTGGAGCACCCCTTTGGCCTCCCTATTTTCCACCACACATTTCTTCCCTCTCCTTCCACTCATTCTCTCATCTCTCACTCACTTATTTTGCTTTAAATACTTGGTGGAAATCGAAGGGCATTTGGGGTGCTCCATTTTTGGGGTGCAACTGAACGCTTGCCTATATATATATATATATATATATATATATATATATATATATATATATATATATATATATATGGCAGTGAAGGCATGATGTATTTTGTGTGTTGATTTTGAATGAGAAGTTTAACCTCATAAACTTGCTTGTTTTCTCTTAATAGATTTGCTAATAAATCCAAAGTATTATTACTCTTTCTGCATTATTGTTCACGGCACTTCATATTTGTCTTTCATGCTTTTGTCTTCTTTGCAGTCTTGTCTGCAATTTGTTATAGCAATATAACACTCATGGCCACCATGACAACTCGAAGCAAGGAAAGTAAATCTGGGCATAACACCCTTCGCTAAACCTGATCCTCGGTTCCCTCCAAATAATAAAATCTTCACAAATGCTATTATGCTCGAAAAGCAGTTTGCCAATATGTGTGGAAAAAATGGTGACCCTTGGATTTTGCACACCCGGTGAATTGCGTGCACGTCCCCAGAGTTGATGTCCGTCGGTTTTTAGATCCGCGTATTTTGACTAATGGTATTTCGAGTGGAGTAGCATAACCCTTACCTACCCATTTTTTTCTCTAAAATGAGATTTGCTTTATTAGTTATTCTACTGCTTTAACTAGCGAAAGAATCAGGCAAAATCATATTATGGTTCCTTATTTGTAGACCTAATGATGAATTTTTGTAGTTTTTGTAGTTCTTCAGGTTTGGTTTCGATTTTAATATGGTGACAAGTACCAATTGATTGTAATTGAATTTGACTGTTGTTGTTAGAAACTTATCGAAGGAACTATGAACAACTAGCAACCTCTTTTTCTTTGAAGATCGAGACCAAACGGACAGCCCTCAGTTCTAACTAATCTTTTTAATATGTTACTCATCCTACTTTTTTGGCAGGAAATCCTCCATGCAATTCAGACCAAACCAAAAATATGCATTTTAATATTTGAGGCTTTTACTAGTTCGTAAAGCTAACGAAAAAAAATACCCTTTACTGCAGGTCAATGGATATAAACTTGAATGATATATTTAATCAATGGTACATTTAGGTGTGTTTTATAGAAAATATATACAAATCCTAGTTGTGAAACTCAATTTTTTGGACTTAAATAAAAAGCTAGAGCATATAGCTCCTTTTACAGCCATAGTTTTAGAGCTCTTCTCACATTTTCAGCAATGTTTAACTAAATTTACGAAAACCTGATATTAAGTAATAAACACATTGAGGAATGACCGAGAGACACTACAGAAAGGAAAATAGTTATCTAAAGTCGAATCCTAATAAAATCATCGTTAAAAATTAAATCATTGATTATATTTTTGAAAAATTAACGAGTGCCTAAAGTCGCTGCCAGGAATATTCATGCTTCATTATTTGATGTTTTCGCTTTTTGTTACTTTTTTTTTGCGATGACTTTTGACATTCTCGAGACTTAAGCTTACCTTATGATGGCTTATGTTACTCAAGTCAGCATGAGATTAGAATGCAGGTTTTTCTTCTGTTACAATTTTCTCTGGGTTACAAACCATTCATTATTGGCATTATTTGATATAAGTATAACTGTCTTGCAGATATATTAACAAATTCAACCTTCAGTACTTATATGAGTTCTACAGAATTTGAGTTAGACCTATGAGAAATCTTTCCAATAAGAAGCAAATTATAAGGTGGTTGATCTAGGAAATACATGATTTTATTGCCTTAAAAATGAGGATTTATGATAGCTTTAGTATATGGAACCTCAAATGAAGTGTGCTATATGAAATTTGGGTTTATGATGGCTGCAACAAATGTTAGTTGTCATGACATCAATTTGTATTTCCATTATGTGTTGGTTTGTATTTCTCTTCTTGTTTTGAAGTTGAGTTGCTCTTGGGCTTAGTTTATTTCGGTTATTTCGGGTCTGTCTTCTATTTAGTAGTCTGGTCATTTGTTGTTCAAATGCTTGATAATCATGGTTTAGCACTTGTTTGGCTTAGTTTGTATTTATCATTTTGTTGTTTTGTTAGATTGAAGAAGAGGAGTTATATGGAGTACATTATTAAAATTTTAGCATTCCTTAATTTCTTTCTTACTTGCTTACAACTAAAATGACCACCAATATATATATATATATATATATATATATATATATGTAGTGGACTAAGCACCCTAACAATACTAATAGACACCATTTCACCAAAAGACACAACGCTAAACGAATAGACAAGTAAACAAAAGACATAGCTCTTGACTCAAAAAACACAACAAATCACGAACCGACATTTATTGGGTTTACTTTCCAACATCCCCCCCTTAAACCCAATTCTTTAATCATTTTGAACCTTCTTTAAACTTCAAAGCTTAGAACATCTGGGCTTTGATTGATTTATATCTCATGCGTTTGGGTTTACACTCAATGATTTCTTCATTCCTTAAAGCATCATTTTCTGCATTTAAAGCTTTGTTTCCCTGATTTTCCGGTAACTGTTGTTGAGCTAAAACTTCTACATGTTGCTTGTATGCCTTGGTTGCAAGGAAAACCATAATGAGACGAGCTGCTTTGGAGCTTTCAACTATCAGGCACTGCCCATCTTCTGAATTGAACACCCACTCTTAAGCTTGAGTTTTTTGGCATAATAAATACTCCATAATGATATGAGAACTGAGGAAGTTGTTGCTTAGCATCTAAAAGAACAGTCTTATACGTACAAAGGGATTCATCTTCTTCACCAAGAATAAACTGACATCTACGTCCAGGCCGAAGCTCCTTCAAATTTCCTTTAGCTCCTAAATATAAATTCTAAAGAGAATATAAGATGTCCTTACAAAAAGCGCAATCAGCACGTATTCTGTTTTCTTCTTCAACAATTTGTTTCAAAGTCTGGACCTCTTTGAGATACTTGCTTTCGATTTTTACACCATGTTCTGGTTCCATTAATGCATCTAGCACTACTTCTAATTCACATCCATTCTGGTTAACAAAACCAATGATTTTATTGACTTTGTTTGCAAATCCAATATCATATTTTGGTTTCAATATTACATCCCCTTTTACCTTGGTTAAACTCTGTATCTCTTCTTTTTCCACAACCGAAGCATTGCAATCAAATTTTCCAGCTACTCGCATCTTGGAACTATCAGGATCATTTTCCAACATCAGCGGTTGTACTTCTACAGCTGAATTTGGCCTACTAACAATAGTTTTAGCAATTTGATCTTCCACGATAGTGTGACCAATCTCCATCGACTTTTCACTAGACTTTGAATCCGTAGCAAGTATTTTATCCTCTTTTTCTTCACTCCCAGTATCTTCATTTTCAACTCCTTTGTTTTCGTCCTCTTCTTCGACCTCCTCTTCATCTTCTTCTTCTTTGTTCTCCATCACATTCTTACCATAAACCTCCTTCAATAAATTCCACGAATCTTTTGTGGTTTTTCTTTATGAATATGACTCTATGCTTCTTCATCAACGCTCTCACTCATCAAAACACGTGCTTGGTGATCTTTCTGTCTCAAGCTTACAAATGCTTTACTCTCTTTCTCCGTTATGTTTTCAACATCTTTTGGCCATTCGTAGCCACACTTAACAATCTCCCATAATCCTTTGGAGATTAACTCTTCTTTCTTTTTGTTACTCTACTTTTCAAAGTTTTCTTCTGTGAGAGCGAACGAGGAGAAAAATAAAAATGCCATAGTTTCAACCAGGCTCTGATACCAATTTGTTGAATTTGAAGAAGAGGAGAATATTTGGAGTACAATATTAAATTTTTAGCATTCCTTAATTTCCTTCTTACTTGCTTACAACTAAAATGACCACCAGTATATATATATATAGTGGACTAAATACCCTTACAATACTAATAGACACCATTTCACTAATAGACACAACACTAAACAAACAGACATGACAATTAAACAAAAGACCTAACTCTTGACTCAAAAAACATAACAAATTACGAACCGACATTAATTGGGTTTACTTTCCAACAGTTAATAAATTATCTTTCTCACCGTAAATTCGCTATCAAACTTAAAATAAATTATTATCTGTTGTAATATATATATATATAAATATTGTGAATATGCTTTTATTAGTTCTCTGTTTAGTCCCACATCATGGGAAAAAGTTAAACATCAGCTCTAAAGCCTATACATATAGGAGCCAATGTAATAGAAATAAAAATACATCTGAATGAATAGAAATGTCCTCTCTCCCTTATTTCTTCTGTTTTGTGTTCATTTTATAACACGTTATCAGCACAAGATTCTATTATAGCTATTTGTTAAAATCTTCTAGATCTACATTTATGAATTTGTCATGTAAGTAATTTTTATTTGAGAATATCAATTCGTGGATTTCTATATTTGTTCTACAATTATTTTCTTTTTAAGAATATTTGATCTATGGATCTATATTTTTTTTTGATCTAGATTATGTTCCAGTGGATCTAAACTTTTTAGATTTAATTTTTTTTTTTAACTTAGCGGTTTTTAGATATCCACCTATTCATATTTGATCCGGTATTATGGTATACCAAAATATTTTATTTAGGAAGATCCATTCATTTTCTTTTTATAATATTATATATGGGTCTTTTACCCCAACTCCATAAATAAGACATCTTCATTTGCTACTTTATCTCTCCAATAACAGAGAAGCCATTACTAATAGGTATGCATATATGTAAATAGCAAGCTGCTTGTTAGCCAACATATGTATTAATGTGGCCATTATTTTTGTTATGTAACATGGTGTATGGCTCCTTGACGATTTGTAATGTTTCATTATTTTAAGAAGTTCATTGTAAATGCATAGAGAAAGACTTGCAGATTTGGATATTTTTTTAATGATCCCGTGCCGTAATGTATTCAATTTATTACGTGCATGTATATGGTCCTATTCTATTTTACGAGATCTACATTTTTTTTATGATATAACAATACTACAGTTTCATCGTTTTGTTTGTTCGTTAATTTATTAATTCGTTTTGATAATTATAGAACATGTGTACTGATATGTGAATTTTGTTTAATTAAGCATCTGCAACTATTATTCTTGTGTAGTTCATAAATATGTTGAACACTGAAATCTATTTATAATCTCAATGCTTAGAGAGTACCATTAAAAATGGTAATAAGATGTCCCAGCAGGACAAAGCAAAGGCCCTGATATTTTTAAGAGGCCATATCCACGATGATCTAAAATTAGAATATTTAACTGAAAAAAAAAACGATCCTCTCCACTTATGGAACTCCCTGAAGGAGCATTATGACCAACAGAAGACGGACATACTTCCAAACGCAAAGCAAGAGTCGTTGAACCTGAAGTTCACATGCAAATGACCTGAATCTCATATGATCTAAAGTCCATATAAAAATTCTTTCAAATAAGGAACCTGAAGTTCATATACAAACAAGGAACCTGAAGTTCATATGCAAACAAGGAACCCGAAGTTCATATTCAAACGAGAAACATGAAATAAAGCATAAAAGCATATAATTGCATTTAATATTTGCACATAGAAAATGACCTGTAAAAGGAAAGGATTTGAAAAATCAATGAAACGAAAATTTTCAACAAAAAGGAAAAAAGCTTTATATTCCAACTTTATGCTACATGTAATCTCTTGGAGAAACTTATTATTGGAAAAGATCATTACATTTATGATAAATACTATTTTCTTGAAGAAAAATAGTAAAATGACTCTCATATGCGAAGAAAAAGGGCACTTTCTAGAAAAATTACTTCAATTTAAAATATATAATAACAATATACGAATTATGACAAAACTTGAAGTTTTATTATAGTCATTTTGGAACATATTATATTACTAGAAGAAATATTTCATTGTTTCTTAGGAAAACTTTTATAAAGAAATATGCATCCTGAAGATCATATTGAGTTAAGATCTAAATATTAATCTTAATTTTGCACACCAAAAATGAATGCAAAAACTATTTTTGTCATTATATGGAAAATTTTGAACCCACGGTTTCTAAAAAGACAAGAAGCAATTTTGATATAAAAAGAAAGATCTTTATATGAGTTGTATAATTAAAAAAAATATGTAATTTTTTTTATGTTTGTGAATTTTATGTATAAATTTACAAGTTTTTCAAATCATTCACGCTGAAGAATGAGAAAAAAAATTGAATATGAGACATGTAGTTTATTTTTGTTTATAGTTGTGAATTTTATGTAAAGATCTGTATATTTTTGAACCATTGAATGTTAAAGAATGCATTATTATGATAATATATTATATTACCTTATTGTCGTAAATGCATTGAATACATTATTATTGTTAGTTAATTGATGTATGTTTGTATTTGGAATAAAAATAAACATATGTATTATTATTCGATATATTTAGCTAGTAATAACTAATGTCATGGAAGAAAGGATAGAACCACAACCTGAAGTTGTGCAAAGAAAATATTTATACTGGAAGTTGTATAACTCAAAGTCTTGGACCTGAAGTCTTGAAATATATATATATATATATATATATATATATATATATATATATATAAACATTTTTGATGAAGTATACAAGTTTGAAATCTTATCAAAAGCAAAAATGTAAAGCTTCTAAAATAGAAGTATGTTAAAATATTTAGAACCAGAAGTTCATTATAAATTTATAAAATTGATATGCATATTGTTGACACATTTTTTGGTAAAAGCTTTCACACATGGAATTCCTGAATGATAACATGCCCAAGCGGTGGAAACAACGTCAGAAGACATTGAGAGATTTGGTCAAAATCGCATCCTCAACATAAACAGGCTCGAATGATAACATGTTATTGACACATTTTTTGGTAAAAGCTGTCACACATGGAATTCCTGAATGATAACATGCCCAAGCGGTGGAAACAACGTCAGAAGACATTGAGAGATTTGGTCAAAATCGCATCCTCAACATAAACAGGCTCGAAACTCCTATCAGACAACCTCTTTTGGGCCCAAAAACAGTGATTACGGAGCTGAGCTTTGTAGCTTTTGTAGATCTCTGAGTTAGCTTCAGTTTGAGCTTCGTTTTGGCTCAATCGGACTTACATATTGTTGACACATTTTTTGGTAAAAGTTGTCACACATGGAATTCCTGAATGATAACATGCCCAAGCGGTGGAAACAACGTCAGAAGACATTGAGAGATTTGGTCAAAATCGCATCCTCAACATAAACAGGCCCGAAACTCCTATCAGACGACCTCTTTTGGGCCCGAAAACAGTGATTACGGAGCTGAGATTTGTATCTTTTGTAGATCTCTGAGTTAGCTTCAGTTTGAGCTTCGTTTTGGCTCAATCGGACTTACGGTTTGAAATATATGCCCGTTTCCGTGAACGCACTCGGAACCGAGAACTTGGATTTTAGAGATGGTGGCACCCCTGGTCGGATCGCCCCCTTGGACTCGCCCCCTGAACCATGACCCGATCGTGGTGGGCACCTGGACCACGATCCGTTCGTGGTCTCACCACTCCAGCTCGTCACCCTATTCGTGGTACATAGGGGGAGCGCGATCCGATCCCCGCACCTGCTCCTGCGCAGCTTGTTCTGACCTATTCTCAAAGCTATTTTCACTCCAACTTGCATGGATCTTATTACACATGTCATATGACAATTCGGAGATGATTTTTGGACGTTTGCCACCCCTTTTCAAGATTTTTTGGATGCATGCCACGTGTCCCGCCATCCGCCTGCTGTAAACGGCTATAAATACACCATTCGAAGGCATTTTCAAGGACTTTTGGCCATTCTTCTTCACTGGTTCCACCATTACTTAGGTGCAAGGACTTTGCACTTTCCTACAGTCAAATTCTTCTCTTTTCTGCACAATTAACACGTGGATTACGTGTATAAACCCTTGTAATCTCGATTAACACACATATTGTGTGCCTGCATGTAAATGATTCTTGTAATCTGTCAGTATAACAATAAGATTATAAAGTGGACGTAGGCTACATCTACAGCCAAACCACTATAAAAACCTCGTGTGTCTCCTCTTTATTTACTCTTTTCTACATTCTGTGATCTGTGATCTGCATTTGGGTGTTAGGCCCAATTTTTGGTCTAACATTTTGGCGCGCCAGGAAGGGGCACACGACAACTTCAACTTTTTCTTGGATAATTTGGCTATTGGATCAATGGCAAACAAAAGGAAGAAGACTGGAATTTCCACTCATGCTGATGATGCTGACGCTGAAGACACAAGAAACGAGGCAAGCCAGGAAGCCTCCTCTCATGGAGATCCTTCTGCATACTTGACCAGAGACGAGATGGATGGAGTTCTCGCTGAATTGAGGACCCAGATGACAAGGCAGGACGATCTCCTCCAGAAACAATAAGAAATGATCAACCAATTCTTCGCCCGGATGGATGGAAGGCCGAGCAACGCTCAAGTCACTGGAAATGAAGCCACAGAAGCGGCTCGTGCATCACATGGACTCGGGGGCAACCCCCTTGTTCTTGGTAACGCTCAGGAACAACCAAATTCAGCTTTGGATCGGATGGACAACAGAGCACAAGCTCCCACTCAGCAACATGAAGTAGCTCGTGAAGGGGCTCCAGGATCCAGTCGGATCGCCCCCTGCTTCATGACCCCAGCTCACGAGCCAACCTCCATGGTTCACGACCGGGTCGGGTCTCCCCCCCATGAGCCACGATCCGCGATCCGCTCCCAGCAGCTCACCAACAGCTTCCGTTTTCTCCTGCACTCAACGATGGGGGCACTGGCTCTGATCTTGGCAAGTTGCAACAACTTTTTGAGGGCAATCGACTCGCTGATCTGATTCAACGCCTCACGAGAGGCCGCACCTATCAGAATGACGTAGGTGACGTCAATCATAACCCATTCACTCAGGAAATCAGAAATTCCCGCAATCCCCCAGATTTCAAACTTCCACAACTGGAGCCCTACAACGGCAGGACAGATCCTACCATGCATCTGATGCGCTACAAATGACATATGGAAGTTCAATCGGCATCGGAAAATGTCATGGCTAAATGTTTTCCTCTCTTTCTGACTGATATAGCGGCCTGTGGATTCGGCAGCTAGAATCTGAATCGATCAACAACTGGAATATGTTGGTCGCTCGCTTTCTTGAACAATTTCGGGTCCACATCGCACGACCCAAGAACGTCATGTCGCTCACTACGATTAAGAAGAGGCCTAGAGAAACTCTGCGTTCATTCCTGGAAAGATTCAACGTTGCAACAACATCATTTGATCACCCTGAACCATTGATGGTACTGATGGCAGCAGTATCCAGCGTTCTAGATAACTCGGAGTTCAAAAAGTCTTTGTACAGAGGTCACGTTTGGATGGATAATACTTGGGAGTAAAATAAAATGCTTAAGATGGGAAAATTGAGACATAACTATTGTTTGTAATTTTTATAGATCGATGGCGGAACACTCTTCATCTTTCTTCTTGAATGGATCTCGGTCGTCTCTTTCTTCTCTCTCTTTGAATGGTTCTTACCCAAATCATTCTCAGTCGAGAAATCTGTACGTGAAGGAAAAAAAACGAAATTTACCTCTCGTCCAGACTTGGTTTCCTTTAGATTTCAGAAACGTTGCTTTGGGTGTGGAGAGAGCGATCATCTCGTGAGGCACTGTGGGTCATCGGAGCATCGAAGGAAACTTTTATCGGTATCGAATTCGGTAAGCGATTTGGGGTTAAATCGGCTAAAGAATGCACATGTTCTAAGTTCTGGGTTGATCCTATTAAAGAATTTTATGAGCCTTGATGAGCAAGTTCAGATTGTTAAAAGAATTCAAGAACTTGGTAAAGGAGATGGAGGATTCTACAGACCAGTTTTCGGAAATGGCGCAATGATGAATCTGTTCTTGATGTGCTTGGAAAAAATTGGAATCCTCAAACCAGAATATACGAAGATAGGAGGAACAACGATGGTTCTATTCCCCCAAAAATCCCTGTTGAATTCAACAAATTGGTCCGTGATTCTATGGTTTTTGCGCATAAGAAATTGGTTGAAAAAGGACGAACGCCGGATGAACTTCCACCCATAATCCCTGACGTTTGTATTATTAATTACTACAATAGTGATGGGAAATTGGGAATGCACCAGGACAATGATGAAAGCAAGGAAAGTTTGTCTCTTGGCCTTCCAGTTGTCTCGATTTCGATAGGAGATTCAGCTGAGTTCGTGTATAGATAAGGAAGAAGCTCTGTCAGGAACATTATTCTTGAATCAGGAGATGTGTTGATATTTGGTGGCAAATCAAGAGGAATTTACCATGGTATTTCTGGTATTTTCAATAATTCGGCTCCGGATTTGATCAAAAATATGACTAACATGAATGGGGGAGACTCAATCTGACCTTTAGACAGTGTGAGGCCTCGCATAATTTTTCTGTAAGTCTTCCGCAGCAAACTGTAAGTCTACCACAGCATTCTTTTTCAACTTTTAATTGCTCTTATGCTGATATTGTGCGGAAACCCATGCTTAATATGCCAAATTGGAATTCGTTTAAGGCTAATCAATTTCAATTTAGAAAAAATGTGGGATCTAGTGTTTGTTTTCGCTGTGGCGAATCGAATCACAGGGCGAGTGATTGTAGAAATGGGCTGAGATGCTTTAAATGTGGCGGAATAGGGCATAAAAAGATTAGTTGTTCATGGAGTTTTGCTGGAAAATCGATATTAGAACTGATGCACATTAACTGCTTGAGAATATGCCTAATTATAATTGAGCTTCTCAACTTGCTTTCTCTGGACTCTCCTAGTTGTTTAAATGAAAGTGCCTACCTATTGTTGTTGTTGGGATGGAACTTAGAAGGGATGGTGGATGGAATCTTGTGGGAAAAGAGGGGTGATGAAGCCAAGGTTGATCCCCCGTCGCCAATGCCGTTAAATAGAAAAGAACACGCTTTTGCATTCAGCTTAAACCTGGTTAAGCTACGAAGATTGCTCTCTGATCAGTCCCCGAGCAAAATCATGACAGCTGTTAGGATGTTAGACAGAATTCTAGAACACTTTGATGCCTTACATTCTGCCATTTTAAGTGAATTCAGAGATAAGGAGTATCATAATACTACTGCTTGTGATTTTTCGAGACTTGGTGGCTTAATGAACAATCTCAAGTCAGGGGAGGTTACGGATAAGCTTGAAAATATAGCAGCGAATGAGGTGAATTGTTTTGAGGGTGATATGCTGAATGATGTTGATTTGCAGTGGTCTTTTTGTTGTGATCCTTTGATGTTGGACCCTGCCGTAATGAAATGCATGGGTCTTGATAAAGATTCATTGACTGTTGAGGATTGTAATGGGTACAAGCTCGACAAGACTTTTAATGTGTTGATAGAGGAGGATGATATAGACATGGACGAGGTAGGTCATGAGGTGGATTCGATAAGGGAGGTTGTTAACACTACAGGGAAATCTAAAGAGATTTTATGGTCAGTGGCAAATGATGTTGCTCTTTCGAATATCTTTGATGCATTGGCAGTGGATGTTGATGAGGAGGGGCTGGTATCAACGAACGAGGTTACGGTTGTCACTGACAGTGAGGATGGTCTGAAGTTGGATTATTCGAGGAGGAGAGGATTTCAGGTTAAAAGGAAAAACGGTAATTTGTTACATCATAAGAAGGTCTTGAGTCGTATTAGAATGGAAAGAGGCAAGGTGGTTAAAAAATGCGTTTTTGAAACAAAAGCTTATGTGGAAGAGGATCGTGAGGCGAGTTATGGTGATCGGGCTATCACTGAGGTGGTGAATCTGAATAGATGGGATGATCAGTTGGGTTTGGAAGGGAAGAGGTTGGATGGTACAGTAACACGTTTGGTTGGCATTGAGACTGAGGTTATGGCTTTTTCAGTTTGGGTCTGTCATTTTAGTAGCGTATTCACGGTGGCTATTAGCACAGGCGGAATGATGCTGCGCTCTTTGGCATTGAGGCCGAGTCCTTGTTTATTTAATTGGGAGGATATTCTTTTTCGACTGATAAGTGTTGCTGGCAACTGTCCCTGCTCACCAGTTGGTGAAGATGATAATCCTAGATTCATGAGGGGTGATGATCTGTTGAAGCCTAACGAGGTCTCACGTCAGAGTTCAGATTGTTCCTCCTCTTCGTCTAGAAGAGGGAGGCGTAGAAGAGTTATCCCTTGTTCTGGATTGGTTCGCCGTAGTGCTAGGATCAGATCTAGCACCTCTTCATTTAGAGGTAGGTCCCCGGTTTCGGATTCTAGTAGTAGCAGTTCGACACTGGGCTCAGGTATGACGTCTGTTTACGGCAGTGCTTATTCTCCATATGCGTTGAATAGTATGTCGACTAGCCAACTTTTTCAGCTTGCCAGTGATACAGCATTTATTTTTACAGATATTGAACTTGATTCTGATTATATTAGGAGTAGGGAATTAGAAAGGGTTTCATCTTTGAATAGATGAGGATTGTTAGTTGGAACGTTAGAGGACTAAATGAACCTAAAAAATGTGCTAAAGTTAGAACTTTCTTTAAAGATAACCATATTGATATTATCTTACTACAAGAGACAAAAATTGAACGTCCGGACTTTAGATTTTATCTTAGATTAGGTGGGTCCACTTTCCGTAACTGGGTGTGTTTACCGGCAGTTGGTACGGCTGGTGGACTCATGATTGGTTGGAAAGAGAGTCAATATAGACTCGTGCAAGAGTCTATAAAGATACATTCTTTACACGTTATATTAGCTTCCCTTTGCGATGATTCTACTTTGTGCATATCCAATGTGTATGGACCTCATTCCAAGATAGAGAGGAGAATTTTGTGGGATGAAATCTCTAATTTCAGGAATCATACCCCCAATCTTTGGATTGTAGGGGGCGATTTCAACGTTACTAGATTCCTAGGGGAGAGGTTACCCCGTGAAGGGGATTTCTCCGATATGGAGGAATTCAACGACTTTATTTTGGATAATAATTTGATAGAGATTCATGTGGATAATAGATTGTTCACTTGGTCGAATGTTCGTGATAGTCCCTCCTTTGCATTATTAGATAGATTTTTTATTAATTCCGAAGTAGAAGATAGATTTTCGATTTGTAGAGTCAAGGGACTACCTTTCTTACTCTCTGATCATTGTCCAATCGTTCTTACTTGTGATTCGAACTTAACTATTAGTAACAATTTCAAATTTGAGAAGATGTGGTTACTTGATCCTAGTTTCATAAATCTAGTTTCGGTAAAGTGGAGGTCTTTATTCTATTTTAATAATGTATATAGTGGTAATAGTGCTAAGATTTTTGTTGCTAAGTTAGGTAAATTGAGATTCTTTCTAAAGCGTTGGAATAAATTTGTATTTGGTAATGTGAGAATTAAGAAGAACAAGATTATGTGTGGTTTGTTGGATTTGGATAAAATTAGTGAGTCAAGGCTTCTTAATCTAGCTGAAAAGGATAAATATTGTAATCTTAAACAAGACCTCAAACTGATTTTAGAAAAAGAAGAAGTCATGTGGAGGCAAAGATCTTGCATACAGTGGATTAAGGAAGGGGACAATAACACTAAATTTTTTCATAGTGTAGCAAATAAAAGGAGACGTGATAATATGATTTGCTCGATTATTGTAAATGATGTAGAACTGTCTTTACAGAAGGATCTAAACGAAGCTTTCACTAGATTTTACAATCAGATTTTCGGTTCTAAGATTAAGAGAAGAACTAATGTTAGATGGTATGAATTATATCCTTACGATACTAGGGTAAGTCTTGTAGATTTGGATAAACCGTTTTCGGAACAGGAGATTTGGAAGGCAATTAGCGATATGCCTAGTGACAAAGCTCCTGGACCTGACGGTTTCTCTGTTAATTTTTACAAACAATTTTGGGAAGTTTTGAAGTTTGACATTATTGAATTATTTAATGAATTTTATAGTGGTGATTTGCGTTTAGGTAGTTTTAACTTTGCCAATGTCATACTTATTCATAAGAAAGAGGGGGCTAATACCCTTAAGGATTTTAGACCTATCTCTCTTATTAATGTTTCTATCAAAATCATATCTAAAGTTTTAGCGAATAGGTTGAGTAGCAAGATGAATGACCTTATTGATGTCTCTCAAACAGCTTTTATTAAAGGTAGGAATATAGTAGATGGTGTGGCAGCGGTACAGGAATATATTAACGTCTGTTGTAAGAACAATATAACATGTGCCATCTTGAAGATAGACTTTGAGAAGGCATTTGATTCAATAGATTGGGACTTTGTATGCGAATTATGTCTTGCTAGGGGTTTTAGTGTTAGATGGACTAACTGGATCATGTTGTTACTTAGGTCTGGTTGTTCCAACATTGTCGTTAATGAGGTAATGGGTAAGAAGATACAATCCAAGAGAGGACTTAGACAAGGCGACCCTTTATCGCCTTTTCTATTTAATTTAGCAGTTGATGTCTTCTCAAAAATTATCAAGAGAGCCGGGAGATTAGGTATTCTAGGTAGTGTTGGGAATGAGGAATTTAACAACGAATTATCTATCCTTCAATTTGCGGATGATACTTTGTTATTTTCTTCTCATCTGCCGGAGCATATTATTACTCTTAAATTTATACTTTACTGTTTTGAGATGTTATCTGGTTTAAGAATCAATTTTGATAAGAGTGCAATGATGGTCATTAATGATTTTAACAATATTGAGACTTTAGTGGCTAGCACTTTGAACTGTTCGATTATGAAATTTCCTTTTGATTATTTAGGTTTTAAGATAAGACCGTCAAAGCTTAAAAAGGAAGACTGGATAGTCATCATTGATAAAATTAGTAATAGACTATCTAACTGGAACAATAGATTCCTATCCAGAGCAGGTAGATTAGTTCTAGTTAACTCGGCCTATCTGCTATTCCCTCTTATTGGATGGTTGTTCATCAATGTCCCAAATGGGTCATTGAGAAAATTGATAGGATTAGACGTAATTATCTTTGGAATGGTGATTCTAGTTGTAGTAGTTATAAATGTCTAGTTAACTGGGAAATGTGTTGTAAATCTAAGATAGAGGGGGGTTTGGGAATCTTAAATCTACATAATTTTAACTCTGCTTTACTTGCTAAATGGTTATGGAAATTTAGATGTCCAGAAGTGAAGTCTTCTTGGAAGTCTATCGTTTCCAAATCTTATTATTCAAGAGGAGAGTTTTTTATTAGTAATGGTGGTAGTTGGGAAAATAGATTATCTCATTTTTGGAAATCCGTTTTGAATTGTTTTGACTTTTTTAATATAGGATGCAAAGTATTAGTTCATTCAGGAAACCTTACTTATTTTCGGCATGATGCTTGGATATCAAGAGTGCCACTGAAAATTGAATTTAGTAAGCTCTTTAATATTAGTAGGTTTAAGAATGCTTTAATTAAGGATGTTTACGTAGCTGAATTAGATCCTCCGTGGGTATTCTCCTTTGATAATATTTTGGAGGAAGATTTATTAAGACAATTAGCCTTACTTAAAGCCAAATTAGCACTGTACCATGTGGACATAAATAGCGATTCTATTAGCTGGGGCATGGATAAGAGTTTAGTTTACACAGTTAATTCTATGTATAGTTTTATTAATTTCTCTGGTATATCATTATACCCCTTTAAATTCATATGGAGGACTAATTCTACTTCTAAATCAAAGTTTCTAATGTGGTTGATCGTCCACAAGAAGCTTAATACGATTGAGTTGTTAAAAAGGAAAAATGTTATATTTGATATAAAATGTTGTTTTTGTAATTCAGGGGAGGAGGACGTAGATCATTTATTTTTTTTCTTGCTACTTTACCTTTTCTATTTTCAATATGATTATTAGGATTTTACTTTTGATAGTTTTATTTCCCTTAGTAATTGTATCGACTATTGGAATTGTTATAGATTAAGATACAATTCCAGAAAGAAATACATATTGGATTCTTTAGTATTATTCATTAGTTGGTTCATTTGGGTTGAGAGGAACCAGAGAATCTTCCATTCAACCTCTGTATCAAAGGATAATTTAATCATCAACATAGTAAATTTCTGTTTGTCATGGATGTCCAATTCACACTATAAACTATTTGGTAAATTGCAATTTGGGCGTTTTTTGTTAAAAGTAAGATCTAACCTGAGTTTATTCATTCGTATTAATAGCTATTTTATATGTAATAGACCTCGTCTGGGAAGCTGATTTCTGTTTTTGGTTGTTATTTTCCTCTCGTTTGTTTGTTCTTATGTCTTTCTCTTTATACATGTATATATGGTTAGATGCCTATATATATATATATTATATATATATATATAGGCATATACTCATATATATGTGTAAGTTACTGATAATTTTGCTTCAGTTTTTCAGTTTACAGGTGGTAGATGTAACTGTGGAGTTATTGGAGTTGCTGTTTTGGATTGACCGTTTTAGTTATGTTTTGTTTTTGTTATATTAGTAGTTGTAGAGAAGGGGTGTTTGTATTTTTTAGTGATTTGCTTCGCCTCTTGTTATACACATAGATTGTTAAATGTATGGGAATAGATATACTTCTTATCGGGTGGTGGCCTTGCCGGAATTCGACAATGAAGTATGATGGGTGGTGGCCTTGCCGGAACTCATCTATCTATTATCCCCTACATTACTATGTGAGACTATCGTACTGGGTCTGTATTGGATATCTTGTATTACATCTTTTATTATATATGTGTGTGTGCTCTCTTCCTATTGGAAGATCACACATCTTTTGCTCAAAAAAAAAAAAACAAGTCTTTGTACAGAGATCCACCGCGAAACCTCAGCGAATTCTACCTTGAAGCAGATAGATTCCTGCGGGAAGAAGATGCAACTTCTGAGAAACGCACTCTCAACGTCAACATGCTCAAAGATGGAGAACCATCTGATTCTGGAAAAGGCAAAGGAGCAGCCAATGCAAAGAACGATCGTAATGCTCCACCCCGGAGAGGGTCTAGATACAACAAATACACTGAACTGAATGACACTCTGAGCAACATATACGTGGATACAGGAGGTGCTGCCTCATATCCAAGGCCTCCCAAGAGGGAGCCAACGCTAGCACAACACAATTCCGGAAGACATTGCATATTTCATGACATGGATGGTCATAACACTGATGACTGCAGACATTTGCGAGACCTTATCGAGGATCGGGTCAGGCGAGGAGAACTACCCGAGTACGTCATTCAACCAACAGCGCCCACACCTGCGCTACCACCACCGACTCCTCGGAGAGGGAACGATCCTGGATCGAGCAATCGCGGACTTATCATTAACTGATCCCACTCAGCGGATCTCTTCAGTTGGCTGGACTCCGGTCCATAGTTCATGTTTTTAGATTTTTAGGCGACTTCTCGCCCTCCTTTGTTTTCCCTGCATGTAATAAGAGCAGTCACATCAGCCCACACGCACGGGACCGGCTTGTGGTCTCCAGTCGTGTCTGGCAAACGACTGCTAGATTTCATGAATTAGCAATAAGCATTGAGCTCCGGCTCCAAACTGGATCCGTCCAGTATAAACTTTGAGCTCTGGCTCCTAAATGGATCCATCCAGTATAAACATTGAGCTCCGGCTCCTAGCTGGACCCGTCCAGTATAAACATTGAGCTCTGGCTCCTAACTGGATCCGTCTAGTACAAACATGAGCTCCGGCTCCCAACTGGATCCATCTAGTATAAACAAATCCTCACGTGCTTTTCCTTGGTCGTCTTACTCCGGTAAGGCCTTCTTGGAACTTTCATGTGCTTTTCCTTGGTCGTCTTACTCCGGTAAGGCCGTCTTGGAACCCCTCTAACATCTCCTTGGATGGTTTACTCCGGTAAGGTCATCTAGGAAATATTCTTGCATTGTTTGTTTTATCTTCTTGCAGGTACAAACTCCTGGTCTTCTTGGATTTCTCTGGCCTTGATACGATCCCGTGTGATCGTCGGTTTTCTGGCCTTAATATGATCTGGCGTGATCGTCGCATTCTGGACTTGGATTTCTCAGATTATCCAGAACACATCTTCCTTCAACCAGCAAGATATGTTCTGGGGGCAAACGTGTTGACACATTTTTTGGTAAAAGCTGTCACACATGGAATTCCTGAATGATAACATGCCCAAGCGGTGGAAACAACGTCAGAAGACATTGAGAGATTTGGTCAAAATCGCATCCTCAACATAAACAGGCCCGAAACTCCTATCAAACGACCTCTTTTGGGGCCGAAAACAATGATTATGGAGCTGAGCTTTGTAGCTTTTGTAGATCTCTGAGTTAGCTTTAGTTTGAGCTTCGGTTTGGCTCAATCGGACTTACGGTTTGAAAGATATACCTGTTTCCGTGAACGCACTCGGAACCGAGAACTTGGATTTTAGAGATGGTGGCACCCCTGGTCGGATCTCCCCCTTGGACTCGCCCCCTGAACCACGACCCGATCGTGGTGGGCACCTGGACCATGATCCGTTTGTGGTCTCACCACTCCAGCTTGTCACCCTATTCGTGGTACATAGGGGGACAGCGATTCGATCCCCGCACCTGTTCCTGCGCAGCTTGTTCTGACCTATTCTCAAGGCTATTTTCACTCCAACTTGCATGGATTTGATTACACATGTCATATGACGATTCAGAGATGATTTTTGGACGTTTTCCACCCCTTTTCAAGATTTTTGGGATGCATGCCACGTGTCCCGCGATTCGCCTACTGTAAACGGTTATAAATACACCATTCAAAGGCATTTTCAAGGACTTTTGGCCATTCTTCTTCACTGGTTCCACCATTACTGAGGTGCAAGGACTTTGCACTTTCCTACAGTCAAATTATTCTCTTTTATACACAATTAACATGTGGATTACGTATATAAACCCTTGTAATCTCAATTAACACACGGATTGTGTGCCTGCATGTAATTGATTCTTGTAATCTGTCAGTATAACAATAAGATTATAAAGTGGACGTAGGCTACATCTACAGCCAAACCACTATAAAAACCTCGTGTGTCTCCTCTTTATGTACTCTTTTCTACATTCTGTGATCTGTGATCTGCATTTGGGTGTTAGGCCCAATTTTTGGTATAACACATATGTATGTGTATATATAAGCATAGGAACTTGAAGTTCCTCAATCAATGATTTTGAAACATTTCATAATTTAAAAGCCTGAAGCTTTATTCAAACCGTATGAAATAATAACATTACACTTCTTAAAGAAGTTAAATCATATGCGACAATAATAATGCATCCAAAGATTGCACAATTTTCAAAATGAGCTGTATCTTTCTCTTATATTTATATTTACATATTGTATTGAAGAATAAATTTTAACAACTCAAAGTTGTTATATATTTTATTTGAACCAGAAGTTCAACATGGTGGAACCAGAAGTTCAATACAGCGGAACCAGAAGTTAAGTTGAACCAGAAGTTCAATATAGTTTAAGAAACTTGAAACTGTTTATATATTATTTGAACCAGAAGTTCAATATAGATTAACAACTTGAAGTTTTTCATATATTTCATTTGAACCAGAAGTTCAATACAGTTCCAAATCAGATATTTTGGATATTATGATACGATCTTTAAGATTCGCATTGACATTGCTTGATAAGCAAAAATTAATGATTGGAACCTTATGAACAATTTGTTCTAAAATAGGTAACTCGAATGAGAAAGAATATGCAAATCAATTACATATGTAATACGTGAACGCACGTATATACACATATATACGAAAAATTTATTAACAACCAGAAGTTGTCAAGAGCTCATATTAAAAACTATGCATACATTATTTAATATTTCAAAAGTCGATTGACATCAATATTGATTGACCTGAAGTCATGTGCATATTCAAATGATAGAAAATTCCTCCAAGTCATCAGATCAATGAAAGGTAATAAGCAATGAAATATGAATGCATCTTATCAACTAATAAGAGCATTATCGTCCTACAATTGAAATACATCTAATGTATTTGCTAGCTATAATGCTATAATGGATCAAAAATGAATCCAAAGTAGGTTTATTATTTAAAGTGACAATGTTTGTCAACATTGATGGGGAGGATAAATGAATCATCGATATTAAATATTTGCTAACATATAGAATTATGCAAAGTATTAAGTAACTTGCATAAATTATCAATTATGTCCCTAACAGACTTTCTCCAGTATACATTTAAGGATCAGAAGGTGTAAATCACAGCTAAAAATGCGGTATAAAAGTCAGTTCAAAAAATCTTTGGAGAAAGTCATAAAGATGCAAAATAAAGGAGGTGAGTGTTCCTGAAGAAACACAAAAGGTGCTTTGAAAGAAACCCATGACATGATTGTCAAAATAACCCCAGAAGTAGTTTAGGTACCTTAAGCATGATAAGTTTTGAGATCTCAATAAATTATGTATAGAACTGACAAGAAATAATCATCAATGATAAATTAATAAATAATAAAGCGCTTATATTTATAAATGGATTAAAAATCCTATATTAGAGAGAAACATGATTGGCCATCATGAAATTCTCATAATTAAGATATATGGACCGGTGTCCATAAGATATGAACCTATTGTTCATAAGATAAAAATAGAAGTATATATAATGACAAAATCACACGCAAGTTACTGAAGCACCACAGAGTGTTAACAACATGTTAAGTGCCATGAGCATTGTATTTTCAGATATAATTAAATTGATTGAAGTGGTGAAAGTGTTTAAAACACTTATAATACCCTGAAGGTATAAACGATGAAAGTATACAAATTCCAGAAGAATTTGAATAACTTTGGTAGTGATAAAGAGGAAGAAATATAGATTACAACATTCTTTTAAGTATTGTTATGATGAAAATCTTGAAATAATTCATGATGAGTAGATCACTTCCTGCTTTCAAAAATTGTTGTAGTGAAACTCTTAATATCCATTAAATTGGTAGCTACGATATGCAAAAATTATTATAATATATAAGTTCCTGAAGAACATAAAATACAAAGAACATGTCCGATAGATTACAGTATTCTTCTAAGTATTGTTGTAATGAAAATCTTGATATACTTCAAGATGAGTAGATTATTTCCTGCTTAGTGTTGCTGTAATGAAAGTTGTCCTATTCATCAAATGTGTATTGCAATATTCAAGCCCGATTGAAACAGAAAATTATAAGCACCTGAAGTGTATTCATAAATGAATATTAGTAACATACAAATCAAAAAAGGAATGCATTTTAAATAAGAAAGCATGCCTGAAGCACGGAAATACACATGAAGTTTTAAAAGAAAAGCTTCATTAAGAAGTATTTGTAAGCAATTTGAGTTATTGAAAGAAGAATACGAATTCAGAGGAAATTATTAAGTCAGGGGGAGCATCCATAAGTATGATATAATGCACTCTTTTTTCTTAACTAAGTTTTTCCCTACTGGGTTTTCTTAGTAAGGTTTTAATGAGGCATGGGTCATGATCCAGAAGTATCAACCAAAAAGTAACATACAAAAATAAGTTATAATGTACTCTTTTTACTTATTTAAGATTTTTCCCACTGCGTTTTTCTTAATAAAGTTTTAATGAGGCATAACATTGATCCAGAGGTATCATACTACTTTTGACGTAGTAAATATAACATTGTATGTTGTACTCTTTTTCCTTCACTAAGATTTTTCCCATTGGGTTTTTCTTGGTAAGGTTTTGACGAGGCAACATTTTGATCCAGTAGTATCAAACATATTTTGATGCAGTAAACTATTATTTATGAAGAAGACAAGGCAGTTTGCATGACTCAGATTCAAGTGAATTATATCAAGGATGGAGCACATTTCTTCTAAATTTCTCTTCACACATGCATGAAAGGAAAATAAGGAAGAGGAGAAACACATTCAGTTTCAAGAAAAGAGGGTAGATCCGTTCTCAAAGGCAATTTCCAAATCAACATTCCAGAAGATGATATACAAAATTGGCATGCGTCGACTACATCAATAGACTGATTGAATAATGAGTTACAAATAAGGGGGAGCATATAAAATTATGCTATAATGTACTCTTTTGCTTCATTAATATTTTTTCCATTGGGTTTTTGTTAGTAAGGTTTTTAATGAGGCATTATCTTGATCCTGAAGTATCAACCCTTACTGTAACATTGTAAAACATGTTACCTAAAGATGAAATGATTTTGCACTCTTTTCCTTGTTTATGATTTTTCCCACAGGGTTTTTCATAAAAAGGTTTTTAATGAGGTATTGTTTTGATCCTGAAGAATCAAACTCTTTTAAGGAATATCATTTTAATATGATATTCATAATGTCAGACGTACTCTTTTTCTCATTCAAGGTTTTTCCCATTGGGTTTTCCTGACAGAGTTTTGAAGGCAACAAACAATAGTTGTATCGACTGAACGGATATATGCAAGCAAGATAATAATACGGGGGAGCAATCATCATATATGTTTTAAAAGGGACAACTTCAAGTTAGCAGAACATTCAAGTTTTTGAAGATGCATATTCAAGGGAGGGTGTTGTAATATATGTATGTATATATATATATATATATATATATTGAGAATATGCTTTTAATAGTTCTCTGTTTAGTCCCACATCATGGGAAAAAGTTAAACATCAGCTCCAAAGCCTTATTTCTTCTGTTTTGTGTTCATTTTATAACATTATCGGTACTTTTTTTGTAAATTGTAAATTAGACTTGTTCGGGTAAATGACCCAATGTTAAATTAAATAGAGAAGATTAAGGCTTCATTCTGTCACAATTCACAATATAATTTATTTCGTCCTCCGCAACTTTAAGGAGACCAAATGAAAAATAAACACGCCCAAAACATTGATTAGAAGTGAAGATGGCCGAGTTAAAGTTCACATTGGTTAACTTGTTTTACTCTATCAAACACGAATGTACATGAAAAGTGAAAAAAATAAGATCCTTTTCAATAGCTTTGTTGTGGGTATGTTGGTTAATTCATTGTGGTTTAAGAACGGTTTAGACTAAACAGTTTAGACCCAATGTTATCCACAAAAACCTGTTGATGATCCATCAATTTATTTTTACTTTTCACTTTTCATCCTTGAATTTAAGATGCATAAAGAGATTATATGGTGAGCATGGGCCAGATGTAATAAATGCGCTTAAAAAAAATGCTAATCTTGCTTTCTCCATAGTATTCACCTGTCTAAAGCTGAAGCAAGAAGAATGGTTGATATGTCATTCTGGTTTTAATAAGGTTTATGCTGAAATCTTTGTTAAGAACTATCACAAGTCCCTTATCACCAATTTTCTACTTCAAGCAGCACGACACGAAAAGCTTAAGCACTAAATGTATGTATATTAGGGCCTGATTGAAATGCGCTCAACTTACTTTTTAGTTATCTTATGGTTTCATTACTTAGCTTGATTGTTCGTTTGTATATTAAATTACTATTGAGTACATAACGTGATTTGCGTATAATAGTATATACTAAATATGCAGATTGTTTAATTTTGCATATGGTAATACAGAGATTATTCAATTTTGAATGTAGTAGTTATACAATAATCATTCAATTTTGTATATGTAGTAATATAATCTTTGTTTCTGTATAAGCTGTAACAAACAAAATTAAGCATAATATGCATTTCAATATATAAAGGTTTAAAGCATTTTAGTGGTGAACCTGTTAGATAGCAAGATGAAAAATGCATGATTTCTGCATAAATAAAGAAATGGTTGCAGGTTTTCTTAATTAGATATTTAATATGATTTTTTTTCATTTCAGGTTATTTGTGTACAAGTTATTTAACATAGAACCAAAGGAGCGGAAATGATGGAAGAAATGCATTTGTATTGTAGAATCATGGTAAATGGAAAATATGAAATGCATTTTTATTGTAGAATCATGTAAATGGAATAGAATCATGGTAAATGGAATATATAATTTTGCTATTATCGTTGTCTTGAAACACATAGGGCCGTTATGGCAATGGTTACCGTTACCGTTTGACAAATATCATTACTGTACCATTTTTACTGGTAAGGCAAAATTGTTTATCATTACCGATCGACTGATGTACGAAGTTTGGTATACCGATAATTTGGTAACCGTTACACTGGTAATGGTAAGTTACCGCTTGTCCATCAAAATTTATATCTTGACATAACTTTTGTAAACAGTGCATATTTATTATATTATATGTAGTTTTAGTTTATGAAAAACATAAACGAGAAAGAAAATAAATGTACTTGGGATTATTTCACCTGGATATTAAACTAAATATAATCACTTATTTGGTTATAAATGCATGTAATAAAGCATATCATATGAGTATACTTATGTTTTGAATTACCTATTAAAATTACCGTTACCGTTGGTATAGAAGAAATGTTATCGATAATTTGCCGTTAAAAATTGTAAATTTACCATTACCATACCGTTTAACTGCTGTATTGATTTCAATTAAAAATGGTTACTAATCAACTGGTAATAGTATGTTAATGGTAAATTTACCATTACCATAACAACCCTACTTGGAAGCATGTTGAAGAACGTTCTAGCCAAGCCTTCAATTTTTTTGAAGCAAAAATGTGTGATCCTCTAAAAAGAAGAGTGCGCGTGGTCACACACACATACACGCGCACACACACACATAATAGAAATTGTCAGCAATAACTGCCAACACGCCTGGCAGGTAACCAATAATACATACACATCTCTGAATATGCCCACAGATATAGGAGATAGATAGATGAGCTCCGGATAAATCACCGCCCTTGATACTTCAAAATAGAGTTTTGGCAATACCACCACCCGATTATAGGGGTTAGCGTTTGCTTGTTTTCTTTATCCGATGATGAAATTTATCAAACCAAACTAAAACCAATAAAAATGAAAACCAAACCAACCAAATTAAGTTTGGTTGGTTCGGTTGGTTATCCGATTAAACCAAACTAAAAATGTTTTACAATTTGTGTATGGAATATTCCCTATAATTTGAAATAAATTATAAGTATATGATTAGAGTATTATTATTCATGATTTTTATGCTTTCTAATATTAATTTGACACATAGGTGATGATTAAAATTTACTGAAATAACTAAACGAACCTAAAATATTTATTATGATATCGATAATTTTGAAAATATGGTAAAATTTCGGTTAATTTGGTTAAATCGATAACCGAATTTAATGTTTTCCCGAATCGATTAAAAACCGATTTAATTTCAAAACAGAACCAAAATAATTTGGTTTGGTTGGTTTATTTGGTTTAACCGAATAATCCTCACCCCTACCCAATTATGAAGTATATCTACTACCATAGAATACAGTAGTCACTCCAAAAAATGCAACCCAATAAAAACACATATGAACAAAATATCATAATAAAAGAAAGGACTCTCTAGATCTGCTCTCCAATAAGCTCCACAGTAAAAATCAACCAACCCGTAACCTGAGGAATATTAAACAAAAGTAAGCTAACAACCCCCCAACACACACACACACACACACATATATATATAGAGAAAAAGATATCCATATATACGTGTGTGGATAAAATAACACCATAAGATAGAAAGAAGCAAGTATAATAATCATTAAAATAAGATATCAACAACAAATGCAGATTCTATTATGACTAAAATACTTATTAATCCTAATAAACAGATTCAAATTATTTCTAACTTTACCAAAAAATCTTTCAAAAATAGGTTCCCTAATCATCTTATAATGAGGGTTTGACATCCAAACTAAACAAAAATTTACAATCTTAATAATTAATTTATCTATACTATAAAACTAGAATGAAACATTCTCTGATTTCTATCAAACCTAATAAACCAACTTATAATTTCTAAAGTATCTAGTACATATCTATATTTAAAATTAAAATCAAATCTAAAAAAATTCCAATAACAATCATAATTTCTAAAATTATTCAAATACTTAAACACAAAAATTCTTAAAAATCATATTTAAATATAGATAGTTTTAACACAAGAATAAAATAAACGATCAACACTTTCATTAAATAGACTACAGAAACAACATTTAGAGTCAAAAATAATATTTTTCTTTCTTAATTGCTCTACAATATTTAGTTTCTTATGGGTAATCAACCACATATGAAATTTAGCTTTGGGCGGAGCATTAGCCTTCCAAATTAAATAAACTTAAAATTTGATATCGGAATACAATTAAAATTAAGGAACTTATACATAGATCTGGATGAGTACTTCAAACTCTTATAAAGTTCCCAATAAATGCTATTGCAATTATTATCAAGGAGTTTTAGGCACAAAGACAAAATTAGAGAAAAATTTAGGCATAAAGAAGGCCAAAAATTTAGTCATAATCACACCTTTTAGCGTAAATCAAGAAATTCAAGGGTCCACCACCATTTTCTATTTTACACTAAAAATGTCCTTGTGGTTAAATTTTTGGCTTTTTGTCCTTGTGTCTGAATTTTTGTCTAATTTTGTTCTTCACACTATTTTCCTGCATTATCAATATGATATACTGACAGCTTAGCTCGTAATAAGGCAAATTGTCTATAAACTAAGCCATCCGAAATATTCTCAAATGTAAATTCCTATGGAGGATCTAATTTTTCTCTATGAACTTTCTTTATCAAGGCATTCTTAAAGCAACAATTCTCAAAAGTTCTTTAAATTCAATTTTAAGAGACACTCGAGTAATCCAAGAGTCATGCCAAAAAATTGTAATATCTCCCGAATGGGCAATCAAAATAAAACCTAGATTAAATTATTTTAAACCATTTCAAAATGGAATTCCAAAAAGAAGATAGTCTATTGATCCAAATACAGTTAGTATCAAATATAATTTTGCCCCCGTCATAGTAAAATTTAGATACTATATGCTTCCAAGTTGTCGACACTTCTGGATTTCTAAATTTCCACAACCATTTAGCTAACAACGTTGAATAAAATCAGGAAAATAATCACAAGGACAAAATTTAAGGCTTTTTTATTCATAAGGACAATCCATTAAAAATTTAATCAAAATGACATTACACTGTATTTTTATAACCTTAAATGACGCGCGCTATTTCCTTCTTCGTCCTCAATTATCACTCCCAGAAATCTGTATCTCGCCGTCATTGATTGAAAACACGATTGTTATTCCTGCATATTTTGAAATCGATCTTTCTCATTGATCACACTAATCCAACGACATTTGCAGTTGTTGATTGAAAATCGTCCTTGATCGCACACTTCATATCGGAAAATCGATCTCGTGCATATTGGTTTCTGAAGTTGTTCTCGACATTAGGTTTATTTTTTGATTGCATTGATTCAATTTTTATATCTTCTCATAATTCCTTTAATTTAACGTTAATAATTCCAGATAGATTTTTCCTGCTTCTATTCGGTGGTTCATGGATTCTATTGGTAGTACAAGAAGGAATCTGTTTTATGTTTCTTTTTTGAATAGTTGGACATCAGTTTCGTATTTTATCAGATATCAGTTTTGTTTAATTAACCACTTTTATATTCGTTTATTGTTCTTTTTGATGTTGTATTTGGTTTGTAATTGCATTGTTGAATTAAATCTGTATTAGAATAGAACTTGTTTTGCTTTAATAAGTTAAAATGTTATTTAAATCGTTTTTGTGTTAGAAGTTTTTTCAGGAAAAAATAACTAAATCAGTTTTTGGGTTTCAGTTTTGTATTTTTAAAGGTATCAGTTTTAGTGTAATAACTGTGTTATGTTTCCATTCATCTTTTGTTGAACAAATATTGTAGGCATCAATTTTGTAATTTTTTTGTATACTTGTATTGCTTCATTACCTCTGTATTTAAGTCGAAATATTATAGCTTTAATCAGTCATTATGTTATGTAAACACTTTTTTTATTTTTCTTTGAAAGCCCAGTAGTTTGTAGGTATCATTTTTTTTTAGGTATTACTGTATTACCTATGTTTTGCTTTTGTTCCTATAATTTTGGTGTTTTATTGATTTTGTACTTGTACCGTCGCATTACTTATGTATCTCAGTTGAAGTTATTTTGTTTTAATCACTCTCATTATGATGGTAGCATCTGTTGTATTAGTTTCTTTTTAATAAGTTTTTAGCAGTTTTAGGTATCATTTTAATATTAATGTTGGTATCATATTTTTAATCTGTGGATACCAGAACTGAGTTAATTAGGTATATGTTTGCATATGTTTCCTTGGCAAATTGATTTTTTCACATTGTTTTTTCTTTCAGTGGTGAAAATACTCTTCTTACTATAGTTGTCTTCAACGGTACCTCTTTTAGTACTCGGTTGTCGGTTGAATGTTCATTGTTTGATTTGCGAAATGAAATATCTCGGTATTGGTCTCAACTTACTTCTATGTCGATTGAAATTAGCTATGTGCTCGAGAATAGAACTAAAATTGTTGAGAGTGACTCTGACCTTCAAAATATTGTTTTATTTCAGTTACATAATAAGACTGCTTTTTTTTGTTTTGATGTTAAGCTGAAGGAATTTCTGATGGAAAATGTGATCGATGGTTCTTCTTCACTTTCTACTAATGTTTCAATGCCTTCGTCTTCTGATCGATGTTTGGGTGCAAACATTGTTGTTCATAGTAAAAGTTACTTAAAAGATTTGATGAAAAGAGGTACTACGTTAACATTTTCTGATTTTATTGGTTTTTGTTTCGAAGGGGCAAATGACTATAGAGAATTCTTAATGGCGTATCAAGTTAAATCAGGTCATGAGTTACATCATCTTAAGAATAGCTCTACTAGGATCACAGATGTTTGCTCATCGTTTTCCACTGAATGTATGTTTAAAGTGCATGCTTCTTGTGATTCTGGGAATCTCAGTAGGTTTTTCATTAGGACTTTGGTTGTTGAACATTCTTGAAGTGGTGATCTAATAAATTTGAATAACCCTCATCTATCTAGCTCATTTGTGAAATCATTGATAATAGATGAAATTAGAGATCATCTGAGTAAGAAACCAAAAGATATAATGGCTGATTTTCGAAGAGAGTTTAATCTACAATTGTCTTACTCTTATATGCTTACCACGGAAAGCAACTAGTTTTAATGGAATTGTATGGTAATGATGCCATGTCCTATAATGACTTGTCTTGGTATTTATAGGCATTACAGACTCATAATCTAGGTTTTTATGTCGCTATGGATGTTAACTCTTCTACAAATCAGTTTGAGAGGGTGTTTGTTGGTTTATGTGCTTGTATTCTTGGCTTCAAGCATTGTCGGCCTATTATATTTTTAGATGGTACTCATTAGAAGGGAAGGCCAGGTGTATTGACGGGTGCTACAGCAAAGAATGGCAAGTAAGGTATGATGTAGTATTAATTTGCTATGCTGTAGTAACATATATGGTATCATTTGAATTCTATGGTATCGGTTTTTTATAGTACTATAGTATAATTTTTAGGTATCAGTTTAGTATTATCTATAGTATCAATTTTTAGTTCTACAGTTAATAGGTAGCAGTTTTGTATGTCTGAAGGTATTATTTTGTTCTCTGCTGTTAGGAGGAAGTAGTTTTGTATGTCAGAAAATATCATTTTTTTTAGTATACTGCATGTAGATAGCAGTTTTATATGTTTCTAGGTATCAGTCTTTATCACACAGTTTTTAGGTAGCATTTTTGTATGTCTAAATATATCAATTTTTATCACACAGTTTTTAGGTAACATTTTTGTATATCTGAAGGTATCAGCTTTTTTTTTACAATCATGAATTGTGTTTGAAATTTTATTCCGTAATTTGTTTCGCAGGTTTCTTCTCTCTAGCTATGGCTGTAGTTTCAATAGAGAATGTGGACAATTGGAGTAGGTTTTTAACTCATTTGAAGGCAATGCTTAAAGAAGATAGCATATAGTTGAACCGAATATGACTCAAAATCCTTGTATGAGTTATGAAATGGTATCGGCATACGGTGTGGTTGGCTAACCTCTATACTACTTAGCATAAAAAAAGCTACAGGAGTCAATCCTAGCTCAAAATTTGGAAAATGAAATGTATAGGTGGTAGACTTTCATCTCTCGCTAAGCGCCTCAACTATATAACGGTCCACGTGTGCAAATGCATGTAACTGTAGAAATTCACCAAAAGGTGATGCTAGTAGTCCGGTCTTAATCGAGTCAGGTAGTGTATCAAAATAGTCGGTAATATACGTATGCCAACTACCGTACATAGTAATGTGACAAACCTAAATAAGTAAATATTTAACGTTAATAGTATATATATACTAATCATACTAGTAATTAACAACATTCATCACATAAGTATTTATTTATTGGCTAAGAATTAAAATTATACTTGTGGCGTCACTAGTGTCGAAGTAAGATTGTGATATAATCCATGACAACTCATGCAATACTCGTAGGTCATCTCCAATCACGTCAGCATTGGGAGTAATATGAGTTGTTCCTATATTGTCTTTGATGTGTAATGAACATTACACCTATCAACTTTTACAGATCACACCGATCTCGATGGATAAACGAAAGAAGAAAACAAGTCGAGGTAAAAGGTGAAGAGCGCCTTATATAGGCAGCGGAACCAAAACGCATGTTGAACAAACTCCTGAGCCCTAGACGCATGTTCAATTTTTTTACAGACGCCTAGGCCTAAGGAGTTTGTTCAATAAGCTCTGACCCGATATTCTGTTGGAAGAATACCGGATGCAAAAGTTTGAAGTGTATAAAATGTAGTATGTGCACACCAAACTGTTGGTGATGCTCTAAATTGCATATCGTCTTAAAAAAAGCAAAAGCGACAAAGTCGACGACTCCAATTTCAGTAGTCAGCACCAGAAGCACACAAATTCCTTTTTTTCTTCGATATATATATATATATATATATACACACACCAATAATATAGGGGGTACAGTTAATTAATGATATGGGAGGCATGTGTTATACATAGACCTTGGTATATAAAATTTAATTCTTCTAGTATATCTGGTTTAGTGATATCATTTAATGGTATATTTAAAATTTCTAGAGTTTCTACTAAAATTTCTATTGTACCAATTAAATATAATGTCATATCTATAAATAATTCTAAAATATCAGTAATAGTATGCAGGATAGAATACAAATGTAACTTTGTGGTGTCCATAAAATTTTTACTGATAAGAAACGCTGTTGTTTTTAATAGGTAGCTTTTGATTATGTTCAAGTGCTATTATTTTTCTTTTTAGTAGCATTGAATGCTATTGTTTCTCTTTATGGTAGCATTTTAAAACGCTGTCCAGAGTTAGTATATATATATATATGACATAATTTTTTTCCCTAAATTCATTAACAAACCTTAGTGGCAGCTTGCAGGATTTTTCCCAAGGGTGCACAAAGTAAATTTCAAAATAGAGGATTAGGAACTCTGTTTTTATGCGTTGGGAAACCTTCTAATTTTTATTTTTATTTTGTGTTTCTTTTACCAATCCTTATATATATCCATATCCATATAATATTCATTATTAGTGAAGTAATCCATAAAATTGTCGAAATTTTCTATTTGTTTTTTCATAATATTTCTATATTTTTCTAAATATTGTTTAAAAGTTCTATCACTTATTGGTTTTATTTCTTTTGGAGTTTTTATCATAAATGTTCCGTTAATGCTATTTATGGCATATTCCAGATCAATTTCAGGGTCATCAGTTAAGTTTATTAATTCTTCAGTATATTTGTTTTTAAATACAGTTGCTATTTCATATTGTTGTTTTTCATTTATTTCCATATTTTTCACTATGTAGAATAGTTTTGATAAAAACTTTTCTTCTAAATATTGTTCTAGTGTTTCCATAATATTTTAACGAGAATTTTCTTTATAGTAAACTAAATCTGTTTTTTGTTTTACTTTTTTGAAAAACAATCAAAGCTTTCGGGAGTAATTGGATAAATCTCTATAACAGTAAGTTCATATCCGGCTGCTTAAATCTTTGATATTTTGTACTAAAATAAAATCTGTTGAATTTTTTTTATTTTTATTACCAGAATACCTTTTTCTTAAAATAATCCTCACCTTGTTGCTCTCATCTTTTTCCCAACTATTTAAATAGGTACTTTTTCAGATTAAACGAGCTTACGTCTTTTGGATTGATTTTTAAGATAGATGCATAATCTCAATATCTGGTGTCAAATTAACAATACTCATAAACAGATAGTATTCAAGCACATATATCTTTAGACATAAGTAATTTAGCCAGAGAAAGTTTTGACTGAATGATCTTACATTGCTATAAAAATCTTATCCTTTCTTCCCTTAGCTTTGATCAGAAAGTTTAGTTGCAGAACATTGAGCAGAATAAGGACGCCATTAAAAAGCTTTGCATAAAGGAAATTATTATTACAATACTTGCTGGAGGATTACAATCAAATTTTTTCCGTGTCCTTCTTTGAAAGCTTTACATACTTTATATAGCCTTCATATCAGGTTTTCCACCGGCAAGTGTGGGTGATATTCCCACTTAGAGAAACATTACAGAAAATAATTTACATAGGCTAGCACACTCTTTTAAACTAGCAATGTACAATAATTTTTACAAGTGGCCCAATAATCTATACTAGCGGCCAACTCACGTTACATTATCTTTCATCTGATAGGTGGTGTCAAATCTTTAGTGCCAAATCTTCGTAATGTCTTCTGTCTTTATTCTTTTTAGGGGAATCATTTACTTTATAGGCTTCTTTATTTCTTGTCACTTCTTTAGGTCAATCATTCAAGTCTTCAATCATTCAAATCTTCGGTGCTGTATTGAGAAGCTCTGTCTTCTTCTTTGACTCTAGGTATCTTTTTGTAGTTGGCAATTATATTTGGTTTAGGGTGATACATATCAAACATTTTAAACCTGGGATTAAATTCCTGTATATTTTTATTGATGTATGTCTTAATAACAGGAGTTTCGGAGGTTAAGATATGACCTCCATTGTCTATCCATCCTTGATTTATTCCAACTATGTATGCACGATATCTTTCGTATGCACTTTGTACGAACATTTTTGTTGTGGAGAAATTATATGGGGTAAAATGTTTATCCCATTCAGGGTAATCTGGATCAAAATTGTATGCCTTCAACTTGATTAAATGTCTAGTTGGATCAAATATATTTTTTCCAAAATGAGGTGGTATAGAGGTTATTTCTGGGCATACTTCTGTGTCTAGCACCTCCGAGAAATAATCCGCTACATTCCCAATAGGCTCAGACAATTCTGTTTGTGTCTAAGCATCAAGATATAGCTTATGTATGAATCCATAATTTAGCAGGAATTGTGGATCATATGTAGTGCCTTCATTTATCAAGAACTTGTACTGAGACATCTTTATATCTACCTGTGGATAGGAAGCAATGATTGTACACTTGCATTCCGTCATGAAATCTGGAAAATCCTTATATTGGTTTGTGCAAGATATATTTTTGTTTCTGACTACTTCCCATTTTATTTGTATTCCTTCTATTTGTTTTTCTACAATGGCTGAAAGGAATTTATAGGCTTTTTTATATTCTGTGATATTTAGATCTATCGGATGGTGGAGAAAATATAGTTCTCTCTGTAGTTGATTTGGAAAATTAGGCTGATTTTCTTCTTTAGGTTTTTGGGGTTTTATTGCCAAAATCTGAGGAGGAGTGCCAAGATTTAACATTTTTTCTTTACCTTTCATTGTTATGTGGCTCCTGGTCTAAGACTTAGAGTATTACTAGAAGAAGAGATTTCTTCTTTTATCATCTTTCCAGAGGATATATTTTGGATTTGTTCTATAGTTTCTGAAACTACATAATCTTTTCCAAGTAACTTTTCTATTTCTTTTTCGGTAGATTCTTTATCATAATATCCTTTGAACCAAGGTATCCCATATTTAGGATTTTGTTCTATGTATTTTATTTTGGTGCCTATTTCTTCCCATGAACTGTATATTCCTGCATCTGGACTATTGAATAAACAATAGTATGAGAACTTTTTATTTGTGATTTTAGAGAATATGTCTATAAGGGTATATAGAATCTGGACCATTGAATAAACAATAGTATGAGAACTTTTTATTTGTGATTTTAGAGAATATGTCTATAAGGGTATATAGAAGGCTCATTTTCTGGCTGTTGTCCGTAGAATCATTCGAAGATTCCATATGTTATCTAGCACAAGATGTTGATCTTCTGTTAATGGAATGCTTGCCACAAATCTATTCTTTGTGTATGTCTTTAGAAATTTTTTGCAATCTTGAGAAGTCATTACCTGTGGATATATTGATAACAATATACATTAGTCCTCAAAAATTGTATAATTTTATAGTACCTGGGATATGTATCTGATGTTTAGATAAATAGTCTAGAGAGAATATCAGGGAGTTTATTTGTTTTTCCCTTGATGTGTTCCCAAATAATTTTGGTTCCACAATTTAATATGGTGTGTCTTAATTTTATCCATCTATTGTTTATGATAGATTTTTCTTTTCTTTTATCAACATATTTTACTATGGCTTCACAATCAGTTCTAATTGTAATTTCTTTATGAGATATTATAAATAAACAAAATGCTTCAATGCAATATATTATAGCTAATATTTCATAATCTAGTGATGTTATATATCCTTTTTCTGTATAGGTACCTGAAGTATATCTACATATTTTTTTCTGTTGATTTAGGGTCATACCTGTTGTTTTTTAACAGTAAGATACCTCCCCATCCATGAAATGATCCATCTGTTTCTATTATTAAATATTCTGATTCAAGTAGTAATTTTAAAGGTCTTAAATCTTTTATTAGTTCCTTAATTTTTTTAACTTGTTTTATATCTTCTTCGTCGAATTCTCTTTTTCCTTTTGGGCTTGCTTTGTTATATAAAGGTCCTGTGTATTTTGATAAATTTTGTAAAAATGGTCTGGCGTAATTTATTAATCCAAGAAAAGACTGTAATTGTTTTAGTTTTTCTATTTTATCCGGGAATTCTAGTATTTTCCTTGATATATGAGTTGTAATTCTATTTGTCCTTTTCCTATTTTTATTCCCAAAAAATCTATTGTATTTTTGAATAGTTCTATTTTCTTTTTAGACATAATTAAGCCATGTGTTTCAAATAGTTTTAATATGGTATATAAATGTGAGATATGTTCCCTTTTTGTTTTAGAGAAAACAAGTACATCATCTATATAAACACAAGTAAATTTATTGCAATGTCTAAATATGTTATCCATTTTTCTTTGGAATATTTGTGGAGCATTTTTTAATCCAAATGGCATTACTAGCCATTCGTAGTGTCCTTCACTACAAGTGAATGCAGTCCAGGGTATAGACTCTGGGTGCATTTTTACTTGTCAAAATCCAGATTTTAGATCAAATTTAGAAAACCAATAATTATCTTGGATTTTATTAATTAAAATGTCTTTTGTATGGTATACAATATCCGTCTTCATTTGTATTATCATTAAGTCTAGTATAGTCCATAACCATTCTAGATTGGCCTCTTTTTCTTTTTGATTCTTTTTGTACTACAAATGCTGTTGTTCTATGTCTTGAATTTGTTTTTCTTATTATTCCTAATTTATTTAGTATTTGTATATGGATTTTGAATTCTTCTATCATCCAATTGTCATATTTGGATGATCTAGTTTTTATTGTTATATCTGAGTTGATTATGTCAAGTCTGCAGTAAATTGAACCGTTTTCCCATTATTTTAAGGGTTTTTCTCGTATTATTTCTATTTTTTCTAACCTACTGATTATTTGGTCAATGTCATCAGTGCTTAGTAAAATTCTACTTAATTTGTTTGGATTTATTAGTTCTATATTAATTTCTGTATTTTCTGTATTTTCATATTCATCATATTCATAGTTGTCTTCATATTCGTTTAGTTCTGCATTACATTCCCCATTATTTTTGTTATCTAGTTTTGCAAGATCTTCTTGTATTTTTTGTTTTTTAATTGTCCTGGTGTGTCGCAAGTACAATGTTTTTGTTTTTCTTTCTGTCCACCACTCTTCTTAAGCGCAAACTCTGATAAAATTGGTGTTAATGTAGCTTTTTTAGATATTTGTAGATAATCTTTATTAAAAGAGAATTGTCCGTTGTCATTTAGTAAAAAAATATAATCCAAGTATTAGGCTTATATTTCCCAAGTTTAATTTTGTTACCCATAGGTGTTTTAAGGGGTAATGTTGGGACCAATCATTACAGGTGGTACTAAATCTTATTTGTACATTTTTTTACAACATCTGTTACAATGATTGTTTTTCCATCAAATTGTGTACTTTGTTTTGGTTTTTCGGCCTTAGAGACTAAATGGTGTGGTATTATTTTTGAACATATTGCAGAGCTTGTAGCCCCTGTATCTATAAATGCTAATAATTGTATTTCTATTCCTTTTATATTTAATAAGGTTAGAATTCTTAGTTCTCTCAGTTTTTCTGTATTGTATATTAAGGGTATACTAATTGGTTTATCTAGGTTATTTAGATTATTTTCAACAAGGTTTTCAATATGGAGCATATCTAAATTTTTTAGATTATTGTTGGTATTAGATAAAGGAATACTTGTAGTAATTATTTCTTTTCCTTTTCTTATTTGTTCTATTTTTTGTAAATTTTGACTTCATCTAATTCTAGTTCTAAATTATTCATTCTTTCTTCTAGAATTTTTATTCTATCTTCATTAATTTTATTTTTGTCTGTAAATTGTATTTTCTTTTCATTTGGTATACTTAGTTCAAAATGTTTTTCTGCGCAAGAGTAACATATCTCTATGGTGCATATTTTACATTTATATCTTTTGTCAAAGGCAGGGTACCAAGGACAAAAATAACACTTTGTAGTATCTGTTCCCATTTTATATTTAAAGTCATGTTCACGTTTATCTCTATTTACTAAATTTAATAATTGATCAAAATGATCCAACTGGTTTGTTTGATTTTTTTGTTAATTCTTCTTTTAATGAATAGTCTGAATTAGAGGGTAATTCTTGTTCTTCTAATCGTTCTAGTGATATTATAGAATATATTGTTGATGTTTCTGAAACATCTGAAGTTATTTCTACTAAGTCTTGTTTTACCGAATCAACTAAATTTGATTCTTTAGTGAATAAATTGTGTCTTTTAGGACAAGCAGAAGAAAGATGTCCTGGTTGATTACATGCAAAACATGTAATTGTATTTGTATATGTTTTTCTAGGATTATATTTTCTAACATGTTTTGTTTTATTTAAATATGGTTTCTTTGCCATAGATCTTCTTAAGTAGTATTTCTTTGTATAATGTTTCTTTGATTTTTGTTTTGTGGCCATAGGATTTCTAGAGCCATATTGTTGGGGTGTATATATTTGTGAGCAGAATCCATAATTCTTTTGTTTTAATTCTCTTTGTATTTGTATATATGTACATTTTTTCTTTAATTCAGAAATAATATGGGTTATTCAGATTCCTATATTATCGTATGTCTTGGGGACTCTAGGGTACATTTCGTTCCATGAATTGTGTACTTCTTTACCTAGGTCTCCTGGTAATTTAGAAAATAGCCTATCTCCTATTTCTTTAGAATAATACCTTCCAGAAGTTGTTGCATAATATAGAAATTCATTTAAAATTTTTATTATATGTTTCCAATCTAGTAACTGTATTTGTTCTAGATCCCTCATAGCTTCTTGTTGTCTTAAAGTTAACCCTGTATTTACTTCTCTTCCAGTTATTATTCTATGTATTAAATATGCAAAATTGTAAATATTTCCACCTTGGGCTACTAGTGAGGCTACTTCATCTGGGAAATTTGACTTGTATGCTTCCCACATTCCTTTAGCAACGTCGCCTAAATAATTTTCTGCAATTCTTACCATTTCTTCTCCTGAATGTATATTTGGGTGTTTAGCAGAGTAATCTCTAGCAATTACAGCAGTCCATTGTTCTAGGTAGGTATCTAATAGTTGTGGATGACATTCAGTAACATTGAGTATTACAGAGTTTGTTCCAAAAAATGTTATTTCTGTTGGTAGTCTTTTTCCAGTTGTCCTTAAAATTTTATTTTCATTTGTGTAGGGGTTTACATTTGTTCTAGGAGGATGTCCTAGTCTATAGGTCATTTCTTCTGGCGATCTTTGGGGGTAGGTTACTGTTGATCTTTGGGGATAATTTATTGTACTAGTACTTTCTCCTTGGGCTTCCATTAAGTCCAATTGTTCTGTATATTCACTTATTAGTTCATCAATAAATTGTTTATGATTTATTTTTATTGTTTCATTATTTTGGTTGGTTATTATTTCATTAGAATCTTCTAAGAAGGTTTCTAATGTAGGTACAGTTTTTAATCTTATATTGTTTTCATCTTCCATATATACAAATGTGTTATTATCTATTAGATTATTTTGCTTAAGTTGATGTTCTAATTCAAACATCTCATAAGGTTCTAGTATCATTTCAAGTTCTTTTGGGTATATTATCTTATCCATTTATAAACTTCGTTGTAATTCTGAATTGGATTCATCATCGGTATCTATTTCTTGTTGGTTAGATGGTCCATAATCCTTAAATCTTAAAGATATAGATCCATTAGGATTTGTATATGTTACAACATCATTTGGTTTTAATGTGAGTGTATTTTCATTTGGATTTTGTATTGTCCATTCATGTCCAGCTAGGACTGCAGAATCTATTTCCATGGGTCTTAAAAATGTAATTCCTGTTGAGGTTAATGTTTTTATTACTTCATCAAGTTTTATTTTTATTTTGGGTGTGTATTTTGTCATACATTTCCCTAAAAATGTTATATCCAATAGTATATTTTTGCCATTAAAATTTTCAAATCCTTTTGTTTGTATAATTACTTTTATGTGTTTATAGAAATCTGCTAAGGTCATTGTAAAGTTTGGAGATACATAAACAATTACTATATTGTTATTCATGTCTACTTCTATTGTCCCAATTTTTTTTTTTTCTAATTCTTTATGTCTATCATCTATTAGGACTATTAATAGTTTAGCTCCTATTTTCTGTCTTACTAATCCTCTTATTCCAATAATTATTAATCCTAAATGAATTAATTTATATTTTTGTATTTTTAATTGTTTAATTGCTTCTGCAGACATTAAATTAATTGTTTGTTGACTTCCATCATTAATTGATAATATTTCTTCTCTGTGGTGTCTGTATAATCCAGTATTTATGGTAAACATTCCTGTTCTATATAATTCTCTAGGATTTAAAGTATTTAGTTGGTTATTAGAAAATACTTCTAAATCACTGTCTACATTTATGATTTCTTCTAATTGGGATTGTGAACTAACAGGTCTTCTTAGCATACTGTCTATCCATATATTTGAGGATAGACTATTACTTTCTATAGGTCTATCGTCACTACTTATGATAGTTCTAGATGTTCCTGCAAATGGTCTTATATTCATTGTGTGTTGTCTAGTTTTTTGAAAGTCAGAAAAAGTTATCTTACTTTTATTTAGGCCTTCTTCTGATGGTCCTATATCTAAGTTTGATAATTTTTCTGTGAGTAGGTTAATATCATTATCTTTTTCTTGTGTTGCTATGTTAGCCTGGTAATTTATCTTTCCATAAGGTCTAATCTATCATGGATTTGGGTCATCATAGCAATAATGGTATTACACATTAAGCATAGTGTATTGTCTGATCTACTTGTAAAATTATCTCTGTTATATCCTGCTATATTGTCAGATTGTTTGAATGTCATATTGACATGATTTGTAGCTTCTATGTACCATTTATTACCATATCCCATATTAATTTAATTGTATATATTTGATTTCTTGTAACATTTGTTCAATTTTTTTGTATTTGTGTTTCAAAATGTTGTTTATTTATTTCAGATTGGTTCTTGACCTGTTGTATTAAATCTTTAGATTGTATTTTGATTTCTTTTGGTTTATTTTCTTCTATTAATTGTTTTAAGGAAGTGATATCTGTTTTGTTTGGAAAGCTTTTAAGGTTTAATGCCTTAAATTTCTTAGTTAGCTTTCTTACTATAATGTCAAATTCGTCGATTTTTTGTAAAGAGGTTTTTATGTAATCTTGATTATCTTGTATTTGTTGTAATTTTTTGTATCTGGAAGTCATACTTTCAGAAATAAGTTCTATAAGTTTATAAAATCTATTATTATAGTTTTGTAAAGAATCTCCTAATTCTATTATTAAATCTGTGATAGAATTTAGGTGTTTATTTTCAGAATGTAATAAGTGTAGGTATTCATGATTTCTTAGATAACAATTATGTTTTTGTTTATCTAGTGAAATAATTGTTTGAATAGGGTTATGTATTTCTAAGTTTGGGTATTCAAATCTTTTATGTTTCGATGTATTATTTGGTCTGTTTTTGTTCATTATTTATTCGCCTTTGATCTTATTTGCTCTGATATATATATATATATATATATATATATATATATATATATATATATATACACGCGCGCGCGCACACTAATAAAGAGAATTCCATGAACCAAATTACTAGATGTCATTATGAAATACCCAAAATGCCCTTAACCCTCCATCTAAATTAATAGTTTAGTTAGACCGTTGTTTAGCTTAAACCCAAAGTCGTTTGTTCCTCAAATCAATAAATCATCCCTCTCCGTTGCTAATCTCTTTTTTATCTCCGACTGCATGCAGCAGCTTACTACGGCACCGACTTTGCTACTTTGTTTGCTAATATGGCCATCAGGTATTGATTTTTTTTTTTTTCTTCCTATCAATCTATCCTATGGTTCCCAAATCTATGTTTTACAATTGCCGTTGGTTAATGCTAATTGTTTTTGTTTCATAGAGTGGATTAAAGCCATCTCCTCTTTCCAATTCGTCACATTGGATTACAAATGAAAAATTAGGTCCAACGCTAAAAGCTAGCATCAAGTGGTTTGCGTTTTTGACTAAAGCAAACCGAGCCGAAGTATGGTAATCTAGGGCTTGGGTATGGCCTCTTTTCTATTTTCCGTTTAATTTCAGATATGGTTTGTCTTCTTCTGTTGATTACATAATGTGAGGACTGCTGATTTCTTTAAAATTATTATTGATCTAAAAAGTTCATGGTGTTTCTACTTTATATATTCTTATTCTAATAATAATATAATATACTGAAGCAGAAAGCTTGGATTTGTTTTTGTTTCATAGAGTGGATTAAAGCATGGTAAAAGAGGGTTTGATACATATTATTCTATCCAGTTTTTTGTTTAACTAGAAATTTATATCTTTTTTGCTCTAAGGCTAATTTTTGGTTTAACTTATTTTTTTTTATTACCGTGTATTCTTTAGTTTTTTGTTATTTTTGATACATATTATTAAGGATGACCATATTATGATACATATCATTCTAATGATATATTGCTCTAAGGGTATGATATTTTTTTTATTTTAGTTTTTTGTTGCAGGTGGATGTATTTCTGCTTGGCACAATTATTAAGGATGACCATATTATGCATCTGAATATGTCCTAAGGAGAATATATTTTGATATGGAGCTCAAATACAGGTCAGTACAAATTCGAAAATGTCATTTTTTTTTTTAAAAAAAAACATTTTAGTCAGTAAAAATTCATAGTAAACAATCTTACAATTTTATATGACATAGTATACGGTTGGACAAAGAGGAACACCTTAGAAATGACTAAATCCACTATCTTCTAGACTGGATTAACAAAAAAGTTCATTGACCAATGTTGTGCTCAAGCTTTTAATTATATGTAAAAGGATATTTCTTCTTTTATAGCGATTATTTTCTATTTCTAAAAATGCTATATTATACGGTAATATAGCTTTCACCATTTGAACTTTTCATTCATAGGCTAAACATTTTTATTTCCGGTAACTTTACCTAATTTATATCATTTTTGCATGCACTTATATTTGTTTACCTTTTTATTATATGGCATAGACTACTAACATTGTCCAGATAATGCTATTTCTTGCAGGCCTTTTGCGCATGGTGAATAAGTTATATTTCTATTTAAATGTCATTTCCTTATGCTGGGCACAACATGTTATCCAAGTTCTCGAATAGCCAATGAATATTTTTTTAAGGCAGTATTTTCCCTAAAAATTAGTTTGCCTCATATTATTAGTAAGGTAAATAAAATACCATTTATTCTATTATATTTGATAGTTTCCAAAACTTTTCACATAGTAAATACAAATTAATTTATCTTATGCATCAGTTACCAATCATAATTCATTTTTATTATTGTCCATTACCCTTGGAAATAATTTGAATGAAGTGACTTTTTAAATTGCTCTAGAAAACAGTACAAAAAACAAAAGTTAGTCTTTTTTAGTTCAATGGAATAAATTTTCTCAGTAGTACATTCTACCTCGGTTCGTAATGGTTTGATATTGGTAACATATTACCTCTAAGATTCTCTTGGCTGCTATTGAAGAAGAATATAAGGGAACTTATGATTTTAGTCGCGTTCCCATTGAGTTTAATGTAATTCAAAAAAAGTTTGACTGTTGACTAAATTTAGAAGTAATGTTGTATACGGTAATATTAACTTTTTTTATATTCAGAACAAATGTAGTGCCTGTTATGCTTACATCAACATGGCTTATCGTAAGCGCATTGTCACTTCCTTCCAGTTTTGCTATTATAGTTCTCTAATTCTATTGAATTATTCGCTTTTTTCATATAAAATTTGAAAAGCATTTTTTTTAAATGGAGTTAAATTTAATTATAATAGGCATTCAATGGTAAGATGTGGGAAAAGTAAACATCGGAAAAGTAACGTCTTTTGCCTGTGCTAAAATTCATGGAAAAGCAGCATTAGTTCATTTTCAAAATTCAAGTTTGAGGATAAATGGTGTTGTCTTACTATTTTTCATTCAGATGGCCCAAACACAAATCAAGACTAATTTATCCGTGCATTTCCCTATCACTATAGCCTGACTTCATCAAGCGTTCTTTATGGTCAATTTTGCTTCATCACAACATAGATAGGGAAACATAATTTATAGGTACGGGAGTGCACACACATTTTAAAGGCTGCACACACACACACACACACACACACACACACACACACACACACACTAAGAAACATTCACTAAGCTCCTTCACAAATTGAATACTTTTATTCATGACATTGGTAATAATTCGATATTTGAAACTACGAATAGTTCAACAATAAAAAAATAATATAATAATACAATAAATACAGACCTTTCCGAGGTTAAGCTGTTGATTTTGTACTTAGATTTGTAATACAATGCATAAATTTGATTAGTGGTGAAGTCTGTATGTAGGAATGTTATATCTTTTAATGTGGTGGTATCATTCAATGTAAAGAGCAAGTTATTTGCTTTTCTCATATGTTCCTAAATGTAAATTAGGAATTAGATTCTCAACTATATTTTATTTCCTCTTCATTTCTTAATATAGCTATATATTCTGTTTGAACCTGATAACGTGCAAGTTTTTTTTTCCCCCTTAAAGTCCATTTTTATCACAAAGTTGCTCTTCTTGGGACATTTTAACAACAGATTGAGAGTTATACCATTTTTTTTAAAATGTTTTCTTACAATCAAATTTGTATTATCTGTTTTGTATGAATTCTTTTATATATGTTTACTTTCTTTTACTTTTATTTGAAAACTAAAATATATTATTATTTAGTTTAACATTAATTTATGGATGATAATGGCTATAACAATGATTTTACGTATTAATTTATGGACACCTCATAATAAATTGGAAATGCTCCAGCCATTTGTTTTCATCCATTCATGCAATTCCATTTTCTCGGAAGGTTTATAAACAAATTACTAACAAAAATTAAAGCTGACTGAACTGTGATGCCATTAGAATTACAAATCAATCATCAATTCCTTTTTGACTAATAACAATATATATATATATATATATATATATATATATATATAACATATGAAAAATGACAGATTAAATAATACATCATTAGTATCAATATATATAAGGAATGAAATATGTGTGTAGAGCATGGGCTGTATGGTGGTAACTACACATACAAATATTATAAAGATGCTTCGTATGCTTTCTACTCTATATTTCTCCTCAAGTTTGTTAAGTCAAGCCTTTATCCATTTTCAAAGTGGTCCATGTATGGAATACCTTATAATAATATATGGGTAATTTGGTCTTTTTAACCATTTCTTTCACGACTCTTAATCAATGTAGTTATTTTGAACATCTCTTTAATACTTTTATTTCCATATGAAGAATTCGATAGTAAGATTTTATGTTGTTTTACTTTATCTTTTTAGATTGTAATTCTGAACTCTCCCATTTTTAAGAGATTTGGCACCAAAACATGCTGTACTTTAATGATAAATTTTCATATTTCATTTCATTTAAACCGTTTCATCATATTCATCTTCTCCATTATGGATCATGTCCATTTACAAAAATTACATTTATTTATTTATCGGAACTAAAATTTGGAACTCTTATCTCAAAGTAACTTCTCCTTATTGGTGAATATGAGCACTCAGATCACAACACTAATTTAGCCAAAATAATAAAAGGAGCAGTGGAATGAATTATTCTATGATTGTAAGTATTTAGAAAAATGATACAAGGATGATATATATTTACTACGTAATCCACGAATAAAATGGTGTTACGAATGGCGAGACTTTGGCTTGGACTTGGTAACATGATATGAATACTTTTAGAGTTAAGATGAAACTGACTTACTTTTTAAGCCAATTTGGACTACCTTTACATATGTTGTAAAAGTAGCATTCACTTCAATATATATATATATATATATATATATATATATATATATATATATATATATTGAGTACAACTTAGTAAATAGTAACGTGTTTAATGCAAGTTTTTACACTACTTTATAATGTTTTATAAATACAACTCATTCACCTAGATTACACTTAAAACTCTCTAATATTTCATAGGTATTGGATTGCACATTTTCATCACAACCGCAACAGCTATGGAAATTATTAGAGTTAGCACATGTTTAAGAAAAAGTCTAACACATGTGTGCTATTTGTGTGGTAGAAGTGGTGTTATGTTTATTTTAGTGGCTTAAGTTTAGGAGTAGTTTGTTATTTTATTATCTATTTATATATTTGTATTTCCTGTATCTTTTAGTAAGCAATAATAATGTAGCTCGTTTGTTTAGTCTCGTTTGCTCTCTCTCCATTGTTTTCTAACATGGTATCAGAGCCATGGTAAATGAGTGGAGGGAGAGAGCATAGAAAAAAAAAGAAAAAAAAAGAGAGAACATGACTGTTTAAAGCTCTGCCGCATGCATCTAAAAATTTACCAGACCGTTTGAATCCGTCAAATCTAAACTCTCCAAAACTTCCAGCATAGGGGAAAGATGAGAAACTTCCGAACCCAAATCGGCCAAACTAGATTTGGACGGAGAAGAAGCACAGCTAGGAGATCTGATAATCTGACCCAAAGCTTGAAGAGGTTCAACAATACTTCCGTTAGCAAGACGACCACGTTCAGGAACACGTCACGCGAGAGTTTGAAGATGCGGACTGAGGATAGTCCGTGATTATGCAATCGACGCGGACAACGACGTTGTTGACGAGAGGTAACAAGTTCTGAAACCTTCTGGTAACCACACAGCAGCAACCTCAGCTTGAATCTGTTAGAAAAAGTATGTTAGTTGCTAATTTGTGATTGTCGGTTTGGGTGGTTGCGAGGCGTTTCGGTGGCTGGTGATGCAGTCCTTTATGATCGTCGGACGACGTCGGAGGTGGGCGTGAGAGCGGGACAGAGTCGTTGTCAGGGTAGCGCCTTTGGTTGTTGTTCCGGTCGTCTGTGGATGGTTGCGTTATGGATGATGATAGTGAGGTGACGTTTGTAAGTTGTAGTAGCAGACGAGGTAGTCTTGAATGCTGAGAAGGTTGATGTATTGGTGAAAGTGATGGGAAGGTGAATCGTGGCTATTTGTAATGGTGGAGCTGTCAGTTGCAGGTTTTGGATGACGTAGCAAGGAGACGCAGGTTTGTTTATTTGAGTATTTGATGTCGTGGCTGATGGAATTGGCATTTGATGTAGTAGGAGTTGTAGATGACAGTGGCTTTGTTCGGAGGATTATGAAGGTTTGGTCTTGGTTGAAGCAGGTGTGCGTGAGGATTTGTGATGATGTAGTTACTGAATTTTGGTGAACTTGAGTTGCTGGTTGTTGGAATTGCTGACTGCCAGGAGGATAGGTGTTGAAGTTGTAATGAAATGCTGAAATGGTGCTAATGATGATAATAGTTGATATGAAAAAAAAAATGAAGGGACGAGTTTCAGGTGATTGCTGTGTATATGGTATGAAGTGGAGAGAAATTGTAGATGGTGGAGTTTGTTGTAGGTGCTTGTGTTGAGGTTGTTGCTTGAGGATTTGGAGGTGCTGTAAACAATGAAGAAGTTGCTGCATGTAGGAGGTGAAGTAGCAGCAAGGGGATGGTGCAAGGCAGTTGGCTTGAGAAGTTGTTTGATATTGTTGTTTAAGGCGCAGGTGGTAATGGCTATTGGAGGGCTGTGAGTTAGTGGTTGAATGTAGAGGTAGAAGCTAAGGAGCTTGATGATGGTGGAGGAAATGATAGCAGTGGTTGGTGATCGAGATGTGAACGGTGGTTTTGGAGTTTTTGCGTTGCATGTTTGATGAAATAGAGGAGTGTATTGTGTTGAATGAAGTGGCTGTAGTGAAGTCTGGGTGTTCATGTGAATTGCAGTTCAAACTTGAAAGTGTGAAAAATGTATATGATTTCAGAAGTTCAAGTGAGATGGAGGCAGTAGAGTCGTTGTGAAGTGAAGACGATGCAGCAGTGAAGTGTGTTACACAGAGGCAGTGATAGAGAAGAAGACGACGAAGAGTAGAACGTCAGTTGTAGTGTTGGACATTTGTGGAGTTGCTCAAAGATAACTGTTTGATGATATGTCTATGAGAATGAGAAGATAGACATGCCTACAAGTGAAGTAGGCAAAACTGCGAGTGAAGCAGTATTGGTTTTATGTCATCCAACAAGTAAGAAAGGAGAGTTGCGGTTTTCACTTGTTGGGGGGATGACGTATACAAGGAAAGGCCCGAATGGAGCGGTCAATGGATCCCGAAGAGAAAACCATGAGTTATTTGTTGATGGGTTAAAAAGTGAATAACCAATCAACATGAAATAGTTGAGCATGTCCAACCGTGAAGAAAAGAAACTTGTGGCGCAAGTCGTCTATGCAAGACGGTGAAGAAATTGAGAATCGCAGTTGTAAACTGAATATTAGCATATTCAGTTTAAGAGAGGGTATTAGAGTTAGCACATGTTTAAGAAAAAGTCTAACACATGTGTGCTATTTGTGTGGTAGAAGTGGTGTTATGTTTATTTTAGTGGCTTAAGTTTAGGAGTAGTTTGTTATTTTATTATCTATTTATATATTTGTATTTCCTGTATCTTTTAGTAAGCAATAATAATGTAGCTCGTTTGTTTAGTCTCGTTTGCTCTCTCTCCATTGTTTTCTAACAGAAATTGGTTAGAGTGAGATGCTGCAGGTCATGAGGATTCCAACTTTACAGTTTAATTTGATATTAGAATTAACATAATTTCAGTACTCAATTTGTATCTTCGTACTGATGTAAATTGTTGTCAGTCATACGCCAATGGAAGAAACAGGTAAAAGATGAGGGATTAAAATATTTCGGGGAGGCTTACTTTCATGTGAATAGATTTCCTTTTGATAGTGGCTGTTAATAGCTGTTAATACGAGTGCGTTGGGTTATCTTTTGTTCATGGGTATTGTGTGCTCTTTTAGCAATGTAAATTATGTGTGTGTAAAGCAATTTCAGAGAATTTTACTCACAGCTGAAATGTCAGTTTAGATGTATTTAGATAAGCATATAAACGTCAATTTCTGATTTTTAGTTAAAGACGCGCTTCTATATAATAATTTAAACATTAAATGTTACATACAGTGAATAAATAGTTTCTAATTGGAAAACTATGGACTCTTGCACTTGATCTTGAACTTGGTAACATATTAAAACCTACCTGAATGCTCTAATTTATCTTTATGGATATGTGTTATTCTCCTCTTGCACCTGAAGTTCAGTATTTACTGATATGTGTACAAGTTATTCATCTCTTATGTACTATCAGATATCACCTAGGTCGTGTTGAACATCAGTTAACTGTTGGTGGGGTTTCTAAGATTGGTTACGGCTGCACTAAAGACGGTATCAGGTAAATTAGTATATGGTTATATCTCTTTTTTTAACCACAAATTGGAATACACATGGCTGCAAAAGATAAAAGGGATTATCAAGGTTGTTTGGATTGAAAGATGATCAGATTTGAGCCAATAATTCAAATATTGAAGGTAACATTAGTCACATTGTATATTTGTATGGATATTTTCATTGTCACCTAAGTTGCTTTTAAAAAAAAAAAAACCGTGTGCAAAATTGTTACTATATCAAAACTGTAAATAATAAATAATGTACCTGCGATATTTTCTTTTACTACCATGAAACTTTTTGGAACTCAAAATTTATTATTAAGAATGTAGCTTGCAACCAATCAATTTTTATATTATAAGTTATAACGATGCAGATCCAAGCTCCACTCAAAATACAAGTATTTATTTTGACTACCGTTGAACTCAACAAGTACAGTTCCCCATATTTTTATTTTGAACTTCAGTTTATGATGTGATGGTTTCAAATAATGGATATGATATCATATTTGTGTTTTTATATTGTTATACATGGGATTGTTAAAATACTCAAATTGTTTAAATGCTGTAATCTACGAATGATTCCATAAATGGCTCATAATAAATAAAATTATGGGGGACTGGACAATGTTAGATTTTATAGCACACTGAGTAAAAAAGATTAATAAAAAAAATTAAAGGGATTATATTTTACTGCTGCCATTACATGTATGCTAGCTGCAACTCTTGCTAGACACAAATCAAAGCCTAGGAGAAGACCATGCAAGCAGGGGACGTAGTGTCTTCCATAGATCCTGCTTTATAGATGACCGAGGAAAAAATAGAAAGGAGAAGCGTCTGTATGACTGCAAGCATAGGATCATGTAGCAGCCTCCTCCTGTTAAGTTATTTGGAGTTGATATTAGTTCTAGGACCGGTGACTGTTCCGTAGATTCTAATGGCAAAAGGATCCCAGGTACAGTTGATAAACCTATGCGTACACTGAAGTTTTCTTATATGTTTTACTCGCTGGGTTTTAAGTTACAAGTCTCATCTCATCTTTATTGACTTTTCAAGTATGATTCATATGATTACAACTTGAGATCCATTCAGTATAAAAATAGTTAGTTTTTATTTCATTTAATGGGATCTTGCAACAGAAAGCTGAAGCTTCATCAAGTTTTTTTATTTACACATGCCATATCACTCAACCTGTTAATTTATTTATTTATGTGATTCTGGGCATATACTCATGTCTTCTGTTGTAATGAGCTATGCAACCGTAGAAATTGATGGCATGTGGAATAAAAAATTATTCAGCATTTTTTTTTTTTGTTGCCAACTTATCTAGAGTTGATTAATTTGTAATTACCTGTAACTGGTTAATTAATCGGGCTTTTTGAGAAATGTAGGCATTATATGTGTGTTGTTTTGGAAGGCAAATTTACTGTGGTGATCAGTTAGTTCATTTTGAAAACAGAATGATAAAGAATTGTTTTGGCTTCATCAGTTTGTGTTTTTTGGCTCTTCATTTGATCGGGTATTGCGTCATTTCAGAGAACATCAATTCCTTAAGTGTTAAGCAATTTTTTTTCCCACACTGTATATGAATTATGATAAATTAATAGATTCAATTTGTATCTATCTTTATATTGGTGGAGTTGTAGGACTTTGTCATTATTTCTTTTAGATGCTAAAATTTTGCATCTGCACTTCTTTCTGTGTGAAAGACTTATATGTGTATTGGCCAAAAATGTGAAACCTTGTCATGTCACTGTAGTTATATTGTTCCAATGTAGAATATGAGAAAAACGTGTTGAACTTCATTGTATATTTGTATTGTATTGCACGAATGATGTAGACCCCAACAGGATCAACACAATGCAGGAGATCATCGTTCCCTGGCAGTATGTGAACTATGAAGCCACGTAGAAAGAAAGTTGGCACGAGTAAGATAAGTCTAAATCCAGTTTGTTAGGATATGTTTATGTCACAAATACAGCTATACAACTGCATTTCGGATGCAAATTTCCTTGAAATTGGTTGTCCCGTAATGAGTGTTAAATTGCCATGGTACGGTTAAGAATATTAATCACATTTGTAAACGATAGAAGGCTGATGTATTTACGAAGAAAAGCGTTAACATATGTGATAGCTTTTATGTAATGACGATTGGACTAAACTCCCTCCTTTCCACTTTAATATGTGGCACATACATATGAGTTGATGACAAATACTTTGTTGTGACAAAATATAATAATAATTAATGTTAGGTGACAATTCAAAATTTTAATATCCTGACATTTAACTAAAACGTTCATTTGTATCAACTCCAATGACCTAGCGGAATCCTTTAGATTTTATACAGTTACAACATTTTACCACTGTATGCTATCATCACACCATTATATATATATATATATATATATATATATATATATATATATATATATATGTATGTATATGTAATTTGATAAACTCTTTGTGTCACTATTGATTTACTAGGAGTTGATCTAAAGAAAAAAAAATTCAAGAGATGTCAAGTATTTAGAAGCCCAACCGCAGATCATGACTAGCAACGTTAGTGCTCAGTCGGGATGACCTCCTACATATCTCGGTTTAGAAACTATTGGGATGCTGTATTTACTAAATTATACTTCTCACAAGAGGCATCAGTTCAGTTGTAATTTAGTCATGTAGGTTGACAAAAGGGCATTAAAATTACAATTTGTAAGCATTTTTATTTTAGATTTATTAATGTGGAAAATAGACTGAAGAACAAACTCAACAAATAGCTATAAGTATGGAGTTTTTGTGTGTACATTACAAGCAACAAGGGTATTTTCATTATGCGTAGGGTTATTATATGATAGAACTGAAGTGTGGACTGAGTTATTATATGATGAAAGATTCTTAAATATTTATATTTAAATCTTTTTTTTAATTAACCATTTGGCATGTCAACACCTGCTTCCTATAAACAAAATTATATATGAAATTTGCTTTTTGGATTAAAATGTCTTCTTTTGAGAATTGTAGGAAGCAACAGTTGAAGGGTAAGACCTTGAAATATGAACGGTGGTGGCACGAAGAAGGAAAAAAAAACTAAACACCATCGAAATGATAAATTTAATATTAAGGACAAGGAGTTTCATTCAAATGGTAATTTTCAATATATATTTCCACTTTGATTTAAAAAAGTTATTACTCTCCATTGTATGCAAATAGCATAATCAATGTATATTATGTCATTAGGTGAATGCTCTGAAATTCAAAGCGTTGATCATAGTAAGGACAATATAAAACCTAATAAGATAGAAAAGGAAACGTTAACACATTCACATGATTATCATTTATTTAAATGTTTAACTACACAATAATTGTATTTACACTGACTATTAATATAATATAAAAATACCTAGGGAAAGCATCAATAAATTAACTTAACATAAGGTCATGAAGAAAATAGTTGACAAAATACTCAGTTTAGACTAAAATTGGTATATAAAACATTATTGTTTGTTATAAGCTAGATTTGACTATTCGTGTACGTTGAACCAATTTATAAGGCAAATCAAGTGTGTTGGTTGTATTTGAATGTGTTGATATGGTAAACGATCATTTCACCGATTTTATTGTCATCTTTCTAAATAGCTAGCTATAAAATATGGTTCACAACCAAATGCAAGTCCACCTGGATATATATATTCTGGCATTGTCGGCGGCTTCTGAAGTTTCTTCAGCTCCAGCCTCCTCCAACCGACCCTCTGGTGAACTTGATGTCCTTGTATGTGGTGAGTATCGGTTTAATTTTGTGCTGATGGAGTTGGTTCGTTGCTATAGCGTTGAGACGGTTTCTGTTTTGATTTGGAGTGTGCTGTTTTGTTGGGGAAGTTGAGAACGGTTGTTCTCTGAAATGACTTCGACATCACTCCCATTTTCAGTCAATTTTTGGTTGATATGCTATGGTAATTGCTCAGCTGTTGGAGCTTTCTTAGTTGATTTTTTAATTGTTTTCCAGTCTGTAATTTGATTGTTTTGTAATCTGGTTAGTATGCTAACCGAAATCATGTACTGTTTCTGATTAATATAAGTTACCCATTTTCGATATATATATATATATATATATATATATATATATATATATATATATATATATATATATATATATATATATATATATAAGGCATGTTCAATGGCACCCGAAATAGTGGAGCATCCCTTTAGCCTCCCTATTTTCCACCACGCATTTCCTCCCTCTCTCATTCCACTCATTCTCTCACCTCCCACTCATTTTCTTTAATATAAAGGAGAGATGGAAATCAATGGGAATTCGGGGTGCTCCATTTTTGGGGTTCAACCGAACGCTTGTCTATATATATATATATACATACATACATACATACATATATATATATATATATATATATATATATATATATAGAGAGAGAGAGAGAGAGAGAGGGAGAGAGAGAGGGGTGGGGGGGGTTTCAATGGCACCCCAAATAGTGAGCACCCCTTTAGCCTTCCACTTTTCCACCACTCATTTCCCACTAACTCTCTTTCTCTCTCCTTCCACTAACCCTCTCACTTCCCACTAACTTTTTTTAATATAAATGAGATGTTGAAATCAGGGGGCTTTTGGAGTGTTCCATTTTTGGGGTGCAACGGAACGCTTGCCATATATATATAGGGGTGAGCGTTTGGTTGGTTTGGTTTATCCGATGATGAAATTTGTCAAGCCAAACTAGAACCAATAAAAATGAAAACCAAACCAAACCAACCAAATTAAGTTTGGTTGGTTATCCAATTAAACCGAACTAAAAATATTTTACACTTTATGTTTGGAATGTTCACTATAATTTGAAATAAAGTATAAATATATGATTAGAGTATTATTATTTATAATTTTTATGCTTTCTAATATCAATTTTGACACATATGTGATGATTAAAAATTATTTAACTAACTGAACTAACCTAAAATATTTATTATAATATCGATAATTTTGAAAATATTGTAAAAGTTCGGTTAATTTGGTTAAACCGATAACCAAATTTAATAATTTTTCAGGCCAATTACAAACCAATTTAATTTCAAAACCGAACCAAACCGACTAAAATAAATTGGTTTGGTTGGTTTATTTGGTTTAACCAAATAATGCTCACCTATATATATATATATATATATATATATATATATATATATATATATATATATATATATATATATATAACACACGAGAGCGCTCAGTGGCACCCCAAATAGTGCAGCACCCCTAAATGCCCCCTGATTTCCACCACATATCCCGTGTCTCTCTCCCTGCACTCATTTTCTTACCTTCCACTCACTTATTCTAATATAAATGTTTGGTTTATATAGGATGACAAATGGGGTGCTCACTATTTGAGATGTCATTGAACGCAATATATATATATATATATATATATATTAGGAGCGTTCAATGGCATCTCAACCTGACCCACCAGTGTGTGAATCAGAGAAGGAGACGAATTTCATTTCTTCCTGTATAAGCTAATTAGTCTAACAGATTGTACCCTGAGAAAGTATGCTATGCAAAACCCCACTAGCTGGTACATTGCCACAGAATCCTATATATAGAGATGAGATTTGCATCATAGTATCCGTATCAACCCTCATCTCTAAGTTAAGATGGCACATCGCATAGCCAACCCCTCTCTCTTATTCCAAATACTTGCCATCATGCACTGTTTCTCCTCCATAGAATCATTTCTAGACATCACTTCCTTTGGTGCAAAGCCCGATGCTCAAACTGACTCATCCAAGTCATTCAGTAACGCATGGAATGTAGCTTGCCACTCATCTGGTTCTGCAACCATCTATGTACCATCTGGCTCATTTCTGCTTGGTCCAGTTACATTCGCTGGTCCATGCAAGAGCAGTCATATCATTCTACAGTTAGAAGGAACTCTTATGTCCCCTTCTAGCTGTAATGCATTCTCAGATAAAGCGGAATGGATACTGTTCGAGGACGTGGATGGCGTATCTATATATGGAGGCGTTATCGATGGCCGTGGTGCTCCATTGTGGTCATGTAAGATTGACGGCCATAACTGCCCAGATGGCGCTACTGTAAATTTCTCATCAAAACTTGTTTTCATCCTTAGTTATTGCAGTAACTTACATGAAAGATGAGTAAATGTTTTTTTTCCCCCTTTCTTTTGTGTGCTAGTCATTGACTTTTGTGAACTCGAAGAACATAATGATAAGTGGACTGACATCGATCAACAGCGAGCTGTACCACATTGTGATAGAAGGGTCAGAAAGAGTGACAGTACAGGGTGTGAAAATATCTGCACCTGGGAACAGCCCCAACACGGACGGAATTCACATTCAGACGTCAACAGATGTCACAGTGAGCAGGACCCAGATCAGAACAGGAGATGACTGCATCTCTATTGGACCAGGCAGCACTAACCTACGGATCGAGCAAGTCAGTTGCGGTCCGGGTCATGGTATCAGGTCTGTACTCTTAATTAAACTGCATTATCAAAACTCATACAAAGTGTAGTGCTTGAGTTAAATAATACACGCAGCATTGGGAGTTTAGGCAAAGAGAATCAAGAAGAGGGAGTTCAGAATGTGACAGTAATATCAACAGTATTTACTGGCAGCGAAAACGGTCTGAGAATAAAGACATGGGGAAGACCAAGCAACGGGTTTGTAAAGGGAGTCGTGTTTGAACATTCAATAATGCAAGATGTACAAAACCCAATAATTATCGATCAAAATTATTGTCCAGACGATAATGGATGCCCAGACCAGGTATTTATATTCATATAACTTACCATGTTAATTAAGAATTACTGTGCTAAGCACAGTTACTTGTAGTATACCTTGTTTGTTAGTGTTTGTCATTATCCATTTGTTCCTGGAGATCAAATTTCAGATGGTGAATTAAACATTGAACGAAATTAAGAGAGGGAACTTAACTCAAGTACGGTTTATCGAACATGACGAAACTTTTTTTTTATATTTTAGAGCTCTGGGGTGAAGATTAGTGGAGTGACCTACGACGATATTAAGGGATCATCAGCGACGCAAGTTGCTGTAAGGTTTGACTGTAGTTCAATCAATCCATGCACAAATATTGGAATGCATGATATCAAATTGACATACGGAGACGAAGAAGCGAAGTCATCATGTAAATATGCTGATGGCTCTATATCAGGTGCCATTGAACCACCCAGCTGCCTCTGGTAACCCACAAATATGGGAATAAACAGACGGTATTCCTATCATTCGCATTTTGAGTTTATTTAATGTACATTCTGAAGTTGATAGCTTCCTGAAAGGAGGATGTCATCGACCCATATGTAAGTTGTAACCAAATGTAAAGATAAAAATCAGAAATATGAATGGTAACTGTGACATATATATATCCTTTAATTTCGGAATTAACTAACTAAAACAGTAGATACAAAAATTAGACAAAATGGGTAGAAAATCAATTTCGTAACAGCTGTGAACAATTATTGCTAGCATCGTTGAACTACAGAGTTTGATTTATGTTTTTCATGAAAAGATAATATTGCCATGTGCCTATAATTGAGTGGTATTGTAAGGGCGACGTCAATTTTCAATAATGCTGGGTTATCAAAAATCGCTAGTGTACCATGGCATCCTATATACATCTATCTACTTTGTGGCAGCTATCTTTCCCATCGTATATTGCTATGAAATATGAAGTATTGTCATCTTTCCAAATTTGTCAGCTTACAAGGAGTTTCCAAGGCCATAGCATACCTTCTGTGTCACTGAACACCACTACTGAAAATAAATGCAGCAAAGGCATTTCCAAATGCCCCTAGTGTTCTAGATACTATGAGAGGCAGAATTGGTTCAGCCCCAAAAGAAGCCGTCCCTAAAGAGTTCTAGAGGCAGATAGATCCACTAATTAGCCTCTAGTTCATTGTATTCCACGCAAGCAGAAAACGGGTTGTAACCTAATTAGAGGTAAATACATACGCCTCTAAAACTTGCAGATTATAGCTCCACATGCGATCTGCATGTGTTGGCCATCTCCAGTGAATGCTATATAATCAAAACAACAATATTAAACAAAGATTATAATAAAATATAATGGACTTTCATACTACAGACAGACCATGCTACAACAATGATTGTACAAGTGCTGATGAACATGGGCAAAGTAGCTAGCCAATAACGCACTTTTAATAACAAAGCATCACTGGTTTATTACAATGTAACTTATATTCAGAATCAAGTCAAATACAAACTTTAGTGAGAATCAACTAATTTCAAATTCAATCACATTTCCTATAAATTTCCATACTAGTGTTCCATATTCGGTTCCAGGCATCAATGGTCCTTCAGCTAGCCTCATAACTTGTGTTAGGACAAGGTTTTCTTTTACTTCATGTCCTACTTCAATTTAATGCTGCTTTTGAGTTGGTGTCTTGTTGATACGGATGAACATGGCTTTTTCTACATGAATTCAAAGTTTTGTTGCTCCTTCCAGCATACTATATGTTATATAATAACACAAGTTCCTTTTTTTGATCATAATTCTCAGTTGAGCCATTTCAAGATCGACGGTGTTTGATTCCCAACATGCTTTACACCAAAAAAAGAAAATTTCATTTGAGAAGTGATGGATTTGAAAGGTGCATTACTACTTTTCCATTGTCATAAGTTGGTCCATACTCAATTTGAAAACATGTAAAAAGATGAATATACTGCTAATATGATATAGGTTTATAGGCGAAGCATCTTATTCGTGAAAAATAATCTAAAGAATATTATATATACAAACCATAATCCATATCTGAAATACAATCACACCTAAGAAAGTTTATCAAAATCTCAACCATCACACTAAAAGAAAATGTTGATAAAATAACTGGTATGATCACATTGATTTTTTTTCAAACAACCAAAATGTATATTTTCTATCTAAACCTACGAAAAATTAAAATCCTAATCATTCTTTTGCAAATGAATTAAGGTTAGACAGTTTCGAACATAAATTTACATGTCATTGTCCCAAGAACAGAGAATTGCAAAGGGATCTCAAGTTTCTCAACTCACTTTAGTCCTTTTATGTTTTAGATATTGGTCAAGAGATAAGCCTATTTATGATTCACTTCATATGAGTCAACAAATTTCGTTATGTCAGTTCCGCTTTACTAGATACGATTATTTATTGAATCATATGTATGTCTAACTTTTAGAAGACCATGTAATTTGATAAATGAATAGTAGTTGGGTATTCAGATCTTACCCTACGGCATAAACTAAATGTATGAAATTGAACCTAAAGTTATTATAGGTCATAGCATAGAATTATACAAAATCGCTCTATTTTCAGATTTAATGGTTTATGTTTATCATTTCAAATAGCTCTAACAATTTACTTCATACTTGTCAGTGGTTACATCTATCCAATCTTATAAAGCTTTTTTGTCAAACTGCACATCGTTAACTGGGCAAGGAAACACATGATGTTGCAGAAATTGTAAGATTGCTGGAAAAAAAAATGATAGTGAAACGAAGTTGAATAAACATTTGAGATTCAATAAAATTAGTCAGGAAAAAATAAACAAATATACAATAATAGTAAATGCTTTATCCGAATGTGATAAGGTAACATGTGAGCAGGAAGTTCATATTTTATCAAAACTTTAGGCACGCATATTAATAAAAGTGTACTTGTGACAAAGAACATGGAAATGAAATCACTAAATATAACCAACAATAGTAACCTAAATGTACCTGCATGGTATGGAGATAGCTCAAGCCATGAACAAGAAAGACATGAATATGCTTTATTGGCTCCAACTTTTCTGAGATGAACGCAAATTGGTGGTCTCACCATATTCAACCTGGAATAAAGTTAAACCAACATGTAAAAAAGGATTTCTTATCAAAATGAGACATTACATGTAGTTTGGTGTCAAACTTAAAATAAATAAATAACTTAATCTTTATCAACATAGTATAATAATCCAGCTAGCTACCAAATTATATTAAAGTACTCACTCCATGCACCTTAGTTTGTATTGAAGAAATATTAGTTATGTTTTATTATGAAGACAAAACTACACTATAACTTCTTCAAAAGAAAACAATATTGTATTCAGAACTTGCACATTATATCTACCAATAAACAACTTTTTTGTTATCCTTCTATTCCATATAAAACATGTAGACGATATCAAAATTTCATTAATATGAGTACTCAGCATTATCACAATGTATAGACATTTCAAATAACGTTTTGCTTAGGAAAGGTGTGCCTCTTACCATAAGACGCAAGAGGCGCAGGTTTTGACCAGTTTTTTACTTGTCCACTGAAGCTAATTCATTAATCATTTTAAAAAATAGCAGGAAGAGCACACAATGAAGATGAGCTTATATTTCCTTTTTCCTTTAATTTCAACCATGATCTTCAAAATCAGTAAAGAATCTAGATTGATATTGGAAATTGAAGAAATTCCATCAACTTGGAATTGATAAGGATTTGCTAATCGATTTTGAGTCAAATTCCCGATCGATCCTTGATCACGACCAGATTAATTGTTTTAAAGAAGAAGAGAGTAGAGAAACATAAGTAGAGGAAAAGAAGGGAAAAAAATTATCCAGGCATTCTTCTCCTCTTGCTGCGCTACTCGCCAATTATGTTTTGTTGCAGGCTATATTGAAATCCCTGCAGTGTTGCTAAATTAATTACAGACTAAATATATAAAATATGCCGCTAAAAAACTAGTATTGTTTTTCAAATAAAAAAGATGCAGCCATACATTAAAAAAACTGCACTAATTTTTTTGTTTTGTACTTGTATAGATTAAAGTTCTAGAAAAGGCTTTAAGTTTCAAATGCTTTATATGCCATATCTAATATTAGATGTTAGCATTATTCTATGATTCTTTACATAATATATAATATATTTTATATGTTACACATTTATTATTTTTACTTGGAAAATTAGTGCCTCAATGTCGCGAGGCTCACACCTTGCCCCACAAGCACCAAAACGTCTTGCGTGCGCTTTTGTGTTTTAAAACAACCATTATGAACATATATTTCTGTTAAGTAGATTGTAGAAAATTTACAACCATGCTTTACAACCATGCTACATGAATGATTATCAGAACGAAAGTTCAGCCAACCAGACATGCATGTACATGAAAAGTGAATTTTGGTTTTGGTCAACGTCGTTAATGTGTACAAGTATCATGAGAGTTATCAATATCTGCTGACTAATAAGTAATATATCCTATTACTTCAGTTCCACTTCCATGCCAAAAAATCATTCTCGGGATCGTTAACAATCATATTAATTAAAGGACAATCCTGCTAGATCCCGATTTGAGTCTAGCTGCAACATCCTACTCAATTTAGACATAAACATGCTTTATCCTTAACTAATCGAATAACTCCGTAAACCAAAAACATCAAATCATGCTAGATATTTTGTTGAACAAATGTCTCTAAAAGGAACAAAATTAACTAAATAGCTGGTTGCACTCTCCATAGGTGATGTGAACTCATACTACATAACACATAAGCGCTGATACATGTAAGAAAAAAGTACAGCTAGAAAAAATTGTAGCAACTACATTCGTAATTTATAGAATAATTCAGATTATATACGCATAAATGTTTCACTATGGTTTTTTTTTTCTTTACTTTTGTTATTCTGCATCGACCTTGTGTATTATGCATGAAATTTTAATTTTAAAAACAAGTAATAAGAACATACCATCGATCATGGTTGTGCCAAAGGAGCACTCAACTGGAGCAGTGGGCATTTCTTTTGCACGTGTGAGGGGAACGTTAAACCGATGCCAAGATGATGTGCAGGCTCTTAAATTCTTAGCTGACCTCACAAAAGATAACAATGTCTCCCTGAAAATAAAAGGAAAATAATCATATTTGTGCTGTTACTATTCAGTTTAGCACCTGGATGCCACATTCAATTCAAGCAATAAATCACTAGGCCAAAGGAGCACTCAACTGGAGCAGTGGGCATTTCTTTTGCATTACTTTTGCACGGTTGAGGGGAACATTAATCCGATGCCTACATGATGTGCAGGCTCTAAAATTCTCAGCTGATCTCACAAAAGATAACAATGTCTCCCCTGAAAATAAAAGGATAAATAATCAAATTTGTGCGGTTACTATTCAGTTTAGCACCTGGATGCCACATCCAATTCAAGCAGTAAACCCTCGTAGGAAAAAAAAACCGGTTGCAGAGTTTATTATTGCTAGAACTGTTACACATATGGCATCAAAGTCACATATCGATTTGGTAATTGCATTCTTATTCTCCATAAGGTAAATCCCATGTGCATTTCAAAATTTAAGGTGCACTAATGAGATGAACTCAAAAAAAACTTCTATTAAATCCCGGATTTCGGATTAACCTGATAGGTGTCAATGGTGTGAATTTGATAGGTGTAAAGTGTAAACGGTGCAAATTTCCATGGAAGCATCACGTTGATGTCGAATGTGAGTTTCTTGTGAAATATAGATTGGTTGCTCCTACTACTTGTCAAACATGAAGCTAAAAAGTGATCTATGACGTCAAACAAGGAGCGCAAGATTACTTATAGATCAACTGTATTATCACAAAAATTATGTGCTAGTCAATTCTAACAAGTAGCATTATTTATTGATATTAGAACAACAAATGATTTGGGGTAACTCTAACCGCAAGTGGTATGTACTGGGTGTGCTACAATTTATGATACTATATATCTAATTTTACTATATAATTTCAAAACTTTGTATTTCTATTTATTTGACTATACTAAATAAAATTAAGGGGATTCACTGAAAAGTTAGCACATGAAATGATAAATATAATATGTTCAAGAAATACAAACATGAAGCTAAAAAGTGATCTATGATGTCAAATAAGGAGTGCAAGATTACTTATAGATCGACCGTTTCATCAAAAAAAAAAAAAAAATGTGCTAGTCAATTCTAACAAGTAGCATTATATACTGATATTAGAACAACAAATGACTCGGGGTAACTCTAACCGCAAGTGGTATGCACTGGATGTGCTACAATTTATGATACTATTTATCTAATTTTACTATATAATTTCAAAACTTTGTATTTCTATTTATTTGACTATACTAAATAAAATTAAGGGGATTCACTGAAAAGTTAGCACATGAAATGATAAATACAATATTTGTAAGAAGTACAAATTTTATGAATAGGGAAGGAACCACAATTTAACAGAGCATCCAGTAAAGTTGTCAAGATAACATTGCAAGCCATCATAAAAGGTAAAAGATGAGGTTGTTTTCATGGCGAACACCAAAACGACAACTTGACATGACCAAAAAAAAAAAAAAAAACGTTAACGGTTGACATCAATCATAAACAACACGATTTAGTAAATACAAAAATCAACAATTTGTGTACATTTGTAAGTAGGGAAAAGTGCATGATGTAGACTAATTTCACTGTCTGGTTTGATTTAAAATACAGTATAATTGTATGATGACTAATGATAGTTTGTCATAGATTAATTACATTTGACTTGGCACTTAATTCAATCTTAGATCCATTTTAGAACGTAAATACAATATTCTGCCAATTTGAATACATTTCTAACTGGTAAAAATGTTGGATAAAGAAATATTTTTACACCCAGTCTGTTGCTAAGTACAATATCACTATGCGATAATGACATGGCTCGTTATCTTATAGAGCCGCTTATTGAAATACCATACAACACCATTTCTGAAATCAGGCAGAAAGAAAGCTACTACGATCAATAAATAAAGGAATGAGTTAACCAACAAAACAAATGTATCCGATTACATTAAATTTCCTCATAACCACCAAATTTGGGTTTCAAATTAGGGCACAAGTGGGAACCGACTCACAAATCGGCAAAACGAAGAAAATGTCAGCAACTAATTTCAGCACAATCGAAAGAAAAGTAAAAAATTGTTATCGTATTCTCAAAGCGAAAGCATAATCATTCAAAATCAAACACCCAATTGCTATCCCTAACACCTTATGCGCATGTTTACGTTTGTAATCAGAAGTCTAATCTAATATAATCCATAAATGTTGAGTCAATTCTAACAGTGTGATAAAGAAAACTTACATAAAACCGAATGCATTTAACTTTTTTCCTAGTATATTGTTAATTACTTGATCAATCTGGTTTGAGATATGACGTCGACCAAGTGACAATATATCAATAAATGCAAGAAGTTTTATGCAAAAATAATTTTTTAATTACCAATGCATTATTAATGAAATCTCAGTTCACTTATTTATGTTTAATAAATTGTATATTACGTTAAAAAATGATAACTATCTTACTAATAAATTTAATGCATTTAATGAGTATCTGAAAGAAGTACAAACCTTCTTACGGTTCATTACTAATGTTTTAACCATCGCCTTCATTACAAGTAGTTTTCCAGTACCTTCCACTTCCACCAAGTGAACACTAATGACTAAAGAAAACAATAAGAGCAGAATTATATATTAAACCAAGGTATGAAGTCGTATAACAAATAAACTGCACGAACAATTATATCAACACATGTGCTCATATGTGTTATACATTAAAAGGTAAAGAATATGCAAATTTACCTTCCAGTACCACCACTTCCCGATCGTCTTATAGGCCCGAAATGCTTCAACCCAATTTCCTCGCCTTGTATGATCTATAGAATGGATATAGAGAAAAAGCCGTCATTACGTGTACACTCCTACACTACATTAAAACATATGTTCAAAATTATTGAACATTATTGGACTGTCCATATCGATGTCAAATAAAATTGTAACTTCAAATGACCGACAATGTTTCATATCCTGTTATTAATGTACAAATTGACTAAAGGTTATTGGATTGCCTGTATTGGTGTCAAAATAATATCAAATGATTAGCAATATTTCATATCCTATTATTACTGTACAAATCGACCCAATGTTATTGGATTGTCTGTAGCGATGTCTAAATAATATTTTAACTTCAGACGATTGATATATTTCATATCCTTCTCATTTCAGTTTGTCTGTAGCCACCGAAGACATGGAGAAAAAGCGCAAGGCTTCTACCTTGCGATTTTGTTTACTTTGCGCTTTTCTATGATCCTTAGGTGTGCTTTTTTCCCCCTCCCCCCCCCCCCCCCCCGCTATCAAAACGTTAATCAAAACTACTACTACATATGTAATGCAGACAATAAGAGATTCCGTATACGTGAAATTTCGATAATAAAACTAAATTTTCAAAAGGCTAATTTTACTTTAGAATATTTGAAAAACGCACTTTTTATTGCTCCACATCTTCTGCGCTTCAAATCTTTTTTTTTTAACGCTTACACCTTGAATTTCAGAAAAGCCGACTAAGTGCACCTTTAGCTTTTTGGTGCTTAGGTGTGTGCCTTGACTATACTGACTATACCAATACAACATTCCAATAAGGTGTCTTTAATATATTTAATACCCTATCATTCTCGATATTTCTTTATCTTTCCAAGATTCAATATATTCATGTCAAACATTATGACCACAAAAAACTTAAAAACTACTAGAGAAAACTTTATGCAAACTTATTTGCAAAAATGAATGATGCACATGTAAAACTCAATCATTTGTCGTACCATATGAAATAATTTTGTTGCTAAGTACTATTTGTATCCAAATTTCTCATTTCGTTCTCGTGTTAATAAAGTGTCTTCTTCTATAAACTAAACAAACAAATAAATAAATCTATTACTGAATAATTTTTCAATGTCATTTTTGTCCATGTCGTTATTTTCTTCCCTACAATATAAACATTAGTTGTCAAATGCATCTCAACTATTCTAACAACTCTTGCTCGTTTACATGAACTGGGAACCAAGGTCAACCACATATTTAACTTATTATGTTACAAACTTTTTGTTTAAAGATATTAGAATTTATTGGGGAACTACTTGTTATTTTGCTCAACTCCTTCATAATCGATTACGGCTAGCTTGCAACAATATGAAAACAGGTTGAACAAGTACAATGCACGATTACAATCTATTTTATTTTAATATTAGGGGACAATAGAACAATATTAGAAAAGAGAATGATTGCAATAAGAAGGTGTTAATGCCTAAGTACAAATTCTATAAGTTCCCTTAAAAATATAACCCATGAATGTAAAGCATATTGATTGAATCAAAGTATGAGATATCATTACTACAAAATATTTTCAACATGCATGTATCTTTCAAAATAAGAAAAATACAATCAATTAATATTTAAATAACAAACATGCATGTACTGCAAGTTTCAATTAATAAGTCATTCAACATGCTAACGGACAATTACATACAAAATATTTCATCAAGAGGTTATTCTTAATTGTTTTTGAAGCTCAAATAAATTGACTAAAGTGAAATTAAAGTCATGTTCTTGTTTGAACATTTAAACATACTACTTATGTGCAACTATTTTTGAACTGAAATTTTTATGCAAATATAGGCAAAAAAGGAATACTGAAGACCTTTTTGAACTGAAATTATTATGCAAATATAGGCAAAAAAGGAATACAGAAGACTAACAATTGAAATTTAAGTTAAAGTGGAGTGAGATACAACTATGACCATATAATTTTAGGAAGATGAACCCAAATAGTTTAATCGAAATATTTCAACATCAACAACGAGTAAGCATGAGAAAAGGGAAAACTGAAGACAACAATTGGAACTTTAAGTTAAAGTGGAGGGAAATACAACTACGACCATCTAATTTTAGGAAGTTGGACCCAAATCGTTTAATCGAAATTCTTCAACATCAACAAGGAAGAAGCATGAAAATAATATGAAATAAAACAACATACACAACAGACTAAGAAGAAAATTAAAAACAAATTTGAAGATATGCATCTAAGTTGTTGGACAGAAATTGTTTTCCCAAATATTGATAGGGTTTAGATATTATTCACATCTGGATATCATGTAAAGACTTACCAGTTCGATTAATTCGGAGAATCTCATCAAATCGCAGCAAGAGTCAGGATTTAGATAAGAGCCAAAGAGTGATTAATGACTATTTTAAGCAAGAAATTAATTTCTTAAGAACGAATTGATGGAAATGAAAAATAAGGTGGAGTTAAGCGGGTATCCCAAACCTTACCGCCAGATGTGCCAAAAAATTTGATTAAAAAAAAAAAACAGGAGCGTTCATTTTTGCCCCTTTTTGGTGCTAACGGAGGCCAAAGTTATTTCTGCCTGTTGGTTAATTATAGGTGCGTTTCGAATTGCCCTGATAATTAATTAGTAAAGGCTAATGTTACTTATGCCTCTAATGAGGTATTATTGGAGGCCACACTTTATAAATGCCTCTAGTTTGGTGCCCCCAATTCTCTTAAAATTGGTAGTGACAAGGAGAGAAAAAATTGAATATCATTCCATACGAAGAATTTTGAAGTTTACAAGTTTATATTGCACATATATAACATCGTGGATACCAAAAAGCATGTAAAAATACTGGCGAATTCTTGTAGGGCTGTCAATGGGTCGTGTCGGGTCGGGTTCGGGTCGGATCAAGTCGGGTTTGGGTTGATTTATAAACGGGTCGGGTCAACCCATTTATTAAACGGGTCATATTTTCCCAACCCTAACCCGACCCGTTTATAAACGGGTTAACCTGATCCGACCCGCGTAACCCGTTTAGCTAAATGGGTCGTGTCGGGTCGTGTTGGGTCAGGTTTACCCGTTTGACCGATTGATAGATATTGCCTACTAATACAAACAACAAAAGAGTCAAATCACTAACATGCACACTGTGACAACCCGGATTTTTACAACATGCTAAGACAAGAATCAAGGCAGAATTTAATTATAAAATCTGAATCAGGAGAAACGGGTTGCGCCATTGTGTTCGTCTCGGAAAAATACGCAAAATAGAGTCCGAGTTTTCGAAAATCGGAGTCCGTATGACCAAGTTATGGCCCATCAAAGTTTTCAGAAAATTTCAAGTTCAAAAACAGTTCAAATTTGAATTCAGAATTCAAATTCAGCCAAGCAGAACAGGCGGGAAAAATTCCCGCCACCCCCAAGTCGACTGAGGAGTCGACTTGGGAGTCGACACACCCCAGGTGGTGTCGACTGCCCAGTCGACACCCCTGTCGACTTGGGTGGTCAGCCAGATTGGCCTGGGTGCACCTGACTTGTTCCTCAAGACATGTTTGGAGGCTTGTGACGGATTTTAAAGGCTCAGATCTATCCTAGGGTTAATCTAAGGGCCTAAACTACTCCTAATCTCTATAAAAAGACCCCTAAGCCTACCCTAAACCCTCACAAATCACTCATGCCACGAAGTGCCGCCCAAATGCCAAGTGATCATGGCCTCTATCTCCAATTCCTAGAGACTATGCATTCAAATCGGGTTCAAATCAAAAGGTGCAAGCTTCCTATGACAAATCGAGGGTAGATCAACGTTGCTATGCAAATTTCATGACGATTCTTCCACAAAGGAGCCACCTTTCTTCGTCAAGACGATGCATGATCCTTCCCTAAGCCTCGCTATGTAAGTTCTAGCTACTTGTAGATTCTAACGGTGGTTCTAATGTGACATGGAATAAAATGCGATGAAACATAAGTATGCTAGCCTATGTGAACTTAATTTTGCCCCTTTTCTATGATCTATGACCTTGGGCTAAGTTTTAGCGACTTAATCATGCCACTCATGTTATGTTTCACCTAGTTTATCTTGCAAGTTTGAATCTTTATCTATGGAATGTTAGCATGAACCTTTGGGAACCATTTGACTTGTGAAACATTGGCAAAGACTTGACTTTGGGGCTTATGCATGTGAATGAACCCAAACCCCTTATGTTATCATGCATGTTTGTGTCCAAATTCCCTTATGATACTATGCATGTTTGTGGCCAAATTCCCTTATGATACTATGCATGTTTGTGGCCAAATTCCCTTATGATACTATGCATGTTTGTGGCCAAATTCCCTTATGACACTATGCATGTTTGTGGCCAATCCCTTTTTGGCATCGTGCATGTTTTGAGGCCAATATGTAGCATAGTATCCTTACTATGTTGACTCGCTTTTACTTGGGTTGGAAGCACGATTTTGGGTAGGTTAGACGAGCGTGATTACGACATGATAATTTGACATGAGATTTCATGAAAATATGACACTCATGATACACCTAAACGTGGGCATGACATGTGGGGGTAAACATGGGACTTGAAACTAGACACGTATGGGTTGTAAGTGTAACATGACACTAGACCAAACATGAAAGTGGCCAACTCGAGGTTGGGTTGAGTTTGTAGCATAAATCTACCCGGACCCGCCCGGCTTAACTAGTGGCTACAAACAATAGGACCCAATGTGAGTAGTTGGTCATATAGCACTTAAAACCCGAGGTTAGACTAGGTTGTGGTGTAAAGCTACCCGGACCCGCCCGGCTTAACTAGTAACCACAACAAAGTCTAATGTGAGAGGTTGGGGTGCATTAATTTAATTAATGCCACATGAAAGGGTTAAGTAATTTTGACTAATGACACTTAACCGATATGACACGAATGGGTAGGTTAAGTTAAACCGGACTTGATTTCTTAATGACACTTAACCATATAAGACAATTAGGGGATGGAGTTAAGTAATTTACACTTAACTAATCCGACTTGGTAATTAGATGGGGTTAAGTAACTTAGACTTAACTAATCTAAACACGGTAATTAGATGGGGTTAAGTAAATTAGACTTAACTAATCTAAACACGGTAATTAGATGGGGTTAAGTAACTTAAACTTAACTAATCTAAACACGATAATTAGATGAGGTTAAGTAACCTACACTTAACTAATCTAAACACGGTAATTCGATGGGGTTAAGTTAAACACTTAACCAATCTAAACTTGGTAATTCAATGAGGTTAAGTAACTAATACTTAACCAACTTAACATGATAATTTAATGGGGTTAAGTAACTTATACTTAACCAATTATACATGGTGATTTGATGAGGTTAAGTAACCTATACTTAACCAATCTAATATGCGGACCTGATAGGGTTAAGTCACAAGACCTTTTTAAATATACTTAACCATTGTAATACGATTAGTGGATGGGGTTAAGCTAACCCATACTTAACCAATCCGACTCGATAATCTGATGGGATTAAGATAATATATGCTTAATCAATCTAACACGATAATCTGATAGGGTTAAGACAAACAAATACTTAACCAATTTGACATACGAGTTGTAGGGCTAAGCCTTGAACTTGAACACTTAGCCGGTAATGACATGGTTGGTAGGCTGGTTAAGTCATGGGCTTGAATAACAACACTTAACCCAATAGACAAAACCCTAGTTAGAGGAACTAGGTAGAAAATCGTAGTTAATCAAGGATAACAGGAAAAGAAGCTAAGTGGTAAACCTTAGTTAAGAATAACTAAGTAATAATTCTTAGCCAAGGACATGGGACTAGTTCATAAATAGATGAGTAACCTGATACGGTAGGTCATCGCTTAGTATACGAGGAGGAGCAACTTATCTAACTTGGATAAAAAGCTCCAGCGAACTGGGTGACGAAGCGGTAGCTTCGGAGGACGTGAGGGTACTCTTGGTATCCCTCTGTGAGGTGGCAGATGGTCCATGAAACCTGGCCTCACATAGGTTAAGGTCTGCGGTAGAAGAGCCAAGGGTATGCCTTGGTTGCTGTGCGAGCAACCTAAAGACGGGGATGGATTAGCGTGGATTCGACGATACTTGATTTTTGCCCTGGATAGCGCGTCGTTGACTACCTACCATCTTTAGTCAATCGTGTACGAATGGAAAGGCGGAGAACTCCCAACAGACCATGTTCTTGCTATCGAGTCATCGGTGAGGTTGGCCAGTAGGAAAGTGGGGCATAGTGGGGCCGGGATGTAGTTCTCATACATGATTTTTTTTGGATTGCCTTTCAGTAGTTGAGGGATGGGTCACGTGGGACCATAGCCACGAATACAAAAACAGACCTTGATATCTGCATTCGGCAGACGACTTAAAGCTCCCGACCGAGTTCCGTATTCCTTGATTTGCCTTGGCACGGAACTCGGATAGCACATTGAGATACATGTGCGTCTAGACATGGAAAACGATTCACGATACATACGTGGGATAAAGGGCGTGGTTGACGGGTGACATAATCCCTAGTGGTCCTAGGTGGCTTGAACCCAAACCGAGACACAGAAACGTTCATTAGGTAGCATAATCCCTATTGGTCCTAGGTGGCATAAATCCTAAGTGAACACGCGATAGTTCATGGTAAGAAAACATAACAAGGGTAGCAGTCCAAAACAAGTTCAAGGATAAAATGGTACTACGTTGAGGTGGTATAGATTTACATGGGAAAGCCCGTACGGCCTACGGCAAAGGACTGAACTTCTACATGGAAAGAAACATACAAGTTAGGGAAACCTACATATGCTATATATTAGGTTGACGTGGACCATTACATGACATTGGGCAAGGGACATTCACAGTTAACACATGACGCGGGTTGGGATACTAGTACGAGAGGTGTAGAGCAAGTATACATGATAAATACCTTGGGATGTTATACATGATAGATACCTTGGGATGGTATACTTGATAGAAACCTGATGATGTGATACCTTGATTTATCTTGACACCGTAGTTTATCATGATACCTTAGTTTATCTTGCTACAGTAGTTCATCCGGTTATCTTGGTTTAGCTTATCTATCTTGTCGTCATCCTTATGTTTACTTTCAGTTTATGCATGTCATGTTACCTTTACCTATTTTTATACTGGAAGTAGATAGGACTTACCAGTCTTTATGACTGACCCCGTTTTCTTTCGCCTCTTTGTCTTCCGTTCCCCCCCCCAGGTTTTCAGGGAGGAAATGCTGTTGTTTAGTTCGGACCTCTTATGCTTGAAGGTCATCATGTATAGCTTGGTCTTCTCTTAGCTATGGCTGCTTCACCGCTTTATTTTGGGGAATAATTTATGAAAAGGTTTTATGCTTCTTTACTATTGCAAGACAAGTTTTGATGTATTCTGATGTAAAAGGCTTTAGACCTTATTTTATAAGGTAACGAAATTTGTTTTACTTCCGCTGTTTTATATATGTTCTGTCTTGTAATATTTCTGTGCATGTTTACCTCGATAATGCTTCACCAAACCTAGTGCATTCCCTTTGTGAGTGACCCTAGCGGAGGTGGGGTGTTACATTTGGTATCAGAGCAGAAGGTTACCAGACTGGGCAAAAGTTTTTAAAACCTTCTGAAAACTATTTGAGAAACTGTTTACAAAGAAGCATTTTTCAAGAAAAGTTTTTTTTAAGGCTATTCCCCAAAAGCCATTAGCACTATCTTTTGTTTCCTTGATTGAACCTCTTTTCCTTTCTTTCCTCCATCTGTAGTCACAATAGTTTTAACTGCGACTAATCCTTGTCTAGGTACGTAAGTGTTTTCCTGTGCGATGGAGGAAGTTCTCGAGAGACCTGTTACCGAAGTTACAAGAAGGGATAATAAGAGCAAGGATAAATGACACGAGCTTAAGAATAAGCAACTTGTTGGTATGGCTTGACCCACAAAGGAAGATAAGGACAAGATCAGCGAGAGGGCAATTGTATGCTCTCATTTCTAGCGTACCTAAGAGAAATGGTACCGTTTCTGTTAAAGGCTTAGCCTTTCTTTTCTATCGTCCCGTCTAGACTTTGAGTCTGTCTCGATAGTTAAGTCTCTACACCTTAGTACTAGCATGGTAGAAGATCCCACTTTAGTCCCAAAATCTGGTTGGGGAGTCGGTCCATTTATTCATGACTTGTTTGGAATTGAGAGTGTAAATGCCAAGTGTTGAGATTAGAAGCAATGCTTCTATTGTTGAGCGATGGATGAATTCTAAGGATGAAGTGGTTATCCAGTAAGGGATGCCATTCTCGGTTTTGGAAAGAGGGTAGTTAAACTCTTAACTTGCCTTGGTAATACCCTCGAAGTCTCGTATAACCTTTTGGGTTTTTTCATTGTTAGTTACCTAGAATCTCTTGATGCATTTATCGAAAATCTATGATCCGATCGAGCAACGTTCGCCAATAAGGCGGATGGTTCATTCCGCTTAAGCATGGGTTATAGGAATCACCCTAGTAAGTGCACGTGGTAACATGGATTGGCATAGGTAAACGAGATCCAGAATTCACTAGTGAATTTTGGAGAGCTTGCATGAGTACGCAGATATGGTTGAGCCAAGTATACTAGGGAAAGAATAAGTGAAAGTGGACCGAGAGGCGATAGTGAAATGAGTTCCAACTCATACCTTGGAAATATGAATCAAGGAGCTACGAAATCATGAAGTCAAAGGCGGTCAAGGCACAATGGAATTAAGCTCAAGGAAATGCGGCTTAGACGCGCGCATCATGTCTCTTTTTAAGAGTACATCTTTGATCCTTGGTCCACATGTAGAGCTTGCTTGCACGCTAACGCTTGGTGGATATCCTCTCGGTCATGTTTCTGTTGCTAACCCCGTAAGGAGTTTGTCTTGTTTATCTCCTCGATCTTATCTTGGGAATCTTAGGTAGAACTCTATGGATGTAAACATGTATTTGAAACATGTTATGATTGATATGGTTGCAAATGGTTGCAAGTGGTTGCTCGTGGATGCGCGAATACACAATAGGTACTAGATGGACGCGGTCACGCTTCATGTTGCATATGCACGAGTATTTATACTTGTTTATGGATGAAATTGAACATGTTGTCATGCGGATGTTGCATATGAATGAATGTTTGTGCACACATATAGTGTTTATATGACTAGGACTATTTGCATACATGTTGGATTCATGGCACTAAACATATTTTGCATTAGAAAGATCATTCAGGCCTGATCATTAGCATTAGCTAAGGAGCATACACACACACACACGTTCTGCATATGTTCATATGGCATTAGAAATCATCTAAGGACAATGGTTTCCTGTGGATGATGTTTTGAGTAGATGGATGATGGATGGTAGGATACGTTCTTCCTAACTTGGAGATTTCGGGGACGAAATACTTTAAGTTGGGGAGAATGTGACAACCCGGATTTTTACAACATGCTAAGACAAGAATCAAGGCAGAATTTAATTATAAAATCTGAATCAGGAGAAACGGGTTGTGCCATTGTGTTCGTCTCGGAAAAATACGCGAAATAGAGTCCGAGTTTTCGAAAATCGGAGTCCGTATGACCAAGTTATGGCCCGTCAAAGTTTTCAAAAAAATTCAAGTTCAAAAACACTTCAAATTTGAATTCAGAATTCAAATTCAGCCAAGCAGAACATGCAGGAAAAATTCCCGCCACCCCCAAGTCGACTGGGGAGTCGACTTGGGAGTCGACACACCCCAGGTGGTGTTGACTGCCCAGTCCACACCCCTGTCGACTTGGGTGGTCGGCCAGATTGGCCTGGGTGCACCTGACTTGTTCCTCAAGACATGTTTGGAGGCTTGTGACGGATTTTAAAGGCTCAGATCTATCCTAGGGTTAATCTAAGGGCCTAAACTACTCCTAATCTCTATAAAAAGACCCCTAAGCCTACCCTAAACCCTCACAAATCACTCATGCCACGAAGTGCCGCCCAAATGCCAAGTGATCATGGCCTCTATCTCCAATTCCTAGAGACTATGCATTCAAATCGGGTTCAAATCAAAAGGTGCAAGCTTCCTATGACAAATCGAGGGTAGATCAACGTTGCTATGCAAATTTCATGACGATTCTTCCACAAAGGAGCCACCTTTCTTCGTCAAGACGATGCATGATCCTTCCCTAAGCCTCGCTATGTAAGTTCTAGCTACTTGTAGATTCTAACGGTGGTTCTAATGTGACATGGAATAAAATGCGATGAAACATAAGTATGCTAGCCTATGTGAACTTAATTTTGCCCCTTTTCTATGATCTATGACCTTGGGCTAAGTTTTAGCGACTTAATCATGCCACTCATGTTATGTTTCACCTAGTTTATCTTGCAAGTTTGAATCTTTATCTATGGAATGTTAGCATGAACCTTTGGGAACCATTTGACTTGTGAAACATTGGCAAAGACTTGACTTTGGGGCTTATGCATGTGAATGAACCCAAACCCCTTATGTTATCATGCATGTTTGTGGCCAAATTCCCTTATGATACTATGCATGTTTGTGGCCAAATTCCCTTATGATACTATGCATGTTTGTGGCCAAATTCCCTTATGATACTATGCATGTTTGTGGCCAAATTCCCTTATGACACTATGCATGTTTGTGGCCAATCCCTTTTTGGCATCGTGCATGTTTTGAGGCCAATATGTAGCATAGTATCCTTACTATGTTGACTCGCTTTTACTTGGGTTGGAAGCACGATTTGGGGTAGGTTAGACGAGCGTGATTACGACATGATAATTTGACATGGGATTTCATGAAAATATGACACTCATGATACACCCACTACTACAAAAGTGGGCATATTCGACACTATTTTTATGTGGCCGTAGATCAAAAAAGCGTTGCCGTAGGCCATTTTTTCAAATAGGCAACACCAGGGGGGCGTGGCATCCGCGGCCGTTGCATTAGCCACCTAAGGCAACACTTTTGCCCATCTACGGCCACGGAAAGAAAGTGTTGCATTATAGCCATAATGCAACACTATTTGCACGTAATGCAACACTATTCAGCGTTGCCTTAAGCATTAGTTAGGGCCCGGCTTCCAGTGCCGCCACGTCAGCTGTCTACGTGTCACATGACACGTCATCTCTCCATGTCAGCACTCCACGTGTCACATGCCACACCAGCTATCCACGTTAGCTGTGGGGTCCACGTGCGACGGGTAAGCAATTATATTTAATGTAATGCAACACCACTACAATATGTAATGCAACACCATTACAATGAAATGCAATATCAATAAAAGCTAACGCAACAGTAGAAGAAGGAAAATGCAACACTAATTTGATAGAAATACAATGCTTTAATTAAATATTTTGCAATACAAGTTTTGTACAAGAAACTCATCCAAAGCAATTGTTTTAATTATCCAAATATCAAAACTCAAAAATCAGCTACACCGTTTTGTTCATTGTATACAGTAAGCTCGAACTACTTCAAGAATAGGTGCACGGCATAAGGGACATTATCCTGATCCATTCCTGGCCAATTCTTTAGCGAATTCTGAACATGTACACATGTGTCCACACCTGCAAAATGTATTACTCATTTATATATATGAATCATATATATGCAGCAATCCGATCTGCAAAATGTATCCCTCTGCCTTCCAGAATTAAATATGCACCTGATCAAATGATAACAAGTTATTTGATAAGTGGTGGCATCGAATGGCCATTGGCCTTCTTAGTTAAATGTTATGAACACAATTATTACAATTGACTTACTGACCATTGGCGATTGGTCACTCATGCCAGCCAACAAATAAGCAATTTCATATGGCCATTCGTCTTCTGAGCAAAAAGTTTTCAGTTCCCATATTACTGCCATGTACAGTGTGTCACTTCATATCCTGTCAAGCTTCAGAAGCATATCGTCATCTACATCTTCAACTCCTAAACAAAACTCCATCGTCAAAAGTTAAAAAAAAAACAATGGAGGACTCTTCACTATGCATCACTGCCACTGTTCTTTCAGGACATTGGAATTACAAATTTGTGCATCTCACGCTTAGGCATACACTGAAGCTTAATGAGGAGTGGACTATACGGGTTATACCCAAAAACTCTTTTCTAATAACATGCCCATCTTACAGTACGCGTGATCATGCGCTAATGTTGAAACTTTTTACAAAAATTGGAGGTGCTTTTTATGTGCAACAATGGTCTGCTGATGAATTTGAGCCTGAACCAGCATTCGAGGCAGAATCATGGGCCAGAGTTGTTGGCTTTCCCGAGTTCCTGAAGACAAATGTTCCTGCAATAAAAGAATTAATGACGCTTATGGGAAATGTGTGTGAAATTGACGACTGTCATTGGTCTCGAATTGACCATAGATCATTATACCTGAAAATGGAATTTTATGAAGGCATTGGCTTGGAGAATGTTTTTGCTGCTCGATTCGACAACAAGAAATACATCATTAGGGTTGAGCGCACCACACATACTCATCCTTTGACGAGGCCTGAAATTCTGTTTGTGAGCAATAGGGAGGAACCGGTGGTACCATTTTTTTGTGATCATAGGTAAATTTTACTTCCATCCACAGTTTCTTATAGTGAGACACAACCACACATGCACACACTCACATACATACATACAAGGTTATAATGCCCCACCCAAGATTCTGAAATAATAATACAAACTGGTGCTCTGTTAGTTGTACATAGATGTGGTTGTGTGGCTTGAATGGACACTGTTATTGTATGGCTTGAATTTCCTTCAGATGTGGTTACATGTCAAATTGTTTGATAATTAATGTGTGTTACATGTCAAATTGTTTGATAATTAAGGCATATAAACTCGTAGGTGGATCACATTATTTGAGAATTGAATCATATAATATATTAGGTGGATCACAAAATGTTTACAGAAATAGAAGTTTGATCATATAATATATTAGGTGGATCACAAAATGTTTACAGAAATAGAATTAACATACCTATTGAAGTTTGATCATCCAAAGATCACTTTGCCCTCCACAACAAGAAATTCTGGTTTGGTCGCTGACTATGCTCTATCCTTAACAGCCACTCTGACATAGACAATGACTCTGACATGGACAATGACTCTGACATGGATGCTGGTGTGGATGCTGGTGATGACTGGTGATGTTTTTGGATGTTGGTTTTATTCTGCTGGTAATGATTTTTGGCTTGAAATTTTGTGAATATTTGTGAAACTTTGTGTGGTTGTGGAAGTTTGTGATGACTGGTGATGACTGATGATGGATGCTGGTGAATGTTTTTGAATGTTTGTGAATGGTACGTTGTTTTGTTTGTGAATGCTGGTGATTTTTTAAAATCTCTGCGTACGTCTCTGGTGTATACTTATGATACTTGTGCATGTATACTTGTGCGTGCCTTCAGATGGCTGCCTTATGATACTTGTGCGTGCATGTATACTTGTGCGCGCGTGTATACTTGTGCGTGTCTACTTGAGCGTGTGTACTTGTGCGTGTATACTTATGATACTTGAGCTTGTATACTTGTGATACTTGTGCGTGTATACTTGTGCGTGTATACTTATGATACTTGAGCGTGTTTACTTGTGCGTGTATACTTATGATACTTGAGCTTGTATACTTGTGATACTTGTGCGTGTATACTTGTGCGTGTATACTTATGATACTTGTGCGTGTATACTTGTGCGTGCGTGTATACTTGTGAGTGTATATATGCACTGCGTGTATGATGTGTATTGTAATAAAACGAAAATGCTTGAGTGCCCGCTTCAGATTTTGTCAAAATCTGCGGTAAGAGGCTTAAAATTCGGATGTCACCGCAGTGCATACACACCGCAGTGCAAATTAACCACAAGCATACAAATTAACCGCAGTGTAAGGTATGAACCTCAAGCAATGCAAATTAACGCAGTCCCCATTCCTTAACTAGCTCGACCTCTATAATAAACCAATGTCTTTTTCATGCCAGTAGCCCGGTTCTCATGGTTTATTGCTGGGTATAATTTTCGAATAAACCTCAGCATAATCCCAAATCCCAAATCAATAATAAGTGCAACTAATTACTCATAAGCGAATGGGTTTTCCAAAATGTAACAAATGAACTAATTACTAATTACTCATAATCCAATCTATAATAAGCGCAACTAATTCACAGTGCAATACAAACTGAAACTGAGGGAAAAAACTGGCGATGTCAGCGCCCTGAGCAATCAAAACTAGAAAGCGTTTCAAAGTTTCATCCTTTTCGAAATAGAATTTGCTGTCGAGGAGAGGATTGATACTGACGTGAATTTAGGTTTAATTTTTTGTCAATAGTAAAAAGGGGGGAAAACGATTAGATGATAGAGAAGAAAACGATTTCATGAAGGGAGAAGATCGCGCCAAAATTTCGTCAAAAGAATGAAATGACGTGGCTGTCAATGATTGAATGATGGCTAACATTAAGATCATCAGATCCATAGATGGTTTGAACCGTTGGATTAATCTTTCATCTACGGTTGGGGTTTTTATATGTTGATAACGCGGATAGCTGAGCTGGATTATATATACGTAGTGCTACGCTTTTAACTGGTGTTGTACATCAGAACACTAAAATTCCCACCGCAACAGTGCATCCACGTATAATGCAACAACATATGAATGCTGTTGCAGAAGCTCGAAGAAATCATAGCTTTCGCCACACTTTTCATGCAACGCACACAAATTAGTGTCGAATATGCCCACTTTTGTAGTAGTGACCTAAACGTGGGCATGACATGTGGGGTAAACATGGGACTTGAAACTAGACACGTATGGGTTGTAAGTGTAACATGACACTAGACCAAACATGAAAGTGGCCAACTCGAGGTTGGGTTGAGTTTGTAGCATAAATCTACCCGGACCCGCTTGGCTTAACTAGTGGCTACAAACAATAGGACCCAATGTGAGTAGTTGGTCATATAGAACTTAAAACCCGAGGTTAGACTAGGTTGTGGTGTAAAGCTACCCGGACCCGCCCGGCTTAACTAGTTAGCACAACAAAGTCTAATGTGAGAGGTTGGGGTGCATTAATTTAATTAATGCCACATGAAAGGGTTAAGTAATTTTGACTAATGACACTTAACCGATATGACACGAATGGGTAGGTTAAGTTAAACCGGACTTGATTTCTTAATGACACTTAACCATATAAGACAATTTGGGGATGGAGTTAAGTAATTTACACTTAACTAATCCGACTTGGTAATTAGATGGGGTTAAGTAACTTAGACTTAACTAATCTAAACACGGTAATTAGATGGGGTTAAGTAACTTAGACTTAACTAATCTAAACACGGTAATTAGATAGGGTTAAGTAACTTAAACTTAACTAATCTAAACACGATAATTAGATGGGGTTAACTAACCTACACTTAACTAATCTAAACACGGTAATTCGATGGGGTTAAGTTAAACACTTAACCAATCTAAACTTGGTAATTCAATGAGGTTAAGTAACTAATACTTAACCAACTTAACATGATAATTTAATGGGGTTAAGTAACTTATACTTAACCAATTATACATGGTGATTTGATGAGGTTAAGTAACCTATACTTAACCAATCTAATATGCGGACCTGATAGGGTTAAGTCACAAGACCTTTTTAAATATACTTAACCATTGTAATACGATTAGTGGATGGGGTTAAGCTAACCCATACTTAACCAATCCGACTCGATAATCTGATGGGATTAAGATAATCTATGCTTAATCAATCTAACACGATAATCTGATAGGGTTAAGACAAACAAATCCTTAACCAATTTGACATACGAGTTGTAGGGCAAAGCCTTGAACTTGAACACTTAGCCGGTTATGACATGGTTGGTAGGCGGGTTAAGTCATGGGATTGAATAACAACACTTAACCCAATAGACAAAACCCTAGTTAGAGGAACTAGGTAGAAAATCGTAGTTAATCAAGGATAACGGGAAAAGAAGCTAAGTGGTAAACCTTAGTTAAGAATAACTAAGTAATAATTCTTAGCCAAGGACATGAGACTAGTTCATAAATAGATGAGTAACCTGATACGGTAGGTCATCACTTAGTATACAAGGAGGAGCAACTTATCTGACTTGGATAAAAAGCTCCAGCGAACTGGGTGACGAAGTGGTAGCTTCGGGGGACGTGAGGGTACTCTTGGTATCCCTCTGTGAGGTGGCAGATGGTCCATGAAACCTGGCCTCACAGAGGTTAAGGTCTGCGGTAGAAGAGCCAAGGATATGCCTTGGTTGCTGTGCGAGCAACCTAAAGACGGGGATGTATTAGCGTGGAGTCGACGATACTTGATTTTTGCCCTGGATAGCGCGTCGTCGACTACCTACCATCTTAAGTCAATCGTGTACGAACGGAAAGGCAGAGAACTCCCAACAGACCATGTTCTTGCTATCGAGTCATGGGTGAGGTTGGCCAGTAGGAAAGTGGGGCATAGTGGGGCCGGGATGTAGTTCTCATACATGATTTTTATTGGATTGCCTTTCAGTAGTTGAGGGAGGGGTCACGTGGGACCGTAGCCACGAATACAAAAACAGACCTTGATATCTGCATTCGACAGACGACTTAAAGCTCCCAACCGAGTTCCGTATTCCTTGATTTGCCCTAGCACGGAACTCGGATAGCACATTGAGATACATGTGCGTCTAGACATGGAAAACGATTCACGATACATACGTGGGATATAGGGCGTGGTTGACGGGTGACATAATCCCTAGTGGCCCTAGGTGGCTTGAACCCAAACCGAGACACGAAAACTTTCATTAGGTAGCATAATCCCTTGTGGTCCTAGGTGGCATAAATCCTAAGTGAACACGCGATAGTTCATGGTAAGAAAACATAACAAGGGTAGCAGTCCAAAACAACTTCAAGGATAAAATGGTACTACTTTGAGGTGGTATAGATTTACATGGGAAAGCCTGTACGGCCTACGGCAAAGGACTGAACTTCTACATGGAAAGAAACATACGAGTTGGGGAAACCTACATATGCTATATATTAGGTTGACGTGGACCATTACATGACATTGGGCAAGGGACATTCACAGTTAACACATGACGCGGGTCGGGATACTGGTACGAGAGGTGCAGAGCAAGTATACATGATAAATACCGTGGGATGCTATACATGATAGATACCTTGGGATGGTATACTTGATAGAAACCTGACGATGTGACACCTTGATTTATCTTGACACCGTAGTTTATCATGATACCTTAGTTTATCTTGCTACAGTAGTTCATCCGGTTATCTTGGTTTAGCTTATCTATCTTGTCGTCATCCTTATGTTTACTTTTAGTTTATGCATGTCATGTTACCTTTACCTGTTTTTATACTGGAAGTAGATAGGACTTACCAGTCTTTATGACTGACCCCGTTTTCTTTCGCCTCTTTGTCTTCCGTTTCCCCCCCCCTAGGTTTTCAGGGAGGAAGTGTTGTTGTTTAGTTCAGACCTCTTATGCTTGAAGGTCATCATGTATAGCTTGGTCTTCTCTTAGCTATGGCTGCTTCACCGCTTTATTTTGGGGAATAATTTATGAAAAGGTTTTATGCTTCTTTACTATTGCAAGACATGTTTTGATGTATTCTGATGTAAAAGGCTTTAGACCTTATTTTATAAGGTAATGAAATTTGTTTTACTTCCGCTGTTTTATATATGTTCTGTCTTGTAATATTTCTGTGCATGTTTACCTCGATAATGCTTCACCAAACCTAGTGCATTCCCTTTGTGAGTGACCCTAGCGGAGGTGAGGTGTTACACACACTGTTATATAATCACCAACATGCAAGAAGTTGCAAAGTCACCAACAGACAACACATATATGAAGCATGAAATCACCGTATCCAAAAACCATTTTCTATACATAAGTATATATTCTCATACTGTATAAATTAAAGACTACTGATATGGAAGAGATACAGTTGTTATAAGTAAAATATAACCAACAACATACAAGAATAAATTAGTAAAATATAATAGCTTACATATACGAGCATACTGATTACTGCAAACATAAAATATTAACACTAACAGTATACATAAAAGACTAACAGTATGGAAAAGATACAACTTATAATCGGGTTTGGCGGATCAAAATCGGGTTAGCGGGTCAACCCTAAACCCACCCGTTTATAAACGGGTCAAATTCGGGTTGACTCGAATATGACCCGTTAACTAAATGGGTCGGGTTAACCTGCTAATTTCCGTGCAGGTTTCGGGTCGGGTCACGGGTCGTGTAGGAAATTAACAGCCCTAGTTATTTTTGTACAGTAGAAGTTCATTATTTATTATACCAAAAGGATAACATAGTAGTCTCTTAATAGGAGCCTAATGCTCAGTTGTGGGCATATAGATGCATATATTTTGATAGCTTATTATCAGCGATTGCAATATTAGGACGAGTAAGGATCAAATATTGTAAACTTCCGTATGCCGCTTGGAATTCTTTAGGGTATGGAAGAGCTATCCCTATGTGCACTGTTAGAGAAAGATGGATTTGTAGGAATCAGAGCTGTTATTGATTTAGCATTCAATATTCTAGTTCGAGCAAGATTGTCCAACATGCAGCGACGTTGAGATAGTAAGATGTCATTCTTGTTATGAACAACTTGGACTGCTAGAAAATAAGATAACGAACCAAGATCCTTTAAAGAGGATTTTTTTTGCTAAAACAATAATAAATTATTCCAAGGAAGCTTTATCACCTGTTATAATCCAGTCATAAATGCATAGAAGTACATAGATTAGACGTCTATTCATGTTCACTGCAACAAAAAAATAAACTTAAGACCAAGATTTAAAACCTTGTTCTTTTTTGTCTCTATACAATGACGGGTTAGAAACAAAATAGTTGTCTCAAACAATTTTGCATTTAACAAAGTAAACGTGACAAGCTGGTCTCAATTGACAATATCCCAACATGTACGTTATTGACGCGTAAAATTGGCGTCACACCCAAAGATTTTCGAGTTAACGAGAATCAAATTTCATGTACGGAAAGTAAAGTGCAGAAAGCAAAAATACAAGATTTATAGTAGTTCGATCCGAGTTGAACCTACATCCACTTTGAAGCTTTTGTCAATCTTATTCGCTATTGAAGGAATACAGTGATGAACATCATCATTAAAATGGTTTACAATGATTTACTAAGTTTTCGGAAGTCACTGTTTGAAAGTTCAAAGCATTGAGAGAAAGTTCTTCCCCAAAACTCCATGGGCCATTAATTGTGTCCAAGGTCATCTCAATGTGTCAAATCAAACAAATGTCAACCTCCATCAAGTTTGAAGTAGGAGATATTTATATGTAGTAAATTAGGTGAAAGTAGGTGAGAAATGGGGCATACAGACCGAAATTCGCATCCCAGGTAGCATGCGTATTTAAATTTCGTATCTTGGAGGGTGGATTCGAATTTCGCTTCCGGGTGACGTGAAATTCGTATCCCCTGAGATAAGAAACTCATATCTTTGGGATACGAAGTTTCGCATCTCGAGAAATACAAAGTTTAGTATCTTGAGTGATACGGAACTCATATCCGTGGGATACGAAGTTTCGTACCTTGAAGGATACGAAACTCGTATCCTCAGGATATGAAGTTTCGTATCTCCAGGGAAACCAAACTCGTATCCTCGAGAATATGAATTTCATATCCGAGGGATACGAAATTTGTATCCTATAGGATATGAGATGCGATGAGTTTGCGTAGTGACTTGAGGGATGCGAGATCCGTGTTAGTGGGATTTTTGATGGGGTTGTGAGATCCGCGCTCGCATGACTCCAAAGTACATCTTGTCTTGGCATGATGTGCTTTGAGTTGAATCGAGAATCTTTGGAAGCTAGAAAGATCTTCAAGTTGTGTCGAGCGCTTGGTCATTGAGCATGTTGAGAATTCTGATTTCCCGATTCGGGAATCGTCTCTTGGTAGCTTTAGTAAACATCGAATCTTTGTCGACTCAAGAAATTAAACGTTAGTCATCGACCTCCACTTACGTTGGAACGTAAATGAGTCATTATCGACAAGTGTTGTAGATGCACTCACACAGTTTGTTACGTGGTTTTGTGCAATGCAATCATAGTCTGCAGTAGAGCATAACTAGTAAGTATGTCTTCGTCTTATGATTGCGTGAGTTTTTTTTTGCAACGACATCGAGTCGTGAATCTGATTGCTTGACATATGTTCTTGAGTCGTCAAAACTTGTGAGCATATTGTTAGTCAGCGAAACGAATTGGGCTTGATGGACGTAGTTCTGAATGCACGTGCACATAGTCATAGCCGGAGTCACGAGTTGAGAATTCTCGAAGTTTGGGAATTCCTTCCTTTTTTTAAGGGATACGGAATTTCCTATCTCGGGGGATACGGATTTTCGTATCCAATGGGGATACAATTTTTATACCCCTTAGGCGATGCAAAATTCATATTTTGGAGGAATGCCAATTTTTTTTACCCCGATGGGAAACGAAATCGCATCTTGAGGGGACATAAATTTTGGAATTCTTATTAGCCTCCCCCCTTCGTATCATACCAGGATTCGAATCTCCTCCTCCTTCACCATGCATAATTTGTGATTCGAAAACTTCATTGAATTTCCTTCGAAATAAAACTTCGCCTCCTTGGACATTCGAAACCATCCTTAACCAAATTAGACTCAAGTGTGGTCTTTACTCCTGTGTTGCTCGATTCAAATTCCAGCTTTGATCGTGGGGATTTTTTGTGGAGCTTGGAGCTCGAGACCACGACCTGGGGATTCGGCCATGGCGTCTTAAGGAGGAGGCGAGGTGTTCCTTGGGAAACTCAAAGGGTTCTCGTGGGAAATGAAGGGTTCATGAGAACGAGGTTGCCGGAGTACGGGATTCGATTTCGTATCCCCAGGAATCTGATTTCCCGAGACAATTCGAGGAAGGAGAAGGAGGAGAGAATATGATGGAAAGAAGAGGGAGACGAAAGGGAGTCGAACTCAACATTTCGCATCCTAAAGGGGATACAAACTTTGATTTCGTATCCCTAAAGGGGATACAAATTCCTTATTTTGCACCCGGTCGACAGTCGAAATTCCCTAAGTCTCGGGATATGAAATATGTATCCCTGGGACTTAGAGAATTTGAGACACGGGGGGATACGAAACAAAGAGGAGCAAGGAGATGCAAAATTTCCTACGGCGCGCGGGATGCAAATTTTCTCAACTTGGGGATGCGAAGCTGCTTGGTTTCGGGGATGCATATTTCGCATCTTTAGGATGTAGCAAATTTTGAACCCCTCTGGTAGTTGGATGTGTGTTTTTGTCAGGTTATTACATCCCAATTGCCTAACAAAAATTTGTCCCCTATGAGATTGGTCGACGAGCTTGTATCATTTTCATGACGTTATGTGATTGGATCGAACTCGGTGGGAACTGAAAGGAGAGGTGTCATATTGGTGGGAAGTAGCTGAGGCCACTATTTCAGATCTTGAAAGTATCGCCTGAGATCTCGTTCGAGGTCTCATTTTGGGCTCCTTTCGAAACAAAACAACATATCTCGTTGTAAATCTCCTTTCAAATATATCCTTTGAGATATTGCGATATCGAACGATATATCGACGGAGACGAGATACCAGAATACCATCCGAGATCTTGGTTTTCCTGCTTAATATTTAAATCCTTGCTTGAACTAGAACAATAATTGAAAAACTAAAATCTAGTTATGATAATCTCCGGCTATTTAACATTTTGCATGTTAAATGACCATATCTTATGTTCATATATATGTTCTACAATGCTTATGATTTCCATATTCATCTTTTTACGTACATATTACCTATGAAATTATGTATTTTATGGTTTACTTAAGCTAATTTTTTTTAATGTTTTGGATCTTTTTATGTTCTATGTCTAATAATAATTTATGTTCATGGATCATATGTTTTATGCACTAATCTATTTGCATTGTGTTATATTTCTATTATAAGCATATTATGATTTAGAGTTTGAATGATCTTTCGTAAAATAAGAATAATGAAGTGATTTTGCAATTCAAGTTTAAGTTACTATGTTTATAATAGCATTCATAAAAATCATTGTGTAAGATTATTATTTTTTAACATATTATGTACCTCGAGATTGTTCCGATATGAACTTTCAGACCCGAGATGGAAATCCGAGACGAATCACCAAGTTAGACTCATCTCATCTGATATCTCTCCGATACGTGATCAAGTCTCTGAAATTTTCGAGACAAAACACGACTAATATCTGAGATTTAAAACTTTGGCCGAGGATGAGCGTGCCGTCGAAACGTGGGATGAATTCAAGGATAAGTTCGACACGAAGTTTTTATTACAGGCTGAAGAAGGGATACAACTGGAAAATTTGTTGAAACTGAAATAGGGAAGTATGTCAGTGAAGGAGTATGTGAATAGTTTTAATGATTTAGCAATGTTTGGCATGGAACTAGTTAATACTGCGCACAAGAAAGCTTTGAGATTTGCGAGGAGACTGAACCAACCCTTCCAAAGACGAGCGCTGACACATATTCCGTTGAGAGTTACATTTGAGAGACTAATGGAAATGGCTCTTATGCACAAGGATGGAAAGGTGAATAAGCAAGAGGAGAAGACTGAAGAGGCCAAATCAAATAATGAAAATAAAACGTGGTGGCCAAAGAAGGGTGTAGTGAAGAAGGGAGAGAAACACGAGAAAGCACAGATTAAGAAGGAAGTAAAGTGTCATGGATGTGTATGATAGGACACTTGGTCAAGGGCTGTAGGAGGAATAAGAAAGGTGCTTGTTTTCATTGCGGGTAGATGGGACATTACAACAAGCAATGCCCTCGGAAGCAGGATCAGGGGTAGGATCATCCATAGCATAGGTTCATGCGCTTGAGGCAACTCGACAGAGGTAGGAAAGTCACCGTAGAAGGTTTTATTTCTCTTTTCGACTTTCCCATTAGAACCTTGTTTGATTTCGATGCTTCTCATTCTTTCATATCCAGTTCTGTTGTTGATAGTCTACACCTAGATACTTCTATAGTTTTCGATCCAGTAGTTGTCTCAAACCTCATAGGAGGTATAACTCTCTTATCTATGATATGTAGGGGCTTGAGGATTTCTATTCTTGGTGTCGAGTTTGAGTGTGACGCATATGTACTGGGTTTTATGGGTTATGGGCTTATTCTAGGGATGGATTAGCTAGCCAAGTATGGTGCCATCCTTGACCGTGGGAGGAGAGTTGTGAGGCTTTTAACATGCCATGGTAAGACTCCCGAGATTTCTTATGACCCGTGAGGGTCAGTCATGCTCAATTTATTTGATTCCCTATATGCTTCTACCGACGATCTCAATTAGGTACCCGTAGTTAGAGACTTTTCAGACATATTTGAGGAGGTGAGAGGACTCCCTCCAAGGTGAGAGATAGAGTTCTAGATATACTTGGAGGAGAATGCTAAGCCTATCGCATTACCAGTGCGCCACATGGCTGCAAGAGAAAGGAAGGAGCTCAGTAAGCAAATGGGTGAGTTTTCCGAGAAAGGATTTATTAGATGGAGCATTTCTGAGTGGGGATCCCCATCGTCTTCGCAACCAAGGCGGAAGGCTTTCTCTGTCTATGTGTGGATTACAGGGCGTAGAACAAATTCACTAAGAAGAATAGACACTCACTCCCAAGAATGGATGACTTGTTTGACCAGTTAATGGGCGCTTCGGTTTTCTCATAGTTGGATTTAGCTACAGGTTTTCATCAGCCTAGAGTAGCGGATGACATCATAGACTAGACTGCTTTTAGGACTCCCGACGGATTCTTTGAGCGGCTGGTTATGCCTTTTGACTAACCAATGCACTGGCGTACTTTGTGGATTTGATGAGCCGGATGTTTAGGGAGTACCTGAACAAGTTTATAATGGTGTTCGTTGATGATATCTTGGTTTTCTTGAGAAGTGAGGAAGAGCACGCCTTGCACTTGTAGGAGGTTCTTCATACCCATCGTGCACATCAATTAAAGGAAAAGGTTTCTAAGAGCCATTTCTAGTGCAAGGAGGTAAGGTTCTCGAGGCATGTTGTCTTTTGGGATGGTATAGCGGTGGACCCCGCTAAAGTTGTTGTAGTTCAGGATTGGAAATCCTCCAATAATACAACAACGGTAAGGAGTTTCTTGGGTTTGGCTGGATACTACCAGAATTTCATTGAGGATTTCGCGTGGATCTCTTGTAACGACCCGGAAAATCCGAACCAATTTAAAAAATTTTATTTTAAATAATTTGGGGGAAACATATGGCAGAAATTAAAATTTTCATTTTTAAATAATATTAAAACCAGTGAAAATAGTCAATTTTCAAACGATCTCTGTTTTCGACGAAACCACTTTTGTTGGAACCGGAATGTCATATTATTGCTAGGTTTCAATTTTTTGAATTTTTTGAATTAATATGTGAGCGTGGCGAAGGAAAATGTGTTTGGTCGATTTCAGTCAAATTTGGTCGACTGAAAAATAGCCGTTTTTCAAACAGTCTCAGAATTCGATGAAATTAGTTTTGTTAGGACCGTATTGTCATAACGAAGACAAATATCTTTTTTCTGGATTTTTCTGAGTTCGTATGTGGCCTCAGTGAATTTATTTATGCGGACAAATTAAATTAATAAAGAAATTAAATATTAAAATAAATAAAACAGGCCACAAACAACCGTTTGGGCTGACGGGGCCTATACCATTGGATCCGGAATATGGGTTATTTGCTAGGGACACCTTCTTCTGGGCTGGAACCGAACCAGTTTAAGAGATGGATTTTTCTGTAAAATTGCACCAAAAATATTATAAAAATACATTGGAAAACCCTAACACTATTCACCGTATCTTCTTCCAGTCGCCAACCCACTCTTTCAATGGCCAACATCATCCGAACTTCCTCCACTTCGTTCGCCTTCATCATAGCAAATTAGAACCCACTCTTCATACCAAATCGAAGCCCTTTCCTCCCTCTTTAATCTCATACGAATTGATCGACCTCTCGTCGCCTGAAATCCGAGGACCGATCCCCCAAAGCTCACGCGTTTGCACCATCGCCGGGCCCACGCTGCACCATCGAACTCTCCCCCTTTTCGGCGCTCGTGCGCCCCACTTCCCTCTCCGGCGTGCCACCAACCGATCGATGTCTCGTACCCTGTAATGGCCGTAAAACCGAACCCTAGATTTGAACTGAGAAGTTGAAAACAACTGCCTAAGTTCTGAGAGAAGGAGAAAGGCTATTTCTTAAATTAATTAATTAATATAAATTGTTTTATAACTTAAATTAATCATATCTAACTCGTTTCGACTCGGAATTCGATGATTTCAGCGACATTGTGATCGTATTGACAAGATCTATGACTCTGAATGGAAACGGGACAATTCTGGACTGTTGGAATTTTGGACTAAATCGCGAACGAATGTGAGAATTTTGATTTATTTAATTAATTAAAATGGTGAAATCATGATATGTATGTTATATTTGCTGATCTACGACGTGGTAATTAGAATTTATTTGTCTGTGTGATTTGTAATGCTTGTGATGTCATAATAGAACCGTGTTCTTCTAGATCTATAAATTTGATGTAATCTCTATAAAGTTCTCATCTTTATTATTTCTATTTTTATTTTTATTTGTATTTCTTTCTAAAAATTGAATCTTTATTTTGTTTTACAAAATAAAAATGAAAAATTGAATCTTTATTCTGATTTACCAATGAAAGTTTAAATCTTTATTTTTGATTCACAACATAAAATGAAAAGTTGAATTTTTATTTTGATTTGCAAAATAAAAACAAAAGTTGAATTTTTATTTTGATTTGCGAAATAAAAACAAAAGTTGAATCTTTATTTTGATTTGCAAAATAAGAACAAAAGTGGAATCTTTATTTTGATTGCAAAATAAAAACAAAAGTTTGATTTTTATTTTTATTTGCAAAATAAAAACAAAAGTTGAATTTTTATTTTGATTTGCAAAATAAAAACAAAAGTTGAATTTTTATTTTGATTTACAAAATAAAAACAAAAGTTGAATCTTTATTTTGATTTGCAAAATAAAAACAAAAGTTGAATCTTTATTTTGATTTGCAAAATAAGAATAAAAGTTGAATCTTTATTTTGATTTATGACTTATAAAATAAGGAAAGTTTAGATCTTTTAAATCTTAATTAAAAGATAAATAAAGTTTAGATATTTTATTTTGATTTATAATATAAAATAAAGATGAGACCTTTATTTTGATTCATGAAAGTTATACACCAAATCATATGTTGTCGTTGTTGTGTTGATATAAAACTTGAATCAAACATTCCATCGTCATGTTAATATAGTTGAAATGAATCAAACATTCCATCGTCATGTTAATATAGTTGAAATGAATCAAACATTCCATCATCATGCTAATATAGTTGAAATGAATCAAAAAAAAAAAATTCATCGTCATGTTAATATAGTTGAAATGAATCAAATATTGACATTAGAAAATATATTTATATTAGAAATGTTGACACTAGAAAAGATGTTTACATTAGAAATAAAGTTCACCTTTTTATTTGCAATTTACAATACAAATATTACATAGAAAGATAAATTAACTTTTTAATTGAGTTCTCTAATGTAAAGAAAAGAAATAGAAAACTTACATTTTTTTTCCAATGTAAAGAAAAAGAAGTAGAAAATTTACATTCTAAATGAATTGGAGAAAAAGAACATTTTTATGTTATAAAAATGAATTGGAGAAAAAGAACATTTTTATGTAATTAAAAAAAAGAGTACATTTTTGCCATCATTTTTGTCTCATTAGAATTGGCGGACAAAAATATTATTTTATTGAATATAAAAATATACATTGTTGAAACCATCATTTTTATCGCATTAGAATTGGCGGACAAAATATTATTTTTATTGAATATAAAAATATACATTGTTGAAAATATTATTTTTGTCGCATTAGAATTGGCGGACAAAAATATTATTTTTATTGATTATAAAAATATACATTGTTGAAACCATTATTTTTGTCGCATTAGAATTGGTGGCCAAAAACATTATTTTTATTGAATATAAAAATGATACATTGTTGCAACCATCATTTTTGTCGCATTAGAATTGGCGGACAAAAAAATTATTTTCATAGAATAAAAAGAATGGATTTTAATAGTGGGAATCGCCAAATGGTTTATATATATAAATATAAATATAAATATAAAATTTAACGAAACACGCGCGGCAGTTCGTGTGTCGGCAATTGTAACTTTAAACGATTATACAGAAAGATCCGACCGTTGAATTTTCCCAAAACTGGAACCGTTAGGACCGCTTTGGGAAAATCTTTCCAACGATATAAATTTCGAAAAAATCCGACGGTTAGATTTCAAGATATGTGTAAATCAAAATTTGGTAAAAACAACGCTGGGGCCGCCAACTGACCCGAAGCGTCGTTTATTTATTTTGAGCTATTTTCAAATAAATAAAAATAGCGATAAATAGTCCTAAATATATATGAAATGTTTTAAATGATAATTATGCGATAATTATTTGAAAAGACCGAGTTTAACTCATTTCAAATAATTATACGACGATTTAATCAAAGTTATAACAAGACGGTGTTGAAGACCGACGATCTTCACATCGGATGGATGACTATTACTGATGCCCTGGACTGACTTGCTCCCAGGAAGGGGTTAAAGTAGTAGTTGTCCGGACGTATGGGTTGATTGTACAGATAAGCGAGAACCTCTCAGGTGTCTCCGGTTTCGTTCAAACCCAGAACGGACTCGAATGGATGCATGTCTGACGTTGGAATTTATTTCATGTAGTTAATCGATTTTTGTTGATATATGCCTGTTTGGTGGTGGAGAATTTATTCTCTGCTTAACACCTTGGTATATGTTAATAGTTATCAACAGCATGGCGTGAATTGTCAACGTGGCACGCCAAGATGCGAATGATCAAGGCTATTGTTGAAAAGCAGGCCTTGTGGTTGATGATCAAAGCCCGACCTGTTTAGGCGTAGCTTTGTGTATAGCATAACCTTACGAGCCTCACACCCTGGTATGAGTCTAAAACGGGAGAAGGGAACGTAGGGAGTGCACACGTTATCTTTCTAGCTAGAGTAATGTCAGGGACCTACCAGCGCAGACATTTTACTTATGTGGATGATGGATTATGAGATACCTCGTGTTTTTTATAGGTTGTTAGTGGCCATATTATAGGTCCAAAAGGACCGGGAAATGTGTGTTCAGGTATAACTAATCCACGACCCTTCGGAGTGGACCGACCCTGCAGCTATCCAAGGGTTGCCCATAGGTGTGATCCTGAGGTATTTGCTAGAGTGTCTCGAATCGGTAAGGAGCTCCTCCCTAGCCTTGACTCATGATGGAAAAACAAATCTCCAATACGACATCTCGTTTTCGATTGTATAACTAGTATGGAGACATAATATATGGTAGCTATGCCGCCTAAGATTAATACATTTATATTGAAATGATTTATGAAAACATATACACACTAGTAGTAATACGTTTTACGTATTTATCATCTTTTGATCATTATAAGGTAAAACCCTATCCTCCAGTTTGCGTTGCATTGTGTGATGGGACTTGGGTCTTATAATGATCTCATTTTTCTAAAAAGCATAGCGTTATTTAAACGATTTACTTTACTTATGCACTGGCAATCCAATGGAGTAAACCCGTTCCGTGTTAGCGGCGTGGTCCTGTGATTTTCCACGTTGTTAGATAAATTAGTTAAGAATTCTCATACCAGTCCCATGACTGACTCGTAGTTTGTTTCACTTTTGCAAACTCGGGTGCCCTCTTTCCACACGGGCAACCAATTGACAGGTTCAGGTGATACATTCTGATTGGAGCTTGCTTGGAAGGAAGAAGAAGAAGACCTTTTCTCTAGTTTTTACTTCTGCTTTGAGACATTTTATCTTCTGTAGCTTTGATGTATGTAATGGAGTTTGAGACTTGTTTCTTTTCCATTGAAACTTATTTCCCTTTTGTTGAGACTCTTTATTTGACTAAGTTGTATCGTGTACTGTGTACTCTGATGTATTGGATATTATGATGCTGATGACATTTATTTCCGCTGCAATGGTTTATGTGTTATGATAATTATCTGAAATCTGTTTTTGTTGTAAATACGTTGTATTCCAAAATGATTATCCTTAATTTCGAACCACGGAAGTTTGGGGTTATCACATCTCTGTTCTGCTTACCCTCCTAATGAAGAAGAACCTTGTGTTTTCTTGGGATGTAGAAATTGTGAGGATTCATTCTGGAGACTGAATAAGGCTCTTACATCAGCTCTAGTATTCACTCTTCCTGATGGTATGAAGATATTTACCATTTCTACGGATGCTTATGGCATGGGTTTAGATGCCGTGTTGATGCAGGAAGGTAGGGTTGTCTTTTATGGGAGTAGGCAGTTGAGGGTACATGAGAAGAACTGTCCTACCCTTGATTTGGATCTAGCGGTGGTAGTGTTTGCACTTAAGTCTTGGAGACATTATGTACTAGGTGAGAGGTTCAAGCTTCGTATAGATCATAAGTCACTTAAGTACTTGTTCTCGCAAAAAGATCATAATTTGCATCAACGACGTTGGATGAAGTTCCTTGCGTCTTATGGTTTCAAGATAGCTTATACCATGGGGAAGGGGAATGTGGTAGCAAACGCATTGAGTAGGCAGAGAATAACTTTGAGTCCATTATTCGTAGAGTTGCAGAGTTTGGAGTTCATCTCATCGTTCGATTTTAGGTCATCTACGGAATTGGGACCTGGATTATTGGCATCATTTGAGGCGCAACCTACTCTCTTAGGGCGCATTGGATCCAGTCAATGCAACGATCAACAATTAGTGGACATCATGGACCGAACCCGTGGAGAAGAGACCTCTAGTCACCTTGCTATGTATTCTGTGGATGAGAGAGGGTGGATACATCGAGATGGATTACCCGGATCGAGGAAGGGTAATACCAGTATTTTGTTATAACCGATAGGTTGAAAAAGAGCACTCGCTTTACCTTGGTTAAAGAGTAAGACGATTGCATCTTGGTGGGTATCAGTATATCTTAGAAAGATCATCTAACTTCATGGAGTACCTTCTAGTATTGTTAGTGACCGAGAATCCAATCCATCTTTACGAGCGAGTTTTGGAAGAACCTGCAAGAGGCATTAGGGACATAGCTACGACTCGGTACCGCCTATCACCCTCAGATGGATGGACAGATAGAAAGGGTTAACATGATTGTCGAGTATTTATTACCGTTGTTTATCCTAGACTTCGATGGACATGGGAGGAGCATCTTTCGTTGGTAGAGTTTGCATAAAATAACATCTATTAAACGAGTATTGGTATGGCTTCCTTCGAGGCATTATATGGACGAACCTGTAGATCGCCTACATGTTGGTGGGATTCCATAAACAAACTTCTACTTGGACCTTAGATGGTTAGAGAGACCTTAGAGAAGATAAACTTGATTCGAAGGCGGATAAAGGCAACTCAAGACAGGCAGAAGTCATATGCAGATTAGCGGAGGACAGGCCTAAAATTCGAGGTAGAAGACATGTTTTTTTGTTAAGGTGTCACCTTTGAGGAATGTTGTTAGGTTCGACTCGGTAGGAAAGCTGGCGCCGAGGTTCGTAGGGTCATTCTCTATAGTAGAAAGGATTTGTGACGACCGCCCACAACCCCCATACTAAACAAGAAGAATAATGCACTGAAAGACGTGACAGGCAGCTATGGACGATCATCAGGGTAAACAACATCATCGGTACCTATCGTGGAACTCATAGCGCAAGGATAAAATATAGTAGAAAATATACAACAGGTAATAATAGTGAAGCATCGTATAACAAACTTTTGAAACTTTCACAACATCCTGAAAGATTATCCAAACATCATAGGAAATATCAAAGTATGTACCTAAGGCCTCACTACAACACTCATAGAGAAACTCAAACAGCGGAAACAGAAATAGTAGATAGTAATAAAACTGATACGTAGGCCTCCACCTCTCCTCCGAATTGCAATATCGTCCTCACTAATCACCTGTCACCTACCACCTAGTATTCACATCCACAACCAGATGAACATCCCAAGGTAATAAGAGGGAAACATAAAACCTTGAGTCAAATAACAGTCTTAGTGAGCGATAAAACAGCTAACAAACTTCGACAATAAAGTATATGAGAAGGGATAGATAAACATACTAATTTACCCACAACACCAGAGAAGATCTCAACCCTATCTTCCTCACCTCGGACAGTGATAGCCTTTACATTAAACAATTCAACCATTCATCCATGGAAACCAGAACACCCATTCAATCATGGCAAACCACTCATGACATCCAGATTATATATCTCATGTAAACCATCCTAATCAGATTTAACATCCCTCAAGCATAAGACCCAGAGGCCTAAACCAATATCAGACAAGCACCCAAGGAACATCTCCTTTAATGTTGGACAATCTATATGAGATGGTACAAACAGAGCATCCAAACAATCAAACATCCATGACTGACTCTGGCTATCACCGCCAATCCTGCTTTGAAATCATCGTTAATCGTATGACGACGGACCTTACCATACGTCAAGGGATAATGGTTACCCCAGTTCTAGCATAAACTCCATACGCCTTTCAAAGATACGTATGTATATCCAACGTTGACAACTAAGCCTTTCAACGATACCCAGGGTACTCGACCTACAACCGGTCTTTTGGGTTCCCCTATTGTACCCCGGCTTTGAGCCTGCTAGAACTTACGACAACGATAATCTCTCGGCCTTTGCATCTCTAGTCATCCAACCCGATGATTTTTCAGAGCTCAAGAAAGGTTTCTCAAGCAACCATTATCCACCAACTCACACCTTTGATTTGTCACCTCATTCGTTGTTCTACAATGATAAACGAACACATTCAATGCTTCAAACCTTCCTACTTGAATATACTTCGAAGTCACACCATCACCGAGCCAAATTACATCACTGCGCTGCGGCTAGAGTTCGTGGGGTTGGCCCCGAATTTTTTTTTCAAGCTCTTTTCTTCAAATCTGGGTCGCATCCGAAAATATAAATTTTCAAAAAATGACCCTATGACCGACTCCTGGCCATGTTAGACCGACACCTCACCTGGGTGTACGACCGACCCTTCATCTAGGTACACGACCGACCCAATCAACATCACAACAGAGACCGACTCCCTTTCATGTGTGCACGACCGACCCCCTTTCATGTGTGCACGACCGACCCGCCTTGCTCGACCCCCATTGGTGACCAACCCCTTTGCTTCAGAGATGACCGAGCCCGTTGCTTCAGGGATGACCAACCACCCTATGCCCGATCCCTCCTTGTTCGACTGACCCGGTGCAAAGCTCGACTGACCCTGTCAAAGCTCGACCGAACCTCCTCCCTACGTGTGACCCATTTGTTGTATTGCATATTGTACTTCACTTGTACTACGCCCGACCGTGGCCTGTACGCTCGACCTAAAACCTGCACAGAATCCGTTCACCTCCGAATTCGACCAAAACTACGACAAACGACAAATCTGACGAAATAAACTCGTCCAAATGACCATAAACATGATATGAGGTCACTAGCAACATGAATACAATCATTATCACCATAATTACACAATTCCACCAAAATAATGATAAATGAATATATGATCTAGATTACGGATCTAACTTATATATGCATATGAAATGACATATAGATTACCAGTTTAAACTTGCTAAATTAGATCATAGGGTGATTCATATGAAAATTGACTTATCAAGGTGTAAATCTATGATAAAACACTTGAATTTGATGAAAACACGACCAAACATTCATATACTTCATTGAATCTATGTGAGAGATGCATATCACTCACCAATTCTCCAAATCAAAGCAAAAACAATGAATTAAGATTCTTTACAACAAGCAATTCGTACCAAACCCCTTGATCCGATGAATTCCCACTTCAAATGATGTAGATCTAGCCTCCAGTGGTGTAGATCTTCAATTTCTTTCCTTAGATTTTGATTTTTAATGGTGGTAAGATGTTAGAGAAAGGAGGAACATAGGCCACCAAATGAGAGAATAGAGAAACTAAACCATTTTTCATACCTTTTACCCCCTATTTATATCCTTCCACTAGCCCACTAACGAGCCTCTCCAAATCAGCCCATTAAGGCTTCACAAACATGAACAACCAAGTGTTAAACCTTAAAACAACGATTCCTCCCAAACCGCTGAGCCAAATCTTTAATGTGACCACTCTACGGAAAGGCAATCATCATTTCCTTTCCAATGGCATAGGTCCCACCACCTGATTCGACCTGAGTCAAAAGCTATGCCCTGTACAAGACTGACAGGGGTAAAATGGTCACAAACTAATTGGTAAATATTATGGACATGTCTCACATCCCCATAAGTAACATATCAAAATATGAGAATGATCCAACCCTCAGGAATAAAATAAAAATATTTTATGATCCCCCGATACGTAAAATGCTTGCTGTTACAGGATCGGTCATATTGCCTACAGAATTAGACTGCCAGAGAGATTGGCAGGATTTCATGGTGTGTTCCATGTTTCACACTTACGGAAGTGTCTACATGATTCTGCGGTAGTAGTTAAGCCTAATACCCTTGAGGATCAAGGTAGAGAGGGAGGCATCGGTCAGAAGAGTTCCTACTCAGATACTAGGATTTGAAATTAAGAAGCTACGGAATAAAGAGATCAAGCTAGGTAAGATTTAGTGGGGAGAAGATAGCGACAACACGACTTGGGTACCATAGGATAGGATTCACGCTTCTTTTCCGTTTCTCTTTGAGAGTACGCTCTTAATTTTCTCCTAAGCTTTGAATTTGAATATATTTTTCCTATCGTTGGAATATTGAATCTTAGGTAGAAGCATATAGATGGTAGGAAATGGTTTAAAGCATGTTAATAGAACATGCTATGCTTGAATGGATTCATGTGGATGCATATACACACACTCGGCATTAGATTAAGGATTGGCTGAACTAGGGCACTTATGTATTGCATATGGATGTGTGCGCATTTTAATTTATTTTAAATATGGATGAAGCATCACTTGGATGTTGCATTTGGATGAATGGTTGTTATACACTTATAGATTTTTTTATGTATCATTAGGATTCCTTCACATACACATATTGGATGCACGACACAGTCATGAATTGCATTAAGGAGGCCTATTGAATCAGTACACCGCTTGATTTTCGCATTAGTTTAGGGGCATATACACAACACCTTTGTATATGTTCATAAAAAGCATTAGATGATTTAAGGACAATGGATGCTAGTGGTTGATGGTTGAGTAGATGGGTGTAGACAATGGTTGATAACATTAATAACATTCTTCTAACCTTGGAGATTTCAGGGACAAAATCCTTTAAGGAGGGGAGAATGTAACAACCCAAATTTTAATAAGCCGTGATTAAATAGAAAAGGGTAATAAGATAAATATTAGTTAAAATAATATTCAAAATTGGGCAAAAAAGGATTTTACCGTTACGTCCCTTTTGAAGTTCTGATTTAGATAGACTTTTATTTTGCGTTAAGCGGATGAAAAATGAACAACTTATTATCTGTTAAAGTTTGAAACTCAAATTCTGGAAATTAAATAAAAATCAATCTTAATCAGCTGAGTATGGGTAACCCATCCTATAATTGTGTCAACCACTATGTCGACCAAGACCTATGTGGGTCAACCCCTGTGTCGACCCGTATAAGGGTGGGTCAACCCATATACGTGTCAGGCGTGATTTTTTCCTAGCATGGTGTCGATTGTTTCTAGAGACTTCTTTACTGATGTTTTGATGATGTCTTTTTAAGGGGTAAGATAAAAAACTGAAAATCATGTGGCCTAAATTTTTCTTTTACACCTGTAAATAGACAGGTACTTCTCACTATTCTCCCACACCTCTTCTTCATCTTCTCAGCCTCCACTCCAATATATTTTGAAATAATATAAAAAATAGGGAAAATAGAACGGAGTACTGTCCAATTGTAGATCTGAAGGATTCTTCTTATTCTTTTTCTTCAAGGTCTTTTCTAGATTAGCAGTCTTTTTGATGTATATACAACATTTATAAGTTTGTTTTCTGCAAGTTAATTCAATCTATTTCCTGTCTATGTTCATTCCTTTTCAGTTGTTCATTTATTTATATTCAATTCTTCTTCTTTATACCTTTCTTTGCTATTATTTTATTTAGAGTCTTGCAATACCTTATTTTATTTATTTTATTCATTTCTGAGTCTAGGACTTACGAGTAGCCTAGAATGATTCTCTTCCTTTTTATTTATTTTGCGTAGAGCCTAGGCCTAATGAGAGCCTTGGCCTTTATCTTTTAAATTGCGTAGAAATTGGGAATAACATTGAAATTATATTAAAAGTAGATTTTAAGGCATATTGGAATTCACTGAATATTATTTTTAATAAAGAGCTATAATTTGGGATAAATTCTAATTAAAGAATATTTAAACTTGTGAATTGGATAAAGTTATACATAATCGGACATTAAGTAACAGGTAAATAGAAAACATGTAAATTGGAATGAACTGCACTTAAGTGGGTATTAAGTAACAAGTAACTGGATGTTAAGTGACATGCGAAAGGGTTGTATAAAAAGACTACATTTATTTAGAAATGTTAATTACAACCTAGGATATAACATGTGGTTATATTGGGGTTATTAGTAAAACTTAAACATTTTAAGTTAAATTTATGAGATTAATAAGCTTAGAGATAGGGTTCATTCCAGTTGGGGATATAAGGTGATCAAGAAATCCAAGTTATAAATTGGGGACCAAGGCTAGAGGTGACTTGTGTCAAATGCATTTTTTTGTTTGGGAACCCGTATCAGTCGGTATCCCTTTATTATCACGGAGTCTCGCAGTAGTTAGAGGCTAGGGGATGCTTTACTAAACATGATAGTAAGTGGTTCAAACGAGGTGGGTACAAGCACGTTACGACAGAACGATAAGCGTCCATCGTTACAATTGGGGAAGATAAGACGTTGTAACGCATGTGACTAATGAAATATCTTTTTAATTGATGGGTTCGCGATTGATAACCTCGAATTCCATAGCTGACATAGGTTACTCACATTTGGGTAAAATAGCGGATCAACGGGTATAAATTAGGTAAAACCTAATTATGATATTTTGGTAGATAGTGTAGCAAATTTCGAATACAAATGAGAAGCCTATCTTATTTAGTGTTTATCTTTTCTTTTATGCTTTTATGTCTCTTAAAACTATTCATCTGTTTAAATGTTTCCTTTTCTTATGGTCATGCTAAAAATTACTGGGACTCGCCAGACATATGTCTGACCTAGTTTACTTTCGCCTTCTCTCTTCTTTCCCCTAGGTCCGTAGGGTGGAGGATCTCAGCGGTGATTCTTGACTATTTGAATTTTGAACAAAGAGATAAAGATAAGGGGACAAGAATAATCTTTATAAGGTAAGAAATAATCCAATTGAATAACGTTATATATAATAAATATTTTCATCCCTTTGTAGCGCTCGTTGGACAAAACAACGACCATGGGATCGATCGCACCCCTAGAAGGGGTGTCGACCGCCAGTCGACCTCCCTTCAATGGGGTAGGTCGACCGCCTGGCGCTATAAATGCCCAATAAGGCTAGGTTTGGTCAGGGTTTTGGTGATTATTTATATAAACAAACAACTAGGATTAAATCTTAATAATCCTACGGCTCCTTCTTACACAAGCACCTATAAATAACCCTCTAGACTCCATACCTAAACCTAGACACTCTCTCTGTTTGTGCCTTCACTCTGCTGCCATTGATTCCAGGAATAGGTTTTCTTCTTCTCATATAAATCTATCCTTCTTTTTCTAATCTTATTTTTCTTATAGGATTAGAATATAGATTTGGAATCACATGACTTATGTATATAAGAATTTTAATTATTTGATTCTTATATATATATATATATATGTGTGTGTGTGTGTGTGTGTGTGTGCGTGCGCGTGTGCGTGTGTATTGGAGTTTGCATCAAATAGGCATGACAACATCAGATCTACGACCTTTCAAATCAATGTGAGTGGAATTAGTATTTATTTAGGTATTCTACATTTGTAGATTACTATGCTTAAGGAGATTTGGTATAACGAGAATATCAAACTTCAAAACCCTCGAATCTCATGTTTTTATGTATTTCGCAAAAATTGTCAATTTATATTGGGTTTGTGGATTTTGTTTTAGCAGTGGATAAAGAACAATTGGGTGATGCACTTTTATTTTATTTATCCTTCCTATTTAAATCTTTGATTGTAATGTAAAAAGATTAAGATTTTATTAAATTTATTATTTGAATAGGTTTGGGTTTGATTCCTATTTGATGATCTGAACGTATTCAGATTTGAAGCCAGTCAAATATGAACGTTTTTATGTACAACATTAGAAGGGTAAATTAGATCAATAAAGGGTTATGCATATGTGTGTATATATTCACATATATATGTATGATATGTTTGATATAAGAAATTTACACCCTATTCTTGATTCATTACTAGAATTATCCTTACAAGCCTAGGATGCAAGTTGCAATTGTATTTTGTATTTTTCCATTACTGCTATTTGTAATTATGCAATTATGCCATCATGCCATGAATGTAGCAGTCGAATATAAAATTAACTTGTATACCTTAAACTTAGTCCAAGTTGACAATTTTAACTCGTTAAAATGTTCCCTCAATCATATGGAAATTAGCGTTATTTATACGTACTAAGTATTCTACTTATATAGCGTAATTAACGAAATTAGCGTAATAACGACGTATTAAATGTGATCAGGATGAAATTTGAATTTTAAATGTCCTCATATATTGATTTCTTGTGTATGCATATAGAATGGCTTATATAAATATTAAATAATGATACATAGAAACGACGTTAGTCGTTATTTCTGGTAGAAGCCTGTTCGGAACCAACTAGCAAATCCAGCAACCACAAGTAGGTCCGACTAATGTGAGGGGTCTGGGTGCCATGGTCCATTCAAAATTAGTACACCATGACACGATGTTAAGCCCACTTGTAGTAGAAGTTGCTCGGAACCGCCTGACATATCCAACATCTACAGGTATAAGGTTTAATGTGAAAGGTCTAGTGTGTGTGTGTGTGTGTATATATATATATATATATAAACCTATTGTGTGTGAGAATAGATAGATTTACTACGCCTTAGGAAGGTCTTAAGTGGCTAACTCTCTTCTTATCTAGTTTGGGTCTAGTATCTAGGACTACGATGCTTTCCGAACGTTTATTCCTTGGATAGGTTCCAAAGTCATAGGGCCCACCCTTACTGGATTCTAAGTAAGTCTGTGGGTCCTCCTCCTTTGAAAGTGGTTAGGCATAGCGGTAACGGAGTAGGGTAGTTCATGAGGGATGCCCACTTCCTCTAGGATCTTGTGAGGGCCAACCTAGGGACATATTTGGTTTACATGGTACGTAGCATGATACTTAATTCATCAACTTTCTAAGGGAAGTCTTAAGTGGCATAGTTGTTCTACCGTAATATCAGTTATGTAGTAATTCATTACAGGAGCCAACGACCTGCTTGGAGTAGTTCTAAGTTTCGATAGGACTTTTGTAGGTCGAAATTTAGGCCTATTATGGGCGGGTTGTTACATAGACACTCAATATCAGTGTATAAACCGATGATGACTGGGAAACATACCAAAATGACAGAAAATCCACAATTGAATATTGTATTTTTCTGGGAAAAAAATCCATTCACATGATATGAAAAAACAATGTACTATGTCTTAATCTAGCATTGAAGTAGAGTTTAGAAGTGTGGTAAGCACAATTGCAAAAATTACGTGGATAGAATCATTATTAAGCGAACTCCGATTCATAACAGACAGAAAGGCAATAGTATGGTGTGGCAATCAATGTTATATCGCTTATAGAAAATCATATCTTAAGTTCTATCACCAAGCATATTGAATATAAAGACTTGTATTTCATAAGAATGCAAGTAATACAAGGAAAACTAAAAGTTGGATACATAACATCAACTTACCAAAAAGATTATTTACTTACAACCACTTTCAAAGGCGAGCTTCATTGGGCTAAAGCATAAGCTAAACATCGACAAAGTCGACATTAACTTCATATCTCAAGCACTGATTTATCTATCTGAATAGATCTAAAAATTTATCTGTATTTACTCTAGTTTTATCTTTTGCAAACCTTAACCCTAATTGGGTTTGAGAGGGGGTAATAAAGAAAAAAGAATAGCATCGGTATATTTTTATGTTATCATATCCCAACATTACTTTGCGTATATATATATATATATATATATATATATATGTGTGTGTGTGTGTGTGTGTGTGTGTATATGTGTGTGTGTGTGTGTGCCATGTATTTGAATAGTTACCAGTACAATCCAAACATCAAATTATATCAAAATTAAACACTTGCTATAAAAAATTTACACTGATTTTCCTAGTTTTTTATAATGATTTTTTAGGATTTAACTGATATGCATCAAATATTTATTCATTGGATAAACTACTAAATTTATGAGTTCCATTTGACAGTGGCATTTGAATATTTACTACATCATGCATTTAGCTTCATATTTTCTTTTTCTAACAAATCACCAAATTTCATTAATCTTAATCCGTTTGTGGAACAATGTAATATTTAGTTGGAAAAAACATTTTGAATTGTAACTATATATCATTATTTGGTCCTTATTGTAAACATCTTTTCCAAAATTTCTTGATTTACCACATTTTTTTGACCAAAATTACGTGTTGTTGTAAATCATGTATTGTTGTATAAAACGTTGTTGTATATAACAATTATATGATTTTTGTTTGATGACAGCAACCAAATAAATCTTATTTTAAATGTGTGTGTTATTGTATTGTTTCATATATACATCACAAACAGGAATATAATATTTATATTTAAATGGAATACTACTTCACAAGAATTAAAATATTCAAACAGTAGTTTATTTAAATATAATATTTTATTTCAATTATTTCAATAGTACAAATTTTATAACTCCACTATTTGTATACTTCAGTAATACAACACATTTCACACTCAATGTCTATTACATCAGTTCCTCTCTACAACACTCAATCACAGTTATACAATCACTTGTCTATACATTGACACATATACATACTGATGCTTATATACACTCGTCTTTCAATCTTCTATCTTCTGTCTTCACAACTTTCAGTCAGTCCAGTCATCCACACCTGTCACATACAGAAAGACACACACAGTATCTGGAACAATAATATTTTAAATTCTAACAGACATAGTTTTTATTTTAAAAATTTATTTACCTCAGAATTTTGGTGTGTTTCTCATCATTTTTCATAACTTTATCTGATTTATAAATCCATTCGTGTCTAGACAGCTTATGATATTCACACTGATACACTGTAAATACCACAAGGCAGGCTGTATATCTCTAATACCCGCAGATCATCCTCAACACACTACACTGGTCTGTTGATCAAAACCAGCGTCACATTTAGCTGATTCTGAACAGCCTCAACATAGTGTAGCTGTCTGTTGATATGTATATTCATTCGAATAGCCACACACACACACATACACACACACACACACACACACACACACATATATATATATATATATATATATATATATATGTACACACACACACACATATACGACATATACATGTATATATACATATATGTATGCATGTAGACAACACAGTGTCGAGCTTAAACCAACAAACAAGTCAAGGAATCAATCATTCAAAGCCATGCACAAGGGTCAATGCATAAGGGATTGCCAACACAAGCCAATGGTCGAGTCAACTTGCACAGATGCAACTCCAACATACATAACAAAATCAAGAACAAGGTTTCAATGATATATGCAACTGCATGGATGACAAGGCAAAAAATGGTGCAGCTATAAATGGCCAAAGCAAACTATATGAACAAGTATGATCAACTCAACAATATCAAGAGTACATATGTGCAAAAGGCAAGTTCATGTATGCATAGTCATGAGCAAATAAATGGAGCAGACGATTTTCCAAAGTGTACAGGACATTTTCAGACTTTCAACATGTTCAAACACCAAATGGCAAACCAGGAAGCTACAAGTCAAAGCTCAAAGTGAAGTTATAGTGCAGCAGTAAATAAGGGTGTGCATGAATGGTGATAAACATGCGCAAGCAATAAAGTGGAACTGAAACATGTCTAATACAAATGCTGTTGCAAGTAAACGAAGACAAGTATGGTCAAACATGTTTCAACATAGACAATGTGTGTCTATATATATATATATATATATATATATATATAAACACACAGTGTTATTCATGTCAGAGCTTCAAAAAATCATGTAGTTTCAAACAGGAAAGTGGACATGCCATTGCAATAATGTCTGAAAATGCTCAACTAGTGCCGACCCATCAAACAACATATGGTAGCAAACACATCAGCATGCAAGCATTACATATGGTAGTTACATAAATGGTGCATGAATCAAGATGGCACCAGCTTTTAAATTGTGCAAAGACAAGCCAATATGTGAGTATGTAAACAGGTGCACATGCACAAATGATGTTGCAACAATAAGATGGTAAAGGCATTTCTATAAGCAGTATTGTACAGGAGACATACAAGAATGATCAAAGGAAGGCCAATAATACAAATGTATACATGCAACATCACAAAGTAAACGAAACATATATGGCAATGTTTTTGAAATGTTTCCAGGAATATACAATGTGAGTGCAAAAAAGTGATTTAAGAAATGAACTATGAGCAACAAGACAATTCAAGTTCATGTATAAAATTCACTAGATTCAATTATGCAAAAGCAACAGAAATCACAGTGAAAGAAATCTAGCAACAACATCAATTGGTTTCCTGAAATCATGCTTAATTGTTTTGGCAAGAAGAAAAATCAGTTTTAAGGCAAGAAAACAATTTCATCTGTTTTCAAAAACAATTCAATCACATTTCTATTCGGAAATTAATCCACGTAAGTTTATTTTCCAGCATTGGACAAATTTTTTTTATGGAAAGTTTTAATTCACAGTGGGACAACTTTTTAGCAATCAATCGAGCACAAAAATCATACAAATAATTTTTGGTAAGAATTCTTTTAGTTCATTCCAGAGAACATGCAAGGGACAAATTATATTTCCAGATTCTTGAAGGCCAAATGCGCGACTAGATTCATCTCGACAAGTCAATCAAAGCCAAGAAATCAACCAAGTCAAAAACCGAAATCAAAGCAAGTCATTATGATGAAATCAGAGAAGAATTGAAGGGTTTGTAACCCTATAAATAGCCATTCATCACTGGCTTAAATAATTGAATCCACAAGCAACAATTTCAAGCATAGAATAAAATCAGAGAAACGCACATTTTTTTTTAGGGATTTGATCAACATCCAAATCGATCGAGCAAGCAATACAAAAAATCGAAGCATTCATTCAAGTCACTATGTCTTTTTCATTAATCGCGATCGAGTTTGGAGATTCAGAAAACCCTAGTTTGATTTCTAATTGTCCGCCATTTATTTTTCCAGAGAAAAGAAGAATCGAAGAAGAGACATGATAAATGGGCCGGCTCATTTCAATTTAGACTAAGCCTTTGTTTTTATTTTCTAAGGGCTGGGGTTTTTATTTATTGTTTTTGTTGTTTTAATTTCATTTGAAAACCATTGTATTTGTTTTCTAGTTTTTGTCGGTTAAAACTAGGTGATCTAGTTATGGATTTAACTAGCAGTTTACTAGAGTCTGTAAAAACTAGGGTTACGGGTTATGGGCTTGTAATCCAAGGAAATCTGATCTAGGGGATATAGATCAGTCTAGGGTTTTGAGCATAGGATTAGAAGAGGAGCGAGGGGTTCACGAGTTTACAGGGTACTGTAAGCGGGATCTGTTCTATTACCTAGTAGAAGCCTTAGTGAATGCAGCAGTAAGCAGAGTCTGCCGAAGCTGGGTAAAATCAGTGTCATTTACTTTCTGCATTTACTTAAATCTACTATTATCTATGCTGTAATATTTTTAATAACTCTTTAAAATTCAATAAACCCTATTCACACCCCCTCTAGGGTTAATCTAGATCCAACAATTGGTATCAGAGTAAGTATTTCATTAACTCTAGAGTTATGGGTCATCCTAGTTGTCAGTCCTCTGGAAGTCAGTCCTCTGAAAGTCAGTCTAGTCGTATTCCATCTATTTTTAATGGTGTAGATTTTTTAAATTGGAAATCAGAAATGGAATTACATTTAAAATCTGTTAATATTAAATGTTGGGATATAATTATAAATGGATATGATAGGGGAAGATATATCTTTTAGTTCTCGTGCTACACATATTTTATATTCTTATCTTGATGATGACCTATATAGCATTATCTCCCATTATTTAACTGCGTAGGAAATCCGGAGAACTCTCAACACGCTGTATGGAAAATCTGACAACTGCTCAAAACCTCAGCAAGGCAACTCAGATTCAGATCTATGCTTGACAGGCCTTACAGATGAAATCTCCGATTGATCGAACGATGGAGATTCAACAGATGATGAGATAGGAAATTTCGCATACGAAGATTTAGTTTATATGTGTGTTGATTTAACTAAATCTGTTCATGAACTCCAACTGAAAAATAAATCTCTGAAATTTGAAATTATTGAGTTGACCAGCAGAAATAATTGTTTGGAATCAAAACTTAAAGATGTCTTGAAATTAGAAATTTTGACTGTGAAAATTGTTTGAATTTGAAAAACTACCTTGTTTGTTTCTGTTAAAATATTCAAAAGCTTGAAAATGAAATTTAGATCCTAAAAGCGAACAAGATTGAGCTTGAAAGTACAAACAATTTTCTACAAAAGGAATTGGATAATCTTAAGACAATTCAAAATTCCAAACATGAATTTTTTGAAAAACTAAAGATAAAAACAAAATCTTTTTTGAGCAAAAATGTTGATTTTGAAAAAGAAATTGAAAAATTTGAAAAACAAAAACGATTTAGGTCTGAAATCTAGGAATCCTAAGCCAGAACTAAATTACTTGAATCTCAAATTTTGGTTTTGAAACAATATGATGTTGTAAGGAAGATCTCTATAACTGTTGTTCAGATTTAATAAAAGAAAACGGTGATCTTAAATCCAAAATTCAACGATTACAATCAACTGTGGATAAATTCTCTATTGGGGAAAATTCATTGAATATGCTATTACAAAACCAAGTTTCTATTGGAATAAAATTTGGTCTTGGTTTCGGGAAAAATAATATTTTTGAGAAACGAAATTCAAATGATTTGAAAAATACTTCAAATTGCTTTGGAAAGAATCGATTTGAAATTTTGAACTCTAAAAATTTGAAAGGTTTTTTAAATCACAATAGAAATAAGAATTTGTTTTATAACAAGCCATTTAAACAATCTTGGATCCCAAAAGGAAATAAAACAGGCTTTGTTAAATTCAAATAGATTTGGGTTCCTAAAGGTACAAAAGTTAATTCTAATGGTTTGTTATACAAACAAGTCGGGTACCAAAACATATGAATACAACTGTGAGTGGTTTTACTAATTTTGTTAGATCACTCGATCCCCTAAATTGTTAGGTACTGGAGGAGGTTGAGGAACTTCTTTGCGAAAGAGAAACTGAATTCAAATTGCTTTATACCATTGAATTATTCATAGTTCCTTAGCCAAGATTTGATGAGTTAGAGATTCTAGTTTACATCGATTTCAGGTATGACCTCTAAACTCATCTTTTAAATATTCTTTTTCTTTGTTTATTCTTCCTTCTTCCCCTTCTGGGTTTTTCTTTGATTTTTCTGATTTGATTTGTCATTGTCATATCATTGTATTTTCTCTTATGCTTTCTTTACTTCAAATTGCAGAATTCATGATTTTCTGGAAATTCACTTCATTTGTATAAAACTCTGATGTTTTAATAATTTCCAGATCTTGAATTCAGATTTGTAATTTTCTGCAATTGCTTTGAAGTTTACTTTCTGGTTCTTAAATTCCTAATAGTGCTAAAGCATTGTGTTATATCTTAAACACTTTTAGTTTAAATTATAAAATTTTGAAGATCTGAAAATTTAATGAAATTTCACACACCTCTATTGTTTTGGGTTTCTTCTAATTCATCTTGGAAACGCTTGAAAAATTATACTCATTAGAACACACTGCTATTTTTCAGTTGTGATAATTTCATTAGTTTTCAGATTGGCTTGGGTACTCTGAATTATCTTGAATCACAGTGTTACATCTTGAAATTCATCCTTAATCGTGATCATTTCATTTGAAATTTGTTCGTTTGAAATCATTTAACATACTTTGATATTTTGAATCTCACACACTTCTCAGATTTACATTTAATAATACTATGTGATGATTCATTGTACCTCAAAACTTTACATTGATTCAAGTGATTTCAAATAAATTATTTTTTAACTTTAGATCATGAATATCTCTCATGCTTGATTTAAATTTTCTGAAAATTTCTCTTATGCTTGTCAGAGATAATTGTGAAAAATTCTTTGAAAATCTGGTCTTAATATTCACTGTTATTTCATGATCATTTTATTTGAATATTTGTTTGTTTGAAATCATTTGTATTATTGATTTCTTGAATCTCACACACATCTCGAATCTAAAATTTATAATCTGGTGTGATCGATTCATTAAATCCTGATATTTTCATATTCCTTCAAATGATTTAAAATAAACTATATTTTTTAATCTTGGGTCATGAATCATCTTTTGTGACCATCTGAAATATTTGTGAAAAATTCTCTTGACAAGTCTGCTTTGAAATTGATTTTGCTTTGTTGCTCTAATAAATGGAAAATATTTTCTTGATTTGTCAGCTTGTGCTTTGTGATTAAAATTCTGTTGCTTGAGATATCCTTGTTCGTCTCCAGTGTCATGTTAAAATCCTCATTAATAGATACAACAAGTGGTATTGATCTGATTCTCGTTTTGTATATTCTTTTATCTCCCTTGTCTTGTATAAATCATTTTAAATCTGTCTTGTAATTGATTTTTAGTTTTAAAACTATTTATTGACTATTCATTCAGAAATTGAAATCAATATCCAAATTGAATTGTATTTATAATTCAGCAAAATTGTTATCAATTTATGAAACTGTGATGAGTTGTGACTACAATTTATTTCACAACAAGGGGAGATTTTATTTAGATTTTCATGATGGTTGAACAATTATTATAATATCTTTGAATTGGAGATTATTTTCACTACCATCTTCATTATCTATCATCATTATGCCATCCATCATGATTTTATATTAATGTGGAGAGTTTAATATTTTTTAAAATCATCTTGAATATACAGTGGAAATATTTTGTGATGGAAATGTTACTGTATTTTTTTTAGAATTAGACATAATTGAAAATTTTCAATGATTTCGGTACAGTTGAGCATATTTCATAATATGATTATTTAATTTTGTATATTTATCATTTTCTGTTGAAAAAGAAAAACTCCTCGGTATATAAAACCAATATTGATGATAGAAATGTGGTAGGTTCAGAAACACTATTATGGTTTGTGAAACCAATTTTGTATCTTTGAATTAGAGAAACACTTATATATTAATTTTGTATATTTATCATTTTCTGTTCAAATTTATTTCACAAACCATTTCTGTACCTACCACATTTCTATCATCCATATTGGTTTTATATATCGAGGAGTTTTTCTTTTTGAACAGAAAATGATAAATATACAAAATTAATATATAAGTGTTTCTCTAACCTCATTTAAAAATCCATGATCTGGTCATGCATGGTTATGAGATAACTTATAATTTAAATTGCGAATGACCTCATTTAAAAATCCAAGCTCTGGTTATGCATGGTCAATGTGCTCTTAAATAATAGAAAAGAAAAGATAAAGGAAATAAATAAAAATTTATAAGAAATACCCTTTAGTGGTAAAAACCAGTCTATCAATCCATTTTCTAATTTGTGAAATGTGTTAATATCTTATGATGCTTTATGATTTGTTGATTGACAGATATTAGGATTTGAGATTATGTGATTGCGTCACTTAAATTGAATTTATAATTATAGCCAAATCCATCACTTTTTTTGTGCTTCGTTTTTATTAAAGTTCTTTTGAAAATAATTGAATCGTACATTTTTAACTCTCTCCATCTATATAAATTTTATCGTAAATCCGTCATTCTCTACAATATGAAATATGCTACTTGTTCTTAGAATCTTTTGATTTTTGTTTGTCTGATTGATATTTATGATGACCGTTTTTCCTCTTAAGCTAATATTATATTTTAGTCATTTTTCACCAATAATTTAATTTCTGTATCGTTTTGACGATAACAAAAGGAGGAGAATCGGTTGAGATTTTGGTTTATGAGTGAATATCTTATAAAAAAAATTAATATTGAAAATTCCATTCATTTTTCATCCACTTCATCCATGCAAAATTATAGGGGGAGTTTCTGTTGTGGGGGAGCAAACAAATATGGGGAGTACAATATTCACTGTCAAACATATTATATTCAAAATCTTAATATTTGTCTGTAATCATTAAAAGGGGGAGATTGTTGTATATAACGTTGTTGTATATAACAATTATATGATTTTTGTTTGATGATAACAACCAAATAAATATTATTTTAAATGTGTTTATTATTGTACTGTTTCATATATATATATATATATATATAAATATATATATATATATCATAGACAGGAATATAATATTTATATTTAAATGGAGTACTATTGCACAAGAATAAAAATATTCAAATAGTAGTTTATTTAAATATAATATTTTATTTTAAATATTTCAACAATACAAATTTTATAACTCCACTATTTGTATACTTCAGTAATACAACACATTTCACATTAATGTCTTTTACATCAGTTCCTCTATGCAATACTCGATCACAGTTCTACAGTCACTTGTCTATACATTGACACATATACAAACTAATGCTTATATACACTCGTCTTTCAATCTTTTGTCTTCTGCCTTCACAGCTTTCAGTCAGTCCAGTCATCCACACCTGTCACATACAGAAACACACACACAATATCTAGAACAATAATATTTTAAATTCTAACAGATATAATTTTTATTTTAAAAATCTATTTGCCTTAGAATTTTGATGTGTTTCTCATCATTTTTCATGACTTAATCTAATTTATATATCAATCCCTGTCTAGACAGCTTGTGATATTCATAGTGATACACTGTAAATACCACAAGACAGAGTGTATATATACGTACAATGTTGTTCATGTCAAAGCTTCCGAAAATCATGTAGTTTCAAACAGGAAAGTGGGCATGCCAATGCAATCATGTTTGAAAATGCTCAACTAGTGCCAAGCCATCAAACAACATATGGTAGCAAACACATCAACATGCAAGCATTACATATGGCAGTTACATAAATGGTGCATGAATCAAGATGGCACCAACTTTTTAATTGTGCAAAGGCAAGCCAGTGTGTGTGAGTATGCAAACATGTGCACATGCACAAATGATGTTGCAAAAGTATGATGGTAAAGGCATTTCTATAAGCAATATTGTACAGGAGATATACAAGAATGATCAATGGAAGGTCAGCAATACAAACGTATACATGCAGCATCATAAAGTAAATGAAACATATATGGCAATGTTTTTGAAATGTTTCCAGGAATATACAATGTGAGTGCAGCAAAGTGATTTAAGAAATGAACTATGAGCAACAAGACAATTTAAGTTCATGTGTAAAATGCACCAAATTCAATTATGCAAGAGCAACAAAAATCACAGTGAAAGAAATCTACCAACAACATCAATTGGTTTCCTGAAATCATGATTAATTGTTTTGGCAAGAAGCAAAATCATTTTTAAGGCAAGAAAACAATTTCATCTATTTTCAAAAACAATTCAGTCACATTTCTATTTGGAAATTAATCCAGGCAAGTTTATTTTCCAGCATTGGACAAAAGTTTTTTTTTTTGAAAGTTTTAAGTCACAGTGGGACAATTTTTTGGCAATCAACCGAGCATAAAAATCATGGAAATGATTTTTGGCAAGAATTCTTTTAATTCATTCCAGAGAACATACAAGGGACATATTATATTTCCAGATTCTTTGAAGGCCAAATACGAGACTAGATTCATCTCGACAAGTCAATCAAAGCCAAGAATTCAGCCAAGTCAATAACCGAAATCAAAGCAAGTCATTATGATGAAATCAGAGAAAAATCGAAGGGTTTCTAACCCTATAAATCGTCACTGGCTTAAATAATCATCCACAAGCAACAATTTCAAGTATATAATAAAATTAGAGAAACTCACAATTTTTAGGGATTCGATCAACATCCAAATCGATCGAGCTAACAATACAAAGCATCAAAGCATTCGTTGAAGTCACTACATCCTTTTCATCAATCGCGATCGAGTTTGGGGATTCAGAAAACCCTAGTTTGATTTCTAACTGGCCGTCATTTATTTTTCCAGAGAAAAGAAGAATCGTGGAAGAGACATGATAAATGGGCCAGCTCATTTTAATTTAAACTAAGCCTTTGTTTTTATTTTCTAAGGGCTAGGGTTTTTATTTATTGGTTTTGTTGTTTTAATTTCATTTGGAAGCCGTTGTATTTGTTTTCTAGTTTTTGTCTGTGAAAACTAGGTGATCTAGTTAGGGATTTAACTAGTAGTTTACTAGAGTCTGTAAAAAACTAGGGTTACGGGTTTGTAATTTGAGCGTAGGATTATAATAGGAGCGATAGGTTCGTGAGTTTACAGGGTATTGTAAGTGGGATCTATTTCATTACCTAATAAAAACCATAGTGAATGCAGCAGTAAGCAGAGTCTGCCGAAGCTGGGTAAAATCAATGTCATTTACTTTCTGCATTTACTTACTCTGTTATTATCTGTGTTGTATTATTTTTAATAACTCGTTAAAATTCAATAAACCCTATTCACCCCCTCTAGGGTTAATCTAGATCCAACATGTATGACTGAATAGGCACTTTTCATTTGCATTAGCAAATATGAGAATATCATAAGCATTTATTAAATAAATTATGATTCGATTTGTTTTGTTTGTGAGGTTAGGATTTTCCAATATGTGTTTGCTTTGTAATTTGATAGAAAATCCTCTCATAGAAGTAGTAAAACGATAATGGATCCCTTGCCTTATACCCATAATGCTACATATAATTATTATTAACAACGTTAGATTTGTGTATTAGAGAATTAAACGCATAAAATATTTCTACATTAAAATTCCCTTATACTAAAAACATGTGTGATAACTTAGAATAACTGCTATGTTATTTTTTTTCCACTGAACATCAAAGCATCTCCAAGAGGGGTTACATAATGCAAAATGTAATATGTACACCAATTTCAGTATCTACGAGAGTGCAGATTTGGTAAGTGAGATTATGTGGTTGGTTAAATTTTCATGAAAATCATTAACAAATCAGTAATATTATGGGGTATCTGTTGAACATGTGCCCAAAGTTTGAGTGCCTATTTAGCAGACGCATTCCACACATGACTAATTCCCAATAACTATTTCCAATGGCTACCTCCTCCTCTATAAATTTCACCTCCTTCATATCATACTCTACTTCACTCCCAACGTTCTAATCGCATTTCTTTATCTTCAACTCCAAAAAGCATTCTGAATTCGATGTCGATTCTGCAGCTTTGAAGACTTCGATTTAGAAGATAATGTAGTTTTGATTAGCGGGTCATTCGCTACAAGTAGTTGGTACTCGATGGAGGATTGTGATTCATGTTACATATAGTTTGCAAAGTCATTGATTCGATCCGATGATATGACCAAAGCTGCAAGAGGCTTTTAAGAAGAATTATGAATTGCAACAATCGTTAAAATCATACTCATAAAAGTTCGCTTTTTTGGTAAAAGTCGTTTTGGAAAAATTAACCATCAAATGCAAATATTTGGTTCAATAAAAGAAAAAAATTCTAATGAGTTCGGAAGTGAAACGAATTTGATAGGAATAATTAAAATTTAACATATGTAAGTTATTTTCTAACATAAAACATTTAAGGCGGTTCTCAAATCCAAAAAATAAACAGGCACCTCATTTTTATTAGTTCTTGTACATTTATTACCTTCCAATTGAGCATGTAAAATGAAAATATTCCCTTTAGAAAATTGTTCAGGAATTTCGATGCAGTAGCTACGTTTAAGGCAAAGCAGCTAGAACCGGAGGAAACTCTAGCCCAATTGAATGCTCGGTAGTCAGGGAACGACATGGGATTAAGGTCTAATTTTTACAAAAGATGCATGTGTATGGCTCATGGGAACCAATGTTGTTAATAAGAAGAAAGCAATTAGTTTTGATCTACCAGAAATAAATAAACTCCAGGTATAATCCGAAGACAAATATATCATGCTATGGAACTTCAAGCTATTGAATACCGAAAATCGTTGAAAATGTAATGACTTCTTATAGGAACCAAGTAGAGAAATGAAGATGTAGTAATTTTTGTTGATACTTCGTAAATGTCCGAAGAACAAAGAGAGAATTCCGAATCTAGGAAAAGAGAAATTATTTGACATGAGTTGGTCTTTAGTTGTACATCATATAATAAAATTACTTTATTTATAATGTAACGAATGATGTTTATTTATGAATTTAATTTAATCAACTAAAATTGTAGTATAATTCTTGATTAAAAAAACTTAAAATAGAATTACAATTACAAACAACAACATCACAAAATACTAGTAGCATAAAAAACAATAACACTCCTTCGATTACCGATTGCCAAAAATGTTTTGAAGATGATTTATCAGATCATTGTGCAATCTTTTGTGGAGTTAAACACAATGATATTACAATTTACTAGAAATATAAAATTCGAGTCCAATTGCGCTACAAATGATACCATTGCACCATACATATGAAGCAACTGGAGGTCCGTCGTAAACATATTCTTATACCATATCTCTTTTGTGATCTAAAATCATATTGTGTAAAATAAAACAAGTATACATTGTTTTTGTCATTTTAAGTGGATCATGTGTTCTGCATGGATTGCCGACAATTACAAATCTTGATTGAAGGACACTAAATGCTCTTTCAATGTCCTTTCTTTGGCCTTCCTACATTACTGCAAATTTTGACTGTTTATTATTTACTGGGGTAGGAATTATCTTCACGATAGTACTCTATTTATGGTACACACCGTCCCTGTGATAAAGTCCGTGGTCTTATGGGTTATTGCCTAAACTAGAGGAGCATTTACCATTTGCTATATCATTAGACAAAGTAGAACATTTGACTATGTTTTGTTCATTGTTAGAACAAGCCATTCCAAAAAATACAGCCAGATCCATAAGTCATATGAAGCTACAACTTCAAGAATAATTGTCGATTTATGAGTCCTTCCCTGGTAAACTCTCCAACATATGCCTTTAGACACTTCTTTCACTCCCAATGCATACAATTTATACTACTCAATATCCCTGACCATCCTTTGCTGACATTCATCTCTGCTAATCTTGCAATGTCAATTTTGTTCCATCTTCGTAAATACTGATCACTGTAAATGTCGATGATCGCTTGATAGAAATGTTCTAAAGATTCCAGTAACGTGCTTTCTCCAAACAAAAATTTTCATTTAAAGCATTTGATACTCCTGGATATGCAAGAATCCACAGGACAACTATCATTTTTTACAAACCTGTAAGTCCTAAAGTATGGAATGCATTGGGTTTGAAGATAAAATATTTGTCATGCTATTGAATCGATTGTAGTATCCTTAGAAACAATAGATGGGGCATGCAAAATCTTCTTTTGAAATTGCCATCAGTGTAAGTATGGTTTAAAATAAAATAACCCTCCATTAGTCTTTCATTGTAGAAGCAATGTCTTCAATTTTTGTGTAGACAACAAACAACTAATCCTCTGTGTTGCCTACTTGATTGACCTTGTTGTAGTATAGATAATGTTATTATCTCTCTCTCATGTCCAAAGTAGTCTTCCATCATCTAAATAAAGTCGTCGTCACTATCGTCAAAGAATATAAGATCTTAATTTGACATTATTTTGTTTTATGGAAATGTATTGTACATAAACGAGTAAAAAAAGATGATTCATATCACTAATATTTGTACCAATTTTTTTGGGAATAATTTGATGTTTGAATGGAAACAAATGTGACTATATTATGTAATCACTATCAAACACATTAGCCATGTTTCATGGTTTCCTTGTCTCAATTAATGATTGTATGTAAACAATGTGGCTACAGTGTTCGGTCATAGTCAGCCACCATAGCCATGTTACATGGCTTTATTTATATGTTTCCATACATCTTACATAATCAAATAAGTTTAGAGGTTTTATTCATATGTTTCCATATGTCTTACATAATCAAACAAGACTGAAGTATTCTTCTTTGTATGTAGGATTACATTTTTCATGTAAGAATAGATTTTTCTTCTGTATATGTTGCAACTTATACCAAAATCAGTAGGATAAAATTCCAAATTTAGATTGATCTCATGCTCACCCGAGATGCATGTAAAAAACAAGGATACAAATAATTTACCAAGATGAAATTTTGTTTGAGAATGATGTTGCATGGAATCCAGATCCTACAAAACTGTTATCAATCTATTAATGATGCATAGTGTTTAGATTTCAATCCACATACTATCAATGGGTACACACCAACGGAAAATGTAGCATGTAATAAAGAGATAGAAATAGGAAAGAGCAAGTGGAAAAAAGAACAAACAAGTTGGAAGAAATTAGAAAATATTTTCATATGCCAATCACGTAAGCATTAATAGAGGTAAATGTGGGCTAACAAAATTGAAAAAGAGATGTACATAGGTAATTTTATTTTCCCTATTTTATCTCGGTCGTTGATTGATTGTAAACAACTCAGCTACAATGTTTGGTCACAGTCAACCAATATAGCCAAGTTGCACAGTTTTCTTGTCTCAATGATTGATTTTCTCTAAAAAAAACATGGCTACAATGGCTAATCACCATCAGTATCTGTAGCCATGTTGCATGATTTTTTTGTCTCAATCATTGGTTATATGTAAACAACATAACTATAGTGGTTGGTCATCGTCAATGATTATAGCCACATTGCATGATTTTCTTTTCACTTAGTAGCATCCACTCACTTTTCATACAAACCACTGAGCATTTACTACTTTGTCATCATAAATACCAATGACTATGAGATATACTGATCCACAAATTTAAATCAACTCATAAAACTCCAATTAAATATCTATAATAATACAATTACACCGACCATTTATTTGGACCATCAAATCCTAATTCATCTTCTCCTAGAGAACCAACTTCATGGTATACTAAAATGGAAGAGTGACACTACAATGACTTGCAGCAAAGAGAGTTTGAAATAGGAATGCATCAACTGCAATTGGACCATCAACAATAACAAAAATCTTCCCAATATACTCTAAGGTCATGCGATTTAATTCCTCATGTCCAATTTTTTGTTGAAGTCGATAAGGTACAATCTGTGGATATTGTATGATTTTATGATTTTAAAGCACAACATCTATTTGTCCAACATGGAAACGTTGTTGGTCACCAATATTATCGTTTCCTGTTATATCGAAATGGATGCAAATTAGCATAGTGGATAGACGATTGTTTCCCTTCTAGGGCTATAGTTATGCTTTGTAATCGGAAGAAGAGATCAAGAAGCTTTGCACTCGAGCCAATGATTTCATGTGGGCAAAATACCTTCTTCGTAATGGTTTAATTTAGGAGTTTGTCTACTTTATGTTAGAGTTGTTGTAGATCTCTATTACTGTTTATTATCTTGATTATATCGTTAGCTGAACATTATGAATGATATTGTACATATTATTAATTTCCCTATATGTTTGTCTTGGAATTTCTAACTCTCTACAACTCTTAAAACCAATTTATTTAATTAAATAGAAAAGGATGAATTAACTCAGACAAACTTGCGAGTTAATGTAGCAAAAGGAAAAGTAGATGATCATCAAGGAAATCTCACTCTCCGTACCAATATGTGACTTTGCAAATTAAATAAATCTTGTATAAATGAACATAATCACTAGGGTTGGACATAAAAGCGATAATAATTTTTTCGGTGAAAATATAAAAATTATGATAAGGTTTTATGCATTCGAAGTGATAACTAATTAATCATGTACATGTAACCCGGAAATCTGAACCAATTTAATTTTTTTTATTTTGGCTATTTCAGTAAATTTTGAATAGTTAAAATAATTTATTTTAAATAATAACGATTAAAAATTTATTTTAATCGAAGTTAGAGCGAATATATTTATTTTAATTTCAAAAGGAATTAGAAACAGCACGGTAGTTTGAAAAGTCAAACCTAAACTTTAACTGAATGTACCAGGTTCAAAATTTAACGGATTTTAGTGAAACCAAAAATATCTAAATCTGTTCAAAAATATCTTTTCAAAGAATCTGAAAAATCGAAAGGTCATAGCGGGAACCAAAAGTTATGGCCAGTTGAATATTCAGAATGGTCGCTATAGTATAATTTATAGCCCGTATAAAAGGCCATTTTTCAAACGACCTCCGTTTTTGACAAAACCTCTTTTATCGGATATGGAAAGTCAAATTATTGCTAAGTTTAATTTTCCAGAATTTTTAGAATTAATATGTGAGCGTGGCAAACGAAAATGTATTTTGTCAATTTCAGTCAAATTTAATCGACTTGAAAATGGCCATTTTTCAAACGATCTCAAAATTCAATTAAATTAATTTTGTTAGGACCGTATCGTCAAAACAAAGCCAGAAATATCTTTTTTGGAATTTTCAGAGTTCGTATGTGGCCCCGGTGAATTTAGATGTACGATCAAATTAATTTAATGAAGGAATTAAATTTTAAATGAAAGAATTTAGGCCACAAACAGTCGTTTGGGCTAACGGGACCTAGCCATAGTTCCAGAGCAGGGGTAATTAGGTAGGAACAACCCCTGTTGGACTGAAATTGGATTTCTTTAGGACTTATGGATTTTTTTGAAAAATTTACAATTAAAATATTATAAATATTCACACAATTCATTCAAAACCCTAAATCCTATATACCAGCGCCGCCGCCCCTTTAACCTATGGCTGAAAACGCTTCCACCTTCTTCCACTAATTTCCCTTCATCAACTCAATAAAACTCCATCCTCCTTTGGAGTTAATCGTAGAGATTTCTACGAGCTTTACATCCATACGGACATTAGCATCAGCAGTGAGGTCTTTCCGAGAGTTCCAGGCCCCTAAACCCAACGAATTGCAACCGCCGCTGCCCCCCATTGACGCCATCGCGCCTGTCGCTTGTAGGACCCCCTGGTGCGTGCCATCCCCCTCTCCGGCATGGTGATCTCTGATCGCCCAGAAGCCTGACGGTTTGGGTGAAAATCCCTGACCTAGAATCGAACTTTTTGAGAAACACCACGGCCTTGTTACTGTGTTGAGGAAGAAGAGGGTAAATCCTTATATTATTTTAATAATTTAATTTAAAGATATTATTAATCTTATTTAAATCATAACTAATTCATACAACTTCGAAATTGAACGATTTCAGATCCTGTACGATTGTGAAACCAAGATCTACGCTGCTGTCCTGACTGGTGCCAATTCTGAACAGATCAAAATTTTGGATAAATCCGATCCTAAATTGAAACGATAGTGAGATTTCTGATTTTAAATAATTAAATAATTTAATTATTTTCTCGCTATTTAAATAGTTGTACGTATGTTAATGATTTAGATCTGCGATGTTATGAAATTCAGAATTGTTGATCTGTTTTTTTGTGGTGTATTGAGATGCTCATGATTGATTAGATACGATTAAATTTCTTCCTTTGTACTGAATCTCTAGTTGCGGTTAAATACAGATCTAAAATAAAATCATATTTTATTTTAGATCCGTCCATTAACATTGATGTGATTTATTCATAAAAATATAGTTTTTATTGAATATCATAAACATAGAATTAATTTAGAATAAAGAATTCATCTTTATTTTGGATTATGAACATAGATTATAAAGTTACATTTTTATTTACATTTTAGATGTAAGTAAAAGAATAGATTAAAAAGTTACATTTTTATTTACATTTTAGATGTAAATAAAAGAATAGACTAAAAAGTTACATTTTTATTTACATTTTAGATGTAAATAAAAGAATAGAATTAAAAGTTACATTTTTATTTACATTTTAGATGTATATAAAAGAATAGATAAAAAGTTACATTTTTATTTACATTTTAGTTGTAATAAAAATGATAGAATTAAATATTGTATTTTTATTGTCATTCTAGAGACAATAAAAAGAATAGAATCAAAAGTTACATTTTTGTTGACATTTTAGATGTAATAAAAAGAATAAAATTAAAAGTTACATTCTTGTTGACATTTTAGATGTAATAAAAAGAATAGAATTAAAAGTTACATTCTTGTTGACATTTTAGATGTAATAAAAAGAATGGAAATAAAAATAATATTTTTATTGTCATTCTAGAGACAATAAAAAGAATAGAATTAAAAGTTACATTCTAGTTGACATTCTAGATGTAGTAAAAATAATGGAATTAAAAGTAATAAAAATAATGGAGTTAAAAGTAATATTTTTATTGTCATTCTAGAGACAATAAAAAGAATAGAATTAAAAGTTACATTTTTCTTGACATTTTAGATGCAAATAAAAGAATAGATAAAAAGTTACATTTTTATTTACGTTTTAATTGTAATAAAAATGATAGAATTTAAGGTTGCATTTTCATTTTCATTCTGGAGACAATAAAAAAAAAACAGAATCAAAAGTTACATTTTTGTTGACATTTTAGATGTAATAAAAAGAATAGAATTAAAAGTTACATACTTGTTGACATTTTAGATGTAATAAAAAGAATGGAATTAAAAGTAATATTTTTATTGTCATTCTAGAAACAATAAAAAGAATAGAATTAAAAGTTACATTCTGGTTGACATTTTAGATGTAACAAAAAGAATGCAATTAAAAGTAATATTTTTATTGTCATTCTAGAGACAATAAAAAGAATAGAATTAAAAGTTTCATTTTTGTTGACATTTTAGATGTAATAGAAAGAATAGAATTAATAGTTACATTCTTGTTGACATTTTAGATGTAATAAAAAGAAAGGAATTAAAAGTAATATTTTTATTGTCATTCTAGAGACAATAAAAAGAATAGAATTAAAAGTTTCAATTTTGTTGACATTTTATATCTAATAAAAAGAAAAAAATTAAAAGTTACATTTTGTTGACATTTTAGGTGTAATAAAAAGAATGAAATTAAAAGTAATTTTTTTTTTTGTCATTCTAGAGACAATAAAAAGAATAGAATTAAAAGTTACATTCTTGTTGACATTTTAGATGTAAATAAAAGAATAGATTAAAAAGTTATATTTTTATTTACATTTTAGATGTAATAAAAAGAATAGAATCAAAAGTTACATTTTTGTTGACGTTTTAGATGTAATAAAAAGAATGGAATTAAAAGTAATATTTTTATCGTCATTCTAGAGACAATAAAAAGAATAGAATTAAAAGTTACGTTTTTGTTGACATTTTAGATGTAAGAAAAAGAATAAAATCAAAAGTTACATTCTTGTTGACATTTTAGATGTAATAAAAAGAGTGGAATTAAAAGTAATATTTTTATTGTCATTCTTGAGACAATAAAACGAATCGAATTAAAAGTTACATTTTTGTTGACATTTTAGATGTAAGAAAAAAAGTAGAAATAAAAGTTGCATTTCTATTGTCATTTTAGAGACAATAAAAAGAATAGAAATAAAAGTTGCATTTTTATTATCATTTTAGGGACGATAAAAAGGATAGAAATAAAATTTGCATTTTTATTGTCATTTATAGGCAATAAAAAGAATAGATTTAAATGTCACATCTTTATTGTCATTTTAGATGAAATAAAAATAGTTGAATAAAAATCATGTTTTTATTGTCGTTTGGTTTCAATAAAAAGAGTGAACATAAAAAAAATACAATTTCAACGTAATTTAGTTTCCATTGAAAAGAATTAGGCACTAAAATATGATTTGTCTCAAATCGCCACTTTTATCATGTTAGTTAGGATTAAGAAAATCATATGTAGTATCTCTAACATGAATATGGACTGTACTTGGCTTAAATGTGATTGATAGTAGTTGAAATCGCCAAACGATTTATATTATGTATATATATAAATATTAATTAAAAATTAAATAAATCGCACGTGGTAGTTTGCGTTTCGAAATCGTAACTTTAAACGATTATACCGAAAGATCCAACCTTCGGATTTTCCCAAAACTGGAATTGTTAGGACAGCTTTGGGAAGATCTTTCCAACGATATAAATTTTGTTAAAATCCAACGGTTAGATTTCGAGATAAGTGTAAGTCAAATTTCGATAAAAACAGCGCCAGGGCCGTCCATCGACCCGAAGCGTCGTTAAATGGATTTAGCTATTTTTAAATAAATAAAAATAGCGACAAATCGATGTTAAATACTATTAACAATATGAAATGATTTTAAACTATATATATGAGAGAATCATTTGAAAAGACCGAGTTAAATCTCATTTCAAATGGTTATACGATGATCTAAATTGAAGATCTTAAAGACGGCGATTGAAGACTGGCGATCTTCACATCGAAAGGATAACTACTGATGTCTGGCATTGGCCAGCTACCAATAAAGGGTTAAAGTGGTAGTTGTCCGGACGTACTAGTTGATTGTCTGGATACGTGAGCACCTCTCTTCCATATTGGACATACGGGACGAGGAATAAGGTGACTCCGGTTTCGTTCAGACCCAGAACGGACCTGTAAATGGATGTGTGTCCGACATTGAATTTTATTCTGTGTAACTAAATTGATTCCTATTAATATATATCTGTGGTGGCAGAGAATTTATTCTCTTGCTTAACACCCTTCTTGGAGATGCACGAGCTCGAATGTTATAGATTGGTAGTTATCAATCGCATGGTGTGAACTGTCAATGTGACATGCCAAGATGCAATTGATCGAGGCTTTTGTTAAAAAGTAGGGCCTTGCGGATGATGATCAAAGCATAGCCTATTTCGGCATGGCTTTGTGTATTACATTACCTTGCGAGCCTCACACCCCGGTAGAGTCAAAAACGGGACAAGGGAACGCAGGGAGTGCACACGTTTCTTTCTAGCTAGAAGTGGTGTTTGGGTTTTTACAAGGCCCGACATTTTTACTTATGTGGTTGATGGAATGAGGCGCCTCAGATTCATTGGTCGCCAATGGCCAAATTATAGGTCCAATAGGATCGGGGAGCGTGTGTTCAGGCATAACTAATCCACTAAAGTATTTATGGACCGGCCCTGCAATATCCAAGGGTTCGCCAACGTCCGAATCCTGAGACATTGCTAGAGTGTCTCGAATCGGTTAGGAGATCGTCCCTAGCCTTGACTCATGATGGAAATCCAATTTCCAATATGACATCATGGTTTTGATTGTAAAGCTATATATAACGACATAGTATATGGTAGTTATGCCGTCTAGGATTGATACATTTACTTTGAAGTATTTTTGAACACATATTAGACACTAATAATAATATTATTTTCTACGTATCAAGCATTTTTTTGATTATTATAAGGTAAAACTCTATCCTCCGGCCTACGTTGCATTGTGTGATGGGACATGAGTCTTATAATGATTTCATTTTCTAAAAAGCATTGCGTGGTTTTTGACTTAAAAATATATAAAACTTAAGCACTGTCAATCCAATGGAGAAACCCGTTCCACGTTAGCGGCATGGTCCAGTGATTAGCCGTATTGTTAGTTAGATAAGATTTCTCATACCAGTCCCATGACTGACTCGTAGTTTGTTTCACTTTGCAAACTCGGGTGCCCTCTTCCCACACGGGCAGCCAAATGACAGGTTTTAGGTATGGATACTTTCTGGACTGGAGCTTGCTAAGGGAGGAGATGAAGAACCATTTTCTTTTATCTTTTTATTTACTTCTTGAGACATTTAGATAGTATTGAGTATTGATGTCTTTTGGTGGAGATTGAGACTTTATTTCTTTCCTTTTTTTTAGACATCTATTTTGCTAAGTGTATCCTATACTGCGACTCTAATGTCTATGATGTTATGTTGTGATGACATTTCCATTTCCGCTGCAATGATTTATATGTTCTGCTATTATCTGAGATCTGTATTTTTTTTAATTATGTTATGCGCCTATGATTATCCTTACTTTCGTACCACGGAAGTTTGTGGTCGTTACATTTGGTATCAGAGCTAAAGGGTAACCTTAGCTTCGGAGTTTAACATTTTTAGAACAATTGGTCTAGATAGAATCAGTAGTATTCTAAGATGAGTAGCTCATTAGAGATAGGATTAGTAATGTCCTAGAATGAGCACAACAGAACAACACATATTAATCAGTCATTACATCATTATCATCTTATCATATATATCTACTTTTAACCTTTCCTTTAAAATTTTCATTTTTGTTAGTCTAACTCTTTCCTTAATGGTACAGAACTAATTAAGAAATGAGCACCAAAGCACGTACTAGAGCATGAGGCTGAGGTGGGGCTAGGGGACCCGCCAGAGATGAGACTCCTACGGCCCAGGAACAGGCCACTCCAGAGGTTGTGACACCACCGCCACCTCCACGTGCTTTTGATCTAGACAAGGTGGCAAAGAAAGTCAAGAATCTAGGAGGTGTTTATTCCACGGGCCAGGAGACGGTGACAAAGGCACAAGCGTGGCTTAAGACAATTGAGAAAATCTTAGGAGGATTAGAACTAGAAGATCATAGGAAGCGATTTATGGCGACATGGTTCCTGAAGGACCAGGCTCAGATTTGGTGGGAAACGGCTATGATTGTGGCAATGAAGCCGATATAACTTGGGAGAAATTTAAAGAGTTCTTCAATGAGAAGTTTATTCTGCCTCACGAAGTTGAACGCCTTCATGATGAGTTTGCCAACCTCTAACAGGGAAGTATGGCTATTGTCGAATATGTGAAGAAATTCGACGAGCTCTCCAGATATGCCCTTGAGTTAGTTCAAGACCCGCTTCAGAAGAATAAGAGTTTTATTAATGGTCTTGCGAGGAGGTATCATAATAGAGTGACGACACACATTGAGCGTCTATTTGCTAAAGAGATCGAGATGGCCTGTAGATATGAGGAGATTGACCAGAAAGGTTCTCAGCAAGATTGAGAAAGGAATCAAGCCAATAATAAGAGAAAAGAGTCTGACAAGAAATCAGAGGCGGGTAATCCTTCTACCACCAAGCCCCAAGAGAAGAAGAAGAGGGACAAATCTAAGGTCAAGTGCTTCAATTGTCAGAAGATGGGGCATTTTGACTATGAATGCCGAGCCCCGAAGAGACCAAGAAGGAATGAGTCTGGACTGAGTCATATCAGTGGACAGAATCCCCATGGCCCAAGGGAATGCTTTAACTGCCACAAGTCTGGACACCTTATCAAGAATTATCCTCTGCTCAAGAAATCTGAAGTGGCACATGTCTATGACGGAGCGGCTGCACCGGCTTCTTCCGAAAGAGCAAGTAAATCCAATGTTTTAGGAGGTACTCTTAATATTAAGAACATTCCTATTATAGTTTTGTTTGATACTGGTGCATTAAGAAGTTTCATTTCTAGTGACACTATTAAAAAGCTTAAATTGAAACCGAGAAAACTTAAAGAACCGATTAGAGCCCATAGCCCGATAGGAGGTTTACTTATTCTCGACCAGTATGTAGAGTGCCTGTTTCTTATTCCTATTTCCAACTTCCTTTTAATTTAATCATCATGAATTTCTCCGGGTATGATATCATACTTGGAATGGATTGGCTAACAAAATATGAGACTGAGGTACTATGCGTAGAAAAAGTAGTCAGAATTAAAACCAAATTCGGAAATATGATGACTATACCATGCCACGACTCAGCCACAGATAGGAAAGAATTCCGGTCTTCTCTAGAAGTCACTCCGGCTTCTATTGAGGATATTCCTATCATCATAGACTATGCGGATGTGTTTGAAGAAGTTGACAGCTTACCTCCACGCAGAGGAATCGATTTCAGAATTGACTTATTTCTGAATGCAAGGCCCATTGTACACCCTATTCGGAGAATGTCACTGAAAGAAAAAGAGAAACCGAGCAATCAAACTAAGCAACTTTTGTGGAAGGGTCTGATTAGACCTAGGTTCTCGAGCCGGGGTGCAGCAGTGGTTTTTGTCCCAAAGTCAGACGGCACCCTTAGGCTATGTGTAGACTATCATGACCTAAATAAGCAAACTCTGAAATAAAAATACCCACTGCCACGCATTGATGATTTGCTAGACCGCTTGAATGGAGCACGAGTATTCTCTAGGATGGAACTAGCTATAGGTTTTCATCAACTACGCATCGTCGAAGAGTGTGTTACTTTGACTGCTTTCAGAGGGCCGGACTTATTTTATGAATGGCTAGACATGCCCTTTGGCTTATGCAATGCTCCAGCATACTTCGTTGATCTGATGAATAAAGTATTCCGTGATGTTTTAAATAAATTTTTGTTGGTGTTCATCGATGACATCTTAATCTTTTCTAAATCCACTGTTGAACACGAAAAACATTTGAAAGAAGTCTTGGAGATTTTGCGAAGAAATGTGTTGAAAGCCAAATTCTCCAAATGCATATTCTGGCAAGAAGAGGTGAAATTCCTCGGCCATGTGGTATCAAAGTAAGGCATCTCAGTAGATCCAGGAAAGATCTCAGCCATCCAAGATTGGAAGCAGCCTACTACGCCCACAGAAGTCAGAAGTTTCTTAGGTCTGGCTAGCTATTGTCAGAAATTCACTAAGGATTTTTTGAAATTATCTTGTCCATTGACGAAGCTGACTAAGAATCATACAAAGTTCATTTGGACACCCGAATGTGAGGCAGCTTTCCAAGAGCTGAAACAGAGGTTGATCACTGCTCCTGCATTGACCATTATTGATGGCAATCAGGATCTGAAAGTCTGGACAGACGCTTCTAGAGAAGGTTATTCTTTACATATAAATAAACATGTCAGAGATGACATTTTTCTAATGTCAAATCTTATTTTAACATGTTGCCCTTTTATCTATTTAAGGTATTAGTGTGCTGCTAATGCAATGAGACAAAGTAGTTGCATATGTTAGCCGCCAGTTAAAACCGCATGAGAAGAATTATGCCACTCATGATCTTGAGCTAATGGCCATAGTATTTGCTCTAAAGATATGGAGGCACTACCTCTTGGGTGAGAAATTCGAGCTGTACACTGATCACAAATCCTTAAAGTATCTGTTCACCCAAAGAGATTTGAACTTGAGGCAGCAACGACCTGGACATCTTATATACTCCAGGGAAAGTCAATGTAGTAGCAAATGCACTCAGCAGGAAGAATACAGCCATCACCAATCTTACCTCGCCAATCTCATTATTACACCTTCCTTGATCGATAAGATCTCTGCTCTTCAGAGGAATGATGAATTTATTCAGAAAATCAGCAAAAAAAGTCAGGGAAGATAACAAAGGGGTTCTGAGGCTATTGGGCCGAATTTGTGTTCCGAATCTTCCTGAGGTCAGAAAGGAAGTAATGAATGAACGTCAAAAGTCTAAGCTCGGTATTCAACTGGGGGTGAGCAAGATTATCATGACCTCAAGTGCACATTTTGGTGGAAATCTATGAAGAGGGACATTTCTATATATGTTGCTAGATGCCCTACCTTCTAGCAAGTCAAAATTGATCAACAAAAGCTTGCAGGTCTGTTACAACCGCTAGGGGTTCCAAGTTGGAAGTGGGACAAAATTTCTATGGACTTTATTGATGGCTTGCCCCCAACTAGAAAAGGCAATGACAGTATATGGGTGATTATAGATCGCTTCACAAAGACTGCCCATTTCATCCCTATCAAATCTAATTGAACGGCTCAAAGTTTGGCACAGCCTTATTTCAGAGAGATTGTCAGACTACATGGAGTTCCCAGTAGCATTGTCAATGACCGTGATCCGATATTTGCTAGAAAATTCTGGGAAGCTTTCCAAGAAGAGCTAGGGACCAAGTTGAATATGAGCACCGCTTATTATCCTCAGACAGATGGCCAGACTAAGAGGGTGAACCGCATATTGGAAGACTTGTTGCGAGCATGCATTCTTGATTTTGGTGGGTCATGGGAAGATCATTTTCACTTGGTTGAATTCTCTTATAATAACAACTACCGAGCAAGCTTGCAGATGTCGCCATTTTAAGCATTATATGGCAGGCCATGCAGATCTCTCGCATGTTGGGTGGAACCCGGTAATAGATTAGTAATGGGTCCCGACATGATTCGTGAAGCAACAGATAAAGTTGATTTTATTAAGAAACGATTACTGGCTAGTCAAAGCCGACATAAGAGCCATGCAGATGCTCGAAGAAGGGATTTAGAATTCTCTGTTAATGATCTTGTATACTTGAAGGTTCCCCATTGAGAGGTGTAATTCGATTCGGGAAGATTGGAAAGTTGGCACTGAGATTCGTTGATCCATTTCCTATTCTCGAAAGGATTGGGACTCTCACTTATAGGGTGCAGTTGCCTGACTGGTTGCCAGGGGTTCACGATGTATTCCATGTGTCCCAACTTCAGAAGCATGTTCATGATCCAGACTTAGTTGTGGAAGAAGCATCACAACAAGGTTTGGAGATTACCCTGGCCCTAGCAGTAAGGAGGGAACCAGTGAAAATTGTTGGCAAAGAGACCCGAGTGCTGAGAAATAAGAGGATCCACTTAGTCAAGGTGCAGTGGAGCGGGGATCCTAGAGACTGTACATGGGAGACTACGGATAGCATCAAACAGGCTTATCCCAAGTGCAGAGTGGACATCTCTGAGTGACTCTTGTGTTGAGGTACATTTACAATACCTTACATTTTCCGTTTGTTTCCTACTTTACTATTGTTTTCTTTTCGGGGACGAAAAGCTTTTAAGTGGGAGATATTATAACAACCCAGAAAATCTAAACCAATTTTTATTTTGGCTATTTCAGTAAATTTTGAATAGTTAAAATAATTTATTTTAAATAATAATGATTAAAATTTTATTTTAATCGAAGTTAGAGCGAATATATTTATTTTAATTTCAAAAGGAATTAGAAATAGCACGGTAGTTTGAAAAGTCAAACCTGAACTTTGACTGATTGTACCGGATTCAAAATTTAACAGATTTTAGTGAAACAAAAATATCTAAATCTGTTTAAAAATATCTTTCCAATGAATCTGAAAAATCGAAATTTCATAGCGGGAATCAAAAGTTACGGCCAGCTGAATATTCAGAATGGTCGCTATAGTATAATTTATAGCCCATATAAAAGGCCATTTTTCAAAGGACCTCCGTTTTCGACGAAACCACTTTTTTCGGATCCGAAATGTCAAATTATTGCTAAATTTAATTTTCCAAAATTTTTAAAATTAATATGTGAGCGTGGCAAACGAAAATGTGTTCTATCAATTTAAGTCAAATTTAATCGATTTGAAAATGGCCATTTTTCAAACGGTCTTCGAACTCGATGAAATTAATTTGTTAGGACCATATCGTCAAAACAAAACCAAAAATAATTTTTTAGGAATTTTCAGAGTCCGTATATGGCCCCGGTGAATTTAGATGTATGATCGAATTAATTTAATAAAGAAATTAAATTTTAAATTAAAGAATTCAGGCCACAAACAGTCATTTGGGCTGATGGGACCTAGCCCACTAGTTCTGGAGCAGGGGTAATTAGGTAGAAACAACCCCTGTTGGACTGAAATTGGATTTTTTTTAGGACTTATGGATTTTTTTGTAAAATTTACAATTAAAATATTAAAAACATCCACAAAATTCATTTCAAAACCCTAAATCCTATATACCAGCGACGCCGCCCCTTTAACTTATGGCTGAAAACGCTTCCACCTACTTCCATTAATTTCCTTTCATCCACTCAATCTCCATCCTCCTTTGGGGTTTATTATAGAGATTTCCACGAGCTTTCCATCCATACAGACATTAGCATCTACAGTGAGGTGTTCCGAGAGTTCCAGGCCCCTAAACCCAGCGAATTGCAATCGCCGCCGCACCCATTGACGCCATCGCGCCTATCGCGGGTGGGACCCCCTGGTGTACGCCATCCCCCTCTCCGGCATGGTGATCTCTGATTGCCTCGAAGCCTGACGGTTTGGGTGAAAATCCCTGACCTAGAATCAAACTTTTTGAAAAACACCACCGCCTTGTTATTGTATTGAGGAAGAAGAGAGTAAATCCTTATATTATTTTAATAATTTAATTTAAAAATATTATCAATCTTATTTAAATCATAACTAATTCATACGACTTCAAAATTTAACGATTTCAGATCCTGTACGATCGTGAAACAAAGATCTACGTTATTGTCCTGACCGGAGCCAATTCTGAACAGATCAAAATTTTGGATAAATCTGATCCTGAATTGAAACGACAGTGAGATTTCTGATTTTAAATAATTAAATAATTTAATTATTTTCTCGCTATTTAAATAGTTGTATGTATGTTAATGATTTAGATCTGCGATGTTACGAAATTTAGAATTGTTAATCTGTTGTTTTGTGGTGTATTGAGATATTCAATTGATTAGATACGATTAAATTTCTCCTTTTGTATGGAATCTCTAGTTGCGGTTAAATATAGATCTAAAATAAAATCATAATTTATTTTAGATCCATCCATTAATATTGATGTAATTTATTCATAAAAATATAGTTTTTATTGAATAACGTAAATATAGAATTAACTTAGAATAAAGAATTCATCTTTATTTTGGATTATGAACATAGATTAAAAAGTTACATTTTTATTTACATTTTAGATGTAAATAAAAGAATAGTTTAAAAAGTTACATTTTTATTTACATTTAGATGTAAATAAAAGAATATATTAAAAAGTTACATTTTTATTTACATTTTAGATGTAAATAAAAGAATAGAATCAAAAGTTACATTTTTATTTACATTTTAGATGTGAATAAAAGAATAGATAAAAAGTTACATTTTTATTTATATTTTAGTTGTAATAAAAATGATATAATTAAAGGTCGTATTTTTATTGTCATTCTAGAGACAATAAAAAGAATAGAATCAAAAGTTACATTTTTTTTTGATATTTTGGATGTAAAAAAAAGAAGAGAATTAAAAGTTACATTCTTGTTGACATTTTAGATGTATTAAAAAAAATGGAATTAAAAGTAATATTTTTATTGTCATTCTAGAGACAATAAAAAGAATAGAATTAAAAGTTACATTCTGTTTGACCTTTTAGATGTAATAAAAAGAATGGAATTAAAAGTAATATTTTTATTGTCATTCTAGAGATAGTAAAAAGAATAGACTTAAAAGTTACATTTTTGTTGACATTTTAGATGTAAAAAATAAATAAAGTTAAAAGTTACATTCTTGTTGACATGTTAGATGTAATAAAAAGAATGGAATTAAAAGTAATATTTTTATTGTCATTCTAGAGACAATAAAAAGAATAGAATTAAAAGTAACATTTTTGTTGACATTTTAGATGTAATAAAAAGAATAAATTTAAAAGTTATAATTTTGTTGACATTTTAGATGTAATAAAAAGAATGGAACTAAAAGTAATATCTTTATTGTCATTCTAGAAACAATAAAAAGAATAGAATTAAAAGTTACATTCTTGTTGACATTTTAGATGTAAATAAAAGAATAAATTAAAAATTCACATTTTTATTTACATTTTAGATGTAATAAAAAAAATAGAATCAAAAGTTACATTTCTGTTGACATTTTAGATGTAATAAAAAGAATAGAATCAAAAGTTACATTTTTTTTTTGACATTTTAGATGTAATAAAAAGAATGGAATTGAAAGTAATATTTTTATTTTCATTCTAGAGACAATAAAAAAAAGCAGAATTAAAAGTTACATTTTTGTTGACATTTTAGATGTAAGAAAAAGAATAAAATCAAAAGTTACATTCTTGTTGACATTTTAGATGTAATAAAAAGAATGGAATTAAAAGTAATATTTTTATTGTCATTCTAGAGACAATAAAAAGAATAGAATTAAAAGTTATATTTTTGTTGACATTTTAGATGTAAGAAAAAGAGTAAAAATAAAAGTTGCATTTTTATTGTCATTTTGGAGACAATAAAAAGAATAGAAATGAAAGTTACATTTTTATTGTCATTTTTGGGACAATGAAAAGAATAGAAATAAAAGTTGCATTTTTATTGTCATTTTATAGGCAATAAAAAGAATAGATTTAAATGTCACATCTTTATTGTCATTTTAGATGAAATAAAAATAGTAGAATAAAAATCATGTTTTTATTGTCATTTGTTTTTAATATAAAGAGCGAACATTTAAAAAAATAATACAATTTCAATGTAATTTAGTTTCCATTGAAAAGAATTAGGCATTAAAATATGATTTGTCTCAAATCGCCACTTTTATCATGTTAGTTGTAACGACCCGTAATTTTGGCAGTCAAATATTTAATTTAATTTATTCGTTTTAAATATTTTATTTGGAATATCGATGGAATTTAGTATTTAATTCGTTATTTAAACGAAGTTCGAATGTTATATATTTATATAATTATAAATCGAGCTTGAAAATGACGTGCAGTTCGTAAATTCGAGTTTTGAACTTCAACTGAATATACATGATCCGGTATAAGTCGGATTTCTGTGAAACAAGAAATGTTGGAATCGTGTTGACGATAGTTTTCATATGAAAGAGAAAAATCCAGATTCCGTATTATAGATTGCTAGTAATGGCAAAATCAAATTTTGGAAAAAACGCTATGGAAATCATTGTCGGCCTTTAAAATGGCCATTTTGCAAATGGACTTAGATTTCGATGAAATCAGTTTCATTGGGACCATAACGTTAAATTATTGCACGGTGTTAAATTGCGTGGAAAACCGATGTTGTATGTGACCACAGTAGCCATAAACGCCCGTTCATTTTCTATAACGCGTAATTAAATAAATAAAGGGATATTTGAGTGTAACTTGAACAGACGATCGAATTAGGCCACGAAACCAGCCCCGTTGAGTTCGTATCGTCGATTAGAGTCAGGATAGGTATATAGTTTGTTATTTTTAAAGATCGGGTAATTTGGCGTTGAAAAGGGTATTGCGGTGCGCGGTAAAAATAGCCTACCGGGGAAACAGTCTCAGAATGTGACGAAACTAGGGCCGTTGGGTTCATATCAACAAATTATTGTAAGATTTCAAAGTTTCAAGTTGATTTGATTTATCTGGTAATCGTGGAAAAATTAAACGCGTGTTCTATTCTTGTTTTATAAAGGAATTTTTTTCAAACGATGTTGGAATTCGATGAAAGTTGTCTCATTGGGACCAGCATATTTTTCTATGCTAAGATTAGCCTTTTTATCAGAAAACAGAAATCATTTCTAGTGGTTTTAATCAATTACTTTACCCGTAAGTTTCGCTAAAAATAAAATACTATTATATGGTCCCCTATAAATAACCCCAATCGTCAAATACCCTAGGAATTTCTTCTGCGTGGTCAATTAGAAATATAGCCGCCATCTTAACGTTGAACGACAGAAAAGTGCCAAACTCTCCCCTTCATTTTCTCTCGATCTTGCAAGTTTTAACGGATCTTCCTAACTACAAAAATGGTTCGGGATAACGAGACGCATCTACTGATCGGCGGAGATCATCGCTGGTGGGCGGAGATGGCTAGAATCCGTCCAGAAAGCCTCGACGTTCGAACAACAACTGAGGGTGACTGGAGCAACCGGGTACCGAACTGTTTGGAGCGAACGCCGGGGGAGGTCGGCCGCTTCCCTTGACATCATCGGATTTGACTCTGGTAGGCTGAGGAGCGACTAGCAGTGTCTTTCTTCTGGCGGTTCGATTCTTGGGGGTTATGGCGCAACAACGATGAAGGGTAGTAAAGCGTGAATACTGATTTTAACTGAAGGATGGGAATGGAAGAGATGCAAAGTGACGCAGATGACTGGTACTACTGATGATGCATGCGCAAGAAGTAATAAAAATCGACCTGATATCCTTCTAAGTTCCAGTCGAAGTAATTATCGACTATGATATACTTAAGGTTTAGGGTTAATTATTTAATTTAGAACTGCCTAATTGTATTAAATGCGTGAATTTGCAGGAAGGAAACTGGGTAGAAATGTGAAGATGGAAAACAACGTATAAGGCTAGTTAGTTTACCCTAAGTAAACAGTAACCAATGTAATTAAACTGATTAGTTTTATGGAAAAGGTGAACTAATTTAATGCAACATCATCATAGGTAAACGGAAGTGAACGCGAGAGCAGTATAAGCTGGGAGGAAGAGAAAGGGTTGGACTGTTTGTATAATAATCCAAAGTAATCTAATTTAACCCATGTGATTAGTCTTTAATATATCATTTAAGAGTTAGGTTAATTATAATAAATTAGTAACTGAAACATATATTGATACAGGTGGAATGTCGGGAACCAATCGTGGTGGGCTGGGTTCATGCGAGAACCAAGATGTATAGCAGTGAACGATGAACCAACTAATCGACCGTGAATTCCTAATTATAAAAGTAATTAACATTTACAAATGATCAAATTAAAGGATAATTATTTAAATTAAATTGGTATAATCTTATTATGATTATAAGTCGTACATATCTGAACAGAATCGGACCAAAACAACTACGTTGAAATCCATACTGCAAGAGTGCTACATTCTGGAACTATTTTGGGAAAAAGTTGGAGATTATAGGAATTTATAGCTAAATTAAACACTTGTTTAATTTAACTGGAAACCAAACCGCTTCAACGAATCAGATCAAGGTGAGTTAAACTCACTCAGTTTTCCCATTTATATTTATATAAATTGGGTTCTTTATTGTGTGTGCTCTGCTTGCTGACGGTTGCCTATTTGTTAATTATACATTTGTTTGTTGATTTAACTGATGAAATTAAACTGTGTTTAATTTCAGAGAAATACCAAATCGTTATTTTTAACGATTGGTTCCAATATAGGTAACTTACCTTATTGGTCATGTTTATTTATAAACGTGTTTAAATTGTTGAACTGTTTGAATTGCGTGTGATTGCTGTTAAATGGCCGTTATTTATTGTTATCTGTTAAATGAAACTAAATGATCTGGTTTGTGATAACCTCTTTGAATACAGGGAAGAACAGGTTGGAGGGATCCAACGGGATTCCTCAATATATTATTTATTTCATATTATCAACATATGAACTGTTCTATTTGGGTGATAGATTTGATTTTTGATTGTTGAATATTCAACATCTATTTGTTTAAACCAATGGGTGGTATTGGTTGGGTATTTGGCAGCGTATGGCCTACAAAATCAATCGTTCTTATAAATATTGATTCACAGTCAGGCGAATCGATAGAGATGAAGTTATAAAATTTATTTTATAACTAGAGATAGATTTTGAAATATATTATTTTGAATAAAAGTTATTAAAGAGAAATAAATAAATATTTTATTTTATTTAGTTAAGATTTGATTTGTTAATAATTTATTTTATAAAATAAATTCTGATGTTAATCAGATTTACAAGTGTGAGAATAAGAAATGAATCGATTGGTTAAACTTTGATAATTGTTTTGTAAAGAAAACAATTAATGGAATTATTTAAATTAATTATAATTTTAATTAATTTAAAAGTGAGTATTATTTGGGATCGGTTAATAAGATAATCGAGGTTTGAGTTAACTAAATCGACAAGTTTGAATAGAAATTGATTATCAAATTGATGTGTGTCAATTAAAATAGTTAATAAATATTGTTTAAATTTAAATAAAGCTTAAAAAGAGATTTACTTTTTAATTTAGTTAATAAAGGAATTAACTATTGAAATAGTTAATGATTGAAATAAATTATTTTTGTAATTAATGATGATTTGAAATTTTACTTTTTAAATGGGAATGCAATTAAAAGTGATCGATGGTGAAATATAATCAAAGTGAATGGTGAAAGGAATTTATGAACGGGTTTTATATTTAAAACCCGAATTTTTGTAACAAAGTTATTAAGAGAATGGTAAGCGAATACGAGGGCTTAATTTAAAGGATACTTCGATTAAGTAAAAGGATAGAAAGATGGGAAGGGTTTTTAATAAGCCAGAATTTTATAAATGTGGTTTAAAAGAGTAAAGGCGTTAATTTTACATTAACGTTACTTGACAATGAGATCAAGTAAAAAGGAGAATTTGAAATAAGATTTCAAAAGTGGGAATGGTTGAACAGATTTGAAAGGAGATTGGTAAAAGTGTGTTTGAGGTAAAGAAGTGGGTCATAGGGTTGTATAACCAAACCCAATTTATAATGGAATTTGTTTTAAGACGTGAATGGAATATGAGTTTGATAACTACTTATATTTATTTGAGGATATGAACGTTGTTGATCAAGGTCTGAGAGGTAATTAAAATACCCCAACTTGAACAACATCAGGATTATCTGAAGATGATATTAGTTGGTAGTCGTAAAGGAGATTAGAGATGGTTCATTATTTCCATTAGTGAAATAATGTAACATTGGTGAAAATTGGAAAATATATATAACGAGAGATCGAAGTAAGGAAAATGTAAAGTTAGTTTTGTTCTATACTAATCAATGTTAGTTATGGTTTCGAGAATGGAATATAAGATATTACGTAACGCTATTTAAAGAAGAAATGAGTTGAATGGATTTTTCCATGTTTTAAATAATAAAGAATGATGTAACAAATGTTTTGGAAGGAGAATTAAGCGGGAATTGAATGATTATAAGTTTTAGTGATATAAAGAATTGGTGTTGAGAACATTAGTATATTAAGTAAGAATTCAAATATCGTATTTTCAAAGATTAAAAGGGTTAGAAGTTTTTATTTAACAAGAAGTGAACTAGTTTATTTTAAAAAAAATTGTTTAAGTAAAAGGCCAAGTGGTGCAGAATACTGAACTAGTGAACTCATTGGATTGTCATGATTGAAACACTGTATATTTTGATAGTTAAAATACCGACTATCAAATACGTCCAATACGATTGTTGGTACGGGAAGACCAAGATCGAATTTATATTCGAAAACCATTCCGACCAACAAATACGTGAAGATCTCAGAAGATGATCGAGATGGAGCATTGAAGACCGTGGATTTTCATACACGGAAGAACCACTAATATTTTCTGCCTGGTAAGCAGAAACCGTGATTCTGTCATGGTTGGAATCTACGGGTTGCAAGGACTTCTCACTACTAATCCATGGGATGATTCCTATATTGGATGCAATAGGAGAGTGCCTTCGGTTCATCCTGTTCCTGGATGACTTGTACGGACGGATGTCTGACAGAGTATTTCCAAAGGATCACGTACGTTGATTTCTTCAAACATGCTATAGTTGTTGGAGGGGAATTGTCGTTTCTCTTAGCTTCCAGTTAGAGTATTTTTGTGGACGTCAATTAGTGATATCTGACGGATCTGACGATGTGGCATTCAAAGTGAATGGTGATAAGATGTTTCAAAGATAAATTCTGGCCTTAAGCCTCATCAACCGGGAAATGACAAAAATCGGGCAGGCGGCATGGCTATGTGGGTCACTCCCATTAGGGTGTATAATCACCTATCTAGAGAAATTCCTATTTACTTCTTTAATCTATATTCGATGTTGTCCCTTGTCGGGAGACGGTTGCTGATCCCATCCTTCGGTGATATACATTCGATACACTCAAGCGAAATGAGTGGTCGGTCATATGTGGGTCGGGTTGCAAGATGTTCTTGTTGAACCCAATGTATTCGTTTCTAGAGATACACTATCAGCAGGTGGTCCCATACCTTGTCATAGTTGGAAATCCAATCTCCAATAAGCGCCCGCGGTTTTTGATTGTATACTATATACGTGGAGCGTGTGGTGCAAGCGTTCAACTAGATTTCTATTTACTTGTATTTAGACATTATTATAATATCAGACAAGTTATTGGTTTCAAAACTATTTTGGGTTATCGTAAGGTAAAAACCGTCCGTGTTTATGTGTGGATTTGGTCTTATGATTACCCTTTTCTTTTTGAAAAGATTTTGAACTGTAAAATCATGGTTGGATGATTTACCCTTAATACTGTGCGAGTTTATCTCACTCTGGTTCACCAGACTGACCCGATGTTTTGTAAATGCTCGGGTTAGCCCGGGCTGTACAGGTCAAGTTATCGAATGTTATGAAGTCCAGAGACGAGCTGGAGATGTTCAGACGTATGATATTATATAACTACTATTCCACTGTGTGTTGTATATGGGAACAGGTTATTATAACTATCCCATTGTGTGATGTAGTCTGATACTGTAAGTATTTTTAAAAATTCTCAATAAAGATTTATCTCTGCATTATATTTTGTTCCGCTACGATGTGAGACTCTGTATTGTGTTTTTCTTCTTCTTCTTCTTCTATTCTAATATTTCTTTCTTTCTTATCTCACCCTCTAATTTCTTTCTAATAACTATCCAGTGTTTTTCGGTGCTTGGAGGATCGGCATGGGTTACGGTAAAGGTATTTATGTCGATTTTCAGGGCCGGAAAACTCTTTGGGTCATTACAATGGTATCAGAGCTTAAGGTTAAGTGATTACCTTGGCTCTGTGGCATGACTCAGTAGAGATGGAGTTAGCAATACCCTAGATTGATTTGAGTGTATATACACGAGTGAACGTACTTGTAGATTTTATAAAAATTGTTTCATATTGTGGAGATTTATTGGTTGAGTTGTTTATGAGTTCTAGTCGATCAGTTTGATCCACTGAATCGATAGTGTTTTCTAAACACTCAAGTATGATAAACCGACACAGTATGTTTTGAAAGAGGGTAAATGAAATAATTTACCCAAATTATATTTTGATATAAAGAAGATATATATATATATATATTGGAAGTATTATTATATATTGGATGTGTTGGTTGATTATAATTGAAATGGTTATATAAATAACCAATTGGAATTCATATAATATAAAAGCAGATTTATTAAATCTGAAATTAAAATTAGAATTGGAATTAAAATTCCAAAAAGTGGGAAAGGTGTTTGCAAATGAACTTGGATTGGATATATGAGAATTTTAAGATCTTGGGAGATTTTAAATTGTTTTATGAGCATTGTGTTTAGTATTTTGAAATAGATTTCAAAATGAAAAGGTTTAAATATGGTTTTGATAAGTGATATAGTATTGAACTCACTTTGATAGCTGGGAGGTAACTCTGATGATGTTGGCCATGTCATCAGGGTTCATTTCCGAGTTCTAAGTGACGGATTACTACCCAAAATCTTGTTTTGAATTGCTTTGAGAAAAACAAGTTATTTTGAATCCTGAAAAGGGATATTAGATATTTGAAAGAGCTAAACTATTTAAAATTCCTAGGGAAATTGTTTGAACAAAAACAAAATTAAATAGAAATTGGGAAAGCAAATACGAATTGAATTGAAACCAAATAACTGGAAATTGAATCAGGATATAATATATCAAGTAGAATCAGATTTTGAATTGTGAGACAGGAATCTGAAATGGTGTTGGACTGGTAAGTTAAGAGTTGAAAATGGTAATGGATGGAAATGGAGTTAAGAATGCGATTTGGCTTGGACGCGTGAAGGATTTGGTTTTGAGGATAAAATTGGAATTTTGTTTGGGAATGCATTTGTATATCTGACAGGGTAGCAGATGGAAAGGATATAATGATATGGCCGACAAAAAGGTACACGTTTATTTTTACATGGATTTGGTGATTTATGAGCCTATTGGGCAAGCCGCTTGGCTGTTTTGTTTTCTTTTGGATTGGAGAAGGCCTAGAAAGGCGAGTTGTAGTTGTACCGATTGAGCCATACAGAGGAGGTGCTGGCGAATTTTTTTGGAAATTTAAGGTGTTAGAAAATTTTCAATATTTTTGAAAATATTTATTTACGATATTGAATTGATTTTCGATTTATAACAAAAGTGGATTTGGAAATAAATGGGTTTATAACGTTCTTTCTTACCTTATCAATTTCGAGGACGAAATTATTTTAAGAGGGGAAGAATGTAACGACCCGTACTTTTGGCAGTCAAATATTTAATTTAATTTATTTTTTTAAATATTTTATTTGAAATATCAATGGAATTTAATATTTAATTCGTTGCTTAAACGAAGTTCGAACGTTATATATTTATAAATCGAGCTTGAAAATGACGTGCAGTTCGTAAATTCGAGTTTTGAACTTCAACTGAATTTACAGGATCCGATATAAGTCGGATTTCTGTGAAACAGAAAACGTTGGAATTGTGTTGACGATAGTTTTCATATGAAAGGGAAAAATCCAGATTCCGTGTTATAGATTACTAGTTATGGCTAAATCAGATTTTGGAAAAAACGCTATGGAAATCGTTATCGGCCTTTAAAATGGCCATTTTGCAAACGGACTTAGATTTCGATGAAATCAGTTTCATTGGGACCGTAACATTAAATTATTGCACGGTGTTAAATTGCATGGAAAACCGATGTCGTATGTGACCACGGTAGCCATAAACGCCCGTTCATTTTCCATAACGCTTAATTAAATAAATAAAGGGATATTTGAGTGTTACTTGAACAGACGATTGAATTAGGCCATGAAACCAGTCCCGTTGAGTTCGTATCGTCGATTAGAGTCAGGATAGGTATATAGTTTGTTGTTTTTAGGGACCGGGTAATTTGGCGTTGAAAAGGGTATTGCGGTGCACGGTAAAAATAGCCTACCGGGGAAACAGTCTCAGAATGTGACGAAACTAGGGCCGTTGGGTTCATATCAACAAATTATTGTAAGATTTCAAAGTTTCAAGTTGATTTGATTTATCTGGTAATCGTGGAAAAATTAAACGCGTGTTCTATTCTGGTTTTATAAAGGAATTTTTTTCAAACGATGTTGGAATTCGATGAAACTTGTCTCATTGGGACCAGCATATTTTTCTATGCTAAGATTAGCCTTTTTATCAGAAAACAGAAATCATTTCTAGTGGTTTTAATCAATTACTTTACCCGTAAGTTTCGCTAAAAATAAAATACTATTATTTGGCACCCTATAAATAACCCCAATCGTCAAATACCCTAGGAATTTCTTCTGCGTGGTCAATTAGAAATACAGCCGCCATCTTAACGTTGAACAACAGAAAAGTGCCAAACTCTCCCCATCATTTTCTCTCGATCTTGCAAGTTTTAACGGATCTTCCTAACTACAAAATGGTCGGGGATAACGAGACACATCTACTGATCGGCAGAGATCATCGCTGGTGGACGGAGATGGCCAGAATCCATCCAGAAAGCCTCGACGTTCGAACAACAACTGAGGTTGACTGGAGCAACCGGGTACCGAAATGTTTGGAGTGAACGTCGGGGGAGGTCGGCCGCTTCCCTTGACATCATCGTATTTGATTCCGGCAGGCTGAGGAGCGACTGGCAGTGTCTTTCTTCTGGCGGTTCGATTCTTGGGGTTATGGCACAACAATGATGAAGGGTAGTAAAGCATGAGTACTGATTTTAACTGAAGGATGGGAATGGAAGAGATGCAAAGTGACGTAGATGACTGGTACTGCTGATGAATGCATGCGCAAGAAGTAATAAAGATCGACCTGATATCCTTCTAAGTTCCAATCGAAGTAATTAACGGTTATGATATACTTAAGGTTTAGGGTTAATTAAATTTAGAACTGCCTAATTGGATTAAATGCGTGAATTTGCAGGAAGGAAACTGAGTAGAAACGTGAAGATGGAAAACAACGTATAAGGCTAGTTAGTTTACCCTAAGTAAACAGTCACCAGTGCAATTAAACTGATTAGTTTTATGGAAAATGTGTACTAATTTAATGCAACATCATCACAGGTAAACATAAGTGAACGTGAGAGCAGTATAAGCTGGGAGGTAGAGAAAGGGTTGGACCGTTTGTATAATAATCCAAAATAATCTAGTTTAACCCATGTGATTAGTCTTTTAATATATCATTTAAGAGTTAGGTTACTTATAATAAATTAGTAACTGAAACATATATTGATACAGGTGGAATGTCGGGAACCAATAATAGTGGGCTGGGTTCATGCGAGAACCAAGATGTATAGCAGTGAACGATGAACCAACTAATCGGCCGTGAATTCCTAATTACAAAAGTAATTAACATTTACAAATGATCAAATTAAAGGATAATTATTTAAATTAAATTGGTATAATCTTATTATGATTATAATTCGTGCATACCTAAACAGAATCGGACCAAAACAACTATGTTGAAACCCATACTGCAAGAGTGCTACATTCTGGAACTATTTTGGGAAAGAGTTGGAGACTATAGGAATTTATAGCTAAATTAAACACTTGTTTAATTTAACTGGAAACCAAACCGCTTCAACGAATCAGATCAAGGTGAGTTAAACTCACTCAGTTTTCCCATTTATATTTATATAAATTGGGTTCTTTATTGTGTGTGCTCTGCTTGTTGATGGTTGCCTATTTGCTAGTTATACATTTGTTTGTTGATTTAACTGATGAAATTAAACTATGTTTAATTTCAGTGAAATACCAAATTCGTTATTTTTAACGATTGGTTCTAATAAAGGTAACTTACCTTATTGGTCACGTTTATTTATAAACGTGATTAAATTGTTGAACTATTTGTATTGCGTGTAATTGCTGTTAAATGGCCGTTATTTATTATTATCAGTTAAATGAAACTGGATGATCTGGTTTGTGATAACCGCTTTGAATACAGGGAAGAACAGGTTGGAGGGATCCAACGGGATTCCTCAATATATTATTTATTTCATATTATCAACATATGAACTGTTCTGTTTGGGAGATAGATTTGATTTTTGATTGTTGAATATTCAACATCTATTTGTTTAAACCAATGGGCGGTATTGGTTGGGTATTTGGCAGCGTATGGCCTACAAAATCAATCGTTCTTATAAATATTGATTCACAGTCAGGCGAATCGATAGAGACGAAGTTATAAAATTTATGTTATAACTAGAGATAGATTTTGAATAAAAGTTATTAAAGCGAAATAAATAAATATTTTATTTTATTTATTTAAGATTTGATTTTGTTAATAATTTATTTTATAAAATAAATTGTGATGTTAATCAGATTTACAAGTGTGAGAATAAGAAATGAATCGAATGGTTAAACTTTGATAATTGTTTTGTAAAGAAAACAATTAATGGAATTATTTAAATTAATTATAATTTTAATTAATTTAAAAGTCAGGATTATTTGGGATCGGTTAATAAGATAATCGAGGTTTGAGTTAACTAAATCGACCAGTTTGAATTGAAATTGATTATCAAATTGATGTGTGTCAATTAAAATAGTTAATAAATATTGTTTAAATTTAAATGAAGTTTAAAAAGAGATTTACTATTTAATTTAGTTAATAAAGGAATTAACTATTGAAATAGTTAATGATTGAAATAAGTTATTTTTGTAATTAATGATGATTTGAAAATTTACTTTTTAAATGGGAATGCAATTAAAAGTGATCGGTGGTGAAATATAATCAAAGTGAATGGTGAATGGAATTTATAAACGGGTTTTATATTAAAAACCCGAATTTTTATAACAAAGTTATTAAGAGAATGGTAAGCGAATACGAGGGCTTAATTTAAAGGATATTTGGATTAAGTAAAAGGATAGAAAGATGGGAAGGGTTTTTAATAAGCCAGAATTTTATAAATGTGGTTTAAAAGAGTAAAGGCATTAATTTTGCATTAACGTTACTTGACAATGAGATCAAGTAAAAAGGAGAATTTGAAATAAGATTTCAAAAGTGGGAATGGTTGAATAGATTTGAAAGGAGATTGGTAAAAGTGTGTTTGAGGTAAAGAAGTGGGTCGTAGGGTTGTATAACCAAACCCAATTTATAATGGAATTTGTTTTAAGACGTGAATGGAATATGAGTTTGATTACAACTTATATTTATCTGAGGATATGAACGTTGTTGATCAAGGTCTGAGAGGTAATTAAAATACCCAAACTTGAACAACATTAGGATTATCTGAAGATGGTATTAGTTGGTAGTCGTAAAGGAGATTAGAGATGGATCATTATTTCCATTAGTGAAATAATGTAACATTGGTGAAAATTGGAAAATATATATAACGAGAGATCGAAGTAAGGAAAATGTAAAGTTAGCTTTATTCTATAATAATCAATGTTAGTTATCGTTTCGAGAATGGAATATAAGATATTACGTAACGCTATTTAAAGAAGAAATGAGTTGAATGGATTTTTCCATGTTTTAAATAATAGAGAATGATGTAACAAATGTTTTGGAAGGATAATTAAGCGGGAATTCAATGATTATAAGTTTTAGTGATATGAAGAATTGGTGTTGAGAACATTAGTATATTAAGTAAGAATTCAAATATCGTATTTTCAAAGATTAAAAGAGTTAGAAGTTTTTATTTAAGAAGAAGTGAACTAGTTTATTTTAAATAAAATTGTTTAAGTAAAGGCCAAGTGGTGCTGAATATTGAACCATTGAACTCACTGGATTGTCATGATTGAAACACTGTATATTTTGATAGTTAAAACACCGACTATCAAATATGTCCAATTCGATTGTTGGTACGTGAAGACCGGGATCGAATTTATATTCGAAAACCATTCCGACCAACAAATACGTGAAGATCTCAGAAGATGATCAAGATGGAGCATTGAAGACTGTGGATTTTCATACACGGAAGAACTACTAATATTCTCTGCCTGGCAAGCAGAGATAAACTGTGATTCTGTCGTGGTTGGAATCTACGGGTTGCAAGTACTTCTCGCTACTGATCCATGGGGTGATTCCTATATTGGATGCAGTAGGAGAGTGCCTTCGGTTCATCCTGTTCCTGGATGACTTGTATGGACGGATGTCTGACAGAGTATTTCCAAAGGATCACGTACGTTGATTTCTTCAAACGTGCTATAGTTGTTGGCGGGGAATTACCGTTTATCTTAGCTTCTAGTTAGAGTATTTTTTTGGACGTCAATTAGTGATATCTGATGGATCTGACGATGTGGCATTCGGAGTGAATGGTGATCAGATGTTTCAAAGATAAATTCTGGCCTCAAGCCTCATCAACCGGGAAATGACAAAAATCGAGCAGGCAGCATGGCTATATGGGTCGCTCCCATTAGGGTGTATAATCACCTATCTAGAGAAATTCCTATTTACTTCTTTAATCTATATTCGATGTTGTCCCTTGTCGGAGACGGTTGCTGATCCCAACCGTCGGTGATATACATTCGATACACTCAAGCGAAATGAGTGGTCGGTCATGTGTGGGCCGGGTTGCAAGACGTTCTTGTTGAATCCAGTGTATTTGTCTCTAGAGATACACTATCGGCAGGTGGTAACATACCTTGTCATAGTTGGAAATCCAATCTCCAATAAGCGCCTGCGGTTTTTGATTGTATACTATATACGTGGAGCGTGAAATGCAAGCGTTCTACTAGATTTCTATTTACTTGTATTTAGACATTATTATAATATCAGACAAGATATTGGTTTCAAAACTGTTTTGGGTTATCGTAAGGTAAAAACCGTTCGTGTTTATGTGTGGATTTGGTCTTACGATTACCCTTTTCTTTTTGAAAAGATTTTGAACTGTAAAATCATGGTTGGATGATTTACCCTTAATACTGTGCGAGTTTATCTCACTCTGGTTCACTAGACTGACCCGATGTTTTGTAAATGCTCGGGTTAGCCCGGGGTGTGCAGGTTCAGGTTATCGGATGCTATGAAGTCCAGAGACGAGCTGGAGATGTTCAGACGTATGATATTATATAGCTACTATTCCGCTGTGTGTTGTATATGGGAACAGGTTATTATAACAGTCCCATTGTGTGATGTACTCTGATACTGTAAGTATATTTAAAAGTTCTCAATAAAGATTTATCTTTGTATTATATTTTGTTTCGCTGCGATGTGAGACTCTGTATTGTATTGTTCTTCTTCTTCTATTCTAATATTTCTTTCTTTCTTATCTCACCCTCTAATTTCTTTCTAATAACTATCCAGTGTTTTTCGGTGCTTGGAGGATCGACATGAGTTACGGTAAAGGTATTTATGTCGATTTTCGGGGCCAGAAAACCCTTTGGGTCGTTACATTAGTTAAGATTAAGAAAATTATATGTGGAATTTTTAACATGAATATGGACTGTACTTGGCTTACATGTGATTGATTGATAGTAGTTTAAACCGCCAAACGATTTATATTATATAAATAAATATTAATTAAAAATTAAACAAATCGCACGCGGTAGTTTGCGTTTCGAGATCGTAACATTAAATGATTATACCGAAAGATCCAACCGTCGGATTTTCTCAAAACTTGAACCGTTAGGACCGCTTTGGGAAGATCTTTCCAACGATATAATTTTTTTTTAAAATCCAACGGTTAGATTTCGAGATAATTGTAAATCAAATTTTGATAAAAACAGCGCCAGGGTCATCCATCGACCGGAAGCGTAGTTAAATGGATTTAGCTATTTTTAAATAAATAAAATTAGCGATAAATCGTTATTAAATACTATTAACGATATGAAATGATTTTAAACTATATATATGCGAGAATCATTTGAAAAGACCGAGTTAAATCTCATTTCAAATGGTTATACGACGATCTAAATTGATGATCTTAAAGACGATGATTGAAGACTGGCAATCTTCACATCGAAAGGATAACTACTGATGCCTGGCATTAGCTAGCTACCAATAAAAGGTTAAAGTGGTAGTTGTCCGGACGTACTTGTTGATTGTCCGGATACGCGAGCACCTCTCTTCCGTATTGGACATACGGGACGAGGAATAAGGTGACTCCGGTTTCGTTCAGACCCAGAACGGACTTGTAAATGGATGAGTGTCCGGCATTGAATTTCTTCTGTGTAATTAAATTGATTCCTATTAATATATACCTGTGGTGGCGGAAAATTTATTCTCTTGCTTAACACCCTTCTTTGAGACGCACGAGCTCGAAGGTTATATATTGGTAGTTATCGATCGCATGGTGTGAACTGTCAATGTGACAGGCCAAGATGCAATTGATCGAGGCTTTTGTTCAAAAGAAGGGCCTTATGGATGATGATCAAAGCATAGCCTATTTCGGCATAGCTTTGTGTATGACATTACCTCGCAATCCTCACACCTCGGTAGAGTCAAAAACGCGACAAGGGAAAGCAGGAAGTGCACACGTTTCTTTCTCGCTAGAAGTGGTGTTTGGGTTTTTACAAGGCCCGACATTTTTACTTGTGTGGTTGATGGAATTAGGCACCTCGGATTTATTGGTCATCAATGGACAAATTATAGGTCCAATAGGATCTGAGAGCGTGTGTTCAGGCATAACTAATCCATTAAAGTATTTGTGGACCGGCCCTGCAGTATCCAAGGGTTCGCCAGCGTTCGAATCCGGGGACATTGCTAGGGTTTCTCCAACCGGTTAGGAGATCGTCCCTAGCCTTGACTCATGATGGAAATCCAATTCCAATACGACATCACGGTTTTGATTGTAAACCTATATATGACGACATAGTATATGGTCGCTATGCCATCTAGGATTGATACATTTGCTTTAAAGTATTTTTGAAAACATATTAGACACTAATAATAATATTAAAAATATTATTTTCTACGTATCAAGCATTTTTTATCATTATAAGGCAAAACTCTATCCTCCGGTCTGCATTGCATTGTGTGATGGGACATGACTCTTATAATGATTTCATTTTCTAAAGAGCATTGCGTGGTTTTTGACTTAAAAATATATAAAACTTATGCACCGGCAATCCAATGGAGAAACCCGTTCCGCGTTAGCGGCGTGGTCCGGTGATTAGCCATATTGTTAGTTAGGTAAGATTTCTCATACCAGTTCCATGACTGACTCGTAGTTTGTTTCGCTTTGTAAACTCGGGTGCCCTCTTTCCACACGGGCATCCAAATGACAGGTTTTAGGTATGGATACTTTCTGGACTGGAGCTTGCTAAGGAAGGAGTTGAAGAACCCTTTTCTTTTATCTTTTTATTTACTTCTTGAGATATTTAGACAGTATTGAATATTGATGTATTTTGGTGGAGATTGAGACTTTATTTCTTTCCTTGTTTTAGACATATATTTTGCTAAGTGTATCCTGTACTGCGTACTCTGATGAAATATTGTGATGATATTTCCATTTCCGTTGCAATGATTTATATATTCAACTATTATCTAAGATCTGTTATTGTTTTAATTATGTTATGTGCCTATGATTATCCTTACTTTCGTACCACGGAAGTTTGGGGTCGTTCACAGTACACTAGTTAATTGCTAAAGCTTAAAATGTTACATACATCGGCTAAATACATAGATACCTGAGTCCTTAGATTTTACCATCTGTTTGCTAAGATGTCACTTCTTAGGTATTAGCTTTATACCACTGCTTATAAATGGTTTCCTTCTATCTTCTTTTAAAATAGAGTTTCTGGAACAATCCAGAATTTTTAACCAATTTAAAATTGGAATATTTATTACTCAATTTACATTTAAATTTGAATTGGACATAAATATATATGGCTAAATATATTTAATAATTTTGATTAGTTATATAATAGATTTTATTTGAATTATAAATTTAACTAATGAGAATGAATATTAATAAGTTTGGATTTATTAATACTATTTGTCATTCGATCGAATTTGTCAAACTATAGCATGAATTAGTAGCATTAAAATTAAGTGTTGCCCTTAGTTTTCATAGCATTTAAGGGGAAATGCTACCAAAAAATCATCTTCTTTCCTTAAGACAAGTGTAAAAACACTTGTATTTTTGCATGCTTCCTTTCATGCATGCCTTCCACTTGCCCTCTTAGGTGTCATCACCTCCTTAACTCTCCATTCCTTCATAAGGAGGCCTTTACTCCACTTTTTTTTACCATTCCATTCCATTTCCTCCTTTTCATCTTCTTCTTAAAGCTTATGGCCGTGGTTTCCATGACATAAGTCTTCCGCTTTTCCATCGCCACCTTGCTAAAGTTCGCCATCCTCCTCCTCCTCCCCATATAAAGAGAGTGATTAATATATAGTATATATATACATTGGTGAAGAAGACGTTGCACCGAAATACTGTCCGACGGTTTGCTCAACTAGGCTCGCCTACCGGGAAATTTGGAAAGCTGTTGGTGAGAACTCTTTAACCACAATTCATACATTTAATTAGTAGTTAGACTAATTTAAATAAAGTGATGAATTATTAGTGATTAATGATGATTGATGTTTGTTGTGATGGATGATGGATGCGTAGTTTAGAACATACACTATTAAGCATTAGTGTAACCGCCCGAATTTTTAACGGATAATAGATAATTTATTTGATTATTTAAAAAAGAAGTTGGTAATTTAAAATGACCTGAATTAAATAATAGTGAATATTTAATTAATATAAATTGTAGAATAATATATTTAATTTTTGAAATAGTCGAAAATTGATAATATTGTGTGAATTGGATCATTTACGATATATAATTCAGTTTAGAGTTGAACTAATTAACAAATATATTATATAAATGACAGTTGAACATATTAATTATATTATAATTATAATCGAGCCTGTAATGGCGCGGCAGTTCGTAATTTGGCGATTCGAACTTTAAAAGAATAAACAAGATCCGTTTTAAATCGGATTTCTGTGAAACAAGAAATGTTCAGACTGGTGAAATATATTTTTCTAGTGGAAGAGAAAAATCGAGATTTCGACGTGTGTAGTCGCTATGGAATTCCTTTATAATTTATAATAATTTATTTATATTTTAAAAGTATTTTTAATATAAATCGAATATCGATATAACCGGGAACATTGAAATTCGAGTTATAAATCCCGATATATTTATTTTGGAGCTAAATAATATTCTATGTGAATATATACGTAAATATTAATTTATTAATATTTAATTTAATTATTCTTAAATACATAAATATTTAATTGGTCTATTAGAGCTTTAGAAAATAGCCATTTTTGCAAACGACCTCCATTTTCGATGAAACTAATTTTGTTGGATCCAGAATATTAAATTATTGCTAGATTCCAATTTTCGTGATTTTTGGATTCAGTATGTGGCCGTACGGAATTTTAATGTGCAAAACAATCATTAATTTGATTTTAAAAAAATATGTTGTGTGAGCAAACGGACTCGGAATTCAACGAAACAAGTCTCGTTGGGTCCGTAATTTCAAAATATAGCTGTATGTTCATTTTCGTTGAATTTGGATATGTTATGCGATCATTGGAATTTTTAGAGGGTAAATGAAGATAACGATTCATTAAAATGAATATAAAATACAATAAAGTAATAATATTCATATACTATATATGATATCCTAACCCTTGACAACCTAATTCCTCACTTCTTCATAGTCAACAGGGAAAATATATCATGCCGCCACTTCTCTTAAAAGAAACGTGATATTCTCCTTCTTTGTAAATTCTTAAAAATCAAATATAAATCTATAAATCAAAAATCAGATATATTTGAAACCCTAGAGGGATTCTCTATGTTCTGGAATAACTTTTGATGGGTTTCGAATACTTCTTTGTCGCTATTTTTTTACACAGCGTGGTATTTTCAACTTAGGGTTTCAGAAATCATGGTTTAAGAGTCTTGATTCGAGAATCGAGTGTTATTTTGGTGTAAAAGAGATCAAATGGAGTGTGTTCGCCAAGTTTTGATGGAGTCGATAAAAACTGTTGATCATCTTCCTGAGCAACGTAATGGAGATGAAACAGCAAACCCGTAGATGAGATCTGAGTTTCTTTGTTGGGATGCGGCGAAAAAGGGATAAACGAAATGGAGGATGGTGTGATTTGTTTTTGAAATTGTGGAGTGTAATGTGAGATCGTTGTGGATTTCGCATTGAAAATGGTGTGGTAAACAGGAGGAAGAAGAATGCGGTTTTATGAGGGAGACGAGTGAGAAGGTATAAGTTTTAACGTGAGTGGAACGAGATTGAGAAGAAAAGGGTTTGGGTAATATTAGTTTGATTCATAATGTTGCGTGAAGGAGAATCGATCTAGGAGGGACATTGGCACGATATGTTCCAGGTCAGATATCTGGGAGCGGGTATTTGGAGAAGCAGGAGATGAGAAAAAGCTATGGGCGAGAAGAAATGATGATGGCGGGTTCCGGTCTGAAATGGGCGAGTTTCAATTAAGGGTGAAGCCCAGAAAATAATAATAATGTAAATATGTATATTGGATTAAAATAGCGGTTATGGGTTGGTAAAGCAGTTCACTGCGTGGGAAAAGAAGTGAATTGGTGGAATGGGGTCTTTTTCTAAATGGAATGAGAAATCAGAAGGGGTGAGAGCCCAATAATTAATTATATATATGTTTAATTCAATTCAAATAATGTATTAACTATAAACAACTATATCTTTGTCATCCGCAGTCAGAATTAAACACGGTCTAATCGATTGAGATCGTATGGACGAGGGCTACACCATGGAACTGACTGGGAGTGAATTGAAGCTCGTTACAATTTATAGCAAAATAAATTATCGGATCTGAATCAACGACCGGTTATCGTTATTTAACAATAACCGTCCAGTGTGAGTAAATCTCACTAACTCTACACAGTTTATATTTTCATAACGTATTTTTGGAACTAATAAATATTGGTTGATTACTGTGTGTTGATTGATTGGTTGAACTGCTAATTGATTAGTTGAAAATATCAATATAGTTATATATATATATCGTTAATCAAATATTGATTCTGCTTATCAGAATAGCACATATTGAAATGAAATTGATGTGAATTATATTCTGTAACATCTGTGGATGCAGGGAAACAGGTCGGAGTGATCCAACTGGATTCCTCAGCATTTATTTTACTATTTTCATATATTTTGATATATATTCTGTTGTTGATTATGTGTGTTTGGATGAAATTGATCATTGTTATATGTTATGTTAAATACCATAAGAAATACTGGAATGTAAAAAGGAAATATTTATATGAAATAAGTGTGTTATTGAAAATGGAAATATTTATACGTAAATATATTATTGAAAAAGGAAACATTTATATGAAATAAATATGTTATTGAAAAAGGAAATATTTATATGAAATAAATATGTTATTGAAAAAGGAAATATTGATATGAAATCAAAAGGATATTGAAAAGGGAAATATTTATATGAAATAAATAGGATATTGAAAAGGAAACATTTGGAAAAATAAATAGAATTATAAAATAAATTATTTGGAAGACAAATAAAATTATATAAAGAAATATTATTCACATTCTATGTGAAAAATTAGATTTAAGTAAATATTTTGCAAATAAAATATTATAAGGGAATTTGGGGTTTGAATTAAGAATTTAAATGGAATTACTGAAATTAGAAACTGACCGGAAATTAGTTGAGTTGAATAGCTTTCTGGGTATCGATCTGATGTTGGTTTCGACCTTCGGGTTTAATACGTAGGGGGTTGTTCTCTTACAAGATTACAGTTAGAGACAGATATATGTGAGAAGATAGTGATGCGTGAATCAGAAATGGAAATGTTTTCCAAAGTTAATAATGTATATTTTCTAAAATTAGAAAATAAGGATTTGACGAATATATGGAAATGAGAAATGGGGAAATGAATAAATGTTGATTGATGATTGATCGATAGAATTTCCATCTGGAAATAATATCGTTGTTTGCACACATGTTTTTCTTTGATAGTTAAATCACCGACTATCAAAGTTTTTGACCATTTCCGTTGTCAATACGGAGAGACTGGGATCAGATATATTATCTGAAAAATACTCCATATGGCATTAGTGCTGCAAATCAAATATGATGAAGATAATTGAATACGGAGTTATGTAAGGACTGTTCAGTAATTCCTAGTTAGAAATTGCCAAAGATGGATTTATAGAATAGTACCTTCGGTCTGTCCAGTCCCAGGACGACCTGTATGGAAGAATGTCTGACAGAATATATTTAATAGATCGCGTAAGTTGATCTCTTCAAACGTATTTACGTTTGGTGGCGGATAAATTATTTCTCTTTGCTTTATACCCGTTGTAGTTTTGGGGAAATTAGTTTGTGATTTGGCGGGTATGACGATGTGACATTCAAAGTAAATAAAAGTGTGGTCTATACGTTATGGCCTCTAGCCTCACAACCAGGAAATAGTATAAAATTGGGTAGGTCGCATAGCTAAGTGGTTAGCTGCCAATTAGGGTGTATTGTCACACGATCTAGAGAAATTTCATTTACTTCTATAATCTATTTCGATGTTGTCCCTTTCGGGAAACGGTTGCTGATCCCAACCGTTGGTGATATTACATTCAGTACACTCAAGCGAAATGAGTAACCGGCCATGTTTAGCCTGGTTACAAGATGTTCTTGTTGAACCGGTGTATTTCCCTCTAGAGATACATTGTCGGAAGGTGGTCCCATACCTTTCCAGTTGGAATTCATTACCCAATAAGTGCCTGCAGTTTTTGATTATATATTATGTATGTGGAACGTGAGATGAAAGCATTCTGCTAGATGATTATTATATTGTGATTGATAGACATTATTATAATATCAAAAGAGTTTTGATATAAAGATTATCGTTCTTGCCAAAGGATGTTGAAATGTTAAATCAAGTGTTTTGGATTCTCATAAGGGAAAAACCCGTTCCGTTATACGGCGTGGTCTTATGAGATATCATTTATTTTCTCAATCTGTTTTAAATTGCTTACTCAAACTAGTCCCATGACTAACCCATAGTTTGTTTTGTTTTGTTTTGCCTAAACTCTTGGGTACCCAATTTGTATGGGCAATCAAGTAGTCAGGTTTTTACAGACATACTTGGAGAGATGGAGCAGGAGGCTTTAGGATTATATGGCTGTTGTTTATTCCGCTGTGTTATAAGTGTTGTACTATGATAATGTTACTGCATACATATACTGATTTTATTTCAAAGATATGTTATCTATTATATGTTGTTCGTTCCGCTGTGAGATTCGTGTTACTCTGATGTTGTTGTATGTTATTCTTCTTCTTTTATTCTAATTTTCTATCTTATCTATTCTCACCCTCTAACTTCTTTCATTAACTATCCAGTATTTCCGATGCTTGGATACTCGACATTGAGTTTATGTCGATTACTCAGGATTGCGAAAAATCTCGGTCATTACAGTGGTATCATAGCTTAAGGTTAAGTAATTACCTTGGCTCTGTGGCATGACTCAGTAGAGATGGGGTTAGTGATGCTCTAGATTGAGTTGAGTGTATATATACGAGTGAATGTATTTGTTAATTGATATAAAATGGTTTTATATTGTGGAGATTTGTTGGTTGAGTTGTTTATGAGTTCTGGTCGATCAGTTTAATCCACTGTATCAGTAGGAGTTTCTAAACACTCGAATACGATGAACCGACATAGTATGTTTTGGAAAGAGGGTAATGAAATAATTTTACCCAAATATATTCTGATATAAAGAAAAAATATATATATTTGATGTATTATAGTGTATTGGATGTGTTGGTTGGTACATAAATCAGATAAGATTAAAATTGAGTTGGTTATGTATATATAACCAAATAAAATTCGTATAAGTGTTACAAAATGAATTAAATCTGAATTTAAATTCAGAATCGGAATTTAAATTCTAGAAACTGGGAAAAGTGTTTGTAAATGAATCTGGATTAAATATATGAGAATTTTAAAATCCTAGGAGATTTTAAATTGTTTTAAAGCATTGTAAATGGTATTTTGAAATGGATTCAAAATGAAAGTGTTTAGAAATGGTTTTGAAAGTGATGTAGTATTGAACTCACTTCGATTGCTGGAAAATAAATTCCGATGATGATCATGACATCATCGGTGTTCATTTGCGAGTTGTAAGTGACAGATTACTACCAAAATTTTTGTTTTTAAATTGTTTTGAGAAAACAAGTTGTTTTGATATTCCAAAATGAATATTTTGATTTTAGGAAAAGGCTAAGCTGTTTAAAAACTCCCAGAAACAAATTATTTGAATTAAAACAAATTAAAGTAGAATTTGTAAAAGTCAATAGAAATTGAAATTTTAATTAAGACCAGCTAAGTGGAAAATGAATTGAGATAGAAAATATCGAATTAGTTTGGATTAGAGATAATCTAAAATGGAATTTGACTTGGGTATAAGTGAATGTTTGGGTTTGAGGATAAAAACTAATTTGGAGTTTAATTGGGATGACTTTGGTATATCTGAGTTGATAGCAGAATGAAATGATATAATGATATGCCTGACAAAAAGGTATAAGTTTACTTATATATGAGTTTGGTATTTTTGAGCCGATTTGGCAAGCCGCTTGGCTATTTGATTTTCTTTTGGGTTCTAGAAGGCCTAGAGAGGCGAGTTGTAGTTGTACCGATTGACCCATACACAGGAGGTGCTAGCGAAATTTTTCGAAAATTTCAGGTGTTAGATTTTCTTTTAGAATTTTTGATTTTTTTTTGTTAATAGAAATGAATTAATATTAAATTAAAATAAATTGGTTTAGCGAAACTGGAGTTAAGAAGTAAACGAATAATTTTTAACCACTCAATAGGGTTTGTTTTCTACCTTAGCAATTTCGAGGACGAAATTATTTTAAGGGGGGAAGAATGTTACGACCCGTATTTTTAACGAATAATAAATAATTTATTTAATTATTTAAAAAAATAGTTGGTAATTTAAAACGATCTGAATTAAATAATAGTGAATATTTAGTTAATATAAATAGTAGAATAATATATTTAATTTCCGAAATAGTCGGAAATAGTGAAATTGATAATATTGTGTGAATTGGATCATTTATAATATATAATTCAGTTTAGAGTTGAATTGTATTAACGAATATATTATACGAGCGACAGTTGAACGTATTAATTATATTATAATTATAATCGAGCCCGTAATGGCGCAGCAGTTCGTAATTTGCCTATTCGAACTTTAAAAGAATATACATGATCCGTTTTAAGTCGGATTTCTGTGAAACAAGAAATGTTCGGAGCTGGTGAAGTATATTTTTCTAATGGAAGAGAAAAATTGGGATTTCGTCATGTAGATTATGAGTTGTGTCCAATCAAATTTTCGAAAAGTCGCTATGGAATTCCTTTGTAATTTATAACGATTTATTTACATTATAAAAGGATTTTTTATATAAATCGAATATCGATATAACTGGGAACTTTGAAATATCGAGTTATAAATCCCGATATATTTATTTTGGAGCTAAATGATATTCTATGTGAATATATACGTAAATATTAATTTATTAATATTTAATTTAATTATTCTTAAATATATAAATATTTAATTGGTCTATTTAAAGCTTTAGAAAATAGCCATTTTTGCAAACAACCTCCGTTTTCGACGAAACTAATTTTGTTCAATCCAAAATATTAAATTATTGCTAGATTTCAATTTTCATGATTTTTTGGAGTCAGTATGTAGCCGTACGGAATTTAAATGTGCAAAATAGTCATTAATTTAATTTTAAAAAATTATGTTGTGTGAGCAAATGGACTCGAAATTCGACGAAACAAGTCTCGTTGGGTCCGTAATTTCAAAATATAGCTGTATGTCCATTTTCATCGAATTGGGATATGTTATGCGATCAAAGGAATTTTTAGACGGTAAATGAAGATAACGATTCATTAAAATGGAATATAAAATATAATAAAGTAATAATATTCGTATACTATGTAAGATATCCTAACCCTTCACAACCTAATTCCTCACTTCTTCATAGTCAACATGGAAAATATATCACACCGCCACTTCTCTTAAAAGAAACATGATATTCTCCTTCTTTGTAAATTCTTAAAAATCAAATATAAACCTATAAATCACAAATCAAATATATTTGAAACCCTGGAGGGATTTTCTACATTCTGGAATAATTTTTGATGGGTTTCGAATACTTCTTTGTCGCTGTTTTTTACACAGCGTGGTATTTTCAACTTAGGGTTTCAGGAATCATGGTTTAGGAGTCTTGATTCGAGAATCGAGTGTTATTTTGGTGTATAGGAGATCAAATGGAGTGTGTTCTCCAAGTTTCGATGGAGTCGATAGAAACTGTCGATCATCTTCCTAAGCAACGTAATGGAGCTGAAATCGCAAACCCGCAGATGAGATCCGAGTTCTTCTTTGTTGGGATGCGGCGAAATAGGGATAAACGAGATGGAGGATGGTGTGATTTGTTTTTGAAATGGTGGAGTGTAATGTGAGATCGTTGTGGAGTTCGCATCGACAATGGTGTGATAAACAGGAGGATGAAGAATGCAGTTTTAAGAGGGAGATGAGTGAGAAGGTATAAGTTTTAACGTGAGTGGAACGGGATTGAGAAGAAAAGGGTTTGGGTAATGTTAGTTTGATTCATAATGTTGTGTGAAGGAGAATGGATCTGGGATGGACATTGGCACGATATGTTTCGGGTTAGATATCTGGAAGCGGGTATTTGGAGAAGCAGGAGAAGAGAAAAAACTATGGGCGAGAAGAAATGATGATGGCGGGTTCCAGTCTAAAATGAGCGAGTTTCAATTGAGGGTGAAGCCCGGAAAAATAATAATAATAATAATAATATATGTTTGATTAAAATAGCGGTTATGGGTTGGTAAAGTAGATCATTGCATGGGAAAAGAAATGAATTGGCGGATTGGGGTTTCTTCTAAATGGGCTGAGAAATCAGAAGGGGTGAGAGCCCAATAATTAATTATATATATGTTTAATTCAATTCAAATAATGTACTAACTATAAACAACTATATCTTTGTTATCCATTGCCAGAATTAAATGTGGTCTGATCCATTGAGATCGTATAGACGAGGGATACACCATGGAACTGACCGGGAGTGAATTGGAACTCATTACAGTTTATAGCGAAATAAATTGTCGAATCTGAATCGACGACCGGTTATCGTTATTCAACGATAACCGTCCAATGTGAGTGAATCTCACTAACTATGCTAAGTTTATATTTTCATAACGTATTTTTAGAACTAATAAATATTGGTTGGTTACTGTGTGTTGATTGGTTGGTTGAACTGCTAATTGATCAGTTGAAAATATCGATATAGTTATATATATACATATACATACATATACATATACATATATTTATATATATTGTTAATCAAATATTGATTCTATTTATCAGAATAGCACATATTGAAATGAAATTGATGTGAATTATATTGTGTAACATCTGTGGATGCAGGGAAACAGGTTGGAGGGATCCAACTAGATTCCTCAACATTTATTTTACTGTTTTCATATATTGTGATATATGATGTGATATATAATCTGTTGTTGATTATGTGTGTTTGGATGATATTGATCATTGTTATATGGTATGTTAAATACCATAAGAAATACTGGAATGTAAAAAGGAAATATTTATATAAAGTAAATATGTTATTGAAAATGGAAATATTTATGTGAAATAAATATGTTATTGAAAAAGGAAACATTTTTATGAAATAAATATGTTATTGAAAAAGGAAATATTTATATGAAATAAATATGTTATTGAAAAAGGAAATATTGATATGAAATAAAAAGGATATTGAAAAGGGAAATATTAATATGAAATTAATAGGATATTAAAAAGGAAATATTTGGAAAAACAAATAGAATTATAAAAGAAATTATTTGGAAAACAAATAGAATTATATAAAGAAATATTGTTCACATTCTGTGTGAAAAATTAGATTTAAGTAAATATTTTGCAAATAAAATATTATAAGGGAATTTGGGGTTTGAATTAGGAATTTAAATGGAATTACTGAAATTGGAAACTGACTGGAAATTAGTTGAGTTGAATGGCTTTCTAGGTATAGATCTGATGTTGGTTTCGGCCTTCGGGGTTAATACGTAGGGGGTTGTTGTCTTACTAGTTTAAAGTTAGAGGCTGATATATGTGAGAAGATAGTGATGCGTGAATCAGGAATGGAAACATTTTCCAAAGTTAATAACGTATATTTTCTAAAATTAGAAAATAAGGATTTGATGAATATATGGAAACGAGAAATGGGGAAATGAATAAATGTTGACTGATGATTAATCGATAGAATTTCCATCGAGAAATAATATTATTGTTTGCATACATGTTTTTCTTTGATAATTAAATCACCTACTATTAAAGTTTTTAACCATTTCCGTTGTCAATACGGAGACACCGGGATCAGATATATTATCTGAAAACCTCTTCGTATGGCATTAGCGTTGCGAATCAAATATGATGAAGATAATTGAAGACGAAGTTATGCAAGGGCTGTTAATTAAATCTTAGGTAGAAATTGCCTAAGATGGATTTACAGAATAGTACCTTCGGTCTGTCCAGTCCCAGGACGACCTGTATGGAAGAATGTCTGACACAGTATATTTAATAGATCGCGTAAGTTGATCTCTTCAAACGTATTTACGTTTGGTGGCAGAGAAATTCATTTCTCTTAGCTGTATACCCATTGTATTTTTGGGGATCAATTTGTGATTTGGCGGTTATGACGATGTGACATTCAAAGTAAATAAAAGTGTGTCCTATACGTTATGGCCTCTAGCCTCACAACCAGGAAATGGTATAAAATTCGGGTAGGTCGCATCGCTAAGTGGTTAGCTGCCAATTAGGGTGTATTGTCACCTGATCTAGAGAAATTCCATTTACTTCTATAATCTATTTTGATGTTGTCCCTTTCGGGAAACGGCTGCTGATCCCAACCGTTGGTGATAATACATTCGGTACACTCAAGAAAAATGAGTGACCGGTCATGTTTAGCCTGGGTTACAAGATGTTCTTGATGAAGCTGGTGTATTTCCCTCTAGAGATACACTGTCGGAAGGTGGTCCCATACCTTGCCAGTTGGAATTCATTACCCAATAAGCGCCCGTGGTTTTTGATTATATATTATCTATTGAAACGTGAGATGAAAGCATTCTGCTAGATGATTATTATATTGTAACTGATAGACATTATTAAATATCAAAAAAGTTTTGATATAAAGATTATCTTTCTTGCGAAAGGATGTTGAAATGTTAAATCAAGTGTTTTGGATTCTTATAAGGAAAAAACCATTCCGTTATACGGCGTGGTCTTATGAGATATCGTTTATTTTCTCAATCTGTTTTAAATTTCTTACTTACACCAGTCCCATGTCTGACCCATAGTTTATTTTGTTTTGTTTTCCTTAAACTCTTGGGTGCCCAATTTGTACGGGTAGTCAAGTAGTTAGGTTTTTATAGATATACTTGGAGTGCTGGAGCAGGAGGCTTTCGGATTATACAGCTATTTATTCCGTTGTGTTGTAAGTGTTGTACTCTAATAATGTTACTGTATACATATACTGATTTTATTTCAAATATATGTTATCTATTATATGTTGTTCGTTCTGCTGTGAGATTCGTGTTACTTTGATGTTGTTGTATGTTCTTCTTTTTCTATTATAATTTTCTATCTTATATATTCTCACCCTCTAACTTCCTTCATTAACAATCCGGTATTTCCGATGCTTGGATTGTCGACATTGAGTTTATGTCGATTACTCAGGATCATGAAAAATTCGGGTCGTTACAATTTGTGTTATAACGCTTATGCATAGTTGTGATTTATTTAATTATGTTGATGATGGTTGCTATGGATTTTTATAATAGTTGTTGATGTTGTTGCGCACATACTATGACACAACAATTATGGTATCACGTTGGTGATCGACAAATCTCCTTCGTAATTAGAAGCAATATTATTATCGAAATTGAAAGTTAATAATTAGAAAAGACACATATGTATAAATTCATATTTTGATAAAGTTGATTGAAATGAATAAATAAATAAATAAATACATGAACGTTCTAGGATGACAGAGAGGATAATGTCTAGGCTTGGGTTGGGTAATATAGTTTCCTGCTCTCCCTGGCTATCCATAACTGATCCGACGAATGGGATGATTAATTTGAAGTTTTTTTTGAATTTAAAAATAAATTGGATTTTAATTTAATATTTATAAGGTGTAAAACAAAAATTGAATTTTGAACTTGAAATAATTTGGAAAGTCAATGTAAATTACTTTAAATGATTTTAAAAGGGTTATATAAGGATATAATGGTTTTCTAAGGTAAAGTATCGCAGAATAATGGTTATCATAAAATAAAGCTTGTCGCACAATGACAATTTGCGTATTTATATGTAAACTTTAATGCTTATAACTTTTGCAATCTCAATCGGATTTCCGTGAAACGAAAAAAATTTGATTTCCATTAACAAGAGCTTTCAAATGAGTGAAAGCAGATTTTCATTTCGAGTTATAATTTTCAATTTATATTTAAAACCATTTTGGAACGCTGTAAGAGCAGTAGTCGGTCATAACCATAAACAGCTGTTTTAACTGTTTTAAAAATATGGAAAGAGTTTGTAATATCATTATAAATTATGTAAAAGTGTTTTGAATTGTAATGTTTAAGTTTTTGCTAAGATAAATGATATTTTGATCGAAATAGTTAAGATAACTGTTTTGTAACACTTTTGTAACGCTTTTGAAAACACTATTGTAATGCTTTCTTTGAAAACAATCTATTTTGAAGTTTTAAACCGTGAGCTGTTTTCCGAACTATAAGTAATCATTTGTAAATGATTGGTGGAATGTTTTCAAAGGGTTAAAAGTATTGAAAATGTTTTATATGGAAATTAAATTGATTTATTTTATATTAAAATGATTTTTTCAATTTTAAATAATTGGATATGGTTAGAGATAAATCTTCGGATGATTGATATTAATTCGATAGATGATGACTCTTACTATTTGAGGAATTTAAAAGGTAGTTCATCGTTATTCCGCTTATAGTGTGAGTTGGATACAGAGATTAATATTGAGGATAAGTGGATGGTATTTCTATCCAGATCTAATGTCAAAGAGTTGGGTAAATCTTTTAATTAAGCTACCAATTTCCTAATTTGATTGAGATAAGTTGGATAGAAATAATATTCAGATATTTGATATGAAATTCTATGGTGTAAACGTATACTATTTGAGGAATCTGGAAGATATTATTATTATATCGTTATTCCACTTATAGTATTCGTTGACTATGAGAATTAGTATCAAATATAAGTAAATACAATGTCTGTGTAGCTTATGTTCAATATCAATTGATTTGGGTTTTCTCATGAATCATATTTTAATAATATCATCCTTGAAACCCAATGAGATTGAGTTATGGAAATCCATATCATAATTTGGGGATTTAATCAAATCTTTGATTGGAGGAAATTAAAAATAAGGAATTGGAAGGAAGTATAATATTTTAGCTAAGATTAAAAAATTGAATGTTGGGAAATCGATTTAATTTGCAACCATTGGTGAAATGTGGGGTACAGATTTTCAAAAGAAACTGAGTTTTTGATAACGAGTTATCAAAAGGAAAATTAATTAAGGCTTTGAGACTAAATTATGTTTGATTTAAAGGGTGTGTTTTAAAGGAGAAAGGTTAAATATGAATTTTGTTATAATTTGAGAATGGATTTAAAAGAAGTTTAACATCACAAATCCAAGATGAAAAGAGATTTGGTTGAAAGCCTGTGTGTTATATAATTGTGTTTTTAAAATTGCGCTTATTATTTGGAAAAACCGGGATCAGATGTATGCCCGAAAACCATTCCAAGTAATAATATGACATAGTGGAGCATTTGAAGATATTGAAGCCAACATTGAAGACCGGGACCCTTTATATCGTAAGGACGACTTGCTGAATGTCTCGGATGTTAGGCTCCCATTCGCAGATGGATTTTAAATTAGCTAATGGCAAGATCCCCGAACGTATGTATAGGAATTCCGGATTGTGGTTTCATTCAAACCCAGAACGGACTTGTATGGATTGTTTGTCTGACATTATAATTGACTGCGTAGCATTGATCTCTGTTAAATATATCTGTTTGGTGGCGGAGAATTTATTCTCTTTCTTAACACCCTTCTCTAAGATGTATGAGCTTAGATGTTATATATTGATAGAAATCAGTGATGCGTTGCGAATGGACAATGTGGCATACTTAAGTTATGTTATGAGCTATGGACGATCAAAGCGTGGCTTATTTAAGCATAACTTTGTGTATATCGGGACCTCCGCAAGCCTCACAGCCTAGTAAATGGCCAAAACAGGAAGAAATTCGGTAAGATTATGGGGTGTTGTCTCCTTTAAGATAAAAGGTGTACTATGGTATAGAGCCCAAGTATTAACCTATGTGGTAAAAGCATATACTTTTGTGGTTGTTGTTGGCGTGCGCTCAGAAAGGTCGGTAACGACCAGGAGATGACATACTCAGGCGCACTCTAAGTTACCTAGTTACAGAGGTAACCCAACCTTGTGTTGGCATGAGGAGCATGAGTTGATCCTCGGACATTCCTCTAGAGGTGTTCAAAATTCGGTTCGGAAGGAAGTACCTTTGCCTGGTCATTGTTGGAAACCCAATGTAACAACCCGAAAATCTGGGCCAGTTTAAAATTTTTATTTTGGCAATTTTAGCGAATTTTGAATATTTAAAATGAATTATTTTAAATAATATCGACGAGAAATTTATTTTGAATATAATTCGAACGTATATAATGTACGCGTCGTCGTTAAAATATAAATAATTATATATAATTATAAATAGAATTGAAAATGGCACGGTAGTTCGATAATTCGATTTCAAACTTCAATTGAATGTACCGGGTGCAAAATAATCCGGATTTTAGTGAAACCAAAAACATTAGGATCTATTTGATAATGTCTTTCCATCGAATCCGAAAAATCGAAATTTGATAGCAGGAATCAAAAGATATGTCCAGTTGAAAATTCTGAATAGTCGCTATGGAATTCAGGCCCTTAAAAATGGACATTTTGCAAATGACCTCGGATTTCGACGAAACCACTTTTGTTGGATCCGCGATGTCAAGTTATTGCTATGTTCCAAATTTCATAATTTTTAGAATCAATATGTTAGCGTGGCAAAGGAAAACGCGTTTGACCAGTTTCAGTTGATTTTAATCGACTGGAAAATGGCCATTTTTCTAACGGTCTCAGAATTCGACGAAACTAGTTTTGTTAGGACCGTATCGTCAATACGAAGCTAGAAAATATTTTCATGGGATTTATAGAGTTAGTATGTGACCCCGGTAATTTGAAATGTACGTTTAAAATTCAGTATAGTGATTTAAATGTAAATTTAACGGAAACTGATTGTAACAGCCGAATCAGCTTACGATACATATCCCGTTGTGTTCGGAATGGGGGTAAAACGCTATGGACGACAGTCGGTGGGCTTGATTTCGAGTTCGAATTTTAAAGTTACTTTTTGGGATATAAATTAAATAAATAATTAATTAAAAATTCTGGGTCAACCCCTATTCCCACTTTCCCCGTAGTCAACAGCAGCCCCCCCCCCTTACTTTTCATTTTCGATCAAGAAAAAAAAAGAAAAAAAAAACGAGCGCCCTGGCGCTCGAACCCAGGTCGCCGGCGGCGATGCTTCGCCGAACCCCCCCCCCCCCTCCGACCAATCGCCCTTCTTCCACCTCCCTCTCCCTCCTTTCGCCAGCGTGAGGCGCCGCCCCCCCATTCGAACGGAGCCCCAAAACCCGCGTACACCCCAGCGCCGCCTACTCCACCTCCAGCGAGCGCCACTCCACCCCCACAGGCCGATGCCGACGCACGAAGACCACCCCTTTTTTTTTACAGTGAGTTTTTCTGTTTTATTTTTATTATTTATTTATTATTTCAGTTTATTGAAACCAGTTTTTATATAAGAAAAAGGTTGGATTTTTAGAGGTTTGAAAAGTAGAAAAAGATCAGATCTTTCAATTAGAAAAATTATGATTTTTGTTTATGAACAATATGGGTTTGTTAGCAAATAAAAATACGATTTTTATCGAAATAAAAATATGATTTTTAATACAGGAAGTTTTGATATTTAAATGATAAAAGTTTAGATTTTTAATAGATGAAAGATTGAATTTTTATAATGTTAAAAGACGAGATTTCTTTTAATTAATAGAAAGAATAAAAATATAATTTTTATATGAGAGGAAGAGTAGAAATTCGATTTTTATATATTGAATAGCATAGTAAGAATTCAATTTTTATATATTAAACATCGAAGTAAAAATTCGATTTTTATATATTGAATAGCATAATAAAAATTCGATTTTTATATATTGAATAGCATAGTAAGAATTCAATTTTTATATATTGAATAACGAAGAAAAAATTCGATTTTTATATATTGAATAACGAAGAAAAAATTCGATTTTTATATATTGAATAACAAAGTAAAAATTCGATTTTTATATATTGAATAGTGTAGTAAAAATTCGATTTTTACATATGTAGTGGCTACGGGCAACGAAGATGACGAAGATGCGATAGCGATGAAGATTTCTATCAGTGGAGTGCCGTGGAGCTAGGATAGCTATATGTGAGAATTTCTCACCTTTCAATTTCTTTTCTAATTATATACATATATATATATACTAGGATGCAGACGGTGCTTAGTAGCACTCGACACAATCGTCCACAGACCATGGACTTGTTTGTTTGGTTGCATAGATTAGTTGGATATTTGATTTGAATTTGGTTGTTTGGTGAATTTGACTGATGTGTGAATGGCGTGGGCCTTCACTAGACCGGGGATAAGGCTAGGCCTTGTCCCGTTTCTAGTATCGTGCCGTTATGCCGCCGAAATTTTCTAAAATATGTTAGAAAAATAAAAATATCATTTTATTGAATAAATGAACTGAATAGAAATTCATAAGTTGAAATAAAAATATAATTTTTAACGTGGAAGTGAATAAAATAAAATATTCATTTACAAACCGGACGGTTTGTTTATGTACACCTATTTGAAGGACATTGATTGGGACGATAAATTTCACATATCGCCCAACTACACAAATAAAATCTGTGTTTGATTGTTTGAAACCCCACACGGGTGTTGGGATGAAATTTGAAGTTCACTCATCCTGATTGATTAAATATGTCGATCGATTTATTGACAGGCTGTTATAAGCGTTAGATATCTATATTTGATGCTTATACAGTGTAGTGCACTTTGGTTGATGGTTGATTATTTTTCAATGCTATTATATGTGTGTAATGTATGAAAATCCATATAATTAACTTTATATGGTAATTGATTGGGCCTCATTCCAATTTGAAAAATAAAGAATATTATAAAATAAAAGTTCATGTGTTGACAGTACTCATCCATTGAGATTGGTCAAGTGTTGAACGAAATATTTTAGTAATAAAATTTACATCTTTATCGATATAAAATAAAAGTTCATGTGTTGACAGTACTCATCCATTGAGATTGGTCATGTGTTGAACGAAATATTTTAGTAATAAAATTTACATCTTTATCGATATAAAATAAAAGTTCATGTGTTGACAGTACTCATCCATTGAGATTGGTCATGTGTTGAACGAAATATTTTAGTAATAAAATTTACATCTTTATCGATATAAAATAAAAGTTCATGTGTTGACAGTACTCATCCATTGAGATTGGTCATGTGTTGAACGAAATATTTTAGTATTAAAATTTACATCTTTATCGATATAAAATAAAAGTTCATGTGTTGACAGTACTCATCCATTGAGATTGGTCATGTGTTGAACGAAATATTTTGATAATAACAACTATTTTGAAAAAGAAATATTTGAAATAGAATATTTGAAAATAGAAATTTATGAAGCCGTGTTGATTAGTTTGACGGCATTTTGACGTGAACGACATTTATATCGATTTTATTCATTTCGAAATGAATTGAATATGTAACGATCTCGAAATGAATTGAATTGAAAACGATTTCGAAATGAAATGAATTGATAACGATTTCGAAATGAATTGAATTGAAAACGATTTCGAAATGAATTGAATTGAAAACGATTTCGAAATGAATTGAATTGAAAACGATTTCGAAATGAATTGAATTGAAAACGATTTCGAAATGAATTGAATAGAAAACGAATGTGATTTCAATTGAATATATAACGAATTTGATTCGAATAGAAAACCAATTTGAATTGAATCGAATAGAAAACCAATTTCAATTGAATCGAATAAAAAAAAACGACTTTGGAATTGAATTAAATTGAAAACGAATTCAAATTGAATTGAAAGCGAATTGAAATGAATTCAAATTGAATTGAAATTTAAATTGAATAGAAATGAATTTTAAAACGAATTTATAAAGAAGAATTCAATTTTGATTTGAATTGAAAAAAAAGTTGAAATTGCTTTTGAAACGATTTTAAAACTATTTATACAATTCGTTTTAAATAGAAATCGACGAAGTATATATTATATATATATTATATATAATATAATGGCCTGAATAGAACGCGCCGCGCCGCGGCAGTTCATGAATTTCGACCATTTATTTCAAACGGACATTACGGGAGATCCGACCGTCGGATTCTCCTAAGACCGGAACCGTTGGGTTCGTATCGAAAAGAGCTTTCTAACGAATATTAGAAATTAGAAATCTAACGGTTGGATTTGGAATTATGTCCAAATCAAATTTGAAAAAGGTCGCTGTAAGTGCAGTTCGATGGCCATTGATGGAAATCGACTGTACGGGCCTTGATAAAATTATTAAAAATAGTAATAATTTATGTAAAATCATAAGAAATGATTTAGAAAGAATTGGGATGAAAAACTCCATATTTGAAAAGATAAAAATAGATTTTTATCGAAACGAACTAGTTTTGAACTAGAAATATAATTCTACTTATTTTTAAATAAATAAATTGGATTTGAAATGGTTTTGAAAATAACCAGAATTTCCAATGATTGCATTGGAGTGGATTTGAATCGAAATTGTCTTCGGAATATTTCGATGTTGGAATTCGGGATTATACAGATGTTCTTATGGAAATTTGAAAGATATATATATTTATATCGTTATTTCCAATACGACATTTGTTAATCGTAGAATGTGATATTGAATATAAGCCGGGATATTTTCTATTCAGAGCCTTGTATTTAATATCAAATGTGATTTGGGTTTGTCGTGAATGGTGTCTTCATTAACACTGTTCTTGAACCCAGTTGAGAAAAGATTAAATCTTTTTATTTAGATTTAATGAAGTGTACCAATTAAATAATATTTAATTGGAATTGAATCGATATTGATTTTTGGGTTTATCGTGAACAGTGTTTTAAATAACACTCGTTCTTTAACCCGATAATTAATGAATGTGATTTTGGGTTTATCGTGAACCGTGTTTTAAATGACACTGATTCTTTAACCCAGTCGAAGATTAAAACTAAGTGAAGTTTTAATGAATCTTTAATTAGATTGAAATGATCGAAAATGGAGTATCACCAGTTTCGCTCCAGGCGATAGTTAAATCTTTAATTAGATTTGAACGTGAAATGGTAATTGAGTTTACCGATAACACTGTGGTGTTAGATATGAAGTATTACCAGTTTTACTTCATGGGATGAATAGGTTGGGATGGGGAAATTAAAATAAATAATTACTTCGGTAAGGTTCGCTAATCCCGACTAGTTTGAATTGAGATTCAAAAATAGAATAAAGAATAAATTCAAGGAATTTATCTTGGATAAAATTAATGGGAACCTTTCCCTATAAATGTGAAATTTAGAAACTAACTGTCGGTTAGCCAAGCAGAATGGTTTTCTGAATATGGATCTGATGTTGATTTCGGCCTTCGGGGTTAATATTTGGGGAATTATTCTCTTGATTAATTTACGGTTAGTGACTAATGAATTGGAATGAGGCGTATGTTGTGCTTGTGTAACACTTTTTTAAAATATACGCGAGTTATTCGGAAAGACCGGGTTTATCCCATTCTGAATAACTGATACGACGATAAGTCGAAGATGAAGACGATGGTCGAAGACCGGAAGTCTTCACGTCGTTTGGGTGATTACTGATGATCTTGATTGGGCTGTACACCCAAGAAGATGGAAACAGTTAGTGATCGTCCAGACGTACTTGGAGATCGATGGATATGCGGGGTACTAGGTGCCCCCGGTTTCGTTCAGACCCAGAACGGACTTGTAAATGGACTGTGTGTCTGACATTGGATTTTAGTCCGTGTGATTGATCGCTATTAAATATATATCTGTTTGGCGGCGGAGAATTTATTCTCTTGCTTAACGCCCTTCTCTGAGACGTACGAGCCCAGAGGTTATATATTGATGGATATCAATCGCATGGAGTGAATTGCCTGTGTGGCATGCCTAAGTGGCAAAAGATCAAGGCTTCTGTTGAAAAGCAAAGTCTTATGGTGATGATCAAAGCACGGCCTTTGTGGCTTAGCTTTGTGTAACGTTTACTTCGCGAGTTTCACACCCGGTATGAACCAGAAACGGGAGACGGACCTCAGGGAGGGCATGCATTTCCTTCTAGCTAAAAAGTGGCGTCAGTGGTTTTACACGCCCTGACGAGTTTGACTTATGTGGTTGTTGCTGTTGCGAGGCGCCTCGGTTTGATCGGACGATCCGGGTCCGATGGAGTCATTCGTTGGCTCATTTACGCCCCAAAGGGCGGGGAAACGTAGTGTTCAGGCATAATAATCCACATCGGTGGACCGGCCCTGTCGCTCCATGGGGCAGTTGCGGCTGTTCCTGAGACATGGGCTAGATTGTCTCGAATCGGTTGAGGACTATCTTTTGCCTCGGTTCATAGACGGAAATCCAATTTCCAAATACGTGACATTTGCAGTTTTATTTGTAGAGCCTAGTATGGCGACATAGTGGGATGGGGCGCTCATGCCGCCTATGATTGATACTTATGATTTGAAGTTGTTTTATACACTATGCACTTATAATAGTATCAAACGATTTGTTTTAACCGTATCAAGCATTCTTTGGCTGTTATAAGGAAAAACCCTATCCTCGGCTGCGTTGCATTGTGTGATGGGACCTGGGTCTTATAACAGCTTCATTTTTCTTTATTTAGCATTGCGCTGTTTATTTATGCACTGGTATTCTTGGGAGGAAACCCGTTCCGTGTTATACGGCGTGGTCCCTTGATTTACCTAACTTTTAAAATAAAGAATAATAACTGTTTTAGTTCTCACACCAGTCACATGACTGACCTGGAGTTTATTGTTTTAACCTAAACTCTGGGTGCCCTTATTTTTGACACGGGCAGCTAGTAGTTTTGGTTTTGCAGATTTATATTCACAGGATCCTGGTTTACAGCTGGAACGATATCCGGAAAGCTTTGTATCCGTATATCTCCTTCAGTTGTGTATTGTATTATTTTCCGCTGCTATGTATTTAAATGTAATTTAAATCTCTGGTATTTCTGTGTAATATTCATTTATACTCTGTATATTCTTGTAATCTGATGCATTGTTGTAATAAGCAATGAAATGTTCTTTTGTATGCATTCTGTTGTGGCTTGTTCTCGAACTATCCGACGCTTTCCTTTACGGGGAAGTTACGGGTTTTTACAGTTGGTATCGGAGCTTTGGTTTACAGAGCTCGAGAACAAGGCACGTTAGAACCATACGAAAGAACTCATCAGATATCGGATTAGCAATATCCAATGGAATGATTCGTTAGAGATGGGATCAGTAGTATCCTAGAACGAGTGTGAAGAGTATATTTTTAAAAATGAAAACAATTTTTGTTTTGAAAATTTAAATCAATTATTCGTATTTGGTTATTTATTTATATTGATGTGGACAATCCAGTATATATAAATTTTGCGTATACGTCTGATCCACGTGTATTTGAAATTTTAATATACTGGATAGATATAGAATTACACTCTAATCGCCCGGAGATGATTTTGATGGTGGAGCTCCATCATTAGAATTAATGTTCGAGTGACGAAAGTGGGCTTTCTATATATTTCCTATTGACTGGTGTGAGAACCAAAATTAGATAGGGCCTATTTTTGTGATTTGGCATCAAAAATGTGATTTTGACTATATATCAAAGTTATGAATTTCAAATGCTAATCAACTAATTGATTGATGTTTGAGTTGTTTGTTTATTCGTTTGATAAATTTTAACCATTATGCCTAATTGAATTAAATATTGAATAATATTGAAAATTGGTCGCATTTGCTTGCATATACATATACTTATATTGAAAATTGGTCGCATTTGCTTGCATACATGTATATCTTTTGAACAGGTCATAACAAGGAGGCTAGAACAGAGAATAAAATTTGTTTGCCGGACAAATAGGTACATGTTTACTACATAATTTACTGTTTTGTTTGGGTGATGATGATTTTATGAGCCTATTGGCTAGCCGCTTGGCTTTTTCTTTTTCTTTTTGAGATCTGAAGGACCGGGGAAGCTATTTGAAATTCCCCGATGCTCCCGGTGCAGGGGAGGTTATGGCGAAATTTTTCGAAAATTTAGGGTGTTAGCCAAATTTTTGAAATTTTGAAAATTCTCAGAAACTAAAAAGTTGGAGAATGGAAGCCAGATCGAATGTAGAGCTTATTAATCAAACCACTTTCGACTTTGTTCCTTTTCGGGGACGAAAAGTTTTAAGTGGGGGAGATTCTAACAACCCGAAAATCTGGGTTAGTTTAAAATTTTTATTTTGGCAATTTTAGCGAATTTTGAATATTTAAAATGAATTATTTTAAATAATATCGACGAGAAATTTATTTTGAATATAATTCGAACGTATATAATGTACGCGTCGTCATTAAAAATATAAATAATTATATATAATTATAAATAGAATTGAAAATGGCACGGTAGTTCGATAATTCTATTTCAAACTTCAATTGAATGTACCGGGTGCAAAATAATCCGGATTTTAGTGAAACCAAAAACATTAGGATCTATTTGATAATGTCTTTCCATCGAATCCGAAAAATCGAAATTTGATAGCAGGAATCAAAAGATATGTCCAGTTGAAAATTCTGAATAGTCGCTAAGGAATTCAGGCCCTTAAAAATGGACATTTTGCAAATGACCTCGGATTTCGACGAAACCACTTTTGTTGGATCCGCGATGTCAAGTTATTGCTAGGTTCCAAATTTCATAATTTTTAGAATCAATATGTGAGCGTGGCAAAGGAAAACGCGTTTGACCAGTTTCAGTTGATTTTAATCGACTGGAAAATGGCCATTTTTCTAACGGTCTCAGAATTCGACGAAACTAGTTTTGTTAGGACCGTATCGTCAATACGAAGCTAGAAAATATTTTCATGGGATTTATAGAGTTAGTATGTGACCCCGGTAATTTGAAATGTACGTTTAAAATTCAGTATAGTGATTTAAATGTAAATTTAACGGAAACTGATTGTAACAGCCGAATCAGCTTACGATACATATCCCGTTGTGTTCGGAATGGGGGTAAAACGCTATGGACGACAGTTGGTGGGCTTGATTTCGAGTTCGAATTTTAAAGTTACTTTTTGGGATATAAATTAAATAAATAATTAATTAAAAATTCTGGGTCAACCCCTATTCCCTCTTTCCCCGTAGTCAACAGCAGCCCCCCCTTACTTTTCATTTTCGATCGAGAAAAAAAAAGAAAAAAAAAAGAGCGCCCTCGCGCTCGAACCCAGGTCGCCGGCGGCGATGCTTCGCCGAACCCCCCCCCCCCCCTCCGACCAATCGCCCTTCTTCCTCCTCCCTCTCCCTCCTTTCGCCAGCGTGAGGCGCCGTCCCCCTCCCATTCGAACGGAGCCCCAAAACCCGCGTACACCCCAGCGCCGCCTACTCCACCTCCAGCGAGCGCCACTCCACCCCCACAAGCCGATGCCGACGTACGAAGACCACCCCTTTTTTTTTTTACAATGAGTTTTTCTGTTTTCTTTTTATTATTTATTTATTATTTCAGTTTATTTAAACCAGTTTTTATATAAGAAAAAGGTTGGATTTTTAGAGGTTTGAAAAGTAGAAAAAGATCAGATCTTTCAATTAGAAAAATTATGATTTTTGTTTATGAACAATATGGGTTTGTTAGCAAATAAAAATACGATTTTTATCGAAATAAAATACGATTTTTAGTACAGGAAGTTTTGATATTTAAATGATAAAAGTTTAGATTTTTAATAGATGAAAGATTGAATTTTTATAATGTTAAAAGACGAGATTTCTTTTAATTAATAGAAAGAATAAAAATATAATTTTTATATGAGAGGAAGAGTAGAAATTCGATTTTTATATATTGAATAGCATAGTAAGAATTCAATTTTTATATATTAAACATCGAAGTAAAAATTCGATTTTTATATATTGAATAGCATAATAAAAATTCGATTTTTATAAATTGAATAGCATAGTAAGAATTCGATTTTTATATATTGAATAACGAAGAAAAAATTCGATTTTTATATATTGAATAACAAAGAAAAAATTTGATTTTTATATATTGAATAACAAAGTAAAAATTCGATTTTTATATATTGAATAGTGTAGTAAAAATTCGATTTTTACATATGTAGTGGCTACGGGCAACGAAGATGACGAAGATGCGATAGCGATGAAGATTTCTATCAGTGGAGTGCCGTGGAGCTAGGATAGCTATATGTGAGAATTTCTCACCTTTCAATTTCTTTTCTAATTATATATATATATATATATATATATATATATACTAGGATGCAGACGGTGCTTAGTAGCACCCGACACAATCGTCCACAGACCATGGACTTGTTTGTTTGGTTGCATAGATTAGTTGGATATTTGATTTGAATTTGGTTGTTTAGTGAATTTGACTGATGTGTGAATGGCGTGGGCCTTCACTAGACCGGGGATAAGGCTAGGCCTTGTCCCGTTTCTAGTATCGTGCCGTTATGCCGCCGAAATTTTCTAAAATATGTTAGAAAAATAAAAATATCATTTTATTGAATAAATGAACTGAATAGAAATTCATACGTTGAAATAAAAATATAATTTTTAACGTGGAAGTGAATAAAATAAAATATTCATTTACAAACCGGACGGTTTGTTTATGTACACCTATTTGAAGGACATTGATTGGGACGATAAATTTCACACATCGCCCAACTACACAAATAAAATCTGTGTTTGATTGTTTGAAACCCCACACGGGTGTTGGGATGAAATTTGAAGTTCACTCATCCTGATCGATTAAATATGTCGATCGATTGATTGACAGGCTGTTATAAGCGTTAGATATCTATATTTGATGCTTATACAGTGTAGTGCACTTTGGTTGATGGTTGATTATTTTTCAATGCTATTATATGTGTGTAATGTATGAAAATCCATATAATTAACTTTATATGGTAATTGATTGGGCCTCATTCCAATTTGAAAAATAAAGAATATTATAAAATAAAAGTTCATGTGTTGACAGTACTCATCCATTGAGATTGGTCATGTGTTGAACGAAATATTTTAGTAATAAAATTTACATCTTTATCGATATAAAATAAAAGTTCATGTGTTGACAGTACTCATCCATTGAGATTGGTCATGTGTTGAACGAAATATTTTAGTAATAAAATTTACATCTTTATTGATATAAAATAAAAGTTCATGTGTTGACAGTACTCATCCATTGAGATTGGTCATGTGTTAAACGAAATATTTTAGTAATAAAATTTACATCTTTGTCGATATAAAATAAAAGTTCATGTGTTGACAGTACTCATCCATTGAGATTGGTCATGTGTTGAACGAAATATTTTAGTATTAAAATTTACATCTTTATCGATATAAAATAAAAGTTCATGTGTTGACAGTACTCATCCATTGAGATTGGTCATGTGTTGAACGAAATATTTTGATAATAACAACTATTTTGAAAAAAAAATATTTGAAATAGAATATTTGAAAATAGAAATTTATGAAGCCGTGTTGATTAGTTTGACGCCATTTTGACGTGAACGACATTTATATCGATTTTATTCATTTCGAAATGAATTGAATATGTAACGATTTCGAAATGAATTGAATTGAAAACGATTTCGAAATGAAATGAATTGATATCGATTTCGAAATGAATTGAATTGAAAACGATTTCGAAATGAATTGAATTGAAAACGATTTCGAAATGAATTGGATTGAAAACGATTTCGAAATGAATTGAATTGAAAACGATTTCGAAATGAATTGAATAGAAAACGAATGTGATTTCAATTGAATATATAACGAATTTGATTCGAATAGAAAACCAATTTGAATTGAATCGAATAGAAAACCAATTTCAATTGAATCGAATAAAAAAAAACGACTTTGGAATTGAATTAAATTGAAAACGAATTCAAATTGAATTGAAAGCGAATTGAAATGAATTCAAATTGAATTGAAATTTGAATTGAATAGAAATGAATTTTAAAACGAATTTATAAAGAAGAATTCAATTTTGATTTGAATTGAAAAGAAAGTTGAAATTGCTTTTGAAACGATTTTAAAACTATTTATACAATTCGTTTTAAATAGAAATTGACGAAGTATATATTATATATATATTATATATAATATAATAGCCTGAATAGAACGCGCCGCGCCGCGGCAGTTCGTGAATTTCGACCATTTATTTCAAACGGACATTACGGGAGATCCGACCGTCGGATTCTCCTAAAACCGGAACCGTTGGGTTCGTATCGAAAAGAGCTTTCTAACGAATATTAGAAATTAGAAATCTAACGGTTGTATTTGGAATTATGTCCAAATCAAATTTGAAAAAGGTCGCTGTAAGTGCAGTTCGATGGCCATTGATGGAAATCGACTGTACGGGCCTTGATAAAATTATTAAAAATAGTAATAATTTATGTAAAATCATAAGAAATGATTTAGAAAGAATTGGGATGAAAAACTCCATATTTGAAAAGATAAAAATAGATTTTTATCGAAACGAACTAGTTTTGAACTAGAAATATAATTCTACTTATTTTTAAATAAATAAATTGGATTTGAAATGGTTTTGAAAATAACCAGAATTTCCAATGATTGCATTGGAGTGGATTTGAATCGAAATTGTCTTCGGAATATTTCGATGTTGGAATTCGGGATTATACAGATGTTCTTATGGAAATTTGAAAGATATATATATTTATATCGTTATTTCCAATACGACATTTGTTAATCGTAGAATGTGATATTGAATATAAGCCGGGATATTTTCTATTCAGAGCCTTGTATTTAATATCAAATGTGATTTGGGTTTGTCGTGAATGGTGTCTTCATTAACACTGTTCTTGAACCCAGTTGAGAAAAGATTAAATCTTTTTATTTAGATTTAATGAAGTGTACCAATTAAATAATATTTAATTGGAATTGAATCGATATTGATTTTTGGGTTTATCGTGAACAGTGTTTTAAATAACACTCGTTCTTTAACCCGATAATTAATGAATGTGATTTTGGGTTTATCGTGAACCGTGTTTTAAATGACACTGATTCTTTAACCCAGTCGAAGATTAAAACTAAGTGAAGTTTTAATGAATCTTTAATTAGATTGAAATGATCGAAAATGGAGTATCACCAGTTTTGCTCCAGGCGATAGTTAAATCTTTAATTAGATTTGAACGTGAAATGGTAATTGAATTTACCGATAACAATGTGGTGTTAGATATGAAGTATTACCAGTTTTACTTCATGGGATGAATAGGTTGGGATGGGGAAATTAAAATAAATAATTACTTCGGTAAGGTTCGCTAATCCCGACTAGTTTGAATTGAGATTCAAAAATAGAATAAAGAATAAATTCAAGGAATTTATCTTGGATAAAATTAATGGGAACCTTTCCCTATAAATGTGAAATTTAGAAACTAACTGTCGGTTAGCCAAGCAGAATGGTTTTCTGAATATGGATCTGATGTTGGTTTCGGCCTTCGGGGTTAATATTTGGGGAATTATTCTCTTGATTAATTTACGGTTAGTGACTAATGAATTGGAATGAGGCGTATGTTGTGCTTGTGTAACACTTATTTAAAATATACGCGAGTTATTCGGAAAGACCGGGTTTATCCCATTCTGAATAACTGATACGACGATAAGTCGAAGATGAAGACAATGGTCGAAGACCGGAAGTCTTCACGTCGTTTGGGTGATTACTGATGATCTTGATTGGGCTGTACACCCAAGAAGATGGAAACAGTTAGTGATCGTCCAGACGTACTTGGAGATCGATGGATATGCGGGGTACTAGGTGCCCCCGGTTTCGTTCAGACCCAGAACGGACTTGTAAATGGACTGTGTGTCTGACATTGGATTTTAGTCCGTGTGATTGATCGCTATTAAATATATATCTGTTTGGCGGTGGAGAATTTATTCTCTTGCTTAACGCCCTTCTCTGAGACGTACGAGCCCAGAGGTTATATATTGATGGATATCAATCGCATGGAGTGAATTGCCTATGTGGCATGCCTAAGTGGCAAAAGATCAAGGCTTCTGTTGAAAAGCAAAGTCTTGTGGTGATGATCAAAGCACGGCCTTTGTGGCTTAGCTTTGTGTAACGTTTACTTCGCGAGTTTCACACCAGGTATGAACCAGAAACGGGAGACGGACCTCAGGGAGGGCATGCGTTTCCTTCTAGCTAAAAAGTGGCGTCAGTGGTTTTACACGCCCTGACGAGTTTGACTTATGTGGTTGTTGCTGTTGCGAGGCGCCTTGGTTTGATCGGACGATCCGGGTCCGATGGAGTCATTCGTTGGCTCATTTACGCCCCAAAGGGCGGGGAAACGTAGTGTTCAGGCATAATAATCCACATCGGTGGACCGGCCCTGTCGCTCCATGGGGCAGTTGCGGCTGTTCCTGAGACATGGGCTAGATTGTCTCGAATCGGTTGAGGACTATCTTTTGCCTCGGTTCATAGACGGAAATCCAATTTCCAAATACGTGACATTTGCGGTTTTATTTGTAGAGCCTAGTATGGCGACATAGTGGGATGGGGCGCTCATGCCGCCTATGATTGATACTTATGATTTGAAGTTGTTTTATACACTATGCACTTATAATAGTATCAAACGATTTGTTTTAACCGTATCAAGCATTCTTTGGCTGTTATAAGGAAAAACCCTATCCTCGGCTGCATTGCATTGTGTGATGGGACCTGGGTCTTATAACAGATTCATTTTTCTTTATTTAGCATTGCGCTGTTTATTTATGCACTGGTTTTAAAATAAAGAATAATAACTGTTTTAGTTCTCACACCAGTCACATGACTGACCTGGAGTTTATTGTTTTAACCTAAACTCTGGGTGCCCTTATTTTTGACACGGGCAGCTAGTAGTTTTGGTTTTGCAGATTTATATTCACAGGATCCTGGTTTACAGCTGGAACGATATCCGGAAAGCTTTGTATCCGTGTATATCTCCTTCAGTTGTGTATTGTATTATTTTCCGCTGCTATGTATTTAAATGTAATTTAAATCTCTGATATTTCTGTGTAATATTCATTTATACTCTGTATATTCTTGTAATCTGATGCATTGTTGTAATAAGCAATGAAATGTTCTTTTGTATGCATTCTATTGTGGCTTGTTCTCGAACTATCCGACGCTTTCCTTTACGGGGAAGTTACGGGTTTTTACACCCAATCCCCGCTACGAGCCCGTATGATTTTAGTTGTATACCATATGTCAGTATAGTATATGGTACCTATGCTGGCTAAGATTAATACATTTATTTTCAAATGGATTTTTCACACTATATTATAGTATTGAAAGAGAATTTTATGTATCAAAGGCATTTTTGACTGCATAAGGAGAAACCTTGCCCATGTGTGCGTTTGCATTGTGTGTGTGCCGCGAGACCATATGTTAGTTTCATTTTTTGAAAAGTCATTGCGAATTTCTATGCACATGAATTCACATGAAGTAAAACTATTCCGCGTTAGCGGCGTGGTCCGGTGAATTACCTAACTTCAAAATAAATTCTAAAAACAACTGTTTTGAGTTCTCACATCAGTTCTATGACTGACCTGGAATTTATTGTTCCCACACCTAAACTCTGGGTGCCCATAATTTTTGCATGGGTAGCCTAGTATTTTGGTTTGAAGTTTAGACTTGGAGTTGGTTGGAGCAGGATGCTGGTTTAGCTGGAGCTATTATATCTTGGAGCGTGCATATTCTTCCGCTGAGTTTCGTATCTCTTCCGCTGTGTAATTGACATACTATGATGTTTCTCTCGTAACTCTGATGTAATATTATTGTAATGATAATGGAAATGTTATTTTTATTTTGTGCATATGTGTAAGTACCCTTAACAATCCGCTTTTGTGAACGGTTTAAGTTGGTTTAATTACCAGTGAAAACCAGGAAAAAAGACAGGTCGTTACAGTTGGTATTAGAGCTTTGGTTTATACAATGCTATGGGGTATGACACATTTGAACAAAAGGAAAGACTCATTAGAGTTATAATATGTAACAACTTGGAATATCAGAACCAATTTAAAATTTTTATTTTGGCAATTTTAATGAATTTTGAATATTTAAAATGATTTATTTTAAATAATAAGGACAAAAAATTATTTTAATTATAAAAGGAATTGAAAATGGCGCGCTAGTTTGAAAATTCGATTTTGAACTTCAAATGAATATACAAGACTCAAAATAAACCGGATTTTAGTAAAACCAAAACTATTAGAATCTATTTGGAAATATCTTTCCAAAATTTCATAGTGGGAATAAAAAGTTATGGTCAGTTGAATATTCATAATAGTCGCTATGGAAATATAGCCCTTAAAAATAACAATTTTGCAAACGACCTCCGTTTTCGATGAAACCACTTTTGTTGGATCCAGGATGTCAAATTATTGCTAGATTCCAATTTTCATAATTTTTGGAATCAATATGTGAGCGGGGCAAGAGAAAACGTGTTTAGTTAATTTCAGTCAATTTGGATCGACCAGAAAATGACTGTTTTTCAAACGATCTCAAAATTCGATGAAATTAGTTTTGTTAGAATCGTATCGTCAATACGAAGCTAGAAATAATTTTTCTGTAATTTTCGGAGTCCGTATGTGACCCCAGTGAATTAAAATTTACGTTTAAATTAAATATACATTGATTTAATTTTAATTTAAAGAAAAACTCATCGTAATGGTCGAATTGGCTTACGTGACATATCCCAATGCATTCAGAATGGGGGTAATTAGCTAAGGACGACAGTCAGTGAGTTCGATTTGGAGTTCGAATCTAAAGTCAACATTTTGGGGAAAAGAAAATTAAAGATAAATATAATATATATTTACACTTAAACCCTCTCTAATCTCATTTTCCCTAATCCTCCCAATTCGATCTTCGAATCAAAAAATGGCAGCCTCCATCGCCTTAGGCCATCGCTCCATCACCGTCACCGCTCCCCTTCCTTCCGCCTCCTCCACTTCCTCCTTCACCTCCCCCAGTCATCATCGCGCGAAGCCCTCGGCTAAATCAGCCAAATCAGCCACCGCGAGCCCTCAGCCGCCGCGAGCTCGACCTCGCACCATCCTCCAGCCATCCGCCCCTGCTTCCAAAACCAACCGTACCCCCTTCGCGAGCCACCACCACGCAGCAAAACCTCCCACTCTTCCCATTTCGATCCGCAACAAAGAGCACTTCGGAGGGGTGGTATTGCTTCAGCTTGAAAAGCAATAGGTCGCGTGTTTGAGTCCTTGAAAGCACGTCTTATTGCTAAATGGTTGTAACGAACCAGGTTTTGGCCAATTTATTTTTGAATATTTATTATTTATTTTAAATATTTAGTTGATAATATAAATGGTTTTTTTATTATATGCTATCGATTTAAATATCGATTTCGATTTAATATCGAACATATCAAATTATCGAAATACGAATTGTTAATTGAAATCAAAGTTTAAAAACTAAATAGAAACCAATTAGATGATCAGTATAAATTCTATTTTAATATATAGACGATAATAATAATAAATTATTATCGAGAGATTTATTTGTTTGAATTTAATTATATTAATTTAATATGGTTATTTTATATATACGTTCAAATTAAATTTCAGAATATTTTCTGTTGAGTTCAGAATAGTATTGTAGCATTAGAACGTCCGTCGTTACGTTAAAATAGCGGTTCGTAATGTTAAGTGATGAACCCCGATATATTTTAAACGGATAAGCTCGAAGTCGAATCAGAAATCAAATCAGAATCTATTTAAAAAAAAATCGCTTTATATCGAATCGTATTAAATATGAAATCAAATCAAATCTATCTTAATATTTTCAAAATCCCACAGCAGACAAATTCCTTAACCACTAAGTTTCCATTGCCTATATAATCACGACAACCTCCCCTAATTTTCCTTTTCTGTTTGTTCCTCTTCTAAATCAAAGTAGAAAGAAAAAAAATGTCGCTCCTATTTTAATCCAATCCCATTTTCCTGTATTTAACCTACACGATGACCCCTCCCTTCTATATAAAGCCATGCCATCCCCTTCTCTTTTACTCAGAAAAAAATCAAAAATCTAACAAACCTAAACTTGAAAATCGATTCTTCAAAAAGCAAGTAAAAGTCAAATACGAATCGAAATCAAACGACTTTGGATTGGATAAACTCGCAGGAACGAGCTCTCCAACCTAATGCAAGTCTCAAGAGGTGCGATTCTTACTCCTGGGCATCGATTCGAAGCAAGCTGTTAAGAGCGAGCTCGATTTTAGGGTTCAACGTAGTTCTTAGTTTTGGGGAAGTGGGGTGTGGTCAGACGGAGGGTCGCGATGGCATAGGAGTTTTGGATTTGACGTGGTGATGTCATAAGGCAATGGAGGGTGGCAAAACGGTTGCGATTAAGGTGGAATGCGAACTTGAGGATGGGTAAATGTTTCGATCCGAGTAATTAGGGAGGCGTAACCATGATTTTGTGGGGTTTGTATCTGTGATTTTTGGAACTGCGACTTTGGGATGGAGAAGGCGTGAAGGGTCTGTAATGTTGAGTGATAAACTAATGTTGATTTAGTGAAGTGCAGATCTGTTGAAAATAGGATAATGGCATGGTAGGGATAAGCTGTCATTTGGAGAAGCCACTATTTGGTTGTGCAGTGGGATTTATTTGGAGTGAGGCAATGTGCAGTGATATTGGGGCATGATAATAGCAGCAAGGTGGTTGGCATAGGGGATAGCAAAGAGAACGATAGTTGTCTGGTGAAACATCGAAGTAGTGATGGACAATAAGGTATATGTTTTATTTAATATAAATTATAGAATAAATGATTTATTTTTGTAGTTAATTGTAACAACCCGTGTTTTTAGCCATCAAATATTTAATTTAATTTATTTATTTTAAATATGACATTTGGAATATTAATGGAATTTAATATTTAATTCGATAGTAAAACAAAGTTTGAACGTTAATTTTATTTATAATATAAAATGAGCTCGAAATCGCGCGGCAGTTCGTAATATTTGGTTTTGAACTTCAACCGAGAATACAGGATCCGATATAAGTTGGATTTCTATGAAATAAGAAACGTTGGAACTGTATTGACGATAATTTTCACATGAAAGAGAAAAATTCAGATTTCGTATTATAAATTGTAAGTTATGGCCAAAACAAAATTTAAAATAATAGTTGTGGAAATCGTTATTTAAATATAGGCCTTTAAAATAGCCGTTTTGCAAACGGACTCAGATTTCGACGAAATCAGTTTCATTAGAACCGTAATGTTAAATTATTGTACGGTGGTGAATTGCATGGAAAACTGATGTCGTATGTGATCACGGTAGCCATAAACGCCAGTTATTTTCTATAGCGCGTAATTTAATTTATTTAATTTAATAAAGAGGTATTTGGGTATAACTTGAGCAGACGATCAAATTAGGCCACGAAACCAGTCCCGTTGAGTTCGTATGGTTGATTAGAGCCAGGATAGGTATATAGTTTGCTATTTTTGGATACCGGATAGTTAGGCCTAAAAAAGGGTATTGCGGTGCGCGGTAAAAATAGCCTACCGGGGAAACAGTCTCAGAATGCGACGAAACTGGTGCCGTTGGGTTCGTATCAACAAATTATTGTACGATTTCAAAGTTTCAAGTTGATTAGATTTATTCGGTGATCGTGGAAAAATTAAACGCGTGTTTATTTCTAGTTTTATAAAGGAATTTTTTTCATATGATGTCGAAATTCGACGAAACTTGTTCCATTGGGACCGGAATACCTTTTTACACTAAGATTAGTTTTTTTATCAAAAGACAGAATTTGCAGAGGTTTTAATCAACTACTTTAAGGTGAAGTTTCGTTAAAAATAAACTAATATTAAAATCAATCCACCCTTTACCATAAAAATACACTGCTATAACCCTTATTTCGCGTCAACCTTCTTTCGTTGGTCAACAGACCTTCATTGCGCCGCCACTAACTGAAATGAACGAATGTAATACAACCAACTTCCCTCTCGATTATCATCCAATTCGGTAATCAATCTGATAATACTTCTACACCAAACTGTTTAGCTCACCGAGCTCCTGATTCTGACCAGTTATGATCAGTTGAAATGAACTGTGGTGGCCGATGTCTTATCGGAATGGGCGGCGGAGTTCGTGGCTTCTGGAGGCGAACCAGGGCATCGAATGGCATGCCACTACAGGCGCAGGCAGAGGAGATTTGTGGGGTCAAAGTGGCGGTCTCTGATGATCTTCTCATGGAGGGACCGCAGTGCGCTAATCAGTTGATGGTGCTTTCTCCGATGGAGCAAGGTTCAGGAATTGGTGGGTTTTGTTGAAGTCGTGAGGATTGATGCTGAACAAAGGAAACAAAGTAATACGTGAGAAACTTAACCATCAGCCCATATCCTTTTACAAATTAATTAGGCAAATTTAGTTATTTAAATCAAAGCGTTTAATTAAACCATTGATTTAATTCAATCATGACTATGGTATATTTTAACAGAGAACGGGAGACAAAGTGGATGAAGGAATGTTGGCCTTTATGATTTAAACAGTTCAAATGGAGAAGCAAAAGGAACGGGGCCGAACTGGAGTGAAAATGTAATTAATTTATTAATCAAATAGTTAGGGGTAAATTTATAATTAGGAAATTTAAGTAGTAACTAAAATTATAACTTATAATTTGAATTGATGCAGGTGTCTGGTGTTTGAACAATGGAGCAAAACACTGAACGAAAATACAGGGTTCGACCGTGATTTATTCTAACCTAATGTAATTAAGAATAAACTATTTAATGAATTATATTATATTAATAAAATCGTATATTTATAACTTACGATCATGTGAACAGAATGGAACAAACGGAAATGCGTTGGACTCGCATCGACGACCATTACATCATAGAACTGACTGAGACAGAATTGGACAAGTCTGGAATTAACTGGATTTTTAATTAAATTAAACACTCGTTTAATTTAATTAAACTCAACCGTATGAACAACGGTATCAAATCAAGGTGAGTTAAACTCACTCAGTTTTCCCATTTATATTTTATATAAATTGGGTTTTTATTTTGTGTGCTCTGCTTGCTGATGGTTGCCTGTTTGCTAGTTATACATTCGTTTTTTGATTTATTTGATGAAATTAAACAGTGTTTAATTTCAATGAGATACTAAATCGTTATTTTTAACGATTGGTTCCAATAAAGGTAACTTACCTTATTGGTCACGTTTATTTATAAACGTGTTTAAATAGTTGAATTGTTTGCATTTCTTGTGGCTGATGTTAAATGGCCGTTATTTATTGTTATCAGTTAAATGAAACTGAATGATCTGATTTGTGATAACTGTTTTGAATACAGGGAAGAACAGGTTGGAGGGATCCAACCGGATTCCTCAAATATATTATTTATTGCATATTATCACATATGAACTGTCCTGTTTGGGATAATTGATTTGATTGTTGATAGTTGATTGAAATTTCAACATCTATTTGTTTAAACCAATGGACGGTACTGGTTGAGTTTTTGGCAGTGTATGGCCTATAAAATCAATCTCTTTATAAATATTGATTCACCGTCAGGTGAATCGATAGAGATGAAATTATAAAATCTATTTTATAATTGGAGTTAGATTTTGAAATATATTATTTTGAATAAAATTTATCAAAGAGAAATAAATATTTATTTATTTAAGACTTGGATTTGTTATTAATTTATTTTATAAAGTAAATGCTGATGTTAATCAGATTTACAAGTATGAGAATATGAATAAATCGAATGGTTAAACTTTGATAATTGTTGTGTAAAGAAAGAAATTAATGGAATTCTTCAAATTAATTATATTTTTAATTAATTTAAAGTGAGAATTAATTGGAATCGATTAACGAGATAATCGAGTTTTGAGTTGACAAAATTGACCGTTTTAACTGGAATCGACCATTTAATTAGTTTGTTTCGAATTGGCGAAATGAAATAGCTAAAGAATATTGTTTTAACTTTAAATAAGATTTTTATAAAGGATTTACTATTTATTTTAGTAAATAAAGAAATTAACTACTAAAGTAGTTAATGATTGAAGAAAATTATTGTTTTAATTAATAAGAATTTAGAAAATTACTTTTCAAAAGTAATCGAGGTTGAAATGGAATCCAGTGAAAAGGTGAGAGGAGTTTATGAACAAGTTCTATATTTAAAACCCAAATCTTTATAACGAAGTTAAAAAGGGAATTTCTAGCGAATACAGTAGCTTGAAATAAATGCTACTTAATTATTTGAATTAAGTCGAAGAAAATTAAAATGAAGGGTTTAAGATAAACCAGAGTTATATAAATAGGGTTTAAAGTGTTAAAGCGTTAATCTTGCATTAACATTACTTAATAATGGGATTAAGTAAAAGTGAAGGATTGAAATAAGATTTCCAAAATGGGGAATGGTTGAATAGAAAGGAGATTGGTAAAAGTGTATTTGAGGTAAAGAAGTGGTTCGTAGGGTTGTATAGCCAAAACCAAATTATAATGGGATTTGTTTTGAGACTGGAATGGAATATGGGTTTGATTACAACTTATATTTATTTTAGGATATGAACGTTGTCGATCAAGGTATGAGAGGTAATTTAAATACCCCAACTTGAATCACATAAAAATTATCTGAAAATGGTATTAGTTGGTAATTATAAGAGAGGCTAGTAATAATTTATTATTTCCATTAGCGAAATAATAGTGTAACATTTGGTGTAAATTTGGAGAATATATAACAAGAGATCCAAAGTAAAGGAAATTAGTACGAAGGGAATGTAAAGTTTGGTTTTATTTTATACTAATAAATATTAGCTATCGTTTCAAGAATGGGATAAACGATATTACGTAACGTTGTTTATGAAATAATAAGTTGAATGGATTTTGCAAGTTTAAATAATAGAGAATGACGTAACATACGTTTTGAAAGGAGAATTAAGTAAGAATTGAAAATGGTTATAAGTTATTTTACTTCGTAATACAAAGAAATGGTTTTGAGAACGTTTGTATATTTATTAAGGATCAAATATCATATTTTTAAAATATTAAAAGAGTTAGAAGTTTTATTAAACAGAAGTAGATCAGTTTGTTTAAATTAAAAGGCCAAGTGATGTTGAATACTGAACCCGTGAACTCATTTGATTGTCATGATTAAATCACTGTATATTTTGATAGTTAAATCACTGACTATCCAATCTATCCAATATGATTGTTGGTATGGAAAAACAGGGATCGAATTTATTTTCGAAAACCATTCACGTGAATATATCGGAAGATAATCGAGATAGAGCATTAAAGACCGTGGATTTTCATAAACGGAAGAACCACTAAGATTCTCTACTTGGCAAGTAGAGATAAGCTGTGATTCTGTCGTCGTTGGAATCTATGGGTTGCAAGGACTACTCACTACTGATCCATGGGGTGATTCCTATATGGATGCAGTAGGAGAGTACCTTCGGCTCATCATGTTCCTGGATGACTTGTATGGACGAATGTCTGACAGAGTATTTCCAAAGGGTCACGTACGTTGGTTTCTTCAAACGTGCTATAGTTGTTGGCGGAGAATAGCCGTTCTCTTAGCTTCTAACTAGAGTATTTTTGTGGGCGTCAATTAGTGATATCTGACGGATCTGACGATGTGATATCCAAAGTGAATGGTGACCAAGTGTGTAACGACCCACATTCTATGCATCATAGGATCGTAGAATATTTATTTCTTTCGCATACGGAGTCGTATGGTCATGTAACTTTGGGAGACGACTATTGGGGTCATTTACCATGTTCACGATTTTTGCCAATTTTTAAATGACTGTTTTACCCCTATCTGATCTGGTTTTGGCCATTACTTTTGATCGGAAAGGAGTTTTGACCTGAAACTAATTCAATTGGCTCCGGATGATGGTTTACCTTTCCATAAAGTGGTCACATTAACCAAACGGACTCACCATTTGGGAGATATGGCTGAAACAAGTTTCAGAAGTTGAAAAACTGCTTAACCGGGCCAAATAGGGTGATTAGTGAATGTGCCCATAACTCATTTCGGTATTAGAGTTATGGGAAGGCTGATTGAGTTAGGTTTTCATTCTATTTCAGTTTTCTAGCCGCCACTTACCTCTTAGAAACCCTAACAATGGCCTCCAACCTCTAAAACACCTCCAAATCACTTTCTAATCAAGGATTAAGCTTAGCATCATCAAATCAAGGCGGATTGGCACAAGAATCAAGGTAGAGCTGCTGTGTTGCATTGGTATTCGCGCCCAACCAGTAGAGTTTCAGTTCTAAAGGTTTTATTTGTGGCTAAGGTGAGTGATTTGGATAGTTCCTCACTAATTATGGTTAATTAAGGGTAATTAGTGAATTTATACACTAATAAATTCTGGAAAAATATTTATAAATTCTTAAATGATGTTTTAGACCTCTGTTAGAAACTTGGGTTAATTTGGTTAAGCTTTGATAACCCTATCATTAACTATGCTAGAACATGCTTAAGGGAAAATATGGGATTTTGGGCATGTTTGATCCGTTTTACATGCTATGATTGTTGTTTTGCTGTTTGTGGATGATTATACATGTTACTATGGCTGTATGGTATGCTTTGTGATTGCCTAGAAGTGTTAGATTGGTCGAAAACGCCGTCGTATGGCATAAAACAGCCACTGGAAAGTTGCAGGAAATATGCAAGGTTTCAGACCGGATCAGATCGGATCATTGGGCTCGGATCGGATAGGAGAACCGAGCAGGTGGACCTGATTCAGATTGGAACTTAGCATAAGGGGCTTGGAGAGAAGGAAGGCCATTTTCTTAGAGTTGGAGCTGGGCAGGGGATCAGATCAGAGAGACTAACAGGGGATCAGATTGGAAATAAGGGTGTGGGGATCAGATCGGACTAGAGCCAGGGAGCGGGATCGGATCGGAGGACCAAGCTTGGAGATGGAGCTGGAGCTGGAGTTGGAGCAAAGCACCGGATCGGATCGGGACATCTAGGAGGGAGAAACCACCGAACTAGGCATAGGGCATCCGAACCGAACCAGAGATGGAGGACCGAACTGAGGAGGAATGGAGCACTAATCAAGGCATAAGCCAGGACCACCGAACCGAACCGGGTCGGAACTACCAAACCGAACCAAATGTGTACTTTTACCTCATCGTGACGACTCTTTTGAAGATCAACTCCAATTCGACCAAAGCCCGAGATACAAAGGAGGTCCAAATGAGGAGCTATGACTCAGGATCCAAATGGGGACCAATGAGTGAGCTTCATATTGGGCTTTGCTGCGAAACGTGTGCTAAGGGGTCGTCGATGTCTGTAACTTTGAATCACTATGTGTAGGAAGTACGTGAACGGATTCAGGGCCATAGTGGCCTATGTACGACTAAATAGCTATAGAACAATGAAGTGAGGTCATTTGTAGAGATTTGGTCATGACTCCATATGGTAAGCTTGGTAGTAGCAGTAGTTGTACAAGTCGAACTCTGTCACTACTTCGATGGGTCTAGTGATTGACAGTGGTGGACATCGTATTCTTTACGCACTGAGTGAGAGATGTGAGAATGGTTGCTATGTTTGATTGTTTGTCTTCATTATGACATACACACCCCCACCCCCGTATTCTTTATACCATGTGTTAGTGGCACCTTAGAGTATTGTACAGTATGTAGTGCTAACTCTTTGGTTGTAGGTCCATGTTTAGGTATGGTTTAGTAAGTGCTAACTCTTTGGTTGTAGGTCCAGGTTTAGGTATGGTTTAGTATACCTGTTATTGTTCTGTTTAGTTGCTTATCGCTCATACCAGACTTTTTGTGTGACCCAGAGTTTTATGTCTCTTCTTATTACTCTGGCTGCTCTCTCGAGCAGACTAGAGACAGGTTAGGTGGTATGCAAGAGTAGCTGTACCGGAGACAAGCAGGAGGCTTCCACGTATGATATATATATATACACACATACATTCTCCCTGTGTTGCTGTGGTCACTACTTTGGGCATTAGTGGTGTACCTTTCTTTCTTTTGTTTAGAGACAGTAATTTGGAAAGTTGTAATAAGCTGTATTTGGATTTCCGCTACTCTGATGACAATGTTGGTTTTAGTTATCAGCTTATGCACTGTCTCACCTGTTTTATGTCAAGTACGTTATTATTATATTTTGTTCCATGCTCTGTGAGACATTCTACAGGGTTTCCGATTAGTTCATTCTCTTCTTTCCTTTCTTTGGCGACCGTTCCGTGCTAGTCGGGCATGTGTATAGCGCACTTTCGGAGGAAATGTCGGCTGGTGCGGGGCGGGCCGTCACACTTGGTATCAGAGCTCTAGGTTGCGTAGTTAACCTATGGAAGTCATCAGGGAGAGATAGTATACGTATATGAGAACGCGTATTTGTGATTATTTTGGTTTTCAAAAGCTATATATATACTATTAGTATAGTTAAGGATGAAGTCACACTGCACTAGCACCACTATGGAGATGGTTAATCGTTTTCTCTTTACAAATTGAACGATGAGCCGATACGCAAGAGGTGCCGATAGAGGAGCCAATAATGGGAATGCTGCTGACATGAGGACGATATTTACTGACCTCATGAGAGAGATGCTTAGGGATGTGCAGAGGGCAGCTCCCAATAATGGTAATGGTGGTGGTCCAATAGTGCAGGCACCTAGGGCCGATTTCGCCAAGCTGAATAAGGATTTTACTAGTCTTGTTGGAAAGCCGTTCCAAGGAACGGAGTCGGCTACGGATGTTAAGGATTGGTTGGATAGCTGCGAGCGTATCTTCGAAGATTCGGGTATAGAGGATGCGATAAAAAGAAGGGTAGCATCCCGTCAGCTGCAAGGACGGGCAATGAATTTGTGGAATGCTATAAAGGCAGCTACTCCCGAGGATCAGATTACTTAAGAGCAGTTTAAGGTTCGCTTTAGCGATAAGTTCATTCCAGCCGCTCAGAAGTCAGTGTTGTTTAAGAAATTCTTAGAACTCAAGTAGAATGGCAGAGCTGTATCGGAGTATGTTGCAGAATTCCATACTTTATCGAAGTTTGGAATATCCCTCATTGACACTCCCGAGAAGAAGAATGAGAAGTTCAAAACTGGCTTGGATCCGTACTTGGGGGAAAGGCTTATCAACCACATCAATGAGACGTTTGAGTCGATTGTGGGGAAAGCATTGAGGTTAGAGATTCTTTACCCTAAGTCGAAGACTGAGGTTGCATCTGCAGAGGAGCCAAAGCCGCAAGCAAGTGGTGGAGGCAAGGGTGGTTCTCAGAATAAGAGGAAGCAGAACCAGAATAAGGATGGCCAGAAAAAGAACAAGAAAGATGTTGTGTAATGACCCGCATTGGCAGAGGTATTATAATTAATTTATTTAATTATATAAATAGTGATATAGTGAATTAAATACTGGTTTAATTAAATAATGGTAAATATTTAATTAAAATAAATAATTAAATAATATATTTAATTCTGAAATAATCAGAATTGGATGAAATGGCGATATAGTGTGAATTGGATCATCTGTGATATTTAATTCAGTTTAGAATTAAATTAGAATAACGAATATATTATATAAATGACAGTTTGAACGTAGAATTGCAATATAATTAAAATCGAGCTTGAAATGGCGCTGCAGTTCGTTAATTGGCGATTTGAACTTCAACTGAATGTACAGGATTCGTTTTAAGCCGGATTTCTGTGAAACAAGAAACGTGTGGAGCTGGTTGGGTATATCTTCCTAGTGGAAGAGAAAAATCGTGATTTCGTCGTGTAGATTTTGAGATATGTCCAAATCAAATTTCAGAAAAGTCGCTGTGGAATTCCTTTATAATTTATAAAGGAATTATTTATATTTTAAAAAAGAATTTCAATATAAATCGAATATCGGGTTGACCCATATTGAAATATCAAGTTAAAAATTCATATAGGAATATTCTAGAGCTGAATGATATTCTGTTGTGAATATATACGATAATATTTATTTATAAATATTTAATTTAATTGTTTTTAAATATATTTATATATTTAAAAGGGTTATTTAAGACTTTAAAAATAGCCACTTTTGCAAACGATGTCGGAATTCGACGAAACAAATTTTGTTGGATCCGCATTGTCAAATAGTTGTTTGATTTCCAGTTTCGTGATTTTTAGAGTCACTGTGTGGCCGTACGGATTTTTAGAGTGAAAAACAGTCAGTATTTCGACGGTTAAAAATACGTTGTGTGAGCAAACGGAGTCGGAATTCGATGAAACCAGTTTCGTTGGGACCGTAATGTCGAACTGTAGGTGCATGTCAATTTCCATTTCCATGATTTTTGGGTATCACGTGGGATCACAGGAATTTTAGAGGACATATGTAAACAGCGTATGCTTAAAAATAAAATAAAATAATCAAAAGAAAAATATCTAAAAATCCTATAAATAACCCTCAACCATTTCTAAACCCTAATTTCATTCTTATCTGATCAAAAATTCCACCGTCAAATTTTTCCAGCGAAACAAAACCTAGTTCGCCACTTTCTAAAATCCTAGAAATTCAAACTAAAATATATAAATCCCAAATTTCATATGAGTGAGTTCCCCTTGAGTTTCTCTTCGATCCCGTGTGTGTATTGTTGGGTTCGACGAAGAGTTTCATCGCTGGAAATATTAACAACGATGCTAGGGTTGGGGATTTCCGTTGATTAAGGAGGAGATGGGTATTTTCGAATATGAATTCGAGTTCAGCATGGGATTTAGCATCAACTGTGTGTTTTTGGTGAGGTTCGAAGCAAGGAAATGTCGATGTATGCTATAGGAGACGCAAGGAAGGAGGGGTCGAGATGGTGATCGAACTTGGGATGATGGTGACTGGAAGGAGCAGTTTTGTGTGCTGAGTGGATTGAAGGTGACCACGATGGAGGTTGGTGGTCGGAGCAGTCATGGATGGTGGTCAAACGATGGGTCAACAGAGTGGTTTGGGTTCGGATTTTTATACTGGGAGTCGGGATAATTTGGTTTTGGGAAGAAAGGTTGGTGGGCCAGAAGTTTAAGTGGGCCGGCGGGTTTTAAAGGTTAAGGCCCGAATGATTTTTATATTTTAAGTTTTAATCTAAATAATTTGTACACAAACTTATAACTGTGATATCTCATCCATACGAGGTCAGAATCGCGAACCGTTTGTCATGTTAGGATCGCATGGACGAACACTACCCACTGGAACTGACTGGGAGTGGATTGGGGTTCGTTACAATTTATTGTAAAATAAATTGTCCAATCTGAATCAACGACAATTATTGTTATTGACGATGATAGTCCAAAGTGAGTAAATCTCACTAACTCTGAACAGTTTATAATTTCATGTTGTATTTTTAGAACTGTTAAATGTTGGCTGAATGACTGTGTGTTGACTGTTTGATTGAACTGCTAGTCAGTTAGTTGAATTTCGATATTGATTCTGTTTAACGGAATATATCATATGGAACTGAAAGTGATGCTATCTATATTGTTTAACATCTGTGATGCAGGGAAACAGCTTGGAGGGACCCAAATGGGTTACTCAATATATAAATACTGTTTTGTTTTAAATATTGTGTTATACGATGTGATATGAAATCTGTTGATGATTTTATATGTGTGAATGATACTAATCATTGTTGTATGGTATGTTAAATACCATAACATACCGGAATGTTGATAAGGGAATTTTCAAAGTGATATTTGAAAATAAATTATTTATAAAATCAAAAGAGAAAGATTTGTAAACCATGCACAAATGAAATCGAAAAGAAAATATTTGTGAAATCAAATATAAAAGGAAAATATTTGTGAAATCAAATATAAAAGGAAATATTTGTTAAATAGAATAGAAAGGAGTTAATCGATTTGAATTAGTCAAATAGACTTATTCAATTGGAGTTAATCAAAATGAGTTAGCGAAAGGGATAAATCAAATGAGTTAGTCAAACCAAGTCAAAGGAGTTAATCAAACCAAGTTGATCAAATTGGTTCAACCAGATTAACCAAGTCGAGTTAACCAGTTAGAGTTGATCAGTTAGGGTTGATCAGTCAAAGCAAATCAATTAGAGTTGACCAGTTAGAGTTGACCAGTTAGAGTTGATCAGTTAGGGTTGATCAGTCAGAGTTAATAGAGTTGACCAGTTAGAGTTGATCAGTTAGAGTAAATCGATATAGTTAAATTGAACTAGAGTTATTCAAATGGAGTTTTATCGAATATTAGTTTATTCGAATAGGGTTAAAGGAAAGGAGTTATCGATTTTTAGTTAATCGAAGGAATTATCGAATATTAGTTAATCGAAAGGAGTTATCGATTATTAGTTAATCAAAGGAGTTATCGATTATAGTTTAATCGAAAAGAGTTATCTATTTGTTTAATCGAAGTGAGTTATAGAATATTGGTTATTCGAAGGAGTTATCGAAATTAGTTATTCGATGGAGTTAATCGTTTAGAGTTAAAATAAAGGAGTTGATCGAATATAGTTTATTCGAATAGAATCAATTGAGTTAATCGAATATTAGTGATTCGAAATAGAGTTAAATAGGAGTTATCGAATATTAGTTATTCGAATAAGAGTTAAATAGAGTTATCGAATATTTGTTATTCGAATAGAGTTAAATGGAGTTAAAGGAATAAATCGAATATAGTTTATTCGAATAAAATTAAAGGAGTTAATCGAATTTGGTTTATTCGAATAGAGTTAAAGGAGTTATCGACTAGAGTTAAATCAAATAGAGTTAATCCAATAGCATTAGTCCAATAGAGTTAATTGATAAGGGTTAATCGAATAGAGTAAATTGAATAAAGTTATCGAATATACCTTATCGAAGGAAAGAATTATCGAATAGAGATGATTCGAAGGAGAGTTACGTAAGGAAGTTGTTGAAGAAGTAAAAGGGTGAACTTTGTCTATTTCAAGGTTAGAAACGTTGTTCAGTTAAGGTCTGAGAGGTAGTATTACCCCAACTTGATTGACTTCATTTTTAACTAAGGAATGGTTAAGGTTCGATAGTGAAGGTGGGTTAAAGGAATTTAGTTAATAAGCGTAATGGTTTGAGTTGGCATCGCGATGGTTTGTTTAAACATCTGTCTAAGTCCAATGAAGGAGTTTTGGAAATGTTTTCCAAATAAGAACCAGAAATGTTTTCTGATATAGAAAACAAAAAATGGAAATGTTTTACAATGGTAATAACATATATTTTCTAAATTTAGAAAATAAGAAATGTTGAATATAGGGATACAGGAGATGAAAAATGAAATAAAGAGATAAATGTTGAATGATGATTGATCGATATAATTTCCTCCTGTAAATAATATGTTGTTTGCACACCTACTTTCTTTGATGGTTAAATCACAGACTATCGAAGTTTTGACCATTTTAACGTTGTTAATATGGAGAGACCAGTTGGATTATTATCCAAAGAACCACTCTGTATTGGCATAAGCGTTGCGAATCATATATGCCAAAGATAATTGAAGACGGAGTAAAGTGCAAGGGCTATTGTATAAGTCTTAGATAACAGTGCCTAAGATGGATATACTGAATAGTGCCTTCGGTTCATCCTGTTCCTAGATGACTTGTATGGACGGATGTCTGACAGAGAATTTCCAGAAAGGTCACGTACATTGATTTCTTCAACCGTACCAAGAGTGGAAGCGGAGAAGGAAACTTCTTTTAGCTGACACGTAATGTATGGTTATAGACGTCAATCGGTGATTTGATGGATTTGACGATGTGACATTCGAAGTGAATCTGGTGTGATGATAAACCGTAGCTTCTAGCCTCACATCCGATAAATGACAGAAATCGGGCAGGCAGCATGGCTAAGTCGGTCGCTCCGAAGTAGGGTGTATAATCACCTGATCTAGAGTTTCATTTACTTCTAAAAAAATCTGTTGTTGATGCTGTCCCATTCGGGAAACGGTTGCTGATCCCAACCGTTGGTGATATACATTCGATACACTCAAGCGAAATGAGTGGTCGGTCATGTGTGGCTGGGTTGCAAGATGTTCTTGTTGAACCCAGTGTATTCCTTTCTAGAGGTACACTAGCGAAAGGTGGTTCCATACCTTGTCATAGTTGGAAATCCATTACCCAATACGTGCTTGCGGTTTTGATTGTATACTATATATGTAGAACGTGAGATGAAAGCATTTCTGCTAGATGATTTGTAATGACCCGGATTTTGTCGACTTTGGTTATCGCCATAAACTAAATGATGACTAACCAAACATCTAAAAATATCGATCATTAATGAAAGAAATTAGAGGATGAGGAAAGATAAGATAGAAACTTATAATAGAAGAAGAAGAAGAACACAATATCAGAGTAACACGAATCTCACAACGGAACGAATAAATATATTTCATATAACATAACTTGAAATATACATCTGTACTTGAATATACATCATTATCAAAGTACAACACTTACAACACAGCGGAAATAACTATAGCTATAACATCCTGAAGCCTCCTGCTCCAGCTCTTCAAGTGTATCTGTAAAATCCCGACTACTTGACTGCCTGTACAAATTTAGGCACCCAAGAGTTTAGGGGAAACAACAAAATAAACTCCGGGTCAGTCATGGGACTGGTGTGAGTAAAACAGTTTAAAATAGTTCAAAACGGGTAAACGATATCTCATAAGACCATGCCGTATAACGGAACGGGTTTTTCCCTTATGAGAATCCAAATTATCTTTATATCAAAAACCTTTTGATATTATAGTAATGTCTATCAACACAATATAATAATCATCTAGCAGAACTCTTTCATCTCACGTTCTACATATATAGTATACAATCAAAACCGCAAGCACGTATTGGGTAATGGGTTTCCAACTATGACAAGGTATGGAACCACCTTTCGCTAGTGTACCTCTAGAGAGGAATACACTGGGTTCAACAAGAACATCTTGCAACCCGGCCACACATGACCGACCACTCATTTCTCTTGAGTGTATCGAATGTATATCACCAACGGTTGGGATCAGCAACCGTTTCCCGAATGGGACAGCATCAACAATAGATTTTTAGAAATAAATGAAACTCTAGATCAGGTGATTATACACCCTACTTCGGTGCGACCGACTTAGCCATGCTGCCTGCCCGATTTCTATCATTTACCGGATGATGAGGCTAGAAGCTACGCTTTATCATCACATCAGATTCACTTTGAATGTCACATCATCAAATCCATCAAATCACCGATTGACGTCCTCAACCATACATTATGTGTTAGCTAAAAGAAGTTTCCTTCTCCGCTTCCACTCTTGGTACGGTTGGAGAAATCAATATACGTGATCGTCTGGAAATACTCTGTCAGACATCCGTCCATACAAGTCATCCAGGAACAGGATGAACCGAAGGCACTATTCTGTAAACAGGATAACCCTTGCATAACTCCGTCTTCAATTTCCTTTGGCATACATGATTCGCAACGCTTATGCCAATACAGAGTGGTTCTTTGGATAATAATCCAACCGGTCTCTCCATATTAACAACGCTAAAATGGTCAAAACTTTGATAGTCTGTGATTTAACTATCGAAGAAAAACAGGTGTGCAAACAACGATATTATTTCCAAATGGAAATTTATATCGATCAAACATCATTCAACATTTATCTCTTTATTTCATCAATTTACTTATCTCTTGTTTCCCTATATTCAATATTTCTTATTTTCTAAATTTGGAAAATATACGTGATTAAGAATGGAAAATATTTCCATTTCTTGTTTTCTTTATTAGAAAACATTTCTGGTTTCTTATTTGGAAAACATTTCCAAAGCTTCTTCATTGGACTTAGACAGATGTTTAAACAAACCATCGCGATGCCAACTCAAACTATTCCCTTTAATTACTACATTCGCTTAACCATCCTTTACTATCGAACCTTAACCATTCCTTAGTTAGAAATGAAGTCAATCAAGTTGGGGTAATACTACCTCTCATACCTTAACTGAACAACGTTTCTAACCTTGAAATAGACAAAGTTCACCCTTCTAATTCTTTAACAAACTTCCTTACTTAACCTTTCCTTCAAATCTTTTCTATTCGATAATTCTTTCCTTCGATAAGGTATATTCGATAACTCTATACAATTTATTCTATTCACTTAACTCTTTTGATTTAACTTTAACTCTATTCACTTAACTCCCATTGAATAAACTATATTCGATAACCCTTTTAATTCTATTTGAATAAACTATATATTCGATTAACTCCTTTACTCTATTCAAATAAACTATATATTCGATTAACTCCTTTACTCTATTTGAATAAACTATATATTCGATTAACTCCTTTATTCTATTCGAATAAACTATATATTCGATTAACTCCTTTACTCTATTCGAATAAACTATATATTCGGTTAACTCCTTTACTCTATTCGAATAAACTATATATTCGATTAACTCCTTTATTCTATTCGAATACTACTTTCGAATACCATATTCGATTTACTACTTTATTCGCTTTATAAAGATATCCTTTTTAACAACATTTATTCATTTTAAAGATTTACTTTTAGTAACGGTTCTCCACTTAAAAAATGATTTCCTTCTTATAACAGTTTCCTTTTTATAACGTTTTTCCTTTTTTCTAAATATCTCCTATTTATAAATATTCCAATTTATAAATATTTCTTATTTATAAATATTCCATTTATAAGTATTTTATTTCAAATATCACTTTGAAAATATTCCCTTATCAACATTTCGGTAAGTTATGGTATTCAACACATCAAATCACGATGATCAGTATCGTCCAAACACATATAATCGACAACAGATTATATATCACATCATATATCACAATATATGAAAAACAGTAAAATAAATGTTGAGGAACCCAGTTGGATTCCTCCAACCTGTTTCCCTGCATCACAGATTAAACAATATAGATAAAATCACTTTCAGTTCCATATGAAATATTCTGTTAAACAGAATCAATATAGAAATTCAACTAACTGACTAGCAGTTCAATCAAACAGTCAACACACAGTCAATCAGTCAATATTTAACAGTTCTAAAAATACAACATGAAATTATAAACTGTTCAGAGTTAGTGAGATTTACTCACATTGGACTATCATCGTTAGATAACGATAATTGTCGCTTGATTTGATTCTGACAATTTATTTCACGATAAATTGTAACGAGCTCCGATGGACTTCCAGTCAGTCTCATTGTGTTGCTCCCGTCCATACGATCCTAACGGATCCAACCGTTCATGATTCTGACACTGTATGATAAAGTTACGATAAATACAAGTTGTAAATACATCTATATAATTTAAAACTAACACTTTAAATATTAATTTTAGGCTCACTCTCTAGTTCCGGCCCATTACCCCTTTCCAAAGCCCGCCACTATGTCTCCTACAACACCGAACATCTGCTACTCCTTAATGGCCAAACCGAACACCGAACTCCTTCCAAATCTCCTTCTTCACTTCACGATTTTACAAACAAACCAAACCAACAACTCCTCCTTCGAATTCTCTCCCCAGTCATACCCCCAATACCAAGTTCGATCCCCGATTACCATTTCCGTCGACAGTCACTCTCGACGTCCCCAATACACAGACATCGACACCTCAAAGCACCAAACTACCCCAAAATCTCCTGCATGATGTCAAACTCCACGCTAAGACCAAAACCATTATCAAAACCCAACACCGATGTCCCAAAATCAAACAAAACCGAACCCTAGAACACACTGTTCAAAAATGAAACTGCAGGAAGTATCGTCTAACTCTACAAGAAGTACACCAGCTTGATGCTTACGCTTGTACAAGTTCAAATACACATGATTCATGATTTATAGAGATTTATAATATTTGTTGGAGAATTTTAAAGCTTGCGTTGGTTGAAGAGAAAGGAGGAAAGCAATGGCGGGTTTGGTTGACTGATGAATGGAAATGAAATAGGTCTTAAGGTTTTCCAAAGGGGTATTTATAATGAAGATAAATATTTAGATATTTGTTAGGATATTTTATTTTAGTCAAACGCTATTTTTTTCTGTCTTCTAAAAATCCCTGTGATCACATAAGATCTCCTAAAATCATGCAAATTGACATGCCACTAGAGTTTGACATTAGGGTCCCAATGAAACTGGTTTCATCGAATTCCGACTTCGTATGCTCACACAGCGTATTTTTAATCGTCAAAATACTGACTGTTTCTCACTCTAAAAATCCGTACGGCCACATAGTGACTCTAAAAATCACGAAACTGGAAATCTAACAACTATTTGACATTGCGGATCCAACAAACTTAGTTTCGTCGAATTCCGACTTCGTTTGCAAAAGTGGCTATTTTTAAAGCTCTAGATGACCCATTTAAATATATAAATATAATTAAATATAATTAAATAAAATATTAATAAATTAATATTATCGTATATATTCACAACAGAATATCATATAGCTCAAGAATATTCCTATATGAACTTCTAACTCGATATTCACTTCTGGGTCAACCCGATATTCGATTTATTTTGAAATTCCTGTTTAAAATGTAAATAATTCCTTTATAAATTATAAAGGAATTCCACAGCGACTTTTCTAAAATTTGATTTGGACATATCTCAAAATCTACACGACGAAATCCCGATTTTTCTCTTCCACTAGAAAGATATTCTCCACCAGCTCCACACGTTTCTTGTTTCACAGAAATCCGGCTTAAAACGAATCCTGTACATTCAGTTGAAGTTCAAATCGCCAATTTATGAACTGCAGCGCAATTTTGAGCTGGATTTTAATTATATATATATAATTATACGTTCAAACTGTCGTTCAAATAATATATTCGTTATTCTAATTCAATTCTAAACTGAATTAAATACCACCAATGATCCAGTTCACACCATATCGCCATTTCAGCCAATTCTGATTATTTCAAAATTAAATATATTATTTAATTTATTATTTTAAATTAAATATTCACCATTATTTAATTCCACGACCATTAAAGCAGATTGGAATTTGATTGGAATCGAGAAGAAACTCGAGTTGAAATGATATTTAGCTCGGATATAAGCGAATGGTTGTGTTGTGGATAAAAGCAGATTGGAATTTGATTGGGATGATCCTTGTATCCGCTGAATTGATAACAGGTGGAAAGGATATAACGATATGCCAACAAAAGGTACAAGTTTATATTTCTATTGGATATAAGATTTATGAGCCGAATTGGCAAGCCGCCTGGCTGTTTGATTTTCTTTTGGGTTGGAGATGGCCTAGAGAGGCGAGTGGGAGTTTGACCTATTGACCAGTACAAAGGAGGTGCTGGCGAAATTTTTCGAAAAGTTAAGGAGTTAGAAAATTTTCAGGATTTTTAGAAATTTTCGTTGATAAGAATTAATTGATAATTTAATTGAAATTAAATTGGTTCAGTTGAAACTAAAGTTAAGAAGTGAACAAATATGTTCTAACCAGTCGATAGGGTCGTCCTCTACCTTAGCAATTTCGAGGACGAAATTATTTTAAGTGGGGAAGATTGTAATGACCCGCATTGGCTGAGGTATTATAATTAATTTATTTAATTATATAAATAGTGATATAGTGAATTAAATGGTGGTTTAATTAAATAATGGTAAATATTTAATTAAAATAAATAATTAAATAATATATTTAATTCTGAAATAATCAGAATTGGTTGAAATGGCGATATAGTGTGAACTGGATCATCTGTGATATTTAATTCAGTTTATAATTAAATTAGAATAACGAATATATTATATAAACGACAGTTTGAACGTAGAATTATAACATAATTAAAATCGAGCTTGAAATGGCGCTGCAGTTCGTTAATTGGCGATTTGAACTTCAACTGAATGTACAGGATTCGTTTTAAGCCGGATTTCTATGAAACAAGAAACGTCTGGAGCTGGTGGGGTATATCTTTCTAGTGGAAGAGAAAAATCAGGACTTCGTCGTGTAGATTTTAAGATATGTCCAAATCAAATTTCTGAAAAGTCGCTGTGGAATTCCTTTATAATTTATAAAGGAATTATTTATATTTTAAAAAGGAATTTTAATATAAATCGAATATCGGGTTGACCCAGATTGAAATATCAAGTTAGAAATTCATATAGGAATATTTTAGAGCTGTATGATTTTCTATTGTGAATACATACGATAATATTTATTTATAAATATTTAATTTAATTATTTTTAAATATATTTATATGTTTAAAAGGGTTATGTAACACCCCGCCTCCGCTAGGGCCACTCGCAAAGGAATGCACTAGCTTTAGAGGGGCATTATTGGTAAACATGCAAAGAAATATCACAAGACAGAACATATAAAAATAGCGGAAGTAAAATCAAACTTTCATAACATGAATAAATAAGGTCTAAAGCCTTTTACATCAGAGTACATCAAAACCTGTCTTGCAATAGTAAAGAAGCATAAAGACATTTTCATAAATTATTCCCCAAGTAAAAACAGTAAAGTAGCCATAGCCAGGAAAAGTCCAAGCCATCCATGATGACCTTCAAGCAGAAGAAGTCCGAACTAAACAGCAGTGTTTCCTCCCTGGAACCTGGGGGGGGGGGGGGGAAACGGAAGAAAAGAGGCGAAACAAAACGGGTCAGTCAAAAAGACTGAGTAAGCCCTATCTACTATTAGTATAAAAACTAGTAAAGTTAACTGACATGAGAAACTGAGATGAACATAAGCATGATAACAAGATAGATAAGCCAAATCAAAATAACAGGATGAACTACTGAACTCAGATAAACTAGGGTGTCGTGATAAACTACGATGTCTAGATAAAACAAGGTATCACATTGTCAGGTTTCTATCAAGTATAATATCCCAAGATATCTATCGCGTATAACGTCCCATGGCATCTATCCTGTATATCCGCTCTGCACCTACCGTACTAGTATCCCAACTGTATTACGTGTTATCCGTGAATGACCCTTACTCAAAAGTCGTGTAATGGTCCCTGTCAACCTAATATGCCACATATATAGGTTACTCAACTCATATGTTTCTTTCCATGTATAAGTTCAGTCCTTTGCCGTAGGCTATACGGGCTTTCCCATGTAAACGGTTTATCCTTGAAGTTGTTTTGGACTGCAACCCTTGATCTAGTTGTGTTTCCTTACCATGAACTGTCGCGCGTCCACTTAGGATTTATGCCACCTAGGACCGCTAGGGATTATGCTACCTAATGAACGTTTCCGTGTCTCTGTTTGGGTTTTGGCCACCTAGGACCACTAGGGATTACACCACCCGTCAACCGCGCCCTTGATCCCACGTATGTATCGTGAATCGTTTTCCATGTCTAGATGCACATGTTCCCCAATGTGCCATCCGAGTTCCATGCCAGGGCAAATCAAGAAATACGGAACTCGGTCGGGAGCTTTAAATCGTCTGCCGATGCAGATATCAAGGTCTGTTTTTGTACCCGTGGCTATGGTCCCACGTGACCCCTCCCTCAACTACTGAAAGGCAATCCAAGAAAAATCATGTATAAGAACCACTCCACGGCCCCACTATAGCCCACTTTCCTACGGGCCAACCTCACCCATGACTCGATAGCAAGCACATGGTCTGTTGGGGGTTCCCTGCCTTTCCGCACGTACACGATTGACTAAAGATGGTAGGTAGTCGGCGATGCGCTATCCAGGGCAAAAACAAGAATCGTCGACTCCACGCTAATCCATCCCAGTCTTTAGGTTGCTCGCATAGCAACCAAGGCATACTCTTGATCCTTCTAACGCAGACCTTAACCTCTCATGGGCCTAGTATAATTACCTGGCAGCCCACAGAGGGATCCCAAGAATATCCTCACGTCCCCCGAAGCTTCCACTTCGGCACCCAGTGCGCTGGAGCTTTTATCCAAGTCAGATAACTTGCTCCCCCTCGTATACTAAGCGATGACCTACCGTATCAGGTTACTCATCGTTTTGAGAATTAGTCCTATGTCCTTAGCTAAGAATTATTACTTAGTTACCCTTAACTAAGGTTTACCACTTAGCTTCCTTTCCCGTTATCCTTGATTAACCACGGTTTTCTACCTAGTTCTTCTAGCTAGGGTTTGTCTATTGGGTTAAGTGTTATCATTCAAGTCCATGACTTAACCCGCCCACGAATCACGTCAAAGATTGGCTAAGTATTTAAGTTCAAGACTTAGTCCCACAAGTTGGTTAAGTGTACCCAGAGGCTCATGACTTAACCCTATCAAGTCAAATTGGTCAAGTACTAGCTTACCTTAATCCTATCGGATTATCTTGCTAGATCGATTAAGCATAGATTATCCTAATCCCATCAAATTATCGAGTCGGATTGGTTAAGTATAGGTTGGCTTAACCCCATCCTCTAATCGTACTACAATGGTTAAGTATATTATAAAAAGGTCTTGTGACTTAACCTTATCAGGTCCGCGTATTAGATTGGTTAAGTGTAAGTTACTTAACCCCATCAAATCATCATGTATAATTGGTTAAGTATAAGTTGCTTAACCCCATTTAATTATCACGTTAAGTTGGTTAAGTATTGGTTACTTAACCTCATTGAATTACCGAGTTTAAATTGGTTAAGTGTTTAACTTAACCCCATCGAATTACCGTGTTTAGATTAGTTAAGTGTGGATTACTTAACCCCATCCCCTAATCATCTTGTATGGTTAAGTGTCATTAAGAAAACTTACTTAACCTTGCCAAATTATCATGTTGGATTGATTAAGTGTTGGTTAACTTAATCCCCGTCCACTAGTCATATAAAAATGGTTAAGCGTCATTAGGCAAATCAAATCACTTAACCTACCCAACCTTGTCATGTTTTGTTAAGTATCATTAGCCTAACCAATTTACTTAACCCATTTACCCATGTCATATTTGGTTAAGAGTCATTAATCAAATTAACTTAACCCTATCATGTGGCATTAATTACTTAATGCACCCCAACCTCTCACATTAGACTTTGTTGTGGTTACTAGTTAAGCCGGTCGGTTCCGGGTAGCTTTACACCACAACTTGGTCTAACCTCGGGTCCAAGCACAACATGACCAACTTCTCACATTGGGTCCTATTGTTTGCAACTACTAGTTAGGCCGGTCGGTTCCGGGTAGTTTTACGTTGCAAACTCAACCCAACCTCGAGTTGGCCACACTTATATTATCTAAGTGTCATATCCATCATGTTTCCAAAACATGTTACAAGTTTTTCAAGCATTTGGGTAGACCTAACTTAATAGGTAAATTCCCAAAGGGTAGACCTAACTTAATAGGTAAATTCCCAAGCTTATGTTTTTATGCATACTTACATGTCAACTTCCATGTTATATTTCAAGCCATGTTTTCAAGTTGTATTTTCATGTCATTAGAAATTACCCATAACATAACCCAACGCTTTTAAACTCGCATATACGTTCGCAACAACGTAATGGATTAAAAGAAGAGACTTGGCAAAGGAATGACAAAAATGGGTATTAAGCCACAAGTTAATCATGGTGGCAAATGAGGCACAAATGTGTTCATTAGCTTGCATGTTACATTCTTACACCTCAAAAACATGCATAAACCCAAACTTGGCACATAAACGAATCATGGTGACTAAAGACATAGAATGATGACTAGTAACTCACATATATCATCATATAAGGGTTATGATTACATATGCAAGTTGACAAGAAGATTATGAAGGTTCTCATGTTGCATAATGCAACATTTCAACATAAAGGTTGTAGCTTTTTGCTCATAAGATCAAGATAATGACTTCATAAACTTGCATAACATGTTAGCATGCATCATTCTCAATGATCAAACCCAAACTTTCTACATGAACATTTAACTTCATAGTTAATATCTAAGAGTAGGGAAAGGGCTTACATTGCTATGAAGGCCTAAATCGATTAATCTAAAGCTTGTGATGAAGCCTATGCATGCCATCACCCAAAAACCCAAAGATGAACACTCCAAATCAACAAAAATACCATCTTTATGAACAAAGATCAAAGCTTTTGCCTTGAAATCAACTTGAGAAGCTCTCATACTAACATAGGGACTCTCTAATACTCTCATGATCATGAAACCTCTCATAGAAATGAAGTGGAGGCTAGGATAGTTGAGTGGAGGCCATGAGAGTAGCAATTTTGCCATAGTTTAGTTGCAAGAATGAATAATGAGGGTTTAGGGTAGGCTTAGGGGTGTTTTTATAGAGATTAGGGTAGTTTTAGGCCCTTAGATTGACCCTAGGATAGATCCCAGCCCTCAAAAATCGTCACAAGCCTCCAAAACAAGACCAAGGGCCAAAACAGGTGCACCAGGCCAGCCAGGGTCAAGCCAGAAGGCTGTGCAGGTTTCTGGCTCGACACGGGCGCACTTCCCAAGTGCGCCAGTGTATTTTTGTGCTGGCGCACTTCACAAGTGCGCCAGTGCATTCTGGCTTGTTTTCGGTTTTTCTGCCTAACTTCGTTCGTCCATATCTTCTTCATACGGACTCCGATTTACGAAATTTCGGACTCTATTTCGCGTATTTTTCCGAGACGAGTGCAATGGCGCAACCCGTTTATCCTGATTCAGATTTTATAATTTAATTCTGCATTGATTCTTGTCTTAACACGTTGCTAAAAATTCGGGTTGTTACATCCTCCCCAACTTAAAGGATTTCGTCCCCGAAATCTCCAAGTTAGGAAGAACGTATCCTACCATCCGTCATCCATCTACTCAAAACATCATCCACAAGCAACCATTGTCCTTAGATGATTTCTAATGCTGTATGAATATATGCAAAACATGTGTGTACATGTTCCTTAGCTAATGCCAATGATCAGGCCTGAATAATCTTTCTAATGCAAAATATGTATAGTGCCATGAATCCAACATGTATGCAAATAGTCCTAGCCATATAGGTACTATATGCGTGCACAATCATTCATTCATATGCAACAACCGCATGATAATACATTCGATTTCATCCATAAACAAGTATAAATACTCGTGCATATGCAATATGAAATGTGACCGAGTCGAGCTAGTATCTAATGTGTATTCGCGCATCCACGAGCAACTACTTGCAACCACTTGCAACCATATCAATCATAACATGTTTCAAATACATGTTTACATCCATAGGGTTCTACCTAGGATTCCCTGAAACAGGGTCGAGAAGATAAACAAGACAAACTCCTTACGGGGTTTGTAACAGAAAATAGGACCGAGAGGATGTCCACAAAAGATAGCCTACAAGCAAGCTCTACCGAAAACAGGGATCAAGAATATACTCCCAAAAAGAGATATCATGCGTGTATCTAGTCTTTGACCATCAAAGTCGTATTTCCTTGGGCTTAATCCCATTGTGCCTTGACCGTCTTTTAGCTTCGCGATTTCGTAGCTTCTTATTTTCTGTTTCCATAACATGAGCTGGAACTCGTTTCTTCGTCGCCTCTCGTTCCACTTGCACTTGCCCTTTTCCTAGAATACTTGACGCAAACATGACTGCGTACTCATGATCTCATGCAAGCTTTCCAAAATTCACTAGTGAATCTTGGATCTCATTGATATACTATATGGTATTCCATGTAGAAGAACTTTCTTTTGAAAGTAAACAGATGTCAACCAGGTTATCATGCGCACTCACTAGGGCGATCTCTATAACCCATGCATAAATGAAGTAAACCATCCGTCTTATTGGCGAACACCACTCGATCGGGCTTCAAATTTCCAATAAAGGCATCAAGGGATTCTAAGTAACTAGTCATGACAGAACCTCAAAAAGGTTACACGATACTTCGAGGGTATTACCAAGGCTAGTCAAAAGGTCTAACTAACCTCCTATCAAAACCGAGAGTGGCACCCCTTACTGGATAACCACTTCATCCTTAGAATCCATCCATAGCTCATAAGCATTATTTCCAAGCTCAACACTTGACATAGACATTCTCAAATCCAAACAAGCCATGAATAAATGGACTGATTCTCCAATAGGACTTTGAGACAAAAATGGGATTCTCTATTACGCTAGTACTTAAGGTGCAGAGACTCAACTATCGAAGCAGACTTAAATGATACGATGATCAAACCAAAGTCCTAACGGGACGATAGAGAAGAAAAGCTAAACCTTTAACAAGATCGTTACCCTCCTTCCGAGGTACCCTAGAAATGGGAGCATACTACTGCCCTCCCGATGATCTTGTCCTTGTCCCATGATACTTAACTATCCGCCCCGTTTCACCATGCCAAAGGTATTCCCTCGTCATGGGTTTCATTGTTCATCTTTCCCTCTCATTCTGGGTTGAGCCATACCAACAAGTTGCTCATCCTTAAACTCGTATCCTTTACCCTTGCTCTTTATTATCCTTTCTTGTAACGCGACCACTGGTCTCTCGAGAACCACCTCCATCGCATGGAAAGCACTTTCGTAGATAGAAAAGACTAGTCGCAGTTAAAACCACTGTGACTACAGATGGAGGAAAGAAAGGAAAAGAGATTCAATTAAGGAAACAAGGATAGTGCTAATGGCCTTTGGGGAATAGACTTTTTCTTTTAAAAGAAAAATTTTCTTGAAAAATGCTTCTTTGTAAACGATTTTCAAATAGTTTTCAGAAGGTCTTTAAAAACTTTTGCTCAGTCTGGTAACCTTCTGCTCTGATACCAAATGTAACACCCCGCCTCTGCTAGGGTCACTCGCAAAGGAATGCACTAGCTTTAGAGGGGCATTATTGGTAAACATGCACAGAAATATCACAAGACAGAACATATAAAAATAGCGGAAGTAAAATTAAACTTTCATAACATGAATAAATAAGGTCTAAAGCCTTTTACATCAGAGTACATCAAAACCTGTCTTGCAATAGTAAAGAAGCATAAAGACATTTTCATAAATTATTCCCCAAGTAAAAACAGTAAAGTAGCCATAGCCAGGAAAAGTCCAAGCCATCCATGATGACCTTCAAGCAGAAGAAGTCCGAACTAAACAGCAGTGTTTCCTCCCTGTAACCTGGGGGGGGGAACGGAAGAAAAGAGGCGAAACAAAACGGGTCAGTCAAAAAGATTGAGTAAGCCCTATCTACTATTAGTATAAAAACTAGTAAAGTTAACTGACATGAGAAACTGAGATGAACATAAGCATGATAACAAGATAGATAAGCCAAATCAAAATAACAGGATGAACTACTGAACTCAGATAAACTAGGGTGTCGTGATAAACTACGATGTCTAGATAAAACAAGGTATCACATTGTCAGGTTTCTATCAAGTATAATATCCCAAGATATCTATCGCGTATAACGTCCCATGGCATCTATCCTGTATATCCGCTCTGCACCTACTGTACTAGTATCCCAACTGTATTACGTGTTATCCGTGAATGACCCTTACTCAAAAGTCGTGTAATGGTCCCTGTCAACCTAATATGCCGCATATATAGGTTACTCAACTCATATGTTTCTTTCCATGTATAAGTTCAGTCCTTTGCCGTAGGCTATACGGGCTTTCCCATGTAAACGGTTTATCCTTGAAGTTGTTTTGGACTGCAACCCTTGATCTAGTTGTGTTTCCTTACCATGAACTGTCGCGCGTCCACTTAGGATTTATGCCACCTAGGACCGCTAGGGATTATGCTACCTAATGAACGTTTCCGTGTCTCGGTTTGGGTTTTGGCCACCTAGGACCACTAGGGATTACGCCACCCGTCAACCGCGCCCTTGATCCCACGTATGTATCGTGAATCATTTTCCATGTCTAGATGCACATGTTCCCCAATGTGCCATCCGAGTTCCGTGCCAGGGCAAATCAAGAAATACGGAACTCGGTCGGGAGCTTTAAATCGTCTGCTGATGCAGATATCAAGGTCTGTTTTTGTACCCGTGGCTATGGTCCCACGTGACCCCTCCCTCAACTACTGAAAGGCAATCCAAGAAAAATCATGTATAAGAACCACTACACGGCCCCACTATAGCCCACTTTCCTACGGGCCAACCTCACCCATGACTCGATAGCAAGCACATGGTCTGTCGGGGGTTCCCTGCCTTTCCGCACGTACACGATTGACTAAAGATGGTAGGTAGTCGGCGATGCGCTATCCAGGGCAAAAACAAGAATCGTCGACTCCACGCTAATCCATCCCAGTCTTTAGGTTGCTCGCATAGCAACCAAGGCATACTCTTGGTCCTTCTAACGCAGACCTTAACCTCTCATGGGCCTAGTATAATTACCTGGCAGCCCACAGAGGGATCCCAAGAATATCCTCACGTCCCCCGAAGCTTCCACTTCGGCACCCAGTGCGCTGGAGCTTTTATCCAAGTCAGATAACTTGCTCCCCCTCGTATACTAAGCGATGACCTACCGTATCAGGTTACTCATCGTTTTGAGAATTAGTCCTATGTCCTTAGCTAAGAATTATTACTTAGTTACCCTTAACTAAGGTTTACCACTTAGCTTCCTTTCCCGTTATCCTTGATTAACCACGGTTTTCTACCTAGTTCTTCTAGCTAGGGTTTGTCTATTGGGTTAAGTGTTATCATTCAAGTCCATGACTTAACCCGCCCACGAATCACGTCAAAGATTGGCTAAGTATTTAAGTTCAAGACTTAGTCCCACAAGTTGGTTAAGTGTACCCAGAGGCTCATGACTTAACCCTATCAAGTCAAATTGGTCAAGTACTAGCTTACCTTAATCCTATCGGATTATCTTGCTAGATCGATTAAGCATAGATTATCCTAATCCCATCAAATTATCGAGTCGGATTGGTTAAGTATAGGTTGGCTTAACCCCATCCTCTAATCGTACTACAATGGTTAAGTATATTATAAAAAGGTCTTGTGACTTAACCTTATCAGGTCCGCGTATTAGATTGGTTAAGTGTAAGTTACTTAACCCCATCAAATCATCATGTATAATTGGTTAAGTATAAGTTGCTTAACCCCATTTAATTATCACGTTAAGTTGGTTAAGTATTGGTTACTTAACCTCATTGAATTACCAAGTTTAAATTGGTTAAGTGTTTAACTTAACCCCATCGAATTACCGTGTTTAGATTAGTTAAGTGTGGATTACTTAACCCCATCCCCTAATCATCTTGTATGGTTAAGTGTCATTAAGAAAACTTACGTAACCTTGCCAAATTATCATGTTGGATTGATTAAGTGTTGGTTAACTTAATCCCCGTCCACTAGTCGTATAAAAATGGTTAAGCATCATTAGGGAAATCAAATCACTTAACCTACCCAACCTTGTCATGTTTTGTTAAGTATCATTAGCCTAACCAATTTACTTAACCCATTTACCCATGTCATATTTGGTTAAGAGTCATTAATCAAATTAACTTAACCCTATCATGTGGCATTAATTACTTAATGCACCCCAACCTCTCACATTAGACTTTGTTGTGGTTACTAGTTAAGCCGGTCGGTTCCGGGTAGCTTTACACCACAACTTGGTCTAACCTCGGGTCCAAGCACAACATGACCAACTTCTCACATTGGGTCCTATTGTTTGCAACTACTAGTTAGGCCGGTCGGTTCCGGGTAGTTTTACGTTGCAAACTCAACCCAACCTCGAGTTGGCCACACTTATATTATCTAAGTGTCATATCCATCATGTTTCCAAAACATGTTGCAAGTTTTTCAAGCATTTGGGTAGACCTAACTTAATAGGTAAATTCCCAAAGGGTAGACCTAACTTAATAGGTAAATTCCCAAGCTTATGTTTTTATGCATACTTACATGTCAACTTCCATGTTATATTTCAAGCCATGTTTTCAAGTTGTATTTTCATGTCATTAGAAATTACCCATAACATAACCCAACGCTTTTAAACTCGCATATACGTTCGCAACAACGTAATGGATTAAAAGAAGAGACTTGGCAAAGGAATGACAAAAATGGGTATTAAGCCACAAGTTAATCATGGTGGCAAATGAGGCACAAATGTGTTCATTAGCTTGCATGTTACATTCTTACACCTCAAAAACATGCATAAACCCAAACTTGGCACATAAACGAATCATGGTGACTAAAGACATAGAATGATGACTAGTAACTCACATATATCATCATATAAGGGTTATGATTACATATGCAAGTTGACAAGAAGATTATGAAGGTTCTCATGTTGCATAATGCAACATTTCAACATAAAGGTTGTAGCTTTTTGCTCATAAGATCAAGATAATGACTTCATAAACTTGCATAACATGTTAGCATGCATCATTCTCAATGATCAAACCCAAACTTTCTACATGAACATTTAACTTCATAGTTAATATCTAAGAGTAGGGAAAGGGCTTACATTGCTATGAAGGCCTAAATCGATTAATCTAAAGCTTGTGATGAAGCCTATGCATGCCATCACCCAAAAACCCAAAGATGAACACTCCAAATCAACAAAAATACCATCTTTATGAACAAAGATCAAAGCTTTTGCCTTGAAATCAACTTGAGAAGCTCTCATACTAACATAGGGACTCTCTAATACTCTCATGATCATGAAACCTCTCATAGAAATGAAGTGGAGGCTAGGATAGTTGAGTGGAGGCCATGAGAGTAGCAATTTTGCCATAGTTTAGTTGCAAGAATGAATAATGAGGGTTTAGGGTAGGCTTAGGGGTGTTTTTATAGAGATTAGGGTAGTTTTAGGCCCTTAGATTAACCCTAGGATAGATCCCAGCCCTCAAAAATCGTCACAAACCTCCAAAACAAGACCAAGGGCCAAAACAGGTGCACCAGGCCAGCCAGGGTCAAGCCAGAAGGCTGTGCAGGTTTCTGGCTCGACACGGGCGCACTTCCCAAGTGCGCCAGTGTATTTTTCTGCTAGCGCACTTCACAAGTGCGCCAGTGCATTCTGGCTTGTTTTCGGTTTTTCTGCCTAACTTCGTTCGTCCATATCTTCTTCATACGGACTCCGATTTACGAAATTTCGGACTCTATTTCGCGTTTTTTTCCGAGACGAGCGCAATGTAGCAACCCGTTTATCCTGATTCAGATTTTATAATTTAATTCTGCCTTGATTCTTGTCTTAACACGTTGCTAAAAATTCGGGTTGTTACAGGTTATTTAGGACTTTAAAAATAGCCACTTTTGCAAACGAAGTCGGAATTCGACGAAACTAATTTTCTTGGATCCGCAATGTCAAATAGTTGTTAGATTTCCAGTTTCGTGATTTTTAGATTCACTGTGTGACCATACGGATTTTTAGAGTGAAAAACAGTTAGTATTTCGATGGTTAAAAATACGCTGTGTGAGCAAACAGAGTCGGAATTCGATGAAACCAGTTTCGTTGGGACCGTAATGTCGAACTGTAGGTGCATGTCAATTTCCTTGATTTTTGGGAATCACGTGGGATCACAGGAATTTTAGAGGACATATGTAAACAACATATGCTTACAAATAAAATAAAATAATCAAAAGAAAAATATCTAAAAATCCTATAAATAACCCTCAACCATTTCTAAACCCTAATTACATTCTTATCTGATCAAAAACTCCGCCGTCAAATTTTTCCAGCGAAACAAAACCTAGTTCATCACTTTCTAAAATCCTAGAAATTCAAACTAAAATCTATAAATCCCAAATTTCATATGAGTGAGTTCCCCTTAAGTTTCTCTTCGATCCCGTGTGTGTATTGTTGGGTTCGACGAAGAGTTTCATCATTGGAAATATTAACAGTGATGCTAGGGTTGGGGATTTCCGTTGATTAAGGAGGAGATGGGTATTTTCGAATACGAATTCGAGTTTAGTATGGGATTTAGCATCAACTGTGTGTTTTTGGTGAGGTTCGAAGCAAGGAAATGTCGATGTCTACTACAGGCGATGCAAGGAAGGAGGGGTCGAGATGGTGATCGAACTTGGGATGATGGTGACTGGAAGGAGCGGTTTTGTGTGCTGAGTGGACTGGAGGTGACCACGGTGGAGGTTTGGTGGCCGGAGCAGTCGTGGATGGTGGTCAAACGATGGGTCAACAGGGTGGTTTGGGTTCGTATTTTTATACTGGGAGTCGCGATAATTTGGTTTTGGGAAGAAAGGTTGGCGGGCCAGAAGTTTAAGTGGGTCGGCGGGTTTTAAAGGTTAAGGCCCGAATGATTTTTATATTTTAAGTTTTAATCTAAATAATTTGTACACTAACTTATAACTATGATATCTCATCCATACGAGGTCAGAATCACGAACCGTTTGTCACGTTAGGATCGTATGGACGGACACTACCCACTAGAACTGACTGGGAGTGGATTGGGGTTCGTTACAATTTATTGTAAAATAAATTGTCCAATCTGAATCAACGACAATTATCGTTATTGACGATGATAGTCCAAAGTGAGTAAATCTCACAAACTCTGAACAGTTTATAATTTCATGTTGTATTTTTAGAACTGTTAATATTGGCTGATTGGCTGTGTGTTAACTGTTTGATGGAACTGCTAGTCAGTTAGTTGAATTTCGAGATTGATTCTGTTTAACAGAATATATCATATGGAACTGAAAGTGATGTTATCTATATTGTTTAACATCTGTGATGCAGGAAAACAGGTTGGAGGGACCCAACTGGGTTCTTCAATATATAAATACTGTTTTGTTTTATATATTGTGTTATACGATGTGATACGAAATCTGTTAATGATTTTATATGTGTGAATGATACTGATCATTGTTGTATGGTATGTTAAATACCATAGCATACCGGAATGTTGATAAGGGAATTTTCAAAGTGATATTTGAAAATAAATTATTTATAAAATCAAAAGAGAAAGATTTGTAAACCATGTACAAATGAAATCGAAAAGAAAATATTTGTGAAATCAAATATACAAGGAAATATTTGTTAAATAGAATTGAAAGGAGTTAATCGATTTGAATTAGTCAAGTAGACTTATTCAATTGGAGTTAATCAAAATGAGTTAGCGAAAGGGATAAAACAAATGAGTTAGTCAAACCAAGTCAAAGGAGTTAATCAAACCAAGTTGATCGAATTGGTTCAACCAGATTAACTAAGTCGAGTTAACCAGTTAGAGTTGATCAGTTAGGGTTGATCAGTTAGAGCAAATCAATTAGAGTTGACCAGTTAGAGTTGACCAGTTAGAGTTGATTAGTTAGGGTTGATCAGCCAGAGTTAATCAATTAGAGTTAACCAATTAGAGTTGATCAGTTAGAGTAAATCGATAGAGTTAAATCGAACTAGAGTTACTCAAATGGAGTTTTATCGAATATTAGTTTATTCGAATAGGGTTAAAGGAAAGGAGTTATCGATTTTTAGTTAATCGAAGGAATTATCAATTATTAGTTAATCAAAAGGAGTTATCGATTATTAGTTAATCGAAGGAGTTATCGATTATAGTTTAATCGAAAAGAGTTATCTATTTATTTAATCGAAGTGAGTTATAGAATATTGGTTATTCGAAGGAGTTATCGAAATTAGTTATTCGATGGAGTTAATCGATTAGAGTTAAAATAAAGGAGTTGATCGAATATAGTTTATTCGAATAGAATCAATTGAGTTAATCGAATATTAGTGATTCGAAATAGAGTTAAATAGGAGTTATCGAATATTAGTTATTCGAATAAGAGTTAAATAGAGTTATCGAATATTATTTATTCGAATAGAGTTAAATGGAGTTAAAGGAATAAATCGAATATAGTTTATTCGAATAGAATTAAAGGAGTTAATCGAATTTGGTTTATTCGAATAGAGTTAAAGGAGTTATCGACTAGTTTTAAATCAAATAGAGTTAATCCAATAGCGTTAGTCCAATAGAGTTGATTGATAAGGGTTAATCGAATAGAGTAAATTGAATAGAGTTACTGAACACTACAAGAAAAATACCATATTGCAACTAGCTATTTGCAACAGGCCTCAAATGTCAGTTGCAGTAAATGATATTTAGCAAAAGGCCTTTCGTACCCGTTGCAATATATAAGATTTAACAACAGGCCTTCCCTTCCTGTTGTGAAAAGTACATTTATTGCAACAACGCTTTAATGTCTGTTGCGAAAACATACTTTTAGCAACAGCTCTTTCACTCCTGTTGCAATAGACATATTATTTGCAACTACACTTTCAAACCAGTTGCCAAATATATATATTTAGCAACTGTTTTCACCAGTTGCGATAATTGTAATTTTTTTACAACAGGTAAAGCCACTTGCAAAAAACACACTTTTAAAAATTATTTTTTCCCAAGTAATATTCGGTTATAATATAAGAAGTATAAGCATAATAGTTAATATATATATGTATATATATACACACATACATATATATATACACACACATACATATATATATAATTTGTAACTGCGCTTCCAGACCTGTTGCAAAAAGTTATCTTGAGCAAGTGATTTCACCACTTGCAATAATTAATTAATAAACAATAAATAATAAATAAGCAATAAATAATAAATAATAATAATGACCAATTAATTAAAAAGTTAAGAAAACAGATAAATATAAATGATTGTAATGAACTAATGATAGTAAAATAATAATAATAAAAATTAGCGGATAATAATTACTAATCAGTTTGAAATGTGAAATATTTATGTTAATAATATATGGTAAATGGATGAATAATATTAATTAGTTTTTACTAACAATTGTTGATATTATTAAACTAGTATTAAAATTTTAGTGAATAGTATCTTTGTTTGGTAAAAAGTAGAAAAAATGCAATAACTTTTTTGGTTCAAACTTTTAAATTTTTTGTTCCAACCTTTATTTTTTTTCATCCAAAAAACTAAAATATGTATTCTAACTGGACATCGCGTCCTGTTCGAAGAATGAGAAATACCGTTTGTACATGAGTTTGAAATTTGAGATCAAATTAAGTAGTATTTTAATAATTTATAATCATTTTGGGTAATTAATAAGTAATATTTTAATAATCTATAATTATTTTTAATAATTAATAAGATTGCATAAGTAATCATTGATAATTAGGTACTTAATTAATAACTACAAATAATAATGTATAAATAATTATATTTACCGAATATATAGTAATATATTATAATTGATAACTCATAAATAATAGTTCATAAATATAGGTTAGCAACTTTAATTTAACGATTTATTATATAGTGACTTATGATGAATAATTGAAAAACAATAATAATCAATAATTTAAAAACAATAATAAACAATGATTTGCGGTTATCCACTAACCTGTATTTGATAATGGAGTGGAGGGAAATAATTTTCGTGTGGAGGGAAATAATTTTCGTGTGGAGGGAAATGAATCTACCGGAGCGAAATTCTATAGGCTTCATTAGGACAGAAACCAAATGGGGACGCATCAGATTCCTTTATCCCAAAATGGAATTAAAAAACCCTAAGCGAAATAGATGGCGGCAATGGCATCTCTATCCGGACATCGACGCTTAAACCAATCCGACAATCTCCCTGTTCAAAGTCTACGCCTCCTACGACATAACCATAATTTTCTGCCGCCTCCTACATCCTAGTTTTCCCAGGTAATCTTTTCTCTTCTCATTGCTTCCTCCTTCCTAAGTAGCAAAAATCATATTTCGACTGTCGAATTCCTACTCGTTTTCAGGTATCGTCGATCAAGTTTTCCAGCTCGAATTCCTACTCGAATTCCATCTCTATCAGGTGCGAACATACAAAGTTTTCAGAAATGGAACTAGAATATCCAATTAATGTTCGATTGACTGGAATTCGTTTTGGTATTTTTTTTATATCAATTTATTTTTTAGTCCTCTAGAAATGGAACTAGAGTATGAATAACACCAATTTTGTAAAATTTCCAATCATCTCCTTAGTTGTCATGGAACCTGTTCGTTTGGACAATTGGTAGCTGAATCTTCTGTAAAGCTAACATCTTATTATATGTTTTTTAAATGACTCGCAAAAGATACATAGACTCATGTTATTTATCAGTGTCTGAATTGGACAATTGGTAGCTGAATTTGCTTAGTTGAGACTTGAATGTTTTATTTTCATTTCAGAACAGCTACATGAACGTCTTCACAATCCTTCTTTGGGGCAACATTTGGGTTTAATCCTGATTCACCCTTGTCCTAATTGTTACATTATTTTGTAGATTAAAGCTTAAAATATAAGTTGTTTTTAATTATAACCCAAGCACAGTCACGTATCGGTCTTGGAGTTTGTTCTGATGACTTTCAGTTGCACATCTGGTTTATTAATTAGTTCATTGTGTGTTCATCATTAGGCGAGGCCATTTTCTTTTGTGAATTACTCTGTTTTCCATTTGAATTTTGCATCTTTTCTTATCATTTACTGTAGTATTTATTTCATATATCAGTCCATGTATTGCTCTTGTTCTTAGTCCTGTGGGGATTGCAATGGTTCATCCATGTAAGAAGCTTCTAAAGGCTTCAGATATAGGGTTTTCTATTAGTATGCAGCACCACTCAAGTTTAGGGTCTCAAAACTGAATCAAAAGCAGTCATTGTTTATATCGCATTACTGTCTTTACTTGTAACACGCCTTGCTGTTTATTATTTCTTAATTTTGTATATTTGTTTTACTATTCTGGTAGGAGTGTTTCAACTTAATTAGTCAGTTGAGCCGAGGTGTTGGTACAAAGTATATGGCAAAATGTGCATGGATAGTGGGCTTTTTCTGGGAAGTTGCATGTGAAGTCATGGTATGTTTTATTATTGATTTGTGCATGCTTCCAGATTTATATTTGTACAAAGTATATGGCAAAATGTGCATGGATAGTGTTTCAACTCATTCATTTTCCTTTTTTTTAACATTGGTTACTTGATGCCAAATCTATACATATGGACCAACGATATAAAGTCTTGGTAAACTCATTCTTGTTCTAACTGAACCTTTGTTTTTATGGTTTCATTCATTTGCCTCTGAGTATTTATGTATTTACATTTTCCAAAGGCATGGCAACTACGCGAAGAAGGGAGACCGAAAGAGATAGCAGATTCAAGTCTAGAAGGATACTCCAAAGAAGTATTAAGATACGCAAAAGTTGCACTCTTTTGCGCACAAGCAATAGCTCAAAGAAGTCCCTCAATGGCCTAAGTTTATTCTCTTATTATAGTATATGTATATATGATTGGGTAGAAATATGAGTATAAAATACTCTATTCGAAAAAATGTGTTGTGTGAGAGAAGAAATTGTTACACATGAATGGTGTATGAAAACTGTAGAAACTTTTATTGTAATTGTTTGTACTATTAAAACTTTGTTAAAATAAAATTTTTATTTGTTTATTTTATTCTGTGATATACGCTATTACTAAAACAAATACATTTAATATGTACTATCTATAAGCTATTTTTTTTATAGATTTATGAATCTATTGCAACGGGCATATACTGTTGCAAAATGGTCTGTTGCAACAATAAAAGCCAGTTGCAAAAAAGTATACCGCAACGTTTTATTGCAACAGGCAGAAAAAGTTGCAGACTTTTAGCAACTTCAGCTATACCAACAGGCGCAGGTCTGTTGCAATTGGTCTACTGCAACAGATATTGCCTGTTGCGAAAAGTGTTTTTTGTTCTAGTGGAATATACCTTATCGAAGGAAAGAATTATCGAATAGAGATGATTCGAAGGAGAGTTACGTAAGGAAGTTGTTAAAGAATTAAAAGGGTGAACTTTGTCTATTTCAAGGTTAGAAACGTTGTTCAGTTAAGGTCTGAGAGGTAGTATTACCCCAATTTGATTGACTTCATTTTTAACTAAGGAATGGTTAAGGTTCGATAGTGAAGGTGGGTTAAAGGAATTTAGTTAATAAGCGTAATGGTTTGAGTTGGCATCGTGATGGCTTGTTTAAACATCTGTCTAAGTTCAATGAAGGAGTTTTGGAAATGTTTTCCAAATAAGAATCAGAAATGTTTTCTGATATAGAAAACAAGAAATGGAAATGTTTTCCAATGGTAATAAGATATATTTTCTAAATTTAGAAAATAAGAAATGTTGAATATAGGGATACAGGAGATGAAAAATGAAATAAAGAGATAAATGTTGAATGATGATTGATCGATATAATTTCCTCCTGGAAATAATATCGTTGTTTGCACACCTATTTCCTTTGATGGTTAAATCATAGACTATCGAAGTTTTGACCATTTTAACGTTGTTAATATGGAGAGACCGGTTGGATTATTATCCAAAGAACCACTCTGTATTGGCATAAGTGTTGCGAATCATATATGCCAAAGATAATTGAAGATGGAGTAAAGTGCAAGGGCTATTGTATAAGTCTTAGATAACAGTGCCTAAGATGGATATACTGTATAGTGCCTTCGGTTCATCCTGTTCCTAGATGACTTGTATGGACGGATGTCTGACAGAGAATTTTCAGAAAGGTCACGTACATTGATTTCTTCAACCGTACCAAGAGTGAAAGCGGAGAAGGAAACTTCTTTTAGCTGACACGTAATGTATGGTTATAGACGTCAATCGGTGATTTGATGGATTTGACGATGTGACATTCGAAGTGAATCTGTTGTGATGATAAACCGTAGCTTCTAGCCTCACATCCGATAAATGACAGAAATCGGGCAGGCAGCATGGCTAAGTTGGTCGCTCCGAAGTAGGGTGTATAATCACCTGATCTAGAGTTTCATTTACTTCTAAAAAAATCTATTGTTGATGCTGTCCCATTCGGGAAACGGTTGCTGATCCCAACCGTTGGTGATATATATTCGATACACTCAAGCGAAATGAGTGGTCGGTCATGTGTGGCCGGGTTGCAAGATGTTCTTTTTGAACCCAGTGTATTCCTTTCTAGAGGTACACTAGCGAAAGGTGGTTCCACACCTTGTCATAGTTGGAAATCAATTACCTAATACGTGATTGCGGTTTTGATTGTATACTATATATGTAGAACGCGAGATGAAAGCGTTTCTGCTAGATAATTAATATATTGTGGTTGATAGACATTATTATAATATCAATGAGTTTTGATATAAAGATATTTTGGATTCTCATAAGGGAAAAACCCGTTCCGTTATACGGCGTGGTCTTATGAGATATCATTGCATTGCTCAAACTATTTTAAACTGTTTTACTCATACCAGTCCCATGACTGACCCGGAGTTTATTTTGTTATTTTCCCTAAACTCTTGGGTGCCCAATTTTGTACAGGCAGTCAAGTAGTCGGAATTTACAAATATATTGGAACAGCTTGGAGCAGGAGGCTTCAAGATTATATAGCTATAGGTTATTTCCGCTGTGTTGTAAGTGTTGTACTCTGATAATGTTATTGTATACATATAATGATTTGATTTCAAGGATATGTTATCCATTATATATTGTTTCGTTCCGATGTGAGATTCGTGTTACTCTGATGATGATGTTCTTCTTCTTCTTTCCTAAGTTTCTATCTTATCTTTCCTCACCCTCTAATTTCTTTCATTAATGACCGATATTTTCTATCCTTGGATGCTCGATATGTGTTGTACATCGGATAACCAAGATCGCCAAAATCCCGGGTCATTACATGTTGAGTGCTTCAGCTGTGGTAAGAAGGGCCATTATGCTAGTAATTGTCGGGCCAAACCAGCGGATAGGAAGATCTTCAACTGTGGCCAAATGGGACATCACAAGGACAAGTGTCCGCAACCCCCTAAAGAAAAGCAGATGGTGAAAGCATATGCCCTTAATGTTGTTCCTTCTTCGTCGAATGCCCCAACTGCGGCGGAGAAAGGAAAGAATGTTGTTATTCAAGGTATGCTTTCTGTTTATGATGTTCCTGTTCGAGTATTGTTTGATACCGGAGCTTCCAGTTCTTTCATATCTGGTGACTTGGTAGATAGGTTGGGATTGGAGCCCGAGATTGTCGATAGACCTTTAGTAGTGACGAACCCAATTGGTGGTTCGACTAACCTTAGCATGATTTTGCGTAATGTGGCCTTATCGAGTCATGGATGTATGTTTCTTTGTGATTGCTTTGTTTTGGGCTTTACTGGGTTTGGCATTATTTTGGGAGTCGATTGGCTCCAAAGATACGGGGTGGTGGTAGAATGTGAGGGCTTTCTGGTGACAGCTAGAGCGGATGATGGGCAGAGGGTAGTGTTTGGTGGTCTACCTAGTGACGGGGTAATGGCTAGTTTTCTAAATTCCCTCGACATCCCGCATAGTGAGTTGTCAGGTTTGCCCGTTGTTGGCCAGTATCCGGACGTCTTTGAGGAAGTGACCGGGCTTCCACCACACCGAGAGATTGAGTTCCGTATTGATTTAGTGAAAGATGCCAGACCTATAGTGATGCCACTTCATCGTATGGCACCAAGGGAGCAGCGAGAGCTCGGGGTGCAAGTCAGCGATCTTTTGAAGAAGGGATTTATTAGAAGGAGTGTTTCTGAATGGGGAGCACCAGTTGTGTTTGCTACCAAGGCGGATGGTTCCCTTCGTTTGTCTGTAGACTACCGCGAGTTGAATAAAGTGACGAGGAAAAACAAGTATCCTCTATCGCGGATAGATGATTTGTTTGATCAGTTGAGTGGCGCGAGAGTATTTTCCCAATTTGATCTTGCGACAGGTTTTCATCAGCTTAGAGTATAGCTAAAACGGCATTTCGGACACCGTCTGGATTTTATGAGTGGTTGGTCATGCCATTCGGGCTGACCAATGCCCCAACATATTTTGTGGATCTTATGAATAGGGTATTCAGAGATTAGTTGAATAAGTTTGTCCTTGTGTTCGTGGATGATATTTTGGTCTACTCGAGGACAGAGGAAGAACACAAGGAACATTTGATGATAGTTACGGAGTTGTTGAGAAAACACCAGTTGAAAGCAAAATTCTCTAAGTGTCACTTCTGGAGGAGGGAAGTGAGATTCTTGGGCCATGTTGTTTCAGAGAATGGTATTGTCGTGGACCCTGCGAAGGTGGCTACGATACAAGATCGGTCTACGCCCAGGAATGCAACGGACATACACTACAAGAAAATATTATATTTATAGCAAGCCGGATTGCACGAAAATTTGATTTGCTATAGTTAAGTGGTCGTTTGTTATTTAACTTAAAAAGATAACAACTTCTAGTGCAATTATATTAACGTGTCGCAGTCATACTAACGCAGTACACGGTGAATTTGCTTTCCAGTGTGGTTTCCCTCCAACTTATTTTTTGGCCGCCAAAATTTCATTCTCATTTTCGCTTTTCTCCCCTTTTCTCCCCTTTTCTCATTTTCGCTTTTCTCCCCTCAGGCTTCTCATCTTCACCCTCTTCACACCCTTTTTAATCTCAGCCCCCTTCTGCTGCTTCCTTCAAGCTCGATTTCTTCCCAAAGTTAAACGACCTAAAGCGCAATTCTTCAACTCGATTTGATCCGAAGCACGATTCGATCCCAACAATCTGAAGGCAGCTCAATTTCATCCGAACGATATTCTTCAAGCTCAATTTGGCCTGATGTTCAACGAACTGAAGGCCGCTAGTAGCGCGGTTTGGTCCGAATTTCAAATCTTTAAGTGCAAGGATTAGGTATATTTTTCTGAACCTTTTGAACCTATCATGATTTACCGATGGTCGTTCATTCTTACAGCGATTTGGTCCGAAGTCCAACTGTTGTATTTGATTATTACAGTCAATTTTTCCCCATGGATGATTGTTAGTCCATTATGTTAGAGTCCTAGAGTTAAAATTAGAATTTGTTTACTATAACTACTGATTTATGATATTAGAATCTGGTATTTGTATACCATATTTTTATAATAATCATTTACTGTAAGGATGAATGTCAAGTACTTGCAAGGCATTGCAGATGCCCAACATATTGCATATGCAAATGCCTAACATATGCCTTACATATTGCAAATGCAAGGCATTGCAAATGCCTGACATATGCCTTACATATTGCAAATGCAAAGCATTGCAAATAACTAGCACATTGCATATTGAAAATTCTTGGCTAATTTGCAGAATTATACAAAAGCTATATACAGTAATTTTTATAGTGTAAATATATACAGTGATTATATATATAATTGTATAAATACAGTAAAATATATAAAATTTCCAAAAGTAAGGAGTAAAAATTCCAAAACTCTGCAAAACTCACTGCTTACTTTTGTTTCTTATTTGCAGAGTTATTAGATAACAATTTGTTTGCTATTTTGATATTTCAATTTTGTATAATATGCATATATGACAACATGTATAGGAAAAAATTAAAAAATTGGAGAATGATTCAAATTCTGGCTCAACATCTAATTACAAAGAAGATGCGCTTGCACAAGCACAAGTGGTTGGGACAAGACAGATTCGGATGATTGGGAGGCATGGGAAGGGGTGTAACTTACACAAAGGCAATATAGTCACACATAAGGGATACAGAGACAGTCGGCATGTAGAACAAAATTTAGAATTAGACGAGCTGGTCTGCATGCTTCCGAAAAATCAGGTACGAACTAATCTAAAACCGGTTAACCTTGAATATGTATGGCAGAGTGACAGAATCAGATGTATACTATGAATACAATCGAGTATTAATTTATTAAGATGAAAGGAAAAGAGTGCAAAAGAGTAGAAACAAGGTTGGGATACCAATTAATAATGATGCATCCAGCAAATGAAAATTGATTAATAACAGTTTGTTTTGATTTCCGATAATCTTGTTCCATTGTATTTTGCAACGTAATTTGACATGGATACATGAGCTATTATATTTCATTCCCATGCAAACTGAGGACGGTCCACAATACGACTGACATTACAAGTGGTTTCAGTGCTAGTGTGAAACTAGTATCATCCGTGTTATAAATATCCCAAGTCAACCAATATAACAAACCAAAAATACTGCAGGATAATTGGAAATTGTCAAAAAACGGATGCATTTCTCATATTAAAACTCACTAGTCCCTTTTGTTTATAGGTATTAAGTCATGCAACACGAAACTTTTATATTGTTAATTACATGTTCAGTTAGTTTAATTTGTCAAACATTTAGACTTTTGTTGTGCCAATAGAAAACAAAGTTTCGAAATCGAAATAGACTTGGCTGGTACTCATGGCATGACTGGGTCTGAATCATCATCTGGTTTGGAGTTGAGGTGAGGTTTTTTTGATGGGAGTGGAATAGGGTTGCTTTGATTAGAGATGAGGTTTGTGACCTGATCACATGAAACGATAGGATCAGAATGAGGAGTTGAGGTGAGAACTAATTGCACTTCAGATAACATTTCATTTAGTTGTGACTTATCAGATTCAGGAGAGAAACTGGTAAATTGAATGAGGTGAGGAGAATGTAGCAGATTATCAGGATGAGAAACGGAGGGTAGAGAAGGGTTAAGATTGAGAGGGTTGGTAAATGTGCATAGGTTCTTGTGCATGCGTACAGCTTATTCCTGCACATCTGAATTGACTTGAGATAAGTTCAGTTTGGTTTAAGACACAATTGTTAGCTTGCCAGATGAAACTGATTTTTCAATTGTCATGGTAGCTGCAAACATGGTATCTTCTTGCACATTAGCCTTTTGCACCATCACATTTTCTTGTTGTTTAAAAACACCACATTGCATGTCACTTTGTTCCCCCTTTTTTTCACTGTCAGCAGGAAAACTTGTAATGATTTCATTGCAACTACGTTTTTTTATCATTTATTATCCCTTTGACTTTTCTCGCTAACATCAAGACCAGTCATCTGATTATCATTTCACAAGGCCAAACCAATGTTGTCTTTAAACCGGTATTATTATACAACTTTTTATTTCATATTGTACATCATCAGGCTCTTTTTGAATTCTTTTAGAGTTAATAATTTGGCGTATAACACAAGCAGCAGAAACTATAATCAAAGAAAATATGAAGCGATCAATAAAATATTGAGTTTGAGTACGGATCCATAGGGAGAAACCAAATGTTCTTGCACCGCTAAATGCTTTCTCCGCTCTTTTGCCTCCTTCACTCTTCTGCCTCCACCGGTTTCTACTTGAAATTACTCTACAGCCTCTGCCTACCTATGCGCCAGGTATATTTTGATTGATTCGTGTGATAGAGATGGTTATCTTTGATTTAATTTTCTTATGTGGTATGAATTTGGGTTAGAGATGATTGACTTTGGTTTAGTTTTTTATGTGGTGCGAATTTGGATTGTTATGACAATCGGTACAAATACGAAGTAACATATAATTTGGGTGAATGTGTGAACACTAATGTCATATGTGTGCATATTGTATCGCTAAAACCCGAGCATATCCCAATTTTTGTAGCTAAGCATACACTCAGTTTCAAGAAAACCGAGCAGCGCTCAGTTTCAAAAAAACCGAGCAGCTCTTAGTTTCATAGAAATCGAGCATACGCTGAGTTTCATAGAAACCGACAGTTCGCTGAAACTGAAACCGAGCAAATGCTCAGTTCGCTGAAACCTAGCATATGCTCAGTTCGCTGAAACCGAGCATATGCTCAGTTTCATTGTAACTGAGCACTGCTCAGTTCGCTGAAACTTAGCACTGCTCAATTTCTATGAAACTGAGCACCGCACGGTTTTTATTTTTTCCATTTAAAGAGACTTTCTTAAAAAATTATTTCTTATAGCAGTTAAAGCTATTCCATCATTAATGCAGTGAAGTTGATTATTTTTGGCAAGGAATTCAAAGGAAAAAAAGAACAAGTAGATAAAGCCGTCCCAGGGACAGATTAGAGAATCGTTTTTATGTAGCATTCGTTTAAAGCAACTATGTGTCTCTGTTTTTTTGTACGCATTTAAGGATATGAACTGCTTCCAGAACACTCTGGCTAACTTGAAAGAGATCGAACTTTTAATAACTTATTCGACGAAGTATGTTTTCTAGTATGGGCTTTTTTCTAACCTACATAAAAATAACATCCTGAACCAAAATTATTTTAGCTGTTAAGCATTAGATGCATTGTTAACATAGCTTTTTGCAAAACTTGATTTAGATTTTCAAATTTAACTGGTTTAAAACCACATGGTACACAACACAGTTGTTATGAAAATATTAAAGACCAATTACTTCAGGACAAAGTCCCGGCACATACAAAGCTTACAAAGAGTAATAACCATTCTTTTGAACGAAAAAAAGGAGGATAAATCGTCCAAAATCAAGATTACTTTGTAATTTTAAGTACATAGTCATATATTAACCATAGTAAAATCGTTCTAGATTTGCAATCAAGCTAAGAAATTATATTAAAATATTAGCCTCCTAATAGAACTCAAAGTAGACACCAAACTGATATTCCTTGTTAGTGTAAAAGCAACTTTACATCTGACCTTGTCTTGTAGCTTGTCCTGAGTAAAGATGCAAATATAATATAATTGAAGCTGGAGATACTCTATTCGATTGAAAAATACATTAGAACCTATTCAAAGTCCTAATGAACTCAGCAAATGCTTCTAATTAACCACCGAAAGGAGACATTGGTGACAAAATGTAGCTAAATCAATTACATGCTAATGACTGTGCAAGCCAGGCAATATGAAGAAACAATCTAAGAGCTTTTTGTGTACGCAATCTCCCTTTCTCTTTTAAGTAAAATTTCCTAGATCACCTTGATTGCCAAAAGAATCATATTGCAGGTTATTGTAAGTTAAAGATTTGAAATGTACTCCGATAAAGCATCAACTAAGGAAAAAGGACCAAAAGGCATTATATATTACTAAGTTGAAATGAATACCAGGAGGTAATATATCTATAGAAAACCTAACTGAACATACTATACATTTAAAGCTTCAGACCACAACATTATAAAATGCATAGTATAGATAATAATAAGGGAAAATGTAAGGCTTGCTACTCTGGCATGGTACTCCAAAACAATCATCATTGGTATAACATGTCTCCTATGAACTGTATGACATTAGTATGCCGAACTTTTTCAAGTAGAGTTCGCTTATGCTTGAAAGCATTTCTACATTGAAGGAATGTAGTAACAACAAAATAGCAAGGGGTCGTTCGTGAAACCAATGGCCAGGCGAGCCAACAGCTAAAAAATGAGTTGTTCGTGTACTACTAAATACACCTTGCATACATTACATAGATAACCTGTAATTTGATAAAAGCTCAAATGGTCTCACCGCCACCAACTTCGTTGAGTACTGTAAAAAAACTGAATGCTAGTTCTTAATCATTTCTTCTCCTAATATCATAACCTACAACAAAGGAAATTCCTTAGGCAAAATAGCAACAACCTGGATGTGCATTGGATATGTATTGGTTTAATGAAATCAGCAAGTTGATCGAACTCTAATTTCTAAACTCTATACTAATTTTCTCAACTTAAATAAATTCCTACCAACCTGATTATGGAAGTTATGCTAGCAAATATTCTATTGTATCAAACCCAGTCATAAATTACAATGAAATACGAACTTTCAAAATTCTTTTTTCATTATCAGCAAGCTATGTGTTTGCTAATTCTTCTTTATAATCAGTTTGCTTTAAAAAATGATGATGCTATTTAATTCTTTTACCGATGTGAAAAGATTAATAATTCCTCTGTATGCACTTTTGTATGCTGACTGAAGATCCATTTTTTGGTACAAACTAAAGTCGATTTTATCATGTTTGAACCAAGGTATTTCAGTCGGCAAAAATGAAAGGAAAAAAGAAGCAAAAGAACAACAGCTGGCATCAGAATATGTGTAAAGGTGCATTCATATTAGCTAATCGGAAAATAATATTTTATTCAATGTTTAGTTCTCAATGCATGTAACTTATGTTACTGATTTGAAGCACTGCAACATCACAAAAAGATTGCAGATAATGTTGAAAGGAGTTTTGTCTGTACAATTAGGTGGGGCGCGAATTCTTATTTGTCTGTACAGTTAGGTCTAAAAGTGGAATAGACATTGAAGTATTATGAAACAAGCTTGGTCGATCATGAGATGGAAAAGACAGACGAGGAGTGAATTGAAGTGACGTCAAGATCTCATGACAGGCATAATCAAAGGCAGAACTGAAAAGGAAGGCCGGCATTTTTTCCTTCTTCGCCATTTAAAAGACGGGCGAGGCGGAGAACAGAGAAACAATTAGAGGAAGGTATGTATTTTTAAGTAATTGTGCGTTCTCTATTGGTAAATTTACCGTTGTCTAGTTATGAGTGTGATTGACCCTTCATTTGCTGCTCAACAAAGCAATATGAATGTAGATTTCAGATTTGGGTCATTTTTAATATGCATTGTGGTATGGGGGAGCTTAATCGGAACACTCAAATTGGTTATTCTGAGTTTGGTCAAGGTTATGCTTTAAAACTGGCTTTTAGTAATATTTTTTGTTTATGTTGGAACTATTAAATGTCAAATATGCACAATATTAGGACTGTGTGCTCTCATGTGCTGCTGTACTCTATACCATGCAACAAAATGCAGAATCTTGCATTAATAATGTTTGTGGTTACTGTTCAAGTGAAGCAGGTGTTCTTGACGTGGGCAAAACCTCTATCTTTGTCTTTTCAAGTGAAGTAGGTGTTCTTGACGCAGATGTTAAAGTTACTGTTCAAGTGAATCAGGTCCATTAACTTGAATTTCTTGATGTGTGAATGCTATTCACGTTATATGTGTAAATAGGATAAACAAATATGATTGGAGAATGATTCACCACATTTATTTGGCTGAAACTACACCGCATATATTTGGCTTGTCTTTTTCCCATTCTGTTCCTTAGTTGCATTGTTTTTGTGTTACTTGTACCTAGGCTGCTGCTATAGAGCGGTTGCTATGTGAACCAGTTCCTTTTTTTCTGGAGCAAAGAAAGCCTGGTTCTTTCCTTCACTAGGTCCCAGCAAAGAAATCTCCAGATCTATAATTTGTTTCAGTTTACGTACATCGGTTCTTTCCTTCACTAGTTAATATAATGCTCAAAACAGCAGAGAACCATTAGTTCACTAATATGTATTATTTGCATTCATGACATTGGAGTTTGGTGAAATAAAGAGCATTAAGAGCGCACATTTGAGAAGAGTTGCAATTGGCAGAACAGGAAGTTGAAGATTTTGCATGCATATCCATCTACCTATATATGTATGCACTCATTTATATGTGCATGTGTGCGTATTAAGTTTTACAATATGGAAAATATGGAATATTCACACTAGGGCGATGCACTTTTCCATTCGGCATAGTCAATTACACTGCTGGAAATTCTACAAGTGAACCCTACGTGGTGGTCCATAATATTCTGCGAGCACATGCAAAAAATGTCTATCAAATTTGAATCCCGTCATTGTCTCTGTCTGCCTCTGCAGGTTGGCACAACCAAATTCAGGGAGGAGGAAGAGCTACTATTGAAGAACATATCCAGTTGATTCTGCGAACTAGCTGGGAGCAAGGATTTCCCAACTGATGAAATATAGGTTTTCTTCTTTCAAATTCATCAATATAAATTTTTTTCTGCTTTATCAATTTTTCACAATTTTGTTGGAGAGTATTATCTAAATTGTTGAATCCATTTGAATGCCTTTTAGCATTATAGCACTGGCTGGTACATGCCAAATAGGTGAAGCCATATTGCATATAATTTACCTCTCTAATTTACCTTTTTGATTTTGTAGTGTATGGATGTGAATTTGCAATTTCAGAAAGTTGCATCATATAATTTACCTCTCCAACAAACGGTTTACTTCTCAGATTTCTAGGCATTTTGCGATTGCCAGCAAATTTTTTGGATCAGACACGGTGATTGGAATGTCATGACAAGTATAAACACGGTGATTAAGGTAATTTTTTTTGTTATAATAAATTATAACTAGTAGCATTTAAGGTACTTTTTTTGAAGCTTTTTGTTACGATATGCATTAACTACTCTGTATTTTCAAGTTGATATGCATGTGACAGAACAAAGGTCAAACTTTCTTGCTATTTTCCGTTCATTGGTAGAATTCATTTTCATATATTACCCGTATAATTGCTCAACGTACACGGGTTCACGCTAGTTTGCTTCTAATAAGATGTCCTATTCTAGAGTCTAGACAAATAATATACAATGTGAGGTTTAATTCATTTAATAATAATAATAAATTTACAAGCTTATCTTATAAATATTTAACCAATAGTATAATAATATAATACAGTAATAATAATAATAAATTTATTAACTAATCTTATAAATATTTAACTAAGTTAATTGAGTTTTATAAAATTTAACTAAAGATATATAATAAATAAATAAATAATAATAAAATAGTAATTGTAATATAATAATTAAAAAATTATAAACTAATTATATAAACATTTAACTAAGTTAATTGAACTTTATATAATTTAACTAAAGTTATATAAAAATTAATAAATAATAGTAATAATATAATAATTGTAATATAATAATAATAAATTTTATAAATATTTAACTAAGTTAAGTGAGTTTTGTGAAATTTAACTAAAGGTATATAAAAATTAATAAGTAATAATATAATGTAATAGAAATTATAGTAATGTAATAATGATAAATTTATAAACTTAATTTATGAATATTTAACTAAGTTAATCAGATTTACAAAATTTAACTAAAAGTATATAAAAATAAATATATAATAACATTATAATATAATATTATATAATAATATAATATAATAATAGTAATACAATAATAATAATAATAAATTTATAAACTAATATTATAAATATTTAACTAATAATATAATAATAATAATATTATGAATATTACATGTTCTTTATGCGGAAATCTTTGATAAATTGTTATAGAAGTTGACTAAGTTTAATAAAATTTATCTAATTTTTTATAAAAAGTAACTAAGTTAACTAAGTTCTATAAAAATTAATTAAGTTCATAAAGTTAACTAAATTTATAATTATAATAGTAATATAATAATAATAATAAAGTTACTAAGTTTAAAATAAGTAATTAAATTAATTAAGTTTTCAAATAATTAAATAAACAACTACTTTCTTGAATTAAAAAAGTTTATAAAATTTAGTTAAGTTTTATAAAAATTAACAAGCTTATGACAATAGACATGTAATTGTTAAATAAAATATTTAAAACAAAATTTACGTTCATTTCAAGAAATTCCATATGTTATTGATATCGTTTCCATATGTTTATATAAAGTAACTAAATTTTATAAAATTAACTAAGTTAATTTAATTAGTTTATATAAATGAACTAAGTTTATGTATGCTAAAATTTAGTTTTTCTCGGGTAATTCACGCCCTAGACGTACATATACATCTTATGTATGCTGAAAACCCATTTATGTGTGCACCTAGCAAATTCTTTGTTTGCCGCAATTTCTTTCCTTCATATTTTGCTTTTCATGATAGTTTATGTTTACATTTTATGACTAATAGACGTATGTTTTTATTGACAGGCGTTGTATGATGCTCTAGGTTTACGCTATGGGGAAAGGCATGAAAAAAATATGTTGTCGCACTCATTTTCCGTCAAATATATTTTACGTCGATGGTCATACATCTTTACTTTTATTATGCATCGTTTTGGTGAGCTACAGTTGTATGAATTGTTCTTTTTAGTATATATTGTATTGGCTAGCAACGATTGTAAGAATTGTTACTTTTGATGATAAATATTTATACGCTTCAAACTTTGTGTGACATACTTTTGTTCATAAATATTTATATGCTTAATATTGTGCATGAAGTAATTTTAATAATGACTATACATACTATAGCATTATGCTAGTGCAATAAAAATATTGTACAATGGTTAAACAACTTTCATGGCAAGTAAATAATTCTATAAAATGCTGAATTAAATTTTATATAGTGTATTTACAGCATCTATAGTTGCTATAATAATTAGGCTATGAAATTTCTACAGCGTTTGTAGTTGCTATAATAATCAAGCAATGTTTATCTATAGCGTTTATAGTTGCTATAAATAGCAGTTAAATGATGCCATAAATATTAGCAACATAAACCATAACTCTGCATAAAAGATTTATAGCAAGCAATAAACGCTATAAACGTGAATTTTATGTTTCAAGTCGCCCATTTAATAGCAATTCTGAAACGCTATGAGTAACATCATTTATAGCAAGTTTTTTACAGCGATTATTAGTGTGCTATTATAGACCCCTGACATATTACAGCATGTTGATATACAACGTTTATAAAAACGCCATAGTATCCTTTAATAGCGTTTTTTAAACGCTATAAAATGGGCTTTTTCTTGTAGTGATAAGAAGTTTCTTGGGATTAGTTGGATATTATCGTAAGTTTATCCAAGACTTCTCCAAGATAGTAGCATCGTTGACTCAGTTGACCAAGAAGAATCAAGCCTTTGTCTGGGACGAAAGGTCCGAGAATGCATTCAAGAGTCTAAAGGAAAAGTTGACGCGCGCACCAGTGTTAGTCATTCCTAAGGGGAATGAAGAGATGACGGTATATACATATGCATGTGGTACCAGACTAGGTGTTGTACTGATGCAAGGAGGTAAGGTTGTAGCTTATGCAAGTCGGCAACTGAAACCACATGAGAAAAGATACCCTACCCATGATTTGGAATTGGTAGCGATCGTGTTTGCACTGAAGATGTGGAGACATTATCTCTTGGGAGAAAGATTCGAGTTGTTTACCGATCATAAATCGTTAAAGTATCTCTTCTCTCAGAAAGATCTAAATCTCCGGCAACAAAATGGTTAGAATTCTTGGCTTCCTATAATTTCGACATCGTATATACACCAGGAAAGGGCAATGCAGTGGCTGATGCATTGAGTAGAAGACATGCCAGTTTAGGGGCTATGTTTCTAGAATGGAAGCAACTGGAGTACATCGCTGGGTATGATTTCAGACCAAAGTGCGAATTGGATCCAGAAATGTTAGCAAGTTTGACGATCATACCCACTTTGATTGAGAGGATTGGTTCCAGTCAGAGGAACGATCCTAACCTATTGGAAATCATCTCAAAGTTAAAGATGGGAATTGATGGAGAGATGAACAAGTATGTGCTTGATCGAGATGGATTGCTTAGAAAGAATGGAAGATTAGTTGTACCCAATGTAATTGGATTGAGGGATGAAGTGCTTAGAGAATGTCATCACTCAAAATTGACTATGCACCCCGGTGGTAACAAGATGTACCGAGACATGAAGCAGACCTACTACTGTGAAGGGATGAAAAGAGAAATTGGGAAGTTTATATCCAAATGCATGAACTGCCAGCTAGTTAAAGCTGAGCAAAAGAAGCCTAGTGGTTTGCTACAACCATTAGAAATTCCAGAATGGAAATGGGAACAAGTATCAATGGATTTCATTGATGGGTTACCAAGGACAAGATCGGGCCATGATAGCATTTGGGTGATTGTGGACCGATTGACTAAGAGTGCAAGGTTTATACTCGTCAAGTCAAACAGGACGACAACTAAGTTAGCGGAACTGTATATAAAGTGGGTAGTGAGATTTCATGGAATACCCAAAAGCATTGTGAGTGACCGAGATCCGTTGTTCACTAGTGGATTTTGGAAGAGCTTACAAGAGGCGTTAGGATAAGAACTACATCTCAGTACCGCGTATCATCCTCAAACCGACGGACAGACAGAGAGGGTGAATCGAGGGCTAGAAGATCTCTTGAGAGCTTGCATATTGGATTTTGGTGGATCATGGGATGACCATTTTCATCTAGTAGAGTTTGCATATAATAATAGTTGTCAATCCAGTATTGGTATGGCTCCGTTTGAAGCTTTGTACGGAAGAACGTGCAACTCGCCGTCGTGTTGGGTAGAAACTGGTGAGAAGTTTGTGCTTGGACCCAATGTGATAAGAGAAACTTCAGCTAAGATTAAGATTATCCAACATCGAATAAAGGCTGCCCAAGATAGGCAGAAGAGTTATGCCGATAAGAGAAAAAGAGAATTAAAGTTCTCCATTGACGACTTGGTGTTTGTCAAGATATCTCCGTTGAAGAGCATGATACGATTTGGCAGGAGAGGCAAGTTAGCACCAAGATTTGTGGGTCCATTCCAAGTTCTTGAGCAAATTGGGAATTTGGCATACAAAGTTGAATTACCAGAGAAGATAGCAGGAGTTCTGTAAACCCCCACCTCCGCTAAGGTCACTCACAAAGGGAATGCCTTAACTTTAGTGGAGCGTTTTAGTAGACAGAACAGAAATTTACAACACAGATAAACAATACTTGAGAAATTATAACTTTATTACAGCGGAAAACAAAAACCAATATGGTTACATCATTACAAAAACTCAAGTACATAAATATCAGTCTTGTTCAGAAAATCATCGGAGTACAAAACTTTAAAATCATAATCCCCACAGAAGCTGCCATAAGGAGTCAAGCCATACTTTAAGCATTCTAAGTACTTCAAGCAGAAGAAATCCGGATCAAGCTAAAGTATTCCCTCCTTGGAAAACCTGGGGGGAAACGGAAGAAAAGGGGCGAAAACAAGCAAGGTTAGACATAAAGTCTGGCAAGTCCAGTGACTTTCACCATATGAACAGATAATAATAATCATGGCACGCAAATAAAACTGGATGAGAGATGACAGTAACAGGAGCAGCAGATGTACTTAGGTTAAACAGAAGAAACAGAATAATAGTACTTTTCAATTCTCTGCACTAATACTAGTATAACAGGATTAGGTGTCACCCTAATGTCTAAACTGAAGCAGAAATGGGAACAGAATAATTTCCACAGAAACAGAACGCTAATAATGGGCCTTTACCACCCAAACAGAAACAAACTGAAACAGAATGCTAATAATGGGCCTTTACCACCCGAACAGAAAAAGACAAAAACGGAATGCTAATAATGGGCCTTTACCACCTGAACAGAAGGTACAAAAACAGAAACAGTTTAATCCCTACGGAAACAGAATATAGAATTAGGTGTACACTAGTAAATGGGCCTTTACCACCCGAACAGATGGTACTATGCGGAAACAGACAGGTGTTGCCACCCAACATAAACAGACGGTACCAACAGAAACAGACAGAACTAAGTGTACCCTAGAACCCTACCCCAAGCGATCGGCTCCCTAATACATAAATACCCTGTGTCGGCTCCACAATAGGGTGTATCACTCCCTAAAGTGACAACCAATTGGCAAAGACCTATTTACAGATGTCACGGCGTCTTACATCCTCAGAGGCAGACCGGCATCCATGCACGCACATGACCCGGTTGGAACGCACCATCAACACCCCTCGCCATTATTAGAATGAACCACTTATAGTTAGTTCAATAAGCATGCCCGGACCCTACCTACTGTTGGGTCAAAGTTTTGATACCAGAAAGGGTTACTGACTAATATGGGTCCCAAACAACAGATGACACAAGTAAATTCCCTCCTAACCTTGTGTCCCCTAGACTAACAGATTTCAGATTAACTTGTTTACAAGTTAAGACGTACAGAGTTTAGATCAACTAGTTCACAGATCAGACAAGTTTTCAGACAAACGGATCAGATATACAGATTTAACAGATTTACAGATTTGTCTAACTTTGTAATTGGGCCTACAAATTCACGAAACGGGTATGTTTAATTCATTAGTCCAATTGGTTTAACCCTATCCACCCAATACGTTTTAGACATCATATTTATCCCAGATTTGCATTAATTAAATATTAATGCACATACCTCTCACATTAGGTCGGTAGCTTGTGGCCGCTGGATATGCCGGGCGGTTCCGGGCAGACTTCTGCCACAAGCCAGACCTAACCTCGTGTCTAAGCATATTTTAGTTATGCCTACGACCTCTCACATTAGACTGATAGTTTGTGGTCGCTGGTTAAGCCGGTTGGTTCCGGGCAGGATTCTACCGCAAATAGAGTCTAACCTCGTGTCATAGCCAATTCATTCCAATACATATTTTTCAGATATTAGACTAATTCTATTTATTTAACATATTAAACTTCTGTACAAGTTACAGCAGATTATTTGAGGTTCTATTAACAAGTTTTGCTCAATTTTAAGTCGAGCCTACAGATTCACATACTTCAAATTTCAGCATTTCAGTTCCAACAGATTACGTCATTCAATAGATTAAACAGATAACAGATCTTGCAGACTGGGCTATTTAATAGATTTAGCAGATAAGGCAATTTAACATAATTAGCAGATTAGGCAATTCAATCTAATTTGCAGTTTAGGCAATATAGCAGAACTAGCAGATTAGGCAATATAACAGATTTAGCAGATAGCAGATTATATATATCTAAAACTCTATTTACATATCTTGCCCAATCATAAATTTATCCTAAACATACATGCCTAAATCAAGGTCATAATTCATAATACAATATATGCCCCAAATTTTAGCCTTAATATTCCCATTTACAGTTCATGTCAAAACTAGATTTAATATTCTAGTTCACCATTTATGTCCAAGACTAATACACATGTAAATCATTCTCTATTATAGCCAACTCAGATTTTGCCAACATATTTGCTATGCCAGATTTACCAAATTAAGCTACGCCCAATCCCCGTATAACATGTTTCCACAAGTTCTCTAAATACTCATGAAATGACCCTATAGGCTCGATGTACATAACAGTGAATGGGAATAAACTAGCAAAGTTACATACTAAATATGAGATCTAACATCATTATGGGAATAGGCATAAGAAACTAACTACCATAGTTATAGGCAACTAACCACAATAGTCATGGGCGACTAATCACAATAGTTTCTTATTCGATGTCATAGGCAATAGTCTCATAGTCGTAAATCATAGTCATAGGCAATAGTCTCATAGTCAATGAATCATAGTCATAGGTAATATTCTCATAGGCAACAGTTTCATGTCCAATTATGCATTATTATTTATCCCAAAATTACGCGTTCATGCGTTAATCTCTTATGAGATTCGGCACAGGCTCGTAGTAGTCTGGCTATAGAACAGAAAGAAGAAAGAGGTACAGAATAGTCACAGAAAAACAGATCTGACAGATAAAAATATACATAACCTCAGATTCAGATTTATAATCATGTCGCAATTGTAATTACAGTTTATAGCGGAAAATAACGGTACTTGCCTTTCGTGGTTCTAAGAAAGGATAATAAACTGTTGTTGATGCAGAAATGCTGAATTATTCCTCTTTAATTGTTGTCGTAGCTCTAAACTTGGATTTGAGATTTGATTTAGCTTTTAATTCTATTCAGGTTGGAAGAAGATTCATCAGTCCAAGTTTTGATTCCAGTAAGGTAGCGACGCCATTTTTATTTTTAATTAGAACAGAGGCAGAATATAGATAGAATGAAATGGTGTGGAGAGAATGAGGCTAGGGGTGAGTTTATATAGGATTAGGCGGAGGAATCTAGACAGAAACGAGACCGGATACATCAGAATGAACCAGGTTAAAAAAACTGGGTTTCGGGAACTGGTCGACCCCCAGGTCGACACTATGGTCGACCTGGTCCCCCCAGGTCGACATTATGGTTGACCTGGCCCTTGGGAGGTCGACACTATGGTTGACCCCCAGGTCAACCTGGTCCATGGGCGGGAATTTTCCCGCCCAGCCTGTCCTGGGATTTTGAATTCGAATTTGAATTCGAATTTTCGAGCTGTTTTCGATTCTGAAATTCTCTGAAACTTCGGAGGGCCAATCTCCCTCATACGGACTCCATTTCTCGAAAACTCGGACTCGTTTCCTAGAAGAATTTCGAGATGAACGCAATGGCGCAACCCGTTTCCCTTGATTCTTATTTTATAATTTAATTATTCTCTGGTTTGTTACTTATACGATTACAGAAAATACGGGGTGTTACATTCTCCCCTCCTTAAAGGATTTCGTCCCTGAAATCTTCAAGTTGAGAAGAATGTGTCCTACCATCCAGTCATCCATCTACTCAACCATCATCCATAAGCATCCATTGTCCTTAGAAAACTTCTAATGTTGTATGAACATATGAAAAAGTGTGTGTATATGTTCCTTATCTAATGCAAAGATCAGGCGGTCCACTAATTCAGTTGACCTCCATAATGCGAATTATGTTAGTGCCATGAGTCCAACATGTATGCAATTTTTCTATTTGATACATATCATTCTTATATGAGTGACAACCATTCATTCATATGCAACATCCATGTGATGAGTCGATCATTTTGCATCCACAGAAATTGAAAATGCTCACACATCCATATGTAGTATGAGAGTGTTTTCGAGCCGATCTAGTGCCTAGTGTGTGTATATGCATCCACGAGCAACCACTAGCAACCACTTGCATTCACTTGCAACCATCAAACATAACATGTCTCAAACACATGTTTACATCCATAGGATTCCTATCTATAGGTCGAAGACTCGATTGATAGGATACAGTCGAGTGATGGGAGCGAGTGCAGATAAACAAAACTTGGTTTCCATTAGACCTTGGTTGAGAGACAAATTCCCCTAAGTATAAACCCGAAGACCGAAATCAACATCAGTTTGACACCCAGAGGATTACCCTTTTTAGACAATGTCAAAACTGGAAATCTCAACCTTATCAGAAATATTCAGATATCTACAGATTACCGGCATAGAGCAGATTACTAAATGATTCTTAGGAAACTAAGCATGATAAAAAAAACCAGAATGTATGCGTCATAGTCAACTTAACGCTCAACAAAGATATCCAACTTACCACGCTTAGATGAGTCACAATCCTTATGGGTCTGAATCTACAGCGGAATCAGAAACAATACCAGTATTCAAGTGTAGAGTATCGATTACAGAATTGAAATGCCGGAATCAGAAAAGAGTTTAAACTTAAAAATCAGATAAATAAATTAAACCTCCTACAGAAAGTTTTGCTATTTCTATCCTATCCACTAGCCTCGAGAGTGTTCGCCTGCCTTCCAGAAGTTGATCCTGCCCTCTGTCCTTGCCCTCGTTTCTTCGGACAGTCCCTAGTGAAGTGTCCCATCTCACTACAATTGAAGCAAGTTCCCTTTCTTTTTCTGCAATCCTTTTTCAGATGAGTCGATCTTCCACAGGTAAAGCACTTTTTCTCCTTCTTACCTTCAGACTTCTCAATCTTCTTTTGTGTTTCCTTTTTGGGCCAGGCTTTTTTGTTCTGTGGTTCTTCCTTCTTTGCCTCTTCCTTGCCCTTGTCTTCCTCGTGCAGTAGTGCCATGTCCAGCAATCTCTCGTAAGTCGCTCCCATGGGTACATGGGTCATGGATAGACTGTGCAGTGGCTCATTCAATCCTTTAACAAAGCGGAGAGCCTTTTTATGCTGAGTGTTGACTAAATCCAGTCCGAACCTAGCCAGTTGTTTGAACTAGTTAACGTATTCCTTGACCGTCATACTTCCTTGCTTAAGAGATAAGAACTTTTCCAGTTGTAGACTTCGTTCAGCTTGCGAGAGGAATTTCGTCTCAAACCTTGATCTGAAATCCATCCATATTTCAACCGGCCTCTCGGCATTAGTGAATTCCCACCAATAGGAAGCTTCGTCCTTGAGCAACCATACCGCCCATTGTACCTTCTACCTATCGTCCACCTCGAAAATAACGAAAAGATCCTCAGTTTCTTTGAGCCAGTTCCTCGCTTCTACGAATGATTCAGTTCCCTTGAAATCCTTTCCACCCATGGCCCTAAATTCTTTACAGATCTTTGAAAAAGCAATTGCACGAGGAGGGGGCGGAGGAGGAGGAATCGCTGCAGCTGTAGGAGGAATATCTGCTGGGTCTGTACCGTTGGCCCTAGCCTCTAAGTACCTCCTGAACTAGCCAGGTATTGGCACCCCCTCTGGAAAGTTAAGATTCCCAGACATGCTGGAATGAAAGAAAAAGATTTAAAACGGAGAACGGAAAAGATAGATATATGGCTTTTTGGGGATTATGTTTTTCAAAATAAACTTTATTTTTGAAAATACTTCCTTTTAAATCCTTTTTAAAAGTAGTATTCAAAATTTTTTTTATCTAATCTGGTAACCTTCAGCTCTGATACCAAGTGTAAACTCCCACCTCCGTTAAGGTCACTCACAAAGGGAACGCCTTAAATTTAGAGGAGTGTTTTAGTAGACAGAACAGAAATTTACAAGACAGATAAACAATACTTGAGAAATTATAACTTTATTACAGCGGAAAACAGAAACCAATATGTTTACATCTTTACCAAAAACTCAAGTACATAAATATCAGTCTTGTTCAGAAAATCATCGGAGTACAAAACTTTAAAATCATAATCCCCACAGAAGCTGCCATAAGGAGTCAAGCCATACTTTAAGCACTCTAAGTACTTCAAGCAGAAGAAATCCGAATCAAGCTAAAGTATTCCCTCCTTGGAAAATCTGGGGGGGAACAGAAGAAAAGGGGCGAAAACAAGCACGGTCAGACATAAAGTCTGGCAAGTCCAGTGACTTTCAGCATATGAACAAATAATAATAATCATGGCATGCAAATAAAACTGGATGAGAGATGACAGTAACAGGAGAAGCAGATGTACTTAGGTTAAACAGAAGAAACACAATAATAGTACTTTTCAATTCTCTGCACTAATACTAGTATAACAGGATTAGGTGTCACCCTAATGTCTAAACTGAAGCAGAAACGGGAACAGAATAATTTCCACAGAAACAGAACGCTAATAATGGGCCTTTACCACCTGAACAGAAATAGACAGAAACAGAATGCTAATAATGGGCCTTTACCACCCGAACAGAAACAAAATGCTAATAATGGGCCTTTACCACCTGAACAGAAGGTACAAAAACAAAAACAGATTAATCCCTACGGAAACAGAATATAGAATTAGGTGTACACTAGTAAATGGGCCTTTACCAACCGAACAGACGGTACCACGTGGAAACAGACAGGTGTTGCCACCCAACAGAAATAGACGGTACCAACAGAAACAGACAGAACTAAGTGTACCCTAAAACCCTACCCCAAGCGATTGGCTCCCTAATACATAAATACCATGTGTCGGCTCCACAATAGGGTGTATCACTCTCTAAAGTGACAACCAATTAGCACAGACCTATTTACAGATGTCACGGCGTCTTACATCCTCAGAGGCAGACCGGGATCCATGCACGCACATGACCCGGTTGGAAAGCACCATCAACACCCCTCTCCATTATTAGAATGAACCACTTATAATTAGTTCAGTAAGCGTGCCCGGACCCTACCTACTGTTGGGTCAAAGTTTTGATACCAGAAAGGGTTACTGACTAATATGGGTTCCAAACAACAGATGACACAAGTAATTTCCCTCCTAACCTTATGTCCCCCAGACTAACAGATTTCAGATTAACTTGTTTACAAGTTCAGACATACAGAGTTCAGATCAACTAGTTCACAGATCAGACAGGTTTTCAGACAAACGGATCAGATATACGGATTTAACAGATTTACAGATTTGTCTAACTTTGTAATTGGGCCTACAGATTCACGAAACGGGTTTGTTTAATTCATTAATCTAACTGGTTTAACCCTATCCACCCAACACGTTTTAGACATCATATTTATCCCAGATTTGCATTAATTAAATATTAATGCACAGACCTCTCACATTAGGTCGGTAGCTTGTGGCCGCTGGATATGCCAGGCGGTTCCGGGCAGACTTCTGCCATAAGCCAGGCCTAACCTCGTGTCTAAGCATATTTTAGTTACGCCTACGACCTCTCACATTAGACTGACAGTTTGCGGTAACTGGTAAGACGGTTGGTTCCGGGCAGGCTTCTACCGCAAACAGAGTCTAACCTCGTGTCATAGCCAATTCATTCCAATATAGATTTTTCAGATATCAGACTAATTCTGTTTATTTAACATATTATACTTCTGTACAAGTTACAGCAGATTATTCGATGTTCTATTAACAAGTTTTGCTCAATTTTAAGTCGAGCCTACCGATTCACATACTTCAAATTTCAGCATTTCAGTTCCAACAGATTACGTTATTCAACAGATTAAACAGATAACAGATCTTGTAGATTGGGCTATTTAACAGATTTAGCAGATAAGGCAATTTAACATAATTAGCAGATTAGGCAATTCAATCTAATTTGCGGTTTAGGCAATATAACAGAACTAGCAGATTAGGCAATATAACAGATTTAGCAGATAGCAGATTATATATATCTAAAACTCTATTTACATATCTTGCCCAATCATAAATTTAGCCTAAACTTACATGCCTAAATCAAGTTCATAATTCATAATACAATATATGCCCCAAATTTTAGCCTTAATATTCCCATTTATAGTTCATGTCAAAACTAGATTTAATATTCTAGTTCACCATTTATGTCCATGACTAATACACATGTAAATCATTCTCTATTATAGCCAACTCAGATTTTGCCAACATATTTTCTATGCCAGATTTACTTAATTAAGCTACGCCCAATCCCCGTATAACATGTTTCCACAAGTTCTCTAAATACTAATGAAATGGCCCTATAGGCTCGATGTACATAACAATGAATGGGAATAAACTAGCAAAGTTACATACTAAATATTAGATCTAACATCATTAAGGGAATAGGCATAAGAAACTAACTACCATAGTTATAGGCAACTAACCACAATAGTCATGGGCGACTAATCACAATAGTTTCTTATTCAATGTCATAGGCAATAGTCTCATAGTTGTAAATCATAGTCATAGGCAATAGTCTTATAATCAATGAATCAAAGTCATAGGTAATAGTCTCATAGGCAATAGTTTCATGTCCAATTATTCATTATTATTTGTCCCAAAATTTAGCGTTCGTGCGTTAATCTCTTATGAGATTCGGCGCAGGCTCGTAGTAGCCTGACTATAGAACAGAAAGAAGAAAGAGGTACAGAATAGTCACAGAAAAATAGATCTGACAAATAAGAATATAGATAACCTCCGATTCAGATTTATAATCATGTCACAATTGTAATTACAGTTTATAGCAGAAAATAACGGTACTTGCCTTTCGTGGTTTTAAGAAAGGATAATAAACTGTTGTTGATGCAGAAATGCTGAATTATTCCTCTTTAATTGCTGTCGTAGCTCTAAACTTGGATTTGAGATTTGATTTAGCATTTAATTCTATTCAGGTTGGAAGAAGATTCATCAGTCCAAGTTTTGATTCCAGCAGGGTAGCGACGCCATTTTTATTTTTAATTAGAACAGAGGCAGAATATAGACAGAATGAAATGGTGTGGAGAGAATGAGGCTAGGGGTGAGTTTATATAGGATTAGGCGGATGAATCTAGACAGAAACGAGACCGGATACATCAGAATGAACCAGGTTAAAAAAACTGGGTTTCGGGAACAGGTCGAACCCAGGTCGACACTATGGTCGACTTGGTCCCGCCAGGTCGACACTATGGTCGACCTGGCTCTTGGGAGGTCGACACTATGATCGACCCCCAGGTCGACCTGGTCCATGGGCGGGAATGTTCCTGCCCAACCTGTTCTGGGATTTTGAATTCGAATTTGAATTCGAATTTTCGAGCTATTTTCAATTTTGAAATTCTCTGAAACTTCGGAGGGCCATATCTCCCTCATACGGACTCCATTTCTCGAAAACTCGGACTCGTTTCCAAGCAGAATTTTGAGACAAACGCAATGGCGCAACCCATGTCCCTTGATTCTTATTTTATAATTTAATTATTCTCTGATTTGTTGCTTATACGATTACAGAAAATACGGGGTGTTACAAGTTCACAATGTATTTCATGTTTCCCAGTTAAGAAAGTTCGTACACGACCCAAATGTGACTATTTCACCTGATCAGTTGGATAATATCGAAGTTGAACTGGAGGCGGTTGGGAACCGCAAGCCTATGTGTATTGTTGGGAACGATACGAAGCAACTTCGAATGAAAGCGGTGAAGTTAGTCAAAGTTTAGTGGGGCGAGAATGAGAATGACTGTACTTGGGAGACAGAGGAGAGCATTAGAGAGACGTATTCAGAACTCTTCGCCTGGTAATATTTTAACTTCGATTTAGTTTTTCCGCATGCTAGGATAGGCTTGTTTTGTTTGTTTTGCATGATTGACTGTTGTATATGGTTGGTAGGCATGCAGGATCCTTTGTATGTTTTGGGTTAAGGAATTTCGGGGACGAAATTTCTTAAGGGAGGGAGAGTGTAACGACCCGCATTGTACGCGTCATATGATCGTAGAATATTTATTTCTTTCGCATACGGAGTCGTATGGTCATGTAACTTTGGGAGACGACTATTGGGGTCATTTCCCATGTTCATGGTTTTTCCGATTTTTAAATGACCGTTTTACCCCTAGCTGATCTTGTTTTGGCCATAACTTTTGATTGGAAAGGAGTTTTGACCTGAAACCACATCCATTGGCTCCGGATGATGGCTGAAACAAGTTTCAGAAGGTGAAAAACTGCTTAACCGGGCCAAATAGGATGATTAGTAATGGGCCCATAACCCATTTCAGGATTAGGGTTATGGGAAGGCAGAAATGAGTTAGGTTTTCATTCTATTTCAGTTTTCTAGCCGCCACATACCTCTTAGAAACCGTAACAATGGCCTCCAACCTTTAAAACACCTCCAAATCACTTTCTAATCAAGCATTAAGCTTAGCAACATCAAATCAAGGCGGATTGGCACAAGAATCGAGGTAGAGCTGCTGTGTTGCATTGGTATTCGCGCCCAACCAGTAGAGTTTCAGTTCTAAAGGTTTTGTTTGTGGCTAAGGTGAGTGATTTGCATAGTTCCTCACTAATTATGGTTAATTAAGGGTAATTAGTGTTGATTAGCGAATTTATACACTAATAAATTATTGAAAAATATTTATAAATTCTTAAATGATGTTTTAGACCTCTGTTAGAAAGTTGGGTTAATTTGGTTAAGCTTTGATAACTCTATCATTAACTATGCTAGAACATGCTTAAGGGAAAATATGGGATTTTGGGTATGTTTGATCCGTTTTACATGCTATGATTGTTATTTTGCTGTTTGTGGATGATTATACATATTGCTATGGCTGTATGGTATGCTTTGTGATTGCCTAGAAGTGTTAGATTGGTTGAAAACGCCGTCGTATGGCGTAAAACAGCCGTTGGAAAATTGCAGGAAATATGCAGGGTTTCAGACTGGATCGGATCAGATCATTGGGCTCGGATTGGATAGGAGAACTGGACAGGTGGACCTGATTCGGATTGGAACTTAGCATAAGGGGCTTGGTGAGAAGGAAGGCCATTTTCTTAGAGTTGGAGCTAGGCAGGGGATCGGATCGGAGATACTAACAGGGGATCGAATCGAAAATAAGGGCGTGGGGATCGGATCGGACTAGAGTCAGGGAGCGGGATCGGATCGGAGGACCAAGCTTAGAGCTGGAGTTGATGCAAAGCACCGGATCAGATCGGGACATCTAGGAGGGAGCAACCACCGAACCAGGTATAGGGCATCCGAACCGAACAAGAGTTGGAGGACCGAACCGAGGAGGAATGGAGCACTGATCAAGGCATAAGCTAGGACCACCGAACCGAACCAAATGTGTACTTTTACCTCATCATGATGACTCTTTTGAAGATCAACTCCAATTTGACCAAAGCCCGAGATGCAAAGGAGGTCCAAATGAGGAGCTTTGACTCAGGATCTAGATGGGGACCAATGAGTGAGCTTCATGATTGGGTTTTGCTGCGGGACGTGTGCTAAGGGGTTGTCGATGTCAGTAACTTTGAATCACTATGTGTAGGAAGTACGTGAGTGGATTCAGGGCCATAGTGGCCTAGGTACGACTAAAGAGTTATAGACCAATGAAGTGGGGTCATTTGTAAAGATTTGGTCATGACTCCATGTGGTAAGTGTAACGACCCATATTTTTGACCGTTCAAATCGACAATAAACCACACATGTCGACCTAAACAAATCGCAAATGCAGGTAGTTATTGGGAAAAAGAAGAAAAAGAGAGAAAGAAGAGAAAGACAATTAACAAAATCTCACAGCGGAAGGACAACATATAATAAACAAATAGCAGTTAAAAACAGTGGAAATATATATACATTGACTATAACCTTCAATGATTATCAGAGTTACATATACATACAGCTGTACATAATAAGCAGCGGAAAAATAATGCAGCGGATATACATGTGTATAGATATATACGCCAAACTTCGTCTTCGTCCTCCAAGGCAAGGAAATCTTCGCTAACTGCAATATCTGCTGACCCGAGCGTATTGCATAAAAAGAAAACACAACAAACACTCGGATCAGCACTAAATCATCTCATATTAGTCAAATCAAAATATGAAATAACATCAGTGCCATGGGTACAGTAACTCAAGAGATGTTACGGGATTTTTCCATCTCTCAAGGATCCGTTAAACTAATACATACATAATATAGTACGCTATTATGATAGTGTCTACTCAGTAAAGTATAAATACTGAAAATAGCGTAAGCGGGATTACCATATTACCCTTACGCCGTTTATAGGCATCAACAGTCTATACAGTACCGTAAATTCACCGTACTGGTGTTATCAGAGGGCACTCCATAGAAGGAAATGCTAAATCAAAATCGTATGGGCTCGATAAGGATAAATATGACAAGGCACTCGAGGCAATGCCCAGGGTAGGATTCTACCAATTGCACTCCCGGACCGGTGGTAACGCATAGCAGCCACTACCGCCCACCTCGGAACACACTCCCATAATCATAAAATTAAATGGGCCCAAATCATCATCATCATAGTCATATAAATAGCATCGAAGAAGTGTGTCCGATCAAAGGCGCTAACCTCAATTAGTCACGGTATAGCTCCTGTTTTAGTCATTTCAATTCTGACCCGAAGGTCAGGGCTATTTCGTCATCGTACATCTTCTTCGATTCAATAATCGCCTCTAAGTCATCATACTCATTCTAGATACGTCATAACGTTCATAGTTGTCAAAGTGGTATCGACACTGACAGAGAGTATGCCTTATGTCGACTCCGGTCTCTTTAACAACCAACGCTTACATCTTTTCACATCGGTCGGTTCTTTTATATTTGAAAGGTTCGCTTTCATATCAAAATATCATATTTTGCTTCGAACCAATTTATATTCAAATAAAATAAAAATTTCATATCAAAATATCATAAATCATCCCAAGCTGATTTTTATTCTAAATTAGAATATATCCCATACCATTATATTATAATCATATAATATTTCCAAAACGAAATATTCAAATAGAATATAAATTTACCTCAAGGGTTTCCAATTATCTCGGATTCTCATCTCAACTCCATTTGAACCAGTGGTTCAAACTCAAGCATTTCCATTCGGAAGAATTTAAAATTTGAGAAAATACTTGTAAACTAAATGTTCATATAATAATAATAATAATAATAATAGATTTTTATAAAATAAATATATAGATGTATATGTATAAAATATAATAGTTAAGATAAATTAGTAATTTAAATATTATATATATATACTTAAAATAAGATTTACTAGAAACCTTTGAAAATGAATTATAAGTAAATTATTTAAATACAATAGTATTAAGTAAAAGTAATTAATAGTTTTAAAGCTAGAATAATTATTTAGAATCAATGCATAAATATTAAAATAAATTTCTCAAATCAAAACCTTTCTTCCTTCCAAATTTTCAAATACTTGAATTTATCCTCCGGTCTCAATGGAGTTCACTTAGTTCCCTATCTCGTTTCAACCTTGTTCAAAACAACTACTTGATTTCAAGAGTTCCGAGATATATATTCCAACTGGGTTAAAACAACTCAGATACTCTTGATTTCTAATTTTCCCACATTTGATTTCTATAAAAAATTTCCTTCTAATCCAACTCTTAATTTGAAGAGATTTCAAATCATACTCAACCCCAATTTAGATATTTCTATTTTGGTTTGGAAATTTCCTTCAACCCTTTTTATCATCATCCCAGTTCAGAATCTTAAAAGAATTTAAAAATCGAGTATCGACACATTCTTTTATGTGAAATTCTATCAAATAAAATTTCAAATATTAAAATCATTTAACCAACCGATGTCTGTATATAATTATCTATCCAATGGCCAAGTGATTTAATATTTAATTTCTCGATATTTCAGGGATGGATCTATCATTTCAATCCAAATCAGGGTCACAGAGATTTATCATTTCACTCTGTGTTCTTAATTCATTTTATCGATAAATCCCGGGTTCATTAGATGCCCGCAACATCAAGGGTAAATGGGATTCATTGTCAATAACATACATCAACATGAACTGAATAAATGAACAATTCAGGTACTATTCATCCAACAATCAAATCAACCAAGGCATCCATCACATCATTTCATTCAACAGTAAATTGAATCATATTACTGATCAACAAGTGCTCGAAATTTAAATTAGAAATTTAAATTAAATTTAAACAACTAATTTATCGATTTTCAATGCATGTTAACACTTGCATGTCAAATTTCAAGCAATCATTCACCAGAACAATCACTACCATACATCCAATTCATTTCATACATTAATTCGATAAATATGGGATTAATTCAGTATTTCGTGAGTGGCAAAACACTCACCTTTGTGTTTCAGTTTGAATTGAACGTCCGACCATAGCCCAAAATTTGATAGTCTCAGAACGCAGCCAGGTTAGTGTCAAAACGTCCGCGATTTCGCCACGATCCCAACGCAACAAACGGCGTCCAAATCCGTGTTAAAACGAGAGAGTTATGAGTGTTTTATCGTTTGGAATTTGAATTTATAAAAATTAATAAAATAAAAACCCTCACCAAATAATTTCTTGACACCTCAGCACCCCCTTTTGGGAAAAATCCCGCTCGTGGCCTCTTTCTTCTTCGCTACAGTGTCCACGCACGAATCACCCAACCACCCGAACTTTGACCAAGCACCACGACCTCCTCCGCCCATTTCAAGACCCGAGACCACCTTTGTTCGAACCACCTGACCGAGGCGCACGCACCAGTACCGGAGCCACCAGGTCCGGTGGACCCCATCGCCGCCAGCAGATGATGAACGGACGCCCTTTTTCAACCTTCAAACTCCAAATTCCGTCGATCTAGACCACGATAGATCGCATGCAAGGCACCGTTAAACTCGTATCGTCCTTCTCTACAAAACCCATAAGTTAATTTCTCCGATTTGTCGCTAGATTGAAAACCCCCAAATTTGCATGTTAGGTTACGAAAATTTGAACCTTTGACCACGAATTCCGGCCACATCGTTCACTGCATGTCAGATCTGAGGGTACCCGCGGGTTCGTGTCGTCGAGATCTTCATTTTGACATATAATACGATAGGGTTTCGAGAGATTTTATTTTTGAGCTTTATTTTGATTTTTAATTTAAAAATAAAATATATTTTCAGCCATTAAAGAAGAAAATGATGGAGGAGGAGTGGAAATGGGCTGACTTGATGGTAGTGGCCTAAGTATATGTGTATATATAAGGCCCAAACTGATTAACACATACACAGTTATCGCGTATCCGATTTTAACGTACATTTCACATTACCGGGCCCACATACTGCCCCCGGAAAAATCTGGAAAAATTATTTTTGGTTATGTTTTGACGATACGGTTCCAACAAAATTGATTTCGTCGAATTCCGAGACCGTTTGAAAAATGACCATTTTCGGGTCGATCTAAATTAACTGTCAACTGGTAAAACGCGTTTTCACTTGCCCCGCTCACAGATTAATTCGAAAAATTCCGAAAATTGAAACCTAGTAATAATTCGCCGTTCCGGATCCAATGGCGCCAGTTTCGTCGAATTCCGAGACAGTCGCCAAAACAGTTAAATTCACAGTTAATTAAATAAATAAAATATTCAAAAATTCAATTAACTGATTAAATTCAATTTAAATATTTAAAAGAATCCCAATTAAATCAATTGATAACTTAAATAAAATTTTATAAATCAAATTCACATATTTTATATTCCCATATATAATCATTTAAAAATTTAACAAATCCGGAATTCAAATTTAAATTTCCATTGCCTATAGTTTCTTTATATAAATTCCATAGCGACCTTTCGAAATTTTGATTTACTCATAACTTGCAATTTATCCGGCGAAATTTCAATTTCTTACATTCTCTGGAAAGATATGATTAATTCGATTACAACGTTTCCAGTTTTACCCAATTCTGATTTAAAATGAATTATATATATTTTTCCAAAGTTTAAAAATCGAATTTTCAAACTACCGCGCCATTTCAGGCTCGTAATATAAATAAATATAAATTTAACCAATAGTACGATTTATTTAATTAAAATTTAAATTTTTAAATATACAGAAATTATGGTTCGTTACATTCTCCCCCACTTAAAATCTTTTCGTCCTCGAAAAGAGAACGAAACGATATCAAGCGCATATCTTTTTTTTCAAATCCATACTTAAAAATAATATTTCCAAAACAAGTATAGTTGTAAAAATCCGTAAATTTTCTAACTCCCGAAATCACGGAAAATTTTGGCAGCATTTCCTTTGTACGGAGAGGTCCGGAAAATCACGACATATATAAAATCCCAATATACATCTCATCATTCGATGAGGCATCCCAAAAATGGGGAAAAACAAAAATATAAAACCACCAAAACTTTGTAACACAGTTACGTACCTTTCTTTAGCGTTTATTTGCATTTTTATTACCTTAGCATTTAGCATTTGTGCAAGCGAGCTTCGAAGCGTAGCGCACACTCCTTACACCTGTTACAACTCGCATACACATGAGATTCAAGCATATATACAATATATAGAAATTGTATACCACTCAGACAACATATATCAACGTTTCAACTACAAATCCAAAATATTCATAACAGGTCAGCGAACAAACCAGGTTTATCACTCACTAAAGTTGGAATTTGACTAAAACATACTAGACAAAAGTTGTAGCGTTTGTTTCAGGCTTTCCAAATTGTCCGGACTCGTCGGATTCGGATAATTTGTTCAAAAGTTATGGCTATTTAGTGAAGGCGAACATCTCAGCCCGTACACTGAAAAATGCAGATCTGAATTGTTCAACCCAGTTTTTAACCCTCTAAACATCAGAATTTGACTCATCATATTAAGAGAAAGTTTTAGTTCAGATCCTGGCCTTTCCGAATTGTACTCGCACATCGAAATCCGACGCTCCATTAGGAAGTTATGGTCAAAACAATATAGGTATCCGCTTCAGATTTTAAATTTTCTGCACATACAACTACGACTAAAACTCGTATTTCAGCCAAGTAAACATAAGAATTCGACAGGGCTTTATAAACAAAAGTTTTAGCTCGGTTTCTAAGGTTTTCGAAAAGTCTGGAATCGTCAGATTCCAATCATCCCATCAAAAGTTATACCTATTTTATTTCAGCTTATCGACTATTCCAGTTGTTCATAAACATTGACTCAATTCATTTCAAATTCAAACTTTCCGGTTCCAAAGATTTTAGCCAAGTTTAACCATCTAAGTGGATTTTCATTTCATTATGTTCGAATATGTTTCACCCTTATTACTTAAGTATACTCATGTTCATTTCCAACTTATTTATTCGTTCATTAAGTCATTTATATTTACTTCATAATCCAAGAATTTGATTTTTTTTTTCTTTTTTCATTCAATCGCTTACTTCATCCAACAAAAATTTTTATTCGTTTCTTGTTTCATTTTCAAGCATTAGTTCGAGTTCAAACTTGGATTTATTTTAACCTTTACTACAAACTTAATTATTTTAAATCCTTAACTCATTTTACATGAATCAATTTACCAAACTCATTTACATCAATTTCCAATTTCACTACTTATTCTCTTCCTAAGTGCTTTATTCCCAATTGATCTTTGCCCGGCCACTTGAGTTAACTCTCATCGAGTCAATTTACTTATTTATTCGACTCTCAAGTCTTGGTTCGAATCAAGGATGGTCCATAACTCAAACTTATACTTAGTTCTCTAATCAATTATTATTCGATTCTTAAGTTAACTTGTTTAACTTGATTGTCCTACTCAATTTAAGTTATATTCAATTGACCAAAAGTATTTATATTTCCCCTTTTTTTCCGTTTTCACACCTAGATTTATATTCGATATATGATTCAAATGCGATTTACACCAAATTTGCTCACTCCATTCCGATATATTATCAATTCCATTTCATTTTATATTAAGTTTCATTCCATTAACTCAAATGTTAATTATCAAATTGATCTTATTCGGCTTCCTGAGCTAAACTTCATTTAGCTCGATTTCCCACTCGACTTAAATTATATTTCATTCGACAAAAGCTTTGTATTCGTTCACTTCACTATTCGTACTCAGGTTTACATTCGAGGTATTGTTCAAATGAGTTTACCCCATTCAGATTCTCTATACCTTCATTTCACGTGCATAACGATTCAGCATTCAATCCCTTCATTTTTAGTTTATCGGCCATCACATATTATCAATAAACAAGAATTTCTTCCAACTCCTTCTCGGATTAACTCAATATACTTATTGATCATTCAAGTCATGGGTTATCATTTTTATTACACCACTTAATATTTCTATTCATTTTAAATTAACTTAGGTATAAATTTTTCTTCGAAGCGAATTTCAACTTCCCTACACCTTTATCAACCAAACTAGTAACTCATTTAACTATATTATCGTCCCCGATTAAATCTAAGCGATGGTTCCCTTCCCTGAACGTTTAAATCCAAAATCTCAATGACTCGAGTTACTTTAATCCTTGAGTCAATGTCATTTGTTAAGGTGATTTTAAATTGCTTGATTCCGGGTCTCAAACTAAGTTTAAAGTAACAACATATATACTTATATATTTTATAAACCATACTATATGAATTTCAATTCCGAACTCTAATTTAAGCAAGAAATTTAAATTCTGGGTTTAAATTTAAATTAAACTTTGAATATAGTAAACTAATGCCTTCATAAAATTTATATGATATAAAGTTAAACCCAAAATTTCTGTGGCAAACCCAATTATAATCATTATTGAGTGGTTTCTCCCCCACTTAAACTCTTCAGAATAACTATCGATAATGCGTGCACTCATTACCAAGGCTATTTCAAAGATCTGAGCAAGGGATTATCCACTTGTTTAATACTACTTGAAATCATTTCTAGAACCATTCTTATAATATAATATTATCTCAATTTTGGCAAAACTCTTTTAAATACACCCCAGGATCAAATTTTGAGTTCACTTCTATTTAAAACACAACCTCTCTCATCCAATTATACTTAAAATATCATTTTATTTTAAAATATTTCAAAGACCATTTAAGATTTTCCTCTTTTTATTCATTATTTAAATCAACTTTACAAGGTAATAACTTAATATCATCACTAAAGACCAAAGCTTATACACTAAACCAATAATAATATACTTAATATATATAAAATATAATCGAAACCTTATTATGTCAATTCATTCTATTCGAATATTTAGAAATCCCTATCGATTGTATGGCGTCCCATATATCGACCAGAATTCATAAATATTCCACAAGATAAGTCAACACAATATAAAATCACTTTATATCGAAATACAAGTACGCTCTCTCATATCACTCAAACTCATTCTAGGGCGTTTCTAACCCTATCTCTAATGAGTTTATTCCCAACAGAGCCAGGGTTATCGCCAACCATCGCTCTGATACCAACTGTAACGACCCATATTTTTGACCGTTCAAATCGACAATAAACCACACATGTCGACCTAAACAAATCGCAAATGCAGGTAGTTATTGGGAAAAAGAAGAAAAAGAGAGAAAGAAGAGAAAGACAATTAACAAAATCTCACAGCGGAAGGACAACATATAATAAACAAATAGCAGTTAAAAACAGTGGAAATATATATACATTGACTATAACCTTCAATGATTATCAGAGTTACATATACATACAGCTGTACATAATAAGCAGCGGAAAAATAATGCAGCGGATATACATGTGTATAGATATATACGCCAAACTTCGTCTTCGTCCTCCAAGGCAAGGAAATCTTCGCTAACTGCAATATCTGCTGACCCGAGCGTATTGCATAAAAAGAAAACACAACAAACACTCGGATCAGCACTAAATCATCTCATATTAGTCAAATCAAAATATGAAATAACATCAGTGCCATGGGTACAGTAACTCAAGAGATGTTACGGGATTTTTCCATCTCTCAAGGATCCGTTAAACTAATACATACATAATATAGTACGCTATTATGATAGTGTCTACTCAGTAAAGTATAAATACTGAAAATAGCGTAAGCGGGATTACCATATTACCCTTACGCCGTTTATAGGCATCAACAGTCTATACAGTACCGTAAATTCACCGTACTGGTGTTATCAGAGGGCACTCCATAGAAGGCAATGCTAAATCAAAATCGTATGGGCTCGATAAGGATAAATATGACAAGGCACTCGAGGCAATGCCCAGGGTAGGATTCTACCAATTGCACTCCCGGACCGGTGGTAACGCATAGCAGCCACTACCGCCCACCTCGGAACACACTCCCATAATCATAAAATTAAATGGGCCCAAATCATCATCATCATAGTCATATAAATAGCATCGAAGAAGTGTGTCCGATCAAAGGCGCTAACCTCAATTAGTCACGGCATAGCTCCTGTTTTAGTCATTTCAATTCTGACCCGAAGGTCAGGGCTATTTCGTCATCGTACATCTTCTTCGATTCAATAATCGCCTCTAAGTCATCATACTCATTCTGGATACGTCACAACGTTCACAGTTGTCAAAGTGGTATCGACACTGACAGAGAGTATGCCTTATGTCGACTCCGGTCTCTTTAACAACCAACGCTTACATCTTTTCACATCGGTCGGTTCTTTTATATTTGAAAGGTTCGCTTTCATATCAAAATATCATATTTTGCTTCGAACCAATTTATATTCAAATAAAATAAAAATTTCATATCAAAATATCATAAATCATCCCAAGCTGATTTTTATTCTAAATTAGAATATATCCCATACCATTATATTATAATCATATAATATTTCCAAAACGAAATATTCAAATAGAATATAAATTTACCTCAAGGGTTTCCAATTATCTCGGATTCTCATCTCAACTCCATTTGAACCAGTGGTTCAAACTCAAGCATTTCCATTCGGAAGAATTTAAAATTTGAGAAAATACTTGTAAACTAAATGTTCATATAATAATAATAATAATAATAGATTTTTATAAAATAAATATATAGATGTATATGTATAAAATATAATAGTTAAGATAAATTAGTAATTTAAATATTATATATATATACTTAAAATAAGATTTACTAGAAACCTTTGAAAATGAATTATAAGTAAATTATTTAAATACAATAGTATTAAGTAAAAGTAATTAATAGTTTTAAAGCTAGAATAATTATTTAGAATCAATGCATAAATATTAAAATAAATTTCTCAAATCAAAACCTTTCTTCCTTCCAAATTTTCAAATACTTGAATTTATCCTCCGGTCTCAATGGAGTTCACTTAGTTCCCTATCTCGTTTCAACCTTGTTCAAAACAACTACTTGATTTCAAGAGTTCCGAGATATATATTCCAACTGGGTTAAAACAACTCAGATACTCTTGATTTCTAATTTTCCCACATTTGATTTCTATAAAAAAAATCCTTCTAATCCAACTCTTAATTTGAAGAGATTTCAAATCATACTCAACCCCAATTTAGATATTTCTATTTTGGTTTGGAAATTTCCTTCAACCCTTTTTATCATCATCCCAGTTCAGAATCTTAAAAGAATTTAAAAATCGAGTATCGACACATTCTTTTATGTGAAATTCTATCAAATAAAATTTCAAATATTAAAATCATTTAACCAACCGATGTCTGTATATAATTATCTATCCAATGGCCAAGTGATTTAATATTTAATTTCTCGATATTTCAGGGATGGATCTATCATTTCAATCCAAATCAGGGTCACAGAGATTTATCATTTCACTCTGTGTTCTTAATTCATTTTATCGATAAATCCCGGGTTCATTAGATGCCCGCAACATCAAGGGTAAATGGGATTCATCGTCAATAACATACATCAACATGAGCTGAATAAATGAACAATTCAGGTACTATTCATCCAACAATCAAATCAACCAAGGCATCCATCACATCATTTCATTCAACAGTAAATTGAATCATATTACTGATCAACAAGTGCTCGAAATTTAAATTAGAAATTTAAATTAAATTTAAACAACTAATTTATCGATTTTCAATGCATGTTAACACTTGCATGTCAAATTTCAAGCAATCATTCACCAGAACAATCACTACCATACATCCAATTCATTTCATACATTAATTCGATAAATATGGGATTAATTCAGTATTTCGTGAGTGGCAAAACACTCACCTTTGTGTTTCAGTTTGAATTGAACGTCCGACCATAGCCCAAAATTTGACAGTCTCAGAACGCAGCCAGGTTAGTGTCAAAACGTCCGCGATTTTGCCACGATCCCAACGCAACAAACGGCGTCCAAATCCGTGTTAAACCGAGAGAGTTATGAGTGTTTTATCGTTTGGAATTTGAATTTATAAAAATTAATAAAATAAAAACCCTCACCAAATAATTTCTTGACACCTCAGCACCCCCTTTTGGGAAAAATCCCGCTCGTGGCCTCTTTCTTCTTCGCTACAGTGTCCACGCACGAATCACCCAATCACCCGAACTTTGACCAAGCACCACGACCTCCTCCGCCCATTTCAAGACCCGAGACCACCTTTGTTCGAACCACCTGACCGAGGCGCACGCACCAGTACCGGAGCCACCAGGTCCGGTGGACCCCATCGCCGCCAGCAGATGATGAACGGACGCCCTTTTTCAACCTTCAAACTCCAAATTCCGTCGATCTAGACCACGATAGATCGCATGCAAGGCACCGTTAAACTCGTATCGTCCTTCTCTACAAAACCCATAAGTTAATTTCTCCGATTTGTCGCTAGATTGAAAACCCCCAAATTTGCATGTTAGGTTACGAAAATTTGAACCTTTGACCACGAATTCCGGCCACATCGTTCGCTGCATGTTAGATCTGAGGGTACCCGCGGGTTCGTGTCGTCGAGATCTTCATTTTGACATATAATACGATAGGGTTTCGAGAGATTTTATTTTTGAGCTTTATTTTGATTTTTAATTTAAAAATAAAAGATATTTTCAGCCATTAAAGAAGAAAATGATGGAGGAGGAGTGGAAATGGGCTGACTTGATGGTAGTGGCCTAAGTATATGTGTATATATAAGGCCCAAACTGATTAACACATACACAGTTATCGCGTATCCGATTTTAACGTACATTTCACATTACCGGGCCCACATACTGCCCCCGGAAAAATCTGGAAAAATTATTTTTGGTTATGTTTTGACGATACGGTTCCAACAAAATTGATTTCGTCGAATTCCGAGACCGTTTGAAAAATGACCATTTTCGGGTCGATCTAAATTAACTGTCAACTGGTAAAACGCGTTTTCACTTGCCCCGCTCACAGATTAATTCGAAAAATTCCGAAAATTGAAACCTAGTAAATATTCGCCGTTCCGGATCCAATGGCGCCAGTTTCGTCGAATTCCGAGACAGTCGCCAAAACAGTTAAATTCACAGTTAATTAAATAAATAAAATATTCAAAAATTCAATTAACTGATTAAATTCAATTTAAATATTTAAAAGAATCCCAATTAAATCAATTGATAACTTAAATAAAATTTTATAAATCAAATTCACATATTTTATATTCCCATATATAATCATTTAAAAATTTAACAAATCCGGAATTCAAATTTAAATTTCCATTGCCTATAGTTTCTTTATATAAATTCCATAGCGACCTTTCGAAATTTTGATTTACTCATAACTTGCAATTTATCCGGCGAAATTTCAATTTCTTACATTCTCTGGAAAGATATGATTAATTCGATTACAACGTTTCCAGTTTTACCCAATTCTGATTTAAAATGAATTATATATATTTTTCCAAAGTTTAAAAATCGAATTTTCAAACTACCGCGCCATTTCAGGCTCGTAATATAAATAAATATAAATTTAACCAATAGTACGATTTATTTAATTAAAATTTAAATTTTTAAATATACAGAAATTATGGTTCGTTACAGTAAGCTTGGTAGTAGCAATAGTTGTACAAGTCGAACTCCGTCACTACTTCGATGGGTCTAGTGATTGACAGTGGTGGACATCATATGCTTTACGCACTGAGTGAGAGATGTGAGAATGGTTGCTATGTTTGATTGTTTGCCTTCATTATGACATAAATACCCCCACCCCTGTATTCTTTATACCATGTGTTAGTGGCACCTTAGAGTATTGTACAGTATGTAGTGCTAACTCTTTGGTTGCAGATCCAGGTTCAGGTACGGTTTAGTATACCTATTATTGTTCTGTTTAGCTTCTTATCGCTCATAGTAGACTTTTTGTCTGACCCAGAGTTTTATGTCTCTTCTTATTACTCTGGGTGCTCTCTCGAACAGACTAGAGACTGGTTAGGTGGTATGCACGAGCTGTACCATAGACGAGCATGAGGCTTCCACGTATGATATATATATATATATACACACATTCTCCCTGTGTTGCTAGGTCACTACTTTGGGCGTTAGTGGTGTACCTTTCTTTCTTTTGTTTAGAGATAGTAATTTAGAAAGTTGTAATAAGCTGTATTTGGATTTCCGCTACTCTGATGACGATGTTGATGTTGGTTTTAGTTATCAGCTTATGCACTGTCTCACCTGTTTTATGCCAAGTACATTATTATTATATTTTGTTCCATGCTCTGAGAGACATTCTACAGGGTTTCCGATTAGTTCATTCTCTTCTTTCCTTTCTTTGGCGACCGTTCTGTGCTAGTCGGGCATGTATACAGCGCACTTTCGGAGGAAATGTCGGCTGGTGCGGGGCGGGCCGTCACAAAGTGTTCAAAAGTAAACCTAAACCTCAAGCCTCACCAACCGGGAAATGAAAAAAATCGGGCAGGTAGCATGGCTATGTGGGTCGCTCCCATTAGGGTGTATAATGACCCATCTAGAGAAAATCCTATTTGCTTCTTTAATCTATGTTTCGATGCTGTCCCTTTTCGAGAGACTGTTGCTGATCCCAAGCGCCAGTGATATACATTCGATACGCTCAAGCGAAACGAGTGGTCGGTCATGTATGGGACGGGTTGCAAGAAGTTCTTGTTGAACCCAGTGTATTCGCCTCTAGAGATACACTACCGGTAGGTGGTCCCATACCTTATCATGGTAGGAATCCAATCTCCAATAAGTGCCCGCGGTTTTGTTTGTATACTATATATGTAGAGCGTGAGATGTAAGCGTTCTACAAAATTTCTATTTACTTATATTTAGACATTATTATAATATCAGACAAGATATTAGTTTCAAAAATGTTTTGGGTTATCGTATGGTAAAAACCGTCCGTATTTATGTGTGGATTTGGTCTTACGATTATCCTTTTCTTTCAAAAAGATTTTAACTTTAAAATTTGGTTGTGTGATACCCTTGATACTGTGTGAGTTTTTTCTCACTCTGGTTCACCAGACTAACCCGGTGTTTTGTAAATGCTCGGGTTAGCCCGGGGTGTACAGGTTCAGGTTATTGAATGCTGTGAAGTCCAGAGATGAGCTGGAGATGTTCAGACATATGATATTATATAGCTACTATTCCGCTATGTGTTGTATATGGGAACAGGTTATTATAACTGTCCCGTTATGTGATGTACTCTGATATTGTAAGTATTTTTAAAGCTCTCAATTAAGATTTATTTTTTTATTATATTTTGTTCCGCTGCGTTGTGAGACTATGTGTTGTTTCTTCTTCTTCTTCTATTCTAATATTTCTTATCTCACCCTCTAATTTCTTTCTAATAACTATCCTGTGTTTTCGGTGCTTGGAAGGTCGACATGAGTTACGGTAAAGGTATTTATGTCGATTTTCGAGGCCGAAAACCGCTGGGTTGTTACAGCGGTATCAGAGCTGAAGGTTAAGTAATTACCTTGACTCTGTGGCATGACTTAATAGAGATGGGGTTAGCAATACCCTAGATTGAGTTTGAGTGTATATATATGAGCGTGTATTTGTTATTTGATAAAAAATCGTTTTATATTGTGTAGATTTATTGGTTGAGTTGTTTATGAGTTCTGGTCGATCAGTTTGATCCACTGTATCGATAGGGGTTTCTAAACACTCAAGTACGATAAACTGACAAAGTATGTTTTGAAAGAGGGTAAATGAAATAATTTACCCAAATTATATTTTGATATAAAGAAAGTATATATATTGGAATATTATAATATATTAGATGTGTTGTTTGTTATTATAATCGAATGAGATGATAATTGAAATGGTTATGTAAATGACCAATCAGAAGTCGTATCAGTATAAAAATATGGAATCAAATGGATTAAATCTGAAATCTAAATCAGAATTTGAATTACATTTTCTAAATGTGGGAAAGTTATAAATGAACTTGGATTGAATATATGATAATTTAAATTCCTGGGAGATTTTAATTTGTTTTAGGAGCATTGTGTTGGGCATTTTGAAATAGATTTCAAAATGAAAATGTTTAAATATGGTTTTTGATAAGTGATACAGTATTGAACTCACTTCGATAACTGGGAAACAACTCTGATGATGCTGGCCACATGATAGTGTTCATTTCCGAGTTCTAAGTGACGGATTATTACCAAAAATCTTGTTTTGAATTGCTTTGAGAAAAATGAGCTGTTTTGAATCCTGAAAAGGAATATTTGATTTTTGAAAGAGCAGAACTGTTTAAAAATTCCCAGGGAAATTGTTTTAACAAAAATAAAATCAATTAGAAATTGGGAAAGCAAACATGAATTGAATTGAGACCAATTAACTGGAAATTGAATCGGGATATAATATATCAAGTAGAATCAGATTTTGAATTGTGAGACAGGAATCTGAAATAATATTGGACTGGTAAGTTAAAAGTTGGAATTGATGATGGATGGAAATTGAGTTAAGAATGAGATTTGGCTTGGAAGCGTGAAGGATATGGTTCTGAGGATAAAATTTGAATTTCGTTTGGGAATGCATTTGTATATGCTGATAGGGTAGCAGATGGAAAGGATATAATGATATGCCCAAAAAAAAGGTACACGTTTATTTTATATGGGTTTGGTGATTTATGAGCCTTTTTGGCAGGCCGCTTGGCTGTTTATTTTCTTTTGGATTGGAGAAGGCCTAGAAAGGCGAGTTGTAGTTGTACCGATTGAGCCGTACAAAGGAGGTGTTGGCGAAATTTTTCGGAAATTTAAGGTGTTAGAGAATTTCCAATATTTTTTGAAAATATTTATTCCAAATATTGAATTGATTTTTGATTTAAAATAAATTAGATTTGAAAATTAATGGGTTTATAACGTTCTTTCTTACCTTAGCAATTTCGAGGATGAAATTATTTTAAGGGGGGGAGAATGTAACGACCCATGTTTTTGGCCATCAAATATTTAATTTAATTTATTTATTTTAAATATGACATTTGGAATATTAATGGAATTTAATATTTAATTCGATAGTAAAACGAAGTTTGAACGTTAATTTTATTTATAATATAAAACGAGCTCGAAATCGCGCAGTAGTTCGTAATATTTGGTTTTGAACTTCAACTGAGAATACAGGATCTGATATAAGTTTGATTTCTGTGAAATAAGAAACGTTGGAACCGTATGCACGATAATTTTCATATGAAAGAGAAAAATTCAGATTTCGTATTATAAATTGTAAGTTATGGCCAAAACAAAATTTGAAGTAATCGCTGTGAAAATCGTTATTTAAATATAGGCCTTTAAAATAGTCGTTTTGCAAACGGACTCAGATTTCGACGAAATTAGTTTCATTAGAACCGTAACGTTTAATTATTGGACGGTGGTGAATTGCATGGAAAACTGATGTCGTATGTGACCACGGTAGCCGTAAACGCCCAGTTATTTCTATAGCGCGTAATTTAGTTTATTTAATTTAATAAAGAGGTATTTGGGTATAACTTGAGCAGACAATAGAACTAGGCCACGAAACCAGTCCCGTTGAGTTCGTACCGTCGATTAGAGTCAGGATAGGTATATAGTTTGCTATTTTTGAAGATCGAATAATTTGGCATTAAAAAGGGTATTGCGGTGCGCGGTAAAAGTAGCCTACCGGGGAAACAGTCTCAAAATGCGATGAAACTGGTGTCGTTGGGTTCATACCAACAATTATTGTAGAATTTAAAAGTTTCAAGTTGATTAGATTTATCTGGTGATCGTGGAAAAATTAAACGCGTGTTTATTTCCGGTTTTATAAAGGAATTTTTTTTTCATACGATGTCGGAATTCGACGAAACTTGTTCCATTGGGTCCGGAATACCTTTTTACACTAAGATAAGTTTTTTTATCAGAAGACAAAGATCATTTGTAGAGGTTTTAATCAACTACTTTACGACGAAGTTTCGTTAAAAATAAACTAATATTAAAATCAATCCACCCTTCACCATATTAATACACTGCCATAACCCTTATTTCGCGTCAACCTTCTTTGTTTGGTCAACAGACCTTCATTGCGCCGCCACTAACTGAAATGAACGAATGTAATACAACCAGCTTCCCTCTCAATTATCATCCAATCCGGTAATCAATCCGATAATACTTCCACACCAAACTGTTCAGCTCACCGAGCTCCTGATTCTGACCGGTTATGATCAGTTGAAACGAACTGTGGTGGCCGATGTCTGATCGGAAAGGGCGGCGGAGTTCGTGGCTTCTGGAGGCGAACCAGGGCATTGAATGGCATGCCACTACAGGCGCAGCCAAAGGAGATTTTGTGGGGTCACAGTGGCAGTCTCTGATGATCTTCTCATCGAGGGACGGCGATGCGCTAATCAGTTGACGGTGCTTTCTCCGATGGAGCGAGGTTCAGGAATTGGTGGGTTTTGTTGAAGTCGCGAGGATTGATGCTGAAAAAAGGAAACAAAGTAATATGAGAGAAACTTAACCATCAGGCCATATCCTTTTACAAATTAATTAGGCAAATTTAGTTATTTAAATCAAAGTGCTTAATTAAACCATTGATTTAATTTAATCATGACTATGGTATATTTTAACAGAGAACGGGAGACAAAGTGGATGAAGGAATGTTGGCCTTTATGATTTAAACAGTTCAAAGGGAGAAGCAAAAGGAACGGGACCGAATTGGAGTGAAAATGTAATTAATTTATTAATCAAATAGTTAGGGGTAAATTTATAATTAGGAAATTTAAGTAGTAACTAAAATTATAACTTATAATTTGAATTGATGCAGGTGTCAGGTGTTTGAACAATGGAGCGAAACACTGAACGAAAATACAGGGTTCGACCGTGATTTATTCTAACCTAATGTAATTAAGAATAAACTATTTAAGGAATTATATTATATTAATAAAATCGTATATTTATAACTTTCGATCACGTGAACAGAATGGAACAAACCGAAATGCGTTGGACTCGCATCGACGACCATTACATCATAGAACTGACTGAGACAGAATTGGACAAGTATGGAATCAACTGGATTTTTAATTAAATTAAACACTCGTTTAATTTAATTAAATTCAACCATCTAAACAATGGTATCAAATCAAGGTGAGTTAAACTCACTCAGTTTTCCCATTTATATTTTATATAAATTGGGTTTTTATTTTGTGTGCTCTGCTTGCTGATGGTTGCGTGTTTGCTAGTTATACATTCGTTTGTTGATTTATTTGATGAAATTAAACTGTGTTTAATTTCAATGAGATACCAAATCTTTATTTTTAACGATTGGTTCCAATAAAGGTAACTTACCTTATTGGTCACGTTTATTTATAAACGTGTTTAAATAGTTGAATTGTTTGCATTTCTTGTGGTTGATGTTAGATGTCCGTTATTTATAGTTAGCAGTTAAATGAATCTGAATGAACTGATTTGTGATAACCGTTTTGAATACAGGGAAGAACAGGTTGGAGAGATCCAACCGGATTCCTCAAATATATTATTTATTCCATATTATCACATATGAACTGTCCTATTTGGGATAATTGATTTGATTGTTGACTGTTGACAGAAATTTCAACATCTGTTTGTTTAAACCAATGGACGGTATTGGTTGAGTTTTTGGCAGCGTATGGCTTATAAAATCAATCGCTTTATAAATATTGATTTACCGTCAGGTGAATCGATAGAGATGAAATTATAAAATCTATTTTATAACTGGAGTTAGATTTTGAAATATATCATTTTGAATAAAAGTTATTAAAGAGAAATAAATATTTATTTATTTAAGATTTGGATTTGTTATTAATTTATTTTATAAAGTAAATGCTTATGTTAATCAGATTTACAAGTATGAGAATAAGAATAAATCGAATGGTTAAACTTTGATGATTGTTGTGTAAAGAAAGCAATTAATGGAATTATTCAAATTAATTATATTTTTAATTAATTTAAAGTGAGAACTAATTGGAATCGATTAACGAGATAATCGAGTTTTGAGTTGACAAAATCGACCGTTTTAACTGGAATCGACCATTTAATTAGTTTGTTTCGAATTGGCGAAATGAAATAGTTAAAGAATATTGTTTTAACTTTAAATAAGATTTTTATAAAGGATTTACTATTTATTTTAATAAATAAAGAAATTAACTACTAAAGTAGTTAATGATTGAAGAAAATTATTGTTTTAATTAATAAGAATTTAGAAAATTACTTTTCAAAAGTAATCGAGGTTGAAATGGAATCCAGTGAAAAGGTGAGAGGAGTTTATGAACAAGTTTTATATTTAAAACACAAATCTTTATAACGAAGTTAAAAAGGGAATTTCTAGCGAATACAATAGCTTGAAATAAATGCTACTTAATTATTTGAATTAAGTCGAAGAAAATTAAAATGAAGGGTTTAAGATAAACCAGAGTTATATAAATAGGGTTTAAAGTGTTAAAGCGTTAATCTTGCATTAACATTACTTAATAATGGGATTAAGTAAAAGTGAAGGATTGAAATAAGATTTCCAAAATGGAGAATGGATGAATAGAATTGAAAGGAGATTGGTAAAAGTGTATTTGAGGTAAAGAAGTGGGTCGTAAGGTTGTATAACCAAAACCAAATTATAATGGGATTTGTTTTGAGACTGGAATGGAATATGGGTTTTATTACAACTTATATTTATCTGAGGATATGAACGTTGTCGATCAAGGTCCGAGAGGTAATTAAAATATCCGAACTTCAATAACATCAGAATTATCTGAAGATGGTATTAGTTTGGTAATCATAAGAGAGGCTAGTGATAATTTATTATTTCCATTAGCGAAATAATAGTGTAACATTTGGTGTAAATTTGGAGAATATATAACAAGAGATCCAAAGTAAAGGAAATTAGTAGGAAGGGAATGTAAAGTTTGGTTTTATTTTATACTAATAAATATTAGCTATCGTTTCAAGAATGGGATAAACGATATGACGTAATGTTGTTTATGAAATAATAAGTTGAATGGATTTTCCCAAGTTTAAATAATAGAGAATGACGTAACATACGTTTTGAAAGGAGAATTAAGTTGGAATTGAATATGGTTATAAGTTATTTTAATACGTAATACAAAGAAATGGTTTTGAGAACGTTTGTATATTTATTAAGGGTCAAATATCATATTTTTAAAATATTAAAAGAGTTAGAAGTTTTATTAAACAGAAGTAGATCAGTTTGTTTAAGTTAAAAGGCCAAGTGATGTTGAATACTAAACCAGTAAGCTCATTTGATTGTCATGATTGAATCACTGTATATTTTGATAGTTAAATCACCGACTATCCAATCTGTCCAATACGATTGTTGGTATGGAAAGACCGGGATCGAATTTATATTCGAAAACCATTCCGTCCAACAAATCCGTGAAGATACCAGAAGATGATCGAGATGGAGCATTGAAGACCGTGGATTTTCATAAACGGAAGAACCACTAAGATTCTCTACTTGGCAAGTAGAGATAAGCTCTAATTCTGTCGTCATTGGAATCTACGGGTTGCAAGGACTACTCGTTACTGATCCATGGGGTGATTCCTCTATGGATGCAGTAGGAGAGTACCTTCGGTTCATCCTGTTTCTGGATGACTTGTATGGAAGGATATCTGACAGAGTATTTCCAAAGGGTCACGTACGTTGATTTCTTCAAATGTGCTATAGTTGTTGGCGGAGAATGGTCGTTCTCTTAGCTTCTAATTAGAGTATTTTTGTGGGCGTCAATTAGTGATATCTGACGGATCTGACGATGTGACATCCAAAGTGAATGGTGACCAAGTGTTCAAAAGTTAATTTAAACCTCAAGCCTCACCAACCGGGAAATGACAAAAATCGGGCAGGTAGCATGGCTATGTGGGTCGCTCCCATTAGGGTGTATAATCGCCTATCTAGAGAAAATCCTATTTGCTTCTTTAATCTATGTTTCGATGCTGTCCCTTTTCGGGAGACGGTTGCTGATCCCAACCATCGGTGATATACATTCGATACACTCAAGCGAAATGAGTGGTCGGTCATGTGTGGGCTGGGTTGCAAGAAGTTCTTGTTGAACCCAGTGTATTCGCCTCTAGAGATACACTATCGGCAGGTGGTCCCATACTTTGTCATGGTCGGAATCCAATCTCCAATAAATGCCCGCAGTTTTGTTTGTATACTATATACGTAGAGCGTGAGACGCAAGCGTTCTACTAGATTTCTATTTACTTATATTTAGACATTATTATAATATCAAACAAAATATTGGTTTCAAAAATGTTTTGGGTTATCGTAAGGTAAAAACCCTCCGTATTTATGTGTGGATTTGGTCTTACGATTATCGTTTTCTTTTGAAAAGATTTTATCTTTAAAATCAGGTTGTGTGATACCCTTGATACTGTGCGAGTTTTTTTCTCACTCTGGTTCACCAGACTGACCCGGTGTTTTGTAAATGCTCGGGTTAGCCTGGGGTGTACAGGTTCAGGTTATTAAATGCTGTGAAGTCCAGAGACGAGCTGGAGATGTTCAGACATATGATATTATATAGCTACTATTCCGATGTGTGTTGTATATGGGAACAGGTTATTATAACTGTCCCATTATGTCATGTACTCTGATATTGTAAGTATTTTTAAAGCTCTCAATAAAGATTTTTTTCTGTATTGTATTTTGTTCTACTGCAATGTGAGACTATGTGTTGTGTTGTTTCTTCTTCTTCTTCTTCTATTCTAATATTTCTTTCTTTCTTACCTCACCCTCTAATTTCTTTCTGATAACTATCCAATGTTTTCGGTGCTTGGAAGGTCGGCATGAGTTACGGTAAAGGTATTTATGTCGATTTTCGAGGCCGAAAACCACTGGGTCATTTCATTAATGTAAATAAATAACAGCTTAATTGATAAAAAAAAATATAATTATAGGTATAAGCTCATTCGAGATTAGTCGTACTCACATGATTTTGAATTTAAATGGATATCAGCAAAGAAAAAATCACGGTGAGTAAATCTCACTCACCTTTTATTTAGAATTATTTTTTATCAGTTAAAAATAATTGTTTGTTGCTTGTTTGGTTGCATTTAATATTTTTGTGCATCTTACATATATTAGTTATTTAGGCTTGGTGTGCTATTATATATATTGGTGGTTGGATATTCCCGCAGTCTCATCAGCGGATGCCCGCAGTACCATTAGCAGATGATTACCCTATACGCCCCACGCTATGATAGTGGACGACCATCATACCGCGATATCCTGTCACGAAGCAGGATGGGTATTATTTCGGTTGGCTAACGTCTGTGGATGCTGGAAACAGGTTGGAGGGATCCAACTGGATTCCTCAAAAATATTATCATTTGTTTGCTTTCACATATACTATCATATATGATGTGTTGATTGATAATTGAGTGGTTTGATTGTTTAAATATTACTGGGGCCAGAATGTTAATTTATAAAAATATGGTGAAAAGAGATTTGGAGATTTAAAAGGAAAATTATATTTTTTTTAAAATAGAATTTAGATTTAGAATGTGCTAAAAATATTTACTTGTTTTAAATAAATAAAACAAGTATTGAATTTATAAACGATGTTTATAAATTGAATAATGTAGTGAATTGAATTGAATTCATAAACAGTGCTTATAAATAAATTGGAAAAATTATCATTGGATAATTTGAATATTTAAATTCAAATGTGAATTTAAAAATAGAAATGGGGAAATCGTTTTAAAGAAATAAACGATGGAATTTATTCTGATGTTCAGAATATAAATTGAACTAAAATAAATCCGTAAGGATTTATGATTTGAATTCGATTTATTCGAATTTATTTAAATAGAAGACAAATTGAATATGGAAATAAATTGGGTTATATATATATAAGTTATTATAAATAGAAATTTCCAAAATAAGATTTGGTTTTAAAAAGATTTCGAAATAGACTTGTTTATATATAAAACAAGGAAGTTGGATTTATAAACGATATTTATAAATCTAGTAAATAAATTATCATTGGATAAATCTAGACTTTTAAATCCAAGTAGAATTTGAAAATATCAAATACAAATAGAATTTGAAAATTTTGAAAATAGAATTCGAAAATAGAATTTGAAAATAGAAATTTGAAATCATTTCGAAATGGGAACGATGAAATATATTTCGGAATGTGGATTTTTAAACAGAATAGAAATAAATCCAAAGGATTTATAATTTCAAAAAGGAACTGGAATTTAATATAGAAGATTGAAGGATAAATAAATTTATTTCCGAGTTAGGAAAAATCGACTGTTTTAGAAAATCGGAAATATTATGTTGAATTGGGAAAATTGGTTTGATATATATTAAAAATATATCAGAATGGAGTTGAATTTATATATATATATATATGAAATTTAAAATGTTTATATATTAAATATAATTAAAATGAACTCGCCGCAGTGCTGTAGTTCGTAAATTGGCGATTCGAACTTCAATTGAGTATATGGAACTCAATTTAAGTCGGAATTCTTTGAAACAAGAATCATCAAGACCGATTTGATAATAGTTTTCTAATGGAAGAGCAAAATCCGGATTTCGTCTTATAGATTTTGAGTTATGTCAAAATTGACTTTTCAGATAAACAGCGCCAGAACCATTATAAAGACAAAATGGTTTATTGGAATAAATAAAGGGATTTTGTGTAAATAAAATATGGATTTTCATTAGAAAAATACAGACTTGAGTTATGAAAATATATCTGAACTCAAGTGGAGTAGTGGATTGATTTTTGAAAACAAAAATCAGATTTTTAATTATTAAATAGAGTCAACTAATTTGAATAAAAAATTTAGCTAATGAAATTTTGAATCAAAAATGGATTTTAAATAAGTGAACTGGATTTTTAAATTCATATCTGAAATCGAATATTGTAATTTGAGTTGGAAATGACATTTGATTGTTTTATAAACAAATTAATTTATATTTGAATGTGATATGTTCAAATAAGAAGTGAAATAGGCAAAAGAGTTGATTAAAGAATAAATTAGCGAGTCAAGTTAAAAATGACCGGATTGAGTTGAAATAAATTAGAAATGGAACACCTATGTGTTAGACAGGTACGGAATGAAGTATATGAAGATTATAATTTGTATGCCCGACAAAAAGGTACAAATTTAAATTCCATATGAGGTTTTATGCGCCGAATCGGCAAGCCACTTGGCTTTTCTATTTTCTTTTTGAATGGAAAGGGCCTAGAGAGGCGAGTTGAGGTTTGAACTATTCGCCGGTACAAAGGAGGTTATGGCGAATTTTTCTAGAAATTTAAGGAGTTAGAATATTTTTAAGAAAATTTGATAGTTAGAAATCAATGTATCGATATATATAGAATCAGACAAGGAAACGAAATTAAAAATAGAATGTTGTAAACAAAAAGGAAACCATTAAATTATATTTTTTAAAAATAGAAAGCGAACCATATACATGTTTTTAAAATGAATAAATGGGTTTTTATGGTGTGTTTATTCGAGGTAAGTGGTCTTGTCTGTTTTGAAGTTAACGATGTTTTCAGTCAAGGTCTGAGAGGTAGTTATACCACAACTTGATTGATTCCATTATTAACCGATAAGTAACAAGATTCAGTCTCGAAGAGAGATGTTTAAAGAAATTTAGTTGAATGAAATATTTTGGGTTGTTGTAACAATGTTTTATACAACGTTCGTTTTAACCCAAGGAAGTGGAATTGTGGAAATATAATAAATAAATATTACCTGAGTGTAGAAATGAACGGGCGTGAAAGAGATAAGTAACTGGAATATTTTCCAATTATAAATAGAATATATTTTCTAAGTATAGAAAATAAAAGAAGTTGATATTTGGAAATGTTCTCCAAATAGCATAACAGACCGAGATGATTACTGAAAATATTTGGTTAACAAATATTGACAAGGAAACGGTGAAGTGATTTAATTAATAAAATATTAATTAAGGGGCCCAGTGATTGTTTGATGTTTGAATGGATGTTTGTTTTCTTCGATAGTTAAATAACCGACTATCAAAGTATATTGCCAATAATCGTTGTCAATATGGAGAGGCCGGTTGGATTATTATCCATGAACCACTCCGTATTGGCAGTAGCGTTGCGAATCAGATTATATGAAGATAATCGAAGATGGAGTAAAGTGCAAGGACTTTTTCTATTAATAGAAATTGTGCCTTTGGTTTCGTTCAGTCCCAGAACGAACATATATGGACAAATGTCTGACAAAGTATTTCCAATGATCGCATAAAATTGTTATGTACAAATATATATGGTGGCAACAGATTTATTCCCTTAGCATAATATCCAGAATATTTGTGCAAATCAATTAGTGATTGACGAATCTGACAATGTGGCATTCAAAGTGATTGTGTTATCAATGAATGATAAGTAATCGTAGCCTCAGGCCTTACCAACCGGGAAATGACAAAAGTCGGGCAGGCAACATGGCTATGTAGGTCGCTCCCATTAGGGTGTATAATCAAATATCTAGAGAAATTCCTTTTACTTCTTTAATCTATCGATGATGTCCCTTTTCGGGAAACAGTTGCTGATCCCAACTGTTGGTGATATACATTCGATACACTCAAGCGAAATGGGCGGTCAGTCATGTATGGGCTGGGTTGCAAGATGTTCTTGTTGAACCCAGTGTATTCCCCTCTAGAGATACACTATCGGAAGGTGGTTCCATACCTTGTCATGTTGGAAATCCAATTTCCAATAAGCGCCATGCGGTTTTTGATTATATATATATATATATATATATATATATATGGAGCGTGAGATGCAAGCGTTCCGCTAGATTCTATTTATTTGATGTAGACATTATTATAATATCACTGGATTTGATATCAAAGATATTTTGGGTTATCGTAAGGTAAAAACCATCCATGTTCATGTGTGGATCGGTCTTATGATTATCATTTTTTTTCGAAAGGATTTTTAAAGTTAAACAAATGGTTGGACTTAACTCACACCAATCCCATGACTGACCCATAGTTTATTTTGTTTTTGTTTTCCCTAAACTCTTGGGTGCCCAAATTTGTACGGGCAGTCAAGTAGTCGGGATTTTTCAGATTCACTTGGAAGAGCTGGAAGCAGGAGGCTTCACCTGTTAGCTATAAACTATCATATTTCCGTTGTGTACTATGTGATATCTGGGAACAAGTGTTTATAACTGTTCCAGGAGTAACTGTTGCGCTCTGATAATGGTATGCATATACAGTTACTGATTTGTATTTCAAAAGTTATGTTATTTAATATATTTTATTCGTTCCGCTGTGAGTTTGTGGTCTTCGTTTTCCTCTATTCTAATATTTCTTTCTTTCTATTTCTCATCCTTTAACTTCTTTCTAATAATGATTCGTATTTCTGTGTAATTTCTGTTGGACGGTTGGTGTTATTAGTCAACTCAGATAGTACGAATTTGCGGGCCGTTACAGTGGTCTTCTATCCAGTAAGTTTTTTTTTATCCGATTGAGAAATTTTTACTATATGAAATAGAACTTTTAGTGGTCTAAAAATCCGATTTTTAATAGTATAAAGATTAGATTTTTAATAGCATAAAGATTTGAGTTTTAAACACATAAAGGTATGATTTTTAAACATATAAAGTTATGATTTTTATCATACGAAAGATATAATTTTTATCGTAGTAAAGGAATTATTTTTATTCATATAGCTTTGAAATAAAAATACGATTTTTATATATAGCTTTGAAATAAAAATATGATTTTTATTATATATGAAGCAAAATATGATTTTTATTATATATGAAGCAAAATATGATTTTTACATTATATATAGCGGTATAAAAATCTGATTTTTATAATGTATGTAGCGACATAAAAATATTTTTTTTATATATATGCCTTTAGAATAAAATTTTGATTTTTATTATATGAAGAACGATATAAAAATATGATTTTTATATATATAGCAGTGATATAAAAATGTGATTTTTAATGTAAATTGCGTGAAACAGATCTCGTTGGAAATACGGTGAAGAATACAACACGCGGAGACAATTCCAAACCATCGTCCGCGGTAGAGTGAAACCCAAAGGTGAGAACTCCTCACTATAATTTTCTTTGTACAGTTATCTATTTTATAACTGCATATATGAATTGCTCCCCATCATCCACAGACCATGGACGACTTGTTTGTTTGATTGTGTTGTGAAAATTGTTTGTGATGTGAAATGAACTGTAAATAATATTCATGTGTTGAAATATAATATTTAATCGCTAAAAAAATATTTTTTAACGTGTATATGAATAAAATAAATATTCCTAAACAAATCAGACGATTTGTTTATGTACACTCATTTGACTGATATTGATTGGGACGATAAATTTTATGCATCGCCCAACTGCACAAATAAAAATGTGTGTTTGTTGATTGAAACCCCACATGGGTGTTGGGATGATATTTGACGTACACTACTCCCAATTGTTTAGTGGTATGCCGATCGTTTGGTTGACAGATTGTGTAAGCGTGAATTATTTATATTTAATGCGTATACAGTGTAGAATGCACTCTGGACGATGGCTGATTGTTTATCATTGTTATTATATACATGTATTGTATGAAATCCATATAATCAACATTATATGGTAATTGGTTGTGTTTGATTCTAGCTCAGAAAGAATGAATATTTTAAAAATGACGAATATTTTAAAATAACGAATATTTTAAAATAATATTCAGTCAAAGATCAAAATATGATTTTGATGTCCGATTTGGGATGGACACGTAAATATTTAAATATATAAAGTCGTGTTGATTAAATTAACGCCATTTTGACGTGCACGATATTTATATCGATTTTATTCATTTCTATAATGAATATCGAAAAGGAAATGATTTCAAAATATAATATTTTGAAAATATCATCATTTATATATTAATAATATGGAATATTCAATTATGATTTAAATTTGAATATGAAGTTGAAAGCGTTTTCAAAACGAATTTAAAATGATTTATAAAATATGTTTTGAATTGAAATCGATGAAATACATATAATATATATTATATATATTTGAAGGCCTGAATAAAATGCGTCGCGCTGCTACCGTTCACGAATTCTGACCATTGACTCCGAATAGACGTTACGGGAGATCCGACCGTCGGATTCTCCTAAAACCGGAACCGTTGGGTTCGTATCGAAAAGAGCTTTCCAACGAATATAAGAAATTTGAAATCTAACGGTTGGATTTGGAATTATGTCCAAATCAAATTTGGAAAAGGTCGTTGTAAGTGCAGTTCAATGACTGTTTATGGAATCGAATGTACGGGCCTTGATAAAATTATTAAAAATATTAATAATTTGTGTAAAATCACAATAAATGATTTGGAAAGATTTGGGATAAAAATTCCATATTTGAAAAGATAAAAATATATTTTTATTGAAATGAACTAGTTATGAACTAGAATTATAATCCAATATTTTTAAATAAATAATTTGGATTTGAAATGGTTTTGAAAATAACCGGAATTTCCAATATATGAATTGGAATGGATTTGAATCGAAATTATCTACGGAATATTTAGATATTGGATTTTGTGATTATACGGACATTGTGGAGGAATTTGGAAGATATATCTATCGTTATTCCAATACGATATTTGTTGATTTCAGAATTTGATATTGAATATAAGCCGATATATTTTCTATTCAGAGCCTTGTATTTAATATTAAATGGGATTTTGGGTTTGTCGTGAACACTGTCTTCATTAACACTGTTCTTAAACCCAGTTAAGAAAAGATATTAATCTTTTATTAAGATTTAATGAAGTTTACCAATTAATTAACATTTAACTAGAATTAAATTGAAATTGGTTTTTGGGTTTAACGTGAATGGTGTTTTAAATAACACATGTTCTTTAACCCGATTAACAATGGAATGAGATTTTGGGTTTGTCGTGAATGGTATCTTTAATAATACTGTTTTAAAACCCAACGGAGTTAAGAAAACTAGAAACTAATTGGAGATTAGTTAAGTTGAATGGTTTCCTAGGTATTGATCTGATGTTGGTTTCGGCCTTCGGGATTAATACTTAGGGAATTGTTCTCTTACTAATTTACGGTTAGAGACTGATGGGATGGGGTCTTAAGTAACACTGTTCTTAAACCCCGTGTGAAAAGAATAAATCTTTTAATTAAGATGTAGAGAAGTATTACCAATTAATTAACATTTAATTGGATTTGAAATAGAATGTGAATTGGGTTAATTGTAAACTGTGTTTTTAACGACATTCATTCTTTAACCCGATTCACGGAAATATGATTTGGAATTTATAAATCTTTTAATTAAGATTTACGGGAAATTTCCAAAGAAAAGTTTTCCAGTTTAATAAAATAAGTTGGTATGGAATGGGGTTCGGTTCGGTAATAATCGAAGTGAACTTCTGTGGAGGATGACTGTTACTATATATTGAAATTAAGAGGCTTTACCGTTATTCCATTTATATTATTAGTTGGATACGGAAATTCATATAGATTATATATATTGATCAGTTTTCTATGAGGATTCCATTGTTAAAGGAATGTGATTTTGGGTTTATAGTGAGCTGTGTTTTAAATGACATTAGTTCTTTAACCCAATTAAAGATAAGATTGATTTCTTAACTTGGAATAATCATTAAGTAATGATTTTTGGGGATTAAAACTGAATTAGAGTTTTAATGAATCTTTAATTAGATTGATATGTGAATTTGATAACTAAAATTATCAAATTCAAGAAATGATCGAGAATGGAGTATCACCAGTTTTGCTCCAAACGATAGTTAAATCTTTAATTAGATTTGAACGTGAAATGTTAATTAATTTTACCGATAACACTGTGGTGTTAGATATGAAGTATTACCAATTTTACTTCATAGGATGAATAGGTTGGGATTGGGAAATTAAACAAAAGATTACTTAGGTAAGGTTCGCTAGTCCGGACTAGTTTTGATAAACCTTAATTTGGTTTGAATTGATATCCAAAGGAAGATTAAAGAATAAATTTAAAGAATTTATCTTTAATAAAATTAATGGGAACCTTTCCCAAAGTATAAGAATATTTGAATAAAAGAATATTCTGAAATGGAATGAGGCTTATGTTGTGTTTGTGTAGCACTTGTTTATTATATACGTGGGTTATTCGAAAAGACCAGGTTTATCCCACTCTGAATAACTGATACGACGATTAGTCGAAGATGAAGACGGTGGTTGAAGACCGGAGGTCTTCACATCGTTTGGATGATCACCGATGTCTTGATTGGGCTGTACACCCAAGACGAGGTAATAAGTGGTGATCGTCTAGACGTACTTGGAGATCGACCGGATATGCGAGGACCTCTCTCCTATATTAGACATATGGGATGAGGAATAAGGTGCCTCCGGTTTCTTTCAAACCCAGAACGAACTTGTAAATGGATGTGTGTCTGACATCGGATTTCATTCTGTGTGATTGATAGACATCGATTGCATAGCGTGAATTGCCTACGTAGCATGCTGAGATGCAAATGATCAAGGCTTCTGTTGAAAAGCAGATTCTTGTGGTTGATGATCAAAGCACGACTTTAATATAACATAACTTTGTGTAGCGTTAATTCGCAAGGCTCACACCCCAGTGTGAACCAGAAACGGGAGAGGAATGCAGGGAGGACGTGCATTTCTTTCTAACTGGGAGTGGTGTCTAGGTTTTGCACGCCCAGACGTTTTACTTATATGAATGATGGATAGCGAGGCGCCTCAGGTATATCGGCACTATGGGGCCGGTGGTTGGTTTGGTCGATATACCGACCAACTTTATGCCCCATAGGGTGGGGAAGCGTAGTGTTCAAGCATTTTAATCCACATCGAGTGGACTGGCCCTGAAGATCCAAGGTGCAGTTGTGGTTGTTCCCGAGACATGGTGGGCTAGATTGTCTCGAAGCGGTAAGGATGATCCCTCGCCTAGGTTCACAGATGGAAATCCAACTTCCAATACATGACATTTCGGTTTTGATTGTAGAGCCTAGTATTTGCGAAATAGTGGGATGGGGCACTATGCCGTCTATGATTGCTACATTTATATTTGAAGTTGTTTTCATACACTTTACACTGTAATAGTACCACAATGATTTGTTTTAAATGTACCAAGCATGTTTGGCTATTATAAGGTAAAACTCTATCCTCCGGCTTGCGTTGCATTGTGTGATGGGACCCGGGTCTTATAATAGCTTCATTTTTCCAAAAAGCATTGCGCTATTTATTCTGTGCACTGGTATTTTTAGGAGGAAACCCATTCCGTGTTATACGGCATGGTCCCTTGATTTACTTTATTTTAAAGTAAAGGTTTAAATAACTGTTTATTTCTCACACCAGTCACATGAATGACCTAGAGTTTATTGTTTTAACCTAAACTATGGGTGCCCCTATTTTCCACATAGGCAGCTAGTAGTTTTGGTTTTGCAGATTTATATTCATAGGATCCTGGTTTACAGCTGGAATGATATTCAGAAAGCTCTATATCCGTGTATCTCTTTCAAATGTGTTTGGTATTATTTTCCGCTGCATTGTGAATTGTAAATCTCTTATGTTTATCAAATGTATATTATTTGTTCATACTCTATATATTCTTGTAATCTGATGTAAATTGTTGTAATAAGCAATGAAATGTTCTATTATTTATGTTCTGATTTGTCATGTTCTCAACTCAATCTGGGCTTTCCTTTGCGGGGAAGTTCGGGTTGCTTCGTAATATCTCATTTGAGATAGGGTCAGTAATACCCTAGAATTAGATATTGGAGTATTATATTTGAGAAAGCGTATTTGAAATATGAAGTGAGTTTTGAAAAGTTATATTTTAAGGAAGGAATATATTTTGAAAATATATGGTTAACTATAACCTAGATACTTAATCAAACGATTAAGGTTAAGTTTACATTTTGTGATTATAAATACACATAAAATACTTCTTATGGCATGATAATTAAGCCCCATCCACTGATCAGGAAAATGATCCGAGTACAAATGCCTTTTGGATTTAATTTCACTATTGGGTAACATTTCGAAATATTGATAAACTTGGGTCAAATTTGTTAAGGTAATTCTCCGCTAAGGTAACTAATAAATATGGTTAGAAATTAAAATTAGAATTTGAGTATTGCATTCGATGTTGAGATTAGACTAGTGAGTATAAGAAGATTTGAAATATACACCTAGCTAACATATATACGAAGTCTTAAATATACTAGATAGATAAAGAATCACACTCTAGTCGCTTGAAGGTAATTCTGTTGATGACTGCATCATCATCAGTATGTATTTTCGAGTTTCGAAAGTGGGATGAATATATGATTCCGTTTAAAACATCAATGTGTACTTAAAACCATTGAGATAAGTGTTTAAAAATGTTGGGTAAATTGATGTGAATTTGAATAAGTAAGCGAGATCTTGAAATTTTGATAGAATTGTAAGAATTATACTAGGTAAACCTGTAATAAGGATAAGCCAGTAAATTAAGTAGAGAGTATATGAGAAAGTGTATTTGTGATAAAAAAAATTGACTTTGGAAGAATATAATTTCAATATAAAGGAAAAAAGGGGTCCTTGGGAATTTAAAACTTGAGCACGAACATCTTGTGATTGGAGTTTCTTAGTTGCTTAAAAAATGTTTATGTATAGTTGTAATTTACATAAGCAATCCAAATAATTCGGGAAAAGCTTTAAAGGCTAAGTTGGAATTAATCAATCAGGATATTTGATAATTAGTCCTCCCCAACTAATTAAATTTAAAACGCAAATATCTTTCAGTTTCACCATATGACTATAAGATATTTGACGATATTTTAGTTAAGAACTACATTGGTTAAAGCTGTTAATAAAAATATATCTAAATTGTTTCTCTAAAGTTTGATGGAAATATCGTAACCTTGAATTAGGAATAATTTGTAGCGACCCAAGAGTTCCGGCCCCGAAAATCGACATAGATACCTTTACTGTAACTCATGCCGACACTCCAAGCACCAAAAACACTGGATAGTTTTAGAAAGAAATTAGAGGGTGAGATAAGAAAGAAAGAAATATAAGAATAGAAGAAGAAGAAACACCACACACAGAATCAGAGTCTCACATCGCAACGGAACAAAATATAATACTGAAATAAATCTTTACTAAGAACTTTTGAAAATACTTACAATATCAGAGTACACATCTGGACAGTGATAATAACCTGTCCTCATATACATCACACAGCGGAATAAACAACATATATAATACGTCTGGACTTCTTCTGCTCGTCTCTAGACATCGCAGCATCCGATAACCTGGACCCGCACAACCCGGTCTAACCCGAGCATTACAAATACCGGGTCAGTCTGGTGAACCAGAGTGAGATAAACTCGCACAATATTAAGGATAAATCATCCAACCATGATTTTAGAGTTCAAAATCTTTTCCAAACAAAAGGATAATCGTAAGACCAAATCCACACATAAACACGGACGGTTTTTACCTTACGATAACCCAAAACAGTTTCGAAACCAATATCTTGTCTGATATTACAATAATGTCTACATACAAGTAAATACCAATCTAGTGGAACGCTTGCATCTCACGCTCCACATACATAGTATACAAATCAAAACCGCGGGCGCTTATTGGAGATTGTATTCCAACTATGACAAGGTATGGGACCACCTGCCGATAGTGTATCTCTAGAGACGAATACACTGGGTTCAACAAGAACATCTTGCAACCCGGCCCTCACATGACCGACCACTCATTTCGCTTGAGTGTACCGAATGTATATCACCGACGGTTGGGATCAGCAACCGTCTCCCGACAAGGGACAACATCGAAATAGATAAAGAATGAAATGAATATCTAGATAGGTGATTATACACACTAATGGGAGCGACCCACATAGCCATGCTGCCTGCCCGATTTTTGTCATTTCCCGGTTGATGAGGCTTGAGGCCAGAATTAACTCTTGACATCTGGTCGCCATTTACTTTGAATGCCACATCGTCAGATCTGTCAGATATCACTAATTGATATCCACAAAAGTACTCTAGCTGGAAGCTAAGAGAACAACAATTCCCCTGCCAACAACAATAGCATGTTTGAAGAAATCAACGTACGTGACACTTTGGAAATACTCTGTCAAACACTCATCCATACAAGTCATCCAGGAACAGGATGAGCCGAAGGTACTCTCCTACTGCATCCATATAGGAATCACCCCATGGATCAGTAGCGAGAAGTCCTTGCAACCCGTAGAATCCAACCACGACAGAATCACAACTTATCTCTGCTTGCCAGGCAGAGAATATTAGTGGTTCTTCCGTTCATGAAAATCCACGGTCTTCAGTGCTCCATCTCGATCATCTTCTGATCTCTTCACGTATCTGTTGGATGGAATGGTTTTCGAATATAAATTCGATCCCAGTCTTTCCATACCAACAATCGTATTGGACAGGTTTGATAGTCTGTGTTTTAACTATCAAAGTATAAAGTGTTTCAATCATGACACTCCAATGAGTTCACTGGTTCTGTATTTAGCATCACTTGGCCTTTAACAAACTGGTTTACTTTTGTTACATTAAAAACTCCAACTCTTTTAATATTCAAAAATACGATGTTTGAATAACTTTAATTCGATTTAACTCTAATCGATTAAATCTAACTGGTTTATTCTAACTGACTAACTCGACTTAATTAACTCCTATCATTTAACTGATATTCGACTTAATTCCATTCGCTTGACTTTAGATCGCAGCGATCACAATGGTTACGCCTGATTCCCTCGGGAAACATCCGACCTCCGTAGGCTATCTGCAGCCCTGCGAATTACGCTAGCAGTCGTACGAAATGGCAACTCAGCCGAATAATTATGTTTGGCTAATTCTATCTCGAATAACTATATTCAGTTTCCCATTTAATTCTTCCTTCAGATCATCTTTTAAATTCGGAAATCCATTAGTTTTAACAAAGAAATTTATATCACATATGTTATAACAATAGCGTTATAATTACTATTTAGATTTACAAAACAACAGTGCTATAATCGCTGTTTAGGTTTACAACCCATTTACTATAGCAAAAGCGCTACAATCGCTATATTAGATTTACAAAACATATATTATAACAACAGCGCTAAAATCGCTGTTTAGATTTTCAAAACATATCCACTAACGTCTCTTACGATTACCAACTAATACTATCTTCAGATAATCCCGATGTTGTTCAAGTTGGGGTATTTTAATTACCTGTCAGACCTTGATCAACACCGTTCTCATCCTTGGACAAATATAAGCTGTAATCAAACCACTATTCTATTCTAGTCTTAAAATCATTTCCCTTTATAATTTGGATTTGGTTATACAACTCTACGACCCACTTCTTTACCCAAAGTCAGTTTTACCAATCTCCTTTCAAACATATATTTAAGCATTACCCACTTAGGAATCTTATTTCAATTCCCCTTTCTTGCTTAATCCAAATTTTAAGTAACATTAACCTAAAATTTCGCTTTCCCATCTTGAACCTCAAGTATATATAATACTGGTCTATATCGATCCTTTTATCCCCATCTTCTTTTACTTAACCCAAATATTGGGTCCGTCTAATCTAAGCTATCGTATTGGCCTAAAATTCTCTTTATAACTTTGGTATAAAACTCAAGTTTAACATAAAACTTGTTCATAACTCCTTTCACCGTTCTCTTGGATTTTATTTTCCAAAATCGTTTATTTCTTAAATGCATCTCAATTACAAAGTAATTTTCTAAGTTAATTAGAATAATAGTTTATTTCAATCATTAACTACCTCAGTAGTTAATTCCCCTATTAACTAAATTAATGGAAAATCCCTTTTTTTAAAATCTTATTTGAATTTAAACAATATTTAACCAACTATTTTAATCCACACACATTAATTTGATAATCCATTCAAAACGGTCGATTTAATTCTCTCACAAACTCGATTTATTTTGTTAACCAATTCCCCTTAATCCACACTTTAAATTTATTAAGTATATAATTAATTTAAATAATCCCATTGATTATTTCCTTTACACAACAATTATCAAAGTTTAACCACTCGATTCCCTTCTCATACTCCTACTTGTAAATCTGATTAACATCAGCATTTATTTTATAAAATAAATTAATAACAAACAAGGTCTTAAATAAATAAAATATTTATTTATCTCTTTAATATCTTTTATTCAAAATATTATAATTCAAAATCTAACTCTGGTTAAAATGAATTTTTAACCTCAACTCTATTGATTCACCTGACGGTGAACCACCATTTGTAAACAATTGATTAAATAGACCATACTTTGCCAAATACCCAACCAATCCCACTTATTAGTCTAAACCAACCAGATGTTGAACATGCAGTCAAAATTAACAAATCAAATTTATCACATTCAACTGATAATAAATAACAACCATTTAGCACAAATCAAATAACCGAACAATTCAAACAACTAAGCACGCTTATAAATAAACGTAACCAACAGGGTGAGTTACCTCCGTTGGGTCCAATCGTTAAAATGACGATTTGGTATTCCACTGAAATTAAAGACAGTTTAATTTCATTGGTTAAATCAACAGTTAAATAGATAACTAGCAAAGCAGTCAACCATTGGCAAGAAAAGCACACAAAATAAAAATACCCAATTTATATAAAATATAAAAAGGGTAACTGAGTGAGTTTAACTCACCTTGATTTCAATCGTTGCTGAAAACAGACCGTTTTAATAACTCGTAGTGGTACCTAGCTCTGTCCAACCCAGGCCAGAATATTACGTTTGTCGATACAGTCCCAATGTCATTTGTTCCATTCGATTCTGGTGCTATTTGACAACGTCATAACATTTATACGTTATTCCCAATTTAATTTTGATATATTAAAACCTTAATAATTTATTAAATTCTACTCACGCTTCTAACTTTGTTAGGCACATTAGAACGGTTAAGCATAATGTATGTACTTATCACCCAAAAAAAATGATAATGATTCTCTTTATCTTTGCTTATGTTTAAACCCGATTAGGACCATTTTAGACACTATTGGCATGTTATAAAATTGGTTTGGCAACTTTAATATCAACTAGTCACCCTTTAGAACCTTATGACTAGGCCACGGTTGACCCATTACTTCTTAGCATAAACCATACTATGTTATTACTAACTTAAAATATTGTGTCTACTGTTTATACTATATAAAATCAGGTTAACACAGGTTAGGCACTATCTAAAGCTTAATTAATATTATTAAAAAATGATTAGGCATTGTAACACTGCAACTTACCCAAGCCTCGTTTAAAGCTGCTCACCGATTGCTGTCAACAACAGGCTACGCTCGATCACCACCTTAGCTTCGCCGACACCCCCATGACTCCGACTCCCCACTGCTACCGTTTCCACGAAACCATGGAGAAACACTCCATTCCACCCCGTCCTCTCACTCCCAGAAACCCCTGTTTCGTCCGACGCCACCTCCCCTTGAATGCTGCGCCCCCTCGTCACCCTCACTGCTCCACTATCGAGCTGATCTCCACTTCAACAAGTACGCCACTATTTTTCGCTCCATCTCCGACTTCCTGTAGCCAGCCTCCATGCCAAACTCAGCACACTTCCATGTTGCTCTCACGCCAGTCTCTCCGTATCCCATGTTTCACCCTTTCTTTTCTCACTTGAACAAACACCACCCCTTTCTTTTCTCTATCTTACGGCACTTGTTTCAGCACAGCGGAGAAGTTTGGTTTGTACTGGAAATTTACCGTGATCCACTACTACTCGGTGCTCTCCATCATCAAAACAAGTATCAGCTCCAGGGAATACCGCCGCATACACCAAACTTGGACCCAAAGACTTTATTCCCTTATGTTCAAAGTTTATACACAGGTTCGGACCAAATTCTCCTCTAAAGTCCTTATTCCATTTAGCTAAATCACGGTTACAAGGTTATACGGCTGAACCCTTAGTTCCTCCCTCGTTCGTTGTTTGCAAGCCACTTGCTCCCGAACCCTTCATGGATGCCGTGCCTCCCACTATTCTTTATTACAGTATATATATATATTTATATATCTTTTTTTTATGAGTTCGATTCCTTTCTGGTGAGCAAAAGAAAGAAAAAGCACGGGTATATATAGAAGATGAATGTGTGGAGAGCACGCAACTGACATGTCATTTTCACTTGGGGGTGCTTTGTCGGTAAGGTTCCTTTTCCCTAGATGAAAAGAAAATACAAACATAGGGTAGGTTACTGTCTTGTGTACTTTGTTTGCAGTGTTTTCATTTTCAAGTGGGGAAGCGAGGAAGGCTGTATGTATTTGGGGTTGATACAGGGGAAGGCTTTGTTTGTTTTGAAAACGCAGGATGCAGCAAGTTTATTTATGTGATTTGAAGATTTACGTGTTTGAGAGTAGGATTATAAATAATATTATTTTATTATATCGAAGCTTCGTGGTAAAGTAACATGGAAAATTATCCTCAATTGATTTTTGTTTACTGATAAAAAATCTAATCTTGGTGTAAAAAGGTATTCCGAGCCCAACGGGACAAGTTTCATCGAAATCTGAGGTCGTTTGGAAAAATTTCCTTTATAAAACCAGAAATGAACACGCGTTTAATTTTTCCACGGTCACCAGATAAACCAAATCAACTTCAAATTTTGATATCCTAAAATAATTTGTTGATACGAACCCAACGGCACCAGTTTCGTCGCATTCTGAGACTGTTTCTCCGGTAGGCTATTTTTACCGCGTACCGCAACACACTTTTTAACGCCAAATTTTCTGATCTCTAAAAATAACAAACTATATACCTATCCTGACTCTAATCGACGATATGAACTCAACGGAACCGGTTTCGTGGCCTAATTCGATCGTCTGCTCAAGTTCCACTCAAATATCTCTCTATTAATTTAACTACGCGCTATAGAATTTGATTGGGCGTTTACTGCTAATGTTGCCACATACTACATCGGTTTTCCACGCCATTCTCCACCGTACAATAATTTAACGATATGGTCCCAATGAAACTGATTTCGTCGAAATCTGAGTCCGTTTGCAAAACGGCTATTTTAACGACCGATAATGATTTCCACAGCGTTTTTTCCAAAATTTGATTTAGCCATAACTCGCAACCAATAACACGGAATCTGGAATTTTCTCTTTCATATGAAAGCTATCGTCAACACGCTCCCAAGATTTCTTGTTTCACAGAAATCCGACTTATATCGGACTCTGTATGTCCAGTTGAAGTTCAAACTCGAATTTTCAAACTGCAGCGCTATATTTCAAGCTCTATTTATAATTATATAAACATATAACATCGAAATTTGTTTAAATAGCGAATTAGATATTAATTCCATCGATATTTCAAATATAATATTTAAATTAAATAAATTAAATAAATTAAATTACATATTCGAGTGCCAAAAACACGGGTCGTTACATTCTTCCCCCCTTAAAATAATTTCGTCCTCGAAATTGCTAAGGTAAGAAAGACATTACAAACCCACTAACTTCCAAATCCAATTTATTTTAAATTAGAAACAATTTCAATACTATATATAGATATTTTCAAAAATATTGAAAATTTTCTAACATTTTAAATTTCCGAAAAATTTCGCCAGCACCTCCTCTGTACGGCTCAATCGGTACAACTACAACTCGCCTTTCTAGGCCTTCTCCAATCCAAAAGAAAATAAACAGCCAAGCGGCTTGCCAAATAGGCTCATAAATCACCAAACCCATATAAAAATAAACATGTACCTTTTTGTCGGGCATATCATTATATCCCTTCCATCTGCTGCCCTATCAGCATATACAAATGTATTCCCAAACAGAATTCCAATCTTATCCTCAAAACCAAATCCTTCACGCGTCCAAGCCAAATGCCATTCTTAACTCAATTTCCATCCATTACCCAATTTCAACTCTTAACTTACCAGTCCAACACCATTTCAGATTCCCCTCTCACAATTCAAAATCTGATTCGACTTGATATATTATATCCCAATTCAATTTCCACTTAATTGGTTTCAATTCAATTCATATTTGTTTTTACAAATTTCTAATTTTGTTTTTGTTCAAACAATTTCCCGGGGAGTTTTAAAACAGTTTAGCTCTTTCAAAAATCAAATATTTCTTTTCAGGATTCAAAACAACTTGTTTTTCTCAAAGCAATTCAAAACAAATTCTTTTGATAGTAATCCGTCACTTAGAGCTCGAAAATGAACACTGATGATGTGGCCAGCATCATCAGAGTTACTTCCCAGCTATCGAAGTGAGTTCAATACTATATCACTTATTAAAATCATATTTAAACATTTCCATTTTGAAATCTTTTCAAAATACCCACTTCACAGTTTGTAAAACAAATTTAGAATCTCCCAGGATCTTAAATTTCTCATATATTCAATCCAGGGTCATTTGCAGTCACCTTTCCCACTTTTGGGAATTTTAATTCCAATTCTGATTTAAATTTCAGATTTAATAAATCTGCTTTTATATTATACGAATTCTAATCGGTTATTTATATAACCATTTCAATTATAATCAACCAACACGTCTAATATACTATAATATTTCCAATATATATTTTTCTTTATATCAAAATATAATTTGGGTAAATTATTTCATTTACCCTCTGTCAAAACATACTGTGTCGGTTTATCATACTTGAGTTTTTAGAAACCCCTATCGATACAGTGGATCAAACTGATCGACTAGAACTCATAAACAACACAACCAATAAATCTTCACAATATAAAACAATTTTTATAAAATCTACAAATACGTTCACTCGTATATATATACTCAACTCAATCTAGGGTATTACTAACCCCATCTCTACTGAGTTACGCCACAGAGCCAAGGTAATCACTTAACCTTCAGCTCTGATACCACTGTAGCGACCCAAGAGTTCCGGCCCCGAAAATCGACATAGATACCTTTACTGTAACTCATGCCGACACTCCAAGCACCGAAAACACTGGATAGTTTTAGAAAGAAATTAGAGGGTGAGATAAGAAAGAAAGAAATATAAGAATAGAAGAAGAAGAAACACCACACACAGAATCAGAGTCTCACATCGCAACGGAACAAAATATAATACTGAAATAAATTTTTACTAAGAACTTTTGAAAATACTTACAATATCAGAGTACACATCTGGACAGTGATAATAACCTGTCCTCATATACATCACACAGCGGAATACACAACATATATAATACGTCTGGACTTCTTCAGCTCGTCTCTGGACATCGCAGAATCCGATAACCTGGACCTGCACAACCCGGTCTAACCCGAGCATTACAAATACCGGGTCAGTCTGGTGAACCAGAGTGAGATAAACTCGCACAGTATTAAGGATAAATCATCCAACCATGATTTTAGAGTTCAAAATCTTTTCCAAACAAAAGGATAATCGTAAGACCAAATCCACACATAAACACGGACGGTTTTTACCTTACGATAACCCAAAATAGTTTTGAAACCAATATCTTGTCTAATATTACAATAATGTCTACATACAAGTAAATACCAATCTAGTGGAACGCTTGCATCTCACGCTCCACATACATAGTATACAAATCAAAACCGCTGGCGCTTATTGGAGATTGAATTCCAACTATGACAAGGTATGGGACCACCTGCCGATAGTGTATCTCTAGAGACGAATGCACTGGGTTCAACAAGAACATCTTGCAACCCGGCCCTCACATGACCGACCACTCATTTCGCTTGAGTGTATCGAATGTATATCACCGACGGTTGGGATCAGCAACCGTCTCCCGACAAGGGACAACATCGAAATAGATAAAGAATGAAATGAATCTCTAGATAGGTGATTATACACCCTAATGGGAGCGACCCACATAGCCATGCTGCCTGCCCGATTTTTGTCATTTCCCGGTTGATGAGGCTTGAGGCCAGAATTAACTCTTGACATCTGGTCTCCATTTACTTTGAATGCCACATCGTCAGATCCGTCAGATATCACTAATTGATATCCACAAAAGTACTCTAGCTGGAAGCTAAGAGAACGGCAATTCCCCCACCAACAACCATAGCATGTTTGAAGAAATCAACGTACGTGACACTTTGGAAATACTCTGTCAGACACTCATCCATACAAGTCATCCAGGAACAGGATGAACCGAAGGTACTCTCCTACTGCATCCATATAGGAATCACCCCACGGATCAGTAGCGAGAAGTCCTTGCAACCCGTAGAATCCAACCACGACAGAATCACAACTTATCTCTGCTTGCCAGGAAGAGAATATTAGTGGTTCTTCCGTTCATGAAAATCCACGGTCTTCAGTGCTCCATCTCGATCATCTTCTGATCTCTTCACGTATCTGTTGGACGGAATGGTTTTCGAATATAAATTCGATCCCGGTCTTTCCATACCAACAATCGTATTGGACAGGTTTGATAGTCGGTGTTTTAACTATCAATGTATACAGTTTTTCAATCATGACACTCCAATGAGTTCACTGGTTCCGTATTTAGCATCACTTGGCCTTTAACAAACTGGTTTACTTTTGTTACATTAAAAACTCCAACTCTTTTAATATTCAAAAATACGATGTTTGAATAACTCTAATTCGATTTAACTCTAATCGATTAAATCTAACTGGTTTATTCTAACTCGACTTAATTAACTCCTATCATTTAACTGATATTCGACTTAATTCCATTCGCTTGACTTTAGATCGCAGCGATCACAATGGTTACGCCTGATTCCCTCGGGAAACATCCGACCTCTGTAGGCTATCTGCAGCCCTGCGAATTACGCTAGCAGTCGTACGAAATGGCAACTCAGCCGAATAATTATGTTTGGCTAATTCTATCTCGAATAACTATATTCAATTTCCCATTTAATTCTTCCTTCAGATCATCTTTTAAATTCGGAAATCCATTAGTTTTAACAAAGAAATTTATATCACATATGTTATAACAATAGCGTTATAATTACTATTTAGATTTACAAAACAACAGTGCTATAATCGCTGTTTAGGTTTACAACCCATTTACTATAGCAAAAGCGCTACAATCGCTATATTAGATTTACAAAACATATATTATAACAACAGCGCTAAAATCGCTGTTTAGATTTTCAAAACATATCCACTAACGTCTCTTACGATTACCAACTAATACTATCTTCAGATAATCCCGATGTTGTTCAAGTTGGGGTATTTTAATTACCTGTCAGACCTTGATCAACACCGTTCTCATCCTTGGACAAATATAAGCTGTAATCAAACCACTATTCTATTCTAGTCTTAAAATCATTTCCCTTTATAATTTGGATTTGGTTATACAACTCTACGACCCACTTCTTTACCCAAAGTCAGTTTTACCAATCTCCTTTCAAACATATATTTAAGCATTACCCACTTAGGAATCTTATTTCAATTCCCCTTTCTTGCTTAATCCAAATTTTAAGTAACATTAACCTAAAATTTCGCTTTCCCATCTTGAACCTCAAGTATATATAATACTGGTCTATATCGATCCTTTTATCCCCATCTTCTTTTACTTAACCCAAATATTGGGCCCGTCTAATCTAAGCTATCATATTGCCCTAAATTCTCTTTATAACTTTGGTATAAAACTCAAGTTTAACATAAAACTTGTTCATAACTCCTTTCACCGTTCTCTTCGATTTTATTTTCCAAAATCGTTTACTTCTTAAATGCATCTCAATTACAAAGTAATTTTCTAAGTTAATTAGAATAATAGTTTATTTCAATCATTAACTACCTCAGTAGTTAATTCCCCTATTAACTAAATTAATGGCAAATCCCTTTTTTTTTAATCTTATTTGAATTTAAACAATATTTAACCAACTTTTTTAATCCACACACATTAATTTGATAATCCATTCAAAACGGTCGATTTAATTCTCTCAAATACTCGATTTATTTTATTAACCAATTCCCCTTAATCCACACTTTAAATTTATTAAGTATATAATTAATTTAAATAATCCAATTGATTATTTCCTTTACACAACAATTATCAAAGTTTAACCACTCGATTCCCTTCTCATACTCCTACTTGTAAATCTGATTAACATCAGCATTTATTTTATAAAATAAATTAATAACAAACAAGGTCTTAAATAAATAAAATATTTATTTATCTCTTTAATGTCTTTTATTCAAAATATTATAATTCAAAATCTAACTCTGGTTAAAATAAATTTTTAACCTCAACTCTATCGATTAACCTGACGGTGAACCACCATTTGTAAACAATTGATTAAATAGACCATACTTTTCCAGATACCCAACCAATCCCACTTATTAGTCTAAACCAACCAGATGTTGAACATGCAGTCAAAATTAACAAATCAAATTTATCACATTCAACTGATAATAAATAACAACCATTTAGCACAAATCAAATAACCGAACAATTCAAACAACTAAGCACGCTTATAAATAAACGTAACCAACAGGGTGAGTTACCTCCGTTGGGTCCAATCGTTAAAATAACGATTTGGTATTCCACTGAAATTAAAGACAGTTTAATTTCATCGGTTAAATCAACAGTTAAATAGATAACTAGCAAAGCAGTCAACCATTGGCAAGCAAAGAACACAAAATAAAAATACCCAATTTATATAAAATATAAAAAGGGTAACTGAGTGAGTTTAACTCACCTTGATTTCAATCGTTGCTTAAAACATACCGTTTTAATAACTCGCAGTGGTACCTTGCTCTGTCCAACCCAGGCCAGAATATTACGTTTGTCGATACTGTCCCAATGTCATTTGTTCCATTCGATTCTGGTGCTATCTGACAACGTCATAACATTTATACGTTATTCCCTTTTTTAATTTTGATATATTAAAACCTTAATAATTTATTAAATTCTACTCACGCTTCTAACTTTGTTAGGCACATTAGAACGGTTAAGCATAATGTATGTACCTATCACCAAAAAAAAATGATAATGATTCTCTTTATCTTTGCTTACGTTTAAACCCGATTAGGACCATTTTAGACACTATTGGCATGTTATAAAATTGGTTTGGGAACTTTAATATCAACTAGTCACCCTTTAAAACCTTATCACTAGGCCACGGTTGACCCATTACTTCTAAGCATAAACCATACTATGTTATTACTAACTTAAAATATTATGTCTACTGTTTATACTATATAAAATTAGCTTAACACAGGTTAGGCACTATCTAAAGCTTAATTAATATTATTAAAAAATGATTAGGCATTGTAACACTGCAACTTACCCAAGCCTCGTTTACTGCTGCTCACCGATTGTTGTCAACAACAGGCTACGCTCGATCACCACCTTAGCTTCGCCGACACCCCCATGACTCCGACTCCCCACTGCTACTGTTTCCACGGAACCATGGAGAAACACTCCATTCCACCCCATCCTCTCACTCCCAGATACCCCTGTTTCGTCCGACGCCACCTCCCCTTGAATGCTGTGCCCTCTCGTCACCCTCACTGCTCCACTATCGAGCTGATCTCCACTTCAACAAGTACGCCACTATTTTTCGCTCCATCTCCGACTTCCTGTAGCCAGCCTCCATGCCAAACTCAGCACACTTCCATGCTGCTCTCATGCCAGTCTCACCGTATCCCATGTTTCACCCTTTCTTTTCTCACTTGAACAAACACCACCCCTTTCTTTTCTCTATCTTACAGCACTTGTTTCAGCACAGCGGAGAAGTTTGGTTTGTACTGGAAATTTACCGTGATCCACTACTACTCGGTGCTCTCCATCATCAAAACAAGTATCAGCTCCAGGGAATACCGCCGCATACACCAAACTTTGACCCAAAGACTTTATTCCCTTATGTTCAAAGTTTATACACAGGTTCGGACCAAATTCTCCTCTAAAGTCCTTATTCCATTTAGCTAAATCACGGTTACAAGGTTATACGGCTGAACCCTTAGTTCCTCCCTCGTTCGTTGTTTGCAAGCCACCTGCTCCCGAACCCTTCATGGATGTTGCGCCTCCCACTATTCTTTATTACAGTATATATATATTTATATATCTTTTTTTTATGAGTTCGATTCCTTTCTGGTGAGCAAAAGAAAGAAAAAGCACGGGTATATATAGAAGACGAATGTGTGGAGAGCATGCAACTGACATGTCATTTTCACTTGGGGGCGCTTGGTCGGCAAGGTTCCTTTTCCCTAGATGAAAAGAAAATACAAACATAGAGTAGGTTACTATCTTGTGTACTTTGTTTGCAGTGTTTTCATTTTCAAGTGGGGAAGCGAGGAAGGCTGTATGTATTTGGGGTTGATACAGGGGAAGGCTTTGTTTGTTTTGAAAACGCAGGATGCAGCAAGTTTATTTATGTGATTTGAAGATTTATGTGTTTGAGAGTAGGATTATAAATAATATTATTTTATTATATCGAAGCTTCATGGTAAAGTAACGCGGAAACTTATCCTCAATTGATTTCTGTTTACTGATAAAAAAGCTAATCTTGGTGTAAAAAGGCATTCCGAACCCAACGGGACAAGTTTCATCGAAATCCGAGGTCGTTTGGAAAAATTTCCTTTATAAAACCAGAAATGAACCCACGTTTAATTTTTCAACGGTCACCAGTTAAACCAAATCAACTTGAAATTTTGATATCCTAAAATAATTTGTTGATACGAACCCAACGGCACCAGTTTCGTCGCATTCTGAGACTGTTTCTCCGGTTTGCTATTTTTACCGCGTACCGCAACACCCTTTTTAACGCCAAATTTTCGGATCTCTAAAAATAACAAACTATATACCTATCCTGACTCTAATCGACGATACGAACTCAACGGAACTGGTTTCGTGGCCTAATTCGATCGTCTGCTCAAGTTCCACTCAAATATCTCTCTATTAATTTAACTACGCGCTATAGAATTTGATTGGGCGTTTACTGCTACCGTGGCCACATACTACATCGGTTTTCAACGCCATTCACCACCGTACAATAATTTAACGATACGGTCCCAATGAAACTGATTTCGTCGAAATCTGAGTCCGTTTGCAAAACGGCTATTTTAACGACCGATAACGATTTCCACAGCGTTTTTTCCAAAATTTGATTTAGCCATATCTCGCAACCCATAACACGGAATCTGGAATTTTCTCTTTCATATGAAAGCTATCGTCAGCACACTCCCAACATTTCTTGTTTCACAGAAATCCGACTTATATCGGACTCTGTATGTCCAGTTGAAGTTCAAACTCGAATTTTCAAACTGCAGCGCTATATTTCAAGCTCTATTTATAATTATATAAATATATAACGTCGAACTTTGTTTAAATAGCGAATTAGATATTAATTCCATCGATATTCCAAATATAATATTTAAATTAAATAAATTAAATTACATATTCAAGTGCCAAAAACACGGGTCGTTACATGATTAGTGGGGATAACCAAAATTAAACAACATAAGGAACTAAAATCCGGAATTATCAGCGATTTTGGACAGTCAATAAGTTCTAAAGTATATTGCGGTCATAAAAGGAACTGCCTTAGTAAGAATGGATACTTTGTGAATTAAGTTTCAAATTTTTTGGCAAGTAGGAATAAAGAAAATTACCTAAACTGAAACATTTAGACAACCAGAGTTCTGAGATGATCAAATTTTTCGTATAAAGAATAATAGTATTTTATGGAACCTAAAGGGAGTAAGTTTCAAAAATATTTAATTTGTAAGATAAAGATCTAAGAGAATAAATTTATAACTCTGAATTTTTTGAAAGCAGTAAGTGGTTAAGTATAAGTAATTAGTCCAGTAAATGGTGAATCGAATCTAAGGGTAATTGGAAGTTATCATTAGAGGGCATGCTAGATATGGTTGTCCGTAAATATGTATGTAAGAATATTCTACCCGGTATGTTCATTATGAGAACAGAGAGCTTTGGTATAAAGAATTTTAATCTGAGTCTGAAAATCTACTGATGTCAAATGAGTGGTTGTGATTCCCTTTCCTTTTCGAGGACGAAAAGTTCTAAAGGGGTGAGTGTAACGATCCAGAATTTTTAACCAATTTAAAATTAGAATTTTTATTATTCAATCTAAATGTAAATTTGAATTGGACATAAATATATATGGCTAAGTATATTTAATAATTTTGATTAGTTATATAATAGATTTTATTTGAATTATAAATTTAACGGATGAGAATGAATATTAATAAGTTTGGATTTATCAATACTATTTGTCGTTCGATCGGATTTGTCAAATTATAACATGAATTAGTAGCATTAGAATTAAGTGTTGCCCTTAGTTTTCATAGCATTTAAGGGGAAATGTTACCAAAGTTCACCTTCTTTCCTTAAGACAAATGTAAAGACACTTGTATTTTTGCATGCTTCCTTTCATGCATGCCTTCCACTTGCCCCCCTTAGGTGGCATCGCCTCCTTAACTCTCCATTCCTATATAAGGAGGCCTTTACTCCACTTTTTTTTACCATTCCATTCCAATTCCTCCTTTTCATCTTCTTCTTAAATCTTATGGTAATGGTTTCCATGGAATAAGTCTTCCTCTTTTCCACCACCACTTTGCCAAAGTTCGTCGTCATCCTCCCCCATCCCTTATAAAGAGAGAGATTAATATATAGTGTATATATATATTGGTGAAGAAGACGTTGCATGGAAATATTGTCTGACGGTTCGCTCAACTAGGCTCGCCTACCGGGAAATTTGGAAAGCTGCTGGTGAGAACTCTTTAACCACAATTTATATATTTAATTAGTAGATAGACTAATTTAGATACAGTGATGAATTGTTAGTGGTAATGATGATAGATGTTTGTTGTGATGGATGATTAATGCTTAGTTTAGAACACACACTATTAAGCGTTAGTGTTATAACGCTTGTGCACAGTTATGATTTATTTAATTATGTTGATGATGGTTGCTATGGATATTTATAATAGTTGTTGATTTTGTTGCGCACAAACTATGACACAACAATTATGGTATCAGATTGGTGATCGACAAATCTCCTTCATAATTAGAAGCAATATTATTATTGAAATTGAATGTTAATAATTAGAAAAGACACATATGTATAAATTCATATATTGATAATGTCTCTTGAAATGAATAAATAAATACCTGAACGTGCTAGGATGATAGAGAGGATAGTGTCTAGGCTTGGGTTTGAAAATACAGTTTCCTTCTCTCCCTGGCTATCCCTAACTGATCCGACGAATGGAATGGTTAATTTGAATTTTTTTTTGAATTTAAAAATAAACTGGATTTTAATTTAATATTTTATTAAGTGAAAAATAAATATTGAATTTTGAACTCAAAATAATTTGCGAAGTCAATGTAAATTACTTTAAATGATTTTAAAAGAATAATATAAGGATATAATGGTTTTCTAAGGTATTTTGAAGTATCGCAGAATATTGATTATTATGGTCAAAATAAAGCTTGTCGCACAGCTGCAATTTGTATATTTTAGATGTAAACTTTAACGCTTATAACTTTTGCAATCTAAATCGGATATCCATGAAACGAAAAACATTTGATTTCCATTAACAAGATCTTTGAAATGAGTGAAAGCAGATTTTCATTCAAGTTACAATTTTCAAGTTATATTTAAAACCGTTTTGGAAAATGTCGCTGTAAGACCAGTAGTCGACCATAACTATAAACAGCTATTTTAAATGTTTTAAAAATATGGAATTTTTTTGTAAAATCATTATAAATTATGTAAAAGTATTTTGAATTGTAAAGTTTAAATTTTTGCTAAGATAAATGATATTTTGATCAAAATAGTTAAGAAAACTATTTCATAACACTTTTAGAACACTTTTGGAAACACTATTGTAACGCTTTCTCTGAAGACAATCTATTTTGAAGTTTTAAACCGCAAGAAGTTTTCCGAACTATAAGTAATCATTTGTAAATGAATGGTGGAATGTTTTCAAAGGTTTAAAAGTATTGAACATGTTTTATATGGAAATTAAATTGATTTATTTTATACTAAAATGGGTTTTTCAATTTTAAATAATTGGATGTGGTTGGAGATAAATATTCGAATGAAGTATATTAATTCGATAGATGATGACTCTTACTATTTGAGGAATTTGAAAGGTAGTTCACATTTATTCCGCTTATAGTGTGAGTTGGATACGGAGATTAATATTGAGGATAAGCGGATGGTATTTCTATCCTGATCTAATGTCAAAGAGTTGGGTATATCTTTTAATTAAGATACGAGGTTGCTAATTTGATTGGGATAAGTTGGATAGAAATAATCTTCGGATATTTAATATGAAATTCTGTGGTGTAAACGTATACTATTTGATGAATTTGGAAGATACTATTATTACATCGTTATCCACTTATAGTATTCTTTGATTATGAGAATTGATATCGAATATAAGTAGATACAATTTACGTGTTACTTATGCTCAATATCAATTGATTTAGGTTCTGTATTGAATCATATCTTCAATAATATCATTCTTGATTCTCAATGAGATTGAGTTATGGAAATTCATATCGTAATTTGGGGATTTAATTAAATCTTTGATTTGAGGAAATTAAAAATAAGGAATTGGGAAGGAAGTATAATCTTTTAGTTAAGATTAAAGAATTGAATGTTGGGAAATTGATTTAATTTGCAACCATGGGTGAAATGTGGGGTAAGGATTTTCAATAGAAACTGGGTTTTTGATAACGAGTTATCAAATGGAAAATTAATTAAGGCTTTGAGACTAAATTATGTTTGATTTAAGGGATGTGTTTTAAAGCAGAAAGGTTAAATATGGATTTTGTTAAAATTTGAGAATGGATTTAAAGAAGTTTAATATCACAAATCCAAGATGAAAGGAGATTTGAATTGAATGCCTATGTGTTCTATAATTGTGTATTTAAAATTGTGCTTATTATTTGGAAAGACTAGGATCAGATGTATGTCCGAAAACCATTCCAAGTAATAATACGACGTTGTGGAGCATTTGAAGATCTTGAAGACAACATTGAAGACCAGGACCCTTCATATCGTAAGGACGACTTGCTAAATGTCTTGAATGGTTGGCTCCCATTCAAAGATGGATTTTATATTAGCTAAGTGGCAAGAAGCCCGAACGTATGTGTAGGAATTCTGGATTGTGGTTTCGTTCAGACCCAGAACGGACTTGTATGGATTGTTTGTCTGACATTATAATTGACTACATAGCATTGATCTTTGTTAAATATATATCTGTTTTGTGGCAGAGAATTTATTCTCATACTTAAACCCTTCTCTAAAACGTTTGAGATTAGAGGTTATATATTGATAGAAATCAGTGATTCGTTGTGAGTGGACAATGTGACATACTTAAGTTATGTGATGAGCTATAGATGATCAAAGCATGGCTTATTTAAGCGTAGCTTTGTGTATATCAGGACCTCGGCAAGCCTCGCACCCTAGTAAATGGCCAAAATAGGAAGAAATGCGACAAGTTTATGGGTGTTGTTTCCTTCTAGATAAAAGGTGTACTATGGTATGGAGCCCAAGTATTAACCTATATGGTAAAAGGATCTACTTTTATGGTTGTTGTTGGCGCGAGCTCGGAAAGGTCGGTAACGATCGGGAGATGACATACTTAGGAATACTCTAAGTTACCTAGTTATAGAGGTAACTCGTCCTTGTGTTGACATGAGGAGCATGAGTTGACCCTCGGACATCCCTCTAGAGGTGTTCAAAATTTGGTTTGGAAGGAAGTTCCTTTGCCTGGTCATTGTTGGAAACCCAATCTCCGCTACGAGCCCGTACGATTTTAGTTGTATACCATATGTCAGTATAGTATATGATACCTATGCTGGGTAATATTGATATATTTACTTTCGAAATGATTTTCACACTATATTATAGTATTGAAAGAGGATTTTACGTATCAAAGGCATTTTTGACTGCATAAGGAGAAACCTTGCCCATGTGTGCGTTTGCATTGTGTATGTGTCGCAAGACCTTATGTTAGTTTCATTTTTCGGAAAGTCATTGCGAATTTCTATGCACAAAAATTAACATGGAGTAAACCCGTTCCACGTTAGCGGCGTGGTCCGGTGAATTACCTAGCTTTAAAATAAACCCTAAAAACAACTGTTTTGAGTTCTCATACCAGTCCTATGACTGACCTGGAGTTTATTATTCCCACACCTAAACTCTGGGTGCCCAAATTTTTTGCTCGGGCAACCTAGTACTTTAGGTTGCAATTTAGACTTGGAGTTGGTTGGAGCAAGATGCTGATTTATGTGACAACCCAAACCCCCGTGCCATGGAAGCAAGGTTAATCACCGGAATATAACACATTAATCACATCAGCAGATTACAGATAATAGCATAACACATGAAATCATTGAATAATACACATCATCATAACAGCGGAATCATAAATGTCATCAGAGTTACACCGATACAGGATACTACTTAGTATATGAAAGGTTCCAACAGCTAGATAATAAGTCTACAACATCATCAAATACATCATACATAAAGTGATGTCTAAATGTCCAAAATATGAGATAAATGACAGTCTTCGTCTTCAGCCAAAAGAGCACCTCATGCTATAGTGCATATCCAAAATAAATCCAACTACCTGATTACTTGGCTACCCATGTAAAAATAAGGGGCACCCGAGTTTGCAAGTGAAAACAAACTACGAGTCAGTCATGGGACCGGTATGAGAAATCTTACTTAACTTATTTAATCATAAGGCTAATCACAGAACCAAGCCGCTAAAGCGGAACGGGTTTACTCCGTTTTGTTGCCAGTGCATAAATAAAGTAAATCATTTAAACAACGCAATGCCTTTTAGAAAAATGAATCCATTATAAGGCTCAGGTCCTATCAAACAATGCAACGTAAGCCAGAGGATAGAGTTTTACCTTATAATGACCAAATATGCTTGATACGTATATAACAAAAATCCTTTGATATTATTACTAGTGTCTAGTAAGTTTAAAACACTTTCACCGTAAAAGTATCAATCCAAGACAGCACAGTACCCCATCCTACTATGTCTCCATATATGGTTACACTCAAATCCGTAATGTCGTATTGGAAATTGGGTTCCATCATGAGCCATGGCCAGGCATGGCTCCTTCCGATTCGAGACACTTTAGCAAATGCCTTAGGATCTTCCGTAGTGAACCCTGTGAATGGTAGGGCCGGTCAACACTTACTTTAGTTGATTAATAATTCCTGAATAATACGTTTTCCGGTCATGTCGGACCTCCAAACAAGTCAATGCGTCGACCCTATAAGCATATAGCCCTATATCCTAGGCACCTTGCAATCCATCATCCACATAAGTAAAAAAATGTCTGAGCTCCATACCATGACACCACTTCTAGCTAGAAAGAAATGCAAGTACTACCTACAATCACGATCCCCTTTTTTGACTCATACCGGGTGTGAGACTCGTGAATTAACGCTATACACAAAGCTATGCTAATTAAAGATGTGCTTTGATCATCAACCATAAGACTCAACGTTTCAACAAAAGCCTTGTTCATTTGCATCTTAGCATGCCACATTGACATTTCACGCTATGAGACTAATGTCTATCGATATATAACCTCTAAGCGCGTACGTCTCAGAGAAGGGTGTTAAGCAAGAGAATAAATTCTCTGCCACCAAACAAATATATATTTAATAGAAATTAATCAACACCACGAACGAAATCCAATGTCAGACACTAATCCATTTACTAGTCTATTCTGCATCTGAATGAAACCGGAGGCACCTTACTCCTCATTCCATATGTCCAATACGGAAGAGATGCCCTCGCATATCCGGACAATCAACAAATACGTCCGGACCACTACCACTATAACCTCATAGAGGGAGCTACCCATATCGAAGGCATCAGTAGTAATCCATTCGATGTGAAGATTAACGGTTTGCACAGTCTTCATTTTCTTCGGCTTTTAATCGTCGTTCAACTATTTGAAATGAGATTTAACTCGGCCTTTTCAAATAATTTTCATATATATATATATATAATTCAATTCATTACTTTTATTGGTCAAATTTAATTCAATTCTTATGATTAATGTCAAATGAATACTTTATAAACCAAGTGAAATTGTTTTATTTCCATTCCATATCGTTTATAATATTTTATAACGATTTATCGCTATTTTTATTTATATGAAAATAGCCCATTTAATTTGAACGACGCATTAGATCATTACATGGCCCTAGTGTTGTTTTTATTCAAATTTGAATTACATATTTTGTCGAAATCTAACCGTTGGATCTTAACAAACTTAATATCGTTGGAAAGATCTTTCTAAAGGGAACCTAATGGCTCTAGTTTCGGGAAAATATGATGGTCGGATCTCTCGGTATAATCGTTTAAATTTACGATTCCAAAATGCGAACTACCGCGCGCGATTTGTTTAATTTTAGTTTATATTATGTATAAATTATATAATTTATTCGATGACTTCGAAACCATTTAATTCTTCAAATAATTGGCTAACGCCTTTAAATTTTGAAAAATTTCGCCATAACCTCCTTTGTTCGAGAGGGCCTGAAAAATTTATTGGGACGTATTAGGCGCCCAATAAATCCAGAAAAAGCATACACAATTTTTAGTGACCTATCTGTGCCCAAGGGAGAGTGTAAAGATCGTATCTCATACCTTGTCCAGTGTTGGAAATAAATAATCCATACGCTGTATTTAAAATCAAGAGAGACGTGAATTATTGTCATCTCCAGACCCGTATAGGGTTTTAATTAAATCATGCAATTTATCGTTATATTTTATCTAGTCCATATTAGTCTTCAGTTCAACCTGTGATTCAATCATCGCCATACAAGCGTCTCGCTCGTTTGGTAATCTCAACATCATCATATAAGCACCTATTGCTTATATGGAATATGATATGCTATGACATCAATAATCTATCTTCGGTTCAATCTGAAATGTATTCTTCGCCATACAAGCCTCTCGCTTGTATGGTAATCTCAAGCTCGTCACATAAGCTCCAAATGCTTATATGGAATAAGATAGGATATGCTGTCTTCACGTAGTATGCCATGTGATGTGTAGTTCATAATTTATTTGTTGCTATCCTATGGCGTAGTTTATAATCTCACATAGAACAACCATCACACTGCATCCAATGTCATTCGCAGGAGTTTACATAATAAATAAAATTGCGCAGCCAACTCATTAAAGTTTACCTATTTGTCGGGCATGCAATATATTTCTCTACTCAATAGTAAATCCATTTACCTGTTTAGCATGCGTATATATGTGTGTGTGTGTGTGTGTGTGTGTGTGTGTATGCATATCTAAGCCAAAAATAATATTTTTAGTGAACTAGTATTTATTTCAACACATGACTATTTTATCCACTTCACATACGTGTTACAAATAATATTTTTGGCGAACAAAAATATATTTCAACACATGACTATTTTTAGTCACTTCACATACATGTAACAAATAATATTTTTTGCGAACAAAAATATATTTCAACACAAGGCTATTTTTATTACTTCACATACATGTTAAAAATAATAATTTTGGTGAACAAAAATATATTTCCACACATGACTATTTTATATAGTTCATATACATGTTAAAAATAATATTTTTAATGAACAAACATTTATTTCAACACATGGTTATTTCTAACACTTCATATACAAGTTACAAATAATATTTATTGCAACACATGGATATTTTATATAGTTTCTATACATGTTAAAAAAAATATTTTTAATGAACAAACATTTATTTCAACACATGATTAGTTTTAACATTTCATATGCATGTTAAAAATAAGATTTTTAATGAACAAACATTATTTCAACACATGGTTATTTCTAACATTTCATGTACATGTTACAAATAATATTTATAGAAAACAAATATTTATTTCAACACATAGCTATTTTATATAGTTCACATACATGTTAAAAATACTATTTTTGGCGAACAAAAATATATTTCCGCACATGACTATTTTATATAGTTCATATACACATTAAAAATAATATTTATAGCAAATAAATATTTATTCCAACACATGGTTATTTTTAACACTTCATATATATGATAAAAATGATATGTCTATCTAACAAAAATATATTTCAATCCATGGTTATTTTTAACACTTCATATTTATGATAAAAATGACATTTTTAACTAACAAAAATATAATTCAATAAATGATTATTTTTAATACTTCATTAACATGTTAAAGATGATATTTTTAACTAACAAAAATATAATTCAACATATGATTATTTTTAATACTTCATTAACATGTTAATGTTGATATTTTTAACTAACAAAAATATAATTCAACATATGATTATTTTATATACAACTATTTCAGAAAAATTCGGCATTATAATGGTACGATATTAGAACTGGGAAAATGATGTCTAGTAGCATCCCTCTCCTGCCCTTGGCTCGCGCCATACATAATCATTCCATTCAATCAATTCAATCATAAGGTTGACATGCCAACCCATATTCAACCAAATTTTTCCATAACACAATCAATTAATCCCAATATCATACAATGCATATATGTATTTTATACAGCGTATATATATATTTATTTATGTCGCATTACAATCACAACACAATACAATCAATTCAAATCGTCCATTTTATTTTGAATTTAGAAATCTCACATTGGGTTCCACTCCTCCTTAATTTGCGATAATATAATAATTAATTAAAAAAATAGCCACCTTCTTCTTTCAAATACACAGGCCGTCGGTTTCAACAACCGTTCAAAAATAGGTCTTGATTTTGTGATCCACACACTCACTTTCACGACGATCGGGCCTCACCACGTGGAAGAGCTTCGAGAGGCACGCCTAGGGGTCCAACCCTCGTCGAACTCGGTGGTGATAGGAGGCGGAAATGGAGGTGCAAACAGAGGGTCTTCGAGAGGCGATTTCGATCAAAATACACAACTCCAGCTACTGAAACCCATATGGATTTGAAGAGGGTGGAGAGCACTATAAAATTACCTCAAGAATCACTCAAATTCATTACGTGGATTAAAAGTTATTAGAGGGAGAAGTTTTAAGAAATATTCCATGTCGAACAGGAGAGAGAGGCGGTAGTTTCCTTTTTCACGATAATAAACTAGGATTTTTAGTGAATTTTAATTGGCCGGTCTATTTATATTTAAATTATTTTATTCCTTTAATTCCGAAAATACACATTAATCCATACGAATTCCAAATCAAACCCAACGACTGTCGTCCCTAACTAAATACCCCCATTCCGGACACAATGGAATATATTTCGTAAATGCATTCGACTGTTTCAGTCAGTTTTTCTTTAAATTAAAATATATAACGTTTAATATTGAATTTGAACGTACATTTTAATTTACCGGGGCCACATACTGACTCCAAAAATTCCCGAAAAACAAATCTAACTATGTTTTGATGATACGTTCCTAATAAAACTAATTTCATTGAATTTGGAGGCCGTTTGAAAAATGGCCTTTTTAATGGTCGATCCAATTCAACGGAAATTGCGAAACACGTTTTAATTTACCACGCTCACATATTAATTTTGAAAGTTATGGAATTTTAAACCTCGCAATAATTTGACACTCTGGATCCAAAAAAAGTCGTTTCATAAAAAACAAATGTCATTTGCAAAATGTCTATTTTTAAGGGTTATATTTCAATTTATAAAAATTGAATTTTTAAATTCTGACACAATTTCAGATAAAATTTTCTTAAAGTAAATTTTTAAATTGGTTCTGAATTTTAGGGTTGTTACATTCTCTTCTACTTAAAACATTTCGTCCCTGAAAAGGAAACAATAATAAAGTAGGGAACAAAACCGAAATAGAAAACATTGTACCTTTCATCAGAGCTAATCAGAGATGTCCACTCTGCACTTGGGATAAGCCTGATTAATGCTATCTTTTGTTTCCCATGTACAGTCTCTAGGATCCCCGCTCCATTGCACTTTGACTAAATGCACCCTCTTATTTCTGAGAACTTTGATTTCTTTGCCAATAATTTTCACAGGCTCTCTCCTCACTGCTAGTGTAATGACCCGAAAATCCGGTCCAATTTGAGATGACCAAAAACACAAGTCCAACCCCAAATTAAACTGAAAATCAGGAAAATAATAGAAAGAAAACAGAAGGCGAGGAAAGAGGAGATAGAAACTTAGAATAGAAGAAGTAGAACACAATATCAGAGTAACACGAATCTCACAGCGGAACGAATAACATATAATATATGTAAGATAACTTTGAAATATACATTTATATTTGAATATACATCATTATCAAAGTACAACACTTACAACACAGCGGAAATAACTATTGCTGTATGATCCTAAAGCCTCCGGCTCCAGCTCTTCAAGTATTTGTAAATCCCGACTACTTGACTGCCCGTACAAAATTGGGCACCCAAGAGTTTAGGGGAAACAAAACAAAACAAACTCCGGGTCAGTCATGGGACTGGTATGAGTAAATCAGTTTAAAACAGTTTGAACAAGTAAACGATATCTCATAAGACCACGCTGTAAAACAGAACGGGTTTTTCCCTTACGAGAATCCAAAATATCTATATATCAAAAACCTTTTGATATTATAATAATGTCTATCAACCACAATATAATAATCATCTTAGCAGAAACGCTTTCATCTCACGTTCTACATATATAGTATACAATCAAAACCGCAAGCACGTATTGGGTAATGGATTTCCAACTATGACAAGGTATGGAACCACCTTTCGCAAGTGTACCTCTAGAGAGGAATACACTGGGTTCAACAAGAACATCTTGCAACCCAGCCACACATGACCGACCACTCATTTCGCTTGAGTGTATCGAATGTATATCACCAACGGTTGGGATCAGCAACTGTTTCCCGAATAAGACAACATCAACAGTAGATTTTTAGAAGTAAATGAAACTCTATATCAGGTGATTATACACCCTACTTCGGAGCGACCGACTTAGCCATGCTGCCTGCCCGATTTCTGTCATTTACCGGATGTGAAGCTAGAAGCTACGCTTTATCATCACACCAGATTCACTTCGAATGCCACATCGTCAAATCCATCAAATCACCGATTGACGTCCTCAACCATACATTATGTGTTAGCTAAAAGAAGTTTCCATCTCCGCTTCCACTCTTGGTACGGTTGGAGAAATCAATATACGTGATCGTCTGGAAATACTCTGTCAGACATCCGTCCATACAAGTCATCCAGGAACAGGATGAACCGAAGGCACTATTCAATACATCCATCTTAGACACCGTTATCTAAGACTTATACAATAGCCCTTGAACTTTACTCCGTCTTCAATTATCTTTGGCATATATGATTCGCAATGCTTATGCCAATACAGAGTGGTTCTTTGGATAATAATCCAACCGGTCTCTCCATATTAACAACAAAATGGTCAAAACTTCGATAGTCTGTGATTTAACTATCGAAGGAAAATACGTGTGAAAACAACGATATCATTTCCAAAAGGAAATTCTATCGATCAATCATCAATCACTACCATTCCACAACTTTCAGAATCTAATTGTAAACTAATAAGAGAATAACTTCCCAAGTATAAACCCCCGAAGGCCGAAACCAACATCAGATCGATACTCATAAAACTATTCAACTTAACTAATCTCTAGTCAGATTCTAATTTTGTTTAACTCTATTTCTTAACTTCTATGTTCGATTAACTCCTTTTGAATAACTATGTTCAATTGACTCCTTTTGAATAACTATGTTCAATTGACTCCTTTCGAATAACTATATTAAATTGACTCCTATTTGATAACTCTGATTGACTAACTCTTTTCTATCTCGTTAATTTCCTTTTATAATCTTATTTATTTTCCCAATAAATATTCCTTTATTCTATTTATTTATCAAATAAATAAATCCATTATCTTATCCTATTTATTTAACAAATAAATATCTCACTTATTATCTCCTATTTATTTTCTAAGTAAATAGTCCATTTTATAACATCTTATTTATTTATCCTAAATAAATAATTCACTTTATAATTATTTCAATTTATAAATATTATCCTTCATTTATAATCCCACTTAACAATATTCCCTATTTATAAACATTCCACTTTATAAATATTCTCTATTTATAAACTTTCTACTTTATAAATATTCTCTATTTATAAACTTTCCACTTTATAAATATTCTCTATTTTATAAAATCCTATGATTTTATAAACAAATTCGTTTTCAATAACACTTTGAAAATTTCCTTTTCTATATTACGACATGTTATGGTTTTTCCACATATCAACTCACGATAACCAATTTATCGTCCAAACACACAAGGTCCACCACAGATTATAAACTACATCATATATCACAATATATAAAAAAACAAAATAAAATAACTGTTGAGGAATCCAGTCGGATTCCTTCAACCTGTTTCCCTGCATCCACAGAGGTTACACAATAAAATCAACATCACTTTCAGTTCCATATGATATATTCTGTTAAACAGAATAAATATAAAAATTCAACTAACTAACTAGCAGTTCAATCAAACAGTCAACACACAGTCAATCAACCAACATTTAACACTTCTAAAAATACAACATGAAATTATAATCTGTTTTGAGTTAGTGAGATTTACTCACTTTGGCAGTTCATCGTTAAAGAATGATAAACTGTTTGTTTGATTTGAATCAAACAATTTATTTCGCCATAAATTGTAATGAGCTAGGATTCACTCCCAGTCAGTGTCATTGTGTTGCTCCTATCCATACGATCCTAACGGATCTTGTTTTGCTGAATTTCGATCACGTATGAGCAAGTTATTCAACTTACAAGCCTTTAAACAATTTAAATTAAAATAAACTTAATTATTTCTTATAATTGGGCCTTACCCCTTATTATAAACTCAGGCCCAACTACTTCAAAACTCGTTCCATTTCCTTCTTCCTCCTTGGATAAACTCGGCTACAGGAACCACATTTCCACCGCTACCAATCGACTTCCTCCATTCCACAAAACTCAAAATCTGAGATTACCGCCGCCCTCCACTCCTCTTCCTCTTCGATCAGACCCCTATAACTTCGAACCAGAGGCCTCCCTTCAAATCGCGATACCAACTCGTACCTACAGTAATCGTACTAACCCCAATTTCATCGATTACCTCAATAACTCTAAAGCAACCCACAATCGCTCCTAGCAACTCACAAACGATGTTTGAAACCCAAATGGAAGCTTCACGTTTCAGAACTAGTTAACCCTAGCTATCGTGATTTCTTCCAACGAACCCACAAAGTGTTGCGAGCTGTACGAAATGCATACCAGGCTGTAGCAAATGCTTCCGTGAATCCATCGACATATGTTTTGAGATTTATGGGATTTTATAGGATTTTACTTTGATTTTTCTTTTGGGATTTTTACTTGTTGTGTTCGTTTTATACTGCTTATATAGGCTGTTTGGGTTAGGTGCCATTTGTGGCTATAGGAGAATGTCGCGTGGCCTCTCTCTTGGCCAAGTAAATGTTAGATATTTTTCTCTATTTGATTTTTATTTTATTTTCTTGGTTTTATACTCGTCTTTCGTTCTTTAAAAATCCCTGCGACCACATATGATATCCTAAAATCACGAAACTGGCCATGTAGCTAGAGTTCGACATTACGGTCCCAACGAAACTGGTTTCGTCGAATTCTGACTTCGTATGCTCATAAAGTGTATTTTTAACCGACGAAATACTGACTATTTTTCACTCTAAAAATCCGTACGACCACATACTGACTTCAAAAATCACGAAACTGGAAATCTAATAACTATTTGACATTGCGGACCCAACAAAATTGGTTTCATCGAATTCTGAGGTCGTATGAAAAACGGGCTATTTTTAAAGCTCTGAATGACCCATTTAAACATAAAAATATATTTAAATATAATTAAATTTAATATTTAAAAATAAATATTATCATATATATTCGCAGTGGAATACCATACAGTTCTACTGGGATCTATAACTTGATATTTCAAATCTGGCTCAACCCGATATTCGGTTTATATTGAAATTCCTTTTTAAATATAAATAATTCCTTTATAAATTATAAAGGAATTCCACAGCGACTTTTCTGAAATTTGATTTGGATGTCAATCAAAATCTACATGACAAAAATCCAATTTTTCTCTTCCACTAGAAAGATATACTCCACCAGCTCCACACGTTTCTTGTTTCACAGAAATCCGGCTTAAAACGAATCCTGTACATTCAGTTGAAGTTCAAATCGCCAAATTACGATCTGCAGCGCCATTTCAAGCTCGTTTTTAATTATAATGTAATTATACGTTCAAACTGTCGTTCAAATAATATATTCGTTATTCTAATTCAATTCTAAACTGAATTTAATATCACAGATGATCCATCTCACACCATATCGCTTTTTCAGCCAATTCTGATTATTTCAGAATTAAATATATTATTTAATTTATTATTTTAATTAAATATTCAATATTATTTAATTCAACGACTATTAAATTCACTATATCACTATTTATATAATTAAATAAATTAATTATAATACCTCTGCCAATGCGGATCATTACAATCTTCCCCACTTAAAATAATTTCGTCCTCGAAATTGCTAAGGTAGAGAACGACCCTATCGACTGGTTAGAACATATTTGTTTACTTCTTAACTTCAGTTGCAACTGAACAAAATTTAATTTCAATTAAATTATTAATTAATCCTTATCAACGAAAATTTTCAAAACTCCTGAAAATTTTCTAACTCCTTATCTTTTCGAAAAATTTCGCCAGCACCTCCTTTGTACTGGTCAATACGTCAAACCACCACTCGCCCCTCTGGGCCATCTCCATCCCAAAAGAAAATCAAACAGCCAAGCGGCTTGCCAATTCGGCTCATAAATCTTATATCCAATTGAAATATAAACTTGTACCTTTTGTCGGCATATCATTAAATCCTTTCCACCTGTTATCACTTCAACAGATACAAGGGTCATCCAAATCAAGTTCCAATCTGCTTTTATCCACAACACAACCATTCACTTATATCCGAGCCAAATATCATTTCAACTTGAGTTTCTTCTCGATTCCCAACTCTTAACTTGATTATCACATTACACTTCAAATTTGAATATCACAATCCAATTTGTCTTGATATCATTCTAATTCAATCTCAGTTACCACTTTACTGGCTTTACTTTAATTCAAATTTGCTTTCACAAATTTTTGTTAAATTTGTTTTTAATTTAAACAGTCTTTCCCTGGGAGTTTTCAAACAGTTTACTCTTTTCAAAAATCAAATTTTCCTTTTGAACATGTCACTGAGCCCTTAATTAATATTCCATTAGTTAAATAACTTCTCTATTTCTTTATCAATATTTGTAAACCAAATATTTTCAATAACCATATTGGCCTTTTATGTTATTTGGAAAACATTTCCGAATATCACCTTCCTTTATTTTCTAAACTTTAGAAAATATATGCTATTTATAATTGGAAAATATTTCAATTACTCATCTCTTTTTCGATCTCGTTTATTTCTATACTTAGGAAATATTCTTTATTATATTTCCAAGCTTACACTTATTTGGGTTAAAACGGATGTGGTGTAAAACATCGTTACGACAACCCAAATACTATATTCAACTAACTCTTATTCAACATTGATCTTCGAGCCTGAAATCTTACTATTTATTTGTTAATAATGAAATCAATCAAGTTGGGGTATAACTACCTCTCAGACCTTGACTGAATAACATTTATAACGTCAAAACAGATATGACTACTTACTCGAATAATCAATACCATACAACTACTTATTCACTTATAAACACGTATACGCTTCTACTTTCTATTCTTACTAGATTTTATTCTTAGTCTTCCTTTTTTATTTTACTATTCTATTTCTAAGTTCGTTTCCTTATCGACTTCTATATATATATATATATATATATATATCGATACGTTGATTTCTAACTATCAAATTATCTTAAAAATATTCTAACTCCTTAAATTCCCGGAAAAATTCGCCATAACCTCCTTTGTACCAGGAGCATCAGGATATTTCAAATAGCCTCCCATTGCCCTTACCAATCCAAAAGAAAAAGAAAAAGCCAAGCGGCTAGCCGATACGGCGCATAAAATCTCATATATGAATTAAATACATACGTTTTCGTCGAGCATTCTATTTATATACCTCCATACCTTATCCATACCTATCTCATGTATATTTATACCTGCCCAATCTATTTTAACTATACCTGATCGTTTTAACTCAATTCGTTAATTAATTTGTCAATTAACTCTTTAGTCTATTTCACTTTTATATTTGAACATGACATGTTCAAATATATTTTAACTTGCTTATTAACTAATTTGAATCCAAATTTCAAATTTAATTTCTATATTCGATTTCGAATATCCATTTACAAATCCAATTCACCTTTTAAAGTTCAACTTCAAATTCAAAACTCGATTAACTAATTCCTCTTCGACTTAGTTAATTCTATTCAATTTCTATTCAAATTTTATATCACTTCTATTATTCAAATCTATATATCAAATTCTATTCAAATTCTACATTATAAATCCCATTTTGAAATTCAACACAACTTGTCATTCCCAAAACAATTTCAAAACAGTATCTCTGTTAGTAATTCGTAACTTACAACTCGAAAATGAATACTGATGATGCAACTGTCATCATCAGAATCTATTTTCCAGCAATCGAAGTGAGTTCAATACTATAAAACCATTTCTAAACATTTCCACTTTGAAATTCATTTCAAAATATAATTCACCCTGCTTGTAAAACAATTTAAAATCTCCTAGGATCTTTAAATTTTCCTTACTTTTAATCCAAATCCATTTACAAACACTTATCCAATTTCCCAGAATTTTAATTCAATTTCTGGTTTAAATTTCAGATTTAACTCATCTGATTTCACGTATTTCACTTATATGAATTCTGATTGGTTATTTACATAACCGTTTAATTTATAATCTTAATCGATTATAATAACAACCAATATATTAAAATCATTCCAATATAAATCCTTTATATCCAAATATAATTTGGGTAAAAATATTTCATTTACCCTCTTTTCAAAACATACCATGACGGTTCATCGTATTCGAGTGTTTACAAATCCCCACCGACACAGTGGATCAAACAGATCGATCAGAACTCATAAACGACTCAACCAATAAATCTCCACAATATAAAACAATTTTTTATATCAATAACAAATAAGTTCACTCGTATATATACACTCAACTCAATCTAGGGTATTACTAACCCCATCTCCACTGAGTCACGCCAAAGAGCCAAGGTAATTCACTTAACCTTATGCTCTGATACCAACTGTAATGACCCGAAAATCCGGTCCAATTTGAGCTGACCAAAAACACAAGTCCAACCCCAAATTAAATTGAAAATCAGGAAATTAATAGAAAGAAAACAGAAGGTGAGGAAAGATGAGATATAAACTTAGAATAGAAGAAGAAGAACACAATATCAGAGTAACACGAATCTCACAGCAGAACGAATAACATATAATATATGTAACATAACTTTGAAATATACATTTGTATTTGAATATACATCATTATCAAAATACAACACTTACAACACAGCGGAAATAACTATAGCTAAATGATCCTGAAGCCTCCTGCTCCATCTCTTCACGTATCTGTAAATCCCGACTACTTGACTGCCCGTACAAAATTGGGCACCCAAGAGTTTAGGGGAAACAAAACAAAATAAACTCCGGGTCATTCATGGGACTGGTATGAATAAAACAGTTTAAAATAGTTTGAATAGGTAAATGATATCTCATAAGACCACGTCGTATAACGGAATGGGTTTTTTCCCTTATGAGAATCCAAAATATCTTTATATCAAAAACCTTTTGATATTATAATAATGTCTATCAACCACAATATAATAATCATCTTAGCAGAAACGCTTTCATCTCACGTTCTACATATATAGTATACAATCAAAACCGCAAGCACGTATTGGGTAATGGATTTCCAACTATGACAAGGTATGGAACCACCTTTCGCTAGTGTACCTCTAGAGAGGAATACACTAGGTTCAACAAGAACATCTTGCAACACGGCCACACATGACCGACCACTCATTTCGCTTGAGTGTATCGAATGTATATCACCAATGGTTGGGATCAGCAACCGTTTCCCGAATGGGACAGCATCAACAATATATTTTTAGAAGTAAATGAAACTCTAGATCATGTGATTATATACCCTACTTCGGAGCGACCGACTTAGCCATGTTGTCTGCCCGATTTCTGTCATTTACCGGATGTGAGGCTAGAAGCTACGCTTTATCATCGCACCAGATTCACTTCGAATGACACATCGTCAAATCCATCAAATCACCGATTGACGTCCTCAACCATACATTATGTGTTAGCTTAAAGAAGTTTCCTTCTCTGCTTCCACTCTTGGTACGGTTGGAGAAATCAATATACGTGATCGTCTGGAAATACTCTGTCAGACATCCGTCCATACAAGTCATCCAAGAACAGGATGAACTGAAGGAACTATTCAGTACATCCATCTTAGACACTGTTATCTAAGACTTATACAATACCCCTTGCACTTTACTCCGTCTTCAATTATCTTTGGCATATATGATTCACAACGTTTATGCGAATACAGAGTGGTTCTTTGGATAATAATCCAACCGGTCTCTCCATATTAACAACGTTAAAATGGTCAAAACTTCGATAGTATGTGATTTAACAATCGAAGGAAAATACGTGTGCAAACAACGATATCGTTTCCAGAAGGAAATTCTATCGATCAATCATCAATCACTACCATTCCACAACTATCAGACTCTAACTGTAAACTAATAAGAGAATAACTTCCCAAGTATAAACCCCCAAAGGCCGAAACCAACATCAGATCGATACTCAGAAAACTATTCAACTTAACTAATCTCTAGTCAGTTTCTAATCTTGTTTAACTCTATTTCTTAACTTCTATGTTCGATTAACTCCTTTTGAATAACTTTGTTCAATTGACTCCTTTTGAATATCTATGTTCAATTGACTCCTTTCGAATAACTATATTAAATTGACTCCTATTTGATAACTCTAATCGACTAACTCTTTTCTATCTCGTTAATTTCCTTTTATAATCCTATTTATTTTCCCAATAAATATTCCTTTATTCTATTTATTTATCAAATAAATAAATCCATTATCTTATCCTATTTATTTAACAAATAAATATCTCACTTATTATCTCCTATTTATTTTCTAAGTAAATAGTCCATTTTATAACATCTTATTTATTTATCCTAAATAAATAATTCACTTTATAATTATTCCAATTTATAAATATTATCCTTCAGTTATAATCCCACTTAACAACATTCCCTATTTATAAACATTCCACTTTATAAATATTCTCTATTTATAAACTTTCCACTTTATAAATATTCTCTATTTATAAACTTTCCACTTTATAAATATTCTCTATTTTATAAAATCCTATAATTTTATAAACAAATTCGTTTTCAATAACACTTTGAAAATTTCCTTTTCTATATTCCGTCATGTTATGGTTTTTCTACATATCTACTCACGATAACCATTATCGTCCAAACACACAAGTTCCACCACAGATTATAAACTACATCATATATCACAATATATAAAAAAAACCAAAATAAAATAACTGTTGAGGAATCCAGTCGGATTCCTCCAACCTGTTTCCCTGCATCCACAGATGTTACACAATAAAATCAACATCACTTTCAGTTCCATATGATATATTCTGTTAAACAGAATCAATATAGAAATTCAACTAACTGACTAGCAGTTCAATCAAACAGTTAACACACAGTCAATCAGCCAACATTTAACACTTCTAAAAATACAACATGAAATTATAATTTATTTAGAGTTAGTGAGATTTCCTCACTTTGGCAGTTCATCGTTAAAGAACGATAAACTGTTTGTTTGATTTGAATCAAACAATTTATTTCTCCATAAATTGTAATGAGCTCGGATTCACTCCCAGTCGGTGTCATTGTGTTGCTCCCATCCATATGATCCTAACGGATCTTGTTTTGCTGAATTTCGATCACGTATGAGCAAGTTGTTCAACTTACAAGCCTTTAAACAATTTAAAATAAAATAAACTTAATTATTTCTTATAATTGGGCCTCACCCCTTATTATAAACTCAGGCCCAACTTCTTCAATACCCGTTCCATTTCCTTCTTCCTCCTTGGATAAACTCGGCTACAGGAACCACATTTCCAACGCTACCAATCGACTTCCTCCATTCCACAAAACCCAAAATTTGAGATTACCGCCACCCTCCACTCCTCTTCCTCTTCGATCAGACCCCTATAACTTCGAACCAGAGGCCTCCCTTCAAATCGCGATACCAACTCGTACCTACAGTAATCGTACTAACCCCAATTTCATCGATTACCTCAATAACTCTAAAGCAACCCACAATCGCTCATAGCAACTCAAAAATGATGTTCGAAACCCAAATGGAAGCTTCACGTTTCAGAACCAGTTAACCCTAGCTGTTGCGATATCTTCCAGCGAACCCACAAAGTGTTGCGAGCTGTACGAAATGCATACCAGGCTGTAGCAAATGCTTCCGTGAATCCATCGACATATGTTTTGAGATTTATGGGATTTTATCTGATTTTACTTTGATTTTTCTTTTGGGATTTTTACTTGTTGTGTTCGGTTTATACTGCTTATATAGGCTGTTTGGGTTAGGTGCCATTTGTGGCTGTAGGAGAATATCGCATGGCCTCTCTCTTGGCCATGAAAATGTTAGATATTTTTTCTATTTGACTTTTATTTTATTTTCTTGATTTTATACTTGTCTTTCGTTCTTCAAAAATCCCTGCGACCACATATGATAACCAAAAATCACGAAACTGTCAATGTAGCTAGAGTTCGACACTACGGTCCCAACGAAACTAGTTTCGTCGAATTCTGACTTCGTATGCTCATACAACGTATTTTTAATCGACGAAATACTAACTGTTTTTCACTCTAAAAATCCGTACGGCCACATACCGACTTCAAAAATCACGAAACTGGAAATCTACAACTATTTGACATTGCGGATCCAACAAAATTGGTTTCGTCGAATTCTGAGGTCGTATGAAAAACGGGCTATTTTTAAAGCTCTGAATGACCCATTTAAACATATAAATATAATTAAATTGAATATTTAAAAATAAATATTATCGTATATATTCGCAGTGGAATACCATACAGTTCTACTGGGACCTATAACTTGATATTTCTAATCTGGGTCAATCCGATATTCGATTTATATTGAAATTCCTTTTTAAAATATAAATAATTCCTTTATAAATTATAAAGGAATTCCACAACAACTTTTTTGAAATTTGATTTGGACGTCAATCAAAACCTATACGACGAAATCCCGATTTTTCTCTTCCACTAGAAAGATATACTCCACCAGCTCCACACGTTTCTTATTTCACAGAAATCCAGCTTAAAACGAATCCTGTACATTCAGTTGAAGTTCAAATCGCCAAATTACGAACTGCAGCGCCATTTCAAGCTCGTTTTTAATTATAATATAATTATACGTTCAAACTGTTGTTCAAATAATATATTCGTTATTTTAATTCAATTCTAAACTGAATTTAATATCACAGATGATCCAGTTCACACCATATCGCCATTTCAGCCAATTCTGATTATTTCAGAATTAAGTATATTATTTAATTTATTATTTTAATTAATTACTCACTATAATTTAATTCAACGACTATTAAATTCACTATATCACTATTTATATAATTAAATAAATTAATTATAATACCTTTGCCAATGCGGGTCATTACAGCTAGATTCGGAGTAATATCCAAATCTTGTTGCGATGCTTCTTCCATGACCAAGTCTGGATCATGCACATGTTTATGAAGTTGAGAAACGTGAAACACCCAGGAAACCAGTTTGGCAATTGAATCCTGTAAGCAAGAGTTCCAATCCTCTCGAGTATAGGAAACATACCAATAAATCTAGGTGTCAACTTCCCTGCCTTCCCAAATCGGACTACTCCTCTCATCGGAGTAACTTTCAAATATACATAATCACCAATAGAAAAGGTCAAATCTCTTCTTCTCGAATCTGCATAACTCTTCTGTCATCTTTGAGCTTCCTGTAGTCGCTTCTTGATGAAATCAATTTTATCTGAAGCTTCGAGGATCATGTCAAAAACCCAATACATTTTGATTTCCTAGCTCTACACAACATACAAGATATCTACGTGGTCTACCGTACAATGCTTCAAATGGTGACATTTCCAAGCTCGCTTGATAGCTGTTATTATATGAGAATTCATCCAAACGTAGGTGATCTTCCCAAGATCCGCCAAAATCAAGAATTCCTAGCTCTACCCAATATGCAGGATATCTACATGGTCTACCGTACAATGCTTCAAATGATGACATTTCCAAGCTCGCTTGATAGCTGCTATTATATGAGAATTCAGATAAATGTAGGTGATCTTCCCAAGATCCGCCAAAATCAAGAATAAAAGCGTGGAACAAATCTTATAATATATGATTCACCCTCTCAGTTTGACCGTCGACCTGAGGATGATATGCGGTGCTAATATTCAGCTTTGTTCCTAACTCTTCCTGAAATGCTTCCCAGAACTTACCAGCGAAAATTAGATCTCTATCACTGACAATACTGTTGGGCACTCCATGTAGTCTAACAATTTCTTTAAAATATATTTGCGCCAGACTCTGAGCAGTTCTATTTGACTTCACAGGAATAAAATGGGCGGTCTTCATGAAACGATCCATGATCACCAATATACTGTCATTGCCTTTCTTGGTTCTAGGCAAACCATCGATGAAATCCATGGAAATTTGATCCTACTTCCAATCTGGAACCTTTAATGGTTGCAATAATCTTTGCGAGTTTCTGCTGATCACTCTTGACCTGTTGGCAAGTAGAACACCTGCTAACATATATGGAAATGTCTCTTTTCATCGCCTTCCACCAGATTGTGCATTTAAGATCTTGATACATCTTACATACCCCTGGATGGATACTAAGCTTGGATTTATGAAATTCATTCATAACCTCTCTTTTGAGCTTGGGAATACCCAGAACACAAATTCGGCCTTTCAACCTAAGAGTTCCCTTGCTATCAATTTGGAAGCTTGAAACCTCGCTTTTCTGAACTCGTACACTGATCATCTGAATAAACTTATCGTCTTTCTGAAGAACAGAGATTTTATCAATCAATGAAGCCGTAACAATAAGATTAGCGATGATGGCATTCTTCTTGCTAAGTGCATTTGCTACAACATTGATTTCCCTGGAGTATATAAAATATCCAAATCGTACGCTACAAGAAATTCTAACCAACGCTGCTGTCTCAATTCAAGTCTTTCTAGGTGAACAAATATTTTAATGACTTATGATATAATTCGAACTTCTCACCCAAAATATAGTGTGTCCATATTTCTAAAGCAAACACGATAGGTAACAACTCAAGATCATTAGCATATCTCTTCTCATGCGGCTTCAACTGACGGCTAGCATAAACAACTACTTAGCCTTTTTGCATTAATACCGCACCAACACCTTCAAGAGAAGCATCTTTATAGACTGTCAAATCTTGATTGCCATCGATAATAGTCAACACTGGAATAGTAGTCAACCTTAATTTCAGCTCTTGGAAAGCTGTCTCACAATCATTCATCCAATTAAACCTTGCATGCTTCTTGATAAGCTTCGTTAATGAACTAGGTAACTTCGAAAAATCTTTAACGAATTTCCGATAATAACTAGCCAATCCTAGAAAATTTCTGACTTCTGTGGGCGTGCTAGGCTATTTCCAATCTCGAATGGCTGTGATCTTACCTGGATCCACTGAAATTCCTTCTTTCGATACTACATGATCGAGGAACTTTACTTCTTCTTGCTAGAATATGCATTTAGAAAATTTGGCTTTTAATATGTTCTTTCCCAGAATTTCCAAAATCTCTTCCAAATGCTTCTCATGCTCATTCGCTGACTTAGAGAAGATTAAAATGTCATCAATGAAAACTAGCATGAATTTATTTAAGACATCGCGGAATACTCTACTCACCAAATCGACAAAATAAGTAGGTGTGTTATATAAGCCGAATAGCATTACTAAGCACTCATAAAACAAGTCTAGACCTTTGAAGTTGTCAAAGGAACACATTCTTCGGCAATACGCAATTGATCGAAAGCTATAGCTAGGTCCATTCTAGAAAATACTTGCGCTCCGTTCAGGCGATCTAATAAATCATCAATACGTGGTAATGGATATAATTTCTTTAGTGTCTGCTTATTGAAGTCTCGGTAATCCACACACAATCTGAGAGTACTGTCTGACTTTGGAACAAACACTACTGCTGCACCCCAATTCGAAAAACTAGGTCTGATCAGACCTTTCCATAGCAATTGTCGAGTTTGATCGCTCAATTATTCTTTCTCTTTAAACTTCATTCTCCGAATTGCATTCACAACTGGCCTTGAATTTGGAATTAATCAATTCTGAAGTCAATTTCTCTTCGTGGAGGTAAGCTATCAACTTCTTCGAATACATCCGCATAATCTTTAACCACGGGAATATTCTCAAGAGAAGTAGGAGAAACTTCAAGAGCAGACCAAAATTCTTTCCTATCTGAACTCGAGCCTTCGCATGGTATACTAATAGTGTCCACAAACTTTGTTCTAACTTTAACAATTCTTTCGGGACATCTAACTTCGGCCCCATATTTCATTAACCAATCCAGGCCAAGAATAACATCGAACTCAGAAAAATTCATAACGATCAAATTGATAAGAAACTGGCAATGGAAAAGGAAATAGGTACTCTACAATATAAATCAAGAACAAGAGAACCTCCTATCGGATTAAGAACACTAATCGATTCTTTAAGATCTCTTTGTTTTAACTTTAACTTTTCAACTGTGTTACTAGAAATGAAATGAAACTTCGTGATGCACCAGTGTCAAATAATACTGTAACAGGAATATTTTTAATAGTAAGGGTATTTCCTAAAACATCCGGTTTACCTGCTCCTGTAGAAGAAGCTGGCGCATTCTGCCCATCATAAACATGAGCCACTTTGGACTTCTTCAGCAATGGACAGTTTGGCCTGATGTGCCCCTTCTTATGGAAATTATGGCACTCCCTATTATCTTAATGTCTCTATCTAGATTCAGATTCATTTCTCTTTGGCCTCTTTGGAGCAGTGCACTCATTAGCCCGATGTTCATATCGATCACAATTATAACACTTAGTCTTTGCTCGCCTATCCTCTTGCGGCTTAGCTGCTTCAGTGTTGCCAGCTTCGGGCTTCTTACCAGAATACTTTCTTTTGTTACTAGCTTGGCCTTTTTGGCGGTCTTCTTGAAAATTATTCTTGTCAATACCTTCATACCTACAAGCCATTTCAACTACCTTGGTAAATGGGAGCTCGATGTGTGCAGTCACTTGGCTATGGTACCTTCGAAGAAGACCGTATATGAACCGCTTGTTCTTATGAAGTGGTTCCTGAATTAGTTCGGGTGCGTAGCGATAGAGTTCCTCAAATTTGTTCACATATTCATGAATGGTTCTATCCCCTTACTGGAGATTAGCAAACTCATCGTTCAAGCGCTCGACTTCTTGTCGAGGGACAAACCTTTCATTAAAAATTTCTTTGAACCTAGCCTATGTCATGTTAACATCAATATCGCTAATAGTCACTGCATCCCACCATATCAAAGCCTCATCCTTAAGTATCCAAGATGCCATGACCTTCTTCCTGTGGTCTTCCAACTCTAGGCCCGCGAAGATCCGTTCGCACGACCTTAACCAAGCTTGAGCCTCGGTTACCATTCCACTGCCAGTGAATGGCACGCCACCTAAATCCTTGTACTTCTTAGCAACCCTATCAAGATCAAACTATGGTTGTGGGGATTGTTGTGGCACTGCTGCTTCAAGATTGTGTTGATTCGGAGCAGCAGGAATATCACCCCTTTCCTTAACCTCTGCCTCTCCTACCTCCTCCTCTACCACTCATTTTCTGTTAGTTCTGCAAATTTCAAGAAAAGAGTCAGGTCCATAGGAAAGATATTTTAAGGAATGATAAAGGCATAAGGACATATGCATAGATAATGATGTGATGATCAGGTTATAATGCTATTCTGATGTACTCATTCTAGGGCATTACTAATCCCATCTCTAATGAGTTACTCGTCTTAGAATACTGCTGATTCTATTTTTGAAGAGACGTATAAATATGTTATACTACAAAGCTAAGGCTAACCAACGCTCTGATACCACGTTTGTGACTACCCAAACCACTGTGCCACGGAAGCAAGGATAATCATTGGAACATAACACATTAATCACATCAGCAGATTACAGATAATAGCATAACACATGAAATCGTAGAATAATACACATCATCATAACAGTGGAATCATAAATGTCATCATCATCAAATTTACACAGATACAAGATACTACTTAGTACATAAAAGGTTCCAACAGGTAGATAATAAGTCTACAACATCATCAAATACATCATACATAAAGTGATGTCTAAATGTCCAAAATATGAGATAAAAGACAGTCTTTGTCTTCAGCAAAAAGAGCACCTCATGCTATGGTGCATATCCAAAATAAACCCAGCTACCTGATTACTTGGTTGCTCATGTAAAAATAAGGGGCACCCTAGTTTGCAAGTGAAAACAAACTATAAGTCAGTCATGGGACTGATATGAGAATCTTAATTAACTTATTTAATCATAAGGCTAATCATAGGACCACGCCGCTAACGCGAAACGGTTTTACTCCATTGGATTTCCAGTGCAAAAATAAAGCAAATTGTTTAAACAACGCAATGGTTTATAGAAAAATGAAGCCATTATAAGACTCATGTCCTATCACATAATGCAACGCAAGTCGAAGGATAGAGTTTTACCATATAATAGCCAAATACGCTTGATACGTATAAAACAAAATTCCTTTGATATTATTACTAGTGTTAGTCAGTTTAAAACACTTTCAACATAAATGTATCAATCCTAGACGGCATAGTACCCCATCCTACAATGTCGTCGTATATGGTTACAATCAAATATGTAATGTCGTATTGGAAATTTGGTTCCATCATGAGTCAAGGCGAGGGATGGCTCCTTCCGATTCGAGACACTCTAGCAAATGCCTCAGGATCCCCCGCAGAGAACCATGTGAATGGTAGGGTCGGTCCACACTTACTTTAGTGGATTAATAATTCCTGAATAATACTTTTTCCGGTCCTGTCGGACCTCCAGACAGATCAGTACGTCGACCCTATGAGCATATAGCCCTATATCCGAGGCGCCTCACAATCCATCATCCATATAAGTAAAATAATGTTTGGGCTCCATACCATGACACCGCTTCTAGCTAGAAATAAACGCAAGTTCTCCCTACGGTCACGATCGCGTTTTTGACTCATACCGGGTGTGAGGTTCGCAAAGTAATGTTATACATAAAGCTATGCTAACTAAAGCTATGATTTTATCATCAACCACAAGACTCTGCTTTTCAACAAAAGCCTTGTTCATTTGCATCTTAGCATGCCACATTGACAATTCACGCCATGTGACTGATGTCTATCGATATATAACCTCCAAGCTCGTACGTCTCAGAGAAGGGTGATAAGCAAGAGAATAAATTCTCCGCCACCAAATAGATATATAATTAATAGAAATCAATCAACACAGAATGAAATCCACTGTCAGATACACATCCATTTACAAGTCCGTTCTAGGTCTAAACGAAACCGGAGGCACCTTATTCCTCATTCCATATGTCCAATACGGAAGAGAGGCCCCTCGCATATCCGGACAATCAACAAATACGTCTGGACCACTACCATTGTAACCTCATCAAGTATAACGATCTAGAATTTTTAACCAATCTAAAATTGGAGTTTTTATTACTCAATTTGAATTTAATTTTGAATTTGACGTAAATATATATGGTTAAGTATATTTAATAATTTTGATTAGTTATATAATAGATTTTACTTGAATTATAAATTTAATGGATGAGAATGAATATGAATAAGTTTGGATTTATTAACACTATTTATCGTTCGATCGGATTTGTCAAACCATAATTGAATTAGTAGCATTAGAACTAAGTGTTGTCCTTAGTTTTCATTGCATTTTAAAAGAAATGCTACCAAAAGATCACTTTCCCTCCTTAAGACAAGTACAAGGACACTTGTATTTTTGTATGCCTACTTTCATGCATGCCTTACACTTGCCCCCTTATGTGTCATTATCTCCCTAACCCTCCATTCCTATATAAGGAGGCCTTTCTCCACTTTTTTACCATTCCACTCCATTTTCTCCTTTTCATCTTCTTCATAAAGCTTATGGCCATGGTTTCCATGGCATAAGTCTTCTTCTTTTCCACCACCATCTTGCCGAAGTTCATCGTCATCCTCCTCCTCATCCTCTTATAATATATATAGAGAGAAAGATTAGCATATATTATATAATATATATTTTGATGAAGAGGACGGTACGCTGAAATACTATCCGATGGTTCGCTCAACTAGTCTCGCCTACCATGAAGATTGGAAAGCTGTTCGGTGAGAACACTTTAACCACAATTTATATATTTAATTAGTAGTTATACTAATTTAAATATAGTGATGAATTATTAGTGGTTAATGATGATTTATGTTTGTTGTGATGGATGATGGATGCGTAGTTTAGAACACACACACTATTAAGCGTTAATGTTATAATGCATGTGCACGGTTATGATTTATTTAATTATGTTGATGATGGTTACTATGGATGTTTATAATAGTTGTTGATGTTGTTTCGCACACACTATGACACAACAATTATGGTGTCGCATTGGCGATCGACAAATCTCCTTCGTAATTGGAAGCAATATCATTATTGAAACTAAAAGTTAATAATTGGGAAAGACCATAGGTACGAATTCATATATATTGATAAAGTTTCTTAAAATGAATAAATAAATACCTGAACATTCTAGGATGACAGAGATGATAGTATCTAGGCTTAGGTTTGGAAAATATAGTTTCCTGCTATCCCTAACTGATCCGACGAATGGGATGTTTAAATTGAAGTTATTTGAATTTAGAAATAAATTGGAATTTGATTTATTAAGTAAAAAAATAAAAGTTGAATTTAGATCCAAAATAATTCAGAAAGTAAATTTAAATGGTTTTAAAAGGGTTATATAAGTATATGATGCTTTCCTAAGTTTTTTTTTTGAAATATTAAAGAATAATTTTTATTGTGGTCAAAATAAAGCTTTTCGCACAATGGCAATTTGCGTATTTTAATTACAAATTGTAAATGCTTATAACTTTTGCAGACTAAATCAGTCTAAATCAAAGTAATTAAGATAACTGTTTGTAAAACTTTTGTAATGCTTTCGAAAACACTATTGTAACGCTTTCTTCGGAAACAATCTATTTTGAAGTATTTAACCTGCGAACTATTTTCTAAACTATAAGTAATCATTTTTAAATGATTTGTGGAATGTTTTCAAAGATTTAAAAGTAATGAAAATGTTTTATATGGAATTTAAATTGACTTATTTGATATTAAAATGGGTTTTTAATTATAAATAATTGGATATGGTTGGAGATAAATCTTCGGATGCTTGATATTAATTCGGTAAATGATGACTCTTACTATTTGAGGAATTTAAAAGGGAGTTCACTGTTACCTCGCTTATAGTGTGAGTTGGATACGAAGATTAATGTTAAGTATAAGTTGATGATATTTCTATCGAGATCTAATGTCAAAGAGTTGGATAAATCTTTTAATTAAAATACGGGTTTCTCAATCTGATTTGAGATAAGTTGGATAGAAATAATCTTCAGATATTTGATATGAAATTTCATGATGTAAACGTATACTGTTTGAGGAATTTGGAAGAAATTATTATTATATCGTTATTCCACTTATAGTATTCGTTGATTATGAGAATTGATATCGAATATAAGTGGATAAAATATCTGTGTAACTTATGTTCATTATCGATTGATTTGGGTTTTGTCGTGAATCATATCTTCAATAATATTATTCTTGAAACCCAATGAGATTGAGTTATAGAAATTCATATCGAAATTTGGATTTCATCAAATCTTTGATTTGAGAAAATTAAAAGTAAGGAATTGGAGAGAAAATATAATCTTTTGATTAAGATTAAAGAATTAAGATGGTAATGGGATTTATGTAATAAGAGTAATTCCAATCTTGAATTTCAAATAAATTGATAACGATTTGGAAGGAGATTGGATTGAAAAGCCTGTGTAAACCATAACTATTGTTTTAAAAGTACGCTTGTTACTTGGAAAGACCAGTATCGAAAACCATTCCAAGTAATAATACGACGTTATCAAGCAATTCAAGACTTGGAAAACGACGAATGAAGACCTGGATTCTTTGAATTGTTTGGATTGATTGCTGATGTCTCGGTTGGGTAGGCCACCCGATACGAGGTTATAATTGGCACGAGGTTTGAATATATTTAGAGATTTTTGGATTGGTGTTTCATTCAGACCCAGAACGAAATTGTATGGATTGTGTGTCTGACAATTTAATTGACCTCGTAGCACTGATCTCTGTTAAATATATATCTACTTGGTGGCGGAGAATTTATTCCCCTGTTTAACACCCTTCTCTAAGACGTATGAGCTTAGAGGTTATATATTGATGGAAATCAGTGATGCATTGTGAATGGGCAATGTGGCATACTTAAGTTATGTGATGAGCTATGGATGATCCAAGCATGGCTTATTTAAGCATAGCTTTGTGTATATCGTGACCTCAACAAGCCTCACTCCCCGGGAAATGGCCAAAACAGGAAGAAATGAAGCAGGGTTATGGGGCATTGTCTCCTTCTTGATAAAAGGTGTACTATGGTATGGAGCCCAAGTATTAACCTATGTGGTAAAAGAATCTACTTTTGTGGTTTTTGTCGGCGTGTGCTCGAAAAGGTCGGTAATGACCGGGAGATGACATACTTAGGCGTACTCTATGTTACCCAGTTAAGGGGCAACCCGGCCTTGTGTTGGCATGAGGAGCATCACCGTTGATCCTTGGACATCCCTCTAGAGGTGTTCAAAATTCGTTTCGGAAGGAAGTTCCGTTGTCTGGTCATTGTTGGAAACCCAATCTCGGCTACGAGCCCATACGATTTTGATTGTATACTATATGCCAGTATAGTATATAATACCTATGCTGGCTAAGGTTGATACATTTCCTTTCAAAATTGTTTTCACATTATATTATAATATTGAAAGAGAATTTTCACGTATTAAGCATTTTTTACTATCATAAGGAGAAACCTCTCACATGTGTGTGTTTGCATTGTGTGTGTGCCGCGAGACCTTATGTTAGTTTCATTTTTTAAAACGTCATTGCGAATTTCTATGCACGGGTATTCACATGGAGTAAACCCGTTCCGCATTAGCGGCGTGGTCCGGTGAATTACGTAAATATAAAATAAACCCTATAAACAACTGTTTTGAGTTCTCACACCAGTCCTTATTTGGTATGAGGCAGCGTGATAGGGGGTTCTCGCTCTTGGTTTGGTGGCGAGCGGGAGACTCTTACTTCTACATGTCGCATGAGGGGTTGGTTAGGCATGAGGCAGCGACGGTCTAGAGGCTGGCCATAAAATAAGGTGCTGGGGTACCACTGTAATCCCACGACGGAGTGTAGCCATTGTCCGACGGTTGAAATAGACCAGACCATTACATTTGGTATCAGAGCTTTGGTTTATACAAAGCTATGGGTACGACACATTTGAACAAAAGGAAAGACACATCAGAGTTATAATATCTCATTAGAGATAGGGTTAGTAATACCCTAGAATGAGATTTTGGAGTAAAATATTTGAGAGAGAGTATTTGGAATATGAAGTGAGTTTTGAAAAGTTATATTTTAAGAAAGAAACATATTTGAAAATATATGGTTAATCATAACATGGATACTTAATCAAACGATTAAGGTTAAGTTCACATTTTGTGATTATAAATACACACAAAATACTTCTTATGGCATGATAATTAAGCCCCTTCCACTGATCTGGAAAATGAATGCCTTTTGGATTTATTTCACTATTGGGTATCATTTATAATTATTAATAAACTTGGTTCAAATTATTAAGGTAGTTCTCCCCAAAGATAACTAATTAATATGGCTAGAAATTAGAATCAGAATTAGAATTTGAATATTGTATTCGATGTTGAGGTTGGATTATTGAGTAAAAGAAGATTTGGAATATACGCTTAGCTAACATATATATATATATATATGAAGTCTTAAGTATACTAGATAGATGAAGAATCACACTTTAATCGCTTGAAGATAATTCTATTGATGACTGCATCATCATCAGTAGGTAGTTTCGAAAGTGGGATGACTATATGATTCCGATTAGAAAATCAATATATACTTAAACCCATTTAGATAAGTGTTTGAATATGTTGGGTAAATTGATGTGAATTTGAATAAGTAAGCAAGATCTTGAAAATTTGATAGAGTCGTAAGAATTATACTAGGTAAAACTGTGATAAGGATAAGCCAGTAAATTAAGTAGAGAGTATATGAGAAAATGTATTTGTGATACAAAAAATGGTTTTGAAAAGATATATAGTTTGAAAACTCAAATCAAAGTTTTGAGTAAGAATTGGCAATTACTTTGAAATTGATTTTGAAAGAATATATTTTCAATATAAAGGAAATAGGGTCTTTGAAAATATTTGGGAATTCAATACTTGAGCATGGACATCTTGTGATTGGAATTTCTTAGTTGATTAAAGTTGTGATTTACTTAAGCAATCCAAATATAAAAAGTAGTTTGGGCATGATTTAAAGGAAAAGCTGGAATTAATCAATCAGGATATTTTATAATTAGTCCTCCCGAACTAACTAAATTTAAAATGCGAATATCTTGAGAATTCGATATGATGATATTATATTTGACGATATTTTGGTTAAGGACTACATTGGTTAAAGTAGTTAATAACTATATATCTGAGCATTTCTCTAAAGTTTGAAGGAAATATGAAATTGGAATAATTAATGAGGATAGCCAAAATTAAACAATATAAGGAACTAAAATCTAGAATTATCGGCGATTTTGGATAGTCGATAAGTTCTAAAGTATATTGCGGTCATAAAAGGAACTGTTTAAGTAAGAATGGATACCTTGTGAATTAAGTTTCAAATTTTTTGGCAATGAGGAATATAGAAATTAACTAAACTAAAACGTTTAGACAAGCTAAGTTCCGAGATGATCAATTTTTTTGTATAAAGAATAAAAGTAATTTTGGGAAACCGAAAGAGAGTAAGTTTCATAACCATTGAATTTGGAAGATAATATCTAAGTGAATAAATTTATAACTCTGAATTTTTTTAAAGCAGTAAATGGTTAAGTATAAGTAATTGGTCTAGTAAACGGTGAATCGAATATAAAGGGTAATTGGAAGTTATCATCGGAGGACATGGTAGATATTGTTGTATGTAAATATGTGTGTAAGAATATTTTACCCAGTATATTCATTATGAGAACAGGGTGCTTTGGTATAAAGAATCTTAATCTTGAATTTATCAAATGAGTAGTTACGATTCCCTTTCCTTTTCGAGGACGAAAAGTTTTAAGGGGGGTGAATGTAACGATCTAGAATTTTTAACCAATTTAAAATTGGAGTTTTTATTACTCAATTTGAATTTAAATTTGAATTTGACACAGATATATATGGTTAAGTATATTTAATAATGTTGATTAGTTATAAAATTGATTTTATTTGAATTATAAATTTAACGGATGAGAATTAATACTAATTAGTTTGGATTTATTAACACTATTTGTCATTCGATCGGATTTGTCAAAGCAAACATGAATTAGTAACATCAAAACTAAGTGTTGTCCTTAGTTTTCATTGCATTTTAAAAGAAATGCTACCAAAAGATCACTTTCCCTCCTTAAGACAAGTATAAGGACACTTGTATTTTTGCATGCCTACTTTCATGCATGCCTTACACTTACCCCCTTATTTGTCATTATCTCCTTAACCCTCCATTCCTACAAAAGGAGGCCTTTTCTCCACTTTTGTACCATTCCACTCCATTTTCTCCTTTTCATCTTCTTCATAAAGCTTATGGCCATGGTTTCCATGGCATAAGTCTTCTTCTTTTCCACCACCACCTTGACAAAGTTCATCGTAATCCTCCTCCTCATCCTCTTATAATATATATAGAGAGAAAGATTATCATATATTACATAATATATATTTTGGTGAAGATGACGGTGTGCTGAAATACTCTCTGATGGTTCGCTCAACTAGTCTTGCCTACCATGAAGATTGGAAAACTGTTCAATGAGAACTCTTTAACCATGGTTTATATATTTAATTAGTAGTTAGACTAATTTAAATGTAGTGATGAATTATTAGTGGTTAATGATGATTGATGTTTGTTGTGATGGATGATGGATGTGTTGTTTTGAACACACACATTATTAAGCGTTAATGTTATATCGCCTGTGCACAATTATGAATTATTTAATTATGTTGATGATGGTTGCTACGGATGTTTATAATAGTTGTTGATGTTGTTTCGCACAAACTATGACACAACAATTATTGTATCACATTGGTGATCGACAAATCTCCCTCATAATTAGAAGCAATATCATTATTGAAATTGAAGGTTAATAATTGGGAAAGACCATAGGTATGAATTATGTATATTGATAAAAAAAAATGAATAAATAAATATCGGATCATTCTAGGATGACAGAGAGGATAGTGTCTATGCTTGGGTTTGGAAAATATAGTTTCCTGCTCTCCCTGGCTATTCTTAACTGATCTGACGAATGGGATGGCTAATTTGTAGTTATTTGAATTTATAAATAAATTGGAATTTGATTTATTAAGTAAAAAAATAAAAGTTGATTTTAGATCCAAAATAATTCAGCAAGTAAATTTAGTTGATTTTAAAAAGTTATATAAGTATATAATGGTTTCCTAAGTTTTTTGTTTTGAAATATTGAAGAATAATTTTTATTGCGGTCAAAATTGAGCTTGTCGCACAATGGCAATTTGCATGTTTTAGTTACAAACTATAAATGCTTATAACTTTTGCAGTCTAAATCAGATTTCGAAGAAACGAAAAATATTTGATTTATATTAAAAAGAGCTTTCGAATGAGTGAAAGCGGATTTTAATTTCGGGTTATAATTTTCAAGTTATGTTTAAAACCATTTCCGAAAAGATCGTTGTAAGAGAAGTTACCGACCATAACCATAAACAACCATTTTTAATGTTTCTAGAAATATGAAAAAAAAGGTAAAATCGTTATAAATTATGTAAAAATGTTTTGAATTGTAAAGTTTAAGTTTTAACTAAGATAAACGATATTTTGATCAAAGTAATTAAGATAACTGTTTGTAAAACTTTTGTAACGCTTTTGAAAACACTATTGTAACGCTTTCTTCGGAAACATTCTATTTGAAGTTTTTAACCCGCAAACTATTTTCTAAACTATAAGTAATCATTTTTAAATGATTTGTGGAATGTTTTCAAAGATTTAAAAGTAATGAAAATGTTTTATATGGAATTTAAATTGACTTATTTGATATTAAAATGGGTTTTTAATTATAAATAATTGGATATGGTTGGAGATAAATCTTCGGATGCTTGATATTAATTCGGTAAATGATGACTCTTACTATTTGAGGAATTTAAAAGGGAGTTCACTGTTACCTCGCTTATAGTGTGAGTTGGATACGAAGATTAATGTTAAGTATAAGTTGATGATATTTCTATCGAGATCTAATGTCAAAGAGTTGGATAAATCTTTTAATTAAAATACGGGTTTCTCAATCTGATTTGAGATAAGTTGGATAGAAATAATCTTCAGATATTTGATATGAAATTTCATGATGTAAACGTATACTGTTTGAGGAATTTGGAAGATATTATTATTATATCGTTATTCCACTTATAGTATTCGTTGATTATGAGAATTGATATCGAATATAAGTGGATAAAATATCTGTGTAACTTATGTTCATTATCGATTGAATTGGGTTTTGTCGTGAAATGTATCTTCAATAATATTATTCTTGAAACCCAATGAGATTGAGTTATAGAAATTCATATCGAAATTTGGATTTCATCAAATCTTTGATATGAGAAAGTTAAAAGTAAGGAATTGGAGAGAAAATATAATCTTTTGATTAAGATTAAAGAATTAAAACGGTAATGGTATTTTTGTAATAAGAGTAATTCCAATCTTGAATTGCAAATAAATTGATAATGATTTGGAAGGAGATTTGGATTGAAAAGCCTGTGTAAACCATAGCTATTGTTTTAAAAGTACGCTTGTTACTTGGAAAGATCGGGATCGAAAACCATTCCAAGTAATAATACGACGTTATGAAGCAATTAAAGACTTGGACGAGATTCTTTGAATTATTTGGATTGATTGCTGATGTCTCGGTTGGGTAGGCCATCCGATACGAGGTTATAAGTGGCATAAGGTTTGAATATATTTAGATATTTCCGGATTGGTGTTTCATTCAGACCTAGAATGGAATTGTATGGATTGTGCGTCTGACATTGTAATTGATGCATAACACTGATCTATATTAATATATATCTGCTTGGTGGCGGAGAATTTATTCTCTTGCTTAACACCCTTCTCTAAGACGTATGAGCTTAGATGTTTTATATTAATGGAAATCAGTGATGCATTGTGAATGTAACAACCCGAAAAGTTCCGATCCTGATTATCGATACTAATACATATAATGTATCACATATCAGCTAATCAAACATAAAAAATTTACAGATCGTTAATAGAAAGAAGTTAGAGGTGAGAAATAGAAAGAAAGGAATTTAGAATAGAAGAAAAAGAAGAACTGGACACAACAGAATCAAAGTATCACGAATCTCATAGCGGAACTAAATAAAATATATTATATAACATCTTGAAATACAAACTGTATTTACTTACATACATCATCAGAGTACAACTCATACATAAAACAGCAGAAAATAAACTTGATATATCTAATGTTGAAGACCGTGCTCTAAGCTCCTTTAAGTGAATCTGTAATATCCTGAAACCACTTGATTGCTTGTACAAATTTGGGCACCCAAGAGTTTAGGGAAAACACAGAAAAATAAACTCTGGGTCAGTCTTTGGACTGGTGTGAGTAAACGATTTTAAAACAGATTGATTTTAAAGTTCAAAATCATTTCGAAAGAAAGGATAATCGTAAGATCAAATCCACACATAAATACGGATGGTTATTCCCTTACGATAACCCAAAACATTTTTGAAATTATGTATATCATCTGATATTATGATAGTGTCTAAATACAAATAAATATCAATCTAGCGAAACGCTTGCATCTCACGCTCCACATGTATAGTATACAATCAAAATCATGGGAGCTTATTGGATAATGGATTCCGACTATGACAAGGTATGGAACCACCTACCGATAGTGTATCTCTAGAGGGGAATACACTGGGTTTAACAAGAGCATCATGCAACCCGGCCACACATGACCGACCACTCATTTCTCTTGAGTGTATCGAATGTATATCACCAACGGTTGGGATTAGCAACCGTTTCCCGAAAGGGACCGCATCGATAGATTAAAGAATAAAAAAGGAATGTCTCTAGATAGGTGATTATACACCCTAATGGGAGCGACCCACATAGCCATGCTGCCTGCCCAATTTTTGTCATTTCCCGGCTGATGAGGCTTGAGGTTAGAATTTTACCTTTGGAACATCTGGACACAATTTACTTTGAATTCCACATCGTCAGATCCGCCGAAATCACTAATTGACGTCCACAAAAATACTCTAGTTGTTAGCTAAGAGAAGTTCCCTCCTCCGCCTCTAACTATGGTACGTTTGAAGAAATCAACGTACGTGACTCCTTTGGAAATACTCTGTTAGACATTCGTCTATACAAGTCATCCAGGAACAGGATGAACCGAAGGCACTCTCCTACTGCATCCAATATAGGAATCACCCCTTGGATCAGTAGCGAATAGTCCTTGCAATATCCGAAGATTCCAATTACGAAAGAATTTCAAGTTATAATAACTCGGGTGGCCGCCAGAGAATTTTAACAAGCGATTCTTTCGCTCGTGAAAATCTACGCTCTTCGAATTCATTTATATAAGTATCCTGCACGTTAGTTTAAAAATCGTCAAATTAGTTCGAAGTGGTTTTGGGTCCAGTTTCCATCCCGGTCTCTTCAAACTAACATGTGGGAAAATTTATTTGATAGTCGGTGTTTGAACTAGCAAATTAAAATAGTGTAGGTAAGTTAAATATTTATACAAATAATTAATATAATTTGCATGGCATGTTTATTCACATTAATTAATTCATACAAGTTTTAATTCTAATTTTAGAATAATAATTAATATCAGACAATAAAAATTTTCAATGTTTTAACAAATCTAGATTGATCATTTCATAGCATAACATAAAAGTAACAGCAATCATAATAATTGTCAACAATGATTTGATGTTTTATATTCCAAACTAATAGTTCGGAATATGGGATCTCTAGTAACGACCAAATCCACATCATATCTGTTCCAAATTATTTGGAAATAATTATATCGATTTATTTAAATATTTATTTCGTTTCCAATATATTATATATATACATAAATTAGAGATTTAATCTTAAGTTTAGACAACGACGTCTATTTGGTACTTACGATAGAACTTCCCGACCCTTTCTTTTATTTATAAATATACATACATACATACATATATAGGTGTATATATATACATATATATATACATATATAATCCCTTTTTCTATAAAAATAATATTAATTTCCTAAATCCGTTTCGATTCATGCCGTACCCACAGATCATCATTAAATTGTCATTTGTTGTCAAACGCTTAGTCGAACTCTTATATCTTGAATTATACATGAATAAATGCTTAAATTTAAAGAAAGAAGCCTTACATTTTTAAAAAAATATTTTTCTTTCTTTAAATTTCCTGACCCGAAAGCCCAAATTCCTGCACAACCCAGTTCGCATCACAGACCAAATTGCGCTACACTTCAGTTTCCAGTAACAAAAGTCCAAGGACCTTCTCCTTTGCGCCAGTGTCCATTTAGTTCAGCTTTAAACATTTGTTCCCTCATTTTTTATTTATTTATTTATATTATTAATTTTATTTTTCTGGAATGTTTACATATTGATACTATAACTATTATTGCACGCTGGCTAACCGTAAAACGAGACAACACTCAAATTTACAAACTGAAACGGGTTGTTAAGGCAATTAGGAACATTCAACCAAAAACAAAGTTCAAGTTACATGGATTGTGGTAGCTAGCCCTTGCCATTCACCACATATCAGATCTTTAATTTCACTTGAACAGCACCCTTATCACTGATGCTTCCTTACTAACATGTGTATTTATCACTAACGTTTTGTTCCAGCATCTTTGCCTCTTCTTCCAGTCCTGACGTGGAATTGTTTCACCCAAACAGTGGTTCATCAACAAACATTTCTTCATTTTGTGCCATACCAGCTGGAACAAGGCCCCTCTCAAGACAGTAACATGTTTCCGAAAATTGGTATCAAACTCAAAGGTTTACCATTCCCATTCCTGTACATTTCCTCTTCTTTATTTTATTACTACATGTAAAAGCAACTCTGGTTTTATGTTTCATTGCGGAGGCAAAAAAATGGATATTTTGTGTTTTATACTTTACTGCTTAGCAAGTATGAATTTTATTTTTTGTCTTCCCAAACAAAAATCATGTTATACTAAAGACTTTAGAATTTTGTACCCAGATAAGTTTTAAATATCCATGTAATAAGTGACATCGAAATTGAATGATGGAAGAAATTTGCATGCGAAGCACAGAGTCATAAATGGCATTTCCGAATCAGCTCATTTCTTTTTGCCAACTTTCCTTCTCTGTGTGTCATACAAACAGCAACAAGACCCCCGAAAAACGAGCCTGGCAATGCAAATTCGGATCAACACGCATGGACTACTTCCTTTCCATTCCTTCTGTGCATTGATCCACTGTGCACGTGCACAACGTCTCCACCACTACCACCCCAGGTCTAATCATCACCGCACATCACAAACTCCATTCCGAGCTCATCTCTACTTCCAAAAGCTCCTTCCATACATTGCATCAAAACTCGAAACTTCACAGAAGCTTTCAAATTAAACCTCCTCCACGCCCTATTTTGCACCATCCCAATACTTCTTCTACATGAATCTTTTGACCGAGCCTACCCACTTAGCTACACCCCACGTCTTTGCTAATCAACATATCCTGCATCGTTCATCACACAACATGTTGAATCCCTCCTTCTTCCCTTTTTTTCTTCTTTTTCCTTTGCCTTTAATCCCTACCAGGTTTTCTTTAGGCACATTAAAGCATACCTTTTGTTTGTTGTATATTATCCAGGGCCAAGTTAAACCTGGGTCGGACCTACCAAGGTTAAGTTATGAGTAAAATCCATACTATTAAATTAATGAATTAAAACATCAACACAGTTAGTATACTATATAAATTATATGAATAATATTTCAAATATAGTAGTTCAGAAGCAAACTTTTGAAGCTCAATGAGTTTATTTACCATGTTTTCACCATTCAAATCATTCCTTCACTACTACAAGCCGTCAGTTTTCACTTCTCCTCTTCTACCCTACCACAAGCCTGCAGTTGAAATTTTTCGAATGTATAATGGTGAAGAAATCTGTCACCATCTTGCCTAGTTTCGAAAACTAGCCGTGTACCCATCCACTAAGCCATGCGTAACTACAAGATTAATGTAAACAGATAAGTGCTTACTTACTTAATGTGTTAACCATCTTTTGTTATCGTCTCATGTTGTTTACATTAATTGTTTCCAGAGATTAATATCTTACATATCTGAATTCATATGATGAGTGTATTTATCAACATACATTTAGTTGAAACCCCTTACAGATTTTTATAAATTAGTGGGAAATTTAGAGTGTTTACTTAGAATATGTATTAGTAGGTTCTGTTTCTTAAACACACTCTAGCATATCCAAAATGTACAGTGATAACATACATATTCCAATCAGTAATAACTAAAGAGATATCTAATTTGAATCAAATCCATGCATATGGATATTGAATTAGACTTTGAATAGGACAATGTGTCTATACTCATAATATAAGTCACGGCTTTTCTATTATGTTCCTCTCAGCTTTTCAACACTCAAGTCTAATTCTCATTATTTGCAGAACTTAACCTTTTAAATCATACCATCGTATTTGTACCATATGGTCTAAAGCTACTAAAATTGATTTATAAACAGTAAGGAATTTAAATGTTTACCCACTTATATACTGCTACTGTTTTGGTTCCAAACCCTTTGTTCTAACTTGTTATCCCCCAAGTCTAACCCTTTAAAACAACAAAATGCTTATATAAATGAAGATGCATATATTAACATACATGATTATTTTAAACAGTAAAGGGTATTGTAAATGTTTACTCACTTATTATTGCTCTTGTCTCGGCTACATTCTTATTCTCCCCTCTTTGCTTTTTTTCCCTCAGCCATTTAAGTTACTGCCATTTCCAGTTTTGCTTTTTGACTCTCGCCATTTCCATTTTCAGTTTTTGCTCATGTTTTATATTTGTTTTATAGTGTAGTAGTGTGTGTTTCTATGTGGCTTTCTATGTGTATTTATAGATGGACTTTATAGCAAGGTTCGAAATTCCGGTTTCCGGTTCCGTTCCGGTCATGCAAAAAATTCAAAATTCCGGTTCCGTTCCGAAAATCCCGGAAATTCCGGTTTAATTCCGGTATTAATACTATTATCAATCCATTAACCCACACAGTCATTTTGCTTAGTAATTATTTTTCTGTCCAAATAATGTGGTATAGTATACAACATAAAGTAGGAATGTTTAATAAAATAAATGTTAAAAGGCCAACGAATAAAACACAAACAAAAGTAGCTCTGCCTACTGCAAATATTTACAAGAAATACATCAACAAGAAGACAAAAAAAAAGGACGGAACCCACGAAGTCCAATAATGTCTCCGTCTTCCCAGAAAGCTTCTCTGAAAACCAAAGTGTTCAGCATCATTTTCCAACTCCAGAGAAAATATTGAGAAGCTCTATTCGCCAATTTGGGCCATAGTGAAAACGCCACTTTCAGCTTCTAAAAAAAGCTTCTTCCAGACTTCCACAAACCAGATCTGGTTTTTTATGTGAAGTTCAATCGATGCAGACACAGGCAAATCGAGAAAGCGATTCAGAGCTGATGAGGGAGGAGATGTATACAGCTATGCTGCCGCTTCTTCTCCGTTAACAATTTTTTTTCATGCTTTATGGCCGGAACCGGGATTTAGCCCGGATTCCGTTCCGGTGCTGGCCGGAACCGGAACGGGATGGGCGGAATCCCGGGGTTCCGGCCGGATTCTCAAACCATGCTTTATAGGCTTAACTTTGGTAGGTTTTGAGTCGTACTGGGTATGGTTTCCAGCAACTTTAAAGATGGTGATATTTGATTGAAGTGAGGTCTTGCTAAGTCATTTCTTGTTCAATCCTTTCCTAGCCTAGTGCAGCTTGTTCAGCTATGTACAAATATAAACCGTCATATTCTAATTGTTTAGGAAGCTAGGCTTTGTAGTGGGAGGTCTAGACATACTATTCATAAGATTGTGTATGCAGCAGCTATTTAGAGAAGTGATGTGTGATGTCGCAACAGCCTATGATTGAAATGAAGTGATACAATACCAATGAATGCTCTATACTTTGTTGCTAAGTAATGCAAACTTGCATGTGCCTATTGTTTATTCTGCAAGTGTATGCAGCAGTATTGTGATTTGTGATTTCACGAATGTTCTTAAATGTTTCCAGACTTAGTTCCTAAGCCAACACTCTGATTTTGTCGTCATATATATATATATATATATATATATATATATATATATATATATATATATATATATATGATTTGAAACAATAAGATGCTAAGTACATTTCCATTTACTTGTTATGCAATATACCCATGTGATTGCTGCTACTATATGTGTATGTACATTTACATATGCTGATTTGAATGAATATGGCCATATATACTTGTATTTATAGGCTAGGATGAATAGCCATGTGCATGCTGCAAAATTTCGCACATGTATATGTATTTATACATTTTTAGGTCAAAGGCAATCAACCTATATAAAATGTGAAGATCTACCCCTTTCTTATCTATAAAAATGCAATATCTTTTTATATTAAATAGTCAAGATCTTTGTATTAAAAATCATACCATATATATGTGAAGTAATATTAGACTTTACCCTATGTATATTCATTACTTAAGTAACTCTATGTTTGTAGGACTTATAAAAGTAAGGTTTTAAATGTAAATAAACATTTAAGAACAACAAGTACTTATCAATGTATGTATATACATATAACAAGACAAGTTAATGTATACACACACATGAATTCATAATAATTATCCTATTTTAATTGAATTTGGTTTAACTGATATATTCCCGAGATATTTAAACCCCATTTTAGTTTTAATTTAATTAAATTATTATGATAATCTATACATTATAGATTATAAAACTAGTTCAAAAACTGGGTCTTTACAATCTCCCCCCTTAAAAGAATTTCGTCCCCGAAATTAAAGATTAACGAGGCGATTCAACTATTTTAAAAATGATAAACTTAAATCAAAACATATCTTTGGGTCATCTCTAACGATCACAACAACCATGATATCCAAAACACAAAGGTAATCAACCAAACATTTTACTAAAATCAAACCATTCAGTATATTAGCAATTAACTATCAATCACAGTAATATTTATAACTTGAAATATCTGTTATTAGTGTAAAATCATTTCAATTTTTCATTCACACATTACCATTCTTCATCAGTTCCTGACCGTAAATTGGTAAGAGAATAATACTCTAAGTATCAATCCCGTAGACCGAAATCAACATCAGATTAACATTCAGAGAATTACTCAACTCAACCAATCTCCAATTAGGTTCCAATTTCTTAACTCCACATTTTTATCAACCCAAATATTACCTCATTTCCCTTTTGGAAATATCCTCGATTTCATTCCAAATCTAATCTACTTCCTTAATTTGAATCAAACTCGTTCAAACATTCTCCTCTGCCTCAAATTTTCTTTTCAAACTTCAATCCAGTTTAATTCCATTCAACTCAGCTGTACCAACCCAGTCTTCTTCTAATTGAATTTCCCAGTTTCGAGTCTTAACTCCTGGTTTTATTTCAAAATAGTTTGAAATCACATATATCTACTCCATTTTAAACTCAAAACCTTTGAATTGATACAAACATTTGTTTTCTCAAATACATTTCCAGTTTGTCCTATGTGTATATATTCTCTATACAAATTCAATTTGGTTCATCGTATACCCATTTCAATTTTATAATTTGATACCAGATTATAATAGCAACCAACACAGCCAATAATAATAATAATTTCAGAGAATTTTCCTTTTTTTATATAAAAAATATAATGTTGAGAAAAATTATTTCATTTACCCCACTTTTAAAATAATACTATGTCGAATTACTTCATTCAAGAGTTTAGAAACACCTATCGATACAGTTTCGACTATCATATCGACCAGAATTCTTAAGCCACTCAACAAACTAATCGACATAATATAAAACATTTTATATCAAATAACAAATACGCGCTCATATATATAGACTCAAACTCAATCTGAGCTATTACTGACCCCATCTTTATCGAGTTACGCCATAGAGCCAAGGTTATTTCTAAACCATTGCTCTGATACCAACTGTAACAACCCGAAAAGTTCCGATCCTGATTATCGATACTAATACATATAATGTATCACATATCAGTTAATCAAACATCAAAAATTTATAGATCGTTAATAGAAAGAAGTTAGAGGGTGAGAAATTAAAAGAAAGGAATTTAGAATATAAGAAAAAGAAGAACTGGACACAACAGAATGAAAGTATCACGAATCTCACAGCGGAACTGAATAAAATGTATTATATAACATCTTGAAATACAAACTGTATTTACTTACGTACATCATCAGAGTACGACTCATACATAAAACAGCAGAAAATAAACTTGATATATCTAATGTTGAAGACCCTTCTCCAAGCTTCTTTAAGTGAATCTGTAAAATCCTGAAACCACTTGACTGCCCGTACAAATTTGGGCACCCAAGAGTTTAGGGAAAACACAGAAAAATAAACTGTGTCAGTTGTGGGACAGGTGTGAGTAAACGATTTTAAAACAGATTGATTTTAAAGTTCAAAATCATTTCGAAAGAAAGGATAATCGTAAGATCAAATCCACACATAAATACGGATGGTTTTTCCCTTACGATAACCCAAACATTTTTGAAATTATGTATATCATCTGATATTATGATAGTGTCTAAATACAAATAAATATCAATCTAGCGGAACGCTTTCATCTCACGCTCCACATATATAGTATACAATCAAAATCATGGGAGCTTATTGGATAATGGATTCCGACTATGACAAGGTATGGAACCACCTGCCGATAGTGTATCTCTAGAGGGGAATACACTGGGTTCAACAAGAACGTCTTGCAACCCAACCACTCATTTCGCTTAAGTGTATCGAAAGTATATCTCCAACGGTTGGGATCAGCAACTGTTTTCCGAAATGGACTGCATCGATAGATTAAAGAATAAAAAAGGAATGTCTCTAGATAGATGATTATACACCATAATGGGAGCGACCCACATAGCCATGCTGCCTGCCCAATTTTTGTCATTTCCCGGCTAATGAGGCTTGAGGTTAGAATTTTACCTTTACAACATCCGGACACTATTTACTTTGAATGCCACATCGTCAAATCCGCCGAAATCACTAGTTTACGTCCACAAAAATACTCTAATTGTTAGCTAAGAGAAGTGCCCTCCTCCGCCTCTAACTATGGTACGTTTGAAGAAATCAATGTACATGACTCCTTTGGAAATACTCTGTCAGACATTCGTCCATACAAGTCATCCAGGAACAGGATGAACCGAAGGCACTCTCCTATTGCATCCAATATAGGAATCACCCCTTGGATCAGTAGCGAATAGTCCTTGTAATACCCGAAGATTCCAATTACGAAAGAATTTCAAGTTATAATAACTCGGGTGGCCACCAGAGAATTTTAACAAGTGATTCTTTCGCTCGTGAAAATCTACGCTCTTCGAATTCATTTATATAAGTATCCTGCACATTAGTTTAAAAATCATCAAATTAGTTCAAAGTGGTTTTGGGTCCAGTTTCCATCCCGGTCTCTTCAAACTAACACGTGGGAAAATTTATTTGATAGTCAGTGTTTGAACTATCAAACTAAAATAGTGTAGGTAAGTTAAATATTTATACAAATAATTGATATAATTTGCATGGCATGTTTATTCACATTAATTAATTCGTACAAGTTTTAATTCTAATTTTAGAATAATAATTAATATCAAACAATAAAAAATTTCAATGTTTTAACAAATCTAGATTGATCATTTCATAGCATAACATATAATTTACCGCAATCATGATAATTGTCAACGATGATTCGACATTTTATTTTAAAACTAATAGTTCCGAATATGGGATCTCTAGTAACAACCAATTCCACATCATATCTATTCCAAATTATTTGGAAATAATTATATCGACTTATTTAAATATTTATTTCATTTCCAATAGATTATATATATACATAAATTGGAGATTTAATCTTAAGTTTAGATGACGACGTCTATTTAGTACGTACGATAGAACTTCCCGACCCTTTCTTTAATTTATAAATATACATACATACATATATAGGTATATATATGTTGATACCGAAAATTGGTATAACAACCAAAATGGTATTTCTAAACACGTTACCTAATCAGAGGCGAGATGCTTAGAATGCACGTCACCTTTTCAGAGGCGGGGCGTTAGAAAACCTTTGGAGTTATGTGAGGCCATATCTAACATTCAAAAGCATCAAAATACCAAAATAAGGAAAGAAGACAAGAATTTTATAGTGGTTCGACTCTTAATCAAGTCTACGTCCACTTTGAAGATTGGATTTCATTAATCACCAAAAGATTACAACATTTGCTCCATTATACATTCATACAAGCTCCTTTGACATGCATTTGTCCTTACAACCGATTGAAAGAATGGATGAAAGCTTGAGGTATTTTATGCCAATCCCTCCATGGAAGCCATGGATGAAAGCTCCTTAGATCTTTGGGTGAATGATCAAGAAGAAATAAAGAAGTGCATGAAATGCTTATGCTTGTTCCTCCATGAAAGCTATGCTCCACATGCTCCAATGTTCCATAGACTTGTGATTGATGATAGAGAAGAGATGTAGGAATGCTTGGAGAAATCCCGAAAGCAATTAGGCAGCACCTCCTTGTAGTCCCCTCCCCCCCCCCCCAAAGAGCCCCCCTTCAAATGGTGGAGGTAGGGTGCTATTTATAGATGATGGAGTGGCTGAATTCTCCACTTCAGGCGGCTGGTCGGTTTTGCTAGGTATTTACGAGAGTGCCACTGGCAGTTGTTGCCAGCCTGTCATACTTCATGCGTTTGAACCGACCAGGGGCCATCTTTAGAAGAAAAGACGACCAGGGAGCAGAAAAACGATTAGGTGGCTGCATGGATGAGGCGGACCGACCAGGTAATGTGAGAGCAAGACGGCACTACCCTTTGGAAATGCGGACCGACCAGGAATCTTTGGGCGTGGAGCGAACTGACCACGAAACTTTGAAGCTAGCTGGTGCGATCAGAGTCTAATGGGCGACCAAGTTTGGAACGACCAGCTTTCTTTGGCTTTTGGAGCGACCAGGATCTTTTCCTGCTTTTGGAATGACCAAGAGCTTTGGTATGTTTAGAGCGACCAACTATCTTAAATATTTGGAGCGATCGGTAATCATTGGCCTTCGGAGCGACCAGAAGCTTTTAGTTCTTTGGAACGACCGAAACATTTTTGTGTTTGAAGCGACCTGGGGCCTTCGCAGAACTGAGTGATATTGAAACCTTGAGGCTTGTTGGAGCGACCAGGGCTCATGAGAGCGACCAGATTTAGAACGACCAGGAATCTTGTATTTTTGAGAGCGACTGAAAGTGACCAGCTTTAGGACGACCAGGAATCTTGTGCTACGACCGCTCCCTTTTAATAACGACAGGACCGATCCCTTCTTCAAAACGCTTAAAACCGACCAATATTCACTTGGATCGATCAGATGGATAACATTTTGCCCCTCGAAGTTTCATAGTTTTTATAAAAAACTGTAGGCTTCGAAACATTAGTGGATCGATCTTCTTCAATTAAGGGTCGGTCTTGGACGCAGTTCTCAGGGGTCGATTCTGGAATTAGTTTGAGGGGTCGGTTTCTGATGAAGAGGCCGGTCGTCCTACCTATATAAATCTCTTTTGACCCTTGGTGTTCCTCACTTCCTCGCCTTCAAGAATTTCATCATTTTAATGGCGGCGCTACTTTGAAGAAAAGTTCTTCGATCTCTACTCCGTTCCTACCGGTCCGAACCAAGGCTTCAATCCAATTTCAGACTTCCGCCAAGAATTCAAATCTTCGATCGCTCAACTTCGTATATCGCTAGAAATTCGATCAAAACTTCTTCATCTTGCTAATTTGATCTCAGGTATATGCTTTTATTTTCTTGTTTATTAGTGTAGAATCAACTCTGTCTACTGGGTTTGGTCCAATTTCTGGATTTGAATTGTATTCGGATCGGTATTGGTTGCCATGTGGTAGTATGAAATCGATCGGGAAAATCCGAATTGGTCTTAGATAATTGTAATTTGTAATTTGAATCCCCTTGTGTATTGAGATGTTCATCAGTGTTGTAGTATTCAATTTGAATTGGTAAGTGATGATTCTAAAACGAGAACCCTCACGCTTTTCTTTATTGTGACATTGATCGTGATATGCTTGTGTAAATGCCAGAATGATCCGAGCATGTATGATTCTTTACTTAAACCATTGTTGTTAACATTCATGTTTTCCTGTGCGACCAGATTGGTCGTTCTTAGATCAGTTATGTGGTCGGTTTTAGACGAGTATCCTTCTTTTCGACCGACCCGAACAGTTTTGAAATTCACCTGGTAGGACCAACCCAGGCGGATTTGAATCTCGACCGATCAGGTTGAAGTTGTTTTCAGAATAATTTGTAGAGCGACCAGCCTTAGGATGCTTTTACCGATCCAATATAGACTAATTTTATGCGATCGGGTTTTGACTGGCTTGGAGTGACCAGGTGCACTATCACCTTTGAGCGACCGGGGCTTGACTGACTAGGAGCGATCAAACGCTTTTCCAGTTTCGAGCGACCGGGGCTTGGCTGTTTTTAGAGCGACCGGGTGCTCTTCCAGTTTTGGACGACCGGGTTTCCAGTGATTTTGCTTTACTTTGAGACAATTCCCGACCAAAGATTGGTTAACTTGGTGTGATATGGACTTTCGTGGTTTAGGGCGACCAGGTCTCTATCACTTTTAGAACGACCAGGTGTCCGACCATCCAGGGTCGACACAGTTTTAAGTTTTACGAATATTCTTGTAGTTTGTTTTTCCAACATACTTGTTTGTGTAGAAATGATGACCAGACGAAAATCTCACCATTTTGTTGAGGGAACTTCTCCAACTAGAGAAGCCGGGACCTCTGATCAAAATATTGAAACTTCTTCCGCTGCTACCACTGAGATGAATGTTGATCAGAACTCCCCAATCATTCGATGTCTTTCTTACACACCTGCTGATAGTTGTGTGTCAAAACTTGACGTTGATGTATATCATAGAATATGCAAACAATTTAGCCTTTCCGAAGATGAAGTCAAATTCCCAGAAAGAGACGATTTATCTGATCGCCCCCCCCCCCCGTTGGATACGTAACAGTTTGTAAGGGGATGTTACAGAGTGGAGCGATCCCTCCCTTCAATCCTTACTTAGAAATGATTCTGAAAAATTTGGCTATCGCTCCTTATCAACTGGATCCCAATGGCTACTTTATTGTTACATGCTTATATGTGCTGTTTATGAGAGTTTTAAAGCGCGAGCCCACCTTCAAGGATATATGCTCGTTATACTCTTTTAAGAGACGAAAGAAGGAGCGTCCCTCCTTTATCTTCATGGAAAGCAGGAAATCCAAGGTTATAACTGGCTTATTTGAGAGTATCAAAGGATTTCCCGACCAATTTTTCTATGTGCGGTGTCCCGACAACGTTTTCGGTCGATGGGCCGAAGGAGGTAAATGTTCATAGGAATTCTATTTTACCTCCGATGATCATGTATTGATTTTACTTTTTCTCACAGAGACTCCTTCTGATCAAGACACAGACATTAATGAACCTCTGCTGGAATCATTGTTATCCGTGAGCGAAACTGAAAGAAGCAGACAGTTTTTAATTTGCGAAGAGTTCCTTCGACAATACAAGCTGCTTCCCCCATCCCGTACCCTGACGGCGAAAAGAACGGCTAAGAAATACTTGACAAAATGTGCACAAGCCGGCAGTGGTAGTGGTAGTAAAAAGCCTTCGAGTGCCCTCAAGGAACATAAAGATTCTTCTAAAAAACAGACCGATGTCTTGACGATTCCGGAGAGAGCCACAAAGGCCGTTTCTGAAAAACAAACTGTCATCTCGGAAATCCCGAAGAAAACTACGGGGGATCAGCCTCCCTCAAACACTGAAGAAGAACTTGTTCAACGTGAGGGTAAGCAACTCGCGGTAGGAGAAACTACCTTAAATGTTGAACAGAACATTGGAGATGTTCTTGAGGATCCGACTATGGCAAGTACTCAAGATAGAGACTCCGTGGGTACTTTTGGCGAACTTCCTGATCTAGAGTCTGCGCGATACCTTAGCAAAGATGATACCCCTGTTTCAGGTTTCACAGTTCCTAATGTTCAATCTGATCCCAACATTCCGGAGATTCCTGGACCAGTTCCAGATACGAGAATAAACTTAGGATCGGAGTCTAACACATGCTTATTAGGCATGTTTTTGTTTTTGCTTTTAGGACTAAGCTTGCTTTCAGAGTTGCACTTTTAACTTCTTACTCTATATCTTGGTTTACTTCCATGTTCTCAAGTGCTAAATGAATTCATTATTATTTTTCTTTTTAGGAATGAAGTCATCATTCATTGACGATTTCCGGAAAAGGAGGCAAAGTTCTGATACACTTGCTCGGCCAAAGAAAAAAAATTAAGCAAGCTCCTCCTCAACCCCAAAAATCACACGGCCAACATCCCACTTCTTCTCATCCTTCTTATGAACAGCTTCCAGAGCAAAGAGCCTGGCTTGATGATTATGAACAATCGGCGGAGGAGGAGGCAAGGCAGAAAAGGGAGGAGCCTCAAACGAGAAGACGAAGGAGTGGAGATGACCCTCTTACGGAGATCCCCCAGAAGCGTGCCCCAGGATACGTTCCTCCTTATCCAACCCAGGCCGAGCTTCAAGCTATCATGTCGAGGCCACGTGAAATACTTGATGTGGAAAGGGAACTTGGATGCCCCAGCCCCCCTCTTAGTCATAGATTTGGAGATTGGGATTTGAGGGGTTTGAACTTTGATGTGGATGTCCATCCCACAGATAGACGGGACATGACAGAGATGGTGGCGAAAGCTCGGGGAATCCTGGATGATATTAGCAAAACCGTTGATCAGCGCCTCAAAGCATGGGAACAATTTTGTTATGATTTTCAGAATCTTAACACCAAACGGATTGAAAGCATTAAAACCCTGGAGGACGAAAAGGCTCAACTTATCCAAGTTGTGAAAGCTCAGGATACGAAGATTTCTGTTTTAGAACGGGGTTCCAGGGTTAACGAGCTAGAATCCGAGATTGAAAAGCTTTGCAAGGAGCTCGAAGCTGCCAAGAATACAGAGGTCGAGCTTAATAAGCGGGCTGACGATGCTGTAAAAGCACAAGAAGAAGCTGAAGCTCAGCTGGCTTTGAGCAGAAGGACTGTGTCTGTTCGTGAATCTGAAATCGCCTCTCTTCGCAATAAGCTTGAAGTCGAAACCGCCAAGTCCTCCTCCTTAGAAAAAGAGAAGCAAGAAGCTCTGAACCAAGCCCTCAAAATTAAGGAAGAAGACGAAGCAACCTTCCTAGAATTCTATATCTGCAGTGTTATGTATGGGGGAAGCCTCCGCTTCCTAGGAGAAGGCTATGGAGATATGCTTGCTCGTGTTTGGGAGGAGGTTTTGAAGCGTTACAAAGATTCTGATGACTACCAGCTCCAACTTGAGTTGCTGGATGAAGATGATCGAAAGGCCTTAGCTGAAGGCAGAAATTCTCTTGGGATCCATCGGGGGGAATCATCCGGGGTTAAGTCTTCAGGTATATTTATTGAGGATACTTTCACCAAATTAACTGATGGTGCCATAATCTCAAGCCCTGTATTCCATGCAGATGTTGCAATTCCTCCCTCTGCAGCTGGAGGAGACAGTGATTTGGAGAAAACAATAAACCTCGAGGATTATGAAATCAGCACACATCCTTCTGCTCCAGGTAGAGATGATATAGATGAAGTGGTACTAGATTTAGATTACTTTTTTGCTTCTTTGGAGTATTCTAAGCTCATGAGTTGCTATAGTTATGGAACGAATTCGCTTTCACCATCACCTCCTGTTGGCGGGTATACTGCTATGGTGATGGATGCCGTTGAAACTGACTTGCCTTTATTCAATACAGGCTTACATGCTGGTGTTTCCAAAGGACTAACATTCTCCCAACCAGGTTCGCAGGAGGAGAGAATTGATGCTATCGAAACCCTTGACCGAGATATTAGTAAGCTCTGTGAGGAAGAAGAGCATGATTCTGAGGCAACTATCGAAGACATCATTGTTGATTCAGGTAAAGAGGATGCTTCTCCTTCTAAGTGGAAACATCATAAGCGTGCTGTCAAGAAGAAGAAGACCGTTGATTCGCCAACTCTTAAGTGTCCTTCACTGAGATCTGGAGACCCAAAGAAATAGTGGCTTGGATTCTTGCTTTGCATTCATCAATCTTTAATTAGACCGGATGTATATGCGGGTGCCGGCCCTCGCTTATGACTTGAATAATTTGCACTTAATAATGTTGTGACTTGATTCTGTGTTTGAATGTGGTGTGGTAATGCTTTGTGTTTCTGCATTCTAAACCTTGTCCTTACTTTCTTCTGCATATTCTGGGTTATACATCATGCTCACACACCACACTTTGCACATTTTGCTCATTTATGAATTTCCCACTTATAAACGGTTGAGATGATCCTTTGGTATGTGAGAAATCAAGGAGCTGCTTTTTGTTTTGTGTCGTGATATGTGATATGCCCCCGTACCAATGGATTGTTTCAACCTTTATATATCGAAGGTGGATATTTGGATGTTTTTAATTCTTTATACGAACTTTGCATGCTTTGTTTGGAATTCTCCATCCTTTGCGTCCTAATGAGTTAGATATTCGAGAAATGTTTGAATGCCTTTTGAAGGTTTTCCTTGTCAAAGACTCAGCAATATCGTAGTCAAGTTTTATCTGACTTTGATTTATTGACTGAGCACCCCTGGAGAAGACTCAGTTTATTATTCGACTGAGAATCCTCGGAGAGGGTTTGGGTTAAGAAACTCGGTTATAACGCGATCAGATTTTGTCTGACTTTGGGTTATTTGACCGAGCACCCTTGGAGAAGACTCAGTTTATTATTCGACTGAGAATCCTCGGAGAGGGTTTGGGTTAAGAGACTCGGTTATAACGCAATCAGATTTTGTCTGACTTTGGGTTATTTGACTGAGCACCCCTGGAGAAGACTCGGTTTATTATTCGACTGAGAATCCTCGGAGAGGGTTTGGGTTAAGAGACTCGGTTATAACGCAATCAGATTTTGTCCGACTTTGGGTTATTTGACCGAGCACCCCTGGAGAAGACTCAGTTTATTATTCGACTGAGAATCCTCGGAGAGGGTTTGGGTTAAGAGACTCGGTTATAACGCAATCAGATTTTGTCTGACTTTGGGTTATTTGACCGAGCACCCCTGGAGAAGACTCAGTTTATTATTCGACTGAGAATCCTCGGAGAGGGTTTGGGTTAAGAGACTCGGTTATAACGCAATCAGATTTTGTCCGACTTTGGGTTATTTGACCGAGCACCCCTGGAGAAGACTAAGTTTATTATTCGACTGAGAATCCTCGGAGAGGGTTTGGGTTAAATTTGTGCCTGCTTTTGGACCATATTACTTCAGTAAAGCTATGGCGAGTTTTATGTCAGAAAACAGGATGACGGAGGTATCGTGTCCTGTAACCATAGCTGTGCATCTTTTGGATATATGATCAAAGACATGCGAATATAAAACTTAGACAGAATCAGAAGTGCTGCTGGATTTATACTCATGTAATTTCATACAAAGTATTTACTATATTCATAGAAAAATACAAAAGAATATGAATTAGAAAATCATTTGAAATAGCGACGAAGGTAATCACTGTTCCAGGCCCTTGAGAGTTCTACTCTATCTGTAGTTTTGAGTTTAAAGGTACCGTCAAGAAGCTTTTGATTGACAATAAACGGCCCTTCCTAATTGGGGCCAAAGACTCCTGTTGCGGTCATGATCTTTTTTAACACTAAGTCTCCTTCTTCGAATGTTCTATGCCTGACCTTCTGGTTGAAGTGTCGTGCTATTCTTCTTTGATGGGAGACCATTCTAAGCTCTGCTTCAGTTCTTCTTTCCTCAAGTAGATCGAGAGCTTCAAGTTGCAGCTTTTCATTCTCTTCCTGGCTAAAGTGTATTCTGCGGTGAGTAGGAACTTCCAATTCCACAGGTATCGTTGCTTCCGAGCCAAACGCCAAAGAGAATGGAGTATGCCCTGTTGCAGTTTTATGAGTTGTACGATAAGCCCATAGTGCAAGTGGCAATTCTTCAATCCAGTTGCCCTTAGCTTTCTCGAGACGCTTTTTAATGGTGGACTTCAGGATTTTGTTGACTGCCTCAACTTGCCCATTGGCCTGCAGGTGGGCAACTACTGCAAAACTTTTCTGAATATGATATTTGTTGCAGAAATCCTTGAATTCATCACTTTCAAATTGCGTGCCATTGTCGGTGATAATTTTCTGTGGAACCCCAAACCTGCATATGATATTTTTCAACACAAAGTTGATTACCTTCTTCGATGTGATAGTTGCCAATGGTTCAGCTTCAGCCCATTTGGTAAAGTAATCCACGACCACTATAGCATATTTGAAGCTCGATTTTGCGGTATGTAGTGCTCCAATCAAGTCTATGCCCCAAACAGCGAATGGCCAATGACTCAACATCTGTTTCAACTCAGTTGATGGAGCTCTTGGAATTTTTGCAAATTTCTAGCACCGGTCGCATTTCTTAGTGAATGTCATTGAGTCGAAGTTCACATCGGGCCAAAAATAACCATATCGAAGGACCTTTTTGGCAAGAGTCTGTCCACCAACATGACCTCCACAATCTCCTTCATGTAGCTCTGCCAAAATCGCTTTAGATTCCTCCTTTGTTACACACCGTAGTAATGGCGTTGAATATCCTCGCCTGTATAAATGACCATCTTGGACGAGATATAGGCGAGACTTTTGGAGCAGTTTTCTGCGATCCTTTGGTTTCTCAGGAAGTGTTCCGTGAAGTATATAGTTTTTTATAGGGGTCATCCACGAGTCGGGCTCGTTGGTTGCTTCCATAACCCAGTCTATATCGGATTCCTCAATGTTGGAACTAGATAATACTTCCACAGGAACTAGATCGAAGATTTGAGGATCTTCAGTGCTAGCCAGCTTTGATAAGGAATCTGCCTTCCAATTTTCTCTGCGAGGAATATGAGAGATAGAATAATATTCCAAGTTGTCGAGAAGTTCTTTGGCTTTAAGCAGATATGTCGGAAGCCTTCCCATCTTAGTCTGGAATTCACCTTTGATTTGAGAAACCATTAGCTGTGAATCGCTGAATATTAGTAGACTTTTCAAGCTTAATTCTTTTGCAACCCGCAATCCTCTAAGTAACGCTTCATATTCAGCCTCGTTGTTGGTGATGGGGAATTCGAATCGCAGAGCACAGCATACATGTTGTCCTTCTGGGGTTTCGAATACTATCCTTGCCCCAGCACAATATTCATTCTTAGCGCCATCAACAAAAAGTTTCCACCTAACGGCCAATTCGTTAGTTTCCTCCATTTCCTCTCCCCTGTTAGTGAATTCAGCGATAAAGTCGGCCAGAGCTTGCCCATTTATTGCTTTTCTGGGGTAGTAAGTGATATCATATTGGCTGAGTTCAATATTCCATTTCAGGAGTCTCCCCGAAGTTTCTGGACGGAACAATACTTGTTTCAAGGGTTGGTCGGTAAGGACTTTAATAGAGTGGGATTGGAAATAGGGTCTGAGCTTTTGTGATGCGATGAGCAAGGCATATTCAAGCTTTTCTATCCTTTGATAATTCATCTTTGCCCCGGTAAACCTTTTGCTAATGTACTATACTGGCCACTGGACTTTGTCTTCCTCCCTAACGAGTGCTGCGCTCAACACATGGGATGACACTGCAAGGTATAAGAGCAAGCTTTCTCCATCCCTAGGCTTTGATAGCATCGGAGGGGATTCCATGTGCTTGATGAGATCTTCAAATGCTTGCTGGCATTCAGGAGTCCACTGGAAGCTTTTCTTTTCCTTTTTTAATGCATCAAATAGGGGAATGCACCTGTCCGTTGCCCTTGAGATGAAGCGGCTTAATGCTGCTACCTTGCCATTTAAGCATTGGAGTTCTTTCTTAGTCCGTGGAGCTTGCATTTCTCGTAAAGCAATCACTTGTGCTGGGTTTGCTTCAATGCCCCGAGCATTTACCATGAAACTAAGAAATTTTCCTGATGCTACGCCGAACGAGCACTTAAGTGGATTGAGCTTCATGCCATATCTCCTCAGGATTTTGGAACATTTCATCAAGATCCTCTATATGATTCTTTGCCTCTTTGGATTTTACCAGCATGTCGTCAACATAAACCTCCATAGTCTTTCCAATTTGAGTTTTGAACATCGCGTTCACCAAGCGTTGGTAGGTGGCACCTGCATTTTTCAAACCAAACGGCATTACCTTATAACAATATAAACCACGATCAGTTATGAAACTGGTACTATCCTGGTCTGGCTCGTGCATTGTAATCTGATTGTATCCAGAATATGCATCCATGAAAGACAATAGTTCATGCCCCGCTGTTGCATCAGCAAGTTGATCAATTCGAGGTAGGGGGAAACTATCTTTTGGGCAAGCCTTATTCAAGTCAGAATAATCAACACACACTCGCCATTTGCCGTTTGATTTTTTCACAAGGACCGGATTGGACACCCAATTAGGATAGGTGGATTCTCGAATGAAATTATTCTTCAATAGCCTATCCACTTCATCTTTCAAAGCTTCAGACCTTTCTGGGCCCTGCATCCGTCTTTTCTGCTTCACCGGGCGCACATTGGGGTCAATATTCAGCTTATGCACTATTACGTCTGGAGGTATCCCGCACATATCTGAGTGACTCCAAGCGAAGACATCCAAATTTGCTTTCAAAAAACTAATCAATTCCTTTTGCAGCATAGGGCCCAATAGTGAGCCTATCTTTATTACCTTATATGTATCACTATCATGGATTTCTATGGAAATGGTAGCTTCAGCTGGTGCTACCTTTTCATCCCCTGCACTGATTTTTCGTGGGTCCATATCTTCCTGCATGTCGTTATATGCTCCAGCGCAGGGAGAGGTCATTAATTGCTATAAAGGAGCTTCATGGATGCAGAGAGGAGTCTCCACATCCTTCTGAATTTCGTATTTCCGAGCTTCAATCAGTTCTGCCATATAGCATTCTCTCGATTCCTGAGGATCCCCTTTGATAACTCCCACCCCATTTGCGGTCGGGAACTTCATCATCAAACACCAAAGAGCAAGAGCTATCCTGAAGTCGACAAGTGCTGGCCTTCCCAAGAATGCATTATACCCTGAAGGTGAGTCAATTATAATGAAAGATTGTATCATGGAGACTTGCCTCTCTCCCTCTCCTAGCTCTACAAGGAGATCAATCACACCTATTTACTGAGTTGGTACGCCGATGAACCCGTGTATTTTGTCTTTGCTAGCTCGCACATTATCCATGGATAGACACATTTTAGAGAAAGTACTGTAAAACAGAACGTTCACGGATACTCCGTTATCAATCAACACCTTCTTTACTATTGCTGGACCCAAGCCAATAGTGATCACCATTGGGTCAACAGTTGGAACCAACATTCCGTCGGAATCCCGATCCCGGAAGATAACATCTTCGCAGGATGTTTTAGGCATTTTTCGACGAAGAGAATTATTGCAAACCTCAAAACCGTCTCCTTTTAGAATGCTTCTTGGTTCATTAGTATACCTGATCATATCCTCCCAAGTATCCCCTGCAGGATGAGGACCACCACTAATCATATTGATTATTGGTCGGGAGTCACTTGCAGGTGTTCTTCCATCTTGAGTTGGACGAGTTTGCTGCCCCCGAGTAGGCTCGGCATCTGTTGACCGCTTTACGTACTCTTGGAGGCGATTCTTCCTTATTAATTCTTCAACCAGATTCCTCAAGTGTCGACACTCATTCGTGTCATGGCCTGATCGATTATGGAATTGACAAAACCTTCCAGAGTTTGCAGCTTCTTCGGACACCTTTACTGGCTTTGGGCTCGGATAGCCCTCTGCATCCTTCGTTGCCATATATATGTGCTCGATTGTATCATTCAACGGAGTAAAATCCGTTGGCTTGAAGAAACGCCGTTTCTTGGAATCCTTATCATTTCTAGCATCATTACTGCTTCCTCTCTTTTGACCTTCCCCAAAATTTTCTTGACTATTCTTTTTGGGAGCTTCCTTCCTTTCCGGGACCACCTTAGCTTTGACATTGCCAACGGAATAGATAGGATCATCTTCAAGACACATGTATTCCTCGGCTTTGCCATAAAATTTCTCTAGCGTCTCAGGTTTCTTTCTTTTTAGCCACCTTCCAAACTCAGACAGCTTATCAATGCCCCCCTTTAAGGCCATTAGAATTAGCCTTGGCTCGTGGGTCCCTACTTCTGTAGCAGCAGCATTAAAACGATTCAAGAAAGACCTTATCGTTTCACCAGGAGCTTGTTCTAGTTCATTGAGGGACATGATATCTCTGACCTTTGTTGTTTGGAGGCGGAACTGGTCTCGGAAGCATCTTGCCAATGTGGAAAAGTTATCAATAGATCTGGGAGGCAACTTTGTGAACCATAATGACGCAACCCCCTCCAAATACACCGGGAAGTACAAGCACTTAAGCTCGTCAGTTGCTTGTGCCCCATCCTTGTGTTGATCGTATCGGAACAAGAACACATTAGGGTCACCTGTCCCATTATAAGCTTGGATGGTGGGCGGTTTGAACTTTCGCGGGAAGGTCGTTTTCTTGATTCTTTCGGTAAGTGGGGGTTTTAGATGGCGCGAATTCCCATTCTGCTTCGTTGTCGTTTCGGTGCTTGTCCTCCTTCATGATCTGTCGGACCATCTTCAGAAGGCGATCCTTCTCGTCGAGGCTTTCTGCGGGGCGGACGCCTATGTCTTGGCCGGAGGCTTGCCTTTGCAAACCTTCACGGTTGCGACTTAGGGGCCCTTGCCTTTCTCGATTGGAAAGTGCCCCTTTGGCAGCATCGGCAACTCGACAAGAAGTAGCTTCTCCATTATGGTTCCAAGCGGCTTGCTTTGGATTATCGGGCTTTCCTTTACCAGGATTAGAGATTTCCTGAAAAGATTTTTCTCGATTTGGACTAGAAGAAGAAGAACCAGCATCCTCTGCACGAATGGGCTTAGAGGCCACCTTTGCCGTAGCGGCCTGAAGAGCAAAGAGCGAATCAAGTTTTGTTAACATGGCTTTGTTAGCTATCTCTAGCTGTTGCGTCAATCCAGCGACAGCTTGATCAAGCTCGCCCCTTGTAACATTCATGCCTCCATTTGATGTTTCGCCTACTTCAAATTGGTTGATCATGGGGGTTTCCTCCCGATTTCTTTCATTAGATGTCCTAGTTCTCGCTTCCTTGCTCACATTTGGCGGCATTATTTCAGAAAGCAACTTGAACTTTAAGGAGAGTTCGTCGGAAGGTCAAAATCGCAAGCTGGAGCGAGCTATTTTAAGGCTTAGCTTCAAGATCTCAAGATCTTCGTAGTATATTTGATGCCAGAAAGTAGATCTGGCCCCACGGTGGGCGCCTAATTGTTGATACCGAAAATTGGTATAACAACCAAAATGGTATTTCTAAACACGTTACCTAATCAGAGGCGAGATGCTTAGAAAGCACGTCACCTTTTCAGAGGCGGGGCGTTAGAAAACCTTTGGAGTTATGTGAGGCCATATCTAACATTCAAAAGCATCAAAATACCAAAATAAGGAAAGAAGACAAGAATTTTATAGTGGTTCGACTCTTAATCAAGTCTACGTCCACTTTGAAGATTGGATTTCATTAATCACCAAAAGATTACAACATTTGCTCCATTATACATTCATACAAGCTCCTTTGACATGCATTTGTCCTTACAACCGATTGAAAGAATGGATGAAAGCTTGAAGTATTTTATGCCAATCCCTCCATGGAAGCCATGGATGAAAGCTCCTTAGATCTTTGGGTGAATGATCAAGAAGAAATGAAGAAGTGCATGAAATGCTTATGCTTGTTCCTCCATGAAAGCTATGCTCCACATGCTCCAATGTTCCATAGACTTGTGATTGATGATAGAGAAGAGATGTAGGAATGCTTGGAGAAATCCCGAAAGCAATTAGGCAGCACCTCCTTGTAGTTCCCCCCCCCCCCCAAAGAGCCCCCCTTCAAATGGTGGAGGTAGGGTGCTATTTATAGATGATGGAGTGGCTGAATTCTTCACTTCAGGCGGCTGGTTGGTTTTACTAGGTATTTACAAGAGTGCCACTGCCAGTTGTTGCCAGCCTGTCATACTTCATGTGTTTGAACCGACCAGGGGCCATCTTTAGAAGAAAAGACGACTAGGGAGCAGAAAAACGATCAGGTGGCTGCATGGATGAGGCGGACCGACCAGGTAATGTGAGAGCAAGACGACACTACCCTTTGGAAATGTGGACAGACCAGGAATCTTTGGACGTGGAGCGAACTGACCACGAAACTTTGAAGCTAGCTGGTGCGATCAGAGACTAATGGGCGACCAAGTTTGGAACGACCAGCTTTCTTTGGCTTTTGGAGCGACCAAGATCTTTTCCTGCTTTTGGAATGACCAAGAGCTTTGGTATGTTTAGAGCGACCAACTATCTTGAATATTTGGAGCGATCGGTAATCATTGGCCTTCGGAGCGACCAGAAGCTTTTAGTTCTTTGGAACGACCGAAACATTTTTGTGTTTGAAGCGACCTAGGGCCTTTGCAGAACTGAGTGATATTGAAGCCTTGAGGCTTGTTGGAGCGACCAGGGCTCATGAGAGCGACCAGATTTAGAATGAGCAGGAATCTTGTATTTTTGAGAGCGACTGAAAGTGACCAGCTTTAGGACGACCAGGAATCTTGTGCTACGACCGCTCCCTTTTAATAACGACAGGACCGATCACTTCTTCAAAACGCTTAAAATCGACAAATATTCACTTGGATCAATCAGATGGATAACAATATATAATCCCTTTTTCTATAAAAATAACATTAATTTCCTAAATCCGTTTCGATTCATGCCGTACCCACAGATCATCATTAAATTGTCATTTGTTGTCAAATTTTAGTCGAACTCTTATATCTTGAATTATACATGTATAAATGCTTAAATTTAAAGAAAGAAGCCTTACATTATTAAACAAAATATTTTTCTTTCTTTAAATTTCCTGACTCGAAAGCCCAAATTTCCGCACAGCCCAATTCCCATCACAGACCAAATTGCGCTACACTTCAGTTTCCAGTAACAAAAGTCCAAGGACCTTCTCCTTTGCGCCAGTGTCCATTTAGTTCAGCTTTAAACATTTGTTCCCTCATTTTTTATTTATTTATTTATTTATATTATTATTTTTATTTTGCTGGAATGATTACATATTGATACTATAACTATTGATGCACGCTGGCTAACTGTAAAACGAGACAACACTCAAATTTACAAACAGAAACGGGTTGTTAAGGCAATTAGGAACATTCAACCAAAAACAAAGTTCAAGTTACATGGATTGTGGTAGCTAGCCCTTGCCATTCACCACATATCAGATCTTTAATTTCACTTGAACATCACTCTTATCACCGATGCTTCCTAACCAACATGTGTATTTATCACTAACGTTTTGTTCCAGCATCTTTGCCTCTTCTTCCAGTCCTGACGTGGAATTGTTTCACCCACATTTCTTCATTTTGTTCATCAACCTAAACTTATCTGCCCAACATTTCTTCATTTTGTGCCATACCAGCTGGAACAAGGCCCCGCCCAAGACAGTAACATGTTTCCGAAAATTGGTATCAAACACAAAGGTTTTCCATTCCCATTCCTGTACATTTCCTCTTCTTTATTTTATTACTATATGTAAAAGCAACTCTGGTTTTATGTTTCATTACCGAGGCAAAAAAATGGATATTTTGTGTTTTATACTTTACTGCTTAGCAAGAATGAATTTTATTTGTTGTCTAGCCAAACAAAAATCATGCTACACTAAAGACTTTAGACTTTTGTACCCAGATAAGTTTTAAATATCCATGTAACAAGTGACATCGAAATTGAATGATGGAAGAAATCCGCATGAAAAGCACAGAGTCATAAATGGCATTTCCGAATCATCTCATTTCTTTTTGCCAACTTTCCTTCTCTGTGTGTCATACCAACAACAACGAGACCCCCTAAAAACGAGCCTGGCAATGCAAATTCGGATCAACACGCATGGACTTCTTCCTTTCCATTCCTTCTGTGCATTGATCCACTGTGCAAGTGCACAACGTCTCCACCACTACCACCCCGGGTCTAATCATCGCCGCACATCACAAACTCCATTCCGAGCTCATCTCTACTTTCAAAAGCTCCGTCCATACATTGCATCAAAACTCGAAACTTCACAGAAGCTTTCAAATTAAACCTCCTCCTCGCACTTTTTTGCACCAGCCCATTACTTCTTCTACTGGAATCTTTTCTATTCATTTATATATATATATATATATATATATATATATATATATATATATATATATATATATATATATATATATTGTTGACCGAGCCTACCCACTTTGCTACACCTCACGCCTTTGCGGATCAACATATCCTGCATCGTTCATCACACAACATGTTGAAGCCCTCCTTTTTCCTTTTTTTTTCTTTTTCCTTTGCCTTTAATCCCTACCAGGTTTGCTTTGGGCACATTAAAGCATACCTTTTGTTTATTGTATATTACCCAGGGCCAAGTTAAACCTGGGTCGGACCTAACAAGGTTAAGTTATGAGTAAAAGCCATACTATTAAATTAATGAATTAAAACATCAACACAGTTAGTATACTATATAATTTATATGAATAATATTTCAAATACAGTAGTTCAGAAGTAAACTTTTGAAGCTCAAGGAGTTTATTTACTATATTTTCACCATTCAAATCATTCCTACACTACTACAAGCCGTTAGTTTTCACTTCTCCTCTTCTACCCTACCACAAGTCCGTAGTTGAAATTTTTCGAATATATAATGGTGAAGAAATCTGTCACCATCTTGCCTAGTTTCGAAAACTAGCCGTGTACCCATCCACTAAGCCATGTGTAACTAAAAGATTAATGTAAACAGATAAGTGCTTACTTACTTAATGTGTTAACCATCTTTTGTTATCGTCTCATGTTATTCACGTTAATTTTCTAGAGATTAATATCTTACATATCTGAATTTGATATGATGAGTGTATTTATCAACATACATGTAGTTGAAACCCCTTACGGATTTTTACAAATTAGTGGGAAATTTAGAGTGTTTACTTAGAATATGTATTACTAGGTTCTGTTTCTTAAACACACTAGCATATCCAAAATATACAGTGATAACATACATATTCCAATCTGTAATAACCAAAGAGATATCTAATTTGAATCAAATCCATGCATATGGATTGCTTTAGACTTTGAATAAGACAATGTGTCTATACTCATAATATAAGTCACGGCTTTTCTATTATGTTCCTCTCAACTTTTCAACACTCAAGTCTAATTCTCATTATTTGCAGAACTTAACCTTTAAAATCATACCATTGTATTTACACCATATGGTCTGAAGCTACTAAAATTGATTTATAAACAGTAAAGAATTTAAATGTTTACCCACTTATATACTGCTACTGTTTTGGTTCCAAACCCTCTGTTCTAACCTGTTATCCCCCATACAAACCCCTTAAAACAACAAAATACTTATATAAATGATGATGCATATATTACCACACATGATTAATTTAAACAGAAAAGGGTATTGTAAATATTTACTCACTTATTATTGCTCTTGTGTTGGCTATATTCTTATTCTGCCCACTCTGCTTTTTTTTCCCCGGCCATTTAAGTTACTGCCATTTCCAGTTTTGCTTTCTGACTCTCGCCATTTCCATTTTCAGTTTTTGCTCATGTTTTATATTTGTTTTACAGTGTATTAGTGTATGTTTCTATGTGGCTCTCTATGTGTATTTATAAATGGACTTTATATGCTTAACTTTGGTAGGTTTTGAGTCATACTGGGTATGGTTTCCAACAACTTTAAAGATGGTGATATTTGATTGAAGTGAGGTCTTGCTAAGTCATTTCTTGTTCAATCCTTTCCTAGCCTTGTGCAGCTTGTTCAGCTATGTACAAATATAAACCGTCATATTCTAATTGTTTAGGAAGCTAAGCTTTGTAGTGGGAGGTCTTGACAGACTATTCATAAGTTTGTGTACGCAACAACTATTTAGAGAAGTGATGTGTGACATCGCAGCAGCCTATGATTGAAATGAAGTGATACAATATCAATGAATGCTCTATACATTGCTGCTAAGTAATGCAAACTTGCATGTGCCTGTTGTTTATTCTACAAGTATATGCAGCAGTATTGTGATGTGTGATTTCACAAATGTTCTTAAATGTTTCCAGACTTAGTTCCTCAGCCAACACTCTGATTTTGTCATCATATATATATATATAAATATATATATATATATGTATATATGTATATATATGTATATATATATATATATATGTATATATATATATATATATATATATATATATATATATATATATATATGCTGATTTCAAACAATAAGATGCTAAGTACATTTCTATTTACTTGTTATGCAATTTACCCATGTGATTGCTGCTACTATATGTGTATGTATATTTATATATGCTGATTTGAATGAATATGGCCATATATTCTTGTATTTATAGGTTAGTATGAATAGCTATGTGCATGCTGCTGAATTTTGCACATGTATATGTACTTATTCATTTTCAGGTCAAAGGCAATCAACCTATATAAAATGTTAAGATCTACCCCTTTCTTATCTATAAAAATGCAATATCTTTTTATATTAAACAGTCAAGATCTTTGTATTAAAAATCATATCATATATATGTGAAGTAAGATTAGACTTTACCCTATGTATATTCATTACTTATATAACTCTATGTTTGTAGGACTTATAAAAGTAAGGTTTTAAATGTAAACAAACATTTAAGAACAACAAGTACTTATCAATGTATGTATATACATATAACAAGATAAGTTAATGTATACACACACATGATTTCATAATAATTATCCTATTTTAATTGAATTTGGTTTAACTGATATATTCTCGAGATATTTAAATCCCATTTTAGTTTTAATTTAATTAAATTAATATGATTATCTATACATTATAGATTATAAAACTAGTTCAAAAACTGGGTCTTTACAGTGAATGGACAATGTGCCATACTTAAGTTATGTGACGAGCTATGGATGATCAATGCATGGCTTATTTAAGCGTAGTTTTGTGTATATCATGACCTCAGCAAGATCACTCTCTGGTAAATGACCAAAATAGGAAGAATTGTAGCAGGGTTATGGGGTGTTGTCTCCTTCTAGATAAAATGTGTATTATGGTATGGAGCCCAGGTATTAACCTATGTGGTAAAAGCATCTACTTTTGTGGTTGTTGTCAACGCGCGCTCGGAAAGGTCGGTAATGACCGGGAGATGACATACTCAGGCGTACTCTCAGTTACCCAGTTAAGGGGTAACCCGGCCTTGTGTTGGCATGAGGAGCATCACTATTGATCCTCGGACATCCCTCTAAACGTGTTCAAAATTCGATTCGGAAGGAAGTTCCATTGCGTGGTCATTGTTGGAAACCCAATCTCGGCTACGAGCCAATACAATTTTGATTTTATACTATATGTCAGTATAGTATATGGTACCTATGCTAGCTAAGATTGATACATTTACTTTCGAAATTGTTTTCACAATATATTATAGTATTGAAAGAGAATTTTCATGTATTAAGCATTTTTTACTATCATAAAGAGAAACCTCGCCCATGTGTGTGTTTGCATTGTGTGTATGCCGCGAGACCTTATGTTAGTTTCATTTTTTTTAAAAGTCATTGCGAATTTCTATGCACGGGTATTCACATGGAGTAAACCCGTTCCGCATTAGCGTCGTGGTCCGGTGAATTGCTTAACTTTAAAATAAACCCTATAAACAACTATTTTGAGTTCTCACACCAGTCCTTGTTTGGTATGAGATAGCATGATAGGGAGTTCTCGCTCTTGGTTTGGTGGTGAGCGGGAGACTCTTACCTCTACACATCCCATGAGGGGTTGGTTAGGCATGAGGCCGCGATAGTCGAGAGGATGACCGTAAAATAAGGTGCTGGGGTACCATTGTAATCCCATGGCGGAGTATAGCCATTGTCTGATGGTTGAAATAGACCAGACCATTACATTTGGTACCAGAGCTTTGGTTTATACAAAGCTATGAGGTACGACACATTTGAACAAATGGAAAGACTCATCAGAGTTATAATATCTCATTAGAGATAGGGTTAGTAATACCCTAAAATGAGATTTTAGAGTAAAATATTTGAGAGAGCATATTTGAAATATGAAGTGAGTTTTGAAAAGTTATATTTTAAGAAAGAAACATATTTTAAAAATATATGGTTAATCATAACATGGATACTTAATCAAACGATTAAGGTTAAGTTTACATTTTGTGATTATAAATACACACAAAATACTTCTTATGGCATGATAATTAAGCCCCTTCCAATGATCTAGAAAATGAATGCCTTTTGGATTTATTTCACTATTGGGTAACATTTCGACATATTAATAAACTTGGGTCAAGTTATTAAGGTAATTCTCCCTTAAGGTAACTAATTAATATGGTTGGAAATTAGAATCAGAATTAGAATTTGAATATTGTATTCGATGTTGAGGTTGGATTATTGAGTAAAAGAAGATTTGGAATATACGGCTAGCTAACATATATATAAAGTCTTAAGTATACTAGATAGATGAAGAATAATACTGTAATCGCTTGAAGATAATTCTGTTGATGACTGCATCATCATCAGTAGGTAGTTTCGAAAGTGGGATGATTATATGATTCTGATTAAAACATCAATATATACTTAAACCCATTTAGATAAGTGTTTGAAAATGTTGCGTAATTTGATGTGAATTTGAATAAGTAAGCGAGATCTTGAAAATTTGAAAGAGTTGTAAGAATTATACTAGGTAAAACTGTGATAAGGATAAGCCAGTAAATTTTAAGTAAATAGTATATGAGACAGTGTATTTGTGATGCAAAAAATTGGTTTTGAAAAGATATATAGTTTGAAAACTTAAATCAAAAATTTGAGTAAGAATTGGCAATTACTTTGAAATTGATTTTGAAAGAATATATTTTCAATATAAAGGAAATAGGGTCTTTGAAAATATTTGGGAATTCAATACTTGAGCATGGACATCTTATGATTGGAATTTCTTAGCTGATTAAAAGACGTATATGTAAAGTTGTGATTTACTAAACCAATCCAAATATAAAAATTAGTTTGGGCATGATTTAAAGGCTAAGTTGTAATTAATCAATCAAGATATTTTATAATTAGTCCTCCCGAACTAATTAAATTGAAAATGCAAATACCTTGAGAATTCGATATGACGATATTTTGGTTAAGGACTACATTGGTTAAAGTAGTCAATATATATATATATATATATATATATATATATATATATATATATATATATCTGAGCGATTTCTCTAAAGTTTGAAGGAAATATGAAATTGGAATAGTTAACGAGGATAGCCAAAATTAAACAGTATGAGGAACTAAAATCTGGAATTATCAGCGATTTTGGATAGTCGATAAGTTCTAAAGTATATTGCGGTCATAAAAGGAACTGTTTAAGTAAGAATGGATACCTTGTGAATTAAGTTTCAAATTTTTTGGCAATGATGAATACAGAAATTACCTAAACTTAAACGTTTGGACAAGCTGAGTTCTGAGATGATCAAGTTTTTTTTGTATGAAGAATAATAGTAATTTTGGGAAACCGAAAGGGAGTAAGTTTCATAACCATTGAATTTGGAAGATAAGATCTAAGAGAATAAATTTATAACTCTGAATTTTTTTTTTTTTTGAAAGTAGTAAATGGTTAATTATTATAAGTAATTGGTCCAGTAAATGGTGAATCGAATATATAGGGTAATTGGAAGTTATCATTGGAGGACATGGTAGATATTGTTGTATGTAAATATGTGTGTAAGAGTATTCTACCCAGTATATTCATTATGAGAACAAGGTGCTTTGGTATAAAGAATCTTAATCTTGAATTTGTGAATGAGTATTTAAGATTCCCTTTCCTTTTCGAGGACGAAAAGTTTTAAAGGGGGTGAATGTAACAATCTAGAATTTTTAACCAATTTAAAATTGGAGTTTTTATTACTCAATTTGAATTTAAATTTGAATTTGACATAAATATATATGGTTAAGTATATTTAATAATTTTGATTTGTTATATAATTGATTTTATTTGAATTATAAATTTAACGGATGAGAATGAATATTAATAAGTTTGGATTTATTAACACTATTTGTCGTTCGATCGGATTTGTCAAACCATAACATGAATTAGTAACATCAGAACTAAGTGTTGTCCTTAGTTTTCTTAGCATTTTAAAAGAAATACTACCAAAAAGATCACTTTCCCTCCTTAAGACAAGTGTAAGGACACTTGTATTTTTGCATGCCCACTTTCATGCATGCCTTACACTTGCCCTCTTATGTGTCATTATCTCCTTAACCCTCCATTCCTATATAAGGAGGCTTTTTCTCCACTTTTTAACCATTCCACTCTATTTTCTCTTTTTCATCTTCTTCATAAAGCTTATGGCCATGTTTTCCATGACATAAGTCTTCTTCTTTTCCACCACCACCTTGACGAAGTTCGTCGTAATTCTCCTCCTCATCCTCTTATAATATATATATAGGGAGAAAGATTACCATATATTATATTATATATATTTTGGTGACGAGGACGGTACGCTGAAATACTCTCCGATGGTTTGCTCAACTAGTCTCGCCTACCATGAAGATTGGAAAGCTGTTCGGTGAGAACTCTTTAACCATGATTTACATAGTTAATTAGTTGTTAGACTAATTTAAATATAGTGATGAATTATTAGTGGTTAATGATGATTGATGTTTGTTGTGATGGATGATGGATGCGTAGTTTAGAACACACACACACTGTTAAGCGTTAATGTTATAACGCTTGTGCACAATTATGAATTATTTAATTATGTTGTTGATGGTTTCTATGGATGTTTATAATAGTTGTTGACGTTGTTGCGCACACATATGACACAACAATTATTGTATCACATAGCTGATTGAAAAATCTCCTTCGTAATTAGAAGCAATGTCATTATTGAAATTCAAGGTTAATAATTGGGAAAGACCATAGGCATGAATTCATATATATTGATAAATTTTCTTAAAATGAATAAATAAATACTAGAACATTCTAGAATGATAGAGAGGATAGTGTCTAGGCTTGGGTTTGGAAAATATAGTTTCCTGCTCTCCTTACTTATTCTTAACTGATCCGATGAATGGGATGGCTAATTTGAAGTTATTTGAATTTAGAAATAAATTGGAATTTGATTTATTAAGTAAAAAATAAAAGTTGAATTTAGATCCAAAATAATTCAGAAAGTAAATCTAAATGATTTTAAATAGTTATATAAGTATATAATGGTTTCCTAAGTTTTTTTCTGAAATATTGAAGAATATTTTTTATTGCGGTCAAAATAGAGCTTGTCGCACAGTGGCAATTTGCGTATTTTAGTTACAAACTGTAAATTCTTATAACTTTTGCAATCTAAATCGGATGTCTAAGAAATGAAAGGCATTTGATTTATATTAAAAAGAGCTTTCGAATGAGTGAAAGTGGATTTTAATTTCCGGTTATAATTTTCAAGTTATGTTTAAAACCATTTTGGAAAAGATGGTTGTAGGAGAAGTTACCGACCATAACCATAAACAACCATTTTTAATGTTTCAAAAAATATGGAAAAAAATCATAAAATCATTATAAATTATGTAAAAATGTTTTGAATTGTAAAGTTTAAGTTTTCACTAAGATAAATGATATTTTGATCAAAGTAATTAAGATAACTGTTTGTAAAAAATTTGTAACGCTTTCGAAAACACTATTGTAACGCTTTCTTCGGAAACAATCTATTTTGAAGTTTTTAACCCGCAAACTAATTTCTAAACTATAAGTAACAATTTTTAAATGATTTATGGAATGTTTTCAAAGATTTAAAAGTAATGAAAATGTTTTATATGGAATTTAAATTGATTTATTTGATATTAAAATGGGTTTTTTAATTATAAATAATTGGATATGGTTGGAGATAAATCTTCGGATGCTTGATATTAATTCGGTAAATGATGACTCTTACCGTTATTCTGCTTATAGTGTGAGTTGGATACGGAGATTAATATTAAGTATAAGTTGATGATATTTCTATCGAGATCTAATGTCAACGAGTTGGATAAATCTTTTAACTAAGATACGGGTTTCTCAATCTGGTTTCAGATAAGTTGGATAGAATTAATCTTCGGATATTTGATATGAAATTTCGTGACGTAAACGTATACTATTTGAGGAATTTGGAAGATATTATTATTATATCGTTATTCCATTTATAGTATTTGTTGATTATGAGAATTGATATCGAATATAAGTGGATAAAATTTCTGTGTAACTTATGTTCATTATCGATTGAATTGGGTTTTTTCGTGAATCGTATCTTCAATAATATTATTCTTGAAACCCAATGAGATTGAGTTGTAGAAATTCATATTGAAATTTGGATTTAATCAAATCTTTGATTTGAGAAAATTAAAAGTAAGGAACTGGAGAGAAAATATAATCTTTTAATTAAGATTAAAGAATTAAGATGGTAATGGGATTTTTGTAATAAGAGTAATTCTAATCTTGAATTTAAAATAAATTGATAACGATTTTGAAGGAGATTTGGATTGAAAAGCCTGTGTAAACCATAACTGTTGTTTTAGAAGTACGCTTGTTACTTGGAATGACCGGGATCGAAACCATTCCAAGTAATAATAATACGACGTTATGGAGCAATTCAAGACTTGGAAAACGATGAATGAAGACCGGGATTCTCTAAATTGTTTGGACTGGTTGCTGATGTCTCGATTGGGTAGGCCTCCCGATACGAGGTTATAAGTGTAATAAGATTTGAATATATTTAGATATTTTCGGATTGGTGTTTCATTCAGACCCAAAACGAAATTGTATGGATTGTGTGTCTGACATTGTAATTGACCCTATAGCACTGATCTCTGTTAAACATATATCTTCTCGGTGACGGAGAATTTATTCTCTTGCTTAACACCCTTCTTTAAGACGTATGAGCTTAAAGGTTATATATTGATGGAAATCAGTGATGTGTTGTGAATGGACAATGTGGCATTCTTAAGTTATGTGATGTGCTATAGATGATAAAAGCATGGCTTATTTAAGTGTAGCTTTGTGTATATCGTGACCTCAACAAGCCTCACTCCCCGGTACATGGCCAAAACAGGAAGAAATGCAGCAGGATTATGGGGTGTTGTCTCCTTCTAGACAAAAGGTGTACTATGGTATGGAGCCCAGTTATTAACCTATGTGGTAAAAGCATCTACTTTTGTGGTTGTTGTCGGCGCGCACTCGGAATGGTCGGCAACGACCATAAGATGAAATATTCAGGCGTACTCTAAGCTACCCAGTTAAGGGGTAACCCGGACTTGTGTTGGCATGAGGAGCATCACTGTTGATCCTCGGACATCCCTCTAGAGGTGTTCAAAACTTGGTTCGGAAGGGAGTTCCTTTGCCTGGTCATCATTGGAAACCCAATCTCCGCTACGAGCCAGTACGATTTTGATTGTATAATATATGTCAGTATAGTATATGGTACCTATGCTGGCTAAGATTGATACATTTACTTTCGAAATTGTTTTCACACTATATTATAGTTTTGAAAGAGAATTTTAACGTATTAAGCATTTTTTATAATCATAAGGAGAAACCTCACCCATGTGTGCGTTTGCATTGTGTGTGTGCTGCAAGACCTTATGTTAGTTTCATTTTTTAAAAAGTCATTGCGAATTTCTATGCACTAGAATTCACATGGAGTAAACCCGTTCCACATTAGCGGCATAGTCCGGTGAATTACCTAACTTTAAAATAAACCCTAAAAACAACTTTTTTAAGTTCTCACACCAGTCCCATCACTGACCTGGAGTTAACTGTTCCCACATCTAAACTCTGGGTGCCCATAATTTTTGCACAGACAGCCTAGTAGTTTGGTGTGCAGGTTTATCTTTCAAGAGTTGGATTCAGGTTTGGAGCTAGATTTATATTTTGGATTTCCTTAGTCCGCTGAAGAGTTTATTTCCGTTGAGCTTATGTTGTAACTCTGATGTAATACTCTATAATGATATGAAAAGTTCTGTTATTTTTGTGCAAATATGTTATTACCCATAACTATCCATCCTTATGAACGGGTTAAGGTTGTTTAATTAACGGTGAGGACCGGGCAAAAAGGTGGGTCGTTACATCAAGGGAGCTACCCATATCGAAGGCATTAGTTGTAATCTATTCGATGTGAAGATTACTGGTCTTGCACTGTCTTAATTTTCTTCGACTTTTAATCGTCATTTAACTATTTGAAATGAGATTTAACTCGGCCTTTTCAAATAATTTTCGAATATATATAATTCAAATCAATTCTTTTCTTAGTCAAATTCAGTTCAGTTCTTTAGATTAATGTCAAATGAATCTAATCGTCCATATTACTTTATAAACCAATTTAAATTGGTTTATTTCCATTCCATATCATTTATAATATTTTATATTGATTTATCGCTATTTTTATTTATATGAAAATAGCCCATTTAATTCGAACGACGCTTCAGGTCATTACGCAGCCCTGGCGCTGTTTCTATTCAGATTTGAATTACACATTTTTAGAAATGTAACCATTGGATCTTTAAAAACTTAATATTGTTGAAAAGATCTTTACAAAGCGAACCTAACGGTTCCAGTTTCGAAAAATATATGATGGTCGGATCTCTCGGTATAATCGTTTAAAATTACAATTCCAAAGCACGAACTACCACGCGCGATTTGTTTAATTTTAGTTTATTTTATATATAAGTTATATAATTTATTCCACAACTTCAAAACCATTTAATTCTTCAAATAATTGGCTAGTGCTTTTAAATTTTGAAAAATTTCGCCATAACATTCTTTGTTCGGGAGGGGTCTGAAAAATTATTAGGCTATATTAGGTGCCTAATAAATCCAGAAAAATCATACACAATTTTTAGTGACCTATCTATGCCCAAGGGAGAGTGTAAAGATCGTATCTCATGCGTTGTCCAGTGTTGAAAATAAATAATTCATGTGCCATATCTAAAATCAAGAGAGACGTGAATTATTGTTATATCCAGACCCGTGTAGGGTTTTTATTAAATCCTGCAATTTACCGTTATATTTTATTTAGTCCATATTAGTCCTCAGTTCAACCTGTAATTCAATCGTTACCATACAAGCGCCTCGCTCATATGGTAATCTCAACCTCGTCATATAAGCACCTATTGGTTATGTGGAATATGATATGCTACGACATCGATAATCTGTCTTCGGTTCAATCTGAAATGTAGTCATCACCATACAAGCCTCTCGCTCGTACGGTAATCTCAACCTTGTCGTATAAGCTCCAAATGCTTATATGGAATATGATAGGATATGCTGTCTTCATGTAGTATGCCATGTGATGTAGTTCATAATTTATTCGTTGCTATCCTGTGGCGTAGTTTATAATCTCACACAAAAAAACTGTCACACCGCATCCAATGCCATTCACAGGAGTTTATATAATAAATAAAATTGCACAGCCAACTCATTAAGGTTTACCTATTTGTCGGACATGCAATATATTTCTCTACTCAGCAAGGAATCCATTTACCTGTTTAGCATGGGTATATATATATATATATATATATATATATATATATATATATATATATATATATGCATATCTAAGCAAAAAATAATATTTTAGTGAACTAATATTCATTTCAACACATGACTATTTTATTCACTTCACATACATGTTACAAGTAATATTTTTGGCGAACAAAAATATATTTCAACACATAACTATTTTTATTCACTTCACATACATGTTACAAATAATATTTTTGGCAAACAAAAATATATTTCAACACATGACTATTTTTATTACTTCACATACATGTTAAAAATAATATTTGTGGCGAACAAAATATATTTCCACACATGACTATATTATATAGTTCATATACATGTTAAAAATAATATTTTTAATGAACAAATATTTATTTCAACACATGATTATTTCTAACACTTCATATACCTGTTACAAATAATATTTATAGAAAACAAATATTTATTTCAACCCATGGATATTTTATATAGTTCATATACATGAAATAATTTTTTTAATGAACAAACATTTATTTCAGCACATGTTTAGTTTTGACACTTCATATACATGTTAAAAATAATATTTTTAATGAACAAACATTTGTTTCAACACATGGTTATTTCTAACACTTCATATACATGTTAAAAATACTATTTTTGGTGAACAAAATATATTTCCATACATGACTATTTAATATAGTTCATATGCACACTACAAATAATATTTATAGCAAACAATATTTATTCCAACACATGGTTATTTTTAACACTTCATTTATATGATAAAAATGATATTTTTATCTAACAAAATTATATTTCAACCCATGATTATTTTTAACACTTCATATATATGATAAAAATGATATTTTTAACTAACAAAAATATAATTCAACATATGATTATTTTTAGTACTTCATTAACATGTTAAGGATGATATTTTTAACTAACAAAAATATAATTCAACATATGATTATTTTATATAAAACTATTTCAGAAAATTTCGGCATTATAATGGTACAATATTAGAATTGAGGAAATGAGGTCTAGCAGCATCCCTCTCCTGCCCTAGGCTCGCGCCATACATAATCATTCCATTCAATCAAATCAATCATAGGGTTGACAAACCAACCCATATTCAACCAAAAATTTTCATAACACAATCAATTAATCCCAATTTTATACAATGCATATATGTATTTTATATAACGTATATATTTTTTTAATTCATATCGCGTTACAATCATAACACAATACAGTATATTTATATCGTCCATGGTCTGTGTACGAGGGAGATGGGCTAACAGGCGCCGTATACAATTCATAATGATTTTACGACTCAAAAATAATTTACTCCATTTTATTTTGAATTTAGAAATATCACATTGGGTTCCGCTCCTCCTTAATTTGCGACTAGCTCTAAACTTCTTCCGGTCACTTCTAATATGTAGAATACGCTGTCACGAGTCCATTATCTCCTGTTTCATTGGATCTCGACATCGAATGAGCAAGTGGTGAATTTTCAAAGGTTCACGACATTTCAAATAATTAATATAATAATTAATTAAAAAAAACAGCCACCTTCTTCTTTCAAATACGCAGGCTGTCGGTTTCAACAACCGTTCAAAGCTACGTCTTGATTTTGCGATCTACACACTCACTTTCAAGACGATCGGACCTCACCACGTAGAAGAGCTTCGAGAGGCGCACCTAGGGGGTGTCGAACTCTGGGACCAAAAATATTTTAATTAATAAATCCAATCAAGTTATTCCAGGATTTTGATTGATTGAAAACACAAAAAGTAACAGCAAATAAAAAAGAGAGATTTATATAATAAGAGAAAGCAATTAGGGGATAATGACATAGATTGGATTCACACTCATCAATAGCCAACAAATAAATATAGATCTAATTCATGTTTCTGTCACACACATGAATCAACGATAATTACGTTCTCAGAAACAAATAAGTAAATAACAACAAGCATAGCCTATGCAGGAGCTGAGCTCTTAAACAACCATAAGCTATCAGGACAAATTCACTAATTAATTTCTAAAAACCTAAAATTAGATCTAAATCTGATAATTGTTAGATTGAACACGAATATACCCTGTGAAGGAGCATAGCTCTTAAATGACACAGAATATGAAGGTACAGATCTAACTCTTGATTCAGATCTAGATCTACATGTATAAAGTCCTCATCTATTGGCTATGTGATTCATGTTGAATCATATCTATTAGCGTCATCATCACCCAATTAAAGGGGATTAGCTAGACATGGCTAAAGAAGAAGAGAAAAATAAAATAACAGACATGAACATAAATAAAATAAAATAACAATTGAGAGAAAGGGGGAAGAAGAGTTTTATTCCAAGAAGAGAATTACAGAATAAAACTAAGTGTGTTTTTACATGAATGAGATACAAGGTATTTATAGTTGTATTAGCCAAGACCTAGAGGCTAATTACACAATGTGGGACTAAATATTTAGCCCAAATAACACATAAGCAAGTGTGAACACAGCTGTAAAGTGAGAGGCTTTGTAAGTGAGCCGATGTGAACGCAGTGTGGATGGATTGGCAATTGGCATGCTTGCGGGCATCAAATGACATCAATTTCAATTGTTTTGTGCATGAATAGGAACTCCATATCATCTGCAACAAGCCATCTTTGTGAAAAGGCATTGGATTATTAAAATATGCGGCAGAAGGTGGTTGAACAGTTACATTTCTTCAAGCTTTAATCTAACTCTCAAAATCAACACTTTTCTTACACTAATTCTTCAAGCTTTTCAACAATTAAGTGCATTAATCCATTCATCATATATAATCTGAAAACACAACTAGAAATACACAGTATCAATTATTTTAAGTATAAAATAAGATAAATAAGCGGATAAAATATACACAATTACGTGTATATCAAATACCCCCACACTTATCTTTTTATTCGTCCTCGAATAAACTAAACTAAGATATGTCACACTTTCGTAGGAAACACGATTGCATTTAGCGTATGCAACAAGCCGTTAAACCTTTGGGTGTCCCCAGTAGGACGAGTGTTGTAACGTGATGGTTTTCAGCGGATACTACCCACAAAATCCAAAGCGTCTTATGTATGCGGATTAATCAAACTATATATTTAAGGTCTTTCACATTCCAAGGACTTTACCTAACTCCACTAATAACGGTTCAATCCCAAATTGTCCATCCCATTGTTGGTGCAAAAATGAATAAAAAATTTCAAGCTGAATCATAATTCCTTGATAACACTGTAATTGTCTTGAGGGTTAGGAGCGTGGTGTCAACCAAAGTTCTACACATCGACAATGTGCACCCAATCATTTATTCAACTTTTTTTTGAATAATTTTGCACTAGTGTAACTATAATATATTGGATGTGAGTTATGCATAGATGAAGGAGAATTTTGTAAGTTCTAAAAATATTCTAGATAAGAGGGCAAGTGTATTAGTTAAACTTCAGACTACAAAAGATAAAGTAATACTAAGGCACATATGAACATTTTTATTTCCTTTCATCTCCTCTACTACAATCCTCACTTCCAAGTACGGTATAATTGATGTGGATGGAATGGAACTAAATGCTTTATAGTCAAGAATGATGAATGGCTATTTTATTCAGAGAGACTCTCTCTATATTTCATTTTTTTTTTCTTTTTTTTCTTTTCTTTTCCCTTTTTTTCTTGTTTCTTTCTTCTTCTTTTTTGTTTTTTTTGTTTTTGCATGATGAATGATGAATGGAGATGGAATTGAATGATGCCGTACATTATTTCATTTGATTCCTCCTCTACTAAACCAATACTTCATGAAAGGAAAGTTTTGTGCCCTAGTTACTCTACTTCTTTAACCCTAATTCAACACACAAGTCTGGATTGATGTTATATAAAAAGCTAAAAGGAATGATAAGCAAAGTTTCGTAAGATAGATAACCCATATAAAATAAGATGTGGTATATGGTTATCCCACCTTAAAACAAGTACGGAGTGGGTGGTGTAATATTGGTATAAAAAGTGACATTTTTGACTTTAAACAAAGGTTCATGAGCGTACAAATAGAAGATAAACTTGTCGAAACAAGGATGTAAATCGACTAAAAACTTGGGTTTGAATAATGTGGGGTATCGAAGAAGAACGCTACAATGAGTCATTTCTCCTTAAGTGGGCCAAGTGGATTTAGAACTTACAATTTTGAAAATTTGAGTGGAAAAGAAAATATTATGCATGAAAATGAACTCAGAAAATCCAACAAATGTAAGTGCAAAATCATTATTATTTGAATTTTTTTTGATTTTTTTTTACTTGCACATTCTAACATGTATAACAAGGGTTGACATGCTTACTCCTTAACACGACTAACATCTGCACAGTCTCAAGCTAGCATCTTAAAAGGACACATTACAATTCAATGAATAAATAACGTTCATTCCCATCACCCAAAAATTCAACTTATCAAACAAGAACCAAGGCGTTATTTATGAGTTTAAGTTAATCCTTGTTCAATGAATGACCTAGTTCATAAAATTTGATTGCTGATGTAATGTAAATCCCCCCCCCCCCCCACACACATGAGTGTGACTGTGTCCTCACAGTCGTTAATCAGACATATCTTAGTGAAAGGGAAATAAAATAAGAGGGTCAGCGCGACTTACCGGGTACACATGCAAAAAATACGCAGTCATCGAATAAATGAACCGGTCCATAATGGACCAATGGATCAGCCTCATTAAGATTATGATATACAGCTGAAGTACTGAAAACCAAATCATAAAGGATATTATGTTACTTGTCAGATTTGGAAAACCAATTTTTGTTTTTTCAAAAGTTTGAGTTGCTAATTTTAAAATTTTGAGCTTACACTTGATCCTAAAATCAAATTGAATTCCTGTAGCAACTAAAGTGAGGTCATCGAGCTGGGTTTCAGTAAAAGTTTCAAAAACAAAATTTGATTTGTTCATATGATGTATAAATTGAGAGACGTGTGAATCACTCTTACCCCCACACTTGTTCTGAAAAATATTGTTCGGTTTTGCTTTGATATTTGAAATTTTGTTAACAAGAGGTTCATTTGTAACCCTAAAGTCAAAAACAAACAAATGAATTTTCAATAAATTTCGAAATCATGTTTTCTCAAAAATAGTGTTATTCCAGAAAGAGTTCATATAATACATAAATTTATCATTGAAAAACAAGTGATCATAGTGAGGTTCAGTTGAAACAATCAAGTCGCAAGGAGTTTCAACTATTTTAAAAAGATCGACATTGTGTTTAAGATCACATTCAGCAGTTTCGTTGTTTTCAACCTCAAGAATTTCAAAGTTATCAAATTTTTCATTTTCAGTTTCAGACCCACCAACATTATCGTCAATCAGTTTAAGAAGTTTTTTCTTATCAAAGTTGTCCTCACTTAAACAGTTGTTACCAACTTCATTATTTCTTTCAGATTGACAATCTAAAGTTGCTAAATTTTCAGAATCGGAGAGAGGAAGATCAAATTGAAGATTGATGTCTTCGTTTTCAAGAGAATTTGAATTCAAATCAATTATAGAATTTTCAACAAATTCACTAAGATTTTCATCAATTTAAAATGTTGTTAGTTGTAGATCGCCGATTGTTGTAAAAGGTAGATTATTATTCGAATCGTCACACATTTGGATTTGATTTTATTTCTCGCGAAACTTCAAGTAGTCGTCAATTTCATTTGTTTGCTCAACAAAATCAAATTTATAGTTATTTACACGAGAATTTTCAAGTTGTAATTGTTGAGCAAAAGTTTTCACTAGCACCACAATTGAAATTATTCCCATTGCCAAAATCATTTGAAAATTGATTTACATTTCCATTTTGAATTTGAAATTCATTTGGGAGTTCAAAACTGAATTGACAAGGGTTATAATCAAAATCATTGGAATTTGAAGGTGAAATCGGATTTTGATTATTTCGAAAACTTTCACTTGAATTATTGCACATGTATGAATTACACCATTCATTTATTTCGTGATTTTGTTGTATGCTCAATTCAAGTAAAGATTCAGTACCTGTTTCAAGAGTTGAGGGTTGATCATCATTTTGAAAATTTGGTGGTGTACAATCAGGAGTATTTTGAAATTTTTGAAAATTCGGTGGCATAAAATCCAAATTGTTTGTATAAAAGTTGTTATTAAAATATCCATATGAATTTGGTGTAAAATTATATGGATTATATTGATTTTCACAACTATCGTAAAATCCGTCGGAAAAAGGGAACTGGGACATTTTCAAGAAGCTTCTAAAAAAAATTGTTAAAATTAACAAATTCGGATTATATGAATACAAGTCTGGGCCAGGTTCGGACATGGATTATCAGTGTGCCACGAATCACCATAGAAACACGACTGATGGTTTAAGAACCTGTTTGAGTTCTAGACTCTACCGTTCCTTAGACACCTCAGAGAGTATCAATCCTAATTGTAAATTTAACGAATATTTTGTCATATGAGCTCTGGGGAATCCTCAATTTGATTTCAAAAATAATTTATCCTACGTTTGTTTTAAAATTTCCAACCACACATCAACAGACAGAATAATCAATTAAATGACAGTCACAGAAAATTACTGAAATAAAAGTTTACAAGCAAGCCGCGACACCTGCAGGAAATTTTTTACAAGCAATTTCTGAATATTTTTTTAACAATTGCAGCACCTGTAGAGTTCAGAAAATTTTACAGTGGGGTATGGCTGTCCATCTAGAAAATTTTGGTAGTGGTAGCGATCAAAATCCCAATGTTTGCAATCTGTTTGACCTCTGAATTTCTTGTTGCTTGTTTGAATCTGATCCTTCACCTTGGCCTATGCTTAGACTCTTAATTTTTTGTTGTTGTGATGAAAGAAAATTGAAAATAGAAGGAGAAAATAAAAAGAAACAAAAAGAAAATTAAAACAAAGAGAAAAAATTAAGGAGAAAAAAAATAAACAAAAATAAATCTGACCGCCCCCTCAACGATGGCTATACACAAAAGAAGTCAAACAGCCTAACACCAATGAAAGGGTTCAACACAGCACCCTAAGATTTGTTCAAACCTAAATAAACCAAATCTCAGAAGAGTACCAAAATCCAAGACCCAACTTATAAACAGAAAGCAAAATCGGATACCCCTCTTTTTTTATAAAGCACCATAATTGAATCCAGAAAAGTCTAAATAGCTGATTCACCAAAAAGATAGTCACACCCAATTTTTTAATGTTTCACACACCCCTTCTTCTTTGTTTCTTAGCAATAACCCAAAAAACAATATCGCACCCAACTTTTACAAATTCCAGTCTTTGCGATTTCGAATTGGGTCTAGGGTTAAAGAAAGGGTTTTCAAATCGGTTTTGATATCGAGATTGGTCACTGGCATGTTCGAAATTGGTATTCGAGGGTAGGTTGTTGTTCGAAGTCCAAGGCTTGCGTACGCTGTTGATGGAGCTGATGGTGCGATGGCAGCGTGTAGGATGATGGCTTGCGGTGTTGATCTGCGAATATCAGGGAAGGGGATGTTTTGCTGGCGCAGTCTGGTTGTCGAAGTGGACGGTGTGGAGTGACTGCTTGTGGTAGGGGGTGGTGAATATGTGGTGCTGTGTCAATGGAAAGGGGATGGAAGATGGGATTTTTGTGGATCGGTTTGAATTGAAGAAAGGGGTGAATATGGTGATGATTTGCATGATGGTTGATTGTTTTGGTTATGGTAGTGTACTTTGGGTAGTGACAGCAACGGATGGGTGAAGTTTGGATTGTAAACTTGTGCGGTTGAGGACAGAATGGATAGGATGTTGAGCAGTAGGGTGAAGGTTGGTAGGTGATTTCAGTTTTATGTGTATGAACAGTGGAGGATGGATGTAGGTATGGAAAGAATTGACTGTGGTGATGGTGTAATTGTGGTCTGGTTGAGGGAATCTGAAAAGAGGATGATGAGTGAATGGAGATTTCGTGGTGAACTAGTGAAGAAGATGGGCGTGAAGAGGAATTTTGAGAAGATGGGGTTGATGTTTGTGGTATGTGGTATATAAATAAGGCAGTCAGCAAATAATAGACAGAGAAGGAAAGAAAATTGTAGATGGAGATCAAGAAAAATAAACAAAAAAGGAAAGCAATAATTTTTCTTTTTGGTTTTTTTTTTGAAAATTGTATAAGGCGAAAAGGGAAAGGCAATAAAGGAGGGGATTGAAACCAAAGGTATTTTTTTTTTAAATTGTAAAAAAGAAAGTTGAGAACTATGTAAAAAGGGAAAAAAAGTAAAAAGGGGAAAGAAGTAAATTGAAATCGGGAAAGAAACTAAAAACAAAAATTGGCAAGTTAATTATTTTTTCCTTGACTTACAAATTGTAGTATGAACTGTGTTAACACCAAATCAGCTATCCAGATTTTATATATATATATATATATATATATATATATATATATATATAAAGAAAACAAAAATGAGAAAAATAAGAAAAACAAATCAACTAACAAGAATAAAATATTTTTGTGTTTTTTTTAATGAGGGAAATCTAATAAAAATAAAATAATATAACCCATAGGATTTACTAAAAAATTGTTTTGGTCCCCGGCAATGGCGCCAAAATTTGTTTGCGAACAAATTATACAATTGTAAACAACTGTAAAATCCGTTCGGCTTTCCTAAACAACAAGGATTGTTGTAGAGGGTGTCGAACTCTGGGACCAAAAATATTTTAATTAATAAATCCAATCAAGTTATTCCAGGATTTTGATTGATTGAAAACACAGAAAGTAACAGCAAATAAAAAAGATAGATCTATATAATAAGAGAAAGCAATTAGGGGATAATGACATAGATTGGATTTACACTCATCAATAGCCAACAAATAAATATAGATCTAATTCATGTTTCTGTCACACACATGAATCAACGATAATTAGGTTCTCAGAAACAAATAAGTAAATAACAAGAAGCATAGCCTATGCAGGAGCTGAGCTCTTGAACAACCACAGGCTACCAGGACAAATTCACTAATTAATTTCTAAAACCCTAAAATTAGATCTAAATCTGATAATTGTTAGATCGAACACGAATATACCTTATGAAGGAACATAGTTCTTAAACGACACAGAATATGAAGGTTAAGATCTAACCCTTGATGCAGATCCAGATCTACATGTATAAAGTCCTCATCTATTGGCTATGTGATTCATGTTGGATCATATCTATTAGCGTCATCACCCCCCAATTAAAGGGGATTAACTAGACATAGCTAAAGAAGAAGAGAAAAATAAAATAACAGACATGAACATAAATAAAATAAAATAACAACTGAGAGAAAGGGGGAAGAAGAATTTTATTCCAAGAGAGAATTACAGAATAAAACTAAGTGTGTTTTTACATGAATAAGATACAAGGTATTTATAGTTGTATTGGCCAAGAACTAGAGGCTAATTACACAATGTGGGACTAAAGATTTAGCCCAAATAACAAATAAGCAAGTGTGAACGCAGTTGTAAAGTGAGAGGCTTTGTAAGTGAGCCAATGTGAATGCAGTGTGAATGGATTTGCAATTGGCATGGCTTGCGGGCATCAAATGACATCAAGTTCAATTGTTTTGAGCATGAATAGGAACTCCATATCATCGGCAACAAGCTGTCTTTATGAAAAGGCATTGGATTATTAAAATATGCGGCAGAAGGTGGTTGAATAGTAACATTTCTTCAAGCTTTAATCTAACTCTCAAAATCAACACTCTTCTTACACCAATTCTTCAAGCTTTTCAACAATTAAGTGCATTAATCCATTCATCGTAAATAATTTGAAGACACAACTAGAAGTACACAGTATCAATTATTTTAAATATAAAATAAGATAAATAAGCGGATAAAATATACACAATTACGTGTATATCAGTCCCACCCTCGTCGAACTCAGTGGTGGGAGGAGGCGGAAACGGGGGTGCGAACGACGGGTCTTCGAGAGGCGATTCCCATCAAAATACACAACTCCAGCTACTTAAACCCATATGGATTTGAAGAGGGTGGAGGGCACTATAAAATTGCCTCAAGAATCACTCGAATTCACTGCGTGGATTAAAAGTTATTGGAGGGAGAAGTTTTAAGCAATATTCCGTGTCGAACAGGTGAGAGAGGCAGCTGTTTCTTTTTCACAATAACGAACTAGGGTTTTAGTGAATTCTAATTGGCTAGTCTATTATATTTAAATTACTTTATTCCTTTAATTCCAAAAATACCCATTAATCCATACGAATTCCAAATCAAACCCAATGACTATCATCCCTAGCTAAATACCCCCATTCCAGACATAATGGAGTATGTTTCGTAAGCCCATTCGACTATTTCAGTCAGTTTTTTTTAAATTAAAATATATAACGTTCAATATTGAATTTGAACGTACATTTTAATTTACCGGGGTCATATCTGATTCCAAAAATTCCCAAAAAATAAATCTAGCTATATTTTGACAATACGGTCCTAACAAAACTAATTTCATCGAATTTGGAGACCGTTTGGAAAATGGCCTTTTATTTGGTCGATCCAATTCAACGGAAATTACCAAACGCGTATTAATTTACTACGCTCAAATATTAATTCCCAAAGTTATGGAATTTTAAACCTAGCAATAATTTGACATTCCAGATCCAACAAAAGTGGTTTCGTCTAAAACGGAGGTCATTCGCAAAATGACTATTTTTAAGGGTTATATTTCAATTTAAAAATCGAACTTTTAAATTTTGACACAACTTCTGATAAAATTTCCTTTAAATAAATTTTTAAATTGGTACTGAAATTCAGGGTTGTTACAGTTTAGCTGGAGCTATTATATCTTGGAGCGTGCATATTCTTCTGTTGAGTTTAATATCTCTTCCGCTATGTAATCGATGTACACTGATGTTTCTCCCGTAACTCTGATGTAATATTATTGTAATGATAATGGAAAAGTTATTTTTATTTTTGCAAATGTGTAAGTACCCCTAACAATCCATCTTTGTGAACGGTTTAAGTTGGTATAATTACCAGCGAAAACCGGGCAAAAAGCCGGGTCGTTACAGTGTCCGCCATTTGGTCTTCTTCAGAGTTACTCGTACTCATGAAATCATATACTGAAGTTGATTTTATTTCGCCAGTTGTGATAGATGCCTATTACAACCTTTCTTTTCGACAGTTGTAATAGATATAACTACTTTAATTACTATTATATAATTATTTATTAAAATATATTAATTAATTAATGATTGCTAGTAATAATTAAGAAGTAAGACTACTATTAAATAATTATCTTTTAAATAATTAATAATAATAAGTAATCTTCTTTTATGGAAAGGACATAATAAATAATCTTTAATAATTAAGAAGTAATACTTATCATTGGTATTTAATATATAGCCAACATTAATAATTATATTTAATATATTGAAGAGTTAATTTTTTTGAAAATTTCTAATTTAAAATATTAATAGTTATAATTAAAGCTTAAAAATAACTATCTATTTTTAACATTATATTTATTTATTATACTTTAAAATTCAAAATTAACAATAATATTTGACTTAACACTTAATACTATGTTCAATAATTAATAATCAATAATTATTGGGTGTATTTGATAATTACTAATATACACATAATAATTAGTATTTAGCATATAACATTAAATAATCATGATAGAAAAATAATACATGACAATTGACATCAGCTCCTTATCATTTTGCCACCACTTAATTTCATTCTCCACCTCTTATTTTTATTTCCTGCGCATTGATTTTCAATTCCCGCAGATTCCCTCTATCCGTAAGCCTAATTCTATATCCAACCCCTTGTTCGTCCTTTCCATTTCCGCTTTTCCCCTCTCCATCGTTATCGGATCCTTTCCAAGAATCAAAAAATCACGTCGCTCCGACGTTCTAATTTTACCTGCCTCCTTTCCCATTCATTTCGACAAACCAGATGCTTTAATTTCAACTGCCTCCTTTCCTTTTTATATTGAAAAACCACATGCATAATGGTTTGTGCTCTCCTAGCTTCAAAAAAACCAATCGCTCGGACATTAGCTCCTATTTCAAAAAACCACACGAATAAAAAATACGCTAGCAGTTGCCATATAAAATCAAAAATAAAATCGAAAATGACCAGTTGCTATATAAAATCCGATACCAGCAACATCAACTGGGACGACATAATGCAAAAAAGCTTTTACAGTATGGACCAAGAAGTTGTAAAAAGCCCTGGAGGTGAGAATAATGTGAGATGCAAGTGTGAGTTGAGAACTCAAACTCCTAAATGTAACCATGTCGGATCCACGGTTGTGGTATCCATGATGTCCAATAGTAAGATTATTGTAGCAAACTGCGGTGATTCTAGGGTTGTTGTAACAACCCGGAAAATCAGAACCAATTTAAAATTTTTGTTTTGGCAATTTTAATGAATTTTGGATATTTAAAATGATTTATTTTAAATAGTAACGACAAGAAATTTATTTTGAACAGAATTAGAACGTATATTTTTTTTTGAATCGACGTTAGAATATAAATATTTATTTTAATTATGAAATAAATTGGAAATGGCGCGGTAGTTTGAAAATTTGATTCAACACATGAATTTTCTTTTATTCAACACATGAATATATATATTTTATTCCACACATGAATTTTCTTTTATTCAACACATGAATATATTTTATTCAACACATGAATTTTCTTTTATTCAACATATGAATATACATATTTTTTCCAAATTGAAATGAGGCCCAATCAATTACCATATAATGTTAATTATATGGATTCCCTACAACACATGTATATAATAGCAACGATAAATAATCAACCATCATCCAGAGTGCATCACACAACTGCATAAGCATTAAATATAAATAATTAACGCTTACACAATCTATCAACCAATCGATCGACATACAACTAAATAATTGGGATTAGTGTACGCCAAATATCATCCCAACACCCGTGTGGAGTTTCAAATCAACAAACACAGATTTTTATTTATGCAATTGGCCGATGTGTAAAATTTATCGTCTGAATCAATATTAGTCAAATGGGTGTACATAAACAAACCGTCCGATTTGTTTATAAATATTTATTTTATATACACATTAAAAATTATATTTTTAACTATAAAATATTTTATTCCATTCCACATCACACAATCAATATTCAGTCCACAAACAACAAATAAACAAGTCATCCATGGTCGGGTGCTGCTAAGCACTGTCTGCATCCTAGTATATATTTCAACTAGAAAACAAATTAAAAGTGAGGAGTTCTCACCTTGGGTTTCCACTCCACCGTTCTTTGATTGCGGATCTATGTAGTATACCTACGTTTAAAATTATATTTTTAACTCATCAATAATTATTTCTTTGTATGATTATTCTACAAATAACATACATAGGCTAAAAAATATATTTCTATCTTTCTAAAAATAATTTCATATTTTTATAACAACGCTACATTGATAAAAATTCCATTTTTATTTCGCTACTATATAGATAAAAATCAAATCTTTCTATCGCTAATGAATATATAAAAATCACATTTTTACATTGCCATTCAAATGATAAAAATCATATTTTTACTTTGCTACATATTTGATAAAAAATCACATTTTTATGTCATCACTTTATGTATAAAAATTGTATTTTTATCCTATCGCTACATATATAAAGATCAAATTTTTACTATCTATATATTATAAAAATCATATTTTTATCTTGTTAAAGATCGTATTTTTATTCCACTATCTTCTATATAAAAATCCTTTCTTTTTAGTTTTTTTTAAATCTAATCTTTTACATAATAAAAATATAATCTTTTCATGTTATTCATATAATAAGACTAAAAATAAAATTCAACTTAAATTTAAATCAAAAACTGAAAACAATTCTATTGTTGATTTAAACGAAAAACAGAAAATAATTAACAGGGTTGACCTTTCTTCTTTGTTGGACCGGAGGACCCCAAGCCCCACTTCATCAATCCAACCGCGCGCCGGAGTCTGGCGGTTCTAGGGTGAGCAACGGCGGGCTACAGGCAAGGGCGGTGGCCAATTAGAGGGCGACGACGCATTGGGTTCACACGGTGGTGGCTGAAGTCATGGCAACGGAGTCGTGGTCTCATGGGTTCTGGAACTCGCGACTGGTGGAGGGGCCGAGTTGACTGGAGGGCGGTGGAGGGTCGGCAGGCGGCGACGGAATCAACGATGTAGTGGAGGGCTAGCGGGGTTTTTTCCTTTTTTTCTATTTGATTTGACCGATCTAAAAGAAGGAACGGGGAGTGGGTGTTGACCAAGTTAGTAGAGAGAGGGAGGGATTATATTTAATTATTTTATTTTATTTTTATTTCGAAAAAGTAACTTTTTCCTTCGAAACCCGAATCGAACTCAACGACTATCATCCCTAGCGTATTACACCCATTCCGAACACAATGGGATATGTATCGCAGGCCAGTTCGACTGTTACGATCGGTTTTCGCTGAAATTAGAATATAAATCATTATATTAAATTTTAAATGTACATTTCAATTTACTGGGGTCACATATTGATTCAAAAAATTCCAGAAAAATATTTTCTAGCTTCGTATTGACGACACGGTCCTAACAAAACTAATTTCGTCAAATTCTGAGATCGTTTGAAAAATGGCCATTTTCTGGTCGATCGAAATTGACTAAAACTATTAAAACACATTTTCTTTTGCCACGCTCACATATTGATTCAGAAAATTATGAATTTTGGAATCTAGCAATAACTTGACATCCTGGATCCAACAAAAGTGGTTTCATCGAAAACAGAGGTCGCTTGCGAAATTTCCATTTTTAAGGGCCAAAATTCCATAGCGACTATTCTGAATTTTCAGTTGGACATAACATTTTATCCCCGCTATAAAATTTCAATTTTTTGGATTCGTTGAAAAGATATTTTCAAATAGATTCTGATATTTTTGGTTTTGCTAAAATTCGGTTTATTTTGAATCCTGTACACTCATTTGAAATTTGAAATCGAATTTTCAAACTACCGCGCTATTTTCAATTCCTTTTATAAATGAAAATAATTATTTATACTCTAACGACGATTCAAATAAAAATATACGTTCTAATTTTATTCAAAATAAATTTCTCGTCGCTATTATTTAAAATAATTCATTTTAAATATTCAAAATTCAATAAAATTTCCAAAATAAAAATTTTTAATTGGCTCAGATTTCCGGTTTATTACAGAAACAACCGAATTGGGTTACGAAACATACCCCATTGTGTTCAGAATGGGGATAATTGGCTACAGCGACAGTCATTAGGTTGGAATTAGGGTTTGAATGTAAAAACATGTATTAAGTAAAAATTGAATAATAATTAAATTACACAAACCTATCCTCCTCTAACCTAAGTCAAACCTTCTCCTTCGATCAAAGTTGAAAAATCCTGCCTCCTCTTCATCAAAACCCGTCGCCACCTCCACCGATGCAACCGCGCCGCCTACAAACCGCCGCTCCACCTCTGATTTGCCTCCCCCTCCTCCTCTTGAGCCATTGCACCCCATCCCTCTCCATTTCAAAGAAACCCTAGCCATTTAACCCCACCGCGCCACCCAAAAACATGACACCTCGCGCCAGCAACCGCCTTCTACCACACCCACACCACGCCGACCCCAACTGGCCCACCCAACGACACCCTGAGCCCCTTTGCCTCTATCGAACACAGTAAGTCTTTGTGGCATTTTTATTTTTGTTTTTTTCTTTCTCCTTATATACAAAGCATAGGATTTATAAGAAGTTTTAAAGCAATAAAAATAGAATTTTTATATTTTTAATAGATAAAAGATTTGATCTTCATTTAATTAAAGTTGTGATTTTTATTAATTAAAAGTTGTGATTTTTATTTAATAAAAGTTCTGATTTGTAATAAAGAAAAGTTTGTATTTTTATTTATAAAAAGATTATATTTTTAATAAGACAGAGAAGTGATTTTTTTAAACAAGAAAAGGTATTATTTTTAAAATAGAAAGGTATGATTTTTAAAAAATGATATGGTACGATAAAAATTCGATTTTTATATATATGAAGTAGCGATAAAAATTCGATCTTTATGTAAGAAGTAGAGATATAAAAATATATTTTTTATGTAGAAAGATGCATTGTAAAAATATATGATTTTTATATTATATAGATAATAAAAATATGATTTTCATATTATATAGATAATAAAATTATGATTTTTATATATTTAATGAAATAAAAATTTGATCTTTATATATGTAGCGATAGGATACAAATATGATTTTTATATATGTAAGAAGTGGTTTTCATTACATGAATCATTATATAAAAATTCGATTTTTATATATGTTGTTTTGAAATAAAAATATGATTTTTATTCTGAAGAGGGCGTTATAGATATATAATTTTTATGTGAGTAGCGGTATAAAAATAGCGATTTTAAATATATGAACATCATATTAAAAATGTGATTTTAATATGAGCAGCGTGGAGAAGACTACGTTGGAAGTACGGGCAAATTCAGACTGTTCAGAATTTCAGAAATAAAATGAAGGAGTGGAACCCTCGGTGAGAACTCCTCACTTTAATTTAATTTTCTAGTTAAAATATATATTAGGATGCAGATGGTGCTTAGCAACACCCGACACCCATCGTTCACAGACATTGGACGACCTGTTTATTTGATTGATTGTGTTGTGAAAATTGATTGTGTGATGTGGAATGGAATAAAATATTTTGTAGTTAAAAATATAATTTTTGACGTGTGTTTGAATAAAATAAATATTTATAAATAAATCGGACGATTTGTTTATGTACACCCATTTGACTGATATGGATTGGGACGATAAATTTTACACATCGCCTAACTGCACAAATAAAATTCATTATTTGTTGATTGAAACCCCACACGAGTACTGGGATGATATATGACATATACTAGTGCCAATAATTAGCTATATGTCGATCGATTGATTGACAGGCTGTTGTAAGCATTAAATATTTATATTTGATGCTTATGTAGTGTAGAATGCACTCTAGATGATGGTCGAATGTGTTTGATTGTTGTTGTGTACATATGTGTATGAAATCCATATAAATCACATTATATGGTGATTGACTGTGTCTGATTCCAGTTCAGAAAGAATGAATTTTTTAAAATAATGAATATTTTAAAATAAAGAATATTTTAAAATAATATTCAGTAAAAAAAGATCAAAATTTGATTTTGGTGTCCGATTTGGGATGGACATGAATATATTTAAATTTATAAAGCCGTGTTGATTAGATTAACCCTATTTTGATGTGAACGATATTTATATCGATTTTATAATGAATACTGAAAATGAAGTGATTTCAAAATCTAATGTTTTGAAAATATTATCATTTATATATCGATAATATGGAATATTCAATTTTCATTTGAAATTGAATATGAAGTTGAAATTGTTTTGAAAATAAATTTAAAACGATTTATAAAATGTGTTTTAAATGGGAATCGACGAAATGTATATTGTATATATATAATATAATGGCCTGAATAGAATGCGCCGCGCTGCGGTAGTTCGCGAATTTCGACCATTGACTTCGAACGGACATTACCGGAGATCCGACCGTCGGATTCTCCTAAAACTGGAACCTTTGGGTTCGTATCGAAAATAACTTTCTAACGAATATATTTGAAATCTAACGGTTGGATTTGGAATTTTGTCCAAATCAAATTTGGAAAAGGTCGCTGTAAGTGCAGTTCGATGGCCGTTTATGGAAATCGATTGTACGGGCCTTGATAAAATTATTAAAAATATCAATAATTTGTGTAAAATCATAATAAACGATTTGGAAAGAATTGGGATGAATAATCCCATATTTGAAAAGATAACAATTTTTTTTTTTCAAAATGAACTAGTTTTGAACTAGAATTAAAAATCCAATATTTTTCAATAAGAAATTGGATTTGAAATGGTTTTAAAAATAACCAGAATTTCCAATATATGAATTGGAATGGATTTGAATCGAAATTATCTTCGGAATATTTTGATATTGGATTCCGTGATTATACGGATATCGTGGAGGAATTTGGAAGATACATATATCGTTATTCCAATACGGTATTTATTGATTCCAGAATTTGATATTGAATACATGACGATATATTTTCTATTTAGAGCCTTGTATTTAATATCAAATGAGATTTTGGGTTTATCGTGAATGGTGTCTTCATTAACCCTGTTCTTGAACCTAGTTGACAAAAGATTAAATCTTTTTATTTAGATTTAATGAAGTATACAAATTAATTAATATTTAACTGGAATTGAATTGAAATTGGTCTTTGGGTTTATTGTGAACGGTACTTTAAATAACACTTGTTCTTTAACCCGATTAATAATGGAATAAGATTTTGGGTTGTCGTGAATGGTATCTTTAATAATACTGTTCTTAGACCCAATGGAGTTAAGGAAATCAGAAACTAACTAGAGATTAGTTAAGTTGAATGGTTTCCTGGTTATTGATCTGATGTTGGTTTCGGCCTTCGGGGTTAATACTTAGGGAATTGTTCACTTGCTAATTTACGGTTAATGGATGATGGAATGGAATGTGATTTTGGGTTTATCATGAACCATGATTTAGAGGACACTGGTTCTTTAACCCAGTTAAAGATAGGAATAAGATTTTGGGTTGTCATGAATGGTATCTTTAATAATACTGTTTTTAGACCCAATAGAGTTAAGGGAATCAGAAACTAACTGGAGATTAGTTAAGTTGAATGGTTTCCTGGGTATTGATCTGATGTTGGTTTCGGCCTTCGAGGTTAATACTTTGGGAATTGTTCAATTGCTAATTTATGGTTAAAGGATGATGGAATGGAATGTGATTTTGGGTTTATCGTGAACCGTGTTTTAAAGGACATTGGTTCTTTAACCCAGTTAAAGATAGGAATAAGATTTTGGGTTATCGTGAATGGTATCTTTAATAATACTGTTCTTAGACCTAATGGAGTTAAGAAAATCAGAAACTAACTAGAGTTAGTTAAGTTGAATGGTTTCCTTGGTACTGATCTGATGTTAGTTTCGGCCTTCGGGGTTAATACTTAGGGAATTGTTCACTTGCTAATTTATGGTTAAAGGATATGATTTCCCAAGTTAAACAACCGTTAATATTGATTTTTGGGAAGATTAAAACCAAGTGGAGTTTTAATGCATCTTTAATTAGATTAAAATGATATCCAAAGGAATATTAAAGAATAAATTTAAAGAATTTATCTTTCCCAAAGTATAAGAATATTTGAATAAAGAAATATTCTGGATTGGAATGAGGCGTATGTTGTGTTTTTATAGCGCTTGTTTATTGTATACGCGAGTTATTCAGGAAGACCGGGTTTATCCATTCTGAAAAACTGATTCGATGATATGTCGAGGATGAAGATGGTGGTTGAATACCAGAGGTCTTCACATTATTTGGATGATTATTGATGTCTTGATTGGGCTGTACACCCAAGACGAGGTCATTAGTGATGATCGTCCAGACGTACTTGGAGATCGACGGATAGGCGAGGGCCTCTCCCCTATATTGGACATATGTGGGAGGAATAAGGTGCCTCTAGTTTCGTTCAGACCATGAACGAACTTATAAATGGATGTGTATCTAACATCGGATTTCATTCTGTGTGATTGATAGACATCGGTTGCATAGCGTGAATTGCCTATGTGGCATGTTGAGATGCAAATGATCAAGGCTTCTGTTGAAAAGCAGGGTCTTGTGGTTGATGATCAAAGCACGGCTGTAATATAGCGTAGCATTAATTCGCTAGCCTCACACCCCGGTGTGAATCAAAAACGGGAGAGGACATCAGGGAGGGCATGCATTTCTTTCTAGCTAGGAGTGGTGTCAGCGTTTTACTAGCCCTGGCATTTTACTTATGTGGATGATGGATAGCAAGGTGCCTTGGTTATATCGGTCGTTCCGGGGCCGATTGTTCGGTCGGGATATGACCAATTTACGCCCCATAGGGTGGGAAAACGCAGTGTTCAGACATTTTAATCCACTCGACCATGACGATCCAAGGGTCAATGCGCTCTGACCCTGAGGCTCGGGCTAGACAGTCTCAAAGCGGTAAGGACGATCCCTTGCCTTAGTTCACAGAGGGAAATCCGGCTTCCAATACGTGACTTTGCTGTTTTGATTGTTGAGCCTAGTATGGCGACATAGTGGGATGGGCCACTTATGCCGTCATGATTGATACTTATGATTGAAATTGTTTTGACACTATACACTTATAGTAATAATAAAAGATGAAATTTCACGTACCATGCATTTTTGGCTATTATAAGGTAAAAACTCTATCCTTCGGCTTGCGTTGCATTGTGTGATCGGACTTGAGTCTTATAATAGCTTATTGTTCTTTATTTAGTATTGCGCTGTTGTTTTTATGCACTGGTATTCTTGGAAGGAAACCCGTTCCGTGTTATACGGCGTGGTCTCTTGATTTACCTAACTTTAAAATCAAAATAATAATTGTTTTAGTTCTCACACCAGTCACATGACTGACCTGAAGTTTATTGTTTTAACCTAAACACTGGGTGCCCCTATTTTCCGCACGGGAAGCTAGTAGTTTTGGATTTGGAGATTTATATTCACATGATCCTGGTTTACAGCTGGAATTATATTCGGAAAGCTTTGTATCCGTATATTCCTTTCAGTTGTGTTTTATATTATTTTCCGCTGCATTATAACTTGTAAATCTCTGATATTTAATAAATATGTAATATTTATTCGTACTCTGTATATTCTTGTATTCTGATGGAATTGTTGTAATAAGCAATGAAATGTTCTTCTGTTTGTGATCTAATTCGTCTTGTCCTCACAGCAATCCGTTCTTTCCTTCACGGGGAAGTTCGGGTCCTCTCAATTGTGCTATATAGGCACGGAGAAGCCCCAATTGCTTTCAGTTGATCACAAGGCCTTTGTTATTCTTCAAACTGTTTAAGCATTCTCGTGGCGATGATTTTGTCAGTTGACTAATTAGCCCTTGTTCTGTTTGCTATGCAGCCTGGAAGAGTCAGGAGGAAGAGTGATATACTGGGATGGAGCAAAAGTTCGAGGCATGCTTTCCATGTCTCGTGCCATGGGTGTGTTAAATGTTCAGAACAAGCTCACGATACAATCTTACATGTAAATTTATACTAGTTGTTAACGTCGTGGAAAACATTAGAGGTGATAACTATTTGAAGCCATATGTGATAGCAGATCCGGACAGAGAGAATTGAAAATGATGAATGTTTAATTCTGGCCATTGACAGTCTATGGGATGAGGTCAGCAACGAAATGGCTTCGTACATTGCGAAGATGTGCTTACATAGAAGCATATCTGGAAAAGATGATGATGACGCGGCTTCGAGTTCTGCAAGGTCGAAGAAGGCCTATTCTGATGTGGCCATTATGCTAAGTTAGCTACGGCTCAGAAAAGTGCTGATTATGTCAGTGTAGTTGTGGTGGATATGAGAAAGATCGTCGTTTTGTTTCTCGTTCCCGAGGCTTCTTCCCGTTGACTGCATTGGGAGTTCGTCGACGAACATGAACTGTTGTTTTATTGTTGCTCTTCATCATGTGAATTGATGTGCATAAACAATGATCGAAAGGGAAATTGAAATTATTATGAGCAACGGAGAGGTAAGACGGAGGAGAAGGTTAGAAGAAGCCCACAAAGAGGAAAAAGATACCTATGATGGAGATATCGATGCCTCATTTGAGATGTATGATAAAGGACGCGATGCAGTTAAAAATTCTTTGACATCATCCATGATGTAGTTAGCATTACAGAGAATCCTGCCATTTCCATGTAAAAATCGATATACTATGGTTATTCTTATGCCTCAGGAATCCTACCTCAAATTCTTGAATTCATTATTTCTCCAAATAGTAAGTGGCTTCAGCAAATATTCTAAGGCTCTCATTGGAAAAGCTGGTGTCGTAATTATAGCAATTGGTCTATGGAGGTATTCTCTAAGAACTTCGAATTCCTGATATTCTCAACTGGTCATCTAAGTTATTATAAAGAGTATGCTCAAATGTTCTCTAATAGAAATCAAGTTGAAATTTTGGGGTTCATTTGAAACCCTTGAGCTTATAAAATCACATACAATAATAAAACTCTAAGCTACAAAGAAGAGCACTGCAACCCTCTGATTTTTGTAATCACCAATTAATAAATAACCATAATGCTTTTTGATAAATTATTATAGTGTAATGGTAATGAATCAAGTTATTTTAAATCATTCAGCAGTTATTGAAAATTTATTTGACTATCCAAAAAAAGGGAAGAGATGAAATATTCAAGTAATTTTGTAACAACCCAGGAATTTTTCGACTCTGAAAAATCGACACAAATACCAATGTCGACTGTTCAGACATCGAAAATACTGGATAGTTAATAGAAAGAAGTTAGAGGGTGAGAATAGATAAGATAGAACTATTAGAATAGAAGAAGAAGAAGAAGAACACAATAACATCAGAGTAACACGAATCTCACAGCGGAACGAATAAAATGTTGTATACAAAATAACATTTGAAACAAAAATCTGTATTTGTATATTAGAGTACAACACTTACATCATAGCAGAAATAAACAATAGCTATAAAATGCTGCTGAAGCCTCCTGCTCCAAGCTTCATCTAGTGTATCTGTAAATCCGGACTACTTGACTGCCCGTACAAATTCGGGCACCCAAGAGTTTAGGGAAAACAAAATAAAACAAACTCTGGGTCAATCATAGGACTGGTGTGACTAAACTCCAACCGTTCGGTTTAACTTTCAAAAATCCTTTTCAAAAGAAATGATAATTGTAAGACCGATCCACACATAAATACAGATGGTTTTTACCTTACGATAACCGAAAACATATTCAAAATCAGTACTTTTTTTATATTATAATAATGCCTAATCACAAATAATTAACAGTCTAGCAGAACGCTTGCATCTCGAGCTCCACATATATATAGTATACAATCAAAACCGCAGGCGCTTATTGGATATTGAATTCCGACTATGACAAGGTATGGAACCATCTGCCGATAGTGTATCTCTAGAGAGGAATATACTGGGTTCAACAAGAACATCTTGCAACCTGGCAACACATGACCGACCACTCATTTCTCTTGAGTGTATGGAATATGTTATCACCTACGGTTGCTAGCAACATAACTGTTACCGGAAGATACATAAGCAAAAAGAAGTAACAAATATGAATATTCTCTAGATGGTGACAATACACCCTAATGGGGGCGACCCACATAGCCATGCTGCCTGCCCAATTTTTGTCATTTCCCGGTTGATGAGGCTTGAGGTCATAACGTATCTTTTGATGGATCATACATTCATTTACTTTGAATGCCACATCGTCATACCCACTAAATCACAAATTGATTTCCACAAAAATACCAGTGGTATAAAGCTAAGAGAAACAAATTCCTCCACCACCAAACGTAGATACGTTTGAAGCAATCAACTTATGTGATCCATTAGATATACTTTGTCAGACATTCATCCATACACGTTGTCCTAGGTCTAGACAAACCGAAGAAACTATTATGTAAATCCATCTTGGGCAATTCCTACCTAGGATTTCCAGAATAGCCCTTTCATAAACTCCATCTTCAATTATCTTCATCATATTTGATTTGCAACGCTAACGCCCATACGGAGTGGTTTTCAGGTAATAAATCTGATCCCGGTCTCTCCGTATTGACAACAGAAATGGTCAAAACTTTGATAGTCGGTGATTTAACTATCAAAGGAAAACATGTGTACAGACAACGGTCGTATTTCCAAATGGAAATCTTACCAAGAAAATCATTAATCAATACTGATCCAGTTTAATTTAATTTGCCATTCAATTATTCATTTCCCTATCTCCATTTCCATATATTCGTAAATTATTATTTTCTAAATTTAGAAAATATACATTATTAATCATTGGAAAATATTTCCATATTTACTCTCATTTCTTATTTTCTATATTAGAAAACATTTTTGGTTCTTATTTGGAAAACATTTCCAAAACTCCTTCATTGGATTTAAATAGATGTTTAAATAAACATCGCTATGCCAACTCGAACCATTAGCACTTGTTAACTAAATCCAATTAACTAACCTTCCCTATCGAGTTGGGTATTCGGGAGTCAAAAACTCATTAATTTTAAGTTTAAGATTGGTTTGAATTTTTTCTTTAGTTATTAAATTTTGCATTTTGATCAACTTCATTTTGCTAAATTCATGGAATACTGAATTGAATTAAGGAAGAAAAATTATGACTGTACCAGCTACAAGAAAGGATCTCATGATAGTGAATATGGGTCCTCATCACCCATCAATGCATGGTGTTCTTCGACTAATTGTTACTCTCGATGGTGAAGATGTTA